>OU696667.1:26074817-28574817 GCA_916049575.1 Ancistrocerus nigricornis
TCCCCTGGCTAAACCCTCTCCAGCTTGGATTCGTCGTCAAGCGGACCTTTCCCGCGAACTACTCGCAACCTTTTTTCCCCTCTCCCTGACCGATCTCTTTCAAGAAGTACGAAAAATGATCCCTTCCATCGTTATCTTCGAGTATTCTAGTAAATACACGTAGATACCTAGGTGTATTCTAGTCCGAGCATATGAAGACGTTTGAGATCGAGTACTGGTAATCGGCCTTAGACCGCTGAAACGAAGGCAGCGATTACCGAGCGCGCGCAGCGTGCTTAGATCGTTTGCAAGAGCGGTTAACGCGTTCGCTATCCCACGAACAACGCGACTACTGAAATTAGATACCCTCGCTATAGCCCGGAGGCGTTGATCAAGATGCATTCGCACGGTTGTCCGCTTTAACGGCCATTTTATATTCGTCAAACACCGTTACTCATCGAGCAGTATCCTTGCAATGAAAGATCGCTAGGTGTTTGTCGTCGATGAATGGAAAATTTCTTCCAACCGATCCTTTGCGTTTCCTTTTTCAATTACTAGCTAAGTTCCTAGATGAAAAGGAGAAGATGCTCCTTTTCGTTCGATATCCTTGATAGTAAAGCCTGCTTATTAACGACTCGCGCCCACGGTCGAAGGATATTTTTACGATTGTCGCACGCTTCGGAACTGGTCGTTGTCTGCGATCACCCGATCTTATTTATATTGTTCTCGATAGCCAGGGTATACTCGTTGGTAGAAACAACCCCTTAATCGACCAGCAGGATTCTCTTCCTAGTATATCGAGTTACGTGTTTACACGTCCTTACGGTAATAACTTGATTTTACAACTATCCAAGGGACACGCGCTCCTAGCACAATCGTTCCAGCCGTCCAATTTATTTATAACCGTGCTACTCCTTCCTCGTGTCTTCGTTTAACTTCGAGGAAATCCGAACAGGACCGAGCTTTCTATCTCGACTCTATCTCCCGAAGGAAACTGCGATCGGATAGCGAGTTCCGCTATCCGAGTTCGCGATGTAATTTCGCGATTACGATAACGAGATCTCGCTCGCTAGCTTGCTTCGGTAATACCGAATGTTTGACTCGAGAACGGAGAGGAAGGCTTGGAATGCGAAAGCTTACAAGCCGCATAATCTTGCAAGCAAAAGACCTACATTCGTGGCAGAGCGGGTGAAAACAAACGACTTGTACGGCACCCCTTTTGCTGCTGAAGGATATCAGGAGGTATCGTTTTCTCTTCGAAGGAACATGGTCAACGATTATCATTCTCTTTCTCTCTCTCTCTTAATCTATGACTGGTGCTTTCAGGATACAGAATCTAGAGTAAAGTGAACGGTAGTGAATAGTTTCACTTCGCGTTTCTACGAGGTCTAGGTCGTGAAAGTAATCGGGGCTCTATATCCGATAAAGTGTTTAAGATTTATCCTATTATATTAGTCACGGGTAGAACGTTATTAACAATCCTGGAGCGAGGACTTTACGAGAACCTAGAACTTACCGGCCAATAATATACCGTGGACAACCGATCGAGAGAAGATAACGGGTTGATGGTTGGATTATGTGTCCCGATAGCGGCATACAACCAGTTTCGTTATACCGATGGGCGCTGAAAAGGCTCCTCCTCGTGCCCACGGCACTCCGATTAAGTTTATGGCGCTTTCATGGCCACTAAAAACGCGATTATCATATAGCCTGAACGATTTACGTGGTCTTAATAAGATTGCCCCTCGTGGTAACTCGACTATCGAGTGAACCACGCGTACGTACTAGATGCTTGGCTTGAGTCGGAGGCGCCAACCGATAGTCGAACGATCGTCCTAGTGATTCGAAACATCTTCAACGCGAATAGAATAGGCTTATCTTTACGAACCAGAAGGAAACTGAATAATTTCTTTCCACGACAAATGATCTTTCGTATCATCGAGCTCTATCCTAACTTTTTCTTTCTTCTGCTACGCTCGTACGGATCGTTAAACGGCTCGAGGTTATTCACGAACGCGAAACTATAATCACGGGACAGGGGTTTCTATCACTGGTTCGCCGACATCATCGCGATAACCGAGGTTATTAAAACCATAAGCGTCTCGAATCGTTCCTCAACATTGTACCTTAGACGTCCTACACTCGCACGCAATTAGTTTAATACTCGAGGAAGAGAGGAGCGAGTTGCAAGGAGGTCCGATGGAACCCGGAGGCTACGGAGATGAGGGAGTGTAGAAGGAGGAGGTCGAACGAGAGGAAAGAGAAAGAGAGAGAGAAAAAGAAAGAGAATTGCACTTTAGGGCATAACGGCATACCCAGGATCCACGGTCGCTATGTCACGGCGTTGCAACGGGCAGTCGTGTGCGCGCACAAGTGCACATACAAGAAAGGGAAAGATAGCGAGAGAAAGAGAGAGAGAGAGAGGTAGAAGGAGGACAGGCAAGCTCGTGCATTTTCTTTAGCCAGTCCGCGTACCGTCGATGCGGACCATCAGCAAACCCCTCTCGGCAGCCCCCGTTGTCCCATCGACACCGAGCAACTCTATGACTAACAAGTTTGCACTTTAGCGCATAACGGGGCATTCCGGCGTGTTCCATAGATCATGGTCCATGACCCACGGATTGCGTGGGCCGGGCACTATAACCATTCCTCGACGATATAGCGACGGCGTGGCCACGGTACCACGAGCATTAAGTTTCCAGCTTCTTCGTCTTCCTCCTTCTTCTAAGCCTTCCTTCCCTCTTACCTTTCTCCTCTTCCTCCGATCGCATCCCTCCATGGTACTACTCTTCATCGCCTTTATACGAGTTTTGTGGCGACTTCTCTACTTTCGATCGAAAGATAAATTGCAACTTCACCGGTATCGACGAAAATTCTAAGAAATCTTTGCCTTTTGCGATGTCTCGAGTTGTAACATGATCGAAAATCGACAAGAAAATGATTTCTTTTTGCTATCGAGGTCAAGACGTCGTCGAAGGTTTCACGCACGAGTAGGTTTATATTCGAGATGGACGATCGATCGATCAAATGCTATAAATCCTTCTATCGATCCTCCTCCACCTACTTTCCATTCCATCGAGTACTTCTCAATAAGAAACTGGGAACGTCGGGAGGAGGCGAGCATCAGGAAATCACCTTAGCACGCTAAGGTCGTCGTGTAGCTAAGATCTCAGGGTCAGGATGCCAACGCTACCGCACAGTACCCCACACCGAGAGACCCCACCGAGAGTTAGTAGTGTTTGACGCCGATACTGCTCCCAGTATTCGTGTTAAAATTATGAGGGAAGATTCAACAATTTTTGTCATTTCAATATTTTTTATTTTGTCATTACTATAAAAGTTAACATATTCTTGTTCTTTGATCGAATTTTTTTAATTGAAAATCTTGAAATAATAATTAAATTAGTCCCATTGCCATTACAAACGTTTGCTCGAAGACGCAGCGGGTCATTAGAATCTAGAACTCGTTATCCAAGGATCAGACACGATCCGCTTGGTGGTTTTATTTAGGGACCCAGGACCGCCTACCGCTCGAAAGAGTGGAAGATAAAGAAAAAAAAAAGGAAGATCGCCAAAGTGGACGGTCAGTTATGCCCTGTATATTTTTAGACGCAGAGAAGGAGAGAGAGAGAGAAAGAGAAGATTATCTTTGCGTCTGAAGACGCCGCGAAACGAGATAAAGGAAGATTCCTTATGATGATCCTCCCAAAAGAAGGACATTCTAAAAAATGTGCGCGTTTGGACGCCGACATGGAAAATATAACGATAGGGTGGACGTCCCACCATCGAGGAGGATCAAGAGAGGATCCTCTCGAAGGATGTAATTCTATGCTCGTTAATGCTGCTAAAAAATTACTGTCGCGATGGGGCGACGAGAAATGACTCTCTTTTAAAATCATTTCACGGCTATAAATAACGATGTCGTCGATGGGTTTGCTATTTTTAAGTTTTCTCTACAATGTTGCACCAACGTTTGATTTCTCCATCGTCTCGCTACATGATAATTTATCGAGATGACGCGATTGCTTTAATAAAAGGGATCGTAAATCATGATCGGCCCGCGGTTGCAAGATAATTCCACGTGATATTATCTAAATTACAAAATCTAGAGTCCACGATGATGTCAATCTATAGAACGGGTAGAACGTGCCCTGTTCATGCAGCTGTGTGTCAGCTATCGACCGAAAATTGCGAACGAGACACGTCGTTATTAATAATATTACTCTTATTACTATTATTATTTTCATTAATCGCGAGGCTTTTATCGATGGGCGACGAAGGAGATAAGATTGAAGTCTGTTAATAGAATGCTAATCCGTTTGGCTCCTTGGAAATTAATCGACGCGATGATGACCCGTGTAAATCGTCGAGAGTACAAGGACTCGACAAAGCTTTCCGATCGATCCAGCCTAACGTTTTTAACACAAACATTTCTATTTAAAGCATACGGTGAGAATATTATTCGAAAATAGAGAAACTAATCGTTCTATTAAAGTGTTGGAAATGTTACTGAAATTCTAGCGTTAATTCATATAATCAAGCTACCGCCGTACGTACCTACCAATTTCAGTTTTCTACCTCAGATTTTTCGAAAGTACGCCAGCAGCTGCATCCGATGCACGCCCCTTTAAATATGCAAATAACTAATGAGGAAGTCGACTACCGAGGCGAGATGTAAATGTTCTAGAACTGCCCGTGATGGCTAGGTAAGAAGATACGCGAAAAAAGGAACGCGTTACATTGTAAATCGCGAAGGCGCGAGTACGACACAACCGTGTATACCTTTTAGTTTCGCACGCGCGTAATACGACCAATAGCAATTTATCGTTCGTTGCTGCAACATGATGTATAAAAAAGGAATAAATAAGAAGTACTCAAGGACAAGGTTTTTGATGGATATGCTCGAACGTGGCTCGAAGCATCGCGAGAATGCTTCAGGGGGTGACTCGAGATCTTGTCGGGACAAAGTCATGAATACCGACATGTGGAAGTGATGTGTGTGGTGTACAATTATTTGCCCATTATCATAACTTCATTCGCATTTGCAATGTTAACGCAGCTTCGCGCTGAGAGCGAGAAAGTAAGGCTGATAAAGCAATAAACGTTTAGTGGACGTAATCCTGTTGCGTTGGATCGAAGTTAATCATCGTGCAGAGGAACGTTCTTTATACGATTTGATTTGTCAAGTAATTTAAAGTAATTCGTAGTAAAATTCTGCTTGGAGTTATCTCCTTCGTATATCTGGACTAAAGTTATTTTTAAGTAAAAAGGAATTTTTTAATGAGGCCGCAGGCTATGCGGGTATCGATATCCATTATGGATTCGCCAAGTAGGGCGGAACTTTCTAAAAATGAAAGGGGGACGGTTCTCTATCAAAATGCGCATTCTCTTTCGCGAAAAAGAGAAGCTAACGAGGAAAAAAGAATGGAGCGAGCTGACGGTAGACTGGTTCACCAAATTCCTTTGAATAAAAGAACGAACCCGCTGCGAAAGGAACGACCTATCTTTTCCTAATCCTTATCCCGACGACGTTTAGAAATTAGACTCCGAAAATTTATAACTTTCATTTCTTACGCGTAACTTTGACCGATCATAAATCAACGAGCGGATTATCTCCTCGTTGTGCTCTTCCTTCGTTCATTTCGTCTCTTTTCGAGCTATCTTTGAGCAAATTACGAAAACTCACCAAGTCTACCTTCTAGTCTCTATTCGATCGATAGCTCGTAAAAGATTTCTTATATGCATTTTTTAGAAAATTCTCTACTTTTGTAAACGACAATTTCTCTCTCTCCTCGATTTCTCGAGGTTTAGCTCGCATAAAATTCATCACGTCCTTCGGTCGACGAAAAACGAAACGTGACGACAACTTGCGACAATCTGCGTCCGCAGAGTCGTTTAACCAACGATAAAGTAGTATTATAAGTGCAATATCGCGTCGTCATTTTCTCCGTAAATCGCGTGCCAACGTTTAGCCGAGAATCCTCGAAACGTCCCGCGTCCTTCATTTATATTACCGAAGACAAACTCGACGGCGATGCGTTTCGCTTTATGGCACAAAAAGATGTCCAAGAGCGAAACCGTGTCCTGGCATCCCTGGAAATCAAGTTCCTCCGGTATTCCGGTACTTCTGTTTGCGTTTAACATGGGATGCGATTGTTAATTAAGATCTCGGACGGACTGAAATAACTCGGTACGTCTACGAGGGTAATTCCGAAGAAGGATCGTATATACCAAGGATTACTTCTGTCCTCTCTCGCAGAGGGAGTCCAATGAAATCCGAACTCTCCTCTTCTAACTTGGAAAGAGAAATAGAGAAAGAGAGAGAGGGAAGGAAAGATCTCTCGATCTACTTTTTGTGCTCGTACCACGGTAATTAGGAACGAGTATCGATTAAATAGTGGAGTCGAAAAGTCGACGCGATAAATCTATAGATGTACAATTAGTTTGACAAGAACGAACGATCTTTCGTTTTAAAGCTGCATCATTAAGACGGAGATACAAGGTGTTTTGCATTAACCATCGTGATACACTGTAGTTCGTAACAACATGTAATCGAACTCTCCTGCAATCTTACCTTAAAAAATGATTTAAAAAAAATGCTACAAAACGATAGTTCTTCGAAAGTTATAACAAACTTCTTTGCAACATGCCAAAAATGATTTAATGGATTAGGTCAGAATTTAAAAAAAAAACTGAACTTTTGTTCGTAATTGCTTCGAGATATCGATCTAAAAGGATGCAACGCGGTGAATCTCCCGGTAGCTCGATGTAGTTCGACGAAGTCGATCAAAGTCCGTCGAACGATCAGGAGAAATCCAGATGGTCTTATAGGAGAGGATGCATACGCGCGGTCGTTCGTTGAAGACGGTCGGGTTCTGGTCCGAGGCTGCGGTGTCCGAGGGTGTCCTTGAAGCGGGCGGGGTCGTCACACGAGGGCCGCGGGTAAACGACCATCAGAAAGCTATGTGTGTTACCAGCCGAGGCCTTATGCCGTACCTTACACTCGTACTACTCCTTAACTTCCTGCGTCTGTATATGTAACGCTCTCTCCCTCTCTCTCGCACGCCTGCTGTCTCTTTCGTTCGTTTCTTCCGTCCTTCTCATACACTATACTCTGTCTTTCTCACTCTTTACCTCTCCCTTCGCTCCAGCTCGAGTACCATGGATAAGAAAATTCACCTCGCACATATCCGCGAACAAGACGACCGTACCTATTGCCTTACGTTTGTTATGAAACGATTCCGGTCTCTTCATTTTCTCTTTCTCTTCCCATGTAGACAGGTTTAATAACAAAGTCGAACATGTTCCAAGGTTTTCTGATTCTTCCGAATAAAGAAGATACGGGAAGACGGTTCTGATAAAAATGTTTTGGAGGGAGGGAGGTAAAGACATCGAGCGTGGATGGAACGCGCCAAGAAAAGCGAGATATCGTAGCTAAGGGCATATAACTCAAAAGAGTCGAACGTTGGCCGACTGGTAATGAGCCAAATCCATTACGGCAGCGCGGCAACGGATGGACACGGCAAAAGCGAGTGAAGTGCAAGCGAAGAGCGTGCGATCGAGCGCGGAGAGCCACCCGCCTCTTTCTTCCCACCTTTCCACTCTCTCGCATATACCTTCTTTCTTTTTTCTGTCTTGCTCTCTCTCTCCCTTGAACCGCAAAGAGACCTGTAGCCAAGACCATACGATGCACGTACAACGCGGTAACAACCGCCTAACCAATGGCACCAGTTCAGTACCAATTCCAATTATAGATCGTAAGTGTATTCTACGGGTCGCGGGAGCAAGCCTTCTCCTCCTTATCCTCCTTCTTCTTCCTTCTTCTTCCTCTTTCTTCACTTCCTGATCGCGGAACCAATTATGTTGCGCGCGAGCGTGCGGAGCCCCCCCGAGTAAATTGAAAACTTCGTCTACGTTCCTCCGCTTGTCCGTTCCAGTTGCTGATCATACCGTGAGTAAGGTTACTAACGAGAAAGGAAACGCCGCCCAGGATGTTACGTTGGGAGCTGACCAGCCCTTATTCTCTTGCTAATGAAGGCTTAAGTTTTGGCTCTTTTCTTGATTTTTAATGTTCGATTATTGATTTCTTCAGAAATATATGTGTCAAACGTGATTGGGTGAGATTTGGTATGTTAATCAGCAGACATCTTTGTCAATTTCATCCCTTGTCTTATGAAGTTAATATTAGAAATTGAGAAAAAACAAGAAATGTAATCACAAATTATATAGTTCACAAGCTTGTCCTAATAGACATTAATGAATACTAAACAACTACCATAAGTTGTAGGTACGTATTATATTATTTATAGATTAATGTGAACAAAATTATCATATCTCTAGAAAAGTGTGAGCATCTGTTGACTTATGGACGGTAATATCTACAGGCGATAACGCTTGGCAGTTGGTCGAAGGTAATAGCTATTATACCTCGATGCGTACCGGCTGCCCTACGAGATAACGAAAACGAGTAAGATTCTTGCGCTTAATATTCCCCCTGTGTATCAAACAAGACGATATTTCCTAATTTATAACACAATGATAGCCCATTCGTTTTTACTCGACCAGAAAGCCAAGCAAAGACTACCCCGTGGAATACAAAGTTAAAAACTGCAAAGTTCGATTGAAACGATAAAAAATGTATCCTTATCGATCCAAATAACGTGGTCCTACCTATTGCAAAAAAAATAGACCACAAGCAGGAGGTTAGACTGCACCGATTGTCTGGCGACCTTGGCAAAGACGTTTTCGCTGAAATTATCCCAGAGCTGGTCAATCATAAATTAACACTTTTCTGACGAGTCTGACGTTGTTAGGATTTCTTCGAACGAACTACGCTTCTATATATACCTACATACTTCGATTATCGATATAACGATGATTACCAATCTTGTTACGACATTGGCCGACAATTTGCCAATATCCCATCTCTCTCTCTCTCCCCGAATTAATTCGAGCCAGACGGTTCGATAGAACCGACGGCCCAACGGGATCTTTGTCCGTATATTCAAATGGTTTCCAATTTTACGCCGACTGAGAGAGACATCTTTATCGGAACGTCAAGTGCATTCGAACGTTCATCGATGAAACGACGATGGTGGAGTCGATCGGTTGGTAGCAGTCGGCAAGGTGACCATTGAACAAAGAGCATACCGAGTGTAGCCTATTGCGAACGTCACATTCAGTGAACATGCAGGACAGTCAGAAGAAGAAGAGAGAGAAGAGGGGAAGCAATAGGCTGATTCTTCGTTATTCTGTTACCTGATATGCCTCGAGCAAGGGGGGGAAGGGCCAAGTTATACGGCCTTTACGAGATGCAAATGTCGGGCAGTCGGACAGGCAGTCAACCGCACCATCGAACCACCGAAGGAAGAGCATACTCAACAGCCCTCTTCATCTTCGACTCGCACGATCGCTATGGGCCCTTCAACCGCAACTCATGCTCCTTCGATATAGTCTACCAACCACCGATCCACACCTGCTCGTAAATGTACTCGAGAGCTCTCGCTAATCCAAATCGTCACCTTTGCTAATAAGTTTCTAACTTCGTAAACGTTGCTACGATAACGAGGAACAGCAGCAAGGGCTCGTCGAAATTCTAAGACGAGTTTTTCATGCGATATTAGAAAGCAAATTCAGGAACTAAATTAGATAATTATTACGAAATGAGATTAGGATCGAGGATTACGTAATGTAGGAAGAGTATTCTTATGCACGTGGGATACTTCCTGAGAGAACTCATTTTCAAGTGCAAGGTCGTAACGAGAGCGCAACGTGCAGCAGGATGTGGTGAAAGTAATACGAAAGGCCAAGGTCAATGTTCAAAGGTGGACTGGAGACGAAGATCTCTCTCTCTCTCTCTCTCCTTCTGTCTCTCGGGTACAGTCAATTTTTATCGAGACTCGAACTGTTATCTCCCAACGAGAACCGCTTCCGAGTTTCATATGACGGACCTCATATAATACTACCATTTCACCGAGAAGACAAGCCTTCTACTTCTTTCATATCAACTTGGTTTCCTTCAGAACGTAATTACACAAAACAAGAAGCCGTTCCCATCTTCGACCATCTACCGAGTCTAAATACATCCTTTGTCGCGAAGACGAGCTTGCGAGACTGTTCCCGGGAACTCGGAACGTCCGTACCCTTTGTTCGACATGGTACGTTGAACTCAAACACAAAAGGAGTTACGTCACTACGTAGTAGCCAAGAATTTATTTTTTTAGTCAAGTTACAAAGCCATCTTAACGATTCGATAGACTCGTTAGTATACGATCGATGAAATCCTTGCGGAGCAATTACCACCGAGCAGCAATGCATAGTATAGGTTCTGTACTATATAGAAGACGATAAATTACTGCAAAGTTTTAGTTAGATAATTCTACGAGATACAAACTTCCTCTTATCGTGCTACAGGGTGCCGTTTAAACTTCGTCGACCCAACTAACGCTATTACCTAACGATATTACGTATATCGATAATTTAGCGAACGAGCGTACGTATCTATTTCTATATTTCAGTAACGTATAGCCTTCGGTAACGTTTCTCCTACTCCTAGTTTAAATGTCTTCGCAGAAACCTGTACTTGACTAAGTGCGTGGCACCTTGAACTTGACGATAATAGAAAAGAAGCATGCACGCTCTTCTTCGAATAGTACTGAAAGAGGTTTCTTTGATCTTTCTACGAATATTTACGCTTAACAGTTATCTTTCGAAGTAACTCATTCATCTATTTGTGAAAATATCTTAAAGAACTAGACATATACATATATATATATACAAGAAGTTAAACATTATATTACGATGTGGGCTGTTAAGTAAACGAGACTATTTTGCTTTTAAAATCATGCATAACGCTTCGTTTATGCAAATGTGTCTCTAGGCCGTCCATCAACGTTCTTATCTACTAAGTCTTTTTACAAGTATTTTCTTTGCCGTATGTTCCGTTACGTTCACGTCCTCTCGAAGGAACAAAAGATGCAAAATAGTAGAAATATTGATTTACACCTTCTGTTGAGACACGCTCACTGTGTCTGAATAAAGACTACCAGAAATGGAGAAAGAAATGATAACTTGTACATGAATATGTTCGGGTTACTCACCCTATTTTGGTGATCAATTTTCCGTGAACGTGGAGATAAGACGTGACGAATCGTTTATTCACCTGAAATTACAAACGTATTAAGTTTAACAATGTTATATTAAAATTCTGTGCGTATACGATAGTTGAATAAATTTTATGAACATACCTCGACGCTCGTCAATTGTGCTAATTCCTCTAAATCACTTTGCGCCAGTCTGGAGTCTGCAGCACTAGCCGCTGTTGTCGTACGTCTTACTCTTCTACCACCCGGATGAATCCAAATTTCTCGTCTTAGTCCACCACCTAGGCTGTTTGCTCCTTCTTTTTCTTTCATTCTGGCTCGTTCTTTCCATTCTCTCTCTTCCTTACGCTTACGTTCCGTTGATTCGTACTGTTAGAATTCCACGTGTGTGAATATACGAGTTTTGCGGTCTCTAATTCGAGTTATGAATAATGCAATGCGCCTTGCAATTGAGAGATATAATTGGGAGTAGAAAGTAATAAACGTTTTCATTTATGTGCCGAAAATATGATGCGACCTCTCAACTGCAAACTCTTAAAAGATACAAGTATCATAGCTTCCTAACAATTTTGTACTTGTATCTTTTAACCAAATAATAGCTTCCTGCGACTAGAAGAATGCATGCCGATATGTTGTGTCATACTGCAGCAGCAACTAAAAAAAGATACACGAATTGTTTGGTGAAAAAAGAATAGGAAAGTGCATTAGACCATTGCACCTTGCATTTACTACAGGTTCGATTATTCCAGATACTTTTGTGGATGTATTGCTTATAACCGTGTGTGTGTTCCTTTCCGAATTATTATTCTACAAATGAGAGTTTCGGTAGTGCATAGAAATATTCGCATAAAAAACTGAAAAGTGCACAAAAAAAGAAGTTGTAGAATGAAAATATCTACTGAAGCACTGGCCGTGGTAATGTATGATATCTAAGGGACTCACACCAAGTATCGAAATTTACTTACATAATGTAGATACTGGCGGCAAAACAAAATTAAAATATTAACGTTAGTATCGTTACAAACAATTCGAGACTTTTTTTTATGTTTCTTTTAATCATACCTTTTTTCTATTTTCATCAAAGAGTGCTATCAAACTTTCCCTAGCAGAGTGGAAGGGATTAGACGCCATGAGAGACCGCATGTAATAGTACACTGCATCTAATTTCCGTTTCTGAAAAAAAAAAGAATGTATAAATACTATGCAACCTCTTTGCAATGCAAAATCTTTTTTTTTATTTTATGATATTGTATATTATACATACAGCGTAATGTGCCAGTAAAGCAAGTTGATTATAAGGTCTTCCATTCTTTGGATTGATTTGTTGTGCTTTTGAATACCACCTTTGAATGAATAAATCGACAAGTAAAAAAACCGTGACCGACTAACTTTAACAAACATTAAATAATATTTATATACGTACTGTCTGGATTTTCCGTAATTTGTAGTTTCATTTGCTTGTTCTTTATATCTTGCTAAATCGCCCAGAAATAGAAATATCTTTTGTGCACTTACTAAGGCTAAACCTAAGATTCCGAGACCTTTGGGCAAAGTAGATGATGCGAGAAATGCTTGTACCTTGAAGTCATATGTATTTTCAAGTACTGTAATTAAATTTTCCAAGTATGTAGTACCCTCGTCAATTATACTCAACATCGTCTTTTTGTAATACTCTTTGCTTTCTGTATTCTCTTTAGACATTCCTTTCCTCAACATTTCGATCATATTGTAAAATAATATTTTCCAAAAGTGCTGTTCAACATTTTCGGCTTGACAAAATTTGATGTCTGTTTTAAGCAACGTTTGCAAACTGTCCTGAAGAAAATGTCTTATGTACGACACTCTTTCCCAATTTGTTGTAAAACCACCAGAGCTTAGCATCCATTGTAATTCTAAGTCTGCTCTGCCTATGTCTAGCAAGAGGCAAGGATTTTTTGCAGACCGGAAACTATCGAACCATGCAAAGATATTATTACAGAAATCACACAATGTAAATGTATATTTCTTATATTATTATCTCGAGTATATTACCTTTCTGAACAGGGATCGTACCAAGTGGGTCTCATATTACCAAATTGATCTGTCAGGTATGATGAAGATCCTCCTTCCAAAGGTGCTCCCTGGAAATTGTTATGGTAAGGTGCTATGCCTGTATGAGACTGAAATACAGGAATACTCGTGGTTTGCGTTGGAGTTTGATTTTCTCTGAAAGAAAATATAATAGAGTATTAACAAGAATTTGGTAAAAAGTATTGTAGTTAAAATCACGACCTAATTACCTTTGCGAAGCAGCTCTACTGCCAGGAGAAGTAACGACGATAGGTTTATTGGGATTATTTGGATCAAACAGCGTTCTTTGCTGTTGAGCTCCTTGCGGTCGAGTAGTATTGTGGCTAGGTGGTGATTGATTGGTTTCTGGCAAAACTAAAACCCCTGGTTGTTGAGCATTGGAATACCCTGTGGGAGATACTTGCCGTATCGTCGAATTTGAATTTGCATTTGATAAAGGCATAGGTGTTGTATGAGCAGATACTTTGGGAGTTGTTCTTCCCTCGTCAGAATCGCATATAGACATTTTTCTTCCAGTTCTCCAATTTTCATCTAAATGTCGATCCACCGGTCTAAATTGAAAAGATTTCAAAATATTTAATACAAATTGATGTATCTATTAACGCAAAGATAACATTTTCAAACAATCGACATCACTCACCTTGGTCTATGTAGTTCTTCATAATGTCGACTCACGCTACGATAATTTCTGTCCTTACTAGATTCACGACTACGTTGAATTATATTACGTCTTCTATGATCATATCGTTTATTGTTATTGCTATTTTTCTGGTTATTGTTATAACTGTCGTTCTCTCTATTCTGCTGATTATTTTGTCGATCACGACTATTTACACGTGTTTTATCCGAACTATTGTTCCTTAAAAGAAAAAGGAAATAATTATTAAGACAATCGAAAGCACGCTCAAAATACAATAATATCTATTTACCGGTCAGCTGCATGCTTTTTATCACGCCTTTTCTTTGCTTTCTTACTACTGCCTTCTTTTTTTGATTGAGGTCCAGACAAACTCACACTTTCACGCAAGCTTTGCACAGATGAACTACGACTCATATGCTGAGCTTCTAATTTTTCACTTAATTCAACCTCTTCGCTCCAATCCTGCGAATAAATATTGCGAAAATTTTTTCTACGTAGCATGAAATACATCAATTAAATTATTTTCACAGATAAGTACTTACGAGAGGTCGTTCTGATGGGGTATCAGGTAATGGGCTAAAAGGTTCACTTTTTGATGGACTCAGAGTTTGTTGACTACGTTGCTTGTCCACAGATTCACGCTCATTTGAATTGTTGTTTACTCGTTGTCTTTTTAAATAAACGAATTTGATAGTGATTATAATATAGATGCAAAGGAAATAAATTTGAAACATAATTTTTCTAGCTGCATTCTTACGTGTTATAAGTACGATGTTGCGGAGGAGTCGGAGATGATGCACTGTAACGCCGTTCATCGGGTGAAATGTGACATCTATTTGAACTAGTAACTGTGGATCCTGGTGGTGGCATCATTACGCTATCAGCCCGACTTAGACTTTCCATGCTTGTATACATAGTACTATTACTACCACGACGATCATACGACCTATTAATCACCGCATAATTTAATTAAATCCTGTTAATATCGCATACAATTTGAGCCCTTACCGATTTATATACTCCTGACTGGGAGTATGAGATCTTGAACTTGGTGCCGAACACTGATCTGGAGTGACAGGTCTAAAGACATTGGTTGGGCCATCTATTTCTTCTGGTCTAAGTCTACCTCTGCCTCTACTTCGTGCAGGTACGGTATTAGACCAACTGGGTTGAGGTGGTAACGGTCCAGAAGGTGGCAAATTTTGCATAGTTTGCGAATGTTGAATTGCAGGTGGATAATGGTAAACTGATGAACCCTATAGTATGTAAATTATTGTTAAACAATATGGATAATTGAAAACATTATCTATGGAAATATTATAAGGATAATGGAAAACATTATCTGTATTGAAATATTAGGTTTACTTGAAAAGTTACAGTAGTGCCATTCCATGACTCTTCGGTCGTAGAACCAAGAGAACTACCAGGCGGCGGTGCTAAACCGTTATCAATCAAATACTTTTTCTGAAGACGTGGTGGTAGTAACTCCAGCTTCATGCCGGTATTACATTTTTTGCCTGAAGGTGGTTTACCCTGAAATTTTTCAGGATGTCCAGCAGGTTCTACACTACGTGTATCTCGAGTGCGAGAAAAATCACTTGGGTTGTTGGGTGTTACAAAAAGAGGTTCTGAACCCTAATCAACAAATATTTTAACTACAGTCAAGTAAATGCTATTTTTTAATGTATTATGATAAAACGTATAAAATTTATAAATGTCCTAACCTGTCTAACTTCTCTTGGATTATCTCGTCTATTACCATAATTTTTAACGGATATCGGAGAATCAGATCTCCAACTCTCTTCATTTTCATTGGTATGACGGTTCCTGCGATTACCCGAAAATCGTTTGCCATGCTCATCTCTCGCGCTACGACCGCCCGAGCGATTACCGTGTCTATGATTTCTAAAACTACGATTGGAATGGGAATCACGGTCTTCGCTTTCCTCTCTTTCATGATCACGATCGAACCTGACAACGAGAAGAAGAATTGAAGAAAATAAGGAGAACAATCAAACACTTTTGAAATATCAAGAAACATATTACATGAAGTATCCCGTGTGAATGTATGTTTGATCTATTTCCTGTATTATCACATACTAAAAGTTTTCATTAATTACCGTATCCCTAAACAAGTGGTAACTTTGTACTGATAATAATAAAGATCACCTATTTGCTACATCCTGTTCAGCCAATGCTTCCTTCACTTTCTTAGGTACGTACAGTTGCTGTTCCGGTTTCCTGCTTTTTCTTCTTGGATCTCCACCGTAATTACTTTTAGAGGAATCCTGTGCTTGATCGCCGCTACTATCATTTTTGAAATTAATGTGCATATCATTTAATTTTTCAGTTATGTTTTCCGTGTGAGACGGTGGTGGGCTATGGTGCATTTGACTGGATCTACTGGACTGTGATTGTTTTAAACGATGTTGGACGGATGTCAGCTTTGCCTTTACTTGTGAATTATTTTCATGATCAAAGTCATCGAGAGATTTCTCTGATTTTCTAAGCGGACCACTCCCTGGTCTATACAAAGCTTGCGGCGCTCTATTGCACGCTCCGCGCATTCCTGCTGATCTTTCTTTTTCCAATTTGGAACTTTGTATGTTATCTGAAAATACACGGTATACTATCATGAAAGATTTACCTAACTATTTATTAGTTTCAATTAATCTTACTTTCAAGCGACTGATTTATAGTTATATAATGCATATAGAAATATATTGTTTTTTCTAATAGACCATTATGAGATTGTTACAACGCTGTGCTCTACCAAGCACATGTAGCAAGTCAAAAACATACTAATCTGTGCTACTTTAGAATTTACTTAGAAAGATTACTATAATCAGATATAGTAGCGATAGTATAAACATTCTGTTTATAAAAGAGAGATAAGAAGAGTTCTCTAATGGTATTATCACATTTGGAAACCATATGCCTCTTGTGGTACATTTGACCACCTCTTTAAGAACAAGTTGAAAGATAAAAATACAAGCATTAGGACATAATAATATAAAAAATGCGGGAAACGTAATATGGCCTGTTGACATTCTTGACAGTAACTAGAGTTAACGCGAATATTGACAAATAGTTACATAATCCGCGTTGTCTCGAAGCATTTACATAGCGATGAGAAATACTTGAATAGTAAATAGAGAAACTACAATATTTTATCGTAGCAGAAATAAAGCATATAATCTACTACACATTACAATGCCTTCTGTACTTTTAGGTTAGCTTGTTTGGTGAGGTTAGCTTTCTAGCTTTATCCAACGGAAATTGGTGGAGACTCGCAGGCCCTATAACTATTTATTTATAAATTTGGCTCACAAAATCACCATACAATTTTGGCACAATCCCGTGTAAATGTTATTTCTCTTAAAGTACCTTGTGAAAATCCTCCCCACTTTTTGCGTCCTTTGTCGCGGTTCGCCATATTGAAGTACAATCGCATCCAAATTTTTATGAAATCAACGAATACCAGGTGAAGTCGCAGTCATCGTTGAATAAACGCAAGGTAGACATATAATTAATTAATTATTCATCGCCGAATGAATTTTACCTAACGACATACTAATGATTTTATATGGAGCCACAAAAAATCTTGGATAAAAACGATATACATTGCATAAATCGTAAAACAATGCAAACCTAAGCGGAAGTTTAAATTTTCTATTCGTCCGAGCCAATCCTATCGTATTCATTGAAAAGAGTAACTAATGCATGTCGAAATCATTCTATCGATTTATATCTTATTCGATTAACACATTAGCTGTAAATGTTACAAACCACATTCAAATACGTCGCAACGATCTTCATGGAACTTCTTTCTGCCACTCGCGGGCTGCATTCTCATGCTGCGTTTCTACGAAAGCGTCACCTATCGTTGACAATTGCAACCAGGGTATGGACACTCAATGCATAAGCATAGGAACCTTATTCAACGTAGTCCCCGCCGTTCACGTATGCGCATTGTGGAAAATAATCAACTGGAAGGGCAGTTTAGATCTGAAGATTCATCTCAGCATAAAGTGCAATATAATAATATGTTATTATTTATTTTATGTGTATTTGAATAATATTTAAGTATCGTATTTATTTACAATAAGAATTATTATACATTATAACAAAAGTGCGTCTGATGTATTAAAAGTTATAATTATTCTATACTTTATATTACTTTCCGACGATTTGTAAAAATGTACATATATAAAATTGATATAAATAAACAAAAATAAGATACATTGCAAAAAATGCTGGAATTTTTAATTGAAACCATGAATTAACCATCCATTTCACTTATTTGTTCAACTTTTCGAGTTATTGCCTTTTGACGAAAACTCCATCAATGGAGAAAGTATCAGGAGAACATGAGCTACAAGGAGGAATTCGGATTTCAAGACCCACCTCTTCAAATAGTATGCTTTCCTGGTAGAAATCCCAGTTTACGGGGAATTTGCCGAATCGCTGAGAATCGAGAAAGTATTATGAGAACGTGAGCAGCAAAAAGAAATTCGGATTTCACGTGCCACTTCTTCAAATAGTATGCTTTCCTGGTAGAAATCCCAGTTTACGGGGAATTTGCCGAATCGCTGAGAATCGAGAAAGTATTATGAGAACGTGAGCAGCAAAAAGAAATTCGGATTTCACATGCCACTTCTTCAAATAGTATGCTTTCCTGGTAGAAATCCCAGTTTACGGGGAATTTGCCGAATCGCTGAGAATCGAGAAAGTAACATGAGAACGTGAGCAGCAAGGAGAAATTCGGATTTCACGTGCCACTTCTTCAAATAGTATGCTTTCCTGGTAGAAATCCCAGTTTACGGGGAATTTGCCGAATCGCTGAGAATCGAGAAAGTATTATGAGAACGTGAGCAGCAAAAAGAAATTCGGATTTCACATGCCACTTCTTCAAATAGTATGCTTTCCTGGTAGAAATCCCAGTTTACGGGGAATTTGCCGAATCGCTGAGAATCGAGAAAGTATCATGAGAACGTGAGCAGCAACGAGGTATTCGGATTTCACGTGCCACCTCTTCACATATTATGGTATCCTGGTAGAAATCCCAGTTTACGGGAAAATGTTCCGAAAGCATTCGTGAGGACATTGGCAGCGCCATCTAGCGGTGGAGACAAGAGGCAAAATTTGATGATTTTTCAGGAGGGTCTTTAAAAAATTCTCCTGGTCGCTATAATTAACCGATTCAGATGATCGATACCTTGTTGGAAAGCTAAAAGAACGGGCTACAAAATGGCTATTATAGAATTTTTATAATACCTCACTTTCAGTCTCCAAATCGCACTTAAACTTTTCAAATGTAATTTCTATGATGATGCTGGCGTTAATAATAAAATTCATTATAGCCATCTTATAGCTTGTTCTTTTAGCTTTCCGACGAGCTATTGATCGTAGAAATCGATCAAGAATTGTGATCAGAATTAATTTTTAAAGTAAATCTCTCGAAAGTCGATAAAATAGGGTCTCAATTGCACGCTGGCGCCATCTAGCGGTGGAGAAAAGAGGCAAACTTTGATGATTTATCAGGGGGGTCTTTAACAAATTCTCCTGGTCGGTATAATTTACCGATTCTTATGAACGATACCTTGTTGGAAAGCTAAAAGAACGGGCTACAAAATGGCTATTATAGAATTTTTATAATACCTCACTTTCAGTCTCCAAATCGCACTTAAACTTTTCAAATGTAATTTCTATGATGATGCTGGCGTTACTAATAAAATTCATTATAGCTATCTTATAGCTTGTTCTTTTACCTTTCCAACGAGCTATTGATCGTAGAAATCGATCAAGAATTGTGATCAGAATTAATTTTTAAAGTAAATCTCTCGAAAGTCGATAAAACAGGGTATAAAGTACATGCTAGCGCCATCTAGCGGTGGAGACAAGAGGCAAAATTTGATGATTTTTCAAGGGCGTCTTTAACAAATTCTCCTGGTCGCTATAATTAACCGATTCTTATGAACGATACTTTGTTGGAAAGCTAAAAGAACAAGCTATAAGATAGCTATAACAAATTTTATTATCAACGTTAGCATCATCATAGAAATTACATTTGAAAAGTTTAAGTGCGATTTGGAGACTGAAAGTGAGGTATTATAAAAATTCTATAATAGCCATTTTGTAGCCCGTTCTTTTAGCTTTCCAACAAGGTATCGTTCATAAGAATCGGTAAATTATACCGACCAGGAGAATTTGTTAAAGACCCCCCTGATAAATCATCAAATTTTGCCTCTTTTCTCCACCGCTAGATGGCGCTAGCATGTACTTTATACCCTGTTTTATCGACTTTCGAGAGATTTACTTTAAAAATTAATTCTGATCACAATTCTTGATCGATTTCTACGATCAATAGCTCGTTGGAAAGGTTAAAGAACAAGCTATAAGATGGCTATAATGAATTTTATTATTAACGCCAGCATCATCATAGAAATTACATTTGAAAAGTTTAAGTGCGATTTGGAGACTAGAAGTGAGGTATTATAAAAATTCTATAGTAGCCATTTTGTAGCCCGTTCTTTTAGCTTTCCAACAAGGTATCGTTCATAAGAATCGGTAAATTATACCGACCAGGAGAATTTGTTAAAGACCCCCCTGATAAATCATCAAAGTTTGCCTCTTTTCTCCACCGCTAGATGGCGCCAGCGTGCAATTGAGACCCTATTTTATCGACTTTCGAGAGATTTACTTTAAAAATTAATTCTGATCACAATTCTTGATCGATTTCTACGATCAATAGCTCGTCGGAAGGCTAAAAGAACAAGCTATAAGATGGCTATAATGAATTTTATTATTAACGCCAGCATCATCATAGAAATTACATTTGAAAAGTTTAAGTGCGATTTGGAGACTGAAAGTGAGGTATTATAAAAATTCTATAATAGCCATTTTGTAGCCCGTTCTTTTAGCTTTCCAACAAGGTATCGTTCATAAGAATCGGTAAATTATACCGACCAGGAGAATTTGTTAAAGACCCCTCTGATAAATCATCAAATTTTGCCTCTTTTCTCCACCGCTAGATGGCGCCAGCGTGCAATTGAGACCCTGTTTTATCGACTTTCGAGAGATATACTTTAAAAATTAATTCTGATCACAATTCTTGATCGATTTCTACGATCAATAGCTCGTCGGAAAGCTAAAAGAACAAGCTATAAGATAGCTATAATTAATTTTATTATTAACGCCAGCATCATCATAGAAATTACATTTGAAAAGTTTAAGTGCGATTTGGAGACTGAAAGTGAG
Source organism: Ancistrocerus nigricornis (assembly GCA_916049575.1). Taxonomy (NCBI): domain Eukaryota; kingdom Metazoa; phylum Arthropoda; class Insecta; order Hymenoptera; family Vespidae; genus Ancistrocerus; species Ancistrocerus nigricornis. Next base: position 26,095,869 of record OU696667.1, read on the forward strand.
GTATTATAAAAATTCTATAATAGCCATTTTGTAGCCCGTTCTTTTAGCTTTCCAACAAGGTATCGATCATCTGAATCGGTTAATTATAGCGACCAGGAGAATTTTTTAAAGACCCTCCTGAAAAATCATCAAATTTTGCCTCTTGTCTCCACCGCTAGATGGCGCTGCCAATGTCCTCACGAATGCTTTCGGAACATTTTCCCGTAAACTGGGATTTCTACCAGGATACCATAATATGTGAAGAGGTGGCACGTGAAATCCGAATACCTCGTTGCTGCTCACGTTCTCATGATACTTTCTCGATTCTCAGCGATTCGGCAAATTCCCCGTAAACTGGGATTTCTACCAGGAAAGCATACTATTTGAAGAAGTGGCATGTGAAATCCGAATTTCTTTTTGCTGCTCACGTTCTCATAATACTTTCTCGATTCTCAGCGATTCGGCAAATTCCTCGTAAACTGGGATTTCTACCAGGAAAGTATACTATTTGAAGAAGTGGCATGTGAAATCCGAATTTCTTTTTGCTGCTCACGTTCTCATAATACTTTCTCGATTCTCAGCGATTCGGCAAATTCCCCGTAAACTGAGATTTCTACCAGGAAAGCATACTATTTGAAGAGGTGGGTCTTGAAATCCGAATTCCTCCTTGTAGCTCATGTTCTCCTGATACTTTCTCCATTGATGGAGTTTTCGTCAAAAGGCAATAACTCGAAAAGTTGAACAAATAAGTGAAATGGATGGTTAATTCATGGTTTCAATTAAAAATTCCAGTATTTTTTGCAATTTATCTTATTTTTGTTTATTTATATCAATTTTATATATGTACATTTTTACAAATCGTCGGAAAGTAATATAAAGTATAGAATAATTATAACTTTTAATACATCAGACGCACTTTTGTTATAATGTATAATAATTCTTATTGTAAATAAATACGATACTTAAATATTATTCAAATACACATAAAATAAATAATAACATATTATTATATTGCACTTTATGCTGAGATGAATCTTAATATTTAAACTGTTGTAACTTCCGAACTGGTCTTACTATCGAAACGCGACTTGCATATTCGTAAAGAAGAGACATTTTTTGTTAATTTTTTCTTTCTATAATTATAGGTTGGTAATTAATAATCAAATTATTGTCATTTATTCAATTAAACATACTAGTAGACAACAGTTATCGCGTAATAGTGTACGAGCAGTAGCGCGCCGTAGTTAAAATGAACCCGTTCTTTTAACATTACGTTTGGACTCCTTATAGGTGTTTTCCATTTGCATCAAAACTCAGTGAATTCTCACATGTGTCGTCATAACTCAGTTGAACGCACGTTCCTTTCAATGTTGGCAAGTGAGATTCCACTAGATTTAACTGAGTTTTCTATCCACAATTGAGCTCGATCGAGACCGTGTGCTTTAGTGAGTATATAAGCTCATATGAAAAGTCTCACTTGCGCGTTCCTTTTACACACTGAAAATGACGTCATAGCTTGAATCTAATAAACTCACAGAACTGAGTAGCTGAGCATCACTTAAGTGTGAATGGAAAGCACCTTGTGTAAACCATTTTCCTCACGAACCATTCTTCTGTTCAGCAAGTTAATATCCATTGACGAATTTAACTGGTTATAGGATAGCCAAATATAATTAAAAGTAAAATAAAAAAATAATAATTTCGAAGAATGAATCTATCTCACTATTTATTAAACAGACGGCTTTTCAAACATGTATGTATCTTATGTGCCCCTTTCAATTAGCCGGATCGCGGGCTAAGAAGGCTAACGGGTCAACAGGTTTAAGGGGCTAGCGGAAACTGCACTCCTACTCGGGGACTACACTTGTAGTCTGGGATCTAGACCTCGGCGGGCTAGTTACTATACGAACAGAAGCAATAAACACGGTTGGCAGCTTTGCGTTCGTTAGTGCTGCCCTCCAGTTGATTATTTTCCACAATGCGCATACGTGAACGGCGAGTACTACGTTAAATAAGGCTCCTATGCTTATGCATTGAGTGTCCATACCCTGGTGTACCCTGGACCATCCCCTTTCAAACGAGCCATCGATCATGCCATTCAGCCGAAGATTGGAGGGTCTAGACTAAAAATTCCAAAGGGTCGATCTAAAAAATGTGTGTCGGTAAAAAATGTCATTGTCGGTAAAAGAAGGAAATGTCGGTAAAAAATGCCATTGTCGGTAAAAGAAGGAAATGTCGGTAAAAAATTCCATTGTCGGTAAAAGAAGGAAATGTCGGTAAAAGAAGGTAATGTCGGTAAAAATGCCATTGTCGGTAAAAAATTCCATTGTCGGATAACTTAGAAGTCGACAAATTAGTGTTTGTTACGAAATTGTATAATAAGTTTTGTTTCATAATTGCTACCGCTAGAGCAATTTTATATTCTTGATGAGCAAATTGCGAGCAATTTTTTGAAATATAATTCACCGACGAGATACTGTTAAAGACTGCCAGCCCCCGTGTAAACCGGCGAGCCAGCAAGTGGGCCCGGTGGGCCTGGGCTCCGTCGGTAAACACATTTAATATCTCTTATATTATCGATTATATAACCGCTTCAAGCGTGTAATCATATTATTTTGCTTTAGAACTTATTAAACCTACGATACTGCACCATTTACTTACGTTACAGACGAGATTTACTGAAATTCAGTTTATGTTTCTTACTTTAACCGCAATATATTCTAGAGGGCGTCACGAAAACGGATAATTTTTCTGGCTCGCGAAGTCCCATAAGGCTGGCAGTCTTTAGCAGTATCTCGTCGGTGTATAATTCATTAAGATTGGTTCAAGTCCGGGGCTAACTTTACTCACCTTCGCGAAGTCCTATAAGGCTGGCAGTCTTTAGCAGTATCTCGTCGGTGCATTTTTTACCGACATTTCCTTCTTTTACCGACAATGACATTTTTTACCGACACACATTTTTGGGATCGACCCTTTGGAATTTTTAGTCTAGACCCTCCAATCTTCGGCTGAATGGCATGATTGATGGCTCGTTCGAAAGGGGATGGACCAGGGTACACCATAGGATAGGGGATTTTTCCGTATCATCTCAGCATCATCGTCGTTAAAGCTTCCGAAAATTTGCAAGCTTACCATACTCGTTCTAATTGTCATAGCCATATCATGCAGGTATCATCTTATAGGTTGTACTTCTGGCTATCTAACGCACTATTAATCATTAGAATCGGCCGAAAATTCAGGGAGTTAGAAGAGTTTAAGTGAGCACCAAAAATTCACATTTTTCACTTTCCTTTTTTCAATTTTAGACGCTTATATCTCCTCAAGTAATTTCCATAGCCGAATGATAGTTGCATATGCTTGTAGCTTTAAGTCTTAGCTTTCGAACGAGCCATAGAACGTGCAGATCGGTCGAAAATTGCACTCAGTAGAAGAGTTCGCGCGGACGAAGTCGAAATCCGGATGTCAGAAAATCGACTTTTTGGGATCGACCCTTTGGAAATTAAAGTCTAGACCCCCCAATCTTCGGCCGAATGGCATGATCGATGGCTCGTTCGAAAGGGGAAAGTCCAGAAAACATCTAGGTATGGCGGCTTTTTCCGTATCATCTCAGCATCATCGTCGTTAAAGCTTCCGAAAGTTTGCAAGCTTACCCTACTCGTTCTAATTGTCATAGCCATACCATACCATTCTGTAATTCAGTTTATGTTTTTTACTTTAACCGCAATATATTCTAGAGGGCGTCATGAAAACGCATAATTTTTCTGGCTCGCGAAGTAGATGAGTAAAGTTAGCCTCGGACTTGAACCAATCTTAATTAATTTTATTTCAAAAGTTGCTCGCAATTTGCTCATCAAGATTATAAAATTGCTCTAGCGGTAGCAATTATTAAAAAAAAGTTATTAAACAATTTCGTAAACACTATTTTGACGTTTTCTAAGTTATTCGTGTACGAACGGGCTCTTCTCTGGGCTCGATAAATTGCGATCAATTTACTCATCACTGCCCCACCTTTTTATTTGTGTTTTATTAACGTTTTTTGAATTAAAAATCATAAATAAATTATTGATGTTTTAAGGCCTGGAAAACGACAGTAACGCCGCTAGTTTTGAAACATGGAACTAACACCAGTAAAAGCGCTAGAATACTAGAGAAAAACTTGTATTAATAGTCGACACCGCTCGGATTCTTTGAACGAGGAAGGAAAGTAGGGATGATGAAATTTATATCTGGTGTTAAATTGAGTACTCAGAATTTACGTTTACTAATATTTATTAATAATTTTCATTGGAAAATACACAGTACATCAATATGTCTAAATATGTAATAATATTTTATAAATTATATCACACGACTTACATATCATACATTATATACTACAATGTACACTATATACCTATTATAATATTATTACGAAGTATATACAAATTAAAGTATTGTAGAATTATTTAATAAGAATTCGCGACGCTCTCATATACGCACACACACCCATAGCCGTTCGTTGCCACTCTCATATACATGCTTTTGAAAAATTAAAACTACGCACTCGCACTTCTCCAGCATACTTCTCACACATCCCACGGTATAATATTACAATTATATAATTATTCTATATATTCCAATCTACAATTGGATTTCTTTTGAAAACTTTTTCTCTTAAAAATGACCAATACTCCAACACTTAAATAATTTATATCTCATCACTCCGTTGGGATATCGACAAACGGACGACGAGACATTGCTCTGTATGCTTTCTACTTTAAAATGAGTCATGAAACATCAAAATTGACGGTGGAGTGCATTTTGGCCCAAAAAATATCAAAGGCTATACATCAGGATTTTTCTCAAAAGTCGATGGATCTTAAATTAGCCCGTTTAAACGCTCGTTCGAAAGATGAAGGACTCTTCTTCACGAATATGGCAGTGTGGCTTCGACAGGATTGCTTGTTGGAAAGATACAGAAGTTTTAAGCTTGAGAACGACCCATACTCCGACACTTAAACATTTATTTCTCATCACTCCGCAACGATATCGAAAAACGGACGACGAGACATTGCTCTGCATGCTTTCTACTTTAAAATGAGTCATGAAACATCAAAATTGACGGTGGAGTACATTTTGGCCCAAAAAATATCAAGGCTATACATCAGGATTTTTCTCAAAAGTCGATGGATCTTAAATTAGCCCGTTTAAACGCTCGTTCGAAAGATGAAAGACTCTTCTTCACGAATATGGCAGTGTGGCTTCGATAGAATTGCTTGTTGGAAAGATACAGAAGTTTTAAGCTTGAGAACGACCCATACTCCGACACTTAAACATTTATTTCTCATCACTCCGCAACGATATCGAAAAACGGACGACGAGACATTGCTCTGCATGCTTTCTACTTTAAAATGAGTCATGAAACATCAAAATTGACGGTGGAGTACATTTTGGCCCAAAAAATATCAAGGCTATACATCAGGATTTTTCTCAAAAGTCGATGGATCTTAAATTAGCCCGTTTAAACGCTCGTTCGAAAGATGAAGGACTCTTCTTCACGAATATGGCAGTGTGGCTTCGACAGGATTGCTTGTTGGAAAGATACAGAAGTTTTAAGCTTGAGAACGACCCATACTCCGACACTTAAACATTTATTTCTCATCACTCCGCAACGATATCGAAAAACGGACGACGAGACATTGCTCTGCATGCTTTCTACTTTAAAATGAGTCATGAAACATCAAAATTGACGGTGGAGTACATTTTGGCCCAAAAAATATCAAGGCTATACATCAGGATTTTTCTCAAAAGTCGATGGATCTTAAATTAGCCCGTTTAAACGCTCGTTCGAAAGATGAAAGACTCTTCTTCACGAATATGGCAGTGTGGCTTCGATAGAATTGCTTGTTGGAAAGATACAGAAGTTTTAAGCTTGAGAACGACCCATACTCCGACACTTAAACATTTATTTCTCATCACTCCGCAACGATATCGAAAAACGGACGACGAGACATTGCTCTGCATGCTTTCTACTTTAAAATGAGTCATGAAACATCAAAATTGACGGTGGAGTACATTTTGGCCCAAAAAATATCAAGGCTATACATCAGGATTTTTCTCAAAAGTCGATGGATCTTAAATTAGCCCGTTTAAACGCTCGTTCGAAAGATGAAGGACTCTTCTTCACGAATATGGCAGTGTGGCTTCGACAGGATTGCTTGTTGGAAAGATACAGAAGTTTTAAGCTTGAGAACGACCCATACTCCGACACTTAAACATTTATTTCTCATCACTCCGCAACGATATCGAAAAACGGACGACGAGACATTGCTCTGCATGCTTTCTACTTTAAAATGAGTCATGAAACATCAAAATTGACGGTGGAGTACATTTTGGCCCAAAAAATATCAAGGCTATACATCAGGATTTTTCTCAAAAGTCGATGGATCTTAAATTAGCCCGTTTAAACGCTCGTTCGAAAGATGAAAGACTCTTCTTCACGAATATGGCAGTGTGGCTTCGATAGAATTGCTTGTTGGAAAGATACAGAAGTTTTAAGCTTGAGAACGACCCATACTCCGACACTTAAACATTTATTTCTCATCACTCCGCAACGATATCGAAAAACGGACGACGAGACATTGCTCTGTATGCTTTCTACTTTAAAATGAGTCATGAAACATCAAAATTGACGGTGGAGTACATTTTGGCCCAAAAAATATCAAAGGCTATACATCAGGATTTTTCTCAAAAGTCGATGGATCTTAAATTAGCCCGTTTAAACGCTCGTTCGAAAGATGAAGGACTCTTCTTCACGAATATGGCAGTGTGGCTTCGACAGGATTGCTTGTTGGAAAGATACAGAAGTTTTAAGCTTGAGAACGACCCATACTCCGACACTTAAACATTTATTTCTCATCACTCCGCAACGATATCGAAAAACGGACGACGAGACATTGCTCTGCATGCTTTCTACTTTAAAATGAGTCATGAAACATCAAAATTGACGGTGGAGTACATTTTGGCCCAAAAAATATCAAGGCTATACATCAGGATTTTTCTCAAAAGTCGATGGATCTTAAATTAGCCCGTTTAAACGCTCGTTCGAAAGATGAAGGACTCTTCTTCACGAATATGGCAGTGTGGCTTCGATAGGATTGCTTGTTGGAAAGATACAGAAGTTTTAAGCTTGAGAACGACCCATACTCCGACACTTAAAAATTTATATCTCATCACTCCGCAACGATATCGAAAAACGGACGACGAGACATTGCTCTGTATGCTTTCTACTTTAAAATGAGTCATGAAACATCAAAATTGACGGTGGAGTGCATTTTGGCCCAAAAAATATCAAAGGCTATACATCAGGATTTTACTCAAAAGTCGATGGATCTTAAATTAGCCCGTTTAAACGCTCGTTAGAAAGATGAAGGACTCTTCTTCACGAATATGGCAGTGTGGCTTCGACAGGATTGCTTGTTGGAAAGATACAGAAGTTTTAAGCTTGAGAACGACCCATACTCCGACACTTAAAAATTTATATCTCATCACTCCGCAACGATATTGAAGAACGGACAACGGAACAGTATTTTCCATGCTTTCTAGTTTAATTTGAGCCATGAAACATTAAAATCGAAGTGCCATAATATCGATGAACTCTTAAAAGGGTTTAAAGAACATGACATTTTCACTGAATTAACACAAGGGATAAACTTGTACCAATAGACGATGTCGTTGGAATTTTTTAACTGCATAAGGAAAGTAGGGATAATGGAATTTATATGCGGTGTTTGATTAAGAACTCATAAATTTTGTTTACTGATATTTAATAATAATTTTCATTGGAAAATACACAGTATGTAACTATGACTAAATACGTATTTATTACTTATAAACGGCTTACATATTTCATGTACAATGTGCTGTAATACTATTTTTAAGTTTTCCAACTATAGTATTCCATATTCCAACTAAGTATTCCATACTTAAGATTCATTTCTGTATAAAGTGCAATATAATAATATGTTATTAGTTATTTTATGTATATTAGGATAAACGTTAAGTATCGTATATATTTACACTAAGAATTATTATACATTATAACATAAGTGCGTCCGATGTATTAAAACTTATAATCATTTGCATATTTTATATAACTTTCCACCTATTTGTAAAAATGTATAAATGTATATAGAATTTATATGAATAAATACCAAGTTACATTGAAATAAATACTGGAATTTTTAATTAAAACCCTGAATTCAACATCCAATTTCCTCATTTGTTCAAACTTCTCGTATTACGTTCTTTAAACGAAATCTCCGTCAATGAATATATAGAAATCCAAGTTTACGGCAAAATTTCTCGTCCGAATTGCATGCCAGCGCCATCTATCGGTCAATAGAGGAACCTTGTCGCAAATTTCTCGTCGGTAATGCATGCCAGCGCCATCTAGCGGTCGATTTCGGAACTTTCCGCTGGAGCTTCCTCGATCGACCGCTAGATGGCGCTGCTAAGACAGTGAAAAATCCGCCAGGGGGCGCTGGCATGCAATTCCGACGAAAAATTTCACGAAAATCGCAAATTTTTGGTCGGAATTGCATGCCAGCGCCCTCTGGCGGATTTTTTTCTTCCGCGGAAGCTTCCTCGATCGACCGCTAGATGGCGCTGGCATACATTACCGACGAGAAAATTTTCGGCAAGGTTCTTCGATCGACCGCTAGATGGCGCTGCTAAGACAGTGAAAAATCCGCCAGAGGGCGCTGGCATGTAATTCCGACCAAAAATTTGCGATTTTCGTGAAATTTTTCGTCGGAATTGCATGCCAGCGCCCCCTGGCGGATTTTTCACTGTCTTAGCAGCGCCATCTAGCGGTCGATCGACGAAGCTCCAGCGAAAAGTTCCGAAATCGGCCGCTAGATGGCGCTGGCATGCATTACCGACGAGAAATTTGCGACAAGGTTCCTCTATTGACCGATAGATGGCGCTGGCATGCATTACCGACGAGAAATTGGCGTCAGTTTTCAGATAAAGATTTTTCTAAGTGCCAGAAAATCGATAAACTCTTAAAAGAGTTTAACAAACTTGAAATTTTCACTGAATGAACACAAGGGGTAAACTTGTAACTATAGACGATGTCGTAGGAATTTTTTAAACGCATGAGGAAAGTAGGGATGATGGAATTTAGATGTGGTGTTTCATTAAGTACTCATAATTTCGTTTGACTGATATTTATTAATAATTCTCATTGAAAGATACACAGTATGTAACTATGCCTAAATACACATTTATTACTTATAAATTATACAGCACGACTTACATATTTCATAAACAATAAGCAGAAATACTATTTGTAAGTATACCAACTAAAGTATAATATTACAATTTTTATAATATCTTAATATAATATATAAATACTAAAAATTATAATATAAAATATAAATTAAATTATATAATATTACATTTATGTAATATACTAATACATTATGAATAAACTTAGTATATTATAAAATATTAAGTATACAAATTAAAGTACTGTAAAGATATTTATAAAGAATTCGAGACGCTCTCATCTGCACGCTTTAACGAAATTAAAACTACGCACAAGCTCTTCTCCAGTATACTTCTCACACACTCACACATTCCACAGTATAATATTACAATTTTTATAATATCTTAATATAATATATAAATACTTACAATTATAATATAAAATATAAATTAAATTATATAATATTACATTTATATAATATACTAAAACATTATGAATAAACTTAGTATATTATAAAATATTAAGTATACAAATTAAAGTACTGTAAAGGTATTTATAAAGTATTCGAGACGCTCTCATCTGCACGCTTTAACGAAATTGAAACTACGCACTAGCTCTTCTCCAGTATACTTCTCACAAACTCACACATTTCACATTATAATATTACAATTATATAATTAATCTATATATTCCAATCTACAATTTGATTTCTTTTGAAAACTTTTTCCCTTGAAAATGACCCATACTCCAACACTTAAATAATTTATATCTCATCACTCCGTTGCGATATCGACGAAGGGGCAACGGGATAGTATTGTCCATGCTTTCTTCGTTAAAATGAGCCATGAAACATCCAAGTTGGCGGTGGTATCCACTTTGGCTCAAAAAATATCAAAGGCTATACTTCAGGATTTTTCTCAAAAATCGATGAATTTCGACTTTGCTCGTTTAAACGCTCGTTCGAAAGAGGAAAGTCTCTAATTCACGAATCTGGCACTGCGGCTTCGATAGGATTGCTTGTTGGAAAGATACAGAAGTTTTAAGCTTGAGAACGCCCCATACTCCGACACTTAAAAAATGTATATCTCATCACTCCGTTGCGATATCGACGAACGGGCAACGGTATAGTATTGTCCATGCTTTCTTCGTTAAAATGAGCCATGAAACATCCAAGTTGGCGGTGGTGTCGATTTTGGTCCAAAAAATATCAAAGGCTATACATCAGGGATTTTGTCAAAAATCGATGAATTTTTACTATGCCCGTTTAAACGCTCATTCGAAAGAGGAAAGTGTCTACTTTACGAATCTGGCAGTGATTTTTCGATCCGGTGGCTGGTTCAAAAGTTACAGCACTTTTTCTCTTAAAATCCATTCATAATCCAACACTTAAAAAATTTATATCTCATCACCCCGTTGCGATATCGCAAAACGGACAACGGAACATTGTTCTACATGCTTCCTTCTTTCAAATGAGTCATCAAACATCAAAATCGCCGGTGGTGTCGATTTTGGTCCAAAAAATATCAAAGGCTATACATCAGGGATTTTGTCAAAAATCGATGAATTTTTACTATGCCCGTTTAAACGCTCATTCGAAAGAGGAAAGTGTCTACTTTACGAATCTGGCAGTGATTTTTCGATCCGGTGGCTGGTTCAAAAGTTACAGCACTTTTTCTCTTAAAATCCATTCATAATCCAACACTTAAAAAATTTATATCTCATCACCCCGTTGCGATATCGCAAAACGGACAACGGAACATTGTTCTACATGCTTCCTTCTTTAAAATTAGCCATCAAATATCAAATTTGGCGGTGGTGTCGATTTTGGTCCAAAAAATATCAAAGGCTATACATCAGGGATTTTGTCAAAAATCGATGAATTTTTACTATGCCCGTTTAAACGCTCATTCGAAAGAGGAAAGTGTCTACTTTACGAATCTGGCAGTGATTTTTCGATCCGGTGGCTGGTTCAAAAGTTACAGCACTTTTTCTCTTAAAATCCATTCATAATCCAACACTTAAAAAATTTATATCTCATCACCCCGTTGCGATATCGCAAAACGGACAACGGAACATTGTTCTACATGCTTCCTTCTTTAAAATTAGCCATCAAATATCAAATTTGGCGGTGGTGTCGATTTTGGTCCAAAAAATATCAAAGGCTATACATCAGGGATTTTGTCAAAAATCGATGAATTTTTACTATGCCCGTTTAAACGCTCATTCGAAAGAGGAAAGTGTCTACTTTACGAATCTGGCAGTGATTTTTCGATCCGGTGGCTGGTTCAAAAGTTACAGCACTTTTTCTCTTAAAATCCATTCATAATCCAACACTTAAAAAATTTATATCTCATCACCCCGTTGCGATATCGCAAAACGGACAACGGAACATTGTTCTACATGCTTCCTTCTTTAAAATTAGCCATCAAATATCAAAATCGCCGGTGGTGTCGATTTTGGTCCAAAAAATATCAAAGGCTATACATCAGGGATTTTGTCAAACATCGATGAATTTCGACTTTGCTCGTTTAAACGCTCGTTCGAAAGAGGAAAGTCTCTAATTTACGAATCTGGCACTGCGGTTTCGATACGATGGCTGGTTTAATAGTTATAGCACTTTTTCTCTTGAAAATGACCCATACTCCAGCACTTAGAAAATATATTTCTCATCACTCCGCGACGATATCGAAGAACGGGCCACGGGGCAGTGTTCTCCATACTTCCTTCTTTAAAATTAGCCATCAAACATCAAATTTGGCGGTGGTGTCCATTTTGGCCCCAAAAAAATCAAAGGCTATACATCAGGATTTTCGTGAGATAATCGATGGATCTAAAATTTGCCCGATCAGACGCTCGTTCGAAAAATGAAATTCTCTTCTTTACGAATATGGCAGTGCGGTTTCGATGCGATGACTGGTTTGGAAGTTACTGCAGTTTTAATCTTACGATTTATCTCTGTATGAAGTGTAATATAATAATATGTTATTATTTATTTTATGTGAACTTGGATAGTCGTTAAGCATCGTATTTATTTACAATAAGAAATATTATACATTATAACAATAAGAATTATTATACATTGTAACATAAATGCGTCCGATGTATTGAAACTTATAATCATTTGCATATTTTATATAACTTTCCACCTATTTGTAAAAATGTATAAATGTATATAAAATTTATATGAATAAATACTGAAATGCATTGAAATATATACTGTAATTTTTAATTGAAACCCTGATTCAACGTCCAATTTCCTCATTTGTGCAAACTTATCGTGTTACGGTCTTTAAACGAAATCTCCGTCAATGGAGAAAGTATCAGGAGAACATTAGCAGCAAGTAGGTATTTGGATTTGTCGTGCCACCTCTTCAGTCGTTATGTTCTCCTGCTAGAAATTCTAATTTTCGGGGAAAAAATTCGCCGAATCGCCGTAAAATCGAGAAAGTGTCAGGTAAACATGAGTAGCAAGGAGGTATTAGATCGAATTTCGCGTGCCACCTTTTTATACATGATGTTTTCCTGTTAGAATTAAAAAATTTGCCGAAATGCCAGGAAAACCGATGAAGTATTAACCCTTTCGCTACGAGCGATGACTATAGTCACCCAACGCCTGACGTTCGCTACGTACGAACGGTGACTTAGGTCACCCGTGATCTTTCATGAGCAGAGTATATTTGTTATCTCCATAGTTATGCATCGCAAGTATTTTACACTTGTTTTACGCTGCGGAATTTCAAGCGACACAATGGACAGCAGTATAAAAATAACGGGTTGTACAGTTGTTTACAGTTGCTTCGCAAATGCACACTTTCGGCGCGGCGGCTCACTCAGCGAGAGTAGCGCGGCGTAGAGTGCGTCCGTAGCGAAAGGGTTAAAAGAACATAAAGTTTTCACCCAATTAGTACAAGAGAAAAACTACAAGATCTGGTGTTTGATCGAGTACTCATAATTGATGTTTATTGATATTTATTAATAATTCTCATTGAAAAATACGCAGTATGTTACTATTCTTAAATATGTATTTATTACTTATAAATTATATCGCACGACTTACATATCAAGAGACGCGGTAGCGTCTCGTTTCATATACAATGTGCAGTAATATTATTACTAAGTATACAAATTAAAGTATTGTAGAATTATTCGAAAAGAATTCGCGACGCTCTCATAAGCACGCTTTAACAAAATTAAAACTACGCACTCGCTCTTCTCCAGCATACTTCTCACACACTCCCACATCTTACAGTATAATATTACAATTGTAATTTACACACACTCCAGGCTAGCTTTTTGGAGGGCTTTTTCTAGCTACAAATTGATATTACCGACTCAGATTATTCGTTTGAATATGGTTCCTAAACTTGCCGCTCCATATCGTAGAAGGCGTAAGTTCTTTCGCTCGATCGGCATTTCAGTACATGGGATACGAAATCCGAATGTATGTCCTGTCTATTCTTATATCTTGTCTGTGATCGGACATACCATGAGACTTCGTGCACAGACAAGATATAAGAATAGACAGGGCATAGATTGGGACTTCGTATCCCATGTACTGAAATACCGATCGTGCGAAAAAACAGACGTTTTCTTACGCTCTCAAGGATATGGAGCGGCGAACTTAGGAACTATATCCAACCGAATAATCGAAGTCGGTAATATCAATATCTAGATAGAAAAAGATCTATCGCGAACGACGCGCATCTCATACTCCCATTATGCATCAACGCAGATACGCACGAGTGTATGTAGTAGATCAACAAATAAGTAACGCGTTTTAATGTTTGATGGCTCATTTTAAAGTAGAAAGAATGCTGAACACTGCCCCGTCGTCTGTCTTTCGATATAATTATGCGATGATGAAAAATTAATTTTTCAAGTGTCGGAGTATGGGTTGTTTTAAAGCTTAAAACTGCTGCATCTTTCAAACCAGTTATCCTATCGAAACCGCACTGCCATATTCGTAAAGAAGAGACTCTCCTCTTTCGAATAAGCGTTTAAACAGGCAAAGTCGAAATCCATCGATTTTTTACAAAAATCCTGATGTATAGCCTTTGCTATTTTTTGGTCCAAAATGGACACCACCTCCGATATCAATGTTTCATGGCTCATTTTAAAGAAGAAAGCATGGAGAACACTGTCCCGTCGTCCGTTTTTCGATATCGTTGCGCAATGATGTGAAATTAATTTTTTAATGGTTGGAGTATGAATCCTTTTCAAGATTAAAACTGTTATAACTTCCGAATTAGTCATCCTATCGAAACAAACTTAATATATTCTTAAAGAGCAGACTTTCATCTTTCTATAATTTTATTCATTTTTATTTTATAGAAGAACTTTCCTGGAGCGTAGTCCATCGGCACGGCCGATTTGAAAACTATTATCGATTCGAAATCAAATTAGAGAATGGAATATATAGAATAATGATATATTTGTAATATTGTACTTTACTTTGTATAGAAACTTTGAACTTATAGACTTTAAACTTATAGAAACTTTAGTTTGTAAAGAAATCTTGGAGCAAATAATTTTTCTTCGTTGGCGTTACATGCTTCGTTAATTCTTTACGTCCATTAACGTATCGCATTACAAATAAAAACAACGAATAAACATTCTGAGTCGAAAGCAAGGGAGGATTTTGAATCGACGCGATTCGTGCAAGAGTAAGCGCGACGCGTCGGGAGTTAACGACGCGACACGTATCGAGAATAAAGGACGAAAGGGAGACGACAGAATGCCGGTATTTGACGACAGTCGAGATAAACGCTTTTGAGGGTTGCTGCAGATTGCGGCATGGGAGGTCGCGTGCTACGTTTGCCCCTTTTGCTTTCAATATCTCTTCTTCCGGCTCCTCTCCTCTGTCTTCTCTCGTTGCTTCGGTTTTATTTGATTGGCCCGGAGTGCTTCTCAAGAAACGCCACCACGGGATGCCACCAGTCAGCATTCTGCATCCAGAAACTCCCGATCCACACTCCTCAACCCCATTCACCACTCTTTTCCTTTTCTTTCCACGGAGTATTCCACGGCATCTATCTTCCCTTTGTACCATCTCTTTTCCTTCCTTTTTTCACCCTTCCCCATCCTTCTCGCGTGTCTCTTGGAAAGCTCTGCTTTTCGCAATCCTTGATATCGCCTTCGCATATTAGATCACTTTCGGTCTATAGCTCGCACACACCTGCAGTCCGTGGCAAACCTCATGTACCGAAAACTCCGCACATATTTTCCGCGGCTGCCACGCTGGCTGCCACACTGGCTGCTCTTGTCTCCACTCTGATGAATCATGCATGCGAAAATGCACTGCAACCACTCGCCATCCAAGTATAATGTTTTTCGAACAAGAATGTGTATGTTTCCACGATGGACAGTGATATATAGTATACTATATGTATGTGTACGTGTCCAAGTATACCTGGAAAAAGGGAAACGCGATTGCCAGTGAAACCAATGGACGTTATTTTATTGAAAACAATGCTGGTCGATTAATCGTTGATCCAACGAACGAGTACTTTTATTATACGCTATATATAAATACCTTCGGCCAGAGCGTTTTCTTATCAAAGAAGTCGTTACCTTCGAAGACCGTTAAATGAGATCTCGTTTCTTCCTGCAATCGCTGTGGAGCGTGGTCCGAGAGAACGAGAGAGAGAGAGAGAGAAGAAGATATAGACGAACGCTTGGAAAATCGACGTCTCGATTAATTAGAGACCATTCGATCGATCGCATGGTCACGTAGCGATCGTAGACTCCCGTGAAATTGTGTTCTCATTGATTTATGACGCGTGACGCTCTGTACTTCGTGACTGGCAATCCCCTTTTCAGCCCCATTAGTTTTCTACCGTCCTCTGGATCTCTCTCGATGGTCGCGTGCGCGCGCGCAACTGTCATGGAGAACGGAAATGAGAACGATTTACATAGATCGATATCACCTTTAGAGATCTTTGAATCAGTTCGCATAGCTTCTTCTCGCATTTTCACAAAAATTTAATCGTGTGTGTAAATAGTTATGACTGTACGATGTATCTACGATATGTTAGAACTAAGCATGCGATTAGGACAAGAGCGAGCGTGGTAAAAAGATAACGCTAAGGCGATCTATATCTATTTTTATGTCAAAGAATCTTGGTAAGGCCAGGTGCCACCTTCTTTTTATCCTGTACTTTTTTCTAACTAAAACTATCTATTAATTAAACAGTCTGATTGTTTTATTAAAACATACACGCCTAACAATTGTGAGAAAAAGGTTTTCTAATCTCCGTCTTAGAAAATCGTATCGATTCTTTACAGAAATCTTTTCAAACGTTTACGCTTCCAAGATCGAAGAGTTTCTTTTTTCCAAGATAATAGCAAAAGAGAGTAAAGAAGGGGGAAGTAAAGAGTTGGAAAAGTTTGGAAGGACGGCGCATTGTTAAGGCGGTAGCGCAGAATCGCAATATTTCCCGACTGGATAGGATCGTATTATGAATCACTGCCGCGATGGCAGGAGCCGACGCACGGACTCGACCGCTTCGTATATTTCATTACGCGTTCTCCGGCCAGTTCTCTCTCCGTTCCTGCAATAACAAATAAGAGGCTCGCGCGACGAGCAAAACATCACTAGAAGATACGAAACGCGAGTTTTCGGTTGGATCCTCGCTGAAGGGGTGTATAACTTTTCGATAAAAAATTTATTACGAAGACCATAAATTTGACTATTTTTACAGTTCAATCTTGCCTCTCTGATTTATGCAGTAGGTAAAAAGCATCTTGGATAACTTAACGGACGTGATACCAAACTATGAAATAAGGGTATTACAGTGTTTTAGCGACTCTGAAATACATTCCGAGGGAAATGAGAAATGCTACCGTGGTACCCTTAATACGGACTACTTTCCAAAAGTGAAGGCCGGGTGAACTAACTGCGAACGACTCTTCTTATCGCTTGAAAAATGTTCCTCCTCTCGTGAGTTCTCGTTAGGTAGATCGTAACGCGAGATTCTCGCGTCTACTCTCGTCCCTTAGCATCACGTTTTTGAAACAGGTGAATCGAGAGAGAGGGAGAGAGTGGAACGAGCTGGGTGACAAGGAATTTTCTATTTCAACCTCGTCAAATATTCTAACGAAAGAGAGATTTCCATCGATCGATATAAAACCTCGTTCCCATCGTTCGTCTCGACGAAGATAAGGAAAGTTTCTCTAAGAATCGTTCTTTGACTTTTCGATACGATAACGCGTCGTGGAACGGGCCGAAAGAGGGCAGAGAGAAGGAGGAGAGGAAGGATTCCACTTGAAATATCGTGACCGGGCATCGAGCGATTTGTAGTAAACGTCGGGAAGAAGTTCGAGGAGCGAAAAGGGGTGGATGGGCGGGCGAGCCGTCCGAACATGGCCAAGAATGCGCGAGTTTCCTTATCGCGCGCTCGGATATGTGCCTTGGAAAATATTGCGTCCCGCATTCGTTAGAAGGAAGCTTAATGTTCCGTGCACGCGCCGATATCGCGTGCTCCGACGGGATTTAAGACCGATCGAAAACTATATTCGATGGGATTTCCGATTCTCCCTCTCACCCTAGTGAAATTCTTCGACGGAAGGCTGTATAGCTTTCTTTCTTTCTTTTTTATTCGAGAGAAGGAAGAGTTCTCTCTCTTTCTGATTTCGCCGTTACTTTTTGGCGAACGAGCCGAATAGTGTCAGCGTGCCTTTTTAAACTGGAATTTATCCATTCCAAAGCCTCGAGAAAAAAATGTCGGCGTATACGTTTGTCTTTCATAGAAAATTTGTGCGATCTCTTTGATGTCACGGAATCGCCAAAAGCCGCGAGTCGGCCCGTTGTCATAATCGAAATTTGCAAAAAGTGCGATCGAGCAAAATTCCGCGAATTTATGCTGACGTTGGTCGGTGTGACGTTCCGAACTATCCCAAGGTCCGGATCCGCTGGCTCGAAACAAATCCGAATGGATTTTAATATTTAAACCGGCTCTTTGTCGACCGGACATGGCCGGCACGTTTGAAGGCGCCAAGTCGAGCGAATAATTTTAATGACTCGGAAGAGCTGATGCAGAAACGACTGCGAAATGAATTTACCAATCGTGCGTATTCCTCTGTATATACAACAGATATACGGTTATACATCGTGATATGTTTTATGGGCTCGTTAAAACGGAATCGGTTTGTGGAAGCAGATGGCGAATGACGAATAGACGCGCGGTTGCGCTCGAAAACGTTATTGTCCTATTTTATTACTCGTTCAAGATCGCCTCTCAAATTTTTACTCATCTTTCTCCGAGTTGTCAGTGACGTTTCGCTGTTTCCACGAGTTCTCTCGTTGTACATACGACGAGGACGATCTCGCACGACCACGAACAACACGACTGCCTTTTGTCGAATCGAAGCTTCTCACAGACCGCCACCCGCTACACGAAAGTCCTTCGAAATGTTTGGACAAAGCGAAAAGGTGGATCGGACTCGTTGGAGATTACCTTCATGCGAGATGGAGTGGATAGCGAATAGAGAAGAAGAGAGGAGGAAGAGAGCTCGTGTAAAAGGAGTACGCCGGTCCCTCGTTGTACGGATAGACCGTTTGAAAAATACATTTCTTTCGCTCACTTACGTCTCCCTCGGAACAATTTTCCCGGCACAAAAGGAACGCCGTCAGCGAGGCCCGACATAGTCCCGGCTTCGAACCAAGGAATCCAATTTAATAATAGTTTTCTTTCTCGGAAAGATACAAGCGCGATCGAAAAAGCCCGAACACGGGGTACCCTCCCCTCGTGTCCTCGAAAAATTTCCAAGATGCGATCCCTCGGAATCTCAAAATTTCGCTCTGTCAAAATCGAATCTTTCCCTCGGACTAATTCCTCGCTTATTTATCTCTTATCCGCCTCGACGATCTTTCTCTTTTTTTTTTTTTGCATTCGATTCCTGATTCGAGCGACATTTAATGGAAGCCGGCGACAGATGTCGCAGGACGCCTCTCCGCTAATTTAAATCCCATCACACTGGCACTACCGTCACGTCCCATCCTCTCTCTCTCTCTTCTCTTCCCTCTTTTCCATTTATCCTTCGTATCTCTGCCATGCTTACCTGTCGACGCACCTATCCTCTCTTTTGCGTCTAATCGAAAAATGGCTTCCAGTTTTCTTCATCCTTTTTTGTCTTCCTTTCTCTTTCATGTTTCGAATTAAGTTTTAATCATGCCGGTTTTATCGAGTATCTCGCTTAACAAGCGCGAAAACGAATGCTGAATTCGTTCGCTCGAAACACTCGGGAGACGTTTTACGAGCAAGAACGCGTCGATGTTCCAGACGGACGCGATGTATACATATGTTCGGTCGTTTTGGAAGTCGGGGTATCGCGATCTCTTTCTTTCGGCCGCTCATTTATCCGAAATTCTTCGAGCTTGGACTTTTTTCCTCTGGCAACCATAAGGCATTTCATATTGCCGCATTTCGTTCGCAAACGAAGCTCCATGGCGCTGATCCAACGAGCTTTGGCCCGTACGAATGTAAAGCAAAGAGCAAAGCGAGCAGAGAGACGAAGCTTCGATTCGTCGTAAGAGAGAGAGAAAGATATCTGAAAAAGCAATTCCCCGTGAAATGCATTAGTATTGCCGAGATCTCACGTAAAATCCGAGCGATCTCTCTTTCGAAGATTTGCCTCTTCGGAAAAATTTGATCGACGGTGGCGCGTAGAAACCCTCGCGATCGAGGCCAATTACACCGATCTTCTCCTAATCACGAGCTATATCCTCTTCTTTCTCTCACCCGTCTGCTTTATCGATTCGTGTCTCCCACTATACTTCGAGCGTAGCTCGGCAGATGGTACAAGGTTCCACCTTTTCGATTCTCTGTCCGTACCAACACCGTTGTAGATTCTATACAACAACGAAGAATCACGACTCTGTAAATAATTTTAATTATATAATCCATCGTCATTGCGTATTCGATAGAGTACGTTCGATCGACGAACGTAATTAATTTTAATTACAAACGGCTACGAAGTACAGCCGCCGCGCGTCCCGTTCCGATGAATAGCGCCAGCAACAACAACAATAACCTGGATGTACGTTCCTGCGATTCACGGGAGGCTGTACGTTCTGTACCTTAACGAGCTCTACCGTTCATTAACGTTGTCAATTCGCATAAAACGTCAGGTTTTATAATGTAATCGCGTCGATATCGTTCGGACTTTCGCGTGGAACTGCGGCACGGTATTTCTTTATAGCCATTCGAATACAAAATATTCGCGAAATAAGCACGGACTCATTCGCCAAGAACCACAAGCGAACGATCCGGTAAATGCGATTGGTTCCTCATGCCAGCTGAGCTACGTGATATCTGATTGGAGTAGGCAATGGTACTCTTTCTATTCGCAATTTTTCCTGAGGTATACTTCGGAAATCGTGGATGCTACGTAAAATTTAATAACGTGGACTCCCTACCCTTTCCTTCTTTCTCGAAATGATAGTAGGTATCGATGTCATTGCGAAAACGTGCAAAACAACGAGCCCTAAACGAGCCTAATGCGATCGTTCACGCAGCCGGCTACCAAATTAATTGCCCCTTTATTCGGTGGTACGTTATATTCCTAATGGCTCTGACCCACTTCACCTCGGCCTATTATTATCTTCTTTTTAGGCACGACCCGCCCGGGACGTTTGTCTTATGCAATCGCGAATAGCGTTCGCTCGCCATAATTTTGGATAGAAATTTGAATAACAGAAACTCGGCAAGTTCGACGGTATAAAAATTCAGCTAGTGATTAATTATGAAAAACGTCCTGATATTATATGAAGTGGTATTTCAAACATTTTATTAACAGCTTCGTGCCGTGAGATATAATATCGATATAAAGAGTCGAGGAGTTTATTCTAAAAGTAGTCCAAGTTTTGTGGTACTTTATACTGTGGAAAATAAAACAATCAGATTAGATTTGTTGAAGTAAAGACTTATAATTTACATAAATTGTTCAACTATAAATCAAGCTTAGAGCTTTCCTTGGAAACGACCAGCTTAGTACCAATAATCTATTTTTCGTTAATTCGATACTAGTGACAAATCGACTCGAAACGTAAAGAACACAAGGGTGCCAAGAAACGCGATAGTTTCGTTTTAACGACTTCTAATCGTGCAAAGTTCGTCGATATTAACGAAGAACTTCGTACAACCTACGGTTCCATGCCCGTAGCGCCTACCGAAATCGAAGGGTGGTAGGGCTGCCGTTAACTATACATAACTACACGTCGTGGCTAACGCTCGCGGCTATTTGGCTTACTTAACCCAATTATCTGATCGAGCCTCTTGGCGAACACGGAAGTACAGGGTCGCGTAAGGGTATTGCAAAGTTACATTCTTCCTTCGAAGAACGATGGGAACTTCCGACAAAGCTAGTTCGCTTCTAATATGTACGAAAAATTACAAGAGAGAGAGAGAGAGAAAGGGAAAGATGATTAACCATGAACGAAAGGACTTTTGAAATTTCCATACATTCGTCTCTGATGAAAACGACAGCGATCACGAAGATTTCTAATCCGTAGAACAGTCGCTACGGTATAGTTTTGATAGAAATCGAGCGATCGGAGAGGTTAAAAGATCGTTCCATGCCCGTACGATGATTTTCCAAAGGGTGGTTGGATGGAATCCGAGAGACGGCGAGGACGACGTCGTTAGCCGTTTCTCTCTCGCTTTCTCTCTCGAATGCCGAGCCAATGTTGGATTTTAATTGGGTCACCCGTTATAATCTGTCATGCAAGCAACCAGACGGCCCCCGCAGCTGTTTCATCTCCTCTCCTTTGCGCCCCGTTTTCACGAATTGCGTCATTCCCACCCTTCTCTCTACTTCTTCGCGGGATCCCCTGCGATTACGCCGAGAAATTGCTGCTTTCGCTGTTTCTCCTTTCGAAAACGAGGTTGCAAGTCGCAGCAGCAGCATCGTTTCTCTTTCCACTTTCTCTCTTTCTCTCCCTCGTTTTCCATGCTGGTTCGACCCACCCTTTGCAATCCTCACAGGAGCAAAGACTTTCAAACCCCGTTGGTACAATTAGTCGAGAACAACAAGTTGTCGCGTGTCATCGTTGCAACTTAATAATATCCAATTAACGTCTAATAGATACCGATAATGGTCGATCTACCCTTGATGCTCATCACGAGAAAATTCGTTTGTCTTGAGAGTACAAACCTCGAAAAATGATATGCAAAGAAAGCGTCGAAATTCGTCTATCCCGATCGTAATAACGACAACGATAGCTCGTTTCTTTAAAAGTACTTTCGACGGTGGTTTTCATTACACGCTAATCTCTATCTCTCTGTCTCTCATCGGGAAGTTTTGCTTTCGGCAGGCCGCGATAAAAATGTTAATAAGTAGAAACGAAATTAAATACGACGGCCGGTTAAAGTTACCACGGAATACGGTAATTTAATTTAAGCGCTTTAATTTACATTTGATTCGCTTCAATTATCCATAATTTATGGACTTAATTTACATATAATCGTTATACAGGACTACATACGGGGAAAATCGTTCTTTCGCTCGCGTCCAGCCCGACCGCGTCGCGCCCGTCGTCGATTTAAATTCCGCGTTGTACTGCATCGAACGCGAAAGAAGAGAGAAATGTAGAAACAAAAAACATGGAATAAAAAAATTAAATTAATAAAAACGTCGAAATGGATGGGAACAAAAATTCCTTTCATTTCTTACAGGAACGACACCAAAAAAAAGCATTGCTAGACGATTTTTCGCGCGACTGTGACAAAGCGGTCGCGATAGTCTCCCCCCTTAATGATTTACCAGGGATTTACGGCATGGTATTCCGGTAAGATCGACCGTTCGGTTGAAAATTCTTAAAGACTAACGAAGTAAAGAGGGAGGGAAAAGAGAGGAGAGACAGAAAGGTTGTGAGAGAGACAAGCGATAAAAAAGAAGGAGAGAGTGAGAGAGAGAGCAAGCGCGCGAAGCACCTTAACGAAATTTCACTCGCACTTGGATGCACGAGCTAGCAAAGTGACACTCCTCCGACGAGTAATCGAGTTATATCGACGTCTTCCCGGTTCCTCGGCCTGCCTCGCACCCTCACCTTCCTTCGTTCGACCCCTCGGCGAGCCTCTCTTCCTCTTCTTATTCTTCTTCTTCGTCTTCACCGTCGTCGCTTGCCGAGGCTCTTCGCCGATTTGCTGATTACTCCGGGAAGGAAAAAAAGGGCAAGAGAGAAGGGAAGAGAAACGAGCGAGCGACGGGGTTGAAACAAGCGGTTTTCTCTTCGCCTCTCCTCTCTTTTTTCCCTTTGCTGACGTTGCCGGTGTGACGTCAGGAACACAGTCACATCGGTGACACCAAGGCGTACTCTCTTTCTTTTTTGCTTTACGTTTCTCTGTTCATTGTCAACGCGACGAGACAAAAAATGCTCGTTAATCCGCGACAAATTATTTTTCAACTCGCGATATTGTGCTTAGTCGGTCGTCGTCAATGTTACTGCTAGCTTTTTCTCGTGTCCCACTTACTTCGCTTTTCGACTCTTTCTCCCATTTGGTCTATTGTTTTCCTTTTCCTCTTGTTCTCCGAGCGTCGGAACGTCCATAAGTGTCTTCGTGTCAACGGGAGATGAACCGTCCGTCATCAGATTCGAATGAATCTGGGAATTTATGTTCGAGTTATTTATCATTTTGGTATTTAACAATGATGAAACTTTATTGTCAAAGCGTATCTCACGCGTCGTATCTACCTACGCTCGGTACGACTCGAGTCTCTTCCTCTTTTACCTCTAAAGAGTTGCTCGGACGTAGCGGTAGGACTAATGAAAGGCGCAGGAGTTGCCAAGAGATTTTTTTTGAAAGTTACAACCGGAGCGTACCGAGCCGATCGGCCTTCTTTGTTCCGCCTTCCTTTTGTGTCGGCAAAGACGCGCACAAGGGTGCCTGATTGGCCGACGCGGTTAATTGTAGATATCCATTGGCATCTGCCTTTTCTTCTTCTTCTTCTTCTTCTTCTACGATTATACGCTAATTGGTAAAAAATTCAAAGGAACTGCGGATGTATCGAGAACCTGCGATACATGATCAACCAACGTAGATTTTCAACGTAAAGGAAAGAATCTTACCAACGATACAATAGATTGTAAATAAAAATAAAAATTCTATTGTCGATAATAAATTTAGTTACATAGCTTGCAAT
This sequence comes from Ancistrocerus nigricornis, assembly GCA_916049575.1. Lineage (NCBI taxonomy): Eukaryota > Metazoa > Arthropoda > Insecta > Hymenoptera > Vespidae > Ancistrocerus > Ancistrocerus nigricornis. The sequence continues at coordinate 26,120,239 of OU696667.1, forward strand.
ATTTTTCAATAAAATATTTGTCAAGATACCTGGTCCTCGACCGATATTCAACGCCTCCCAACCGCGATCCATTTTCTCCCTGGTTTCCCTCGAACGTCACTCGAAAGAAGCATCGGTATTGGCGTCTCGGTAAATCACCTATAGAGACCCCCCACTCTGTATGGAAAGAAAAAATATTCAAAAGGTTACCCTACCTCCTTCTCCACCATCTAGGTGCCCATAATTGGAAACTTAATGCTCGCTCGCGCTCCGGTAAAAAGATTTCTCCAATTAGCGCAGTAAGCCAGGATGACGATAAGACACGCCCTGCCATGCCAGCGATAAACATCGGAAATACTAATACTCCTTTACTCCCGCGCGTAAAACGCCTCGTGGGGAGTTTCCTGCCGTAGGATTACATCCTGGCCGATACATCGTCGCCAATAACTCGAATATCGCAGGAGCGACGAGTCGCCTATTCGACGAAATTCACGATAATAGGGACAGCGACTAAATCGCGATCCGTTCGACAAATTGTATATACGTACGATAGGTACAATTACTTCTTCGTGTTCGAAAGTATATACAGGGTGGGTTATTGAAACGTAAAAAAAAAAAGGAAAATTCTTTCAAACGAATCTTGACGATCTTTTTTTTCCGATACCCGAGGTGGTCCTTGTTTTTGAGGATAGCCAGGGTTCGAGTATAAGGGCTCGGCGCACGGGTACGCCTTTTCAGCTCGGTCTAGCCAATATTTCAAACGGCCAGACATTCGGAAAGAATTGACGAGGTACGCGCGCGCGATCCGGCAAAACAACCCTTTCGTTCGTGGGGCAGCCTGGCGTCGAAAGGGTTTCGGGGGTATGGGTTGCATTGGCGGCGGCCATCTTGTTGTTTGTGCAAGCTCGGCCTTCACACTCGAGCTTGCGAGGCCGCGGTACCACCCTCGAGTGCATCCCATTGGTGCACCTAATTGCGAATAACGGGCTAAGCGAGAGGGGTGAGAGGGGTATGGAAAAGAACACGAGACTGGATTATTTTCTTGAGTACGATTCGAAAGGAACAGGTTGGTTACTTTAATAGGCTTGGCTGTAGGGCTTGGGTAGGTAGGTCGAAAGAAAAGAGGCCCACGAGCCCCCTTGGCTTTGCTCCAACCCCTAGTGCCGTTACACGGACGAACACACGAGCATAGTTTATTTAGTTGTATATTCATGTAACCTACATTCGAATCACCGACGACGCCACCGTGCGAAGAAGCCATCTTTTTCTCGACGAAACGAGAGACGGAAGATCCACCAACGGAAATTGTTTCCGACGCGCGCGATGCACTTGCAAATCTCATGTAAATATTCTCGCGTGTCGTTCGATCCTTTGTTTTCACGACGACGAGGAGAAAGAAGGGGTTGCCTCGTAAATCTCGATGCGTCGATTTGATTCACCCGGTAGCGTCGTCCCAATGGGAAGGTACGGGTCGATAACCCTTCTTCTCTCTCTCGGCCACCACCAAGCTCGCCTACGTTTTTCCATAGCCACGAAATGGATATATCGAGGCCCGGTTGCACGGACAACGGCCAGAATTCGCGCTCGCGAGTATTCCTCGAAGCGGAGATGATCGAGTCTCGCCGCAATTGAAATTGATATTTTTTTTCCGCATGCTCGGCTGCTGTTCCTGTCGTCCTCGATCCATCAATCGCTCGCACGAGACGTGCGACGGCCGCGAGAGAATCGAAATCTCTCGTTTCACCAGTCGTTCGCTCGCGAGTCCGTCCGAGTTCCGTCGTCGTCGCATGTTCGAAAACATTTCGATTCTTTCGTTAACACACTTTTTCTTCTCTCTTTTTTATCGTCATCCTAAATATTCCGATATTCCAGCATGCATTGCCGTTGCTCGGGATCCGTGAAATAGCGGGTGGCGGGAGATTCGAAACGTTTTGTCCGACGGAGATCGATGCGACGTTTCTTTTCTACTCTCTCCTTCCTCCTCTTTCTCCCCGCACCATCGAGTCCTCGATCGTGAGAAGCACGATTCGGAAACTTACCTTTATACCGTGGACGGAAGTCGTGAACTTGCGAAAGGGCCGCGTACCGTCGGAACTCGCGGAAACGAATGCGGGGGGTTGGTCGTCGCCATCGTCGTCGTTCTCCTCATCCACCTTCTCAACCTCCTCCTTCTTGTGACCGGGGATGAGGAGAAAGTTTGGAGGTTGGGAGGACAAGCGAGGAACTAGAAAGCAGAACCGATACGACGCTTTGAAACTTTTCCACTTTAACAATTATGAGCCGGAATTGAATACAGCTTGGACCGGCTGTAAGTTCGCTCGATTTGCTATCCTTATCGCTATCGGCTGTCTCTATAAATAACGTCTACGATCTCTTCGAGTTTAGGTGGGCCGCGCGTTCTTTCCAGCACGACTACCCTCTCGATCGAGATGACTCGCCGGGATGCTGCAAGCATATTTTCCTCCTCTTTTAATACCCCTTTAAAAAAAAACAAAAAAACTTACCAAAACAGTAAGAAAGAGAACGCGTTTACCAGTCTTATTCGCGCGAGCATTAACGCGATAATCGCTCAAGTAGCCGGATCTCTGTGCGAGACGACTTTAATCGCCACTGGTTTTATATATCGCGCCTTCCACGAGAGGCGAAGTCGCCGACTATTAAAGTTATTTACGAGGATGCTCGTAACCTCGCTTCCCACCGAGTTTTCCATCGCCATTATCACAGGAGAAAAGGATTTCGAATTCGAACGATTCCGAAAGATATTTCGCAAATATTCCAGAGTGGAAGTAAAAAGAAAGAAAGAGAGAGAGGCAATTGGCGAGCACATCGAGGAGAGCGTAGAGCTATTGTAAGGGAAGCGAGCTCGAAATTTGCGTTTAAAAGTTCGGCAACGGTTCCGCCAAGTTTCGACCGCTCGTGCGCTTTCGCGTGCACGCTCGGAAAGTGCATCCTAAGGCAAAAGTTCGACGTGGCGTAGGCGACGTGGCTATCCCGAGGCGCTCGAGTGTGCGTCCGCACGTTGTTTGTTTTCCGTAAGAGCGAAAGAGAGAGAGAGAATCGAAGTAGGAACGAACGTAGAAGGTTCGAAGGAATGGTACTGAAAAAGGGAGAGAAGGAAAGAAGCTATCGTATCGAATGCAAAATCGCGAAAGGAATTGAACGAAAGTTAAATAGACGACACTGGCCATCGCTCGTTTCCTTTAGGAATATCCGATTTGTCTGCTACGTGGAAAGTTGCTTTTATAACATTTTCTAGGATGTTTACTAAACAGAACGAGCTGGTCGAGTAGTGGGAGGTCTTTATAATATATCGGATAAGGGACGACGAACGCAGCGAATTCTTAATTCTCTCGAATGTCTACTCTATCTCATGTTTCTTGTTACCGTTCCCGCAAGAACTCGGGTTGCTCTAGCGATGTTTTCGGTCCACAGACGGGATACTTTCCGACACTTGCATCGATATAGTCTCTAGAGTCATAAATTTTGGAAAGAACGAACGAGCTGTCGCGCCTTCGACTCCCGTCGTGTGTCCCCTCTATTATACTCTATCTCTCTCTATAAAAACGACGACGTTCGATAAACTTTCGTTGGAAATTTAGAATTTCGAGTTTTGAATTTCCTTCCGGTATATACCGATTTATGTAACGTAATACGTATGTATTATACGTACGCTTCGTCGCCAAAGGAGGTGGTACAAGAAGTGGGAAATTTTTTAATACCCAAGATTTATAACCGCGCGCTCGCTCGCGACCTTCTGGATAAACTGATTTCCTTCTTGCGCGTTTCTTACCACGTAAGAAGAATTTCCCGGGGTAGACAAATAAACGCGTATGCATCATGGCCGAGCCATATTTTTACTCGGGGATACTTTTGCCTGGTCCGCGATGAAATACTCTACTACGGTTTTATCCGTAAACACGTCGTCGTTCTGATACTTTTGAGACGAAAGGATAGATAAAAAAAATAAAAAACAAGGGTAAAGGTGTAAGGTAAAAATAGATAAAGAATGGACGTTCGCTTCGGACAGAATTTGTTACTCGGAACAAATTCGCGATATCTAATAAAACAACGGTTTTAGTGGAAACGTCCGCCGGCAGACAAATCCAAAAGCTCCTGATAGTGGATTAGTGGAGTTTCGAGCCAATCATTCGACGGATTAGCGTATCTCCCGGCTGCCGTGTAGCCTCGCTTCCTCTCGACGTTTCCACCACGCAAATCGTTTATCGCTTCGCTGTTCTTGCCACGCTATCGCACATAGAGAGAACGGGGTGTGCTATAGAGAGAAAAAGAGAGAGAGCTCCAAAGCGTTACGCTACATTTTGTTCACTGATTTTTAACGCGATTGACTTCTTAAACGACGACGATACGCTCGGATATCGAGCGTTTTAATACGAATTTAATAACCGAAAAAGAGAAACGAACGATATCGCGGTGAGGACGGTAAAGACTTTAAAACGTCGAACGTAACGAGACCGAGAGAAAAATGAAAAGAGAAACACTTGGAAGGTGGATGGGGGTAAAGCTCGTAATTTGATGTCTTTTTAACGACGAGTTTTTAGCTCGACGATGTAGATTAATTAATAAAAATAATCTACCACGAAAAGCACGGGTAATTTGGATTCGAGGATAACACGAAGATATTTTCGGAGTCGCTACCCGCAGGACCAAGAAAATTTCCGCAAAGCCACTTCACTGAGTTTTCGGTATATAGTAGTCGTACCAAGGATATAACTTTGCTAGGGCGCGAGAGCAAGAAACGGCGGACGATTGTGTATCGACGACGACGGTGTTTAACGTGGGGCCCTTGTTTTATACTCTTCCACGTTCACCGAGCATCCCCCGCAAGAAAGTCAAGTAGAAGGATCGCGGTCGCGCGTTACGCGCCCGAACTTTCGTTGGAAGTTAAATACAAGAGAGAAACGCAAAGACGTATCGTCTCGATCCGCCCTCGCAAAGAAGGCCAACGTAATTGCGAGTGAAATTTTCCTTTGTCTGGAGCTCCAGTTAGGCTAGTTTTCTACCAAACTTCTTCTTTGAGATTGCGATTCCGTTTGTATTAATGCAATCAAATTTTTTTCTGGAATTCTAAAGAGAAAAGAGGAAAACAAATCTTCTCACTTTCGTAGCTTTCAGGTAATTACCTCTTATATAAAATACTTCTTCCTCTATTCACCTATTTCTACATTCACGAAACAAACAAAATGAGGTTAAAGCTTGAAATTAGCTAATTCGATCGCAGAAAATAATTTCTTGGTTCTCGAGTAAAGTAAAAGATGGCTTAGGGTAAGGGCGTGTCGCGGAAGGGCACCTAGCCCTTTCGGTGCCCTCGGTGTCATCGTTCCCGTCGTCGCGTTTCCTTTTCTTCTCTACGTGGTAGTAAAAAAAAAAAAAAAAGGGTGATACGCCGGGCAGCAGCAGCAGTAGCAGAAGCGGCAAGAGCGAGACAGCGACGGAGGTGGAGAAAGAGGAGAAGGTGAAGGAGGAGATGGTAGAGGAGGAGTGGCGGTGGCGATGGTGCAGGCCTGGAAGGCCTCAAGGGCCTGAGTTGGCAATAGTGGAGAGCACCCACTCGTTGCGACACTCGCGAGCGGCCTCATTGTCTCTCGAGAGGCTTCGCGCTTCTCCAGCTTCGTCCTCCCCTCTCCGGCGAGCTTCGTCTCCTCATCGGCCCTTTTCCTCTCCCTTGCCTCTACCTTTCTACCGGCAGCAGCAGCAGCAGCAGTAACGGTAGTAGTAGTAGTAGTATACCAGCACTAGGACATCAGCCCTTGTTTCAACGAGCTCAAATCCCACCCCTCGTGCTCGCGATACTTGCACCGAAGACACGCGGCTCGTCGGTACAGCAGGTTTCTGTCTTTCTCTCTCTCTCTCATATACTCGGAAGTGTCTCTTCGTAGGAGAAGAGGGGATCGGGCAGCAGCACCTCCACTACCACCACCATCACTACCACAATGCCGTCGAGGAAGCATGGCACAGGACAGCCAGTCCTAATAAGCTTATGCAGCACTCTCCAACTACGTCGGAGCTAAGCTCGACCCAATATCCTCGTCGACGTCTTCGAGATGACACCGGGCCGCTTCACGGCGCCTAGTTACGTCCGCACGAACTCGCGCGTCTCGTATCTTCATTCCCGGTCCCTCCTTTCCCTCGAAGCTAAGAACGACCGGCTTCTAGAGCAATTTCTCTTACGCGTATCGTCACGATCCTCGTAACTTACTTGCTATGTTCTCCGTTAATCGAAGTTTAACATCGATCATCGGAAAAGACGATTCTTGTCTCTGATTTTATCGACTGGGAATATATCTTTTCGACGTGGCTAGGTAGATAATGGGTCAGGTGCAAATGAAATTCGTGGCACGGCAGCGTTAGTCAGCTCTTGGCAGCGGTACTCACGGGGAAGGCATTCGGGACGCGATCGGGCACGTTACGAGACAATGCCGACTAAATTCCGCGGGCTCTGCCACCTCGAAAGAAGAAGAAACGAGGAGGTGGAGAAAAGAAGGAGGATCGAAATGGGGGTGGCGTTGGCGGCGGTTGATGAGTGGATGGTTGCAGAGACGAGTGGAAGAAGAAGACGACAACGAGGATAGCGACGGTGGTTGCGCTTGGCTCCGACGGAGCACGTCCATGAAGAAGAAGGGACTTGCATCTTCCCTTTGTGGAAATGCTGTAACGCTGGGTAGACACTTCCTTTCATCCGTGCCACTAACCACGATGGCGAGAGTCGCCCGGCGGAGGAAAAAAAAAAGAGAGAGCTAGAAGAAAGAAAATGGAGAGGAGCAAAACGTTGTATCGAATTTTTATATCGGCCTTTCTTAGCTTAACCATTAATTGTTCGTCTTCTCTAGTATCTATTTAACTTATTCGTACTTGTTATCACTAGACTGCGGATCTTTATGCAAATTCATATGAATTATAATTCATGATTCATCAAATATTGCAAGTAGAGCTGATAACTGAATAAAAATATGTAAAATACAAAGGATACATGTGACATATTCAATGGTTTGTCTTATATGTAAAATTTGAAAAACATGTGCAATAAGAAAAATATGTATTTGCATAAAGATCCGCAGTCTAGTTATCACCCATCTTACTTAAGCACTGCTAATTATTATCGTATAACCTTCGGAGTAAAAATTGATCTTGATCTCAACTACGTTCTATTCTTTTCCTCATTTTACAGAAAAAGGAAACTGCTACCATACTAGACGTTCTTCGCAAATTTTGCGATCGTTCTTGAATTCCAGCACGTCCATTATTCCTGGCTGCTATCGTCGCGTTCTATTTAATGTCGAATTTCGCGAGAGCACTCCGGTACGTCGACGACGCACCACGGAGGGCGACGCTGAAATAGATATTTGCACGAGGGCTGAGCGATAGAGCAAACGAGTTATTAACCGTTTGCGCGATATAACATTCCGGGACCATAATCGTAAACGCACGTACGGCGATACTCACGAAGCAGAACAAAACAAATACATTAACGTTATGCCGCTCGTAAATACAAGACGAACGCTTTTAATGCTCTACCAGCGAGCGATGCAAAAGTAACGATCTTCCATGGAGAATACAGAGGGTGGGAGGGAGAGAAAGCACAAGATGGAACGACATATTTATTGATATCGAAGCATGCTCTCTCTCTCTTTATCTATTTTTTTTTCTATTTTTCCCCGTCTACCTTTTTTAGTCACAATCGAAATTGGCCGCATAAATCGATTCGAGCGCGATGCAGCAACGATTTCTCTCATAAAACTGATATTGCCCGACGCATCTCTGCCACATCCGATAGGAAGGAAAAGAGAGGGCGGTGGTGAGTTGGAAAAAAAGGAGGAAGAGCCAGGCGAAAAGCCGAGGCTCAAAGTCTCTAAAATACTCATGGAGTACGTAGCGATTTATGAGAGCGAAGATTCGAAGCAAAAACGTTATCGTGCCATGGAAATGGTCTACTTTTTCTCTTTCTCCTCTTTTCCTCTTCTTTATTTGCCTTCTCTCTATCTTCCTTTTTTTTATTCCCCTTTGACAATAATACGACAGGATATCGGCGATTTCCTCTAGAAAAGAAATTCAGTCGCCTTTACGAGTTTGAAATAATGTTTTAGAATATTTGTCATTCCCCATCTCGGTACACGACCTCCTACTCCTCTACGTGGGTTTCTCTGGGTAGCATCGAGACGAAACAAAGGGAAGCCTTGTTAAATCGAAGAAAGAGGGAGAGAAATGGTAAAAAGGAAAACGGTGTCTCTGATATTTACAAGACGGCGAAATATTAGCGCGTTAAAACGTCAGCATTGCGTTTCGCATCGATTCCTTTTGCTGGATCGTAATTTATTTGTTACGAGTCTTGGACGACGCGAATTACACGACGTTTAGGCCACAGATTTCCGGGGCTGCGCGTGGAAAAGACGAAGAGAGAGAGAGATGGCGAGAGAGGTCGTTTTAACGATCATCTTCGAGCCGATGGGACGAGCACATTAGCTCGTTAGCCTAGCTCTCGGGATAGCACCCGGGATAGCTCTCAGGAGGTGGAAGAAGCTCGAGAGAATCTCGGAAATGTGGAACGGGCCGAAACAGTTGGGTCTTGGTTGTCCTATCGTCTCGAACTTCTCCACCTCTCTCTCTCTTTCCCACAGTTCCTCCCTTTTACCTCCCTTTTTATACGGTTTTCAAGGCGCAGAACGGAATTAGTTTCTGGAACAGGTCCGCTCGTTACCGGCGCAACGACGACGTTCACGCGTGTTTTCCGCTCCTCTTTTCTTGCCGGGTTCATATTCTTCCTCTCTCCGGGCAATCCCTCTCTCATTCTTTCCCTTTTTCTCTTTCTATTCGCTTTTCCCATGTCTCCCTCTATTACGCATTTCCGGCTCGTTGGACCGGAAACGCTAAGATAAGACGGGTTTACACCACTCTCTTCGCGAAGGAGAGGTGGACAGGGTTAGGCTGGGTGTGTCTTATCCGGAAAATATTATGTGCACGTGGCTGGCATCGATCTTACGTCTAATGGCTGGACGGAACGTGGCCGATCGAATTCTTTCCTTATGCATCGAATATCCTCCAGCCCTTCCCGAACGGCTCGAAGAACCATTCAACTGGTGTGCTCCACGTAGGTATACCTACCCATCCAAGGCAGGATCGTCTCTCCCGTATCGCCAAGAATTGAAATGGACGGTCTTACCGTAAAACGAAGATTAAACGCGTTTCGAAATGTACGTTTTCTTTCTTTCGTAATAGAGAAGGATGAGAAACGACGATAATAATAAAGAGAGAGGCGATATTCGGTCGAGTATCGCAAAGTGGATACAATTATCGGTCGAAGCGTGAATTTTCTTCGGAAAATGTGCCGCTTTTGATCGACGATTCGAGGACCATCGAAGTCGACGAAATGTCTGACGCTGCAGTCGCTTCGTGAGTTCGCCGTGGCGTGAAGTACGGCAGGATATGCTCCCTCTTCCTCTCTCTCTTTTCCTCTCTTTTCCATCGTTGACGACTCTGGAAAACGCCCGACATCCCCTTGCGGCCGCGATCCTCTCTTCTGCTTCTATACTCCGCCCCACTGCCACCGGGTATGAATATCGTCAGCTCTTTTTCACCCCCCGTCGAACATATTTCAACGGCAGTAGGCACCGAGAAGCTCGACGGATGCTTCTATACCCCTTCGACACAATCCCCGAATATGCCGTAGGATGCTCGATCGTTCGTTCGTTTCAATTGGGATTTCGCCACTTCCGGAAGATACTGACTACGTTTTCTAAAAAACGTTCGGTGTTTTAACGGATAAAGGGAGGACGTTGAGAAAGTAAAAAGATGCAAACGATCGGAGAGTTCTTTGAAAATACCGAATTTTCCATCTCTCCGTACCTCCATCGTTTTCGTTTGGAAATTAAATATTTCCAAGATGGGTTACGATCCTGGCATCCTTTTATCTCTTCCACCATGTCCACGGGACAGGACAAAGAACGAATCTCGGTCCCTTTTCTTTTGGAATCCGAGTCGTCGCTATGCGAGCCTTTCACGAGATCAGTGTGTTTTTTCCTTTCCTCGAAGTGAAAAGTAGGTCGAAATTTGTGCAAGTACCAAAAAGTATCTATGGATAGGAGAGAAGAGGGGGTGTGAAAGGAGACGGTGGAAGGTTTCTAGTGGTAGTACGTTCGCTAGCTCGTTCGCTAGCTCGTCCACGGCCCCTCGAGAACGATTTATAAGGCAGACGTTTCGGCGGCTCGAGTTCTCCTCCGTTTTGCTCTCCCCTTTGCTACTTTTTTGCGGCTTTGGATACCACTCTCTCTTCCTTTCCATCTCCCTACCGAGGAATCTCAACCCTCTTTTACTTTCGTCCAAGAAACCCGACTCTACTTCTCTCTTTTTCATGAGAGAAAGAGAGGGGGTGGAAGAAGAGAGACGATGCCTTGCATCATTTCGAAGATGAATTTGCCCAAATCTTCTCCGACGTTCCTCCATTTCTTCCTCGTGCTTGCGAGGAGCGTAAAGGAGCGGATCGAAGCAAGAGGGAGAAGGATAGAAAAGGAGGCAGCTATTATCCGCCTTACTTCGTTACTTCCCGTTATTTTATTTCCCTGCTCCCGTCAGCCCTTACGTATTCCTGACTATTACCGTTTATGTTTTCGTGGCTTCTATCGCCATAACCATCGCTTTGCAGCTTTTTACTCGCATCGTGAGGTTTTACAACCGAGGATGTTACGAGCCGTTTGAATTACATCGATCGTGTTCATTATACCCGTTGAAAATGGCGAACTCGCGTTGCGTATGAAAACACCATTCCCGTGGTAATTCTTCTCATGCTAAAAGTATTAGACGCATCGTGGATTTATTTGAGAACGCGGTCATGCATCGAGATCGTTTGATCGTTCGTACGGGAATTGCCAGCGGGCACGTTCGTTCCGCTAGAGAAAGGTATAGTACGATGTTGTAGGCAAAGATGGTGCCACTAGCACGAGAAACGTGATTCCGATCGCGCACAACGCATGCGAAAATATATATAGGTATTATCCATGTATCTATATATACTATATACCCATCCTTACCTTTTACGTTATTTTATTCATAAATGCATAGGACAAATTGTGATCGATATTTCTAGCCGATAAAAGAATAAAGTTTCTTCGCCAGGCACTAGAAGTAGAAAATTGAAAAAGCTTTACCTTCTTCCTTTTTTTCATGAAATTAAATCGTTCGCTTGGTCGTTTCTAATTTGTATGCAAGTCGATCGCCGATCGGCTTCGTTAATTATACGAAAAGGATATTCGGGAGAGAAAGGGAAGATAGTAACGGTAGGAGTTTAGTATCGAGGTTTTAACGACTTCAGCGCTAAAGTCGTTTTGCTCTCGCGGCATCTCTTAGCTTCTTAATGGTTCTTCGCACGTGGTTCGGCCTCCAATGAAACGACGACAGTGATGGACATACGGGCGGTTCTGATTAATGATATTCCGGCAGTACGTTGCGAAAGGGATGGGCCACGTTCGTGGTGGCATCGCGCGCGCACCGACTACCACTATTACGAGCTCGCCGTTCCTTCGCAAGCAACCCTTCTTCGGAACGAGAGAAAGTCGTTAGGTCGTCCCTATACAAAGGTCTTAAGGAGAAGTTCCCTTTAAGGGATGGGCATCATTAACTACGCGATCCGTCGTATTCCCAAAAGCTTCGTGGTGCCTTCAAATAACGTATTACCCGATTTCATTGATTGCTCGACGCCTTTAAAGAATTTAATTAGTATCTAGATAACTTTGGCCTCGAATTTTCTTTCTCCTTTAAGATTTCTTCCACTTAGGAGAGAATGGTCGCTTGGAATATTTTTCTTTAAACAAAAATATATAGAATTCTTTTTAATCTTCCAAGGTGGTCGACTTTTCTGAAAGGAAATTCATAAAGTAGACCAGGAAATAACGAAATAACGGTATCTCTGTCCCTTTCTCTGTAGAGTACGGTTCCAACGAGGCACCAACGATTAACGAATCTCGAGGCGTCCTCGCGTTGTATCGTAACCACTTGTAATCTACTTCGCGCTCTTTTGTTGTGGCCGCTAACGTCTTCTCGCGACGTTAACGGGATTAGAGCTCCGTTGCGGAGGTGCATTCACGACACGTAAAGTCTAGCGTGAAAGGTGGTGCCGATGGTAGGGGGTAGTAGTAGGTACTACGTAGGGTCGTTTCTAATGGCGTGGGCTAATTGATACGCTCGCTGAAAACGCGAGTCACAAAGTCAAACGTGCTTTGCCGAACGATCTTCAAAATCTCTTTGATCTAGGGAGTTTCTCGTGAACGAGCCTAAACCGCCTTTCCCTCGGAATCGTCTAAGGACGGGAAAGGAAGGGAGAAAAGCTCGAGGTCCTCCTCCTTCTCCTCTTTCCACTCTTCTCTCTATCTCGGCAGGAAGTGTGGTCTTTGTGTTTGGAAAGACATCCCTCTGTCACTCTCAGCGAGCGATTCACTTCTCTAAAGCTTCGGAGTTTGTTTTAAAGTTTTGTCGAAAGGCAACGTGGCAAGTGACGTGCGTACGACGAGCGAACGCGAAGATTACGAATACCAAAGAGGGAGAAGAAGATAGTTTGGGTACAGCGAAAGAGAAAGGATTAGACAGAGACGAAAAATTTGGAAACAAAACTATTACCCGAGGAGATACTCGGTATCGTTTACCTAACGTTATTAATCTTTGAATTTTCCTGGAATATGTGAAAATTAAATCGAACAAATTATATTAGATTATGATAAGTAAGCAAGAATTTCCTTCGAATGCATTGCTCTTCTAATCGAACCAAAACTACGTTTTTCATATGAATAATACAGAAAAAATAGTCATATTTTTATTAATTGATTACAAATTTTATCCTAACAAGTATATAATCAACATTATGTCCAATATGCATTTATATCACCTGTGGTCGATCATCATCAGAAACTACCGCAATCTCTCATGATTGACGCGACAGTCAACTCGTTAATGGATTAACGAAAAAGAATTAATACTGTTTTTGTTAGAAAATACAAATTTTCTTTCAAACGATTAAAAAAAAACAGTCAAAGAATTACGCAACTTAGCTTCGGGGTTCGTCTCGTCTACGTGCGACGCATCTCCCCACCTGTTCTCGCCTTCCACGCGCGATATTGTATTAGCAGAGGTCCCTACCGAAGGGGCTTTTACCCTTTCTCGCAACCCCTCGCACCTCCTCGCCTCGTACCGGCCGCGTCCACCATACCTACCCGCGAACGCCGTTCAAACACCTGCGAGTGTTTGCTTAGGACGCCGGAGCAAGCGCTCTAATTGACTGGTTTCAACTTATTACTGTGTCTGCAGCGCATTTTAAAACTGGATTAACCATACGCGCGCGCTAGGAGCCACGCTTCTGATTCGAGAGCAACCCGCGAGAAGTAATCTTATTGTCGAATTTATCTTCGTCTTCATCGAGACGATTCTCGGAAAAGGGTGGAGATAGGGGTCGGGTATGAGTTCTCTGCGTTGTAATTAGAATAACCCCGTGGAATTCTTCAAATATTTGCACTTGGACGGAAATTTTCTAATGCTTGGCACCCTTTAAACGAATCCCTCAAGAACACGAGCGACCACGGTTCTCTCTCTTTTCTTTTCTGTTTTCTTTCTCCTTCCTTCATCTTTTTTTTTTTTTTTGCTAAACACGTTACTCGCTTTCGAAAAGTCGCGTACCTTCGGCCACGCTCGAATCCTTTGTTCGGCGCGAAATGCCGCGGGGTAGACGGTTCGTGTGTATACACGGAGGGCCAGTGGAGGCTCTCAATCAGACGTCGAAGCGCGCGTTGCGCGAACGAAATCCATCGATCAACTCAATTAACTAATTGCCCCTGGCCCCGATGCTTTGCCCCATACTCTCTTCTCCTACCGTGCTTTCCTTTCCTCGTGTCTCTCGGACTCCGCGATTCGTCGGATAACGCGGCTAACCTCGCGCCCAACGAACCGATTTCCCGTCGAGTCATCCTACCAAAAACTTTCTCACGTGACTTTTAACCTTGTTTTTGTCGAATCGTTGGACCATGCTGGATCGTGAACCTCGAAAATTGAAAGAGAAGTTCATCCTTTTAATCTTTTATCGGGTGTTCGTAGAAAATATTGAACCCAGTCATAATTTCCGTTCGTGGAAACAAATTGTAATGATTTGTGTGCTGCATTCAAATCAAATTGTAATTTATGGATTACCGTAATGATTTATTTCAATAATCAGACGCGATAGCCGATAACGAGTCATTGCAAATAGTGGAGAATATATGAAAATATAATTATTGGTAATTAAAATTGATATACTAAAGGGAAATTGTATAGCTCGACTTTATATAAGAAAAGATGTAAAAGTAATGGAAGCAAACTCTCGTTGAATCGAAAAATCATGTTTGATTTAACCTGAAAAAGGGAGACATTATAATTTACCAAATTAGGTACCACTTACGACTTACAAATGTAGAATCCGCCATTCTCTCTAGATAAACACGGTCTAAGGGATTCGCTCGATGAACACGAGACATTCATTTGTCTCACGCGAAGTACGGCCTTTGCTACACGAACGTGCCTCGACCTACGTCAAGCATTTCAAACGGAAGGCAACAACGCTCTCGCTATATAACGAATGGAAAAATGACGTTTGCTGGAACGATTCGTTCTTTTTATTATTATTTTCTTCCTTCGACGCGCCTTTGCACACGCGCGGCGTAGCTTCGAGCGATTGGAATTTCGAATTAAATATCGTTCGAATTAATTTCTAGTGGAACAGTTGAGAGAAAAAGAGAGATGAAATTTTCTATAAAAGCAATAACGCCTTCGTCGGATACCCTTTGATACGAGCCGATAGGAAAAGCCGTAGGTTCGATGGAACCGACGAAACCGATAAAAATTTTATCGACGTTCTTATTGTCCGCTAACGCAGTGCAGGATACTTTTTCTTATTTTATACTCGTACTCTCTGGAATTGGTAAGATTCGCGTTGAGATTTAAAGGAGTTGCATTACGAGCAAAAATGCGATTCTCATTGGCCGACGAGAACCCTAAAAGAGGAAGCAACATTGTAGTTCCACGAGAATTCTTCGTATTGTACTCGAAGAAGTACACGGAAGACCCTTCGAAGCTTTTCATTTACTTTTTTTTTACGATCCTATCGGTACGAAATACCTGAAATTCTTACAAAAATTTGAATCTCGTAATAAACCATAGTTTCCTTTTCGCATGAACGATACGTCGACGAACCAGGCGTCTCTTTCACTTGGGCAAAGTTCACAGGCGAACATAAGACGTTCGGGAATTTTACTCCTTACACGCGTTGCCAACGATGCGACGTACACGTATCTCCCTGTCTCTCCATTTCTCTCTCTCTCTCTCTCTCTCTCTCTTATTTACATGTCTCGAACGGCTTCGTATCTCGGTATAGAGAATGCATTCGCTCGTAGTACGTGTTTGCTCCGTGCGCGTGCTACACCGTCTACGCGTTTCCATTCCGAATTATGCAAATGCAATAGTCGCGCAATCCGTCGAAAGCGTAAGCAAAGGATATGCTAATGACGATAGCTTATCATCCAGTTCGGGTTAGAACGGCTCGTCTGGTACGTGTCGTCGTTCGGGGCCGAACGGCAAAGTCCCTGAACGGTGATTGACAGCTCCCCGACGGTCCATCGGGAACGTCATCAGAAGTAGACGAGCGTGACTGCGACACATTCGGACCTAGGGATTCCTTTCTTACCTACCGTGAATGCCGATGCCGACGGCCGACTCGGCATCACGATTCTCGCGAATTACGATTCCACCTTCTCTCGATTGTTATCGGCCGATCTCTTCTCTCTCTGTTTCTCTCTCTTGCTCTTCGTATTCCACGCTTCGAGTGGCACGTTACGTTAACGTTTCGCAAATACGGATTTACCGTCGATGCGTTCGGTTCAGTTTGCTCTTCTCCTTTTCCTATCTCGGAAAGGAGGATAGCGAGTACGTACTAGCCGGTAAGAGAAATTTCGAGTGCAAATAATGGTCCATCATCGTAACCAACGAAGCCAATAATTCCGTCGTATGCGTTACAACGTAACATTGTTGCTTTCCGTTCTGCTACCAAGGTAGACGTCTCACACCGCGTATTACGAACGAGAAAAGCAACGATCGCTCGTGTGCGTGCGAGGGTCTTCGGAGGTCGTGGGATCTTCGATCGTCTCTACCAAGAATTTAGCCGAGAGATACCGCGACCAGGTTCGACCTAATTTTACCGATCGTCCGGTTAGCTCGCGTTTTTACGCATTCGAGTATAAATTCTGTTAGTTTCATCGAAATTCTCGGGTAGTGCAAATACGAATTTTTTTTTAGAAGAAGGAAGAATGGTACTCTCGCAAGATCGTAACGTAGGATACGCAAAATCGATATCATTGAATTAATATCACGGCAACAATTATTTCCCGTGAGACTATTCCTTTTTTCTCCCTATGAGTTCAATCGGCATGGAATATTTACGCCATATGTGCAGGTATGCATGAGAGCGAAACGTGTAACGTGACCGATTGTAAATTGGGTGCATAAATATTTTCAATGTTGCTGGACATTGAATATATTTGGGGACTCGTATAATTCCGAGAGTAAATCGTGCATCGTTCCTGGTATAGGAATTTTTCACAAATCGTTCTTGAATTCCACATTTTTATGACGATGCGTCCGTTTTTTATATCAAAACCAACTCACGTGCCAATATTTCCTAGTCGTTTACATTGTGGATAAATACTTTATTGGCAACTATACGTAGTAGTCAGCTGTTTTCTTCTTTTTAATATGTTTTAATAATCTATGGTTCTTTAGTCATTGTAAATGTTGATATATCTTCATTAATTTTGGTTATTAATATTGATTTATAATATTAAACAATGCATAAACTTGAGCAAATATTAAACTGAAAAAGAAGTATGCAGTATTTTTAAGTCACGTTGAATTTCATTTAAATCGTAAAAATGGTAAAATATTATTACCATATTTCCAACGAATATTTTAAAAAGAACACGTATTTTTTCAAAATATGTCTCCCTACGACAACTTCCGTTGCCACTTGCTACCGCGCATGAAATCTTGTCATCCGTTCGCGATGTATTAACGCGTTGTCTGCCACACCGATTTTCTGGAACACATTAAAGTTTATTTACAATTTTCTTCTGAATTCGAACATGAAAAAATTGATTATCACATCTCTTATATTAAACTTTATATTTTCAATAACCAATGAGTCCATCTCGTTTTCGTCGATCTCTGCAGGAAAGTACATTGTATTCACTTTGACCGTAGCTGGTTGGCAAGTGTGGAGACATAGCCAAGACGCAGCTATAAGTTAGGTTATTTATAATATCATTATAATTATATAATGAAATTTATAATGATAATTTATAATTAAAAGATCATATCCCTGCCCCCCACCTCGTGATGTATACCCTAACAAGTGATTCCAGGGGGTGGGGTCCGGGGAGGCGGTCTACTGGCTGGGCCAGAGACCAACGTGGAGGTTTTAGTCGGTAAGAATCCGACACTACTCCGCTTCGGCGGGGTGTCTATGCAAGATTTCCTCCACGTAAAAAAAAAAAAAAAAAAAAAAAGGGTTAGATCATATGAAAATTCATTTTTCTACGACCATTATTTTCACATTCTCCAAAGCAGCGAAGTTACGGTGTACTTTTTTCAGTCAACGTGGATAGAGATTATACTTCATCATTTACAACATACTTTTGCCTACATTTTCATTTACCAGGAAATGCACACATTATCGTACTTCGGATTTATACTATTACATATTTAACCTATATATGCATCGAACGCTGCATGAAAAAAAAAACGAGTGACGACAAAGCTAGAGATCGGTCAGTCCAAAAAAAGGTGTACAAAAGACATATCAAGAATATACATCCTCGCAGCGTTATCAATTATCCTAACCTCTTCCTCGTTAAAAAAAAAACGATCTAAAACCCGAGAAAATAATCCATAAAGCATTAAAAGAGCAAGACAGGCGCTAAGCGGATTCGCACGCACGTGCTCGGTGAGCACGAACTCGCAAGTAGTGTAAGCGAGTGGGTGGTCGGCCTTTTTCCTGGTGGCTCGCGAGCTAGCAGGCGAGCAGACCACGTTCGGAGGCGGGTATGCGTTCCACCGTCAGCAGCAGCAGCAGCAACGACGACGACGATGACGGTGAAGAGGAGGACGATGGTGGCGGTGGCAGCAACGCGGCGGCCCTCTCGCTCGTAGCACGCGAAAGCGCAAGCGCGAGCTTCTTCTCCGCGTCCCCGCCAGCCGTCGGCGGCGGCGGCCGCCGTCGACCCGGTTGCGCCCCGCTGCCGCCTCGCCACCACTCCGTGCCGGCGGCGGCCCCCTCCCCGCGCGGCGCCCCTTCCCCCGCCCCGCGCCGAGAGCGCAGTGTCGCGTCGAACCTCTCGCAGAGCGCGTCGCACGTCCGAGTACCGGCCGCCGCCCGTCATCAGTAGTCGCTGTACCGCGCAGCCACGTAACCTCTCACCTTCTCCTTAGTTTTTAGTAGTCAGTAGTAGGGGAGAGTGTGGAGAGAGAGAGAGTGAGAGAAAGAGAGGGAGAGAAAGAGTACGCGCGCGAGAGAAAGTGAAGAAGAAGAACGTGTGATTGGAAGAAAATTAAGAGAGAAGATCAAGAGAAGCAGAGAGACGAAAAGAAGAGAGATTAAAGGAGGAAAAAAAAACAAGGAAGACGTTTTTCTTCAACGTGAACCGTCCTCTTCGTCCTCCTCGTTGTCGTCGTTGCGGTAGTCGCCAGTAGTCGTGTCTTTATCGTCGCGGCCGCCGTCGTCTTGGTCTTCGTCGTTCGGCTTGGCGCGAGCACAGCTCGCGGATAGTAGTTTGTCATCTCGTAACGTCTCGAGGAGACGTCTGAAAAGGTGCGCGCTGTTCTTGTCGTTTCCTCTGGGAGTGTGTCGCGTGATACAAACGCGACGTGGAATTACTACGGGATATAAGGAGGAGAGAAAGGAATCAGTTGTGTGCCGATCATTCTAGTCGCGCGACGACACGGGTTAGTAATAACGTTGTTCGTTGATCAACGACGAGGAGAGAAGAAGAGGTTGAGAAGAAAGATTTCCTTACCATCGTCACCATCGTCGTCGTCGTCGTCGTCGTCGTCGAGGACTTGTCACTTTAGAAGAAAGACACCAGGGATACACACTCTCGTCTTTCCGTCGGCGAGCAACGTGCACGAGGAAGAGAAGGAAGGAAAAGTAGAAGACGACGACGACGACGTCCTGCCGTCGCACGAGGAGGAATCATCAACGGGAAGGATCGGAGCTATCTGAACGACAGTTGTCCTCTCTCTCGTAGCAGCCGTGCTGCTTCTCCTTACGTTTCCCCCGTGATCCTCGGGAAGAGGCGAGAGCGTTGCCACGACGACAAGCCGTGCGCCGCGCGCCGTTATGGAGTCTCAAAATCAGGAGATCGTGGCGAGCGGCTCGCCCGGCGAGGTGCCCAACGATCCCGGGTACCTATCGTCACGTTTCGTCTTTACGCCAAATCGATCGTCCACACACCGACCAGCAGCAACGTTTCACAAACTTTCAAAAGAGAGAATCCATGATTCTTGTGTTACCGATATACGTACAAAGCGCGAAAGTGTTGCGAGGAAAGATAAGAGATCGCTCGCGAAAGTCAACCTATAGCTCGTTTATGATGATCGTGCGCGCGCGCGCGTGTCCTGCAGCTGTTTATATATATATATTTATATATATTTATAAATATATATATATGTTGCTGTTTGTTATTGTTGTTGTTGTCGTCGTCACTCGACGGAACGAACGCGCGTGGTGTTTGTTTGCCGGGCGCGTGAATATGCCTGTCACGGTGGTGTGCTCTCTCTCCTCGGACCGGTGGCGCCTTCTTTCAAGCGCGTTCGACAGCCCCGTGTATCCCCTCATCGCCCCTCCCTCTTTCTCTCTCACACCGGTGGCATCCCCTTCGGTCCGCGTGAAACGCGCGAGAGGGTGCGAAAGAGGGGTGGATGAATGGGACGATTCGAAGGAAACTCGAAGGAGGAACGGTTTGCCGCCAAGGAGAAGGACTTTTCTCCTCCTTCTCCGAATCTCTCTCACTCGCGCGAAAGAATGTTATTACGAGCTTTCAACGATCGGAAAAGATTTTCACGTTTGTCGTTCGCGGAACAGCAGCGCCGTCGTTGACGGCTGTCACGTGGTCTCGCGATTCTTCCGCTCGAATTATACGTGCGTTGCCGACCACGTGACCTAGAAAGAAAAATCAGACTAATGTTCCTTCGTGAATCACGTTGCGCGTAACCGAAGTGAAAGCTTCCTTTTTCATATTTTATAGTCGAACGACTAGCCGAAGGTTAACGCGGGAAATTCAAAAGTGATCTCTCGTCGGGTTAATCGCTTCCGAGATACGATACGCTTATCGGATTACCGCGTAAAGTATTAGAACGATGTTGCCTAGGAGTGCCGTGGATGGGAAAGCCAGGAGAGAGAAGGAGGAGGAGAAGGAGGATAGACGGAAAAGCGCGTGGGTGGGAGTTCACGACGACGAAGCTGTGTCGTGCCTCGGAAAATCGATGTTCGAACGCGCTACCACCACGTGATTACGAGCATTATGCTTAGAGAGCGTTATCTTCGCGAGACGACCGCGAGATTTACCGTACATTTAATTACGACAGCGCGATGAGAGATAAAAATCTTTTTGCTTCTGAATGAGAAATCATGGCTGGGGAAGGGATAAGCGTTTTTTTTTTACTCGACTTCCGTTGGCTGAAACGTTGCCTCACTTCCGTGCTAATGACGTATCACCTACGTACCGGATTATCATTATAGATGATTAGAGGTTGCACGTGCGCGCGCTCTCGCCCGGAAAGATATCGGTTCCGTAGTGGAAGCATGCGATCGGCATCGACCGGTTTTCGACGTACGTCGATTATCCAAGCCTGTTTGCATTAAAATCGATCTTATCTCGGTTAAATTGAAATGTCGTTTACGATCTTGCGGATAACTCGCGTACGTTCTCCTCTCGATGTCGTCGGTCCTTCGCGATGAATGGAGATCCAGAGAACGTACTTGTCGATCGACGAAAGTGTAATAATTTATGAGCACTATCGATGCTTTTACGCAAAACGTTCCCGTTATACCTAAGTTCTTAATGGATCAGGTACCTTTTTCCATTGGCGGTAAACCGTAATTAAACGAGGAACTCGAAGAAGCGCGGGCTTTCTCTTCGATATCACGAGGGGTATGGGGTATATCGAGTGTGTCGTTGGGATGTGCCTTCGGTTCGAGGAGGAAGCGCGCGGACCACGTTCTTTCCGTATTTCTCCGTTCTCTCGAAAAACGTGTTCGACGGGAAGTTTCCTCGTAACGAAGGGAAGAGAAAAAAGAAAATGCGAAAAATCGTTCGTGAGTTTTCCGGTTGTTGGTTGATGTGTGGTGACACCTGTCGTCGAGAAACGGAGACTGCGCAGAGGGTCTCGAGATACCGGAAGTTACCCTCTGCCGGCAGTCATCCCCGTCTTCTCCTCCCTCGCCTTCGTCTTTCAACATCGACGCTTCTTTCCCGATGGCGATGCTGATGGAATCATCTTTTTTTTCTAGGAAAATGTTCATCGGTGGTCTTGCTTGGCAGACCAGTCCAGGTGAGCACTGTTTAACGATAATTAATCGACCGTATTAAATCGTATCGATCGCGGGATGAAAATTAAAGTTCGAAAATTTAATTATACGCTTCTACTTACGAAATCGCGTCTATGAAGAACGAAAGGGTCGGCTTTTATCCTTCGTATTCTATTTTTATACCATTTTATTAAACGATTATTACTATTAACCTTTTGCACTTCGCGTCGAGTCTGACTCGACAAGACCGATTTTTAAGATAATACGATGTCGAGTGGTCTTCGACGCTCAATTTTTTTTATACTCACAGATTTTACTCCAATTCACCTACCAACGACTCGAACAATTTTTTTTTTAAATGTAGATAGTGACATATCACATAAAATGAAATGATATGATGTTGGAAATATTACCCCTTAGAGTGCAAAGGGTTAAAAAGTATAATTTATAAACGATCGACAACAAAATCTCGTGTATTACAACCCCTTATCCATCGACATAGCCTACCAACGTGAATGCATACACGTGTAACGCGAACGATAGCTTATTACGAACGACACGGGTAACGTTATCTCGAGTAGGACCGGGTTTTACCAAAACTAACAATTAGTCACCTTCTCTAACATAACTTATCATCGATGCTTATTACCGGATTAAGAATGAACACGGACGAAAATATTCGAGTTAATTATGATATTCTCACCGTGTCTAGCGACGATATCTAATCGAGTCGAGCACGCTTCGAGTCATCGAGGCTTCGATGATAATCCGATCTCGCAGAAAAATATGTCTGCTTTCCGAATTACACAGAGATAGCGGAAACATTGAGCCCGAGACATCGCGGAGACCTTTCGACCGCCATCGTGACGTTTAACCCTAGATCGCTAAATCAGCGTTACTCGCTTTACTCGGATTATGAATTAAATATATGTATAGTTTTGATATCTTCTTTACTTATTACTAAGGAATGTCTTATTAGTAAATAACTGTATATCATTTCTATTTATTTTTATGGAAATGAAAAATAAATACGTATAGACAATTATAAATAATGAATAATATATATGTAGGCGAAGAGTGGCATGAAAGAGCCACTATCATTTACACTGTAGTTTTCGAACAAATGTTGGATGAATTATAATTTTTAAGTAACAACACTGGTTGCTAGTTAAACTAGCAAAAACTTTACTAGTTTTTCAAAAACTACTGTGTAAATGATAGTGGCTCTTTCATGTCACTCTTTCCCTACGTATACATAAAATTAAATCTTACAAATAATATTTTAAAAAATCTCGTTGTTTCGGTATTAATAAATAAAAAAAAAGTTACTAGACGAACGTTTAGTGATCCTTGGTTAAAATCATTGACCAACGACACGATTTCCGATCTATCGATCATAGATTTTTTCCCAACGGAGATATCACGGTATATTTTTTCAACGAGCGTTCTCTATCCGGTCGCGTGCTTAATACGCTTTCCGCCGATTATGCACGTGTCATCGAGTAGCGTCAGCGTTACAAAGAAAATGCTGCAGGGGTGTGCGAGAGACGCGGAAAAGAAGCGAAGCGTTTCTCTCTCTCTCTGTCTCTTGAAAAAGAATAAAAGAGAGGAACGAAGGCGGAGTAGGCTCATTAGCGTTATTTGCCGTCGTTACGTAAGCCGTAACTCCACCTTGCCTCCGTCTTGCTCGCCCGGACCTCTTCTTCTTTTTTTCTCTTCCTCTCTTCTTATACTTCCCTCTCTATCTCCCTCTTGGTAGTCTTCCTTCGCGAGTTAAGACGGTGGCAAGCGACGGAAGAAACGCTGGCAGGAAGACCCGTTTCTTTTGCTTTTCACGGCATGTCCAGCTTCTTATTGAGGTCGGCAAGCACGATGCTGGTGGTAGAGAAGGAGGAGCAGACCTTAAGGTGAAGAGAGCAGAACGTTCCGTACCTCGCTCGCTCTGCTCGACGACCGTGTGATTTAAGGCTGCCGGCCGATTCTCCAGTTTGCATCGACGATCACAGAGCCGCTTTATGCGAGCCTCTTACGTACCAAATTTGCGGCATCGAGCGGGATGCTTGGCGAGAGACGTCGTTACATTTTCTCTTTTTCCTCTTACTTGCTTTTTTTTCTAACCGTACAGGAGCTTCGTCTTATCGAGTTTTCAAACGTGATTACTCGTTTACGTATCACGTTGTATTATGCTCCTAAAGTTTAGCTCGTGCCTCGAACTGGCTGTGCAAATATTGATGTCATTTATGGCGGGTTATAGAATTTCACTTTAGCTGCTAACCATGCGTAATAGAGTAATTTAGTTTTCAATTTCTAATTTGCACGATATCACGAACTAGCCATTTGGCTTTTGTGGTTGATAAACACGGTCTTTTAATTTTTATAATAAGTAATATTCGCGTGGAATCCCTAGTAACGATTCGATATTTATTCAAACAAGTTACAGGCCGTTATCGATTCGGCCTGACTCTTTTCTTTTTCCCTCGTTATCGTCTACCGCAAATGGACTTAAATCTCTGGTATATTTACTCGTCACAACCTTTGCGAACGAAGACTACTTTAACCTTTCCCACTTTTAAAGGTCGCGTTTTACATCCGTGGCGCACGTAGATTTCTTGTGCCATCGTTGCGTTTCCCCGGTCAGCGGGTTTACCCCTTCTCTCCCTCCCCCATCTTTTTTGCCATCGTCGAATACTCCCTTTTCGTTGACTTTACGAAAGAGAGACCATCGGACGAATCTGTTACCTTTGGCTTTGCAAACGGTACGAAACTTCTTCCGTAATTCGTGCTTTAAAACTGACACACATTTTCCGAGCTGTACACGCGAATTCCCTTGAATGGCGAGATATTTTCGTGAACGACGGAAAAGAGAACGGACGACGGACTCGTTCGATTTTTGCAGGACACGCGCGAGAGGAAAAGCTTCCCCCTCGATGCGCCTATCGATACGCGGCACCCATCGGCAAAAATACGGTCGAATTTTAATTAAATGGCTGAATATTCGATCGTATATCGAATGTTAAATAAACAAGGTGCATATCCGTAACGCACACTCTGTAATTGCTTTTCGCGGCAGGCGACTCTACCTAGGCGCCGTTGGCGCGCGCATGGGACAGAAAACGAGCGTAATAGCTCGCGAATTTTAAATGCGCGAGATGCGTAGCTTCGCTGCACCGAGTAATTAGCGAAATTAGAAAATCGCCATCGATATGGTATAATCGATCCTCGAACGAAATTGTGCACCAGGCTATTTTGCCACTCGTTTCAATTACATTCCGTATAAAATGAATAGGATATTCGTTTCTCTTGCGAGCACTTTTGCAAGCGAAAACGCGTTACGTTCGGTCAATGACGGTTCTAAACGAGAGACGGCCTAATTTACGGTAGCCGTTAAGCTCTAACTCAACGCGTGGTTCACTTTTAATTGAATTTGGCGCGCCATATCTGTGACGGGATTAGAAGACAGCGTGTTCGCGGACAGTCCTTCATCTCTGACTATATTCCGATCCGAATCGATGCTGCATTAGGCATCAAACAGCGACTCTCTGTCCTACGCACGGACTTGACGCATCTCTCGCCGTTTCGAGCCGTTGGAATAATGGCTTGACGCCTTGGTACGGTTCCAGGCGGGTTAGCCGAACACTCGAAACATTGTAGCGAGAGTCACACGACGAGAGCGTCCATTTACACCTGACTTTCGTCGATCCGTCCACGTATAAGCGATCGCTCTCAATGTTGGATACTATGTATATTCGAGAAAACAGGGCAGTGGTTGTCTCTCTACTCTGTGGGAAACTCGATAGAAAATCTTGTTATATTAATCAAATTTATAATAATATCGTTAGGTAATTTCTGAGGGTCGTTTGCCACATCTGTGGACATTTCATTTAAAAGAAAGCTGTTTTCGTTCGAGAAAACTTTACGAAATATACAATTTTTAAGTTAAATATGTTATAAAGCGTAAAGTTAATTTGTTTATATTTTACTTTCTTTATGTTCCGTACACAAAGTTTCTTCGTTATTATTAAAATAACAAATTCGTTCTTGTAAAGGTAAATTAGCTTCCAATGGAATTTATTATAAATATATGGAGGTACTAGTACATTCTTACTAGTTTCACAGTTTCTCGTGATACTTTATAAGCTAGAGCCGTTTTTGTTGCACAACGTACCACGGAGAACTGTTTTACACATCGCAAAGTGTATTTTCTAGTTCTACGAAGCGGTACACGAGTAGGTACGCACGTTCCTCCTTTTTATTACACCTCGTTCAAGCGATTTCGTTGGTCAAGGATACAAGAAACGTTCGCGTTTCTTTGTTCTCTCCAATATCCGATTATGGACCAGGACTGGGGAATAAAATGTGAAAATTGTTTTTTGAGAGAGTGTACGTGTACGTAGATTTAAGAATTTTTTAGGAAGCCGTTGCAAATTCAATATATCGCCCGTATGAGAACCGGTGACTGCCGGAAAATTCACAGAACTGCCCAACGGACGACAGACGCAAAAAAAAGCGAATCCAGTTTTAGAACGACTCTTGAATTTTTCCGATTCTGTACTTTTATTTTTTCTTTAAATATATTATCGTTAAAGTTTCCTTAAGGCATCCTAATTTGCCAAATAATATTAACAAAAAGATAACCAGTCCCATTTCTAATCTTATCCATTCCAAAGACTTCGCAACTAATAATATTTCGCGTGAAACGTTTAGCTTCCAGCACGCTGCTGTCTCGAAGCGAGGGGGTTCGATGAAGAACGAGTGTAGAGTTCATACAGAAAGAAAGAGAAAAATAAAGAGTAAGAGAGCGAAGTACATTTTTCCGACTTTGTTAACGTTGATGTCGTCAACGTCGTCGTCGTGGTGTCTGATGCAATCGAGCGCAACAGACTCTCCTCCTCGAGTCTCTCGCTATTTTTAAACGTAATTGCACCCGGCCGTTTTAATGGGCGAGCGGGCATACAGACGGAGATGGTGCGAGAACGCGGTGAGAGAGAGAAAAAGATAGAAGGGACGAGAGAGAGAGAAGGGTAGAGAGAAACTGCGAAAATTTGTCGGCGAGTCTTTTGGGATACCACCGTTAACGAGCTATTCTGATGGAATGAAATTTTCCCAAACAGTTTGCATAAAATTCTTGGACACCGGCAAAACGTCGACCAACCGACCGACCTCTATCGACAAAAATCTTCACCAGCTAATAATATTTTACGCATCGAGCGAACATTTAATTGGGTTACTACTTTTTACGTGGTTGTACATACGTACCTAGGTCGTTCATACTCATTGAGTACCAACGTATACATCGGTGAAACTTAGACATCCCTGCACCCCATCCAGGCGTTTTCTCGTGCCCAATGAAAAAACTAACGCGTTAGCGGGGCTAAGTGCCGTATTAAACGTGGAAAGTCATCGTAATTCTCGTGAAACGTCAATTAACATCGTCATCGTTGTCGTCGTCGTCCTCGTTGTCGTTTTCTCCTCCTCGTCACGTGCTATAAATGGAGCGCTAATGACGCATTACGTACGCTAGTTCGAACGCACGCGTATTCTTCTTTTAATTCGATTCTAATTCGAGCCAGTTAAGTATCGGGAGAGCGGATTTAAAGCAGTCCACGAGCGGGCGAGGTTCACGCGAAGGAACGAAGGTTGAATAATGTTTAGATAACGGAGAGGTGGGGTTGAAGTACTTTGAATAGGTTGTCGAAGCAGAGAAGAAGAAAAACGATGAAAGGTTTTCGATCGGTCAGCTGACCGGGGAGTAACCGACCCACGCTGGTTAACTTCTCCTCTCTTTCTGTCTTACTCTCTCTCACACTCTTTCACACGTTTCCTCGTTCCTCTTGGTAGTATGAAAAGGGGACTTTAATTACGCAAGTAGGTCGAAAGGGACGCCTAATTTATTTGCAACGACATAGGTGACTGCCTGCGGCTCCCTCTGCGACCGCTAGCTTGTTAGTGCTACGATATTTGTTAACATAAAACAGGGTGAACGACTCTTTTGTGACCCGTATGTATTCCGCTTGCATAAGCACGTTTCTGATGCCACACGTTCGATTCTGCGATCTCTTCTTCTTCTTTCTCCATCGAGTAGAATTAATTATTATAATTTTCTTTCAAGCACCCACGGTTTAATTCGTTTCCAAATACCTACCGAATTTAAAAACATAACAGTCTATACCTGCTATCTCTTCCTCTTTCACTCTTTCGATTCTTTTCAAACGTCATTCATTTTGAAACGCTTTAACTTCAAAAGTAACCAGAGGGTGTTTCGATTGCGTCACGAGCCGACGTCAATGCGATGATTTACCGTTTCGTTAATCAAATTATTTTCCGCGTATGGTCGAGCCCGCATTTCCGGCGAATTTTCATCGCGTTCAATTCGGCCAACTAAATTTTGCTTGGTTCGACAAATCTCTTCTTTCACTCTCTCTCCCTCGTTTCCCCTCGCGTTAGTTATGAGTGGACGAGCGTGGACGTAGACGCTCCGCACCGGCTGCCTGTCATCAGAAACATTATTTACAGATGAGCGGAGTTCACAATTTAACTACTTGTTTTGATAAATGTTTTTCACCGCGATCGCGCTAGCACCGGTTTAAACGGAGATGCGGTGCGTGTTTCCGCTCCACGATTTCGCGCTGTATGGCCTATGCTGTTCGTACGGACGGACACACAAACGTGTACTCTCCCGTACGATATATTTTCATAAACGTTGCATCGACCAATGGGAAAAGAGAGAGAGAGAGAGAAGCGTGCGTGCTGAATAAGCGCGTACACGGTAGCACTCGTTCGCACGGCCGACGAACGGCTCTTATCTTCGGGCATCTCCCTTTTGCCGGCTCGTAGATCTTGAACAAGACTCGCCTTGTGCCGATGATACATGCATCTATATACATGTAGGTATGTGTGTGTGTGGCTAAGAATTTGCTAACACTCACCACCATTTCTCTCTCTCTCTCTCTTCTTTGCCTTATCGCGAAACCGTTGTTACGATACGTCTGTCTGCGAGTTCTTTGCTTGCTCCTTCCTTTTTTCTATTTCCTTTTTTTTTTTTTCACTTAGCATGGCACGCATTGCCGCGAGATAAGCCGAAACATGCTCGAGATCAAAAGAGTTTCCTCGATCGCCGGAAGTCTTCTGAAAGTAAAAGATGTTTCTTTAATATCTGGTGTAATTTTAAAGAATGATTCTTCGTATTGCTTTATGAAACACGCGAACATGAAGAGCAAAGGCTTTCAAAGAACGTCCGACAAAGCGGGAATAAATGATTAGCCGATTGTTCGGTAGTTAAAATTTCAAACGCGTATCTCGTTGTTAGCATCCTCGAATAAATTCAATGAAAGGAGAACTACGCGAAAGCCGAGAGACAGAAACGATGATAGCTCGTTTTCTCTCCTCAAACATGTTCTAATCTATCTTGATTTTGCTTCTTCATTATCTTGGGAGCCTCGAGTAGTTTCAACTTCGATGTTTTCTCCCCCACTCTCTCCCTCTTTCTCGTCTCGTGACGCTATCCTCTCGTTTAATTTTCTATCTCTCCTCGTGTCTCTTCTTATCTGGTGTGTGTATTGCGCGGGAATAGACCCGCTTTTCCATGGGAAATCGACGATGTGCGATAGAGAGAAACTGGAACGGGCCACGAGTTTGACCTACGCGATCGATGATAACGATTCGTGCCGGGCTTGTGTGTTTCTATGTAAGTCGTGCTACGGACTTTACAGAGACACACGATTATTTCTAGAGAATCGAGGGAAGAGAATGGGATTTTTTTCCTTTCCCTCGTTTCCTTCAACGTATTATCGCACGTTCCTTTTAATTTCTTTCTCGAATCGGAGTCGAAGACATCGGTCGGCTCCGTCCACGCGTATCAATCGGAAGAAATCGCGTGCACGAGATGAAACGACGCGTTTGGAAGGAAAGAAGGGAATATCGATACGATGAACGAAGAAATGTTTATGTTTCGCGTTGCTCGATAAATTCTTTATCGTTGCTAACCGAGCGAACGAGCGTAGAAAACTTCGACAGATCGCATCGAAACACGTTCGCTCTTTTTATTTTCCCTTTCTCTCTCTCTCCCACTCGCTTTCTTTCTCAGATTTCACGGAACGATTCACCACCGTCGATTTAATCGAACGAACGATACACCCAGTGGCTTTTTTTAACGATCGAAATTCGAGCGCCAGAGTTACGCGAATTTTTTCTTCTCGGGTCACTTACGTATTACTCGTAGATAACAATTGGTCGAGACAAGAAACTTCTATCGAAAAACTGTTCATTATCGTTGTTCGATATCGTTCCTGATAGTAGAACTAAAAAAAAAAGAGGGAGAAAGAAAACGAAGCAAGTATAATAATTTAGCGTACGGTAAAAATTGCGTGCATTTTCTTCTTCGAGCGTATACGTCTACCTCGAACTAGAATTTCAGGCAGCTTTATATTAGCGAACGGGTTCCTCTTCTCCCGCACGTTGCGTGGATCGTTTGTATTCGGAATCCGACGAAGGAAGGGGGCGGGTAAAGGTGGAATATAAAAATCGTACAGAGAAAATATCCGAAAAAAAGGAATACGTACGCGTGCAACACCGGGAAACGTGGGTGTGTATCGCTAGAATTTCCTGTATCGAAGCGCTATAGTTCGCGATGGTAACAATGTGCCATCCTCTCTCTCTCCGCGCTCGAATTCATTCAACGTTTCCAATTAAGGGGGTTAGTCCACTTTGCGTCGGCAGTGAGGTGTGACTATGCGCTGCGGATGTGACGTTCTCGCACGTTCTAGAACTTCAGTCGACTGAAACGCTTATTATTAAACGGGTACTCTCATACGTTTCGTACGCGTTCCTATACCAAGTCTACGCGATTCGTCGAAAACGTATGTACGCTGCTCGCGTTACGATAAACTTTCTTGCTCGAGCGAAAGGATTTCATGATCGACTAAGGGAGGGGGAAGGTGTCGAGAAAAAGGGCCCTTTTCAAAGTCTTTTTCTTTCCACGGAGTAGAGCAAGGGATCTCGATAATAGCAAACGTTCCGTCGTGCCACTTTCCGTCTTTATTCATTCGCGACACGCTTTTCCACGTTTTCTTTCTCCATTTTCCTCGGCCGCCATTCTACCTCGACTTTCTCTCTCTCTTCTTTCTTCTCTAACGTTCTCTCCTTCGCCGGGGCTCGTACCTCGAACTGTAACTCAACCTATCTCGGCAGCCAGTCAGCGTAAAAACTTATCACCTTACGCAGGAGCTATCTGCATCCGACTGCTTCTTTTTTTTTTTTTTTATCACGACAACCGCTACCATGGAAACCTTTCGACAGCTTCTGAAAGTGTATACGTCGTTGTGTCGGATATGAATTTTCGTGGAAGAGATATGGCGTAAAAATTTCTCCAACACCCTCCCGCAAACTCGCTGCGGCAGGGAAATCTCTCTCGGTGCAAAACGATTGGACTTTCCTCCCTCCCTTGACACATACTCGTATATATGTATACTACATATGTGTAGATGGGAGTTGGTGTCGTGAGAGAG
This sequence comes from Ancistrocerus nigricornis, assembly GCA_916049575.1. NCBI lineage: Eukaryota > Metazoa > Arthropoda > Insecta > Hymenoptera > Vespidae > Ancistrocerus > Ancistrocerus nigricornis. Next base: position 26,151,319 of record OU696667.1, read on the forward strand.
AGAGAGAGAGTCGCTGCCAATGGCGTGAATGACGAGGTACGAGGGAAGACGGGGCCCATCGTCAACACTGATTCTAATTTAGATAGTCACGGTTAACCACACGCTGACAATAGGTCGTTCCGGATGATCTCGATAAGGTCGCAAACACCGGGCGGCTATGAAATGCAGGTACGCGCCTTCGAGAAGACGCCTTCCAGAGAACGAAACCTAGAGAGAGAAGACGCTCTCTCGACCAAGCCATATCTTTTCGCAGACATCGAATCGAAAACGACTCGAGAGTCTTTTACGATCCACGAGAAAACGCTTCCGTTTCAAAGTCCGCCATTAATGCCGTAACGATCCTCTTCTTTCACGCTCCACCGTTGTCTTTAATTCCTGTATCTCTCCTTCGTGCTTGAACGAGCATATTGGATTCCAATTTATTTATTGCTAGTACTATCTTCTTCGTAAGTATGCGTTGCGTATCTCCTTTTCGATTAGAAATCTTAGAAGAGTATCTAGCAAATTCCAATGTCAGATTAATTTATGACAACGTGAACGATCTCGAATGAACTCAACAAGTTCAAGTAGATACTCACGGATCCTCAATTTTCTCAAATCACTTCATGGTAATTGTTGTTGGGGTCGGTTTTGAGTTGCGGAAGGTTACCGAGGAAGGCGCAGAGTAAAGGTAGAGAGCATTTCCGTGGGCACATAGAGCGAGAGAGAGAGAATGAGGGATAGGAGGCTAGGTCAGGTTCTAGATAGAACCGCGGATGGTGATATAGGCGTTCGCGTACACGCGGTGCACACCGACGGATTACGAAGAGACTGGCTTCTCCGTAACACAACGGAGGAACACGTGGGAGCGGACAGGCCACCCAGTGTGCGCGAGCGTATATCGAGCCAGTTAGCCGAACAACGGTTACTTCTTAATGGACTCGCCGTGCTCGTCTATTACCTGCTTTGCTTCGTGCTTGTATTTCCATAGAGTACATACATAGGTAGAGACACGCTTATACGTATATAGACACACGTAAAGGGAAGGACGGTTAGCCGTGCATACGTGACACCATTGGCACGTGGCTATAACCACCCGTGAGCCTTTCCAGGGCGGCTATAGCCACCAAAGGCCACCCTACCCCCCTAGCTACTCGATGTCCGCAACGGGCCGACCCTTTTTCTTTCCACGTAGCACAGATAACCGTCCTGCTATAGTTTCCAACTTGGGGTAAAAAAAATCCGGGTTAGAGAGAAAGAACTCTACCGTGGTGCTGACCTTGCCGAGTTAGTGTGTTTCAAAGCGATTAGAGAGCCGAGTCGTGGGACGATTGAAATACAAACGGTGAAGCAAAAAGGGCTCTGCGTGTGAGAAGAGAGAGAAAAGGACAGGGAGAGCTCGTACATACAGGATGCGCTTTAAAGGGAAACTCGTGTTGCGGTCACCCCAACGAAACCGCGTTGATTCGACACGCGAGCGATTACGTGCCGCCTTCTACGGGTAGCTGGCCTACGACTTTTCCATTATACGCGTCAAGTAAATAAATACGTAATAGCATTGGGGAATGAGATAGAGTGAGAGAAGGAAAGAAGAGACGACGTTGAATTACCGGCATCCTCGCTACGGTATTATCTGTCTTTCCGTATAGAGAGAGAGGGAATTACCTTCGAGTTGGAAAGTAGACGGAATCACTTATCTCTTACGAAGAGGGATCTACCGTAAGAGTACGTGGATAAGGGGAACGAGAGAAGGAGAGACGCGCCTATCAATCGTAATCGCGCTTCGAGGATGAACGCGTCTCTCGTTATCGGGCCATGCGGAGCTTAAAGCGAAGCGACATCATCGACCTGCTGAGAGGTCTACCGTGTCTGTCTTACCTGGGTTCGTCGAACCCTCTTCTTTCTCCATCGAGAGTTCGCACCTTCGCGTGTGATCGATAATCCCTCGATATCGTCGATATTGGGACACGCCGAAGTTTCTTCGAAAACGAGGAGCAAAGATAATATATGATCGACACGATATTACGATTAATCTCGATGATCTTCGCGAGAACTTGATAGTCCATATCACTCGTGGCATATAGACAATTTATTCGAACAGTTTTTCTATGACCTATAGAGAGTTTTATGAATAATTTAACGATCATGATCGACTACTTGCCTAATTCTTCCGCATGGATCGTTCGTGCAAAAAGATTGATTATCTGTAAAATGCAGATTTTTATTAAATATATGCACATATTTCGATGTTATCGGCTTTTTTATTTTCACGGCTCCGAGTTTATTCACGTTCGAACATACACACGCTCGATGCAAAACTCATCCACCTATGTGCTAACGATGCGAATGGGTTAAACTATGCGGTAGTTGCGCTTTTCGCGGATGTTTCGTAATTTTCGACGATGACTGTACCGGAAGAAGTATCCAACAAAAAGATCCACGGTGGCTGCTGCTAGCTTTGCCCATAGTCCGGATGAATCGCGATAGAACGGGGACAGAGAGAGGAGGCTGTTTAGTCGGTGCAGAAACAAAGGGAAATAAGACGAAGGGCCGGAGAGATAGGGTGGCCCTAAAAGACGAGGACAAAAAAGACAATGAGAGGGAGGTTACCGTGAACGAGGAGTATCGTGAAAGCTTGCTTAACCAAGAGAGATAGAAAGAGACTAAAGGATTCGTTTGAAAACTATAGTCGTTCGTATGCAACGCGTTTCCTATTTGGTATCCCCGATTCTGTGACGTAGACGCCGACACTTCGCATCCATCTCTCTGTCGTCTATAAGACCGATAATGTAGCCTAGTTTGCATCGTCGAGAAGAAGTGGAAGAAATCGTTACCGGTTGTCTTTAGACGAATGTATGTAACATTCATATCGAGCCTATGATATCCATCCGGTGCACTTAAAGCGACTGCTGGCCGATATGCGGTCATCGCTGTGACGTTATTTATTACCTACCGAGGTATAGGGTGGGATCGAGTACACGCTTGGAAAAAAAAAAAAAAAGAGAATAGTAAGAAAAGGAGCCCTGGTAGAAAGACCGGTACAACCTACCTAAGTGGCGCGACGATTTATGACGGAATTACGCGTGCAACCGATTAACGCGTTTCGCGTCGCTCAAAAGCGAATCGCTGACAGCACCGAGGTACGCGTTCTCTCTTTATCGCTGGGTAAAGCTTTAACAACGCTGTAATAGATTTCGACCCGCATAACATATTTTAAAGTGGGGTGATCCGATGAATGGAGACGAAGTATACCGTATATAGACGTATTAGAAAGAGAGAGAGAGAACGTGACCGGGAACGTTAATGCCGTACTGGGGTGCCAGATTACAAAGGCTTAGACGAGATTATTCATTAAAAAGATATCCCATTGACCTCGTGCGATAAACGAGATACAGAATCTCTTGCGTCCTGGTTTCTGTGTTACACAGAGAGAATGAGTTAGAGAACGAGGAAACGAAGAGAGTCGCTCGATATCGACGTTAAGACCGTAACGCTCGGCGACCGTACAGAATTTGGCCGCCCACTTGTTGAATAATCTGCTTAGTTTGGCAGACGAGATGCCAGAGTACGGAAAAGAGAAATGGTGAACCGCAAGATCTAAAGAAATAGTCACGTCGAGCGCAACGAGACAAGCTGATGGAATGAGAGAGCGAGATGGACATAGAAATAACCGGATGAGAAATCTGCCGGCGATCCTTTCATTCGCGGAAAGTTCGCGCCTCCCCTTTTTCTTTCCGTTGCTCTTCTTCCGCTAGCGCATTCCCGGGTGTCCACATAAATTTCGGCTCCGCGGTTCATAAAGACGGCTCAAAAATAGCCACCGCCCACGCTGTCAAGCGCAACTTTGCGAAAGTGTCCTGACGAATCCAACCATTCGCACGAGACCGACGGCGGGAAAAGCTCTTTCTCGTGCGTACTCTACGGAATTTCGTCGTGAATTATATAAAGCGTAAACTACTACTCGGTAAAACTAGTCTCGTGATTCTTCCTCCTTTTCCTTGAAACGATTAGATCTAAAAAGACCTTGTACCTGAATTGGATTAACGAAGAGAACGAAAAGCGAGCTCCCGATCGATCTTTAAAATTGAATGAGAAAATCATTTCCTTCGATGTAATAGGTATCACGTTGTTTGAGGAAGATTGATTTGTTGGGAAAGCGAGTCTGATAAAGCTCTCCGATAGAATAAAATATTACCAATGGCGTAGAACTAGTTTAAACATTTACCTTCTCGTACCATATCTCTCTTTCAGCCATTAATTATGTACGTTTTTATGCGTATGTTTGAACAGTGACGACGTGCGAAAGATTTATATATTATATTCGCCATATGTCGATCGTTGGTACTAGAACCGATCGGTCGATACGAATTTTCGTACGGGTTTCCACCTACCTCGACTAACACGGCCGATCATCGTTCGGTATAACCTCTCCGCTCTCGCGGTTGTCTCGCGGTTAGCACGATAGTTCTTGCGTTTATAATGCATCGAGGCGTTTACGCGCCGCACGGAAATACGTTTACTTGGCTGCTGCTAAAAATAATGCGTATCAGGTTATTTTCGTACGTCCAAGCTTAACGTACCTTCGCGCCAATACACATGTCCGTAATGGCAAGCCGCGTTCGTTCGCCACTGGCTCGGGATTGTTAACTTTAAAATAATCCGACGATCGGTCGCGATCGTTATCTTGACGCTTTGGATGCGGCTTACTCGTTTCAGAAATCCCGTTTTAATCGATGTCATCGAACGTTCACAATCATCGAAACGGTAAATTATCTTTCGTGATCTGGACCGAAGAGGATTCGCTCGGTATCGTTGTTGGATACGTTTTTGCGCTCGTTGTCAGTAAACCGATGTCACATGCTCGTTTGATCGGCCGGCTACTCGACTAGGCTTTTGGAAAATGAGGTAGAGGGATGACGAAGGAACGAGAGAGAGAGTGTACCTAGCGTTCATGGCACGCTCGCACGTATGCCATTAGCCACGCATCGTGCTCTCATCCGATGCATTATTTTGCAATGGTTTATGCGATTCCAATACGTGTTCGAACTCGTGTTGATCTCCTTCCGTGTATAGCGTGCGCGAAGGGCGGTGGAAGGAAGGGCGATGAGAGATACACATTGGGAAACGTCGAGTGCGAGGGTGGCAAGGCGGGAGGAAATGGGTGCGTGTGTAAGCGACGTGTTAATGATATTACGTAATACCGAGAAAGCCAATCAATATGAGCATGTGTATATAAGTGTGCATGGAAGACAGCGTGCGTGCACTCGGTGCATCGTCGTGTCCGTCCGCGTTATCGAATCGCTCGACCGTTCGTTCGCTTTTGACGGCGAGCAACTCTCTCTCTCCCTCTTTCTCTATCCTATCGGTGCGAAAGAACGAAACTTCATCGACGCTTTCGTCGTTCGGCTTACGGTCGAAAATAGAACTTTGCGGAACTTTGAGTGTCCATCGGTTGATCGCTGCTGCTCTTTGAGAGTAGACTATCCTTGAAGAAACGAAACTGTTCTAGATAAAACATTTATGAGAAGCATTTTTATATCGTTTGTTTGGATTTTCTAATATCTTTTAATCTTATCTAAGACACTGATCGATATTTCGATAACTTCTAACTCAGTGGTTCCCAAACTTTTTTGTCCTATCGTCCCTTTTCCAGAACAAATATTAATTATTTAATTATTTTAATAGCAATTAATAGGAAATATATATGTATTAATGTGCTACTTTTTTCGTAAAATATAGTAAAGAAAGGTGTGAATTAGAAACATTGAACTTTGAAATTATGAAACTATATATTGAACTCAGAATAGAATGTAATCATTGCCCCCCTGAATCGCTGCAGCACCCACCAGGTGACAGTGACGCTCACTTTGGGAATCACTGTTCCAAATTCATGTTCATTGTATCCTAATTAACGAAAATAAACCATAAAAAGTGGAACAAATTATGTGGAAAGTTGTATCCCTTTGCGCTTGGTATCGAATTTCGCTCGAGATCGATTTCGACGTTTATCTTCTTCTATAATCACAGATTTATATTTTCGCTTTACATACCAGCAACTCGAATAAATCTTTTTCCACAACATAGTGAATAATATACAACATTTGGTAATTTAATCAAAGAATTGATAACATAACTTTGAATCGAATAGATCAAGAAAATTCTCTTTCCTTTTCCACACGTCACACAAGGCAAATTATAACGCCCACATTCCAGAATAAATTTTCGTTCATTGATACACACACCTCGCGCGTTCAGTCGGCATCGAACGCGTTTCATGGCAAAGGTCGACGCGGTATTACGTATGCAGGTAGCCGGGCACGTCGATCTGTTAAACCACCGAATGAATCATAGGGCTCGCCGCCACGGAGGAAACGGAGAAATAATTGCAAACAAGGCATGTCCGGCACACCGGAGAGTGACACTTGAAGCAGGAAGCGGCGGCATGCACTGCTGGACGAACTGCCGTCACGACGTCGAGAAAGGTTTACGTGGGTGCGTGATCGATCGTGCGTTATCTCGACGCTGCCTTCGCGATGCGTTGCGTAGAATTGCTTGTCGTCGATCACGTGTTAAAGCACACGAGTTTCTCTATATTTATCAAAGACTTTGTAAAAATAGGCCACGAGAGAGAAGTATTGCAAAAGAGAGAGAGAAAAGATAATCACATCTTCGTTACTACTCGTTCAGATCGGCCTTTGCCATGGTTACGGATTAGATCGTGAAAAGGAGGGTTTACTTAACGAGTATCATAGGCTTCTTCCTATCGCGTTGCTCTCATTTTATTCGTATTGCAGGAAATAATCGGATGCGAAATATCGCGTAGCTGCGTAGGCAAATGCTTTCGTCTTCCTCTCTCTCTCTTTCTCGTTCTCCTTGCATGTATGCTGCGTGATCGATCGTCGCGTGTGCTCACTCGCTCGCTCGCTCGCTTCTGTTGCGTCTGGGTTGCATGCACGGTCACATGTCACGCTAGCACGCGTACGTATATGCATGTGTATATTATGTCTCATGGTATATACGTACGTTCGTATGTCAGTCTCATCATGGAAAGAACACGACGACGTCATGAGAAAACTTTCAAGGATGATGCGAGCCAACGTACACGCGCTCCGCTACTACTCGCTACTACTAGGTATTACTTACTGCCGTTGCTAGTAGGTACATACCAGAGTACCATTACTACTCTACTCGTACATCGTCGTAGCTTCGAAAGCCGGGCACCTTTTGCACGTTCTTTTTTAAAATTTACGCCGAGACACGTGGGGAGCGTAAAGTTGACCAAAGTGCTTTATTTATATCCCGGCTTCGTACGTAGAACGTAGAACTCTCTCCTTCACCTCGTGTTCGTTCAAAGGCATGCTCTCTCTCTACTCGAAATTCTATTCCAAGGAAATAAATTCGATCGATCGAACACGACCAAAATGTAACCGTTTTTCTCCGCCTCTCGATCTCCGATGTCTTCGGATCGTTTTTAACGAATCGAAAAACGATATATTCACCTGGACTGTTACTTCTACCTATTCGATACGAAAAATAATATATTCTTGCGACAAAGTACGATCTCTTATTCAAACTCAAGCTCGTAAAATCGTTCCCTCTGTTTCGATAACAAGATATTTACTACTTGGGAATATCTACCACAAAAAAAAAGAAACTACCGTAAAGTGGAAATAAACCCATCACTCACGGGATAGAACTAGGTAAGATCGTAGGTCGAGGAACGAGACGAGCGCGTCAAGACGTCTCGTACCCGCGGTACACCCGGCACTCCATTAAATTCGAAAATTGTTTTCGTTGAGCACGCGATGCCTCGCGTTTGAAAAGCCCCTTATTGCCCCACGGGACAGGGGAATATAACACCGGTCCATTTTATCCGGAGATGCGCGTATATAGAAGTCCCCCCTCCCTAACGCTCTTAGCCCTCGAAGGAAAGTACGAAGTGTACGTTTCTCAGACATTCTAGGTAATCCGACACTCCTCTCATTGAGTTTTTTTTCCTTACCAACACTTATTTTTACCGAGAATGGAAAGTGGGACGAAATGAGAGAGAGAGAGAAGGAGAGAAAATGACAAACCGTAACGTAATAGTAGTGCAAATATTTTTCGTTATACAAGCACCCGCGTTGTCGACACAGTGCGTATAAAGAAGACGAGTAGGACCAGAGAGAGAGGACTCCGGGCTTGCTTACCATAGTAAGATATTTCTTCGCCCGAGGAAAGTCCTTTGTCGTCCTGGCGTCCTCCTTCGATACTCCTTTCGCATGTCTTCCTCCCTCTCTCTCTTCTTCTTTATATACCGTGTGCTGCTAAATCCCACGACCTTTGGAATCGATACACGGGCCATGCTCCGAGTGCGTGAAGTGCCGAGAGATTTTCTTGTGTCAGCACCGATAGACTTCCTCCTCTCTCTCTCCTTCTCGATGTAGAAAATTGTTTCGTCGGTGAAATACGTGATGGGTGCTTTCCGTAGTTTCTCGTAAAATAAGTTAATATCGTGTCGTTGTAGAAAATGCATAATACTTACTCCCCGAGGTGATAATAATCTGAATAAAGTGAAGAATCAATTGGAAATCTCTTATTCCTTAAGACACGTTTTCTAACTTATCATTTTTGCGAGACACCATCTAAGCACTCCTATTATTATCTATAAAACACACTTGAATCCGTAGGAACGTCGGACGAAACGTTAATAGAATCGCGATATCCGTTGGCAGAAGCCAATCGGAGTGTTTTACGTTTCTAGAATATTTTTCGTAGCTTGTCCGTGAGGACTTGGCCGTAAAGTGGACGATAGATCGTCGCTCGACGGTGCTTATCAAGAAAAGCGGACATTACGCGTAGACTCTCTCGGGCTTTTAACGCGTGTTCCGCGTTGCTGCGTGCGACGTGCCTTAAAGTACGTAGATTACGCGGGACGTAGGCCTCCTACGTGGAGAGAAAGAGAGTCACGCTAGAGCGTGTAACTAGCGTCTCTTTTAAGGTGGTATAGCGTGAACACCGGCAACGTGCACGGTAGGTGCCAAGCAATCTAGCTAGCTTATAGTTCGTTCGTCGCAGTGCACGTAGTTGCGCGAGCACACGGTACCGAATCGTATTCGTAACCTCATTGGAGGCTTATTCCCTCGAGGTAAGACAGTTCTCGGAGGGCTGAAGACCTACGAAGGCGAGTCTCGCTCGCGACAACGAGGGCGTAAATCAGGCGAAACTGCACCATGGAATTAAGGGACTCCTCTCTCGCTCACTCGTTTCTACGTAGTGCGTTCTTAATGAATGTAGCGCCGCCTCTAATTAGACGTTCTTAATGCCGCGAGGCGCTTCGTGCTATTAAAAGAGGAACGCTGAGAAAGTGGGGAGAGGATTCGTTGCGAATAAACGTCGTACGTCTTATCCAAGAATTCATAAGTGACTAGTATCGAAGATAAATTTGCGAAAGTTAGCGAGCATTAAGTACGATAGTTCGAGCAATGATGTTCTTTCCACGATATTCTGGCAACGAGAAAATTTGAAACTTTCTCTACAAGGCTATAAAAGAGAGTAGACGACGCTAGTTTTATTATTCGTTCGATACTATCCTGTTTCCCTTCTCTCACCCTCCCGTAATGCCGTCTCCCTCGATTCGGTGAAACAGGTCGAAGTCAAACGTCAATGTAACAGGTTGCACCATTGAAAGGTATTTAACGAGTCACCGTACGACGCGTAACCATCTCGAGCGAGTTCTCGAGGGGTGAGAGTCGGTGGATACGGGCTGCCAGGCAGACAGTCCAAAGCGATTTCGTTTTGCGAAGGGTTCCATGGAGGGTAGGGCCGCAACGGACGAAAGGCCATTCGTCGTTGGTTCTTCTCTCCTCCCTTCGAGAAAAGGGCCACCACCCTTTCTAGCCCGTCGTACGCTCTTCTACTCGATAACGTTGGCCGTTCTCCTCTCCCAGTCTACCTTCGAAGACCGATTACGGATAATTATCCGCAACCTATTACGCGCTAAAACCTTGTCACTGCGATTATCGTTAGAGCGTAAAGCTGCTGCCTGCATCTCGCCGGCGTCCTGGCGTATCCGGCTGAAAATTCTCTACAACCCTCCCGTACCCTCTCTCTCTCTCTGCACTCTTCTCCCCTCCTTCTTCAGTTCACGTGCAAGTCGAGAGAACATCGAGCCACTATTCGTGATAGTGCCAGGCAACGATGGTGGTTGTGAGGAGGGCTTAAGGCCACGTTGGAACCGTCGAGGACGAACGGATCGACCGGATAACGTGATGGGATTTAACGTTCGCGAACCATCAGTCAACGGGAAAGCTTTTTGCTTGTTGATGAACGACGTTATATCCTCTCTACTTTTTTCTCTCTACTCCTTCCTCAGGGTAGGCACACCCCCGAGAAAAATAACGTTCTTTTGTGCTCTTCCTGGGAGAGGGTTTGAGTACGAGGGGATGGAACCTCGCGTCTTCGAACTTCCAGAGTTTGGTGCCGATAACTAAGCGAGAACCTACTTTTCATCTTTTAACGACGACGAAAGTGGGACGAGGAAAAAAAAAATTGAAATTCGTATTTTTGTTGTATTATAACCAATCGAATCTAATCCCAGGAAATCTTTTACGAAGAAAATGTAACGAACGGAGGTCGTAAAGTAGGATTATTTTATCCTTGTATTTTCAATTGATTTTATCGAGAGTAATCGTTCCCCGATTAAGCAGGCCAACGATAAATCGTTACGAGTACACTCGATCGCGTATGTAGGTAGGAGAGAGCAAAAGTACTCGATGATCGCGTTTTATTAGAATGATTTTATCGAGCGAGGGAACGGGTGGAAAATCGACGACGGGGAAATACTCGTGAAAGAGCTTCCGAAATACCCAGTTATCCGGTGAATCGGCGTTACTACAGAGGGAATAGACATAGTAAATTAAGAGGGACTATCTCCGTGCGGGCGTGCGACGTTATAGAGCTAGAATATTATATCCACCACGGAATTATGCCATCCATCAAAATACCGATGCCTAGGATAATTGATGCCATCGCAACGGCGACGCCAGTCATGCTAGACAGCACATGGCGTAAAATTGAATATCGATTAGACGTTCTGAGAGCCTTCGAAATGGGGCTTTGCGCCAAAGTTATTAAATCCTCTACCCAGCTGAAGTCCCCCGATTAAACGGTAGCAATAACATCAAGTTTGTCACCGAGGTTCCACAGTAATAAACGGTCCCAATCGATTTACGCATACGCTTGCATATCTTCCAAGCATATTTTCTATAAAATAATCAGACTTTCCAAGATATATCGAACGTCACGAAGATATTTTCCTCGAAGAAAACCAATTTTGTTTGTAGTTACGAGGAAGGTTTGCTAGGATAATGATCTAATTAGTTTAATCGTTAAGTGCATTCGACAATGGAAGATAGTCTGTAAACGGATTGCAAGGCAGCAGTCCCGCAAGCTGCGAACAACAATGCCAGCAAACTACGATGGCAAGCCTATCGCTGTTAATCGATTGTCGAGCGATATATCTGCGCTGACATAACTCGGGGATTTATCGGCGCCACCCCAGACGGTGGCAGGGCTCGATATGCTAATAAAGCACTCCCGTACATCGATAGATAGCATATATATACACACACACATACGTATACCTACACAATCTACTCAGGGGCCAGGATACCACCGCACACTTACATCGATCCGCGGATACCTCTGTCTATGACGAATGCTCGTTTCTACGTGCGAACACGATGCTAGAATTTTTCCAGCTTTTTTTTTATTTTCTTCTCTTCGAATTCCTATTTGGTATGATAATGTCTACGGTAATATTTCCCTTTCCAATGTTATTTTCTTTATTGCAATACTACCGACTGAAATTCAATATCGCGCGTCGCCATGTGACGTTACAGGAAGACAAGAATTAATCCAGGTCAAGCGAAATTTGCTCCTAGCTAATCTCGTAATTTCTTCTTTCTCTTCTTTTTTCTTCCTTTTTTATACTCCGCAAAGTAATCCTTATATCATATTCCTGGCACTTGGAGCGACTTCTATTCTTTGCACGGTCGTCTACATCGTTTCAATCACCATTGTTCCACCTCTATTCGTCAGAATCGGAGCTCTCTTTCTGGTATATACAGAGAAGTTTCTCGATTTCTCCACGTCGGGCCCAACGAAATTTTCACCGGTGGTAGAGCGAGATAGATAGATAGAAAACGAGAGAAGAAGAAAGAGCGAGAACGAGCTTTATCCCGATTTTCGTGAATGTTGACGTTTCTTCCCCGTCTCCTTTCACTCCTCCCTCTCCTATTTCCAGGCGTCGTGCGCACGATGTCCAATAGAGCTCTCGGTTTTATTTTCATCCCCCTTTCTCCCTCGCACCTCCTCTTCTTCCTTTCTTCTTCCATGAATCCCCGCTCTTCCACATAGATTCGTCCTCTCTCTCACTCGACTATCGCTCGACGTTGGTAGACGAGGAGAGTGAAAGAGTGAATGAAAGACACACACGTAGCGAGAACGGAGCTGCCTCTCTTGATCGATATTTTAAAGAGAACGCAAGATTCCCTGTCCTCGATATCATCCTCTTCTCCTCCTCGATACTCATAAAACTCCCTCAATGTTTATTAGTTTCTTCGAATGATTACGTTTTCGTATCGCTCCTAGAATATTTCCTTTTATACACAATCCACTTCCGTGGCAAACAGAACGGTCAATATCGCGTTGTTTACTCCGTGGTAGCGTTTCGAGAGATGAAAACAAACTCGCTCAGCAACAAGTAAAGTGTGGGGAAAAAAGAGTGAGAGAGTAAAGCGAGCGCTCTTATCCATCTCATTAGACGCCTTTCTCATTCACCGTCTCGCTTTTCGCGCGAAATTATCTTTCCGGGCTAAAGCGAAGGGTGTGGTAGAGATACTACCGGTATACTTTGAATTCGTTTCTACGGTGATGCGAAGTCACTTTGAAAACCTCGCGATTACGTTTCGCTGAAGATCTTTTTTTTTTGCTCGACGGTAATCGCTCGAGAGTACGCTTGCACGGTGCGTAAAGATAAAGAGAATAAGAGAGAGAAGGAGAGGAACTCGGAGACAGACGTAGAAAATTACTGCTCGTAAAGTCGGCCATCGCGGAAGGTTGCGGAAATTGGGAGCGCGTGAAGCGTTGCGTAATACCGGGCTACGCTGACTTACGCGCTTTAACCCTGTAGCTTAAGGCAAGGCCATACGTATGTATATACATTACTAGCTCGAAGCAACGAGCCGGGATAAATGATCGGCGAGGGTTGCCGAGCACTCTCTCTCTTCGAGTATTCTTCGTAATCGTGGCGCCAGGGAAGATTCGACGACACGTTATATGGGTACATCTTAAAAAGTTGCGAGCGGAAAGAATATCTCGAGATCGTAAAAAGTAGAACTCATAAACTTCTTCACCCTAGTCGCGCATAGTCACCTACCGGTACGTCAACGCGTACCTTTAAACATCGAACGCACACGCGTTCGTTTACATATATAGTAGATAAACGATGGTAGACATCTTTGCTCGTCGATTGCGTCGAGTCCGTAAAAATCCTATAAACTTTTCAATTTGTGTTCGCTCCCTTTTTTTCTCTCTTATCGTGAGAAAAATTAAAGGAACGGGAATCAAAGCGCGAGATCTCGCAGGTGTACGCGACGTATATCTTTCGAAACGACATTTTCTACGTAGATATGTAGGTATACGTACGTTCTCTGGAAAACGCGTAGAGGAACATAAACGATATAGTATAGTAGCGATTACGAGCAAGACAATTCTCGAACTCCACTGCCGTGTTACAAAATTTAAAGCGCGCAGCTTTCTAAACCCCCGACAGTTGGAAATTCGTGTAATAAAAGTTTACGCATGGCTGTCGCGTTGAATTCGCCATTGAAGTGCTCGACTCTCTCTCTTCTTTTCTATACATACAAACGGTTTGACCAACCAGCTGCTACCTTCTGATAGTAACGATCGAAAGACGATAATCTTTACGAGCTGCCGTTGTCCAGGTTACAAATAGATTTCGTATGCTGCTACGACTACCTCGCCGCTAATAGCGTCTCCCCCTTTCTCTCTCTCGTAATAGTCGGTAATGTACAATCCGTTTCAATTATAAAACGATGCACCACGACGCATAACGAGAGGATAATTTTGCCGAATATCCGGTAACAGTTGCATGGAACGTCGAGTGCATCAATTCGTAAAGCTTCGCGTTATCGGTACTTGCGAGCTCTCCGTTCGCATCAAACAATTCGGGGAGCATTATGCGCCTTCGGGATTCGCGGTAAACGTTAAGAACGGTAATGACGCGTAACGTGGAACGTGTATGCTTGTGTTGCAAGTGCATTTCTATACATATATGGATAAATGTTCCAAGAAAATGGAAACGCGACTCGATACGGTAGCAGTGGCGGATGTTGCGGCGGATGTTACCTATATACCGTACACGTGTGTTAGTGTATGGTAAATAGGAGAATAGTACGATTGTGATCTAACGATAGAAACGGTTGGTCGGATGTAACTTTAATGCTTTTCATGCAGGGTAGCTTTCGTGATTACCTGGTAGAATATCGTTGTAGAAATTCGATTTAAATTGGTATACTTTTCGGTAGCGCGAGGCTACTGGATTCTCTTCTATATAGTAGCACGTAGACTTGGGTATATAGGTATGCTCGAGCTCGCATGGATTTGTGTGTCCAACGAGATCACACAGGGGGTAGCCACTACCGCGATGGACGCGGACACACGAGATCGCAGAGGAGCGACGGAGCTTTCCAAAGTTTAATTGCAACCAGTTACACCGTTGTTGATTACGGTGCTAGTTAGCTAACTGAAGTTGAGTAATTTATTCGCTACAAAGCATTATGCCAAGTCCATTGGCATAAACAAGGTGTCAATCAACGGCATTCGTCGGGCTATCGTGCTCAATTGCGTATGCACATAATTATTCGTCACCCTTAATTGCGTATTAGCGATCGGTGCGCGCGTTTTAATCGGTACTCTCGTTTCTTGGCGCGACAAGTGTCGAAAATCAAATCGTTTCGATCTTTCTCTCTTCGTGTATGTGTTACGGAAAAAGTTCGAAGTACGTAAATCTGCACATTTCTCGGTCAATGTACATGTGTTCCTAAATCGTATGTAAAAGTACATCGGTAATGATGAAATAGAAATACAAGTGTTAGGATATGGGTAATGAAATGTACTAGTCTTTATATAAAACAAGTCTTTTTAATATTACTCTTTCTTTATAAGAGCTCGAAACAGAAACGTCTTTAGGCTAGTACGATCGCTGGAGGAATGAATAGAAGTATAAAGGACTGCAAGCAGCGGCCAAACCCAAAGCATAATATAAACAAAGATTAGAGGACCCTCGTTCGAGGTATTCGGTCTTACGTATGCATTCTAACAAATGCTAGATTGAGTTTTGAATATAAACAAAACTACGTTCAATCCAACAAAAAGAAAAAGAATGAAATAGAATGTGAAAGTAATATATTTTCAAATAAAATACACCAATTCTAATCCTTCGACATCGTGCAAATTTTATTGCATTAAAAGCATTCAAATTTAATTGAATTTATTAAATGAGGTTATGTATAATACGATTTAAAAGTTATTCTGGGTATAATTATTCATTTTCCTCTATTATTTTCACAATCACCAAAATGGGAGGCTAGAGTGTACTTTGACCGGGAAATCTGCACATAAGTACGACTACGAACTTTTCCCGTAACATATGTATCTTTCAGCTGTTTCTTTCCAATCGCACAAACGGGAAAACATTTAACAAGAAAATCGTTCCACGTAGAATCATCTCGACGTACCTAACAACGTACACGCAAAATCGCGAGCTCGCTTCCCGTCGTCTAAATATATGATTCTCTACTCGTTGGACAGTCGAGAAACGGGCCGGTCATTTCATCTCCGAGTCAGTTTTCGTTAACTCGCAACGAGTAGCTCGGTAGTCGTCCTTCTCGTTGTCAAGAGTCTCAACCGTCACGCTTTCCGACTCTCGGTCGGTAGCGTTGCGTAATCGCGAAACTCGGAAGAACGAACCGTTTTCACCTCGACGAGCGTTCCGATTTCTGCATTCCACCGGTAGTGCAAATACTTTTTTTAAATACCTAGCTAGTACTTCGAACGAGGAGTAAATTGATTTTACGTAGGAATGCCGCGTCACCGAGTTGCAATTTTACTGTACCATTTTTCCCCTTCCTTTGTATTCATTTTTTTTAGCTCTTTACGTCGCTAGAAACGGGTCGAGCGACGTTTATAGCGTTGTTTCAATGATTCTTCGTGGACACAATGCGGTTCGTAGGACGATAAGCTGGTAGGTACGTGACGCACTTCCCTTTAAACCATTGTACCAGGGGAATGCGCGTTGCTTTCAATACGCTCGTTTCAAGTTCAAGGGTATATACCTACCTAACCGTACGCAACTTTCTTCCTACACACGTGCGTGAGTGCATGCTCGCCTACGTGAGTATCATGCTCGCGCGAAGGTTGCCTGCTGGGTGCCCGCGGATAGAGAATACCGCGCGCGCGTGTAAGCCGATCGGTGCGAACTGATTTTACGCAAAAAGAAGCCGAGTACTACCTCGACACTACCGGCAATAACGACTAAGCCTTATCGAGGAGACTCGACGTTACGACACGCGCGCCTTTTTGCAAACGCGTAACTCGCTCTTCGATTACACCCTTTACAGATAATCCGCGGTGCGTGACCGCCGCTACGAAAGGCGTAAAATAGAAACGTTACTATCGAAGCTGCCGACTCTTAATTACAAATATCCCTTATAAGGTCGAAACGATTATCGAGATTCTAAAGATTACTTCATCTCGACGCATCGTCGGAGTGTTGCGATTGTTTGAAGGAACGCGCATAAGTTTTTGAGTTCTCTAATAGCTATCGCGTCACACGTGCCTGAGTCATCGCTTTTCATCTCGCCGTTGTCGCAATTAGCGGTAAACGATCTAACATGCTCGCTAACTTCTTCGATATTTCTTTCTGTACACCTGGACGACTCGTATACCTATGCCGCTTTATCTCCGACCAGGTGACTAATCAAATCGTATTAAATTGGAATCGGTCTTCTGGAAAATAAATCGCTTATGTAACGTGCAATTATTTTACACGGTGATATCGTTTAATATGTCTGGTTGAGAATCTAAAAAGGCCATGGGACGAGATAGGGTGTGAAATATTTATTATCTTTGTGTTATCAACGACTAACTAAACTGACGCAGCACTGTGCTAATAGTTCACACCCATGGTCGCACCTTACGGAAACTGTCTAGCGTTTGTCGTTAGGAGAAAAGAATACGCGTGGAAAATTGTCAACGAGCTCTAGGCGCTTGGAGAGCGCATGTTACGTTGGGACAGATTAAACGGACGTCTCTCGTCTAATAAAACCGATTAACCTACATGTCATATAAACGGAATTGCATGTTTTGCAATGCCTTCACGGTGATTCTCCGCTTCACGTCTCGCTCTCTCGCGTGGCACACGAGTCCGTGCGGTATTATGTTCCGATGATGATATCGCGCGACTTTATTTCCAACATCGCATCAAATGTGCAAAATGTTTTATCGATGTAAACGATTCGCGCCGCGTGATTCGCTATTGAAAACGAGATAACGCTGGATCGCGATACTCGTTAACGGGTTGACTGCCGAAGTAATTTCGCACGAATTCGTTTCGGTTCCCTGATTGGATTCATGACTTTTTTTTTATTTTAAACAAAGTTATTGTCAAACTATCTCTTGTTACAAATTATCAGAAATATTAGAGAGCCATATCTTCTACTTGATCGGTATTTTGTGTAATTAATAGGTACATAAGACGTTTTTTTATTTATTATGGTATAACCCCCTCTTCTTAACTCTCCGGGTGAGTAGCTACATTACATGTCTAGAAGAGCTACAATTTTGGCCACCGTTGCTATAGACGATTCATAATGACGAGGAACACGTTTGATAATTTTTTGCGTTCATATTTTAATCTTTTACATTCGGTCTCGACTGTATCCAATTATATATTTTTTGCTAGATATATTTTATAATTCGAAACAAAATGGTACAATGTTAGAAAAACGTCCTTCTAATTAGAGGGAATAGTCGAGTACAAAGGGATAATACGATTAAAAATATTGCTAATCAGTGAAATACAATACTGTATTACAAATTAATCGTAATGGCTTTGGATAGTAGCGTCACAATAAATACTTGACCCAATATCAGCTAGTACTTGTTTTACAAAAGAGGATACGAAGCGTTAACATCGTCGAAAAGGAGTTTCGCGAATGTTTTATAAATAAAATGTGCCGATAACGTCCAGGGGCATCGAACAACGTTAAAAAGCGTATATCCCGAAAGTTTGAGAAAGCCATTAAACCGTGAAAAGCTCGCGGAACGTCTCCCGATCGTCGCGAAAATCGACGAAGGGGAGTATTTACGTTGAGATAGTTTACGTCGAAGTTACTCGGCTATACATCGTCTGGACGGTGGAGTGGCGGATCGATCGAAATTCCATCGGCAGTGGAAGGTGTGTTCGTAGACGTCCGTCGTCGGTAAATTCAAAGGACTACCGGTAATCTTTACGACTGGCCATGAGTGGAATGACTACTCCGCAGCAAATTGAAAGTTACATAATTGATTCGCCTAGCCATCAAGCGTGTCGCGGAGTATCCAGGTGGTGCTACGGCAAAGTATTGTGTTAAAACTGCTTTCGAAATGGGGGATCAGGGACATCTTGATCGGGGCGTGGAGCTATCGATTTTAACGAGCAAAATCGTCAAACGATAACCGAGGGAAGGACGAAATACTATCGTTCGTCTACTTTTTCCCTAATATTCTCTCGCGAAGCAACGGAGATGAGCGTGAAATTAATGTAACGGCGAGCTACGTAATACAAATTCTGCTAGAATCCGTAGGAAAAACTTTACTCAATCCTTTTTGTCGTCGTAGAGAATGACGGTGCGAGTCGTGTCTCACGTGCAGAGGGACGAATTGGAATGTTATCTTTAAAGAGGAACGGCGTATTCCGAATCCAGGTAGAAGCAGCACCCCACTGATATTGGTATTATCCGAAGGACGAGTTTCGCGTTCACGTTTAATGGCACTTTCAGCCTTCGCCTCCTCTCGGCCAACTCGGAATCCACTAGATACCGGATGGCACCGCTATTTACCCTCGACGCTTGTGTAAAACGATAAAATCATAACGCCGTCGTGTAGTAACGTAGGCAGCGATTTAATTCAACGCAAACTCTTGTTCTCTCGCTGCAATAACATCACGCTTGTCGGAACGCGGTGGGTAGGGTGACGAAGGGATGGAGAAGAGAGCAAAGGAGAGGGAGAGAGAAATCGTGTACGAACGTCTGGTAGAATGCTTCGGTCCACCGGGACGCTTCCTCCTCCGGATTCACTCGCCCCTGAGTATCGTTGGTGGCCACAATACGTGGTCAGTCTTTGGTCCATTTCGCCAATGGAAACGAGCGGCAGTGTGACTAACGTTTAATTGGCGGACGGGTATTTGCATTCCGTCTCCCGTTCTCGTAGTTTTCTCCTTTCTCTCGGCGTTCGTACCTTCGTCCTATCTCGCTCGCTCTTTGCACACCTTCACCCTCGCCGCGCCGATAAAAATTCAAAACAGTTCATTGTATTCAAATTTCGTCGTCGTCGTACCGATACTCGTGTGTTTTGGTATAACGATCGGCGGGGCAATATAAAAGTTGACCGAAAGGCTGAAAGAGAGAAGGGGCGATGGAAAAAGCAGAAGGCGAGTCCGGAACGACTCCGAGGAGGATTTAAATCGAGTTAACTGTCCGCTCGGCGTTACGCCATGAGCCGGAATGTTCGATAGGACGAATCTCGTCATTTTCACGCACACCTCTCTCTCTCTCTCTACGATCGATGATCGTCCCTCGATAGTCCTCGCGGCCAACCCGATTTTCAATGAACGCTCGTATAACCCATCTCTCTTCGCACCCCTCGACGCGAATAAATTGCTAGGGTAATCTAGCTTTCCTACATACGAATGGAGCAACGTCGTTGAACCTAATAGTAATAATAATTATTATCCCTCGATGTAGAGACATACTTTATTCCTTTTTCCAACGGCTTACGATATACCTAAATAACGAGGAAGGAGAAGTAAAAGAAAGGAACCATTCTCGAGTTTCTGGTCGTTCTACTCTACGGTTCACCTCTCGATTTTGTGGAGTCGTCGTCGAGCCTCTAAGGACGACGGTATGACGATTGGTGGGAGAGAGAGAGAGAAGAGGGACGAGAGGTTGCTTGGATGCCTAAAGGGGGGAAGGAGCAGCAGTTAGAGGCAGCGGAGGTGGACGAGGTTTAGGCTCGGTCGTCGCTTACGCCAGGGCGGCAGCGTGGCCGCGTTGGTTTGAGTTCGACCCCACGAGTGGAACAGAAATAGGCTACGAGAGAGGTGAAAGAGAGAGAGAGAGAGGGTTGGACGGGTTGGGTTCGCCGGCTTACCGCTATTGATTTTTCCCGCCAGACTCGCGGCTTCCTCGTTGCACCCTTGCTCCTTTCTCTCTCGCTCCCTTTGGCATGAGCGCACGCGCGCGCGTGTACTACCTCCTCCTCTCCTCCTCGTTCTCTCTCTCTCTCTCTACTCGCCTCTCGTGGTCTTCCTCGTTCGTTCTCTCCCATTCTCCACCCCTCATTCATTCTCTCTTCAACGCACTCGCACCCGGAAATAGCTTCTCTCTTTCTATCTCTTCGCTTCTCTTCCTCCTCTCCTCCTTCGATGCTCTTGCACACTCTTACGCTAGATCTAGGTGTGTACATGTTCACGTTCGAATGCACGTGCACGTGTGTCTACTTTCGCGTACACTGTGTCTCTCGTCGTCTACTCGTATGAAATAACGTGAAGGTATATATAGGTATTTGCGCGTGGATATACATGTCCACTTGTACCGGAGTACACGTGTGTATGTAAAAGCGTCGCGTTCCTCCGGTGTTGTGCGCGCACGTGCACGAGTGCCAGGGAGTTTGGTAGAGAGGAAGAGGGTGCAACAACGAGAGGCTGACGATGCTGATTCTCTCACCTCTCGCTGAGGTACACCCGGATCTCTCGATCTCTTCTTCTTCTTTTTTTTTCTTCCTCCTCCTCTTCTTGGACTCTCTCTCGGAACTCGACTCTTTTATACTCGATCGCCGCTCGCGAGAAACAATGGCCACGTCACGTTTATCGAGATCGCCCGGATCGAAAATTAAACGAGAACGCGTCCCTCTTCTTCTTGGAAACGATATCTCCCCCTTCTTGCCCTCTGTCTCTTTTTAATTGGTTTCGTATATCCAACGAATCGTATTCCTCGCTTGAGAATATTCGGTTAAGGGAAACAGCGGAGCGTTTCGTGCGTGAGCGCGAAACTTGCGTCTGCTATCGATCGATCGGGTGGTTCTATGAGACGCGGAAAGCGAAATTCGACGCGGAAGTTTCACCGTTTCGAAAAGACGACGGTAAATTCCTTCGGGCGAGTACGCCAGCCGCCGCTGCGCAAAGCGATATTAACGCTCGATGGTGACGTTATCGGAGAGTTTGCCACCTTCGACCTATCTGTCGGTTAATCGAATCCAGTCTAGACCGTTTATCGGCTTTCTCGGACGCTTCTTCCTCGAACGTCTCGAGGTGCCGACGCGGCTTACTCCTTTCTCGATTTGTTAGCTTCCAACTCGAGATGACAGTCCACGAATGCTTCTTGACGTTATTCTATGGAAAAATGTTGGAATGTAAATATAATACTAGCGTCATACTTTCGGGGAAGAGCGTAGATCGATCGAAGAGTTCTTTCATTCGTTACTTTAACGAGAAACGAGAATTATGTAATTAAGATCTCTTTTATAAACGTTTAAGTCGAAAGATCGAACGTCAAAGTAGAAAAAGAAGATTGGTCCCTGGAGCTACATAGTTTTATTCTTGGTTTTCTTTTGAAAATGTATTAAACTTTTTGAAGAATATTTTAATATGAATCAGTTTTTTTTTCTCTGATTTTTGTCCATAAGTTACATGTAACTTATTCCAAGGATCATTTTTCAAAGAAAAATTATGGTCAACTTCGATAATTATTTCGAGAGTAATTATTCAGAAAGTGCCTGCATTTACATTACATGCTAAAGCGTATCCAACTCGCAGAGCGTGTAGAGTCCGTTTGAAGTTACATTTAACTCACGCAACCTCTTGACCAAACACAGCATGAGTTAAATATAACTCGCGTGGCGTTCAAAGTGTTAATCATCGGTCGACTGGAATATTTTGCTTCTCTTTATTCCAAAAATTTTTGCAAATATTCTCTTCCACAAGATCGTACCTTTTATTTCCGCGATAACGTTCTTCTTTACCGAGGACGCGAGCCAACGCACCACGATATTTTCCGTTTAATTCGATATGATAAATTTCAGCGTGACGATATGCAAAATCAATCGAATCGCGTACGAAACGGACGGGCGGGCGCTCGCACGAGGGTAACGCGTTAAAAATTAATGTTTAATATCGACTGTTATAGCGCAAACGTCGGTGCTCCCGCAGCTTCCTACAAAATTTATCTCGCTTTTATGACCCGACTGGTACGAGGGTGATCAAAACGTTTCAAAAGAGTTTAGCTTAACGACGAACGTCGTTTGTCGCTCGAATATGAATCTACCGATCCCGTGGTCTGTTATTTTACAGCTTTAGAAAAGAAATTTCCATTTATTTTTTATTTTCGTGAAACAAGAAAACGTTTCCAAGCTCATTTTCCCCGTTTGCATTTCCAAATCGCTTGGAAATTGCTAACGAAATCGGTTCCGATCGTTCCCGCCGTTTTCATTCTCGATGCAATAACGAAAATGTAAGAATTACGAGTCGACGAAGAAACCGATAATATTACAGGCACGTTCCCAGCGACTCTCGATGGTAATGGTATAATTATCAACGAATTATTACCAGGCGAGATAGCAAGAGAAATAGTCCTCGTATCGATTCGTACGCCGCGCGAGACACCGAGAATCCCGTTCGGATATTTGAATAATCGTCTTTGTCTCGCGTCCGCTTCGCGTTAATATTTATATTAGCGCTTTAATAGCCTGGAACCCAGAGAATTTTATTCTCATTTTTCCGTCTCACTCCCCCTCGGAGCGATATCTCCGTTACGGGAAACGCGCGGCACACGTTGTACGGCGCATTCTAAGAAGTTGTGTGTGCTCTGCTAAATGAAGGAGATGAATCTTCCGCAGTTTGCCAAAAGTAAATACACGGGAGAGGACTTAATTCGGTATACAGACATCATTTACAGTCGCTCTACCAGCGGTATTGCGAGGGAAAAAGCCCACGGAGGATCGTGTTTTATGTCGAGCGTTCGGAAGCTATGATATCTTTTCCAACTTTTTCGAGTACCATCGGTCGGTAGGACGAGAGTTTGCCGAAAAGTAAACGTATCGGGTAGGATTTACGCCGAACGACGACGTAATATCGCGCGCGTTTCGGTATAAAGTGAAAAAGGGGAAGGCGGTGTTACCATTGATCACTCTGCTAAAATAAAAGGAGAAAAACTACGAGAGAAGAAACAAGGGAAAAGAAAGAGACAAGGAATGTTGTGTAGAGGGAGTATAAAGAACGCGAACGGTCGTATAGGTTAGAGAAAGAGAAGCTATTTAATGTCGCTTCATCTTTTCCTCTTCTGTTCATACGTTCGAGGCGTATTAAAAGGCAGACAGATGTTTTCGTGAAAGCAGAAAAGGAGGAAGCAGCGAAAGGAATGAGCAAATGAAAGTGGAGCATGTCCTCTCTCTCTCTGCTCCGGCCGAATCGTTATGAGTGGTGTAGGTATAAACTAGCAGTTCGATCGGACACGATGCCGATGTATGGCGCGATATTGCAAGAGGATAGAGAGCGAGAAAGAGAGATGAGAGAGTATCGATATCGAATTTATCCCGCGTCCTCCTGCCCTTCTATTCGCTCCTTTTTACCGTCCACTTCCTCCTTCCGCTATCCCAACCTCTCCTCCTCTTATTGCCTCGGAATTCCGAGAGTATCCCAGAGGGGGTCAACGATCCCTCCAGGGATTTTCAGGGATCCGACGAGTCGAAGTACCGCCGGGACTCGTCACGACTCAATTCGCCGCCACGATGAAAAAAAAACAGCAGAGAGAGAGAGAGTGCGTCTTCTCGTGCAGGTCGAAGGTGGCTAACTTCCAGCTTCTTCCTTCTACATCACGTTGAGTTTTCTTGTTTTCTTTCATGCTTCTACCCTTTCCTCTTTTTGTTTTTCCTACGCTAGAGTGTACCGTTAATACGCTGTCGGATTTTTAAAACGTGTTTTACCGATTGCGAGGGTCGACAAATATACAGGGGATCGATGGTCTTACAATTTATATTATAATTTTGTCACAAGTCACTTCTTTAAACATTTTTTCCCCAATTTTATACATAGTGTTAGGATATGGGTAATGAAATGTACCTACTAGCCTTTATATAAAACAAGTCTTTTTAATATTACTCTTTCTTTATAAGAGCTCGAAACAGAAACGTCTTTAGGCTAGTACGATCGCTGGAGGAATGAATAGAAGTATAAAGGACTGCAAGCAGCGTCCAAACCCAAAGCATAATATAAACAAAGATTAGAGGACCCTCGTTCGAGGTATTCGGTCTTACGTATGCATTCTAACAAATGCTAGATTGAGTTTTGAATATAAACAAAACTACATTAAATATCTAAGGAGGTCAACGTTCAATCCAACACATAGAATATGCTCACAAAGTTTGTACAGAAAAACATCGGACTACCCTGTACATACCCGGATGGAATAATATATATTCATTCACTTATAATTAATCGTCGTTATTTAATCCTCGCGATTAGTCTTATACGTCATCCTTTTCACATTGATTTACGTAATGATTCGATAATTAATAACCTCTTCGGAAATGTACTTTTAATCGAAGATAGCTCGAAGGTAGGTACGATCTGGTTTCTTCCAAGATTTACCATCTTTATCGGTAACACGCTCCAACTCGCTCGCGATAATCGTCCTCGACGAGTTAATCGAGCTCGTTCGCATACACGGTTGTAAGAGTAAAAGAAAGAGAAAGATAAAGTAAGAAACTCGACTAAACGGCCGTCCCGATAACGAACTTATTAGCGTCACGCGTTAGGTTTGACGATTTTCTCTCTCATAAATTGCCGGCGAGGTAAGTCTCTCTTTTTATTTCCCCAATTACGCCGTGTTTCTTCGCGTATAAATGCGGAGAAACGACGCGTTTCTGCAGCTAGAGCTACAGCTCGCTCAGCGTGTTGCGTATCGTGTCGTACACGTAGCCAAGTATATGTGTAGGTGGTCTGCTGCGGCGCGTACTGCCGCAGAGCGGCACGTAAAAGTTAAACGCCGAAGTTCTTCCTTCTTTTTTTCCCCCTGGCGAACGCTCGCAGCGGCCTTTTACGAGCCGCGTGTCCTCTTTTACGTACGTGCGTGTATTCCTAATGCGTTTCGCGCTTACCGTAGCCTTCGCGAACGCGCCCGCGCAACAGCTCGGCCCACGGTGGCACGTAACTTTCTATGCGTTTCCGCGGAAAGTCCATAATATATCCGGCACGCCACGTTGTATATCAGTCGAGAAAGGTGGGGGTAGGGAGAGAAAACTTGCGTTATAATTTTAGTCTTTTAGGAGACAACGACTTATGAGAATAGGTACTTTTACTCCTCGTTCGTTAAGTATTGTTTTGTACCACCCCCACGAATTTTCTATTACTTTTATTTCTATTATATTTATTATATTCTATTATATTATACATAGAATTTATTCTATTATATTCTATTATATTTCTATTATACTTATATTTCTATTGCTTTTATTAAGTTGAGTTATAAATAAGTACCGTTTCGGGGAATTAATTATAATTAATTTGAATTATTAACGCGTTGTTTGCTACGCCGGTTAGTTGTGAACACTACCTATATATTTTTCAGTCAGCTTGCGATGTCGTGAATCACCGTGTGGGTTATAAATGCACTATTAATAAGAGTAGGTTTATTTAGTCATACTACACGTAATTTATGGTTATATATTTATAATTATCAAAGATAACATTTGCATGGCAGTGAACGTGTTAAATATATTCCTAATAAACAAGTGTTTCCATCGGTAATCGATATTAATTGGCGTGTGGAGAAAAATAAATGAGTTTGATATAATTTTTAATAAAGTATGAGTTTTAGTAATTGATTTATTCATAAAATACGTATATTTTATGGAAGATAACAGGCCATCGCAAATAATTGCGAAAATAATTGTCATTTATTTTATCGAGAAATAAACTTGATATACTAAAACGGAAATTATTTTAACCTCAACTTAATACATTGTTCTTTTATTCATCCTCTTTTAAAGGAGTAAGGAGTCGACAGCAAATTGCATGTGAATTTATTCTTCGATGAGACACTTATTACAATAGGCCAACGGGAAGAATGAAAAGTAACGATGATTATCTTCGTTCTCTCGCATACTTACCTCCATTTCTGATTTCGTTCTACTCCTTCAACGAAGCAGGAGAAATTTTCGAGTTCCTTCTAATCACGAGAACCGAGATGAGTGTAAGATGATCGAGGAGCCTGCTCGAATCTCGACGTAGTCGAGGACCACCCTCGTTTGACCCCTCGCTGTCTCTAACTCTCAATTATCGATCTGTCGCGATGACGTATCCCTTAGGGACCGATGATTGTAATAATCGAGCGACAATCGTCGTCCAAGTAACGCGAGCTCGTCCTCTACGAAAGTTTATTCAATTTCCACGTAAGTATGGGTATACGTTACGACGGAGGAGCAGGAGGAGAGGGGGGACAATCCAATTAACAGTTCGATTAAATAAACCGATAATTGCCTGAAAATGGAATATATCTGCCAAGCACTTCGATATTTCGCTGCCTCATATTAATATTCATTATCAGGATACCGCGTTTCGTTATAAATCTGATGGCTCGAAATAATAATAATGGTAGGAACGACGATAATAATAATCTCGAGCACGTAAATCGATCACACTGCGAACGTACGACGAGCGTAACGTATTGTTACCGAGGATTGCTGGGAAAAAGAAATTGACAAAAAAGTAGAGAAATAAAAGAAAGAAGAGAAGGAAAAGGAATCAATCACGTTTGTCACGGTTTTAAATAATACGATTCTCTCGAACTTTTTCCTGTCTACTTACATTCGCAAGAAAAGTTTCCTTCTTTGAATCGTACGAACTATTAATAATCTTTCGATTACATCATTACGGTGAATTCAGTCCCCTCTCTTTCCCTATGTTTCCCCATCACGTAGAAATCCACGCGTTAATCTCGAAAGCCAAGGATTATTTAGAAATATCGGCAGCAGTACGCGTATGGAAGGAGGCATTGTTTCTGTTCACGGAAAAGACGGGAAACGCGTTCGCGATTTCAAGAGGTACGCCGAGCGGAAAAAGAATTTTAGTAGCTCGAGAAGGTGTTCTCTCTCGGTAAAAGTCGAGCTATCGCGATCAAACTCAAGCAAGTTCCGGCCTAACCTTACCTCTGCGCGTTCGCGGGGAACACGCGCTCGCTTCGAAGGAATAATACGCGACGAGAAGCCAAGAGTCATTTATGCTGCGCGAGGAGGAGATGGCAAGAGAGGAAACGGTAGAGGTGGCACGGTGCTTGCTTCCTCGGTCACGTGTTCGCCCACACTCATTCATTTGTTCGCTGGCAGTGGTGCTCAAACGTGCATGGCCCACCCAACGCGAAGCTCGTCTCTACTCTTTTTAACGCGTCTTTCCGTGTGTATACAGTTGTATATACGTATATGGGTCACACGGGGCTCTTCTTTCGACGAAACCTTCCCGAATGGGACGTGATAAATGATTGCCAATGATGATTTATAGCGTTCCTATAAATCATCGATACGTGTTCGAATCGAACAACGTCCATTTTCCACCGCTAAAATATCGGTTAATTCGTCTCTTCTTTTTCTGTGCTCGAATACCAAACTAATTTTCTGCACAGCTCATATGTCGCGTGCACGTGTGTGCATACATATATATCTATCTATATATAAGTTACCTGTCTGCTAACGAAACGTGTGTCTTTCTTTGTTGCAGGTGAGCGATCGTAAATAGAGATTAATTTTTAAGGCGATCGCGTGGCGTGAAAGTAGCACTCGAAAACGGTGAGTCTTCTTCCAAAAGATTATTTTGCTCTTGTTGCATCGCGCGTAACGTCGTGCTCGGGTGGTTGAGAAAAGTTATGGGTTGGAACGGAGGACGAAGCCGAGGAAATCGAATGCACGTGACTCGAGGGAACGGACTACGATTACGTACTTATGGACGTGGCGGTGGTGAGGGAGGAAGAATGGGGAAAGGAATCAAATGGAAATCCCGATTTCGTTCCAAGGCTTGGAGTCTTCGAAAAGAGAGGAGGATGGGGCTATGGGAGAGAATAGGAAGATGGTCGAAATGCAATTTAGACGAACGCAGATATAGATGTCAAGATGTTTACTATTAGTTGGAACCGATCCAAGTCTAGCCCGCCTAAGATTTCCATACGCGACTCGTTCTCTCCTTCTCTTCTACCACTCGTGTTTTCCAGTTATGGAAAACTGCAAAGACTCGCGGGGTGTCGCGTGATTCGATGCTCGTTATCGAAGATTTTATCGTTATTTGCAGGATATTTGAGAAAATTCGGAGAAAGAGATAGAGAGAAAGTGGTAATAATACTTCGGATAAGATCGAAATGTCCGTGTTCTCTCGTTAGTACACTCGACGGAACTTTCCACGGGAGGTCATCGTCTCTACGGCATCGAGAATGCCAGTGCTCGATTGTAAAGCATTCGATACGATAAATTGGGGAACTCCGTTATGGTTCTCGAGCGTTTCGAGTGTGATTCGAAGAAACAACGTGAGTCCTTCGGTCGAGGGTCTTCAAAGATCTCGATCCTTTCAGTCGAGAGAAACGAGAGGAAGGGAGTTTGTCCTCTTTTTGCTTGGCTCTACCGCTAGAGCTTCTTTTCTCTCTCTCCTTTTTCTTCCATCTTCACCACCATCTCCACCTTCGACTGCTCCATCCTCCGAACGACGACGTTGCATCGGCGAACTCTCTTGGAGAAATCTCGTCTCTCTTACACGGCAAACAAGTATACTCGACCGCGAATCACGGCCTCTTTATCGTGCTTCCCGCGGAACGATTTTTGCCCCATTTAACTTTGATTATAAGTCGTCTCGCGTTACGCGGCAGCGTTAGCCAGCAGCTTAAGGAATAAAATCACTGCCGGAAATCTACAAACTTTTGGTACAATTTCGTGACTTCGTACGCGCTCGAGAATTCAACGGTTCTTTTTTTCTCTCTCTCTCTTTCTCTCTTTTGCGAACTTTCTCATCTCGTTTCGTCCCTTCCTTCCTCTCTCCCTCACTCGTTACTCCGGAAAACATCTTTTCAACTACATCCTCAGCTTTTCTTTATTATCGAGTAAATACCGATTCCAACGGATAAACCTACTTCGGAACGCTTTTATGGAACGATAACGAGCTCCCTCGTGTTCCCTCGAAAGTTCTTTCCTTTAGAAATATCTCTCTGTCTTTTCTTCTTCTTTTTTTTTTCATTCTTATCAACGCGTAGGAATAAAAATTTGCCAACCGTGCGACCCCTCCTGTCCGTTATCCGCGAAATAAGGAATCCAACTGCGAGCACGAACGATCTTTCCCACAATTCGCTCGAGCATTATCGTGCACGCCTCCTCGCGAAGAGAGTTTCACGAAACATCGCGAATTTCTCTACGTGTATATGTGTGTTCAAGGAGTAAAAGAGAGAGAACGATGCCGGCATCATCGCGGTGCTGCGTACCGAGTATTATCTGATCACTCGTAACAGCCACGACCCAGCGTGCATCCAAATGCGTTTCTCCGTTTTCCGTCCACGGACAAACGCGCTTATTGTCCACATTTCGTCTTCCAGGAGACTCACAAACGTCGAATTTATCATTCGGCTCGTCATCGTATTTGCGAGGATCGAGGTCGATGTTGGATTGTATTTAAGTCGATATAGACGGTGGAATCAAGTTCAATGTTATATTCACGAATAAATTTCTTTTTTAGTTTAAAATGAAGGTGCTTCCTATATTATTTTGTAGGTATTCCCCTATATTCTTTTTTTTTTAAATATTTATATTTTACTTGATTTTAATATCACTTCATTCTACACGATTCTATGATTGCTTTTTAAAATAAAGTTGAGCAAACATGTTAGCTACTTCCTCATATTTTTTATTTAATTCCTATATCAGATTTGTAAATATTCTATTTAATTTTAGTACCACTCCACTATATACGATTACTTTTTAAAATGAAAACGCATAGAACTCGATATAACTAAGTGCATCGATAGATCCAAGTCGAAAGAAAATATCACTCGTTCCCCAATTTTTTCTTACTCTCTCTTTTTTTGAATACTTATATCAGATTCGTAGATATCTTATCTGATTTTAATACCACTCGGCCCCGTACCTGATCCCGCGCTTAACGATTTCTTATGGATACCAACGACGCGTTCTCCCCGTCGAAAGATACATAGATACTTTAACTCGACCTTCGTAGCGTACTTCGTTTTCCTCGCGCGGTATTGTTATCACCGAGGAAAGAGATATAATTTTCACGACATATCTTATAATGTCTCCGTTTTCGCTCGGTTGCGCAATGCAGCTTCGGTTACCAAACCGCGTTACATAAAACATCAACGTCGGTTTATTGTTTCTAGCACGGTCGACCGTTCTGTTACGCGACGGTTCGTTGTTGTTGTCGTTGATTTCGATGGAGATTAGGAAAAATATTTCAAAACTTAAATATCCAATTTGCGTACGTAAAACTTTGGTAAAAATTTTTGGGAGATACGCAAAGGCGGAAGAAACGTGGTGCTGGCAACGAAGACAGCTCGTAGAAGACTAATGAGATTCAGCTTCCTTTCTTCATCAAAACCACCTACTACCTCTCGTGGGCACGCTATCGGTCATGGGTTCTCAACCTCTTCGTTTTACGGTTACTGAGAACACGAGAAACCAAAACGACGGGTGTCATAATTCTGTCCAAGCAATTATTTCTCTTTGGAATACCATAGAAAGAGAATCACTGTCGTAAGCTCGTAAAGAAGGAAGCTATCCCATGCATGTGGAGCACCGGGGCAACTTTATACGTTTATATAAGCGACGATAAACACACTTTGACGCGATGCAGTTCTTCCGCCCTTTCTTTTTACTCCTTTACCTTCTTGGGAGTTTCTCTTATTCTTGCTCCGCACGAAAGTAAACTCAAAGGAATTATCGTACCGAGTCGTCCGTGGAAACGCAATATCTTTTCACGACGCGCCTCCTCTCTTTGTCCGGCGCGTTACGCCTTAATGCCCTTACCCTTAGCCTCCAGCACGGATAACTAATACGTTTTGCCCGGAGGTAGCGGCCACGGCAGCGTGTAGGTAATACAACCTCGGAGTCGGGCCTTTCTCGGCGAGGCGAGATCATCGTCGTAGTATAGTCGTCGAGCGAGTGAATGAGAGAGAAACATAGTATCTGTGTATGTTTATATGTGTGAGAGAGAGAAACATAGTGTGTGTGTATATATAAATGCGTGAGAGAGAGAAACAGTGTGTGTGTGTATATATAAATGCGTGAGAGAGAGAAACAGTGTGTGTGTGTGTATATATGTGTGTGAGAAAGAGAAACATAATGTGTGTATGAGAGAGAGAGAGAGAGAAACATAATGTGTGTGTGAGAGAGAGAGAAACCTAATGTGTGTGTGAGAGAGATAGAGAACGGCTTGCGTTTCATATCGACGCTATCGCCCACAGCTGGCGGCGCGTACCGATACTTCCTCGAACGTTTCTTAGCCCCGAACACGTTCTACACGTTGTAAAAGATCGTACCTGTCCATACCGATTGGCATTACGTCCGGTCTTGCCTTTGTCGTTCTTCCGCGCGCACATTGAACGTGGGTGGCAAAACATCGTCGCCGTACACCTTCGCAATTATCTTTTCCTAGCCAGTGAAGAATTTCTTTTATGCGATACGTCTGGTTAAAATGCACGGAATATTTTTATTACTTTTTGTATTACATAAATTGTTTCGTTCGTCGAGCGAAAAAAGTTGTATAACAAAGTTGTCTGTTTTGTAAGAGAAGTTACGGAAGTGTATTTGAATTTCTTGGGAGCTCGTTAGTCAGAGAAATATCAGTGACTATGTTTTTTTTTTTTTAAAATAAAACTCGTTTCTATCAACTCTTGTGTCTTACTTTATTGCCCCCTTTGTAAGATTTTTCCTATTTTTATTTTCTCATTTTTTTTTTAAAAACCTTGTTGCTAATACGGGTTATCTTCTACCTCTAAATTCCCTCAATTTCGATACTACCAAGCTCTTCACCGCGAGAGAACGGTCGGCGTATTTCGTAATCTTTCACCATAAGCGGAGCCCCAAAAGCCTTATTTCGCTGCGCCTTAATCGGTCCTGCGGTTCCGTGCACCTATCCGGTCTCATCGTGCGCCGCTTACGAGAACGACCAACGGCAGGAGGAGAAGCAACGGCAACAGCAGGAGCCCCTGGGTACGCGCCAGCTTCGGATCGCCGTAAGGTACTTGGGCCGCTCGATAGAGGTAATTGCCTCGTTACGAGGCGACACAGCGAGCGAGCAAACGAGAGACCGAGATGGGGGAAGGTGCGATACGATAATGCGCTGTCGATCAAAGGCAACGAGCACTGACAGCAACGGCAGCGATGATAGCTCCTGAGAAAGGCGATCATCCGGTTCTGCGCGTTCGATGACGTAACGACGAACCATTGCCCGATCCTTTCGAGTCGCATTCGTTTCAATCCTGAGTTCAGGAGAAGAGATATGATCGTGAGAGTGAATTATCCGCCGACTGGTTGAAAGAAACGACTAGTAGCCAACATTGTGCGGTGGTTGGAATGCATTTGTCAAGTCTAGTCGAAATTTTAACCTCGGTTTTTTGGCCCTCGACAGACAGATTTCTTTCTGCAAGATTCTTTGTCAGGACTCTGAGGTTGAATCGTACATTAAACTTCGATTTAAACCTTCGAAAGGCTGAGAATAATTTAACCCTTTGCTAACACATGTGAACAAATTTATAATATTTGTTTATGGCATTGCCACCTACTTAAGTGAGACTAAAAATAAACATATATGCACGTAGCAATTGCAAAATGTCGAAATGGGTAGAAAAAATATCTCACTGTGCATACTAACGCATTAAAAAGGTGGGACACTTTTAATACCCCTGTGCTTCAAAGAGTTAAAGAATTTTTAAGGTAATATCGAGGTTTATAAACGACGTTTTAAATCTCAACACTTTCAAAGCGAACATAACTTTCAATCGGAGGTTTAAAATAGCGTTTATTTGAAATATATTCTTCTAGTATTCATCACACTAGTCTTTTTCTTTTATAAAAAGGTGAGATTTAGTCCAGCCAGAGATCCGTCGACGTTAGGAAGTTGTAACGTATGAACTCCGTTCGCTATCGCGTGTTTATGAGTTTATACCGCAGTTGCAGCAACGTAAGGATCATAATGCAACGCGATACGGTTGGCTAGAATGCTTCCGGCTGATAGGACTTTTATCGGTACTTCGCTGTTTTCGCGGGTTACACGTTCCATTAGTACCGGATCGTCCCGCTAAAAAATGACAGCTTCCTCACGGTTCCACGCGGCGTACCGGATTCCGCGCGGGTGTACGCGGTTACGCGTCGGAGTGCATCTAGAATGCAAGCGCGTTGCTACTATATCTTCATGGGAGTACGGTCATATAATCTTGTATGATAATAGGATCGTATAATATGAGGTAGCATTAGCATAGCTCGCGTTGATACCGGTTCTCTGTCGCTGGAACGCTATTACAGCGGACGCTATTTCATAGTTTATTTCGTGCTCGGCATCTGCACCGAGAAAAGGCCCTTTTTTATTACGATTGTCCCTCCCAAATTTACGAACCTTTGTAACATTAGCCAAGGTATCATGCTAACCGATTTATTATCTCGCAAATCATTCTTCCCTGCTGACGTTTACGATCCGTGACTACAATTATTTATTGTTCTCAACTTCAATATTGATAACAGCGTTCGATAAGTAATCGAAGATCGAAAGTGAAGTATACTCGTGAGTCTATAGAGAACGTAGTTGTCGAGTCGATCGATGAATTAACTTAATAGCCCGAGTTATGCAAGCGTGGGCTAACCCACATACGATGGCACTTGGATGGACGTTGATACTCCGTGCAGATACGTTCAACGTCGGATTTTCTACCGTAGTAGCAGGGATATCGAGTCCGGTTCGCGAACGTTATTCCACGATATCACTGAGTTTGCCAACTTTGACAGGGACTACTCCCTTTTTCCTAGAGTAAATAGAAACGCGCTTCGATCTCTCGCCGAGCGAATAAAGATGAAAAGAGGGGAAAAGTTATAGGAAATCTCGAAAACAATAGCTTCTTAATGGAATAATAAACGATATCGTTAAAGTCACGAACGACTTTGCTCCGTAGCCCTTACGACGGTACCCTCGACGTTTTAACGCTCGCGAGTTCGCGTCTCAACGAAATTACGTTTCTCCTATCGCGAGAATCGGAGCGAGGCGATCGGATATCGTTGGGAAGAAACGATGGAAGAACGTCGAAGTGTCCGGATCGATTACCGAGTGGGTATCGATCGAATTCGAGCGGCAACTTTAAAGTTAATTACACGGCTCGCTCGCGATACAAAAGTTCTTTACAAATCGAATTATATTCGGTTAGCGGTTCACCGGATAGACGGGGGTTGATTATTCGCGTAAGTTCGTAAGGTTGATCTTATATTAGAAATTCCTTTCCTTCTCTCCTCGTTTTTCCCTTTGAAAGAACCAACCAAATAGTTCGCTTTTTATCAGTTCCTCTCTTTTTTTCTCTCTCTTTGATACGTCGAACATCGGGAAAAGCCTGTTATCGAGAGGCCGAAACGAACGGCTTCGCTGTTTCAGGGGAGCAACGATACTTTTTATCTTGTTTAATTACGTTTCGATAACAGTATGGACGCTTTAATAAATTTATCGTTTATATTCGGCTCACTTTGTCGTCGGATCGTACACTCACCGTGTACCACTCGCTCGCGTATTTCTCTATGTACGCGAAGCTCGTTCGTGTAAGTCCCATAGAATACCCTGCAAATCGGTAAATGTTGCTGATCAACCGTCCGTGGAAAATACATTTGGGGGGAGTAGGTAGGTAGATACGTTCGAGCGATCATCGTTTTGATCGCCGATAAAATCTTCCTGCGTTTATTCGACGTTCGAAAGTGAATCGAACTAGCGGTGTTACATTTTATCTCTCCCTGAACGGACAATTAAACGGAATCACTTTTTTGTTTATCACATGGTACCACCACCAGTCGAATCAATTATTTTCGTTCGGTGAAAACGAATCGTGGACGAACGAACGAACTCGAACTTATCGTACGAGGATCGTCCCACGTTACACGCGTAATTAAAGTATAGTCCTAGCGTGTGCCGTTCTCGATGATTACGCTCGGGATAAACTGGTAAGCCGCGTAACGTTATTCGGTGAGTCGACTGCGCAAAATATCGTACACTCGCATTTTTATCCTCTCTTTTTTCCTCTCTCTCTTTACTTCACCCTTCCCACACCCTTTCTCTCTTTTGCTGCATTTGCAACGACGCAAAAATATCCGACGCTTTAATTGCGTCGGGATAGCCGACGCTTTAATCACAGCGGAGCTACGAAAACACCCGCATTTCCCCGGCATAACCAAAAATATTGTATCGCTGTAGCACTCGTAAAATTCCCACCGGAATTACAAGAGAGATGGGTATCTATGGTAAAAGAATAGTTTCTGCGATCTGAGCAGCTTCTCGATTGCTCGGGTCCATTCAACCGGCCCATTTTTTTCTACTCCCTCCAAACGTTCCGCGTTAGTTTCTCTCTCTCTCTCTTTCTCGATCGATCTCACGATCCCCGATGATCGAACGTGATTTTAGATTGGCTACGGGGAAGCACGAGACTACCTGTACATAGGTATCCACCGTGTAGACTACGTTCCACGCGTGTACAGGTGCGAGAGAGTAACCCGGCGTAATGACGATCGTTTCTCGCTCGAGGTGGTATCGATCCCAAGTACGTATCAATTCCCTTCCAGGAAGCGTATTGGTCGCGCCGGGAGCTCCTTCGATATTTCACCGAGAGGAAGAAAATACCGGTTTTGTGCGTTTCCACCTTGCCGTTAGCGCGTTCGCCGCTGGCTACGCCTCTTGGCCCATCCTTGCGCGCGCGTCGACTCGTAAAATGCTTTCTACCCTTCTCTCTCTCGGCTCTTTCCACGACTACGTTCCAAAAAAGTATTAAAGGCGGTTCCGTATTACGAGACGAGAGAGAGAAGATGACGAGGTTCCGTGCGGTAAACGGCTAAACGCTTCTCTCGTCCAACGTGGATCCCTCGAAACGCTGAAAGAACAAAGCCCCGATCGTCCGCTTCTCTCAAATTTATTTTATCGCCTGGCAAGAGTGCAGGAAAGTATTTTAGTGGTAATTAAAGCCCCAAGGCAAACTTAATAACGGGAAATTCGTTCTTCTATCGAGTGTGCTCGTTCCATTCTCTATCTCTCACTCACCATCTCTTTCTCTCCGCGTTTATCTTCCTCCGTTGTATCTTTCCCTTCTCTCTCGCATCGTCGCTTCGTCTATTCTTTAATTTTACTTATCCTCGCTCCGCCGTTTCAATTTCCCTCCTTTTTCTCATTTCCTTATATCCTGTTTTTCCTTCTATCTCTTCGAACAAAGTACCACCAGGTACAAAGTTTTCCTTCTGTCTCTCTCCTCTCTAATAAATGTAATTCGAAAGGTAGCTTTTCCGAAAATCCGTGATCGTTTCCATTCGTCCACTACGAGTCCCTCTGTTTCTCAGTCAAGATTCGCGAGAAGAAAACGAAGTTAAAAGATCGACACGATGGAAATTCATTTCGAGGGCAAACTGAGGATAAGGGAGAAGACTCTCTACACGTTGGGGTTTACTCGCTCGACTTATAGCTTCTCGGCCGCGATCTCTCTCGCGCGCAGCGTGCCGAGCCGAGATCATTTATGACGTTTAAAAACTCGTTAAAAACTTTGCCGATGCGAGCGAGCATAGATCATCGCTCCTTCCGACGATCCGCTTGGACGGGCAACCAACCCAGGCGCTCTCTATTCGCCGAGGAACCCTTAATCCGAGCATCGGGATTATAAAAGTTTGATAAGGCGATAAATAATTATCCGCGAGCCCATCGGGAGGTTCTCCTAACTTTTGTTACCCACGCTTTTCACTCTTCTTCTTCCTTCCTTGCTCGTTCGAGCTTTCATCTTCCATCCTCGTCTTACCACGACGTCAAACTTTCCTTCGAAGGTTTAAGCTTCCAGCAGGTAGCTATAGGTATATACGTCTATATCTATATCTATACTATATACGAATGCAGCCAGGAAAGGCAGCCCTTACGTTCTACGTCGGTGTCAGCGATATTCGTGCTCGCATACAGTACCTCCTTCTCTCTCTCTCATTTTCTCTCTTTCCCTCCCTCCCTTGCTCTTTCACTCGCACGCCTTCGCTCTACTCGAGCTTTACGGCCACCGTCGTGCTTCGTGACTAGGAACTTGAACCCCTTGCTATCGTGTGGATTTTCGACTCCCCGAGGAGGGAAACGACCCGGCCCTTACTCTCGTCCAAGCCATAACTTTCCTTCGAGCGCGTTATTCGGGTAATGTTTGTACGAGTTTAAAAGACGTACGATAACTTTTCGCATTTTCCAAATTTATCCTCGAGAATGGATCGTACCGTTTATCTAATATAAGAACGATTTCTATGTGGCCGCGAGAGCCAGCCGTCTTGGGCTTGCGATTCTTCAATTATTCCTAGTTTCGCGTTTACCCCGTTTCCTCGAACGTGAAAAGCTTCTTCCTAAACCAACCCTCGATAATTCTATTACCAAGAATATTAAATATAACAAACGTTTCGTTC
The DNA here is from genome assembly GCA_916049575.1 of Ancistrocerus nigricornis. Classification (NCBI taxonomy): domain Eukaryota; kingdom Metazoa; phylum Arthropoda; class Insecta; order Hymenoptera; family Vespidae; genus Ancistrocerus; species Ancistrocerus nigricornis. Next base: position 26,189,308 of record OU696667.1, read on the forward strand.
CATTTCTTTCTTAAATTCTACCTCTTTTCGACGCATCACGAAGACACATTAGAAGCTATTCTTCCGCGGGCCGCTCGAAAAATACGAGACGTTTCTCGAGTGCCGTAGAGAATCCGTAGCCCGATTCCCGATGGCCGTGAACGATAAAAAAAGGAAGGAAAGATTTTCGGTGGTTTAATGGCGAGGAGAGAGAAGAAAAGGAAAAAAAAAGAGGCGAACTTTACGTTTTGCGGGCGGACGCCGCTTACGAGGAAAAATCCTCGTTACGTAACATTCATTGGGAAGGCGGAGAGAAGCAGAGTTGAAGAAGAGAAGCTAGGTGAAGAGAGATAGACAGAGTCGATTCTCGAAATCCGTCGGAGGCCGGAGGGTCTTTTCCTCTCGTTTCGAATTGCCGTCTGACTGGCTGCGAGAACAATAGCTTGTAGGGCACCTTAAGACGACTTTCCACATCGGCTAGTCGACGACGACGTAGACGAAGACGAAGGGTAGTGGGAAAGGGACGAGAGAGAGAGAGAGCAAAATCGTTGCATCGGTAATGGCCGCCATTGTGGCTTGATGAGTCGACCATCTCTCTCTCTAGCGTGCGAGCGAGCGCGTAGGTCCGATCCAGTATTCGAACGGGACGCGTGTTTGGTGGGAGAGAGAGAAGGATAGATAAAGAGGAAGCTAGCTCGAAACGCCGGCGCTATCGTTCGGTGCAGGCAGAATAGCAGGTAGCTTTCGGATTATGCAGAGCGAAGCTCGCGAGCACGAAAGGGAGAGAATGTGTGCAAAAGTGAGAGAATGAGTACACCGAGAGAGGAAAATATGCACGTGTGTGCCTCTAGCGTGCTCGCGCTACTCTCGAAAGGCTGGGTGAGAAACGAACAGCAGACAGAGCGGAAGGCTAGTAGCGCGGAGTTTAGAGAGCGGAGAAACACCTCTCACTAACCCGCGGAGCATCGGCCGCGGGACAATTTATATGCTAATTTATATGCGCTTAATAACGATGTCCGACGGTGTGCGGCACACTGTCACGCCCGGAGGGCGGTGCCCGGCCGCCGATTAAATCGATGCGCCGCTGGTCCTACGTGCGCCGTTCTCCTCATACCCCAGCATCCCGTTGTCATTGTCCCAATTATCCGTGTCTTCCTCTACTCTCGCAGTGATTGCGAACGATCTTCGTGCTTTCTCTATCGAGGACGGTTTCCTATCGATTATGGTTGTCACCTGTCTAGATATTTTCTTGATTTTTAATCATTTTGATGGTGTTTAAAGACTAGACGGCTTCTTTATTGCCTTATAATATCGTGTGAGACTCGTGGTGCAGATGTTACGACAAACATGTAAAGCACGAGTTGTACGTGACTCAATTTTAATGAATTTATTATTTTGTAATAGTTTAGTGTTCTTTAGTCTTTGTTTGGGTAAGTTTGCGAACTGTATTGTTTGTAACTGCATCCGTTTTTTTCTCAATTTCTAATATTAGTTTCATTGTGTGTCAAATTAAATCATAAGGCAAGGGGTTGATATATCGATGTCTTGAGTCTTAACATCACTCGCTATTTTCAGCCTACATATCTAAACTACGTAAAATGTAGAAAAAGCTAGGATTGCTTTTTATGAAACAAAGGCATATAATAGTTATAATTAAAAAGTTTCATTTAAATTTTAAACATAAAACAGACATTTTCAGCGTCAAATGTTTCCAAAAATTTGTATGGTGGTGGACTCTGCTCCCCCGCGAGTGATGTTAAGGGTTAAATCTATAGTACGTATATTATTTCTCGTTGATTTTAACATTGCGAGATAGGAGAAGATTTTAGTCTCTTCCTTTCCCATACAGAAGAGAGAAAAGCCAAGCCGTGAGACCGTCGAGAGCCGAGAATTTATTAGCTGCAGGATAGTAGCGAATAAAATGGCCCGTAAAACTCGGCCCGTGCGACGGGATTAAACGGTGGCAACGACTGCATTATCCTACCGACACCTTCGAAGGTTTCACGATTCCGCGAATGTCATTGTTCGACTTCCTACGGTCATTGTCGTACCTTATTGAGATGGAAAGCGAGGGAGAATATTTTTAGGGATGGATTCTATTTCCTAGCGTGGTGTAGATCGCTCAAATTTTAAGACGAAACCCGGGAATATTTAATTTAAGATAAGCACGAGGCTAGAATCGTCCAGAGTATATTCAGGTATGATATTTCATGACGTTTATACTCGGCAGCCATCCCCCGAGCATCCCGATAATTTCAATTAGCAACGTCCGTGGAACAAACGCTCGGAGAGAAAGAGAAAACTCGTTCGTGGCCAAGATGCGTCTATTAAAATCAGAGATGTCAAAAGCGTGGACGGCTTCTGTTATTTTTTAAAGCAACATAGTTGTTAACCGCGCTTAGGTACCCTCCCGTTTGAATTCATGCCAAGGCGGTGAACGTTTGTATTTGACTACGAAGAATTTATGTCAGATGTAGGTACGCTTCTATTAAACAAGACACTGTCGTATTGTGGAACTTGAAAGGGGTTGGAACTACCGTGCCTTTATTACCAACCGTTGTAATTTATATATTAAAAAGACGAACAGCAGACTCGTACTTTGCTTTGCCGCGTTAACGAGAAACAAATTAGATATCCGAAAACGAGGCATTTATAGGCTTCTTTGCAATCGATTCTTTCAATGGTAGTCTTACTAATGTAGAAAAGTTATTTTCTTAATTCTTGTTACACCAAAGACGATTATTGTCGCGCACGTTTCGGAAGTAGGTGACCGAAGGTTGACATACAAGGGCTTATAGATCGTTACGGAAGGGTACCGGAGGCTCAACTCCCGTAAAGAGGTTTTCATTATAGATGTCAGACTCGAAAGATACCGTTCTCCAAGGGATTATGAAAATTTAACGTGCTCTTCTCTGATACACCAACTTCGTAAAGCGGTGCCGTGCCCTTTATTATTACACTCACTTTCTCGCTTCTCCTTTCGTATCGGCTTTCTGCCTTTTGTTCTCTCACCCTTTCTTCTCTCTCTCCCCTCTCTTTCTGCCTTTGGGTTTATCTAACTATTTAATAGTAATAAATGTCGTGAAACTGATCGAAGAACTCTCATTTTTTTAATTAATATCAACCGTTAATTCGTCGATTAAAATATCCCAAAGGAATTTTCTAAATGGAAAAGGGAAAGAACAATTTTCAATTACTCCGACAACAGTTTTTTCGCTGAGAGTCTAAGGACGCTCGTCTCTTTGCATACCGCGACCGTCTTCCTTCATTTTCCCCGGCGTGCCAACCGGGCCGTGGAGGCCCGAGCCATGCTCGACTTCAAGAATGCTGATGTTTGTCGAGCCAAGGCAAGCGATGTACCTAATTCCTCGACAGCCTAGGCTTCGTTCGTCCGCCTGCGCAATGTGTACAGTCTCTTTCACTGATACTGTTAAGGGGAAGCAACAATCGAAGGGGAATGGCTTCCCCTTCCTCGCGATCTCGCCTATTCAACCTATACAATAGCATCGAAGCGATACCCCTTACCTCTTTAATTTCAAATGACTCGAATTACCTTCTCCTTTTGACTAACTTATTAAAAATATTGACAAACGTCTCCTGGGTTAAAATATTAATTCACAAAGAATATACGTAAATATTCGTAAGAGTCTCTGATAAAAAGCAGGGTTTTTTAAATCGGGTGTCTCGCGGTTGACTTTGGCGTACACGTGTCGCTTCGGGCTGTGTTGGAAAATGAGAGGCAGCGTCTCTCACGGGCGAGACGTTTTTTCTCCACCGTCGAAGAAATAAAGCAACAGAAGTCGGCTTGTAAGTCGCCCGTGCTGAGCTGTAACTTCTCCACGATGATCTCACTAAAATAACCCACTGACAGTGCTTTCTTTGTGCCAGGGGCTATTGTCAACCGGTATAATGCCACGGTTGGATTTATAAACGTGTCGGTATTCAAGCTCTCCTCTCCTTCCTCGCCTATCACGGCTTGTATCCTCCCTGTATATATTCGCGTGGAAGGCATACATCAAGATAATATCATAACCTTTGCTTATATATCTCGTTAATCTTTCGAAGTCCGAACTACATTAGCGGTCTCTCAAAGATAAATAATTAGAACGATTCGAAGGCAGTTGAGTCGTTGAAAGAGTTCGGTTAAAAGCGAAGATCGAGACAAGATAGATAGAGGAAGAAGAAATAAACGTCGAGAAGCGTAGGAGAAAGGCGACAAGTTTGGAAGAAAGGCCGGAAGGAGGTGAAGGAAGAGAGAAGGCGGGAGGGACAGGACAAAGGGCAGTCGGTGGAGGCTGATTACAGTGGGTCCATCGGAGACTACAGAGCCGGAGAATAACTGGCAAGCTTCGCGGCAGTGTCCCGCTGGACAACGACGACGTTACCGGGGACGATCCTCGTTCGTGTTCGGTAATTGCATCGTGCCCCGTGCTCTTCGCTTTTCCGTCGTTCGCAGTAAGAGGAGAGTCACTCCGGACAACAAAATGTCTTTCGTCAAAGTGGTACTGCTGCTGCCCTAGCCTTTTCAATGCCGAGATCACCCCACCGTTGCTACTACCATTTCATCTCTATCCTCTTTTCGTCCTTTCCCCCGTTACTGGTCTATCCCTTCCTGTTCTCTCGCTCGTTGAGAAGGACTTTGCTTGATGGACGCGTCGTCGACTTGCCCTGGGGCTAACCATTAACAGTCCGGATCTTTTAGAAACGCGCTATAACCTAGCCAGGACGAAACACGAACTTGAGTGCCGAAGGATATCGGTTCACCTTGCGTACGTCCTGTAATTCAGAAAATATCACCTTGGTACTCGATCGTAATACAAATCATCTCGTTGATGATCTAGGGAAGAAAACTGAAAGCAGATATAATCATCGTGTGTAACGACGATCGTGGTTTAAAGTAAAATGGCTCGTTGGATTCAGCAAACGAAGCTTTACCAGTCGTTTTTAGTCGTAGTGGTAGGTACATTGAAGCGCGAAAACCACCGTGTACGATGCTCACGAATCACAGCCCGTTTATTTATGACCCTTCTCGTTCTAGTCGACTCTCTCTCTCTCTTTTACTATCGCAAAAATAGCTGTAAATTAGGCGTCACGACGTTTACGTTGCGGTCAGATCTCACGGATTCTCTTCCTCTCTTCGGAGCTCTCCTACAGGATGCAGCTTGCTCGGAGGAGTTGTAAAAACAGGCATCTCGCTTTGAGGAGCATAGAAAAAGTAGACCCGTCGTTCTGCTAGTTCGTCGCGTCTTTTGAAATACGTCGTCAGGGGACATTGAAAAGGTTTGGATCGCGTTGGCTTTATTTAGATCGGACCGCTCGCCCGTGCGGTATATTCCTTTCGAGCGTAGTCCAGCTTTCTATTAATAAAAAAGCCCCTATTTTTTTTTTGGAAGTTTTCCGGATGAGACCTTTGGATTTGTTCGCGTTGTTCCTAGCAGACATTGTCGCGGGGCTCGAAAACTCGTGATTTCGTGTCGCGCATATTTTACGAATGGTTGGTAGAGACCGGAGACGAGAGAGGGGGTTCGAGTCTAACGAGATTTCAACTCGTGAGCGTGACCTGCAACAAAGCCGACTCGAATCGTGGGAGGGAAAGAGGGAGAAAGTAATGGAGCTAGGTATCCATGTATGTATGTGAAAGCACGAGAAAGAAAGAGGGAGAAGGATAACCTGAAAGAGACTCGGTTATGACGGTGGTTCTCGAAAAAAAGTGAGAGAGAGAGATAGTCGATAATAATTCCTGACCAGACCCAACGTCAATCGAGCTCTGACGAGGCGGAAGTCCACGGGCCTGGTTTCGCTGATCTGGAACACTCTTTTATACGATACCTACCCGTCGTACGCCATCGCGGCAAATGACGAGCTCTCCTGCCTATATCCTCTCACCGAGAGAAAAGAGAACCGATCGGAAGAAAGAAGACGAGGAAGAAGGGTGGCTGCAGGAAGTAAGGAATGGTGGCAGGGCCGTTTCTGCGTCTAGACGTAGGTTCGTATTCGTTCTACCGTGAATCGAATAAATGGCCTCGACTCTCCTTATCCTCTCTCCTCCACCTTGCGTTTCTCCTCTCGACTTTCCGCCACGGCAATAGCTTTCCGTCTCTGCGATGAGATTAACCTTGAGGACTCTCCATCCTTCTCTTTCCCTATCGTTACCACGCTCACGAATCGATTCCTCGATCTCCATCGTTCTCTTTAGATCTCGGAGGACGCTTCGATTGGACACATGCGATTTTTCGTCCAAAGGAAATTCTATGCAAGGTAAGAAGGAAAGAAAAAGGGAAACTTTATCGTCCGCGAGCGTTTCAACGTTTAAGCCGTAGTCATGACACTAAAATCGTTTTATCTCTCGTGTTTCTACATCCTAAAGTCGGTCGTTATCGCGATAGTCCTTATCGTTTATCTCGTAGCCTCTGCGTGGAAACAACGTACATACATATATATAGTATACCTCTCTACGCTTCCACGAGCACATTTCGAATATGCTTATCTCTCTGATAACGCATCTAGTCGCGAGATAGGAGCACCGATTTCTTCTTTCTCTTATTTTATCCCTTTCTCTCTCGTTCGCATCGTGCCAAGAAGTTGGGAGAGTTTAACGCTTTTAAAAGAGAAAGGTAGGCTCTGGTGATGATAGCAATGGTGGGGGTAAAGCGTTGTTCTAAGAAATATAAAGCGATATATTCACGAGCCTTCGCGAGGAGGTGACAGGAGGGCGTGTATCGACGTCGTACGATCGGACGGTTCGCTTGGGTCCACGATAAATTAATTAATAATGCTGCACCGATAACGTCTTAATTACCACGGATACTATAGCTGGTGCTCGTGCCCGGTGTTTGCTGCTTTCTCTCTCTCTCGCCGCAAAAGCGGTTAATTAAATTAGCAATTAAAATGCCGGCACGCACCGGCCACTGCTCATTCGGCAGATCGTTTAAGGAAGAGAGAGGAGAATACATCGACGATACACGCGTTGCCCAACCGATCTTCTCCTGCGTACAGCTTCTTCCTTAAACACAAGCTCTCAGGTACTTCGGACGCGTCTCTTCCACAACGACTTTGTACCAACGACGTAGGACCCGCTCGATACGCCACAGGGATAAATTTATTCGACGGATAAAGAAGGATCGCCAAGCTCGTATACTACTCCTTGGAAATGCTTTCCGAGTCTGCTCTATATAGTGAAATTAATTGGCAGATAAATTCGTGGAACGGCCGCATCGCGATCGACGTATGCCGTTCGGAGTAATATCGATCGTTCTATCCGTGCACGATTTTCTTCTTCTCTTTTTATATTCTTCCTTTATAAGAGAAGGGTAGAAAAAAAAAGGATTTTCGTCGATTCGTTTCGTCATAATAATCACCGAGGACGTCTACCCCGAGCTACCATGAAATACCGCAATTTTATTTCAGGAACCATTACACGTGCGCGTACCCGACAACGTTCTATCCTTCCTCCCCCTTTTCTCCTATGGGCCACAGCTAAAATTGAGATTAATTCTATGCTCCGTCGTGTACGTGCATATATGCGGGCGAATTAATGCGATTCCGTCACTTGCCAGGAGTGCGAAAGACCCGCTTTAATTATCGGATGAAGGGCGTCGCTATTGTTCGCCCGGCTTCGAAACCTGTTTCGCGCGTTTAAATCTTGTTTGCACTGCTCCTCCGCTTCGATACCCCAGCCGTCCGAATCGATTACATAGAAAGTGGTGAAAAACTAATAGCGTTTGTCCAAGAAGATCGTTCGGTTTTTGGTTTAATACATTCATCCTTCTCTCTCTCTAGCCCAGTCTCTCCATTTTTTTTTTTCTTCTTTTCCTACCTCAAGGATTCGATGTCGGATAAAACCTGACGTGGTAAAAGCGCAGCCAACCGTCGCACACGTGCGAATTTTCTCTATATTGCTTTCTACGGAAAGCTATAAAACGTACGAGCTCTCTTTCATACTCGAAGATAAAAGTAACGTTAACTCCTTCCTTTCCTCGCCATTCCTCCTTTTCTTTCCTGGTGGATTCTAGGATTATGATTTTTTTTTTGCGAACTATCGATCATTATTTTCATACATAATGGAAACATTCGGGTATCGTAGGCGACGCGTCTCGGCGATAATTTTTTTCACAGTGATAACACCATTTTCGTTAGTTCGTAGCCACGGCACGCGCGTGTATTTCCCGTTCCATTGACAGCTTTCATTGACTTTACAATCCGCTTTATCGTTTAACACGGTGAATATGTAATTCCAAGCTGAATGTAGCTCGTATACGAGGCGAATTAACGCTATTCCGTCATTCGCCGCGAGTGCAAAATACCGCGTCAGTTTAATTATTGGACGAAGGACGATTTCATTGTTCGGTGGGAGTTCGCGCCATCGTTTTGGTGCGTTTACATTCCGTTTGCCTCGGCCGTTCCGCGTTTTGAATCGTGGTTCATTGCGCGTCCAATGAAAAGCGTCGCAACTGACATTTTTGCCAAAGTGATTTATTGTTCTCCTCGATTACTACTCGCCGGCGGCATGCTGCCGTTCTTTTTCCGCGCGCCGTTCACTTCGAAATTATTTTACGGTCATTTTTTTTTTTAATCAGATGGCGAAACTCGCAGCAATTTTTTAAAGGAGTTTCGAAATAGACGGAGATACACTTCAATTCGTATAAATCTTTATGGTAAAACTAGATAAGTCACGTGTTTTTATTTTCGAGATATCGCCGTTTAAAGTATCGAACATTCGCTCGTTATCGTTACCTAGCCAAGCAAATTATTATTTGAAAAAGAAAACATCGTTTTACAGTACATTTTATCTTCCAAAAAAACAAATTGGGTTGGTGTTATAGTAATTGGCTCGTAGCGATCGGATGAAAAACTAAAATCACCAAATAAAACACGATGAATCTATTTGCAGTGCAATTTTGCACACTTTTCGTTTATATGAAATACTTTTTATTTCTATCACCCAATATTGAAAAAGTGTTACCACTACCCGAATAATTACAACAGCAGATATCTTACCGTCTCCTCGATTGTAATAAAGCAACAAAACGAAATTTTTTCCAAATATGACTAACCCCATTTTGCTTCGTAACCATGTACAAAGCCACGACATAAGTTCTTCTAATACTCTGCCCACGTGCGTTCATGAGTAATGACATTACGATGCACCGTGATGTTATGGCTGGAGGTTCTTTTACGAGTGCGTTACACACCGGCTGACGTAATATCCTCGGTGACACGATATCTAGATAAAAGAGGTAAGAGCATCGTTAAACATACCATCCGTTCAACGATAGAAAAAAAAGAGTTGCGATATTTATTCGCGATTTCTCTTCTTTCTCTTCACGTCTCTATTTTGTTCGACCACTGTCGATGCTTCGATTCGTTTACATACGTACCTACCAGCGATATATCGGTTCTCTTAAAATACACTATATCGAGATTACCGTTTAACTTTTACGACGATCCCTCGGTTCGCGGGAGCGCACATAAAGCACGCTTAAAGAGAATGCAAACGACGACAAGGAGGGAAGCGTTGCGCAAAAGGGGCAGGGCTCGAAGGACCACTCGCGGAGCGGAACATTTTTTCTTGGGCGGTAATTGGTGTTCGGGGCTCATTGTGTAACTGGTATCGTGTACTCGCCGCTATATCTCTACGTACGATCGTCGGACGGTTGCGAGTTCGTTCGAACGGTTCACTCCCTATGACGGTGCTCCTCCATCGAGATAAACTCTTTCTTTCCTTTTTTTCTTCTACCTTCGCCCTTTATCTTCTCTCTCACTCGTATGTACCTACATCCTACTACGTAATTCCTTCGCATGTAAAGAGATTCTCCCGGCAAAATGTCGAAATTGCAACTTTCGATTACGATCGAGATCTATTATTTGCGAGGTTATCTACTTCTTTGGTAGGTAATGGATCTAGTCATCTTCGTATATTCGTAGGAATGTGAATAATGGAATATTATTGCCGCGACCTCGATCGATGCTGGGTAGACTTTCGAAAGGCCAAACGTGAAAAGTTTCTTGCAACGTCTAGAGTCGTTCTTTTTACGATATGTAGAAAAAAAGGAAAAACGACGTTTATACGAACGTGTTTTAAATGATAACCGTGAGATTCTATAGGTAAAACGTTTTTCGTAGGCTACACCTTACGTTTATTTAAGACGGTGGCTACGTAATCCGTCGTCGTAGAGCAAAGCCACTTTTTGCCGAGTTCTCTTTCTCTCGTGAATGATTGTCACAAAAACTGGTCGGTCTCTCCGAGGAGGCCGAGGCCGTGGCCTCTACGCTTGTTAAGAGATGAGCTCTCTCTCCCTTTGCCATCATCGGTACATGCGATATTTGATGACGTCGATGATGATCCAATCGGGACAATGACTGTCCCAAGGTCGTTAAAAGAACTTCCTTTGGTCTGGATCGATGCCAAGCACGATCTAAAACAAGTCCACATTTTTTTTATTATATACTCTCTTCGTAGTCACCTGTCGTTTCGTAACTTAATTTTCAATTTCTATGCCAGTATCAAGTAGATATGGGCGGCGTCGATGCGAAACGCGATTGATCCACGCGAATTATGCCGTGCGTCAGCGTAAATACAGACGATATCGCATAATCGCGGCGTGTAATTTTGACGTGAGCTCGAAGCAACCTAATAAGCCATCGAGTTTGCACGCGATTTCCTGGATCTCGTGCGTTCGGTCATCCTCCGAATCAAACAGACCTTGTAACACGAAGAGAGAGAGAGAGAAATAGATAAATTCGAAAGATAGATAGAGAGACTCGCATGTTTTCCCCAATTGTCCATGTGTTTACGAAGCAGCATCGATACGAAATAAGGTGTAAACTTCGAAAGGTCAGTGCGTGACAGGACGCCGTGACCGACAACACTCGACTTTCCACCCTACCGCGCCACCCTCTCACTCGAGTCCGTTCCGCCTATCGATTTTCATTTTCACACACATCGAATGTCCCATTTCCCATAGCGATTCCACCAATGCTATAAGACCGTCGCATAGACTCGATACGAACGAGGAGAAACCATCGACCATCGGCAGCTGCGTTCCGGTTTAATCCTCGACCAAACCCGTGCCTCGCGTGCTATAGACGACAGCATAGTTACGCTTATAGACGATAAAAAGAGGGAGCGACGGCTGCCGGAATGGAAAGGGAAGAGAGAAGGAAGAGAAAAAAAAAAAGAGAAGAGGATAACCTATAATCGAGTCCTCCACCGATGGAAATTTTCTTCTCTCTCTTTCATTCCGTCGACCCGTAACATTTAACCGCGTAAAATCGAAGTGCGCTTTCCATCGATGCTAGGATTTCCCACGGAAGGACGTTTAAATATCTCGAGTGTTCCCGATCGTTTTCACGAAATGATTTCAGCTTAGTAGGTAGAGCAGGTTGTAGGTATGTGCCGCGCGTTGTAGAGAGGGGTCATTGTTTTCTTCTTCGGACGTGCACTCGATGGACCGCAAAACTCGTTCGTGCGGTGCGCCGTTCATCATCGCGTCCTTCATAAAGCTGTCAATTAATGCTGAATCCCATCCATGCAAGGAGGCCGTTGCAAGCGAGAAGGAGCATCGAGAAGAGGATATGGAGGGTCTCTCTCTCCTTCTGAATCGACCACCGTTAGCCGTTCGTTTTGTACTTACGACCGAACGAACGGGAGTATTTGCGAAGAACTTCTGAGAATCATTAGCGATCCAGCATTGGCCAAGCTGACGGACAATCGTCCGCTCTGCTTCGTCATTTTCCTCTCCGACGTTGATATTTTCTCTCGCTTTCTACCTAGGGCTCTCCTAGTCACGTTACTATGCCACGTCGTTACGGCCAGAGATGGCGATCGTCGCTGACGTCGTCCACCGTCGATGATATATGTACATTGCATATCGATCGATCGACAGCTTACCGTATTACAGTTTACATCCACGTTAATCAAATGACTACGATTGAATACGCCCGATTGAGCGTATTACCGACCACTAATATGGCAGGATTCGCGGCTAGTGTTAAGGAGATCCTCGACCAGTGTTCTATTCATCCTTATTTACGAAAATATCGACGAATGATAAATAAAATTAATAATTCTTTTATCTCGTTGACTAGGATTTACGATCGGTACGTGGCCCTGTGATTCTTTACTCCAATGTTGCGTAACGTCCAAGGAGATTCTTAACACTAGATTTACGGACTGAGCCAATTTGACTCATTAAAAATTTGATTACTATATATATATGAAACTTTACAATTATTTAAAAAAAATCATACGTGGCTTTTTAGTTAAGTAATGAAATATATGTAAATGTTGATTCCTCTTCTTTTCTTTCCTCTTTATATTCTTCTTTTTTTACTTAAGTAAAAATAGGTATATAAACAACATCCGTAAATCTAGTGTTAAATCGACGTTTTTTTTTATAAATAACTCAAAAATCATAAATTTAAACAAAGAGATAGAGACTGTTAAAAGTAAGAAAAGAAACGAAGAGTGCAATTCTTCGAGTCTAGCGGGTTTCCTCGAATCATTAAGCGACGACGACGAGCCCGAGCATGGGCGTTATGACCGCTTGATTGCGAACGGTGGACGCTCTTCAAACAGTTGGCACCACCGCATAATTATCATAAATCACTTCTCCTGTCTCTCTCTCTCACTCTTTTCTCCGTGTTTCCCGTGACCGCGAATGACCGCCTTGCTCGGTTATTCCGTACCGTTTCCCTGTCAAAGCCTGCGACAAGGCCACTTCTCTCTCTCTCTCTTTCTCTCTATTTCACTATTCTTAACTTCGAGTATATCGGCATTGCGGAGCTCGCGCTAGTCTCAATGCGGCACGATAAATTCCGCCGAATTAATTTACCTTTTGTGCCTTCTCACCCTCGATACCGAGCTCGTTCTCGTAAAATTGTAGAATTAATGGCGAGTCCGACGTATATACGCGGTGTCCGTTGCCGTTCGTACCACCGTTCCTCGAGATGCGAACAATGGAGTAACGAGAGAACGCGGCTGGCTTCGTTCGTTCGAATAAACCTCTGTACGATCCGACGTGTTGGACGAACGTGAGTATATCACTAACGATTGGTTAATATCGGGTAGCTCGGTGTATCGTCCGATTGATTTAATTAATCGTGCGTACTATGTTTTAGATGAAATTTGCTTCGAAATATAATTACTGGAAGTAATGGGGATTAGAGGTGGAGTATTTTCATTAAAGATACGTTGGTTTGGTCTGTAAAATGACCGATCAAAGGGAAGGTACGTAAAGTTACGCGGGTGCTATACGATGCTAAAACGATTATTGCGATATGCTTGCTGCGATGTTTTGGCCACAGTGGGAGGGCAGTGGTGTTCGATTATCGAGGATATACGAAACGTTTATAAGATACCGATTATCAGTGGTAACTCGTGACTCGAAATCGCGATGGTACTTCAATTTCGCACTCTTTAAGTGCTACAAGATAGATTTTTAATAATTTTTCTGTTACTAAGTAAGAGATTTATATAAGATTGTTAATGATCAAATTAAATATTATAAGCAAGTATGAAGAAATGTAGAAATATATCTATATATTGTAGACAATTAAGGATATCGCTGCTCGAGTCGTCTCAGCTGATACTTGATATATTTTTATTCGAGCGAAATTTCTGAAGAAAATAGTATCCGTGCGTTTAACATTGTTGTTTTAAATTCAACGTGAATTTCGTATCTATAACGAAAAGCGAAGCCGACGTTAGTTGCGTTCGAATTCACTGGGTTTTCGATTTCATGCTCCATTCAATTCGACCGGGGTCCCGATCGAAACACGAACTACCGAGTCGACGATTTAAATTTGACGAGGAACAACGAAGAGTACCAGGAGAGTATTTCCTCCCCCTACCATCCCGTTCTCCCGACGTCCTTCCACTCCTTTTGCTCTTACCGTGCAGTCAAGAATCTCTCTAGCCAGCTCGTTTTAACGATTTGTTTGTCGACGAGGTGTCGCCCGACGGAACTTGTTTTTCTTCCCTTCTTTTCTCCTTCGTCTCCTTTTTTTTTTATACACGCTCGAGGGTGAAGCTCTGCGCGTTCCTTAAGAATTCCTAGAATCGTAAAGTCCCTTTTTCTTTTCCTTTCCTCTCTCTCTCGTTCTCCACGAGAAACAAGACGGTTATTAACGTTTAATGTTCGACGTTAAGAAGAGTTATCGACGAGTAAAAAATAAAAAAAAAAAAGGAAAGCAGAAACTACGAGTACCGCAGTGTCATCCTCGCGTGTTACCAACTCGCGATATTGCGTGCAGGTGTAGAAAATGCGGCGAGCACCGCGTCCAATTCGATCGTGCGTTGGTCGTTCGCTGTCCAACCATTTTTTACGATTACGTCTATAGTAGATATGAACTACAGGAGAGGGTGAGTGGCCCCATAATCGCCTGCACGGTGTCCACAAACGAGAAACTTACAAACTTATTAGTAGAACCGAGTGACCGCGCTAGTAGAAAACCGAATCTTTGTGGCTTAGTACGCAATAATTAATGATCACCAACGGGTCTCTTATGATTAAAATACATTAATAACGAGCGTGAAATAAGGCAAGATCGTGAGATGAAAGAACGGATCGTCGAGAAAATGCAAGAAGAGCGAGTAGATATCTCCAAAATATATAAAAAGTAAATATTCTCCTAAAATCGTCGGTCTAAAGATCTCGTAAGATCGAAGTCTCCCTTTCACGTTCGTACACGGAAAAGCTTCCTCCCACTTCCGACCGATTAACGAACCTATTTTTTTGCACGGATTTTAGATTACCTCGGGGATTCGTCTAAATTCGACCTGGTAATGCGGCTTCTCCGAAGGAAGCTCCTTCCTCGTTAGCTTTCCGACCGACTAGAAGGGTAACCGCGGTAATTTTGATAATACGTTCACGGTACTCACCGAGCAAAGGGTTCGGTTTTAACGAGAAAGATTTCAACAAAATAAACATTAGAATTCTTCCATCTCTCTTTTAACCCTTTTAGTATCGAACGACGATATATCGTTTCGTATGCGATGGCGCCTTATTTCTCGCATTGTGAGAAAGCTCTATTAAAATAAATTTATAAAATGTTATAACTTGATTTAATTATTCTCATTTTGAATTTGTTAAATATCATTCTTAGTTTGGTAAAAAAAAAGAAAAAACCCTCTTAATAAATTCGACAAATTCGCTTGGTACTAAAAGGGTTAAGCATTTCAAAACTTATAATATTATCTCCCATGAAAAATCGAAGATAATAGAAAACGTGTCTCGTGAAGACGCATCGTCGAGTCTTTGCCATAAGTAGCCTCTCTCTCTCGGGTATACGAGGGATCGGTAGTAGAGACGGTTAACCAGCACGCGCCGCTATCTAGTTAATTGCGGAGCGCTCTCGTTCAAGGATCGCGATAGTTGCGCGAAGAATCTCGGAGTACGTAGCACGCGCCGCACTTGAAACACGCTCATCGTGCATCGTGGTATCTCCACGCTCGATTTGATAAACCAAGTCTCTCTCTCTCTATCCTTCTCCGTTCCTTCCTTTCCCTTTCTCCATGAAACTTGGAAGGAAAGCGGAAATCGATGGAAGTTACTCGGGTCTTGCACGCTCATTGTAATTAATTCCGTAGAACCGTTATCGAGATTCGATACATGCTTGTTACACCTTCGTTCTCCGGGTTACGTTTGCTCTCAAAGACGTCTAAGATTCTCACGTTCGATACGAGTTCCAATTCGTAAGGGTGAAATCTCTCTTCTTTCGAAAAAACGGGGGAAGTCTTTTTTCGTCGATTAAAGTCAAGTATTCGGTAACGATCGATGTATCCTCGGAATATCGACGATATATCCGTTTCGTCATCGGCGTTGTTGGAGAAAGATCGATCGAGGGAGTCACGAAGGGTTCCATGGCAACCATTTCGGGGAGGTCAGGGTAGACTCGTCGAAGCGCGGACACCCTGTTGAGTACAACATCGGGTCGTTGCCCTTGACCAATACTCTAGCTTTTCTCTGCACCTCGGTTCTCTCTTTTTTCTATTCATAAGCCGTGACACTGGTCGTACATGGCGACGAGACGATACGAAGAAGAGAAGAGAAAGAAATAGAAAAAATTCTCTCGTTATTTCATCTCGCATTTTCTATCTTTTGTTTACGGAATTAATATCGTATAATTTTTTTTAGTCATCCATCGATCCGTTTCTTCCCGCGAAAATTCTGCCAACACGACGATAGGATACGAGAGATATCGATGGTGACATCGATTCAATGCAACGATTTCAGTATCGATACTCGTACAATCTTCCACGACAAAACTAACGGTTTGAAAAAATATTGGTTGGATGCAAATACCGAGTACTATGGGGAGCGAGGGGTTGCGAGTGTGAATAGAAAAAACCGTATTCGACCGCGGCACCAAAGCGCGCACGTAGGATGATTCACGAGGCGCGGGCTCTCGTGAGATATGAAAAAACACATCTTCAAAAAAAAAAAGCCAGAGTACGATGTAGAAATATCGCGTATGGAGCAAGCAAAATACCACTGATTTTATTTCGGCCTACTATAAAAGAACGATCGGATCGGATATATTTTTTAATCAGGAAAGTGGGACGTTTTTGTCAGGATTGGTACCAAGGGAACTTTTTTTAATATATCCATCGAAGGTGTCGGGAGATAATTATTAGCTGTAAATAATTTTAATTGATTCCTTGGTGGTTCCTTCCGAGGCAGTGAACGGACGACGGCTTGGTTTTACTCGGATTAAGAGCAGAGATCGCTCTCTGGATTCCGTACACTGTAAGAGAGGATTAACATACTCCGACTAACTTCATTTCCAGAGGTCTACCTTTATCTCGTGGAGATGCTCTCTCCCTTCGACTCTACCACTTTTCTCTCTCTCTTTCTCTTCCACTGGCTGACTCTCAAGTTTTTGAATATGCATGAGAGAGATTGATGTCCCGCGCGTGAACGCGGATACACAAAATTCGTGTGACTCTCCGGCACGGTCGGCCGAAGTTACCCGCAAAACCTTCTCGAGCAAGAATGTATGCCAAAGTCGGTGTAGGGTAGGTAGGTTGGTAGGTACTTCGGGACGAGTAGAGAGAGGCTGCGTTGAAGCCCTCCGAGCTGGAAAATGCATTTTAGCGGGTCTACGGAACGGCCGCTCGTTCTTACATCAAAATGGAGATCGAATTTTAATCCTTTGAGAACTGCGGGAAGTAAGGAAATTACGGTGCCCTGAGTTTTCTCTTGCTATCCCGACAAAGATACGACGAGTTGGATGGAGAACTTTGGTATAGACTTTCCTCGAGAGAAAAAATTGGTAAATTCGTCCTTAACCGATTAAAATCCCGTTCGTTCGACGATCACGATGAAATGATGTTTCCAAAGAAACTTTGTAGAAACGTAGTCTGTGACTCGTGGTAGGTTGGCACGGCGATAAGGTCGGCATGCGAGTCGACCAATGAGGAAGTTCTATGGTCCAGATCGTTGCAGAAATGAAAGAGAGAGAGAGAGAGTGGGATAGAAGGAGAGGAAGGGAGAGAGGGCTGGTCGTGGCCCGATTTAAAGGGTTAATAAATCGCACGGCACGAGGAGCTGCGTCAGAGAAGAGGGAGAGAAGAGTGGGAGGAGGTGGTGCCTCTGCCACCAGAATAAGAGAGACAGAGAGATAAAGAGGAAGAGAGAGAGAACGATGCAACGATGCTCGTCGCGATAGTTCGCCGCATTAATAACGCGGGTGGTACACGATTTTGCGCTCTTTATTGCCGACGGTCGGCGTTAAGGGCGTGCTAGGTGCACACATATCGGTAGGGCCATCCATCGTCCAAGATCTCGGGGTTGTGCACGACACATCCGCTTACGGGATATATCGCATAACGGCGGTACGTTGCCACGGTACTAAGGTGCCTCGTATAACGCGCCGTTAGTTTATTGCCTGGCCGAGCTCATACCTACGCTCATACCACGGCTCATGCCGGTCTCCTTCCACCCTGTCTCTCTCTTACTCTCTCCTTGCCTAAGCTCCGCCACCAAGACGTTAATGAAACACTACGCGCTCCGTCGACCCTCCGTGCGGCACCGCGTTTTACTTATTTTCGAGCGATTCGGTTACAGCACGCTCCTCGTTCCTGTCACCTCATTTATTTATATCCTTTTTTTTTTCCTTCTCTCCTTGCTTCGTGAGTCTTTTACGGATAAGAGACTAACGACTGATGTAATACTTGTTTCTCGAGACGCGTGTGTTATATTCAGAGAGAGAGAGAAAGAACAAATTTCTCTTTCTTGCACCTCTCGACGATGTCCCATGATTTGTTTCACATGGACTCTCCTTCTTCGTAAGATCGTATATAATTATATCGAGTTAGCTCTCCATCGTTTCGAAGATCGCCACGAGGTAAGATAAATCACGAATGGTAGGTGGTGGAATCGCGCCGATTTCGCTCCGGCTACTTGCACGGAAGCGCGCGTAAGATCGATATTATCGGCCTTCGCCATGGTTCACCGCGTCCGGCAACGATACCTCGTTCCTTACGACCGATCGGCAACTGTTATTTATAACGTATACGTTACTTAGAAATATCATCGAACGTTAGGAGACACCAGGATTTATTTGAAAAATATTTCCATCTATTAAGACGTCTCACGAACTTTTCTACCGTTTTCAACACCGTCACGGATACGTCGTCGTCGCCCCGATAAAGATCGACTTTCCTACAATGGCTATCCGGGAGAGAAACGTGCTTCTGCTCTAGTGCTCGACAAAGAGCCTCTTTATGAATGGGTATGCGCGCATAAAGATAGTGCGAGCGCGTGCGGTAGAAAGAGATAGAAGAGAAAAAGAGCGAGAAAGCACCACGGCTACGTATCAATTAACCGGCGCTATTAGAGTTCGATAGAAGCAGACAGCTTTTCTTCTCGTCCATTGTCGAGCTTTCGTCGAACGCTAACTCATGCCTCTAACGGTTCCCAATACTTTCGAAGAGAGAGACCATTGTTTTTCATTACGCGTGGTTCATCGATTCGAACGAAATACGTTCAAGTGTTTCGTGGAGATAGAGAAAATGGAGGATCGAGTAAAGTTCTCGCTAAAATTGTTCCTTAACCTCTTGTTTTGTCTTGTCAAAGCTACACCTACTGTGCTTTGAGGAGTCAGAATCGTGGTAACAATTTTGGATCAAAGATAAATATGATTATTAGATTCCTGCTGGCGAAGACTGTAATTTCTATTAAAGTATCGTGTTATGTCTTAACTCACGTGTATTTAGTATATAATTATAATAAGAGTTTGTCCAAAAGTAGGTGCGTCCATTCGCCTTGGGATCTTAGTCGAGAATAAAGTCGAACCTTCGACCTCGGTAATAATTCACGTATGTAAACAGAAGAACGCGTTACCTGCCTCGATTGTTTACGGTAGTCGCCGCGAATTCGAACTCATATTATAAAGTAGGTTTTATTTGTATTCTATTATTCGATAGATGTTACTTTTTTCTAACTCGTTTTGCGAGCATCTTCGTGCATCATTTTATTTATTTATTTATTGATGATGACCGGGGACAACCCATTAATATAAATAAAGTTCTCAGAAATGCACAGAGTAACAGTAGAATATCGAAATTTTAGAAAATTATTTTACAGAAAATAATCATTTAAAATATAATTACTGAAAATAAAAAGAAAAAGGAAATTTTTACCAGGATTTTGCTTAGCTAAATGGTCATGATGTGTATGAATTTCACTTAATCCGTGAAATTTATCCTTCATCGAATGCCGATAGGATCGAAAAGGAGAGAAAAGCGTCGCTAGAAAGAATTTTTGCGAGCCGAAGGTACAAACTGAAGGATCTATGAGAAATTTATTCGTTGTCTAGCCGGGTGCCGATGGTGTCGGCGAAGCGGACGAGGAGAATGAGAGAGTGGCAAGGAAAAAGAGAAGGTAGAAATATCCTAGGACGTTTCTTGGCCCGGGCGAAATACGCTCTTCCACTCGCTCGATTTCTCTCTCCGTTCCTCTCTTTCCTATGTTCCGAGTAAACCATCGACGAAGCAAGCAACCGTCCATAGTTTTTCATGGATTACTACTTCGTGCGCCATCGATCTCGCTCGGAATCGATGCTCTATACGCGTATATCGAGCGTGGGACGCTTTCGTACCTTCCTTCCATCGTTTCTGCGTCGTCCCACGCGAGGATATCGCGGTGAGTGCGTTTAAAAGCCGCAGATCGTATCCACCGATTTCTACGACGCTCGTTCCGATAGCCCTCGATAACGTCAACGCTGCCGGAAGTTTTCCGCGGTAATTTCTTCCCCTTTGCAAAGCATCCTTTCATTCGCCGTCGAGCTAACCTCGCGAACCTAAAATCATCAATTCGAATGAAGGCCCCGTGGGATCGTGGAAGCATAGAAAAGGCATATAACGCGAAAATGAATAACGGTATACGTATATTTCGTTGGAGTTCAATTTGAAGTTTCGCGTTCGATTCGATGATTCACGGTTGGTACCGCAAAGTTCCCTCGCGAATACGCACTCTGCTATTGACTTGACAGAATTCATCGCGATATAAAGTTTATATAGAGTTTATATTCACGAAAAACGTCATCCAGATACGTATCTTTCGAGCTCTACCGTTATCTCAACGTCTCTCTCTCTCTTTTTCGCCTTTCCCTCCACGCTTTCCCACACACTAACTACTCGCATATACCAACGTACTTTTCTATTTATCTTCAGACGTTGAAGAGAAATATATTTACGCGGCAGGCGAGCATTCGTTAATCTACAAACCGCACGTAGAACGGCCGCAACAGTGCGTATAATATTAACGCGGCACGAGAACAAAGGATATACGGCTAATACAAGATATTTATGCCAGCACGTACATACATGCGTGGTGGTAGTACATGCACGGGATACGCTACATTCATACTTACCCGAGGTTAATACTTTACGCTTCGGCTTTCTTACCACTTTTCAACCGATACCTACGTAGAAACAGGAAAATTCAGCAAGGCCTGGATCGATCTCATCGATATTTAGCGTAACGTGTATACGTATATGGTATACTTAAGGGAGAGAGACCGGGGAAACGAGATTTACCGCGATCGGCCGAAGCTCGTCGACCTTTTTATCTCGGTGCGCGCAGAATTATGAAGGACGGAGAATGAAAAGGTAGTTTGCACGTTTATCGAGGTTGCGCTCGACGGTCGGGGCTTTCACTGTGGTGGTATATTTGCGTCAACCTCCGGAGCGCGTACCTCTGTTCAGCCGACGGATATGTGTCGCATTAATTATATCTCTGTCAATGCGCCTGCCGACAGAACCACGAAGGACCGGTCCATGCGCTTTCTCTCCCCTTCTCTCTCTTTCTCTCTCTCAGCGTGTCAGTAACCACAGCGTGCCATTGTTCCTCTTGTGCTTGTGCACTGGTTGTCGGCTTGGTTCATGTATCCGCTTCGGGAATCGTTAAGCTTATTAACCCCAAAGTACTTTAGCGCGGTTTCGAAAATAAGAGAGAGAGAAGGAGAGATAGAAATAGATTGAAAGAGAAGGAAGAGGTGGTAGGTATCTTTCGAGAAGAGTAAAAAGAGTCGAAGGTTCATCCAGAGTGTTCTGCTTTGTTCGAGGAATAGAAATAGATAGTATAGTTTATTACATCATGGGCAAAGGCAGTAAATGAATATTTGCCAATACGTGATTTGAATTAGAAATTAGAGAGAGAGATTTGGTGATGCAACGAAGTTTCTTGTCAAATCATCTCGTTAGATAACTTCAAGAGAAAATAAGGAGTTACGTTAAACGAAGTACTCTCTCTCTTCCCTTCTTCTTTATTTATTTTTCTTTTCGTCGTCGAAAGAAGGATTATCCTTGGATTATCCTGGCACGCGAGGGAATTCGTCGCGCTTCTTCGACGCGAGCTACTATACATTGAATATTCCATTTGAAATGGAAGCAAGGGCGATCCCGTTTTATTCTTTCTCCTATAGCACGTCAGTGACGTTTAATAATTCAATACCGAACTGACCGATACGATTGTTTCTCCCATACATCGCGGTTTTCAGCGTGGCCGAAGCGAGCCGAAAGGAGGACGCGCGAGAGGGCTGTGGGAGAGAAGAGAGAGTAAATCGACGCGAACGAGAGGGATGGCAGTGGTGTAGGAGGAGGATAACCGCGCTCGTTACTTTTCATCCAATATTCAACAAAGGTTCATTCAATTCATCCTTACACGCCAGCTTGAAACACCGAGCGACGTATGCAAATGGCCGGTGACAAATGATCTTGTTATTCCCATGGCTCTTCTCGTACGTCCCTACCGCTCTCTCTCTTTCTCTCGCTTACTCTCTTTCTCTACTTAGCTATTATACAATGTCGTGTGCGTCCGTTCGAGCCTCGCTTGGAATTTTCTTCGGCCGTTCGATATATTCCTGACTCATTCGTCTCCTTTCGAATCTTCCTTCTCGAACATCGAAGAAAGAGATTAAAAAAAGAAGAAACCAAGAAGGTATACCCTTTCATTTTTTAACGAAACTTATTATCGAATTATATTGCGAGAGATCGATCGATTTATCCAAAGGGCTTATGCATCCGATGCATTGTCCTCGTCGAGAGCGCAACCCAACGTAGGACCGCGAAGGTCGCGCTCGTGAGAGCACGAGAGCGTAGTGTCAGAAAGATACAGGGGGATAAGAGCAGGGGGGAGCGAGGGCAAGAGGGAGAGTATACGGGACGGTAGAAAATTACAGAGGACGGAGAGCGAGTCGCGACACGAGGGACTCTCTTTCTCTCCTTCGCTCCGCCATACAATTTTCACAGACGTGACCTCTCCGTCAGCGTCAGCCTTCTCTCGATGAACTCTCCCCGTACGGACCTTCTTCGAGGCCGTTACCTCGTTCAAACAAACCCGAGAAGGCTGCTTTCCGATCGAGCGAACTTCCCGCAAAGACGACGGCGACGGAAAGACTTAAGTCTTAGGGCAATCGTTTCTGCAAAAATCACGGAGTCTCATCCCGCAGGGAAAGCGATCTTCCTAGAGAAATCTTTACTTCGTTCTATTATCTAAAAGAGTGATATACTTATGCAAAGAGATAAGATATTTCTTTTTTGGATCGAATCGAGGAGAAAAAAAAAAGGGATCGATCTAAAACTGATTAATCATTCGCTTGAATTACCAAGAGACTGTATCGAAATTGCGCTCTTTTGTGAAAGAAAAGAGAGAAAGAGCGTTCTTCACGTTCCAGAGTACGCGTCGCATTACATTGTTTTTCTCAACGTGCTGAAATTGCGAGGTGCGTTAATTAAATGAAAAGAGAAAGACTTAAACCTTGGTATTCACGGCCGAACGGGTTCACTGTCTCAGGGAAGTCGATATCCCAGTCGTTTTTATTATCCTTCTTCGTTCCAGACTCTCTCTTTCTCCCTATGTCTACATCTTTTTCGCTTTTGCTCCTTCTCCTTTTCTTTTCCCCATTCTTTCTTTCTCCCTTTTGCTCGAGGGAGACCCGTTGATCGCTCGAATCCTGTTACACGGCGCGTCGGTTTTTAGGTCATAGCAATTATCGTAATCCCCCTGACAATGGGGAGAATCGCCCCGTTATACTCGCTGCCGGCAAAAGCGACAGCCAACGACGATCCGCGCGTGGTTCTTTCGCGCTGATACGCGTACATTGCCTTTTCTTCCCTTTCGCGAGACGTTCGAGTCCTTCGTTACTTTTCGCTTGGCTTCATCCTTTATCGATTCCTTACGACCGTACTACTTCTTTTTGTTGTCACTTCATGAACGTTTAAAAAAATTCTATCCAACAATTTCAAGATCGATTTATCGATAGCTTCTAAATCTAAAATACCGCAGGTATATGCGTGTGCGCTTGGGGTACGATGTCAGGATCGATCCTCCTTGTGAATTAGTAAATGTCGTTACACGAACGTGGCTTATTATAACGTTGCGTTCTCTGGAAGGTCGTATGTGCTGCCATTGCATTATCCAAGTCACCATCCAGAATGCTTAATCGTCTTCCTCGTATACGTACACTCGGGAACGCATGCCTCGGGGTGCTGTTTAAGGAGCCGTTCGTCGTAACTTATTTATATATCCCGCAGGAGGAGCATGTATTTCGAACTTAACGTAATTTCCACGAAGCTGCTCAAAAATTGTCGAGTTATATTCCAGCTTTATAAATAAACGTGCAAAAGTTAAGAGGTAAAAGAGCGTCGATATTAAATTCATAATTTTTATGGACAAAAAAAGAAAGGAAAAAGAAAAAACGTAGCACGTACTCGTAAGTTTATTTTTCCCACGAATTTTGCCATTTTTATAAAAGATCGGAAGAGGCAGGAACCGTCACTCGCAGTTTTATGCTTGGTCGATCGCAAAGAATATAGAATATCGTGAAGCGTTTAAAAGTTTGTGATCGATATTCACTGATCGCGTTCCGTACCAAGCGACGGGGCATCAAAGGAGCTCGATCTCTTTCGCCTTTTCACCGAGGAATAGAGAGAGAAAGATCTCCTTATTCCACTTCTCGCCGAAATGGAAACATTATTACGGAGTTCTCGGCTTCTCTCCTTCTATCTTTCCACTCTCTCTCGCGACTTTTTTAATATTCACCTCCGGCAAACAAGACGCGCGTCTGAATTTGACTTGGATCGAACGGAAAGTGTTCTCTTATCGTGAAAAGAAAATCGGGGAAATCTTCCACGGGCCGGAAGAGGATCTCATAAGGCGCAGTGTGCGTCAGCGGAGGGCACCAGACGATAAAGGAAATTATTTAGCTCCCATTAACGTCACTCGCATTTACTAGGCGGGACGAACCCTCATCCTGCCTCTCTTCCTCTCGCTCACCCTTTTTCTCTCTTTCTCTCACCAATGTACGATCTCTCTGTCTTCGTCCTTCCTCTCTTTTTCTATCTCTCTCTCTTTCACGGCCGTACGTATACCTATACACACACACACACACTTATATACCTTCTCTCCCTCTCTCAACCATTTGCCGCCTGCATCACACTACTCCTCGTTATTTAACCTCGACGAGAGGGAGCCGTGGATTTGATTTCATTCGTTTTACGGGAGAAGGATAATATTATGTTATTCTCGTAATTCTAATAATAATGCGGCTGCTCGTGCTAACGAGCTAAACGTTTACGCTCGCTAATCGAATAGCATTCTCTACGCGTTTAAGCTTCCGGCTATGCAGGTGCTTGGGTCGAAGAACGGCTCTATTACGTTCGCACGCTGAAGTTCCTTTAAGGACCTCTATTAATCATATTTTTTGAAAGTATCTTTGAATTTTCTGTGACAAGAACTTATCTTCCATATCTGCTGACTGACCATCCTTCGCTACGTTGACTTCTCAGGGTGGTCTGGAATAACGTTTAAACAACCATTTATTCACTTCTACTTTCGCTTATTTTTGCATGGAAACGCCTGAACGCATGCATGTCCGTCATACATCTCCCGAGCACTGCCGAGAAGTTGCTGGTAAGGTGATAATGAATCGGGAATTTCGATTTTTATTGGATATCTCTTTTCTAAATTATCTTTCGTGCGAGTGGTGATCACGTTCTTGAAATTCTCACTTCTTTTCATACACTTGAAATTTTCGTAGGCTGAAAAAAAGGGTGCTGAAAAATCGCGTAGGGGGAGAGAAAGTCGAGATTGGAAAAATATTCAGCGTAACGCGAAAATTGGTATTCTTTTAACGTGACATTTCTAATTACGATACTCTAAAACAAATTCGTAGAGTTATCGATGTCGTGGAATGTCACGAACAAATCTGGCAATTTGTCCAGCAAGGCTTTACCGTCTTCTTTAACCGAGCACACGTAAGCTTACAGAAGCGAGCTCTAAGCGTTAGTCCATGTCACGTTGCAATGCTCTTTTTATCGAACTGGAATGCCGTTCCTCCAAATAGGTTTTGTTGTCACTTCCTTACGTTAGATCCAAAGAACCTTGACAAATACCTTGCCGTTTACCTCGATTGTAATTAACGCGCGAGAAGAACGTTTCGAGTGTCTTCGGGTGTAGTACGTTGACTTTGAATTATTTAAAAATATTCATTCTAATCCGAGTGGTCGTTCCTAGCCAACACACACTAACTATTCTCTCTCTTCATCGTTTCTCGCTTTCTACCACGGTTCGTTCGAGAAAGAGGCAATATTTCCTCGAGGCAACGCGTTGTACCTTCTTCGGTGGTGCGACGACCATCCTCCACGTACTGGCGCAAAAAAGAATGCGGAGGAATCTCGGAGGAAGCCAAGGAGAGGAGGCTCCATCGGCCCGCGCTCTTTTATAAATATTTATCCTCATTTGAATCCATCGGGAGCGAGGCAACCTTTCCTCTCTTTGGCCCCTCTCTCTCTTTCTATCTGTGTCTCTCTTTCTCTTTCACGCGTACGCTTCTAGAGCGAAACTCCCAGGCGTGTATTTGTTCTTGCAAATCTTTTATACGTTTCGTACGCGGATTTGCATCCATAACGGCCGTGGGCGCTTCCTAGCAGTCGTCCTCCTCTTCTTCCCTCTCCTCCTTCATCTTCTTTTTTTTCTCCCTCTCAAGCTCCTCCACCGTCTTCTCCACGCTGTCCTTTTTCTTCTCCTTCTTTGCTTACTTCGTTCCTCGAGTCGATGCCGCGCGCGCAAAGACCGGTCGCGGAGGTTTCCTCTCCGGCTTTGTTTGCCTTCCACAAACGCGGGGCTCCGCCTCGATGGGGGCCACCTATCCTTACATTTTTATCGCTTGTCCTCCCTTATCTCCTTACGTCGTCCATGCAAATCGCTTCACCGATATATATTCCCTTCGAACGCCGCCGTCGTTTTCCGCGTCTGCCTTTCCAACGATCGTATGCACGCGATAGAGTCTAGAGAAGGATTACATTTTTTTTTCTATTTGGTGCGTATTTTTTTTTTTAGTATCGATGATTGATATAAAGAGCCTGCGATTTTATCATTTATAATTTCTTTCGGAAAATTTTTCCAATTATTTATCAAAGTATCGATGAGATTTAAGAAATATTTTGTAGTTATTAATTATAACTACAATACAATATAATAGCTACAAAATATAACTACAAATTATAAATAAAGTAAAATAAAGTAGTATATTAAAAATCTAATAATTCTAAGCAATTCATAGGATACTCGAAGGTAGTTATATGAATTTGCAATGCTGTTATTCTAATTAGCGGTAAAAGTTTAATTGAAATATGAAGATCTGCTAGATTTGAAAAATCTAGTAACTCGAAGCGATTCATTGAATACTTCGATGTAGTTACATATATGATATTTGCAACGCATCTTGTATTCAACTCGATGGACACGAAGGTCGCGTTTCGCCACGATCGTTAAGGAGTGACAGCTCATTGATCCGACCTCTTTACAAGCGAACCAATTGCTCTCATTGTCGCGCGAGGAAAAAGTACGATAAAGAATGGCCTCATGCGTCCCTCTTTCTCTCTCTCTTCCTCTTGCTGCCTTTTTACGTAATTGATTCTCGTTCCATGATCCTGAAAGCCAGTAGAATGCGCTTTCTCGTTCTTTAAAGGCTTCGAGAGATTCTTGGCACTCGGGGTATCACGTGATACGATTATGAGGATATTAATTAATGAAAAGGACGAAGTATCATTTAGTAATCGATTTCCCGTCATTCATACGTCGCTGTAAGTTTTGTCATCTTGGATTAAAAAGATTCTCCATCCAAATATAGTCGATTCGAACACGAATAACACACCGTGTGTATTTCGAAGAGGAATTTATTTCATTTAGTCGGAATATAAAATCGTACTAAAATAAAGTAACAGAGAGAGAGGTGTGTAATGGTTCAAATTAATATTACTTCGAAATGGAAAATATAAATAGTCCGGAAGCGTCAGGAAATAAACAGGAAATTATTCTCAAAACCTTGCTCTCGAATCGTTTAAAGAAGAACCGTCGAAATTTTTGCACTCTGTAATGAAATGTACTAGTCTTTATATAAAACAAGTCTTTTTAACATTACTCTTTCTTTATAAGAGCTCGAAACAGAAACGTCTTTAGGCCAGTACGATCGCTGGAGGAATGAATAGAAGTATAAAGAACTGCAAGCAGCGTCCAAAGCATAATATAAAAAAATATTAGAGGACCCTCGTTCGACTACGAGGTATTCGGTCTTACGTATGCATTCTAAAAAATGCTAGATTGAGTTTTGAATATAAAGAAAACTACGTTAAATATCTAAGGAGGTCAACGTTCGATCCAACACACCCTGTTAAAAAAAGCTCGAGTATCTACCCACGTACCTACTCTCGATCGATATAAAATTTTCTAAAATAACTTTTAAACATATCCAAAGTCTCTCGACGAAACTCGGAAAAATTTGGCTAGCACCGATCGTAGCACCTCGACCTCCAAGACTATTTAACGCTTCCGCTTCCGGTAGCGAAGCAGCTCGTTAGATCGGAACCGCTTGGTGTCGTTGGCACGCAGACTCGGAATCCCGTAGCTCTTTTACCACCTCTCCGAAGGTTTTCTCTCTCCCTAGAATGGATAAGCATCGCGTTGGTAGGCGTGGAACGTAGACTTGCGTACGAGGGTGTAGGTAGAAGAGCGACATAAAAAAGAGTCTCGTCGGTTCTTGCCAAAAACCGAAATGAAACGCGCCCGAGGGAAGAGAGGCTCGCTTTGCTCGACAGCAATGGCGACGACTGCCAGCGCATCCTCGTTCACCATGCTCTACTCTCAGTGTTTCCTCGTTCTCTTGCTCCAGAGGTTTTCAAACTCGCGTTGCCGCGCGCGTTTTCCAGCGTGGCTACGAAGACAAAACAAAAATTAGGAACGAGCATAGCTGACGCTGCTACGGGGGTGGGTTGCGAATCGAGCCAGAGGCCCCTTGGCTGCGCTATAAACCGCATTCGAGAGGAAGGGAAAAGTTGCTGGTGGGATGCTGGAAGAAAGCCGAGTCCCTATTCGGTCGGTGGTTGATGTCGAAGTAGGTATAGAAAATAGTGGGAAAGGGAGGTAGATCGAGAAGCATAACATAAACATAAGCGATACTCGACGATGGTAGTCGTAGGGTATCCATGACCGGTGCCAACAAGTCGCCTTTTTGGAAGGGAACCTTGAATTAGTACGCTAAGATTTCCGTCTAAGGCTCGCCGGGAGTCCTTCCTCTCTCTCCAAAGAGTATACGCTAGCTCGCCAGCTCGGACGAGCTGTCTTTTGGCAGTCCTCTTTACACGATCTGCCAGCATGGGCGGCGTCGAACTTCGAGAGATTAAGGTCCGTGACGATGATCGGCCGATGAGACCGACTCCTTCCCTTCGTACCAGTTCTCTTACACATTTTCAAGAGAGAAAAAGAAAGGAACTGGTATCACGAAAGGAGAAACCTCGTCTCGATTTTCTTCTTTGCCAGATAAATAAGACGTTCGGAATTTAAAGAGAAGGTTAGATCGTGGGAATTGTTTTCTGCCTTCGTTTAATTCCCTGCTAGCAGAAAACCAGTTCCTCTTTTCGAGCTGTCCGTCGTGGCAACTCGCGCGGAGGTAAGACCAACCACGATCGTCCGGTAGAAGAGCGTGTGTGTGGTCCACGTGAGAGAGTTTAATATCGGACAATCGAGCAGAACGAATTCGACGAACCACTAAACTCGGGCCACTCGAGGAGTTTACTGGCGCGTATTTCCTTCTAATTGTTCACCGCGACGGTAGCAATTATACGATCCGTTTAACAGAAACAGACGCGTGCACACATATACATACACATTTAAGCGGCTCCTCTGGGAAATATTGCGATAAACGATAGTCGTATTTTGCATTCCCCTTCTATTACTCGCTTTCACCGTAGTCTTTTCCTTGAGAGTATAAGAACTCGTTACTCGTCGTTGATCAGCGAGATGCGCCTTCCTCTACAGTTCGAGTACTTGGAGTTCGTAATTAAATCGGTGGCCCATTAGCCGGGGCCCGCCGGACCCCGGTGTCCTCGCGGCTTCCGTCTAATTAATGCAAGACGATACACCGGCGGAAGCACTACCGTACGGCCGGAATTACGCCCTTCGTCGTGGTGGGCCTTCGTTTTAATCAAACTTTAGTAACGCATCGAGTACTATGAACGCTACTGGGCATACCAATGTTTATCTCACTATCATATCCTTTATAAGCTACATCGATTCTTTTGGACAAAGTAATAAGGTGCACTCTGGATCGAACTTTGTAACTCTCGCACGACAATCGTTGCGCGCGAAAAGCACAGGAAACATTCTCGTAGATAGTAAAGAGCGGCGAGTGTCCGGATTTCATCGGGCCGCTACAAAAACGTTTTAAAAATCGACTCACCCACACACACGATCGTCTCGTCTTTGGGAGAGAGAGTGGAACTGAAAGCTATACCCAATGACAAAGGCCGAGTGCTCCGACGGGCAAAACGCTTTCTCGATGGGTAGAAAGAGAGAATGAGAGTGAGAGAAAGAGTGGTGGGGATGAGTAGGGAGAAGGTCGGGGAGGTTGGACGAGGCGGAGAGGTCACATTGCTGGTAAAGAGAGGACTGGGTGTTTGTTTGTCCTGTAAGAGTGCGCATTGTTGCAGAGCTGCAGCTCGGACACGCGAGCTCGTACTTAATGGGGTTTCTGTGTTTGACGCGAGCCGACGTACGATCTTTACCTTCGTTTCCGCTTCCACATCCTTCGAGCACGAGTATATGGACCGATATGGAAATTCAGGAGACCACGGCCTGTCTCCCAGCGTTGTTAGGTCCTCTAGGAAAATTCTGTCGAGGAAACCGACAAATTCGATTTGCTTCGAACGATCGAAAGTAGAATATTCCCAGAGAATTGACGTATTTAAGCACTTCCCTTCTTTTCGAAGAAGGTGCTATCTCTTTTATCGATTGAATTTTTTTGCAAATTGTCATTACTTAAAAACGACTTCGTTCTGGAACGTCCCAAAGCTCGTTAGCGCGTAGAAGTAAACGCGAAATCGCGACTGTCACGGTTGAACCTAATGCACTTTAAGCGTCCAGGGTGTATAAAGCGAATTCATAAAGCGACACGAGACGAGCAATAATCGAGGCCGTAGTCTCGGTCGAGTGGTACGAGAGAAAAAGGGACAAGGAGAACGGCAATGGCGGTGGGGGGTAAAAGGAGGGTTAAAGAGAGAAAGAGAGAGAAGGACTCAGAAATGAAACGCAAGAATAAGAGAGATAGAATGAGAAGGAGAGGAAAATCTGGGAGCTTCGTTGGCATCCGGTCTACTCGGCACGGCAGACTCATTAAGGGGTTATTTCAAAGTTTAACTGAATCGAGTCGAGAGGGAGAGATGATAAAAACTCAGACCTTCTTCCCTCCTACTTTCCTTCTCTCTCTCTTTCTATCTTCCTCTTTACCTTTTCCCTAGTCCACCGTGCTTCTCTCTTTCTCGCTCTATCTATCTATCTATCTTTCTCCCTCTTTTTTCTCCCCCTCTCTCTCTCTCACACACACTACCCCGAACGTCTATTCCGGCAGACTTCTTCGCTCCTCTACCGACACTCTCTGTACCGTCGGCAATATTAATTAACGTCATCCTGCAGCCGCAGTCCAGATATTTGCAGTTTGTTAGCTGAAAAGTCGCAAAGTCGCGACACTCCCTGCACTTTCCATCTCTTCGTCTCTCTCTCTACCTCTTCTTTCCCATTCTCCACTTCTCTTCTTTTACTAGCATTTCTTCTCGTTCGTATACGTATACACACTTTTACGCGTTCCTACGCACGCGATGTCGTTTATTATACCTTTCGCAATTTTTAACGAGGTCTTTCACGAAATTCGTGCGACTGGCGGTAACATGGAAGGTCCGGGAAGAGAGAGAGAAAAAGAGGATCGAGTAGAGAAAAGGGCGCAAGGTCGTGCATTAAATTAATCTCTGTCATCGGGTGGAGCTCGATAATCCGCTTTAATCGCTAATATCGAAAGGGGAGGCAGATGGTTAAGAGGGCGGATGTGCGAATATGCTTGCGCTTATGATCGCTAGAGATAGAAAGAGACACACCGAAGAGAAATTTATGCGAGGCGAAAAAGGAAGACGCTCGCTATCTGGCGTCCTCGCTACCATCCCGCTTTCCTCGCATTCAATTATAAAGCGATCAACGTCCACCCTCTTGACAGCACGGTTAACGACTTCGGATAGAAAACTTCGCTTCTTCGTAATTCCCTCTCACGGCCGATAAAGTCCGCCGGTGCTGCTTTGCTCCGTCGAGAGCCGTAGTACACCACGTGCGCGCGGCGTGGTACAGGGGGGCTGTATTAGAATATCACTTCATTTGAATATGTTAAATTTGAATTAAGTGTTTTTCTCACGGTCAGATATTTGAAGGGGATGACGAAGGTGCGACTCTTGGAATAATTTTACTCGTGTTCGTCTGCTCTACATCGGTTTGATAAAACTTGATAAACGTTGATTCTTTGGTTTAAGGAAACAAGGTTTTAATTGTTTATTAATTTGTCAATATTTGAAAAGACCAGTTATTTAGAAAATTGTTAGAGGATAAACTTGGGTTTAACCCTTTACGAGCGTATGTCGAGTCAGATTAGAGACCAGAAATAAGAGTAAGTGAGCAATAAAAAATCTATTACTCAAAATTGAAATAACTTAAAGTCATCATTAAATATGTTTGAGTAATAGATTTTGTTTTCTACGAAATTTAAATATAGCTCTTATTTCGAGTCTCTGGTCAGACTCGACACGTGTGATAGAAAACATTAGTGCCCCTCCCTTTAATAAAAATTAAAAATTGTATCCTACCCAGTCCATATATAAACCGCACAAAAGCTCGCTATTTAATTGAAACAAAAAAATTAATTAACGTGTCCTACTTGAAATTAAATGTCTGAAACAACGTTAACCACAAAGAGCTAAACTTCAACTCTATCTATTCAATACTTTAAAGAGTTTTCCGATACGACAAATCGTTCATTACACATTACGTTCCATCGAGAGTATAAGAAGCTCCCTACGGTAATGTCCAAAAAAGAAAACAGAAGTTTTCCCATCGTCAAAGATCAGGAATTTCGCGAGAATACTCCCAACGGTACGACGCAGCGTTATTACGATAGATCGAGAGGGGCCATTAGAGACGGATTAGTCGAGCGAAATCAGCTCGATCGGCGTACGCGTAGGAAAGCATTGGTCTGACTTATCGCGGCTAATAAATACGCGAAATCCTCGTGGAATATTCGCGGTCTCGTGCAGGCTGCCTCGCGCATTACCTCGCCTATCTAGTGTCGTGTAAACAAATTAGTAGTAATGACGTTGCAATTTGTCAGATCGCTCGCTTTCGCCCGGCCGATCGTAACGCACGATGGGACACACGCACGGACGTGTCGACTGCGTGTCCGTGTTGCGTGGGTATAGATACGACGAGAGAGAGAGAGAAACGTGCGTGTGGATTCGCGTGTTGCGTCGACCGTTCACGCGTGCCTCCTCTTGCATATGCGAGCCACGACGAAGGGTGAGATTGGTGTCTGATGCACCTGGCGCGCAGAGGCTCTCATACACGTACACATCGACACACCTAGCTCATTTGCATACGTGTATAGCAGGTGTTTCTGTCGCCTTACTGCCAGGTTACATCATTTCCTACCCGTATCAAGATTCCGGTCTCTCTGTGGGCACACGGAAGCACGGATCTTCGTTTTAGGTCCATGTTCTCTCGTGAGATTTTCTCCTGGAGAAAATTTCGGTAGAAATCCTCTGGGACGGATAGTCCTCCTTGACTGAACTCGTCTTTAAGTCCTTAATAATCATTAATACTTAAGACAGGGATTCGTTAAAGTAAACGGTGCTGGATAATTAAACGCGTTCCGGACGTAGAGAGAGAGAGAGAAAAAGCGTCACGAGAGACGAGTTTTACGCTTTGGTTTGTCTTATTCTCACGAATCCTTTCCTCGAGTCCTCCTCCGACGTCTTTTGGGATCCTGAATATTTTAGAAGAGAACGCGAGCGCTAGCGTAGTTAACTATTTCTCGCGTAAGCTCGGCAAATTTGTATAATTCTTCGTCTTTGAAGAGGTTCTTAACGATTTCGTGATCACTAGTATAACTTTTCAATGAAGGCTATTATATAATATAAGTAGTATTAAAAAAAAAAGGAATATCTTTTAACCGGTATTCTTCGTATGATTTATACGAATACGTTTCGTTTAAGTTATCATATCATGTCTCGATGAAAGGCGAACGGAGTCGCTTATAGATTTATGCTCGAAGTTGAGATAATTTTGGTTGCCGTGCATAACCCAGATACGTGGCACGCGAGAAATGTGTGGACGTGGTCATTATGAACGGCATACGGTAATGCGGTAGGCTCGTGTCGACGGACCGGTTACGGGGAAGGGTGAGAGAGGAAGAGAAAAGATCCCGCTGCGAGGCCGATCTCGCGTGGTGTCCGATTTACTTATGCGCCAAGAGAAGGCCGCTCGGCCCTTTATTGAATGCTCATGAGTTTTGACGTTAACGAGCGTAATACCGTGTCGAAGATTCCGCGAAGCGCCGCAGGAGTCGTATCGTAAAATGCAAGAAAAACGCGAAACTTCTCTCTCTCTCGGTTTAGGTTGGTACCTACTTGCGGAAAACCGGGTCAAAGAGAGAATCCTTTCGTCGTTCTACGTTTCTCTACGTAAACGCGAATACGTTTTCCGAATAATCGCTTTTTTCTTCGAGGTTCTTTTTGCTATTTTGCAAGTGAATGCTACTTAGAGAGTTTATTAACAAATTTATTTATTTATATACACAGAGGGAAAGAGAGATCGCTGAATACGATGAGCTTTCGAAATAATCGATAGATCGACCAGTACTTATTACAAAGTTCACACATACGATCGATACAGTTAAATTGCCTATAAAAGGTACGACATATGTATATGAAAAAAAGATTGAATACTGTCTGATAGTCGTATAGGAAGTATACAGTTTTATAGAACGGAACAGCAATCGATATGATTATAATGAACTTTAGAAACAAACAGACCCTTTTATAACGTCCACCACAAAGTTTTTTTATGCGTGTTGTTTCAACATCGCTGTTAACAGACTCACGGCTCACTTTTCAACTAAAAACCAATCTTTCCTAGTATTTCCATGCTACTACACCAACGGTTTCGTCTCAAATGTCGCGTATTTTACTCCTTTACCGACAAAAGACTACCCGTGCCGGTAGAAGACGTTACGTTAGTAGACCGTCGGCATTTCCGTGCACGATTCTCCAAACTTACCACCGTCAAAGTTTCGTGTGTCCTTGGCGTGTGCTCGGTGGAAGCAAGAAGAGCAAAAAGAGAAAGGAGATGATAGTTTGGCGGAGTTTAAACGTGGAAATTACGATCGGCGAATTACGAGCGGCCTCGTGCGTAACCTGCATACAACTGCATACAAACTCGTGGCCGAACGTACGTCTTAATCTCGGATCGTTATTTCTCCTTCGCTT
The DNA here is from genome assembly GCA_916049575.1 of Ancistrocerus nigricornis. Classification (NCBI taxonomy): domain Eukaryota; kingdom Metazoa; phylum Arthropoda; class Insecta; order Hymenoptera; family Vespidae; genus Ancistrocerus; species Ancistrocerus nigricornis. The sequence goes on from OU696667.1 coordinate 26,224,643, forward strand.
AACGGGAATTTTATGTCGCTATAACGTATATATACCTACACATAGGAATGTACACCTTGCGTCCAGCCGTGAATCGAAAAAAAGAAAAATTTTCACGCGTTGGTAATCAGTACGGTTAAACCATGAAACGATTATCTCGAATTAGGTGATAAGTTTTAATTCGAAGTGACGAGGTACGGGTTAAACGAGATAGACGGTAGGTAGGTATATAGATATCTACCCTTCGTTACCTCGTCGCTCCGATTTGCACACTTTATTAGTCTATGAGTCGTTCCTAACGATGTACGGCAAAGTAACGAGCTCACGTTATTACTGTTTCAGGTAAGAAGGCACCCGAGACGAACGAGCGGAAAGTACTCGCTCATAACGGTCGTCGAGAGTCGTGAGTAAGCGTACACACTTGTTCTCTTACGAGCGATCGATAATCCGTATACGTGCAAAGGTATCACGGTGTGTATATCCGTGCTGGAATATATATTCGCGATAGCCGTAGATACCTTTACTAGTGGACTAGTTCTTAAAGTAAATAAAAAAGGAAGTGGGTTGTTTCGAAACTAATCTCGAGGAAAGAGGAATCTCTATTCTTCTTCGTTAAAGTTCTATCCTTTTATTTTCTTTAATTAACTGGAACATACGAGAACGAGAGTTTATCGATATTAATAATTTAAATGGCGGAAAGAAGGGGTTTACGGACAAAACGATCGACGGAAAATATTTAGCTTTGACATTGTCGTAGCCCGGACGACGGTTGAACGGGACGGTAGAATATTCGAAGTAGCGGAGGGTTAGCGAGGAGGTTAGAGGGTCGGTTAGAGGAGAAGAGAAGGAAGCGGTCGCTCGCTTTAATTACGCGGAGCCATTGTTGCGGCCGGTTGTTTATAATTAATCGTTCGAAACCCTGCTCCTGCCAGAGACAGATATGACGGCCAATAAAATACGTCGCCAGCAGCCGCACGCACACAAACTGGAAACCGGGAATTTTGCTATATGCTGGAATTTCAGTTTGACGGCCTAACGAACTGCTCGAATCGAAACGCGATTCCACCGCGCCGCTACCGTCGCCATCGCGGTCGATCGCTATACTCCGAGCGCCGATCTAAAGTCAAATAACATTTGCATCCTCCCGCTGATCGCCCGACGATAATAATAAGCGATGCAACATAACCGAGAGAGAGATAGCTTTCGCCATAAAATATTGTCCGGCGATCCTCTCGAGCGTTGAATTCCGTTTATTTCCAGTAACGAAACGTCGAACACGAACGCAACGTTATCGAATTATGGATTCGTTAATTTGGTAATTATTTAGACGATAGCACACCTCGCTGATTTCAATGATTTTTAAATATATATTGCCAGAATTCGTGTTTCTGAGTGACTTTATTTAAAAAAATCGTCGCTCCACTTTATAAAAATATTTTTTTTTTTATTTTAGAATTAGTACGAGTCGCAATCCAGACACAAAAATATTCGATAAATATTATATGGATGGAAAAATATTTTTATGAATATCGCGGGAAAAATAAAGTAAAGCGACGAATTTTTTTTTTATGAGAAAACTTTTTCGATATCATCGGTTCTCGTAACATATTTAAAAGTCATTGAAATTGGTGAAGTGTGCGATCGTTCGTATAATAACCATTAATATTGTCATGATGAAAAACGTGGGATAAATTATTCCCGGTCACGCGACGATATCTTTTCTTTCGAATCGTCCGCAGAAGGAATACGACGTAGGTACGCGTAATGTACGCGTCGTCGTTATCGTCGAACGACGGTCGCGAAAGTTACGGAAAAGTTACGATTTTCTTCGTGACAAACGCGATTTTCATTCCTACTCGTAGAAAGTTCTCGCTTCTTTTGTATGCCGTTCGCGAAGGAAGGCAGTCGGTCCTGACAGCGCTAGGAATCGGGGATGAAATAATGCACGAACACGGCTGGTCGGATAGCTCGAAGATGGGCTCGACCTCCCCCTACGCTCTCTCATTCCCTCTACCTCGAAGAGAACTTTCGCGTGAGTCGCTCGATAAGGTGATTAACTTTCGTCGAAATGGGAAGAAAAGCGCAGGAGAATGGAGATAGGAAAGATGGAAGAGAATCGATACGAAGCCGCTGTCGGGATTCGCTAGAAGGACTTTCAAAATATATATATACACCGTGTGCACGCGTTTTTCTCTAGCAACGTCACGTGGAAAGTCGCTTTTTTTAAAGACGCTATTGGCGGCTATCCAGTTCTCCGTTTAATAAAGTACAACGACCTCGTTGACTAACCGAACTTCCTACCTGCCTTTGCTAAGTGACGCAATTAGTATCACCGTGAAAAGAGAACGCCGCTTATCCTACTTTTTTTCGCAAGACCGTTAACTAGTGTCTTTTTATACAGGGTGTCCCACGGTTCGATGTCAGACGAAGAATGGCATGTGCGACTGATTTTTCTGAGTCGAAAGGAGTCATAAAAAGTAACATACGCCAGGTTAGTTTTCGAGCTATTAATTAATAACGATCTGCCAATCGTGAAGCGCGGAAGCGGTAGGTGTACTCTCGCCGCCATACCAAAACTCTAGCCAAGCTATGATTGGACCGGCGGGCGATAGAGAAAAAGCGAGAGCGAGAGTGAGAGAAAGAATGAGAGGCCTGGTGGTCCGTCAACGTAAGATAACGCCGTAGAAGAAAGCTAGGGCGAGAGACAGAGTGAGCGAGAGAGAGAGAGAGAGGGTCGGCTCTAGCCGCCAGCTTAAGATAGCCTCGTAGCACTGACTCTCTCTCTCTCTCTCTTGCTCGCTCGCTCGCTCTCTCTGTCTCTCGCCCTAGCTTTCTTCTACGGCGCTATCTTACGTTGACGGACCACCGGGCCCTTCATTCTTTCTCTCACTCTCGCTCTCTCTCTCTTTCTCTATCGCCCGCCGGTCCAATCATAGCATGGCTAGAGTTTTGGTATGGCGGCGAGAGTACACCTACCGCTTCCGCGCTTCACGATTGGCAGATCGTTATTAATTAATAGCTCGAAAACTAACCTGGCATATGTTACTTTTTATGACTCCTTTCGACTCAGAAAAATCAGTCGCACATGCCATTCTTCGTCTGACATCGAACCGTGGGACACCCTGTATATATATATGTATACTAATATACCTAAGTTTGTACGCGCGTTGTATGTATACGTACTTACCTCTACCCGTGCTTTATCTTTCGAGCATCCGAAAAAATGTTATATCAGAGAACGGAGGCTAGAAAAAGATGCGCTTTATTAACAAATTCGCTCGGTTATAAATAACACGGCCTTATCAATCACCTTTCGCCGAGAGGAGATCGCAGCTTCGTGGCAGAAATATATAGAGACGCGAGTGTACTCTAGCGAAAGCAAATAATAGATAATTTAGAGAATAAAGAGACTCGCAATTAACGTTACGCGCGTATTCACGATATTTAGTACGCGTGACGTGGCTTTTGACATTGTCTGGAATCATGCTTCCCATTAACGCAATATGTGTGTGTGTGTGTGTTGCAATTTGAGTATTTTAGGAACGGGATGTTTCTACTCCGCACGTTCTGGTACACGGTGTAGAAAATTTATGTGTCATCGTTTCGCCAGCTGATTCTCCAGTGGTCGACGAAGTTCATAAATAAAATCGATACAATATTTTTTCTTTATTACCGAAGAAGGAAAAACCTAATTCCACGTTAGAATATTTAATGAACTTTCATCGATCGTAAACCGTAGACTCTCGATGAAACGATGAAATATAATTTTAATGCCATTTTTTAAAAAATTATTATCGGAGAAGAAGAACAACGAATAATTCGTTCCTTCATTTCTGACATTAATTTGTCTGGAAAGCTTCCGAAAAAAGAGGTAGACAAGAATGGAGACATCAAAAAGATACTAGAAAGAACGCTTAGGACGACGCGACGTTCGCGCTCGATTCTTTCACGCTCACGTATACACGAGTAACGTAGATTCTCTCGCACACTAGCACGACAACCTTGTGGCCAAGGTTGCGCAACGACGACGACAACGACGAGGATGATGGCAACCAACGACGCACACGTGGTACCGGCGCGTAACGTCTATGACGCAAAGAGAGAGAGATAGGAAGAGAAAGAGAGACAGAAACGCACACGTAAACTCGAATGCACATGGATAGCCGACACACGCGCACGTATACCTCGAGAACTCGCACACGGATGTACGCATGCTGCAGCGTAACTAGGCTCGCTCGGTCCCGCCAATTGACTCAAATGCACATTTACCCTACATCCACGACAATTACATAATCGAGCTCGGCGATGCGCGCGTCCCCGATTGATTTTTTTTTTTTCTTCTTCATTAATTTCCGACCTTTCGATTTTTCTCTTCCCATCGATCGATTCTCGTTCCTTTCCTTTCTTCTTTCTATATTATCCAGCACTCGGTACGATTTTCACGAGAATTTTTATTAGCAGCGTAATAAGTCGTGATAACAATTTTCTTGTAAATTCCTTGTCCCGAACTTTAGGATTCCTTCTGCTTATATGTATACCTACATAGAAACTTCGAATTCAAAGCGTTTCATTAATCTTTCTTCCACGAACGTATGATAGTAGACAGCGAGTTTGAACGTGAGCTCCCAGACGTAAAAGCGAAATCGCAAAAATGTCGGAGGAAGTCCCGGTCGACTCGATGAGACTTGCTTTCAATTAACGATAAGCAAGCTCTTTATAAGGGACGCGCCCGTGCATATCGCAGCAATGAGAAAGAGAAGAGTAGAGACGGTGGCGATGCAGCCAGCACACGACTCTTCTATTCATAGACATAGCCTATTGGTCTGGAACACCCACTGACCCGGTGCACCGTTGAAATGTTCCGTGCAAACCTGGCGCGCGTTTTCAACTACGACGACCTACGCCTTTTCAATAGCTATCGCGAGAGCCAAACGAATCTCTGGGCGGGTACGTCGACGTAAATCGACGATGTGATCGGATTAACTGGGTCACTCGATTTCGCAAAACGCGAAACTTCTTAACGAGCTCGATCGTTTCGCTCTTTCGACCGAAAAATCCTTAGATTTCGTTTTAAGAGAAAAAAAAGGTTTGGAAAAATAGAGAGACGACTAAAAAGTAATTGCATTAACGTGACAAGAAAGATCTCTTTTGTCCCGATCGCATCGAACAAAATGAAAGCTTCGGTCGATTCGTATCGAGTGGCTCGCTGGTATGTCAAGAGCGACTAACTCGACGCGTGGCCGACTTAGAGCTTCGATTAGCCGAGAGAGAGAAGCCTTACCTTCATCGAACGTGGCTGCGCGTAGCTAAGACTCGAGAATTCAGAGGTTCCCTATCGAGTATCGGAAGTCACGCGAATTCAAGCACCAGAGTTCTACGATCCTTCGCGCCAATTTCCTGTGCCCTTTCCCTCTCTCTCTCTCTCTCATCAGAACAGATATTTGATTTTACTCGAAAGCGAGTTAAGTATGCCGCTCGTACGCGTAGACCAGAGTTCAAAGCTTCTCTACCGGAATTTCAGGTTACTGAATAACGCGATAAATTTAATCGTCGAATGAATAGCTTTCAAACGAACGTCGAAGTTCCTTCTAGCGTGCGTATTCATTCGTTCTCTCTCTATCCCGATAGTTTCTCGGGTGTTCGAAGCCAGGAAATGACGATAATCCTGGTGAAAATGAAGGAGACCCAGAGGGGAAGAAAAAACGTGCCGAGCGATAATATTTCTCTCCGCGAATCCATTGATTTCGCGAGCTAACCGTGGTTATTCGCGGAAGCTCGCGGTTATATATCTCCGTCTTTTGATCATTCGCCCTCTCGTCTTATTCTGGATTTATCTCGAAAACGTTTAACGGAGCGACATCCTGTGTGTACCATTGCAAGCTGCTGGTACCGCGCGAAAAGCAGCTCGATCGTTACGCGAAGTTTCGAAGGAAGTTCCTCGTTGCTTGATTTTTATCTCTCTAGTTTGTAAAAAATGTATCGACGTTGATCACCTTGGGATTAGCTAGGATCGCTTTTATTTCCAAGCGAAATATAATTCGATCGTCGAACGTGCTATTTTTTTACGAAAGAAATATTTAAAGAACCGAAGATTATATAAATCGAATAAAACCGCGGTTAATTTTTGCCAACGAGGTAATTCCGTACTCTTAAAAAAGTAAAAATCCGTCAAGCTCATTCCAAGAGTCACCTTTTTCTCGTTCGCCATTAATCGTCCGACTAATCGAGGAGTTTCTTTACTCGAGGCGACGCAAGTCGTTACACCTTCGAGAAAGGAATACGTTCGGTAAAAGAAGAGCTCGGGATTCCTTTTCCTTCGTCGATTGTTCGTGGCAAGAGAAGGGAGAAGACGAGTAAAAAAAGTCGAGAGGGAGAAGGAAAAAGGAATACGAAGGAGGGTGTGCGTGCAAGGAGGACGATTAACCTGCCGTTGGAAGCGCGCGCGATTCGAGTACTGGAATAAAACGTGTCTGGTATCCTCGTGCTTCGGGATAAGAAGTTCTCTCCTTCCTCTTAGCCGCGCGAGAATCTTCTTAATATCAACGGACATCCTGTTTTTAGCGTCGGTGAGATAGGATCGCCTGGCTCCTTTTCTTCCGTTCGCTATCCTTCCAAGAAGAGGGAAGGAAGGTCGCTCGGTTCGAGAGCAGCCTTTAAATCGCGGCATCACGGTGAATCCGGTGTATCGTGCCGCGCGTGTAATTATACTTTTATGAAGTTTGCGTAGAATAACGCAAATAATTCAGTTCGGTCACGTACAACGACCATGGGGGGCAAGAAAACGCGGCGAGGAGTCTCGAGTGAAAAAGTGCCGAAAAGGATACCGGCTTTCTCTTTGCGCGAGTTTATCGAACCCCTGTATCATCGAGAATATTCCTTCGTAATTATTCCTATTATTGAAATCGATTCCTATAGATAGCATGGCTCGTTCAAATTCTATTATAAAATAATGGATTATGATTAGAAGCATAAATATGTAAACAACGCGAATAATAATAATTGATTGATCCGTTAAATTGATATACTAACCAGGAAGATTATAATTGGGATACGTAGAGTATGACGATTACGAAAGTATGCTATCGATTGTATACCTAGTAAAAGGTGGAAAAATTTCAACGTGCGTGTCTCTACGACGCGTACAAGGTCATTGCTACGAGATTCATTATTAAACCACGTTGTTTAATTAATTAACGATAAGATAGTAGTAGTTTCACGAGTGGCAAAGAAAAATAATTACGCGCGACATTCACGGTTATATCTTAACTCTAGATCACTAAACTTAAATCAGTGGTATGCTGTCGCTAATCATTCGACTCATAAACTACGAAATGAAACCATGTATTTTATATCACCCTTATTTATTACAAACAAAGTATCAAAACTTAAAAGATGTATTATTAGTTATTAATTAAGGAATAAAGGAGAACTGAAAAAACTATTGAACGAATGGAACATTGTTGCGACAATTTGGCGACACGCACGCTTGATTCTTCATACTCGGCGTTGAAATTCATTTGTACTTATATTATTAAAATGGTATATCTAGTGTTGAAAATATGTTGCCTTCGAAACCTCAGTCGAGTGCCAAGCGTTAACCATCAACTATGCAAGACCCCCAAGCCCTTCCACGAAAGTAGGACCGATCTCTCGCAAAATTGTATACCGTTTTTGTTCGTTAGGTTGGCATCGACCAAGCGAATAATCGATTTCTCTCTCTCTCTCCCTCTTTTTCGATCCTTCTCATCGACAAGCATCGAACGCACGATATTTCTGGGTCTTTCGCGGTATGACGCATCGATCCGCAAACGGAGCCGTAATATCTTCTCGTACGTAGGAACGAGGTACGGTACTAACACGAGGATGAGAAGCGAAACGGTCGTGTCTATAGAGACAAGGTGTGTTCGAACACGTTGTTTGCACCGTACAAATAAAGAGCATTGTCGCCGCGTGAAGTTCGATTTCTCGCTCGATCGTTGCCGTGCATGTGACACTCCTGATTACTGTCTCTCTCTTTTTCCCACACTCTTTCCTACACGATATATATAAGTCCAGGGAATACGTTTCGCGAAGTGATAAATTGATTCTCGAGATAGATACTTCAACTCGAACGATTCTTGAAAGCAGAGATACTGTTTTTCTTCTCTTCTCGTCTGTAGAAACCATAGAGATAATATCCCGCAGTCGAGTAGGAGAATCTCTCTTGGAAATAGTAGGTAAGGACTAGCGGGTATGAACAATAAGCTTACAAATATCATGTTTATTAAGCCGTTCAGACGAACGTACCTCCGAGAGACACCCGGAGTTATCTCGTCGGTTCCTTCGAGCCTCCCTAATTTCGTTCTATTCTCTCTCACTCTCGTTCGGTACTAGTCTTATTCCCTCGCTTTCTAGCCACGACTGTTCCGTTGCCATCTTTAGCTCCTGTGGAACGTAGAAGCGTAATTACCAGCGCTAACTGCCGGTACTGTTACACGGCTCACACGCCGTGGGTGCCTTTGTCTCGTGGCTCACCCCTTCCTCTTCTCGTAGCTCTATCTACGTCCAAACAACACACACACACACGTATATACACTTACACGAACGTGAGAGAACCCAAGCTCGAATACAAGCCCACGATCATTCTCTCCCTCCCACCATCACCGTTTATATACCCGTGTGATTTTACGTCGGTGTACACGTATATACGCATCCCACCACAAGAGTTACGATCTTCTCCCCGCAACAGGTCCGCCGCGGTTTCCCCTTTGGCCACTACGCCAAGGAGGGAAAGATCGAGAGAGAGAGAGAAAGAGATGAAGGAACAAAGAAAAGGAGAAGACGAATCTCGTTCTCCATGTTGTGCTTCGGCGCGTGTAGAGAAAGATCGTACCTGCCGATGAAACCGCGATCACGATCTGGTAGAGAAACTCTTCGTTCGCTTTACTTTGTACTTTATACGATATATATCCCCTGTATATCGTTCCAGCCTCAAGACAAAGTAGCTTTTAGACGCGTGCTTAACCTCGGCTTGCACGCGTCGCGGCTAATCAAGACAAGACTTCTTCTAATTCCAGTCGTATAAATCAGAAAGACGTGCTAGCTGCCGGCTGCATCGACGTTATAGACTCGTCGAGTGATGAGAGTGCGGTGGAAGAGGAGACGAACGTTGAGAGGCGTAGGAGGAGGGCTTAGGAAGGTAGGGATGGGCAGGGAGCGCATACTCGGTCCCGCTGCATCCGGCACGGCGAAGCGACCTCGATGTATTGTGGGAGACTCCGTGACTGGAATCTCGGACGTACCGCGTTACGTCCTTTTCCTCTCTCTTACTCCTACAGGCCTTTTCCTCTCGTTTAATGGGAAATCGTGGAACGAGGAAATTAAGAAAAAAAAATGTCTCTTTCCTTCAGGATATTCTACAATAAAGTGGGTATAAAATAGTAGGTGGGAAAAGCTTCCTCTTTGGGTATCCGTATAACTCGATGATACGAGTTTATCCGCTGTCTTGGACGGAGATTTTATGGTTATCGATTTTTCATATAACATGGGTGGTCGGAAGAACAACGAGAGAATGATGTAGAGACGAGTTCCTTCGGTCTCTATCTTCTCCGTTTAAAACGTCCATTCTCTCTCTCAATCCGCGTCGATGATCCTTCGATCCAATTCGTATTCGTCACGGTCGTTAGAAAAGCTGCGGAATACGGGGAACATTAAAGGAACCATTATAGGTTTCAGGACGATAACGACACGGTTGAGGATAGCCGATATTATCTCCAAGGCTTGAATTACGATTTCCTCTGCGTTCGACTGCGTTTGATGGCGATAAACGTCGTCGTTCGTCCGATTCGTTACTACCGCGATAAAGTTTAGACTCGAACGATAAACAGGCAATGCCGTGCCTCTTTGCCTGCACTCGGCGATTTACATGGCTGTCGCGTTAAGACCGCGAGCGCGATGATTTAGCGCGTCGAATCGTTTTCAACGCTTGAATTCGCTACCAAGCTAGCTACCGGGTTACTCGGACTAGAAGAAAATTTAATATAGCAGGCAAAAGAGAATTCGCTCGAGTTTCGGTAGTAAGTACTTTTCGTATGTCGTTCTCTCACAAAGCCGAAGGTACTGCGTTTCGTAAACGTCCACGTCGTGAAACTTCGCGGAACGATAAAGTCGGAAGGACTACGAGCTTCGCGATGCGGAATCGTAAAGACGATCTTACCTGTCCGTAGGTACCAACGATTCGTTACACTCGAATCGCGGAGTATCGTAAAGGAAAGAAGAGACCGAGAAGAGACTCTTCTCGAGCGGCTTACGTTCTTCTCCTCTTTCTTCTCTCGCGTGATTCTCTCGCACGCGTGGGTACACACACGTAAGGAAAGTATATAAGAGACTTTGAAGGATTTTACAGGCGAGGAAACGAGGCAGAAATTTCCCTAAGCAGTAAAACGTCGCTTCGCTTGATCTGCTACTCGTACACAGTTTCATGTTAGGTATATATTTAACGACCGTGCGAAACAACGACAGAATGACATTCGGACGTTTCGTGGAGTTTAACTATCGCGTCGTTCTTAGCTACGGTTTTACTTCCGTCCCTGTTCGAGTAGGTATCTACTTACTCGCCACGAAAACGTATTTTCTTTTCGAATGGTAGAAAAATTCTGAAAAAGAGAATAATGACGTCACGGATAGAGTTATATCAAAGAAACTATCGCGTAATTGATTTCCTGGAGATTCCGAGGAACCTTGATGGTCGAAATGTTAGGACGGTCTTGTCCTTATATCCTCGGTCCGTTCGCGCGAGCCATTCGACCGAGGTAAACACCGAAAGATGCGAAGTGTGTTATTTAGCGAATGAAGGCGTTCATTTCACGGTGCCTAGGACTAATCAAATCTTAATAGAGCTGCTAATGAGAGGGCATTCAGCGCCGTGGAACGGAGAAAGATAGCGAGGGTAAAAAGGGTAGGTTGGTTGGTTCGTTCTCTCCTTCTCCCTCTTTTTCTCTCCTCATCCACGTTCCCTCTCCGATTCTCCACTCTCTCGAATTAGTCTTTGCGGTTTCGTGGTGCTGCATTCCTACGGACATTCGTCTCACGTTCCGCGCCAGCGAATCAACAATTATTATTATTCGCCGCCGTGACTTTTGCGATTTTACGTGTCTCCCTCCCTCTCTCTTTCTCTTTTTCGTTTTCCATCTATTTCTTTCTCACCGCACCGTTCATCTTCGCGGTCATCCATCACGGATGACAACGTCGACGAACGATAGAAATGCTCGACGTCCCCGACCGCGGAATGTTCATAATTAGGAGCACGTGACTCGTTTAATTTCCTGCCTGGACTCACCGCGACCTCAGCCAATTTCCACCAACCCCCCATCCACTCCTCCTCTTGGTTAGGGAACGTTTCTAACCGATCCGGGCGCAGTTTCACCTCTTTCCGATTTTTCGTGGGAAAATTTTCACGCTCGGTACACGCTTCCGAATTGGTTCCGATATAATAGTCCGCGGTTTTCGACGTTTTTTGATGAAGGTAACCGTACTCGGGATCTCTATCCCGTATTTCGCGTCAGAGTCTCGTGAAAGTCGAAGAAACGTTGGGCCGTGTTCGCAAGGGCACGACCGGCTCTCGATTCTCTTCGTATATCGAGTGGCATAGGGGCCACGAGAGAGGTACAAGCCGCGAGCCAGTCCTGAACCAGTCCTGAATCCACCTCCGCGGGAGGTAAGCATCGGGAGACCTTTGACCCGAGAACCGGGGCATCGACTGCTTTCTCACGTAACGCTTACGACACCGACTCGAAGAAGAGAGTAAACGTGTATAGTATCTCTCGACAATCTCGATTTCGCGATACGTAGGTTGGTACGCGCCCGAGTCAAAATTTTAATTGTGATTTGACACTCCAAAATGCTTTTAGGAGTCTGAGATTAAAAGTGAAGCTTATATGGAATAGGGAAAATATGTGATGAATAGACTGCGGATCTTTATGCAAATTCATATGAATTATAATTCATGATTCGTCAAATATTGCAAGTAGAGCTGATAACTGAATAAAAATATGTAAAATACAAAGGATACATGTGACATATTCAATGGTTTGTCTTACATGTAAAATTTGAAAAACATACGCAATAAGGAAAATATGTATTTGCATAAAGATCCGCAGTCTAGTGATGAATAAACTATGTTTTCGACCACTAAGTGGCCGTTTTTTCCGCTTTTAACGAATGGAGGGTCAAAATGTAGCTTATAAACTATGTTTAGATCCTCCAAACCCTACATTTGTAAGTTTTTAAGTGTCAAAACGTAGCTTACAAACTTCGTTTTGGCCCTCCAAACCCTACAAATGTAGGTTTTCAAGTATCCACAACCTACTTTTGTACAAAACTACAATAGTAGGTTTTGGAGAGTCAAACCGAAGTTTAGAAATCCCTTATATCTCCTACTCGCACTCTCCGAGCATTTTATAGGGTCAAACCAAAGTTTAAATCACTCGTTAAACTTCGATTTGAACTTACTGCAACATCTCGTAGGGTGAAAGCGAGTCTTAATTCGAACGGCATATAAAAACAACAAAGAAAAGTAGGCTTTGAATCGCCAAACCGAAGTTACAATTTCGACTCAGGCGTTCTTCACCCTTCTCTTAATTATTCCTGGAATTCGTTGAGTTTTCCTCGGACAAAATCGATCGAAAATCGTAGATCGGTGTTAGATGGGTGGGTGGAGAACGATTCGGTTCGAATTTTCGATTAGAATCGAGGCGTACGAACGTACGAGCTGGCGAACGTTTCGAGCTCGTCGGAGCGGAGCGTGCGACAGAAAGAGAGAAAGATCGAAGGTACCAAGTTGGACGTGCACGACCGCGTCGCATGATCGCTGAATTATCGCTCGGGGACGCGGCATAAATATGTATGCACGAGCAGTATTCCGGATTGCGGAATGCACCATGAGCGTGCACCATGCTACCAACTGCTCCCTTCTCCCCATCTCTCTCCCTTGCTTTTACCTCCCCGACACTCTCGTGTCGTACCAATGGCACCAACACCCTATCGCAACCCTCCACATGAAATTCTGCCTCCAGCACTAGCTTTTCTTCCCTGAACACACATACATAAATACGTAGACGAATACAGTGAAACGTTCGCGCACGCGTGTCTACCTCTAGTTAGTCACTTTTCCTTCGGATACTTCGTAGCTTTTAAGCGGAAGCCTCGTGGATAGCGAGAACGGCCGATAGGGCCATGGAGTATGGGTGAGAGTACGCTCGGTGATCCTAGATAGGAAAAGGAGCGAGAGGATAGAGTCGCTCTCTCGTTGCTGCCAGCCAGAAAACCAACCCGAGCAGCTAGCTCCCGCCTTTCGTGTTTTCGCTCGCGTTTTACCCTCCTGAATTATGCGCCCGTAGCTAGAGGAATATCCTTCGTCCTTTTTTCCACACCCCACCCTCTTTTTCTTTCTTCCACTCTGTCTTCTCCACCTTTAACCTTACCTCTCTCTCTCTCTTTTTGCTCTTCTTCTTCTTTGTTCCTTTCCATCTTGGACGCACGCGGTGATTAATCTCGCAGGGAGCATCCCCGAAGGATGCTGCTGATCTACGATCTCTGCTATTCTCGCGTCGAAGAATGCTCCATTTTTTTAAACTTCGTACAGATATCGGCACCAGCTCGATCGTTTCTCGAGCTTGCTTCGTAGACTTTATAGTAAGCTTTCTGCGTACGATACAGAATCATTAGTTTTATTATCCGTTAGGAGAACCGAAGACCACTTCGTAACGGGCCAATTGAAATAGTTAAAGCAGTTAGCACGTTTGAAGTAAGTCGAGCAATCGCGAGTTCCCCCTCTCTCTCGGTTAGCTTTCAAGGAGGAGACAGCGAGGTGGGAGTAGAACGAAATATAACGCCTACGATCCGACTGGACCGACGTGGAATCGGCTAGGAATGCAATTAAGACGTTTTGCTAGAACGATAATGATAACGGGTAACGACCACCTAACCGGCACAGGAATCCGAGGTTGCTCGCTCTCGTGGCTCGTCTCGCTCTCTATCTCTTTTCCCCTCTCTCTTTATCCAAGCAGCTCGTTCCGCAACGTACCAACGAGATATCTGCCGTGAAACATATTTTACGCCCGGCTAAAGGGTCCTGTCGTGCTTTGATTTGTCGGGCGAACGTGTTCCGTGCCTCGTCTAACTCGTGAGCCTCGCGGAATTGGCAACGCAACCCGCGAGACTGACTATTTACCGTTCCTTCTTTTTTACTAGTTTATTTTTCTTTGTCCTTTTTCCTTTCTTCTCGACATCCTCAACCAAAAGAAAATTACGATGCATTCTCGAAGTTATTCGAACCGTCCCTCTCGATTTCTTCTCGGATTTATCCAGAGACAGCAGATTTTCGAATTCCATTTTACTGCTCCGTGGAAGTCACTTTGATGTCAATGCTATCTCGGGCATACACCGTTTGCGAGGCGTTAAAAGAAATTATCTTAGGGTTTAAGGGAAAGAAGACGGGAGAAAAGGGTGGGAAAAAAACGCAGGGAAATTAGACGGATTCGTTTATTAGAGTGAGAGGAGGTTGATAGGTTGAAGAGAACTGTGCGACGGAGACCAGGAAACCATTATTCCGTTTCGTTGGATGTAGTTATTGGAAGAAAATGTAGTACGTTCGCCGTTGAGAAAAGGAATTTAATTATTTTCTTTGACGTTCCTACGATGAAACAAAAAACTAATGGATGGGAAAAAATAGAGAAAAAATCAATATTTTATTCCAAAACCACAGTGATTATAACACTGTGTGTCGATATAGTCGTTTGTAACACGAACTTTAATAAAAAGCCAAAAGGAATAATCCTTTTAGGTTGACGCAATCGTCTCAATTAGGAAGCGTCTGTAAACGATGAAATCGAGCGTCCTTAGAGACGCTGGTAGGTACGGAGCTATTAAAGCGGCTACACACTTCAGCCGGATGATAAAGGTAATACCACCTGCAGGAGCGCCGCATAAATTTTCGATGTCATGTCGTTTAATAAAAGTCGCGTGCTTTGTCCTTCGCGAGGATAAAATCCCCACTCCTCCTCGTCTCTTCGTCCTTCTTGCCTTATGGATATCGTCGCACTTCACTAAACTCTTTAAACTTTATTCCCACCCTTCGTTAGCCGATTCAGCGAGATTAAAAATTGTAGGGGTTCGTTTATTCCTTACCACGAGCTTTTTACGCGTTTACGTTAACCGGCTTATGATAATGGAGTAAGTTTTACAAGGTGAGTCACGCGAATTAGTTGAAATATCGACGAAATTTCTGAAAGTTTCTTCGAATATTTGGCAAGTCTCGAAGTAAGAATAGATAAAATATTACATTGACGTAGTCATTTCCAAAGAGGAATATAAATTACGTGACGTACCTCGTAGAACGCGAAACGTACACGAATTCTCCGCGACAAATCATTCGTTTCTAATGACTTCCAGCCCGTTCAATTCCTCTTAACGCGATCTTCATCGTCTCGCATCCTTTGCCACTAGGTATTCAAAGACGTCGTTCGAATTTTCATCGTTGCGAGACGTTAGAAGAGGATGCAATCCGCGCTCCTCGAAATAACGAGATTTATCTTCCCGTACACGCGTACCGACGTTTACAATGTGTAATCCAACGATATCTCTAACAGTAGTTTTAAGTACCTCGTGAAACGTAAGTCAGCTGAATTTATCGTTCCTGTAGCGACACTAATATCGCGAAGGAAAACAAACTTCTCCCGGCATTATTACTTCCATCGTCGCGAGGGCGACGATTTCTCGTGCTTTCATCCCCGTTCTCGACATCAATTCCCATGAAATCGTAATAGCGACCATGCTTTCAACTTATTTACCGTGGTACTCGTCACGTCATTGTTCCCGACACAAGAATCATAGGAAAATTTATTTATTTTTTTTTTCCATCAAAAGAAATCGAGAGTCGATCTTAGAAAGATAGACTTTAACGAGCAAGAAGTCTCGTTGCTTCTTCACTCGAGGAAATACCTTCGGGCGATTCCCATTTGGGCGTGCGCCTCCTTCTCTCGAGGTAACGAAAACTGTTTGAATTTATGGCGCATAAAGTCGCCTATTTCGTGTCTCTTTACGATGCGCACGCGCTCGAGAGCTTTTCCACGAGTCACCTCGGTGGTACTTAATAACACCGTTGGCTTTACATACGATATTTCTCCCTGCGAATTAACTCTCAATCTTTTTTCGTCGATTAAAAATCACGTTGCTCGATCGTGGCGATAAATAACGTTCCCTACTCGTGCTTGCATCCTCCAACGATTTAGACATTTTGCATATCATAATCGTGGCTACGAGCGACGACGAACGGAGCCCGCGCGGAGCTTTTAATCTTCGGGCAATTCCTTTTTCGAATCGATACCTCGACAGGAGGGCGGCCGTACGTACATGGCCCGCCAAGTGGAATAGGAATATGTATAGAGCAATTTATATGCAGCACGTCGTCGAGAGAAATTCCATCTTCCTTTGGAAAACGGTATTTCCTGGATGGCCTGATATTTCCCAGCATCGCGTTACGCGTTATCGCTCGAGCGTAACCTCTTCCTCTATAGCGATTACACACCGTCCCGAATTTTATTTCGACCGCCTCATTCTAGTCTCTACTTATTATCGACAAGCTTCTACGATAATAACACGACTATTTTATTTATTTATTTTTTATACCAGTATTTTTTTTTTTTTTTATACGGATAATAATTTTAATTCGGCATTGGTACGATTATTTACTAGCATTCATAGTAAACGCTCGAAACGACGGCTATTCACTCGAAGGTAGAATTTTTGCAGAACGAATTTCGCATTTATAAATCCGTGGGGCTTGAAGGATTAAAATTGAATATAACATTTTCAGAAAATGTCGTTAAGCTGTTTTTCTACGAACTCAAATTTATTATCTTCGTAACAATTACCTAACTCTTCCATTCAGATTTTTAAATACATATACGCTATTTGTTTAATGGACCTTTATCAGCCGTAAATATCAACTTGTAATTAATATACCGTACTCTGGAAATCTTAGCAAAAAATGTTGATTTAAAAAGCGGTATGTCGAACTTACGCGGAATTCGGTAGAACTTGGCATTAAATTTCCAAGTGTTCGACGTACGTATCCCGAGCGTATATCTCGCTTGTCGGTCGAATTATTACGAGAGCCAGGAACGCAACGAAAACATCTCGTGGTCGAGATTTCGTCTCTGCGTGCGTCTCCCATCGGTCTGTACATTTACCTCCCCCTCCTCGGAAAGCAAAACGCTTAAAACGAACTCGTGCAGCGGCTGTACATTAACGTTGTTTTCACATAATTAAGCTGGCGAGCCCGGAATACCGCGTTCTCGGCCATTACTACGGGCTATGAGAGTACGTAAACCAAAGTTTCTTGGTTCCGTTGTTCCCTCCAAGCGTTCTCACGAGCGGTCAATCACCGTGATAAGAGACAAAGAATAGAATTTTTAGTGTTTAGTGTTTTTCCGCGAAGGTCGAAAGTTTCTCGAACGAAGACTCGTTTGTCTCTCTCTTTCTCTCTCTTTCATGAAATATTAGACTAAAATCATAGGAGAATTCTTCAAAGAGTAGACACACGGAGCCTTTGCGTGTAGCGGACGTAGGCGAGGCATCCCACGGTGTTATTCTAAGCAACGCTTCACTCTAAAACCTCTCCACTGTGGGACGCGGGCATTAGTCATTTTCTATGTTGACGGCCGCTTTAAAGCGATTTCCTCCGAAGCCGTTATTTTACCCACCTCTCCCTCTCACAGTCACGTTGGACGACCAGCCGAAATTTTCTATATCCTTGAGAGCGTAACCACCCAGTAGTCCGGGTTATCTCGAACCTCACGATGATTAAACGATCGCGAGGCACGCCACGACAAATGACGATGAGTCTGCTCTGGTAGGAAGTCATTTTCACCGTACGGGCGTGAGTTCGTCTCGACGGATTTATCTCCGGTACCGACTTTGTCTGGGGGAACTCTATGCACGAATTCGCGGATTCCTGTTCCTAGGATATTTAGGACAGCTTCTCGAAATAGAGAAATGTAAATATAATGCGTGACGCGATCTTCGAAGCAACGTCGAAAACGATCGAAGCAAAAATGTTACACTACAGGAAGAGACAGAAATGTTAGTTATCTTAAGGATTACGATCGGAAGACCGTCA
Organism: Ancistrocerus nigricornis; assembly: GCA_916049575.1. Taxonomy (NCBI): domain Eukaryota; kingdom Metazoa; phylum Arthropoda; class Insecta; order Hymenoptera; family Vespidae; genus Ancistrocerus; species Ancistrocerus nigricornis. The sequence goes on from OU696667.1 coordinate 26,242,779, forward strand.
TGGTTATGAGTCGTCATTTGAAAACATTGCTGAAAAGCAAAGAGGTAGATGTCGAGGCAGTATGGCAAAAGAGAGAACGAAAGGATGAGATCTGACATTAGAGAGTGGGATGCTATGTAGGAGAACTAATATAAATCCAGGATTAAAAGTGGTCGAAAATATCACGAAAAAAGTGAACTAGCTTGTAATATCTTGAAAGCATGAACGAGAAGCTCGGGAAATTCCTCGTTTGAGTTACGAACGCGAGAGACGTGTTTTCGTTTTCTATAAATGATGCAGGTTGCTTTTTTCCATCCGTCCTTGATTATTCCTTAATTAAATATAACCTAGCATATACTCAAACGGCTCGTGGTTGAAAGCTTCGTCGATTCTCGAAGCACGCGCGCTTTCGATTATTTTTAACTCGTTCGACGCGATGATCGAGCGTTCTCGAGGGATTTAATTTCTCGTAAAGCAAGGAAAATTCGCCGGAATTTCTACGCTCGTACGAGAATAGTCTTTTGTCCTTCGTAACGTGGTTACATATGTAGGTGGTACGCGCGTCGAATCGCGGTCGTTCGACAGGCCGGAGCCACGAGCTGCATCGACCTCCCTCAAATCATTTTGGATCTGACGTTCGCGAAAATATCCGTTGAGAATTCGGAAGTAAGCGGCTCGATGCTCCTCCCATCGTTCCTCTCTTCGGTGCTTCTGATTTCGTGTGCAGGAAGAAATGAAAAGAGAAAGAAGAGCAAAAGAGAGGGGGATGAAGAGAAAGTCGAGGGAGTTGGTACAGGTCGATGCACGCCTACGAGAAATGTGTCCCAAATAATCTCAAATTCGAACGGACAAGTGGGCGGACCTGGCCCAGCTCCAGTGGTACTTTCTACGTCGAGCAGAGTGTTCCGTAGGATGAAAAGTATGCAACCGTCTCTCTCTCTTCTTCCAGCCTTGTCTTTTGCTCCCCTCGTGCCCTCCGGAGAATCGTCCTCCGAACCTCTTCTTCTTTGGCAGCCCTCGTGCCGAGAGGATGAAAACTATTCAACCCCTTCCAACCGAAAAGAAGGAAACGTCCTTCGAACCACCCCTTTGCCAGCTTCCTCCTTTTCCCTTCGTGGACCGAACGGACGGCCTCGTTTATACGAGAGAGACGAAGGAAGAGAAGAAACAGGGACGCTCCGTTCATGCGAGACGTTCTTGCACAATAAATATCTTGCACGCCGTTTACAAGCCCATCCATTCTCTGCCGTGCCTCGAGTGCTTCTTGATTTATTCTCGGGGACAGGGCTGCATGGAGAGCGGTACCTGCCTCTCCGTACCCGCATATAAATTAACTCGCGTCCCGGATAATTGTTATTATGCGTAAATCAGAGGCGAACATTAAGCGATTACCCGAGCTTTATGAACGTCTCTCGTGCTACGTAAAGAACGTCTCTTTAGAAAAAGTTATGGTTCCAAATTTACAGAAATGATTTTCATTCATCGGCTTCAGAAACACTCTTTGGATTCTTCCTGAAGATAGAACGATATCTCGTCACGTTGAAACATTTCCTCGATACACAAGACGAAGAGAAAACGAGCTACGTTTAACGTATCGTTCGAGATTCGGTTATTTTCAGTTGTCGTCGAGAGATAAACATTTTACAAGTCGTAGGAGAACCCAGGAACGTTTTGCTCGCTCTCATCGACACAGCCATCTATCCCAACTCGCATCGTTGTTGTAAAATAGCTAGACTGAAAGGAGAAAGAAGGTTTATTTATCGTAGGTGGTGCAAACGGCGGAAACCTGTACCGTATAACTTCGTTAATTTTATCGCTCTCGCGTACGTTTCCACGAGGTTGTTTCTTCCTTTCAACGTGTCGTCAGAGCGATACGGTTTACTTCGTAATTAGGTGCACGCGCGTTATCGTGGATTTATGTAACCAGTCGGCATTAGTTCGAATCGGACGTTCTTATTACATATAATCGCAAAAATGTCGACATCGTTATCTTTCTTCCTTCTTCGTCGACCTCTCTTTCCCTGTGTTTCTCCTCCTCTTTCACGCTCATTCGCTCGAGATCTCGAGAGCAGCCGGGGTACTTTCCTACCCAAGTTGGTTTCACTAAGCAAAGTAGGTAACAGTTCAAATACCCAAGTCAATCCGACCACCGACAGGAAGTTCTATCGTTCCAAGTGCTCGCGAACCTCGCGCCACTCCAGATTTCGGATTATCAATTTAGGCATTAGGACCACTTCCCTGCCGTTTCCACGGAACGATGGGGATTTATCTTGGCGCGCGAGCTCGAGGACTTCAATTATTCATCGGCGGTACACCCGACTCTCTTCCTTCGCGTACTATTTTTATCCGAGCTGGAAGAAGAAGCCGTGTTTTACTTCTTCCACCGTCTTCCCCCCCACCTCCTTCGCATCTCCTCCTTTTTTTCGACGTTCCCGGAAACTTCCTACGCGGAGCATTCGTCTGACAATTTTTGAACGGGTAAACGCGCTGCTCCGAGCGTCTCCTTGATTAAAAGTACCCCCTCTTCGTGTCTCTTCTCTTTCTCGACTCCGAACGGTCCATCGTTTCTACTAATTACGTCCTAGTCAGCCTAAAAAGAGGAGGAGATTGTACTCTCGTTCCAACATCGATCGCGAAATGGGAGCACCTTAAATAGAACCATTATTACCATGCATTCTAACAAGAAGAGGTTGGATGCACGTGGAAAGGGGTAATCGAGGGGTCGGCCGAGTTCTTGTCCTCTTCGAGCAACGCCTTTCGAAGCTGGTGTTCGACTAAACTCTCCTGCTTTTCCCTCTTTCTCCTTCCTTCTAAACTCTCTCTACGGATGCGTTTGGCTCGTTCGATGACGAGACGGATATTAACTCGAGCATGAAACGCCGCTACGGGCAAAAGCCGTGCCGGAAATCGCCGACAAACTTTATCGCCGGCGTGACTCAGCCCGTACGTTATACTACGCGCTCGAATTTCGCGGTCGTCGCGAAAGATGGAATAATATAAGCGTCTATCTGTGTAAACGTGTATGCAACGTGCATACCGTACGGTTTATCTTGAGAATGTCTTCTTAGAAAACGCCATAAAGTTTCGTTTCCTTCGATCACTGGAATCCACCTACGAGAAAGAGAGAGAATTCCTGTTCCATTCCAGATTTTTATCGAACGATTAACGCGTATCTTTTTCCTTGACGCGCGTTTCGTGTACTTTTTCGGTCAGCTTGAAGGACATCGTACCGAAAGGCGGTCCTTTTCTTCGCCGGCCCGCATTGCAGCGGCCCGGCAAAGAGAGAGGAGCGATTTACGAATCGTCGTCGATGCGGGGTCGTCCTTTCTCTCCCCGCCGTTCCACCCTCGCCTTCCCCCTTTTCTCTTTGCTCGTCGTCGTTGCCCTCGATCGATCGGCACCGGGGAGAATTTAAGGACGCTTCGTTAAACCGCGGTGCAAAAAAGCTCGCCCGCCGATTGGGTGCACCGAAGCTCTCCTGCTGCTGGAAGCCACTCGGGCTTCGTAGAATGTATGTGTGAGAGAGTGAAAAGATGGAAGAAACGGTACCTACTCTCTTCGAGCCACGTTGAACCATTTCCATCGGTTCATGGATGGATCTTCGGACGGATCCTCTTCGACGATGGCTTTTGGATGACCGCCCAATCGCCGCCACATATTCCTATCGACGGCCCACCCTGTCGCTACTCGACTTATCTATACACTCTCTCTCTTTCTATCGTCCTCGATTTTGCCTCATCGTCGATACGCTTCGAGGATTTACACACAGTCACGATCGAAAAACGCAAATACCTTTAACGTTATTACCTTTATTAAATTGAACATTTTCTTCTCTTTTCTTTCTACGACTCCCTCTTTATCTTCCCTCGAGTTCACGGAATAACCCCCCTTTTACCGCGAGCGCACGCTCGTTCGTCGACCACGAAATCTTCCGAAGGAGACTTTATGCTCGAGAAAGAGGCGTGGTTGGATCCGGTCCAGCGGGGCCTATGGTTCCACCCAGATGTGGATATCAACGTGTGCAGCTTCCTTCTCGCGGCTCGAATTCTCTCCCTCCCTCTTGCCTTTCACCGTTCCTCCTTCCCTTGCTCTCTTTTTACCATTTTCTTCGAGAGTATTCTTTCGAAAATCAAAGAGAGGAAAGGATGGAGATGCCGAGAGAGAGATAAAGAGTCTCGAATCGTTTCAGGATTTTCTCTAGCTACCTCGGTGGAGGTGTTTTCTACCTCGATCGTTTCTACCAAAACCCTTCGCTTCTCTTTTAATTACTTAATTAATCTCTCGCTCGGCGTTATTTTCGTTTCTCCCGTTCTTCTCTCTCTCTCGTTTCATTCTCGTTGAATCTTCCAACTCTTTTTTTTTTTTTTGTTCCATTCTTCTTTTTATTCTTTCTCGTGTTTTCTTGTTTCCTCATCTCTTTCGGACATTCTTTATTCGCTACCCGTCGGCGGACAAACAAGAAATTGGTAATAAAATCGTGGTGGTCGGGCATGCTCAAAGCCCTACGGATGCGCAACAGCGGCGCGTGGGCACGGGCCTGGTAATAAATCTAATTAAGTATTCCGAGCCAATTAGAAAATTACGCTTTAATTAAGACGAACGACCGAGGAGGCTTTCGGTACATAACGCTTCGGAACAGCTGGACGTCCGGTTACGCGTCGGTAATCGCGATGCCAGGAGAGAAGGAAGAAGTAAAGAAAGAACAAGAGAAAAAGTAACGAAGAAAAAGAGAGGGAGAAAAAAAAAGGGATTTCACGAGAACGGTCTCTCTCTCGACGTCTTGAAAGCGACAAGAATCGGATTTTCCTCCGGTCGTGCCGTAAACAGTTAATATTCCACATCCCCGTTCTCATTCTCGTCGCCCGGCTTAAATTTTAATTCGTGCGACAGCCATTTTCATTTTGGTCCGATCCTACTTCGCTTCTCGGGAAGGTATATTAATTTCATGCGGCGTTATTTACGCGGGGAAACACGATTCCATAATGTAATCAGTTCGTAACGCGTTCCACTCTCCTCTTCTTATCTTCCTTTTTTCCCTTCTTTCCCATCACGGACATCGCCATTACCGTAACACCGACGACGGTCTGCCACCTCTTTACTTCATCCTTCCACGAAACCGTCCGTGATATATTAATTATGCATTAGGTCCTTTCGCCGAGTTTGCGCGAATCATGCGGCGAAGGACACGCGACCTATCGTGAGACACGGTAAATGGCTTACCATGATAAAAAATCAAACCAATCGAGAGACCGATTACCATCGCGTTTTCTACGAACTCGCGTTTTAATCGTACGATCGTTTCCCCGTTTCGCGATAACAACATCCAACCGAGAGATATGAAATCTATCGAAAACCAAACTCCATTTTCCAGGTAAAAAACGTTACGATCATAATCGGTACACGATCGTGTAACGATGGTCTTAAATTAACGGTTAATTAGAAACGGTCGCTTTCACGTTCGGTTATTTCGCACAATCGCCGCCGCAGTGCCGTTTTCGCGAGGGCTGGAACGCATGTGAATTTGCCAGATGATCGTCACGATAGCGGGAATAATAAGCGCGGTTAAAACCGCCGTCTATTCGGTGAAGGGTAATAAAACGCGAAGACGAGAAATAGAGAGAAAGGGGTAGGGGGGAGATAGGGGTAGAGGGTTTGAGTAGAGACATGCCAGGTCGGGTTCTTACACATTCGCGTTCGGTCTTCGTTGCTTTTATCAAGCGTCTTTTACCGTTCCTTTTCACCAACCCCCTTCCTTCGGCTGCCATCAACGCTCTCTTTCTCTTCGAGTAACTTTTCCAGAGTGCACGAGAAGCCGTATATACGTCGAGGCGTACGTCTTCCGGCGCTTTACGCCGAGCGCGCTTCTAAAATCCCTTCGCGCTATCCTCCCTCATACGCGCGCGCCCGTCTCCTCGATGTAATCATCCTTTACGCCGTAGCTTTGATACGTTACTACTCTCCATATCAGAGTCTTTCCTTCTCTCTTTTACTTCTCTCGTCCATCCTCGCAATCCTATTATCGCCGTACACCGAGCGTTCCTCCGTGGAATAATCGCGTGCTCCTTTTAATCTCGATAATCGGTGCGTCTTTCATCCTCCAGTACACACACTCTCTTTTCTACGTGGACACCGCACAAATCCGCGTTACCGTTACTTTTCCCGAAAGTTACACCGTATACGAGAATACCCGCGGGAGTTTTGAGCTAAAGTAAAGAATGACAAAGTAAGTCTTGGAAAGAGAATAGGATGAAAAAAGGAGAAATTGAGAGAGAGAAAGAAATGCATGCACGTAACAACGAACCTGCGAACGAAAGCTATAACGAAGCATTCGTTTCTCCTACGCGATTTCGACAGCTCTTTCTCACGGTGGCATTGTTTAGCCGAAAAATCAAGCTCTTTCTCCGGAAGCAGGGAGAGCGATTAATTCCAGGAGAGGCTCGCGTGGCTCTACTTGCGTCGCACGGTTCCTCGCACCCGTTGAAAAACGCGAACGTACCTACCATTGCAGTTCACTGCTGGCACCATCACCACCGCAAGCCGGTTGCGCGGGTCATTCGTTTTCAGTCAGATTTATGGTTTCGTAGGAACGGGTAGTGCCCGTCGAGAGCGTGGAACGACGAAGGGGAGGAGGTGCATGTGGGGAGGTGGTTGGTGTCGAGCCGACTAACGAACGGTTGAACGCGCTGTGGTCTTAATTTAAAAGCACCGGCCGAGCGGTTCCCTCTTCCGGTCGATTACGAGCCGGACAAGCCTTTTCCTAGCCTGTCTCCCGCGAAGCCGACGACTTTTTTTTTTTTTTTTCTCTACCCCTTTTTCGCCTACCCCATTCTCCATAGTCTCCAAACTCTCTCTCTCTCTTCTTCCTTCTTGCAGTTTACCGTCGTCGGTGTCGTCGACGCAGCGTCGTCTTTCCTCGTCGCGGCGTTATCCGGACGTTTATTTACCGTGCTCGTGCCCTCGGGGGTGACCAAGCCAACGTCTACATAAATCCAACCGGATCTCGTTTCTTGTACCTCTCCCTGTCCCCTCGCGTTCGGCTTTCTAGCACGCGGCTATCGCCCGTCGCGATTTTTTTTCTCGCGAAAATTTGCGTGAGTTCTTTTCGACAAAATCTTTCAAATTTATAATATGTGATCTGTGTGAGTTTACTTTAATTTTCTTTCTTACGGATGGATTTATGTATGTTTCTACGTCGGTCAATTTTAGTCTTATTCTGCTCGGATTCGGAGTTTTACGTTGTACCTGTAACATAAATAAAAAGTTACCTTTTTACAACAAGTTGAAAAAGACGCCAAGTCTTGGTGCAGTCTATCTGTTCATCTTGATAAAATTGTTTTAAAAAAAGGAATAGAATGTTTCAATTGCGCCAATAACAATTATTACGATTCAATTCCATAACACTAAATGTAATTCCAATTATAATACTTGTCGCTGCCAAACCAGACAATCAAAAAGAGAAAGAAAGAGACAGAGAGGGGGGTGTGCAGAGAAAAGGAGAGTCTCTGACAGACTCAGTCTGTCAATCTAATAAATAAAATAATTAAAAATCTCAAATATTACGTAACAACTGACAGATGTTTTGAAATAGTAAAATTACCTTTAAATTCTGCTCCCAATTCTAATATCCTTACATCAAGTTCCACGATACCTACTTCCCGCGCCATTTTCCTTATCGTACGTTGTAATTCACTTACGACTTACGTCGAGCGTAACGACGTATAAATTGTGACGTGGAGCGTGAAGCAACGGGAAGGATTAGTGCTAAGAAGACAGGATTACGCGACGAGAGAGGATGAGAAAGAGGAGAGTAGAAGGGAGAAATAACCCAAGGGAACGTTCACCAGCTAGACAGATATCCTCGATGCGTACCTGCCGATTGCATGTTCTACATATGCGTGCAATTATGACGTGCGATCGCGGCCCTGCGAATCACGGGCACGTACACTCACACGTGCAACACACTCGAGCACGTGTGCAGCAACATTCTCCCTCCGTCTCCTCGCTCTTACGCAGCCTATCGCCCGGTGCATTAGCATTCGACGAACACGCATTGCCGCACGTATTTGCAGATATAACGCAAATAAACCTCGCGAGCGGTTCGCACACGAGTACCGTGCGTAATATTCGTGTGCTTGTTGGAGGGTATTCCGCAGTAAGCCTCCCTTCTCTCTTTTTATTTTACCCCTTCCGCTATTTCTCTTCGAGTTGGTATATATATATACGTACCATGAACTCTGTCCTTCTCCCACCCCTTTTGTTTCGCATTTCGCGTCTCTTACAAACGTGTGTACTCGGATATACGAACGTAGGCGCACACGTTTACGAGGTGTTCCCCAACCTCGTCTCCCCCTACTCTCTTTTGGCTCTTACCACCGTTGCTGGCGTTACCGCGAGCAGTACCGTTGCTAATTGCGAATATGGTCATTACCGTTATTTACAAACGCGCGTATCTCACCGGCTCTCGTTCCAGATTTTCGTGGACCGCTTTGAATAGTTCGATCGTGAACCTCTCGTTCTCTGATTCTCTTTTTTTATTTTTTATTACGCGAAGGTAGAAGATAGAAGAGCTGAAAATCGTTTCTGAATTGGCCGGTGAGAATAAAGCCGGAAGTTCTCCGCAATCTCGAACGCATTGTAGACGGTTGCCTCCGGATCTCGTTCGAGAGATCTACCTTGAAAGACGAGAAAGAGGTCGCTCAAAAGGATTTTAATACCTCGTTTTCCTCCTCCTTCTTCTTCCTTTCAGAATTTTAGATCTCCCGAACGCGTACAGACGGCTCGCGGTACCTCCGCCGTCGCCTTTTCGTCGTTACGAGTCGATCGTTTATTTTTACCGTGGACACGAGATCGTCGACATGGAGATTTTCGTCCGTCGTGCTTACGTGTCACGGTAACGTGAAAATATGTTTTCCATCGGTTGGGAAATGGTTCGAGTCGTTTTAAAATCATAACGTGTTTACGAAGTCGAGCCGTAGTTTTACGAGAGAGTTAGCAGCGGAATAAAATCAACGGAAAAATACGTCGAGGAGAAAGACAGAAAAGTAGGGCAAAAAATCGAAATAATCGGGTATGTTTTCCGCGAAATAACGCAGGGTACGATAAGCCGAACGAGTGAAACGCGATAGCCGAGGTAGAAAAAGTTCCGGCGATGTCGCCTCCCTGGATGACTTTCTAGAATACTCCTTTTCCTATCCAGTTTCCGCTTTTTCTTCTCGGTCTCCTTTTCGTACAGAACTCGGCCCGCTTTGCTTCCATCCCTCCGGACATTTTTTTCTTCCGTAGCTCCTTTGGCTCGACCACCCTCTCCACCCACCCCCCGGCACGTCGTCCGGTGTGGCCATTTATACCGGAGGCAGACAGCGAGGCGGTGAGGCGGAATAAATCGCATGCTCCTTTACAAGTGCTGCCAACAAAATAGAAACATCGCCTTCGCCTATCAATTATTTGCCGTGCAATTTACGAGGGATAGCGGTGGAAGGAAGGCGGAGTGTAAGAGAGAGAGAGAAACGGTACGTCCTGGGAAGAGGGTGAAAAGGGGTTATAGCGAGGCTCGCTCGTGCATCCAACGAATAAACCCACCGCCGTTGCAAGGAGATGGCATCTTTACTACCACCTTTGCAACTTCCTGCCGCCCCGCTCGCTTTTGCCTCAACCTCCTTCGCCGTCCTTCCAAGTACCCTCAGCCCCCTTGTTTCCTCCTCGGATTCGCAGTTTCTTCGTCCGTTCGACGGTGTGCACAGTCCAAATATTTCCATCCGCATATTTTAAAGATGAGCGCGCCGATTTATGGCTCGAACGGACCGAACGGTTCCGCAAAGTCGGAGGATCTCCAGACTCGCTTCGCTCTCCCCTCCTCTCGTTCTCTCTCTTTATACGTATATGTACACATACCATTTCGACTCGTACCGGGACCAAAAGCTCGGGAATAAATTGTTCTGTTTTCCGATGTTTTCCGGTCATGGAATCGCTGATACCGCGAGAGGACACGACGATCGGGAAAAAATTTCGGATATAAATTAAGAGAGAGGGAAAGAGAGCTTGCGAGGACGCGAGGAAGCGTTTTATTCGTGAAGAAGTTCCGGTGGATTTCGAGAAACTACTTTGGAGAGTGGGTATTATCGAGATCGGAGATTTGATAATTATGTCGTCGACGGATAGATAGATTATTCGGCTTCTGGCAAAAACTGAATGACAAAAAGAAGATATATAACGAGAAGTACCTAGATTCGATAGGGATACTTAAATAACAAGAATTAAATTGCAAAGGAAAAGACAGATGCTGCCTGGTTAAAAAGTAGGCGAAGAATGGCATGAAAGAGCAACTTTTTGAAAGAGCCACTATCATTTACGCAGGAGTTTTTGAACGAATGTTGGACAAATTAGTTTTTAAAAAACTAGTCAAGTTTTTATTAGTCCGACCAGTGTTGCTACTTAAAAATTATAATCCATCCTACATTCGTTCGAAAACTACTGTGTAAATGATAGTGGCTCTTTTAACAACGTGGCTCTTTCATACCACTCTTCCCCTAACTTTAACGATACCTAAAATACAAAGACACTAATCCTGTAGTATAATATTATATTTACAAAAAAAATTTATTGCAAATCACCGATTCGGTCAACTACGTCCCACGTAGAAAACGGTCCAGCGAGAGAATCGGATGATCTCCCATCGTGCGTTTACATAGTAACAAATAATACAGACAATTAGTTTGATACGTTTAATAATTTAATATCGTATCGGGTTGAATTTTCCCTTGCACCTGTTGCTGGCTCACCGGGATAGAGAGGGTGGGTCGGTGGTGCTGGCGGTGTAGGGCTTTCGGTTGCACCGTACCATTTTGTAACGTCGTGCTCGATCTGAAGCTCGAACGGGGGACGCGACACGTTAACGGCTTTTCGTAATACGATCGCTCGGCGTGGGGATTTTTCGTTTGAAAAGTCGTTAATCGGTCGAATTAAATTTTGCAGCCGGTGGACTAGAGAGCGAGAATGAGCGAAGCCCGTCGAGCGTGAGCAACGAGCGAGCTAGCTAGCGAACGAGGGCCGGTTTTTGACGCGATAACGCGTTAATTATCACCCGGCGATATTTCGCAGCGGCGTCGGCCCGTATTAATTTCAAAAAGGGCCGCGCCATGAAAGCCGCTATTCAGCCTAATTACGGACTGTGGGAGACAATACCGTCGCCTTTCTCACTCTCTCTCTCTCTCTTTCTCTCGCTCTGTGATTTTCTGTCTCTTTCCAACCTCTTTCGTCATAGTCGAGCGGGAGAGTGCCGGGTCGCCGGATGAAGTTTCATTTTTTTTTTTCTTCTCTCAGCCATTCTTCCTTTTCGTATTCTCGTATAGTCGCGAAAATGCCACCCCGCAGCGCTATCGCGTTTCCTCCGTCCTTCCTCCGCTTCGTCCTTTTCTATCTACTCGCCACCCGACCCTTTTCACTCTCTCTCTCTCTCAGACTTCTAAGAGCGAGTACTGAAATAATCAAGCACCGACTTCCTCGCTTTTTTTCAAAGCACGATTACGGATATTACGACGAAGCGATTTTTCTCTTCTTTTTTTTCCCTCCCTTGATAATTATTCTTTTTGTCGGCGCGCCGGCGAGTCCCTTCGATATTCTCGGTCATCCCCGAGAGAAACGTCGATACCGTATCGAGTTTTCCTCGTCATTTCGATGCGAGCTGCCTATCGTCTACTCTCGTTCGCGGAATAATAACTACGGTGACGACTTTAATAATAATAATCGATCGTTTCAGAAGTTCAGCTCGTTCGATGGAAAATATTTAACGTGCGGCGTTGACGTAATTAACGAGTTATTTCAATCAAAGGGTACCAGAGGGGAAGGGCAGGGTGAAGGGTTAGAGGAGAAATAGATTACGCGCTGAACCATCATTCGAAATAATCAAATTGGGCGCTTGGCTGTTGGCCAGGCACACGACTACGCTGCCATTGTATAAATACGTAAATTTGTTATAAATTTATGAGGAGTACATATATAATCGCTCTGACGTCGAGGGAATAAATTTTCCTGCGTAACGACCGGCTAACTAAATCTCTAGAGACTCTAATGAAAAAAAAAAAGGATGTTCGAGAGTTTCTTTTGTATACCCTAGTCCGATGAAAACGTTACGCGTTCCGTCGCATCGCCGGCGTGCCACGGATATCTCCCGATGCAACGTGACGAAGGATAAGCAGAGACGGCAAAAGAGAGAGAGAGAGAGAGAGAGACGTTCCTCAACCTCATTTTCACAGAGATTCCACCGACTCGTTGGAAGTATCATCGAATCGTGCGTTAACGCGTTGACTACCGAAAGCTAGTTAACTAGTCCACATTTGTTAGCCCTGTACTCTAAGACAAGTGTAGGAACAAGTCATAGTGCCAAACTAGTTCTTGAGGTATGGCAGTTGAATGCAGCTGTTGTATTCCCCGTTGTCAAAATGATACTGAACTGTCAAAGTAACTCTCTCTCTTTTCCTCTCCCATCCCCTCTCTGTGTCTCTCTTACTCTTTTTAATTGTTTGGTCTGGCAGTGCTAAGTATTAGAATTGGAATTATACTAAGTGTTACGGAATTGAATTTTAATAATTATTATTGGTGCAATTGAAACATTCCATTCCTTTTTGTAAAACAATTTTATCAAGATAAACAGATAACCTGCGCGAAGACTTGGCGTTTTTTACACCTTTTGTAAAAAGATAATTTTTTACAGATTTCATTAATAATAACAACATGAGGTACGAGGCAAGTTTTTATATTTTCTACCAGTAGTCGACGCGTTAAGATCCATTGATCGGTCAGTTTTTGAAGGTGAATCGGTGTTTTCTATCGGAGCTCGGACACGGTAGATAAAAAAAGAGCAAGTTGGACACGGACTCTAGAGAGAGGGATAGGGAGATTCTCTCTCGAGGCGGTGCGGCCGGTCGTATGGTAGTAGTTGGTAGCGAAACGGCCGCCATAAATCCGAAGGCGAACACATGCTTTGCATAATATAAGCTTCGCTTCTCTCCACCGTTTCTCTTTCTCTCTTCCTCTCGACGTACCGACGAAGCCTCGTCGCGTCGTACGTTTCTCTCTCTCTTTCTTTCTTCCTATTCCCACACGTCTACTATCTCTCTCTCTTTTTCTCCAACTACGTTTCTGTTCTTGCGCTGCGTCCGGAGCATCGCTTTGAACGAGTTCTACCGGTTTTCACGGAGAATCGACCGGCAAAAAGCGACGGAGTCGAGAAGGAAGAGAAAGAGAGGGAGTACCGACGAGGTGGTGGAGGAGGCTACCGGGTCTAGATAGAATCTGTCGATGAGGAGGACCTCCGTTCCCTCCTGAGATTTTCACGACGATAATCGTCCTACTCGAGATCCTCGAGACGCGCAACCTGGTACGGAGAAAAATAGGGGGGAAAAAAGAGAGGGAAAAAGACGGAGAAGGGATGGTATAGAGGGGGAGAGGCGATTTATTCCTATGGCAGACTGGGAAATCGTCGACCTTGGTAATCCACCGAGCTTTCGGGGGAGAAAAGTATCTTCGCGCTTTCTACGAAGCAATCTGCTTCGATGATTCCTTCGAACTTCCAGTACTCTCTCTCTCTCTCTATGCTCCTTGTTTCCAACGCGTCGAGCACCAATTTTCAAGCATATTCCCTTCCAACGTTTTGTTATCGCTTTGTGCGCTATACCGAAGGGAATCGAAATTCGCGCGGAGTATATGGAAATTTGCATGAAAATTCCGTCGAGGATTCGGCATACCTTTTTTGATAGATGATTCCGATCGTAAATTTCGTTTCTTCTCTCGTAGCTACCGTGACTCTCTTTCGTTGCTTATTAGTTTTCCGATGCGGAGCAAAAGGACGCTATAAATTTACGAGGTACGTTAATAGAGCAATATCGAGGCCGGCATTAATACTTTAAGGAAGGAGAGAGGGGCTCACGATCATTCCATTCGATCGAATCATTAAGAATGATATATCGAGATGTGCGAGAATCTTTTCGACGATGCTCACGTAGTACCGGAAAAGTATCGGTTATTGCACGGTTCTCCGGACGAGAATGAGAGCAAGAACGATGGAAAGAGAAGGAACCACGATATCTTTTATCGTGCTAATGAAGGATATCAAAGAAGAAGAGGGGGAAGAACGACGATGCTCTTAACTTACTTCGATTTTATATCGCCCATCGTCTCGCGGATTACTTTCTCGGAATTGTCGCCCGATGAATTATTGATATCGCTGATCGTTCATAAAGCGAGTATCAAATGGACAAACCGGGGGACGACCATGGAAAAAAAAAAGGAGAAATAGAAATTATTTCGTTCCTTTGGAGATTAAATCCCACGTCTAACCACGAATACCGATCTCTTTTTTTTTTGCACATCGATCTACCCCGGTGATACACTTTTCAACGAGTCGACGGGAAATTGTAGATCGTGAGGCTTCTTGCTGCGATTCCGTTCAATTTCCCTACGATTTGAAATGCAGTCATGTTAGCGAGAAGAGAGATGTGCGCACACATCGTGTGGATTATGCAACTTGGATGACGCGTCAGTCGTATCGAAACTTTACCAAATTCCGTCACACGTCGACTATCACCGGAGTTAAATCGTGTTGCAAACGAAGAACGTTTAGACGATCGACTAATGCCAAAAGTTATAAAGAAAAATAGTAAAAGAATATAAGCTGTTCTCTCGAATTTCTATTGCGGTCATTATCGCCTCGTTATCGATAATTAACGTTACCGATGATCGATCGGGCTATCGATCGATCAATCACCGTCTCGAGTGCCGTTTCTCGAGCATCTCTTTCTCTCAAGTAACGTACGATGTCAACGTCAAAGCTGCAGGCACGTGCTCCGAAGTAAAAAGAACGAGAGCACGATGATACCGAAAGAGACGACGAGCTGGTGAAAGAGGGAGAAATGATTTATAGTAACCAAGCGCTTGTAGTTTATCCGACGATCTACCCCATCAACGACTGCCGAGTAATTAACGATAGAAAAGCTCTCGAATTTGCTGGACGAACTTCCTAGAACGGAATTATTATTCCTGGGCAAAAGGAGCTCTCCAAAGTAAGGATGAGAAAGAGGGAGTGGCGAAGCACGCGAAGAGGCCGATTTGCGTGCCCATCACGTTTTTTCTCTGCTCCGTCTCTCGCATCGAGATTTCGTCGTAATGAGAGAGCACGCACGTGCGAAACGGTCCTTTCTCTCTTCTCTACACCAATCTCTTCTTCCTACTCTCTTGCATCTCTCACAGACTCCACCTCCGACACGAGGCGGTGACACGTGTACGCGGCACCCATTTCGTTTCTTGCTCTATCTCGAGGAGCGCGGTACCTTTTATGCAAATCGTAATGGCTCTGGACGAACGAAAGCCCGAGAGCTATACTTAAAGATCGCGCTTACTTTCCTACGTGGATAATCTTGGTCTCTCGTACATCTTTCTATCGTCTTCGAATTTATTCCTACGTTTTTCTTCCTGCTCTAACTCTTTCCTTCTTTTTTATCTCTAAATATACATCTATAACATACTTACTTACGTTATATCACCGTTCCTTCTTCGAGAATGCCGAGACTCGGAGATATCGAAAGAAAAAGAAGAGGATAGAGAACGATGCGGTACAGGAGAGATGATGCTGCTCTTTCACCGCGGACCTGTTGATCTTCGCGAAAAATTCGAGAGACGATCATTGTTCTCCGAAGCTACACCAAGCCTGTGACTATTACGTTCCCCGGTTGGCTCTTTCTCCGGCCGTGAAACGAAATTATCAGAGACGTGACGATTAATAGACGTAACGAGTTTAACTTCGGATCTACCGAACAACTTGCTCACTATTTCTCTTTTTCCTTCCACGCTTTCATTCTATTTTTCTACGAGCTCGTTTAACACCGTCACGATGATCCGTACGATTTCGTTCGTTTCTTACAACGGCGCTGAGATTTTCTTCGAAAGGGAAAAAAGTTCGATCGTTCCTCTCGTTAAGATCATTTCGCGAAGGCTTTACAAGGACTGACCGTGGTTCAACGTCCTTGCGGCGTATCCGAGTCACGACCCTCCTCAGGTTTACCACAATGTTATGAAATCTGTAGGAGACCGCGATCAATGCCGTTAGCAGCGGCGAGCGTAAACAAAGCGAGCGTCGGTCTTCGTGCGTTCCCCATCGAGAAAGGACGATGTTTATTGCGTAGAGAAGGATGAGGGAGTCGAAGGAGCGTTTATACTCGAGTCGTTTTAAATGCTACCTTTTTTTTTTCATAAGAGAAAGAACGAAGCGACGTCGGTGTACAGCATTGCCGAGAGTTATCAAGAGCCGTGGTTATGGTATAGGTCGATGACGTCAGGAGTACTTGGTATTGGACACGTTTCCCAGTTGCCTCGAGAGAATATAGAAAGTAGAAAAGACGTAAAAAAGAGGGAGAGAGAGAGAGAGGGAGACTGCGGAGAAAAAGATGTCAGAATGCAGTGCAGCGGCACTGCAGGGTGGCGCGCAGAGGTCACGTGGGAGCTCCTGACGAGATATCGACTGCTAACCCCTATCGATACATCGATGGACTTCGGAGCCGTATATTCCCGACAGCTATATCTATCTCGGCTCCGACATATCGCGATAGATTGCGCGCCGTCGCTACAAAAAAGCACCAAGAACGAAGAGGAGACCGAGAGAAGGTGTATGTGTGCGAGAGCGTTTGTGTGGAAGAGAGAGAGAAGAGGGCTCACAGAGACGCCAAAGAAGGGTACTCGCGCCACCACCACCCTCTTCATCCCTCTCTGTCACTGTCGAATCCTCGGCAACTGCTTTTTCTTACGTTCTCTTTCTTAGAATTCTTCCTCTTCTCCTCTCTCTCTCTTCTTCTTCTTTCGAGCTCCCCTACGTGTCCTCTTACCCCCGTCGTAATTTTCCACACCGAGGTATCTACTCTCGATCGCGGAGCTTGTCGGCGTTTAGTCTTGCTTTTATTTGAAATTGAAACGAAATTGAGACCTCGATACGCTTCCAGTCCCCTCTCTATCCTTCATTCCTTTTCTTTCTCACTCACGCTTCTCCCCTTGCTTTCCTAGGGATTTCTTTTTCACCCTATACCGAAGTGACGAAACGAGCTTCATCCAGGAAAAGGAATGAGAATGGTCGAGCGCACTTTAACTGGCCCAAGATTGATTTTCCCTTTACGATCAAAGCTAGTCCGTTAGGATTTCGGTTAATCGCTTTGTATACCGGCAAATTCCAATTACTTATCCGAACCGATGGAAACTCGGAATGAAGATGAATCCGATCTGGCCTCGTGCTCTTCGGCTATGAAGGAGTAGGTTCTCGACGATTTTCATTCGGGGCAGAAGAGAAACGTCTTTTAGGAATACGTTTAGTTCATTTTCTCGTGTTGGAGATATTAAATACCATCCTAATTCTATATAGACACTTTTTAAAAGCGTGTAATGTCACGTATGTTACTTCCTTTCATCCGTAATTCTCGAAGTGTAGATGCAAGTTTAGAAAATATAAATCTAATTATTTCTATAAAATATTATTTAAACTTATCTATCTAAACTTATCTATTTTTTTGCTTTGGAGATATTAATCACCATCCTTATTTTATATAAACACTTTTTAAAAGCGTGCAATGTTAGGTATGTTACTCCCTTTCTTTCGTAATTCTCGAAGTGTAGAATCAAGATTAGAAAATATAAACCTAATTATTTCTATAAAATATTATTTAAACTTATCTATCTAAACTTATCTATTTTCTCGCGTTGGAGATATTAATCACCATCTTTATTTTATATAAACACTTTTTAAAAGCGTGTAATGTTAGATATGTTACTCCCTTTCTTCCGTAATTATCGAAGTGTAGAAGCAAGATTAGAAAATATAAATCTAATTATTTCTATAAAATATTATTTAAACTTATCTACAATAAGCAGAATAGCGCAGAACATCTTGTATACGAATTATGCGGTATATTTTACCAACATTATCCCCTTCTCTTTTATATAACTTCTGGAGATATCAATAGAAGTAACGAATACGTTTCGTTCGATTCGAAACTGTAAGTCGCTTAGGAGCGTTGCATCCTACATTTTCCTTTCCCAAACGTATCTACGTCGTTCAGGTTTCGTCGTAGCGGGAGACGGATAAGGAAAAAGGGATAAGGGGAAGTCGCGTTGAAAGGTTTGATTAGTTTTCGAAGTTGTCAACGAGCCGGCATTAAGGCGCCATTGAGATTTCTACGATCCGTCGACTTCTTCCTCTCGTTCGTTTTTCTCTTCCTCTTTCTTGGTCCAGTCGATCGAAGCGTTATCTAGAAAAAAAAGGAAAAAAAATCCTGGTACCTTCGTAATAGAGTGGGAAAGAGAGAGAGAGAAAGGGAAATAGAGTCGAGGACAAATCGAACGAGCGAATCGTTGTCAAAACGATTACTCTCCGGTGCATCGCCTTCGTCGCGAATTAATCACTTTTGCGACAAATAGGGGGAACGAGATTACTAGGATTCGATAAAGAAGACCAGAGAGAGAGATAGAAACACTGGGAGAGATACGTGAGCTACCTCGCAAATTCGCTCTCGCGAGGTTCGCGATTAAAGCAGAGTTCGCGATGTTGCCCACAGAAATATTATGATGCTATAAATACGTGGAAGCTCGTTAAAACGTGACGAATAGCTGTAGGACGAGGACTAGTAGCGACATCGGTAACGGTAGGGGAGGAAGGAATATAATATTAATTTAATCGGTTGGCACTGCCGTTAGGAACGCGCTAGAAATGGAGTACCTCTCTCTCTCTCTCTCTCTCTTGCTGTACTTTGCACCGTGTATTCTGGTGGAGCAGATATGTATCAACGGGAGAAGGAATTAGCACGTGAAATAATACTCTCGAAATTCATTTTCTCGGAAGCCGGTGTAAACCTTTAGATCGAGCATAAAGTCGGGATGTGTCGAGTACCTACATATGCGAGCGCGCGTAATGTAAGAGAGCAAACGAGCTTATGCAACCACGTACGAATTAACGGGAGTAGCTACTAAAAATACGCGAGTAAAGAGAATGATATTACGCACTGTTACGCAACCGTGATCACTCGTGAACAGATATACCTAGAGATTTTTTGTTTCTTCTACCTGAAGAATCATTTGAACAAAGTTATAGAGTATGGACTCGAATTTAAAGAGAACATAATTATCGACGGTTCTTTGGTATCCTTTTTAGAAGGATATCATCGTCATGAGAAAACGATCATCGAAAGGTGTAAGTGGAAATGTCGATTAGCTTGTAAAAGTATCTACACATTCGGAGAAATTGCTTGAAAAATTAGTTTAAATTGGATAAGACACACCCTGGGAAAATGCGAGAAACTCTACCAGGAGTTACTGATTCGAAATATCGTACCGAAAAGTACGGTGCTTTTGGTACGGCAAAGTAGCTTTTTTCATCATAATTTGTATCTACACAAGTCGTAATTTCTAAAATTAATTAAAGCAGAATGTCGAATACTTCGAAGCGTAGGAATAAGCCGTTTGAAACGTAATGAAGTGCTCGAACGTTGACAGGCGATACTGCTCGACCGTTCTCCCTCTCTTTCTCTCCTCTCTTCGTAGTAAGTCGTGGAAAGGAAAAGGTGGGGTCCGACCACAGGTATTTCAGAGATAAAATTCTGCCACTTACCACTCAGGAATTTAGTGCAGTGGAATTTCCAACGATAATTACGCGCCGCCGTGTGCCAAGTCGTGCTTACTCACGAGACGCGAAGACAAATTAGGGTAGATATCCGTTTCTCTTCCCTTTTCGAAACAAGTATTTCTTAATGAATTCTCGACGTTTCGAGTAGGAAAGGATGTGCTACGAAAGTTCGAGCTCGTGGGTGGAAAGGGAGCCGCCGAAGGAATCTTTCGTGGCCGTCCTACAAAAACGATCGCATTTATTTCCCCCATCTCCGACGGGTAACTTCGGCCGCTTATGTGATTTCAACGCGGAAGGAAGGAACTTTGGCGTTTCTCGGCGTCCTTACGATCGTCGAGATATTCCTCGCATCGTAAAGTCGATACCATCCCCGTTTCGCGATAGGATATCAGGATATAAATTTTAATCGGGCAACTTTCGGTATAGACTCTCTTCGTGGTGGTATTTAGGACGAAAAATCCGTGCGCTCGCGTAAAATCGCGTTCGGTCGTCGCGTTTTCTCGTGAAAACCGCGAGATCCTTAAAACGCGAGGTCGCGTTCCTCTCTCTCACAGTTTCTTTCCTCTTTTTTTGAATTTATTTTTTTTTCTCCTTCTTACTTTAATTTTTCATCCTAAGTACGTTGGACCACTTTACCGCTTAGCGTCTCAATTGACGTTAAAGCGAGTCGTTGGTATAAACTGGCTGAAAATAATTTCGCGGGTAAGAGGGCACGATATGCTTTTATTTTTGCGCTACGTTTCGCGAGGTAAGCGTATTTAACTTGCGTCGGCATTACATCCGGTTCACCTCCGCGTGTATTTTACCTTGAGTATCGCGACATTACGAAAATACGGTCTCGCTCCTCGAAGATGTCAGGATGAAGCGAAACGTTTGCTTTCTCGTTTTATTCTATCGCGGTTTATACTCATTGCAAGGACCGTTTCTCTCTATCTGTAGGTAACGTAGAACATCAAAAGTTAAACGGAAATAATTCTATCTAAACCGTAATCGTTTCTCGCATTGAAAAGCGACGAATACGCGAGGACTATTTCCGATGTGTAAAGGCGAGTTCACGCGTTTGCAAATCATTATCGCTTTCCTTCCATCCTCCTCTCTCTCTTTCTCTCTTACTTTCCAACCCCACTCTAGGCTTTCCTCGTCGGCTTTGTCTAATCTTCGACGCTCGTACCGAGAAACTCGACGGAACGCTTCTAATCAGCGGCGAGATCCGTCAAGTTCCTCCGCATTGAGTTACACTCGGTGGAAAGGAGATGGAGAGAGAGAGAAGAGTGGAGTATACCGTGAGGCTTGGATGATTGCACGTACCTTGAAATGCTCCTTTCTCTTCCGGTGTACGGCATCTCTCTCCTTCCTATATTTCGAGCTTGCTCCGCGAGCTCGCAAGAACCGAGAACTTTGATCTCTGATTCTCGTTTTATCTAGAGGAACCTCGAACTTAGACTAAGCTCATCCAACGATCCCATACTTCCATCTCTCTCTCTCTTTCTGTCTACACCTCTAGCATCCTCATTCGTCTTCCTCCTCTTCTTTCCTCCATCTCCGTTTCGCGTTCAACATTCTTGGTGCAACGTAACTCTCGTGATATACACGTAAGATCATGACTCATCGTTACACGGTCCACCCAAGTAAGACGATGTAAGGTTAATCTTATAAAGACCGTCGAGCTAAGACGTCTTGTTCCCAGGAAGGAGCTAACACGCTGCTCGATGTTCTCCTCCGAAACGATCGAAACTCTCCTTCTCTCCTTTACGGATATTTCCCATATACATTTCTCTCTCGATACGAAGCATCGACGTTTCTTCGACGACGTTGTTATAGCCGGTTTACACTTGACACTCGAAATCCACTCGAAGTTAGTACGTTCTGCGCGTTTCGAACACTCCACTGGCTACACGACTACCAGTAGTTACGGACAGTAACGGCCGGACGTGCATTCGACGCGGTAAGAACTTTCAGGAGTTACGCTTGCCGGATCACTTAATTGTGCTTGGTAATCGGTGCCATTTCCTTTGCGACGGTCAATCTTTTACGGCCGTGGAGAAACCGAGAAACGGATTTGTTATTGGGAATACGGTTTATGTGATCGTTTGTCGAATAGTATAGTAATATTCACGAGCATTCGCTTATCGTTAAGAGATCTGGCTAATGCAATTTTAATAGATTTTATCTGAGCTATTAATTTATCACGTTTATTTAATTACGAATTATTAAAGCATTAATTAATAAAGCATCGTTGGTTAAATCTACTTAAATCGACCGTAATGTTCTATAGGTACACGCGTGTGATAGAAAACTAAAGATACGAGGTTGAAATAAAATCTTCAGGTTGTTTTATTACCAAAAGATGAAAAATACGATTAAATAGGGTAAACCTCCCAGTAACTGGCCACTTTAGCACTCTGGTCAGTTCACGTTAGTGTTTTGTTAAAATGGATCACAATATTAATGTTTTTGTAATACCCATGTATAAAATAAATCCTCTTTTATAGATTTGAATTATTATTAAGTAAAACAAAACAATATTGGGTATATAAATTTACATTGTTTGAAAAATAACAGTACTGTAGTAGTAACTGGCCACACAATTTAATTATTTACAGTCATAAAAATAGTAATTGGCCACGTTATACAAGTATCATTTGGACACTAAGAAATCAAAATAAATCACAAAAATTCATAGAAACTTAATCCAAATGGCAGAAGTACCTAGTGGCTAGTTTCTGAACGTGGCCAGTTACACCTCGTTTTACCATATATAAGAATTTAGCGTTATATACGATACGTAGCTTACTAGTTTCGCACGATCACCTTGCTCGGACACTACTGAACTTCCACACCATCGTAAACAAACGAAACCGAAGAGTCAACAAAAAGACCGCTATGTTTACATCCACTATCCAGCTCTTATATTAGAATACAATGATTTATTACGTGCGAGCCGAGGCGACTAACTTCGACATAAACCTGCTCGCGAGTCGGGACTGCGTTACCGAATAAAAAAATTACCTCGAGTGTTTTCGGCGTATCGACGTCGACTGATCTGCTGACAAAAAGGGAATAGGGGCTTGCCGCAAATTCCTCAGTTTTTCCCCACTGTTTTCCTAACAGCTAATACATAAACACTCATCACTCCACGTTCGTTTGTCACCTCGTGCACATCGTTTTGCTGCTATTTGGCTTCACCGCTTTATTTCGCTTAGAAATCGCTTGTATCTTCATGATACCGTATGTATCTTTACAATACTGCCTATTTTATTTTCATTTTGTCGCTTTGCTTGATTTAACACTTTGACCGCCGGTCATTGGTGACCATCACCTATTTTTTCAGTGAGACTGTGGTAATCACCATCAATAATCATGGATAACTACTAGTGATAAGAATATAGTCTTATTTAACCATATTATACATAATTTATTATTATATACCTGAAATAATGAACATTTTATTATGATTACTCGAGGTAAAATTCTTACAAAATTCAGTGGCAATCAAAGTGTTAATAAACAGTGCTTTACGTTTTCTACGCGTGTCTTTCACACTACTCTTACAATTTTATACATTCGTAAAATTATGGAATCGTAGTTATCCTCGTTAATATTCGAATAAACGAGTAAACGTTTATCGAAAGCGCATTCCGTTTCGTTAAATATGTTTTACGGTGTTACGGCTAATGAAGCAAAGGGAGAAAACACGTCGTAGGAAAAGCGATACCGCGCGAGACTGTCGGACGCGTAACGATCTATCCGTATGCGTAAACGTAGACAGTCTTGTCTCTTTCCTACATTCGCGTTCCTCGTATTCCTTCCTTCGAGATCAACTTGTACGCTCGTAGCGGCTGCACGAGCTTTATTAACGTTTTACTGCCGACTTTATTGCTGATTTACGCGCGCGGCTACCTTCGCCTTGTATCGCATGGCCGACTCGTTCGCGAACGACGACAGAAACGACGATGGAGAATCGATGTCCTCTCACCGACTAGGACTCCATCGTTCCTACGAGAAATTATTTCCTTTTGAATAGAAAATTATACGTTTATTCTTTTTTCCTTCATTTTGTTTATAAAAAACATATCATAGGAGCTCTTTAACATTAAAGACGATATTTACATGGTCGGTATATCGTTCTTCTAGTACTTACTTCGTGGAATATTAAGAAACTCGAGGATCTTCCTACGTACGAGATGATGGCTTTACTCGGAATATTTGAAAGCAAGGAGAGAGAAGTTCCTCGAAGAAAGCTAAGGATATCATTGACCGAGGAGAGTAGCATACTTCAACGAAAGCCATTATTCTTCCTCGAAGCGTACTAACCGAAGCTTGCGAAACCCAAGACGTCGTAGCTTACGTGCGGAATGAAGTAAATGCGTGGCATACTGTCAGCCTGCCTGGGTTTAACTTATGGTGAAATGGGAGAACCTTGATCAGGTGGCAACGGCAGTTTCTTAAAACGCCTCGAGAACTTTTTCGACCGTTCTTTTGGTCTGACTTTAAATGTGTCACGCGAGAAGGAGGAAAGGATCGAGATATCGACAAATTTATACTAATGCAAATACTCGATGCAATTTTTCAAGCACTATAAATCGATGGAATATATTTTCTTTACTGTTTTAATTGAAGAAATAACCTATAGACGTCCTCGTGAGGAAAAGATCGAGGGAACGAACTTCGAGGCACGTTCGTTTACATTAAAGCGGACAGGTGTTTCGTCGGCACGAGGCCTTTCACACATGCATGCACGTAGGCGTGTTGCTCTCCTAGGACGTGGAACAGGTGCGGTGATTAATGGAAGTAAACTAGTTCCTCGTGTCCCCAGGATCGTTATCGTTCAATGGGTTACCTTTCTATCGAGCGGCCGAGCACCATAGGTATATTAGCCTTAATAAGTGGGAAAGACCAAAAGGAGGAAAAAAGAGAAAGAAATCGCGTGTAGGTAAGATAATCGCAAACGATTCGACAAGTGGGAACCTTTTCGCTCGATCGGCGACGTAGTAAAATCGAGAAAATCGATCGCGTGTCTCGTTGAACGTTTTCTATACATTAAAAATATTTAACAGCTTCGATGAGGGGAGCAGGGAATAAAATTTACGAGTACTTATTTCGATAACCACGTTTTCCATCTCTCCTTCGAAGACAGGCCGTGGGATCGCTGAATGAATTTA
Source organism: Ancistrocerus nigricornis (assembly GCA_916049575.1). Classification (NCBI taxonomy): domain Eukaryota; kingdom Metazoa; phylum Arthropoda; class Insecta; order Hymenoptera; family Vespidae; genus Ancistrocerus; species Ancistrocerus nigricornis. The sequence goes on from OU696667.1 coordinate 26,267,571, forward strand.
CCTTTCGAAAAAGAGGGAGAAAAACAACGGTACGAAACGGTAACGTTGCAAATTACAGTGGACGGGTGTAAGCTAATAAAATACGGGCCACCTGTGCTTCTCTCTCTCTTATACCACGTCGGATATGCTGGATGGGACAGGATAATATGCATTTGTACGGTAGATACGTTATAAGGAAACCCTATTGTCGTTTCGTGGAAGGGAAAAAGCGAGCGGATTACTCGCTCATCGTCCCGCTCGTCGTCGCCAGCCGGTAGTCCTCTCTAATGTAGATTATTAATGGTTTACCAAGATATCTTCTTATCTTTTTTTCCAAGAAAATCCGAACTTCCGTTGTATCAATTTTACGAAGCACTTTCGAACTTCTTTCCTCGGTTTCTCGTAACGGATTACGGGTCGAGATGATCGGCTTTATGAATTATTTACGTATCGTTGCAGTCATACATGCCGAAGAAACGATAGCATTACCTTCGAAACTCTATTCGACTTTTCGAACGGACCCGAATCGACCGATATCTCGCTCGAATTATTCGACTCTATTCCGACGATGCGGAGGATTTCGAGATTTTTCTTACTCTCGTCCGAAGGAACTCCGAGGAAAACTCGTTGTTCAGGGTCACGAACACCGAGAAGTACGTTTTTTCGTAAGAATCGGGTGTCATATTTCCATCGCGATAGAATCGCGTTGAGTAATTAAGGTGCACGGGTTCGTTCTTGCATTATTCATATCCCAGCGTGTACCTTATCTGATTTATCCACGCATGTAACGATCGCCTCTGTTATTAAATTCCAAAAACGCTCTCGTATGGTATACCTACGCAGAAACGCGTGCTTCCACGGAAAAGTTTTACCTCCTCTTAAACTTCGACTGTGTCGACGCATAATTTATATCCTATGCCGGACGATTTCTGCTTTCCTCTTTCTCACGATTATTTCTTCATAAGGAGAGACAAAAAGAAAGAAAGAAAGAAAAGGCAGTACAATCGTGGACGGTAACGACGCGTAATTACACAAGACGAGCCCCGACGCGCGTGTCGACGATGGTTTAATCATTTTAACCTTCCTGTGCGTTCACCTCGACGCGTGAACTTTCCTTTCAACGAGGAAAAACTTCAAAGATCGTGTTTGAACGTTTTACGAGAAGAAAAATTAACCTTCGTCGAGATAAAATAACAGAGAAGTTTTTTTTAACATGGGACACACTTTATTTTTGGATATAAAAACTAACATTCTCGTTTAATTCCTTCTACCAATGTACGTAATTCTCTTTATCTTCTTCTGCATCGTTAAGAATTTCATTTAATACAAAAATAAGAGTCTTAAAACGAAAAGACAAAAATCGCAATTTCGACTTAGAGCAGAGCCACCGCGATGCCGCGTAGTCACCGCACGAATTCTCTTGCATACATACAAACCTACACCTACATATACCTACACAAAGTTACATCGACCTGCCACACAAATCGTAGAACCGACACAATCGTCGTGGTGTGTGCCGCTTAATCGCGTTACATCGATCTCGCACGCTGCCGCAGCTCTCGATGCTTTACCGGAATAGTTACCGATGATAGCTATGTGTGCGAGCGCCAATGTACCTGTATACTCGTGCACCCATTCTCTCGGAGTAGGTATCGAAATCGGATGGAACAGAGGCTCGCATAATGCGAAGGAATATACCATCGAGCGAGCTAGCGTCGTGTGAGTGTCTCGTAGTATCGGAGAGGTTACGGCATGTGGAAGCTCTTGCTGGTGGTAACTCGATGCATCGGAGGAGGAGAGTAGAAGATGCGATAGAGTGAGCAAGCAAGGAGATCGAGCAACAACAATACCGGTAAATGAAGCAACGGTAACTCCGTACCAAGCTCCGTGGTATCTTCAGCGACGTCTGCTGCCAAAGATAGTGTCCTCGTACGTGTGCGGTGAACGTACCTTGGGCGTTTTCATCCCCGTTTTCCCTCTCTCTACCTTGCCACCATCTATATCTCCTCACCTTCCTCGAGGCAACGTGTGTTTTAGAGCGGCGCAGGAAGGTCTTGCGGTTTCGGGGACGCGCATACCAACGCTTGGCGCGTTGTGCTGCAACGAGGGAAGGGTAGGGGTGTTCTACAGAGGGGATGAAGAGAGAAGGCGGTCCATACATGGAGCCGAGCACAGCTTGGATAAGGGAGAGAGAGAGGGAGTTGGGACGCGCCTATCGTAGGTCCATAATTACGCGAAGCTGCGATCGACGAGGCAGATTATTAGGCGACGGAAGTCGTAACGGCCCGCTGCTCGAACCTCCGCTATACTACCTTATACTACCACTATTACTCGAGTACTAGGTCTCTACGATGAAAAGGACGAACTTCTTCTTTAAGGGAGAGAGAGAATGGATTTTTCCAAGTCTTCGTACCCTGCACGGATATATCGCCGTTTAAAACCGTCCACAACAGCTGCTGGTTAAAATCGATTCGTTTCGTCGAAGGCGACGCCAGTGCTTCTCATAATCCCCACCTCTTCTCTCTACTGCTCTTTATGTCTTATATTTAGGACGCGTTTAGTGTCGGGACTTTCTCAACGCTTCCGTAGATTTCTCTGGTCCATCCTTTCCGAGAACTTACTGATGATAAAGCCGAACTTTTTTTTTATCTACTAACACTTTAAGTCCTATACGATGTTCTCCGTGCCAAGGTTCTATTCGATGTAGGGGTCAAGTGACGTCTTTGGATTTTAAAAATCTCAAATAGTACAGAAACCAGATTTTTTTAGAATAATGTTTAACCCTTTGCCTTATAATATCGTGTGAGACACGTTGTACAAATTCTGAGACGAGTATAAAAAGCATGAGTCACACTCATGGTTCAATTCTTCCAAGTTTATTTTTTTATATATTTGTTTTTTATTATTCATTAGTCTTTGTTTGGACATACTTGTGATTGATTTTTTCTCAATTTCTAGTATTAATTTGATTGAATGCCCAATTAAATCATAAGGCAAGGGGTTAAACTGGTCAGACCACGGTTGTTGCAGTGAATCCATTTACTTGTCAACGATTTACAAATAGAGAAGATCTTTTATTGCTCATCTTCGAATCATTAGGGAATTTAAATCGAAGACTGTGACCGACTACCATATAACGGGTAATCGTTGTACTGTTTACTCTAGATGGTAAGCAGGGAGAACGTGCGGGAGAAATCGAGGAAGTAGCAAGGAGAAGAGGCTAATGTCGAGAGGCTCGAGAACACGGTGCTGCATCGAGCGTGACTACAGACATACTATGCATAGTGGATATGCTTCGATCTCTAAATAATTAATCGTCGTTCGAGCGTACGAACATCGGGACCGATCGTGATCTCACGAACATGATCACTTATCCTAGCTCCAATCACGTTTCCTCCTTTTCCGTTTTCAGAGATGCTTCTCCATCGTGAACGCGTTTCGACGTGCTACCTTTATCGAGTTTAGATTAGGTATGCCGCAAACTCTTCCCTGGATTCTTCCCGTCATTATTTAATAACGTCGTTTGAAAGTACACGACGAGTATCATCGCGTAGTTAGCGACCTAGATCGACCTCGATTTGTCTCGTCGAAGTTCCGCAGGTATAACTTCTTGAGCTACGACCCCACAGAGTACCTACGCTATCGCGAGTTATCGCTTTCTATTTATGAAGTAAAGATGTTCGAACGTTGTTTCCCCCTCGTGGATTTCTCGTCCTTTTTTTTACTTCAGAATGAAATTTCATGACTGGTTTTCGTTTGGAACGCGATGTAACTTTTGAAACAAGCCGTTGGTCGTAAAAATTAAGTCGATCGGCGAGATTGGTCTTTATTGGCTCGACGCATCCCGTCGAGATTTTATCGCTTCTCCTTAAACGAACGAGTGACAGTAAATTTACTAAATATATCTACACGATAAATTGTTCAAAGAAACTGTAGATTGATCGCTTTAAAAATAATAGTTTTACGTTTCCTTAGTTTGTATAATTAAAAAAAGAGATATCGTTCTACGATCGAACGGAATTCTTCCTTCTCGTATCTTTCGACGCATATACAAATACGTATATAGATCTACATGTATATAATACGTGCATCGGGGTCGTAACGAAAGTTTTAAACTGCAGTTTCGACTTTGTGACGTCGACGCCAACTGTAGCGGCATAAATAGTAGCATGAAGCGGGTCTCTAGGTGATATAGCGAGGTCATACAGCATTTACATCGTCGATCGACGTAAACGTATAAAAGTTGCAGCACCGACGTTTCCTGGTATCTATGCTCCACGCGAATGTCGGTCGGATCGCAGGTGGTGGCTCGCTCGAGTATGTTTTCCGTTCGCTCGGATCGCAAGATCGGCTTATAGTCGCAAAATTATTCGAGGTAGGAGGCTCGATCGTCGAAAGAAACGTATAAAAGGGGAAATCGATCGTTTTGTTCCTCTTAAAGAAAGAAAATCCATCGAGAAGACGTTAGCTCGTAATACGAGAGATTTAATAAACGTCCAATCGAGCACGAACGAGTCGAGAAGTCGGTCGACGGACGGATAGACGGAGGTAGACTTCTGTTCTCGGCACGTAGAGACCACGATATTTTCCGTATCGAAGTATCCGTGTCTGGAATGAAACGGGACGTAAATGGACTGACCGATGTGCTACCGGACTAAACCCCCCCTCTTTTTGGCGAGATTTTTCCCGATCAAAGATCAACGTTCCTCTTCTTCCATACGTTCCGAATTTTATTGGCGGCGGTGTACACGCGAAAGAAAAAGAGGCAGAGGAAATATGTCGTTGGGTGATCGCGAGCTTTGCCAACGCAAGCAGAAATAAAATATTTGAAACACGCGCCGAGTTCTCTACCCAGCCTCTCTCTCATAAAAACCTTACCACTCCGAACTCTTTTTTTCTAGTTTTCTTTTGCCACAATCCCGCGGTCGCTAATCCGTCGATAGAGTTTCCACGGTAAGCAGGAGTTTTTTGTGTGCGCAAAAAGGAAGGGGGGAGCTGTTTGCGGTGGACTCGCCGGCCGACAAGAGACGCATTACATTTGGCAGCGATTTCACTCAGCGAGATTAAGCTTATTTTCGCAGTGGGCCGATCTTGTTGCCAGCGTCTATTTTCTTCGGTTCTATCCTTTCTTTCTTTCTTTCTTCGAAGGTGTTCGATGTAATTAGAATTACAAGAAGATAACAAAGAGTTCGACGAGATCGTAATTTGCAGATTTCTTTGGCAAAATAAAAGTGATGATGGACGACGAGGGTGTTGTAGAAAGAGGGGAAGGAGTCGAAGGTTTCCAAACAATATTCATGGAAAGGGGACGCGCGCGATGGGTGTCTAATAATGGGACGCTCGTTGCCTTTGAAGTTTCCGCTTTCGGAGTTTCGGCGTTAATTGATGCGAGTCCGCAGTTCGAAAGATCAGCTCGAGTACTTCTCGGACCGGCCGTTCTCTCCCACCCGCGAGGGAGCACCGTCGAAAACCCTCATCGTTCTCCAACGGGCTTTAACGAGGCAAGATTACTTCGTTCGCTTCGGAGATCGTCCTTCTTCTTCGATCCCTTCGTCTCTTTTACTCCTTTTCTCGCATTCGAGTTCAAGTTTTCGAATTTCCTTGGCCAACTTCTATCTCACCTCTCTCTCGTTCCCAAGGTCCAAAGAATTTGTTCGCGTTTCCTGGATATTCCAAAGATATCTTGCTCCTTCGTAAAGTGCTCCCAAGCTTTTCCAAGGGTTATTACGATTTTTCCAAAGAAAAAAGAGAGTTCTCGTCGCGTCGATTATTCTCTGGCGTAAATCCGAGGCGACAACTCGAGAGAGGGAGAGAAGGCTTCGTGTAAACGTAAATTCGGGCGTTACGGGCGACGAACGAGGGAACTACAAGTAAAAGGGGGGATGGAATAGACGACCGGAATTTGTACCCGTGGTAGGAGGCATTTATTCTCCGTTTCGAATACAATGCATAGGATGAAATATTTCAATATTTCATGAACGCTCGGGAAAGCCGCCTGAGAATCCGTCGTTCGAGACTATCGATTCCTCCTACCGGTTACACGATTCTTCCTACTAACTTTCTCTATATCTTTATCCCTTTCTCTTTCGAAATGGTAATCATATATCTACTCGAGAGGAAGAGACACTTGTCGTCGAGATATCCTAACGATACTCTCGATCGAAACGGTTCTAAGCATCGTCTTGACTTATCCTAGCCAGTGTTGAGATAAAACAACGATAAAATGTGAAGAAATACACCATTGGATTCGGTAGATCGACTTTCCGGTATGTGCCATATAGAAACGTGTCTGTAATCGATACTTTCTTGTTTGCATGGAGAAGTCCAACGTATTCGGAAAATCGCATTAATGGTTGCTGCAGCAAGTGAGCAACGTTTTCCGGTCTTTCGGTCGATACATCATCGATGAACGATCGCACGGTTGAAACGTGTTTGCGCGGAACGTGCCTTTGTCTACTTTTATTTCTCGCCTACACGTTGCACGCGTAGCTTGATAAAAATAGAGACTGATACAGGGCCGATAGAATTTTCGATTGTGTCAAAAAATTGCACAGATTTTTATTTCAGTTTAAACAAAAGCTTTAATATTGTTTATTATTAGGTCTATTATTTAGGACATCTATTATTTCATAAATTTCTTTTTCAATTCTACTTACCCAGGTTTTAATTTCATTTCTCATTTTCTTTTACACCTAACATCTAACGTCACAAGAAAAATATTCCCAGGCGTTTTAAATCGAGTCGACTGTAGCCACAAACCGAAACGACGGATATTTGATACAGAAACGATACGCGTTTCGGCGAAGCATTCTAGACGGGCGTGCCGAATGTCGCGAAGCTTGGCGTAAATTTCACGACGGGCAAAGAGAGAAAGAGATAGAGGGTAGAGAAGGGCCGAAACGCGTCCGTAAAGAAACACGAGCATACACCGTTGGACTTATTGTGAGGGGAACAATGGTAGGAAACGCCGCGTAGCCTCGCAATCGCATAAATTAGAGGGTCAGCCTTCCCTCTCTCTCTTTCTTTAGGAGTAAGAGGAGGAGGACATTTCGGCCCTCTCGAGCGACCCTTCCCTCCGCGCATATTAAATGCAGCACGCCTCGTGTCCCCGCCCGTTCGCCAAGGTATTCCTAAATTCCGTCGTCGGGCGCCACTTATCTCTGATTTCGTAGTCCTCCATTGTACAGCCGTGCCGACCTGCAGAGAGGGAGACCGCTCGACCATAGTATATACCTACGTATTCGTTCGCCAAGCACGTAGATAAAATTCACTTTTGGACACGTCCCACCAACGGAGCTAACGCGACCATTTACCGATGGACCGTCTTCGTACTTCTTCTCGTTCTCCTCTCTTTTTTTACGTCGTGCAACTCCTTCCTTGCATAAATCAGCGAAATCCTTTATGTTGAGTAACACGTTAGAGTTATGAGTTATCGCGAGAAGATCCGCCCTTCCTCCTTGGATCTCGTATGAGAGAAGAAAGAAAAAAAAGGAATAGAAGGGTGGAACAACGATCGTTCGTGCGAGAGAAAGGGGGGAAGATTTGAAGGGAAGAAAAATCGTGTTGTCCGTTGCAGAACTTCGAAATCCATCTTAGCAGGTGGAAATATCTCGCGAGAAGGTTGCCTGTATAAAAAAGAGAAAAGAAAAAATAAGGAACGTCGAAAGCTTCCTCTCGACGATCCTCTCTTACGGTCCGTGCTCCCTTCTCTTCTGTCTGCTACTTCGTCATCGTGATTTAGCAGCAGCAGTGGGTACCAGGCAGCACACCAGCTTGGGATATCTTGGTTTGATGTTTGCCCGAGGCAAACTGGGGCTCTCGAGTCCATGGTGATAGCCGTGTAAACAAGAAACACGTCGCGGCTTTCCGCGACTTTTCGCTCCTCTAATCGTGATAATAGTTTTCTCTATGGTCGTTCGATAAGTATTTTTTTTTAAACGTAGTGTCTAAACCGTATATCCTTTCCTTTTTACCTTGATTATATACCAGACCAGCCAAAAACTTGTCCTTGCATTCGCCATGTACATTTCCCCTTTCGGTCGTCCTCTTCTCGCGACGCTGTTTGCGCGCTCGTTAACACATTTTCAACTGTCTTGTTACCAACCCTCCTTTCGCCGCCTCCCTTCTCTTACTCCTTGCACTTCCACGTTCAAGAAAGAGAGACATCGTTAATTAACGTGCTTCGTATGGGGAACGCCGCTATAACTACGTTTGCCGATATTCCGAGAGAGAAGCCAAAGCCGCGTTCTAACTTCCGCGAGACGACGAGACGCAGGAAAGACGGGATTCCCGCGTTCTCGATTAATCTTATCTTCCCCTCATTGTTTAACCGTCTTAATCAGCGTTATATGGGCGGGTCGTTGATTTACGAAAACTTTCGACCGACCGCTCTATCTCTCTTTCCTCCCTCTATCTCTCTTCCACCGTTTCTCGTATATCTACGAACGAGTGGTGAAACTTTTTTACACTCCCGAGCTATTCTTCATTCGAACGTTTCAACGTTGGGTTCCGGGGAATGAAAAATTGTGGTTTTTAACTTTTTACTTAAGCAAATATCACGACGGTACAACAAGGTATTTTATAATTTTCATATATTTTTACGGTACAGTTCATTGAGAGAAAAATTTTAATTAGTAATAAACCGGACACCCTGTATACGATCGTATAGAATAGGCATTGTTAAGTAAGATGGCTTTTGTTTCAACGTTCTACGATGTCTAGTTTCCAAGATACGAGCCTTTAAAAAATGACCGATTCATTGATCGTAAGTTCATTGAAGGCATTCATAGAAGGCTACTGCTTACGCAACGCTACGAGAGTGCGTACGTCTATAGTAAAAAAGGTGTCAGTTTTTTTCGCAACGAACCGACTTGGTCCGGTAGCGTGTAGGCTACTTTAGACGTCCTTGCCGAGACTTATTCCCGGAATTTATATAGGTGAGAGAACGATGCCCATATACGAAGGGGGACTTCGTAGCTCGTATACAGTTTTTTGTCGCTATCGTCGTCGTAGTATTCGCAGCTGTTCTTTTCCGAGAAATAATATAGGTCAGTGTGCCGATATGCCGAAGGCCCGATATACCAGGTGTTTTTTTCGAAAAAGATGAATAAATTTTTTAATAATCAAAATCACGTTCGCGATTAATTTTGTTTAACGAGTGACGTTATTTTTATAAACAAATAATTAAAAATTTAAACAATTTTTTTTTTTATAAAACGATGTTAAATAAAATTACGATGGTCTGATACCGGGTGTCAATTTCGAAAAAGATAACAATTTTTTAAATAATTGTTAATACGTTTACTGTCAACTTTTTAAAAGAAAAAGTCATTTTTGCACAACAAATATTTGAAGAGTCAATCAATTTTGCATAAAATTTTTTTCACTAAACTTGATAAACTAACGAGAATTGTAAATTCTTTTTAACAAAAACGCACGCAAACGAAAAATACCCACGTTTGGCATAAACGATTTTTCCTTCTCTCAACGCATCGTCGTCTAGGGACAAAAAGAATCGGTGGCTGTAAAGACTTCTTTGGAGGTGTAATTAAATCGATCCCACCGTGTCTTTCCCTTCGCGGAACTCTCGTCGACGGACACGGAACGATCGAGTAGACTTCTTCGCCGGTGGTGGTCGCTACCGATTTATATTCGAGTGTCGTCGTAATCGCGCAAAGTACGGAACAAGAATCAATTCCCTCGCCTGGAGGATGGTTGCAAGGTAGAAGTGGTGGTGGTGCCGTTCCGGTCAGAAAAGAGAGGGAAGGATAGCTGAAAGTATGTACGCGATGGGGTACTTGTACGAAGAACTTTTCACGGAGTCGGGTTTGAAGTAGCCAGACTCTTTTCTCTCTCCCACTCTTTCTTTATTTCCTCACGGTCTTGCTCCTTTCGCTCCTCGTTCACTCTTAATCCACTTTTTCCGAAAGCGATCGTTTCTCTTTGTTCCCCCAATACTTTTCGAAATTATCAAAACGAATAGTCCGAGTTATACGCTCATTGTTCTTCCACATACAACGATCATCGTTCTTTCTTAAAGCGACGTCGCGGTGGATACACGTCTGAAAAGCGGAGCGACGTAGAAGGAGAAGCCATACACTCGAGGAGAATGGCTTCCCCTTAAGAGATTCGACCCAAAACAGTCTACAAATTCGTTCGCTTATTTTTCTCATTCCTTCCTTCCTTCCTTCCTCGTTGCGGTGAATTGCTAAGAACCATTCGCAAACGTGCTCGATGTCGTCGTCGATGGTGGTCTCGTACCGAAATCGTTAAAGTCGTTTCCAATGCCGTATCCGTGCGGTACAATCTGCGATAGTCGAACTTTCTCTCTCTCTCTCCCTCTCGACAGAGAGAGATTTTAGTGGGAAACTCGAGTATACCGTAGTTGCCGTGAGTCGCGGTACTCGATACCGTCGCTATGTTACACGAACGTGCATGGATACGTACGTAGATACATACACGCGTATACTAGGAGGACTTTTTCCGATCTTCTCGTTGTAAACTGCGTTGGACCCTCTCTCTGGTATATACAGCGCGAGGAAGTATTTATGGTCAACCATCGCGATAAGGTAATCCGAGCCGGGCTATCGTGACTGCCGGGGCTGGGAGAATGAAAAAATCGAGCGGACCGATAAGGTTCCGAGAGTATAAAGACGCCATTATCGTGAATTGGATTACCTATTAATGGAGAGCGACTTGCAGGCGACGCGATGGTTTTGTTGCTCCCCGAACGACTTCGTTTTCCCCCGATCGATGTCCCCTTACGCGTTCGACATGCGACATTTCGATTCGAGATACTTTCGAATCGGCCGTTCGATTCGTACAACCGTGTCTCTTCTCTATCTATCTCTGTGTCTCTCTTAAAAGGTTGGGTAGCTATTCGCTTTAATGGCTTTATCCGATAGCGAATAATTTACGAAGGAAGTGGAATTTCGGTATATGTACAGAGTGTTTCCAAAATTGTGGTACAACCGAATCGACGATATAGAGTACACTTTTTTCGTCCAGGGTTTCGTTCCGAAAAGATCTAGTTTAAAAATTGATTAGATATCGATATCAAAGAAATTGTCTACATGTATAAATTACTTAAAAAAATCGAATTCGAGTAAAATCTGCGAGTATAAAAGAAATAGAGCGTCGAGGACCACTCGACATTGTATTATCCTCAAAATCGGTCTTGTCGAGTCAGACTCGAGTGCAAAGAGTTAAGATATCCCAATTGATATTATTCGCAAATATTAATAAGAGCAGTTCAGAATTTTGTCCAAGTGCAACCTCTAAGCTCCGTACTTAAAAACTATATTCTATATTTTCTTTTCCCTTTTATATCACTAATCACTCCATGACCGATGGTAACAAGATTTCGAGACCACTCCGTATATTTCCCCACCGATCGTTATTTCTATTTTATGCATTCCCGAATCATTCGTCAAGCCGAAGAAATCGGCTGCCAGTAGCGAAGCCGCTACGGACATGGGAAGAGCAACGGTTTAGAAACGACGAGGCATCGATTATCGTTTAGGGCCGGACGTAACGATCCGCCTAAACCGTGAGCCACGGGCAGGTAACTCGCGTTACAGTCAACACGTTAATGCGCGCAAATTCATTGATTAATAGGTGTCGGTGGTATCGATTGTCATAGCCACGCATAATATTCTCATTTCGCGTGGCTTGTAACACGTACTACGCACGCCCATGCCACGAGAGTGTATACGGCTAGCGACCGACCGGTTTAGCGCATCGGCTTCCATACATCATCCGATTCGGCCCTCCAGCAAATTTCGTTTTTATCTCGACGGTGAGTTTGTCATAGCGGATGGCGGTTCCTGTGCCGCGTGGAAAAATAAACAGCCCGTTAAAACGGGTAGATGACGATAATACCCTTATCGGTGCTCAGCCGTGTGTGTCAGTCCGTTAATGAGCCCGAGCAAGCGGAGAGTCAATCATCGTATGGTTCCGAACAAAGTCGATAACAATTTCAACGTGTTTGGTATATTCCAACGTGTCCTACCAGTTATCTTTCCTATTGGCACAAATTTTTCACCTTGAGAGAATCACCGACGCGTAACGAAATCCCTTTGAGAGAGGGGAAACGGCTCGCGTGTGCGCCTTTTCGTGTCTCTCCTCTTCCTATCCTTATTAACGTGTAAAGCGGATTTATTTCTGGGCCGATTAATCCCTCTACGAGTCGACGGCACGAGAAAGAGTATAAGGGAAGCTTCCACTTCGCGGAAGTCTCCGCGCGGTCGGACGCATTTATAGCCGGCGTGTCTCGGATAGCGGCCGAACTAGAGAAACACGACGATTATACGTGTAGTTCGTGTCAAAGACCGGCGGCGTGGTCGCATCGAAACGGGCGGGCTCGCGACATAAGGATGACACGACGAAACGACCACACTGAAAAAAGAAGATGGACGGATGTACGGTAGATCGTGGAACGTGAATTTCTTTGCCATTTAATCTCACAGTCCTTTTGCAAAAAAAAAAATGCTTTAACGTACGTGTATTATGTACGTGTTTTTTGAGTAAAAGACGAGAAGACTTCTCGTTAAATTTTTCCTTTTAAAAGCGTATAAAATAGGTTGCCCGGAAAAACACACGACGACCGCGAGAAATACTTTTCTTTCGGAGCACGAGCGCGTAATCCTCCACGGGCATCTGCAATTCTGAAAATCATTTTCCTCGGATAGAAGCGACAGAGAGGGAAAAGAAAGAGAGATATAAAGTCTCCGAGAGAAATTCAGCAAAGGTCCTAGAATCGAGTACGACTTCTCTCTTGGACCCTCGCTTAGATATTCCGGGACTCGCCTTGACGCCTTATTTTCCAACGAAATACCATGACGGAAAGGGGTGGACCTGCTCCTCAAGGGACACCCGTTACATAAGCTCGTACGCTTCCGTAAGTCGTCAGTGGCCCGAAAAGCTGCCGGGTATGTCAAATTTCCGAGTGTTCGCTTCAAATCAGTGTCCAAATAAACAGAGACATGGGTGACACGACTGTTTCTCGTGGGGCCTCATACCCTCCAGTAGTTTTTAAGCGTCAGTGGTGAGCTTCGTTACGCGGTACACATTCGTACGGTTCTTCCTTTTTCCATTCTAGCTTTCTTCCGTGCCAGGACTTTTCTTTAACTTTCTCTTTTGCTTCTCCGTCGTCTCTTTTACTTCCTCTTCTTCATCCTCGCTCTCCCTTCTTCTCGGCACGTCTCTCAGGACTCAGACGCGTCTTCCACGTCGACGACCATCCAGACGAGTGAGACGTCTCGCTTTGCTTAAGAGACGCATCAGCCGGATGCTGGGAAACGTTTTCTCGCTCTCGAAAAGCTCACGTTCACCCTCTCTCCCGTTTCCTCCGTCTTATCCTCCTCCACTTTCTCTTCTTCCTTCTCCTCCTACGTCGTCGTTCCGTTTCTCTACTCGGTTAGATGGAAATCGCGCGAACGACTTGCTGTCAGCAACGTCGGCGATAAAGTTCTCCTCTTCGGAATGAACGGGAGATATGAGATTGCGCGAGAACGTAAGCGCAAGACGATTACGGAAGGACCGTAGAGAGGAAGCAACGAAGGTGCTGGAGAAGGTGCGTGAAGGAGAAAAGCTTGGAGAACGATATGACGTTTGTCGTCTCGCCGAACGAGATCTCTCTTCGCTTCCGTCGTCATAGAGAACTTCGGGAAACTTCAATCTCGTCGTTCGTGATTTTTTTTTTTCGAATCGATAGATCGATTTTTTTTTTCGGAAATCGAATGTGATATTCGTATGATTAACGATAGTGGTGTAATTTTCGGAGAAATGGAAATGTTACGATGAGATATTTTCGATTCGTAGCTATGAGTTATAGACCGGAAGCATGAAATCGTTCGAAGTGAATTTATGTTGGATTTATGATGAAAGATAGGTAACAATGAGCAGTTGGCAAGCCAAAGTGATAACTCCACTTTTGGAATTTTCTTTTTAGAAGTTTCAAACGAATTTGTGAAGGTCGAATACGATGGTATTATTTTCATTTAACTATTATACCATTTAACTATTATAAGGTATTATTCCATTTAGTTAATTTAAATTAACTAATAACAGCAATTAATCTTATGATAATCTCTTATGCATTTTCTATTTCGTTACATGAAATTTATGTTAAGTTAAAAATCAATACATTCTACACCGTCACTTTTCTTTCAAGAACAGTTCAGTCTAATTCTTAGCATTCTCACGTAATAAAATCCAAATAGCTCGCAATTCTCTTCCCAAGAAAAAAAATCTTTGCAAACAATTAGTATTTAGGCTCATGAATTGTCCGTCGAGGAGGAATGGCTGTCCACGCTCGAATAGTCGCGTGCAAGCGTTTACAGGCGCAGCGCGCGCGTACGTGCAAATCCGTAAGGAGAGGGTAGCTCGAGAGTGCCGGTCGGAGGGTGGCACAAGCTACGTCCGCACGTGGCCGTGTATCTCCTCTGAAAGCTAACTTACACACACATACACATAGGTATAATCTTGCTCCAGTGTTCGTGCTCAGGTACATACGTCTCCTGTCGCATCGAAGCGCATCACGTGCACGTACGTCGAATCTACGATCGCGCCTATTTACAGCGTATAGCTACGTACATAGAATATACACACGGATATACCGAATAACGCAGGTGTGTCGACACGTACGAAGCGTTTTCGCTTCCGCGGTAGATACGACGACGTCGCCGGTGCAATAGGAATGCGAAAATTATTTACGTTAAATTTGCTCGACGCGCGTTTGCAAAATGCAAACTGCGGAATAGAAAATGCGAAACAGGGGTTGAGAGAAGGCAGGAACGCGTCACACGAATTCAACCGATCGGAAACCCACGACGACGGTCCTCTGTAATCTCTCAAATTGTTCGCCGTGTTATTTTCTGCTTTCGACCGTCCACAACCCGTTCGTTCCGGGCCAGCTCGCGTATCTTCGGCATTCGTTCGCACATTTTTCCCAATTTTTTTTTTCTCTTTCATCCTCAACGTCTGTCCGAACTCGTTGAAACGTACAACCAGAGTTGTAATTTTCATAGCCATTTCATTAAACCTTCGATAGAACTATGGACGACGATGACGGAGATTTATCGTATTCCAACTGTTCGTTATAAAAAAATCATAATCTTTATCCCGTTAATTCCTCTCTCGCACGTGAGGGTTTTATCAGACTTGAAATGTCGTTGGACGCTTATAATAGTGCAAAAGTCCTGCGTTCGTTCGCTCGTAGGGTATACGCGTCCGAGCGATGCTATCGGTAGCAACGCGCGGCGAGATTTTGGCGTACCGTCATGCATGCGTTAAAAGAGATAACACGCTCGGCACGCGATCCCCTAATGCCCCGCGGATTGGACAGGGAGAAGGTATCAAAGGGGTGATTTAGACCGCGCTTGTTTTTACGGGTTGATAAGTGCGCCGCTTAATGGCCCGTGGACTTGTCGAGAGTCCCGCTCCATGATTTGTCCTCCAGTCGTTTAGAATTGACACGCTGGTAATCCACTTTAACTCCCAGCCGGACGACGAGCTAGCTTTATCGCGGCGATCATATTTCATTCGATCCGAGGCACACTGCCTCAAATATCGCTGGATTTCGATGACAAAGTAGCAACCGAGCGTGTGCACGGAGGAAAATAAGAAAAAAAAAAAATAAGAGGGAACAAAAGAAGAAGTTTCGGTCGTCGAGGAACATTTTCGTGGATCGTCCCGGGCCCGAGGAATAAGGAAAAAGGTTTTAAGATGAAGTACGAAGAGAAGTAGGGAATGAGAAAGAAAGATAGAGAGAGGGAGAGAGTTCATCGATCGTCCGAGCCTTTTCAGCAGTTGTTCGTTCTTTCGCTCCTATATTCCCATTGTCTTGACTACTGGGCGGGAGGCCTGGCTCCATTTACTACGGTAGTTTCGTAGTTTCGCAGTTTCCCAGGTTTCGGTGGCTGGTACTGCACGGGCGTCCATTTGTATCGGGGGGGTCGGCTGGAAAACGGCTTCGGCAACTCGAAACGCTGGACCGTGGCCAGGAATTTATCCACCCGAAGCAACCCTTCCCACACTCCCTCGGATGCTGTAGGTGGACCCGCTCCGGTTGCCGTGTAAACGCCGTATTTATTGCCTCGTTCCCGATGTAAATGCGCGTGCCGTGGATTATTGGGAACTGATCTTCCGGGTATCGAGGATAATTCGACTCCTAGACGTCGTCGGTGTGACATTCGCGATCGTACCTCCTGGTTCGAACGAGAGAGAGAGAGATGGGCTCTACGAAATCCTCCGAATTTAGGCAAATGGGCCAAACGTGGTCGAATCGTCCTGCAAACGTACGAGAGTAATTGCCCGCGTCGGCCAAGGCTCCGAGAATTGATCGTTAGCGTTGCTGATGGCGAGTTCGGCCTATCCAATCGTTATCGTTCCTCGCAACCGCTTCTATTTATCATCGTCTTTATTTCGGATAACACGATGGACCGATTTATACAGGACACGTATAAGCTTCGCGTCACCGTACCTTAATAGCTTCGATGTATTTTGCTCGCGATTTAGTTCGGTTGTTAAGCTCGTGACCGCGGCGATGCTAGGAGATGAGTCTAACTCTATCAAAGATTCATTCGACACGAGATCGCGTCTCGAACCCTTTACCTCCCCCCCTCCGCAGTTTGGATCGTCCGAACGTTCCACGTGTAGAGCAATTCCAGCGCGGGAGTTGGTACCGTCGGACGAAGTGACGTTAACATACCACGGGATTGTCAGGGAAGCACCCGCCGCCGTTGGCAGGCCTGCTCTGTACTCCGGAGACCCGATGTCTGCGGTTAAGTCGAAGCTCCGGATATCAAGAATTCATGCCTGACCTACACCGCCCGCTATACGGCCTCTCCTCTCTCTTCTTCGTGGCATTGTTTTCTTTGCTTTTTTCCATTCGATCAAGAGCCAATCGAATCTTCCGATTCGTTTGTATTCTGGATGTAAAAATATAGCTGGAAGCGAGACTCGAAATTTTAACCGCGATTTGGGTCTCCAGAGTTTTATGTAAGAAGTTTGGGGATTATGGGAGAATGGGATAAATAT
Organism: Ancistrocerus nigricornis; assembly: GCA_916049575.1. Classification (NCBI taxonomy): domain Eukaryota; kingdom Metazoa; phylum Arthropoda; class Insecta; order Hymenoptera; family Vespidae; genus Ancistrocerus; species Ancistrocerus nigricornis. Next base: position 26,284,590 of record OU696667.1, read on the forward strand.
ATTTCAAATAAACATCGACAGTTATGTTTGTTTTAGAATTGTTGAGACTTAAAACGATGATTATAAACCACGATATTATATCTCTAATTTATATTTAGTCAAGGGTCAATTCTGAGTTTAGATTATTCAGTGAACGTCAATTTGGATATTCTTACTTTGGATCTTTTAGAGTGAAAAAGTATCTTAACCACTTGACAGACGTCTCAGATACGTCATCATAAAATTTGACGTCTCTGAAATGCACTTTATTTAAATTTTTTATTATTGCTATAAATATAATATTTTCTTATGATATTTAGCAATGTAATTTCATTTGATTTGAACATCAAGGGGTACGTTTCAAAAGAGATCAAGTTTTCGAGGACCAAAACGTTGTTAAAATTTTTACTCGAGCGTTATCCGTTAAGGTCTCGTTAAGAAAATATTGATAAAAACTCATGTATGCTTCCCTGAATTGAAAATAACAAGGAATCGTGAGAACGGTCGTTAATTCGATGTAGCGAACAGCGAAGGGCACGCGTGATATTTAGTAGCGTTCGTTCCGTTCGATGCATCATTAATATCTCGCAAGAAACGTAATCGCTACGACCTCCTTTCGCATAGTTCTTTGGAAGGAATACGTGCGCGGGTGAGCGATAAAAGACGACGCCTTTTTCTCTCTCTCTCTCTCCTTTTCTCTTCGTCGTTCGAAGCGAGACCAGATCAATTTGCGATTTCGGCTTCGTGTTTCGCGCCCGGAGAAACTCGGTCGAAGTCTCTCGACGATCTAGATGGTAAATAACGACCGGAAGTTCCCAGCGGCGGAAGATGCCTCGGCGGGTCTACTACACTTTGTCAGAGACGAATGATGCGCTCGCTTTTCGCCGCGATCCGATCGGCCCTTGATTTACGATAGATCTTCGGATAACGATCTTTGGACCTTACCGTTTCTCCTTTTCGTTCAAAGAAAATTTCAAATTGCGTTATCGTTCTTATCCTACATTTTGCCAATGAAACGTAATTACGAATCAAATTTTAACCCATTCGCATCATTAAGCGGAATATTCCGCACATGGAGATCGACTACTATCACCGAACGCAGACTATTCCGCGGCCGCGACTTTCTTTCTTTCCTTCTTTTCCTTGTTACTTTTCTCTCTATCTTTCTTTCTTACTTTCTTTCTTGAAATTAACTGTGTAAGTATTGTAGAAATAAACGAAAATAAGAAATAAAGACACAGTAACCTTAATAGAGTCATGATGCAAATGGGTTAATATTCGATTATCGTAAACTTTGTAACAATGAAACAAATTTTATTCGTAGGTTCAATTTTATGATCGAACTAACACATTTTTCTCTCTTTTATGTTACAGGTAAGAGTCACAGTGGACGAGGAAAGCCCTCGGTGAGTCCGACCGAAAGAAACACGTTTTCTTAAGCGACTTCGTACGAAAAGGAGACCGAAGCGAATCGGTTTCAAAAATAGCCCCATAGTCGGCTCTCTACCGAAAGGAGGCTCTCGTCGAGGACAAGACGCGAGGGCGGCTTAACGATTTCGCGACGTACCTCGGCCGGCGCGCGTTCGTTCGCACAAAAGGGACGCCTCGAGGGAAATCCGTCCTCTTTCGCGCTCGCACTCGTTGCTGCAGCTGCATATGCACACGAATAAGACTAGCGCTCGATGTGCTTTCCAGTTTTCTGCATCGCCGCGTAGATGGCGACAGCGTGCACTTTCCGCATTTAAAACCGCCTACTTTTCTCGAATGCGCTCCGTTTGAAAACTCGCGCCAGGAGCGAGCCACGATAGATGCGATCTCTTATTTCCTTTGTGGGCTGTCCGCCCTCCTCGATCGAGAGATTCTTTATCGTGCCACCGTACCATCTTCCCCTTTTTTCTCTCATCGATTTCTCGCTGGTAGAAAAATGACTCCGTTGGAATCAATCGCGAGAACAATCGCGAACAAAATCGGTCGGTCCATAGCGCACAATGCGAATCAATTAGGTCGTCGATTACGACTCACCGAAATTCCTATTTCAATTTATCTATCGGAACAAATTCTCGTTTGGTTCGAGGTCATGCGCGATTTTAAAGAAAAAGAGGTAGAGAGAAAAGCAATGAAACAAAGTTTATTGCCAGAGAAGACAATAATGATCGAGTAAAATGAAATCACTAAAGTAGCGATGGAAAAGAGGACAAAGTTTTCGAGAGAAAGAGACGAATCTTTAAAAAATAATGGAATTTCTCTCCTTCTCTTCCACTCACTCGTGCTTTCGATGAAACCGTGGCGATAATAAAAGGACCGCGATTGCCAGACCACGAGCGTTTTATTTTCCCCTTAAAATTTAAACGAGACCATCACCGATATTCCTTGCTCGATTTCGGGTCGCGCGATAATTGGAATTCGGTGTTTTGTATATTTTCGATGGCGAGCACACCGGTATAAGAGTTCGCGTTTCGATTCCTCTCTTCTCCGCTACCGCGTTCTCCATCGCTCGGAGCTCGGTCGAGCGGTCTCTTCGATCTACTATATACCTATATATTTTACGTATATATACCTATATATAAAGGGTTCGCGCTTTATCGTGCGAATCTAGTAATTAACATGGTACGATAATTAATTCGATTGAATTTCATTTCATCCGGCGTCATTCCACCGTTCGTTCCCGCGGCTACAGCTAACCGAGTCGTCGTCCGTTTCACTAGACCGAAACAACCCAATCGCGTATTTACAAGATCGCAATTTTACCCGTGTAAAAATTACGAGTTACACTTTTTTTTTTTTTCCTCACCTTTAACACGTCACCCAGCACGCTTCGAGCATTTTAACCGAACGATTTATTCGACCGATTTTAAAGCAGCTTCAATTTCCAGGACACGAAACTCGTCCGACACGCGTCACGTATGACTCCGACGATAATCATCATTCCGGGCTTCATTCACGCGCGAAATCTGCGCGTGGAAAATAAACAGGGCGTGCGTTATTCCGTAGCGAGGAAGCAGAACTCTTTCATAATGAATCTATACGATTATTAGGGAGTAATAAATCACGAGGATGCATCGCACCGGGAGTCGTTCCTATCTTTTTGTCACGAGAGATATATCGACTTATCGATAAACGAAAAGCTTTTTTAATCGATATCAAGCGTACTCAATTATTTCTCTTTCTCCTTTCCGTAATGTTTGCGAACGATCTACCGATTCGTGGCGAACGAGAAATAACATAATTTATTAACAAGTATCACTGCGATAGGCTAGATCGCTTTTGTCTCGTATAATATTATCGCTCATGGTGGTGTATATATATATGTACTACTCGTCGGTTTCGCATTATTCACATATATTCGTCCTTCGTACGAGCAGGCAGGCCGTATCGCGAGCATTAGCGACATTTCCATATGGAATCGCAAACAGAATAGATAGCTCGATTTTGCGGCTATTACCGATTGCATGATTGATCGAGCTTAAGCTCTCGTTGATTTTCCATTGGTATGTAATATCCACGTCGATCGTGACCGTAACAAATAACGACTCGATCCTGACGAAGAAGGAGATCGAGTCAAAAATATACAACCGAAGCGTATACCATCGATGTATGATTAAATACGTATTCGCAAATACCGCTGGACGAATAAACTCGTTAGGCCGACACGATCATCGAATATAAAACAGAATATAGCTCATAAATCACGAGAATCTCGTAAGAAGAGACTGGAAGCTCGTATAAAAAAATATTCGCGCAACGTTCCGGCGCGTATAAAACAGCGCGTAGGTAGAGATACTACTTTCCAAGCCCGTGCCAATTATTAACTCGACGTTGGACTACGTACTTTGATTTTATATCCGTTTCTTTTTTCTAATATCTTTGGCATTCCCGTTAGACGTTAATTAGCGTCACGGGCGCTTTATATCCTTTCGACCAGTTTACGATACTCCGGTTCGAGGTTAGACGGGGAGAATAAAAAAATGGACAGGAGAAACGAGTCGACTTTATAATACCATTCCAACTCAAGTCTCTGGACTCTTCCTTCTATGTTAACTCGGACTCGCTTCGTGAGAGCGAACGACAAAAAAAAAAAACGATCTTATCTCCGTACATTCAACTCTTTTCGATTCTCGATGTCCCGGTATCTTGTTGCCCGTATTGCGTTCATCGGGTAAGACAAGTAAGAGTCAGAAATGTAGTCGTAATCCGAAGCGACGCGATTCAGTAATGTCGAGTCTCGTACCGTGTGTAATTTCAGATCGGCATTTGCCCGCGATTTAATCGGGCTACGCGCGGCCACGTCGTCCGTTCAGCTTCATGGAAATTAGTTTAACGCGTCATGCCACCGACTCCACCTCGTCGTTTAACGTGACAAGAGAAACGCTAATACAATTTTCAAATTTTCTCACTCGGCTTTCGTCGTTTCCAATGAGAGTTTTGCGCAAGGCGTACCGCATCGGGGACAAGTTTGTTGCTCGAGATTTATGTCTCGTTAAGGAGAGAACCAGAATCTACGAATAGTTATGAGACGCGAGGGGAGAAGAACTCTCTCTCCCGCCGTCGTCTTATAATTACTCCCACGAAATCCTCGGCGTTGAGTAATTGTCTGTTGGGGAATTATCGAGGTACTTCTGCTTACTCCAGACCCTCCCTTGGGATTTCGTTCGCCCCTTCGTTCTAAGCGCGACAGATCGGGAAACGATGTTAAAGATATACTCACGGGGATCAAAGGTCTCGTTTGCGAATGTTTTAGAATACACGATTACGTTCTAAAATAGCTTTGGATTCGTCGAACGCCGCCGCCCGAATTTCGAGTGCCGTTCGACTAGTATCAACGAGGTTCTCTCCAGGCCCTTTGTCCCTTGAACCTCTCTTTTTTCTACTCTTTTTTTCTCTCGCGAGCGGTGAAACGCGAAATACCACGATTCGTCGTGTCGTCGGCCTCGCGCCGCGTTCGAGCCGAGAGCTAGGTTGTTCTAAACGCCGACGGTAAATGGCTTTCGGAAGGGAAATGAAAAGCAAGCAACCTTTTGTTCGGTAGTCCGAAAGAGGAAGGTGCCGTCAAAGGGTGGATGTGCAAACTGCTGGACTGCAGGTACCGCGATCATTGGAAAAAAACCGCTAACATAACGCTTTTTCGTTGAATTCAATTTTTTTTTCTTCGCAGCTTGCTCTCGCCACGCTGTTGAGGAAGAAAAAAAAAGTGATCCCCATTTTATTTCACCGAGGGTGGACGTGCCGGGTCGACGCGAGTAACCTCGCGTAAAAATGACGTCGCGCTTCGTACTTGGAATTCTTTACGCCATTTTCACTTCCATTTTTGGCTTTATCTTCGTCCAGCGAGCCGCGACGAAGAAAAAGTTACTTGACCGAGAAGAAAAGAAAGATACGATATCGTCGGTGTGTCCGTAACGGATAAGCGAGAAAGATAGAGAATAAGAGAGAGAGAGGGAAAGATAGGAAATTTTCAGGATCGGTCAATCGTTCGGCTTAATCCGAGTTTCGGAAATCCTCGACTCGCTTCCGACTAGCTCCCGGATTATATCGGGCGTATCGCTTCGCGTAGGCGTATAACGGGTAGGTAGGATATTATCCGCATACGTTCTATTCGCGAGCAGAAATCTCATAACTCACGCTATGCGGAAAATCGTAGGGAGGGAAGCATATCCGCGATCGTCGGAGTAACCGCGATACGAAAGAGGATTAAACAGAGCTACGTGATTTCCTCGCGCTTTGAGTACTTCGCTCGTCACCGAGAAGAGCTGATAGCGAGCTAGAGAGAAACAGAGAGTGAGAGAGGTGTGTGTACGAGGGGGTTGAGGGAAGAGTGGGAGTGGTAAGCGACGGTAGGTGATCGTTTGAGACTGGAAGAGTAAATCCTCGCCTCTGAGGCGACAACGTGTTCACGTGGAAAGTAAGGTAGGTGGTTTCCACGAAGGTGTAGGAGCCACGAAAGCGGTGGGGCTCGAGCAGTCACTCGCTTAACCTGCCGGCTTAGCGCAAGAGTTCCAGAGGATAGATTGCTTTAATTTAAGTGGAGTTAGGTTAGTGCACCGGTACACACTCTGCGGGTTAGATTATGGGTCGAGTCCAGAATCCGCGCCAGGGCTTGGCTTAATTCGATCCTTTCCTCTTCTACCTACCGACAGACACACATATACACACGTATACTCTCCCTCTCTCTTCTCGTTCGGTCCAGAGGCTTAACCCTCAGATTAGTCCCTACACTTACGAGCGACTACGGTGGAGTAGGGTGGTAGAGTGGGGAGAAGGACTCCATGGATCATGCCATATCCACTTGCCGTTAAGGCAAAATCGAACCTAGCTGACTGCAGTATCCGCATCCACTCGACGAGAACCAACTACGAATCTCTACCGTTTCTATGCTACTTTCTACTTCTCTCTCTCTCTCTTTGTCGTTCATCTCCGTAGCTCTTAAATACGTAGCCCACGCTGCTTCTTTGGCCCATTCACCGCGTCCTCGTGGCGATCGTTACCCAGCAAGAGGCTTTTGGTCTTTTAGTACCAATTTGTGGATACTAGTTGTAGCTTTCCTGACGCATCGGATACTGCACGTGCAACAAAGGAAGGAGAGAGCACATTTGCTTCTTTATCGATGTCTATTCTTGGTAGCTGTTAGTCTAAAACGTTCTTTACCTTTTTGATACTGTACAAGATTCAAGTGTGTGTATAACGACGTGTTAGAGAGGTAAAAGAGAGAAAGAGAAAGAGATAGGAATGGTGGGGGTAGACGAAACGCGTTCGTTTCCGTCGAAAGTTAATTATTTTGCGGGCTTTTCGCTAGTAAATGCTCGTAAAATCGTCCCGTTGCCCGGACGCAGGCGTGAATTAAATTGGAAAACTCTATTCATTTTTTAAAGCAAACGGGACTAAATGAAATGCCAACAAATCTGCTCGTCGTGATTCAGTGATATTGGCGTAGCGCGTATCGGGGCAGTTCCTCCTACCGAAACCGAATGACAGGCAAATATTTATAGGTCGAAATTGCTCGTGTCGTACCGCCGATCGGGAGGAGTCACGATCTTCGAATGTACCTAACGTATAATCGGAAAGGGAAAAACGTATTTGTCGACGGTCTCTTCGACTTGTAAAAGAAGATTCCTTGTAGAGATAGTCGTAGAGAGTCAGAGTTAACAAATTTCTGTCTACAAAAATGTATCGTTTAATATACCTACCAGGGTATAAAACAAATTTGTTTTCAAATATGTGCATGCCAATAAAAAAAAAAAAACAGCGTAACGTCCAAGCGATAGATTTTGGCTACGCCATCGAACGTTGTACATGCAAGACGACACTGACGTTTGTTAGCGTAACGTCGCGCCAACGAATTTCACAAATTACAGTTTTTTTCCCCGGGGTTGGAGGAGTCGGGGGTGAACCATGTAGAGTGTATACGAGGGACGGGGAGAAAGGGCTTAGAAGAGCTTTTTGAGCTGGCACTCTTCCACCCGTCAGCGGTGCCCATGAAAAGCCACGTAAACGCGACAAATTTGCGGCTGTCGGAATTTGCGTCGCTTTCCGCTCGACGAATTGACGCGAGATGATCCGCGACGCGTTGTAACCATCGATCTCCGATCGGCCGCCTAAAAGAGGAACCGGCGAACCGCGAACGGGAACACGACGCGAGGGCCACAAGGGGGGCGAGGGAAGAGATTTTCCAATCGCGTACGAGCCAACGGCAATTTTTCACGATTTTCCCACCGAAAACCGCGATCATTATGCGTCTCCGTGACGTCGGCATTTTTCATTGCCTCGCGCGATCACCGTCGCGGATTTAATATCGATGACGGCCGCTCTAAGATTAATGCAAAAATAGATAACGCACGTGAATCGAACTTATCGCTTTTACATCAATCTTCGAACGATCTGTTCCGGGAATACCTTCGAGTTTCACCCACGTGTTCTCACTTTAAGAAGCTTGGTAGGTAGGTATAGGGTAGTTGAAGATATAGCTCGATTTTCTCGAGTTAAAAATTTTCATCAATCGACCTTTCGCGGGTCCTTTCATTTCGAGAATATGCCCTTTCCGTTTCATTGTCCTTTCCGGGTCTTTCGGTGCCGGCCACTAATCCAGCCGCTATAATCGTCGAAAGTAACGTGCCAGATTATCGGAGAGAGCCTCGGTCGTCTAGTCTTCTATCCTCCTGTTCTTCCTTTCTCTCTCTCTCTCTCAGCTTCCTCCCTCCTCCTAGCTTGTCTACCACTGGCCGTGGGATTAAAGCCTTAAAGCCTTATCTTCGGAAAACACGACGCGCCATTTGGACAGCGAGACTGTGGATTCGAAAATCAGAATGTCGAGGTACCCCTCTTTCCACCATTTCTTCTATCTTTCCCTTTTACTCGGTACCGTGTCTCCTTCGCAAAAACGACGCCCAGCTTCGTGTTCAGGGATGCAAGACGACGCCTCTCTCTCTCTCGCTCTTTATTTGCTCCGACTTCTTGCACTCGCTAGAACTCGACCGCCTCCTTCGGTTGCAACGAAGCTTCTCGCCACTTTCTATACGCTTTCTCGTGTGTCTTTAACGGTATATAGCTAAGGTGGAAGTCAAAAACGTTGATGGAAACTTCCTAAGAAGTTACCCGTTAACCTTCGCTGGAAGATAGTTTTAAGAGGTACACTCGACGAGATGATGTCTAGAAAAATTGGATGAGAGACGTACGTGAGCTTGTTAAAAATTTTAATTAAAGTATTTGTAAGATTTTTTTTAAAATGGGTGATGGAACGAACGCATCGATATTTACGAGACATCTCGCGATCGTTTCACTTTTGATCTCGAAACGAGCAAACGACTTCGAAATTTATTTCCAACGCTCGGCATCTCGTCTCACGATTTCACCGTGAAGTGAAAATACCTTACGGAGCTTTCGGAGAGATCGATAATCTCTAATTAAGGTGGTTCGTTCCTTTCTTGAACGGCAACGCGACGTAGCAACGCTCACCGAGCGTCGCAATATTTTCTGCGAGTGACGACCATTAAATCCGGAGACTCGGATGTCAGCGTCGATTGTCAGGGAGTACTTTACGAAGGTTCCTCGCATCGCCGAGCCGCGTTTCTTGTCGTTCGCCGGTGGGATTGATACGGTGCCGCGAGAGTCTCGTCGTTACGGCTGATTTTATCACGGCTCGTCGTCGTCGCGCTCGGAACGCGCGCTTCGTCCCTCTTTCTCTGAAATACGAGTCAACGAATCTCCCGTTGTTTCAGAAGAGAAAGAAAGGGAGAGAAAAGAGAGAGAAATCGGAATTCCGCGTTGATTCGATCGATACGCACACGACGACGATACCCTCTCAAGCTCGATCACGCGAACTTCAGGCGTTAACTCTTTTTATAAGCGACACTTATCGTTAGCGTGACTTCGTACACTCGAACCTTACGTTCACCCTTTATTTTTATTTTATTTTGTTCCTCAAGAATTTTATTTAAAAAGAACGAACGCAATAAAACCTAACGCGTTTGTAAAACAACACGTTAATCTTATTATCGTTTGTTTCGGTCCGACGCGTAACCGAATGAGACGCGGTTGTTAACATTAAAATAGAATGCCAGTGTCGGACATTAATTATCGCACGTAATAAATATAATTAGCGTGTATTATTTACAGCATTTCCAGACTGGCGATCATTGCACGCGCGGGCTTCGCACTCCTTCCAAAATGTTCGAGAGAACGTACCGCGCGATATCGGATTTATAATCGTCTCTGGTAATTAAATTACTTTTAAATATATCGCGTATCGTGCATTTCGCTCTACCACTTTACTTATTACTTATTGACTAAAACAACGTGGCCGTTAATTGCGTTACTTTATCTTCTCGAGTAACACGTTCATTTTTAGTAAAAGTATTAACAACGAGAAGGAAAGATATCGATGACGTGGGATTTCGAGAGAAAACGAGGGAAGCTTTTTCAAATACATCGTCGTGGGAAGACGAGGCGTCGAAGAAAATACTGCACGTTCCTTCTTCCGACGTGATCTTAAATTCTTCGCGCGAACGAGGGACATACGGTGTTCGGAGTAATGACTACGTGGGAGAATAAAAAGTTTATGGTGTAAGTTACGGTTTCCATAAAACGGTTCGCGGCTTCGGGTGATTTCAATGTAATCTTCTCTGTCTTTCTCTCTCTCTTTTTCACACGTATCAAGTAATAGCCAACTTTTTACATAATTTTACGCACATTTCTAACCAATGAAATTCCACAAGTTTCATTATCCTTACGATTAGAATGATTATAATTCGACGAGCTTAATCTTTTACACTCGACGAGACTAATTTTGATCTATATTTCATTCGATTTTTGTATTCTTTAATTCGCATGCCAGTAGTTCGTATACACATTTTGGGAACCAATTATGTCCAAAAGTCGAGAACCGCCTGTACGTTTTCTCACAACGAAATACTATATATAAATTTGAAATAAAATGGCATAATGTTGGAAACGCTTCACGAGTGACAGTCGTACGTAAAGAATTAAATTGGCGAACATCAGCTCGAACCGCTGGCCTTTTTGAAAATTTGTATCCCGAACGAAGGGAAGCGATATAAATCGTTCCCTTCATTGAGCAACGCTTTCGTTCTTTCATTTCCGTTTCCCAGGGTAGAGAGAAAAAAAAAGCTTGCGTGGGTGTAGTTCACAGTGTCGGAGAAGCACGTAGCAGAAGCGAATGATATTCTACGACGAATTCGTGCCACGACAGTTATTGTTTTTTAATTGAACCGGCGCACGCGCGTTCTACCGGCGTACGAGGGGGGCCGAAACCTCCCTCGAACACCCTACTACCCCTCCCTAGTGCCCTTACCTCGGTCCGTATAAAAGTTGGCTTGGAAATTTTTTCAATTAAAAACCGTTGGCGCGTACCGTCCACCGGTACGGCTCTAAGAGGAGGGGGACAGGGGTGGAATGGAAGAAGAAGGGAAAAAGAGAGATAGAAAGAGTCAGAGAGAGGGGAGGGCTTAGTTTTAATTACTGTGGCATCGTTACGCATGGCTCGTTTCAGTAAGACCGTACTAGAAAAATTCCAACGGCAGCTGCGACTGTCCGTCCGTAATACGCGAAAGCGTTCGGTGGGACGACGGTGGTGACTGGAAGTAAGGCGAAAAAAGCTTCTGCTAGGAGAAGACCGACTATTTTCGTTGGAACTACTTGGAAATCGCTACCGAACGTTCTTCTTCCATTTTCTTACTCCGACTCTCTTCCCTCCACGCATTTTAATTAGATTAAAGGAAAAGAAGAAAAGGTGCCGAGAAGACCAACTTCGCAACACCGTCTTCTTACCTTTTTAATGCAAATCACTGAATCGGAAGTCGTTCCTTCGATCGAGAACCCTCTTCGCGTGGTTTCTTTTTTTTCGCGGTAGGGTCAATAGGTCGGTAGGCAGGTTTGGTATAGAAGAATTTAAACTCGAGTATCTTATAACATCGAAATCGATACCTACGCCTGTTTTCATAAAGGAACGTTATAAACTTTCTACGATGAATTTCTCGACGTTAGCAACGAAAAGGATTAGTTTCGCGTTGACGTCGACTTGACATTTTGAGGTGTAGTCGATGGTGAGAAGAGAGTGCCGCCGGGTCGAAAACATTTAGTGGCGTATAGGAGGTGGAAGTAAAAGGAGAGTTTGAGAGGAGGAAGCGTGTATTTATAGCGGACTAACGGAGAACGACCAGAAGAGAAAGAGAGAGAGGGAGAACCCGTCACGTGCGAATAGACGCCCGGCGTCCATTGACGCGATAAATGTCGTCGTCGGCCATTAACGACGCTCGCCTTGCCTCATAATCAATGGAAGCTATCCGCCCCTTACTCCCATCGTCTACCTTCTCTTCTTCCTCATTCTCTTATTCGCAGCTTCTAACACCGTCTCTTCTCGACAAATTAATTCTCCCGCTTTTTCTCTCTCGTTTCGACACCGTTTCGAATGATCGATCGATGTTTTGCCGAAATTTATCGATCGATTTTGCTAATTTAAATCGATACGTCCGAGAATTCAAAGACGTCTTAAGATCCCGAGTCGGAATTTGAACACTTTGACTACCAAGCAAAATTTAAATGACCTCGTTGGGTTATACTATTTTATTAATAAATTTAGGAATTTAATATGATATCCCTTACATTAGATCTCACATTTTTAATAATTAATGGTTATATTCTCATAAATATTGATGATTAATTCCAATAAACATTTCAAATGCAATACGATAAATCGAGTGCTGGTCACCGGTGAACCCCATAGCATTGAACGTGTTAATCGCGTTTTGACCCTCCAAAATGCTGTCTTAGAAGTTTGTAGATTAAAAGTGAAGCTTATAGAATACGAACAGTATATCTATATAAATTGTGAATAAACTTTGGTTTCAGCCTCCAAATGGCAACTATGTCAAAAAGTTAAAGTTTCGACTCGGGATATAAGAAATATGGTATTCCATGCACGAGATATGTATCGATTTCCCATGGGTGTGAAATCGTCCAAGGTATCACGTGTTACAAGAAGAATTAAAGAGGTTGAATCGTAAGGAGTGTGAGAGAGCCGGTCTTCGTTGAAAGAGGAACGAAGTCAGGGTGTTATAGGCGCCGGGATGACTCGTAGTCGCATCAGCATTTAACAAGATAATAACCGTGCGATTACACGTTTAATTCTCTGTGCTTAAGATGCGTGCCGGCGATAAGGCGTGACAAATATTGCCCATAACCTCGGTATAACAACCGCCCACCGTGCTGTCAAGCGAGGGAGCGAGATGAGAAACGGAAAGAGAGACGAGGCGAGAACGGGTCGTGTTCGAGTAAGAGAGAAAGAGAAAGGACGAGGTGTAAAGAAGAGAGAGAGAGAGATGGTAAAGAGGAAGAACCTGTTCTGACGTCCAGGTGTCGTTCGGACGCCGGCGCCTGCCTACCAGGGATCGTTTCTCGATCGTCTTCTACCTGACTCGATTAAAGCCTGCCATATGAAGATGGTAAGAGAGAGAGAGAGTGTGAGAAGCGATAGTAGGGGGGAAAGGAGAACTCGCTCGGAGCGTCAGATTTTCATCGGACAGGAACAAGATCGATCTCGCGAGCCGGCTGCCGTTGAAAGCGTCTCCCTGTCGTTGTCGATGCATTCCGGATGAACGATCCGCGATCGTAAACAACGAGTTTATCGACTCGTACATCGGCTCGAGCCTAACTTCGAGCAAGCACACGCGGACATTTTTCACTGGCGAGCACCGACAAGTAACGCGAGTAAGTTTTTGGTAGGTATCTCGTCGGAGATATTTCACCGTCAATTATCGTAACGAACGATCCTCGCACGCGTACGGTATTTCTTTCTTTCTTTCTCTTCGGATTTACGTCGAAATCTGCGTGGGCACGAGAAATACGTATGTATACCTATACAAACTATGTTACATACACGTATGTACGTGCGAAGATGGAAGATCGAGCCATCTCCAAACCATCGCAACACGCCTCCGCTCGTCTGACGTAGCTATACGACGAGAGTTTGCGCGCGCGATTCGTGACCCGGGCAGACTCCAATGACTTTTCCGTTTGCGTCACGATAATGGCGGTTTCTGTGTATTAGTCCTGCCGGTATAAGAAATTCAAGCCGAGCATGAGAACGTGTACGTGGAAATTAACAACTTAAGTTGGTTACCTAAGAAGGAGGTCCTCCTCGTATCTCCTCCTACTCTCGGTTTATAGCAAGTCCCTCGTGGAAGCGCAGCGCGAACCTGACCCGGAAATTCGTCGAAGCGCGACGGCGAAACTTAAGCCATTATATTTCCCTTTTCCTTCCAGTCCTCCCTCCATCCTTCCAACACTGTCTCCTACCTATTCTCCTCCTCCTTTTACCATACTACTTGCCTGCGTCGTTTACTTCCTTCATGTTATAATCTGTCACGAGAGAATACGCGGACGTAACTCGAGCCACGTAAGCGTTTCATAATTGACCGCACGTGAGAGAGAACCTAGAGAGACGCGTCCTCTTGGAAAAGTCAAAACTAGTAAGAAGAAACATTGGTCCGTACCGAAAACTCTTTGCTCGTGCGACTCCAGCAAGCTTCTCTCTTTTCCGAGAGCTTTCTTTCTCTCTTTTTACGACGCTAACTTTTAAGCCTCGAAACGGGCGCGCGGCTATTCCTCCCACTCTCGACCCTTCTCGTCTTACTTTTCCGCGACTCGGATTGGAAATTTAACCGGTTTTCTTTGTTCACCCAGCATAACTCATTTCTCTCAACTCCTTCTCCCGTTGTCTTCGTCCCTCCTTCGGGCTTGTTTGTCCAATGCGGTTAGTCAAGGAGAACGGCATGAATAAAAAATTTGAATTTCATATGGAATTTTAAAGCTTTTCGACACTAAGCTCGGATCGAATGTCCTTACAAGGTTGAAACTTTGATATGCCGAACTTTTATGAACGACCGTGTATTCCGGCTTATGCGTCGCGCGACGAGAACTTTCCCTCGGAAAAGTTTCTTTTCTTTAAAGTGCTCTCGGTTTATCCCTAGCTACGAGAGACGATAGACAGCGAAAGAATCGTTGTCGATTCGTTGAAACTCTTGTCGTTAAATTAATTTTCAAAATTAGTCAAAGAGCTGTCTCTTCCCCCGCATGCGTGCAATCCGAGGTTGCAAATTCGACACACTAGGTCCCGACAAACTTTAGCCTTCGTTACACTTCTCAACCATTTGTCTCTTGTCCACATAGACCTTAGCCGATAGGCATCCGGTAGGATATGTCGACCTGGACATCGCTGCGTTTGATCCAGCACGGTTAATATCATTTTGCGGATGCCAACTTGAGGAAATCTTTCACCCAGAAGCAAGCAAGTCCACTCTTTCCTGTTTCTCGCTACGAAACAACGTCGATAAAATGGTTCTCCATGAGACTAGGGAGCCAACGATCAAAGGACGAGGTCGATCGGTTGCTAGACGAAAATTCATTTCTTCGAAGCAAGCCCTCGTTTAATGTCGAGGAAAAATTGTATACCCAAGGGAGAAGAGAATGCGGTCGAGCCGTAGTCCGATGTCAGAGAGATAAAAGAAAAGAGTCGTTTCGCGAAAATGCAATAACGCGCAGCGGTGTTGGTTGGCGGTAGCGTAAACCGGTTGAAGTGCAAGAGAGAAAGAGGGGAAGGTACGATGCAGAGGAAATAAAAATCTGCAGCGAGCGACAATAAAGCGTTACGCGGGCGCATCAAGCCGCGGCGACTAATTGCCGCAACCGGCAATAATCGGCGTTGCGCGGCCACGCAGCGAGCAATTATTTTTACAGGGACGTTAATATTGTTCATTTATTTACCGTGAGTTGGCGCCGGTGCGACCGTGTCGCCCTGCACCAGGTTCTGCCAATACTTTCTGCCTTCGCGTTAGTTCCCTCGTCCGCTCGTTTGTTCGTCCGTCCGTCGGCTCTCTCTCTCTCTCACCGTGTTCACCGCATGCAGTCGCGTTACCGACGCTCCTATAAATCCCTGTTATTTCCTACCCCTCGGCAGAGACGACTCTATCTCGCGCTAACCGTTTCCCGTCTTTGCTTTTACACGATTTCTCGTCGACTCCCAAGCCTGCATCCTCCGATGGCTTTTTTCCTTCGAATGTTTAATTGCTCGTGTCATAATTCGTTTGCCGTAAAAACAAAGGATTACGATCAGCTGGGGAAACGTTAGCCGCGAAAGAGATAGCAAGAAAATATTCGTACTAGCGTGGATACCCTGTTATCGTTTTTTACGATAAAAAAAAGAAACTCTATCTATCCTGCTAAATCAACCATCCTACATTATTCCACACTCGTATGTCCAACCTAGCTACGTGGAAATGAAAGACCGAACGCCATTGGTTCAACTCTCTATTTGCTGGCAAAAAAAAGGGGCGCGCGAACGGTTTAAAAAGAGGTCGCAACCAGTGTCGGTGTATCCAGTCGCGCGAAAAGGATCGAGCGAGCATCGTTGTAGGCTCGCTTTTGCCTCCGGTTTTGCTCATGGTTTCGACCGCTGGCAGGCAGGCTCGGCAGCACTGTTTAAACAGTACTCGGCGCTATTTGCATGTAATTACCAGCCTGGCGATTTAACATTAGCAACGCTGCATTTATACAACGTCGCGCACCGTTGCTTCGTCCGTTACGCTTCCGCCGGATTCCGTCCATTCTAACCATTCCGCGCCGTCCGTTCCGCGCTTGTCCTATGCCGCAAAGCGACGAGTTACGTTGGCGAGCGACGAATTTCAAAGAGCCCGTCGATTCATGCGATTCTATAGAATAAGCTTATGAGCGTTGTCTCGTCGAGATACGTTAAGAGAGTCACGTGCTTTTAACGAACAACACGGTACGTGGTTTATCGCTTTCGGATGACCGTTTTAATGGAATCGTCTTATTTCTCGATCGTTCCGGTGGATAATCTTAAACTACAGAGAGAGAGAGAGAGAAACTCGATAGAGATTTCCCATAAAGAAGCCACCAATGAAGTTGTTACCGATTTATCGGTCGATTCTCGGACTCGTTATATATACCTACGCTCGTTGGGTTCGCTGTAAGAACGACGTATCGCGATAATTCCCGTCCGAGGGAGGAGTTACGAGGAGAGCCATTGTCAGGCAAGTTCGAGAACTATAGTTGGATGCCATAGCGATTTCGAGCGATCAATTTTGCGTTCTCGGTGGGGAACCTCGAACCGTGGAGGAGAGAGAGAGAGACTCATAACGATCTCGTCGCGTAGCCACTTGGCTTCCTTCGTCTCGTTTCACGTCTCCGTTCGAGACTTTGGCCATTGGTTCTGCTAATTTAAGCTCGGTATACAATTGGTCAATCCGCAGGGTGATCTCCCCATTGACCGATGCAGCTGTTACAAGGATCTCAATGAGATGAGCGACGTTCGCAGGTGCCTCTTCGTTAGCTCTTCCATTCTCGCTCTTCTCTCTCTATCCACCCTCTTCACCCTTCACCACTTCGCTCGATTCGAAGGTTCCTCGCCAGGTCCTCGTCTTTTTCTTCGTTGTCGCCGTCGTTCCAAACGCACGTAGGTATTTATAACTCAAGAATGGCGTTCACGGATGAGAATCGACGCAGCTTCTCTCCCCTGTAACACCGTAGGTACCATCTACTCGTAACCCTACGGGCATGGCTAGCTCGTGGCGAGCCACCGCGCTGACAGAATTACGACGTCCACAATAGGACGCGAGTAGATGTTTACGCGACACCATCTGCAAATTCTGGCTCCGAGCTAAGGAACGTCCTTAATAGAAACCCGACCGATCGTACCGAGAACTATGCGCAAGGGTGATTCAATGAAAGATCAGCTGTTGTACCCGTTGCTAAGTATATATCTCAAGATCCTCGCGACGATTCGCGCGATTAACTTCAACTTTTTTACTACCACGGTAGGCGCTACCTACTGTGCCAACGTAAACCCATGGCGAGTTGGAGAAGGTTCTTGGTTCTTGGTCACTGACAGATACACTCTAGTTTTTTGTACTGTGAGAAGATCGACGACCCTGGCAGGATTTTTCTTTCAGGTGATAGGAAATAAGAAGGTAGGCACTTTGGAGTAGAGCAATAGCAATTTTTTTAATCCCATTTCCTGACGGTAATCGCAAAGGAGAAAACGTAGAGAAGAAAATTTCATTTCGCGAATTTTCACACATCGATGTTCTTGCGAATCGAACTTTCCTTAGCGAGACTCGAAGAGCCATGTGTGCGGAAGGTAGATATGAAATTACGGGGATTTAATTAATTCGAACTTCGCGGACCTCCAATCTCGGGGCACCCTAATCGCCGCCCAAGGAACGATTGTTCGGGGATTAGCGCGCAAGGCTCTCTCTCATTAATTGAAACTCAACGTTAGTTTGAAAATCGTCTGCGGTACAGCTCGCGATAAGGTCTTTTTCTTTCTAGTCGAAGCAAAGGAAACGAACGGGTTTATCGAGATTATATTCCAGAGAGTTATTAATAGCTGATAAGACGATAGGAAACGAAGTTTACGCTCAAGTACGACGGCAAGCGCGCGTTCACAATAAAATATGATTCTCGTCGAGAGCCGATATATACGGTACGGAGCATGTGCGACATCTTATCGTTTCTCCGATCGCATTTTGTAAATTTAACGAAGAAAGCAGCCGTGGCAGCAGGCGCTGTTTTACGCAGCGAGATATACGTTCAACGTTTTATCGCTCGAGCTTGGTGGACGAACGAATCGGAGAGGGGCCACGATAAATCCGTCCGGATCAATTTTCAGGTATAGAGGCTAAGACGACGATTTTCACGAAGAATTTTTATCGTGGTTCCCACCTCCTCTTTCTCCAAGCACGTACCTACAGCTGGCAGGTTAAAAGCCTATCGACGTCTACTCGTTCCATCGTACGTTTAAAGAAGTTAGACGTTGGTACTACGCCCACTTAATTGCACTATTTTAAGTCGCGACTTTAATCTAATATACCACGAAGTAATAAAGTGCGCTTCTCTCTCTCCTCTGCTCTACTCTTTAGTGCTCTTAGAATACTCCGTGGCAAGGGTCAACGATAAATCAGGCTGGAATTCCTATATTAAGCGAACTCGTCGTTTGGT
Organism: Ancistrocerus nigricornis; assembly: GCA_916049575.1. Lineage (NCBI taxonomy): Eukaryota > Metazoa > Arthropoda > Insecta > Hymenoptera > Vespidae > Ancistrocerus > Ancistrocerus nigricornis. Next base: position 26,303,091 of record OU696667.1, read on the forward strand.
CGTCGCGGTAGGCCCTCCGCAATTAGATCGCACACTTATCAGAGCTCCCGAAGAAGGAACGAAGGTGATGTATGCAAGACGAACAAGGACGACGATAGCTCGCGAGAGGTCGCGAGATATGGTTCATGGAATCTTTGGGGAACGAGAAAGCAAAGAATATGCTCGGGCTGAGAAATCGCAGGAGTTTCTTGGCTCGCGTGCCAAATAGTCGTTTCTGAGGTTTACTCGTGCCCGTTTGTGTTTCTACGGCGAATTAGATCGACGATAACGGGAGAGCGAACGATCGCGATCTATATGTAAAAATTTCGCTGCGACTCTTCCGCGAAGATAACCACCGACCTTTCGTCGAACTTTTCCACTTTTGTTTTTTTTTATTATTTTTATTACTCGATGGTGAATCGTAAGAAGATCCAACGATTTTCGTTAGACAGGTGTAACTTGTCCGCGAGCATCGTCCCGGAAGTGACGATTGACGTCGAGAATAACTCCGCAGGACGTTCGGAGTGTTCTCGTGTGGGTCTCATTGCCAGAAACCTTATCGCGATTCGGATGGCTACGACGAGGCGATTGGTCCAGCGCCAAGAACGACGACCTCTCTAGTCTTGTGACGTATGCTTAGACGAAAATGAAGGAAACTCGTCGCCTAGAATATCTCGTATTATCGATTCGCTCTAGCCACGCGAGAGACAAAAAAAAGAAACTGTAAAAGAAGTATTTCACAGTTAAGACAAGTCAAAGTGGAAGATATCGTTTCTTGTAATAACGAATAAGACAAGGAAATATATCTCTGTTCGAGATATTCAAAGGATTCAACGCGTTCCATCGGTATGGGAATCCCTCCAACCCGCTCCTTCGTCCCATCCTTTCCGAACTCGTTTTATAAGACTTCTTTAGAAACTGTCAACATCGTTTCGTACGATAACGAGCGAAGTCTTTCGCGAAATCGTCGAAACGAGAAGGTCGTTTGCTTCTCATGCCCGAATATTATCGCTTTAAATCGGCAATGAAGCGGAAGCAGGAGAAATAGAATAATCCGAGCACATCTGGCAACTCTCCTATTCAGAACTTTGTCTGCCCGTGACGTTCAGACCTTACTTCGCATCCGAAGAAGACAGGATTTAGACGAGAACTATAGACGTTCGAGGAAAGTTCCTGTAGCAAGGAATCGCAAGGTCGTGAAACGTCTACGAGCCCGAGGGACCGAGCTTTCTCTCTCTTTCTCTTTTGCCTGTCCTCTCGTTCAACTTTCCCTCTACCACCTCTCTTCGTCTTTCTTCTTACCCCCTTGAGAATACAAATGCCGGTATGTCGTTGAATCGTAATCGCATGACGCGATTAATAACGACGAGGACTCGACGCTCGTTTGGCGTGGATAGCGAGATGAGTACGGATAGGAAGAGAGAAACGGTGCAGAGGACCATAGATGGTAAGAGGACCCGGAAAAGCTTCCAGGAGTCATTCTATATAAGAGAGAGAGAGAGAGAAGGGAGAGAACACGGATAGCCCGTTTGGGCCTCTTCAAGATGAAGAGCGATTCCGGTCACGTATCTCCGCGGGATTAGGTTCTGTTTCCGAGGGACTACATTCACGGACGGCCACGTTTACCAACGCTCTCGTCGTGCTTTACATCGGCCGTTCTCACGTACATACACACAGATACATGTATATATACTTATGCACTATACGTATGCACCTACGTACACGTATTACGTACCGCACGAGACACGTACACCTATATAAGCGCGTCGAATTACGCGTTCGCTCGTTGTTTCGAGAAATTCCAAGCGCATCGTCCACGCTCATCATCGCTCTTTATTGTATTTTATTTGTCCCTAGTTGGTATCCCTTTTTCAGACGGCTACAACAAGCCAGGACAAAGTACGCGCGAGCGCGTTATCGCGAACGTGCCACGGTGATAAGCGTACCGGATGGATCAAAAGGAATCCGAGAGATGCCTGGTTCTCTTTCTTCTTCTTCTTTTAAACTTCTTATTCGTGGAAAGAGACCTTCTCATCTCGAGTTCTTTCTTTCTCGTGGCCTTCTTTCTCCATTCGTAACGATTACTCGCGCTACCTCGTGTCTTCTCGCGAATACGGAAGACACGCGAGACCGCCTTAATTTCGCGGAAATTTACGAATAAGTTTTTCAGGACGACCTGAAGTTTCTGCTCGTCAGGAAAGAGGGGGGAGAAAGAGAAAAGTAAATGCGGGAAGCACGAACTACCGACGAATGCGACGGAAAAGTACGTCTTCTTAAAGAAACGGGGGAAAGAAGAAAAGGAAGTAAGGGAGAGAGAAAAAAAAAACAAGAAGTCACTTTGCTTTGGACACTTTGACCGAGTTTGAGGGATGTCGGAGAGAAAAAGAAATTTATTATTAAAAACAGGCTACCTTTTTCGAACTATCTTAATTTTAGTTAACAGCTTTCATCGTGTTTACGATTTTCTTCTCCCTTTTCTCTGTATTGTTCTTTCTTTTTTAGAACGTCCGAGGTCCTCTCAATGCCCGCCGCATCTTTCACCAAGCGGTTTACCAAAGCGCCGGATCATACCATACAAACTTCACCGTAAAAGTTTGTTAAGGCTTCGAAACTTTTCTCCGTTAACGCGTCGACAAACTCCCCGACGCGTTAGTCACACAAGATTTCACCTACCAATCTCTCTTCACCTTTTCACCGTACGACTTCTTTTTTTTTTCACCCCTTTTTTTATTGCCTTTCTCTCTCCTTCTCTCGTTACGTGGACCAGCAGTAAATCAAAGTACGAACTGTATTTATAAAAGTAGATAAATCCAAGAGACTTGGAAAGGAAGCGATTCGTCTCTTAGGAATCCGGCCGACGACGGTCAGAACAAAGGACTTCCTTATCCACGATGCAGCTTTATTTTGAAATATCACTCTGCGTTATTAAATTCTGTTATCTAGCCGTTTCGGCATTATCGCAATGAATAAACAGTCTCAGAAAATGGCACTGCCTCATGACTTAATAGCCGCAGCAAAACCAGCTAAATTGGAGTCTGCTGTGGCGTGTAGTATAAAGGGTGCTCCTAAATTTCGCGACTTATCACGAACTCCAAGCATTGCTCTTCGCTTCTCCACTTCCTTGCGTAGAGCAACCCACGCGTTTTAGGTTCGCGCGCGTTTCAAAGCTCGCTTCGCTTGTTCCCGTACGCTGAAGCAGCCGATGTCGGCTCGGAGAGAAAGAGAGAGAGAGGGAGAAACTTACGACCTTCCCCAAAGGAACTTATTAAATTTCATAGAAGTTTTATTCCGCTTCCCAAAGCCACCGATCTAGCCGCTGAGATAGCGTCCGGGATCTATGCGAGGAGTTTTTAAGTGGCCGCGAGATTAAAACGTCGTCTTGCTCCGCATATTTCCGCGATATCCTTGCGAGGTCAGGCGAAGCGTGATTAAAAGGTAGCTATTCTTGAAGCTATATTCTTTCTTTCTTTTTCCTCCTTTACTCTTTTTTTTTTTCTTTTATCTTTTCGTTTCTCTCCGACAACGAAGAAACAGATGCAGTATGGTATTCTAACTGTTATTAACGCTTAAGGAAAGATAAAACCAAAAGATTTGATATATAGGTCGATATGAAGCTTAAACTTCAAGCTTTAAACTAACCTCGGTATGATTTTTTTGGAGCAAGCAGTTTGGCCGGAAATTGAGCTCAAATTTGAAAGTTCGAGTAAAAAGATAAATCTAAAATACCAGAAAACTGTAACTCGTTAGAACTTTTCTGCAGAACGATATTTTTACTCAATCTGTTAGAAAGCTAAAACCATAATCTACAAGATGACATAAATAGAATTTTTCTGTACCGAACAGGTCGTCAAGAATTTACTCTAAAATTCGAATACACTCCATTGACACCTGCTAATTCGAGCACGCTGACCAAACACGATCGTGTCTCTCGCACACACATCGATTCCATCGTCGTTACGGTTTTCATTCTACCCTCAGTTTCACGGAAGAAACCCGATGATCGATCGGAGATCGAGTAAAAAGGAGTCTCTCGCGAGATTCCAGATGATGTAATTAAAGTGTGATCTCATCGTCGTTGTGTGTGTGTGTGTGTATCGTACTCTCGAAGATGTGTCTAAGTGTCTATAAACATCGGGACGGTGCAAGGCGTGATGCGAAATAATTAATTCGCCAACGACCCAGCTCTTCCATTCCCTAGTTTGTCGAGAAGAAGAAGGAGAGAGAGAGACAAAGAGAGTAGAGGAGCAAGGAAAGTAAGGAAGCAAGAGAGAAAGAGAGAGGGAAGAGAGAAATTAGTCCCTGAATCGTCGTCTAATGCTCGGAGTCTCGCGAGTGGCTAATTAGGTATTATAATGGCACTGAATCGGTATTGAGCCGCTAGGCGAGACGAAGCGAGGCGAGTAGATTCGAGGCGTGGCGCTGGGAGGAAGAGAACTCGAGAGAGAGAGAGGTGACGACGAAGGCGGATCGAGTCGAGACGCTAAAGCACACCGCTAAACCGTTCCGTTGAAGAGCGACTCCGCATAATCTTGCGTCTGGAATAATTAAAGGTGAGATTTTAATCGCGTAACACGCTGCACCCGAGAAATTTTACATCGAATTGACCTGATTCCCGAGCCCGAATCGATAGGATCGTCGTGCTCGAGACAAGATATGTACCTACCCTATCCTACCAGCCGTCGCGAGATTGTGCGAAATACACCGTGGGAAGAGGGCTGAGAATATATACGGGTTTCGGTATATAGGAGGAGAGAACTCTTCGAGAGAAATCTCTTTATCTTTTGTGCGATGATACGCCCCCGTTTTCACGCCTCGCAGCGTTTCCTATAACGCGTACTTTTGTCTTCAAAAATCGTGCTCCTCTCTGATTCTTTCCTTATATCCCTCTCCCACGCGTTATCGAGGCATCCTTGTAAAACAAAATGTTACACTTTCATTTTCGTTGGAACCTTTTTATCGTAAAAATTTTACAAAAGAAAAATGCACTCGTCTACGATCGCGAGTATTCGACGCAATTTCCTCCTAATAAATCCTACTCAATTCCGCCGGAAACAAGACTGTTGCGCGTATGGCGTTGAAATTTTTTGACTAATCATCTAGAAACCGTCTGTCTTGAGGGACAGAGAGAGAGAGAGTACAAGGAGGGGAGAAGTAATTTCCTCGAGCGAGTCAAGTTTCTCGTGTAAGGAGGAGGTTCCGAGTCGAGTAACATTCTTGGCGATGAAGAGAGGGGGTTGAAGGAAAGGGAGAGACGTCGGACGGCAGGAGGATCGTCGAGGGAGGAGAGGGTGGAGGGTTAAATGCATTCGAAACGGCTGTCAGACTCTAGCTACGGAAAGATAGATTGATGAGAGCTGCATTCGCGTGCCGAACTCGAACTCTCTCTCGTTCGTTTCCGTCATTTTCTCTCTCTTTCTTTAATGCGGAGGATCGTTGGGGGATTAAACTGCTGGAGGTACGATCTTCTTAATCCTGAACCGGATGTGATCGATCTCGCGATCGTCAAATCAAAAATTATACTTTTTTCCTCGAATAATTTGTCTAAAAATATTTTCTAATTATGGTAGACGTTTAAAATTCGTGTCTTCCTTCCTGTCGTCACGTTGAAAGAAGAAAAAAGGGGGTTGGCTTATAAGAAGCCCGGACTGAAATCTCATGCAAATCAATGCGGGGTGGGGGAGAAGGGTTGGTACTGCCGGTAAGGGAGGTAGGAGAAGGCAGAGCGTGTTGTCGATCGTTTTACGTAGATACACGTAGGCACGGCGCATCGCGCGGTAGTAGGAGAAGAGAGAGAGAGAGATCGTGGTAGGCGTGTGACTGTATTATATATCCCCTATCGCTGGTTTATGCAGCCATAAATAGCGTTTATACGCTAGGTAAAGTATTCCCGAAGCACCACCGGGCCTGGCTTCCCGCCTATCCGCTATCTATTCTATTATACCTCGACGTACTACCTACGAGCACCTATCGTAACACCCAATGCGACCTACCGGAACTCCTCCTTCTATCCCTTCCTTTTTTCCCCTCTCTTTTTCAACTTGTATTTTTTCTTTTTCTCGGTTAACAAATTTTCTTTCATCTTATTCTATAGCAAAATAAGTTACATCGTTCTATAATCGGTATCGGGTGATTCTTAATCGACGGGGTAGATTCTTGTCGAGTTAGAAATATACGCAGAAACAGTCGAGGAGAAATAGAGGTTCATCACGATTGCCTGCGGCAACTACAATCCAGATCCGTTTGCACGATTTTCTCGAGCCGTCGCTAACGAGAAGTCGTGAAACTATGCGGATCAGCGGATCCGCGTTCGGTGATTTTGCTTGCCGTTAACATCAGGATCGGAGGTTCACGGTCCGGTGAACTTTTTTGCATTCGCCTTCATGCATCGATGAACAACACGGTCGTTTGAAACTCGTGGCGTTTGTTTGTTTTTTTCCAAATTTTTTCTTTCAGTGCGTCGAGATCCGTTCGTCGTTGGTACTTTTTTCTGCGTATCCTAGGATTATTAAAAAGAAAATAATCAGGAAGACATTAGAGATATCGAGAGATATCCGAGCAAGAAACACTGGTTCCATCAACGTACCACGATTACGCGCATCCCCCTACGTATCCTGCGGCGCAAGAGACTGCAGAGGGGTGCTAGCTGGCTTTAAGAGAAAGTAGAGGGGGGAAGGAGTGGGATGAAAGTGGGATTGCCGCGAGACACGCGGCTTGGCGTGCCTCGGTTGTGCTCGGAAGCGAAGCGAGGTTACTTTAACTTCGCGGTACACACAGTCGGGTTTATTGGGCCTTGAGTACACCCTCTTTCTCTCCCCTTCTCTCTCTTCGTAGCTCTCTCATTCACAAGGATGCCCTCTCTGCGCGTAGAATTGGTCGAAGAAGGTGCGCAACGTATTCGATCTAATGCATTCGCGCAATAAACTTTATTACCATGTTACCCGTGTAGCCAGACTCCATGACTGGTATACCTACTTCTCGAGCGTTGGTTAGGATATACGTACGTTACCACTCGTATGCTCCTGCGTACACACAGTCTGCTTAAATACGCGAATTAGGTGGATGCTCGAGGCAAAGTTACGATTCCTTCCGTCTACCCTTTCCTATCTCTCTCAGTTCAGTCTTGGAGATGAAAAAGATGACTTTGCTAAGACGAGAGATCGTCCGCGCGAAAAATAACGTTTTTCCAAGGCTTTGTTCGAAATAAAGTTCCAAGGGATATGGTTCCTGCCGTATCCCCCTCCCCTGATAAAATTGTTTGGAGTTTCGACGGGCCGTTGTGTTTGTATTTGCCCGAGTGCGTTTTTCTGTTACGTCGTTGTCGTCGTGGAAAGTCCATGGCGCCAAGTTCGAGCATCAGTCTCGAAGCTCACCGTAACAAACAGGCTGGCAAGCAAGCTCACGCTACACGCGAAAGTTTTGCAAAGTAAACTGGGTGTCGTGCGAGCGGCATGGCTTCACGGTAAGCAAACTGGCTGGTTCGTTGACTGGTTGGCTGGCTGACTGTCTGGTTTGCCGATTGGCTAGTAGCGTGTTAGTTTTGTTGCTTCGACTCTGGACCTCTTCGCTTAACCTCCGCCTGTTCCATCTGCTTCTATCATTCTTCTCCTCTACCCTATCTTAAGGGCTAGCAGCATTGTGATGATAGAAAGGTCGGGAAAAAGAGATGCCCATGTAAATTACTCCGTAGAACAATGGCTGCTTTCGAGTTGCGAACCGTTCGTTCCCATTCTAGGCCAATTCCGCTTCCCTCAATGGTACCAGCCATCGAGGTACGAGCTGCCATAGAGGTTGCCGTTGTAGCTACTTAAAAGTTAAAGAGGGAAAACTTTCCTCTTCTTAGGCGAACGATCGATGACGTGGAATTTTGACCGAGAATAGCCGAAGTCCTCGTCGTCGTCTCTCCTGCAGCATACTCGAGAAAGGTGGAAGTTCGGGGAATAGCTCGATCAAGGCTCCAAGAATGGTTAACAAAGCGCTCCTGATTTATTCGCGAAGAAACGCCATCGGCTTCTCGCGAGATTTCTTCGGCGAAGCGCGTGGCGCGCGTCGGGAAAATCCACCTTCGTAGATTGTGGATTTTACGGAACAAAAGGACTCTATTGCCTCGTAAAACATAATCGCCTTCGGCTTCCCAAAGTATTTATCGTGTTCTCTCGATAATCGTATTTTAAAAGCGTGACGCCACTTTTCTGTAAAAGGAAACTCGACTAATTTCGTAAAAACAAAAATCATAAAGTCAATTCAAACGAGAACGAATATATTCTCGTACATCACCGATATCAAAGCTCGACGGAGTTCCGTGTTAATTACGTCTCAGATTCGGCGCGATAATCCGTCAGAGAGAAGTTATATAGCGACGGGCGAGTAGGTTCGCCAACTTCTGACGGGGATTTCATTAAAATCAGCCAAAAACAACTGAACTATTTAACCCTTTGCTTTTCAATCGGCAAGCAAAATTGTTTCGGCTATATTACGCGAAAGTTTTGGCGATCGCGCGGCTACGGAATATTCGATCGACGGACGGGTGGGAGGGGTAGAAGAGGGATGGAAATGGGCGAAGTCACCCGCTAGCACAGCTACGTAACTCGCACGAGAAGACTTTTGACAGGGCGATCGAACGAATCCCGAGCGATCTATCTCTCTCTTCCATCACGCGATTCTTGCGGCAAGTCGGGGAGCCCACGGCCAGCCACCGGGGGCTAACAAGAGGAAGGAGAACGAGTTCACGGATCGACCTATCACAGTAAACGCGCATTTCTCATTAAGTCCGGGCCCTTGCCCCTGAGAAATTATGAAGCGAGTTTAATTGTTCCACCTCTTCCCGCCAGCTCTTTTACCGGCTCTTTTAGCCTACTCTTAGCTGACGCTAACCCGGACTATTTCTCTCTCTTTCTTTCTTTCTCAGCGTAGTACACGTATCGTCGTCTCTCTCTCTTGGCACTGGCCCTTTCCACTTGTCATTACACCGCTTCGATTTTTTCGCGATAATGACTCGCCCAACGTTTCGCGATTTTCAAATGCGCGAACGCCCTCGCTCGTATTGCGGCATTGAGAGAGAAAAGGAGAGGGAAAAGAGGGAAGGGAAAACTGAAAGTGCACCGTGACGAACTTTTAAATTGATTTGGAGTATCGCCAATGGCGAGCGATTTTCTTCCAACCGGAGTTCATCTCTTTTTCGTTTTCCTTACCTATATATACATGTGGTATATACCTACGTATATATTTGTATACGTGCCGGTAGAATCCCATTTTTCGCGCCACGCCTAATTGCTTTTATTATACTCTTGGCTCTCTCGTTCTTTCTCTCAAACCTTTTCTCCTCTCTATCTCTCGACGCTCAACGACGTCTGCTCCGATGCGATAAGAGACATATATAACGTATAATACGTATCCAGTTCGTTTCCTAGATCGGTAGCTTTGCTATAGAATCCCAGAGAACTCTCTCGGATATGTCTCTAAAAGTTACAGATGGAAGGAATCTGTAGGAGCGAGGAATGAAATTCAACCTTCGACTATACGATCATCGTCTCGATTATTTTCTTCTTTTCTCATACGAGCGATCGTTCGATCGATAGGTAGTTAACGAACTCTCTGGCGTGTACATACATCGTGGTGCGACGAAAAGCCGACGTGGAATTTCATCGATCGAAGGATAAAAAGGTGAAAAAAAAAATAAAGGAGCGCCGTCCTTGGAGGTCGACTCGCCGTTGGTTTCCTTCGAAGGCTGCCGCGATCGCAGGAGTTCGATATCGAAGCAAAGAGCGTCCATAATTACGCGCGATTCGCGGCTTCGCGCAATAAATTTCGCAAAGATTCGTTCGCGAGATAGGACGGACCTCCGGCCGGACGATAATTCACCGCGTGGCTAGCCGTTGTAGCGCGGGACCGCCGTTACGGAGAGAAACATGGTCAACAAGTAGCCGCTCGCTCTCGCACATGTTCCGACACGGTTTGCTAGCCACCGAGCTAGCTCCTGCTCGAGTTCCCGCAAAAACTGTTACGTCCGGTCGGACGCCTTACGGGTCGGGAGCAACCCTCTTTCTTTAGTATTCTGGACAATCTTTTTTTCATCAAATTTTTATTGCCGAGAACAAGATTCTTTTCTTTAAATTTTGTGCTGGTTTGTCAAATTGAAGGAAACTTACATTATTTATAAGATGACTCAATATTTTAACATGTTGAATACAGTAGGGTTTGTATTCAACATGGAAACAGGAAATGTTTGTATTATGTCAAAATTTGTGAAAAGGAGACCTTGTTATATATTCATGGGAATTGTCGTACTAATTCCTTCTACAGAATATGTGATTAATTTTTGTGGTTTTTGGGAAGAAAAATTACGTAACGTCGAATTTTAGGTCTATAGGTGCACACAAAATATAATATTGCAGAGGAGGACCTTAGAAAGTGAATTTAAAGTGTAGTAAAAATTGTTTAACCTCATATACCACAATCGATAACATTCAATTAAATATTTTTCTATTAATTGTATGAACAATTTCTGGACCCGCAAAGATGATGAAAAATTCCAAGAATTTAACAACCCAGGTATTTCAACGCGGTTTTAAGCGCGTGACTTTCGGCACCGGGACATTGTATACCCGATGGTTTCTAATAATGACGCTCGTCTCGTTAGAACTCGTTCGGTTCATTACGCACGGATTCCTGGTATCATCACTCTGAGCCGTCAGCCATGAGTGTGAGAGATCGTGACGCTTCCTGGTGCCAGATATTGTCCGGCACCTGGTAGGGAGAGCAAGAGAGAGAGGGTAGGGTCGCGTGTTCTTTTTCCGTCGAACTCTCGAGTCGTGGCCAAGAGAGTAAAGAGAGAGGATGACTGATAGTTACGAATTTTCCTTGACGACGAGCGGCACATTCCGCGTTAGTACGGTCGAGCGACCGAGAGGCTCGTTCGTAAGTTGTTGCGCGGGTCTTTTCGAGCGAAGCGTATTTATGGCACGACGCGTGCCCGCGTCACGCTTTCCATTAGTTGAAGAATAAAAGACGAGGAGTCTAAAGTAAATATCATTTTAATTTCGATTCTATACCGACGTAGAAAGAAAAAGAGCCGTGCAATAATGTGAAAGCTCTCTGGCATAGCGTAGTCGCATTTTCGAATTATCGTCGATCGAACCATCCTCTCTCTCACAGCTCCCGCGGAAACGAGCAGACTCGATCGAGGATATGCATGTGAATCTAATTTCAATGAAAGCGCGTGCTCGTTCGTTCCGCCATCGACGGAACTCGAACGTTAGAAACGATCAGAGGCCGCTCTCGGCTTAATGAATTCTCACCACGAGTTCCTCCCTCTCTCTCTACGTATACACCGCGAAGCTGTGACGTCGCTTGGACTCCTACGCGGCACTTCCCTGCTGCTACTCCTCACTCGATACGCGCATGTGATTGCTTATTGTGCGTGGGTTCCTTTCAGCTCGGGCTGTCACGCTGACGCAGGTTCGCTTTACCTACCAACCACCTAAAGTACACCAAAGGTATTTCACGTCGTTGAAACGTACTCCGTTCCTTGTACCGATATCATCTCGCAACGAAGATCGTCCAGCTCATTTTCCAAAGGATTTGTGTTCTCCTCTTTTGGTCTCTCCTTTCTCAAGATCCCTTTTCCTATCATTTCGCGTTTGCAATATTATCTTAAATAATGCGACTTGAGAAACGACGATGAACGAGACGGCTACGTCGAGTAGAATCCAGAATTCGTGGAACGCTTTAGCGCTTTTAGCACTTAAACTGCGTAATCGCGAGAGAGCGAACGAGCTAGCAAGAAGGAGAGAAGATAGGAAGGTAGATGGAAAGAGGGTGCCATGATGGTGGTTTTGCCAAAGCAAGACAAGGACGGAGAGAGAGTACGGAAGAGGAGAGGTTCGGCTTGCTCGAGTCTTCGTCGGGTTCGTATTTACATGAGAAAGAGTCGGGGATTTATAACCCATATTAAACTCGCTCTGGATGAGCCGAGAACGTCGTTGCATTCAAGAGATAAAGACGGAAAGAAGTGCGGAGACAAAGGGAGAGTAGAAACGGGGGAAAAAGAGGGAAGAATTTCATTTGCCGTTGCAGTTAATGCGTGTCGACCCGTTTTAGCCTCGGATACTCTCCGTTTTGTACGAGTTCAGACACTCCTCGTAATGGACCGCGTAATTCCATTCGTTCTGCCAATTTGAAGACGAACCGAGAGAGAGAGCGTGTCCCTTCCGTCGAGTTTCGACGATTTTCGGGGAAGAAAATATTCCCTTACCCTTTTCCTTGGTTTTGCCGAGAAAGGGACGACGTTGCTCGTAAAACGCTTTCATTATCGTCCAAACGATCGAATAAAAACTCTCCGTGTGTGTGAGTATCTCGCGCGTGCCGCATTAACCGTCGCTCTCCTTCGACTAACATTTAATTCTGCGGCATTACCTAGTCGCGCGCATGGTTCGTAAAGGCGTACTTAGCCGATATTAGCAAAGGAGATCAGCAGGAAGCTCGCGCGGTGTTACCGAAGCACCTTAAGGGGTTGTACATCCCCCACCGAGACTTTGAGGTCTGTCATGCGCCAGACAGTGGTGCCGGTGGTAGTAGCGCCGCGCTGCTGGTGGTTAGCGGTTATGCTCCCTTCGGATAATATTACTTACAAGCCTCTTGGAAGCTCCTTCTCCTCCCCCCCCTGCTGATGTATAATTTCCTGGGCGATAAGACCAACCGAGCGAGAGTAGAAAGAGAGGTCTTAGGTTTTAACACCGGCGTTCGATCGAAAGGGCGCGGCTGAATCGGCTCTAAGCGATGGGTCGTCGGCATAATAATTAACGAGGTGTATTACCTTGCAACGCGAAACCTTCGCTTTTATATTTATGTACGATTCCATCTAGATAAAGTGCACCTCGTTCGGAGGTAGCGCGATAAGACCGCTGGGTTACTTTCGGTGGTACGGTAGAGAGTAGGGAAATTACAGGGACCTCCTAATTTGCAGCTCGGTCCGGTATAATGAGAGACAATGTTTTTCACAAAGGACGTAAACGAGGGGGGAGACCCACCCACGTAGCAATAAACCTTCTCCTCGTGGTACAAAGAGAGAAAGAGCGAGAGGAGAAGGGGGCGAATGCCAAGCGAATTCACGTCGCATCTTATGAACCCTGTAAACCGACTGGCTCTCGAGAGGGAGGACGCTTTAGGGCCGGGCGTCAGCCTCGTCCCGGAAACAAAACACCATCATAAAGTATCGCGCGAACGGAGTTGGCTCGAGAGCACGTAGGCCTTTATAAATTTCCCTCGAAGTCGTTCCTTCTCTCGGCGTTCCTCGCGTCGTCCTACCGTGCTTCCTAACGGGGTATCTTCTTTTTCAAGGATTCTCGGCACGTGCTGCGTCACCGTGCTCCGTTCCGTGCTCTCGGTTTCTTCTCCCGTTACATACACCGCCGCGTCGTTTCTTAGCTTCGTACCACGCTCTCTACGATTTAGGGGAGAGGACGTCGCGAGCACGGACAATCGGTACTCGAAAGAATCCAACGTGTAGGTGATGCGAGAGGGAGGATGGCCGATCCAGTTCGAGCGAAAGAAACGTCGAGTGGCCCTATCGATCCTCCATTGTCTGCTGATGTCATTGTTATCGATGACGCCAAGATTAGAGGTTAGCCGATGAATTCGAAGTACTCCCTCGGGAAAGCCGTCTCCTACTTCCTTTTCTCTTCTTCTTTCTTCCTCCTCCTCCTACTTTTCCTGGTCCCTTTTCATTCAGAAGGGGAAGAAGGAACGTCGCGGGAGGAACTCTGCGTTTCGAGGGTTCTCGGATTAGATTCGTAACGCCGATACGTTAAGTCCAAGGACGCATCGTTAAGGCCGCAGGGACACCACTGGCTACTACAGCCAATCTGTCTTCCAGATCGTTCCTCAACTCCCTTGCTTTTCTGGCTACAACGAGATCTAAATTCTTTCCTTCCTTCTTCTCTTTTGCTCTCTCTGTCTCTCTCTTCGTTCCTCAGCGACCTAGGGAGAAGACACCAAGAGAGAGAAAAAAATGAGAACGCTGAGGATGAATTGGAAGGTCGCCTCGAATTCTTTCTCCTCGTGAGAGGCGAGACGTTTCTTTTGTCCTTTCCGCGTTACAGATAGGATCGTCGAGGAGAGTAGGTTTATCGACCAGCGGTATAATCGAAACGCTTCTTCTCGAGTAACTCGACGAGTGCGTAATACCAAAAAGAGACCGATGTTGGAACGATCCAGGAGATAACCTTTACTAAAGATAGCAAAAATTGCGCGCGTGTATATTTATAGCGGCCAACAAAATCGTTCCGCCAATCGACGGTGTTAATGTGAAAGTTATTGTTTCGGAAAAAAGACCGACCGTTCCGTGACACGACTCCAGTTACGTCATTATTTAATTAGGACCCCTTTGTCGCTTCATAACGAAGCTTTCTTTGTCGGAAAGTGCAAAGGCAGCCACAATAATCGTTCTATTAGCTCGCATTAGCAATGGAAACTGCCAGCGCTGGATAGAATCTGGCATTCGAGCTCTGATGGAGATTCATCGTTTGGTACATTCAACTTATCATTTTTCTTCATCTTCTCGAAGCACCACTTGAAAACCTTACTTCCTCGTAATAACTCAGACTTCGTTCTCTCTCTTCTTTCTTTTTTTATCGCGAACAATGAAGCAATCCTACGAGAGTATACCCAGCTTCCGGTATATTCAGCTTCTTATATCGATCGATCTAAAAATTATCATAAACACGTACCGTACGAAATCTTGGCAAATTTCAGGAAAGAGATCACCCGTGAAGCATAGGCAACCGTCGATTTGTCAACTTTCCGCAATGTCGACAAATTTTTCGATCGCTCGTGGTCACGAAGCGTAACTCCCGATATCGGCAAAATTCGTAGCCGTATCATTTTAATTATGATGGAGCCATTCGGCGTAATCCGTAGAGCGTACACGCGAAATTTATCAAACGGCATTTAATCAAACGCCATAAAATGACACGGTGGGTCATTCTTTTTTTTTTTTTTCATCTCCCTTCCGTCATGCTCGAGCGCGGAACAAAAGTCGAATATTTCTGACGCGACGGGGTTTGGTTTGATGGCGATCGTGCGCACGGTGAAAAAAAAAAAGAGAGCGAGTGGGAAACAAAAAGAGAGAGGGAGAACCGGCCACCCTATTTCTATCTCACCCCTTTTCCTACATCCGTCCCTTCGTTTCCCTCTTTATCGCCATCACTTTTCCTCTCGCGCTATATCTCTCTCTGACTGCCGTTCTTGTTTAAACGTCACTATTCGCGCTTTGCATTCGGGTATTGTATCGTCCATTGTTGAGATATCGAACACCGCGCTCAGCTTCAATGTAAATGACGTCAAGCGAAAAAAAAAGAGAGAGAGAGAGAGACGTGGTAGTTGCGTGGGAAAATAGAGAAAAAAAAAGGTCGCCGGCGCGCAGAGGGAATGGCGTGAGCGCGACGGTAGCGTACATGCGGCAAAGGGAAGGCGCGAACGTGCATTTTTGCGTTCTCCTGGCTCGCAGGCGCGTGCTCTTGACACCTTCGAGCACGGTGCGTGTTTTCAACCCGTCCGTGAGTTACTTCGTAATATAGAAGGTATGGTAAATCTCGTGTTCGGTGGTTTGTTCATGTATACTTTTTCACTTTTGTTTTATCTCGATACGAGGGTTTATTTCTTTTTTTCTTCCTGGTAGAAGAATTCTTTGGAAATCCTCGAGGGAATTCAGTTGCTATAGCTAGTTGTGACTCTTAGGGATAAGTACGTTGACGGTAGCGATCGTACAAGGGTCTCGGAATCGTTCCACGTGTTTTTCCGCATTGCTGGCGAGGCTACGTGGAACGAACCGCGACGGTCGAAAAGTTTGTAGAAAAACTTTTCGACCAAGGGCCAAATGCGGACTATCTGGAATCGTTCCTATAGGAGTGCCGGTGAACGGTAGTCGCATAGGTAGAAAGGAAAGAGAGAGAGTGAAAGGGATGGTGAGAGGGTCCGAGGAGAAGGATGGTAGAGCAGAGTGGTCGAGTGTCGGTCGAAGAGAGTGGATCCTGAAATTGCGGCCCGCATAGCGGAGTCAAAGCCGCGTGCGGGGCTCTTTCTCCCTCTTGGATCCTCCTGCTCGACTACCGCCTTTGTACGTTTGAGGTTTCGCGGCCAGTAAAAACTGCGGGCAGCTGCGCGTTGCTGGGGGATGGCCAAGAGGTTGGGAGAGAGAAAGAGAGACAAGAACATCTCTCGCATGTTTCCAGAACTGGCTAGCCACTGGTAGGGTCAAACACTGGGTCGGCTTAGATCCGCGCTGGACCGCGACTCCGTGGTCGCGTTCCATCTATGGTTAACATAGAAAAAAAGGATAGAAAGAAAAGAAGGGTAAGATAAACGTGTAGGTACAGGTAGATTTTCTCCAATCAAATTTCTCATTCTTTTTTATCCAGTCTTCCAGAGTGCTTGGACGAATAATTGTTCATGGAGGAACGACGAACCGGTGTTCCTACCGAAGCTTTGATGTAAAAGGGGAAAGAAGGAAAGGCGAACGTGACGACGAGAATAAAGTTGAAGCATTCGTGACATAGAAAGTAGCAGAATGCGAAAGTGGAGCAAGTGGTGCTATGTCAGCCTCGACGTAGGAACAAGGTAGAACGTCCGGAGAGGGCAGGAAAGAGCGAGGCTGCTGCTTGTGTAAAGCCTGTTAAGTCGGAGATACGATCGAAAGGAGTATGTCAAAGCCAGTAGTTCGAAGCTGGTTAAGTTACGTGATACCTCTCCCTGACTCTCCACAGCTCACACGTTCGCGAAATATCTACTGGGAAGAGAGAATGGGCAACGGTTACGCCACTAACACGAGATTCGCCTCCGTGGAACACGATTGTTGCATTATTCGGGGGTCGCGGCTTTCGAACTTGCGGCTTCGAGCTTGCGATGGCCTCGTTGTCGGCCGAAACCACGATGAAAGAATTAAACCCTCGGATACACGACGCCACGGTACTGGCTTTTAGCGTTGCCTTCTCTCTCTCCCTCACACTCTACAACTATCTCTGTCCTGATTTCTCATCTCTTCTCTTTTTTATCGCTGCTTTTCTTTCGCCTACTTTTACCCCAAGAAAGATGCCCTCTCGAGATGCAACGAAAATCGGAACAGGCAAAGTAGTCTCGATCCAAAGCAGAGATTATTTTATCGTCGGAATCCATTGGCGCACTTTCCAACCGTGGTTCCGTTCTACGTAGATACCTACGAACTCCCGAGTGTTATAAATTACATTTGTCATTTATTTACTGCAGCTCTCGTCTTTTTATGGCTCATAAATCGAGGCATATAATCTACTTTAATCGAATTCAGCGGCTCATATACTCCTCGGTTCGAAAGGTTAAGTCGTCGGTCTTGGTATCTCGTCATCGTAAAATTCGAACGATTCGTTCGGAACACCGGCGCGGATATTCCTCGTCCGTTGTAACTGGCGGAACGGATAAGGTGGTACCGCGAGAAAACAACTCGAACGTGTTCCATCAGCATTCTTCGTTTTCTTCGTGCCAAAAGATGCCAAAAAATAAACGATGATTCGAAATTCCCTCGAAATTCTCACTAATCTCGAAGCGTTATCCGAACGATTCGCGAAAATGACGATGTGTGGTAGTATGTGGGACGTTTTAGTCTCGCAACAAAATCGAAATGAAGGAAGTAGAAACGTTTGGTCGCGGGACGTCAGGTTCTACGAGGAAGAAGAGAGAACAGTGGCGTTTACGCTGGAGGTCGCTGGGCCTCGACGTTTCATTTCCGTCGACAGGACGGAAGTTTCCACCCCCGGTATGGAGGAGTTTGTCTCTTGTTCACTGCGGGGCAAAGTATAGGCAAACAGAGTAAATGGAAGGAGAAGCGAACCGAGAGGGGTAGGGGGGGATGGTGAGGAGAACGAACGAGGAGAGGAAGAGATCGGGTCGAGAGGGAAGAACAGAAAGAGAGAGAGGGAGGGAGAACAGTAGCAGGCAGTAGTAGTGGTGGTAGGAAGAAGAGTAGTAGTAGTAGAAGGTAATGCCGTCTAGGAAAACGAGCGGCTTAAGGAGTTTAAATATACGCTGGAAATTAAGGTCGCTTCTACGCAAACGTAAACCCGACTACTATTTCCTCCTGATCTTTTTTTCGCCTTCTTGGACTACGTTCTTTCTTTCAACCGCCGCCGTATCGTCGTCGTGCGTTGGGAAAAAAAGAAAGAAAGAAAAAGAGAGAGAGAGAAAAGAGGATAGAAAAAGAGGGATTTTCGAGGAGTAAGAACGACGAAGGGGAGTTCTTTCCTAGCGTTTAAGCATTTCCTGCGAGTCCCCGTGAAGTCGAGTGTCTCTCTCGTCTACGTACGTCGTCCGTGTTCTTAAGAGGTAGGCAAGGACATAAAACATGGCCGCGAGTCTCTTTCGCGCGCACGGCATTTTGATATCGCAAAGTGCTGCATTTTACGAGTCCTCCGAAGATGCTAGCGAGTCGGTCTTCCACCCTTCGTAAATAATAACGATGCGATGGGAATAATTTTTATCGTGGATACATTTTCTTTTTTGGTATCTTTTCGAATAGCACGGAACCACTATGCCACGCTTCGTCTTTCGCACGAGCGAACTTCCTCCGCGATCGTTACTTTGTTCGTCGTCGATGTTGTAGATCGAGACTTTTATGGACGATCAAAACGTAGTAAACCCCGCGGTCGTGGAGAGAGAACGGAGTCGCGCGTAAAATCACGTTTCTCGTGCTCGCCATGCGAGACTTACCCTCCCTCCCTCTTTCTCTCTGTCTCTTTGAGGGACCAAAGTGGCCGAGTTTATGACCACCGAGTCGGTTTGGCAGAGCGTTCCTTGAATGACAACAGATCGAATTGGTTGCTCTTCACGATTTTGATGCGAGGCCAACCACAGAGAGGGAGAGAAAGAGAGAGAGAGAGAGAGAGAGAGTATCGAGTGGACGTTGGCGTCGTCGACTTAAAATAACCACGCTACCGAGACCTATATTCTACTTTTGCCCGTGGGCATATAGGAATATAGGTAATATCTCTCGATGTGTCACACCTCTCTCGACCGACATGGGCGTGGATGTCGAACGATCGACGAGGCAACTTTACGCGTTTCCCTTTCGTCTCGAAATCTAAGTTGAATTAAAGCATTCCATGGTGGACCAAATTTTGATAATTTTACAATTAGGCTGCGTGGATCGCATATGCCTCACGCTATCATGATTTAATTTTACTCTAAACGTGTTCCTTGCAATATTGAAAATAGTGCAAAAATCATGATTATCGAAAGAAAAGTGTAGAGATTAAGACGTAGGTCGGTTTTCGATACCATAATCACCGACGAGATACTGCTAAAGACTGCGAGCCTTAAGGTGCCATTCCGACGAACGCGACAGCGACGGACCGCAGCGGAGGCCGGCGACAGTGCCGCTGCAGTCTGCAGTCGGTATGATTCCGCAAGTGACCGTAGGCAACGGCGGCAGTCGCTTTTAAACACAACACATGCAACTCATTTCGCATTAAACGAACAAACACATTTTTAAACAGCGTACATGAGCGTGAAGTCGGCGGCAAGACTGGTTCGGGAGCGGTAGTGCGGTCGGCGGCAGCGACACGATGCGATGGCAAGCGGCAGTGCCGCTGCGTTCCGCATGTACTTCATATAAAACTATAGGAATCAGTAGTGTCGCTTGCGGTCGGCTGCCGCGATTTGAAGTTTGCAGTTTGCAGTCTGCAGTCTGCAGTCGCCTTCGGAATAGCACCTTTATGGGACTTCGCGAGCAAACAAATTTCGCTGTTTTCTGACGCTCTCTAGAATATATTGCGGTAAAGTAAAAAACAAAAACTGAATAACAGTAAGCCTTGTCGGTAACGTGAGTAAATGATGCAGTATCGTAGGTCTTTGCTCATCAACTTTGCTTATTCATGCGCACGCACCATTAAAAGTCTAGTAATGACGCAATAAATATTTATTAAAAATGATAATTATAACACAATTGCTTCTAAACAAGAAATAAAAATGAGTGGACAAATATCTACAAACAAAGAGCGATCGATTTCATATAAAATTATTAGCGAATAATGAAAGAATATACATCGAAAACGGATAATGGGACGGTATTCTCCATGCTTTTTTTCTTTAAAATGAGCCATGAAACATCAAAATTGGCAGTGGAGTGCATTCTGACCCAAAAAATATCAAAGGCTATACATCAGGGATTTTGTCAAAAATCGATGAATTTTTACTATGCCCGTTTAAACGCTCATTCGATAGAGGAAAGGCTCTAGTTCACGAATCTGGCAGTGATTTTTCGATCCGGTGGCTGGTTTCAAAGTTACAGCACTTTTTCTCTTGGAAACGATTCATACTCCAACACTTAAAAAATTTATTTCTCATCACTCCGTTGCGATATCGAAAAACGGACAACGGAACGGTGTTCTCAATGCTACCTTCTTTAAAATGAGCCATCAAACATCGAAATTGGCAGTGGAGTGCATTTTGGCCCAAAAAATATCAAAGGCTATACATCAGGGATTTTGTCAAAAATCGATGAATTTTTACTATGCCCGTTTAAACGCTCATTCGATAGAGGAAAGGCTCTAGTTCACGAATCTGGCAGTGATTTTTCGATCCGGTGGCTGGTTTCAAAGTTACAGCACTTTTTCTCTTGGAAACGATTCATACTCCAACACTTAAAAAATTTATTTCTCATCACTCCGTTGCGATATCGAAAAACGGACAACGGAACGGTGTTCTCAATGCTTCCTTCTTTAAAATGAGCCATCAAACATCGAAATTGGCAGTGGAGTGCATTTTGGCCCAGAAAATATCAAAGGCTATACATCAGGGATTTTGTCAAAAATCGATGAATTTTTACTATGCCCGTTTAAACGCTCATTCGATAGAGGAAAGGCTCTAGTTCACGAATCTGGCAGTGATTTTTCGATCCGGTGGCTGGTTTCAAAGTTACAGCACTTTTTCTCTTGGAAACGATTCATACTCCAACACTTAAAAAATTTATTTCTCATCACTCCGTTGCGATATCGAAAAACGGACAACGGAACGGTGTTCTCAATGCTACCTTCTTTAAAATGAGCCATCAAACATCGAAATTGGCAGTGGAGTGCATTTTGGCCCAAAAAATATCAAAGGCTATACATCAGGGATTTTGTCAAAAATCGATGAATTTTTACTATGCCCGTTTAAACGCTCATTCGATAGAGGAAAGGCTCTAGTTCACGAATCTGGCAGTGATTTTTCGATCCGGTGGCTGGTTTCAAAGTTACAGCACTTTTTCTCTTGGAAACGATTCATACTCCAACACTTAAAAAATTTATTTCTCATCACTCCGTTGCGATATCGAAAAACGGACAACGGAACGGTGTTCTCAATGCTTCCTTCTTTAAAATGAGCCATCAAACATCGAAATTGGCAGTGGAGTGCATTTTGGCCCAGAAAATATCAAAGGCTATACATCAGGGATTTTGTCAAAAATCGATGAATTTTTACTATGCCCGTTTAAACGCTCATTCGATAGAGGAAAGGCTCTAGTTCACGAATCTGGCAGTGATTTTTCGATCCGGTGGCTGGTTTCAAAGTTACAGCACTTTTTCTCTTGGAAACGATTCATACTCCAACACTTAAAAAATTTATTTCTCATCACTCCGTTGCGATATCGAAAAACGGACAACGGAACGGTGTTCTCAATGCTACCTTCTTTAAAATGAGCCATCAAACATCGAAATTGGCAGTGGAGTGCATTTTGGCCCAAAAAATATCAAAGGCTATACATCAGGGATTTTGTCAAAAATCGATGAATTTTTACTATGCCCGTTTAAACGCTCATTCGATAGAGGAAAGGCTCTAGTTCACGAATCTGGCAGTGATTTTTCGATCCGGTGGCTGGTTTCAAAGTTACAGCACTTTTTCTCTTGGAAACGATTCATACTCCAACACTTAAAAAATTTATTTCTCATCACTCCGTTGCGATATCGAAAAACGGACAACGGAACGGTGTTCTCAATGCTTCCTTCTTTAAAATGAGCCATCAAACATCGAAATTGGCAGTGGAGTGCATTTTGGCCCAGAAAATATCAAAGGCTATACATCAGGGATTTTGTCAAAAATCGATGAATTTTTACTATGCCCGTTTAAACGCTCATTCGATAGAGGAAAGGCTCTAGTTCACGAATCTGGCAGTGATTTTTCGATCCGGTGGCTGGTTTCAAAGTTACAGCACTTTTTCTCTTGGAAACGATTCATACTCCAACACTTAAAAAATTTATTTCTCATCACTCCGTTGCGATATCGAAAAACGGACAACGGAACGGTGTTCTCAATGCTACCTTCTTTAAAATGAGCCATCAAACATCGAAATTGGCAGTGGAGTGCATTTTGGCCCAAAAAATATCAAAGGCTATACATCAGGGATTTTGTCAAAAATCGATGAATTTTTACTATGCCCGTTTAAACGCTCATTCGATAGAGGAAAGGCTCTAGTTCACGAATCTGGCAGTGATTTTTCGATCCGGTGGCTGGTTTCAAAGTTACAGCACTTTTTCTCTTGGAAACGATTCATACTCCAACACTTAAAAAATTTATTTCTCATCACTCCGTTGCGATATCGAAAAACGGACGACGGAACAGTGTTCTCCATGCTTCCTTCTTAAAAATGAGCCATGAAACATCAAAATTGGCAGTAGAGTGCATTCTGACCCAAAAAATATCAAAGGCTATACATCAGGATTTTTTTCCAAAATCGATGAATTCCGACTTTGCCTGTTTAAACGCTCGTTCGAAAGAGGAAAGTATCTAATTTACGAATCTGGCAGTGTGGCATCGATAGGATAATTGGTTCGAAAGATGCAGCAGTTTTAAGATTGGAAACGACGCATATTCCAACACTTAAAAAATTTATATCTCATCACTTCGCAACGATATTGAAGAACGGACAACGGAACAGTTTTCTCCATGCTTTCTACTTTAATTTGAGCCATGAAACATTAAAATCGAAGTGCCATAATATCGATGAACTCTTAAAAGAGTTTAAAGAACATGAAATTTTTCACTGAATTAACACAAGGGATAAACTTGTACCAATAGACGATATCGTTGGAATTTTTTAACTGCATAAGGAAAGTAGGGATAATGGAATTTATATGTGGTGTTTGATTAAGAACTCATAAATTAGGTTTACTGATATTTATTAATAATTTTCATTGGAAAATACACAGTATGTAACTATGACTAAATACGTATTTATTACTTATAAACGGCTTACATATTTCATATACAATGAGCAGTAATACTATTTTTAAGTATTCCAACTATAGTATTCCATATTCCAACTAAGTATTCCATACTTAAGATTCATTTCTGTATAAAGTGCAATATAATAATATGTTATTAGTTATTTTATGTATATTAGGATAAACGTTAAGTATCGTATTAATTTACAATAAGAAATATTATACATTATGACAATAAGAATTATTATACATTGTAATATAAGTGCGTCCGATGTATTGAAACTTATAATTATTACATACTTTATATAATTTTCGAACTACATATTTGTAAAAATGTACGTATGTAAAATTCGTATGAATAAATATTAAGATACATTGCAATAAATACTGCAATATAATAATATGTTACTATTTATTTTATGTGTATTTGGATAATAATTAAGTATCGTATTAATTTACAATAAGGAATATTATACATTGTGACAATAAGAATTATTATACATTGTAATATAAGTGCGTCCGATGTATTGAAACTTATAATTATTGCATACTTTATATAATTTTCGAACTATTTGTAAAAATGTACGTATGTAAAATTCGTATGAATAAATATTAAGATACATTGCAATAAATACTGCAATATAATAATATGTTACTATTTATTTTATGTGTATTTGGATAATAATTAAGTGTCGTATATTTTTACAATAAGAATTATTATATATTATTAACATAAGTGCGTCCGATGTATTGAACTTATAATTACTGCATACTTATAACTTTTAAATTATTTGTAAAAATGTATAAATGTATATAGAATTCATATGAATAAATACCACATTAAAATAAAGACTGGAATTTTTAATTAAAACCCTGAATTCAACATCCAATTTCCTCATTTGTTCAAACTTCTCGTATTACGTTCTTTAAACAAAATCACCGTCAAAGAATATATAGAAATCCAAGTTTACGGGAAAATTTCTCGTCGAAATTGCATGCCAGCGCCATCTAGCGGTCGATAGAGGAACCTTGTCGCAAATTTACCGTCGGTAATGCATGCCAGCGCCACCTAGCGGCCGATTTCGGAACTTTCGCTGGAGCTTCCTCGATCGACCGCTAGATGGCGCTGCTAAGACAGTGAAAAATCCGCCAGAGGGCGCTGGCATGCAATTCCGACGGAAAATTTGCGATTTTCATGAAATTTTTCGTCGGAATTGCATGCCAGCGCCCTCTGGCGGATTTTTCACTGTCTTAGCAGCGCCATCTAGCGGTCGATCGAGGAAGCTTGCCGAAAATTTTCTCGTCGGTAATGCATGCCAGCGCCATCTAGCGGTCGATCGAGGAAGCTTCCGCGGAAGAAAAAAATCCGCTAGAGGGCGCTGGCATGCAATTCCGACGAAAAATTTGCGATTTTCGTGAAATTTTTCGTCGGAATTGCATGCCAGCGCCCTCTGGCGGATTTTTCACTGTCTTAGCAGCGCCATCTAGCGGTTGATCGAGGAAGCTCCAGCGGAAAGTTCCGAAATTGACCGCTAGATGGCGCTGGCATAGAATTCCGACGAGAAATTGGCGTCAGTTTTCAGGAAAAGATTTTTCGAAGTGCCATAAAATCGGTGAACTCTTAAAAGAGTTTAACGAACATGGAATTTTTACTGAATTAAGACAAGGGCTAAATTTGTACCAGTAGACGATGTCGTAGGAATTTTTAAACGCATCAGGAAAGTAGGGATGATGGAATTTATATGTGGTGTTTGATTAAGTACTCATAATTTGGGTTTACTGATATTTTTATTAATAATTCTCATTGGAAAATACACAGTATGTAACTATTCCTAAATACGCATTTATTACTTATAAATTATACCGCACGACTTACATATTTCATATACAATGTGCAGAAATACTATTTCTAAGCATACCAACTAAAGTATAATATTACAATTTTTATAATATCTTAATATAATATATAAATACTTGAAATTATAATATAAAATATAAATTAAATTATACAATATTACATTTATATAATATAATAATACATTATAAATGTACTTACTATATTATAATAAACTAAGTATACAAATTAAAGTATTGTAAAATTCTTTAAAAAAAATTCGCGACGCCCTCATCTGCACGCTTTAACGAAATTGAAAATACGCACTAGCTCACCTCCAGTATACTTTTCACACATTCACAAATCCCACAGTATATTACAATTACATAATTATTCTATATATTCCAATCTACAATTCGATTTCTTTTGAAAACTTTTCTCTTGAAAACGATTCATACTCCAACACTTAAAAAATTTATATCTCATCACTCCGTTGCGATATCGAAAAACGGCATATTATAGTGCATGCTTTCTTCTTTAAAATGAGCCATGAAACATTTAAATCGGCTGTCGTGTTCATAATTGCCAACACAAAAACGAGGGCCCTTTACATCAGGATTTTTGTAGAAAATCGATACATCTCGAATTTGTCCGTTCATATGCTCCTTCGAAAGAGGAAAGTCTCTTCTTTACGAATAGGGTAGGGTATCTATACTGCAAAGGGTATCCCATAAGAAAGGGTCTTTTCCCGTATCATCTCAGCATCATCGTTGTTTAAGCTACCGAAAGTTTGCAATCCTACCATTCTCGTTCTAATTGTCATAGCCATACCGTGCGGGTATCATCTTGTAGGTTGAACTTTTATCTATCTAGCGCACTTCTAATCATTAGAATCGGCCGAGAATTCATGGAGGTAGAAGAGTTAAAGTGGGCACCAAAAATCTTGATTTTTCACTTTCCTTTTTTCAACTTTAGACACTTATATCTCTTCAAGTTATTTCCATAGCCGAATGACAATTACACGTACTTGTAGCTTGAAGTCTTAGCTTTCGAACGATATATAGAACGTGCGGATCGGCCAAGAATTGCATTCGGTAGAAGATTTCGCGCGGTCGAAGTCGAAATCCGGATGGCAGAAAATCGACTTTTTTGGGATCGATACTTTGGCAATCTTAGTCTAAGTCCCTGAATTATCGGCCGAATGGCTTGATCCATGCCTCGTTCGAAAGGGAACGATGCAGGGTATCCCATAGGATAGGGTCTTTTCCCGTATCATCCCAGCATCATCGTTGTTTAAGCTACCGAAAGTTTGCAATCCTACCATTCTCGTTCTAATTGTCACAGCCATACCGTGCGGGTATCATCTTGTAGGTTGAACGTTTATCTATCTAACGCACTTCTAATGATTAGAATCGGCCGAGAATTCATGGAGGTAGAAGAGTTTAAGTGAGCACAAAAATCTTGATTTTTCACTTTCCTTTTTTCAACTTTAGACGCTTATATCTCTTCAAGTTATTTCCATAGCCGAATGACAATTACACGCACTTGTAGCTTAAAGTATTAGCTTTCGAACGATATATAGAACGTGCGGATCGGCCGAGAATTGCATTCGGTAGAAGAGTTCGCGCGGTCAAAGTCGAAATCCGGATATCAGAAAATCAATTTTTTTGGGATCGATACTTTGGCAATCTTAGTCTAAGTCCCTGAATTATCGGCCGAGTGGCTTGATCAGTGGCTCGTTCGAAAGGGAACGATGCAGGGTATCCCATACGATTGGGACTTTTCCCGTATCATCCCACCATCATCGTTGTTTAAGCTACCGAAAGTTTGCAATCCTACCATTCTCGTTCTAATTGTCATAGCCATACCTTGCGGGTATCATCTTGTAGGTTGCACTTTTATCTATCTAACGCACTTCTAATCATTAGAATCGGCCGAGAATTCATGGAGCTAGAAGAGTTTAAGTGAGCACCAAAAATCTTGATTTTTCACTTTCCTTTTTTCAACTTTAGACGCTTATATCTCTTCAAGTTATTTCCATAGCCGAATGACAATTACACGTACTTGTAGCTTGAAGTCTTAGCTTTCGAACGATATATAGAACGTCCAGATCGGCCAAGAATTGCATTAGGTAGAAGATTTCGCGCGGTCGAAGTCGAAATCCGGATGGCAGAAAATCGACTTTTTTGGGATCGATACTTTGGCAATCTTAGTCTAAGTCCCTGAATTATCGGCCGAATGGCTTGATCCATGCCTCGTTCGAAAGGGAACGATGCAGGGTATCCCATAGGATAGGGTCTTTTCCCGTATCATCCCAGCATCATCGTTGTTTAAGCTACCGAAAGTTTGCAATCCTACCATTCTCGTTCTAATTGTCATAGCCATACCGTGCGGGTATCATCTTGTAGGTTGAACGTTTATCTATCTAACGCACTTCTAATCATTAGAATCGGCCGAGAATTCATGGAGCTAGAAGAGTTTAAGTGAGCACCAAAAATCTTGATTTTTCACTTTCCTTTTTTCAACTTTAGACGCTTATATCTCTTCAAGTTATTTCCATAGCCGAATGACAATTACACGTACTTGTAGCTTGAAGTCTTAGCTTTCGAACGATATATAGAACGTCCAGATCGGCCAAGAATTGCATTCGGTAGAAGATTTCGCGCGGTCGAAGTCGAAATACGGATGGCAGAAAATCGACTTTTTGGGATCGATACTTTGGAGATCTTGGTCTAAGTCCCTGAATTATCGGCCGAGTGGCTTGATCGATGGCTCGTTCGAAAGGGAACGATGCAGGGTATCCCATAGGATTGGGACTTTTCCCGTATCATCCCAGCATCATCGTTGTTTAAGCTACCGAAAGTTTGCAATCCTGCCATTCTCGTTCTAATTGTCATAGCCATACCTTGCGGGTATCATCTTGTAGGTTGCACTTTTATCTATCTAACGCACTTCTAATCATTAGAATCGGCCGAGAATTCATGGAGCTAGAAGAGTTTAAGTGAGCACCAAAAATCTTGATTTTTCACTTTCCTTTTTTCAACTTTAGACGCTTATATCTCTTCAAGTTATTTCCATAGCCGAATGACAATTACACGTACTTGTAGCTTGAAGTCTTAGCTTTCGAACGATATATAGAACGTCCAGATCGGCCAAGAATTGCATTAGGTAGAAGATTTCGCGCGGTCGAAGTCGAAATCCGGATGGCAGAAAATCGACTTTTTTGGGATCGATACTTTGGCAATCTTAGTCTAAGTCCCTGAATTATCGGCCGAATGGCTTGATCCATGCCTCGTTCGAAAGGGAACGATGCAGGGTATCCCATAGGATAGGGTCTTTTCCCGTATCATCCCAGCATCATCGTTGTTTAAGCTACCGAAAGTTTGCAATCCTACCATTCTCGTTCTAATTGTCATAGCCATACCGTGCGGGTATCATCTTGTAGGTTGAACGTTTATCTATCTAACGCACTTCTAATCATTAGAATCGGCCGAGAATTCATGGAGCTAGAAGAGTTTAAGTGAGCACCAAAAATCTTGATTTTTCACTTTCCTTTTTTCAACTTTAGACGCTTATATCTCTTCAAGTTATTTCCATAGCCGAATGACAATTACACGTACTTGTAGCTTGAAGTCTTAGCTTTCGAACGATATATAGAACGTGCGGATCGGCCAAGAATTGCATTCGGTAGAAGATTTCGCGCGGTCGAAGTCGAAATCCGGATGGCAGAAAATCGACTTTTTTGGGATCGATACTTTGGCAATCTTAGTCTAAGTCCCTGAATTATCGGCCGAATGGCTTGATCCATGCCACGTTCGAAAGGGAACGATGCAGGGTATCCCATAGGATAGGGTCTTTTCCCGTATCATCCCAGCATCATCGTTGTTTAAGCTACCGAAAGTTTGCAATCCTACCATTCTCGTTCTAATTGTCATAGCCATACCGTGCGGGTATCATCTTGTAGGTTGAACGTTTATCTATCTAACGCACTTCTAATCATTAGAATCGGCCGAGAATTCATGGAGCTAGAAGAGTTTAAGCGAGCACCAAAAATCTTGATTTTTCACTTTCCTTTTTTCAACTTTAGACGCTTATATCTCTTCAAGTTATTTCCATAGCCGAATGACAATTACATGTACTTGTAGCTTGAAGTCTTAGCTTTCGAACGATATATAGAACGTCTAGATCGGCCAAGAATTGCATTCGGTAGAAGATTTCGCGCGGTCAAAGTCGAAATCCGGATATCAGAAAATCGACTTTTTGGATCGATACTTTGGAAATCTTAGTCTAAGTCCCTGAATTATCGGCCGAATGGCTTGATCCATGCCTCGTTCGAAAGGAAACGATCCAGGGTATCCCATAGGATAGGGTCTTTTCCCGTATCATCTCAGCATCATCGTCGTTAAAGCGTCCGAAAGTTTCCAAGCCTACCATACTCGTTCTAATTGCCATAGCCATACCGTGCGGGTATCATCTTGTAGGTTGAACATTTATCTATCTAACGCACTTCTAATCATTAGAATCGGCCGAGAATTCACGGAGCTATAAGAGTTTAAGTGAGCACCAAAAATCTTGATTTTTCACTTTCCTTTATTCAACTTTAGACGCTTATATCTCTTCAAGTTTTTTCCATAACCAAATGATACTTACATGTACTTGTAGCTTGAAGTCTTAGCTTTCGAACGATATATAGAACGTCCAGATCGGCCAAGAATTGCATTCGGTAGAAGATTTCGCGCGGTCAAAGTCGAAATCCGGATGTTAGAAAATCGACTTTTTGGGATCGATTTCCCTATTTCCCAGTGCACTTTCGATACGATCACGGGTTCAAAAGTTACAGCAATTTTTTCTCTTGAAAACGATTCATACTCCAACACTTAAAAAATTTATTTTTCATTACTCCGCAACGATATCGAAAGACGTCCATCTTTCGGACAAGAACATTAGCAGAAACGAGGTATTCGATCGAATTTCTCGTGCCACCTCTTCTCACATGATGCTCTCATGTTAGAAATCCGACTTTTCATGATAAGAGTTTTCGAAGTGCCATAAAATCGATGAACACTTAATATATATAATATCCTAATATATTATATGAATACAACAAATTATAATATAAAATATAAATTAAATTATATAATATAATAATATAATAATACATTATAAATTTACTTACTATATTATAACATACTAAGTATACAAATTAAAGTACT
Organism: Ancistrocerus nigricornis; assembly: GCA_916049575.1. Taxonomy (NCBI): domain Eukaryota; kingdom Metazoa; phylum Arthropoda; class Insecta; order Hymenoptera; family Vespidae; genus Ancistrocerus; species Ancistrocerus nigricornis. The sequence continues at coordinate 26,333,333 of OU696667.1, forward strand.
GTAAAGATATTTATAAAGAATTCGCGACGCTCTCATATGCACGCTTTAACAAAATTAAAACTACGCACTCGCTCTTTTCCGACATATTTCTCACACACTCACACATCCCACAGTATAATATTACAATTATATAATTATTCTATATGTTCCAATCTACAATTTGATTTCGAGCGGATCATTGTTTTCATTATTCACATTATCATTGTTTATTCTTTAAAAATATATCAACATTGCATATACCAACACTTAAAAAATTTCTTTCTCATCACTCCGCAACGATATCATGAGTAGGTAAATGGTGCAGTATCGTAGGTTTAATGAGTTCTAAAGCAAAATAATATAATTACACGTTTGAATCGATAATATCCATCATCGCTAAATGCATTTATCGACGGAGCCCAGGCCCACCAGACCCACTTGCTGGCTCGTCGGTTTACACAGGGGCTGGTAGTCTTTAAAAGTATCTCGTCGGTGCTATAATATTACAACAAATCTTCTAAAGTAATTTGCCCTCGACAAAAATTGTCGATGACCCAAACGGAAAGTTTCTAGCAGGACTATATGCCCCACGCGGTACGGAACGTGTTAACCCAAGGATCGCTAGATATCATCATCGAAGCGAAAGAGAAACGAGATTACCGACTAAAGAATTACCGCTAACGGACCATTTAATTTATAACCTAAATGGTCGACGCGTATACCCATAAAGAGCACGAATCGTTGCTGGCTTTACATAACGCTCTAAAGTTGGAAACTATGCGAGGAGAGAAGCGAAACGAGCGGTCGCGGTCGTAAGCTGTGTGCACGCGCGCGCTCTCGCATTATTATATTCGCATCGATCATATTTTAAACGCGCGTGAAACTTTGTTGAGCATTCATCGTGGCCCACGATGTGGAAGTTGATCATTGTTTTTCATTGTAGAAACCGGAGCGAGAAGAAGGATATCACGATTAAACGATGGTTCTATTGTGAATAACAAAAAAAAAATACAAGCGAAATTAGGTGAATGGGTCAAAGGGTCGAGGTGCGGATGCGGACATCCGTGGTATAATGACGCAGGATCCTTCAATGGATTAACCTTTCGGCACACCTTCCTTGACTTTGTGTTCTCGTGAAACGCATTAATGGTATCTAACAATTACTAGCTTCGTAGTAGTTTCGAAGAAATTCTTTGCGTAATAATTATCGATCGTACGATTCGCACGAATACTTTGACGTTCGCTAAAATTTCTAGTAAATCATATAAATTAAGCTTGGAAGACAGCTATCGGATCTATTAAAGCCAACAACGTCAGAGGGGATTCTAATTTTGCAGGAATATACGCTATTTATCCGTATCGTTTCTTTCGATTCTCTCTCTCTTTTTTACCCGCTTCTTTCTTCTTACAGCATCACCGATCGTCGCGCTCGCGCACACGCCCCATACGTTCCGTCCTCTTTCTTCTTCTTTTTTTCAAGTTCTGCCGTGAACATCCGTTCGGGCGTCGCGCAAAAAATAAACGAGCACGAAGCAACGAACGAGCGAACGAACGAACGCGGCGCGTTAATTGGAAGCCGGTATTTCGCTTTCCACCGCGATAATTGCTAGGCGAATCGGTAATTCCGCGGGTTCGAACAACTCGTTTTCCAACGGTACACCATCGACACGACGACGACGATTCTCCTCTTCCATCTACTTTTACCGTCTCTTCCACTTTTCTCTCATCAGTATCCGTCGTCGAGGCAAATCGAAATTCCCGTGGATCAAGGACCTCGAATTTCTCATTTTCGAAGAGAGAAGTCCACGGATTCGCGATTTGACTATTTCCAAATGGCCGTCGAGAAAACAATGAGTACCACGCGATAAAGCCTCTACTCGTGGTACTTCGAAGCTTTCCTATGACGCTTCTCCCTGTCTATGACGTTGAGAGATGGTCGAATCGACTCGATCGATTTCTATCCGATAACGAATATCGCCCTGGCTCAAATCTGATTCCGAGAAAAGTCTTCCACCGAGAGGAACGATTCGTCGTTTGACGGTACGTCGATAAAGAAAGAGAGAGAAAAGATATCGAGGCTAATAGAGCGAGTTGCACCAGGGCAACCAAGTCGCTCGCCAAGTTTAACGCACGCGGAATCCGGCCCAAACACGACCGAAATAAATACTAATCACGAATCTTAATCAACGGATCCAGGTTTCTATATATAACTATAGCACTCATCGTGATGCCAAATCGACTCTTGACGTCGTGTGTCATCGTGAATAATTTTCCCAACAGTTTTAACCTCTCGGCTGAGAAAATCGTGACTGCGATTAGCTCTTTCGACTACCTGGAAGATATTTCTTTTTTAACGAAACCCAGATTCGTAAGATCGTTTCCTCGTATTGCCATTATATAATTTACGCTGTATAGGAACGGAGAACGAATTTAACGTTCCACTTTCGTATAACTCCGAAGTTGATATTAGTTTCAAAGTTAATACCGGAATCGGTCGAAAAGCAACGTTATCGCGATTGGTCTCGTTCGTTATGGATAAAGCCGGACGTCGAATCTCGTTGCACAAGTGCGCTTGGCATGATTTCACCGATATTCCTCCTCGGAATACTCGGATCTTGATACTTTCCTGCCACTGACGTATATCTTAACTTTACGGTCTATGCGTCTAATTATAAGCGATCTATGTTTGGATAAGTGGCCGATATTTTCTGGCATTGACAATAATACTACTATCTCTTTTCCTCTCGTTAAATTGCGCGAGAGCTAGCGTACGACGACGCATCGAGTTATGTCGTTTCGTAATGAAGTCATCGAATACCACGAGCTCGTAACTGTCACTCGTATCGACACTACCACTACCACCGTGCCGAGAATCAAGCGAAGGAAAGTCGATCGAAAAGATTTTATCGATGCTGTCATTTTCGATTTCAAAAAGAAACATCGTCCCTTGCTATAATATACTACGAAGTTGCCTCTCGAACTCGCTTTGTACTTTACGTGGAATTAATACAACGCTTTGACGTCACCGATACATTGAATTCAACGGGAACGGCAATTCGAGGTTAACGGGGGTTAACTGCCTAGTCTACGCACGAGCTCTCTCGCCCATCTTTGCCATCCTCTCTCTTCGTTTCCCCCTTTCTCAATACCGATATCGCTTTGCGTAATCGGCTCTCCCTTGGTTAGAAATAAAAGCCATTCGTTCGCATAACATAGTATCACGATATTTTCGAGCATTTACGAATGAAAATCACCTCGTTTTAGAAAATAATCCGACTTAGAACAAAGGTATCTCGATGCATAACGTAATTACGCGTGCGCGTTCTCGTGGGGAGAAGTGACTGGTTGCGATGCACGCTCGGTCGGAGAGACTATAGATCGAAGGTAGGAGAGAAAGGAAAAGAGCGAGGAAAAACTAGTGACCCGTGTGATAGAGAAAGAGAGAAAGGGATAGACAGTGGAAGAGGAAAAGGTGAGAGATAACGAATGAAAACGAAGCACACGCCAGTGAAATCGGATTAAGACATCGAGCTGGATATTGCATTTTTGATCGGGTTCTACTGGTCCAGCGGCCTCCGCGGCTCGTAACCGTCCGGGGTTTCCTATTGGATTGAATTATTAAATTCAATTTTTCGAGTACTGAGAGATTTGAATTATTAAACTAGGCTTGGCGCAGAGACTCTTTGCAATCGCGGTCGTAGTCCGTGTTTTCCTATCTTTCTATCTCTCTCACTTTCTTTCTCTTTTATTCGCTGGCACAGACACGCTATTCACCCTCTCTCTTTCTCCTACTTTCTTTTTACTCGAACCACTATCCATTTCTTTCTCCTATCTCGTCGCTAGACTTTGCTTCGTCCAGTTGTTTAAGTAATTTCGTATCGTGCCATTGAAAATGAAAGGACGAGAGTCCTCGGATGGAATCCAAGCGATTTTTCTCGTCTAGCTCGTAGCACGTTCTCGTCAGTGTTGTCGTCGACACCAGCGGTGGGACCGACGGTTGGCTGGTTATTGGAACGAGCTTGTGGGATTTCAACGGAACGATCCCTGAATCTTCGTCTCGTCCGTCTCAACTGGAGATATCGCTAGAGAAAGTCGATTTGCAGGGACGATAGTTCGAACGACGAAAAAGGATAGTTTATACTTTTATTTGTCTTTGACACGTATCGATAAAAGAGAATAAAAATTGCATTTTACGAATCTCTTATCAAGAATGTACATACATCGTCCCGTTAAATTCGATCACTTCCTCTTTTCGAGGACGATACGAAAAAAAAAAAAGGAAACGTGTCCATGAATTTGAAGTAAGTACCAAGGGACATCACGCGCGTATTTCGTCGATCAGAGACGAGAAAAAGGGACACGAGAAGCATCGTCGATACCAACGGAGTGTGGGTGAATCGAAGAGAGATCGATCGAGATTCTCGATTGGACGTGTCTCTCCTTCCTCGATGGCACACTATCGGCTACCACTATTACTGGCCGGTACTAACACCACCAGGACCGTTTCTAACGCTCCGTCCAGCGGCACTCGAGACAGACGAACGGACAGAGAGATCTAAGGAGACAAAGAAGAGAGGATCTTTACTGGCCAGTTTTCCGCGCGATTTCCCGCGAGAAAACGAGAAAGGATTGAAGGTCCGAGATTGGAACGGGACGAGGTGGTTGGCACGGAAGCGAGGAGCTGAAAGAAAAGACGGAGAAAGAGAAAGTCGAAATCGAAAAAGCTCCGAGAAAGCTTCTTAAGTGGGTAGTGCGGCGAAGAGCCGAACCGTTCGACGGCGAGTTAAGATTGAGAGGGAGAGAGATAAATAGAGCTGGAGAAAGAGCAAAGAGAGAGAGAAGGAGGAGAAGAACGGAAAGAGATAAAAGAAGACGATGGTGTAAGTGAGACGTAGAGTACTGGCTTAGCGGAGCGTATTATCGTATGAGAATCTCTCATCGGATCCAATAGTTCGAGCGCGCGGATGTGGAATAAAGCTCATCAAGGATTCAGCCCGCAATCCGCATTCGATGAATTAAAGATGTCGCCAGGAGTAACAAGAATGGATATCCCCTTTCTCTCTTCCTCGTACCTTCGAACGTTACTTTGCTCTTACGCGGAACGTCGCTGATCTTCCTCGTTGCACCCGGGTATTTCTTTTCTCTCTATCCCTCTTCTACAAAGTCTCGTCGACTTTTACCCTCCTCATTAGCAATGGGATTAAGCCCTGTCGTTGCACGACCATCGGTCACGATCGGAAGAGGGAAAAGTTCGGTGAGTTCTCTCTCTCTCACGGCTTTATGCCGAATTCGATACCATAAATCGTCGAAGAAGTATCGATCTATGTGAAGAAAAGGCAGGAAGAGGGTACAGGGAAAAGTTGATGAATCTTTTAAAGAGAGAATACGTTCGTTTCTTTGTAATCATCTTGGAGATAGGCTAAATAACCGGTGTATTAAGTTTCTACTTCCGGTTGATGGTAGAGAATGGGAACGTGGAAGAAAGTGTCTGCGGAAAATCGTAGGTTCGCGATTCTCTGTCTGGCTGGCTACGGTGGAAGAAGGGTCGAGAGAGTGGGGGGTAGAGGGTGGTTGGTCCGAGGTGGTAGGAATGAGAGGGCGCCAGGGGTTGGGTAGATTTGTACCTGCGTGGTTGCCATCATTAGGATGGTGGGCCATAGCTGCAATGCGGGCACCCATGCGACCGAGTGGTGGGGACCGAGTGGTGGTAGCTAGATACCCACTATGCATCGACTATGCACTCTCACTATGCATCGACTATGCACTATCGCTGCTCGTAGGAGAGCGGGCTTGGCTCGACGCCAGGTAGGCTTCAGGTTCTGTCATCCCTCCTACGTTCCTATGTAGCAATCTATATGTGCCTACCAAATCAACCGACTCTGCCGTTCCTCTCCTTTCTTCTTCTTCTTCTTTCGACTCCGATCGGCCCTCCAGCAAGAATCTACGACTATAACGTCCGAGGCCTCCTTTGCTATTCTTTGAAATATAAATAGCACGATACACCGTCCGCTTTTTCGATCAACTTTTCTTTTTTTCTAACCACCCTTGCTTTCTTTGTCGACGTACCACCGCTTTTGCTAATTACCTTCGAAATATTTTCTTTACTTTGTGCTTTAAAAGTATGACCAACGGATAGGTAAATATAGACAGAAATTTTTACGAATAATATAAAGGTATTATAGATAATATCGGAGGGTCGAAAAATAGCGAAAAACAGTGCGAATTTGATTAATTAATTCCTCGAAGATGAATGGATGAAATTTTTTCATCGATTAATCTTCTCAAACTTCTCTTCACCGTCACGCAATCGTAACCCAGCGAACGGCTATAAACTTTAACGTGGCTTTAACAGCTCAGAATTTTTTTTTATTCCTTTCTAGAATCAGTAAAAATATAAGACCAGTCGATTTTCCTTCTTTAAACGCGGTATCCCAGTGAAATCCCAAGCCGAGTTTAAGCCGACGGTTAATGGCTCTCCGTAAAAGCGAGCGCGTATCCCCAGCGTTGTCTTTTTGGGATGCTGCGCGATGGCTGAAATAGACCGGCACGCGAACGAGAGCAACGCGAAACGCACGCTTCTCTCTCTCTGGCGTCTCCTGCTCCTGTTTTGTCCTCGTCTATCTCTCTATCCATCTCTCTTCCTCGAGAAGATTTCGTACGCTACTGTGAGGTCTGCACGTTTCGCCGGCCAACAGGCCGATGTTTATTTGTTTATTCATACTACACGACACCTATACGTCGTCGGGTAATCGTCGTTCCCCGTTGCACCGTTCCAACAGCGAAGACACGCTTGGTCCGAGTTGATCCAGTAGGAGATGAAAGATTGATCGCTCCGGAATACAACAACCGAGCTATACGATAAATCCAAAAATTTTTAGTAAACTTTTCTTACCTTTCTCTTCTTTCTTTCATCTCACTTTCAGGAAATAAACAACGTACTACGATAATAATCCATTATGGAAGAGAGACCCGTGTTGCCATCGTTGGAGTGAAATCTCATCTCCGTAAGATCGCAGGAAGGTGGATATCCTTCCCTTCTTTCTTTCTCTCTTTTTTTTTTTCCTTCTCTTCGTACGAAGGTATCACGGAGCCATTAATATAGTCGTGGATCGCGCACACCTCCGCCCTTTTTCCACCATCTCCTTCCTCGTTTGCTCTTCCACGGAGCAGTAACTCCGCGTTTATTCAAATGATGCTTTAGGTTGAGCCTTGAGCGTCCTTTGGCGCGGAGGATAAGTAATCTTGACGGATTCGTAGGAAGACGGGACGAGGGAAGAGAAACAAGTATAAGGAGAAGAAGAAGAAGAGAATGAGGAAGAAGAGAGAAAGATGGTGTTCGAAAAAGGAAAGAGAGAAGGATGTAAGCCTTGCGAAGAGGATGAGAGCATTTGGGATCGCGTTCGGAAAGAGCGAAAGAGAAAAAGAAGGAAGAAGAGAGATATGAGAGGCAGAGGGATGAGGAGAAAGGGGTAGACAAGGCCATTCGTTTCAATGAACGGCCCTTCGGAATGGGGGAACAGGCTCCTCCGTTTTCTCTCTCGCTCTTCTCTTCCAAGTTCCTCTCTTCTCGATCTCCTCCACTCCTCTCGAGGATCCCAGCATCCGTGGAATAGAACGGGATAGAATTCGCGTATATAGAACTTTATGCGAACCCTTCTCTGAATAGAAAAACACTCGAACGGACCAACGCCTTTCCGTCTTCTTTCCTCGCCTCTTCACCGTCGTGCTGCTGCTGCTGCTACCGCTGACTTCGTACTTCTTTTTCTATTTTTTTTCTTTCTTCTTCATCTTCTTCCTCTTCTTTATCTCCTTCATCCTTTCTAGTTCTTCCTTTCCCTCGCTCTCTTTACGTCTCGAACTCGGCATCTTATTTGAATGAAAACCACCGCTTCGCTTTTCCGTCTTTTGCGTTTCCTTCTCTCGAGATGTGGCGACCAATATGTTTTGAGAACTTGATTCCATATTGCGGGTTTTGCTAAGACGCGAAGCATGGAAAGGAAACTAGGAAAAAGAGAGAGAGACAGAATGGAGCATCCTCGACTCCGTAGGTACCTTCAAATTTGCTTGGCTGGGCAATTTTCGTATGCTCTCGATGTCGGCTCGCTTGAGTCTTACCAATGACGTCAAATACCGTCTTACTTTTGCCTCGTTGAAGAAATTCCTACCAATTTCTTCCGACTTCTCATCCCGATTTTTCACGGATTAAATTTACCACGGTCGAAGCCACTGCTTCGTGACTTTTAATAGCATATAAGAAGAAATCGCGATAACGATTGAGATTTGATCAGACCTTTCGCGCTTTGACGCGCGAATTTATGTTTTCATTAACCATCCGTGCTCACGGAAGCGTTCACTTTTCAAAGGATAGAAAGCCCTGATTAATGTTGACGAATGCGCCGGCAGTCGCTACCGTACACGTCGTGTGTCCCGTCGTGCCTGGGTTGGCTCAGAGACCGTAACGATATCGACTTTATCTCGAGCGATCGTACGAGTCGAGGAGCACTGACCTATACGAAGTCTTTCGACATGATTATTCCTACGAGCTTCTTCTCGTCGTTTTCCTCTTAATCACGGTCTTCTTCGAATCGTCTTTCCTTTCTTTTCTAGACTCGAAGCTATAAAATAATTAGTCTTGCCTCCGGTTATTTATGTCGACCGACGGTAGGTACCACCCGGCCCTCGACTTTATACATATTGCCGCACTCCTAAGGTTCGCTAATGCACTCGAGATTAACGATTCGAAATCTCTTTCGACTCGAGCCGTCGTTGGATGAAATGCAAGTGCGAGCGAATCCGTGTTGCTTGTCCCGAACACTCGCCTCGCATTTTCATCACTCGTGAGATTCGTCTTTCTCTCTCGAATTTTCTTGGCTAATGGAATTTCTTTTTTTTTTTTCTTTATTTCTAGAAAGACCACGAGAATTCGTGCGAGAACATTGTTAGAAGTTTGGCGTTTAAATTCGACGTCTCTAGCTGCGAAAAAACGGGGAACGTCTCGTTTCCTCTCGTTTAATCATAATTTCGAGAGAGTTTCTTCGCGTTGAGAAATTCTAGCTTGGGCAGGCATATCACGTGGGTACGGCAAAGGGCCAAAGGACTTGGAAATTCCTTCCTTCCTTCCTTCCTTCCTACCAACCAACCTACCTTTCCATGTACGAGTAAGGAGGCAAAAGAATGCAAGGAACTGTGCAGCGACGCCGATTCCTCGCGTGAAAAATAAGTCGTGCCCGGGAACAATTAAGGAAATGACGACCGTAAATTTTCGCGGGTTCTCGGGGACGTTTTAAGAGTACCTCCTCACAAACGACGAAATTGCTTCCATCAATCCGCGCCGAGACAAATTAAAGAAGCATCGGTGAGCGTGCGACGGCTAGCTCCTCTTCGACTTAACGACATTTTCATAGCTCGAATAGAGAAGGAAGGAGCGATTCGAAACGAGCAACCTCCGTCGTTCAACGATTCGAGAGATCACCGATCGTATCTCTTCTGGTTAAAAATTTTTCATATCCAATGCGGTTCTTATTTTTTTTCCTCAACTAAAATCTTCATCAAATCGAATTATCTAAAGAGAAATTAACTCCGTCAAGACGATCTTCCGTAATTCTCAAGGAACGCGCTGCTCTCTGGTAACTTTGCGAAGATTATCCTCAAAGCTAATAAGTCATTTACGATCGATATCCCACGATATCATATTTCGAGCGAAGCTTCCCGTTGTTATAATTCGCTATTTCCAGAGACATCGTTGTCGTAATTGTAGAATAATCTATTCGATGCGGTGGCTTAAAGCGCGAGCGCACATAATTTCTCTAATTGTAAGATATCAGCGATGAAGGGAATACCGCTGAGTGACTAACGACTAAAGGATGTCAATTATGCATCGGCGTAGTCACGGAACAAAAGGATCCTTCTCTCTTTCGATCTTCTCTCCCTCTTTGTCTTCGGCATAGTAATAACCTTTCGGAGACCGTTACAACGCTACAATACGTATAACGTTACATTTTTGAAGAGCCGACGGTATTCAAATTTCCTCAAACGCGTTTCACCATGATCCTCTGCCCGTACGATTCTCCTCTTTGCTAAATTCGTAAAGATAACGGAACGAGGAAGAAACGTGTCGAGCAAAAGGAAAACTCCCGCATAATTTTCTCTTTTCGTAGCGTATCGCGTTAGCGTATCTCCGACTTATCGAAGGAGAAGAGCACTCGCGACCGAATAGGCTAGTAACTACCGAGCATTACGAGGTTTTCAAAGCAGTCTGGATAAAACAGCGTATAATTAGATAGGGTGTAAGATATATTTGGAGCTTGGCCATATTGGCTCACCGCCAGGGTTCACCGTTTTACGATATAACTGCGTTGCTGGGAGAGAGACGGTGCGGGAGAGAGAGGTGGAGAGAAAAGGAGTCGAAGGGGTGCCACCTCGGTGGAACAAGGAAGGTACTCTAGATTGGTTACACTATGTTACGTGCCATCGGGCCGAGTGTCCTGCCACGACGATCCAGCCGCGTTCCTCGATAAATTGTTGTCTTCGTTAGATCGTATCCTATGCGAATAGAAATTGCACCGTACCTACGATCTATGATCCAATTCGGTCCAACCCTCCCACCCGTTTGGAAAATCTCTTTTCGAGGAAAGGCTTCGAGGTAATCGCGAATAGTACCGCGAGCGTTTCGCTCAAAATCGATATTTAATTTTCCAAAGGCCCCGGATTGCGAACCTAATTACGGCTCGATAATCGTGCGAAGGGAACGTGACAGATAATCTTTCGCGGTATAATCATCTTTTCGTAAATCCAGGAACATTGATTATGACATATACATATATTTCGCACCGTGCGAATCGCGCCAATAAGCTCCCGTACGTATATCGAGCACGAGTAATTAGGTCCCTACGAAGGCGAACTAAGCTAAAGCTCTCTCGTGGACGCACGCACCACGAGTTTATCACGGTACGCGGATTATGCTCGGCACTGTCAAGTCGCGCTGTTATCTACTAATTCCAATTACTGTCAACGATCCTCTTCGTTGCCTCCCACAGATTTTCGTCGAGTCAGGAACGCACCGGTGAGATTTCGAGTAACCCTCTCTCTCTCTCTCTCCTTCCTTCTGTATCATCCCTCTAGGGATTCATAAGTCCTGTTATTTTACACGTTTTAACTCATTTTCTCGTTTATGTACGTCGACGAGACGCAAGATTGCGTCTGTTTGCGTCAATGATGGTAGTGGTGGTGGTACATGCTCTCGGTCGCGTGATCCCTCCACCGATAAAACTGTTTTCCCGCCTCTCTCGAGTTCGATTTTTAAGCGATCGTTAAGCGATCTTCGTTAACGAGTTACCTGCTCGAGCTCGTTTTTCGCGTTTCACCGAGAGATAGAGGACGGCATGGCAGGCGGACGTGAGCCCGTCACGCGGACCACTTCGATTCCTTCGGGCGAAGCGAATCGAGGGGAAAAATGAAAGTTTTAATTCGCTTTTAAATAGAGCTTAGGCCGCTCTCGCGCAATTACGAAACTTTTGGTAATTGGCCGAATGCTTTCGAAGCGGCAGCGTTCCGTTACCGATTCCATGGCGAAGGGATTTAAACGAGTGCGAGGACTTTGTCTGGGAGGGTCATGTACGTATTTCGTGGTTGGCTCGCGTGATACGTCATTTCGAATTCCATGTTTTATTGTTGCGATTCGTTTTCGATATCTATCGGTCGAGAGAGATTAAATTTACGGTAGAACCTCGTTTATCGGAATCAATCGTGGGACTATTGGTATTCGGATAATGTTTGGTTGTCCCAAAAGTTTTTTTCGATTGATTAGGAAAGAGTATATACCTATAATATTTCATGTTTATGCCGCCTCTCTATCGCTTCCCTACATAAACATTTCGAAGATAAAGTTACTTGTTTTCATAAACACTGCCAGACAAAGCTACTGCGTACTCACCGCAAAAAAAACTGTTGGGAAAACCTAACGGTGTAGTTAGTCCAGTCAAGTTGTACATTTGAAAATGCAATGGAAGATGCACAGCTGATTTTTGGATATGTTTTAGAGGGTGCCTATAAAAGCTTAACTTGAAATTATCGACCTAAAAATCTTGGAGCTCCCGCCGCCATCTTGGAAAATGTAAAATTTTGTTTTTTCGTGATAACTCCGCTCCCCGGCATGATACGAATATTTTAGTTACATACTTTTGTAGCTCTTTTTATGCCCGATAATTGAGATTCTATACATTTTTTACGTATCGTTGATCGTTGGAGAGATATTTAAGGAGAAAAATAACAATGAAGTCATTTTGACACGTTTTTCGCGATTTTTCCGGGTTTATGTATAATTAACCGAAAAAATCAAAAGGACTGAATTTGTAGAGCATACAAATACCTGCAATGCAATGGTTTCGGTTTTTTTGTAAGACAAAAATGACAACTTCTAGCGCGCCGTAAATGTAGTAGGAAAAGCTATGGAATCGAAATTTTGCGCGGACTTCCCACATTTACGGCGCGCTAGAAGTCGTCATTTTTGTCTTACAAAAAAACCGAAACCATTGCATTGCAGGTATTTGTATGCTCTACAAGTTTTATAATAGAAATTTTTTCGATATCTATCACGAGAAAAGAGAAAATTGCGATAATTTGACTGGACTAAGTTACTTTCTAGCTTTTCATCTGCATACACGTGTTTCAAGAAACTGTCGAAATAACGAATCGTATGTTTTTTATTTAACAATTTTCTTTGAACAATTTATTAATAGTACTTTTCAAATAGATAGATGTAATGAAATTAATTAAACGTTTAACATTCTTGTATCTCAATCACAAATAATGAAATGAAAAGTGTTCAGATAAGTGAGATTCGGCTAATCAGGGTTTTATCGTATACAAAATCGACACTTTTACTAATCTCCATCCTGTTTTTTCTTTTCCAGAGGGCCTTAGAGACTACTTCACCAAGTACGGAGATATCACAGAGGTTATGGTTATGAAAGATCCCACCACGCGACGATCAAGGTGAGTAATAGTTTGGAAAATGCCTCGTTTCACTTTTATCGTCGAGTAATTAATTTCGGAGATGATCCAGATAGACGCACGAAAACGCATCGTAGCGCTACGTTATCGATCGATCGGTCGGTTCCGCTGCGGCGTAATCCTTTGAGCTCTCCCCGGAGGAAAATTGCTAGTGGGTGACCATACCGCGGTTAGTAATTGTACTACTACGCGAAATTTCCGTTGGTCGAATCTGCCGCGCGGTCGCTTATCTTCGTGCGGTTCGGAGGAATGTCCCTCGAGGATCTGGATCATGATCTACGAGAACGATCGACGATCAAGCACGCGGAATTTGAAAGCGCTTATTAGTAGCACCACGGTATTCCACGCTCGCGTGCCCGCGAGAGTTCCTTTTGAACACACGGACACGCACAGTTGCGTTATACTCTGTCTCCTAGATCATAATCGTGTCCAAAAATGTAGAAATATATATTTCGACAATTTCTTCCTTTTTCTTTTCATCGTCGAATGAGTTCATAAGTAATCATAAAATCGTTCTTTTTCTTTCGAATTCCTTACGCGAGGAATAATGACGCGTTGAAAGATCGTGAAAGGTTTCCCTCTCTCGCTCGTGCGAGAGAATTACAAAGAGCCTTTCGTGATGAAAGAGATTATCGCGTTAAGAGATAATATTCATGACTATGCTAATAAAGAATAAAACGTTCGTGGGTTATTTGAAAGTATGTCGTTCAACGAGAAAAATGTCGATGACTAGGCGATATGTAAATACGTTGTTTAAACGACTAAGCGGCCTTTTAATCGAGCCGAAACGTCGTAAAGCGTTTGTAGTTGGAAAATTTATCGATAAACTTGTTAAATACCGAGAAACGTTATTACTACTCTCACTATACCACTGTGATCGACCGTGTTGTATATTTCGTTTGTTAAGAGAGAGAGAAGAGAGACATTGTAATCATGGAATAGAAGCTCTCTCGCATCTGCTCTAGTATAAAGCTCTAGACGGTATACCTACGCACATATGCTCGCGCCCTTTAAGCGCCGAGTTGCTAAGTGCAGTGCATCTGCGCTAGATAGCGAAAGGAAATAATGGACGCTTGGGATCGTTCCACGTTTGCAGGTAAAGCTAGTTCGCATTCGTTGTCACATTTATCTACCTGATAAGTCTATTCTCGGGCACCATCTCGGCCTACTATCTTTAAATACGTTGCACGAATCGCATAGCCGCAAACCCACACGTGATTATTAACGTGTTACGCCGGGCGTTACCGAAAATAGGTCTCAAGTGCAAATAAATTCGCCGATAGGAACGAGTCGATCGAAATAAGGGATGGGGGAGTTTAACCGGCGACGTTAATTTATTAATAGAACGTTAAATTTGTTATCGCGATGGATCGAGTCGCGGGATTAATTTTGATGATATGTCAAGAGCGTTGGAACAAGCAAAAGAGAGAGAGAGAGGGTTTAATAGAATCTCCTCCCCGAATCACGAGCGATATATTTAATTGAATTTGATACGTAAATCCGCTTTACACCCCCATCGTAGAAATGAATTTCTGCTTTGAAACAAATATTTCGAGGCTTAAAAACGGGAAAATACTTTTGCTCTCTCGCGACGAAGCTAAATTGGTACTGAGAAATGCGCTTCCCGTGCTAGAAACGACATGGTGCTTTCTCACCTCGGGGCGAAAAATCGCGAAACAAGTCCGAAGCGGCGTCGGCAAACAGAAAACTCAGTTGCTAGAGTAGGGACGCTAAATACCGGCATCAGAGTAATTACCGGTTTTTAAGTGGTAGAAACGAGGGGTGGATTGCTGCGACGAGGGTGAAAGAAAGGGAGAGCGAGGAGAGAAGAAAGAAAGGAAATGGACGAAAGCGAAGGGATGCGTCGGACTAGGTACAGGTGGTGAACTCGGCGTTGCTACGTGAAAAGGAAGGATACGAGTTGCCTTTTTTTCTCCGGTTTGCCACGGGTAGATAAATCTGCTCGAAAGTAATCTCAAAAAGCGATAATTCGCAAATATTCCTTCCTCTCTAGTCGAATATTTGACTAATATTTAAATGACTTTCATCTTTTTGCTGTGAAGAATTTCAACGAGGAGATTCGTTTATAGTCGCATTTCACCAAACGATGTACTTATACTTAATATACGAAGAGTTTCATAAAATGCCACGCGCTTTTGTATCACTCTAATTCATTTCCTGGGCGAATAAGCCGTATTCGCGTTACTTTTAATCTATATATGAGAGAGAAGGTAGCATGATCAAAGTGCAGACAGTAATCCAGCGAAAAGGAGGAACGTTCGACGCATTAAAATCATCATCGTTTGTCACGAAGACCACGCGGTTCGTTCGCGTGGGGAATTAAATCCCGGGTGCTTTGACGTATGACAGAGTGGAAGGGTTAGAACGTAAAACGTCATTCGATGACAATAGCATGTTTTTTTGCAAGGTCTTAGCTCTCTTTCTCTCTCTTATCGAAGATCGTCGTCCCATTTGTCGGTACAATCTTCGTAACTACGAAGAGTTGAAAAGATTGCGGACGATAATTGGTGCTAAATTATCGTACAGCTCTCTAAATTTTCGTCTCTTTTGCCCTAATACCGAGCACTCAGCCCCTACCTCGTCGCTCTTCGTCTAATTAATTGGCCAGAAACTTTTAGTCGTCCGCCCCGAACCCCTCTAATTATTCATTCCTTTCATTCCGAAGAGAATGAGAGAAGGAGAAGGTGAGTCGAAGGGGAATGGGTGAGAGAACGAAGAGAGAGAGAGAGAAAGAGCGAGAACTACCGGACAACAAAACGAAACACGGAACAACTTACTTCTGCCGGAGCTATAAAGCAGAAGCAACAGCCGGGCCTATTCACACCCGCTTATTAAACGGAAATAAAGCCCGTAGAATCAAAGTCCCCTTACCCCCTTCGTGTTCATTCTCTCACTCTCCATTACTTTCTCTCTTTCCTTCCCTCTCCATCGTACGCTTCTCGACCTTTCCCTCGCTCCACGAATGCCACGAAAGTCCAACGACAATTAGGAGTTCCGTTCGCTAACCCCTTTACGAAGGATCACGTTGCGAAAGTATCCGAGAGACGTAAGGCCCCTTTTGTTAATTGAAAACTCTCGAGCCGTGGAAGATTAAGGAATTCCGCGATAAGTTTCTCCACCTTTTTCGGTTCATCGCCAGGTTGGGAACTTTAAATCCGTCTTCCCGTAACCCGAATCTGGTTATCCCATGGATTAATCGCATATCGAACACTCGATCGTAAGTTCGGTTGCCCGTGTAACTCGGATAATGCTACTCGATGATATATCATGTCGTTTCCATGGACGTTCGAATCGCCTAAGTCGGATAATAGCTACCACTATCGATGATATATCGTCCGTGCGAACGTAACAACGCGTTTCCAACTAAGTTTATGATTTTCGAGAAGAAAAGGTGACGAAAACTCCTTTCCATCCCCCCGTACGTCGACGCGAGACACTCTTTTTTATTCCATGAGAATCCTCGCGCCGGTAAAAAATTAATTCGTCCGTAATCTCTCTGACATATTTGAATTTTCCCTACGGTGGTACGGAATTTTTCTAGCAGGTGGAAACCGTTTAAAGGGTGGCCAAAGGGAGAGAAAGTGAATGAGAGGGAGACAAGGCAAAGACATAGTGGGACGTCGGTACAGGGCTCTGGAACAAGGGTGGTTGAATCCCTCAGCGCCACGTCGTAGCTCATATCTCCCGCAAAGGGACGTGGATCCTGTATGCAGGGGGTGAGACGTGGGGTTACTCTGCGGGTTGTAAATTAATGGTTAGCCCGTGGCAAGGGGGTTCGGCCTAAGGGTTTTGCTTGATCTATGGACGGTGTGTGTGCCGGGTCAAACCGGGTCTTGCCCACTGATACGGTAGCTTCACGAAAACTGCTCCTTCTGTCTTCTACCTTAATCGCTCCAAGATTGATATCGCCTTTACGATCGTTCGCATAAGAATCCTCCTTTTATCGCCTCGACTCTTCATGAGCTTTCTCTCTCTTCGGACGTTAAAAAAGTCACTGGATTTTCCGTTGCCCCCCCATCCTTGCTCCACTCGCTAGAGCTCCACTCGTGATAATTTTCTTTCGAGAGATCGTTACTCACGCACCGTGCTCGAGTATAAAGTCAAACGGCTTGTATGGGATAAAGTTAAGTAGTTAAATATTTTTAGGTACGCTATTTATCAGGTTAACGTTCCTTTTACGCCATAGATAGCGCTTCCTCGCGATTTAAAAGAAACGCATTGCAGTCGATTGAATCGCTCTTTTACGATTTCACGAGCAGTCGTGGAAAGAGAGAGAGGGGAGACCGTAGAAACGATCGATGCATAATAGTAGTTATTCGAAAGCAGTTAACTTTAGTGCCTGAGTTTCAGAATCGTACTTACAAAGGATGTAAGACGACCGTTATTTCTCGGGAAAACCGATACTTACCGCACGGATCTTCTCCTCGCTTAATGCGCGATATGACCCACAAGCGAACGAGGCTCCATTGTGTAGTATAGAATTATTCTAACTCCGACTACCGTTCGGAGTATGCCCCCCTTTCTCCCATCGTCGAATAGAGTTACATTAGTTTACTTTTACAATATTCTTTTAACGTGGAACGTCCGATAGTTGATAAAAATCATGTCATAGTGAGTACTCGTTGTTGTAATAGCGAAAAAACTCAAAGTTCGCGCCATCTGGGTAATCCTATGGTAGGAGATCTTGGAGAATCGAGAAATTATAGCTAACGTATAAAGTTTAAGTTTTAGAATACGCATGGACGGGCATTCGTAAGATCCGTATCAAGCGACGAAAGCTTTTCAGTCCGTTTTCCGCTCGCGAAGTACGCGATGCGATACGCGCCTGAATGTTTCAAGTTTTATGTACAGTACTAACATTTACATAGTACCGACATAATACGTCCCTTTTCCGTACTTTGTAGCAACGCTCGGATAAAATATTATTCTTAATGTAAAATAGCACAGCAGCGAAGAACAGCTCGGCTATTGTCTCGAATGGTTATTACCGTTCTTAAGATTAAATTTCGTAAGCGGAATGGACCATAAAACGACCCTTTATTATCATCCTTCATCGACGACTTTTACGTCAAAACAATTTCTACATCGGACCCCTAACCCTTCATTGTCCTGCAAACCGAACGAGAGGAACGAAACCCTCGATTTGCTTGCCGGACGCGTTAAAACGTACCTTTTAAATGTTTATTATTTGACGAATATCACGAAGCACACTTTAAATGCTTTATAGGCATTGAAATATGACAATGCAGCGAACATAATCGCTCTTTACCCTTTAATAGCTCCATACATCCACCGAGATATATGCGTTTTCAATTTATACCGACGTGACCCTTTAATATTTTACCGGATTTATTGTACACGTAGCTACGTAGAATACAAAATATTTAACGTTATTCGCTATTATTAAATACCATGGAAAAAACTCGTGTATTTCTTTCGCTTATCAACAAAAATACGAAGTGGCCCGAATGCCTGATCGATCGTTTTCTTTCATTTTTTCCACTAATTTTTTTAACGCTTTTATCGCTCTTTGTTCCATTCTTTTATCACCGAACGGTACATCGTTTTATTAGACACCGTGGATGAACGATCGATCGTATTTTATCGTGCGTTATAAATAAAATAAAACAAACGCTTGGAACGTGGTACGAGAGAAAGAGTTCGAATTCATCTCTCCGATACTCGAACGGCCATTGAATAAGAAGGATCGTAAATACTATCGTTGTTTCTCACCGAGCGAATTTGAGTCCCTTCCTTTCTGACAATTCCGATTTCCCCGACGTAGCTAGACGAGAGCACGCGCGGACGAGAAAAACGGCTACGTTCCTTCCATCGACAGTCTCATTTCCTGTCTCGAACTTATCAAGACAAATACACGCCGAGTTTTTCCCTCGGCCTTCTCTCTTTCTCTCAACGAGCTCTCGCGATCGGAAAATATCTGTAATGAACAAACTATCCGATTTGAGCTCTCGCCACTTCGCTACCACCTTTTCTCTTCTTTGCTATCCCCCTTTTGCCTTGTTCTCGATACTCACCGTTCTCTATCGAGCGTCGCGAACTTTTCGATAACCAATCTCAATTTCAACGCGATGTGTCCGTTACGCGTTGCCTACGTTCTCTGCTTCGAGAAACGAGAGCTTCTCTCCATTTTTCTTCATCCTTTTTCCTCCCCCATTCACTTTCTCTCTTTTTCTCTATCTTTTCCCTCGCTACTCGATGAATACGCGTTACCGTACGAGCGGAAGAAAATACAGATTTTCTCTCGAAGATAACTTCGACTTTGCGTATTCGATTGCACGAGACTTTATAAGACGAGAGAGAGAGAGAGACAAACGTTGACGTCGTGTTTTCGAACGTTTGGTAGAATTTTACGAGAACGCTTGATAGTTAAATTACGCGATATGTAACGTCTACAATATTCCTTGGAATAATATTGGAACGTGCATCGTTCCGAGCTGACTTTCTCAGCATTAAATCCGTTTTCTAAATACCTTGAGGAAACTTCAACGAAGTCTACCGGTAATCCACGCTCGATAAGCATTTACTTTGCAGATTTCGATAAACTTTGAACGTGGGCGATTCCTTCGACGATCTTTGTCAAGAGAGGAATAATTCTTTATTTTTAAATTCTCTTGTACACATTTTATGTATAGGGATAAAGTTCTCGATTTCTTGTTAAAAAAGATATATTCGTTAATTCTGCGAGACGAAGCACTCGATGTATCGTAACGAGCCATGCGATAAGAAAACTATCACTCGAGGTCGAAACTAACGATGGCTGGTCGTCCTTCGCTTTGATGATTCGAACGGAGATGGTCTCATTAAAACTCCACATCATGGAGGATAGACCAAGAGAGTCGGGAAGAAGAAAACGACGGAATCGGAAATCCCGATTTTTATTCAGTCGCGGGTTCTTCCTTCGTCGACTACTCGTCTGTACCAACGAGAAAGTGGAAGAAGAGAAAAAAGACCGTATTCGTCTCGAAATTTTCAGTTACGACTTTCCATCGAGAGTCGATAGGTTAGAAAGGATGATGGAAAATGGAAGAAGGGTTGAAAATGGGGCTTAAGAAAGCAAGGAAAAAGAGTGCCGCCGCCGGCGAAGGAAAGAAATCGAGTAAGCGAGAGAATGAAAGAGAAGGTAAAACTCTGTTCGACTATCTCTACCCATCGGGCAATCTGTTAATTCGACCGTAAATCGTCGTTAGCGGAAAATTTAGTTGGAACTCATCGGCGATAATTACACAGGTTTTGCTGCACGTGGTACGACGATGTAGAGAAGGAAAAAGAGAGGGAGAGGCAAAGTACGGTGCAAGGTGGTGTCAGGAGGAAAGAGAAAGAAAGTAGAGAAAGAGAGATAGCACTAGCTGAAGTAGAATTTATTGGGCGATAAGCACCCCGCAACTTTCTTCCCTTACGATCGTCATTCTTTATCAGCCCACTCGTGGTCGACACCGGCGTATCGAGGACGGGATACTAGGCTTTATGAATCGGGATTATTAAGGTCCTTCCTGGATCGTAGATCTTCCTTGTCTCTCCCCCTACTCTTCTTCTTTTTTCTTCTTCATCGTTCTGCCTCACCGATCGCCGATGAAAATGTCGCGTCGGAGAACTTCCGATCTTCCATCTTCGTATCCCCTGACGAGGTAAAAGCCTCTAGCGGACGTTTTAAACTACCATACTCGCGCTACGTTCGGCGAATCAATCGTTTCTTATTTTTTCTCACCCCTTTATAAAATTTCCTCGTAGAAAGAGGGAGGACGCTTTACCTCGATTTCACCAAACGTATAAGAAATTCTATCGATGAAAACGTTCGTGATCGATGCAATATAACCTAGACGAGCTTATACGAGTCTCGCTTTTCCCTTCGAGCGAAAGAGGGTCGATGATGGTAGAGATGGTAGTGGTAACGTTGGATGGATATAAGCTGCACGATCTCAGATAGTCGTAAAGGCGCTCGAAAGATACGATATACGTAACCAGGGGATGCAAAGGGGTTTTGAGTAATTTATCAGCGCACCTAGCGCGGTGGGCGTGCGTGGGTGGGTACGGTGCGATCGTGGGTAAACTCGTGAGCTACTTCTACGACGCGTGGTTCTATGGTGCTGGCGCGTCCTTCCATCCACGGTGCGAAGTCTTATCGGCACGATGGGTGGTCGAAAGGCGATCATCCGCGCGCCGCAGCGTTTCTGCTTTACGATATTCCTGGAGTAAGGTAGTGTGTGTGTTACCCCTAGAAAGGGAAGTAGGTACAACGTCGATCGATCGCGTGCCCAAAGTATTCGAGAGGGTAAGGTTTATCCAAAGGTCTAATCGTTATCGGTAGATGTAAGCTCGATTAGATTTGAGCTGCTATAATAATCGTGAGTCGACGGGATTAGATGTATAGTATTAACAAAATTACTATTACTTTTTTTTTTTATAATAGATATGGAACAGGGATAATACGCGTGATAGGCGATAGGAAGAGGTTTAGTGGGTCAGCCGGTTGCTTTGGTAGGGCCCGGAAGAAGAGGAATCACGGAAGGATCCGTGGCTCTCGCAACAATGGTGCCTCTTCTTCCTTTCACATCCTCCCTTTACTCCTTAGTCTTCCTTCTTCTCTCTTTGTCAGGCTCGCTTCGATGGTGTTCCGTGTTTCGTGGCGGGAACACGCGATTCCCGCGTTAACTCCCGCAGGGCACAGCGGGTGTCCTCGCGCGGACTCGCATTAACCCACCTCCTTCCCTCCCTCTGCTAAGTTGTCCTTCTCTTTCCCTCGACTTCCTCGACAACCCTCGTTCGATCCACAAACACACGTACGAGCGTGCGGCACTCTCGGTTCTCTCGTGCTATCTCGAACTCGTAGCGTAGATTCCGCGCTATCCACCCTTATTTATTCTTTGATCAGCTCGAAAGCCAGCGCGTCGCTTAATGAGCCACACACGCACCGGACATTAAATCCAGGCTCGAGGAAATTAAGAGTTTAACGCGGCTCGCTCGGACGCGCTTGAAAAATCTCCCCTCTCATTAGCATCCGCGTTGCTTACCCTTCCTTCGCTTTTCCTACCTGTTTTTTCACTCCCTTCGTTCCTTTTTTTTTTTCTTTTTGTAACTCGTTTTCGAAGAAAGCACGACTGCGCTTTTTGACGAGTTTCGCGAGAAACCTTCCATACCGTTTTTGCGATAATCGCGATGACGATATCGCTCCTTGAAAATTACGCCGTTATGAGGTGCGTACGTAAAAGAGTACAAGAGAGAAAGAGAGCAAAACAGGAAAGAGAGAACATTTTATGGACACCCGTTGGACCGTTTTCGCACTCGGAAACTATTTAACGATGCGCTTTTACGACGCTAGCCTATAATGTCGGGTATTACACGGCGTGCCGCTCTCGCGCGCGCGCGGGTGCACACCGTTCTACGTACGTTACAAAATCGTAAACTCTTACGACTGCTTCGTCTTTCGCGGGACGACGGTACACCAGCAGTGATTTGTCCGTCCGATGACGTCTTTCGAGTGGAGCCACCGAGGAAACAACGTTGATCGTCCCTTTTCTTTACGCTCTAGGAAGGAGTCCTCCGCATCGTAATAGTTTCGTAATATTCTTGCATTTACTTACCGTCGTGGTTATACGATCTTGGTTTTACGAGAGATCCACTAGGCGTTCATGAACTTCGCTCGACGGAATTTCTTCCGGTTATTTTAGAATTTTTATCGGTCTACGATCTCAATATGGTTCTCGTAGAATTTTTTCTTTGAAAAAAAGTGAAGAGATTGGTCTTTGCCACATTTCGAAAAGCTAAATTTACGAGTTACCAAAAAGACGAAAAGACCTTAAGGATTAACTCTATTGGTTTTTGCTCGTATTTCGTCATTAGAGTAGAAGAGAGCGCTCGCACCTTTATAAATCATCGACTCTCAACTTAATCGCCCGGAATTCAGGCTGGACGTTTCCACGAGGTCCGGAGCTTTTGCCTCGAAATCTCGGCAATTTCGAATATTCCGTAATCCTATTTTAATCCCGTAAGCACAGATTTTCCAATCCTATTTTCGTATAGACGAATCGCATGGACGCCGGAGACACGAGCACCGTCTCGTCGTTCTCTCCTCCTCCCCTTTCCTCGTTATGTCTGGGGACTCTTACGAGGTGAACACCTGTGACCGCGATCCGTGGCTCGTATATCGGTAAATCGGGTGGATTTCTATTTAGAATCGCGATATTAATAAGCGACATCAACTGGTAACCTCTCCGCGAGTTATGCCTACCTTACCAAACTCTTAGAAGAGCCTTCATTTCGTTGCGTGTAATTGAGTCGTGGAAAATCAGGATTTCGAGATGAGAAATATACCTAGACGTCTGTAAAAATTCTTGCAAATTTGGCGCGACGCTTTAACACCTGACAAAACGCATGAAAATTCATTCGAGGATAGGCGTGTTCACGCCTCGCAACCGGTCACCGACCGGAGTCTCCGTCGACAAAACGTCGTCGAAGCGAATCACGAGAGAGAGTTTCGTTCGGTTGAAATTTAATGGGCGGGTTTTAACGTTGGCAAACCACGAGCTCGTCGTATCTCTGTTCGTTTTTCCTCAAATTCCAGGATTACCTTGGACGATGCAGTCGATCGGACGTAAGAGAAATATGAAGTGTACTTTCGAATGCGTGCCAAGCTTTTCGAGGATAGTTCTATTAAACGTAAAATTAAGAGTTATTAATTTTCAACGAGAATGTAGTCTACGTCGAGCAACGGCGAGGCGCGCGTTCCAGGCACCTGAAAATTAGCTGTGGCCGGGTACGTTTAAACATTTTAATTGCGATCCATCGCGGCGGTTGTAGCACGCTAGGCTCGAAGAGACCAGGCTGGTTAAGCCAATGGCGTTGTCCACTAGCCCTACACACGTACACGCGAAAGTGGAACTATCCTGGCGCGTCCTGACGTTTGCAAACTAACTCGCGCTAGCGACCGAGTCACGTTGGCTTTTGCGTAGGAGAGCGTTCGCTAGTCCGTTCGTTCGCTCGCTCGTTTCTCTCGTACGTGCATTCGCTCGTATGCACTCGCGTGCATCGGTCTCGCGTAGTGTGCGGGATGGATTGCCAGCGACCGTTGTTAAGTTAGTTCCACGTGTTACGTGTTACCGTCGAGGGAGTAGTTCTGCTAATTAAATTGCCGGGGAGGTTCGCTCTTCTATGGATGGGGTAGAGAGAGAGGGAGGAAGAAAAAATAGTGGAATTTGGACGTTGGCGAGAGAGGGCGATAGGTCACCGGGAAACTCGTGCGTGGGACGTCCATCGCTCGGAAATTTCGATTAACCGGCTGCGTTCGTTTCCATCCTGACGAGGACGATAACGACGACCCAAGAGAGAAGGACAAAGAGCGGACTAAAAACCATCGAATAAATTAACGTCAAAGAAACACGTTCAACGAAACGTTTCTCTCGGTCTTATTTTTAAAGGGAATGAGCAGGGGTCATCTTCTTGCTACGAAAAGTCTCGCGCTAAAACGACCGATGGAAAGGTCAGCAGCATTCCGTCTATATCGGTGATACCGACCCCTTCGTTGTCTCCTCTTTCTCTCATTCTCCACCTTTCCTATATCCTTTCCAACAACCCACCCACTTTATATCTCGTTCTGCGCCTCGCTCGTACGAGCCAGCCTCATTGTGTACAGTGTCGCGCTTAATTACGTGTGCCACGAACCAACAAGCCGAGTATTTTGGCTCTTTTGGTGTCACGCAACCTATATACACTGCTTTACATAGACTGCAGTATAAGCGGCTTTTTCGGACCATCTCTCTTTCCCTCCCTCTCTCTCTGGTTTTAACGTCACGATTTTCTTTATCTCTCTAGCCATCTTTCTTCTTTATACTCCCTTTAAATCATCATAAACCGATCAACGTAGTTTTAATTACGCACGCTTACGCTTTGTTATAACGACCTAGCGAGAACCCGCACCGCCCACACGCAACACCGCCGCAACCCACCCACCACAGGCACCACCCTTCTCCGCAGTCCACCACCGCGGAATTTTATCGTCAATAAACAGCGAATAACTTTGCATCGGTAGCTCTGGCTCTCCGATAGAACGACGACGCGCTTTCGTGTCGAGAACGATTAGCATAAAGAGCTTTACGAGTCTTCGCTTCCAATCGTGACTATTTTAACTCGACATATTTAATATCGCTTTCTCTTTAGTGACTTTGAGACTTTCAAGATCTTGTCTTGATTTTTCTTACTCTGCTACTCAATACTCTCGTTAGATCGATGTCATCATTCAGGCGGTCAAATTTAAGCTGCGAGCACTAGCGCTATGAGCATTTTGCTCAAGGTAAATTATCGTTAACTTCAAATAAATAATTAAACTATTAAAATAAAGGTGTTTTATTAGAAATATATAAAAAAATATACTATATTGTAGGTTATAGATACATTTCAGGCTTCCTGTTAAGTGTGAGAAAAATGCTGTACGCGCGAATGCTCGGATCCTCCCGAGTTAAAAAACATTATTTTAATTATTTTTATACGAATTCTCAATAATAATAAATCAATATGTAGTAAATAAAGAATCAATAAAAGACATTCATTGTCGAGATCAAGACATACAATATACTAATTGTCGATTTCAAAAAGTCAATCCAAATGAATATGTCTGATGCTTGTCTTGTCTTGAATCCATTACTACTTTCCCTTCGGTGCGTTTTAGAACGCCATATGACCGTGGTACGCGAGCATTAGATATGCTCCCTAGTTCGTACGACGTCTTTTCTTCGCTTCTTGTCTATTCCAAAATTTATACCGCGTTGTCCGATGATTTTCTTGATTTATCACGCGCTAACGTTAAAAACACGAGTTGTCGGGGGTTACGATAACGATTAATATTTCGTTTACGGACGTAAGTGAAAAATGGCGTTGTCATTTTCATTACGAACAACGTAACATTAATCAACGTGTCGTCGCAGACGTTGAGATTTTAGCGATAAAAAGGATTTCGGCCGGGCGCGAAGGAAGCTTTTCCGAGTCTTTCATGCTCGCGTGTCAAATTAATTTCGCGCGACTCTGCTTGACGTTAAGGAGAGCGCGAACGCTCGATCGGATCCACGTCTCGATCGTTTCGCGTCTACTTAAGCACTCGAGCCTCCCCCACTCCTGTTGGATGTTGAACGATTTTTTACGTTATTTAACTTTTTATTTGACTCCACAAGACCGATTTTAATAATAACGAGAGTAGGAATCCTTATTACAATGTATAATTGTGATTAGAACAAGAATGTTATAAGTATGAATTGTAAGTATAATAATTGCAAATGTGTAATTGTGATTAGAACATGAATGTAATAAGTTGAATGTAATAAGTAACTCGGAAAAAGAACAATGTAGAGATTAAATAGAACGAGTTACATGACGCGAACCACATAGAATACTGGTCGTTGAAACGAACAATAAGAGTTATTAGAGAATAACTTTTTCATGACAATACGATTTTGAGTGGCTTTTAAGGTTCATTTTTTTGTGCTCACAGATTTTTCTTCATTTCACCTACTAGCAACCCTTTTTTTTTAAGGATTTAAAACTCTTTCTCGATCACGGACCAATAATAGTCCATTTTCGCTTTTACATTCGTCGTGTTGTTTCAGCGAGAGACAATTCGATCGGAAAATACGGTTATATGTAGCTTGTAACGCGTTAACTTTTTTTTTTCCCTGATAATTTTATAAATCCCGTTCAAAACAACTCGTCCTTTCGGTCGCACGATAAATTGTCGTCGTCCGTACAGACCGAAAAGCCGGATTCTCGTCCCTCTCTCCACCGTACCGCACGTAGTTGGAAACTTCACTTTTGCTTTAGTAAAAAGCGAATAATTCCGAATTCATATACAACTCGTTGGGCCATTTTCTATCGAATCCAATATTGGATGGACATCGATGCAGACAAATTATACGCGGTAACGCATTCAACTCCGGCGGGGTGCAAACTTTTTTCCACTCTCTAGGATGGTGCTGCCTGGAGGGGTCGATACGGTCGTGTGTCAACGACGGGCAAACAATCCGAACGGAGCAAACGCGCGGCCAGACGCGCATCGGTTTCGGTTCTTCCTCCCTCCCCTACCTCTCTTTGCCATTCTCCATCCTCCCTCTTTTACTTTTTCTCTCAGTTTTTTACCAATTCTATGCTACCTACCTGGGTGGGGTAGATATGAGAGAGAGAGGACATCTAGCGTGCCAACCTCCACCGCGTCTACCTCGGATTTACGGCGAAATTGTTAAACGACGTTTGGAAAATTCGCTCCACCGACACAAACGCGAGAGCGACTTTCTTTTTTGTAGCTTCTCCCACGATCGTCAAATTTATGCTCCGTGCCCTTTTCGTGGATTCTACGAAAAAGGGTAGGTACCTACTCTTTTCACGACGATGACGTTACGATCATCCTCGATCATATACATCGCATACCGATTCAAAGCGAGTTTTTTTTTCAATATCACAAACACAATACTAGTTTTTCCCGATGTAACCGTGGACTTTCTGGACCACGACGATGCATAACTCTCGGCTATTCATCGAACCAAGGACAAAAGGTAAAGTTGCCGGTTATAGAGGAGTACGCTAAGATCATCGAAACAAGGAAGATAATGAATGCTTATTGCGGTAATGGCCATTCGCGTTAATGAGCCGCATTCGCGTAGAATCCGAGAGGCGCGTTGCAGTCATCCGATGACGTCATCGGTTCCCGGGGTTTCGGTCAATCAGCCGGTTGAGCGTTACGTCAGAATCGTAGCAGTCTGACCAGGGATAATCAGATTATCTTACCGATTCTGATTACCGACGTTAATTAGAGAATAGCGATGATGCGTTGCGCGGTCGAGAGCTTTCGGTTCCCGATGCTCGCTTCTCCTGGGCGCTAGCCTTCCATTTTGCGGAACTTAATTATCCGATTAGTCTAGCTACGAAGCGTAGCTGCATCGCCAACTCTCTCTATCTCTCTTTCTCTCTCTCTCTCTCGTTCTCATACCTCTCTCTTTCTGGGATCCTCTTCATTCTCTCTGTAGCGTTCGTCTGTAACGTTCTCTCGTGCTTGGCACCGACTACCACCACATCTACCAAGCATCGACACCAACAACCCTCGCAACCCTCTTCGACTCTATCTCTCATGCCCTTTGCCAGTATATAGATCGCCCCTCTTTCTATCGTTCCCCCCTTCACCCCAATTCCTTCCGTACGCGGTACTTACACCCTCGTCCACCCGTCGGAATTCGGCTCGGAAAAAAAGGGAGGCAGGATCCTCCTCGCGCGCGAGGATCTTTCAGAAAGACTACCGAGTGCCATTCAACGAACGTACCTAATTATTCTCACGGCCGACGCGTTACTCGACCCCTCGACAAAAAAGGGATTTCGAAAACGCGCCCCCTAGAAAGAGAGGGAACCGCCGGAGAGCGTCTCGAATAAATCCGTGAAACGCGGTAACGTTTTAGTTTCGGTAACCTAAGTGGTAGAGAATGATAGAAAATGCACGAGGGCAGGTAGTACGCTTTCGGTCGAAACTTTCGAGTATTCGACGGTTCCCGCGGATGGGGTAAATTTCAGTTTCACTTAGAGGTTTATTAATTATTTTATTACTAATTTTTGAGGGAATTATTGGAGATACCGTATGATAGAACTTAACACTGCTGCGTTGTCCTCAATGATGAGAAACTATTCTTTTAATTGTTGGAGTATGGGTCTTTTTCACGATTCAAACTCCTGTAACTTCCGAACTAGTTATCCTATCGAAACCACACTACCATATTCTTAAAGAGCAGACTTCCCTCTTTCTAACGAGCCTTTGATCGTGAAAATCGAAAAGTTAATCGAATCTTGATGATTAGTATAGGCTTACGATTTTTGCAGGAGTGGACACCATCGCCGATTTTAATGTTTGACGGCTCATTTTAAAGTAGAAAGAATACTGAACACTGCTCCGTTGTCCTTTTTTCGATATCTTTACGCAATTATGAGAAACTACTACTTTAATTGTTGGAGTATAGTTTAATTAACGAAACAAAATACTGGAAGTAATAATGCAACTGAAATAAGACCACGCGGAGCTATCCTACTATATAGAACAATGTCTCTACAGCGAATTAACGATAAGATCTATTTCATGAGAGAAAACTTTACGAATCATTAACCCAGGATATCTGTACGTGACGTTGACGCATTTACCTTAATGCTTCAGGAACGATCGAAGCTCGCGATCTTCCCTTTTCCGATCGAGATACGTACGAGATGACTAACGTCTCCTTACAGATTCCTAAAGAAAGAGGAAGGCTCTCGTATTTATTTAAACGCTCTAGAACGCTCACGTTCGATCGAGCTCTCCGGCGCTTAACGTCTCCGGGGAAGAAGAAAAGTGGCAAACAGGGCGGTCGAGGGTGAAGGAGGATGAGAGGGAGGGAGGAAAGGGAAGACGCTTGTAAGAAATAATTGAAACGTCGGCCGGTTTGATTCATTTCTCGCGGCTTTTCTTCTCATTTCATGCAGAGCCCCGGCGCCGATGGGGCGACTCCTTCGCTGCTCCTTCGAAATTCTCCGACGCCTTTTGCGAGGAGACGAGACGGGGATATGGAGAAGGGGAAGAGTGAAAGAAGAGGGTGTGAGGAGGGAGAAGCAACGAAAGATGGAAGAAGGACGAAGACAGAGGTCGCGGGAGATCGCGCGATAGGGCATGAGAAACGTCAAAGGCTACGGTATATCAGATTGGACGAGACATTCTGGCTCTATAGGAACGTACTTATCCGATTGGCTCCGCGATTCAGCCGTGTCAGCTTCTTCTACCTACCGTGTGCAACGCACACTAACGCTACTATCCCGGTTCTTTCTTCCTTTCCTCTTCTTTTTACGCCACCCACCGTGCGCCGATTCCGCACCCTACCAACTTTCATATCAGATAGGATTTGAATTTCTTTAAAATAGAGAACGAGCTCTCTCGGTCGACGCCGCAGCCGGCTGCTCGTTTCTTACGTTCGCTATGTCGCGAAACACACATAGAGACATATAAATGGTAAAGTTTTCCGCGAGCTCTCGCGCTAGTGCCGCTTTGGAAATTTAACTATCGTTTGCCGTGGTAACACGCCGAACGGTACCCCGGTGACTTTCCGAGCCCGCTGTTTCCATCCCATTCAAAGTGCGTATTTTAACCTCCTTCAGGGGGTTTTGGCATGCTTATGGCATGCGAAGGGAATTCACCGTGCGGCGGAGTCGGCCGTGTTAGACGTTTCATATTCAATGCTTTTCATGAGTTCTCTCTCTTTCTCTTCCTTAAATGCAAGGCCTCGACCAAAAAGAGAGAGAGAGAGTATGGATGAAAAATGTATTGTCGGCGATGCGTATATTCTATAGTAATTTCGCGAAAAGCGTACGAATGTATAAGTTATCCTTACGTCCAAGGAGTGGTGCAATATTATTTCGAATCGTTACACTCGCAAGAGAAAGGATAAGGAAGTGGAGGATCGAAAAAGAAACGTTTTTTCTTTACTTATTTGCGATTTCATCGACGATTCGTGACCGAGTTTCCTGAGAGATCTCGCGAAAAGTGACTGTCAAATTCGTGTCATCCTACGTTCAACATCCACCTACGCGTATTTAAAGATCGTAAAATACTTACGCATAATCTCTATAGTAGAAACGTGTGTTCTCTGTAAAACGAACCTTTCGAGATACGAGAACAGCGTCATTATCATGGTTATAACTAATCAATGGACGTTTACAGGCCGCTTCACCGAATGTCTTTGCCGATCGTAAACGTCAGCATAGCGTTAGGGAGCGTTTTCATTAGGGCAGATAATCTGTTTATTGCCGTTACAACGATACATCGATGCAAACTCACGCGTCATAACCTTCCAAAAGCTATGAAGCTTCTCTCTATCGCACCCGTTCGGTAACCTCCTCTTTCCTCGCTATCCCAGAGCTTCCTCTTCTCTTTCTCTCTCCCATGTGGTTCCGTTCGACCCTTGCGAACCTTGGCCGAACCGGTCATGAATAGTGCATGGTGGTGGTTCAGGGTAGAACATGGGTGCTGCTCCGCTATGCTCGCTATACCATGGCAAGCAAGTCGGTCACCTCTCCTTTCCCCGTTCTCCCTTCTCTCTCTGTGTGAGTACAGAGCGAATTGAATAGTGGACGTCATGTAATATACAGGGTGTCCCACATGTTCCGCCACGCGTCACGTCGTTTCGGCTTGACATTATTTATGACTGCGAGCGTGGATACGCGCAGCCTCGCCCCGTCCGCGCGCTCTTCCTCCCTCGAGCATCTCTTTCTCCCCTTGCTCGATCCTTCTCTCTCTCGTTGCAACGCTATAAAGCATAAATACGCGCGCATAGATCTCTCACGCGTTACGAAGCGAAGCGTACAACTCGTTTCGCCTCTTTCTTGTCCGGCGTTAGCGGTCAAAGCGCTTTTCCACCTTCAAACCCGTGCCGTATTTCTTGAAACTGTTTGTTTACTACTGCCTCACGATGCTGCGATCGTAAAATCTCGAGTGATTTATATTTTTCAGGCGCTCGCCAACCGACCTCTCCTCTT
Source organism: Ancistrocerus nigricornis (assembly GCA_916049575.1). Taxonomy (NCBI): domain Eukaryota; kingdom Metazoa; phylum Arthropoda; class Insecta; order Hymenoptera; family Vespidae; genus Ancistrocerus; species Ancistrocerus nigricornis. The sequence continues at coordinate 26,364,878 of OU696667.1, forward strand.
TTAATGACCCTAGTCTTTGGCACGACTGTTTTGCTTCGGTTGAGAGGATTTTTCATGAATGTAGCGTTCTCTCTGACGTCGTTTGCATTTGATCGAAGGTGTTTCTATTTTTTGGATGTTTCTTAACACCCTGCCCACCGTGGGCACCCGTGATCACCAGTTATTTTTTTTTCAATGAGACTGAGTTGGTCATGAATGACCACGTGCGATATAAATGCATTATTAATAATAATATAGTTTTGTCTAGTCATATTATACATAATTCATGATTATATACTTTTAATAATGAACATTTTATTAGGACGATCACCCAGGGTATCATTCGCATAGCAATCAACGCGTTAGCACTTAGACTGCAAGCGAATTTTGTATGAATTTTACTCTAAATAATTATAATAAAATGTGCATTACTTTAAGTAATGCATTATGCAGTAATGCAAAGTCTACATAATAACAAATTATGTATAATATAGCTAGAAAGCTTATGGTCTTATCACTCGTGGAAAAAATAGGTGGTGGTCACAAGTAACAGGCATGGTAATCGACGCGTTAAAAAGTCTATACAACGTTAACGCGTCCCATGGGGGGGGGGGGGATTCCTTTTGCATTAAGTTTTTTCGTCATGGACTACATCGTCGTAAGGACAAACAAAATCCCTCGGCTCGTTCCGCTTTTCGCTTCGGTCTCGATTACTCGATTCTTTTGACAATAGGAGTTCCTTCTTCTCTTCTCTAGCCTTTTCCAATCCCCAAGACCGGCGTGCTACTTCAAAGGACGATCGAGTTTCTCCTTTCTGCTTGAGATCCGCCCGCAGGAAAGCCGAAACCTTCGCGCCCGTTCGCGGCTCGACTCACTTTTCTGAAACGCAAAGACGTAAGTCCTCGTCGATGCATCGCCCGTTACATGCTTCGTGGCGCACGATCGTTTTCCACGACGACGAGGAGAAAGAACTCCCGTCGTTTTTCCGCTTTCGTCGAGAATACTTTGTTCTCCTCTCTTTCTTCGCGATCGAGTAAACAACATAAATATTACAACAACGGGTAAAATATTTATCAAACGAGTGTAATATTTTATCGATGCGTTTTATTCGAAAGAAATTTTGAATTAAAAAAAAAAAAAGTCGAAGATTTCAACGTTTATTCCGAATTTTCGACTTTTAATTAATCTCCAGCACGTTTTTTTCTCTCTACGCGAGTTTTCGTTTATTGGAGGAAAAAAATTGTACCGTCGAAGCAACACTCTTTCGTCGCAATTAATTCGTATCGACGTTCGCAGATTACGATGGTTGAAATTTTAATTGTTATCGCCCACGAATCCTCGCGGCTGCGCGTCGCATCGCGCGTCTTTTGTTTTCCACGTTCGTTCGCACCGAATCGTTAACTGGCATAACATTCGCCCGGCTTATTGTCGCGGCACGACCGCGCTGCGGCTTTCATTTGGCTCCGACAACCGGAAATCGTGCGCATTGTGACGAATAATTACAGGTGGCTACATTAGCGCGTCGCTTCTACCGCTTCACTAGATCTTCTTCGTTTTTTATATTTTTAAATCAAATCCATCCTCTTTAAGAGGATATTTCATATGATTTTCGTAGCGAGCAGTCGACGTTTCAGATAGATTTTCCACGAGTTATTATACCTTGCATCCATATTATAAAAGGAAAGAAAGACGCAAATAAAAGGCAACGCGAAGAAGCTTTGCTACTCGACTTTACGATATTTCGCTTTTCATTTAACATCCCGTATCATCAAATGGAAGCCCGAAGAGATTACAAAGATCGACGATCGTGCTAGCGTTGCTCTCGTTTCTGCATAAGTCCGCGCAGTTAATTAAACGTTAAACCATTTTGATGCCCACGCTCGGGAGAGCGGAAAGCAAAAGAAATAGGATGGAAACGTGGAAAGTTCAGAACTCAAACGGAAGCGCGCGAGCGTGGTTGCGGAGAAAGAGAGGGTGAGTAAGCGGGGGAGGAAGTTGTAGATTCAAGCTGGTCAACTACCACCTCTTTGATATTACAATGTTGTATGGGATATCACGCTGGGACGAAATCGGCTTAAGTACTTTTTGAATAATAATGAAGGACGCGTGCTTTAACGTACCGCGGGATTTGGAACTACTACGTTCTGAGTTTTATAGGAATGCGAAAAGAGATGTGCTTTCACAGGGGTTGCTACTGCGCCGGGGCTTTTCGGTACAACTATACAAGGAATAATTTAATCTTATACGCTCCTTCATCCTCCATTTAGACTCTTTTTTCCATCTCTCTCTTTCTTTCTCTTTTTCTCGTATTACGACGGTACCATTTTCAGGGAGTCTATTTCACATCCGTCGTATTGGATACACGGATATCGGTGTGGAAAGTTTTGCATTCTCTTAAAAATCGTTACCTTTGCAACATCAGCTCCCCAACGTTATCGTTCATATTCCAACGATCGTTCAAAGCATACCTACTCTTCCCAGATTCGAATCTTTTGAAAAGTTATTTCCAGGACTCGTTCTTCCTATTCGCTTGGTTACGGGGGCACGATAATCGCGATAAATCGACGCTCGTAGACAATTCCGTGGCGAAAGAACGCAAGGCCGTTCCAGTTTTCTACGAATACCTACCGGCGAAACCGATGACGACGGTGCTGCTGGTGGAACGTGTGACTCGGTAAATAAACGAGCGCGGTAGCGAGCGAAAGAGCAAGCTCCATGGATATGAAATTATTGATCTACGACTGCTGCGGAGATTTATGACCGGGGATAATGTATTCGGAATGCGTTTAACGATCGTGGCTACGGTCTCCAGCCATTTCACGGGCCACTTTGTTTAGACGTTTGCGAAAAAAGGGTAGAAGTAAAAGAAATAAAAAGGGAAAACGACTTTCCTGAAATAAAAAATAAATATTCTCCGACTTACTTGTTAAAAATACTTAAATACCAGGATGATTTTTCTCGAGTTTGACCCTTCGCGGTATTCCCGTCTATTAAAAATATTATTTCTTCCCGTTCTCTCGTTAAAGTCATATTTAACAAGGCCGGCCGAGTTCGCGAGACACGTTGATCTCGGTTAGCGAGTAGCCGTTCTTATTCGAAAGAAAGATTCGAGAAAAATATCACGAAGGTAATGTTCCCCTGGATTCTTAATCTCTCTTTCCCTATATAAAAAGAGGTCGAAGCGAATCTCTCGCTTTATCCTCGTACGACAGAGCGACACTGTTTTACCGTGGCCAAGCGCGCGAGCGCGCACGCGAGGGCATTTAAATGGCGCATTACTGCCCTTAAAAAGAATATCTCGCCCTGGTTGCTTCTATACGAGCGACTGCGTACCCACACACATATTCAGTTTCTGCTTTTCTTCATCCTTTGCGTTGATGGCGGCGGTCGTACGAACGAGGTCGTGGAAACGTATAGACTCGCTTTCTCGAACCCGCCGCCGGAAAGTTGAACACTTTTACGGAAAAGTTCGCAAAAAAGGAGAAGGTGCTGGTCGAAAGGGTGGAAAAGACGACGCTGCCAACGAGGACAAGAAGGGGTGAAACGTACGCAGTGCCTCCGGGGGGGGAGGGTGTAGGTAAAAGTCAGAAATAAAAGAAGACGCAACGCGGTAGTGGGAACCTCGACCGAGGTGGGCTGTCGGTGGAAGGGCGAAATGAGAGAAAGAGGGAGTTGAAGGGTGAGAAGGAAAAAAGAAACTACTGCCACCCTCGGCAGCAACGAGGAATAAATAAATCTCGAGCCTACACGGTGCAGGTGCCGCCATCCTTCGGATCGTACGAACAACGCGCCAAACTAGCGCGCGCGCGAGAGCCTATGAGCTTTTTTAGTTAGCAACTCGCGATCCCTGGCAGCTCTCTCGCTCATCGATGCTCGTTCATCTCGGCGTAAGAGGAAATCTTACGAGAGGCAGTAATCGAAGTTTATCGGATAGCACGGGTGAGTTTCGATGAGAATATAGCGATCGATCTTCTTTTTCCATCGAGACCAGTAGGAAATTTTACTTCTTTTCAAGACAATCTTTTAGCCATGCATTTTAATCTTTTACGCGAGGTACTATTCGGAGAGAGGTAGGTAAGTCGAGATACTTTGCGATCGAATTTTTCCTTCGAGTACGCGCTACATCTCGATTACACCGATGTACGTAGGTACTTGATCGCGTCGTTGGACGAGAGGGAGGGAAACATCGTCGCGGTTTCAACGCGGTAACCATTTCTCCAGGTTTCGTTCACCAGCCGGCTGGTTTCTATGAATCAAATTGGAATCGAAAAGCGATAATTACGCAGCCATAATGGCCGTTTTAAATATGAAGGAACGATCCGTCTCTTTAGCTCTTTTCGGCCGGTACCTACCTCGGCGAGTAATGTAAACTGACTGACGAACGAAGGAGGGACCGAAATGGGGTTGGGACGCACAATGGCTTTCGATGCCTGGAAGGAAAATGGTAGGAGGAATTGGAGGAGGCAAATGGATCTTCTCCGCGCCCCCTCGAGACCGGAAATGAATGAAATGGCTGCTAAGCGAAAAAGGGTTTTTCCCTTCTTCTTCTTCCTCGAGTCATCGAGGAGCGAACGACGATGATTCCACGATAATACATACCCCCTACCTGCGACCTTAATTAGAAAATTTTCAACGCGCGCGTATCGACGTGACGAACGTTTAATTAAAAAAAAAAAAAAAAAGAGAGACAGGAGAAAGGGAAGGAGAAAGGAAAACAGTGGAAAGGAGGTCAGTTTTATTTTCGTCGTTCGTACCACCTCGTGTCTCACCTAGTATAAGAGGGGAATAATGACTGCAATAAGGCCTGAGGATGATATGGCATTAGTGTCGAGTACGATGGCTCGCGTATTTGTCAATACGTGGCTGTTAATGACAGGGCGCCACCCTTCGTTTCGCTACCCTCTCTGAATTCACCCTCGGTCTGGGCACCCTCTCTCACCCGCGTTTCCACTATTAGCTCTTGCCTGAATCTCCGGCGAAGGACTAACTACCCGATTCGCCGCTCGTAATCTTATAGTAGGACTTATTTTTAATTGCATATACCACGACCCCTTTTTTTTCACCCTGCCACAGAAAAGAAGACTATATTTTTTTTCGTCGTAAAAAAGGAAGAAGAAACAAGGCTCGTGTCTACCACGTTTCGAGGGCATTTCGAGGCCCTGGTAAAAATCGATTCGAGCGTAGGCGCGAAGTAGGCCGCACCACCGGTAATCGCGGTGCCGCGTGAACTCGAATAACGATGACAGCGATGAGTGGAGTGGAACGAAGACGGCGGGCCAGCTCGTAAGCAATAAAGTTAGGGCTCGCTCTGTACCGAGGGATCATGCCGGTGGCGGAGGGCTCTAAACATTCCTGCACCTCTATAAGGCGTTAAGCGCGCTAGCTTTATGACCTAGCGACCAACCAGGAGAGAAACGAGCCGAGCTTTTACGGGCGCTACGGCTTAGCCTCGCCCTGATAGCGGTTACCTTCCTCGATTGGTATCGAGCCGTGCGCGCTTATGGTATCTCCGTCGTTCCGTGCTTTTATTCTCTTCGCGTGTACGAGTCAGGGATGACTTATTCCAAAAGTCAGTAGAAAATTTCCTTTTCAAATTAGACAACAGACTCATTAGGACGATCTAAAACGAAGCTTTTCTAGAATGAATCTCGTAGATCGACGAGGGAAAAAATGCAATAAAATGGATGAAGTTCTTTTGGTTCTTACGAGGAACAGCTTTCGCCAGGATGGAATCGAGCTCCTTCTCTTTTTGCTCGATGCACCACCTGCGAGGACCCTCGACGATGGCGCAATATTCAAGCCCTTACTCCGAATCCGTAGGCGACATATACCTAGCTCACCTTCCTCTCTCTCTCGCTCTCTCCTCCATCGTCGTTCTTTCCTCCACCCTCCTGACGCGCTTAGCCGTGCTCTCCTCCTCTTAGCTCGTTCCTGCCACGCCGCTCAGTGCTGATCCATATGTAACGCGAATGAATATTCAACCCCACTAGGAGACTGCCACCACCATCGCAGCTACCACCACCACCATCATCATCGTCGTCTCCTCTCCTATTCCCTATCGCTGCACCATCATCGTCGACGATAGGGAATAGGAGAACGACGACGACGAGAACGCCTAGTCTTCGTCTGGCTGCTACCTCTTCTCTCCTCGGCAGCCGCAAGATCTTAAGTGCACTGATAGCACGAATGGCGAGCTATTCAACGAACCCGGTCCTCCTTCGTTGCTACCAACACCCAACGTCGTTTCTTTATCCTATTTACTCACGATAAATAACTCTCCGTGAAAGTTTCCACGACGAGGAAGTAAATCTTGGCTCCTTCGAAGTGATACCTCGATCGATCGAGTCATCGAAGATTCGTAAGAAAATCAAAAAAAACATTGCTTTTTCAACCGATTCGTTAACGACCTCCCAACCTACCTATCCAGAATTCTATGGATCTAGTTTGCGACCACGAATCTCCCCGTGTTCCTGATCAACGATTCTACGAGTCGTCCGATGCGTTAACGAACGTGTGGCGCTCCGCGGGAAGATTTGCATCGGTTTACAATTACTCGTCGGTGCGCGGCCCCGCGTAGTAGAAGCCTTCCAGGCGCTTTTAGCTATGTAAATAGCCGTGCGCACCCGGAGATACTATCCCTACCGTTCGAAGCGTTTTGTTGGATAGTGGCTTCCGCGTAACAGTGTCAAGGAGAATCGCAAAGATAACCAAGATTGAATCGTTAAAGTCGCTCCTCGAATATGTATTACCCTCTCTTCCTTCTTCGCCACCGTTACGTGGCTGTTTTGTTAAACAGCCATTAGAAAGCTCTTCTTTCTCTTTTTTTTTTTTCTATCTCTCTTCTCGATTTATTTTTTTGTCTCGAACGTACATCGAGTAAAAGTCCACTCTAGCGTCGTTTATGCGGCTACACTCGATCGTACTTTATTCTTTTCCAAGGTTCGATGGTAGAGAGAAAGAGAGGGAGATAATCTTCGTTCTTTTCGCGAACTCACGATGCGATCTTTCTCCGTGAGCATCCAGCCGGAATAAAATTGGCTTCGCTTTAGCGACGCTTATTTGGTTTACGGACGATAGCGCTCGACTACTAAACGATCCCGCACGAACGTGTTTACCGCGAAAGTTCCAACCTCGCGAACTTCTACTTCGCGTTCTACTCTCTCTCTCTCTCTCTTATATCTATACGCGTACAGAGAGAAATTTGCGATTTATCGAGTCGACGATTCGCAAATTTTCATCGAATTTATAGGATCGAATGCCTTGACAAAGTACCGTTCGTAAATCACGAGATAATCGTCTCTTAAATTATGGGTAGACAAACTCGAGATGGAGGAACCCGGTTTTATTTCGTATATGGATCAATAGGGTAATGAAAGTATTTCCTTCATGTTAATTTCATCTCTTTCGTTCACGTTGGTTAAAATGAAACTAAATGTTTTATTTTAACTCCTTGATGTACTATTTATCTATGTAAAATCTGGGCCAAAATGATTTAAAGAGTTGCTCTCAAAACGAGTCAGAATAAAAAAAAGGGACATTTACAAAATAATAGAATACAAATCTCTTAAACTATATTTAAAAGTATTCTTTTTTAGCAGAAATGTAATAATCATATTTATGTTTGACCCAAAATTTGTACCACGAGTCAGACTCGTCAAAATACTGCAAGAGGTTAATAAACAATCAATCTTTACTAATTATATTTGTCAGAGCATATCGAAGAATTTTGATATTTGCGTTAGATTCTCGGTTTTCGGTCGACGATTACGTGAGATTCTCAGGAAAATAATTTTTATTCGAATGCTTCGACGATCGGTCCCTTTCTCTCTAACACGAGCAGCATTCTATCCTTCTCATCGAACGAAGGAGCTCCGAGAACTCGAGAGGGCTCGAGGGTTTTAGTGGAAACGCTTGGAAGTTGGAAGAGCATCGCGAGCGCACCGAGAAAGAAATTTATGGTAGTTCGGTGGGACTTTATGCGATCTCTTCGTAGAAATTGTTTTATGCCCTAGTTGCACTCGTGTGAGTGCGAACAGGTACACGTGGATCTGTCCACGCCGATCGATTACTCGCGCGTCTACTAGTAATTTACGCCCGTCGTCGTTCGTCGTCGACGGGAAGGACGATAACGAGCGCGACTCGAGACTCTAATTCAACGCGATTACTTTCTTGCTTTTATCTCTTAACGCGATCGATGAGATATTTAACGTAATATTTCGTACGAACCGTTTAAAACGATGCCACGCAACGAAGAATTTCATTTTCGCGCGAGGTTACTACCCACAGCTTTCTTCCTCTTCCGAGTTAATGAATTTTGGAAGGTTCTACCTACGTTAAAATTAGACGACTTGAAAATTTTACGTGGTGCAATTTAAACGAAATGACTCACATAAACGAGAGAATACGAGCAACAATTACAATATACATATTATATAACGTAGAATAGAATTTATATTTTATTTGTTCACCGTGCCAACTAAATTTCTAGAAGTGAGAAAGAGAGAAAAGGAGAAGTAATATGGCACACGTTAAATCATATGTGTCGACCGAAGAATAGAATGCTCGTCAGAGAGGACGAGATTACGTTCGTGGAAAGTAAAAACCGACCATTCATCTGTGTTCTCCACGTGGATTAGCTCTCGCGGTCCTTTGTCGGAAAATTACAAGGGACTTTATGGCGTAGCCGACGCGTACCACTCCTCCCCTCGTTGGGCTCGTCCTTGCGAATTCATTTTCTCTTCTTTTTTTTTTTTTTTTTACCTACGGAGCGGATTATAGAAACTGTTTCGTTAAAATTCTCGTCTAACCGTACTTACGTTAACTAAGGTATTTGACTGAAGTATTACGCGCGGACTCGTGCCGTGCTTCTTATCGCTAATGCTATTCGTTTTATAATTAATTCACTTTTGATGCCATTACTCGCACGTTCGAGCACCGGTCATGTTTGTAAAAGGATAAGTAGTTTATGGAATTCACGACGCGTGGTATAAAAAAAAGAAGTGTGGTTCAAGTACAGAAAAAGGAATTTTCAGCGTAGCGAATTACGAGCTAAGAAGTTAGGCACCAACGTCGACGTTATAAGACGGAAAGGAAGAATACTCGGTACCGGCATCTCGCGCAATTACCTTCTTTATCACTCGTATGTGCCATTTGTTTCAACGTCTACCCGAAACGAGCTTAAAAAAAAAGAAAAGTGAAGCTTGGGTGGCTCGCATCGTAGCGACGAAAATCTTCGCCTCGTTTCTTTAACCGTCGTCCCTTCGTCTTCGACGTGTCCGGGGTTGAAGGATGAGAGAGTGAGAAGATGGGGAATATTCTAGGGTTGTTGGGAAAGGATGGAAGAACTCGTGGCATTCGCGGTATGCGGTATCTCTGGTTTGCTTTGTCCGAATTTTTGTGTCCATTTATCTGCACATCCGTTCTCTAGTCGCGCCGGCAACCCTCCGTTCAACGCAGCCTCCACCGGCGACGTCCTCCTCTGTCACCGCCTTTCATTCCGAACAGCAACGCGCGTCCGACTAGACTCTCTCTCTCTCTTTTTCCCTTCCAAGTCCGAAATGCCTTTGTTTTTTGCCGGAACAGGTAGCGGTCTTCTAAGCGTGATTGCAATTTCGACGAGCTTTTTTCACTCTCCTCGACCGTTCCCTTAGCCTACGACAGGAGATTTTTTGCGTTAACGTTCACCCGACGAAAAAAGGTAGAGAAAGGTGGGAAGAGACACGGAAAAGCTCGGATCCTGCGATTCTTTCCTCCCCGCGGCTCGTTTTTCATTCGAGACATTCCCGTTGCGCGGTGAACCGAGAAAATATCTTCCACGACATCGTAGCGTATTTAGCGTACTCTCCGTTCGTCCTTCTTTCTCTTCTTTAACAATCCTGATACCTCGAAAGGTCAGAAGTCGTGAAGAAGTAGAAAAAAGAACATGTCAATTGTCTATCTCGCACTTCTCTCTTACGTATCGCTTCGTCGACCGTAAGTAATGGAAGTTGCTCGACCAAAGGCATTAACTCTACCATTTTCGAGCAGAGTCGCGCGAGCTCGCGTTCCTTCCAAAGTTTTTTCAAACTTGTTTTCTTCCTCCCGTTCGTCTTTTTACCTTTTATCGGCTTCCATTACTCCCTTAAGAAATCGAAGAAATGTTTCGCGATGCTCACCCTCTTGCCCTTCGTCGCGCAACCGAATCTTGTTTCTCACGATTTCTCCTGAAGGTTAAGAAAAACGAAGGGACTTTGAGAGAGAGAGGAGGGGAGACGACGGCGCGCAAGTCTCCGGGAGAGATGCAAACTTTCCAACTCGCGACCGTCTGACGCGGACCATTTCTTGTTCCTTGATAGCGTCGTTCTTTTGATAAATACGAATTTGTTGGACGCTTTCTGGCAAGCATCAGACAGAGAACCACAGCCATGTTGAAAGAAAAAAAAAACTTTTTCTCGGAACTTTTCCCTTTCCTAAAAGTCAACGACGTTTCCACGTGAGATAATCATCGACGAATACCGATCGCGTGCATCGTTAAGATGGATGTAGAATAACCGTCCGAATGAAAACAAGATATTAGTATGCATTTTGCATTAGAGACACCCGTCTACCGTACTTACCATCATCCTTTAAACTTTTCACGCACCTTCAATATTTAACACGATTAACTCGCACCATGATGGAGAACTTTATTATTCGTCGCGCTATGCGCCGAGAGTTTTAATTTTCACTCGGCCACCTCGGTTGGAATCGTTTAAATATTTAAGAGAAATCTCGGGTGGGTTACCCGTTGCCGCCAAAAGTGGCGATCGTCCGTGAGAGTTTAAATTCGTTATCAAGATACATATCTACGACACGTTGTTTCAGCATTTTTGTTGGATAGTTTATGCGTAAGTTCGATCGATGACGTTCGTCGAAAGAAGGGATACGATGATATCAACCGATGGTTCGAAGGAAGAAGGCTCGGTGAATTGGCTGGATGAAACGGCAAAGACAAACACGATTATTGAAGCGCTATTAATCAAAAGGCTGTGCGGGGAGAGAACCGTCGGGCTGCGTGACTCGGAGACGAGTATCGGTGATGATACAACTTGTATAGGTAGTCGTGTGTCAGAGGGAGGAGGAACGGGGGAGTGGAATGGAAAGGGTGCCGAAGGGGAACGGTACTCGTCGCGAACGACATCGATCCTTGGGTCACCGGCTCGTGAGCTTGGCGGTGATCGATCGTTTTAGGGTTACCGCAAACACACGGGACACGCTCTGGTTCAATTCCCTCCGGTTCGACCCCACGGACGCAGTGATCTTGACGGCCTTTGATACCGCTTCATGAATGTGCAAAGTAGGCAACGCCGGCTTCTACGTTGGATTCTCTCCTTCGAACACGAGAAGTTCGTGGTCCAACGGATCCCTTAGTCTTCGCTTTACTCCGTTTTCGAGGTGATACCGAAACGAGTAGTCCTACTGCTCTTTTCGCGCGTTATCGAGGAAACAATGGCTGTTTTGCCTGGTCTCGTCACTACTATGCTTTGATCGTGTGAAAAGTTTGTCTTACTCGTAAAGGGGTCCTTTGAGCGCGTCGAAATTTCATCCTGATAGACTTCTTTGGTAAATCCTCACCCACGTTCCCACCCCAAGTATCTTCTTCGACTCTTCTCTTTGTCATCGAAGCGACCCTCTCGGTAACGTTACACGACGAACGCTTCTCGTGCGTTACGACGCAGAATTGCTGGGATCGATTGAAAGTCCCCACGTCGTTTAATATATTTAAAAAGAATCTCTTTCTCTTTCTCGTTGCTTCTCTCGCTTCGACGACACCGAGACAATTACCACCGTTTAAGATTCCTCTCCTTCTCTTCCGTATAGCAGTTGAAACTCCACGATCCCTTCGATGCGAACGCAATTTAAACTTTGAAGAAGTACGAAAGATCGTCGGTGAACGTTACCTACCACGGAATTAGTTTCACCACTGGTAGAATCCGCACGGATCCCTTTTCCACCCTGTCGTATCCTATCCTTCGTTACTCCACCTATCGTAACGTCCATTTTACGCACAATTTCCGCAAGTCAGGGAGAATAATTTTCTCCCGTTGCCTATGGTGGGAAACCCTTCTCGAATTGGGGAAGGGTCGTTTCGACTGACCGAGAAAAAGTGTCTTCCAATGGTTTTGGTAATCGAAGGAGTTTTGGAAATCGGTAACCGGGTATCCATTACCATCCGTACATTCGTAAGGATGTTTTTCCTGTTAGGAAGCGGCGAGTCGGTGTGTCATTAGCGTCTCTGACCAATCCCCATCAGTCATCTTTACCCCGTGGACGACAAGGGAATTCGCAGTGCGGCAACCCAGATTGATGGATCCATCCGTTTCTCGGTATATCCTTCGCACTCGAGGGATGAAAACCCCTCGATATCCGTATAAGCGTACGCGTATATCCTTGCCGAGCGCGATCTAGCAATCCACCGGCCATTAGGTTTGAAATCGTTACACGCGCGAGACTCGGACATTAGGAGGCATTTATGTGTACGTCATCATGATGATGATTTACGAGGTATCGTCGCGTACCTCCTGAAACTACGGGCCGACACAGGCGTGTTGCCGTCCCATCATCTTCCCGTAGAGAACGAACGAAGATGCGTTATCGTCGATGTAGAGACACACTTCGGTCACCCTTTGCGTTTCCCCTCTTTTCATAGAAAGTCATTCGCTCTGCCTGTCTGCCTCCTGCCGTGACATTACACGGACGCTATTGTTTCGAGATATCGGTTGCGTTTCGCGTGCTCGTCGTTACGCTATTGTAATCTCGTGTATCTGTACTACCGTTATATCGTAGTATCGTTTTACGTATCTTGCATATAGAGAGAAGGAGAGATAGAGAGAGAGAGAGAAAAAAGAGTGCTCGTTGGAGATCGAATGGCCGATCGGTGTTCTCTCGTGAAATGGGTATAAAACGCTCGGTTTCTTCGAAGGAAGAAGACACTTACGGTAAATCGATTATTGGATTCGTCGGAGAGACCATTTTTTTTGTTGTCTGGACAAATTGCGACACGAAGAGAGAAAAGAAAGAGAGAGTCCGTGCGCGTTTAGCGTTCGATGAAAATACAGTAGGTCGATTCGAAGCGAGCGCGCACAGCTTCGAATCAATTCGTATTCATTTAGCGCAGGTGTTGCTAACGGTGAAAAATTGTCCTTACCTTTTTTCGCAACGCTTTGTGCGGGCAACGAAAGGCGCTCGTTACTTCGTATCAGCAAACGATGCTGCTCCAGAAGGGTGGATACAGTAGGTGGTACCACCGAATGATTTATCGTCCGCGACGTTCGCCTCGTTTCTTTGATAAAAATTGCTTCGAGTTTTTCGCTAGCTGCTGCACAAACCGGGAACCTCCTTTTTACGCTGTCGCCCCGCGGCGGCGAAGCTAAATTCGCGGTCATCAAAACGAACTTTGTCAAGCGTAGCCTCGATTCTCTCAAGGATACCTACCTAGTCGCAGAAATCTTTTTAGATTATCATTGAAACACTCAGATTTTCATGGCCGAATCTCTCGTATCTTTCCAATACTCAGGAATCTTTTTTTGCTTTCAACGTAATCACGAAATTTTTACTTCAATACCAGTCCAAGGATTCGACGACGAAAAGGTATTATTCGATGAAGACAACGGTAATTTGCATCGTCGCTTCATTTTCGCCATGCATCGTCGAAGCTAATTAGTATCTTTTCACGAGATCACCGATGATACGAAACGCACGAAGGGATTCGAGCTTATTCAATGCAACCGCGTTCTCTTCCATTCTCTTTCTTTCTCTTTTCTTCTATCTTCTTCCTTCCTTTTTCGCGTTTGAGTTCCGCAATTTGCCAGTGCAGATGGATGGCAAAAAATTTCTCGCAGCTGCATAGCGCAGGATATATAGAGGCTGATGTTGATAAACGATGCGCGTCTGCTCGTTTCGTATATAATTGACCTCGTACTTGAGTATGGCGTGCATTTTGTAACCGAAGGTAGCAGGGCCACTCGCTTTCCAATTAACATTCAGGTATGCTAATACGACGAGATCGCTTGTAACATCAATTTATAAAATAATAGTGTCATTTATCACGTATACGCCCTAGGAATATACCGGACTTTGGATTCCAAGATATGCGGTAGCTTCTCGAACGACAATCGATGTTAGTAACGACCCCTACTCCTTTAGATATAGATAGATCAGTTTATTACATCATGAGTCAAGGGCCCGTAGAGCGAGTAAAATATGAGAGTGTACAAATATAATTATCAAGCAGAAAAGAGAGTGCAAAAAATTATACAAATAAAATAAACCTAAAAAGAAATATAAATATAAGATATAATTATCAAGCAAAAAAGAGTGCAAGAAATTATACAAATAAAATAAACCTAAAAAGAAATACAAATAAAATAAAATAAGCAAGACACGCTACTAATTTTTACCCCGAGAGCAGTGCGACGAACGAAGCATCGAGCACATCGAGTAAACGGATACTACTCTTCTTGCGACGCTACGTCACAACCTTTTCTCATTTCGCTGGTATTTCGCGTTAAAGTCGTGGAAGGGAAAGCGACGAAGAATGAAACGTTCAATGGATTTAATTATTTATCGGTTCCATTAATTAGCCGGTTGTTATTAATTCGCCGTTTCCTTTGTTTAAGGTAAGTGCTCCATCAGGCAGCCCATAGCCACGGAAATCGCTTTTACGCGGTAAGTCCGTCGATTGCGAATCAACCGGTTACAATTAATGGGAATTCTCCCTCTGCCCGCGCGAGAGAACGAGCGGGCCGAGGCTCTCTCGTTGGGATAATGAAACTCCGAGCCGTGGATACCCGTCAAATTCCAGATGGTGTAATTATTTATTAATTCGACTGTACATTTTCGAATCCGCTGTCGGTAGAAATGTCGAAACTGTCGAGTATCGCGCTTCAGAGGATTAACTCCGGTTCTGTATTATCGTAAAACTATACCGTTCGTGTGCCGATATCGTTGATCTCGCGAATAATCGTAAATCGTACTGTTCTTTTTTTTTTAACCAGAGAACACATTCCCGAATTTTGTTTTCGACGACGAAATCGATAGCTTCCGTCCTCCTCCTAGCGTTAATACCATTTACGTCTGACGAGCGACGAGAGCCATCGAGCCACTTCATAATTTATGCATCCGAGAAATGTTCAAGCGTTAGGTAAAGTACATTTAAGTTTACCGCGATTCGAGCAAAGTTTCCTAATGTCTTTTACAAAAGGTACGATTACCATCGTGCTAGTCTTCCAGCTAAGGGCAAGTTTAGAATATCGCTTTTAATCGTATCCACGGAATTCGGAGTACCTTCGAGGTTCTCGCTCGTTTACTTCGACAAAACCACACCTCTATTCCCTTGGTAATATTTTCCGTTCGAGATATTTTCTTCTTTTTATTTCGGACTAGAAAAGAAAAATTATTTATTTCCAAGGTGATTGATGAATCTCCGATAAACCGTCCCTCGTGTACAAAAGCTTTTATCCGACTCGATTCCACCGTGTTCAAGCTTTTTTTTTATCATAAGTCTTACTTTCGGTAATCTTGATAAATATCGAAAGAAAAGTTAAAGCTCGTTAGTAAACCAAGCAACCTAAATTACAATCGACGTCGGAAAAAACGATACTGATTTATGTCAACGTCACATCTACAATACATCCCCTGTACGTAAGTACTCGTCTTGATAAGAATTCCTCGAGGACTACCGATGGACGTATGGAAAGAGAAAGTGGTAGTAGACATTCGAGTAGAAAAATTGTGATACGCGTCCGTGAGGGGTCGGATCAAGCTCGTCCTCTCTCTCTCTTCACCCGACGAATAAGCCAGGGTTGATAGCAAAAAGCGTCGATTCACACTCTCTTCGTAAAGTTGAGCACTGGCCAAGAAAGGAGAGGAAGAAGAGGAATGACGAACGAACGACTAGAGGAAAGGAATGTAGAGGCTACTAGAAAGAGATGGACGAGCAGATGTAAGAGAAGGATTATCTTGCGTCGGGGGCTTCGAATCTGATAGTGGTTGCTCGGGATGGTGCTTTCAAGTTGCGTGGAAGGGACAGGAGGGTGCTTTTAAGGTATTGACCCTTACACGAAAGAGGGGTTAGAAGGACAGCGAGACTACGTGCAGAAGCACTATCAGCGCGTTATAACGCGTGAGATTGGACTCTCATGGCGACTGGCTGTCGCTACTCGTCGCGATTGATCGTTCGGAGTTTCTCTTCGATGGATTTCGATTCGGTTATACGAAGACTAATTATTTTTCTACCGTACAAACGCCATCCGATCTTCCCTCGAACAGCGTAAAGTTCGAAGAAGGTTGTTTGTTTCTCGTTAAAAGTATTATTCTTCCCTTGAAAAGGATTCCGCTAGCTTGTGACCCACTTACTTACGCTTTGTAAGTCTCGCCCCATTCCCAGTTCGAAATTCGTTCTCGATACTTCGGAACCGTTAAGAATTCCGAAAGTTCGTCTCGAGTCCTTCCTGAATCTTTTAAGATGGATGCAGGAAAGATGTCGTTAAATAATGCACATCCCACCTTCTCCTTCTCGTTTATACTTTATTTATGAACGACACGAGATAGAACACAAGATTACCCGTTAATCCGATCAAAGTTAGCGTAATTTCTCCGCGTAGTCGAATCACTCGTAGCGATCCCTTTGTGCCGACCTTGATCTTTGATCGTCGAACCGTCTCACTGACGTAGCCATGCGATCCGGCGGGTACCGAAACAATTTGTAGGGTAGAAGAAGAGGGGGTAGGATTCGAGACGGTACAGCGAGTCGCCATGCACTAAAAATTGGCAATGCGATTGTCCGGGTAACGAGGTGTATCGCTTCTAGACACGGTGCGGAGTCGATGCCTGGGAAGCTGCATTTCCCAAAGGAACCACTCCCTCGATTCGAGTCTTTCCACCCCTTGGCTATCGAATCCCGAGATTCGGTAGGAACCCGATTAAATATTGAACTCTCGATCTTTCCTCGAACGTGCTAATTTTTTTATTTCCTTCGAGAACGATCTCTTAGTCGAAAATCCAAGACGATGAACAACAAATAGAAGACCGAGCTAGAGGTTAACGAGTTCGTTAAGCTTTCCGAGTGTTCGGAGGCCACTTCGAAACCAGAGACGAAAATCACGCTGTTGTCCCTTCGAGCGTACACGATCGACCTTCGTAGGAAAGGGGGAGTAAAGAGAGAGGAACGCCCTAGTTGAGAAAGGGGAAATCAATTATCGTCATTCCAATCTCTCTAGTCGCGATCTCGACGACCGGTCAGCGTGATGTATGTTACTCCATGCTTGGTAACACAACAATTCGTAACCCATCCCAACCAATCCAGAACGGGCTCTGCTTCTCCTCGCATCCTCCTTCCGTTCCACGACCTCCCAAAATACCGTTTGCATCGGGAGCCAAGCAATTTGTCACGAATAGCGCTTATTAGGCAATTCCGTCGTTACGGTGCTTGCTCGTTTATCGACGCGTCTACGTTGCTACCGTGAATTCCATTAGGATCGTCGTCGAGCAAGATCCAAAACGACTCCTCTATCGTCCTGCTCCTCTGTCTTCTCGTTGACGTTAGTATTCCACGATCGTTACCATTACCGTTGTCCTCTCTTTGGACGTCTTCGTGGCTTGTTTTGTCCGAGCCTAGTTACCCTGTATCGCATGCAATTAAGATTTTACCGACAAAATTGCTAGTCTCGCGTTGACTTCTCAAAGAAAAAGATGGAATTAGTATTTTCAGTGTTTTCTGTGTCTCGTTTGCGTTAAAGAAGGAAACGGTCGAGAATGTGGGACAATGATATCACGATTTGTAGGATATAGGCTTCGTTATTAGCCTTTGCGAGACCTCTACGTATATATTCCATATTCGCTTAATATCATGGCATAACCGGTTCATGGTATTAGAGGACGCGTCCACGTCTCCCCGCAAAGGCTATTAATGACCACGCTGGTACGGGCTTCTCATATTCGTGATAAGCGTCGCAACGTAAATGTCATAAATTGCACGGGCACGCAAATTCCATTCGCTTTGACTATTCCTTTGAAATTTTTATAATTCTCTTTCGTAACGAATCGACGATCTCGAAGAGAGAGAAGAGAACTTTGGAAAAAATTCTTCGCTCCTCGCGGTACCGTGCCTTACCCTTTATTAATGACGGCAATAATCATTAGTAGCATTCGCTTTGAAACTCTTTCCCCGAAGTCGTTGTACTCGGCTCATAATCTTCAAATTGGCCGTAATCCGTGGTAAGAGATTAGCTCGGAGAGAAAGAAATTAGTTTTCGTAAAAGTTTTCAGTGCGGTCTAATCAAGTCCAGGGATAAATTGAATATCATTAATCGATCATGCCCAAGAGTAGAAGAAAGAAAGGGAGAAAGACATTAAGAGAAATGTTTATCAGGCGAACGTAACAACAACTACGAAGCAAAGGGGATTGTACGCGAAGGGTACAAGGAATGCGGTAGACACGCGATATTTACGTTTACACCGTTTATTTAACACTAGATTTACGGACTGAGCCAATTTGACTCATTCAAAATTTGATTACTACTTATATATAAAACTTTACAATTATATTTTTTAAATCATACTTATATGATTTAAAAAATACATACTTATAAATCATACTCTTCTTTTCTTTCCTCTTTATATTCCTCTTTTTTTACTTAAGTAAAAATAGGTATATAAACAATATCCGTAAATCTAGTATTAAATAACAAAGAAGCACAAACAATACAAAGCGGCACTTAACAAGGTACAAAAAGCGGTATCGCAAAGATACAAGCGGTATCACGAAGATACAAGCAATAAGCGATAAGCGAAAGAAAGCAGCAGAACGATGTGCACAGAGCGACAAGCGAACACGAAGTAATGTGTATTTAAATAGGATAGAAGAAAGCGCACCGAAACCATAACATTCGCGGTGACATTCTGCCGAGCACCTAAGCCCGGTAGCGCGCGTGTTTACATCTGAGTTCGTTGCCTCGGCTCGCACGCGTGTAATGAGAATTACTTGAGATTTAATCGGCGTTTATTCGGCTATGCTTTTGTGCATATGTAATATGTGCATTTAACACTAAACCTACCAAGACGGGTCAAATGACCGTTTATACGTTTCTTGTTTCTCGATTTTTTAAATAATAAAATTATTTTCATAGAAATTTATTATCAATAATATTTATTCAATAATAATTCTACATGATAGCAAAAAGCATGTTTCCGTTTAAGTATTTGTCAAATAGATAAATGTAATGAAAATAAGTATGCCTTTAACGCCGATAGGTTTAGTGTTAACCCCTTGCCTTATGATTTAATTGGGCATTCAATCAAATTAATACTAGAAATTGAGAAAAAATCAATCACAAGTATGTCCAAACAAAGACTAATGAATAATAAAAAAAAAATAGGTATATAAAAAAATAAATTTGGAAGAATTGAACCATGAGTGTGACTCATGCTTTTTATACTCGTCTCAGAATTTCTACAACGTGTCTAACACGATATTATAAGGCAAAGAGTTAAATCGGAACAGGGATCGATCTTGTAATTCGCAGTCTCGTATCGTTAACGCGATTTTCTCGGTGGCGATGGCTGTTGCTTGATTTTCGCGATAGAGTTATAGCCGTAGAAAGTTTAAATATGCAGAGTGTCCGACAGGGCGGGCAAAAAGAACACGGTACGCGGACGTCGGCTGGGTTACGACACTACGATTCCGTGGAGGGAAAATTTTATTTCGCAGTACCGCTTCGTAACAGCTTGCACAAAACTGTCGGTGATATACGAGCTCGTGCAGCTACCTGGAACGGGGCCATCCGCATTAAAAATACACACCGACACCGAAATTGATGGACGAGCGGTACCTCTAATTATTATTATAAATCATCACGGACAGCGGGCGCCACGCTCGTTCGGCCAACTTCCATTGTCCATGTTGAATTTTTCGTACTTTATAGATTCCATTAAACGCGATAGGTGCGTTTTTACGGGAAAATTTTCCACCGGCCGCGTGGATGGCGGCGAGGGCGCTATAGAAATCCGATAATACATTTCCATATAATAGGCATTTAAAAGGGCACTCGAGCGTAACCGTGCCGGTGAGCTTGGAAAATGCCTGTGGAATCCAAATAACCAGAGGATACAACGCTTTCCCAAGGTGCTCCTTTAATCCGAGCACTTCTCCCTCTTTCATTTTGCGATTTCATCGCGTCGTATTCTACTTCGAGTTGACACAGAAATCTCTCTCTCCTCTCCTCGACGTTATTGCGCTTTTGACGAGGAAGAGAAAGATGGTTCCGCGAGCGTTTTAGGGATTCTAACGTCGTCAGCTGGCTCCGCAATAATCGTCGCAGTTTCGGATTCGTCGGTGGATAGGTTCGCGCGGGCGCGCTCTCGAGACCCTTTGTGACAGTCCCTCGGGGGTGGCTTTCTTCAAGGTCGAGATCATCCACGTTTACACGGCAAAGGAGAAAGAGAAAAGGCTACTTTATATACTTCCGTCAGCTGGTAGAACGATAATCGTAATAATAGAACGCGACGAGTTCTTGGAGGTCCCACCCTTCCCTCTCTTTCTCCTATAACAGTGCTGTTCCCTTTCGGAATTCGGCCGATAAGAAACGTAAAACGATGAGCCGTGAAAACGACAGGTGGAAGGAGGCATTTCCAAAGTAGGACGAATAAATAAGTAAATCTGACAAGAGAGAATGAGAGAGAATAGAAGAGAGAAGAACGAACCAATTACGTGATCGCACGTTCTCCTTTGCCATTCGGTAGGGAAGAATTCGAGGATTGCCATTATTTTCTATTCCAAGCGCTATTCAAACAGCAGCTCCTCGAACGCGGGAGGATAGCCGATTTCCTCAAAATCGAACGTTTGTGCCACCCAATCTAGAAAGGTAAGAGTGAAAGAGAGAGAGAGAAAGACATAAGAAGCGATCGTTCGATCGAGAGATTGTATGCAGCGAATGGAGAAAGTCGAAGAGGAGAGAAGGTTGTGGGGTGGTAAAGAGGAGGAAGAGGAAGATCTGCGAGTCCGCTTCTCTCCTAATTTGACGCTTTCGATAAATTTAACAAGCTCGTCACGAAGGAAGGGTGCTGTATGTCCGGGCACGATGCCAGACTCTTGGCGCGTCCAACGGCGCACACTATTACGAGTCTCGTATTCGAGAGGAGCCGAGAAGGAGGAGATGGTGGTGGTGGTAAAGGAGGAAGGGAAGTAGGTGGAGGAAGAGGCGTCCCAAGGGAGGGACGTTTGGAACACGGCAGGTCGACGACGTCCACTTTGGTAATACGGTTCCTTTTCCTTCCTCGCTGTGCCCGTCTTTCCTTTCTCTCCCCGTTTTCCCTTCGGTATATCCTAGCTGCTCCGGTTCGCAGCTGGCATCGTTAGGACGCTTTTGCCGGCGTCCCACCCACACGGAGAAAAAGAGAGAGAGACTTTTCCTACTCTTTCTTTCGTCGTTTCTCCTCCTAAGGAAAATTCACCTTTAAGGGTGTCAACGTAGATCGCACCACTTCGTACCCGAATGAAAAGCCCAACGACTGTAGGAGACACTCCGGTTAGAACGGGAGATTGTGTGTGCGCGTGTATCGCTCTCCACGCTCTCTCTCTCTTTCTCGTCCATCCTTCTTCCTACCAACGTATGTACGTACGAATCTACGTACCTACGTGCGAAAAACCCCCGTCGCAAAAAGGAAGTTTCTTTCTATCGACGAAGAAATCCTTTTCTCGATGGATGCAAAGGAGGTGAAAAGTGTATCGCCGTAGTAGTAGACGGTGCCGATCGACGTGGGACGTCCCTTTACGTGTCCGTCGTATTCGATTCGAGGCTATCCAGCCGTTTCTCGCTACCGTAATGGAAATCGTAAATGTTCCAACGTTTTCACTTTCGATATCAGTTTTTTCAACGGTAGAAGAAAAGTATGTTCGGGTCTCTCGTTGAATAGTTTTCGCTCGTCGTTGGGAGAAAAAGATAGAGAGACGAGTCTGTATCGGAATCAACGTGTAAATACGCAAAAAACCAAGGTCGAAGATGGTCTCGGTTGAAGGAGGTAACGTGCAAGAAAAGTCTGGCAGTGTGGTAACGGAACGAGAGTAAATACGAGTAGCTTCGCTATTTAAAATTCAAAGGATACGTTCGTGAAACGCGTTCAGGTTGCTTCTCGTAGACATTCGGAAAATTCCGACCGACCGACCGTCAGAACTCTCTCTTTTTTCGTCTATTTCACAAGCTGGATCACGCGCAAAGAGAGAATACTACTTTCCTCTGCACGGAGTCTCTCGTCTAGCGAGTAACGTCTCGCGTTTTTCTCCCTTTCCCTGTTCATTTTCTCCCACGGTACGAAGGCAAATTACTTGATAACTTTTCTCTCTGCTCGCGACCACCCTCGTCTTCCTATTGTCTCCCTTTTCTCTCTTTTTCCTTCTGGTTGGTCGTTCCAACGACATTCCGAACTTTTCAGTAGTCTCGAAGAGTTCAAGAATCGTCGGAGAGTCACCTGGTATTATCGTCGTTACGTACGTTACGTAAAGTATCTTTTTCTCTTTCCGATTTTCTCACACTTTTTCTTTCTCGGATAGAACTTGATAAAACGCTTTATATCGAAGGAGATAGAAGAAGGGGATCGCTTTTCCATAAGTTCGAGTCTCTCGGAATGGCAGAGATCGTAACGTATGACGAAAGGAATATCATTCTCGATACGTATGCTTTAAAAATTTACTTTCGGGGAGAATCGTGAAAAAGGCAAGAAAAGGGGGAGGTTGGGAAATAGCGGCAGCAGCCGTCGACGAAATTCACATCGCCGTCCAATTTTGAAGCGATGAGGAAGGCGTCCGAGAAGAGAACGGAAGGAAGCGTGTCCGAGAAGGTGAGATAGAGAGCGAGAGAAAGAGAGAGAGAGAGAATAAAGGAAAGAGCGTCCGTCGATCGGTGGAAAAGGTGCGAGTGCGGACCAGGAGCAATCTCGCAGGGGCGGAAAATCAGGACGATTCCTTCGCACGGTAAATTTTCTTCTTCGACTTCTCTACCTTCGTTCTCCTTCCGTTTCGAAGTGCCCGATGAAAAAGAGAGAGAGACGAGGAGAGAGTGGGGGAGGCAAAGTCAAACGTACGCGAGCATAACCGGAGCAAAGTGAAAATTGCTTGAGCCATTCGACAGAATCGACCTTACGTGTCGCTCTCTTTCTATATATGCACATATACGCGTATATACACTTACACGCATCAGGATACACATATATATCTATGTATGTACGTGTCTCGCATAGTCGGCTGCCGGTACTAGCGCATTTTCTCATATACATAAATATCCCGAAGGCGTGGTAGGTAGGTAGCTACTTCCCCGTCGCCCTTTCTTTCCCGAATCCTCGAGGATTTCGCCTCGTGAGAGAGAGCGAGAGAGGAATATTCGCCTAAAGAGGCGTTATTACGATGGAGAAAAATGGAGATATATGTAGGCGAGGCACGAACGAACGTTTCGACGTAATTTCCTGGCCGAAAAAAAAAAAAAGGGAAAAGTTTCGAGGAGCGAAAAAGTAGTGGGAGGATCGCGAGACTGGACGATCATCGGATTTTATTGACAAAGAGGACGTTCGAAGGTGCCCTCAACGAATAGTAACTAGAAGACAGGTACCTCGTAAGAGACGTCTTTTCTCGTAACACAGGACTCTACCTAAGAGAGAATTTAGAGTGAAAGATATAGAGAACACCGGTGGTACATTTGAAGGGTACAAACGAGGAACGACAATAACGTAAAGCAAGAGAGAGAAAGCAAAGAGTAAAGAGAGGAAGCGAATGAGGAAGAGTAGTAGTAGGAGGGGAGAGAAAGCTATCGGAAAAGGAATTCGTTAGTGGAAACTGCTGCCCCGAGAATTGGGATCTTTTTACTTGAATGGTCGTCGGTGCAAAGCGATGGAATGCGGTTACACCGTGCTCGCTCTCGCGACCAACAAAAGGAATTCGATCGTTAGCTCGTCGCTCGGAATGAAACTGTTACCTCCCGGAGATCGAACCTACGACGTACGAGGTGCTCCGCTTCTACGCTCTTGAGCTCCAATTTCGTCGCCACATACTTTCCCTCTCTCTCTTTTCTTCTTTCCCTCGGTCCGCCTGCGACATATCCACCCGGAATTCCGAATGATCGTTTCTCGTTTTTGCTCGGTGACCACACTCGGCCGATTGAAATCCTGATATAAATAGGACCAGCAAACGATAAGACTCTTTTAACCTATTTTAGAAAACAAATGAGAAAGAAATTTTAATAATTCTCCTTCTCACTGGCATCGACGTATGTAAGTGTGAAAATGGAGGTGGCAGGAAGGCGTTCTTCTTCGCTAAAAAATGAGGAAGACTCCATCCGGTAGCCTCGTAACGGTAGCCCACTTCCGTGTTTGCACGAATAAAACGATCGAACCACTCTTTTTTTTTTTGCCAGACCTCGAGGAAAATTGGCGCGATCGTTCGAGTATTCGGGCCATGCAGAAACGGCAGAATTAGAGGTCGTAATAGGGGGTGAACGGGGTAGAGAAAGAGTAGAGAGAGAAAAAGAGAGGAAGAGAATAGGGTGGTTGAGTGATAAGGGCCAAAGGGGCCGATCGGACGGCAAAGCGTGCGGACAATGAGAGGGTAAGTCGGGCAGAGTTGTCTAATGCATATTAATAAGGACCTGGCCATCCGCAAAACTCTGCTGCCATTTCGATAGCGATGCCACCGCGCGAGGAATATCCTTGAAGTTCTTCCTTATCGAGGACTCTCTTTTCCTCTCTCTCTTCGGTTACGACTCTTGGTAATATCGGAATCCAACGATCGTTAGCACCACGTCTGAGAGAGTTTTGCCGACGAACGAACCGTGCCCGCGACTGGAATTGATTTTGGCAGCGAGAAATTTTACACAGACGATTGAACCCCGTCGGTGAATCATAGACGGGCTCACGTCGGATCGTTTCCATTCGTCGAATGGGTATTCGATAGACCTCTCTCTCTCTTCTCGATTTTATTTCACGGTCCTAGTCGGAGCGACGGCGGCGTTAGCCACTTTCTTATTCGGAAATTTCTTCCGTCTCGCGTGGACGTTTCATTCCTTCCGAGATTATTGGAGTAGCGTCGACAAGAAGTAGAAAGAGAAGAAGAAGAACGATGGAGGGTCTTCTTTTTTTCTCCCTTACCTTTCTTCCCCCTTTGAAACTCACGAGAAGAGGAGAAAGAGAGCGAAGGAGAATCGTCGCGCAAAGCTTCCTCCTGCGGGATAAATACTCGGCGATTTATCGAGCCGATCGTCGAGAGCTTTCAGCCGAACGTTCAAAAGACGAGCGAGTGCGCTCACACCTAGAAGAAGAAAACGACGAGAAGGACGACGATGCGGAGAGCTGTAAATTGTCTCGGTAACCGAGAAAGTTAAGTTCGCTCAACGCTTTCTGAAATAGAAGAGAAGGATCTCGAATCGTCGTGGAGAAACGAATAAAGAGAAAGTATATATGCGTATGGGTGTGTAGAGACGGTAGAGGAGGAAGAAGCTCCGGTTAGGCGTTTCACATGGTAATCCTCTCATGAATATCCTCAAAGGACACCCCACCTTCGA
This sequence comes from Ancistrocerus nigricornis, assembly GCA_916049575.1. Classification (NCBI taxonomy): domain Eukaryota; kingdom Metazoa; phylum Arthropoda; class Insecta; order Hymenoptera; family Vespidae; genus Ancistrocerus; species Ancistrocerus nigricornis. Next base: position 26,390,416 of record OU696667.1, read on the forward strand.
GTCCGCACGCGTGGATTCGCAGAACGGTGTCGAAGACCGCGCAAGACGCAGACGTATCGGTGCTCTAGTGCCAGTTATATATCCACATCCCTGGCTCGCGAGAAGGATAGGGACGCTCGGTAGTAAGACCTCTCTCATTCGATTAGGTCGAAGCAAAAGCTTAGTGACACGCTCGCCCGTCGGAGCCGAGTAATGTGATTAAAAGTCCGATGGAGCTCACAGGCGTCAACGTTGAGAGCCTTCGGAGCTGTACGACGTTTTCTCTCTCTCTATCTATCCATCTTCCCCTCTTCATCCATCCTTCCACTTTCTCTATCTCTTTTCGTCCGTCACATTTCACGATCCGGTTGACGAAGCCACACGGATGCTCGCTCGCGTACGGACCGACTTCTTTCCTCCGCGAGTTCTCCCCCCTCCCATTTCGATGCGACTACCATCCTTCTCTTTCTCTCTATCTACCCATAGAAATGCTAAACTATAATTGAATTTTTCCGAAACTTTCGACTCGGAAAACTCGGACACTTTTCAATTGATCTAAACTTTAGCGATGTTTTTCGTTAGCGATAGGAGCGAAGTTTATAACGCGAGTTGAGAACGATGGAATCATCGATCATGTCGAGAAACCATTTATAGGTACGTTTACTAATAATTCTATTCGGAAGTTATTAGAAACGGATGAATCGACACGTGACATTTATCGTAAGAAAAGAAGCGTCCCACGCGAAGGATAAAATGTCGTGGCTTTCACGAGAAATCTATTTCTCGAGGAAAGTTCCTGGTCGAGGGAACTCTGGCTAAGAAATTCCGAGGAATAAGATGTCGTAATTCGTCGGAGAAGGCGGTCGGGAGGCCACCGCCCTTTTTCTTCTCGAACGGAAGACTATTCGATTAGCGTCACACGGATCGTGGAGCAGAGCGAGTTTCGAGTGGTATACGGGGCCCGGGTCACCGCCGATAGCGTGGCCCTTTTGTCGAGAGGTCCCACGAAAAATATGAGACGCCGGGTTGGGGGTGGTTCGCAAGGGTAAGAGGGAAGCGGAGAGAGGAAGGTGGAGGAGGAAGTACAGGCGGAAAGCGAGGGGCAAAGCGTTCTTTCACATGCTAATCCAGCAGGCAGCCTGCGTTCATGAATACCTACGGTCAAAGCACGGTCCTCGTGCTTTCTCTCTCGCTCTGGCCCCTCTTTTATCTCTTTCCCTTTATTTCTCCTTTTCCCTCTTTCTCACTCCTCGTAGCAGGTTCTTTCGTCTTCGTTTCTCTCCGAGTATCCGGCTTTCCCTCTGCAATACGCGATACACAGAAGAGTACAACCATCTTCCTCGCGCAACTGCCCCCTTCTCGTGCCTAAAATCCTCTGTGAAGTCGACACTCGGGAGAGAGCCTTTTCTCTCTCTCACACTCTCAGCCGAAGCAACGAGGAAACAGCGACGGTGTCGGTGGCGGCAAGAAAGGCCCTAGAGAAATGGCGCCGCTTTGTGTCCCGAATTTGTGCCGCACCGTTCTCCGTGTTCCTTTACGAGGGGCGATAAGTCAGAGCTTTCTCTCCCTCCTTTCCTCTTTTACCTCCCGCCTTCAGCCCTCTTCCCTCCACGCTCTACCAAGGATCGTTCTATCTCTCTCACGTCCGCCACTTGTCTTGCCTCCTCGGCGAAATTATCGTAACCGCGTTTAGAACAAGCCCCGATCGTATCTGCAGCCTCTTCGACCTTAGGGGCTGAACGTTAAATATTATCCTCCTAGTCTGAGCCATTTCGTTCTTAGAACAAAACTGCCTTCCGCATTGTGCCAACTCTGCTACCACCTACCGACCCCTTACATCGTGGATTATCGTACACGCATTGCGGACCATAGAATTTATTGCTAAAACCAAGTGCTTCAAATACTTTTTAATCATTTATGATTTCTTACTCTAATATAATATAAGAAATATTAAAAAAAAATGACTGCCACTTATTACCACTTTCAATATCTCGTCTTCCGTCCACAATGCTTTAAAAAAATATTAACCCTTTGCTTTATAATGTCGTGGAAGACTTATAATTCCGAGACTAGGATAAAAAGCACGAGTCAAACTCATGGTTCAATTCTTCAAAGTTTATTTTTTTTTATTTATTTGCTTTTTAGTGATCATTAGTCTCTGTTTGGACAAGCTTATGATTCATTTTTTCTAAATTTCTAGTATTAATTTGATTGATTGTCGAATTAAATCATAAGGCAAGAGGTTAATCGGCTCCTACCTTAAGGTTTTCCCTTCTCAAATTGTAATTTTACCATCAATTTTAGAAATAACGCTCTTTTATATCTCCATACTAACGATCTCATAAAAACAAGAAAAGAAAAAAAAAACGCGTGACGAGACTCGAAGGAATTTCCCGTTTCCTCTCCCCTGACGAAATCTCAAGCAGTATCCCTTCTTACCCTCGTTACCCATCTTTTTTCCAACTTCCGGAGTGTCGGCGATAGCGGCGGTGGAAGTCGGAAAACGGCGTGGTCGTTCAATTTCGTAGCGCGAGCATGCCGTAATTGGGAGCATGCTCGGTGGGCTCGTTGCCGAGAATTTAGTTTCCGGTTCGCGGTACGCGTCCGTCCGTGTGCTAGGCGCGTTACAATGCCTCCGGGTGATTCTCGTGTGCGTGGACCATTGAGCGCACGCGCGCGCATCTGCACTACCCTTTAGTAATAGTAGTAGTGGTAGTAACATCGACGGTGGTGACCAAAGAGGGCTAGGAGAGAGGGGTAGAAGAGAGTCTCGAGCGACGTAGTACTCTGGCAAGGCCCGTGTGCTCTCTTCTATATCTCTCCCTCACTCAGCCCTCTACAAGAGACGGTGGAAGGGCGTGCGAAAGGGATGGCGATCCCACGTGCTGCGCTCCCATGCATAGAGAGGGCTCATGTTTCCCTAATGCAGCCCGATAAATATTTAAGCATAACGTAATCGGTCGGATTATCCTGAGTGAGTGAGAGAGATAGCGAGAGAGTAGAAAGAGTGAGAGGGATAGACGAAGGGGTAGCAGTCGAGAGACCCGAAGAGAAGGCGAATGGGAACGAGGACGCAATCCGTGGTGCTACTCGCCGATGCCCCCCTTTTTGGCTCTCGCGAAATGGCGTCTTTCGTAATCCTATACACCGTACGCTCCACGATCGGGATCGAAATTTACCTAATACCGCGTTTTGTGTTTACGAGCACCGGAGATTCGAAGCTCCAACTTTCCTCTTCCCAACCCCTCTACTCTTTTTATCTTATTTTTATAATTCGAGATATTCGGTGAACGGCATCGATGCAAGAACGATAGACCTTGTTACTACCGATAACGTTAGTTTATTGACTCGTATAATAATCCGGTATAGCTACGCTTCTTCCGAAATTATTCCTGATCTTTCCTGTCGCGTCTTATCGTTACTGCATAAACAGGAAACCGCCTGGCTGACGTTCGGGGTTTGCTCGTAATAGGATATCGGTGATAAGGAAGAAGACGATCGATCTCTGCTAAGAAGAAGCAAGCAAATCGTTTACTCGACTACTCTCTTTAGTTACACGTTTTCCAAGTCTACCGAGAAAAAGTTAATCAAATTGATTAGCTCGAGTTACGGTAGACCATGCGTATGTTACATATATCTCCAGTTTGCAGCCGTGCTCGCGTCACACGGGCGTTTTTTCGAATTTCATTCATCGTCGGTCGAACAGGGGGAGTCAGTCCCGCGTCGCTTTTACAAGCGAGAAAATACCGGCCAATCTGCCCACCGCGTACAACCACAGCCACGGCAAAATAGTTCGGTAGAAATCGGCGGGTGGACGTTCGGTTATGGGCCGGGCGGGGAGGAACGGGGGAGAGTACAGTGGGGGGTTTGGAAGGTGAGGCGGGGTTCGTGCTGCGGATGAGTTCGTCCAAAAGCGCCAGGAGGTGCACGGGGTGGTTAGGCAATTTTACGCTCTCCCAGTTACAAAAACCATTTACGCTTAAATGCTCTCGCGTCCCCCAAAGTCCTGCAACCCCTCGACGTCTACCGTCGACTGCCGCCGCCTCTCTCTTTCTCGCACGTCCGTGTTACCCTTCGTTCCCTCGTCCCCAAATTCACCAGCAACCTCTCGCCGTTGCACATCCCGTGACACGGCGGACAGCCAACCTCCAGGGGCTTCGATGTACCACCCTGCAACGAAATTTTCGACTAGAATATCGGGAATATATCGCGACTAGCCTTGTACGTTCTGTAACGGCCGGGAAAAAGAATGCGGCAGAAACGACGTGGAAATGGAATGAGGTCGCGGCTCGTTAATGGCCCGACACGGCGAATCGGGCTCCGTCTCGCGCTTTAATTTTTAGTTTTCGCTTAGTCGACTCGTCTTCGCTCGTGGAACGTCGCGACGAAGTAACGAGCACGCTCGGCATGCAATTTGTTCCTCGCGTAACTAAATTCGAAAGACTAGTTTTAAATTTCATCTTCCCTTCGTTCCTTTTTTTTTTTTTACAGTCGCTCCGTACGAATGCATAGGTTTGCGAATCGTAGATTATTTTTTTTTTTTTTTGCATTTCGTTGGTATCGCCCAGTCGGATTTCGTTAGTACGATTCGAATGTCGTATTCAACAGGTCCAATGTGAAAGAAAGCTGACGGGGGTTGCCGCGATATAGGTGTGTTTTTATTCGCCGAAACAAAAGTTGCTTTTTCACGCGGAAGATCAATAATAGCGTTTGCTTTAACAAGACATCTGTTTCGAGCCAATTATTCTGTTTTGCCGATTATCGTTTTGTGCTTTTACGAATCCTCTCGTTTTTCCATTCAAGCTATCGTCGGATTTCAAACGTTGCGCTCGATTCGCCATCGGTCGTTGTCGCGCGTTAGCCGAACTTCGGAGACAGATTATACCTAGCCATGCGTCGTACGATCTACCGTCGAGATACACGTCGAGATATATTATGCATTTATAAATCATTACTTTTCCCGCTTCCTCGATAAGTCCATTAGACCGAAGCCGCATGACTGCCGTAAGAGAGAAAAAGACCATTATTAAATGAAGCACGATCGCTCATTTTGAATAAAGACCGTACAAGCGCGTATTAGAGCCTTCGTAAAACCGCTTTTCCAGCCGCGTAAATATGATTTATTCGAAGCCGATGTATTTTCACGATAGAACACATAAAAACAAGCGGCGCACGCGCGTTATTTAATCCCTCTGCTTTCGAACGCGAGGGAGAAAGAGGGAGAGAGATCGGATTGTCTTACGCGAAGTGCGGACATCAATGGAATTATCCAGACATTACTGCCAATTCGGTAGAATCTTTAAACAGGCCATTAATTTGTCAGTTGATATTTGAAATTATTGGCTTTCCGTTACGGTATCGCGTAAAATCCCCTACACGGGTGGGAATATAGTACGTTTGCGTTGGTTAAATGCGTATGTATTTATCGATAAATGATATAATATATCTCTGTTCGAATTTTTTACCTCGAGTATCTCCTCTTCGTTCAATTTTATCATGTCTCATCGATAATTGCTCGTATTTTGTGTTTCTTTAATCGCGTTAAAGAATCGAAGACAAAGTCTAAAAAAGAGGAGAATTCGTTGCTTTATTCCAAGGAGGATAAATAATACGACGTTGCTTGATGCGTGAGAATAATGAACGTTTAATGAGCGAAGAAATACCGTCGACTACGTTGGGTGGTCGAAAAGTGTGAGTGGGAGAGAGAGAATTTGAAAGGCAAAGAGAAAAAGAGACATCAGCCAACCGGTATTTTACCGCACCTTGCCCTGCGAATCTGGAAATCAGGCATTCATCACCGCTCCATTCGTAATCCGTGGCATGGTCAGTCGGAAGGTGAGAGGGTGTTCGAAAAGTATAGGAGGAAAAGGGATGCGTCGAGTGGGAGTAGAGGCACGGGATAGCGACGATTAATTTTATAGCGCGACTCATAATGAAGCCCCATCAATCACCGGTTGCGCCGGTTACGCGCAGCTTCGACGGCCGACTCGAAACATCAGCGATAATTAATATCGAAAAATTATTAATCGCAATAATATCTACGTTTACATAATGACCATGTATATATATATATACATATACGTATAGTATATCGAGCGAACGACGTACTCGCGTCCCAACGACTACTACCCACGCTGGACGCGTTTATCGGTGCAAACGGAGTTTGTTAAAACGCGTTAAAACGTCGAGCGGACACCGTTTACCGAGCCACTTCGTTAGAGATAATTTTCCTAATCGAATGCGGAGGACAAAACGTCGCTTGGGGTTACACAATTGGAAGGTTGAATATTTGATACGCTATCGTATCGCCACTTTCCCGGTATACGCGCGTGTACGTCGATTGCGCAGGGATACCAAATGGGCAGTCGATTGTTCGCCGTTAATGCGAATTGAACGTGTTATTGCTATCGTTATGAAACGAAAGCTTGGGTGTATTATTTCGTTTAGAAAATCACGAAATCTTTTTTTCTCTTTTTTGTTACAGGTACGTTATCTCCGAGGTGTACTACTTCTTCAAAGACTTTGTCGTGTCGGGTAACGTAGTATCTACTTGTTTTCTGGCTTTACTCGAAAGAAACAACGGCCCACTAAAATCTCATTTCGTGTTACCCTCCTTGCGAGAGTCGCTCGATCGCACGCAAATGATACGCGCTACATTTATACTACGTATAACCTTTGCGCTCGACACTCGTAGTACCCTCGCCCTGCTTTATACCGTCGTTGTAATACTATATATATATATTATATGTACTTGAGGGTATATACCGGAATGCGGATCGTGCTTAACAGCCCGCGACGTCGTAAATTGATAGTAAATGTCACATCCGGATTGTAGAATAAGAACGCGCTCCTGTGGGAAAGCCCCTCCTGGCAGCAATCACTTAGTCGCTCACTCCGCGGAGCACGAACGTCTCTCTTATCGTCGACGATCGTAATTTTGGCCCATTGATATACCTTCAAAAATTTGTCGGAGCATGAAAATGTCTTTTCGAGTTGGATATTTTACGATGGTACCGTTCGATCCAAGTACTTTGTTTTTCGACAACTTTCGAATCGTAATAGATACAAGTTTTAACGTAGCGTACCTCGTGTCTTTCCTGAAGCTTTTCGGATAGGGTTTTAAAAAAGCTTCATTCTTGAATGTGAATTTTGTTTTTTTTTCAAATAAAAAATAGGTACAATCGAAGTAATAAGATACGCGATCGAGTCGCTCGATATTCGAAGGAAAAGTGGGTTCCTAACTTTTCTACGTTTTTCAGTCTATTAAATAGAAAATAATTCGAGAAAAAGTGTAGAAGATAATTTCAAACAAGCAACAACGATTTATTCTTGAAAATGCCGTTCGCGGATTTAGATAACTCCTTAAAACTCCGGCTTTCGAATTACGTCCATCGACAAAAATATTTCAACCCGAGGTAAAGTTTATTTTCTCTCGACATTTATTCACTTCTCGATACATAACCGGTAAATGGCACGACTTTTCACCTTTGTCACTTCGCGGAATAGCTTTCGTCCACGTTCGAAGACACCAATGAAATTATTCATAAATGCTACACGCGGATCACGGACGAGAAAACTGACAAATAACATATTTTCTCGAAATTATATCTCTCCCGTTCTCGTTAATTGGATCTACCAATGTTACAGGCAGCGAATGCCGTACTTTTAAACGTCTTCCCACGTGAAAATAATTACATCGCGATTGCACGCATACGGATAATACCTTCCGGCTCGGAAAATGCGAGGCTTCGTGAAATTATAAAATTCGCATTAGCTGTAGTCTAATATCGAGCTGCTGCTTTCCAGCGTACAATGCCAATACATCGGTGTACATAGTGGATATGTCGCTTGATTGATGCCGCTAAAATCCTCGCGATAATCGATAACGGTAATACGTAGAACATTGCATATTTAAAAACTAATCAAGGCCATCGACGATCCATCACGATCGTGTGCATCGATTATAAGTTCATACATTAAACCTTATTTTTCGATTAAACCAAACGCGCCACGTGGCTTTCGAGTTTATGAAAATTTGACGTCAAGAGTCGATTCGTCTTTGAAAACGTTTTAGAGACGACGAAAAACGTAAGATTTCTTTCAATCTTTCTCTCTTTTTTCGAGTTTGAATCGACGAAGAGAGGATAAAAGAGAGAGCGTGGAAGAGAGGAGGATGAATAAACGAGCGCATTCGTTGAAGTAACTGCTAGACAATCGATAGGTCGGCCATCCCGGTAACGCTTCGTTGTGTCTCTCAATTTCGGGCAGGGGCTTCATGAATACCCAATGGCCTGGGAGGAACTGGAAACGGTTCCAGGAACACCGACTGGCACGGAGACCCGCTTCTATCCTACCGGAATCGGCGTTACAACACGCGATTCGGTTGTGTATGTGCACGACCGGCCGAACGAGCGCGACGGTAATTCCGATGAACCAATAAGACGACGATTTTGGGCGTCGTCGAGGGGACGTTTTCGTTTCGTTCTTTTCCGACTGCTATCTCTCTCTCGCGTTCTTTTCGTCTCTCTTCCACTTTCGTTGATCGTGTTCGAAGTGAAGCGAATTGAAAGCTTTTCGCGAGAGGGTGAAAGAGAGATAGAAATACTTTCAGCATCCTAACTTCCTTGAAACTTCTTTTTAAAGATTTTAGTACGCGATATATATGTTACGCGTATATCGAATCTCCGTGCTTTAAAATCGTGTTCGAACGGTGCTGTAAAAAAGAACGTCGATTATCTTACGTACTCTTATCGATGATGTACTTTTTGTCGTTTTCTCCCTTCCATCTCTTCGGTCTTTTCGCAAAGATGCTCGATATCGAGAACAGCTAATTCGATAGCCGTTTACGAGTTTCCACCGCGTAAGCTACTCGGAGGGATCACTCGGCATTAGTTTCCGAGCGAAGAATTTCTTGCCAGCACGCGTATAATTAATCATTACGATTAAGTAGTGGGGTTTACACAGCGCTAACCGCATCTCGGCGTACGCTTTGAATTTGGTCAAAGTTCGCCCGGGCAAATTAGGTCGACGGCTGGTATTCTAATTAAATTCCTATTCCCGGAGTTCAGCCACTGTCCAGTTTCATTCGAGACGTTTCTACACAATGGACCGACACAATCTCCGGCCCCGAAAGATCCATTCGGCACGAAGTACGTGGAACTTCCTGACTCATGGATCCTTCTGTCGAAGCTCCCGCAACGATAACCTCGATGTAATTGCTCCGAAAGCTCCTGCTTGCTTCCCGCAACCTGATCTTACCTCGGACTAAGAACTTTCAAGATTAAACGCTTAACCGTACGGTCGCTTTATCTCTTCTACCTTTTTTCTTCCTCTTCTACTTTATTTTTTTGCCATAATTTCGGACATTTTTTATCCTTGCATGCGTTTTTGTCGAAGGGTCTTTCGCTCATCGAGGAAGCAGCGTCGTCGAGCGAACGAACTCGGCTTGTTCATGAAACAATTGGAATTTTGATAGAGCCGAACGTTCATGGAACTTAATTAGAATTAAGTTACCGACAGAGTTCGTAACTGTAGCTGTATCGGGAAGGATTGGTTCTTCCAGTGCGCGCGGCCCGTTCGCTACAACTTCAAGGACTCCGTCATTTTCGAAACTTTGATCGGTCGATCGTTGATAAGTTTGCTGCAACTCGACTGGATAAATCCAGACTCTCCCCCTGCACAGTCTTCTCCCCTCTCTTCCAGCAACTCGCCATCGAAATTTCGCTTGCCTTCAAGAGATTGATCATTAACCAGAGCCGGCCCATTGTTCTCGCTTACGAACGAGCTAGGACGTACACAATACGACTCTAGGTACCTTCCATTATCTTCGAGATTACCGCTCGCTGGCACATCGAAGCTACCGAAGCTTTTAACTTCGAAGAGGTCGAAGGTCTTTCGAAGGAACCTACTCCGGCTTCGAGTTTCGTTGTTCCTTTTAATCGGAAACTGTTAATACAACTATTAAGGAACTCTATTCCGATAGGCCATCTTAAGCGGTTCTCCATTCACAAAATGAAATCTTGTCGTACGACATAGTTTCGAACTATCGATTTGAAAGAAAACAAGCCAGGGTAGAAAGAAAAACGCGATATGGAGCATGTTCGATAGAGAAATAACGTAATTGGCCGGCAATACCTCCGCGAGTTCGGCTTATTAAGTTTTATTAATCCGATACGGAATAAAACTATTGAGAAAGGACGGAGAAAAGAGAAGGTGCTGCGGATACTGGCCTTAGACGACGAATCTGAGAAAGAGAGAAAAGCTTGAGAGGAAAAGGGAACAGCGGTGCTCGAGCTGACCCGACCAGTCATTTCTAATTAAATATAATTGCGGAGGTCAGGTAGAGAGGGAGCTCGAATACGCTTCGATTTCCTTTTCAGGTGAGTTTCTCTCTCACACACACACTCCTATCACCCGCTATCGAGAACTCGCGAAGCTTTTCTTTCCCTATAGAAGTCGATGGTCTTCGATGTTTCGAGATATCTATCTCTTGCCCGCTCGTAATCCAGCCGCTTTCAAGGAAGGTCTTGGAAACTTTTTCAATCGGCGATCTTCACTCTTCGTAGGGTCGCCGCGCATTCGCCCTCGCTGTGTGCGGAATTCGAAGTGGAATTCTCCAACACAGCGAATCGTGTGCCGGGGATGGTTCGAGCGATTTTAACTGCGGTGTACGTTTGCAAAGATGGAGGAGAGAGCTACGTTAGGTACATACGTATTCCCCGTGCTTTTAACTTTTTTTCCCGGAGACCTCTTTAATCCTTTTAACCCTCCTTAAATTTCTGCAAAAACTTGACGCGCACGGGAAAGTTCCCGTTTAACTTCCCTCAACATCCTTCGGCTTCTCCTCGTGACCATAATTTTCTTAATGCAGACGTTCTTGTACGATTACTATGAAGCGACGATTTAAAAGAAGAAACGTTACGATCGAAGTTGGTAGAAAAGAATGGGAACGTTCCTTTTGCACTTTCGCGTTACGATGAATACCTCCAATTACGTACTCGACGGCCCTTTTCTTTGCCGGTAACGCCCGATAGAAGCCCTTGATCCTGGCTTAGATCCTGTCAGAGCAAAAGGGACTCTTGGTCCAGAGATTTCATCGATGCGAAGTAAGAAGGACCGAGAGAAGAGCATCATCCGTGAAACGCTATGCTCGTCTTTCTTTTTCTATTTTTCTCCCTTTCCATCGCTCCCATCTCTTTCTCTCTCATTCTCTGTCAGTAAACATTCCTGGCCGACCGCCATGGTGGCCACGAAACGAAAGTGTGGGACAAAAAGTAGATAAATGGCGCCTGGATGGTGAGGGTGGGCCAATCTATCACGCCCCAGGGGAGTGTTATTGACAGTGGAAGAACTGTCTAACCCTCGCTTCCTCTCTCTCTCTCTCTTGCTTTTCCATTCTCCCTCCAACACTCTTCCATTCTTGATCTCTACCCACCTCTCTTCTTGCACGTTTCTTCCCGACCCCCGTTGGACCTCTCTTTCACGATCCTCATTCTTCTTCCTTCGATACGAGGAATTTCAAGATAATAGGCAGTGTTGCACGGGACACGAGGAACCTAAGTAGGTAATTCGTACGCTTTCGGTGATTCCTTCCACGACTACCTTCGATATAAACGCGTATAATCTAATTTACGAAACCGTAGTTGAATAGACGGGAAAATCGGTAAGTTACACCATCTCGGTGGTCCGAACTTTTTCTACGAAAAAGATTGCTTCTATCGGGAGCCAAGATCGAGGGCGTTATCTCTTTGAATTGCAATCTCGTTAGGATTTCATTGAGCAACGACCGTAAAAGGTAAATTCTCGTGGTAGATTATGTCGCCGAGTACAGTGACTACTTCTCCTTCGCCAGCTAACCCCGTTTAAATGGCCATGGTTATATCGGTCGTAGCGGTGCCGATGGTTCTGTTGGTGTTTCCAGTCGTGCTAGTGGTAGGAGGATGAAGAGAGGTGGCGAGGAGGAGAGTGACCCCTTCGACGAACGTGCCCCGTTTGCTCCAGGATGTACGACGTTCGTGCGCGAGGCTGGGATTTCCTCCTTCAGACCGGAAGCTTAAGAGCGGCTCACCGACGGAGTTTAGCTAATGCCTAATGACGGGTCGTTTCAAATATTTACCGCCCTATTCCGCGAACCTCCACTCCAGCCAAGGGCTGTAAACGCGATTACGTCCGACCATAGAGAGTATATGGTGCCGCCTATCCTGCTGCGCGGTGAAACCTCTGGAAGAGCAGGTATAAAGAGAGAGAGAGAGAGAGAGAGCCCATCGATCGGGGCTTGTATCGTGAATTTACTCCAATTACGCGCTTCGCGGATCAGCCGGAATATCTAGAGCACAATATTCGAAGTAATTTAATCCCTAGGTATCTCGATCGGAATTTGTTACTGCCACTGATACTTATTTTCGTATTACGTTATCATAGGTATTACACGAACGCTCGAGTTCCCTACTCTTTATTAGTTTACTCTCTCTATACTTTTTTAATCATAATTATTTTACTTATTCGAAATACCTCGTATAGAAAAGTGGAATTAAAAAAAAGTATAGACGATAGAATCGCGTTTCATACGGAAACCGATCGACCGTGGAAAGTTTCGAATGAGAAGACCGACGTCGAGAGGAACACGGAGGAACGCAACGACATTGTTGCATAGTTACCACAGTAGATTGAATTGTCAGGAGTGTTGCGTTTCGAACGAGCAAGAACAGGATGCAAAATTAAGATCGCACGGTCTCTTCTCTACGTTGTTGGCATGACGTGTAACTCGGCCGAGTGGCTCGCAGTCACGCTTATTGTTAGTTGCTGTTTTGTGTTCGTCAATGTGTCGTTAGTCCTTTCTTTGTAGAAACTACACGTACGTGATCCTCTTAACAAAAGGGGACGCGCGGGTGGGCGGCGGACGCTCGACGGGCGAGGAGGGTCGGCGTCACAAGGAAACGCTGACGACACGAAGGGGTTGGAAAGCAGGCTGGAGGGGAAAAGTGGAGGAGGGAAAGTCGAGGGATGACACGGCGGGCCGCGCTCGCTGCACGGTGCTTCGCATTGTTTCAGCTTGAGTGGCTCTACCGCGCTGTCATCATCATTTTCAATTAGTCTGTAATGACTGGATGACGCGGTGCTTACGCGAGCGTGTGCCGTGGAATCTCGAAAACGTTCGAGCTCTGCGTCGACGAGTGACTTATTAATTATCAACCTTCTCATCGTATTACGTTAATTAAAAATTCAAATAACGCCGAACACAGCGCGCGCCGGTCCTCTTTCGCCCGGTGACACGTTGAATGGATTTCCCTTTATCTCGTCTTCCTTCTGATGTCGTGCGTCTCTTCTCTCTTTTTTTTTCTCCTCTTTCTTTCCTTTCCTTTTTTTACCCTCTCTTCCTTATTCTTTCCCTCTCACCGGCACACCCCTTCTTTGTCATGTCTTTTTTCTCTCTTTTTCCTTACCCTTCCTTCCTTTCACCCCCTTAAGGCTTTCGCCTCCTTTGTGATAAATGAAATTGTGATTATTTATCATCCGAACCATTATATCGTTCCTCCTCGACGACGAGCGTTTCTCAACGACGCGTTCGCGATAATCTCGTGACCTAGCGGCGTTAAAGCCGTTAGGACTCCCGCGACGTTCGTCATCGAGGCAACGTTTTTCTTTTTCTCTCTTAGAAAAATTCATGTAAATCGTTCTCCTGGTCAAAAATCAATCGATTCGTTCGATTCTTAAGGATTCTAATCTTTTAGATAGGGAGGGTTGGGATTCTCACCTGCTCTATCTCCTTGAACCTCGTGTTTACCAGGTTGAACGGAATTAGCATAACCAAAGCAGCCTTGATTAATCGTAACGGCACCTCGTTGTGCGTCTATGGCCATTAGTATGCACCATTGACCATGTGCGGGCACCACGTAATTAGCATAATATAGCAATATCATAACGTGTGTACTGGGAAATGTGTTGGCGGCAGCAATCGTTGGGTGGATCGCGGTGAGACGGGTGGTACGCTTGGTCGAGGGGGCTTCGAGAGTACTACCATCGTCGAGGCCCTATTGGGACTCAACTCCGTCCGGCGATAAAGCGTATGGCGAGGTGGTTGCTATATCGACCGCCGGTAATGAACTCGGACGTCGTAGATTTCGAGAGAGTGGGACAGCCTAAAGCTACGGCGAACATTAGCGAACGATATCGACGAATTCTGGGCTTTGGGATTTCGTTAACGGTCGCTTTGAAGTCCTACGTAAATGGACATGTATTTTGTAGACGCGTCCTTTCCAAATGTCGCGAATGAAATCGAGATCTCGAAGGGGTTCCTCACGCATCATTTCTAATACGATCTCGGGTTTTATCGACGCACTAATCGGCTTACCTTTTGAATATAGAACATTCTCATTCACCGTCCTCAACCACAATGAGATGACTTATCGCGATCTTAGCAGGTGTAGTTAAGGAAAATTCCCGTACATCATCGTTAACGTTGGGAGAGTCATTAGGGTGGTAAAACGCGTAGGGGTAGCGGAGATATTCATCGTACCAGAACAATTAACCCCACAAATAGAGCCCCCAAAGCACGATCGTGATTATTGTCAGATATTATCCCGCATGAGTAATACGATGACATGACCGTTATTCCGTCGAGCGATTAGCACTATTCACAATCGGCGATCATGCAGCGCGCACGATGCGTGATTAGTTACGTGTGCGATTGGTGATCGTGTTTCCTGGTCACGTGTTTCACGATCATCACGAGATCCATCGACAACCAGGAGTGTAGTCTCAGAATACCGCGGAATTTACCGTGAAATTCGAACGTCTACGTGTTCTCGATTCTGTCGATTCCTGCCTACCAAACTTCGATATTATCTTAATTATCTACAAATTTCGATATACTTCTCTCTATTTTCATTTTATAGCAAGATAAAAAAAATTGTCAGTTCGTATCCATTTTTTTTACCAATATTTTCCACCAACACGGCCAATTTCTGCTTTTCCTAAATAAACGGTACGCGTTAACGTCCTGGTACAAAATTTACATAGCGATAGAGGGAGAAGCGTTCTGATATAGCGCCTGTGTCGCCCGTATCTCGATCGAGTACAACGACGATACATTCGCCGACGTCACTTCATCGTTCTCAATTCATTGATTATCGATTTGATTTCGAGTTACGTGGCCGGCCAGGCTATGAGAGGCTTTATGCACAAGTCACGTTGACCGAACAAACACGATGGTGGCGTTCGTTTGATCGTCCATAGAGAGAGAGAGATAGAGAGAGAAGAAAGCAAGTTGACCAGAGAGAGGAACGGGTAGAAGAGAAACCTGTGGAGGGTGGGAAGGGAGTGGTTAGGCATGGAGTAAGGGTTGGTAGGTGGGGGTTAGTAGAGGAGCAGGAGAAACGTGGGTGGTTAAGATACGATATTTGCGGAGTTATTAGATAGCAGTTGCAATTCCCCGCGCACAGCGTGCAATATCGATCGTACATTTACCCGATGAGTTATCCATGCGTTATGAACATAGGGAGAGGGATGGATGGATGGTCGCTCGGGTTTGATATGCAAAGAGTGCCGGTGATTACGATGGCTCATCCTGATACCGTGCTTTCTCTTATTCGTTCTGCTGATTTTTTTCCTCCCCACTTTTCAGCCCCTCTCTCTTTCCAACCTCGTCTCCTCCTCATCCTCCTTTTAGTCCTCCGAGTTTTCCTCTCACCGTTGCCACCCGTTTAACCCCTCACCGCCCCTTTGAAAATGCATGAAACTCAACGGGGCCGAACGTTGGCGGCGAACAGTCACGGGTCGTCACGGGTGTGGCGCCAATGAAACTGACGGCCAATTTATGAAATGTAACGACCCGTAAAAGCGATTCTTGATAGGATATCGAGCCGTCGTACTCTTTCTCTCTCTCTCTCTATGGAATATCACTATTCATTCATTGTATCGAGCATAGCTTCGTAGCACCGACGTAGTACGGAGATTAGATGCGTTTGATTAGATACATCCGTCAATTTAACGCCTGTTGCCTTCGACTCACGGTGAAAACCGTGTTCTTTCGTTCCATCCATCAGAATCCGTCGGAAGTTGCTATAACATAGGTATGTATGTAGGTATTCGTCAGGAAAATTCAGGTTAATATGTTATTCATCGCTTTATTCCAAGCCGTCACAGTCGAAGTTGGCTCTAAATGCTATTGAATATGGTTACGCTCGAGTCGCTTCGCCGGGCAACGTCAATCGTACCTCGCTTAAATGCCAATCAAACTTCACTGTTTAACCCTTACCAATGACGACAGGAGAGACTAATACCTCTAACGTCCGTCGTGACTACCGATTCTCGCGGTGTATCTACTGTCCTTGTTCGTTTCCTTAGAGAAACGATCGATTTCGAGATCGAAGCGAATCCAAGACGAATTTTCGTTAGTAGTTGCCTCTGTTGGCCCGTGTCATTGTCGGCTTCCCTCCCGTTGCACTTCGGTGAGCTTTCAACTTGGCCAGGATTCGTGAGAAAATTATACACCGAATCGGTCGACTTGCGACAATAATTTATCGTCGACCGAGTAAGTGGGTTATTATAGGAAACTCTCTCTCTGTCTCTCTTTCTCTTCCTTTCTCTCACTCTCCCGTCTCTCCTCTTCTCTCTCTCTCTATGCCGCCTCCGAGGCGGAAATTGCTTATGCATTAAGCAAATACCAGACAGATATTCCGTGGCAGGACGAGCCAATGAGATTCTACGTTACCGCATGCACGCTGTCACGCGTAACCGTACATTCTGTTCCGCTACTAGTTATGACGCTTCGTCGGTGACCGTTATATTATTTGCCAAGATTTCTCGTAGGAAATTCTAGGGGTTTGGATTTCGTAATAACTTTTGAATAAAGATAATAACTGAAATACATATTTCTTTCGTATTTCGACTTCGTTCGATGCAATCTTTATTAAACGCAGTAAATTCGAGTAAATACTCGTATCGGAAAGAGAGAGGCACTCGAGAAAATTGGATATAATTCAAAGCGATCGACGATGATTGGAAAAGAGCTAGAAGATATTCGAACCCTTAATGCAAGGACACGGTATAGAAAAAGAGAGAGAGAGAAGAGGTCGTTCGCACGTATCCCGACTAGCCAAAGCGT
This sequence comes from Ancistrocerus nigricornis, assembly GCA_916049575.1. Lineage (NCBI taxonomy): Eukaryota > Metazoa > Arthropoda > Insecta > Hymenoptera > Vespidae > Ancistrocerus > Ancistrocerus nigricornis. The sequence continues at coordinate 26,407,499 of OU696667.1, forward strand.
GAAAACGAATACGGCGGAGGAGATGCAACCCGTACGTCGTTAACGGTTATCGAAATGGATGCTGGAAAAAATTCCATATCCAGTCCGGAGCGAGCCGCAGCGTGCGAGAGCTAGCGAGGAGAGCGGCTTTATGAACGAGATTTCATTTCCCGAGGAAATATCGCGATTGCCTGCATTGCGCGAGGAGATGAGACGACTCGTTTTAAAGGATACCCATGGAGAGTACGATTTTGTTCATTTTTCCGTTGGCTGCTCGTGCATTTCCATTCTCCCCCTCTCATTTAGTTGCCCTCTCAGGACAAAGAACCGAAAGAGATTTATCGGATCAAGGCGAGGCTGTGATTAGTCGTAACGCGGAACTTCTTCCTACGTCGTCCATCTTTCATGAGCCGAGAGAACCTCCGAGCGACAAATAGCCAAAGGTTCTTTCTTTTTCACTTTAACACACACGCATAAACGAATATGCGTGTGCTCGTTTTTCGACCTTGCAAGCTCGTCCAAGTTAGACAGAAATTCCACACGCGCGCGTTATCGGCCAACCGGCCGGCCGAGTTTTCATCACCTCGGGAAAGAAAATCCGTGACGTACGTAAGCCTTCGGTGCAGAAGAAGGAGGCCTTAATTACCCGTCGAGCTAGAGCGAGCACGTGGCAATTTAAACTTCACGGCCTTAACTGCTGGCTGGCGGCCGATGGGCGAAAGAGGTGCCGGAGAAGACGGGAGAAAATGCGAGAAGGCAGCGGCGGCGCGAGGAAGAAGTCGTGTGTTGGCGAGTGCTTGCTGTTGGGAGGGAGAACGAGGGAGGGTAGGGGGAGAAGTGAATAAATTCGAGTCGGTCAGAGCCAGTCACGCACGCCTCGCGTGTTAATCATCCTGACTTATGTGCGGCAGCACCGGCATCGCCTGGAACAAGCGATGGTGATAAACGCCCGATGCCCGGCGAAGCCTCTCCGTGTTTTACCTCGCGTCTCGAAGCCACCAGGAGGAAAAGAACTACGTGCATCTCGGTACTTTGGATTAATATTTCTAACTTCTCGACGTGGATCGAAAATTGTCCGCGAAGGGGATTCTCTTTTACGCATCGAAGAAACGCGGAGGAGGGAATGAACAGGAAATTGCTAGGAAGAAAATCTCTTTCGCTTCTATTTCTGTTCATTCTCACCGTCCTTCTCGCGCTCCATCGGTGATTTAGGGGTTGTAAATCTTAGTACGGGCGTGCGCGTGCAATCGGTCGCGAAAGGACTACGCTCGATACCAAGATAATTGCCTCCTCTCCTAAGGCCTACCGGTATCCTTCGAAACTCCACGGGGGTTTCCCTACCCTAGATGCAACGATCGAAGATTAATCTAGCGTAGAATGAGAGAGAGAAGATTCGTTATCACGATCGTCAACTTTTTATATCTATAACTCAAATAAAACTCCATTTAAATAATTGAAAGAGAAATCAAAGTTTGAAAGAATTTCGCTGCAGGCGTTATTTTTATTTTACTATCGACGATAGTAGAGACGAATTGTTCTCGCGACCGTTAAAATTTGTCAAAGCCTCTCGCGCTGCGTCTGTCTGTCTGTGCGAAAGAGCAAAAGGATGAGAGAAGCGGTAGGAAAGCCTGCGAGTACGTGTGGCAAGAGAGAAAGAGACAGTAGGAAAGGAAAAAAAAGTAGAAAGAATCGATCGACAATTACGAATTTACCCTCCGAGTGGTTTAAAACGAGCGGCTAGGCAGCAGTAGCAACAGCGGTGAAAAGCGACGCGGTACAGGCGATGAACTTTAACGCACGGTTGGACAACAATAACGCCGCTTTTATCGGCCGGTTTTTATCGAACGGTCTCTCTCACAGCCGGAGGGTCCTCGAGAGTGAGCGCGGCGGCTAACCATTAAAACATTAGCGGGAGTTCATATTTTATGGTTTTCCGCGTTACTCTGGAGCCCGAAAATTGCTAATGTCCTAATCGTCGTGCACTCTCCTCCGTGGGACATAAAAGCGTCGCGACGGTCGCGATGTTTTTCGCGCTTCGTAGCTAGCCGGGGCTTTAATAATCGACGTGATCGTGAATCCGATAGGGTGTACGAGGTACCGAGTTGTATGCAAGGGAGGTGGAGAGAAAGCTTTGAAATCATTTTAAAATGCTGTACGACGATACGTACTCTTTAAAACAATATTCGACGTATCCTTGCATCGTTATTCGTCATGACGGACGATAAACACCTACGGGAGCGTTTTCCTCGTCTAAAAAAAAACGTCGGTCCGAGGGAACCAAATGAATAGATCGCGCTGGTATGCACTCCCATCCGAGAAAGTTTTTTGCTTGTAAAAATCTGCAGACTCGGTCTTTTCCCTCAGCCAGCCAAAAAAAAAAAATAAATGTAAGCAACAGACACTTCCACCGTCGCAACGTTCCATCTCGTTGCGAGGAACCGCGTCGAAAGAAGCGGAGATAGTGGTAGCTGCACGAGAGAATAAAAAGATGGAATAGCGCAGGTCGCCAAGATGATGGTGGGTAGGTAGCAGGAGAAAAGTTTACTGGGAAGCGTCGAGGAGCCGACTTTTAAGCAACGGCTGCGTGACGAGCGCGAGAGTGGATGAACCCTGAAGGAAGCGGAGAAAGAAGGAGAAGAAACAAGAAGAAGAAGAAGAAACAAGAAGAAAGAAAAGGAAAATGTAGGGTGGTAGGAAGAAGAGGGATGGAACGATGAAGAGAAGGAGGCAGAGAGAGAGAAGAGACGCGGGTAGTGGTGTGATGGCGCTGTACTGTGAAGGGTGGTAGTAGTGGTAGAGGGAGGTCTGCGGGGGTGGCGAGAGGCTGCCGGATAGGCGACGAGCTGAGATTGCAGCAAGGCGGTAAATAACACGTCACCCGCCACTCCGTTTACTTTGCACCGCCATCGGTGGCGGTGGCTCCGTTTGTAGAGAGCGTCGGCTGGCGCACGGCTACGTTGGATAGAGTGGTGGGAGGACTTTGGCTGTAGAGAAAGAAGAAAAGAAAGAAAGAGAGAGAGAGAGGAGGTAGCTGCAGCTTCTCCTCGTCGTCGCCTAGCGAGGATAGAAAAAAAAAAGGAAAAAAAGGGGTGGCGTTCGAGAGGGCTGGAAAGAGAGGACGGGGGGATGCTTCTTTGGGAAGGGTAGGTGATCGGATCTTAATTAAATCCTTCGTGAGTAGGTAGAGACGCAAGATGGCGCGGAGTCCGAGAGGAAAGAGGGGATGATGATCGGACGCCGGCCGCGTGTATATTTCTTGGATCCAGCTGGCTCGAGAAGACGTGGCTAAAAAGTCGATTCGACCTAACGAATCTGACGTTGAAACACTACGATTGGATATAAATCAATGGAATATCATTTTCGCAAGGTGGTCGCGATCGATCCCTGGATACCTGCCTGACGTTTCGTGAAAATGAGAGAACGATGTCGAAAGCAGGCGGCTCGAAGCATATCGACGCATCACCGAGTGGAAGCTACTTCGTGATAATTACATCGACCAACTCTGGATATCCCCTCTACCTTTCCCGATCATCTGGAAGGCGTTAAAGCGCGCGAATGAAATCAGCCGGCAGCGCGATGAAAAAAGTGGCCGGGGTTTACGGCTCAGCGCCACCCCGTGGCGATGGAGGATGATGGATCGGTTCGTGCTGGAATAACTGCGGCGTCTCGTCCTAACAGCCATTTCGTAATTACACCGGCAGTGATTCGCTTGGCTTCGTCTTATCTATCGGAGCTCATCAATAATCTTTCTTCGCTCCTCTCTACCTTCCTTCGTCACCGTACACCCATCCTCCTGTTCCTCGCCTTCACCTCCCCCTCACCCCACCCCTTTTACTCTTTTTCGTTGGATAAATGTGTTCCCACATTGGCTTCTTTTTTTTAAAACCCCAACCCGACGATTTAAGTCTCCCGCTATTTTCCGCACGAACGTTCGCTCGGGGGGTTACGTTCGCGATCGAGATCCAACCTTATCAGATAGACTCCGGCTTACCTACTCGCTCTCGCGAATTCACGTGCTCGCTTTCAATTTGAAGCGTATTTGAACAGCTATTCGCGAAGGTTCGGAAGGAATGGTGGCGACTAGAGGTTTAAAAGTTCGCGTGAAAATCGTACGAAGCTTTTGGTCGATTCCTGGTTTAACTTATATTTGCAAATTGGTTAAGCACCATCCACGGGTAAATATCAGTAGCTAGGTACTTTTTGTCAACAGGAATTGTAAAATTAAGCCAGGTATAAATCGATTTGTCCCACGTGAATGCGTTTACTTCGGTATTACGCGTCGGTATTAATCGTATCATCGAATTTGCGATCCGGTGCGATCGTAAACTCTGAACGGCGTGGCTCGGATCGATCGTACCAGCTTCGAATATTCCGAGTACGTGGTTATGCGGAAGATAGCCTCCCTCGGTCTCTGCTTAGGATGAAATACAAGGAGGTATGCGCTTTCTATCGGCGCATCTATTCCTTTAGTGATTTTAGGTAAAACACACGCGCACACATATGCACACCAATAAGATGAGCCGCGATAGCGTATTCGGAGGGTGGAGAAGCTCGGGAAACGCTTTTAGAGGATATTACATATCTTCTTGGAGGATATTAAATCCTAGAAAAAAAGCTCGTAGAGCGGGAAAGAGGAGCACCGAGTGTACGATAGTTCGTTTAATGGCTTTTTTTTCCCTGTAATTCTATTTCCTTCGATATTCGCGATGAAAATGATTTTAATTTAAGTACAATTGTCTATTTGGCTAGTCTGCCTCGAATTCATCTCAAGATGATTAGCAACTCCAGAAAAATTTTGCACACTTCTCATGGCGTACACGAAGACGCGTAATATCGCATAACGGAGAAGAGAAAGCAATTACGCGTCGTAACGATTCCTACGGAGAATAACTTAACAGCGGTGGGGTTTCGTGGGATATTATCGTCTATTAGAGGAAAGTGGGCGAAAGATGGTATATACTCGGCTTTAGTTCTCTTAGCGTCTCCGAAGCAACAACTCAGGAAACAATAAGGAAGTCTTGTATGTCGATCCATTGCGAGTTACGCGAGTTGAACCACCTTCCTTTCACTCTATTCACAGTTTCCACGCAACCACGAGCTTCTTTGAGATTTTAAAGATTTATTTCATCCACTTACAAGATTTCCAAGACGTGTATACTCTTACATATTGTATAGAACTATAAGATAATATATTTATTCATCCCTTCTTTTTCAATTAAAATTTATCAGAAACGGTAGTACCACTCGATGGACAGTCTTGAAAAGCGGAAGAAACTAATTACCACCCTACAAAGGATACGCGTCGTCATTCTGATTGTCACCCTATCCGGAAATGTCAAACCCGCCCCTGTCGCGCGATACCACGCGTACTTAAACTTCGGCTTTCGCGCATTTATTATAGGCGAAGCCTCGGCATAACGGAGACCGTATGATTAATCGTCGTTTGACTGGCGTACCTTAGGGCGAAAAACGTAAGAAAAATACCACAACGTCGAATATCGATTCACGAACCCTTCGCAATGGTTGGTAGATATCTCTACGTGAAAAGAAGCGAGACTTCTTTTTTCTTATTCGTAGCTGAGACGATGGTAAGGACGATATTAATTCCAGCGTCGTCCCCCCCTCAAGCTTCTACGTTTTAACGCCGCGCAGACACTCGTCGAATTTATTTAGAAAGCCGTAATCCGGCACGCGCTCGAAGATTCCGCTCGCAATAATGTCCCTTTTTTATTATTTTGAGGAGAGCAGGAATCGAGCGACTGCCTGATATCCCCATCGTATTCGCATGGGCTATTGAGTCTTTTCCGTCGACGAAGCAATATGAACGCTTTGTTACGAAAGACAAAAGCTTTCTTCTCTGTTGCTACCGTTCATCCGCGAGTGGGCTAATTATAATTCAATCCCATCCTACAGATTTTGTTACCATCAGTCGTGGTCTTTTTACTTGCCGGGCGAAACCGTCGTGTTTTGTTTCGTTATAACGAGAATACTACCCTTCTTCAATTTCCGTTTTTCATAACGACATATCCAGTTATTATATCTATTATTAGTACGTACCATTCGCGAGGGGGAACAATGACGACGCGAGGTACGCGTGTCTTGAATTCCAAAGAGGGAAGGGTGGGCCGAAATAAAAGAAACGAAAAGCGATTCACGAAAATATTACTTTTTATAATCGTATCTAGATGGAAGACTGAGTTTTTAGTAAAATCTAGCAAATGTTTCTAAAGTTCGTAGATCAACTTCGGACATTTGGCCATTCGCACCTCGCAACGATTCATTCCTTAATGACGCTGCTCGTTTAAAGGCAGACCACCATTCGACGCTCTCTAGCAGCAGCAGCAGCCGCTTTCCTGAATCTACCAGCACCGACGGTGTTCTCTAAACCATCCAAAATAGCACCTTTCTCCTCGGCGTTTGTAAACGCCTCTGCTCTCTACCTCGCTGCTCTCCCCGCTCGAAACGTTAATGCAGTACGCAGCTTCTACCATCGCTAACTTACACATTGTGTCCGAGGATTACCGCGTCGTTGCTTATCTGCGTCCTCCAGCATCGTGTTGGTATACCACGGCGACGGTTTGCCCCCTGGAGATATGCACATTTCTATTTATTGTATCGCCACCGACGTACCTAACCGCGTTACCTCGTCTTTTACCAGCCTTGAGACTTTTGCTTCCGTCCTAACGAATTATCTGACTTTGGTATAGTTTATCAAAATTTTATATCATCTTTTTTATGCAATATTCTTTCAAATATCCAGCCTCCTTCTCCTATTTGCGTCCAAGCATGCATGTTGAACGTCAATCGAAAAATATAGAGACAAGTATCGAGAGGGTGGTGAGAAGAAGGGAAGGTTCGTCGCGCAACGAAGGCGGAGGAGACGACGTAGAGCGATTTCGTCTCGACCAGCGAAGGATTCGATAACGAAAATGATTGGAAGCACGATTGGTGGCAACGGTAACTGCGTTAACGGAGTAATAATAACCAATCTCGAGGCGATTTCCTCTCGGCTCGACCAATCAGAAGACGCGCCCTCATTTCCGACCCTGGCCCCTTCGACACGCTTCGTCGATGTAATCGAATTTTTCAGCAGCTCGTTTTCAAATCCCGAAAGCCATCACCCCCTCTCTTTCTCTAGCTCACTCTTTCTTTTTCACTTTATCAGCTCTCTTATACAACAGGCACCAACAAATCGCTCCAATTCTTTTCTTCTTCCAGCAGGCCCCGACATTAGGTATACCTGTTTTCGCTCGGTTGGAACGAAATTCGACAGTAAGGGGTGGCTTCACGGGGTCGGCCCTTTTTCCTCGCGCTCCTTTCGCAATAACAATCTTTTTTACGACGGCTATCCTTTAGCGTCGTAACGCGCGAGAGTATACGATGCCAAATTTCAATCAAACTTGGCCGAAATTCAAGAGTACCGGAAGGGGCGACAATACGACATATCATCTTGAGAGTCCGAAAGGAGAATTCAGGCCGAAAGGAATGACGGGTGTGTCGATGGGCCGAGGTCGACGCGTGCCACCACTCTATTCCAGAGAGAGGAAGATCTCACAGCTTCCGAAAGTCGTATTCGTTGTAAGATATCGCTCTACGATATTCCGGAGGCGGCCAATTTTTGCGTAACACCAGAAGAGTTATCGGATACTGACGGATGCGGTCTCTGGACCGCACGGAGAAGCTAGCGAGATAAAAAGAAGGAAAATGGGTGGAAGAGGAGGGAGGAATCGTCGAGCTGGTAGGAGCCTTTATATTTGCCTTGGCAATGAAACAGCCTCCGTCGACAGTTCGTCGTGATTGTCTACACCTCGTCAGTGAGTTTGCCCGCTAACACTTAAAGCATACAACTCCGTGCTTAACGTCGTGGTAAGCAAACAGTTGTGGAAGCGCGATAAAATCACGCGCGCGACGAAGGCTACACTAGAGTTTTCCTCTCTCTATCTTTCTCACTTTATGTCTCTCTTCAGCGTCAGTCTTCTTTCGCGCATATTTTTACGCTTCTCGAGAGAGAAGACTCACTCTTCGCGTCCTTGTACGAACGAGTCAACGGCCACGAGATTTATTCGTTTGCCTTCCTCTCGATGGGTTCTCTTCCGCGAATCCTGTCGAGTCATATAGTCTTGCACGAGAGCACTGTCGGTAGGCCAACCTCGTCGTCCTTTCGCTTGTCCAACGCAAGGCATCTCCTCGATGGCCGCTAAATCGCGAGAGATTTCTAGATTGCCCCTACTAGGCGGCCGGCTTCGGTGCTACAGCGATAGTCCGCCCCTTCGTCTTAAGAAAAGTGTCTATAGACGACGAGCCAACTCGTAAGGGGAGGCGTGTCTTGGCCCGGAGACAAAGCTGCCAGATGTCCCTGACGGTCCCAACCCTCGACCGGCCAGTGTATTTCACGATTATCCTTTAACTTCGTCCAATCGCTATTTATCTTTTTACTTCTTACTCTTCTTCCTTCTCTACGAGTCTTTCTCTCACGCTCAGCACGTGCCTTCCTTAAAAGATGGTGCTAATCCAGAGCAACTCGACCCAATCTATTCCATTCTAGATTTCTCAGCAAAATTGTCGAGACTTTGAACGATTCGCGGTGATGATCTACAACGTTCGCGGGAGACGGTTCTCCTCGTTGAAACTTGCGAGGACATTTTTTTCAGTGGAACGTTAAGAGGAATTGGAGAAGGAAGAAAAGAAAGAACGGGGATCGAAAGAGAGTAAAAAGAGTAAAAGGTAATGTTAAGCTAGAGGATCTTTTCAACGAGTATGCTTGATTAAGGAAGGAGATGGTCGGAGGGGTGGATTAATTTCGTTGGCCAGTTATTCGCCCGTCTCGTCGACGTCTTAACCAGTCAGAGTTTTTGAAAGGAAGTTCCGACGCTTCTAGTCGAAGATTCGAGCGGAACGAACGAAACGGAAAGGAAATGGCGAAGGAGTTCGCTAAAAGTGAAGAAGGGGCCATGGCTGGTGGGGAGGCTGTTGCCGGTAACGGAGGAAGAGGAGAGACGGTCGGATTCTCGAACGGAAAAGAGCCGTACCGCGTTCTCCTGGCCGAGCTAAGTTAGACTCTTTCTCCGTGCAAGTTCGGTACAAGTTCTGGATATAAGCTCCCCGCCTTATTTTGCTCCATTTCCTGACTCTTAATTACTTTGCTAATTCTTAACTAGGAACCTCGGCGTCGTCCCGGAGCCTGAAATAACAACTCACGTCCCTGGCCTCGCTTCGTCCCTCCACGCGCTTTCTCTCGTCTTATCTACCAAACCTCCCCTTCAAACCGGCCCACCACGCTTCGTCCGCTTAAATCGGCACGATTCTTTTTCCTCCCCCTTCCTTCTCAATCTTAGCCTCGGTCTCCCTCTTAACGCCATTCGCCGCGTCAAGCCACCACTGCCAATTTCATCCTTCGCTAACTTCGACGCGTCTATTTGCGGAATAGTTTCCACTCGAGATTGATAAAAACTGTCCTGCCGGAGAGTTTGGTTACCGGATAAACCAGTTTGAGAACTGGAGTCGCCAGCGGACTCTATTTTTGTCGTGGGTTTTTACTCTTACCGGAATTAGTTTTGACAGGACGGACACGCTGGAAACTTCGTACGACGTCCATCCCCCAAAAGAAAATCTAGCTTTGTTTCTATTACGTCGAGTGGAAAACATAGAGCAGGATCCTTCTTAAGAAAGATCGCAAAGAAGTTTTCTCGTCCCTTCGACAAATTTGCACCGGGGAATAATCGATTCGCCTTTTAAATCGTGCCGATGGTGGTATATATCGTCGAGTTACTTCGCTCTCGAAACGTAGGAACCTATAGCAAAGCGTCATAAATTTCGCTATCGTGGGGCAGTACTTCTCCACACCCCCTTTTCTGAGGTAGAAATGGGTGGTCCGGTTCGCCGTTGTTAAACTTGCGGCCGATAAATCAGGCGAACTCGTATAAATTTGTTACCTACGAAATCGTACGAATACGCGTGGGCTCGTACGGGAATCTCGTATTCTCTCTCTTTCTCTCCTTCTCGTAGGAGGTGGAATCCACTAGCCGAACCCATCCTCTATTTCCGTTTTCTCTACTTCGATCCCTCTTTCACAGTCTCACCCTCGTTTCTTTGAGTTCTCTCGCACGTGCACCTCATCCTCTCGCTACTACTATCGCTCCCTCCCTTTCGAGGCGTTTACTACCATTTTCCGCGTGCATTTTTACCCGCTACGTAAATAACTATCGCGGCTATAAAAGCTGATATACCGCCGATACGGATTTATATATTGTTTCTGCGATAGATGCACCCTCGCATGGTCGGTCGGACGTCCACCTCCTCGACGTGGTTACAAATTTATGAGCCTTCTCTTACAAAAGAAGCCTACGAGTGCGTACGCAAGAGATACATACCATTGCCTCTTTTACGTTCCATCGATATCTCGCGTTGTTTTCTTCTGGAACGAGCAGCCTCTTTCCATTAGCTTCTAACGACCGGACCATATTCCAAGAATACATTCAATCCTTTCTCAATGGGGCGAAAGAAAGAGAAATAAAACAGCGTTTTACGATTTTTTTACTTGGAACGATTCTTCCAACTTGCCCCAGCGACACGTTTGCATTGAAATAGTTTTTCTATACCTTAGTAACCTGGCAAAATGATCCGGATTTCCTTGGATGGTTCAAAAGCTAGCAGCTGCCTGTGCGTCGAGTCGGAATACTGCTGCACGGAGAAAGCGAAGTAAATCAGTAGAAACAGAGTGGCAGTGCGGCCGTGAATGCCGGGCATTGTCCAATCAATGCACATTGATACGAAGGTTAGAGAGGAGGAGCAGGAACTGAGTTTCCTTCCGTCTCTACCTTTCTCTTCTTAACTCCGTTCCTCTCTCTCTTACTCTTTGATTCTCCTCTTCGTTGACTTCCTTCGCTCTTTCCGCGTCCCTCCATTTCCTTCTCTTTCCGTCTATCCGTTCACCGTGCGTCGTTTTACCCTTCCTCCCACTCTCTCTGTACCTTCTTCGATCCTAATAGGAATAGCTCGGTACCCGCAGGCTGTATAGCCTATCTGCCAGGCACCAATGCTACTCCAGTGATTTAGGTGCTTCGCTAATTACCCCGAATAGCCGTCCTGGATTCACTTAGGTAGTCTCTGGGTATTACCGTCGATCGATTCATCGATGAGAACCGATCGATAATGGTACGGCCAGCGACACGTATTCCTTTTTTACCCTCTCACCCTATTCCAGGGTATTCCCAATATATCCGAGTTCTTAGCTTTCCATCCCGAACCCGATGACACGTCCCTGTCAATTATCCGGAGCAATTCTCCGGCACGTCGAGCAAATTCGAAGCGCAGAAATTCATCGAGCCGAGGAGACCAAGAAACGTCCCGGTGGATCGCCGTTGGTCCGTTACTAGGCGTCAGACCAAAGCGATCCTCGCACGACGTAGCCATCGGTAGCGATAACTTTCTAATTAGAAGGCTGTCTCTTGTTAATTATTCTCGCATGATTAATGGTGACGGGTATATGGCAGCCGGGACCCCAACATATCGGGATTGCCGGGTCAGGATTGCGGGGACAGGTCCGTCGGGTCTGGATCAGCCGAATGCTCGTCGTCGCATAACCTCTGGGAGACCCAGAGTATGTGAGTGGTTGGTGTCGGCTCCGATGCTGTCGGAGATCCTAATCAACGGATCGCACCCCTAGGACTCGGACTTGTGACAAATGAAAAGAGAATGAAAAAGGGGAGAAGAGGTGGTGAGCCGTAAAGAGAGAGAGAGAGGAAGGTCCTCGCAACGTGCGTGCCTCTTAATTAAATTTTTGCTGACCTAGCACGCCTTCCCAGCATGAAAGAGAGAGAAAAGAAGAGAAATGGTGAGAAAAAAAAGACAAGAATGGAAGGCAACTGGAAAAGATCGATATCGAAGGATTCGACGTATCCCCGACCTATTTAACACGTGCCATCTTCGATATTCACAAGCAAACGGTCGAGGAATGTGTCTTAGGTCGTTCGAACTATGACCTCGAAATTTAATCGCTGAGTTATTCGTGGCTATCTCCATCAGGATCTTTATCGTTCTTCGGAACACGTACGACTTCGATCATTGTTCTCGCGACCGCCTTACGACGTCCGCCGATCTAACGACTTTGAAAGGATTCATTTTGGCCCTACCCCTAACATTATCGGCCGGCGAGAATTCGAAAGTTCGCGATGACTCCTTCGAAACATTCCACATTAAACGAGAGGATAGCCCAAGTCCGCAAAGTCGTACGGACTTCGATAAAATCAAAGACAAAGTACGTTGCCAAGTGATGGCATTAGTAACGCACAGAATATAGCCGCAAAGGTGGAGGGTACCTCAACTTTCACGTTTATACGAACGTATCGCTAAAGTTACTAACAAAAGACCAACCACGTTGTTGTCGCAACGACCATCGTTGGGTATTAAACGGGAATTCTCAAACGCCGTGAGTCTATTCTCTCTTTCGCTTCTGGTCGTTTTACGAGGGAGGAATAGTTTTGGGAAAAGGGTCTTCGAGAACGTAGACCACCGATCGATCGAAAAAATTTCCGCAAAGGAAACACCTTTTCGTGCTATTTAACGCTTCACGTGAGTTATATTTAACAATTGAGCAATTAAATTTATTTTTCGTGAATTTAAGTGGGAATAAAATACATATAATACAACACATTAATTACAATTAAAGTTTTACAAAAAAAGAATCGCAGCCTTTACATTTCCATACAGTCTGTTATATTGTTTTTTATGAAGTATTCTCTTGTATGTTCCGCTTTCATTACTTATTATAACAAATTACAACAGAATACTTAACGTATCATGAGTTGCATGTGACTGACGGATAAAAATCGAAGAAAAAATAATATGAACATATTAAAATATTAACAAAAATTTGACGAGTCTGATACATTATCAAGAGAAGATCACGCAGCCACAGCTTTCCTTTACTACAATCCCTCTCTTTCTTCCTATCGCGTTGGATAGTATCCACAACGTAAAGTTTATTTAATCCAGCATCGTTGGAGACGGTAGAGATGGAGTGGGAACGTTTATAGGGGTCTAAAATGTCCGTTGCAGTATACGAGGGTACCGTGTCGTTGTCGGCAGCATCGTCGTCCTCGTCGTCGTCGCCACCGTAGCCGGCGTTGCGGTTGCGTTTCCATGTTAACGTCCTGGGACGAGGTAACCGCGTCCTCGAGAGCGCACCGACTACGACGATATGCCATTCTGAAGCGCGTTGGCTTTAATGCTCCGTTGGAAGCCCTTCCGGTTCCTTGATTGACTCGTCATTAATGCGTTATTCAAAGCGACGTATACGTTGGTTCACAATCGATGTAAACCCTTCGCAAGCACACATTCACAATCCTACTATTATTACCAATTCGGGTTACTTCCTTGAATGGTATTCTCTCCTCTAACCCAACTTTTCGTCGATCATCGTCTCATCCAATCGATGTACATACCTACGTACGTTAATTCTCGCGTAACTTGGAAATTTTATCGACCGTTTCCTCGCGAAACGCCACTTAACCGTCGGGAGATATTAATTTCGAAGAGCGAAGCAGCCGGAGGTTCTTGTTGCTCGTTTGTATTCGAGGTAGTAAACGCGGCTAATAATCTCCCAAAGGCGGATAATCGCTTAGTTTTACGGCCGTTTAATTCGCTCCATAAACTAGCGGGATCTTAACGCGAGCGCGCGCCTTGCCTAACCATCGCCGTTTTTCTCGCTTCGATTCTGAACGCCCTGCTATATCTCTAAACGCTATCCACCCGTCTTTATATACGACTTTCTCTCTTATCTTCCTTAACCCTTCGCTTTTATCTTATCTTTCCACGGCTATACGCTGCTCTGGTCTCTTTTTTTTCTACTTTATTTAGAAAATTCACGACCGTCGACCGTTTCGTTCGTAAAGAAGAGAGTCGTGAAGAAGTTACGAGCCTTCTTTCTCTTCCACGTTTCTTTATCTTTTACTTACACACATATAATGGAAGAAATACAGGATGATCTTTTGATTTCGTAGCGAGGGACCGGTCGCGAACGAGTCCGTAGATATCGAGGCGTCGAACGGACCATCGAAGGTAATACAGCACGGAATTTCGATTTACGCGGGCGAAGTGGCCGCAGTCGAGAGGAATGGAGTGTGAGAGAGAGAAAGAGGGAGTGAATAACGGAGAAACGCGCCGTCGCTTGGTCTCCCGCTCGCGATCGCCTCAGGCTGATTTATTTTGTCGGGCGTGACTCGAAGGGCGCTCACCGAGGCGCCGCCGTTTCTGTTAATAATTCGCGGTGGTTGTTACCCCGCGGGCTCTTCCTATGCTCTCGTTCTTTGTCTCTCTCTCTCTCTCTTTTGCGCGCGTGTTCTCTCGCGTACATTCTCCTCCTTTGCGCTACCCCATTCCGCGGCAGCAACACGACGCCGGTAGTAACGCAAACATACCGCCCGTCTAATTCGGTTAGCCGGCCCGCAAAAATTATATCCAATTACGTTCCTACGGCCTCGCCAGACCAGCCAGCCATCCAGTCACCCAGCCAGGCAACCAGCCATCCGACTAGTACGACCGTCGTGGAACTTTAGTTTCCGCTTGTCGCTGTATTTACCGCCCTACCCCCCTTTAGGATAATTTTACACGCTCGGTATACGTCTTATCAACTTTGTTACCACGAGAATTTCTAAAACGATTTACACGTTGAAGCATCAAATTTTCTCTTTTAATTGAAACGCACATTTTTCTTTTCGTATCGCTTCGCGTTCAATCTCGGTCGAATCGTAAAATAAAATATTGTACGAGCTAGGAATGGAGATTTTCAAATAGGAGAAGATGTAGGAGAAAAATTTGCCGATTTCCAGTTCTCCGGACAGCACGTAGTAAATACACTTGGCCTTCTCTCTAAGGGATGCACGAAGCGCGCCGAGCGAGAGAACGGTAGAAGAGGTTTCACTCGCACTTTCTAGCATGTCCTCGGGAGACTACGCGTCCCAGGACTCAATAAACCTTTCTACTTCCTCGCTTTTCAAAGGTGCTGGAGATTTTTCCCTCCCGCAGGTGTCTCGTCGAGTGGTTGGTAAAGCTTCGAATCCGCTTTCTTCTGTCTCCTTTTGTTCATCTTGCTCTGTTTCTCTCATTCTCTCTCTCTCTCTTCTCCGTTTCTTCCCCTGTCGAAGCATCTTCTCCTTCTTCTACTCCCCCTTCTTCTATCCGATCTTACCATTCATCCCTCCTCTACGCTTCAACCCCTTTCCTTTTCGTCTCGCTCACTCGATGTCCTCGCTTTTCACCGTAAGCACCGAGTAAACGTCCAAGACTCCACGGTTACTGAAATTGGCAGATTTAGATGGGGAAGCGTGAGCGAAATCTAGCAATTTTCAATGGACATACACCGGGAAGGAAACGTCAGCTTCCTTGTTTGCGTCGAGTACTGCCAATTTCGTTGAGAAAGAATTTTCTCTCTTATATACGTCGATTCGTTCACCACGTAGATTCTACATAAATATAAAATATAATATACTGTCTTACCAACCAAATTTATCATTACTTCCGCAAATATTATTTTTCCACCGAAAGGACGAAGAATATTCCACGCTTCCAAGAACGTAATCGTTTCTGGGATTTTCGAGAGTGTATCTTTTAGGCAACTTCCACTCTCCCCTCTCCGAAGGGACCGACGGGGTAACCAGCTGCCGCTATCGCGCGAGAGAAGAATACGTGGCGACGTGTCGTTCCGATAGGGCTTTCAGCCCCATTGTACCCATAATGCCCACTTTAAGTGATGCATAAATGCCCTCTACGCTCGGCTTAAGGAGAGACACCCTTGTTCGGACGGGCAAGGGAAGCAAGGTTGATCTCGTATCGCTCTCTGTCTCTACCTCTCTTTCTTCTCTCTCCTTCGTATATCGTACAGAAGCACCCTTCTTTCGGCGCTTAATTCACTGTGAAAAGAACGTCATTATGCGACCGCGCGCGTTCAACGCGTATTATAATATTATCGTCGTTCCCTTTTATTACGATCAAACCGACACTTTTCTTTTTTTTTTACGTATTTCCATTTATACGTGCTAGAATAACGGAGTAGATTCGATTAATTAATCAACATCGTTTCTCTTGATAATTTCAAAGTTGCGAGATCCACTCTCTCCCTCGATGTTCATTTTCCTATGTTCCTTGGATCGTCCTCGATTTCATTATCGTTACTACGAGGTACTCGGCTTCTCGAAAAAAAAATTCCCCTCTTGTTTCCTTTCCTCCGGAGCGAAGAAAATAGCGTCTCGTTCCTTCAAATTATAATTCAGACCTTCCGTGTTTACCGAAATGAAAGAAATAATGGTGAATGCAGTCGGATAACGGGCACGCTATTGCTCCTCGTCCCGATGAAACATTCGGCGTTGGCGATGTAACGGAATGATACTGCGTTCTCGAGGATAAGACAAACTTATATTAAAGAATAAAATGCAAATGGAACGCCTCGTGGCTCGCTCGCGATACGCTCGACCATTTTCTCTTCTTTTTCTCGAGCTCCGAATTCGTCCGAATCGGAGAACATTTTGTACTCGTTGGTAGAAAAAAAAAGATAGTTTATAGTCGCTTGTCCAACGAAGAGTGAAAATTTAATACGCAGGAAGTTCGTTTTCTCTCCATCTCTCTCTTACCATCCCCTCCGTGTTCATTTTCTTCTCGCTCGCATGCAGCGAGCATTATTTCGGAGGACATCTTTTTATCCGTTCCATCCGCGAATATTGCGGGCATCCCGGCGTTAAAAACGCAGCCACTGGTGCAATTACCTCGGAAGTTTCTGCGAACAAGGCGAACTTCTCCGAGCGATAAATAAAATGTAAATGATTTCAGCGACGAATAAATTCTGACCGTCTCTCTCTCTATCTTTTTCTCTCTCAACTGGGGAGAAACGAGTCGAAAAAGAAGGTTGGGTGGTAGCTGTGGAACGATCGACTAGGTTGGAGTGCCTGGTGGTTGGATGGAAAGAGATGGGCAAGTACGTCATTATAAATGCGCTCGATGCACGCGAACCGAATGGTTTTAAGCCACAAAACTGACCGAGCTACCGACTCGATGCTCTTATACCTCTCCTTCTTCGTGTGCGTGAGTGTACACGAGTCTCTTGTATATCCAGTACGTGTTGGTCTCTATGTAAGAGATACCAGAGAACGTACACACGTGTCTCCTGGCAGTCGTGTCACGTTATCGTCACGTGTCGCATGAACCGAATGCTTCCTTCCTGAAAGGACTCCGCGTATCCTCTACGTACACTTTGACCCCAACGCCGAGGAAACTTTGTTCGATATATAGGAACGCCCGGTATAAGCTTTGTGCCTTCGGCCAACCCCGTATATGATCCATATTCGAGAGAAACCTACGGAATATTAAATTTGCCGGTGACCGGTAGTAAGCCGTTTATCGTCGCAAGCACCACGATATTCCTTGTATTCGCAGCTCGCGCGTCCCTTTTTCCGGGATAGGGTGTGTATATCTACTCTCGATTTCCACGAAGCATGCATAGGTATATTCGAATACGTCGTAGGTACGTCCTGCGATTAAAGTAGGTAGATGTAGGAAACGTTCGGTCGGAAAGGGAGGAACGAAGAATCGACGAGTAAACGGATGAACTAGGCATAAGGTACTTGAAGTTTTCGTTAATAGAGATAAATAGAACAGGATGAGAAGAAGAGAGAGGGTGAAGAACATTATCGTTCGAAGTAATATCAAGAAAATATTCAGGTATGTTTCATCGTCGTGCGGTATGTCGTAGGTACGTCCAGTGATTAAAATAGGTAGATGTAGGAAACGTTCGGTCGGAAAGGGAGGAACGAAGAATCGACGAGTAAACGGATGAACTAGGCATAAGGTACTTGAAATTTTCGTTAAAAGAGATAAATACAGTAGAATGAGAAGAAAAGAGAGGGTGAAGAACATTATCGTTCGAAGTAATATCAAGAAAATATTCAGGTATGTTTCATCGTCGTGCGGTATGTCGTAGGTACGTCCAGTGATTAAAATAGGTAGATGTAGGAAACGTTCGGTCGGAAAGGGAGGAACGAAGAATCGACGAGTAAACGGATGAACTAGGCATAAGGTACTTGAAATTTTCGTTAAAAGAGATAAATACAGTAGAATGAGAAGAAAAGAGAGGGTGAAGAACATTATCGTTCGAAGTAATATCAAGAAAATATTCAGGTATGTTTCATCGTCGTGCGGTATCGTGAGAGATAAGAAAATAAGTGGTGGCTATCGCGTGGGAAAGAGTATAGGCGAGGAGAGGGGTCGAAAATCGAGCTTTTTCCTCCTCGCATAGAGGCCGTTTTATGGCTATTTTTTCGCACATCGCTGGACCGTTATCGCGTCCACCGAAATGAGAAAACGAGGGTGGCGGCCCGCCATTATCCTCGGTTTATGAATATCGTTCGCGGGGACGACGAATGGAAATCTCATTTTTATCCACGGCGACGATAACGCGGGATGGCGTGCGAGAGCGCTCTCACGAGAGAATGTTTCCGTGCGTGTGTGAGTAGGAAGGTAGGTACGTATGGCGATCGATTCGCCGGAAGTGGAACGTCGCTCGACTCCGTTTCGCTCGGGGAGAGAGTGGGCGGTCAGATAAAGCGGTCGAAATTGTTGCTCGTCCTCGAAACTGCCGTCTCAGAATGCAGACAAGAGTGGCGTTACGTCGCAAGTATGCGCTTAATACAGCTCGTAGCTTTCGCGAAAGCCGACTGCAGTTTCACCCTACTAGGAACAACCCCCCTTGCTTTTCCCGTTACAACACCCTCTCTTCTTCTCCTTTATTTTCGGTGACGCTTGGAAGCCATGACCCTTATACGAATGTACGTTGGTGTTTATGTACCGAGCTTATCCAGCTTGAGAGGTGGAAAGAGAGAGAGGGAATGAGAGAGCATTAACGCGTTGGAGAATTTGAAAATTGCATTCCGAGCGTTCACCTAGTAAACGATGCACCTCGCAACAGCGAACGAGACAAAGCGAACCGAGCGAGTCTACCCCTCTCTCTTTCCTCCTTAGCGGTACGCCAACGAGGATAACGCAGAGGCAAAGTTGGAAATTAGGTTGCGCCGTCGAAGCGAGGTCTGGGGCATCGTTTTCGAATCGCCTCCGCGACTCCAAACTTTGCCTCGTTCCCCAAACGAATTTAGCGGGCTTCGTTGCCCCGAAAGAGTCTCAGGTGCTCGAGAACGTTCCCTATAAGGAACGTCCTACGTTATCGTTCCTGCGTGCCTCGCTTTTCACATTGTGAAAGAAGAGAAGGTGGAAGATGTAGGTTTTTTTACCCAAGAACAGGAAAATATCTTCGAACGAATACCGATGACGAATGGAAGGGTGGATAGATCGCGTAGTCGGATCGTAAAGTAGCAAGCCGTGGCTACGCAGGATTATTGTACGTACAAGAGATTTGCCGCCTCTGGCCCTTTTATACTCAGTCAAAGGGTGGCCGTGGTTGCTACGGCAACAGACAGTCGGAAGCCAGATCCTACCCTTCCATTTCCCCGGATGCAAGAGCCCGACGTCTCGCTCTTTTGCGTCAAGTGATTCTCTTGCACCGTCCTGCGATTTTCTCGGTCCTCCATCCTTTTTCCGTTGCTCTTCCTCTTTTCCCACGTGTCTTCGACTCTTCTTAGAATCTTTTCTCCGTTCTATACTCCACGGTATGGCCGTGGATTCGAGACGTGACGAGAAAGAAGAGCGCCTATATATTTTTGTCAATCTTGCCCGTTGAAAATTAGGAATAACTTCGCGTAGTAGACGGAAACGAGGTTTCGTCGAAATTCGAGAGAGATTCGTCTTTTCTTTCCCCTTTTTTCCCCGAGTTTCGCTTCGTATCCCTCTTTCTCGTACGCGACGTCGATAAATATCGTTGGAGGAAAGAAAATAAGTTGGAGAAACGATATAGAGCGTACAGGAACGAGATGACGAATCGGTTTTGTAGGAGTTCGTGCGAGAAACGCGGCTAGCGCCGAATGGATTCTTTAACACCTTTTGTCGGGTGTTGTCTCTTCTACGCGTACCGACTACGAAATAGGCACTGTACGCGTGTAAAGAAACCATATCCAAAGACAAGCAATCGTATTTTTATTGCGTAAGCAAACTACCAACGACCTAAAGTTTCTTCGTCGAGTACACCCAAAAATGTCTAATAATCACTCGGCAAGACGCGCCACGAATATTCAGGAGTGCATCAACAGGTGGTCATCCGTTTCTTTTTTCTCTTCTGCATGGTATCCTTGGTATTCGACCAAACCTGCGTATCATTAAAAAAGAAACGCGACCCGACATTCTTCCATCTCTTTTCCCAGAGATTTTTCTCTCGTCGATCTTTTCTACGAGAAACGAGCTAACGCTTCGTTAAAAATAAAAATGTTTCTTCCTACGTTTCTTTTTTTTTTTTGTTTAGAACGACAACATTCAAATGCATGAGAGACACGAGGAATCTTTTCACGTTGGATAGTTTCAACTAGTATATTTTTACGAGAGAGAGAGAGATGATCGCGCGCAAAAGTCGAGGCGAGAAAGCGCTGACTCAGGATAGCACGGCTATCGAGTTATTTCAGCGTCGAGATAAGCGTTATCCGTACGTACCATCCCCCGTCGGCCATGAATATTAACGAATCTCTCTCGAAGCGTAGTAGTACGACGGACAAGATTTGAAAGGGAATGACGGAATTGCGTTCGCGCGCGTGAGGATCCTCGAACGAAATTAATTCTCTCGCGTTATATCGCGAGGCGCGTCGCTCTCACGATTCTAGGTCAATAGAGAGACAAATCAACCGCGAAACTCGAAATTTTCTTTCTCGTTGTTCCGATACGCTCGCTGATTGCGAAATACGCGATGAGCGGGTTGAGATGGGTGGGAAGAGGGTTTGAAAAGGGTGGAATACGAATAGGAAAACTTTCCTACCGGGATAATTCGAAATTAGCGGGTCTCTTTTTACGGCAATCGACGGAATCGAGTCGCGAATCGTTTCTCGACAAATCAAATTCGAATGTCTCAGTCTCAAGAAGTTTGCCAGCAAATCGGATAAACCAGAGCGGTCTTCTCTGCGTTTCTCGCTCGTACCGTTCCTTGTCTCGGACAGCGGACAATTATTCCGCCGTTAATTGAGTTACGTGGCGGCCTAAATGCTCGATGAATATTCATATTCTCACCGTGCCACTCGTTCCACTCTCTCTCACACACTATCTCTCTCTCTTCTTCTTCGTCTCACTCTTTCTCCGTACATCTACCTACCTCTAGACGATGCAACCGCCGTTAGGAAGAAAAAGTTGTCGCGAGTTAAAAATGTAATAAAATTATAAAATTACGTTCGCTCATCATTCCGAGCGGACGCTACGAATTTCCGAGTTTCCGGTGCTCCACCCACGTGACCCTCCTCCTTCGTTCGGTGCATTCTCAACGAAAATTATTGGAACGTTCGGGGGAATAGAGAGAAATCGTTCGTTACCTCGTTTCATCGAATTTATAAAGTACGTTTCTATCGTTGCGGATTTTCGAACGTATTTTACAATTTTAAGGATTTCGAATTATAGGAAAATAGAATTACGAAAATAAGTACTTGTATTTTCTTATAAAAACAAAAAATATATTTATACGCTTATCGCGTATCGAGTTTTGTCAGGATCTTGCGCGGTAGAGTGCTTTTTGTACCGCAGACTTTGCGGCGAAAGTCTTTCTCCGTAGAAAACGCGTTTAGCGAGAAAATAATTGCGGACGGCTGGAAGACGTTCTTATCATCGGGAAAGGGAGAACGAGGAAGGAATAAGGAGCAGGGAAGCAGTCAGGCAGGAAGGAAGAAAAAGAAAGAGAGAAAAGAAGAAAAGAAGAAGCAAGGAGAGAGAGCAAGGCAAGACGAATCAACCAGATTTTTCTCTCGTTTTTCCCACTTCCCGATTTGACCGGGCTTCCTCGTTGGTCTGGGCGATACGACAAAGCGAGTCTCGGTCGTCGTTGTCGTCGTTCTCGTTGCGGGGTGGGCGGACGACGAGGTGACTTAGAGAGATTGCGATTTGCATAATGCAATTCAACGGGATCCCGTTTCAAGGAAAAGTCAAGAAGAACAGGGCAATTACAATGAAACTCCATGGGGCGCAGTGGCTTTCATGGCCCTGCTACCGGCCACCTAGACGACATCGGCTTTATAAATATTCAGCTGGTCATTAAGGTGAAAGAGACAGCGAGAAAAGGAGAGGGTGGGAAGAAAGAGAGAGAGAGACTAGCAAGGAAACGGAAAGAGGGAGAAAGAAGAAGGTAGAGAAAAGGGATAAAAGTATAGGCGAATGTATATAAAAGTCTCACGGAGTAGGACGTAAAGCTGGGAGCCCTGTTACGCGTTCTCGCGGTTTCCGCTAATTTGATTCAAAATACCGCACTAACCGTACGCCCTTTGCGTCGTATTCGAGTCCACTACCACCTCCTACCACCCTCCAGCGGTCTTCTCTTCTATTCAACCGACCAACCAGTCGGCTCTCCGCACGGCTCGTTTCGCGTCCTGGGCGATAATGCGAACATATGTATGCAATCATGCAAATGCTATGCGCGCGATACAGATTTTTTGCAGGCTGTCGGCCGAATTAAAACGACCCTGGTAGCGACGAAAGCATTTCGTAGCGATCGCGTATGAAAATCCGCTAGATGAAACCGTCGTAATTTGTTCGCTCGCTCCCATAGTTTTACTTTTCGTCGTACGCGCGCGTTGATTAATATTTACCGCTCTCGCGATTAACTTCGCGGAGGATTACGAAGCGAATGACTTTATCGCGCGAAAAAGCTTTATATAACTCGTTTCCACCAGTAGCGAAGAGAACGCAAACGGAGAGAATGTGCTGAGAAGAAATTTATATTCCGTCCTTGATTCCCGTTATCGATAGGTATATCGCCACCGAATCTTCGATCACGTTTTCCCTCGTATGTACTACGTACGTCGACGAGCGAAACGCGTAATTTTTCCGAATGCAAATGGAAGCATCGCGCAATGGCTTGGAACATCCATCAGGCATATGGAATCTCCATAATCTATGAAACTTCCGCTGAATGCGTATAGACGCGTGATAGATGGTCCCGTTCGAACGATCGCTTCTCTCGACACACCACGCTCGTTCCATGCCGATACGCTCTAACGCGTTCGTATTCCCCCACACCCTTATTCTTCTCCGTTACGACCCTCTTACTTCCATTTTCTTTCCGCCGAATTAAAAAAGCTTGCCGCGCGAAAGTCGACCGACTTCCTTTTTCCGAGAGAAAAGACGATAGACGGGTAGCATCGCGCGGGTTTCCGAGCGTAGACAATCGGCCGATTGTCTTTGTCTCTCGCGGAAAACGAGACGAAGTGAGAGAGAGAGAGAGAGGAAAAGCGGATTAAGGCGGTTGGTTAAAGAGCAGTTACCGTACAGTTTGTCGGCAAAGGAGCGGACGAAGTAGGATGAAATCTCGAGAAAGAGAGATGTAATGCGAGCTGGAGGAAGAAAAAGAGAGAGAGAGGGAGTTAGTGGGTGAGAGAGAGAGAGAAAGAGAATAGGATCGGTATCTGGAACGATGGTGGCACGGTACTACGTGGAAGCTACGTAGACTCGTTCCACCGGCTCAAAGTACGTCTATAAGTAGCTTCGGGTCCAAGGTAAAGCGAGACAAGGAAGGAGCCCCTCTTCGAGTAGGTATATGGCTGCCTGGAGCGCGTACCGCCGACGCCACTGCAATAGCAGAAACTGTCGAGTTAAGTAACTGCCGGTACTTACAGTAAGTTCGCGCGCAATGAGACCGCCTACATAAATACACCTAATACACTCGCCTCCTTTCTAACCTCCCTACAATCCCCTTTTCTCCATCTCCTTCCTTCCTTCTCGCTATCCTTTCCAGCTCGAACGCGTAGCCCGGTCGTACCCTTTCCCTCTTGTTTCGTGGTAAATTCCCTCGGTGGCGAGCCTTTTGGCGCGATACGACGTTATGTGGCTTCCGTGGCTCTCTTTTCCTACCACGAGCTTCGACGAACAAAGCTCCTTTTAATTGTCCCACCCACCCCCTTCAACCCCACGTCTTCTCATTCTTACTCTCCTTTGAATCTTGCCCTTTGCAAGAGGTAATCGTAATGGATACGCCCTTACACCCTCTCTTTTTCCCTCTTTCGAGTAGTCGAATAATTTGCACGGTGCATCGACGACTTTTACCATCCTCCCGAGTATCCTGGATGATCCTACGTAAACCGGAAGAGCACTCCTACCTCGAGTGAAGAGGGCGTGACAAACAAATGCACGACGTCAGCCTAGTATGACACTCTTCTGCCGTGACTGGGACGACTCGGTGAGGAACGCGAAAGAGGGCGCGCGCCTGAGGATGGTTCAGGCGGGAAGGGTGTCTGAGAGAAAGAGAGGATGGTTGGAGAGAGAGGGGATGAAAAGTAGAGGATCGTAGAAGCCGTGCTCAAGTAGACAAGGGACACGTCAGCCGCCATCCTTCTACTCAGCCTTTTATAGATTATTCACGTACAATGGTTGCGTGACAAGTGGCTCGGTACGAAACGCGCGCAACCCGGAACGATAGATCCGTGCGCTACTCTTCTTTTTATGTTCTATCCTAGAAGAGGTAAGAATGCTCGAGAAAATCACGATTTTTTCGTCTAGAATGCATCGAAAGCGGTTACCGCGATTTCGTCGTGTTTCATTGTTGAGTAAATATTATAAAATGCTTGGTTTTTAGTTATAGGGATTGGGAATTTTTGTAAATAATTTATTGGATAGATAGAATATAGTCTAGTCTTTTACATTTTAAAAACCAGGCCGACGAACTCGCGTACCTCGGCACGTCGATCAACGTTTTAACCGCACGTGACAAAGTAAAAGGAAAAATCTGGTTGAACGTCGCAGCCGCGCCTAAAAAGCTTCCCTTCGCGACGATCGGGTTACGTAAGAAAAGCGCTCTTACGTAAGGAACTTATAGCCGACTCGTACTTAACGAGCAAACTTCATTTCAAAGCGCTTCCGAGTCTTATCTCTTCGTAAAACGCTGTAGCCATTCGAGGAGGAGTAGCTTCTCGCTCGATTCCTATCGCTCTTCGTCTAATGGCTTCCGAATTCCGATTGCCCTCGAGCTCTAATTAATCTGCACCGACGATACCACGATGAAATTGATAAACTCTTTCTTCAGCTCGAAGGATTCGAGCTTTCATTTCTTATCCTTCTCATCCCCGTTTTCTCTTCACCGTGATTTCGACTCACGGCAAGAGGTTTTATCTCGAACGACATCGTAAACGTAAAAATGGTAAAGAGCGTATGAGAATGGCTCGCGTTCGCCATAGTCGTTTCCCTATATGCAAATGTTCTTTTGCCTGTTGCCGTGGCCCGCCGTTTTTCTCGATGTTTCGTGTTTCACCGTTTTGGTGTTTTAATGTTGATTGGACGACTGCCGATTCAGCGGGTGTTCGTTTGCCGCGATTGTTATGTCGACAGTGCTGCTGCTGCTGGCCTGTTTCACCTACGATGGAGCCATGGCAGACTCTACGTTCGAGCTGGTCGAGCGAAAATTTTTGAAAATTCCGCACGTACGCGAGCCGACGTAACGCCGCTAAACGTTGGATTGGTTTATCCTTCGTACAAAAGTCGCCAAAGAATTTTCAAGCTCGTAAAGTCGACGACGGGTTTACGACGCCGCAATGTTCGACCGTCTTTGGAAATATTCATGGAAATGAAATTCGATCTGTATCGATTCGTCCCTCTCCTTTTATTTTTCATTTCGTTCTTCCCGAAAATCGACGTAGATATTAACGACCCTCGCTTAATTACCGTTTCACGTAGAGAGCTTTCGGTTTTACGTTTGAAAACAGGAATTATCTCGCAATTAACCCCGCTACGCTTTCGGCTATCCTAGCTTCTAATCATCTCTGCGTACGTCGTTCGAAGACCATTACTCCCCGAGCAAGCCGTCGGAGTTCTATCTCCGACGTATCTAATAATAATCGGATAATTCTATGGGGAAGAGCGACACGTGGTTTCTAGACGATCCTAATTAATTCATTAACGATGATAATCGACGCGTCTTTGGTAACGTCCGACGAGGTATTCTTGGACAAAAGGATAAATAATAGATATTCTTTTTAGAAGAAAAACACATGAAAATCAGTTGGACCCTTCGTCGTGGATTTTTCTAAGCCGGCATATTTCAAACTTTCGCGAAATCCATATTTACGTGTAGGGTTGGCATGCGAGTTAAGAGATTTACGACATATTATATCGGAGACAGAGCGAAATTCCATCGGCGTTTCCTGCAAAGTTCTCGACGATTTACGCCGCCATTCCCATACGCGAAGTATATCTGCTCCCGTCCATACGTTTATTTCCTTCTAACCGTCTGGATATATAGTATATATGCAAAGGGATCGAAAGGGAGAGAAGAACTCGAAAAGGGAAGAAGAAAGACGAGCGGTTGTAGTCGAATCGGGCGTATCGCGTGCCACGGATAGAGTCGATAGGAAAACGTTTCATGCATTTTGCCTTCGATCATGGCCGACAATGCCCGAAGGTCGCTAAATCGTGGAATTGCCGTCGCTCGGAGAGCTACCACCGGAGTTACTCAAACCAAAATTCAATTCTTACTTGACTCTTTCTTCGATCGTCTCTCTGTCTCTCTTCTCCAACAAAGATTTAAAGGAAGAGGAAAGAATATTTCATAGAATTCTCGAGACGATCGTCGAGCGCAAACGAGTGGATATTCCTCGAGATGTGGGAAGAAAGAAGAGAAGAAACGGTAAGACGACGAAAAAGTCAATGGAAAAGGCGTATCGAGTCTGAAAGGTCCGAAAGGGGTGGGGGCGGGATTGGCGTGTTCGGTTCCTAAAGCATGTGTGCCCCATAAATAACATGTAAATATTTTCAATAACTGCCGAGGCAGTCCTGGCATGAAAAATGCAAACCGCTTTGCGTCCGTTCCTCGCTGTGCCGCCACTCTATCGGCCTGCAACGCCGAATGCTCTCTCTCTCTCCCACGCATATACACGTTTTCCCTGCTACCACCCTTCCTCCGCAAACTGTCTTTTAATATATCTGTATACACGGTGTCCCGCGTAAAATTTATGGGCCCGCTTGCCGGCCGATATTTGTTTCACTTAAGCGTCGCGACTTTGGCCCTCATCCTCCGCTACCGCCACACTCGACTCCCTCGACTTATCTCACTGTTGGGAAACGTTCGTTTACGCGAGAGAGCGCGCCTTCGCGTGTGCACGCGAGAGTTCCACTGCACCGGATATGAAAAAGGGCCACTATGTCACCCGGAATAGTCTTATATACCCGTCGAGTCTTGCATTTTCCTATCTCGCCTTCCGTAAACTCGAAACGAAAGGTGCACGGAGATTACGAGAGTCGTCCCAGGAGCGTGGAAAAGAAAATTCGAGAAAAATTATGCCGAAGCTACCGAAGGTCTCTACGAGCGGTACGATTTTGTTTATATTCACCCTTTGGTCGGTCGCTCAATGCTTATTGCTTTCGTTAAGCGTCGAAAGTCATTGTTGTCTCTACGCATTCTCGACAATCTGCTTTTGTTTACCCGCTTTTTTCCACGCGCGCCCGTCGACCGTGTCAGTTCTCCCGATAACGTCGAACCGTCACGTCCTGTATTTTTATGCTCCTATGGCAGTCGATTTATTTCGTTCGAGGATACGTAAGCATTTCAGTTATTTTTTTTTTTTTTATCTCTACTATTTGACGATAACATTTTTATCTTCCTTGTTACAGGGGCTTTGGATTCATCACGTTTGCAGATCCCGCGAGTGTAGACAAAGTGCTGGCGCAGCGTAATCACGAGTTGGACGGAAAGAAGGTTAGTTATATGTACCTGTATCTTTATTCTTTTTTTTGTGTTTTAATAGAAATCGAACGACATTTACCGGGAAACAACGAAAGATCTTGCAGTTTCGCATTCGAATCAAAATTATCGTCGAAACTCTCTTCTTCGACGCTCGATTACCCTTTATGTAAATATTCTTCCACGTTGAAAGTATCGAACGAGCGTAGAGTCGTAATTTCCAGCTGGAGCGGCCGTTAAAAGTTTCCGGTTACGGTACGTCGACTATCTTCGAGTCCACGTTATACGACTCGCGACGCGTTGAAAGCTGAATTCTCCTCATTCAACGCAGCTCGCCGGTAAACGTATGCATGGCGACTTAATAGAACGGAAACTGGAAGATAATACTTAATCGAAAAGACGACGACTGGATCGTTAGGAAAGAGCGAGCTTCGTGCGAGAGCTGCAACGTTCGCGATTCTCGTATTCTATTACGCACTAATTAGGGGATCATTAGCTCGCCACGACTAACAACCACTTAAGGTCGCGCGACACGAATAAAGAGAGAAGGATGAAACGTGTTGAGAGATGAAAGAACGTCAGTGTGGCTGAGTTTGTGTGTACGTGAGTCTGGAAGTTTTGAATCATGGAGAGTATGGAAAGAAAGACGAACGACGCATCGGCTGTCCGTAATCGTTCGTTCGAACGCGGCCGGTATGAGAAAAATGTATAAATTGTTGAACCAGCAACCCCTGCCCTCTCTTTCTATCGTTTCGAACGCTACCGTCTCGTTCGCGAGAACCAACGTTAAATGTGTGTCGTGAGAGCAATTAATTTTCCACGTTCGACCCGAGTCTCTCGTTTCGATGTAATTGAAAGAACACGCTGCGAGCTAATTGATCAAACTGATAGATAAATATTGCATGCGCCTACGTATTACGTATGTCGCGGCTCGACGCGATACGGGAATGAAAATAATTATTGCAGAACTCGGGAGAAAGGTTGGAAAAAAGGGGGTGGTTGCGACGATTGTGAGAAACTTTTTGTTGGTAGCTCGTATCTTTGAAATTAAGATTGATATAAACCAATTTTGATTAATTGAGTAGACAACAAAATATACCTTGGGAAAGAGTGGCTTGAAAGAGCCACTATCATTTACACAGTAATTTTCGAACGAATGTTGGACAAATTATAGTTTTTAAGTAGTAACACTGTTTGCTAATTAAATTAGCAAAAACTTTACTAGTTTTTCAAAAACTAATTCGTTCAACATTCGTTCAAAAACTACCGTGTAAATGATAGTGGCTCTTTCATGCCACTCTTCCCCTATTGCATCGAGTCATAAATCATTTTCGTTTTTGGAATCAATTTGCAACCGTGCTTTTATTATCTTAATAATATATTTTGACGATCGGACTTGATAAATGGTAACGAGCCATTGCAAATATTTAATGAACGAAGATTGATAAATAATAGTAATAAAACGGAAATTACTCATGATTCGACCTAATATATAATACGGGAATAGCAAAATTCTATCCGTCTTAGTACCCGCAAATTAGAAGGAAACTCGTCGACATTGGTAGAAGAACGTGCTCCTGACAATAAGCTCTCGTTCCTGGCAAACACGAGTCTCTCCTTGCGGAGTGCTCTTCGAGGAGGATCGAGGAGATACGATTCCGTCCGGGATAATATCGTAAGGTGGAAACGGAGTCGGCTAGAGGCAGAGAGAAATAGTTGCGGACATTAGCTGTCCACGATAGCGTAAGTACGCGTAAGCGCCACCCGTCGCGGAAAGTACGCCACGAATACGTATTAACCGGCAGTCTACGGTGCTCTTGTTATATCCAGGACCCACATAAATTTCGTGTAATTCGCTCGCCTAATGCAAATTGCGAAGTAAGAGAAAGAGACAAGAAGAAGGGAGAGAGAGAGACTATGGTTTATTCGATAGAATATACGCTGTTGCATACGAGAAATGATATTCCTTTTTCTTTCTTCTCGTTTGAGAAGACAAAGAAGGAACGTGGTGAACAAGAAAAAAAAAATAAAAACGAAGGACGAAGAAGAGAACGAGACCATAGGTAGCTTGTTGATAAAAGAAAGACAGTCAGAGAAGTGGTACCGCGTCTTCGTTGTTGTCTCTCGTCCACTGGCGAGTTTCGTCACATTAATTAGCGGATCGCTCGTCTCGCTCGCGTTAATGAACACTCTTGTGCGATTCTCGTGAGGGTCCTCGTCTCGTGTTGCGCGTGTGAAAAAAAAGAAATGTGACAAAGGTTTGAAAGAAGCTGCTACCTACCTGGCCCGTGTAACTCCTCCTCGTGGATAGATCAGAAACTGTGAAGTAATCTCGTGTTGTATAAAGCTCCCTGAGAGGGAGAAAGAGAAAGGAGAGATGGGAAAGAGGGTTGAAAAGTAAGAGAGAGAGGAAGAACGTGGTATAATGAGGTTACGTAGATCCACGCGAAGCTTGGAATTACCAAAGGTAAGCCAGCTTGGAGTAAAGAGAAGAGTGAGCTCGGTATCGAACAGAATTCTTTCTATCTCGTGCAAAATTTCGAGTGGACGCGTTACAACGACGAACTGAGAGAAGTTCAACGACGAGCTGAGAGAAGTCATCGTCTTAAGATCGTATATAGGTATCATGGTTGCTAGGAATCGATAGGGAAAACGACGAGTTTAACGATGCTTAACGATGGACGATCGTATGTAGGCAACAGGAAGAGCGAGCGTATTTCGGAAAATCAACGGTAGTTCACGGAAGAGCGATTTTGCGAATCGATGCAGTGGCGCTTCTCTCTATTTGGTCGGGACAATGATTTCGCAACGTGCCGCGTAAGCGACTACGGCGGAACAATGCTGATGGCCGATCAGAATGGCCGTCAGATTGCGCTTAATCGGGCTGAGTCCTGATTAAAAAATGCACGGATCGCACGGCCCGTAGCCCGCGCATCCTCATTTACGTTCCGTTTAATCTCGCCGCTGGTACCGGAAGTGGTTAAATCGCCCGAAACCCGAGCGTATTCTCTCTCGCTTGCTAAAAGAATCATCCTTTCGATTCGCGTGCCTCGCGTTGTTCGGCGTTATAGGGGAGAGGTGGGATGAAAGGGATGTTGCAAATATCTTGTAGATGGAAATTTTGCTCCCGATGATAGTATTTTTTTTTAGATATTTTTCCAGCCGTATTCGCATGCAGCTTAAAGTCGTTGTTCTTTTAAATATTGTAGTAATGCAATATTGGAATTATTTAGACAGAAGTAATATTTTTTTTTAGTTTATCCTTACGTTTTTCGAAGTGCTGTTATTGTCGATAATTTCTTCCCTTCTTAATTGGACAGGTATTAGATTTGACATTAATTGAATGTTTAATATTTAAATAATTGTTGATTAGATTTTCAAATTGGTTCTTATATTTATGAAAAGGGCTACAAGGAAGATTGCATATCATCTTGAATATGAAAATAATACGTTTTTGATATGTTTGATTAATTTAAGAATGATATTTCACTTTTTTAATTTCGTGGTTTTTTAAATGGGCATGCTAGTTTTATATAACTTGTTTTTATAAATATGTTGACAATAGAGTAGTATTTAATATTGATGAAGAAACAAATTGATAATATCGTGATTTTGATACCCGGAGAAATGATATTAATATTATCCCGTGTAATTACGCTGTCCCATTCATGCATATCGATCTCCCATTCAATATAGCCAATTCACGAAAAAGGGATAAAATGGACTTTACAAAAAAAAATGAACAATAGAACAGGCAAATAAAGAGAAAATTTTTATAGTATCGAGTCCAATTAGAGCTACATCGCTGACCTTTCTAATCTTACCAGGCAAAAGTAAAATGATCAGTAATTTTGTTTCAATCTTATTCGAAACGAAAATGCCCATTTACCCCACGTCTCCGTCGCATCGGCATCTCTTTGTGATTACATTTTTACTCAAAATTATAGCTTGGAATTCCTTTAAGGCCATAAATCGTGCGGAACATCGAATATCGTGGCCATTCACGATTCATCTTTAGTTTCATTATTCCTAGTTATTACGATTTACACGCTACGTCGTATAATCGTATTTTCATACAAGCGAAAACGCTATTGCATTCTCCTAGAACCACGGAACGTTAACGAAGAATATTTCTCGAATTATACTTTGCGTTCTTCTTTCTCTCGTACCTATTATCAAAATTATCATTAACCAGTATCGTTTCTGATTCGTCTTTCTAAAATGAAAAAGCTCGCGTAGGTATTTTAATATTCGAAGAGACATAGACTATGCGTTCAGTTTTTATATTCCCGCGCGAAATTAAAAGCTTATTTTTTCGATTATCGGAGAGACCATCGAGTTTTTTCGGATTATACAGATACCGAGAGCGTCCCGGTGGTCAGTTTTTAACCACGTTTTTTTACAATTATGCATCATCGATGGTGAAAACGTTCGCGACGGAACGATGGCGTTATCCGATCGCGGAATGAATCTAACGCCTTCTGGGATTTTGCGTACGCGATAATGGAGGCGTCCGAGCCTCATTAACATTTTGATTTATGAGCAACGAAAACGATGCTTTCGCGGCAACAAATTGCATTCCTAAATTCGACGGACTCTCGGTGCTCCGGTGTGCACCATTGTCGATAAAATGGATAGGAAAAACTAAAAAACAGAAGAGAAACAAAGAGAGAGAGAAGAAAAAATAAGGAGAGCGTCATATCGTAGTAAATAGACTTGGCAAAGTTGATTCGTGTGGTCAAAGCTTTGTTGGAACCCTTCCACGTTCCATCGTTAAATTATAATAGTCTTGTGGAATTGACATTTACGAAAGTTCGTAATCGACTTTTGATGATACCCTCTTGGTATAGAATCTCGAGCCAGCAGGTGCATACTCTTCTTGGAAATTTCGAAGATCGGTCAGTATAATTGAGCTAAGATCTCTCTCTCTCTCAATTTGGGAACGAGAATCAGTTCAATCGGTTTAATTTCAAGAACTCTAAAGCGCATTAACTTTTCTCTCGCCTTTTGGCAGCATCGAATCTCCATCGTCGATATCTTTGCGAGCGTTTAAGGCGAGCTTCGAGGAGCAAGGATATAGCTCGCGGTCGGTGATGCACGAAAGAGAACGTTGAAAAATAAGCAACGTCGCTCATCCGTGGAATAATTTATTTGGAGAGCCCGAAGCCACTAAGTCCTGTGGAAATTGTCTGCACTCCCTTACAAAACTCCGGCTACCCTTGGTTTTTCTCTTCTTCCAGCGTCGCGCCCCTCTCGTCGGGCCACCCTCCAAGAGTTGGAGAACCCGCATACCAGGTCCTCCGAACTCTCTCCGCGCATTTCTTTCTTCTTTCCTCTCTCTTTCTCTATTTTTCTCTCCTTCTCCGAGTGAATCAACAATACGAGAAGCGTCCATTGTCGAATGCTTTTAAATTTGAAATACAAACCGTCTGCCTTATCCGTCGCTTCTCTACTTCCTCTTTCACCTTCTCATCCTACCAGCAACAGCAGCGACGTCACAGTGGCATGCGCGTCTCCCTTTCGAAAAGGATTTTTCATTCGCATTTTCCTTTCTTTATCTCTCCTTCTCTACGTCGACACGCGCGACTTTCTCACACCCTCGACTTGCTCGCGAGCACGCTATATAGCTATATTTTTCAATTATCTCTCGACTTCAGGTTGCTGGGCGCATCTTGTAAGCGAGAAAAAAGAAAAAGGAAAGATTCGTGGAAACGGAGAAAAGAAAATTATCTTAGCGCGACGCTCGCCGCGAGCATCGAATCGAGGAGATTCGAGAAACGATTAGAAACAGAGACAGATAGGTAAAGCAAAAGATTGAAGAGACCTTACTTCACTATTTCTCACCATTCTTTCCATAAGAACGTATATCTTCGAGTCTACCTCGTAAAAACCCTAACGTCGTATTAATATTTCCCAACGAATTTATGTTCTGTTCAATTTAAAAGCGTTCATTAAAAAAGTTCGTAAGCTCTCGAGAAGTAGGAAACTCTTCGCGGATAGACCAAGAGAGAGAGGAAAATGCAGGGGGGGTAAAAATTGCTCACTTTTAAATCTTGATTTAGCAAAGTTTACCGTTTGCGGTTTATGAAGATGTATTCCAACGCTTTGTCGAGAAAGTTCCGGTTATCATGTCCGCGAATTAAACTGATAGAGCCGCGCCGCAGCATCTGTTGCCCGTGGTTTAATTCATTTGCTCCTTAAGTCGCGTATTACTTAAAGTACGAGCAACACGACGAAAGTTGGAACGTATCGAGGTGTCTAGGGATCGCAGAAAAAGCAAAGGAAACCCACGGACGGTCGGAGAGAGTTGGGAGAATAGAAAGGACGAATTTATTCCAACGCTATTAATGTAAATTTCTTCTTAGGGAAAATTTCTCGCGCACTTCTAGCAACGTAACAAATTGTATCGCCATAAATGGAGCATACTCTCTTCGTGGAGAAGACTAATGCGTTTCGTTCCTTCATCGCGCAAGGGCGTGATATTTCATCGGGAAGCATCGTTTCGATCAAACATTAGTCATACGTAAAGCGCACGTCGCTCAACAAACTTAAGAATGATTTTCGAAGGTTCCTCGTCACTCACACGCGGACGTAAGAACTCGAACCCTCCCTTTGCGTTGCCTCCCTTTAATGCCTCGCCCTCTGATTTCCGGCTTCGAGGAAACACGATACCGTTAATGGCTCGTAACATCAGCGCCAACTTTTCCGCGTAACCTCTTTTCCTGTCAAGGAATAAACCATCCCTGTTTGGTTTAGCTATCCTCCGAGAGAGAAAAAGAGAGAGATAAAAATAGAAAATTCGTAGGCAGGAAACGTTCCCTTTTTTTTTTATTCTTTGGTTATTAATCATACCGAAAGGAGATTACGTTTCGCTACTTCGCACTTTTTCAGGCTTCTTTCGTGGTATGACATGGCAAAAAAGTGTGTCACACGACGACTATATTTAGCGCAACCCTGTTTCCGACGGTGCTTTGAACAGAGAAAGAAAGAGAGAGAAAATTTAAACTAGCACTCCGATAAAGCAGATAAAATATATAAAACGAGAAAGGGGAAATGTTACGGGAATGGATAAAATATATACAAATATATCGCACCCGATCAAAATCGAAAATCCGAAAATCGAGAGCGAGAAATAGATATTCCAACGGTGGATTTCATAATTTGACGAGAAGAGTGGGAGAGACATCGGCTCGTACGTGTTATACCGGAATTGTTGGCTGGAGTTTAAAAACAAAACGATTTGCATTTGCGTTTACGCAGTTCTCTACAAATAATATTCACTCGGCGCGCTCTGGTACACGTATTGCTAGTAAGTTTGTCCACATAAATCAGTCATACCCAACGTGTAAAGTGACATGGAAATGAAATGCCAGGAAATCCTAACGCGCGAATCAGCTGATTTATGCGGTGTGAATTAAATTTTAAAGCGGCCAGCGGTAGATATTTCAATCGCCGGTGGTACGTAACATGACGTAGAGAAATCTCCGCTCCCTCTCTCTCTCGTAAAAGAGAAAACGTAGATAGCAGAGGTATAATTTATTCCTCGAACGTAACGAAATCATCGTGGCTAAATTATTATACCTCGTGTTCTCTTTTGTGACGTTAAAAAAGTGTCAGCCCTTTTTGTCCTTTGTTTCCGTGGAAGATTTAAGGAGATATCGCTTTGAAAATTCCACGAACTAATGGACCGTACGATCGAAACGCGTGTAGGGTGTTAGAGAGAGAGAGAAAGGCGCACGTTGCGCGCGACGCCCCATCGCGAGTGTGAAATACCGCGAACACGCTACGTGCACCAGGTACCATCTGTAGCGGCTTATGAAATATAAATAATTAGTATGATATATAAGCGGGCTGTGGCCGGGTGTTCCGAACGCGATATATATCGACCTGGTCCGTGCCTTTATTTCGAGAGAGCCCAGATTTTACACGGTAAATTAACCTTCCCACTTGCGATTCGTATCCTTCAACTTGGAGAGAATTAATGTCGAAGGGGACGAAGTTTAAGGAATTTTCTTTCCCTCAAAATTTATTTCTTTTAATAGCACCCGCCATGGATGAATGAACGAACGGCTCGATATTCCGATCGTTTCTTTTTTCTCTCTTTAAATATCACGTTTATTCGCAATACGCGTGAGAAACGAGCAAGACGTCGATGATGATCCATCCTTTACGAGTCTAGAGAAGAGAAAGAAACGATATCGAGTTTCGGTTCTACGAATCGAGCCCTAAAAGGTTCATAGTTGTTCTTTCTTCGACGAAACTCGAGTATCTTTTTGGACCGGACTCCATGCAAAAGATAATTTTCTTCCGTGAATTTATCAGCATTTTTCGACTACTTTACGTGAAAATTGCTTTCAGAGAAAAATATATGCGTCCCTATTTTGTCATTATTAAAGGAGATCCACCAAGCGAGTGGAGCGCTACGGGGAAAACCAATTTGTACGTTCGCACCGCGTCCATTCCACCAGCCCGAGAACTAAATATTGATGAACTTCGGCGAAAAAGAAGTATCCATTTATCAAAACGCTCGGTGGAAGTTTGTTGGCGGGGTGCTGACGTACGATACCTTTACTTGTACTCGTCGCGGAGTCATTACAGAAACGCCGGTTTTCATGTATTTCCCGAGCTGCAATCAAAAACCACTTGGCGGTCTCATAAAAAGTCCGCGCCGTAAGCCGAGGCACGGAAACGGCGCCATCGGTGAATGAAAACGAAGATCGGTGGATTTCCGGACTGAAGGGTAAAGTTAAGGGGCTGCTGGGA
Source organism: Ancistrocerus nigricornis (assembly GCA_916049575.1). Taxonomy (NCBI): domain Eukaryota; kingdom Metazoa; phylum Arthropoda; class Insecta; order Hymenoptera; family Vespidae; genus Ancistrocerus; species Ancistrocerus nigricornis. The sequence goes on from OU696667.1 coordinate 26,444,022, forward strand.
CTGGAGCTATTACTCGTACCATGAGAGAAAAGGGAAAGAGAGAGAAGATACCGCGAGAGACCGAGCATGTATTTGTGAATTATTTTGAAAATCGTGCTGACGTTCGATGTCTGAATTTTTTCCTTATTTCTTTTTATATACCTGCATCGAAACAAAGATGAAATCATACGTCATAAAAAAATCTATGAACGAGCGTCGAAGCAGAAATGGCTCTGTCCGGTAAAGCAAGGAGAAAGAGAGATAAAAGTATGCATATATACGTTGCATATTGGCCCCCTAGCATCCCTTTCTCCCTGTCTCCCCCTCTATTTTCCTCTTTTGCTCTCTTCAACTCGCTTCATAGAGCCACATGCTCGGACGATCCATTTCCAGATTAAACACGCGTAAAACTCCACTCTCGTGCGGAGGACTGCGCACACAAGAAGTGTGTCTCCTACTCTCTCGGCCCCTCGCCTCGACTGTTCCAACCTCCTCTTCACCCCCTGTCCTCGTCTCTGCCTCCACCACCTACGTCTTGTTCGCTTTTTCGTGTCTCTCTTTTCTTCTCGACGCGCAGAAACATTCCTATCCCGTTTTGCGTACGAGCGTAAACAATAATGGACGACGTTTCGAAAAGGGAGTCGCATGGAAGAATATTCTATAGGGTTAAAAGACTCGTCCGAGACAAATCCGTTCGTCCGTGAAACAATCGCGATGTCTCTTCTATAGACGGCCGTCTACAAAGGTATATAGATTTCTAGCGAAGAGGAATACGAACGCGAACGTAAAAGTCATGCTACTCGATGTCGCGTTAGTATCACCTTCCACGTGGTTTAGAAAAAAATTTCTGAAGCTCTGCAGTTGCTATCTGATTCTGATATCGGTTTATTTTAAATAAAAAATATGTCATGATGTCTGATTCGAAGTTTATACAAGATTATTATCCCTTTGCCTTATAATGTCGTCTGAGACTCGTTGTACAAATTCCGAGACTAGGATCAAAAGCACGAGTCAAATTCATGGTTCAATTCTTCCAAGTTTATTTTTCTTATTTATTTGCTTTTTACTATTCATTAGTCTCTATTTGGACAAGCTTATAATTCATTTTTTCTAAATTTCAAATATTAATTAGATTTATTGTCGAATTAAATCATAAAGCAAGGGGTTAAAAGAATTATTAATTTCTATCCAACGTCGATTTAAATCTCTGTCTAAATCCTTCAAAAGAAGACAGTTACTCTTTCTAATGAAAACCAAGAATATCTTCTCGTGAAACATTTGTCCGTTACCGAAAGTGACGCTTTCGAAAAAATGATCTTCGACAAAGAGCGATGTTAAAAATGTCGTTGTAAGGCCAAGGTCGGAAGTAACATTGATCGTAAAGCTAATGAGACACCCGGTACGTGTGTGTGTGTAAGCGGAGCACGCCTCAACCAAACGAAAGAATACATACCTACATACGAAAGTAGACCGTTCGTATGAATGCGAGCGAAGAGGTAGAGTGGGGGTAACGTGACGACGCGAGAGAACGTGCGCGAGGAATTGAAAGCACGAAGGCTCATCGAGAACGGTACGATGAGCGAGAAAGAGGGAAAAGGGTGGAAGATGGAGATAAAGAGAGATAGAAAGGCTGTTTAAAGGGCCCGAGAGTAAAGTTTCTCTCCGGTCTCTGTGTGCCGCCGCTGGGAAGGAAGGAAAAAGGGTGATTTAGTAGGGATCTATTGAGATAGGTTGGGTATAGAAGAAGGCACGTATTAACGCATCGTAATTGCGAGCGCCGCGATTATTTTCAACGTTTCTTTTTCTTCCGAATCACGTTTATTTCGCTGACGACCAACTTTTACTCGATCTCCGTTCATTCGTCGTCGCAGCCATTTCATCCCTTCGCGTGAAACCATCTGTGAGAGAAGGAGGTGGAATAGCAAAGAGGAAGGAAACACTGTGGAGGAAAACGGACGAGAGATGTCTGGAGAAGAGGAGGAAGGAGAAAAAAATGAATAACGCGCGAGGGATAACGGCTTCTCGAGCGACGTATACCAATTTGAGTAATGGCTCGTTCGAGGTCGACCGAAGGATTCGGAGCGGAGCAACGAAACTCGAATCTTTTCGAAAGGATGATGGAACTTTTGCCCTTTTGAACGTACAACTTTTTGGCTTCTCCACGCGCGAATGAGATGATAGTCGTGCTCGGTCACGGTAACCGTGTGCTTCCTAGCGAATAAATAAGAAAAAAAAAATGCTTGGAGGTTCGTTTCTTTAACGCTTCGTTGGTACGGATTGAAGAAGATACAACGTATATATGAAGCAAAGGAATCGAACAAAAGAACGTTTCGTAGCAAGGGAAATACAAGAAGGATTTTAATTGCACGCTAATTTCGAGGGTAGGTATAATATCTCGGAGAAAGCCAGAGGAGCCGCTTAAGCGTTAGATTTAAGTAATCGTCCCGAAGTCGACTTTAGCCAGGAAAACTCGAGACACCCTATCGTAACAGGAATTTCTGTCCCCATCGACAAAGTACAATAATCGAAGATGGAATCCAACGGCAGGCGTCGCGTGTACACTTTCCCACGAAGTGGAAGTTGGTTACGGACTTTGGAATCAACCGGGGGCCACTCCGAACCGACTACACTGGGAACCTAAAAGGGTGTTGTCGATTATCGAAGTTGAAGCTTGCCAGCTAATTGCGTAGTTCATCGGCTTTGCCCATAAATGTCCGAATTATTGGAAACACTCGATCGATGAGTGTTAAATACACGGGGACCGCTTCAAAGCCATTTTGTGGCACCTTACCACGAAGGACCAATGGATTTCTACGCGAGTTTAGAGATTGCGCACTTTGTATCCACCGCGAGACTTTGCCTCAATTTCTACGCGTAGATTCGGTACGTTTCAACGACGTAAACGAGGTAGACACACACGTTGGGTGTGCGGCTTCGAGCCAGTCGCTGTGATTTCGCGTGTAGTCGAAGATATTTGTGGGTGAAATCAAAACAAAGATGGATAGAACAGCAGGAGAGAGATGAAGATAGAGAAGAAGGAAGAGAGAGAGAGACGTTGTTGTTTCGGTCGCTTAAATAATTCATAAGCAATATCGTACCGTGGTCACGGTCACGTCTCGGCTTCCCTTCTGATTGGCTCGAATTTACGATCCATTGTCGCCTGATTGGCCACGCTTGTGCGACGGATGGTGGCTTCGTAAAGAAAAGCACTTTATCGTCTGAAAGCATTGACGTGCCAAGCGGAATACCGTGGTACGCGAGAGCAAGAGAGAGAGAACGAGAGCGTGAAACGCTTTCGGTAATTTCTCGGGGACTCCCTGGCGTCCCTTTTCCTCTTTTCTTCAGCTTTATTCGTTTCTCGATTCGGTTCCATCGCGCTCTTCGTACATTCCGTTCCTGTGTGCGGGAGGAATTTCGTGAGATATTTTGCAACCATAGAGAATCGATAGAAAAGGTCGCTTATTTATATTTCTCAAATATGTCTCCCGCCGCCCTTTCGATCGGCTTTCGTTTTGTCTGTTTTGTACATACGTAAGGGTGCACGATTTACCGTTTCCAAATCGAAACGTGTGCCGTTCGTGTGCACACAGAGAATAGTCGACCCGAAGAAAATATTTCTCTCTTTCTACCAGCGAGAAAGTGGAATTCGTTGGAAATACATACGCGTTGAAAGTGAATTCTCGATAGGAGGAAGAATCAAAGGGTCTACTTACGAAGGATCGTACGTTTAGCGATCGATGGACCGAAAAAGGGGATACCACAAACGAGACAAGCTTTAAACAGATTTAATACTTTCGATTTCTGAAATGTTTCGATGGCATCGCGGGTTCCGCGAAGAGAAATTATGCCCTGTACACGGGGGCGCACGAGTTGCAATTTCACTTCGGTCTGGTGGACCTTGTTGTCCGTGACACTTTGACGCAACTCCGGACAGAGAACGGTGTCCAGAGGGCGCCTGTGTCGGGCAGTTATGAGTTGCTTAATTGTTTTGTCACTGTTCGTCCGTTCTCATCGTGTCCCGTTGGTTCGTCCTCGTCATCCTTGCTGTTTCTGCCGCTATTATTACGTCGCGGTAGTTCCCGCTCGCAGGAGTTCCCCGGAATATCTCGAAATCGTTTCCAGAATAGTGCGAGGTTTATACCTTGACGGGTTATCCTAAGGATTCCACGGACACACAAAATCGATACTTATTCTACCATTGTTTGCTCGGGAAGAGGCTCGACGGAACCAACTAGAAGGCTTCGGACTTCTCCGGATTGCTCTCACACATTCTCTATCCATCCATCTATCTATCTCTGTCGTTTACTTTCTGTTCTTCACGGTGTAAGCATGTTCCGTAGTTATTGAACAAACAGTTAGGGTGACGCGGGAAAATATGTTTGGCGCTAGTACGTTCCAGTGTCTAGACGATATTCAGAATGCGTACGATCGTTTAGAGAAGCACAGTCACTTTTTTTTAAAACATGAGGAAGCTCATTTCGTTTTTTTTTTAGTTAAACGACAACATACCGGATATTAATCTTTTATTTATTAATTTAACAAGGAACGGGAGAACTTTTCTTCGATAGCCGTGCAACGTCTTTTCACTGTCGTCCTTGTTTTTTCTATCGTAACGGCAGCTTTTACGACAAGAACGGAAGAAGAAAACGGAGACGAGGAAGAGAGAGAGAGAAGAAATACTTGAGAAACAAAATGAGCGTAACATTAATTAGTAATTTGAAGTGGTCGCTTTAATGCTCGGTTTGAGTTCCGTGTCGGGCAGCCGACGGAGGCGTTGGTAAAGTCTGGATGAAGCGAAGGGTAGGAATATCAAGGGTTTCATTAAGTCGTGGAAGAGGATAATAGCGAGAGTTAGACGGAGTACGAAATAGTAGAATCCGAGATTCGAGATTTCACCCTCCCTCGCCTCTCTTTCTCTCTCTCCTCTAAGCGAAATACAACTTTATTCGGCAAATAAAGTGAGCTGCTTTTTTCCCCTCCCGATTGTTTTGCGTCGCTTAAAGAACTCATAAAGTTTTTGATCGGCTTAAATTAATTATCGAGAGTCGTTCGTGGCGGTAAGTAAATTGAAGAAAAAAGAAAAATTCCATGGGTGTATGGATAACGAGAAATACGATTTCTTTGGAGAAATGGTATATAAATAAGACGAAGGATTCGTTATCCGTTATATACCGATATGGAAATTCCATAATAAGGATTAAATTAAATGCGAAGGTGCGCTATTTACGAGGGGGATTCGGGTATACGTTTCCTTCGTACGCCAGTTAATTAAAATCCGCGTAGGTTGCGTTCCTGGAAAAAAATCTCTTTCGAATACAATTTTCATGTTAAATAATTTTTGCAACGGAAGATCATCGGACCGGCGACCAATCGGAGTAAACTCGTGTAAAGAGTCGTCGGGTAAAAATATAATAAGCGTATTAAGAGAATCAAAAGAGCGCTAGCGATGTTATATATTTTTTTTTTTTGTCGCGAAGCTCGGAACGCGAAACCGCAATAAACTCGCGTTCCACTCATTTTTGTCTTTCGGTTTGTTATATTCGCAACGTTTTCCTTTTCTAATTGGATGGAAAGGTAGAACCAAAGGCAGAATAACCAGAATCATTCCCTTCCTTGCTTTCGAATTATTTCTCTCTCTCACCCTTACCCCGAAATCTCTCCTATTTCTCATAGAAATATTCAGCAACGTCGGCAGATGCCAGCCGTCCGCGCCGCCGGTGATATTAGTCAGCGACAAATGTCAATGACGTTCTGGAACAAAATTTCGACGCGTGTTATTATCGGAAAAAAATTTACCGCCTCGTTTTCACGTACTCGAATCGCTCGCAAACGGTCGGTAACAAATGGTGGTAAAAAGTAATCGAGCGGTAAAAGTCGATCCGTGTTTTGTCCTCTGCCGACTCGACGATTCAACCCGTGCACGCTCGAGTTCATTAGGTATATTTTCGATATTTCTGAATTACGTAGGAGGAACGAACAAAAGACATTTTCGGGGGCTAGCCTCGTTCCACGGCGGAACAGTAGCGAATCGAACGAAACGCGAGAGATAAACCGGTACATTTATCGCGCTTAACCACTTCGTTGCGGCGAGTCGATATATCGGCTTTCGGTGACGTTGCTTTTAAATATTCAAGCCGACGATTCGTTATCTTTATTTCGTTAAAATACCTTTTATGAACGAGTTATCGAACGGAATGAGAGCACGTTTGTTCATTTTTTTTTTTTTTTATTTCCAAAGTCCTAGAACTCTTGTGGTAACGAAGGTCGATTCTTGAGAAAAAAAGAGACTCGCTCGAATTCTTCTCTCGGACGTAATTCTTGGCTAATTTTCATGATCCATGGCTCGTTACGAAGCAAAAAGTATAAGCTTCGAGATGAAGTCGGTTGCATTCTTCCGCGTTATGCCATTCATTAGGAAATTACATTCGAATAGTCGGAAACACTCTATATGTCATAACTTTGCTGGATTTTTTTGCTTTCGAACAAACCATCGACCCTCGGGCTACTTTTCCATATATCAACGATCTTTATTTCTCGCTCAACGATTCAAGGGTTCGTACTATTCTTTATACAAAACTCAATTTTTTGTCTAACTCGTTTCTAAATCCAATTTATTCCATATCCGTCACTAAAATCACGTACAGAAGAATTTTACCAGCGCGTTCGTCTCGCGAAGAAAATAATATACAGGGGATCGAAGTCAAAGTCCATTTTTATGGGTCTATACATCTTGGAGTTTGCCGAGGGTGGTTCCGAGGGTGGCGTCGATGGCTGCCGGAGGGAGAACGAAGGTCGAGAGTCCGCGTACACAGCTGGCGCGAATATTAAAAGCAATCGCTCAGTCTCGCGTAATAACTGACCACCGGATCTGCCTGTAGATATAATAAATCTATGCTCGGTGCGTTCGAATAATTTACTACGTTATTCGCGGTTCCTATCAAGTAACAGGTGTATTCTAACTTTAAGGAAAAGTTTATCGGCGATACCAGTTGCGAGCACGCGAACGAGGCGAACGATCGTAGGTACCCGGAATTCCAATAATTCCGAGCGTTCAACTATCATCCATATAATTAATGAACTACGGCAATAACACTAAATCCCTGACGTAATTGGAGGTTTTCTAGAACGCGGAAAGTTACGTTTAAACCAATTTAAGAAAGTTCCGCTCGCGTAGGTGCTTTTATTATCGCGATTACGTATATGTACTTTACCATATAGACCTATATTTCTTTCTTTCTCCCTTTCTTCCTTCTGTTCTTTCGCAAAAGTTAGATATACTACGACCATTAGGAGGAACGTAGCCTCGGAGGTCGATGATATCTCTCATCGATATCTAAGTCGGGAGTTCGATGTGAAAAATTCCATCCCGTTCGTAAAGAACGTCCGCGTAGTAAGATTCTCTCTCTTTCTGTATCTTGATTCCTTCGCATAGTCCTCCTTTTTTCGTCGAAAGTTGGAACGCCCCGGTAGAACTTTCGCGTTTCTCTTTACTTCGTCCCCGCGTCGCAATCTACTTTAGCAAATGTCCTACATTACTTTAGTTTCCGTGTATCCAGCTGACATCCGAAAGTATCCACGGATGACAGTTGCGACGACCATTACGGACAGTTTCGAGGGTACGAAGTTTCTAGTCGAGCAAGAAAAGCCGAACTTTCTATCCTCTCGCAGTTTCTTGCACGATTCGCAGTTTCGCCTTACCCGTACTATCCACCGGCGCTCGATACTCCCGATCAAAGTCGTCCGATAGATTTTGTAATCCATTTCAATCATCCATTACGTGTCGCCTTTGTGCTCGGGAGCCCTGTCACGCCGAGACTGGCCTCGGAACTTTCCTGATTTTTCCCGGTGGTGCCTTCTATCGCTTTTAGAAAAAGATGAACGAGACGAAAAAGGAAAGATCTTTTTCTCTTTCTCTATCTCTCTACCAGTTTCATTGCTTTTGATCGGATCGTTTAAAAATCGTCCTTTCGAACGATCTCACAATTTTCTCTCTTTACGTCTTTTTTCCAAGGATTTCTCACGAACGTCCCGCTTTATCGTAGCGCATTTCGATGTCCGAAACGCCTCCTCTCGTATTAGGGCTTTGCGACTGGTTTTCTGTCTTCCGGCCTTGTATAAAAAAAAAAAAAAAAATCTCTCTCTCACTTTCCAACTAAAGCATGTACCGTGTATTATCTACTTTCTTCTTTCTGTCGAGAATCCAAACGTGGAATCGTGCACGCGCCTCTCCGGTAGGTAGTCGGAAAGCTTGCGAGACATCAGCAGCGTGGGCGCTGGAAAAGCACCGAGGCGGATATAAACGAGAGGTAGAACGCTAGGAGGAAGGGAGAGAAAGCGAAGGAACGGCTAAAGCTCTGACGGGGCGATACGAGAGAAGAGGCATAGAGAGAGAGAGGGATACAAAACACGACGGAGGCGTCAACGTTTCGTCATCGCGAAATCTCAAAAAAAATGAACGACAAAGGAAGGCCGCACACAAAAGAGACGAGTGCTAGTCGGCGAGTGTTTGTGCTCGTCGTTGTCGCGAAAGCGAAATAATAAAAAAGAAGGTTGGAAGGAGGGTAGCCTAGGGGAAACACGGGGGTTGGTGGCGCCGCCGACGGCGACGATGGCGTTACTACTGGTGGGAAAGAGGAACGTACAACGGTATCAAAGAGGAAATCATCAGTTGCAAAATCACCGTCGCGTATTTGCCTTTAATTTGCCGGACGAATTAACCGGGTATTTGAGGCGGGCAAACGCCACCACTGTGACCACCGTCATCGCCCTTCCGCGTTGGGTCGAGGGCTGGAAACGAATCGGTGGTCTCTAAAATTTAATAATAATTCTCGTCGCGTTGTGCCCACCGTCGAAAACGGCCGATGTCGAATATGACATCGACGATGGGTTCGTTTTGTCTCGTCGAAGAACTTCGATGTCTCTCTATTTCTACCTTTTTTCTTTTACTATTTACGTAGGTCTATCGAAAAGTAATCGGACTGCATTTGTCTTTTTCATTATAGTAATTAAGCAAGATGCACCATTTTTTTTAAAAATATAACATAAGATTGTAGAGATCATTTTGCTAAGAGCCAGATTGCTGCTATCGGTCCAAATAACATGAAACTGATTCTATAAGAGATACCTAAATATCTCTGCTTTTTTTAAAACGTTTGATATCTTTAACACTGACTTTCAAAAAAATTAGTTTAAAAATGCTCTTTGCAATTTTTCTGAAATTCTGTGAGTACCTAAGCTACAAACACGTTATATTTTTAAAAAAGATATCCACCTTTACAGCTTGATTGCTATAACAAAAAAGTCGAATGCAGTATACTTTTTGACACCTACACCATCGCCCACTTATCCGTATTTCTTTCCTAATTTCTTTTCTGTACTTCTTTTTTTGTAATTCTTTGATCACGAAAACTCAATCGTTATTTCATCTATATCTACACACCGGATACCGTATACGTGCTGCTCGGCGTGGAATAGAAATAAATTATAAGCACGGCCTGTTTAAATAGCTAACGAGTAATCGGAAACGACGGCGCGGGAAATAGAAACGGGGGATGAGTAAACAAATGGGAATTTTGGTATTGTGTTCGTTCATAGCTATCTTCCAAGCGCGCAACAACGGTTTGATTTCTCCGGAATACAGATTTAGAACTGTGTTTGCCGTTCGACCTCGAAATAATTGTAGCATGATTGCCTGGTTCTGCCCTTTTCAAAGTGGACTTCAAAATTCACGTTAATTTACTCGCGAGCGCGTCCGTTCGTACGTTCGCGATTATTCGATGAATTTCGATCGGTTCTCTGGTGTACACGTATACTATAGAGAAGAGGAGGGAGGAGGTGCGAAGAGGAAGAAGGAAACGGTACGATTCGATTCATGACGACGTTTTCGTTTTGTGGTCTTTCGGTACTCGTTACGTCGCCAAACATTTGCGATTGTGAACGTTCTGAAAGTATTCGACGTTACGAAATTCTATGACCACTTTCATTTCGGACACGTACGGCTTACTTTTCATTCGAAATATGTATATTTTTGTATGGTTGAAAGGAAGGGAGTTGCATTGGCCGGCAAAACTACTCGCTTAAATATTCTACGATGAATTAGGCGAAGGAAGACACTCCTCTTACCATCCTATACCTACTACTACCGTCTCTATGAACTACGGCGCGAACATAAAAAATTTTACTGTCCTGCAACGTCGTATCCTACATTTTACACCGGATACGTCCTGCCGTGGGTGAAACTCATTACTTTGGCATTCTCCCCGATAAAAGGAGAGGTCTCCTCGCGGCTCGATTAAAATTCAGGCTGCGTACGGTAGACGAGCTCGAGTAAGTTTGCAGCAGCCGAGAAATGTGCGTTACCGACATAAACTACAGAAAATAGGAAAACGGCGGAGACACTCGGATTAAGTTATATACGTGAGAAATCTTTGAAAGTTCTTTTACCACTTTACATTCCAATGCGTTGTGTCGCTTCTACGTGTGTTTTTATAGAAAAATACCTTTTTTTCGTTTATCTATTCGTGAGGATTCGCAGAAAATAGAAGGAATCGTGGACCGGAAGATAGCGAGTGAAAAAAAAAGAAAAATGCTAGAAAATCATAGACAAAAGGTTGAGAGAGATACGTCAATCAAAAGTTTCCTCGGCGTTGGAAACCTTTCAACGTCCATTATGCAGCCGCGCAAAAGCTATTCGATACTTTTCGAGCTGGCAAACCGTGCGCCCGGGACAGACAGAATTAAAGATGGAAAGAGAAAGGTTGAGAAGCAAGAAGAACGGAAGGAGAGTGTGCGTCAGAAGGGGGAAGGGTTGCTCGAGAGTAAGAAAATCTCCCACTTGTAGCTCGCAGATATTTACTCCGATCTTACCGAGGCTGGAGTTAAACCTTGAGTGACGCTTAGACCCCTCTTTCTATCCACCCGTTTAAGCCCCCGCCCGCCACCGCCTAACTTCCAACATGAAGTGTTGAAAGAAACTCGATATCGAATCCGACCCCGAAAAAGTTCTTTGATGTGAGATCATTCGAGATATCTCGCGGTTGCTGCTCTCTATTTATATGCGAATCTAATTCGAGTCCGGGACATTCTTAAACGATCCTGAAAATATACGACAATTTTTTACCTTTCCCGTTGCAAGTGCGACGTATTAAAGCGTGATAAAAGATCGATAGCGGACCTTCATTATTCCCGATGAATTCACGAGAACTATAAATTCCTCTTTTTCCGGTGAGACTGGTAAGACTAAAACGATAATAACATCCTCGATTTATCACCGTACTCCGGTATTCTCGGTCAATCTTTAAACTCGAAGAGTCAGGAGGCTGATGGAAGACACTTCGGGGACCGAGCTAGGGTCGAGGTACTTGCAATTTTTTGTTCGTACCTTTGGAGAAAAGAATCGAACGGGGAAAAAATATCAGTGGTGAGAAAAATTTTGTAGTTTATGAAGTAACGAGGGCATGGAGACAGGAAACGACCTCGTTTATCGGTCTTTGTCGGGTTTATTATTTAATTTAATTACGTTCTACGTCGTAGAACGATTCGGAATTATTTTGTAGTCTATACTATCGTGGCTTTATCGTAGATATTATATCCACGAGTCCGTGCATAGCATCCCTTGGCTTACCTCTCGAGGCGGAAGTCCAGATTGTACAGTTTTGTGGTTCGCGGTTCAGATACGTAAATTATATGAGAATTAATATTCCCGGTATCTATTGGATTTTCTATGCATGGTAGGTGCTGTATCATTCGAACAAAGTTCTAGATACGCTCGTAAAAATGTAATATTCGTTCAACTTTTTGCTGCTCTTGGAGCATGCGTATCGCATAATTATCAGTTACAGCATTTTTTGCGAAACGTGTAGGTACGAATGGATCGCGTTTGAATTTCGAAAGGGATTAGCGAGAGCTCGCGTGTGAAATTTCTCGTTTTTCCATTATTCCCAGATGCAGCCACGAGCTAAGGTGGTTTTTAAGGGGAAGCTACTGCCATTCGCGAGAGAGGACGCCCGCAGGATCGAAACTCGAAGAATAGCATCGTGAATTACTTTTCCAAATGCTCCCGATCCGAGTCAAGCGTCTCCTTCAAGAATCGCCTAGATGGGAGACGTGGAGCGAGGGAGGTTGGGGGTGGGTGTAGATGGCTCTTCCAATTTCCAGGCGTGCCAACCAGATTGAATTTCTATCGTCGTCGTCGTCGTCGTCTTCCTCCTCTCGCGTCTTTTTCCTCGTCGATGCTCGGTGGCCGATCATTTCGCGAGATATCGCGTAACTGGGTTATGTTTGCGAAAACGACTTCGTGCCTCTCGATTTTTCTCCATAATGTTATCCTTCTCTCCCTACCCTTACCGTATTCGTCGCACCTGGCTACGGTAGCTACCCCTGTTTATTTCCCGTTACGTATCGGCTTGCACGTTCTTAACAATTTAATTTTTTTAATTTCTACTTTAACACTTGATTTACGGACTGAGCCAATTTGACTCATTAAAAATTTGATTACTATATATATATGTAATTTTACAATTATTTAAAAAAAAATCATACGTGGCTTTTTAGTTAAGTAATGAAATTACTTAATTCCTCTTCTTTTCTTTCCTCTTTATATTCTTCCTTTGTTACTTAAGTAAAAATAGGTATATAAACAACATTCGTAAATCTAGTGTTAAATAAAAATAAAATTGATTTATCGAAGAAATAGTAATACGAGACTCCATAACAATATAGAAGATACGATCGATTGCAAGACAGTAGAAAATCATGGATATTTATCCACATACGTTCGAGTATCCGCTCGAGATGAACGTTTCGCCGGACTCTTCCGGCGTTTTACATTCGAGGAATTTTGTAGAGGGAAATTCATTATGTAAAACACGTTGGAGGGTTGGTAATCCTATTTCTCAGGCTGCAGGGCCGCGAGCACAAGTTGTGCCGCGCGGAATCCGTTGTAACTTGTTCCTGCGGGGATAGTAAGCAACTTCCCACGGGACGTTTCTTCTTCCACCATCTTTCGTCTCTCTTTTCGCGAGGCGCGTAGAAAGTCAGAAAGTGGGAAAGTACGACTGAGAAAGACAAACATAAAGGTGGGATGAGTGAGAGAGAAAGAAAGTCGGTCTTCTCCCTCTTTTGCTCTTTCTCTCTTCATTCAACGTCGCGAAGCGCTTGATGGACTCGGTTCTACCGGTTCGGGGCGAGTATGAAGCGACGACCGGTGTGAACTTTGCCGTAGGGGATTATGCAAACTGGTGGAGGTTCAGAGAAAGGGAGAGAGAGAGAGTGAACGAACGAACGAACGAAGCGAGAGACGGAAAACCACGCTAGTAGCGCTCGGCTGCCGCGATGGACGAAGTAAACCTTCTCTCTCTCTCTACCTATCTTTCTCTCCTTCTCACTCCTGATGGCTTTTCTCGCTTGTCATTACCACGTTCTACGTTACCTTCGAGCTACGCGTTTATCTGCCCTCGCATCAGGATCGCGGTAGAGACGAGAGTAGGAACCAGGAGTCCGGATCAGAGAAGGAGAGTTGCTCAAACTTTCCTCTTCCATCTGCTATCCCTTTCCCTTGTTAATTCCCAAACTCTTCCAGAAAAAAAAATTCGATACTTCGTGGAGAAACGTGAAAGAATTAAGTTGTCGGGATCCACGAGATAGGAACTTTTTTTTGGTCATGTGGGAGTATCCATGAATCCACAAAATTCTCGTTCGGAACTGTCGATAAAGCGGATCAATTTTATAGGTAAAGGGAGACAGTGGATTTGTAGATAATCGATGTCGAGGAAAAGTTCGGAGTAATACGGGTGAACGAACGAGAGAACGAACGAACGAACGAGGTACCAGGGAAAAAAAGATCATCATAAATCGGTAGTAGAAAGTGTAGGCTCGCGCGCGCAAGCGTCAAAGACAGGTAACAACCGGACCGATCGGAATAGCTGCGGGCTTCCAACGTATTTGGTGAACTATCGTATTGATGAGGCAAAGCGTAGAGAGCAAAGGACGAAGATAGGCAAACGAAGAGAGCCTGGCATCTGCCAGAGGAAAGAGAGAGGATGAGGCACGATGAGGAGGATGGTTGGACGGGCGGGCGTGTTCGATCGAGATAGTCGTGGAATGCGTCGAGTGTATTAGAACGTGGCTTCCGGATACCGACGCAGCCGATAGGATGGTGGTAGTCTCGCTGATAAACAAACTGTACCGCGCAAAAGCAACACTAATCAGCATAAATGGCTCGTCCCTATCCGATAGGGCAACGCGGCCGCTGTACCGGCAGCTGAATAAATTCTGGATTACGCCGTTTGGTCAAAGCGTTCGCAAGAGCGAAGGTAGGAGGACGGGATAGTAGAAGGGATAGAGCAAGAATTAGGGCACTCCCGAAGGATCACGTTCTCGAGTTTCGTCACGTAGGAGGGAGTGCTAAACCGCTTTAAGCGTCGCCACGACCACCATCGTCGCTTTCCTCGCGACCATCGTCCTCTTTCCTCTTTCCTCGACATCTCGTCGGGGTACCAGCTACGTTTGATCGATGTTAAATGAGATCCACGTTTATTACCTTCTCCTAACGCGCGCCTTTACCCGACCGAAGCGGAGCTTACATTTTCATCTGTGTCCCGGCCGAATCGGTCACGCGTCCTCGCGCGACTAAAATACCAATGTACCGAAAAGATTCGTACGGATCGTATCAAGAGGAACGAAACCAAGCTAGTGTCTACTTTTGATTTCAACGATACGAGAAAGTGTATCTCGGTTTTTAAAAACGGGATAAATTATCGAGAGAGAAAATATCATTTTTCCTCGGGGATGTCATAAAAGTCTTTTCCGAATAAAGGTGTATATACAGAGTGGTCTACCTAAATATCTCCTTTTTTGTGATGATGTAATAACTGTTTTGAAAAAAATAATAACGAGCTTGAAAACAAAATAACATTTGCAAAGTATTTTGCATTAAAAATATTTGCTATATTATTATAAATGAAAGAGATATTTCTCTGGCTACATTAAGGTGTACCACCCTGTAACTTTGAAATATTTCGTATTCCCGTCATTTTTTTCGCAAGAATCGCGCAATTCATTTTCTCCCTAACATTTCTTTCCCAAAAATTCGAAAAAAAACATCGTCCTGCTCCTCACGATTCATTCTGCATAAAATCTTACTTTAAGGTAGCTACGATTTTTCCCCTACGTTTTTAAAACGTTCAACTACTTTCGTATATTACTTGGAAACGGATCGAGATGCGGGCGCTCGCTCGCTCGATGAAAAAGCGTCCGACTCGCCGCGGATCGTTTTTCTCCGAGCTTCTACTTTCGCGCGCGTTACTCAGCTATCATCCTCCCACGCGAGCTAGCTAGCGCGACCACCTTTCATCCGTGTTCAGTTTTGTATACCTACGTCTACTACACTCGCTCCGTACCAACGTGATTTTGTGGTCGACCGAGATTTGCCTCGAGCGTTGAGCATCCTCCCTCCACCATCTCTTTCCTCGTCGTCGTATTCGCTCAGGCACGTACAAGGAAAACGAGTGTGCCGCACCGAGAGCTTAGACCGTGATACCCTCCCGCGACGTGTTGTTCTTTTCGACTGATCCTCTTAACAATAGATTCCCACGCGACCTCACTGACGTTCTTATTTTTTATCTCTTGCTCTACACGTAGCATTTAACTTAAGGATGACGTTTTTTAACCGTTTAATCGTAACGTGTCTTTACCTTTTGTGTTACAGATCGACCCGAAGGTAGCGTTTCCTAGGAGAACACATCCAAAGGTAAGAGATCAAAGGTGGATCCAACTTCAAGCGTTTAATTCGAGCTTTAAAGGAACGATGCTTTAAATAAAAATCGAAGCTCTTTCTCAATCGTCTCGAACCAACGGGACAAAAAAAAACGTGTTAGAGGTAGGAATATCGTTGTAACAACGATATCTCGCGTGGAGAAGAGACAGAGTGATCTCTCTTTAAAGAGAAATGACAGGTTAACGAGAATCACTCAGCGAACGCGTTTCGTCGGTCGGAAATGCGTCGCTGTCGACCGCGCGATATTTTGTTCGTGTACGCAAAAAGGTCACTATCCGCGAACGATATATGTGTGTATATATATATATATATACATGCGTACCTATACATAGAAATATAGATACACGTGAGGATATATATAGAGAGAGAAGAGAGTACGAGGTTGAAAAGTCGAACGATGAACGGTAGACACGCCAGCGGGGGGATTTTCGAGGTGCCGCGAGAGATTGAAGAGAGAATAATAAAGCCCTCTCGTCCTCGTAATAAGAGCAATTAGATATAATTCACTTCAAAACCGGGAATTATTTCCTTGTCCCGGCGGATAGTAGTCATGGCCGAAGCTTTCTCTCTCTCTCTCGTTCTACGAAGCTGCAAGTCCGAATAAGCGCGAGAACGAATACGACGTAAATGGTCGCTTGGTGGAAAGAGAAAAAAGAGAGAGAGAGACGTGCATTCGCTCTCACATATACTTATAAAACAGGTAGAAAGGTACGAACGCGTGGAGAGGTGTGTGCGTGTACGCGTCCGTTGCGAGAAAAGTGGGGAAGGACGAGAGAGGCGAGAGAAATTTGCGCGGCTTAATAATATAAATGCCAGGCACGCGAATTACCGGCGAGTGACTGAATTGCGCTAATTTTAATTGTACCCTTTCTCTCCTCTCCTCATCCTCTCGTACTTCGGTTTCTCTCTCTTCGTTTCTCTTTCTCGATTCGAATCCACACGGAACCCTTCACCTCTCTCGCCATTCACCGACACCCTCTCTCTCTTTTCCATCGTACCAACGACATTTTCACATTTTTAGAGCGCCTGCGCCAGCACCTCCGTCACCAACGCCGCCACCTCACCCCATTTATTTCATTCTTTCCCCATGGTGAGAGGGCCGGAAGCGCATAATTTATGACGTGAGCGCGCGAAATCGCGATTCAATGTTGCTGCATGTAATCGCACACCGGGGATTCGGAGGATTGCACGTTCGAATTGCAAAGCCGTTTAGTTTTGAGTCCGAATTGGAAAGCGAGCTTTTAGCATTTCAATCGAATTAAAAATTCAGAATCGAAATCGAAAATTTTCTGCTTACGGATTATATACTATATCGGACGATTCCTGTAGTCTACTGCAGAGAAGGGGGAAAGAGATAGGTTAGGGTGGAATTCCGGACGAAATCCACACAATTTCATTTACCGCTTAGAACTCTCGGGATCTAGGTTTAGGAGATGATCGGTATGGTATCTCGTCGACTTGTTTATCAGCCGCTCGGCAGATATCTACCTACCACTGGGAAGGATGAATAACGGTGATAAAAAGGAAGAGAATGGAAAAAACGATGGGATTAACGAAAATCCAAAAGGACGTTTCTGGATCGAGCGACAGTCACGACGGAATACCAGGATATCGACGCGAATGTTCTCGAGAATTTTTCGAAAAGCCACGGAGTGAGAAAGGAATAAAAGGAATAGGGGGAAAAAATGGTAGAAACGAATACTAGTGAGAGAACTCGTGCGAAGAGTGGTGAGTTTGCCGCACGGGATAGAGAGATATGGATTACGGAAAGCTCTATTCGTGTTTTGGAACGCGAGTCGACGTGGTACCGCGCGTATTCGAAATAAAATAACGACCATTAATCGCGAGATGGGGGTAACATATTTCGAGCGAGCGCTTCGGGGCAGCTGGAACGGGCGG
Organism: Ancistrocerus nigricornis; assembly: GCA_916049575.1. Lineage (NCBI taxonomy): Eukaryota > Metazoa > Arthropoda > Insecta > Hymenoptera > Vespidae > Ancistrocerus > Ancistrocerus nigricornis. Next base: position 26,461,675 of record OU696667.1, read on the forward strand.
CGCAATTTTCATAAAATGGCGGTGGTTGCGGCCTCCGACTAGCCCCCGCGAGCTTTCTTTTTACCCTGTACCTCTCTCTCTCTTTTACTCTCTACAGAGAATCATACGTGCATACGTACCTACACACGGTAGTTTCTGGTATGAGATCTCGCTCGTTTGAAAAAGTAATACGAATGCATGTGGCCCGCCGCCGTAAGCTCGGGATCGTTGCCAGGAACCTCTTTCGAACGCGCCTACGATACGGTACTGGCACGCTCCGCGCAATCCACGATGTGATAACTCGAATGCCGCGTTTCGCCGTACGTTTCGTCGTTTACTTCGAAAGCGGATGTCCTCGCGGTAGTTTCTCTCTTTTTTCACCGAATGGATCTTTATTTTCTTCGTCCTCGTATTTGATAAACCGTAACGATAAACTCGCGAAACGTGCTCTTCGATAACTCGTATCGCGTTGCACGTTACAATAATAATAATTTTAACGAAAAGCTCGCTTTTGTATCGCGGTAGGTAGGTACGAGTCGAAGAAAATCTTTTTTTTTTATATATTTTACGTCCTTTTCAGTACGGAAAGTAGTAAAGGGTAGTCGAGAGCCGTGAATAGAAAAATCGTAATTTTAATTCACTCTCCGCTCAATCGTGTACGATTATTACTAAATACATAATTGTCTATTATAATTATCCAGGTTCAATTATTTACGGATGCTTTCAACGTAACGCGCATTTTAATCCGTTTATGAATTTTATTCGAGATTATGCCTTTTCGCGCAATTATAAGCGTATTTTCAACGATGAATTTTACAGACCGAGTATTTTTCGTACAATTTACGAGCGCCCGAACACAATCGCCGGCCGGGCCGGCGTGTGCCGATCGTGAATAGAGTGAGAACTAGCAAGGGACATTGTGAAAGTATTTCCAGCTGCAGCAGCGGAAGAAAAAGTGTTTATAACTTTATATTGTGTGGATTTCTATTATCTCGAAAAGAAAGCAGGAAAAAAAAAGCACCGAGTACTTTTCTTTTTTTTTTCATTACCATTATTATTATTAACGCGAGAGAGTCGCGCGAGGGAGCGTACTCGCGAAAATTTTTTCGACTATAGCGCGGGAAACGTTAAACAGACGTAAGAGAAATAACGTTCGGTAGGGAGGTTATATCCAGGAAAATTCAGAAAATACGCGTTAGACCCGATGAACTTCACGGAGAGAAAATGGCTGCGGCGCAAAGTTCATTGAAATGTCACGGAGCGTCTCTGTGCTACGAACCATCGCAACAATCTCCTCGAGACCGCGTGCAGGAACTGCTTTGTTACCGCACTTCCGGTCTGGCGGAAACGGTGCAATGCGCTTCCGACACGACGGAAAAGTAGCGGCAGTCATTACCGAGACCTCACCGAACGTTCCGTCTCTCTCGTGTCCCCTTTTTTTTTCTCCTTTCACCCCCACCGCGTTCTACACCGAGTCATAAACATCGTGGAAAACTAATACATTTTCTTGCTAACGAGAAATTACGGCAAGTAAAATACAGAGAATTATGGTCAATTTTCTATGGTATTTGATATATTAAAAGTTTAGTTCGGGTATACGCGTAGCGAGGCGTACCGGAGCAACGTCGAAGACCCCAGGGGTTGCATGCACGCATTTAATGTGGATTATCTGTAACGTGCTTAGACCTTATAATGTATGACGTCGAGTTACCTAAACTATCGTCGACTGCGCGTATGCAACAATGTCGTTTAAATATCATTAACCATCGAATGTGACACGCTCGCTTATCCTTGTAGAAATACGCAACGAACAAGATTACGAGGGTAGTATGGCGTTACCGTGATGCGGGATAGATATTAAAGACAATCCAGTATCTATATACATATATTTCCTATTACTAATTGTAGGAGAATATGGGAGAGATTAGTCAAGATTTTTATCGGCCGTACGAGACGACGATCGACTAACAAGACCCTACCGAGGGAGATTGGATCGAGGTAGAGAGAGACAATGGGCAGTAATCAAGGAAAATGCGAGAGATGAGATACCGTGCGAGATATACACGTTTCGTTAATAAACGTGATACATAAAGCATAATCGTCATCAATGGCGAGCACATTCCCTTAGCCAAGACCGGCATGGATTTAGGATGGATAGCGATGATATCAGAAGCGTCGGTATAATACCCACTTGTTACGGTGCAGCGATACGCGTACATAGGGGATCTCACATAAGCGTGCATACGTGTGACATTATTCAAACCACTGCTAGCTCTGGAGTACGAGAGGGCAAGCATATGGGGGGAGAGAGAGAAGGAAAATGGAAGAGGAGGGAGAGACCGGGAGAGTTGCAGCACGTCTCGCGTAACGAGCTGCCGGCTCCCCAGGGTGTTCAGCTCCTGCTCTTCGGTCTCCCTTCTTTTTCCCTCCTTTCCGTTCTCTCTCTTTCGTACCTACACATCCATGCATTCCCTCTCTTTATTTCTACACGTTCTCGCAGTCGTTCACGGATACCCTTTCACCGAGTCGTTTTGTTTTCTTCTTAAAACGAGATCCATCCAGCAACGCGGTGTACGGACTCTCCTATCTTCGACGTTATTCCGACGAGAGGATTTGTCATTGAGCCGCAAACGCGTCGCGATTCGTGTTCTTCTCGTGTTCCGAATGAGATTTACGAGAGCGTAACGTCGGAACGATGTAGCATCGAACTTTTCTCCTCCTTCTCTCTGCATCTTGCATTACGACGGATCAACGTTATCTCGCGTAATTCGCTTCGATTTGATTCTCTCCGCCGAACTAATCGAGAAGCCATCCGATCCTATCTATCTCCGTCGACGATTCCACCTTATAATCCAAATACCCGATCGGATTTATCTTGACCATCGTACTTCTCTCGTCTACTCGGCGATCTAATCTTTCGATCGCTCCTTCGTTCGCGCTTTCCTTTTCTCTCTCTCTTATCCTCCTTTTTGCTCGACTTCCGTTCCAATCTCAAGGTCGGAAACTTATGGCTCGCAAAAGTCATTAAGGAAGCCGAGACAGTCGGAGCAGCTGGCTCGTCCCAAAAGGCCAATCTGCGATTTCGAGAGAAGCGAGTAGAACGGTGCTAGCTTCTCCATCCTTTGGGTAACTCCAAGTCCCATTTCCTCTCGCGAGTGGGCGGTTCAAAAGAGACCTGTTACATTCATCTTTCGGAGCTAAATATGCTCCCGGGTAAACTCCCTCTGCCCGGCATTAGACCGAAATCCCATGCATTTTATACGCGGTCGGGTCATTCAGGACGACGGCACGTTGACTATAGCTGGTGTGTACACTGCCTCTCCTCCTCCATCTTCTCGTCGAGTTCGCGTTCCCCGCGCTCGCGGCACCCTTGTGGACACAGGTCGACCCCAAGGACCCCCGCAACGTTCTTCTTTCGTAATGTCCATCGAGCTTCTACCTTTCCTCCTCGGCATTACGGTTACTTTCTCTCTACGTTCGCGAGCCTTCTGGCTTTCTCTCTATGGATGAGAGAAAGCGGGGTGTAGTCGAAGCGGGGTTGGAAAAGAGAGAATGTTTGCTCGGCGTAAGTGGCGTCCAGTGTCTGTACAGCATCGCTCTTCGTTCCTTACGAACCTTCTCCCGACATCTCTCTCTTTCTTTCTTCGTACAAGGCTGGAGAGTCAAGGATCGCACGCGCCTTTCGGTGGCGGATTTCGCAAGATCCCAGAGTGCATTTATGGGGATGGCACACACCACCATCGTCTCACGAACGAGGATACGGCCAGAAGGAAGAAAAGCCGGAGGTGTAATGTTATCGTCCGCTGGAAAAATACCACGTTTCACGAAAGGCGATAGAAGAGACCGAGGGTGGGAACGAGGAAGGTAGAGAGAGGGTAGTTCGCTCGACGGCAGTAAAGGCGGTGTTCCTTATCGTTACACACTGTGAGTGGTGTCTCTGGAGACCCGCCGGAAGTCATCCGACTTCAGGACTTACAGGATCGCTTCCTATGAGAGGAGAGAGTTTCGACATACGACGATACTCGACCGGTCTGCTATGGTCTCTGAGTAGAGGGGGACTGATTTTTCTCCTAGTCGTTTGCGTGTCCGCTACGAAGATCGGTGATAAAACGAAAACGCGGTACGAGAACGGACGGGAACGTAAACTTCCTTAGAAAATTCAAACTACTCTCGCGAAATGCGCACGATTTACCGTAGAAACTTCTGTCGCGAATTCTGCCTCCATAAAAACGAGACTCTCGTTCCTTTCGATATCGTCCATTGATTCGAAGCTATACCTACCTACCAGAGTTTTGACTCTCGAGAGGCTACGATCGATAATCTCAGCCCTCGTGGCACGACCCTCTCGCGTACCCCGGCCTAATCCGACCGCGAAACGTTCGTTTCGGATTGAAAACCATAGTCCCAAAAGAACGCAAAGCGCTTTAATATTCCTTCGTCTCTTTGCTCATCCTCTCTGTTTCCTCATCCTCCTCTCTCTCTCCTGTCAATACGTCTCTCCTATCGCGTGGCTTTTCACATCACTATCACTTTATTGCCCCTCTCGTTCTTCTACTCGACCGGTATTTCGATTCTATGTATCGGAAACTATAGATTTTCAAAAAAAAGTATCTTTCGTTTTTAATGAGAAATTTTAAAATACATTTTCGTCATCACTTGGTAGCATGGTCCAACTTTGAACGTCGATCTCCTTGACTACTTTAACAAAGACACCAAGATCTTCTTACACAGGAATTCTCTTTGCTCCTCTCTTTGTTTATACCACCGCTAAATGTTATCGTGCTACCGCTCGATTAACCATAGTCCGAGTATCGTTTCACATAAAGCGGTCACAATAACCAACGTAGACAGTAGTTGCTCGTCCTTTACTTCCATCCACCGGGTATGTACTGTCGTTATATGGCGCAATAAATCGACGGGTTAATCTTCGACAGAACTTTCTAAACCTAGCGGCAACCACGCCAGGGTATCGTTTGACCGTGAATTAGCCGAGTGCTACCACCTGTCGCGGACGACAGTAGTTCCTCCGCTGCCGAGAGACGGAAGCCTCAGATATGTTGTGTCGCATTGAGATAAGCTAAGCTCTCGCGTGATGGAGCAGCCCGTAAACTCTGCGAGCCACGTCATGATGCTACCGAAATGGCTGTTAGATAATGTATAGGTATAGGTATACGTGTATAGTATCCCTGTGTGGATATATGTGTACACGTGCGTGTGCGTCGAACTCGGCTCTCTCTCTCGTTCCATCGAAACTTCAAAATGAACGCACGGCATATTCTCGAATTTCTCTTCTTCATCGTCGCCTCCTCGCCTGAGATACTTTATCCATCTTGTCCCCTAACCCTTAACGTCGTCTTTACAAGCGCTTTCTCAAAGTTTCCCTTCCCCAAGGTACTCGATACCACTTTACTTTAGCTTTAAATGTAAGTTTAGTGGAAAAAAGGAAAAAGAGACGGCTTTTTTCGAGAAATCTAATGCACTTAAGCAGAGTCGGTTTTAAAGGACGAATCTCGTCGTCTCGTCTCTGACGACGACGCAATGGACGGCGGACCGGTGCATCGCAGATTTTCAAGTCGGAAGCAACAATGGAATGGCACACAGGCCCTGTTTCGCTCTCCTCTTTGCCCGTCTGCCTGGTCGACTACTCGAAAGCTTTTCATTTTTCGCCTAGCATGCTTTTTATCGTCGCATTGAATCGACGCGCAAAGAGAGCGAAAGAGAGAGATAGGAAGAGGAGAATGCGCGTGTCTCGGATGCTGCGTGCGGCTGCATCTTCTCACCATATTCCACCTGGCCTCCCCTTTTCTCTCTCTCTCTCTCTCTCTCTTCCATATCCCGTCTTTTCTCCCTCTTGCCACCCTCACCTCCTCCTCCACCTCTTCTTTCTACTTCGTGCGTCGCCAACGCGTGTCTCAGCGGTGCATCACGGTGAATGGGCCTGGTAATTGCACGTTTAATATTTCAGAGCTATTTCTGTGTGCAAGCATGTAAAAAGTCCGCGATTTAGCCCTGTGAAGCGGGGAAGCTCTTCTCTCTCTTTTCCACCTCCCTCCTGTTTTCTCTTTTTCCTCCTGTACCACGTCTCTCTCGTCTTCTCTCTCCCTCCTCTTTTTTTCTTTCCCTTGTAGGTAGCTACCTACTCGCAATGCCGCTGCACCGACGAAAGTACCAAAGTGAGAACTTCTTCCATTCGCTTCTACCCGGCCTTGTCCTGCTGCTTCTGGCTCTTAGTCCCTTTTCCCTCCGACTCAATTTCCCAGTCCGTTATTCCTGCCACTCGCATCTCTTTCTTTCTTTCTCTCTCTGTCTCTCGTGCGATCTTTTTCTGAATGCTTGGAATATTCTACGCGCGGATTACGCGAAGTGCTGAAAAAGAGAGCGGGTGGCTCGATTTAATGCGTAAGTACACGAAAGTAACTTGCCAGAAGCGAGTGCGAGATGGAAGCCGCGAATAACGTTCCTTCTTTTACACGCGCGTTTATTGTACGACCTCGACATTTATGGTCCTCGTGCTAATGTAATCTGTCTCTCTCTCTCTCCCTTTCTCTCGAATCGCTATCGTATCGGTGGAAACATCTCAGCGAAGTCAGCGGAAAGCGTCGAGGAGCACGCTTTCAAGCGAGTATTCCGTTCGCGGTAAAAGCGTAAAGCGTAACGTTGGGTTACGGTCTAAGGAGGATAAAATCGATCGGATTCCATCGACGTGCTCGCCTTATCTCAAAGGGGCCACTAACGGACCGGTTGCTGGTCGCGAAGGAACGAACGAACGAGCGAGCTCCTTCCTTGCATCCTGCTCGGACCGATCGAAGGAAAACTGCTTTCCGAAGTGGGAGGGCGAACTGCACTCCGGGCTCTACCGATAAGGGACAAAGGGTGCTCTAATGCGAGTCCCTCGACAAAGCACCATTTCGGGGCTTCTTCTCTCCTTACCCGGGCGATCTACGCGCAACAAAGGATCCCGGTGATCTCAATCACAAATTGACAATAAAAAATGTCCAATTAACCCCGGGGAAGACTTCGCCGGCTGGGTAGAATTGACTGGAATCGACTAGATCCCGCATCCTCCTCCTTTTCTCTCTCTTTCTCTCCCCTTCTCTCCCTCCTCTCTCCGTCCTTTTACCGCAACTTGAAACGAGAGAAGGAGATAGAAAAGGGGAGTAGCGGAGGAGAGAAGACCCCCGCGTGAAGTTGGAAGCAATCGAGAAGGTTTAATCCCACTCGATTGCGTTCCTTACCCGGCAACTTTAACCCTCCACCACTGCTACCTTCCGAACCTCTTCTCTTTTCCTCCTTCCTTAGCGTTTCCGTAGCCACCACCGCTATCTCCGCGGCAGTCGTCCAAAAGCGTGTATTTCGCCGTGACGATAGACGAGCGATGCCTGCTTGGTCATCGATCGGTACGCGATAATGGGACGATCCGAGTAAAATTCCCGCTGCTACGACTAAAAATGTTTCCCCTCTCGCGAAAGTATCGATGACGCGCGCTATGACCGTATTTTACGGCTTAACGGACTATTATAACGGAAAGTGGTGTTTTGCCTAGCGATAAAGCTTCGACGGGTTATCCCGTTTTGCTTAATTATTTTCAGAGGGTAATTATGGAAAGAGTTCGAACGACGTCTCTCGACGCGTCAGTTTTTAATGAGACAATGATCGTTGGATCGAGCTTCGCGCCTTCGATGCTTGATATTTTTCAAAAGTATGAAATTAATAAATTTTCGGAAAACGAAGCGTACGCCCGCGTTACTAATTAATAGAAGAGAATACAGACGTTTGCAGTTTAAATTACCAGGGAAAAAGATTAAATATCGAACATCAATGAAATTGAGTTTCGTACAATCGAAAGGGTAAGGGCGAAAGAGGAACGCGAGAGGGAGTCTTTCGTTTCCTGTCAGAAGCGAGCGGAAACCGTCGGCTCGCCCGAAAGCCAAAATTCCTTGCATCGCGTGGGACGAGCGAATTAATCGCAAACGAATTTATCCCCGACGCTCCGGGTTAAACTAAAACGCCGAGATATTACGGGGAAGTAAGCTCGTTAGAGGGTTTAGAGCATCGCCGGTGTGTGCCTGCCCTTCCTCTTCTTCTCCTCCACCTCATCCACCTTCTCCCCTACTCCTCTCGGTACTACTCCTCTTCCCCCTTTCCAACCTCTTCTCTCTCTCTCTCTCTCCAGATATCTCGCGTAGGTGGTAGTAGCTTGCGGTCTAGTAACCGCAGTCTCTACTGCGCTGTCGGTTGCGGATACCCTAGCCTCATGTGCAACCTCGCGTCTGTTTTGTGCCGAGGGCTTTCAAAAACCGCGACTGCCGAACCGAACCAAACCCCCTTTCCTCTCCCAACCCCACCCCGCACTCTCGCTACCACTCCCGTAGGAGCCATGGCCAACGTCCCAGAGGCCGCCAAACCTCTGCCGAATGTTCTTTGACGTTTAAGCGAATTCGGTTAACTTCCTTTTGCCTCTTTTTTTTTTTAATCCAAGCCTACGAACTGTGTTAAAAATCAACGGGCACGCTCGAACGAAACTTTTGAAAGCCTACGTTTTCCAACGTTGACCTCCGACGAGTTGTGTCTCGACGTTAATTATCCCCCACGAGGAGTTATGCGAAGGTTTTCATTATCGAATCGTAGATACGATCATAGACCACCATCCCGGACATCTCCTTTCGCCGATCGTAGCCTCCAATCAGTAATTAGGATCGCAGGATGCAACGCGCTTGTCCCTCCGTATCGAGACCCCTTCCGTGCAATTTACATTCCTCCTCCCAATAGAGCCTCCTTCGGGCTACTGATTAATATTAAACGCGTTATTCTCGCTGCTGCAATTAATGCGACATGTCGATCGATGTTATCTAAGCGAGTAATTAAGCCGAGATTGTATAATACGCACTTGGCATGCGTTAGCTAGCCGTTACGCAAACCCTGCAAACGCATCATCATCGTCATCACCGTGTCGTATCTTAACAACTCACGCGTATGATCGTCGTATTTCAAGTCCAATCCTCGTCTCTATCTTTTATTCTTCTCGATCGTCGTTAACGTTACTATTATTATGAAAGTTAATGTCCGAAGAAACAGCTGGCTACTGGTACTAGACGGTTTATAACTTCCAACAACCGTGCAACAACCAACCTGCAACGTCTAATTGTAAGCGAGTAATGAATTTCTTGCCGTAAACTCGTTAACACCGAGAGACCGTCCGTCGGGCAGCGTGTAAGGCTCTCTGCACGGTGGAAGTTACGAGCAGAGGAGCATCGAGAACGTAGATCTTGCAGGTTACTTATATAAACGTTCTACGTTCACACCGTTGAGAGGCGCCCACGGTGAGTTCGACAAAAGCCGGGGCTGTTTCACGTCCGGCAGGCTTTCGAGGAATGACCATTATGTCTGAGAAGCGCGGCTCCGCACGAGCGAGCACCTAACCTACGGAGCCAGTTAAAACACGTGTTCGCTCGCCGGCATAATGGCGGCAATAATTTCTCGCCTGAGAAATAAATTCTCCAATAATAATTCTCTCGCACTTTCTCTCTCTCTCATACACGCGGGAGCATACTCTCCTTGCGCCACCGTATGTAGCTAACGTACCTAACTGGCCCACGATTTATCATAGGCCACGTTTCCCCCGTCCAGCCGAATGCCACCCGGTTATACTTGCAGCCTCCCACTGTTTCCACGATCTTCGCAAGCTCGTCCAGCATACCAAGACTATGTCGTTTATAGTCCGGTTATTTGAAAAATTCTAGCTTTTCACCCATATAACCTGATCGTTTTGCAATCTTACAGAAAAATGAATTAATCTTCGCGCTTTCTTTCTTATTTCGGTCTCGAAGATCTCGCGAAAGGAATATATATTTCGAACGATATACTCCCACTCGTCGTTTCCCCCCAGGCCTGTAAATCAAACGTTCTCTCCTTTTCCATTCGTTGGGCGCGGGACGGCGAGTTCTTCCATTTCGCCTCGCGCGGCATCTCGGCTGGCAGCGAATTAAGCTGCTTTATAAAAATGTAAAGGGATTCACGAGCGAGCCGTTTTCGACTTGCTAGGCGCCCGGGAAGAACGGCTTGGTGGAAGGAGAACGAGTGGAAGGCGAGGCACGATGGGGCTGGGGAATAGCAAATGCGATTGGGAGCTTCATTGTTTCTAAGAGCGAGGGAAGAGACAGCGACGAGAAAGAGAGGAACGGAAGAGATACCCGGGCGAAAGAGTTTAAGAACGGGCGGAGAGTCGAAAGAAAGACGGAATCGCGAAGGGGGCATGCTTTCCTTCCCAAATGGTGGAGGAAGAGGGCAAGGAGGTGAGGGTTATGCTTTACTTATGCACGAGCAGATACGGTGCCTACGTCTGAGGCAGACCGTGGAAGATGAAGTACTTTCGGCTTTCCTCTCTCTCTCTCCCTTACTCCCCCTTACGTCGTGCCAAGACACTTTCGGCACTATCCGCGTGTCCGTGTGCAGATTTCCTGAGTAGTTCGGTAACTTTGACGTCGCCCCTTCTCTTCGTTACATATTGTAGGAGCTTTGTCGTGCCGAGTTTACAACTGTGCTGTCCTTCTATCCGTCTCTATCGCTCTCCCCTACTCTCTTTCTTTGTCTATCCATCCGCGGATCTCACATTTTTCGTTTTCCCGCGAGAAGATATTAGCCGGAATATTTCTCGGTGAATTTCCGATGTTGCATTTCTTTCGTACCAGGATTTGGAAGATTTCAGAGTTCTTTCTTTTTATCTTCGTCGATTCTCTTTTTCGAGTTAATCCTAGGACGATCGAATCTTCGTCCTCGTGTAAGTATAATCGACGAAATGCAGATAAGTATGCAGGCATTTCCATTTTGTCTACCTTCTCTCCCACCCTCGCAATTCGTTTCGGGTTAAAGAAGTCGTATCTCGGTAAACGTCCCGGTTGTTCTCCTTGTCTCGACCGCCGCCAGACGGGAGGTATTACGTATTCATTTGTGATTTTCTTCGCTATGCCGAAGAGAGAGAACGGTTTGCCCATTGGAAGAAAGGCTTGCTGCACAAATGCACGAAATAAGATTCCGATTCCAGGGCATTAATTGAACGGGGCAGTGTATTTCCCTGCGGAGCAGGTAGACGGAGGTACCTTCCACTACCAATCTCGAGAAGTTTAGGTTTAGCCTTGCAAAAATGAGCTTGGAGTCGAGACGAAAAGAGGTAGAGAATGAGAGAGAGAAAGAGAATGGAAGTGTAAAGGGATAGAAGTGAAACTTGCATGTGCCGTGTAATATGACGTAGATATAGAGAATGGGAGCTTGGCTTGCGGTGTAAGATGGGAAAACGAATACGAGATAATAGAATGTGCATGTAATAACCAAAGGAAATATATACCAACGCGGACTCGTAACGGGAGAAAGAAAGAAAGTAGAAAGAAATATATACCTATACTATATAAAAGAGAGAGAATGGAACGAGCCGCGAGAAAAGCAAGTTCCCTCATCCTTTTTCCCTCCCATGGCGCGTTGAAAGTTCCTTGTACGAAATCACCATCGAACCCCATGTTTTTCGGAATACAAATGACTTCGGGGGTTGTCGACTCGCGACGAGGCGAACGTTCCGTCAAGAAATTCACTAATGTGGAAGTTATTCTCAATATTTCCACGCAAAGAAATGTTACCATATAAGTATAAAGTATATTAAATATCTTTCATTTTTCATTTTAGACGTTTCTCGGTTCATCAACGTACAAAAGTTGTCGTTATTATTTAAGCTAGACATTTCTTTCATATTCTTCGATCACCGTGATCTTTTTTTTTAAAACAATAGGGTACTATTCGACTTAATAATACTCGTTTGCGATTTCTCGACGCAACCTCGCACGACGTTGACGGCTACAGAGAAGCTGAAACGCGTTTTGTCTGTGGGAGACCGCAATTAGCCGTCCGGGATCTTGCGCGAACTCGCACGACAAGGGCGTCCGGTGTGAAACGTCAGATGTGTCGTCGTTTCTAAATTCAGAGAGAGAGAGCTCCATTTCACTCTCTCCCTTTCTCACTTCTCTCCCCCTTTCTCCTCGTCAGAGTCAAAATTTAGGAGATACGAGATCGCCGTCGCTCGATTTCCGTGTTATAACTTGTAATTCGAGATTGGCTTCGTTCGAAATCCCGAAGCGTATCCTCCGAACACGTCTTATCTTATTCCACGATATCTGGACCGTGTTAGATTCAATAGCGGAGTTAGAGTGCCGGCGTACGAGGGAATATTCTCCGGGATACGGGTAAAATCAAAACGTCTACGTATCTATAAATTGGACAGTATTCCAATATCTTCGAAAGGTGGAAAGGATTTTCCAAGTGGACGCTTCCGAATTTCGATATCTCGTCGATAAAGTTGCCCTTTTCTCTCACGGCAAGATCGCGGGTCAGTCACTGTGCGCACCGCGTTTTATTGTATTAAGGTAGTAAAACAGATAATAAAGCGGGGAAACGTCGCCTTGTGTCTGCCAGTTTTATCGTCGACCGCATGACATCTTATATCACGTACTTACAGTCACCCCCTACCGTGACACAAGAGAGATAAAGATGAAACGAGAGAGTGTAAGAGAGAGAGAGAGTAGAGTAGAGAGATGATCGCGAGTCTCGTACGTGGACGGCACGTAGGTAACGTCCGTACATCTTTTTCCCTCGTCGTTTCGCTCGACCGTGACGATGCTGTCACGCTGGGAATCGTCGGAACAAACGAATACAATTTTCACGGTATTAAGTTCCCGCAACAACCGTGGCCGGATCGTAAACTGGACGATTCCTCGATGCGGAAAAGAAACGTGTTACGAGATTTTGTCATAAAGTCTCGGCACGATAAACCTTCCTACGTTTAACGTTTTATAAAAAAAGATAAAAAAATATGAAAACGGAGTAACGCTCAAGCGATATTATACATTATATAGCACGCTTGTATCTTTAATAAGAAAGCCTCGTGAATAGAAGAAGAGCTTTCGGAACTTTTGATAAGATGACATATCGTTGGTAACGTCGAATTCACGATCGCGTGCCGTCTTGTCTTAGCGTTTCAAGGGGTTACGATGAATAAGGTATATTCGTTGTAACGGTGGGAATAGGTGGAGGTAAGCGTATTTGTCTTTCTTTAACGTCGTGTCTCGATGGGGCCCCGTTTCGAGTCGATGCTTCTCGAAAGGAAGCGCGTAGAGTGTAGGGACATTATCGCTGATATCTCTCGGTGTACGGGAGGGCTCCGTAGCGAAATGCACAGATTGGTCCTCGATGTTGATTGAAGTGTAATGGAGATAACTCGAGCCATGGCCAGCGGAGCGCAGAATGCACTTGCACGGACAGAGAGATTAGCAAAGGACGTAATGGAGTTTGTGGCCGACTCAAAAAGGATCACGCTTCGCTGGAACATCAGTCATGCTTCGTTCCGACGCGACGTTCCGACGTTCCGAGAAGATACGCTAGAACGATCGACGATATGTTAACGGTTGCCGCGAGATTAGGATCGTTGAGAGAACGAGATGAATAGATATTCCATGTTCGATCTTCCCTTTTAACGAAATCAATTCTAAGAGAGAGCACGGTGGTAAGAAAAGTCGTGAAACTTTTGGAAAGGTTTAAACTTTGGAAAGGTTTGCCTTGCAACAAGAAGGAGGAAGTTTCCAGCATCCGCACGTCATACGGTGTTATGGCAATCTCAGTTGGCATGTTTAGTCAGCTCGGATAAGGCGCGTCGGTACCGACTCTGATAGCTGGCTGAGTCAACATTCATGTATTTGCCGTGGCATCGCTACGAAGCCATCCGAGTGAAGCCTAGTCGGTGAACCGAGCGAGAGAGGCTGTTGGGAGGCCCTGGGTAAAGAGGGGAAATGCGTCGTGCCGCACACAATTTGGTGCAAGATATTGCTTGGGAATGCAGCCCCCTCTTTGCCACCCCTCCAGTTATCGATGTTTACCCTACATGCTCGACGATACCACCCTGAAATATCCGTACACGTCTATTTTCAATCTCGACCATCTTAATCGAGAATGAATCGCCGCCGTGCAAAGCAATTCCATCGTGAAGGGTGGCTGGATATAAATCGTTATTAACCGTAGGATGGTACGACATTGATTTAAGGCGATAATCTCATGGAACATCGTCCCTCGATGGTCGTCCTAACTCAAACTTCGATATAGTAACTCCTCGATCGAAAGCACCACCGTGAAAATGAAAATCCGAAAGACTCGAACGAACGTCGGTTTCATCCCTTTCGCGGCAGAGAAAACGCGGTTCTCGCTGTGCAACAACGACGGATTCTAGAAGAGGCCTGCGGAGGAGAGGTAAGTCGGATAGAAAGAAAGACGCGCGAAGACGGAGGCGAATCCGGGCAGACGCTCAGACGTGAAATTGAATTACAATACGCAAAGTAAAGTTGGATGATCCGAGCATTGTGCCTTCCCGTAGCTGCTACCTCACTGCCACCAGTTTGCCTCGGCTTCCATCTCCTCGTCGTCTTCGTCGTCCATCCAGTCGTTTCGTTCCTCTTACGTCGGCCGTAGCGCCTGTAGCTGTGCAATTTCTCTCTCTCTCCTTCTTCCATCTTCCTCTTTCTTTCTATCTCTTTCTACCGTCCCTCTTTCCTCTCGAGTACCGGCAAGGCCGCCGGTATTCTTACGCCTTTGTTCCCTACGGGGCTGAATTAATTGCTGCGTTTTTGACATCCATTCATTGTCGGGTCCCGGCAGACGACGTCGGGGATGAACGGATAAAGGGAAAAGTTACTGAGCCGGCTTTCTCCGTCTGTATCCTTCTCTCTCTTTTACTCTCTATCTCACTCGGTATCCTACTCTCATCCTGCCCTTCGGATTCGTGCGTTTCGCGGAATAATATTCCTTCCCTCGGTTTCCATCCGTCTCTCCGTCTCTGAAAGTCGATACGATTATTAAGAGAGAAAGAGAGAGAGCCCATCTCTTTCCGTCTTCTTTCTTTTTTCACTTTTGAGAACCACGTTGGAATTCCTGTCGAGCCTTCTTTATCTAACTCGTCTGGTCTAATTTTCGAGAGAATTCGAGTGTGGGAGGTCACGCAAGAAAGCTTGCGAAGAAGAGGATGCGAAGAGGAATCAAGGAAACCGCACAAGTTCGTCCTCGCGAACGAATCAGCGAAGCAGATTGCGAGACGCGATCGTCGCCTTCTGTGGCTCTAACGCGGAAACCGGAAACTATACCGTGAGGGAACTTGCTTGGAGGAAACGGGAAATAGTCGAGCGAGAAGAGCTCTTGTCCTTCTCTCTCTTAGATACGTCCTCTTCTCGTCTTACTTGCCTTACTCGTGGGCCGCGCGTGCATGCTTCTTCGATCTCGAGGACGATTCTCTACGAGCGAACTATTGAATATGCATAAGTTATATTAAATCGGGATACCGAGAGAGAGAGAGCGTATGGCGAATAACGGCAAATTGGTGCTGCCGTGGATGGCGGTACGAGGAGGAACGTAAGATTGCCGACCAATTACGAAAGAGAACTGGAAGGTCTAGACTTTGGCTGGCAACCTCGCGGAAGAAAGCAGGGATCGAATCGTGGGAGTTAAGAGGAGGAAGATAGGTCGATTTGCGAGGGGATAAGGATCGACCGGATTTCTCGTCCGTGAATTTCAGGATAGTGGAAGGTCGTGCCACGTGGCTACGTCTATAATGCTTGAACTACGGTTATTGCGATTGGGCTGCTTGCCGATATCCAACCGAGTCCGACCAAGTGTAGGTACGACCTACTAACGGTAGCACGGTCTATTCGCGAGCTACGATGCTGCCAATTAACGCAGCCTCTTATCGTGCTTGACTGGAGTTACGTAAGGATCTGGCACGGGTGCTAACGAAAACTACTTTCTTATCAATCTATTATTCCACTTGGAGATTCGTAATGCAGTCATTGTTTCGTTAGGAGACGGTGCGTAAAATTAATCGTACTCCTCGTGTATTCAAACATACTATATTAATCATTGCATTAGGTTACTCCGGCATAGCGCGCTCTACATCCTTTGCATATTCATAATACGCGGTTACGAGGAAAATGGAGGGAACGACAAAATCGGTTGGTTTCGGTACTCGCGTCAACGCGATCAATCCGAACGTGGCTCAACAGATGCGCGTCTCACTAGAGTGACGTTTACATAATCTTGGCATTACTTCCCTCTCCGGGGATTGCCTAAGACGACGATGCTACCGGCAGAACGAGGTAGCTGGAGAACTCGACAAACTTTGGAGCACGAGAGAGAATGAGAGAGGTAGAGACAGGTAGAAGGGAGGGGTTTTAAGGGGTTTGGGAGGAAGAAGAGTCAGCGAGGAGGAAAAGGAACAAGAATTAGCAAGGAAAGACAAGAAGGAAAACGAACAGGTGGAGAAGTGACAACAAAAGCCTAGCGTGGATTAGGATCTACCTCTCTCTATCTCTCGTTTGCCGCGTCTACTGTGAGTTTCCTAGCCGAGAGCAGTCGAGAATAATAGAATTATGAGAAAATCGAAGCAGAGGAAAATAGAACCTTTTCGCAATTTCAACGTGGTATTTAGGAATTAGATTGAAAATGTGGGACGACGCGTTAAAATGGCGAGCGGCACGCTCCAATTTTCAACGGGGAATTGCGGGAGTTTAAGTTTTCGTAAGATCCGAGGGGAGGAGTCGACGCTCGGAATGTGTGAAAATCGTTTGACGTTTATTCGTTTACTTCACCTAGTTTGTTTGCGGTATATCGCACCCTACTTATTCGTTAACGAGCTTCTAAGCTCCCCACTCTCTTTCTCTCTCTCTCGAGTAACCGGGAAGGTAGACCCCGGTCAGTGGCCAGGATTCGAAAGACAGCTTCTCCAGATACTCCCTGACTGCTTTTGACCGCTTTACGCTCGTTGACTTGGATAATAACATAATACGGCACCGACATGTCCGGCTTGGCTCTACGTATGCATGTACCTACCTACGTATGCTGTACTTCTGGAATGTGCTTGGTATGATACATATATATATTAGTACCCTTTGATATCTCGTCCGCTAACGCAAAGGGTTTGGGGTCGAATTAGCCTCCCTGCGCATACCACCCTCTTTCGCGCTTTCTCTCGCTTCGGCTCTCTTTGAGGTAGGTAGGACGAGAGAGGAGGCGAGACTCTCCCTCTCTATCTCTCTACTACTTCGTCAGAAATTGTTGAAACGATCCGATCGTCGAGCAGGGTGTGGGAACGAGATAGAAGATACCTGCCAAGATAAAAGGCTGCTAGAAGGGTAAAATAGTTCGAGGCGCGAACGAGCGAACGTGGGATAATGCGATCATATTCTTCCTCTTTATTTTTTCTTTATAAAGTCTAAATAAAAGGGTTCATTCAAAGTCGCGTGACGTAGCTCGTTCGACGAGCCTTTTCAGAGACGACGGTTATGCCGATTTAATGAACGATATTGATTAACGACGAATGGCGGCGAGACTACGGCGAATAGGCCGCATCGTTTCGTATAAATTAGTGGGACGATTCCGGTTGGCAACGCGCACATTAAGCAAGCCAGCTTGCTAACACAATCCGTGGGTCCAGGTTACGCGGCCGAGGCGCTAACTCGAGTTAAACGAGATGAATGTCGGTTCGCTAATAGTTGTTACGAATTGCTACTGGAGCTTGCTTAGCCCGCTTAGAGAGAGATTTAGTTGAGCAACTAAGATGAGCTCGCAGCCTAACGTCTTCTCCTCCTTAACGTTCGTCGTATGGAAACATTTTGCGGCGGGGGAGTCTATGTTCCAGGCATAGAGTCGCTTTAATCGGAATTCAGTCGTTTCGATTTCTCACGCGAATCTTATAGATAGGTTTAACGAAGTATTTATAATTTACGGATATCGATAGTTACGCGAACTTGTATAAAGTATCAACTTGGTGGGAAGATAAAAAAAGGAGATTCTCGTATCTATAGCATTTGATTCATTCGTAGCTCGATTTTCATGGATATTCCCGAAGGTCACCTGACCGAGAATCAGTCGACTTTGCTTCTCGAATCAGGGTAGAGATATCCGGGCAGGTTCGCTAAGTAGCGATATAGAATGAATTAGCTCTGTCAGAGTAGGAAGGTTCGCCTTACCGATCGCTCTCTTCATCCAAACGGTACTGTCTCCTGGGATCTTCCCTCGTACCTGCCTCCCGATGCATTGTAACCTTCGGTTCCTCCATTTCTCTCTATCCTTCCCTCTCTCTTCTTGCCAACACACACACACAGACACCGTTTCTCTGCATCTTCCTCTACTCTATATAGAAACGATCCACTTCGCATCTCACACCGAACGAACACGCGCACATACTTACTCGTATACCAAGAGACGCGTACACGCAAACGTGTGTATCTATATAATATAAAGTACTATATATCCTACGATACGTAGTCTCGTGATCTCCAACCAAGCTACGGTCCCGTTACGAAGGTACGCGAAGGTTTAACCCGAAGGAGGTGGAGTCCAGAGCTCATCAAGATAATGCAGCTGGGATTATCCTGCAACCGAGCGGGTTTCTAACGCCGTGGGGCCGGGGAACGCCTCGGGGAGACTGATCCCTGGATCGTTATTAGTTGATCATTTGATCGAAAGCCCGTGGAGGCATCACCGATATCTCCGACACATCCTACATCCGTTTGTCATTGCGAAAGCACATTATAACGCCGGGACGATCGTTCGTTAAGATATTAGGACTATGGTACTCTCGTTATTATACTTTAATACTCGATTTAGAAATCATCTAAGAAATAAATATCTCAAGAGTACCCAATTTATCTAGAAACTCTTGTTAAAAAAACGTTACTACGTTATAAATGAATTTTTTATTTCTACGGTAAACTTGTAAGAAGGAAGATCGCTTTTGTGACCCGTACGTAGATCAGTTAAATCGGTGAACCCCAAGCAATTATTTTCTAGCCTTTTACCTAGGATCCAACGCTAGGCCAATTCCGGTTAGCATCTCCAAATTTATCTCTATAGGAGGCGAGGCTAGGTGGAGGTCGCGCGCGCGGTTGACGCGACGTACACGGATAAATACGTGCGTTTAGCGGATTGATTGGCTACAGGGCACTTTGGCGAGGCTCGCTTCGCTCCGATAAACTTGTACCATCGTCGTAGTCGTCGTAGACGACGTCCCTCTGAATATAAATGCGAGCTCGAGTCACGTGGAGCATTCACCGATCCTCTCGCTCCTTTCGCGGCAACGTTCAATTATGTGACATCGATACTCGAAAGAGAATCTTTTGCAAAAAAATCCAACAAATTTTATTGTCTTTGCAGAATCAATTTCACTTTTTTCCAATATTTTCTATTATTATAATTTATTACTGTAATCTTTTGGAAGCACGATCAGTTAAAATTACAAACTTCCGCCATCGAGGTGAACGTCACTTAACGATCGTCGAGCGGACAGTCAGATAAAGCTCGCTTCTTCGTCGGTAGATAGCGAAGTGAAAGCTGTCGCTTATCTCGCGCTCGACGACAGCTCGATTAAAATGCTCGGTGCATTTTCTCTACGTAAGCATCGGAGTATAGGCTTGCCTTCTACGATTCTTATCGGTTTGGTTCGCGACGGGACCGGCAACGGCGGCTTCTCGGAAGAAAATCTAAATTAAAAGGAAGTCTCGTTCCCCCTTATCACGCGTCTCGCCTTTTGATCTTGGCCGCATCTCTCTCTCGTTCTTTTCCATTCCTACCCAACCTTCTCCGACAGCTTCTTAATTACGGATTTCTCGGCGAGGAAGATGTCACCGAGATTACATCGGCAGTTCACGAAAATCAACCTAAAGATCGGCCGAAAGAAGACCGATCGTAAGAACGCTCGATTCGAGAACAGGTCTGTTGCTACTGGTGGCAGTGGCAACTGGGGAGGGGGTGGTTGAAGGGAAACGCGTTAACGGTAGATCGACCGATATCATCGGGGACACAACGCCATGCGGCGTTGGCTTTTCATCCGCGCGACCCCTCCTCGATCGGGATTGATACGAACTGCCAAATGTCACTGGGCCAGACATTTCTATATTTGAATTCGACTTTCGCATGACGGCGCCTCGACGTAGAGAAACGGAAGGTACGACGTTTCTCTATCTATCGATCTATCTGCCAGCTGGACCGTGAGCTTGATGCTGAAAATAATGTTTCGTGAGTTTTCTCTCTTTCGGATAGAGCTCTTCCGCGTTTTCTCTTTTTCTTTCTCTTCTCGTTCTCATGCCCTTCTCTTTCTCCCTTTTCCACCATCATCACCTCGCTTCACTCGCGTGATATTCTCTTTCTCTCTTGATCTCGCCCACAACGGCGGGGGAGCGAGCCCGGGTCGACGCTGCTCAACGATAACCAGGGATGCCACGACGAAAATACAGCGTCAGTCAAATCCTTAATCCTGGAAATAGAAGAGCTTATCTGCGCTGACGTAAGTGGTAAGTACGTAAGAGGACGTCGTTTACGCCCTCCTTACGTTGCATCGCTCCCCTTCTAATTCCCCCACTCTTGTTCGCTCCGTATCCAACTAACAAAAAGATTTCAGATGGAACTAGGGTTTTGTAATTTTCCATTTACAACTTCTCCATGCTTCTACTTAACGTTCAGTTATTTTATTTCGGTAAAAGAAACTCGGCTACGTCGCTGAGAATCATCCGACCAGATCGTTTCACTTTATCGATAGCACTCGTTACGAAAAATTGTTAAAGGCGATCGATTCCCTCGTATAATTCTACGTACGACTCTCTACGCGAACCAATTCCGAGACCCTTCGTTGCATTTTCCTTCTTCGGCTTCCGTCTTTCGTTTGAAATAGTACGTCGTAAGTTCGTAGTGCGCGGTTGGCTTCAGATGAGACGCGAAATTCACGTGGAGCTTTAGGCAGCCAGCGTGATAATATCCGAAGCAGTAACTCCTCTACGTCGGCGGTGAGCACCCGAATCTACCGCCTACTACCACCACGAATATCCATTTCAAGACATTTAACCCGACTGACTGCTACGACGAGGTGAGACGGGGTGTACACGGCTTCTAAGATTACTAGGCAGTTTCATTATGCTCTCGAAAAGGTTCCTCGCTTCCATACTCGGTACCCTTCTCCTGCCTTTCTCTCTCTCTCTCTTTCCCCTCTTTCTATCTCTCTTCATTTCTACGAGAAATCTACTCTTTGTGTCGCTTAGAAAGGTTTTCGTGAAATCGAGTTACGAGTTCCTCGAGATCTTCGTATAATCGAGACAAGAATTTCTTCTTTTTTTTTCAAATTTATCCTTCGATTCTGTACAAAATGTAACACCTGGTCTATTTTATTATGTAACAAAGGCGGACAACGAGACCATCGAAACTAGGATTAGCAAGGAACGTCGCCGCGTAGTAACATTAGCCTCATTGTATTTCGCACAAGGCGGCAGGGTTTCACTTTACTCGCAAACGTATCAAGACGATTTCGTGGCTTGGTCGTTCTCTCTTAAAGATATCATAAATCCGAGTGTGTGATCCTCTTACCCGCCATGAGCATTATATGCTCCTCAACGGCAAAAGCAACGTCGTCTACTTTGAAACTAAGGTCACGCTACGCTTATTATGAAGTTACTACTAATTTTATCGTCGACGTAACGCTTTACCAAAATCCGCTTATGCGAGTAATTTTGAAATTTTCGCTCGGTTCTCGACGGTAAACTTGAGCGGTGATAAGCGATAGTCGGTTAGCGGCTTTTGCCAGTGCAAAGTTTAAGAGCGCGCGTTCTCTTCCTTGGAAATGCAGTACGAATCTCGTTGCGAGGGGAAAAAATAAGGTACCGCGGGATCGAGAGTCTTCGAGACTTTTCGGAATTCCCGTCGAATTATCGCAACGACGGTATTCGTAATTATGAAACCAGAACTATGTAAAAAAAAAATATCAAGAATATCGTTTTATCCATTAATCCACAAGCTTTTTGTAACTCGTTTCGGGGGGAATCGCTTTTCCCCATCTGGCACGAGAACCGTACGATTCCCATTTATGCGAATAATCGACTTATCGCATATTAATCGGCCGTATTCGATTGCATCGCGAAGCGCATTATGTGTAAACTATTGTAACGAGCGACAGTCGTTACGGAGTTTCGTGAAACGAGAGCGGGGCCACTGTGAGTACACATACTTGCATTCTACGTTTGCATGGAGTTACCCGGCATTTCCTCTTCCCTCGCTGAACAAACAGAGATGGCGCAACTACGGTTACTACAATTTCGACTATGACAGTTTCTACGGCACGTTTCATTAATCTCGTATTCGAAAATGTAAACTTCAACCGAACGAGGGAGTTCTCCAACGCTGTCTTAACCCAAAAGGAGACGGATAGAGAAAACACCGTTGAAAGATTTGAGTAGCGAAACGAAAATTCCTTCTCGTTAAATTACACGTAGAATCTAGATAATTACGTTGATTAACTTGGCAATGATCCATAAACTTGCGTACCGGCTACCTTCTAATCGTGTAACATCATCGTTCATCATCCTATCGCGCTCCTCTTTCGTGCCACGTTTTTGCGTGTTACAAGAGACACGCGAGTGCCAGCGCGTGACAGCCGACTTAACGCACGTTCCTCGGCCGAAAAAAATCATGGATAATCGAAAAGACTCGAACAAAGGGTCGACGAAGGTACCATTAAGCGACAACGAGTATTCAAATCGATGAGGGACGAGGAAAAGCATTTTGTTCAACATTCTCTCTCTCTCTCTTCTTAACGCCATTAATCACATCATAAAGAACGGACGTGGAAACCGGAAACGAGAAGAATAAGGACATTGGATAGAGCAGAGAAGGAAAATTTAAGAAATTCAACGAACCGTTTGGTGGACCACCAGGAATAATTTGAAAAGTACTGGCGCGAAAAAGGAGAATACGAGGCCAGGTAGCGGTCTACGCCACCGTATTGTTTTTCACGCTGCCTTTCGCAAATTTCGTCTTATTTTTCCTGAGTTGCACAAGACCCCTGGCCCCGATTCCCGAGGAGTCGGTCTCTTTTCTTCGATAAAAATTCATTTCCTTCCTTTGATTTACTCCCAGCATACGGCCAACTCGTTCTCGACTTTCTCTCCTTCCCCCTTTTTTTTTCATTCTGCTCTTTTCCATCATATCCTTCTTCCCTTTTCCGTACTGTCGAACGTGAAAGAAAGCGAGACAGAGAAATGGCGAGAAAGAGAAGTCGTCTAAATGCTTGAAAAAACAATTTTTTCTTCTCTCGAAAATATAAAACACTTTTAAAAGAAATAACCCGGTACTATCGTTGCATCGAATTCAAAGATACGACCCTTTACGACGATCCTATTCTAGCACCATAATTACTTCAACGGAGGTGATACGCATTAATAACCCCGCGTGCATCATTTTTACACATCAACGAGAAGCAGAGGTAGCGAAGCAACCCCGGGTAACATAAAACGCCTGTCGACCTCGATTAATGTTTATATCCGGCAGAACGTTAAGCATTGTGACTGTGGACCGTGGAAAGCTCCTTCGTGACGTAGCCACGCGGGAGGATCTTGAGAGAGCAGCTGATAGCTGCGCGCTTCCTCTTCGTGCGCTCTATTAATTACGAAGCAACGGTTCGCGTGATTCGAGCTATCGGGCCCCCATCCACCTACATTTTCTTAGTTCGCCTAGTTCCCGCTGGCTTCCCCTTTATTTTCCATTTTCTTCCTTTTCTCTCACTCTCTCCCTCGCTATTTCGTTTTCCATCCACTCTCTATTCCCCTTCCTTCCTCTTTATTTCTCCCTTTCCTGACCTCGAAAGAGAGTTTCCAAACAAGACGAGGGAAACAAATCCAAAGTGAATGCGATGTGGATCCAGACGAGACTCCTCTTCGCGAACGTGCCTACGCGGTGAGTCTAATATCTTAGATAAGTTCCAATTCGCTTCGTCCTCCGTTCGAAAAAAGACGAGCTCGAGGGTGAAAAAGGGCGGAACTGGAGGAGAGGAGGGGAATATCGGAAAACGTTTCCGAAGGAAGACAGACAGCTCGGAAGAAGGAAAAAGGGGCTAGGCCTGCGTGTTGGGCGTGCGTGCTAGGTGTGTGCACGTTTTGGGGTCGAGCGATATCGAAGGTAGCAGACAAGTATCGAAGCTGAAAATCACCGAGAACGAAATAGAGTCCCGTCCAAGGCGACGGGAGCGTCGCGAGTGCGCGCAAACCGATAAAATTGGGTCGAGGTGGAAGAGTTTCGTTTAGAAGAGTGGCTCAGCCAATCGGAGTGACTCTCTATCTCTCTTCTTCCCAACCCTTCCTTTCCTTCCTCTCTCGCCCTTCGTCCATCGGCAACACCGGAATTCGACCGTTCCATTCTTGTTGGTCGCTCGACGAAAACATCCTGTCGCAGCGTTTTCGCCGGAGGAAACGTCGATTTTCTTGGTAGAAGGGTAAACAGAAGCGAGGATCGAAAAGTTGGACACTCTTTTTGTCATTTCCGAACGTCGGGGATATAATAAATTATTCTTATTAAATATGCTGGACAATATTGACAGAACCGTCGATGTAGGTATCTACTTCTCGTGTGTCAGAGTTATAGGATAGGTGTTAAATAATTAAACTCGGTATTTATAACTTGATTTTCTTTTATTTCAATTTATTGGTCGAACGACTACAGTCATTACATTTGGTACAATGATACAATCTCAAATAAGTCGCTAAATGTTATTAAACTTGGTTACTACGCGTTATTCGTCGGAGACCCTCTCGAGGAAAGACAGTCGTTCTCTCGAAGCGATAATTCAATTACGTGCCAATATCATGATTACGTGTCATCCGTGGTAATCGACAGTCGATGGTGTAACGGCTATGATAGGATCGTCGAAGCCCGCTGTTCGATTATATCGGCTATTCCGATTCTCCAAGTCAATGAATAATACGTCATCCAGTCGTGTTATCAATTTCCAGAGCTCATAGATACGTACACGTTAGTTTCTCTGGTTGAAATGATTTAACTTTTACGACGGGGAACGTACACGATACGTGACAAATGTCCAAAGAAAAATCAATGCCGCGTAGTTTTAATTAACGTAAACGATTTTCTAGATAATTTTCACGTTACATATCGCTTTACTGTGAAACGGCGAGCGCTCTCGAGAACCGCTAGTACTATCCACGAAGTGGGCGTTTGCGTACGAAGAGAAAACACATCGTTATAGAAGAAGTTAGACTTCGTTGGACAAACAGTACACCCATCTCCACATCCAAACCCACCGCCGTTTCACCACCGAAACCTTCGCGCGCTCATGCGTGCACGAGATTGTAACTACTGAAGGGTCAGGTACTAACCATGCGGTTTTCTCCCGGTATAACCTACTTTTTCGTGTCTATATCGTTCCCCCGTAACTTTCGTACCCAGCTTGCATTAAAAGTTTTACGCTCTTGATACTCAAATATTATTTTCATTTCGAGAAGATGATTTTGTTGTTTCTCGTTTAATACAATTGCATCGGTAATAAAAAGTTTAATTTCATCGGGATGAGAATACAATAACGACGTCTACGAGCACGTCGAAAACGTTTCCAGCCGTCGTCGTCGTCGTGTCTCTCGCGCGACAAAAGGAAACACGCGGCGGTGTGCGGTTTTCCCGCCAAGTTCATTGAGCGTCTTGTTTTGGATCTTTGCCAAATGCCGAATACGTCGGCGGAGAGCGTTCCTTCTCGGTCGTACCATCTCGTCGTCTTCTCTAACCGCCATCGGACGTACAATCGCGACTCGACCCTATTGCCACCCCCGGAATCACTCCTATTGTCGCATTATAAAGGCAAGAAGGTGGCTTCTAATAAGAAGCTCTAGGTCACCGTAGGCTTGCCGGTACGTCGTTGGACGTGAATGTGACAAAAAGATCCTGCGAGAGTTATCGCTCGGAAAAAATGTTCCACGTAGCGAATTAAATGTCTCTCGCGGCAGAAAAAAAAATTTAGAGTCAATTAAGGTTGCTTGGATCTCTCAAGAAGAGGGGAAAATTGTGCTACCGCAAAAATGGGCGTATATTTGCATCGATATAGGCCACATTCCACGTATCTTGGCAATTCTACAAGTAGAGTATAAAATACTGCCTCCAACCGTTCGCGAATGCTTCCACTCTTTCGTTAGCATCGCCAGCACAGATACTTCAGATTTAAAAGAACGATTTCTATGCATCCGTGGCTCTCGATCTTTCTCTCTCTCGTCCAGTCGCTACTTCTCGTTCCAAAGGCGCATGCATATATCTCTCTTTTAGAAACGAATAATGATTATAGCGAGGGTGTGCGTGAAGTTCATAGTATTGGACGAGAGCCAAGTCACGTTGTGGCTCAATGAAATCTTTCTAGGTTAGCTTACCCTCTTCCTTCAACGTTAAGCGTAGGATACATTCACACTGACTTGCCAGACGAGAAGTAGAGAGAAAGGGGGAGCGAGGTAGGCGGATAGATAGATAGATAGATAGGTAGATAGATAGCTAGAAAGGGATAGAGCTGGCCTTCAGCCACGGAGAGAACTCGATGAAGCAGCTGGCTTTACGATCCACCGGGAGTAGTAGTGGTCAATATTGGTCGGACCGGAGCCGTTCTTAAGCGCGAGCTCGTACTCCTTGGAAGATAACGCTTCGCCATTAAATCGCTTTGACGGTAGATCGTCCTCGGAATACGAAATAAGCGAGTCGCGCGAATTCAGCTTTGTATTTTATCGGCAACATAATTGCGAATCAAGTAGATCATGATACGAAACGTACGAGAGTAGGGATTTCAATATATTTTAAACAAGATTTTCGACAAATTAGCAGCATAGAAGAATGAAATCCTCCTAAAACTATCGATCGGTCGATCGATGAATCGTCAAGTTCGACAAGAGTCCGTAGATATCGGTAGGACGTTAAGTCGCGAAGGCGTAACAAGTAGCTATGCACCGAAAATGCAGAACGGTTCGTCGTCGATGTAAGAGGTAGAAGAACGTGGTGGAAGTGGATGAGAAGGAGGTAGATGAGATGTAGGAGGAAAAGAAGAAGGAGGATGGGACTCGCGAGCAGTGGCAACGGTAGCGGCAGAAGCCCCACCTCCCACCGTCGGGATCCCGAGGCTTTCTCTCTCTCTCTCAGCCTCCCCCTGCGGCGTCAAGCGAGCGTGGCGTGGCGTAGGTAGTCAGGCAGTCAGGCTCTCTCTCTCCTGGCATTAAGCATTCCTGTTGGGTCGGCGTGGCGAGGAGGAGAGCGCGGCGTGGCGCGTCGGTCGATGCCGGGGTGCCGCCGCGCCAAAGGAAGGAAGGAAACGAGAAGGAGAGTATCTCTCTCTCTCTTTCCCCACCACCCCTAACCCCCTCCCTCTCTCTCGCTCTCACATCATCCATCTTTCTAGCGTGAAGAAGCGAGAGAGCAAGAGGAGCGCGCGCGCTACTATCTCCGTTTGACGACGACGACAACGCCCCGGGGGCGCCTGCGCGTCTCGGAGGGGTAGTACCGTGTTACCCCTCGAATCGCTAGGAGGGCTAGCAGGAGCGTGAAGGAAGGGACTGGAGAGACAGAGAGAGGGAGAACATACTCGACCCCTACCACCTCGCTTTCGCGCCCCTCTCGAACGCAAAGTGTAGCGCGCTCCCCACCATCGGAGCCGCGCGCTACTCTCCTTCGCTTCCCCTCGCTACGGCTCCACTGCCCGGGCCTCCACGGTCGCCCCATTCCGTTCTTGGCATCACAGCGTGCAACATTCGAGCCGACGACGAGAAACGCGACGACGACCACCTGCCTGCCTGCCTGCCGCTGTGTCGTTACCGTTCACGTTGTCGTTCACGTTGCCGTTGACGTTACCATTCAAGTTGCTTTGCGTGTGCTCCGTACGCTCCCTCTCTCTCTCACTCACTCTCCGATATCTCACACGTCTCGCCGCGCACCCCCCCGATCGTATCCTTCTCGGCTCTCTTCACTCTCCAAGGGATCGCCCAGGAGAGAAGAACAACGCGCTCATCGATAAGAAGATATATACAAAAGGAGATCAGTGTGTCACGCGAGAGGATTAACGTCGAGCGATAAACGCGCGCGAAAAAAGAGAGAGAGGATTTTTTCGTGATTGCCGGTCGGTTCAAGTGTTTAACGGAATATCTACGTGTCATCGTAGTTGGCAGCAGTTCGCAAGACAGTGCGTCAAAATATATAATTACATCAGAAAGAGGATATATTACGGTGATCAGTTCAAAATCGTTCGATCGGCAGAGCCATCGTCGACGAGTACTATATTGGCAAAGATATTAACAAGTCAGTGAGTTTTACGGGATCCCGTTGGATAAAAACGCTCTACCCTTTTCTCCTTTCTCTCGTTCGCCATCGAGGCCTGTTGTTGGTTGAGCCAACAGAGAGAGTGAACAACAGGTATTATCGTAGAGGCGCGCGTCGTCGAGAATCCAAGACGTCGCGAACGTGCCCCCGGTATACGCTGAGCGTCTGCCCACTGCCCGACTCTTTCTCCTTCGCGGAGGAAGCGAAGAGCATCGCGCCGATCGCGCACGGCACTCGGTACGCGCGCCGGTACTGAGTGACCTGCATCATCTGAAAAAAGTTATCGAAAGGTGTACACAACGGCGGTCACCACGTACATCACACCGCTCATCACCCCGGAGAAGGTACGGTGACTTCTATCTTCTACTACATATTCATCTGTCGATACCTTTGGATATACTTTTTAAAAAAAAACGAGTGGAACGTTTTTTTTTTTTCTACTCTCTATTTTATTTATATCCCTCCATCTCATTATCTCTTCATCCCTTATATCTCTCTCTTTATTTCTTTCTACGCGCGTCATACCAATCGTATATTACGTGTGGGTGTTTTGATACAGCGCGTGTGGGTGTACGTGTGCCATACAAGTGCATGTGTGTCTACGTTTGTGCGAGTTAGCTCGAGGCATGTGTGTGTGGGTGGAGCGTGATCCTGAACGTCATCCGTCGGACGGAGGCGGATCAAACGGGGTGGTAGACGACGATGCGCGGAAATGCACGCATACATCGACCGAGTCGTGCGCGAATATATGTGTGCGTGTGCCCTCTCTCTCTCTCTTACGTGTACACGTTTTCTCCCTCCCTCTTACCATGCTCTGTTCCCAATAACCCGTTTCTTCTGTCTCTCCCTCTTTTTTCGTACACGGCTCGCTTTTATCTCCCTACGTTTATTTTTCGCGACTGTGTTTACTGAATGAAAGCCCTCGCGCGTACGACGACGCCACCTTGTCTCCTTATCTCGCGTTGGATCGCTGGAGAGTCTTTCGATCTTAGGATTTCGTCCCTTTCCGACGAACGTATCGCCCGAGGGCAATCTTGTTTTCCTCTCTATGAACTATGTCGTACGACGTTTCAAAGTTTTCCTTTTCCATCGATTTTTATCGAGAGAAATATCATCTGTCAATACGGTGTGTAGGTACTTTGCTTTCCAAGTTAGATTTTGGGTAGATTCTTTCTTATTGTATCGTAAAATTGAGTTTCGTTTTAAAATAGATTCGTAAGATTTTCCAATGCGGTATCGACGTAAAGAGAAATTATCGAAACCGCCTTCTCTCGAATTTCGTGCAAGCTTGCCATTCGGAATAAGGTCCTCGTAGTTCGATTGCCATAAAAGTCGTGTTCGGGGGATTCGCCGAAGCCAAGTAGATCAAGCACGAATGATTATTTCGTTGGCATTGCCAAAGCCACGTGTTGGGTACACGAACTGGTTCTTCGCGAATTTTTCCAGCTTGATTTATAACGTCATTGCTCTCGACACGGATTTGGCTTGTCTCATTTACTCGGTGTATAGAACTTCCTGGAAAGGATCTTTCGCTCTCCTTTTTCTTCTTCTTTTTTTTCGTTCAATCGGGGAACCGCTTCGTTCGTTCGCTCGGAAGTAGGTCGATCTTTGTCCAAGTTCGATTCCCCGTTGCTGAGTTTTTTTTTTTTTTTTTACGAACGTCGCAGTTCGATGTTTTCTATTTCACACCTTTCTCCGTTCTAATCAGATCCGAACGCTCCGCCCTAACTCGGTAACGATCTTGGGGATAGAAAAAGCGGGACGTCGACTATCGATCGCCGTGGCAACAGACTCGGCCTGTAATTTGTCAGAAGTCACTCGCCGCAAGAATAGTTCCGCGTCTAGTAGTTCGTTGTTACGTGCGTATCGTCCTCGAATCTTTCCCCCTCGTCCCGCCTTTTTTCTCTCTTTTCCATCATTTTCTCTCCTTCTCCCACAGAAAGATCGAAGTTACTCGCGCGGAAAAGCTCTATCGGCGCTTTACCTCGAAGTCGCCGGATCGTAGTGGCACCACCACTCTCGGCCTTCTCATCTCGCTCTCCGTGGAATTGCTTCGAAACGAAGAACTACTCCGAGCACACGGAGACTCTCTTATCGGATTCGTTGCACGAATTCCTTTACCGCGAGTGGAAGCGCTCGAACGAATATCGGCTGGGATCGTATTTTTCTAGCGCGGGAAAAAGATGTATCTACGTGTAAATTCTCTCATTTCTTTTCTCTTTCTCCCTCCATCTCTTTTTTTTCTCGTTTTTCTCTAAGATAAAAAAATTGGAGAGACATCGTTGCAAGGGATATCAAGAATAGTGTTTCTCGATTAAGCGACGAGAAGTGGTAGAAGACGTATCGTTAGACGGAAAATACCGCCCTCGGTCGGGTAGCCCTCTCTAAACTTTTTCACGCGAGAACGTAAAAGTGGTAGTAGCGATGTTGGTTGTGACGGTAGTGGTGGTGGTGAAGAGTCGTACATCCCGAAGTTCCCCGAAGCGATATATCCTAGAGAACTGGTGATTGTTCGCTGCTTTTTCTTACGGGAGCGTATAAAGCTCTTTCTCTTTCTCTCTATCTCAACCCTCTTGGTATAAAGTAAAATGCTGAAGTTTCTATTGCGACGAGCGCAACGTCGTCGTCCCCTGCTGCGAGGCAGGACCTCCGTACAGCCAGCTTTAGTTTTCGACCCAGGAAGAACTCGGTTTCTCATTGCGTTACCGCTCGAGAGCGAAAGGGGTAAGCGGATTTTCTGGTCGCTCCTGATAGTAGCCTTGGGTAAAAAGACGGGCTTGGTGAGAAGGAAAGAGATAGAAGAGTACTACGGTGGTGTTAAAATAAAAGGAAAGGTCGAGAGAAGAGAGAGTTCGCTCGTAGTTTCGTTTATTTTCGAGATAGCGGGAAAATGATTTATCGATAGCTCTGTATAACTCTATACCTATGTATCGAAGAAACGAGGATGAAAAGAATTGGAAAGAAAATTTGAGTACGAAAAGGGACGAGTCGAGATATCAATGAGAAAATAGCTCGAGGGTGATACGTCTCGCGATCGCCATGATTCCTCCACCTTCCAGTCGAACTCGTTGGAAAAGAGAGAAAAGTCCGATTAAACGAGGGCACGTGGGAATTGAGGAGTTCGAAAAAAGAAGGAGGGATAGGACGCTTCGTCGATCGAGGGAATTAGGTGACCGATTCCGCGAGAAACAGGGCCTGTATACATCGAAACGCTTTTAATTCCGAGGGCGAAAAGACTAGCTTCCAGCCGTGCTATCTATTCCCAGAACACTACGGAACAAGGCGAGCTATAGCGTGTAACCAACTGCGGCATACTCTTTCTATAGCCAGGAGCGATAAAGAATTCGACGAATAAACGATATCGAAGTAGCTTAAATATCGATTATGAGACAGAGAGTTTCGATAGCCGACTTTGAAGAAAATTTAAAGTCGATTCTTTTGATTAGGCCCTTGATACCACTTACCTTATAATACACAACTCATATTTGCATAAACTCGTGGTTAATTTTTTTTATTTATTGGATTTTTTAGTGTTCGTTATTCTCTGTTTAGACAAGCTTGTGAACCATGTTGTTTGCGATAAAATTTTTTTTTGTTCTTTATTTCTAATATTAAACTTTCGAGCAAGAATGGTTATTAATGTACACCGGCAAAATTTAATATTTTTAATAATATAGGGAAAAATATTCAACCACCCTTCGATTTTCATGATCAAAAGCTCGTTAGAAAAAAAGAAAGTCTCTTCTTTAAGAATATGGCACTACGGTTTTGACAGGATGGCTAGTTCGGAAGTTACAGCAGTTTTAATCTTAAAAATCATCTTGGTATAAAGTGCAATAGAATAATATGTTACAATTATTTTACGTGTATCGGGATAATAATTAAGTATCATATTTATTTACAATAAGAATTGTTATACATTATAACATAAATTCTTTTAATCTATTAAAACTTAAATTAGCGTTGCGACTTCCAGAGTGATATTCAAGTTTTACAAAAGAAAGTTTATCGTTATCTTCGGCATCCACATTCGAGATCAAAAGATTAATTTCATCGAGTATCGAATTAAATCATAAAGAATTTTTGTCACAGTCTCTTTAACCAATCGCTCGACCTTAGAAATAATTTCATAAAGGAGCAAGGTGATAAGACTCGTTAGATCCGTCAGTGTTTACAAGAAATTCCGTGTTTGCGCACGCGGGACTGTATCGGGGACGAGCTAGCAGCGCAATATGTATGACACACATTCGTCGGAAGTACGACGCAAGACGAGAGCGTCTTCCGCTATCGCAAACACACTTCCCTGCTTTTCGTCTAGCTTTCTCTCTCTAGCAAACAGAGGCAAAAGTTGGTAGAATTTTCTCTCCCTGCTTTTTCCGAACCCTCTTGTCAGATTTCTTCCTCTTTCGCTCTCTTCGAAAAGCACGCTCTAATTTTTCCAAACGACGACGACGACGACGCGCGTGTACACTCTCTCCAAGGAAGAAATCTCACGCGCGTGCATTTCTACGCTACCTAGTTTGTTAGACAAACGAGGATGACGTTCAAAACTAGGAGAGAAAAGTATAGAAGATAGCAACCTCGTCGAAACACCAAGACACTGAAAAACGTTATTTCGTTGCTTGCTTTAAATATTTCCAACTGTACAAACCTCCACCACGGAGAATTTTGCAGTATCAATTTTATTTCGTATACACGCAGAGACTCCCGCCACGCGAGCGAAAAAGAACGAGGAAATGAGTTTTTAAAGTTAGATTTACGAATCGTCCTTCTCTATATTTAAGAGACACCGAGAGAGAAGTGCGTGTTGCACAGAGTCGCGTTCACCGAGTCGGTCTGCTTTTTTTTATTATTTCAGTCAGGAAACCTTGTATCTTTTTTCCTCTTTTTATCGTTTTAATCGTAAAAGTCTCAGCACTGCGACGACAATGGCTACAACGTGATCGCGACACTCCCGTCTAACGAGCGTAATACGATTTTCCTGTAATCGCGTCGCACGATCGGCCACTTTCCTTTTTCCCAGAAGGGAAGAGAGCGTAGAATAACACCGGTTACCAGTGGAAACACGAGTCGCGCCGATCGCCTCGACGAATCGCACCGGGGAATCGAAAAATTCGTTACGCCGCTAATTAGCGGTGAGAGGTAACGACGACCGGGGGGTCTGGTAAGGACGAGGTTTGCCGGGGTGATCGTTCTACGCTCTCTCGTGTATGAATCGTAACGGTAATTATGAACAATGTTAACGGGAAGCGATGGCGCAGTGGCTGCTGCCGAAGGGACGAGCGAGAGGGAGGGTGGCGAGCGAAAGTGTAGGGCGAGAATCGAACGGAGAGGGAGAGAATAGGAGAAAGAGAATGACCGAACATTAGCGATCACGGGCCATTTTATCGGCAGAGCGAAACATTTCCGATATTCAGCATTTATAATTTCAACGGCGAGGCACGTAGGTACGTGTAATGACCGATACAAGTTTCCTACCACCTCTCTCTCTCTCCCGGTCTTTCTCTACATCGAATTTGCACGAACTTCGTCGTCTACCTACCAACTTCTCTCTGTCTGTCTCTCATCCCCTCTTTCCCTTTCTCTCACATTTTAACGACCGTTCGATTGCGTGCACCTGCGTACGCTTCGTTCCGCCTCACCGCTGCAATTTTGTCGATACACCACGTTCGTAAATTTGGCATTTAACGCGCTCAAGTATATATACCTCGACCTGTTATTATTTAATTAGCGGCGGCGCCGTATCGCGTCGATATGTTAGACCGATGAATTTAATTTCGTTGAGTTTCCCACCGTGTCTCTCTCTGGATGTTGATTGATAACGGAAGTAGCCTGATATCGAGCGAACTCTCGTATTTTTAATCCAGCCAGCGGGTGACCGTGTATCTTGTCACAGATCGATGAAGATTGAAATCGTGGAGGGAACTTCTGGACAGGATACGAGAAATAAATAACGGGCCGAGATTTGCATAGTCCGATCAATATTTATTCATTAACATTGAGTACCTTGAACTACGATCGCAAAGTCCCAGGGAAGTAGCGAGCCTTTCTGGAATTGGGTTACGAGCGTAGTCTCGTTTCTACCCCCGTAAGATCAGTCGGTCGGTCTTTATCGTCTCGAGAGTACCATCCATCCAGCACGATTTCAATACCTTTGAGGGCGTCGTCTTGACTGATATCAAACAGTTCTGTACACTTTGCGCGACCGACAACTCGCCGAGGGCTCCTTCGATATCGCAATCGATGTCCCTTAAGCTTTAACGTGTAGGTAATTTAACGATAAATGCGTTTAGGATTTTTTCACTCGCAAGACCATTTTACTCAGACCGTTCTCTCTTTTTTTTTTTGATTCTTCTAAGCACGTGAGAGCAACGAAGCGTATAATTTCAAGGTTTCTTAACGCGTATCAACGAAGAATGCCGCCGTTAGTAGCGAGTAACGCAAGGTTCGGAAGCAAGAGAACGGGAGGAGAAGAGAATCGAGGTTTCCACGTCAGCGAACACAGACATAATTTGGCACGCATCAGGGGCACGTTCATCGGGTACACGTTTCGTTAATTAATCCCTCGTTACCGCGCAAAGCACGACCAACAGTCCACCGAGCAATCCAGGGAGGGAGGGAGTTACCCACCTCCTCTGACCCAGCCTTAGTCGACGAGCGAATCGCATCCGGTGTAATACTTGAATTATTGCTCGGAGTGATTTAATATCGCGGCCAAGCGATTACGTTCCGCCCACTTTGCGAATTTTCTTGCTCGAGCAGCTTTTTATTCCGCGATCGTTAGCGCGTTTCTATTCTTCGTACACTAGGTAGAGAAAGCTTGGGAACGGCCTGGAAAGTAAAATATTTATCGTCGATTATGAAAGTTATCGGAAAAACAATTAATGTAACGATACGTAAGAGCGTTATATGGAGCATCGATTTTGCGCTCCGTCGAAGAATCGTTCTCGTGTGCGCGCGTACGTGTATGCCCGAGCTCCTCGTTCTTTTTCATTCATCCAAACTCTCTCTCCCCTTTCTTCCCTTTTCTCCTCTACTCGAGCCACAGAAAATGTGTGCGAGAATGTACTTTATACCGAATATATTACGCGTCAAATATCGTATCCACTTTTCACCGGCTGCGCGTTCACGTTTCTGCTCGATCGAGCGTTAATAGGCATTCGTGCGGCTGAATTGAATTAACGGCGGTTGCGGCAAGTATTCGGGGCAAATATGTATACATTAACGAAGAAGATCTAGGGGAGGAAACGTCATGATTACGAATCGTTGAAAATTTCTATAGGGAAACGAGGAGATTAGTCTCGAAAGAAATTTTGAAACTCTCGGTTAAAAGTTTTATCTACTCGGGGGCGTCTCGTTGACCTCACCAATCGGATTCTAGTTTCGGCTTCTTCGAGCAACGTTCGCGACGAAATAGGTGGAATGTCGTAGCTACGAGGACGGTGAGCCGCCAATGTCGTTCGAGAGCTGGTTTACATTTTAATTGGCAGCAGTGCAAGCGGGCCTTAATGGTGTTTCTGTTGTCGAGGATTGAATGGGGAGGTATCACAATGGT
Organism: Ancistrocerus nigricornis; assembly: GCA_916049575.1. Taxonomy (NCBI): domain Eukaryota; kingdom Metazoa; phylum Arthropoda; class Insecta; order Hymenoptera; family Vespidae; genus Ancistrocerus; species Ancistrocerus nigricornis. The sequence goes on from OU696667.1 coordinate 26,497,391, forward strand.
ACCTTTACGTTCTACTCACCCTCTTCCGCGGTGGGACAAACGTCTGCGAATGTGCCTGTGAATGTGCCAGCACGAGGTCGGCGTAATCGAGTTCAGGTCGCTATTGAATTTCTACGTGCTCGAACAGTTTAGACACGTGATTATATCCTCTTACAACCACCTTCTCTCTCCCTTTCTTCTCTCTACCTTGTCCCGAGAGAAACGTAGCAGCGATCTCCTTGAAAAGTAGCGATCTCTGGAAGGGCTACGATCGTATAAAAGAACTCTGAGCGTGCGTGCAAGAGTCTAAAGACACAAACGTACCTATGTACGAACGAGTGAAAGAGTCGAAGTCACAGTCGATCAATTTTTCAAGGAAGCTTTTCAATCCCCGTGCTGCGAGCTTGATGTAGGTACGTGCCTGCGGCAATTTTTCCGCCCAAAAAAAATTCTATTTGCATCGCTCCGAAGTTACGGACCAGTAGCAACGAAACAGTAGATACGAATGCAAAGGCGATGAAAGCATATTTCCGCATAAACGCATTTTCCTAATGGAGTTTCGCGGGACCCGCTATAAAAACTAGCAATATTACGACATTATGCGTTCTCGACGTTCTTTCTCTTTGTAACAACGTTAAAATATAAAAAAAAAAAGATAGATAAATATATTCTACATTGCCTCTTTTTCTTTCACGGAATGATGCATGCGAAAATAGAATCGTATCTAACGATTGACGAGAGAAAAATTGTTTTCACCATTCTTTCGTTCGTTGATTAATCTTCCTTCGTCGTGATTTCGCTTTTGATAACACAGTCGATCGATTTAACGATCAGGGGATATCACCGTAAACAGCGAGGTATTTCTACTAGTAAGTTTACGGTCGTATCGTAATTGTAGTCATCCCCCGTGCGGCAAGAGAGCCACGGGGATAACGGGTATAGGGCAACGGCCGGGGATTTTATGAGCGTCACCGAAATCTCACGGACGCGGCGCGATAAAAAGCAGCAGCGGCAACCGGCAGCCTGCGGGAGGTCCGGCACCCTCTCTTTTATGGCCTAATACTTGTGAGACTTGGTCACGAGGAAATCTCGATTTTATTTTCTTTCTCTCTCTCTCTCTTTGTCTCTCTCTCGTGTGTCTATAGTAGATACTCGAACAAAAGTTTCACGCGAGTGAATTTATACTCCGGATAGATGGCAGAGGTAAATACGATCTTTGTAGAGAAGAAAAATAGACGAAATTTCGATCGTACGATCGCGTGAAGGAATTTCGTAGGACGAAACGTGGGAGAAAGAAAGGATTGCGAGACGTCCTAGTAGATTCAGGCAGCCAGTCAGCCATCGAAGCTAGAGAGAACCAGCCAGACAGACGGAACAGCCAGCACGCCATTGAATACCAAAGCTCAACACGGAGTATTTTAGTCGTGTCTGAATAAAAGCCGGTCCTGATAATGCGCATCAAAGGCGCAGAGTAAAAATAGAGGATCGTGCTTAAGCCACGCGTACACTTGTCAGGCGTCGATGCTTTCATCTTCTCGCTCAAAGAGCGACTCTCGTAAACGTTTGATGCCGCAGGATCAATAAATGTAAGCGAGATCGTGCGCGCAAAGCCGGAAGTGTCGAGGAACGTCGTTGCGTTCGAGATCTCTCGGAAGAATAGAGATCCCTAGGATTTACTCCTGCTGGGTAGGAAGAAGAACCCTCGTTTCATTCAAGAAAAAAGAAGTTCGGAGCATCGTAAAACGTATTACGGGTCGACGACGCGCCGTTGAATTCTCTCCTCTTGTTATTACCGTCACGTAGGTGAGCGGTCTCTCCGCGGACCGCATTGCTCTCGTTCGTCGACTCGTCGTCGTTACGAGAAAGCCAGGGAAACGCGTAAGACCGAACGACGTCGCGGTTTAGCTCGCGAGGAAGTAGATAAGGAAAGTATCGGATTTTACTCTCTTGGAAGGAGGACACACGGAAAGACTCTTCGGCCTCTAGAAAGAGACCTAACTCATTTCTGTGAGTTATACCCCGGGTCGAGGTTTAAAGGAGTTTTCTTTCGAGCTAAAACTCGATACACAAACCCTCCCCATTCCTTCTTCTCCTTCGTTTCTTTTACTCGAATTTACCTCCTTTGTTCGACGAATGGCGAACGATCCTACACGGCAAACGTACGAAGCCGTATTGCTGAGAAAATCCAAGGAACACGAAGAAAATTCCCGAATGCTCGGAGTTAGAGATTGCTAGAGAGACGTCAATATAATCTGGTAAGATTCGAATATCGGTGAGGTTGGGAAAGCGTAGCGGGGAAGAAGGGTATGCTGGTGCAGCAAGAGAAGCGTCGGCAGATTTCCTCATAATCCAGTAAAGTCACAATTCAAACAATTTAAGACGGAACTGCGCACGATGGGCGGCTCGCTCGAGACCACTAGAGACCGTAATGGATCGGATTTAGGGTTATAGGAAGAGAGAGGACTTTCGAACTCTTCGGTTATTAAATCTAATTTCGTGTCCGGATGGCTTCCCGAACGTCTTAACGCTCGCCGTCGCGATACGAGAAGAGGATGAACGATCCTCCTCCCGTTTGCCTTCGCCAAGGAGGTCACCGCGTTTTCACGTCGGGGAACGAGCCTGACTTTGAATTTTGTTTGCGTCAGCGGCACCGTCACGTTTCCATGATAGATAGAAATAGGAAGGCATCGATTGAAAAACTCGGATTTTCTTCAAACTGTTTGAAAAGTTGCTTGGCTTCGCCATAAACCCACCCTTCTTACCCTCGTCAATCCTTGACCGAAATTTAACAGGCGAAATATAAGAGGAAAGGATAGAAGAAGAGGAAGAAGAAGCAGAAAAGGGGAGTGAGGGAAAGGTCCATTGTGAAAAGTTTATGCGAACGAAAAACTTGTTTCGAAAGAACATATGGCGCCATCGAGGAATCGTAATACCGGTTCGTAAAACGGATCACATTCAAACGAGATTTCAATACCGAATCGTTTTCGCGAACTTTCGCGTTCCTTTTTATCCGAGATCCCGAATGAATCCTTCTGTCTCTCGAGCTATTAATTATCCCTTCGGTCGATAAAGACACGCGAATAAAATTTTCACCGCATCACCGGGAAAGAGAAACAGTGGCAGAGTCATCACGCGAAAAGTGAAAATCGTGTAAATATTTCGCGGGTACTCCGTCTATACTGCACTCGCGACAATTCATTATTTTGCTACGAGCGTTCCATTATCCCCCTGCCCATCCTCGGGTGTCATTAACGATGGAGCTACATTCTTCGACAAAACGGTTGAAATTCAGGAGCGCAAAATTATACTCGACAATGGCCGGCCCAGTCGAGCACGGTCGAACGCCACATACCTAACCACTATGGGAACAACGTCGGGTCTTTTCTCGCTGCCATTCTTGCGACTACTATTAACAGCCTACTTTTCTTCCCAACCATTTATAGATCTTACCGTGCGAGCTACACTCGTACACAGGTGTGAGTACTTGTGTGTGTTATACGTACATGAATGAAAAAACCGAATGGGATGGATTTCCAAAAAGGGAACTGGTTTTACGTCACTCGGTGTTCATTATTTTACTGGTCCGTTGGACCGAAAGCTGTACGAGATCATTTCAACCGAATCATTAAACTTTCACGGGCTTATCATCGCGCGAAAAGCTTCCGTCGAGATAAAAGAAGTCTTTGACGTAACTCTACGATGTGTGTAAAAGTGAAAGAAGCGAGTGAGAGACCGAAGAAAGGAGAATTTGCGAAAGTCCTGAGCGAGAACGAACGATGTAGTGCGCATAATTTGCCAGAGTAGGTACGTGTACGATTCTCGTGTGTTCGTGCGCGCGTGTAAATGCTCGCATGTAGATGTAAGCACCCCGGATACGTATGTACGTACGCGATATCGGGCAGGAACGTTGAATTCGTGAGTAAAACGAGCCAGGATCAGGACTGGACAGTGCGATAGCGATGCCCCGAGCCACCTAGCAACGTTGAGCGCCTTAGCGCTCCGGTTACTGATAACTTCCACCTATCTCTCTCTCTCTAGCTTGCCCACTCGTCGTACACTCACCCGCTTCCCTCATTATTTATGACCGTTGACTTAAATTTGTAAAACGCTTCCACCCAGAGAAATTGCTCCGGTTTCTCTTCGATTCTGTGGAACGTAGTAAGTAAACTGACAGGTTCGAAACTCTTCTTTCTCTCCATCTAACCTTTCGCGTGAGCATCGAAGAAGCTTGTTTTTTATTTATCTCTAGTCCGGTACATTTTTATTCTATACCGTTCCACGTTTAATCGTAGCTCTATTTAGTCGATATACTAGGATGTATATGGAATTCTTCGTTGGAAAGTTCGGTACGTTGCTACCGTTAAAATATGTACGATTTAACGATGGAATAGCAGCACCGTATCAATTCTACGAGTATCACGAAAGGATCTCGAGGAAAATCGTGCCAGCTGTCCGAAACGCGACCGATCGACTTGACTGATTGACTGAAGGTGGATCGAAAGCCCGGGGTTCAAAGTAATTCCGGTAATTTCTTCGCGAGCTTTCGAGACCGAAAGTCGAAATACGCTTGAGTGCCGCTTTTAACGGCGGCGTAACGTTGGAAAGAAGGGTGCCTTCTAAAGCCCGACGCCCGAAAGATTAATACGTGTCCGCCCAAAATCATTTTCGAGGGAGAAGTACCTTCGATATTCTAATGGAGGTCGAACGAGCGAGGGTTGGAGAGAGAGAGGCATTAGGAGGATAAAACGTCGGGAGACTGGATAATTTTGCATTGTCGCGTATGGAGGTCAAAGGGATAAGAAGGTTCCTTGGGTTGGGCCCTTTCTCGAAAGATATGCCGAAATAGAAAGAAAAAAGTGGGCAGAGCCGTAAGAGGGAGTTAAGAGGGGCTGCTTGGATCTACGCATATATCCAGACCGAAGCTCGTAACCCTCCCGATGATAACCGATTCGCTGCTCCTCCTCTCTTGCCCTTTTGCCCTACTTTTCAACCTCCCCTCTTCTTCCCGTACTTCGTGACTCCGATTCTCCCGAACGATTCATTACCGCCTAGCGCGTCATTAATCACGGAACATTTATTTTTATAAAGTCGCTGATTTTTTGATCGGCCGACTTTCATCATTTTTCTTTGTCCCATCGGAATAGTCCAAACGGTAGAATCATCTCTCGAAGGTATTTTCGAATGTAGGAAATTCGTAGGACAAATCTACTTTATCTTCGTTTAAAATACCACGAAAGTTTATATTCTCTCCGAAACGAAAAGGGATATCACTGTTAGTCTCCGTCAAACGCGAGAGATCTCTTTTGGTATGATATTTCGTTATATAGTTGAAAGGAATTAAATAAAAAAAAAACACACATATGCATCTCGTAAAATCACGTTTCCATGCGATACGATTTGGAAATTTCTTGCGGTATGTATGTATATACATATATATCTATGTATATATTCAACGTGTATGCCCCGTTTGAGGCATTCGCAGTCTCATCAGTGCGGCGTATAGCGCCCGATTAAACTTTCACAATAATTGCGAACGAGCGAAGCGTTCTCCTTGCCATTCCCGCGCAACTATAGATACCCGTGCTCAGGAGAGGGTAGATTTAACGGGTTCGGCCGTTTAAAACGGACACACCCCTGCCACGAACGTTTATTCTCATATTTGTTTTCTCCTCTCGTTCGTGAATATCCACCATCATCGTTTCCATTAATGTCGAGTGACTAATATCAAATTTATAGATTAATTATATCTGCTTTTATTTGAACGTTAACGATCGCTTGTCTTTCGAAGAAAATTATCCAGACTTTGCGAGCACGATCATTATTAAATCTTGTACGACCATCGGTCCTTCTATATCCGAAAGACGTTCTTCAAAGCGACGCCTTTAACTGCACTTCCTCGTCGGCTTTCTCGTCGTATCTAACCGAGCGTACGCTACGGGAAAGTTGAAATTGTCCCTGCAAATCCTTTCTCAACGCTTAGGAAGAAGAGCAGAGAAAGAGAGCAACAGAAAGGGAGAGAGAGATTTCTTAAGAAAATGTGGTCCCGCTTATACTCTTCCTGATACCTCTATTTCATTTTTGTCAAAAGAGTAGAAGGAGGAATAGGGATAGCGCATACATTCTGTTACGTTCAGACGAAAGAAGGAGAAAAGAGATGGGCCCCCGAGCGATGAAACTATAAAGCCACTCCTAGTAAGTTGTAAAATTGTAATAGCCTTCCGGTATTTACATAATGCTACGGCATAATAAGTGGAACTTTCCGAGTTTCCATTACCATTCCGCTTGGTATCCGCTCTTATCTTCGCTAACGACCACTCCACCTCTTCTACCCCGTTCCCACCCTTCTTCTACCTCGTCGCGTCGCCCACGACTTATATTTTTCCACCTTATTCTTCGACAGTGGCCGTTTTCCGAGGACCTCTCGTCGACGTGCCACGTTTGTGCGAAAAACGTACTCTTCCTGCCTGAAATTCGAACGATCTCCTTTGCACCTTTATTCCTTTCCTTATTCCATGGGTATAAGGGATTGAATCATCGATCGTAGGTATATATATAAAAAGAAATTCCTAAAATTTTCTTTTTTTTTGCGAACAAACGAAAGAAACTTTTTGCCGAAACGATCTTTCTGCTTTTCTTTCTTTTCCTCATTCCTCCTTCCCTTTTCTCATCTCCTACCTCCTTCGCTTTCTCTCGTCTTCGAGGCGGCGCGCGGTCCCTCTCGAAATACGTCTCGTTTGCACGACAATGTGCTCATTAGAAGAGTAGCCGAGTCCCGCGGCGAGTTTCGGAACGATGGAGCGTAATAAAATTTCAACGTTATTCCAAGCGAGAGCTCGGGCCCCGTTTCTTAGGCCGAAACTCGTTCGTCTGTGTCAGGAATATCGGCGAAGTTGAATTTCTTCTTTCGACACTTCCGAGACCACCGTGAAGGTGGAGGAGGAGATTGGAGCGGACTGCGGTTAGCTTCATTCGAATAAGTGCTCTCTCGTCTTCTTTGCCACGTTTCTTTCTCTCCCTTTCTCTCTCGTTTTTTTATCTTTTTTCGTCTCACCACGAATCTTCTTGAACAGAAATAGAGAAAGGTTTTCGTCGACGAAATCGGGCCAAGTCGTTTATTTAATTTTCGAGATCCGACCATTTTATTTTCATCCCCGAGACTTTATACACTTCGCTGATTAGCCGATCCCTCTCGGACTCACGTGAAGTCCTCTCTCTCTCTCCCTTTCTATTCTTCCTTGGGAAATGAGAGAGCGAGAACGAACGAGCGGCATCAGGAAGGACTATCCGAAGGGATGGAGTAAAGAGAAAGTGAGAGAGAGAAAGATAGTGAAAAGAGGGTGATGCTCGCTCGTGGTAGAGGTATCTTGGATTCAGGAATGCGGAGGTGGAAGGACGTGCGTCCGGGGCTTTGCGTTACTCACCGGATATAGAGAGGTCTAAGCCCGGCCATCACTGAAATTGCCCAAGTTTACCTCTTCTACCTCTTCTCTCGCCATATTTAGCTTTACTTCTTCTTCTTCCTTTACCTCCCACTTTTATTTCCTCTTTCCTCCTTGCCTTCTTCGTTTCCACTTAATCTCTTTCCTTGGTGGTGGTCAGCTTCTCTCTTTATCTCTATTCGTCTTTCTCTTTTTCGGTCTCTTTCTCGTCGTTAACCGCACGAATCTCGAAACAATAAAATCCTCTCCGCCTCCTGCTCGTTCCTTTCTCTTTATCTTTCTCCACTTTCTTCTTTTCGTCGTATCTCGAACTTTATTGCGATACGATCGCATTATCAAGATTCCAGGACTTAAGTGTACTACCGACTCGCCATTTCTCTTTCCGTGCCTTCTCGGTCCTTTTCTTTCCTCTTCTTCTTGAACTCCGTGAGCGAGCGGCCGACCGAACGCTTTGCATTTCTATCCATCTCCTCCTCCTACCTCATCTCCGTCCCCTTTCCAAGATTTTTGTATTAATTCACTTTCTTGCGATTGGTTCGTCTCGTTCCGGAGGATCAAGGAGCCGCTTTCATTCCATTATTTCATAATGCAGCCACTCGACCGGACTATACGTACATTCAATTCACTTAACGTATTCTCTCGTACTTCCCCTCTCTTTTTCTTCCTACGTATCTCAATTTTCCTTTCCCTCATCTCTCTTTCTTCTTTAGCTTTCTGCTTTTTCTCACCCTCACCCACGTATCGTAGTCCCTCGTTCAATAACGAACCCGATGATATAATGCAGCGAGCGATATCTTAACGAGAAGCTTCGAGATAGATCGGAAAGTATCGCGACATCGACCCTTTTCTTTCTTATAAAGAGGAGAAAGAAAAAGAAGATACATGTCAGGGCAATCCATTTGATACGATTTCGCGATACCGTCCCTGGTCCTTGAAAATCCGCCGATGTAAAGCAACCGCCTCCTGCGTCCCTGTTTCTCTCAATGCAGTTCTCTCTCTCTTTCTATTTTATGTCCCGTGATATACACGTGGGTGTATACATATATATGTATCCACCCACACAAACACATATACCAAAATACTTTCATACACGCTCGAGTATAAACGTCTTACGATTCGCGATGGAAAAGAATAGAAAATGGGAAGAGGAAAGCTTTTTCGCGAACACGTTTCCTCCCTCAACCTTCGACCGTGACCTTTCGCGCCCTATACCTTCTACTTTACATAGCAATCTTTGCCAAGCGGTATGCATTTTCATGTTACTGCTGCTGCTACTTCCACTTTTGTACTCTATATCTTTAACATGCTACGATTCGTATTAAAATTTGGCACGGACCTTCCACAAATTTTCTAAGTGCTTTGTAACGAGTGTGAGATACTCTTGTAATACACGTATACGCACACGTGCGAAGCTGACATTTTGAAGCGTGGAAAAGAAAACGATATGTCACTGTTTGTTTGAACGCTGCGATGTAAATGTCTATCTCTGAAGAAACTGCTTACACGAACGCATCGAGTGCGTTCGAAGAAACGAAGGCATAAGCAAAAGTAAGATAAGAAATTTCAAACGACGCCAGTCTTCATCGACGCGCCTCTCTCATATAGTAAAGAACTCATACGTTATCCAGTTCTTATCAATTTCTTTGCCACGAAGGGACCATTTCTCTGGCTGTTTACCCTACCTCTACGGCCCACGTTTTCCGTTGGTACTTCGTCGAGCTTTACCGGATATATCGCGACGACTTTATCGCCGTCGTTCTTTATTCGTATATTATATACCTAGAGAAGATACCCACGTAATACCATACTAACGAGTGGAATCTCTCAAGAATTTCGAATGCAAAACCAACCAATCTTGATTTTATCTCTTGTTACAGATGGTGACGAGGACAAAGAAGATATTCGTCGGTGGACTATCGGCACCGACGACGCTGGAGGACGTCAAAAATTACTTCGAACAGTTCGGTCCGGTGAGTAACTAGCTACATACCTCGTCTATCAAATAAACGATTACATAGATCCAACACCGCATGGACGCACACCGATAGTATACACGTGCTTACGTACGTATATCATGATCGGCGATCGAATCGATGATGGGCCGGCTCGATTTTCGGTAAATTTACACTACTCGTGGACGCGTCCACCACGTCAGAACGCGTTACGTCGAAATCACGATGCGATATCGTTTCGTTCGTATAGCGACGCGTTACGCTCGCTCATCAAAGTTACTGGCTTTGGTAGACGTCATCGTTGTGTCACGTTGCACCAGTCCGGACGATCTATCTTTCTCTCTCTCACTCACTCACTCTCGTTCTGGTCTGGCATTACGGATGACGATTGTCACGAAACGCGCCCGATCGAAACCGGGCTTATATTTTCGACAGAAAGCTTGCCAACGAGCTACATATACCACCCGACCACCGTACAAACACACGCGCGTTACTCGATTTTCAATGTTTCGTCGACTTCCTGCGAGGCCGATTTCCCCAAGCCTGCCGCGTTGAACAAAACGCAACGGATTCGACCAACGCGCTGGACATAACCGCTCGACGTCGTTAGTATTCATTGAACTTTGCCTCGTTTGTTATCTTCTTGGCTGATTTAATGCATTTCTATTTGGAATTTATTTTTTTTTTAGCGAAATATGATAATCATGTTATAATAATTGATTTATTTACGGGGAAACCCCTTTGATAGATACACGATACAAGGTGGGGGACTTACAAGGGAACGTTCCCAACTCTGAAATTCTGATTTTAATGAAACTTTGTGGATAAGTAAAGCGAGTTATTTAAGAAACAATTTTTTTTTCGGCGGAAATTCACTTTGAGGGGGTTGTAATCACCCCTCAGTTTTGCGAATTTTTTGTTGTTTTTTAGTTAGTTTAGTGTTTCAGTTGTTTTTTTATATAACTATGTAACTGTGAAAGATAGGAAAAAATTTAGTTGGGAGTGTTCCCTTGTTAGAAAAACAAGACGAATTACAGAAATTGCATCAGGGTAAATCTAATAGATATGTTTATTTTAGACAGTTTATTTTTAACAAAAAAACAAAATTTAATTGACTAAATAATCATACTTTGGTAGACAGATTTAAAATAGTTTAATTAGACCAAAGAAGAATAACCAGAACCAATTGTATTCGCGAGTATACTCTACTAAATTCCTATTTTCACTCGAAGTCATTGCCGGAAAAGTATTGCCAGGTGAGAATCGATACCGAGAGGAGAGAGTCGTATAAATTTCTGATTACCGATCGATCATTGTCAATAATGAATAAAAGCTTCTACGCTTTCGTGGATATCTAAAATGTAAAGCCCTCTTTCCCAGCACGACGATGTGTGTGTTCTTACTTTTAACTCGAAGAACGTACGAGTGAATTTATTTTTATCATATAAAAATTAGGTGATATTGGTGGATTCGTCTCTTGAAAGTAGCTTTAAATCGGCTTGACCTATTCATCGAGCGGTGAGAAAACTTTTCCTTCGACGTGTTTATAAATTGATACCACGTCGGGTGTTTATAATTGTGGTAGCTCTTGACGTTCGTTCCGAGCGACGTATCATCGTTCTCTCACTCTATCTCAAGTCGTTCGAAAGGAAGTTTACGTTAACGATCGCGATGCACGAAGTTGACCCGCGGTCTCCGAGCGATTTCTACGAACGAAAACGGTCGAATGCATTCGACGAAGTGCTAGAGAATCGCTCGCATTGTTTGAAAGACGATGACAAGGCATTCCACGCGAAATATATCGAAGTTGAAAAGCAATCTCGAAGCAGGCCGGAACCGGAGTGCCATAAACTCGGGATATTAATTTTAGTAGTTAGGTACATCGAGTCCTTGTATGGAATCTATGGCTGCTAGTTCGACCTTGAAGTTCCCCTCCCACACCTCGAAAACCTTTTCAGCAATTTGCACCTTCTAACGAGCCTTGGACCGAAAGGGGAGAAGGCTCTTTAGTATCATAAACTTCGTTTCGAAATCCTGCGGAGAATCTCGAGAGTTCGAGACGATACGATGCTCTATTTGTAGGTAAGCGATTAGGAGTTGCCGGAAGAGGCCACCTGAGACGAGGATCTCCGCTAATTAGGCTCCATCGAGCCGTGACACGCTATGGAAACGATTACGCGCCATTGTGCAAACTTCAACCAAAGATCTGTCGCTCTTCCCCGGTCGGTAACGACCGTCGTCGTCGCGATTCATCGCGATGTCGCTTCCCATGACACGTGGACGGGGGTGTAGAGGTGGGTTTTAAGAGTCTTAACGACTCGTTTACCTTCGATTCGAGAACAGTTGCTTCGAATTACTTTCGACGAACTAATAACGATCGATGCTCTCGCTGATAAAACTAACGAACGTCTTATAAATAGCCGGTGATTAAAGTGAAACTTTTCTCTGACCCGATTCGTTCTTTCATACGTCTTTTTGAAAAGGAACGAGGAATGTCGAAGGAAGAAAAGTCAGTCGATTAAACTTTTAGCACGCTCGATACAAGAACGTTCGTAAACGATCATCGACGGTAATCACGGATGTGACTGAAATTGCTATCCACGGTTCTATCCCTTCTCTTCGATAATCATAGTTATAATTCCTTTAGACGACGTACGCATCGCCGGAAAGTGCTCCAAGGGACAAGGTAGCCTACGCCGATTCGATAGCCCCGATATCGTTTATCATTGACAGAAGTCCAAGTTCCCACGGTGGAAGTAGTACGACGAAACTCGAAACTGCTATCGTTGCATGACAAGGCAAACGTTGCTGTCCGCTTGAAATACACCGGGAAGAGAATTTATCGGGAAACTTGACTGCTTCGGACTGGTTCGTGGTTACTTTTAGCTCTCAGGTGACACTCCGGGCAATTTCGCGAAACGGTCAAACGAAGGAAAGAAAAAGAAAAGATACATAGAGAGAGAACGGAGCGAGAAATAGACAAAAATCGTGAAAGTAAAAAGAAAGGAGAGAGAAAAAAAAAAAGAAGAGTAGGTACGTTTGTTTGTCCATCGATTCTAGCTCGAGCCAAAAATGGTTTTGAGATATCGAAGCATGGTCGCTATCTCTGGCCTAAACCACCAACCTCTCTCTTTCCCAACCCTCTTTCAACCACCACCCTTTCGTTTTGTACCGAAAGTCTCGTCCGGCACTGAATGCAGAGTTTCCGGCTTGTGTAGTGGGTCGACTCAGCCTTCCCGTGTCTGACCCACATACGAAGATACGATCGGGGCACCTTTCACGCACACAAACATCAGACACATCTACGCGAAGCCATTTCAGGCTTCGATTCCTACGAATGGGGCACACACAACGAGGCCGCATATACCGGGAGGTAGATGTAAACACACGCGAGAGTCTGGAACTATGCTCTTCGACGAAGAAGCATCGCGTTGGTTGCACGTAACAGTCGCACACAGAAAGACACACGGGCTCTTACCAACAGAGGCCCTTCGTTTGTAATCTTATATCGCATCCAGGCTTCTCCGAGTCTCTTTCTGCCTCTCGATACCCATCTTTCTTCGACTCTCTTTGCAATTTCGACTCGAGGAAGACGGGTGATACGATGAAGAGACGGCCATAGGGGGAAGAAACAAAGATAGATAGAAAAAGAGAGGGCGTAAGATTCCCTCACCGGTAAACTCGTGAAACCTCCTGGTTAGTCGGATAAAGCTTGGATGGTACTGCTAGTAAGTGCGTTACATTTATTTGATCCGTCAAGTTCCGTCGTAAGAAAGAAATCTTATCTTCGTATCTGCTACCGCCAGACGGACGTAACTTCGTAGCTTCGAAGGTTTTGTATCTCGAGTAGCGTCTATCGTTTTCCGATCTATTGCATTAGGTGGATAGCGTGGTTCGTTCCTTGGATCGATTCCACGCAGCCGAGTTCTCTTTTCTACGTGATGTTCTTTTTCTAATAGAAAGACCTAGGGACTCTTTTATCGTAGCTCGATAACACGGAGACAAAAATTTTGGAGAAAGAAAAAATGACTACTTCATATCGGTACGGTACGTTAGTCGCACGTTTTCGCTTCGATAAATCGACTAGAACCGAACCCTTCGTTTCCGTCTTTCTCTCTTCGGCTCGCGCGTAGCATATCGAGACGGGGCGAGTAGCACGCGATTTAAAACTTAGATGAGGGTGTCCGAGGACATTACTTGAAAAATGAATGGATCCCCGAAGACCGAGGGCTTAATTGCGCTCGCTTTCAACTTCCAACTTCCTTCCTTCGATGGTCGATGCGATGCGAAGGTGGGCGGCAAAAGGATAAAAAGACGAAAGAGAGGGGGGAATGAACGTGAAAGCGGCCGCGGAGAGTTCGAGACCCCTTTGACACGATAGTTAACGGCCGACTCGAAATTAAGAAATTAAGAATTAACGTGACTTACGACCGCTCGGACGTTCTTAATTCTACGCTTTTCTCCTTTAACCCCCTTCGTTATCTTTACTCCGTTTCCTGTATTTCCTTCCTTGAGAAACGAACGTTTATCGAATTAATTCGACATGCAAACTATCGGTTACGGAAAAATTCAACGAGTTTCATCGAGTATCCATGGGATAGGAATTTACCGCGATACGAATTCGTAGTTAAAACGAAGGTAGTAAAAGTCTCGAGGTTGATCCTTCGACTTAGCGGTATTTCTCGTGAAAACCGTCACGTTAATTAGAACACTCCAAATATTTTCCTACATCGTTGAACGAGGAGCCGGCAGGAGAGGGCGACCGCGATTAAACTCGTTGACGTAGAAGCTTATTCGCGACCCGTTCTCTGCCAAGCTCGATTCTCGCGGTGCCGTATATTAAGGGATCAAAAATTTTTCGATTAAATTAATCCTGACACTTTTATTCTTCCCATCGGCTCTCTCAACGAACTTGTTCTTGACGCGTCGAACGCAAGGTCGAGCGATATTCTCATTTTCTCTATCTCTCTATCTCTCTCCATCCCCTCTCTCTGTTTTTCACAGACACACGCACAGAGTATTCCTCTCTTTCGCGAAGCCATGCCTGCGTGGGTGAATAAATAAATTTAATGGCGCTTGTCACGTAGCAAAACGGGATAAATTCCGGACGCCTGACAGCCATTTAAAACAATGCCGTCGCGAATACACGCCATTTGTAACCCGGTGCTTTTGTTTCACGTTGCTATTCATTCCGGCACCCCTTCATCGCCGCGCCCCCCTCTCTCCTCCACCGACACCTCCTCTACCTACTCTACCACCCCCCTCAGCCGACCCTCTACTCCACCACCTCTTCGTCCTCCCATCTATTCTATATCCGCCAGCGCCACCATCGTCCGAACGACCCAGCGAGACCGGTACCATCGTTGATCTCGATAGCGAACACGCTTGCGTCGAATTCGTGCTTCACTTTTCATCCCGATAAAAATGCAATCGAGTCTCTCTCCACCGATAAGGCTGAAACGATGCTCGCTCGTCCGCTCGTCGGCTGATACCACCTTTGTTTCCCGTACGAATCCCTGCCGAATCGATGAAAGCGATTAATGAGTCATTAGCGAACGTTCGATACTACTGCCTACCTACCTATCTATCTAGGATCGGTCCTCGTGGAAACGATCGCCGGACGAAAAGTTGGACGAACGCTTAATTACTCTCGTACCTCTAGCATCCTTTCACGTTGGGCGTAGAATTATTTTACCGTATGAAACCATAATTCGTCGTGTTAATTACTGACTCGAATAGCCTATTCGTGCATTATATAGAAGCCCTGTTATGCATGCAAAGTCATTTATCGAAATGACAATAAACGAATGCGAACGATGACGGGGAAAGAGGAAGGATAATGAGATATATCGTTCGTGCTGGACCGCGTGAGAAACGCGGCTGGGGTTATAAAACAATTCTCGATGACCACGGTATAGATCTCTCTCTCTCTAAATACCTACTTTGAATCCATGATAATTACGATTTTAAAGTTTCCGCCAAACGCACTTCCCCCTTCTCGATTATCCCGCGATATATGTACACCCCCCCATGGCACTTTGCGTTCATCATTGCCGCCAGCAGGTGGTAACGCTCTAAATTATCCTACACGCCGGTTCCGAAAGTTTTTTTCTCCACCGACGAAACTTAAGACGAATCTTTCGGTTTTCCTGAGAGGGGTAGGAAGAAAGAAGAAGAAAAAAAAAAAAGAAAATTTGCGAAAGTCGAGACGACGCGAGAGGGTGAAAGTCAAGGGAAGAAGGAAAGCGTTTCTTCTTCGAGGATGAAGGGAACCGCTTGAGCGAGGGTACTCGGGCACGTGGAATGAAATTTATGAGGGTCCTTTATTCCAGCACTTAGGCGGCCGACTTAAGTTTGAGCAATTTATTAATTTCCTCGTGTTTCGGCACGGACGTAGCGATGCCACTCTCTCTCTTTTTCTCTTTCACAGAGCTCTTCCACCCTTCGAGAAAGAGATCGTGTCACCCCCAACGTGTATACTATCAGCCCCCCTTTTTCTCCCTAACGTATACCTTTCGTCTTAGTCGCTTACGCTCGGCGTTCTCTTCTCGCTGTCGTCGTTGTTGTCGTCGTCGCCGGAGACAATAACGCATACCGGCTGCGTTCCACCATAAAAAGAAGGATTTTCACGACTTTTCGTCGTATCGCGGTACGGATTTTCCCTCGCGCCCCCTATTTGTCACATCGTTCTTTTTAACGCGGTAGGTGAGGTAAACGGCTGACGTGTTTGCCACCGTGCGATATTATCGCCTTGTCTCTTTGAAAAAGAGCCCATTATTCGTGTTCGGAGAGCTTTTCAAAGGAATCCGAAGTTTACAGGCGCGAAGATCGTAGGGGTGGGAAAAGTTCGCCGAGGGAGAAGTTAACCTAGAGCCTACGGGCGAATCTGTAACGCGCGTAACGACCTTCGATGTCTTTCTCGAATGCTGTTCGGACAAGAAGACATCACCCTTTATCGAGAGGGTGGTGCAACGTGTGCGAGTTGGATGTTTGTGTGTAGAACGAGCCGCGAGTGGTCTCTCCTCCCTTCGCGAGCTCGAGGCTTCCTCTCTCTCTCTTCCACATACTCTCCCGCTCTCTTTTCGTCTGGTTGTCGACAAGCACGAGAGTGCTCGTGCAACTCTCTCTCGCGCGCTTGCTTGTCGCAGCTTTTGTCTGGCGATGCAAGCATCATTAGCGTCGGGCGTAATGAGCGCACTAATCACCAACAGACTGCGCACTATGCTCTGGAGCACCAGTGGTGCCGAGAAAGAAAGCAAGAGAGAGAGAGAGAAAGGGGGAAGAAAGTGTGCCGGAGACGCAACGCTCGCGACAAGAGGAGGAAAAGAAGGACGAGAGAGAGAAAGAGGGAAAGCAAGTGCCAGGAGTAGCGTTTCTACGCACGTGCGTCTCCGCGCTTTTCTGTGGGGAGAAAAAAAAGAAAAAAAAATATATGAGAGCAAGGGAGGAAGAGCATGTCCGCGTGAACGTGGAACAAAAGGAAGAGAGGGCGAAATCACGTCGCGCGAAAAACGCGTCACGTTTTTTTCCTTGGCATAAAATTATGCACTTCGCGAGAGTGTGAGGTATATATATTTTTGCGGTTCTCGTGGTTCGAAAAATCGGTGAAGGTGGAAAAGAAAATGCTAGTTCTCTACCTAGATGATATTTTCTTTTATATATATATGTCTATCTGTAAGTAAGGAACTACCAGCAACATTTTCTTTTCCGCCTTTACCGATTTTTCGAACTACAGGAATCGCAATTTCGATATACCCGAGTCCTTCCGTATATATTCCGGTAAACAAGTTTAGAAAAAGTTGCGGAACGTCGTTACGCCGGGGTAGTATTTTCCCCGTTGCATCCGTTCTTGCGTTTTATTCTCCGAGTATACCTACCGGTGCACGGTTAAATCGATCCGTTGGAAACTCAAGACATAATAAATTACCGGGAGTACCGAAGAGAGGAAGATGCCGGAGAAGAAGAATGATAAAGAAGGCTAATAAATTAGCGATATAGCGTCGGGAAAGTTACGCTCGTGTAGTTAAAGAGCTATACCCACGTTCGGAGACAAATAACTTGATGAACAACTTGATTTTACGGGTGGTGCGGAGGAAATGTTTTATCGTTCGTATTAGCTAGTCTCGAGGAAAAGATGAAAAATTGCGAAACAATATCTCCAAGTTTCGTCCTCTCTCGTTCCACTTTTCCACGACGTATCTATTCTCTTTTTTTAGAATTTTTAACTTTCGCGAGAATATTTTGGGAAAATCGGAAACTCGTTGTAGCGCTTTCGAAGCTTCATATATACTAGTTTCCAGTGGAAATCCTACGCGAGCGAACAAGTGCGACAAAACAGGTGCGCGTTACTGCAGAAAATGGCGATATCGCGAAAGCGTGGCAGCAGTTCTAGTAATCCTACGATTACGATTACTACGCTTTCATTTCGCCGACGAAGCTCTCTCCGCGTTCCGAGCCTTCCGACGGAACCGAAGCGCGAGCCCGCTTTTCTCGAATTTCCATTCGCCCTGGTGGCAGTAATTTGGGAGTAGCGAAACTAATCACACGGTTCATCGATTTTTAAGCGGGCGACGTTAATCAAGCGCGCCAGGTCGCTATCTCGTGATACAACATTTCGACATAAAAGGACGATCGTACGGTTCGCGAATCCGCAAACTGGGTCACCGAGAAAGCACTTTTATTAGCCGTGAATGATAACTCATTCACGGCTCCATGGAACGCGAATCCCCTTCGCTAAAACTATGATCGAGCTCGAAAGTTCCCAGCCGAATCGAGCTGAGATCGTTCTAGGGTTTGCCTTTTGCTTTTAGGGGGTTGGGGAAAAATAAGAGAGAGAGAGAGAGAGGAAACGAAGGAGAGCAAGAGAGAGCCTGCATTTAACAATCCCGTTAAACATTAACTGCCGGTCTGCAGTTTTCCCCCATAACTCCAGGTTAACTTTGATTGCAGCTAACGGCCCCCAGGGATAGTGCCTTTAAAAGGGTGGGGCGTAGAGGGAACGGGTAAAGTGGGCTGATGAAGGAGGTAGTCGAGACTATGAGAGTAAGAGAGAGAGAGAGTAGAAGGAACACGATGGAAAAGGCGAACGGCCGAACTACAGGAAGTGTCTTATAACTTCTTATAATTACTCAAGACTCGAGGGTTTAACTGCTGTTTAATTCCATTCGGCAATTAGCTCGCACTTTATCGATGCTCGAAACACGTTCAACGGCGACCGTTTTCAATGCTCAGTCTCCACTTTTCCTTGTCGTAAATAACGATAGAGAATGAGATACGAAATGGAGAGAGAGTCTCGTATTTGCTCTCGGATGTATACACTTCGATTACGACCTAGCGAAATATCCAGTCCGTGAATGAATTCCTACGATTTACGATCGTCCTGTCGTTCTCGCCTACGCGGTTATTACCAAGCCGTCTTTTGATTCCCGTTCGTAGATCTCATTCGCACCTCGACGAATTTCAAACGAACCTTTAACTTTCCTACTCGCTATTTCGATCACGCTAGTTTATCGATTACGAAGATTTTCTCTAATATCGATACGAATCGTTCGTTTACTTGCATGAGTAATCTAATAATTAACATAATCGAAACGAACATTCCATTCGATGGATTTACTCTCCCAGAGAGAAATGACTATTTTTTTCGAAACATCGCGTACGGTAGCCCGGTGAAAGGAACATCGCCGTCACCGGAACAAATAGCAATTGCAACGAGACACGGAGGCCGTAAATTAAAAGGCAGACAATGAGCGCATGCAGTTGACAAGTAATGAGCCGTATAATGATTTTATCGGGCAATTGTCGGCGTTTCATGTTGCAATGTCGATTGAACGCGAATAATGGTTCGTCCGCACGAGGCATTTGAACGTTCATTGCCCATTCGCCCGTCTACTTGTGGCTGCTGGTTACGTTTGACCGCTTCGACGAACGTTCCCTCCCTTTTTCTATATTTTTTATTTTGCAAGAGTAACAAGAATCATTCAAGATCTCTTTCGAATAAAGAGATATTTTTTAAAAATAATTCTATGCTTTCGCATCGATCGAGAACATTTTACGAAGATTCGACGAACGTGCCCTCCCTTTTTCTATATTTTTTATTTCATTTGCAAGAGTAACAAGAATTATCAAAGATCTCCTTCGAATAAAGAGATATTTTTTAAAAATAATTCCATGCTTTCGCATCGATCGAGAACATTTTACGAAGATTCGACGAACGTGCCCTCCCTTTTTCTATATTTTTTATTTCATTTGCAAGAGTAACAAGAATTATCAAAGATCTCCTTCGAATAAAAAGATATTTTAACAAAATAATTCCACGCTTTCGCATCGATCGAGAGCATTTTACGAAGATCGCATTTTATTCGCACGTCTATAACGCACGGTTATTTCGTCTCTCATCCTTTTTTTTTACCTCATATCGATCCAAAGGCCCAGAGAAAAATATCTCTTTCGCATTTGCAGGTAAATTCAATGCAGGCACACGAGAATCGTTTAGCTTGGCTACCGCGTTCGATCGTTTTTGGTTTCCAGGTGTGGACGAATGCGTGTACGCGCATCGTAGCCACGATTCACCGACGTGTATGCGCATCGGTGGCTACGCACGAATACATAGTAAAGCGTATCTACGGTTCAGTCGCGAAAGGCGAAGCCAGGGCTCGGTCGTGCAACGCCTCGGGGGTATATTTCACCGTAGAAAACGGCGCCTAGATTACGAGTTTATCTAAATGGCGCTAGAAACGCGGGAGTCGCGCTAGAGTGGCGTTCAGATTAGGGGGCGCGCCGTAGAGCGTTGGCCAAGGTACCTACCGCCAGGAAAAGAGGCAAAGGGAGGACTTGGGGGGATGTTTATGGTTTCATGACAGGGAAAATTGTGTCCCCGGAATAAAGCTTCGAGCGAGAAGAGATTCTCTCTCTCTCCTTCTACCCTTTTCCATGCCGTGCTTGTATATACCGTCGAACCGAAGCGAGTGGAAATTACGGGTTTGCCGTCGTACTAAAAAGCTTTTACTTCTTGCCGAATCTAAGTATGAAATATCACGTGGGGAAGCTCGATGAAAAGTGGTACCGTGCACCGGTTAAAGCTTCACGAGAATATTTCCATATAAATCGTTAAAGGAATATGTACTTTTGCATAATTATATAGTAAAGATTCGATAAAATGAATAATTCGATTCGATGCCTTTGAAAACTAAGAGACTCCGAGGTACGGATTTTGGGGTGGATTTACTCGAAAGTATCTAAAGTCATCGAAAGGGATTTTCTACGGTGGGAAAAGGTGCCACGAAAATGCTACTACGGTTTTGCTATAAACGGAATCGAAAACGGTTGACGAAGATGAGTCGAAAATCCAATAGTCTGGCCCGGCTGTACGGCCCTCGGGGGACGAATGAGAGCGCGGCCTCGCACCCCTCGAATTACGACCGGATGACGAAATTTTGATTTTCTCGCAGTGCTCCCGACTTCTTCTCTCCGCTCCACCCGTGTTTTATACGATTTTAAACCACGACGAAACGACCCTAGCCGTGACCTTCGCGCGTTTCTCCGATTCCGAGTAATCTTCCATCTTTCTTCTCTTCCCGTCGGCGATTTTCTCCCCCTTTTCTGGGTAGAAAACGAGATTTTCGTGGTGGAGACATTACTTGAGGGTGTCGAGACCTTCTAATCTGACGAAGCAACGACGAAAAGTTCCCTTCTACAGTCGACTACCTACGGTCTTCTCTCATCCTCTTCCGCTTCCACGAAATAATCATCGCGATATCCAAGAGATAACGGGTGTAATTAGCACGGTAAACGTACCAACCGTAATACCACGTCGCAACTTTGTTCCTGGCGGATTTTGCGGTTCCTGCTTTATAGCATCATAGTACTCACTCCTTTGTAGCGTATGTTCAACCCGCAGCATCCCGGATCTTCTTAAGATTAGTTACCGATGGATCGGGTTTCCCTCGTGTAAGCGGACAAAGTAGCTACCATGAGCTGAAAACGCACCGGGCATACCAAGCACGAATCTCTCCTTCACTCTCTCTCTGTATTTACGCACGGTAAATCGTGTCTCTCGCTTCGAGAGTCGCGAGATAACTACTTAGGTTCACGTTACAAACACCCGTTCTAACGAGAAAAAGTCATATCGCGTTTGAGAAGAAGAAAAAGAAGAGGGTAAAAGCACGAGAGAAGGTCTAGTTTAATTAAATTTAATCATCCCTTCTCGCTAGCGGAATCTTGCAAATTTTTCTTCCGCTTCCTACTTTTACTACGCAACTGGCACTTTCAGTTTGGGACATTTCGCACGCAGATCGTTATCCTATCTTTATGTTCCTCGAGAGAATGCCCGGAAATCTTTACACCCGGGACGAATAAATCTTTAGTTCTGTGCACAACCGTAGAAAATCTTTGAAAATTTCGTTAACTTTAACGCGAGAAAAACAAGGTCGCGCTACTTGGAGAACGATAAGTCGAGCGGTAGGAACTTTCAATGATACGACGGACGATTCAATTTCACGTTAATCTTCTTCGAAAGTTTCTATATCCATGGATTAACCGAGACAATTTTCGACGACGAATTTTACCTAACGAGAATTCTATCGTGAATAATACCGAATAGAAGAGAGAAAGATAGTGGCGTTAGACGGAGTAGAAGAATAGAAGGGAGAAGAACCGAGGCTCATTTGCCTCATATTTCTTCGTCTTCCAATTCGTTGGAGCATCCGATTCCATTGAAACGTATACGCGGACAAGCGTATTCCGTGCGAATGGAGTGCTTCAGCCATAGCCGCGAGACCATTCCTTCTCTGTTTATCCACGCTTCATAGTCCCGTGATTTTTCCGCAACGGCGCTTTGTCGCGGCACATCCGGCCGCTTCCGGCACACCCGGGCCCGGAAGCAAGATGGCCGGCGCTGCCTGCCGGCTACGATGAAATATTAGCGGAAAAGCCGGTGCGAGACTCAGGGCTGTAACGTGCGGAGAGACTATGGGGTCCTGTGAGAAATTTCTGAAAATCTTGTACCCCTAAAACTCGACTGTCTTTTTTCCAAAACGATTCGACGACACCCTGTACGAACGTTAGTTGGACGATCTCCTTCGTAATCCGAAGACTAGACCCAGTGTTTTACCAGAGTAGCCATGAAAATTTTATGATGGAAGGGTCGCGAAGACGAAGATAAGATAATGGAAGATGTCTGATAATGAAGAAAGATGGGAAGAGTCGTTGTTACGTGCGAAATAACACCCCGCATAATCGATAAAGTCTAAACGAGAAGTATCTACCTTGTCTTTTAATTTCGTTGGACGTTAATGCACTTTATTGCATCTTTGTTGCATTACGAATTTTGAGAACGAGACGTAACATATTCGCGTAGGAAATACGTGGCCTCCGTCTCGGCGATGTATCCTAATACTGCTATAACAACGAAATGAAAGCCGTAAAGTATGATCGTGCAGCACGTGGAATCTGTCACATAAGTCATGATCTTGGCTTTTTAAAATTAGATGTTTTATGAATTCTTTATGCTTGTGGACTAATACTGTCTGTTCGTACGTGAGAAAGATAGATGGATATTTTGATGCAAGCCTAAATTCGTGTAATATCGAAAGGTCAAGGTTCGATTATATCGAGGTTCCATATTCTTTTAACGCGTTCTCTTGCAAAATGTAGAATCCATTGGCAGTCGAAGCGTAAAAGGATTCATTAAACTTGTGTATCACGGAACGTCGTTAGGCGAATGCCCGTAGCACGATCCTGCCTCCTCTTTGAATCTCGATTGGGAAGGAAGAAAAAGGTTGGAACTCCATTTATCTTCGACGAGTTTCTCGCGAGCGACCTTTCCACGCGTTAAACGGACCCATGGTAGTTGTACTATCTTGCGCGTCGCAAACAGAACGTTGTTTCCCCTTCTGCTTCGTCAGCAAGCAGAAAGATTAATTATCCAGGAACGCTAAACTCGAAACGTTATTGTGTTCTCTACGGCCGCGGCGGGTGTCTCGAGCGAAGAACTTCGGTGACCATCCACGAACTGGGATACACATATATGTATAGATATGTATGCATATGCATATTATGTGGGATATACGCGAAACGTCAAGATTTTAATAAGAAAAAAATTCAATTACGTCCTGGGTAGATCCGAAAAGAGTGTGGAAATCACCGTAGAGATTCGTTTCTCCTCGAGTAAAAGTCTGATATCATTGGAAAATGTCGTTGGCAGGGGTCGATTAATTTCATCGAAGAAAAGCACTTCGGAGCCATAATGTCCCGAAGAAGCCGACGTGGAAGGCGATAATGGTGATTCATGGGATGGCGGATTGTGCAAGTGCATCGGCAATGCGTCGGATAAGCTCTCCGAAAATCGGCGCGGTCCCTATACCCTCGACGTTTATTTAGCTCCGACCCTTTTTCCACGATAAATAATTTTGACTTTTCAATTTTTCCTTTTACGAATTTCGGGATACGAGTCCTTTGTCCTTTTCCTCTGGCACTCCTCTCGTATATTCTCTCACTCTCTTGACGCAAACTGAAAGAGCTAGAGAGAGAGAGAAAATCGAGCGTGCTCACGCGAGCACTACTCTTATCAAACGGGTGTCCATTATTCACGCGTTTGCGAAACACCCTCTCCCCCTTTTACAATGGCTATCTATCCCGTGCGGCTCGTGTTCGCGTTCGATCGATCAAGTCTGCCTGCTTCGACTGTCATATCCGCTGTTTTTCAAAGAATAACCGTAGTCGTGCGCGTACCATCGCGATAGATACGCCGATACTTTCCTTCTTTCTCAAATGGCCTTTCAGTTATTCCCTTTGTGATTGGCAAGGATCGATCGGTAAAAAATAGTACGCGACATCGATTCGTAGTAGAGGAGAAACGATACGTGGGGCTGATGGTCTCGCGAGATTCTTCCAACGAAAGAAAAAAAAAGAAAAGAAGATAATCGATCGGACTTTCCTTCTTTCTACTCGCAAACAACTTTATCCCACTCGCCCTTTCGTATATGTTAACGTCGTCTTTTCTTCCCTCGCGGGCAAGTGTATCCTTCGAATTTTGCGAATTTTTGATAACATCTTCGACGGAGCTCGAGTCCAGTCAAAACTCGTCTCTCTCTTTCTTCGTTTGAATCCTCCTACGAAGAGAAGCCACGGAATTCCACTATGGATAGCGCCCGAAGCAAATAGGGGTTAAAAGGGTGGGGCTGCAATGGCTCGAGGCAAAACCTCAAACGTATCTGCACATATATTCGACGGTGGGATCGGTTCCTGGCGTCGACGTTGGCCCACGGATGAAAAGCAAGCATCGGCTCGCCTCACTTCACCTCCCACTCACCCTCGTTCTCATCCTCTACCCTCCTCGAACCAGCTGCTGATTCAATATTCGTTTTTCTGCAGTATAACTTTCCATTTGCATGGCTTTCCCTTCTTCCCAACCGCGTCTTTCCCCGTCGGCTCGACTCTCTCTCTTTCTATCGAGTTCTTGGCCATCTTACTAAACTCGAAAGCTTCCATTACCGAACGTCGATGTACTTAAATAACGTTGTAATATGATATGACAAAAAGTCCAGTGACATAGTTTTCCTGAAAAATTCTCTCCCGAGAAGAAGTTAAACGCGGGCAGGAATAATTTTAGGAACATAGTATCTACGTTTCATTCTTAATCAAGCTAGTTTGACCAGCGTAACCATTCGTTAGGAAATACAATCGTTCCTCGCATCAGATGTACAGAGAACGCGTGAGATATAAAAGCTTGAGAAAGGAAAGAGAACTAGAAGGGAAGGGTGAAGTGGGACGGGTAATTCGGAAAGTTGTATGACGTACGAGCGTGCGTTAGTCGGCAATGAACGCGGAGGACGAAGAGAGGGCTGTCCGCGGACAAGTCCAATTTAGGATTTTGCAATTCCAATTGCCGCGGTAGCGACCCTTAGCCAGATATGCAGATTCGGAGGTTGGGAGTCCTCCTTCGTTCCCGCCCAGTCCCGAACTCCTCCATTGCAGTGTACTTGGCCGTTGCCTGTAGGACGACGACGACAACGACGAGGAGAACGACGACGACGAGAACCCGTCGTCGAATAAAACGCTCGCGGAATAGAAGCTCGCGCGACCCATTCCATCTCGCTCGTTACCACTGCTAATGCACGTCGTCGAAAACGGTAGAGAGCGAACGGAAACGCGTTTATATATGCGCAGGCAACGCCGAATCCCGGTAGCAAAGTCCAATGGAAAGCACTGCGACGTACACTCTCTGTGTGTTTCGTGAGGTAAAGCGGTACGAGGTGGAGAAAGAGGAGGAGGAGGCCACCACCACCGCACACGATATGTGGTGCGTTGATGGTGGCGGTAGCGGTGATGGTGCTAGTGGTGGTGACTAAGCTCGTCGGGTGGCTGCCTTCCAAGAGGACCATCGCAATTTGTAGCGTCGAACAAAGGTAATTACCGTATGCGTTGTTAGTGGCCCACCGAGCGCGCATCAAGGACAACGCGTCACTGTAGTCTCTCTGTCTCTCTAATTCCTAACCCGATACACCGTAACTTGTGACGCTCGTTCGACCATCCGCCTGCTCGTCTTCTCTACCCCTCTTACCTCGTCGAGAATGGGTAGACTTTACGAACGATAAATACGTCGAAACACTTCCAAGCTTCAACGTGAAACGCGCGAAGGACTTTTAGAAAACCTTGGTTCAAGTTTATCGTCCAGCGGGCGGCGGCGTCGCATCGCCGAGCACCAGCCGAGTATTACCGTGCTGGAGTATTAAAGGACCTGAACACGAAAGGTAAAATTAAGAACACGCCGTGCGATGCTGGATTCAGTTAGGAAGGTTATAAATTGCAAGAGAGCCCACGAGCCGAAGTCCCTCGGGCGAGGACGGAGAAAAGTTTCCTGCTGGTGGTGCTCGCGTAACTCGAAACTCGTGCCGTCGGAAAACGGAAAAGAGCACCCTCGTACATCACTCCCACCCTCTCCCGGTCCGCCCTTTACCTTCCGCTGCGACCACCCGCTACTCGTTCTCTTCCCATCTCTCCCTCTCACATTTCTCCCACTTTTTTCCTGATTAAGATGATGCGAGGAATGCATGAAACGTTGGCGTTGCTATCGCTCGCGTTGACCTCCATTCCCTTTTCGCGAACTTTAGGGCTTACGTCGAGGAACGCGAAACCCTTTTGCCTTTATAGGATTCCAACGCTAGGCCGTATACCTTCTTCGTTATCGCCTTTATAAATGATTTTAACTTAGCGACGCATAAATTATAATACATTATCCCGGCATAGAGAAAGACCCGCTAGAGAAGCTTCATCGCTATTCTTTCTCCAGGCACTTTTTCACACCATAATCGGGCAGTTAAGGAGATAAATATGACGTCAGCGGCAGAGGCCGAGACGATGCACGTGGAAAAAGCGCGTTACCTTCGCGTCGAGGCGTTTATTTGCTCGAAATGAGCTCGAGAGCCCAACGTTAAGGGTAATGGGTAAAGGAGAATGTAGAGAGAAAGGGATGGTGGGGATCGGAAAAAAGAGGAAGCTTCGATCGAAAGTTGCCCAAGTATCGAGGGAAGATGAGAAATTTATTAGAGGGTACCAAGGGGTTGGGAATAAGTTCGAGAAAGGCCGAGAAGCGGATGAGACGCGGTTGGGGAGAAAAAAAGTGAAGAAAAAAAAAAACATTTATTACGTAGCACTCCTCGAGCGCATTTAATTTTTCCTTAAATTCGATTTCCACCTCCTACCGGGCTATTGTCGACGATGATCGGAGAAGAAGTCCCATCGAAACGTCGTTGATCCTCGACGAAAGCTTCAACGATTACGCATTCTTTTTTCCTTGCTTCTTCCTTTCCCCCCCTCTGCTCCTTGGTCTCGTGCCGTTGAACGCTGGCGCATTTCATCCCGAATGAAATGCATCCGGAGGTAGTCGGCGTGAAATTACCGTCGGCAAAGCCATCCGCGATATTCTCGAAAGTACGTAAAAGGAGAGGAGGTGGAAGAGGTAGAAGAAGGAAAAGAAGAAGTGGGGTCTGGTAGGATCCCTTGCGCGAAGTCAACTGGGAGAAGAGCGAACAGAAAGGAGTCTCGAGGATTATAAGAGAGGAGTCGTTCTATCGCATTAAAGCCATGCGCTAATTGGATCGGTTTTTCTGCTTCTTTCGCTCCGCTTCTCGATTCCCGAGTCGTTCGTTGTCACTCGGCTTACGTCCTCCCTTTTTCCGTGTGTACGGGGTTCGCGTCCCGTGGCCTTTCGCACATGGCCGCGAAGAAAAAGAAGAGCCAAGAGAGGAAAAACGAGAGAAGAAAACTCGTCGGTTCATAATCGTTTTCAAGCAAGTCGACGAGCTTGGGGATGATCGTGGCATTCTCTAATCGGGTTTGGTTTATCTCGCTGGGACACGCACTGCACTACAGGTATTAGACGCAGCCGTACCTACCGAGTTGTCTATTTCGTTTGCCTCCTGTCTTCTTGCTTTTCTCGACTGGCCCATCTTGGCTCTCTTCCTCATCATCTTCTAGAGGCAGTCGGTTCGTTCGGTAGGACTCCCAACCACCCTCCCACCTCATTCCATTCGCTCTCTAGGTAGCTAACTCATAACTACGTCACATCCTGCAGGTAATTGAAAACGTTATCTCGCACCCGGCTGCCTCCACCCTTTCCTACCGTCGAGTCTGCCCTCATCCGCCCCCATAGCTCGAGAGTACTCCTCTCTCTCTCTCTCTCTCTTTCTCATGCGCAGAACGAGCTGGTAATTAACACCCCCACTCGGCTTCCCGGATAACTCCTGGAAAACTCGGAAAACTCATGATAGCACTCCGTACACTCCCTCTCTGTCTATCTCGTTCTTTCGTTCGTTCGTTCGCTCTTGCTGCCCTTCTCTTTTTCGCCGTTTCATACACATTCTCGCTCACAGCACCTCTTCGCCTTCGTTCTGCCCTTGCTCGCTCCATCCATCCGTAGCCGACTCTCGGGGTCTCCTCCTCATTTTCAATCTCTTTCCATCTCTCATTCCGTCTTTATCTCTTTCTCTTCTATCCCACCCCCACTCCGTGTCGGTTAGCCGCTAGAGAGTTCGTAACCACAAACTGTATTCGAGGTAAAATGGGCTCAGGACTTGGTTCGTTCGCTGGTACGCTCCCTCCCAAGAGTTACCTTGTATTTGTGAAGAATGAGAAGGGCAGGAGAGAGTAAGAGAGAGAGAGGAGAAGAAACGCGCCGAACAGTTGACTACTGGTATATACAGATACGGAATGAGGGTTGCTCTGAAGTTCGCGATGGTTCGGGGAATGGAGTTCATTGTATGCGCCAGATTACCGCCGGTACAACCGTAATCTGCCGAGCAAACTAACGAGCTATCGGAAGTCGAAGGAAATCGTGCGTCGAAATCCACCGATTACGATCGATATCGGTATTTTCCCCTCGGTCGATCGTTAAACGAGAACTTTTGCACGTGTATCCCGTTCGACATCTTTCTTACGAACTCCCGATATTCGTATTCGAAGTGACTTTAATCGTGCGATAGCCACGAGGAGGAGCGAGAAATATATTCCGAGGTTGGGTGTCGTGGATATTGCTAAAGCTGGCCGAGGGATATCGAGGCGTAACCCTCGCTCGAAATACGCGTACGTGTTCCTGACGTGGAAAAATGGTCGATGTCAAAGGACGGGCAAGGTGCCGGGTACAATTATCATAAAATATAAATAAAATAAGTTCCAAAGAGTAAAAGAGAACGAGAGAGAGAGGAAGATGGGAGTATAGGGGGTAATGTGGGCGTGTAGAATCGCTCAGTGGCGCGTGGTAGCGTCTCGCGTTCTCTTCGTTTGGGGGGAGGGGGTAAGATCGGCCGGAAAGGAGAGAAGGATGACACGTAAGGGATCGATTTTCCTCCCGTCTACTTCTGTCCTAGACAGTGATAAATGGAGGGCACCTTTCAGCGAACTCTCGAAGCGGAGTACCCTTCTCTTTTCTTACGAGCTTTCGGACGGCGTCTGATGTCGTTCCATTAATTAACGAAGAATTAGAATCATTCACTGGCTCCTCGCGTGGAGTCAATAAGACAAAGGTTTTAAGGAGTCGCACATCGTCTTGGTAACGAAACTTTCCGAAAAGGGAACGTCTCTATGTTCGAGATTACGGAGATTGGATATAAGATACCTATCGAAAAGGGGGAATCGGCAGAACTCGAACGTAGCAACTTTAACGACGAAAGAATTACGTCGACCGGACGGTAAAGTCATGCTATCTTGTTTTACACGAATGAAAATGGAGTAGCTACGAGAGGATACACGCTGCGGAGAAACAGAAACAAAATATCCAGTAATGTATCGCGTAGCCGGTTGATTCATAATCTTTACTCTGGTATATCCGATTACGCTGCTCCGACGCGTCGGTGTCACGAGATCTCTTTAAATTCTGACCGTACTTCCTCCACGCGCGGCTTCCATACCGAGAATCTATCCATTCTTCTCGGACAAGAAAACCTTCCACTACGAGATCTCGCCTTCCTCTCCTGTTTTTTTTTTCCAAGAGATTCGATCTCGTTGTTTGTTGTACGTGTTCCCTACATGGAAAGTTAAAGCGAGTCGCGTCTCCCTCATTCCAAAGTCCACAACAACGAGAACCCATCGACTCGGTTATGAATACCGAGAGATATCGCGAAGGAAGAAGAGGAAGTAGAGGTGGGGCACGAAGAATGGAATGGAAGGAGAAACGAGGAGACAGAGTCAACAAGCCGGAAGCCTATGCCGGTCAATCGTAGACACCATTCATCAAAAGTGTCCATCCTTGGAACGGCAACGAGCCCTTGTCCTCTCGGCGCTCAATCCGTCTAACAGTAGTCACTTCTGGTGGCATTCTCGAGCGCGCGCACAGCCACCTCCGGCATCACCTCAGCCGCCGTCACCTCCGCCATCACCTCAGCCGCCGTCACCTTCGCCTAGCACCTCTCCGAAATGCCATTCCCATTGATTAATCGAAGCGAGGCATGTCGGGACTTGGCAACACCCTCCATTTCCTCTCTTACAAGCAACCCCTCTTGCTCTCTCCGTTAACCACCTCCACAACCACCGTCGATTCGACGACGTCGCCGACGGCGGACGCCGCACCGCTTGCTAGAGCTCATCATCGTCGCTCGACTCGCTCCTTCCTACCCTCTCGTGCCAGGAGGGAAGCAACTCGTGCGATAATTTGCCTCTGTATAACGTCGGATCTTCGATAGCGGAATATCGACTGCCTTTCGGAGACGACGAAGAGGAGAGTAACCTCCCCCTCGAGAAGCTATCTCGACGTTATCATTCCTAGTATGAGACTACGGGATACTAGATTGCCACGTGCTCTCGCTCTAATCAGAACTTTTGTCCGAAGAACTTTTGGAAAGTGGTATTCGCTGGACTCGCATACGCGAGGACGGCACGGATCGCCACTCTTGTGGGAAATAAAACTTTTGTTCGCGATGCATGCATATCCGCATTATCAAGATCGCGTGAAATGGTTTACAAATTTTGTGATAGTAAAAATGGAAGGATTTTTGTGGGGTTTAGAGTATAATTTCAACAAATTTTCGTGGTTGACTTTAATTGGAGGAGGAGTATTTAGGGGGTTCGACCATCGAACCCACCGGTCTTCGATCGGTTTCCAGTAGGCGTTACCGATATTCCTCCTTTACGGCTCACACCCTCGCCCTGTAGGCACTCGCTCGGTATCGAGTTTCGGCTTTCGTCCTGCATATAGCAGGCTTAGTTGTCACTTTGTGGAATTAGATAGTTCTGAGGGTTCGTAAGGTCCTACCCGGCAGTTGGAATAATCTTCTGAATCAACGACTGCTTTTCTAAAGACGTCTACGTTCCTTTAAAATACGCCAAGATCGAATAAAATTTCCAAAGAATTTTCTCACATACCTACATATATCTATTCATAGAAAATAGGTTCACGTTAATAATCTTGAGAAAGATATCGTCTAATTTCGTGAAAGTGCAAACATTGATAGAAGAAAAGCGTTTCCTTGTTCTCCCAACGATCTAACCTTTCCACGTGACCGTGATTTTACTTCCGGTGGACACGACAATCGCGTGATTGCGTGCGTTACTAGTTTTCGCGGCACGTGAAGAGGCCGTAGCGAAGTGACTGGCATGGCTACGCTACTGGTCGAAGTACGAAGGGTAAAAATGCCGCAGCACGGTCGCCTTTGCTTGCCGCCGGCAGCTCGACCCTCGAGGGAATCGTCTTCGTCGCCCTTACCCTCTCCCCCCCCCATCCCATTGCCATACCTCCTCCACCGTTCTCGTCGTTATCGACGCGACGAGGGAGAAGTTGAACGAGGGAAGACCTACATTAATATTAAGGCCGGTCGTTATCGTTCATCGTGACAGCTTGAATTTATTAACAATGTCGGACAGTGGTTCCTTCTGTCTCGGAAAAGACGGCGCGACGCTGAGAAAGCGTTTCTGTTAACTTTCTCTCTCTCTTCCTCTTATTCGACGGTATAAGAGGCAAAGAGAAAGATAAGGATGTCCAAGAGACATCGATTTTAATAGCAATCGAGAAACGCAATGCTTAAATTTTATGATAGTTTTACGATCTCCTCGATTGTTGTATCGAGTATTCCTTCGATTGGAATTTCTCGCTGCTGGAATATTTCCTTTAGACAACGATGACGACGAGTCTTGGCGCGAATAAGAAAATGAGGATAGGAGAAGAAGATCGCAGCGAGTTGTCACGCGCACTCGAGCAGAAAAAGAAGCTCTCGGTGTAGCTACGTGTAGGTACTAGGGATGGTACTACAATTATATCTAAGGAAGACTTCTAGCTTCTACGTGGATGGTCCTTTAGAAGCTCCGTCCTCTTCTTCCTCCTTCTTTTTTCACCCCGTGGTTGACCCAGCGGCTGCACAGACGCAACAACAAGTAGAAAGACACCGTGTCGACGTTGGTACACCCTCCAGTGGCTTGTTAGCCGGAGATCCGCGCGATCCGCGTATTTCGTGACGTCTTATTTAATTAGGCTCCTTTCAGCGGCATTGTTAGGCACCGTCGAGACTCGTTCGGCACTCGTACACGGCACCACAGCGTTCGTCGCGTCTCACCGGTGCGACCTGTACGTGTTCAAGTTGGCCCAAGGCCAATGTGCAACCTGGAATTACGTTTCTTTTCGACACTTCTTCCGGTCGGCTTTCTTCTCTTTCGTCTATCTCTACACTGTCCTTTCATCCATTCGACTCTTCCTTCTCTCCCTGTTACCGATCGGCCAGTTTCCTTCTCAGCTTCTTCGATTCTACCTTCTGTGTTTTCATTCCACGCGTACTCGAACTCGAGTATGGTAGTCGATCCACTCCTCTCTTCCGCTTCTCCAAGCAGAAGCGAGGAAGCGACCGTACAATGTCATTTTCCACGACCGGAAGGGCGTTTTTGATCGTCTAGAATCATCTTTTCTTGAAGATTCTCTTGTCTAGGTTTATCACTGTGTTTTTCAGTACCCTGGAACAAAGAGACGAGCTCAGGAAACTTGGCAGAAACTTTGCTTTCCCTCTGACTTCTATTTGGCATCTGCAAACGTATCTCGTAGAATACCCTATTATTTATGTCACGGGATAACGAATAAGTTAGAAAAATGTCGAGATTTTTATATCAAATTATCAATCTCCTCCGATCAGAGAAAGGCCATAAAAGTATAAAAAAATACCTAGTTCCAAGCTCGATAATGAAACGTTAACGAGTATCTTTGACGAAAGTTCCTTTGAGAGTTTCTTTTTTACTTGCACAAAAACAATGTTTATTTAACGTAAAGGTAGGATATTCGTATCGGCGTGGGTGTCGTCTCTGCTCGCGTGACACGAGATCGCGAGAGAATCGAATGAAAGGAAAGCTCCATCTCGTCGGAGTGGCACTCCTCGACCTTATTTCACGCCTCTTCCGTCCGATTTCTACTCTTTTTTTTTCCCCATCTTCCGGAATTCCTCGCGTAAGCCGGCACGAGGCATGCATGTGCATATCATTCATTAGGATCGCACGTTCGTGTGTGCGTCCGCGCGGGGTGGTACTTGACACGTCACAGTAACGAAGTAGTGACGAGCATGCCACGGCACTTAATTAATTCTGATTAACCCGTAATCACGTAGTCGTTCCGCGGCGCTAGAAGCCCCCCGTCCAATTTGTGTCGCCGGCTATTAATTCTCGGCCTCTGCTCGAAGCCGCCCTTCCGCAAGTGCTTCGTCCGTGATATTTCAGGACACTTTACGGTTCCGTGATACCCATCGAACCCGTAGCACGTGTCGCTGTTTCGAAGGTCGACCCTTAACGACCCGCTTAGTACTCCCCCTTGCTTGACGATAGGATGTATCCACAGTGTTTACTCCATTAATTTCAGACGCGCCGGTCTAATCTCACGCTGGGTATCGAATATAGTTAAATCGTCGAACGAATTCGATGCATTACGTTGGGAGTTACGAGATGAAAGATAATAGCTTCTTTGTCCATCTTTTCCCGGTCTTTCGAACGTTAGCTCAAGTATTATGTGTTATACAGGGTGTCCGGTTCCAGGTGTCCAAGCGGAAAACTACATGTGCACATCAATGATTTGAGTCGAAAAGTCTAATACTATTTTCTAAAATTCGGCTCAATTAAATAGTTATTAATTAGCAAAGTCATTGATGTGTACACGTAGTTCTTCGCTTGGACACCTGGAACCGGACACCCTGTATATGATGGGAGATCGACGTTCATAAATTAACAAGGACAATTTTATCCAAGTTACATTATTCTTCGATACACGTTTGGGAAAGGGTATAATGCTTCGTTATTGCCCAGCTGACCGGATAATTACAGAACGAAACATTTGATAATAAGCCGCAGGATCTAATCCATTTATTTATGTTGATCGATGCGCGTAATTATTTACATATTCATTGAAAGGTAGCGATCTGCATTAACCACCCCGTTGTTATAATTTGGTTATGAAATTATCAGAGTGCAAAACGTAGACGCGACGTACAGAGAACCCGGTAGTGGTGGTAGTAGAGAGGGGCTATTTGATTCTCGTCGATCGGGCCGCGTTCCTCATTCCATCGATTCGCAATGAATTCGAACGATTTTATAGGATTTGCACGATTGCGGTCGCGCGCGGCGTTACGTTCGGGAGCTTCTGCGAAAGACACAACGCAATTTAGTTTGGAACGTTAATATTCGTTTCCAGGGATTCGTCGGGAGTGTTCGCGTTTCGGTAGGGTCGCGGAATAATTAAAGCCGGATGTCGCGCTCGCTAAACTTCGATAAAATATGAAAATTGGACGGTGTTCGTCCGAGCTAGTACATTCTCTCTATCTCTCTTTGTTGAGGGAAAAAAATAGAAAAGACGAGAAAGAGAGATGTAGAGAGACGGATGGTAAAAGAGTGAGAAAGTAGCTGGACCAGAGAAGGACAGGGGTGAAGGAAAAAGAGGGTAGGAACGAGACAGAATGCATTGGAAATATTTCGCTTCTGGTTGCTGGCCGGAGGACACCATCGGAGAATCCCACTGGACGACCGACGTTCATTCGATCTGGCCCCGTGCGGTTGTTACCCAAATTAGTTCGGCTTGTACTGCTGACATAAATTGGCGGTAACGCGCACAAGTGCATACACACCGGTCTATGCACGGGCGACGATGTATATCTACATACATCGTTATAGACATAGAGATATAGACTCGCGCGTTTACCATGCTCTCGCACACATCGCCCTCATAATTGGGAACCCGCGTGAAAAATAATATCCCCGCGTAAAGCATTAAATTTCAACGTATCGCCGGCGGTATCACTTCGGGAATTATCGTCGGAACATCGTCGCGAAGAGAAACGAGTTTCCGAAGGGTGATCACCCTTTCCTGAGAATTATATCACGAGTAAACTAAAATCGTAGTTGGGTATATCGTAACGATAGGCAATCGGTTTTACCGTATCCGTGTCGATAATTGAGAGACTTTAATCTGTGTGGAAGAGGGAGAAACGGTAAATGTCATTGTAATTCTCTCCATAACTGGCAATATATAATATCCAATATATCGAATGAAAAGTCCAATACTTATGGCGGTCGGACGAGGTTCGATCTTTGATTCGACGAGCGACCGCAGAGCGTGAGATAACGTATCACCGCGATTTGATGGTGGAAATATCAGCGACCGTACCTACGGTTATACGCGTCATCGTGGTCGGGGAGATAGGGCACGCAGAACGCACGATTACCGCGACGATAATGTCTCGCGTCGCTTTCATATTTCCCGCATCCTGAATCCACTTGGAGCGTCGTTCGAGCACAAAGCGGCTCTCATTAATCTCAAATCAGAGAGAGAGAGAGAGACATGGACGGTACGATCGATCCCTTCGCCCTGGAAACAGGAGACAGAGGGAGAAAAGTAGAAAGAAACGCTATCTCTCTTTTCCCTCCTCTTTTTTTTCAGTAAAGAAAGAAGAGATAGAGAATGAGGAAGTGACCGGGAGCAGAACGAAGAGAAAGACAAAACTGTAACGATTTCGTGGAAGGTAGTAGGAGTGGTAATGCGACGTACAATGGGACCGGTGATCGCGATCGCCATTGTGTCCTCGTATCCTTCGTTCTCTTCGTTATTGTCGTGTTGGAAAAATGGCCCACGCATTTTCGAAGAGTCTCGACCGTCCACCACCATCGTCTCCAACCTTACCCCTCTTACTCCTTCGTTCCTTTCGACGAACGATCGATCCTCGGTCTTCCCTCGTCAGTGAAAACTTCCCCCATCGCTCTGCCTTCACCATCGCCGTCGTAGTCCATCCTTCTTCGCGGCCGATTCTCTTTCGCGTTCATCCTCTTCCCTTTTTCTCGCCTTCTTCCTTATCCTTCGCTCTACTCAAATTTTAAAACCGATTAAATCTCGAGTTTGGCAAACCTCGAGTTCTACCCTCTTCGACTTGTTTATATCGGCACGTAACACCGACGCAAATCGATTTTTCATAAACGTAACTCCGTTCCTTTCGAACCACCTCCACGAAACTCCACCGAACGGTTTTTATATTCCGCGATAATATCTGTCCTTTTTTTTTATAACCGCCTTGCAGCTCATTTTTATTACTCTCCGAGATTGTTCCTTTTTAAAAAGTCCTTTGTACATACAATAAAATACCAATCCTGCGCGATATAAAAAGCGAAGAAAAATATAGCACGCCGGCACGGACTGCCATTTTTTTTTACTCCCTTTTTTTTCTTTCATTTTCTCCCGCCACGAGATACGTTTTACGAAAAAAAAAAGAAAGGAGGAAAAAAAAGGAATATTAATTATGAAATACCGATACAACGTGAGCTTGGATCAAAAACATTTTTTTACCGCGGCTTTCGCAATAATGAAATATGCACATTTTTATGAGATAAGCGGGACGTCGTCGTCGAAACGCACGCGGAGGGATTACGGTCGAAGAGAGACCGTACGGTTCGACCAGTCACCGAAGAGTAGGGAGAAACGAGGGGTGAAAGAGAAATCGAGACAGATAGCGTGACCGAGTGTGAGAGAGGATGGGAAATGAGGGTAAGAGAAAATCAACCCGTAGCTGGTAAAAATCGACGAACGAAAACGATAGCGGTCCGGAAGCGGTCTCGTTTTGCCTCGAATGCTATATATCTACTACGTATCTCGTGCTCATCCTCTGCATTATAGATTTGAGGGTATTAATTAAATCGTTGGTGGATCGGCTACCACCGAGTAATCGATACGACCGACGAAAATCGGTGGAAAGCCGCTGAATACGAAATAACGATTAACCAACGTTGCCGATTTGGTTCGAGAAAGCTGTCTCGATATGACCAACTCGATCGATATAATCGTATGAAACCGGCTACCTCACCTAGCGAATGTCGTCGATAACATAGGATAGAGGGTAGAAAGAGGGAAAAAGGGAGGATTAAAGATAGCAACGTGCACGTTTCTATTAGGTACCCTTCGCTTGCCAATAGGAATATAAAACTCTCGGGGCAGGACCCCCGCTTCTCTGGGTGTTCCCTTTCTCTCTCTTTTTTTTTTGTGCCAGTACGATAAGTCGATGGAGCGAATTTATCGGTCGAATTTACGCGATACTTTTCGGAGAGATACCGTGCCATTTTATTGGGCGCTTTCCAGAACGCCGCGCGTTACAGTCGTTTTACGCGTTCCCGATAGTGGAAACTGCTTTTCCGCGGCGCACTCGAAAACGTTCGCGGGACGGAAGCGTTTAACTCTTGCGCGTTAACTCTTTTGAAAAAGATGTATTATCGTGTCGTTTGTACGGACGATATCCGTTTATGATCATGGAGATCGGACAGAAGTAATATCTTTTACGATTAAGGAGGATATCGAGTGATCTTTGCTCGTCTATCGAGTACAGACAACGTACTCGAAACATTGTATTCTTTACGGTATAATAATATGGGTTAGGTAGGTAGGTCTTTAAAAAATTACACGATATATTTCAAAGTGGTATAAATGTATTTATTATGAAAAATAACATGATCAAATCATTACAACATTAAAACTCTTTTTACAAAATTTTGGCTTATATCATTCTCAACTTGAACGGCTCATTTAACAACGTAATCGACTACAACGGGAAGGGTACGTATTCCAGATCATAATCGGTCGATACGGTCGGCTAAACGCACTGTCGCGTTCCACAGACATTTTCGAAAGCATCGATTTAGCGAATCGCACTCTCGTAGTTCCCGCCTTCTCTCTATCACAGAAGCGTAGTTTACCTTCGAGCAAAGTTCAGCAAACCGGGGCGGAGCCGTGCGTTCTCCCGAAAGTTCGGTAACGCGAGCATAGTCGGGGAACGGAAGGATTAATAGTTGGCTGGATTCGAGGAGTCGGCTGGGTCGTGTGCCGAGCTATGGCAGCGAAGCTAGCCAGTAGTAGTTGGTGCTCTTCGACGACTCGACTATTCGAGACGTAACACCGAGAGTGTGTGGATGGGTGTGTGTCTCGGTTCTCTCGCGTGACACGGTGCTTGCATCGTGCTGAGCTCTCTGGAACCCAAAGAGAGAGAGGGAGAGACTTCCATCGTCGCTACGAGACGCTACGATAGAGTGAGAGAGAGATAACATAGAGGGAGATCAGAGAGAGAGAGAGGGAGAAAGCTGACTGGAACCATGCTGCCATAACACTGCCGCTAATTAAACGATTAATCATGCAGCGAATGACACGTACCTAACCGGTTCGCGGGAAATCGCTCCCGCCAGACCCTCCGCTCGACATAACTGCTACGAAACTCGGCTCGTCCCTCACCAGCTTCCCTTCCTCTCGTTCCATCGCGATGCAACATATGCATACGTTTCGATACGTCGTAATGTATGGCGAATGAACGAACGGGAATGTGCCGATCACTTTTTAGTAGTCTCCCTGCAATGGAGGGATAATCATCATCGAGACACGTATCTCGTTTTTGGTACGATAAAAACGTCGACGTTGCGACACCGCGTTATAAAATCTAGACCACGTTCGAGGGAATAAGTTCATCGACCAGAGTATGTACGGGGTAAGCTAGTGTTGGAAATAAGCATTGGCAAGCTAGGCGAGATCACCCGACAGGTTGTATTCCGGTCAAAGATCGAAAGTGGGAGTCCGGCTGGGGTCTCGAAAACAAGGGAAAGGAAAAAAGTGGAAAAAGGAAAATGAAATACGAGCGTTGGAAGCGTCAGGGAAGTAGAGAGAGAGAGAGAGAATTCTACATGGGTGTATACGTATATCTTGTAACCGTAGTCCTACTACTCCCACATATATGAACCGTACGTGTAGTAGCGAGAGAAGGACAGAGCAACCGCGTACGCTTGGCGTTTCGTAATCGAATCGCGTCGCGCGTGGGTGGATGGAGGGCAGCGAAGGGTGCCCATGGAGGAAGAGTAGGCGGATGAGGTGGACTAGGTGGGGAGAATGGCAATTCTCGTCCCGCTGTCCATCCATCGAGGGATAGCTCAGCAGAGGCAGCAGCGAGTCCGCTTTCACGGTCCGTGCCGCGCTTCGTTTCGATTGTTCGACGTATCGATACTCGACATCGGCCATACCCGTCTATTATTCGTTGCGGCCAATGCTCACCGGTAGTACCATGTGTATGTATATGGATATATATGTATATAGACGTACACACCCGAGCTATGATTTGTTACCCTGTTTTCGACGTATGTTGCGGCGATCAACGCGAGCGTCCTCTTTCCACGTATGCTGGCTGCCCTCTTCTACCCCTCGTACACCCTACGTCGATATAATTCGCACCCATAGCGCTCTACATGATTTCCTGGATTAGCTTTCGACGAATCGATCGTCGTTGCCTCTTTCTCCGTTTACTTTCGATCGTACCGTGACACATTTCTTGCACTAAAATTCTTTCAAACTTCAACCCCTTCGAAATTCTTCGTCCAATTTGTACGAGTTTATTGTTTTTAGTCATCGGACTGTATTAGTGTCGAGTTTGTGAACTGTATCGTTAGTAATTTTATTGGGTTTCCTTGGTTTTAAGTCATGGCAGGTCGAATTAAATCATAAAGGCAAGAAGTTAATTGACCTATCTTTTAACAGAACTTTTGCTCGCATATTTATAGTTCGGTGATAACGCGCGAACTGAGAAGCGGAAAGCGTGGAAATAAAAATGTGGTATATGTATGTATAAGAGAGCTATGTATCACGTATGTTATATAGAATATGAGATCGGAAAAAGGTATAAGAACGGCTCCCCTGGTTTTCTCTTGACGAAGCTAGCACACCGTATAATCCTCCGATTCTCCCATTATCCTGTTGTTTCTTCAGCGTTGCTTGCAATTTATTATATTACTTTGCTCTCCCCTTTTTCCCTTCCATTCTTATTTTCACTCCCTCTCTCTTTCCTATCCGTCGTTATCCCTCCACTTTAGTAGCGATCCCTTTCCCAACGGCAAAAGGGTGAGGAACCTTGGGGGTGCGCTACAGGTGTCGACGAGATACAGGTGTTGCTAGGATAGTTACCCGTAGGAAGGGTAAAAGTACCCTTCCTTCTCTCTCTTACTCCATTCTATCGTTTTCTCTCTCTCCTTCTTCTACTCTTTCCTTCTCTCTCTCACTCGTGCTTCTCGACCCTCTCTCCACACATACACACACACGAAACGTCGTAACTTCGGCCACTCGAATTTCGTGATCGAAACTTTCGGAGATTGCACAGCTTCGAAAAGACTTGGAGCGAGTGGGTTTCTCTTCGCAATGCGTGGGAGTAAACCGAATCAACGGCGGCTCCCTCTCGTGCATCGACTTCGCTTTTATTACCCGTTGCACCGTGCGGCTTGCAAAGCCGAAGTGAATACCAATTATACTGATCCTCGATCGGTCCTACCCTTTCGAAAGTAATATTGTTTCGCATCGAGATTGGAGCACCGGAGAGAAACGGTAAAGATTTTCTAATGGAAATAGCATTCGGGGAGGTACTACTCTCGATTCGTTTCGTAATCA
Source organism: Ancistrocerus nigricornis (assembly GCA_916049575.1). Taxonomy (NCBI): domain Eukaryota; kingdom Metazoa; phylum Arthropoda; class Insecta; order Hymenoptera; family Vespidae; genus Ancistrocerus; species Ancistrocerus nigricornis. Next base: position 26,538,157 of record OU696667.1, read on the forward strand.
GTTAATTTGCAATTGGTGCACGATTTTTAGGACGATAATGGAGCTTCGATTAAATCTCGGAATTTCTTCCTTCCAAGAGAATTCTCGGACTGACCCGGATCGATACGAATGAACGTCGCAGTTTCTCTTCGCGGAAATACACACACATATATAAAAGGAACAAATCGTACAAGCGGAATATGAAGAAAATGAATTATTCCCTGGTACCACGTGGCGCTTTCCGTGTTCCACTATCGATTCCGAATCCCCAATGAAATTGTGCCGGCGGCACGTGAGATTTTCGCGGCCGGATAAATTGAACGACGAAATTGGTACCGGTGATACGGCATCACCGTTGCGAACGAGGGACGAGTCGACGATTTTGGGTTAAAGGGGGAGACGATAGAAAAGGAGCTAGCCTGTAATTGCCGCGTGATGTATCGCCCGAGGTATTCCAAATTTCGTTTTCTCTGAGATATATCTTCGAGAGATGAAAAAGAAGAAATCTCGTTTAGATCGGTAAGAACACCCCCGGCAAGGAAGAAGAAAATAACTCGGTGATTTAAGATACACGATTCCTTGACAAACGATCGAATCGTGATGGAGGAATCAAGGAATCTACTTTCTTGGAAGATCCTTGGCCAAGACGAGAAGAAGCTTCCCACTTTCCATTTGATTCCACTGTTCCTCGACATTAACTTCTTTTCATAGTAACGGGAGGTAACCGCGATGGTTTCGTCGAAGTAACGGAATGAGAGACCAGAAAGAAAAATAGTCGACGGACGTGGAACGAGTGGGTCGAAAAGGAACGAAGCGTTCGCGAACGTTGGCTTCTTCATAATACCAAGTAGTAGTAGCTTCCCTGCAAATCGGATCTCGCGGGGTGCACTTAGAAAATTAGCGAGACATTTTTCTGTGTATCCGTGTTTGCCGAGGTCGGGTCGCTCTTCGGTAAGAAGTAAGAACTAAGTAAAGAAAAGGGTGAAGAAAGGAAGGAAAGGGAAAAGTGGAATGAGGGTCTTGGAAAACGGGAGTAGGAGAGAGTGGGGGGAGTGGATAAGGTGTACTCGAAGAAGAAAAAGTAGTGGAACAAGTAATAGTGGTGGTAACGGTGGTAGTGATGAAAGAAGACGAGGGGAAGAGTAAGCGGGGTGGTTGAAAAAGAAGTAAAAGAAGAAGACGAAGAAGTAGAAGAGATCTCCCACGAACGAACGGGCAAACGAACTTTTCTATCAGTGGCTCTCAAGGCAACACAATTAAAAAGATTGCGAAAGTTTGCGTTCGCAGGGAACGTACGAAACGCGCGAGCGCGTACTGGCATTCGCGTTGAGTTAAAATCAGCAGGGTCCAGGAATGGTATATATATATCTTGGAAGGGATGAAACGAGATAGAAAGAGATAGAAGACGATCGAGTCGTACTTATCACGTCGACGGCGACTGTTTGTCTTCCGATCGGTAAGGAGGACGTCGAGAGTCGGTTCTCGCGCGACGCGGAGGGACTTTCTTGCGTTGGCGTCTTTTTCTTACGTTTCCAACCTTGGTAATCCTTCTCTCCACGGTGCATGGCTTCGTTCATTTTCACGAAAGAGAGAGAAAGAGACTGTTGGAGAAAACTTTCGACGGTCCGTTCGCTTTTCTCAACCGTCAGCGAATCCTTTTACTTGGTCGCCCGCTTAAGAATGCCCGTTCTTTCCTCGTTACTTCGACCGTATATGTCTCGATAAAAGTCTGTGCAAGCGTAGTTTCGGCTTCCAAATGGTTATTGCTTTTAGTTCCTCGATGAGCTTTAAACTCGATCTCTCGGGCTCGTGCTTAAATCACAGCTTAATGTTATAACTTTTTCGTCGTATCTAACCGTGGGTGGCTTCTCTCTGTTTTCTTTTACACGAGAACCAAAGTGTCGAAAGGACAGCGACGATATCGTGTCAAAAAAACGTGACTACGATTCGTTAGTTCGTCGAAAGTGCGGTTAGGATTTATGCGATGGTGGTAATCTGCAAACGTCTCTTTATCGAAGGATTATACTTTTACCGAACGCATCTGGTAAATCCTGAAATCCTAGCCGCAGGCGCACGCCGGCTTATTTACGTCGGTAAAGCGACGAGCGTTCCAGTTAACGGTGGATCCACGGGATATACATATATATATATTTGGGTTACGGTGAAAGAAAGGCAAGGGAGAAATTTGTTGGACGTACGAACGCTCGTTCTTAGGGTCGTGGGAAGGAAAAATGTAAATCCTGTGAAATATATAATGGATAATATATATTGTAAAAAAATATGTGTAATAGTTTTTCGTGGTAAAAATCGTGCTCCTAACGCGACAACGTTCCCTTCGTCTCGTTGTATCCCCCTGGGAACTCGTTTCGACGTCATTCAGGATCACCCTTCCACCGTAGGAATTTAATTTTTGTCGCGTCGCAGGAGACTCGCGAATTTATCTTCATCCGCCTTTTCCTGCGCTCTTCTCGTCTTCGTAGGAAATTACCAGCGGCACGTAGCACGTCATTCGCCACGGGTGGAACGACGAGGAGGAGGATGACGACGTTCGGTGGTTGATAACGCCAAGAGTATCTCACTTTACGTCGAGTCACTCCGGCTAAAATATCGGCCGTATCATTGCTAATATTTTTCTTCGCGCGGGGAAGGGCCACCCTTTTCGTTTGGACGAGCTGTTCCAGGCGGAGACGATAACTCACTTCTCGGGGAATCCTTAAGGACGTGCTTGCGAACTCTCGTCGTGGAACGATCGAGAGGAGAAAGAAGAGAGAAGGATGCAGAGAATAACTCGAATTTATGAGGTGTAGAGTCATCACCAAACTACCGTTTCTACCTTCAAGCCTCCACTCGTAACATAGTCCTGAAAGTAATTCGAGCGACTTTCTTCGGAGGACCAACGTCGATCGTTCGTTAAGCGAAAAAAAAATTCTACCAACCATATCGTTTTATTCCAAGCATTTTTTTTTTTCTAACGAACACCTTGCGAATTTATAAAAGCAAATGTAATCTTTACATTCCCGACGAGAGACATTGGAATATTCAAAATACGTGGGATTTCTCGATATTCTCCATGGAAAAAATATCGATTCGATCGAACGTAACGATGACTCGACTAGAATTTAAAGTATCGTACGATACGAACCCGCACACAAGCGCACGCTTATGCTCTCGCGACACACCACGTTACGCTCGACTATTATCCTCGTCGTTATTAGCGGCTGCTTTGGTTTCCGCTCGGCCGGTTCGAGTTAGAAGTTCGATGCGAAGTCACGACGCGCATCTAAGCGCGAACAATATACGCGTGCAGTAAACGCGACACGCAAGCGTTCGCACGTGCGAGAACGATTATCGATCCGGTCTCACGACTTTCGTCCCTGCGATAAAATTATACTATCAAAAATGATGATAAAATAACAAATATCAGGAGAGAATTTACTTGGAATATTTCATTTAATTTTAGTAAGTATAATTATGAAATCGGAAGCATTGAATATATAATTGCTCGACTTTGTCTCTTTTAAATGTTGACATTTTTAATCCAGATTCGCATTGTTTACATCGCATACGCCGGAGTTGTTTTTAAGCATGTTCTCGCTTTCGCTAATACCATTGTCCTCGTTGATTCATACATCGGTTATTTGTGTACGAGACACTTGTTTACCGTTCAGTCTCGTCGCGACCGTCCCCGAGTGCGAAGCGTGTACTTAATATCCCTCAGTAAGTATTATCATATTGTGAAAAGTATTTCTGAAAATAATTATTACTTGCTTTATATACCTACCTCATTGGATTTTCTCATTCTTTTAATCGGCTTTTATCTTATTAATCTCGTTACAACTTCGAGCTTATCTCTACGGTAAATTAATGAAATATTTCATTTTACCTCTTCCCGGTAACGCTAATTATCCATCGTTTAATGAGTTTCATCGAGTCACCGTTCTCGGCGACTAATAATTTATTATTCTCTTTTTCAACGTTAGCCTTTCGAAAGAGGAACTATTTTGCGAGTTCGCACGCGTTCGAAAGCGATCGGAACGATTCGAGAGGATTCTTCTTAAGCCGCGTTCGAATTCGGTGCATACGGTGCTATCGCACGCTGAATACTTCATGCCCGTTACCGATCCGGATGAACGAGAGACGCGTGTGACCGCGGATCCTTTCTGGAAGGGACACGATTATCCTTTTACGGAGCGCGGGAACGAAGTTGACGTATGCTGAATAAACCATTCTGGGTGGGTTCGGAAAGGAAATGAAAAGGCAGAAGGAGGGTTTGCGCGTGTAGAATTTTCTCTACTTTGCCATTTCGATCATCTCTCTGTCTTTCTCTCTTCTTCTGCCTCTTCTTCTACTATTCCCGTAACGAGGACGTCTTTGAGAGTTACGATCGAGGTCGCTCGTAACGAAGCCGATCTTCCTTGATCGATGCTCGATCGCGTTCATCGATCTTATCGGAATCGAACTTTCAAGAAATTTCATCTTCTTCATCCCACGAGGAATTAGAAGAAACGAGGAGACATTGGCGTAGAACGTGGGTGGTTTCTCGATCGATCGAGACGAGAGGAAACAAAATTGGCACGACGCGACGGCCAGCCGCGCGGTGGACTCGTCATTGACGCGAGAAGAACGATGGCACATCGCGAGGCTATCGCCGAGCAAAACCAGAAGTAATGGTATTAAGAAGCCCCTGAAGCTAGAGAGCGCAGCCCCCTAACTGTCGACCCCCTTATCTGACCCTTTCACGGCAACGACCAGTCAAACCACCCTAGCTGTGACAACGACAACAATGACGACGACGAGGACGATGCCGCCGGTAGCAGCCGTCATCCATTGTTGGCTTTACCCTAACCAGATCTGACGACTCCCTGCCTGCCAGTCCCCGCTGTGCTCCGCTAAGACGATTTTCTAAGGGTTGAGAGGAAAATTCTTTTCAATCGACTCGTAAACGTCGATGTTATCGTATTTACGATATCGCTCGTCGATCGTTGAATGTTAATCGGTGTATTCCCCCCTTTTTTTATGGGTGATTAACCGAGAGTTTGCTTGAAATTATGATCTTTGCTAGGAAAGTTCGAATTGAGATGTAATAAATGATCTAAACTCAGATTTGGTTCCTTAAAATGCTGGGGAAATAAGAATAGAATATAGAAAGTTTAATATTTCAAAGTGGCCACAAATGCCAGGTGAAATTTCAATACAGTCATAATTTAGTTCTATTTAATTAGACTCGCTTCTTATCTCAAACTTCTAACACAGAATTATTAAGTTCATACGTCGAAAATCTTCTCAACTATCTCTATTCCTAATCTTGGAAAATATCTTCCGTCTCAAGAATTCATGCACTCAAAGCAAAAACGTGGAATACAGTTGTAGACTACTCGCGTGTCGATGACCAAAGCGTCGAGAGGAACTCTTACGATGAAATCCAAACCTCGCAAAGGTTCGATCGTCGAACTGCAAAGCGCGCGCGGTATACCAGTTCGGTTTACGAGCACTTTGTGTAAATTGGTAGTAAAGTTAGCGTCTTAATATACATTGGCTAAACTGTTTATCGAAGTTTGCGAACAAACGACGTGCTCGGTACCCGACTCCGTTGGCCGGTCCACTTTGTAGGGAGACCATTTCAAAGTCCATAACTAATCTCGCAGCGCGCGAAGCCGTTCGCATAACAAATTACTAGAGAACAAAGCGTGGAACGTCCATCTCGCGGTTACATCGCGTCGTACGCGAAGCCGTCGATCGTGATCCAGCATTAAACTTATCCGGGATCTCTGTTCTGTAATCGAGACGGTGCGTTCGTGGACTTGGCACGTAGTTTCCTTCTTTCAATTTTCAAACTTTTCCCGTTTTTTTTTCTTTCCTTTTTAATAGACAAATCGGCGAAAGGTAAAAGTAAAATCGTCGAAAAAAATCTCAAAAAGAAGGGTCGATTAATCGGAGGTTGCTGATTCTGCGCGGACGTGCGGAAGAGACGGCAAAGGGACGTCGAAGGGACGATAGTGGTAGTCCCCTCGACTGACAAACTTCCATTACCTTTTACATCGAAAATTAAGCCGAGTGGCAATCGGAAAACGATATCCGATATCGTAAATTTCCGACTACGTGGCACGCGTGCGGTATGCGTGCCACTGGCTGGTATATCACGGGGACACGCGAGTTCGTTCTTCGGTTCTTCGAATTTTCGACGAGAGCGAAATCGAAAAGGGTGATTCGTAGCGAGACTTCGAGTTTCGAACTAAAAAGTACACTCGTACGTGGGCTACAATGTATGACAACGTTGCGTCGGTGGCGTAGGCGTATCGTAAATTTTCATGCATCGCGTAACTCGTTGAGTAGGTATAGGTACATCGAAAAGGGTCGTGTTTATCGTCAATTTTGATTCTTCTACTGTTTTTAATAACTAGAACGATCGAACGATCGATCGAATTCGTTACCTTTTTTATAGGCCAAGATGATAAAAGTTTTCAATTCTTGTGAAAAGGGACTGGTTTAGGGTAATAAAAAACACATCTTTTTCAAGAAATCAATCATTTTCTTTATTTATTATTAATTTAACATATTACAGAGTGTGACATGATTGTAACATATAACTGCTAACAGTAAATAATTAATAAATAAACTTATTCATTCACTAACCTAGAAATTTACAGTAAAATAACACTATTGATTAGTGAAATTGAAAATTTACACGAGTTACAAACTTTTTGCTCTTAGCTAACCATAAGTTAAAACTAACAAAAGTCGATAAGTTACGCTATCTATTATTTAACATACATACTAATTTATTCGATAGTGTGTTACAGTAATGCTATATCGATTCGAATGAACTAAATATACTCAGTGTCTAGTCTGTACTAATTTTCGAGGTTTGTTACAAAATTCTCACACGAGGCTATGAAGACTAAAGTAAAAAGTACAAAATAAAATTGTTCGCTTGCCTTATCTTTACAAACATTATTTTATCTTTCAGTCCAAAACATTTTCACGAAACAATCTTGACAACTGAAAGTAACGTCGAGCATTTACGAGAAGCTTGCCGTACCAGGTACAAAACGTGGTCGCGAAACGTCGACCATGGTATCTGAATTTTTACCTAGGCGAAACGATGCTGCCTCGTTGTAAAGTAAGAACGAGGACGGTACGATTGGGGGTTTGGTATAGAAGGGTAACAGGAGGGTGGTGGTTCTCGTTCCACAAATGGACCTCCGATCGTTGCCGGTAAATAAACGATTTCGCATGGCCTACAACAACGACCCTCTTTTTGCCTATACATATCCCACACTCTCTCTCACGCGGGCTACCGTGTCTGTAACCCGTTTAGCTTTTATTTATGCACATGGCGTACCACCGGTGGTACATTGCCGTGGTAGCAGACGGCGGCGTGCAGCAACGGAGTTCTATCCGCACGAAAATGCTCGCTAGCTGAAATTACGTGAAACGATCGTTCGGCGTATCTCCTGCGAGTCTCTCTCTCTCTCTCTTTGTGTTTGCATGGTGTCAGGAAAAAATAATAGCGACAATGCATAGAGTGAGGTAGAGGGTATTGGTAGGGAAACGATTCGCACGAAAGCCGTTGTTGTTCCTCCCACCCGTTTCTGTGAATAGGACTGCGCGTTTCGAACGTAAACGATTTGTTTACGCGGCCACGCCGGTCATCGGCGAGCGTTGTTTCGCACGGTCATAGCAAATATTCCGTTCTACGGTCCTTGTCATCGAACACGAGAGTCGTAAGTGTAGTTCACAACCGCGTCGACCGGTAAACACTTCCGCTTTGGCTTTTCAATCGGCACTGATCCGCTATTTTTTCTAGTTTCCGCAAAACAAGCCATATCGTTGGGATTCGACGAGAGCTCGAAAGTAATAACCGTGTGGTTTATACACCGATGGGATTTTATCAAATGTTCGGTAGTTTACAGAGAAATCCTCGTTACCTCTCGAGAGAGAGGTAGGTAGTAGTCGGTGGTTTTCACGAGAGGAGACAAGAGGCACGCTTAATAACGGTCTCGCGAGAAAACGTCACGGTGATATCGAAATTCCGTATATTTCAAACTGCTAACGGTGCGAAAAGTCAAGAGTGCCGGGGGAAAAAATATAAGAAAGCGTCGGTGTTTCAACGGACGGGGACTCTTCTTCGCGTTGATGGTCGAGGGGTGCGAAATTAGAATAAACGTATTATGCTGAACTCGTAGGATCTCCGGGGTGACGTTGCTCTTAAATTCCATGGAATTTCGTGAGATCCCTTTCGAGAGTCGTCTCATCAGGATTCTTCTTTTCCTTCTGCTTGGATCGACCGTTCCGAGGTTAGCGAAGCTGGCACTCTTTCTCTTTTCTGCTAGCTCGTACTAGGTGCCGTAAACGCCTGGAATTTGTTTTACGGTCGAAGGAAATGAGAAATAATCGCGAGGATACTGTTAGAGGGGGAACTTTCTTAAGCGTGGTGTGGCTTTAAATGCTCCTATAAACTTTTGGAATTACGCTCGAATAATTAGCCGAGTCTTGATTACCCTAGGACTACGGGGTTTGGAAAAAAGAGGCTTTGGATTCTTTTTCTTTCAACCGATAGATGAAGAATGGTTTAGCTCGAAAAGAGGGTTTTCTCGTGTCCTTTCGCCGTCGTTGGCAGCCACGAAGCTCTTCGTGAACGTACAACGCGAACCGTTCAGTCGGCAGACCTAGCAGACGATCGAATATCGAACGACGTCGACGTGTATTGATGGCTGTTGTAGCCGAGCCGTGTGGGCTTGTTTGCTCGAAACATCGAATTTCCCCATAAAGTTTACTGCGAGCCCTTCCCGCCTCGAACGATCGAACGGGATGGCTTACGTGGCGCTGAATAAACGGATCAACCCCTCGCGACCGAACCGTTCGTCGTCCTTGGTCTCAACGTCGTACCTTATGGCAAGCTTCGTTACTTCTTGCTCTTTATTTCGATAGGGAAGAGTCATGAAAACTGAGTAAGAAAAAAAAGAATTGTGATTTAAACGAGAACGATAGGAACTACGACCTTTTTCTTTCAAATTTAATCCAGTCTTCGTCATTATTTTCGTAAAAGAAAAGATATCAAACGTCGGGTTCTTGTCTTAATATATACCTATATATATATATCTATCTTTCCTTTACTTTCGGTGTCCGCGCGAGAGTTTCCATTATCACGGCCGGGAGCATTTTCCACGGTGGTGCGCTGCTCTTTGGCACGCATCAAGAAAAAATCGTGTTTCGATAGAAAAAGTCTCGGAGGGCGCGCAGCGTTTACTCGGGCGTATCTTTGAAAAGAGAGAACGTCGGTTCGTGAAGAGAAGGAAGGATAAAAGGGTAGCGTACCGCGAACAACGAGGACGCGAAGCGTTCGCGCGCTCGCGCCGGCATGCCGTAGTGAAAAGCTCCGGGTGCTCGAAAATGAATTTAAGTAAAAACCGAGTTTCTCTGCGGCCGAGAGAACGGTCGGGGTGTGTGTTCTGTAAAAAAATTTTCAGAACGAAGAGTCATGCGAGATGGATGCGCCGGCAAGCAGCGCGATATAAATATCGCTAGAAATGCGGACGCGCTTCTCTCTCTCTCTTCTTTTTACCATTTCTGCGTTTTCACGCAAGACAAACGGGTCGCGCGCGTCGTATGTCAACCCATCGTAAGAAATTTTTCCCGTTTTCTATCTCTCTTTTTCTCGATTTTCACGATGCCGATCCATGAGTCGAGTTTCGAAAATGTTTCAGTCCAGCCCTGCATAAATTTCACGCTTCCACCGTACGCTATACCGTACCTACCCTTACATAATTAAACTTTGTGCAACGCGTTCGCTTTCAAACGAATTCAATGCGTTGTTTTATCGCTGGAAGTTCGCGGATCTTCAATAGTCTCTTTAAAAAGAGTTACGTTAAAGTTTCGACCTAGGTATTTTTATAAACCGCGATTTTTTTCTATAGGTAGATAGATATCCATCCTGGAAAAAATAATTACGTTAGTAAAGAGAATATCGTAGAAAAAGAAAAAAAATTGATAGATATAACGAATTAATAGAATTAATCGCGTTCTCTCATATCGATAACTCGATTAAATTGGTGCTTTCGATCTCGGTAGCTACACGAGCTACATCGATATTACAAGCACGAATTCATTGAAATACGAGCTACATCGAAATACTTTCGTTATTTCCTCGGGAGTTCCGATAACGGCTGCGAGTATTCCCTGGCATGGCGTACCTACGTGATGCGATATATCCTTCTTCTTATATTTGATCGAAAACTTGGGAGGGTTGGTTGGACGGTCTACCTGCGCGGATATCGTTCGCATACGATGAGAATACGTTTCTACTTCGAAGGAGGGAAAAACCTCTCGGGCTTTTTCTCGAGCCATCTCTTCGAGGAAAAGTTAAATAAACTTGAAAGAAAAAATACGTTAGCCTGAATCTTCGTGGCACGGGAACGCCGACCGCGTGATCTCATTTTTTTTCTTTTCCACCTTCGATACACTTCGAAGAGAAGGATCGAAGGGGGAGGTTTAGATCGTAAGAAAAATCGTCGGTAAAATGTTCTTTCTTCCGTTTCCTGGCACGGCGCTTTACCTCGACGTTTCTTCGCAACTTCCAATCGCGTTTCGTTGGAGCTCTCGAGTCTCTCCTTTCAACCGTTTTACCTGCTCCTGACGTTCGAGCAAATTGAATTTACCTAATATCCATTTCAATCTGATAATTCGAGCATTACGATAATGGGAACCGTGGTGATGGAGGAGAAGGAGAAAAGGGGGAGAACGAGGCGAGCGTTATAAACGTCGTCGAAAGAGAGAGAGAGAGAAAGTCGCGGGACAATGAGCCTCGCGTGGGATTCTTTCGATCGACGCGGCAGAGCTTGACCTTAACGCCATCTCGGCTGATTTTGCTCCTTTAGAATTCTTTCCCGCGAGCAATCGAACGCCGTCTAATTGGAATCCCAACGTGAATTAGCGCGCGAGAACGATGAGGGGATGAAAACCTTCTTCTTTTTTTGTCTTTTTTTCGTTCATTGAATGCCTCGCCTGGTACGTACCCACGTAGGTACATGGAATACGTTCCTGTAAATACATGGAACACGATTCGGCCTCTCTTTTCTTATAATTAATATTCATTGTTATGTTAGGACGCTTTATGGACGGAATAATCGCGTGCCGTAAGGATTTACCAAGCGGTCGACGTTCTTTCATTTATTACCACCTCGTGGAAGAAAATTGGACCGATTGTTCTCACCGATTGTGTTTCAGAAAATATTCCGTAATACTTCCTTCTCTATACCACGATCGGGAACTTATTTATTGATCGACTTTTCTCGTTTTCTGGCGACGTCTTGACCCGATATCGCTTCCAATAAAAAACTGCGATCAATCGGGATTTTATTAAATACCTAACGATGGCGTTGGTACAAGCCATCGAAGAAGGCTCAGAAAACTGGAATAAATTGTGAAAGCGACGAAGTTTGGTGACACCGAAGAAAGAATTGAAAAAAATGGTCTAAACTTTTTCGTAAGTTTTTTCTTGAATCGTGGTAGTCGAACGACCGCCGCGTTGCTTTGGGAAGCGAGGGAGAAACGGGCATTCCAGCCCTAGAGAGGGATGAATAGAATCGCGAGAGGAATTCGTTAAACAGGCACCGAAGCGGTCGCGGCAAGCAAGGTTTGGAAGTAGGGCTTGGAAGCCTGGAAAGCTTGCTGGAAAGCAACCTCCTCTTGCAATGGCGCGTCGAGAGAGGGTAGAAAAGGCGAACGTGGAGGCACGAGGTGAGGGAAGATGGGGATGAGAGAGAAGGGTGCTTGCAGAGAAGGACGCGAAGGGAGGCATCGGAAACGAAACTAAAGCGGTAACGCGAGGCTTGGAATCTCCGGAACGGTAGAGATTTAATACACCCCGGCGCATACTAAATCCACTGGGTACAAGGGCCGCGAGCGTTCCTGCGAACGCGTACCGAGAGATAGTGTAAAAGAACGACGAGACTCATCGAAGTCCCTGTCTGGCAGCTCGCCTGTGCCTCGTTTTATTCCGGATGGAGTACAAAAAGGAAAGAGAGACGAGGAGAGAGGTAGAGAGGTGAAAGAAAGTGAAGCGAAACGAGAGAGGGGCGAAAAGGGAGAAGCGATACGCGCGCGTACTTCGAAAATTCTAGAATTACCACCCTGTTAATGCCGGTACCAGGAGAGAAAAGAGGAGAGAAGGGGATGGCCCGGGTAAATCGGTATCGTTTCGTTTAAATTCACGTCGTTTTACGAGCCGACGTTGGCGAAGAAAAAAGTAGAGAGAGAGGACTGGGGAGGTGGGTGAAGCGAATCCTTTCAGGAGTCGTCGCCGAGAACGCGCGCGTAGCGCACCAGCCAAGAGTGTTTATTTCAGGATGCTTCGTTCGCCTCTCTAAATGCAATTACGGGCTTCCCCGTGGGAATCGATTATCGCATTAGGTTATCTCGCGGCCATATCTCCCGGCGACGGCGATTCTCGGGCAACGTTGAAGGTAGACGATTTAAACAGCCAAAGTATCTCACGAATTTTACCAAACGCTTAATGAAAATCTCGAGTTGCTACCTCTAAAGTCGTGATGTTTATTAAATGCTACCATTTCGTTCGATATTCGTCATTTTGAATCCGTAATTCTTTCGTGTTCGGTTCGAGAGAACATCGTTAAGTAGACCTAAATCTCTACACGTTATACCTTAGGCATTATCCTATTTGCGTTAAAGTATTATTCGTATTAAAGAAGCCACACGTAGTACCAAATCCCTTGCGCGATTGCGGTGCTTTTCTCTACGACCCTCTTTCCTCTTGGGGGGAGAAAAGATACGACGGGGGACTAGAAGTAAATGTCACAGAAGAAAGTCAAGTACGATCGAGCGAGGTTCCATGGTAGTAAGTTAATAATCTCGAACGTACCGAAGAGAACAATATATCCGAATTTCTTGGAGCGCGTAACGAGCTCGGAAGAAAGCATTGACTCTCTTGGTTCATTAAAATATCGTAGAGAGGTCTTTATTCGTTTCGATCCGCGAGGGTGGGCGGTATTATAAAAATCTGTTTCCGCGGGTGTTCTCTTGACCCAGTTTCGCGAGTCCTTTCACATCGGCCCTCCGAATAAGGAAGGCCGCGAGCGTGCGACCGTGAAAGCCTGGCTGGGGAGGGAGAGGGTTGAAAATGCCAGAGGGTTGCTAGAGAAGGGAAAGCTTCCTGGTGGTGGTAGTATGAAGGGTGCGGTCGGTAAGACAGCAATCTACAACTGGGTCCACCGAGAGCTGTAACGTAACTAGAATCGAACTTGTAATAAGGTACGTTCTTCCCCTCACGACTCGCGAGAACTCGATTGCTCCGTTGAGACAAAGGCTCTCTTCGCCACCTCGTACAACTTTTCCGCGGGGGGCGAGAAAATTCCACTAAATTATACGCGATCCCTTTTTCTTCTTGGCCACTAATGCGATGTTTCTTGTTGAACGATTTATAATTTATGAGATCAGACAATAGTCGAGGGAATGGTTTGGACGAAGTTATTTCTTGGATTCGATGTTACGCGATTTATAAAAATAGTTGCTCGATATTTATCGGGTGCTTCGTGTACTTTTTTCTTTTTTTAACGGGATACCCGATAGGTGGAATATATACCTCGGAAGACGAACGGTGACGGGCCCGGCGGCTTTTCGAGTAGAATCACTCCAATAATGGTCCTTTAACGGAAATATAAAAAGCACGATATAGAAAAGCGAGGGAAGGAAAGTCGTGAGAAATGGTCCGAGAGAAAGATTAATATCGATTCGACGAGAGCTGATGCCGGAGGGAAATTCCATCCGACTTGGGGACATCAAAGTACACGAAGAGAAGGAAAACCTCGCTCGGTTTCTCGTTCCTAGGAAATTACGTAAATCAACAAAACGCAACGGAGTTTAAAAGCCAAAGTTATTATGGATGGAGAAGGCGTATTTAAAGTGAATTACTTTTCCTTCTCCCACTTCAATTTCCTTCTTTTTTATTTGACAGTAAAAGACTCCATCGATAGCAAGACGAATCCTAACCGCAATTTTACCGTTGATGATCATTCGTTGACGCGTTCGAACGAATATTTCCGCTGCAAACTTCTAGCACGAAACGAAACGTTTCGACTTTGATTTCGCTCCTGGTGGCTATATCGCGTAGGCTTTACGAAACAAAGGCGTAATGCGAAGAAATAATGAAAGGGCATACATTTTGACGAGGATAGACAGAAGGAAGAAACAATAGTAAAAAGAAGTTCGTTTCCCCGGTGTCGATCTGGTCTTAGCCTTGTACAACGAATGCCTCTTCCGTTTTCATTAAAAGTCTTGTCTCCGTTTTCTTTTCCTCTTTGTATCCACCTCTCATTCGCCATCACGTCGCGTTGTACTTTGTTCCCCCTCTTTTTTTTAGACATCTTGTTCTTCTTGTACTTCTTCTAAAACAAAGAACGGAGCAAACGTCGACTAGAAGAAGAAGACCGAATCTCTTTAGAGTTTTCTCTGCGATACTCCAAAAAAAAAGCTGCTCAAAGGGTAGCTGATAAAAAGAAGAGAGAGGAGATGAGAATGGCGAGAATCAAGGGCGACTTTGACAGCTCGCGACGATCGAAACGAGCTGTATCTCTCTCTCATTCTTTCTCTCGATGTTCTCTTCGTACGCGAACGAAATCCTGTATAAACTACTCGCTATTAGACTACTCTATCCTGTCGTTCTACCTAAGTGCGCCCTTAGTAGCATCGCGCTAGCCGCTCTTTCTTTTTCTAGCAAGGTACAGTTAACGATATTCAAACAAGCTTTTCTCGAAAGTGAGAACGAGAGAGAGAGAATGCATCCAAAACTTGAAACTTAGAAAAGAGACAGAGTACCCAACGTAGAAACGAATATCTCTGACGCCAATCTACGCTTTCCCGTCAGTTGTAACTCTTAACGCGACTTGGTGACCAAATTATTCATGCAGATAAAGCACAGCTGCATACGATAACTTCTCTCTGGGCTTTACGATCGTCCCACGTTAAATGTTCACTTCTGGAAGCGGCACGAACGATCTCTGGAATCTCTTCTTCTAAATAAGAACCCTTCCGAAGGAAGTTTTATCGCGTTAGTTGTCCACCGTTACCCGCTCACAAATATTGCAACTATTCGTATTAAAGAAGTGAGTTTATTCGATTAAGAAAAGCCCTTTGATATTTAATCGACTTCCCCAAAAGTCTTTTACTTTAACCGAACAAAACTCTGAACGTTATTCCGATTCGTTTCCGATCACGAGACGAAAAGAAACGTAACTGGGAGATCGCGATAAGGGTAGTGCCGTCGTTGCCATCGAAAAAAGGCGAACGATACGATGGGTAGACGGAGGAGAGCGGATATCGGAGGCGCATGAAATATTTTACCGATTGCCGCGCATGAAATCGCCATTCGAAGTCCTCGGGCGTATCCTTTCTTTCTAGCGCGATTCGATCTGGCAATAACTCCGATCCGTTTTCTCGTCCAAGCCAGGGCCGATACTTTTATCGTCTCTCGCGCATGCTGCGCTTTCTCAGGAAAAGAAGGAGGGTGGGAGGAAAGGGAGTTGAGAGAAGAACGAGGACGAACTCCGTTGGACGTAACGCGAAAGGGTCGAGCGGAGACCAAGGGTGAGAGAGGGTAGAGGTAATCCCTATTGTTTCTTCTGTCCCATAAATCCTACTAGCCACGACGTCTCTCTCTCTCTCTCTCCATCTTCTCTCTTCAGCTAGTATACTCTGTCTCTTTCTCGCTCTAGCTCGTTCGCTTCAAGTCCAGGCCACGCTTCAGCCTCCGACAACACATCCTCCATCCGACCGTAGCCATAGTCGACCGTCCTTCCCTCTCTACTCTCCCCCATCGACCACCCTTTCTGCACGAGATTCAGGAAAGCATCGCCTTTCTCGGCAGCACGCTTCGTAAATCTCGGACCAGCTGTGCTTTACGACACATATGTAGTTCCCGTAAGGACAGGAGCGATCCTCTCTCCGAGATTTCGCGACGGGCGTTTGCCCTTCTACAAAAATCATTCCTCGAGATCAGCCTCACCTGAGGAAGGGTCGTTCCTTCCCTCTCCTTTTTCCGTTGTCAACCAGACCACTAAGAAAGAAGATATTCGAGCGATGTGACACCTTTCACGAGTCTCGTTTCATTCTCATTTTTTTTTTACTAATCCTACAGGATTGTAAAAACTCTATAGGATGGTAGAAACAATTCGTTTTTTATATTACCCGAGCTCGTCGTTAAACTCGACACGAAATTGTTTGCTACGTCCTCGTGCAACAGATATAAATTTTCGCGCGTAGGTCGCGCTTCGCTCGTTTCGCAAACGGAAATCTGTAAAGCTGGCGCCGTAATATTTTTTATAATACTTCCGGCTCGAAGCAGCAGCCGAGGCGTAATATTTTTTTTTTTTTATTATAATCTTAACGTGCCAGATCGATCTGGTCATCCCCGTCGATGAAAGCGTTAAAACGGGAATCCGGTCGACTATTTTTTCTGGCATTTATATCGTAGGTGGAGCTCGCCAGCGGCGATGTTTACGATTTTTGCGGCTTCTAAAGAGGGTGGCTCAGACCCCTAATGTGCGGAAAGGGTTGCAACACGCTTTCCTAACGCCAAATCCAAACAGACGACCCCAACCAACGTCGACCCTCTTAATTTACGATCCGCAGCGTAGACCGAAGTAGATATCTTATTTCTCTATCGCCCTTCGTCGCATCCCTCGTATATCGTGCGACTTCCTTCGCGTAGATTTTCAAATATCGACTGTCCATCGTATAGGAAAGAGAGAATCGGCTACCTACAGCCAGATTCGATCGTCGAATATGAAAAAGAACACGATTTATCGTTGTACGATTGTGCATATTTTTAAAAACGACAATTTTCACTTCATGGGTTATACTAATCGAAACGATTTTCTTGAAATTTCAGATCGAAGACGCGATGCTGATGTTCGACAAGCAAACCAACAGGCACAGAGGTGAGTGAAATATATATTTTTTTGCCATTTTTTTTCCTTTTTCTCGTTTCCCTCGTAATCGAAAAACGACTCGACGCACGGATACGGAAGAAGAACGGTGCCTCTCGAGTAACGCGGCCGCTCAAAGCGCGAGTGGAAAATATATATATTTCTATATACATATATATAGGCTGTATACTACGTAGCGACTTGCGAAAATATGGCTAAAACGCATAGAGCACCCGCCGAGGCTGTTTAGCGAATCAACAATGCCAGCATTTCGCTGGTAAACACGAAGCCAGGTAATTAACGGGCGCGGGCTGAAACTGTAATTACTAATTACGGTAATTCGCGAATGTCAGTGCGCCGTCGGTGTAGCCGAAGACAAATAACATTAATTCGACAGCATATTCGATCATCGCGCGTTTGTCATGATATGGGTGCATATGATTCGAAAATCGATAACGTCGAGCCACCATCTCCCAGTTTAATTGCGCGCAAAAGTCAGGCGGAATCTGTTAGCGAGTATCACGGTGATATCGAAAGATGAGGAAGTCCGAATGTTGGGTTAGAGGGTGGTTCCAAGCAGAAGGGTTGACCCAATTCGAGGATTATCGAAGAAAGAGAAAATTCGATTCCGTTGTGCCGCACGCTCCGTTACGGATTGGATATAAAAAGGTTCTGCGTGCGGTACGAAAATTTACTGCTCGCGTTATCAGCCGATGACTTTGCCCCCAGGGAGTCGTAAATTTCGAAACGTCTTTGGGTTCTAACCAATCATGCTCTCCGCGTACCGAGCGTAGCTATAGTTCGCTTTTCTCTTTCTTTCGATCTCGAAATGGAGTAAACTGTACGCTTCTTAGAATCAAACGGCGTATCGGGGACAAGAGCGATCGTAAAACGTACAACAGGAACATCGGGTGCGATGAACAGCGTGAAAGACGTTCGAGCGAGCCATTAATAACGTTTTTAAAGTCCTTGCCCTATGGTGTAGAAATGTCGTAGCTAGAATCGTGTTGAAAATTGGCCGAGGATTCTGTTGGATCGAGATGCTATGATGAATGAAATATCTGGCTATGGAAGAGTGATATATAGGACAACGCGATTCCCGGGTTCTTTCCTGCATTGCCGAACGAGAAAGTAAGGGGAAGGAGGTTGACTGACTTTGGTCTGGATTCATTCACGTCGGAACTTCAATAGAGTCGATAATCGTCGGCGATCGGGGTAGCCGACCCTCTCGATAATCGGGACTCTCTTTATCTTTTTTATCGGTATCCACTGCATCTTCCACTTTCTCCCTATCTCTTTTTCTCGCGTAGATTTTCTCTTCCTTCTTCGGCACTCTCGTCGTCACCGGCGAATGCCTGCCGGCTCTCGGTGATAGATTCTAATATCGCTTATGAAAAATAGGGGCAAATGGGATATGAAAGCTGGCTCCCTTCAATGTGATGGGGATTCGACTTGGCTGGAAAGAGAGGAGGAAGAGAGGTCGAATACGGGCAGGGTAAGGGGAAAATTGTGGTCTATAGACGGTGTAGGATGGAACGAATAAGAAAGAGGCGGAATAAGGGGTGGAGGGAGTGCGGTGTGCCGCACATCGTAACGAATGGAGAACGACAAGGAGGAGAATAGGTGAAGTGCGACGAGACTGGGGTAGAACGAGAGAGAGAGAGAGTAGGGGACTCGACTATAGTGCTGCTCGCTGAGCCGGCTCGAGGGTGCGGGCACGAAGGGAAAGAGATGGAAGAGAAGAGGTAGGGAGCTTCTTTCAAACCGGCACGTAATCTCTCTCGCGATGACATCCAATACCAGTCCTATCCAGCGCGAGACTGTGAACCTCAAACCTCGAACTCGAGCTTCTCTCTCTCTCTTTCTCGCATGCAACATATACACTCGCTCTTCTAGACTCCACGATATGGCACTTTCGTATCTAACCCCTGACCCCTGAGGGGATCGTAGTCTCGGAGCTGCCACCGGTGGCGCGTAGCGAGAAACTTAAAACGAAATAAACCGAGAATTGAACGGACGTGCTTTATCATACTGGCCAGTTATTACATTCATATTGTCACTGAATCGTGGTCACGCTTCCAGCTCGGGTCACTGTTTCTATGTCGCAGCCGGATATCGAGGATAAATCTGGAACGTGCGCCCCATGAACTTTGCAATCTAAATTTCAATTATTCGCGGCTACGGCTATTCCCGAATGCCGAACCGATTGCCGAATAAGTGACGGGTTTGCGCCGAGTTTGCATCGTTTCTCTCGTTCCCCGATAGAATCGATCTAATCGCGTGTCGAATCTGCGTGGGAAGACCTAGTCGTACCTTTGTCTGTTTTCTATAGAATAATAATGTAAGCTGGTCGTATCGCCGAGACAATCATTTTCCTCTATCCTCCTAGTCGTAAAACAACATCACCGTCTTATTCACGAATAAAAACCAAGTCACAGTGACTGATAGACAACGAAATCCTTAGAGCTCGAAACGTTTTTCTAAATACTCCGGATTTCAAGCCGCTGATTGACCGAACACAAGCGAGAGCCTCTAAACGGAGAAACAGAGAAAGACGAAGGAGATAGAGACATCGAATTACAAAGAGATCTCCTGGTATCTTTCGGGAGCTCTCTTTACGCCCAAATCCCCGAAGGAGTCGCCTGCTGTAGCGAATCACGATAGAAGGAACCCTCGAAAAGCTCCACCGAGGACACTCCGCGAAGCGTTTCCGGACAATTTCGAGTCCCGATGGCTTCCGTAGCGAGCTATGATTTCCACGTGGATAGGCAAGCTGCAATTGCAGCAAAGCGAGTCTTCTTCCCTCTCTCTCACTCACCCTCTCTTTATCTCTTACCTTCACCCTCTCTCTCGAACGCGTACAGAAGGTACACAGCTATACGTCGAAGTACGATTATCCAAGCTTCGCTGGCCAAAGGATTTTCCCTTCGTGAGCTCCGCTTCTACCAACCGAAGTAGGAGGAACCCGTTGAAGGAGACTACCAAGGAACGGTTCTCTCTCTCTCTCTCTCGTATATATCCACGCTCAGGAGCGAACGATCTCACGGGTGAGCATACATCCTCGATCTCGCTCGCGCGCACTCTCACACGGATATGAGATCGTTGGATACATCCGTGCGTTCATGTAGTCATAAATTGCCGGATAGGAAGCAGCAACAGCGATAGAAGCATCGTCGAGGAACCGTATGTGTTCTTACGTGTTCCTGGACGACGGCATCTCGACCATCCAGAGGAGAGAGCGGTGACCGATCAAAAGGGCCGCCTCGTCTCTAAGGAAGAGCCTCGACTAAACGCGTGCTCGTCGAAGCAACGTCCAATTTCGATCGTTTATTGCATTGCTTTCTCCCCCAGCGATCGCTTTGACGCCGGATTATCCGTGTTTTCCTTCCGTCCGATGGGGAAAAAATTCGTCGAGCAGTTCTTTTCTTGATAGAAACTTGACGATATCCTAGGCTACCACCCACTACCTACTATCTCTCCCTACCAACGAATTCTTCTCGTATCAGTTCAAATCGCACGCTATCTCACCCGGAACTCTGGTCGAACTCGAGAAGCAACGTTGTCCGGAATCCGAGGTCACCGAAGGAAGAGAATTTCTAGCGAAGTCTCCGGCAACTTCCTTCCTATTCCAAACGGAGAGGCGACGTCGTCGTTGGCGGACGCGTTATGCCAGTTGCATGTAATCCAGGCTGGTCGAGTGTGTAAAGCGGCTGGAGAACTCGAAGAGTGAGAGAGAGAGGCCTCCTCACCAGCGTCTTTCGCGAAGGCAGGTCGAAACTCCGTGCTTCAGGGTCGAGCCAACTCGCATGGCGCGCGGTAAACCGTACCATCCAACTTCGGCACGTATGCGGCACGCTCCCATGCCCATTGCTCTCCGCTCGGAATAGTTATCGGACGGAGCAAACTTCCCCAAAACCGGTCCGAAATAGTTTCGGTGCCGCTTCCACTGGCGGCAGCAACTCCGCTGCCTTCGGTTCATCCCTCCCACCCCTTTTAACGTTACCCCTACTCTACTCCTCCTCGTAGCTCTTCCTCGAGCTTCCCGTGTTCAACCTTCTACGTAGCGCAAGTTCGAAGATCACTTCGCCGCGAGCGGCTTCGAATCAACCCCTCTCTCTACCGGTATGACCAGCCACTTGGAAAGTCGAGATTGAATCCGACGTAGTTTCGCGCTGACATTTCTCTATCTATCTCGCTATCTCGTTCCACTCCTCGACGTTCCTATACTCCACTCGCATGACATAACTCTAGGAATAATTTTCAGAGAACGTCCTTTCGATCGTCGTTAGAGGAATCGGTCTTTGTAAATGTTCGAAGGTGTTCTTTTACGTCAGCTAAGAGTCTTTTCTTTTCTAAAAGGGCCTTTGACATATCAAAAGTTCTCTCTTTTTCTTTCTTGGAGCGCGCCTACGTAAGGGATCGACGTAAGGGATCTCGTAAAAATATCGCGGCTCTTTATGAAGGATTCTGTAGCGGGAAATTTCTTTCCTCTCCGGCGGGCTTTACTCGAGCGCGAGAACTCTCGAGGTATCGCGTCGTCGTCCCTTTTGGGAAGCAGACTGTAGGTAGTACGTTGGTACCTTCCACCGGTTCTCGTTGCGACGAGGGTAGAGAAAAGCGAACGACGCGGTGAGAGAGAGAGAGAGTCGCTGGATTCGCGCGTCCCTGCAACTTTCCGAAACTTCTTCGGGAAACTTGTCGAAGCACAGCCTGGAAACTTTTGAACGATGGATGCTTCTAGGTCGAAGATGTTACGTAAAGGATCACGGAGCTACGAGGAAACCCTCCCTTGGAAAGAGGAGTCCTACGTTAGCTCTCGTTCGATCGCATCCTCTTCTCGCGATAGGGATCACCCAAAATCGGCTGATTCTACCAAAATTTCCTCGTTCCTCGTCGCGATCGTCGACCGCGAAATTGACTTTAACGGTCTCGTCACCACGCTCTCGAGACTGCAACCTGAATAGGTTAGATGATCGATCGGACTTTGGAATAACGGATTATGAAATAGTGCCGCGTTATTTGATCGAAATCACTACCGAAAGTATTACACAGTCTTTATCGGAAACGAATTGTTTTCGTGCTCGAGCATGAGAAAAAGAATGAGAGATAAGCGATAAAATTATTTTTATAGAGGTTAGCCGCACCAGATCCGATCTCGACGATATTGTAGATCTCGATATTCGAGAGAGAGACTTCCATAAAACCCGGATTTGCGAACGAGATACTACGAGATCCTTATCGCTCGGACGACGGGAGACTTTGCGCGCAACTTCTACCGTACATAAGGTAATACCTACCCTCTCGGTTTTTTTCCTTCAGCTTCGCGAAAACGAATCTTAGTCGAGAATATAAGGAGAAACGTTCTTTCCATTCCATTATGGGAATCTCAAGATGGAGCATCGACACGCTCCAATTGTCACCTGCATTACGAGCAACCACTACGCGTCTCTCTCTCTCTTTCTCCGTACGAGGGAGAAAACTCGCGGTAGAGAGAAGAACGACGGATCCTGAAATATTGAAACGCAAACGTCTGTCTCGATACACTTTTTCTTTATTTTCTTCCACCTTCTCCACCCTTTCTCCGTCGATCTTTTACATTTCTTTCCATTCTCTTCCCCTATTTCTTTTTCTCCCTATCCCTCTCTCTCTTTCTCACTCACTCACTCCCCGATCTCCATCCTTCCTCGACTCTTTTCAGAGTCTCTACTCCGGCAGACTTTCCGTTTCTCAGTTGCAACGTACGTTTCGCGCGCGATTGAATTGCAGTCGAGCAACTCTTTGGACCGTGATTTCGAAGATTCTCTCCCGGTGAAGTGCGCTCCTCGAGGCGAATTTCCGTTTCTAGCGTTAAAGTCAGGTAGAGAAATTCGCGAATCCATTTCGGGAGAAGAAGAAATCTCAATTTTAAAACGAGATCGAACCACTTTATACGACGATCGTCATCGTAGGGAATGATCGTTTGGGAAGTTAGAGGAAATTCAAGGAATAATAATGAAAAAACGAAACACGTGTTGTAATTTCTATGCAAGTTACTCTTTATTATCTTATAAAAGTACAGATCTTATCTCTAGGAGCTTGTACAGTCTCTTATCTTATCGTAGTTCACGTAACACACTTGTTGCCGAGAAGATACTTTGAAAATAGTACGCTAGTATGAATGTACATATCTATGTATATATGTATGACCGAGCATTTCTACGAAGCGAGCGCGTCCCGTATTAGACGGAAAAATCTCCAAAGGCATCTATCGCAAATCTTCGTGGGGCACCCCATCCTCCGCACACAACCCTCTTTATCCAGGAACAAATAGCGTAACGACAACGGGACGATATTGGCGACATTCCGAGTCTCTGCACTCTTCCAAATCCTCTAATACCTCAGAAAGACATCCTTGTAATCCACATTGTATACCTTGGGCAGTCTCTCCACGTCGCTTCTCTTCTCCTTTTATACTCCTACATCGCTTTTGCCCATTTCGCTTGATCGTACGTTCCAGCACGAATATAATCCAGGGCTCGCTTCACCTCGTTTCTTTTATTTCTATTCTTGTACATAGTATGTGCGAGTAGCAAACGAAACGGGAAGTTGTCGGTCAACGCGCCGAGGTTCTTACGGTTCCGCGATATTTCTCCTGAACGACGATGTTCACCCAAAGATACGTATGAACGTACCTACACATCGATAGGTATCCTATATTCGCGAAGGAACTTGTTTCGTTCAACGGGATAATCCACGATTTCGAAGACGTAAACGCATTTCTATCTCGCTCGATTCTATCAATCTATCTCTCTCGCTTCTCCATCCATTTTCTAGGATCTTCGTCGTCTAAGCGACGACGCAAGTTTCTCGCGCGATTGAATCGAACCGCCTCGACTGCAATTTCGTGGATCCTAGGGTCTACAGCCTCACGAAATTTCCGCCTTTATCGGTGCTCTTTCAAAGAAGATAAAAAACGCGAGGAGGGAGTAAGGTAGAGAGAAGGGAGAGGTGAAGGAGGTAGAAGAGCGTAGTCGTGGCAAAGGATCCATCGAGGAGAGAAAAGAGTTCTCTCGATTTCTCTCTCGGTAGGGTGGTAGTAAGGAAGAAGGTGGAGGGTAGATCGAGCTAGGTACACGTGTATATATGTGCGTCTGTAGGTGTACATGAGCGCAGACTTGCGGAAGCTCGTGAGATTTTCCTTTCCCTCGTTCCATCTCTCTCCTTCTACGTGCGTCGATCTTCAGAACGCTGATCTCATCCAAGCCAACTTGACCCGTTCGTCTCATTCCTGCTTCGACGAGCTTAATCTCTCGGCTAGGTGTCCTCGTTCGCCTTAGCCTCCCTTTTTTTACCCGTTCAACCCACCCTCTCTTGCCTCCAGAGATTCTAGCAGAGCCAGAGGGGAGAATTTGAAATTCAAACGTAAGTGGTCCTCTCGAGTCTTCTTCGTCGTCATGGTAGTCCTGCTACCGTCATCGTCCAACGACGACTACTGCGAAGACCATGACGACGATATCCCTCTTTTCCTTCTTCCGCGTCGCATCTCGTCGCTTGCACCCTCCAGGCGCGGTCCTTTCGGATGCATGCGTTCCTCCGTCGGATCTCTCTCGGATCTCCAAGTATCACGACCGAAGTAAGAGAGGGATGAGAATATCGCGAGGTAAAAACCTTCTCCGTGCTAGCGACCGTGTATACTTCTCCTACTTTGACGGTATGCATCCGTGGCAAAATACTCTACGAAATAGCTTGAATTTAATTTATGTAATAATTTACGAGGACGGTGTGACGCGTTGGAAAACACTGCTTGTCACCGTGCTCGCGAAAGAGAGAGTGTGTGTTCCTCTACGAAGAGGAACACGAGCGAAGAAAGGGTGAATTAGGGGGGTTGAACGTTATGGGGACACTAAACGCTGCCGTTGGGAACGCGTGGTCGAGGCAGCTGCCGAGCTTGTCGTTAAATTTGAGTTAGATAACAATAAATATTCATTAATGGGCAAAGTAGCGTGTCGTTGCTAGTAGTAGTAGTAGTTATGATAGCGATGTGTCTGTTCGTGGTGCAGACGCAAGTGCATGCGTGCATGTGTACCCCGTACGGTCGTGCGAACTACCTACAGCTGGAGTTTCCTCTTTACTCTCTCTCTTCCTACCCTCTCTCATCCTTTCGCTCGCCGCTAGCGTCGTCATCCTGATCCTGGAGGAGAATGTCCTTGCTATTGTGCGGGCTTACGTCCCTATCGGCTATTCCGGAAACTGTAGGCAGTTGGCGGATCGCGTGTTCCGGCTTAAGCCATCGCAATTACCATTATCGATACCACCGGATGTAGAGCGCGTTCAGCGCGAGACAGAGCTTTCCTGGAGATGTTCGACGCGTCTACTATATCGTCTATGTATGTATGCCCTTGTATGTGTGTATGCTGATACATACGTGTTCACGTTGTCCTCTATCGGAGGAAAGAGGTCCATTAGCGGTGATACAGGTGAACGGAATTATCCACTTGGACTGGAGATACTTCCCTGGGTCGCATCGTAAGCTCCGTTATGCCCTCACGAGATTCCATCGTTCCCCGATCGAACGGTAATCATTGTCTATAGATCGTAATCTGTGATATCGGCTACCGTGTACCAGAATTTTGCTAACCTTTGCAATAACAAAAACATGAACGTGTATACCTACTTTGGTACGAGCGTCGAACGCAGTCTTCGATCGAACGTGCCAGGGTACGGATCGTCGAGATAAACAACGCGAGTATACAAAGGTAGACTCTTGTAATTCGTAGATCGTATCGAAAACACCGTATTGTTTAATTTTACTGGCACACTATTTCGTCGAGCGACGCTTCCAATTATTCTCGGAGTTTTCCACGGACGAAACTTTGAAGAATCGTTTATTCGCGAGGTAAAACGTTTCGCGTTATCGTAAATGGAAAATTCCAAAGCTTTGAGGAGATGATCGAGGCTGGCGATTCGAAGCGGCGCGCATGCGATATGGGCGATGGAATTACGCGGTTGTCAAGTCCCACTCGTTTCTCTCTCTCTGCCTTTCTCGCACTCTCATCCGTCATGACTGCACGAAGGGTTCGTCGGCGAGACTGCGAATTTCGAACTCCATTGGACTCTCTCTCTCTTTTCCACGAACTGCCAATGATTGCCGCACTTAACCAATCGGATTTTGCATTTCGACGCCTCGTTGTCAAACGTTCGAACGTATACCGTGTTCTCTTCCTCTCTCTCACGCATACACATACATTCTCAATACCATCCACCCTCTTCTATAGGTAATCTCGTCTCTACTTGCATCGTCGATGCTGCGAGGGTGAGGTGCTTGAACAAGCGCGTGCATGCGTTCGTGCGCTTAACACTATCGAGAGGGAGAGAGAAATCTAGAGAGAGAGAAAAAGTATGTTGGGAGGAGAAGCATTCTCAACGATGGCCGACGGTGTTATATCGCATCGAGATTGAACGCTCAACTTTTCTGTTTACCCTTAACTCCTTGTCCCCTTGGAACGCAATATCCTCTCTACGCCATTTCTATCCACCTCCCGTCTCTGCGTCGCGAGCTTTTTTCCGAAAGTAATATCTGTCCTACGAAGAAAATCGGTTAACCTTCCTAACCTTCTCTCTCTTTAAAAATTTTTTTTTTTTTCCAAATAAGTTATGCGTTTTTAATCATCCTAACGGATTCTCCCGGCACGTCTGGAAATTCTGAAAGAGCGAGAGAAAACGAGTCTCGGACGAGTAGATGCGGTTGTTGGTGGAATGGTAGCACGAAAGAGCGAGGGAGAGAGTGGAAAAAAAAAAGGAGAGACGAAGGGTGGCGAGACGAATACCTGTAGTCACCTGCACCAAGGGACGACTCCATTATATACCTTCGCGTATGGAGTCACGGCCCATTATTCACGTCGTCGGTGCAGTCATATATGCACCGTGTTTGAAATGCGAAATGAATGGAACGGGTCTCGCCGCGCGAGCCCTGGAGTAGCAATAACTCGGAGATTAAAACAGAATTAAAAAGTGTGCTGAATGCGTATCTGTGTCAAGCATTAGAGAGACAAGAGCGGTACAGCATCCCGTTCGGGGGGTATCGAAGTAACCTATGACGAACGAATGGGGAAAAAAAGGAGTGGAGGACAAACAAGCGTGTACCAGCCGTATATACACTCTTTTCCTCATTCTCTTCTAGCGATCCTACGATTTTCTCTTCGGATGTCCTCGACTCTTTCAACGTTTTCGATCGAGTCTTTAGCTTCTTTAAAACGTGTAACAAGCGTGTCACGAGAGGAAGTGGAAGTAACGTCGAGGTTACGTGCTCGCGAAATCGCCTAGTAAATCTCTTCATTATCCGCTAATGTGATTTGCGAAATGTCCAACCTGTAGGAGCCCAAGGGTCCTGGAAAGCTCGCGGGAAGATTGTTGTAGGTACACGCGGAGCATCGTCGCTCGATCTTCACGAAAATCTTATTCTCTCTCTCTTTCTTTCATAAAAGCGATGATTCTCCACAGACGGTAATTCAAACAAAAGTTTACGGTACTTTCATTAGTTTACCCATTGCGGCGGCGTATAACTCGTAGAAGAAACAATAAACCTTACGAAAGTTTACGCGTAAGCCGTTATGAAAGGGTTAAAGGTTTGTAACGATCTTACTCGTTATAAGCCGTGAGCATCTCTGCTTCTCGTTGATTTTAGTCATGGTTATCAAGAAAATGTGGGTACGAGCTCACAGCGTATAAAGCTATTTTTTTAGTCCTAGGAGCAACAACCAGATTTTCGGTGACACCATCGAAATTTATTGGACTTCGTGCCTACACTTTCCTTTCTCTCTCTCTCATTCTCTGCTCCTCTTCCACACACACATACACGCACAAACATTCACCTATACACACGGTATACGTACACAGAGAAGAGCTTGTTGGCTCGAGTCGCGCGGCTAATGAGGGCAAACACCAGTCTCGCCGGTCTTCTCTCGCCTCTGGAAAACCCTACCTTCCTCCGACGGTGGAACCCACTCGACTCGACGCGAACTAACAGTCGTTTTTGTTCTTGAAAAATACAGTTGTCCTGCTGGCCCGGCGAACTCTCGCTAATTGCTACTTTCTGTCTGTCTGTCTGTCTCTTTCCCTCTATCTTCCTCTTTTTTTTTTTTTTTAACCGATAACGTATCATTAAAGTCGTCGCATGATTCCTATCCGAATAATAGCGAAACTTGGACGTGATATCGAAACAAAAGTGTTTACATTATCGTGTATTATTGTAGTCGAAAGCGGGCGATATTAAAAGCGCACATTTTTCCGGAGTATATATCTCTAGCATCCATCTCCGAACAGGTAGACTAGAAGTCGCACAAATTCGTCGGGACTCGTATTTGCTAGAAGGTCGGGTATTGCGAGTGACAGCTGCCTGTTCATTATTCCTGGATTACGCGACTACCGGAAGAGAGACGAACGAGAGAGAGACAAATGGGAAGGGGACGAGTGCGGAGGAACAGGGAAAGAAGACAGTGTGAAGGGAGGAATAGAGAGACGAAGGATGGTGCATGGGCTAGCTACATCAAAACCCCTTGGTTATTTCATGACAAAACATATTAGCTTTCTGTTAGCCACTTTCCGTCGAGAGAATTGCTTCACTTTCATTTTATTATATTAGGCATAAATTATTTTTTGGGAAAAACTATTTTTGTCACGATTTCTCGAGTAATTAAATATTTCCTCCTTCCTTGAAATTTTGATTTTGCTGTAAATATGGTTCAACTGCTGTTAGTTTGTCATTTACTGAACGATCTACTTTTTTAGTAAACGTCGTAGATTAAGTATACTCGTTGATTACTGACTGTTTCTTAACACAATTTAATCGAGAGACTAAAAGATCAAAATTCGTGATAATTTAGTACATCTCTATTTATTTCATTTATTAAGTATACGGGATAAACCCTTTAGTAACATAGACTAGAAAAATAGGAATGAAGATACAAAATACGATAAAGCAAGTAGAATAACAAGCTAAGATGATCCGTTGTGGTACATAAGGAACGCAATTAATTTACGTTTAAAAAATGGCAGACTATTTAATGCAACTATAACAGAAATTAGTCGAAGAACGCGACACTTTGACAGGTCGCGTTACATTTAGATAGTCGAAGAAGTGAAAGAAGGTAGAGATTCGTAACCGAGCACTCGTCGTCGAATCTTCGAAGCGTAGCTGAAAGAGAACGGAGCGAGACGAAGCAGGGTCTAAAGAGGCCGCCCGCCGTCGACGGTGCGAGCGAGATTCAAATTGGTCTCGGTGGATGGATATTAAACCCGCTGAAGTGTCCGCGCGTGCCTTCCTCTAAACTCTCGTTGAGAAGAAAAAACGTCGTTTAAGGTCGCGGCAATGCATCCCCGAAGGAACGGTAGCAACGATGGTGGTGGTGGCGCGCTCCCCCTTTTTTTCAAGTCCATGTGTGCATTTCATCGTTTCACGGTAACTAGACCGTTTTCTTTTCGCTTCGCATTTCGCGGTCCGCGCGGATTTAATAAGGCTTGATTACAAGCTTTACGAGAGTCGACCGGCGGCGCCTCGCGTTCCGCTTCTCGGTTTTCTCTTTTACCCCGCATCCCCTTCTCTTGGTGAGAGGAGAGAGAGAAGCTCATGGGAGGACCGAGCCCTTCGTTGCGAGAGAACACGTGCAATTAAGTTCGTAAGTACGCGATACCTAGGGCTAACGTAAACTGTAGGTATATTTAAAGACACGTAGTAGATAAGCTCTTTAAAATTGATCTTTGAGGCGATCAAGATTCATCCCTCTCAATCTTGGTTACTTAATGACAAAAATTTGACACGTGCCGATATATCGCGATACAAGAGGGTAGTGTTAAGTATCGAAGTGGACAGCGTAAGGGCGTGCTTCGTAATTTAACTCGACATGAAATAGTCTCGTTTGCCATGGGTCTAATCCTCGAATCGCCTTACGGTCGGCCGTCGATCACAATGAAGTGCGTAAAGTCGACTCCGCTATATTTTTCTGTTCGCGCGTGACTCAGCCCATTGGCCGGTGCGTGTCCCCGAAATGAAACGTCCACTCTTGACAGAGACGGATCCCCCTTGGATCAGATTTCCAGCTTCTTCGATCGATAGGCACCTGGTGACGTTCTCTTTCTTTCTTTATTTCTACCCTACTTTTCCTTCCCTTCTCTCAATAGCAACCTACTAGCAACGTTTGTCACGCTCGATAGTAATCGCTTCCAGGACGATAGATCGTCCGATCCTGTCGACTTCGTTTAACCTGTTGGCAACGCTCGACCGATGTGGACTCCGAGTAGAGGGAAAAGAAAAGTCCATCGTCCGGCATACGCGAGGAGCGACCTTCGACTTTCCTCGAACGAGATTAAGACTCAGCCCCGATTTATTTCGTGCCGAACTTTTCCGACGAACTTTGCTCTTTTCTCTGTACTTTTTCTCTTTAGATTCTCCCCCTTGACACGGGAATATTCTTTATATTTTTTAACGATCGCGTTACCTTTTTAATTCTCGCGCATCGCGATTGAAAAAAAGACGAAGACGCTTACCTTGGAAATTGTTTTTTGAACGGAATCGAACTTTACCCTTTCGTACTCACGAAATACGGATTCTAGTTGAGAAAGATCGAAAGAGAAACGTAGAAACAAAACCAATGTCGAAGAGAATATCCTCGTCCTTCGGACAAACAGTTTCTCCCGGGTGGCTTCGAATAACAAAATCCGCAAGTGGCGACGTTGTTTGTGATTCTTTCGAACGGGATAAAGGACGTTGCATCGTCGGAGAGTAAAAATTTTATTACTTTCGAGAAGAACATTCTATCCGGTTATTTATCCGGTAAGAATCGTAAAGGGCGAAGTGCATAATTCAGTGCGGGGTTGAACGAGCGTCACGCATTTCGGCTTTACGATCTTTAACGAACATTATACGATTTCTGGTACTACTAAATAAAATCTTTTATTGCTAGGAAAATCACCTTTGCCTTTCCTGTACGACACGTGCGCACACCGATACACCCCCGTGCCTTCTCACGCACGCTATGGAGTACTTTTAAGTAAACCGTTTTATACTTCTACGAGCCAAACTGCTCGTACTTTACGAATCGTTGCTCTCTTACGTTTAACTTCGAAATGGAAAAGCTGATTATGGTGTACCCTATACCTACCCTCCTATCTACCTACGATAGAAAGAAACTCATCGTGCGAGATAAGAACAGAAATGGCCGATCTTCCGGAAGACGTTCAAAAGAATCGAAGAATTTTAAAGTAAACGTATCGGGCTACCAAGCGTGCTGGCTAGAGGGAGTAAGGTTTATTGAATATAAAACTTCGTATGGCATCGAATACCTTCGACGTCAGGGAAATTCTTTCAGGATCGTTTACGACAGTAAAATCACACGGAGTGAACCGCTCCCTAGAAATATCCTCGTGATGCGTAAAAAGGGAAGATACATTAAACTTACTTATTCGACCCTTTGGCGTATGACTGTGGCAAAGCGAGAGAGAGAGAGAGAGGAAGCTCACACTCACGGATTTGCATAATACCGATATAGGTACGCCACAAGGATATAATCCTCACGGTGGTCGCTCTCAAAATATCACGCGCCACGTTCTGCGGGCTACAATCCCATTTCCGCAATTTGCATATTAAATACAAATTCGAGCCGTCGTGGCTCTCATACCCCGTCGCCGATAGTAATACATGAATTTGTAGGTACGTATACAGAACCGTCAGTGATTCCTTCACGAAATCCACATGTTCGTTCTACTGATAGGTGCGTTTACGTGTTAAAATCTAACAAGAATGTGGAGCCGAGCACCAAAATGAGGGCCGCTAAGAGATAGAAGCTTCCTCTCTCTCTCACTTGTTCACCCTCTCTCTCTTTGCACTATCAGCATTCGTGTACGCGCCAGCGTGCTCATTAGACAAGAAATCGTTAGCGCGTCAGCAGGGCTACGGTTTTGTTCTCATCCACGGTCTGAACTTGTATACGCTGTGCGACGCAACGAGATCGCGCTTGGAATAACGTTTTCTTTGTCCCTTGCCCTTCTCTCCTTCCACTCCCAATTTTTTTTTTCCTTCCGAACGAGAGGGAAAGAGAAGCACGATTTAAAGAAATAAAGGATTCCATTACGCTCGTCGTCGCGGAATAACGGGTCACGCGATTCCTGCATCGTGGATAATCGAGGTAGCGTAATAATTTAGCAGGATCGTTTCTGATAACCGCTTCGATTATTTTTTACTCTGGCGGTTTTTCGATCCTCTCGCTACTCGACGATAAATCCATTCGCTGATGCAACGTCGGCAACGCATCCAATACTCTATTTCTTTCTCTTTCACGTTATTTTTAGCACGCGACATTCGTGCTCTTTCGACCTGTTTAACTTCAGCCTCGACTCCCGACAATTAATTCTATAGATCGTTGACTCGTTCATCGAGCCGTCGTTCGCCGTAAATTCGATTCAAAACCATGCGATAACGGATGAAAGAACGCATCCAATTAGCTTCGAATGTGAAGTATGATCGTTCCCTTTCGTTCTATCGCTCTCTTTTTCTTTACTTGAGATTATCATAGCCATGATCACGGTAGAACGATCATTATCGGAAAAAAAAGAGCGAGGATCGAGATACGGAGACTCATAATTTCTTAAAGTAAAGCATTCATGTCACGCGGCTAGATATTTCCAGTTGGATGCACGCGAGTTTCTCTCTTTCTCTTTCTGTTTCCTAATCTCTTTCTTCGGAGAGAATCAGACGGAGGGTTAGGAATAGCGAGAAAGGAGGAAGACAATAAGAGTGCCAGAGAAAACGGGGCTGTCGTGTCAGAAAGAAATGAAGACCGGGGCTATCATTTACAGAAGCAATTCATTCCGCTTCAACCCTTCGGACGTTCCCTCCATATCCGTTTCTGATCTTATCCTCGTAGGGACTTACGCGTACGTAGAAAACATCACTCTGAGAAACGTAATGAGGTTTGCAACTGGTCGTACGCTGCGTAACATGGCTACCGATAGAATTCAACCAACAGTTTTCACATTTTTCTACATTACCCCTTGCCTTGATTTAATTCGACACTCAATCAAATTAGTACTTGAATTTTAAAGAAAAATGAATCATAAGCTTGTCCAAACGGTGACTAATGAACACTAAAAATTAAATAAATAAAAAAATAAACTTGGAAGAATTGAACTATAGGTTTCAGTGATACTTTTTATACTCGTCTTGGAATTTGTACTACGAGTCTCACACGATATTGTAAGGCACAGGGTTAAAGAAGCTGTGCCATTCTCTCTATAAAATTTTAGGTAGCGTACATTCATTCGACCAAACTAAGGTCTAGGGTAAAGCCACCAAAGAGTACTTAGTGCATTTAAATTGTCTTATTTTTTCTCATATCGGCAACACTACTTAACCAATCAGTACCATTTATTATTTTAATATCAAATACAACTTGTACAATATACATCTTTGGTGGTTTTACCCTACTTAACTTTTTTGCTTTAATAGCGACGAGTAAACACTCGCGAACGATAAAAGCATCGTCGTCCCACCTTGTAGGCTCGTAAAACGTCTGAGAGAGAGAGAGAGAGAGATGCTTTGAAACGATGCTGGTACGACTGAGATTGGCTCGTGGGTAGGATGCACAATACGTAATCGTCATCGCGATGCACTTAAATCGTAGCAGCCGTCAGCAGCGGGGTTGGCGCGAGCACAACCCAATGGAATTACAAAAGCGCGATCGGCCTTAATCCCGGCCGCTCGTAACTCATAATGCCGGTTTACGAGCGTCTGCGCGAACCCTCGTACCAGAGAGAGAGAGAGAGAACGCCCATACGCTGGCATTAAGAGCCAAATTCTCGCTGGAGAACGCGCGTTAGCCGTAAAGAGGAGTTCCGTGAGAGGGCGAGATATCGATTTCACCTCAGCTTCTCGTTTTGCCGATTCTATCAGAATGAATCGTGCTTTAGAAATCGTTCGTTAGTATGTGGTACGTTTGTTTTCTTCGGCCGATCTCTCTATCTCGCGTAACTACGGTCGTCGTGTTCTCCTCTCGTGTCGAAGGAAGACGAAGAGGTAGAGTAGCAAACGTCACAGAGCGAGAGAGCGAGTTAGTTTCTCCCCAGTTGGAAACTCACTGCTTTAATTATCCCGACTAATTACGCGAATTAACTCAAATTAACCCCTTATCCGTTTGACCCGGCAGCAGCACCCTGTCTATCCCTTGCTTTGCTCGCCACCACTCCTGGCAGTAATCCGGACGTGGTGCACGCTGATTACCAACGATCGGTCCGGCCACGCAGCAGTCTCGCAACAACCTCGCTTTCCTCTATACTCTCTCCTAACGTTTTCTCTCCTTCTCTGTCTCTCTAACGTATACTCTCACGCCGCAAGCTACAACTTAGAATGTCGGCCTTTGAGATTATGTCGCATTAATTTTCTCCGCGTTCCCCTTTCTAGACTTCTCTCCATCTTACGCGCGAACGAGATCGTCTTCTCTCGCCCTTTCGTTCTCGCAATCACTTGCCCCGGTAGAAGTTAATTAATACGCTCTCGAAGTCGAATTCTCTCTCAAGTCGCTAGAAACTTTTGGTAAAACAAAAGACAATGAGAGAGAGAGAAAGAGAAGAAAAGGGAACAAAGAGGGACGCTCGTTAATCGATAACTCGTTTAATACCCTTTTGATAATACGATTCTCGCAAGGTGCTTCCCAAAGCGTATTTGCCATTTTTACCCAGAACAAAAGCCCCTATACCGCTCTTCCCTTTTCCTCTCGTTGAAAAGTAAGGTGATAGACGCGAGATAATATATACGTTTCTAAGAGAAACCATCCGGAATTCGTCTTTCTCATGGCAGCCAACGCTTTCGATATCGCTCGTTATTAAAATTAAATTGCATTATTAACGCTTCGCGAACGATTTCCGACGGTTTGTACGGCAATTTGCGGGCGAGAGCGTCCGTGGAAATTCGAAAAGGGATTACCGTGGCCGCTCTCTTCCGCGTTCCACCTTTCCCTTCTCTCCTCTCCAACCGTCCAGCCCCATTCCACCACCCCTTTCCATCGTTTCACGGCAGCCCACTTTCGAACCCTCCGCTCTTTGACCCTTTCCGCCGCAGCACCGTCGAGCTCGCGCCACTTCGCGGGCCAAGGGATTTATACAATTAATTCTCTAATTTGTCGCGCTCACGTCGGATTTCGTTGCTAATAGATTTTCATCGAGCGACCGTTCCTACTCTCCACGCCCACTACCATCGGCAGTTTCTCTCTCTCTCCGATAGCCCTCGTTTCGTTCGATTTTCATACAACCGCGATAATTATTTTCACTTCGTTGGTTTCCACGTACGCACACCCCGTTCGTTGGCAGCACCGCCTTTTGATTACCTCGCTTCGTGCGCGCGAAAGAGAGAAAGATCGATCGATCTCTCGTGCCGAGCGAATATATTTCTCCGGGATTTTTGTACCTCCTCTTCCATTCTTCTTATCGCGGGGCGATCATTAAAAATCTTTCCCATTCGAGTGCACGTATATGCATTTGGACTTGGTTTTTTTTTCTGACGACGAAGGTTCCATTTCTCGGTGAAATTAACGTTCACCTACTTTTTTTTCTCTCTCTCTCTTCTTTCCAACCACATTAATTACAAACGTTGATCGTCGTTGGATCTCTGCTTCGATGACACGTTAAATTTTCTTCGACGTTTCGAGTGTCTAGTTTGCTTGAATAGAAAAAAAGGATAAGAAATAAAGAACACGCGAGTAGGTTTCCAACAGTGTTCAATTAACCCCGGCGATTTGCCTTTGGCTATAGAGATATAAAAAAAAGAGAAGCAAGAAGAAGTGGAGTGCAACAGGACGAAACGCAGGCACTTATTATAACCCGGTTGTCTCGAGTACGAGCGTACACGAGCCAAGCTATTCTTCTTCCTTTAGCATGAATAATGCTCGGGTACATGTCAAAGGTAGTAGCATCGATACGATTTTTCGTGCGTTTTCACGTATTCTCTTTACGTTCGGATCTTTCTCCAACCCGTTCGTTCTTTTTATCTAAGGAATAATAGAAGAAGTGGGAAAAGCAGACGTTAAAATAGTAGAATAGTAATATTCCATGCTATCTCGTCTCTAGCATTAGCGATTCTTTGAGCGAGTAATGAAGGAATTTAAATATTTCTCTCGCGCCCATTCAGTCGACACTCCGCTTTCCACCCTTCTCTCTCTCTCCCTTTTTTTCTCTCTCCTCTTTTCCAGCTCGCCGCGAGTTTCCAAGTCAATTACCGGATTCAGTTGTCGTCCTGCACTCGTGGCCGCTTTATTAAAACAATTCGCCGATCCCCCGTCTCTCGCCGCGGGTACCGTGCTAGTCTTCTCGCCTTACTCTCCGTTCGCATTTTTTCCTTCTTTTTTTTTTTCTCCCTCTACTTCTTTATAGCCGTAGGCGTCTACTACCCTCGAACGTTATCTCTCCCAGGATTATCCTGAAAAATGTAATATTCTCGTATCGAAATTTTTCTTCTCGCGAAACGCGACAAACCTTGCTACATTACGTATACTTTGTCAATGGTAATATCATTGTTATGTCGAATAAGATCGAAGAATACGTATCACCAAAATTACACAAGTATCTTCTGCAGACAGATAGATAGTACAGTTTATTACATTACAATACATGATTAACACTTTGACTGCCGGTCACCGGTGACCACTGCCTATTTTTTCAGTGAGACTGTGGCGATCACCATCGATAATCGTGAATATAAAAGCACTAGTGATAAGAATATAGTCTTATTTAACCATATTACACATAATTTATTATTATATACTTAAAATAATGAAAATTTTATTATGATTACTCAGGGTAAAATTCTTACAAACTTCAGTCGCACTCTGTTGGATTGACCTCCTTAGATATTTAACGTAGTTTTCTTTATATTCAAAACACAATCCAGCATTTTTTAGAATGCATACATAAGACCGAATACCTCGTAGTCGAACGAGGGTCCTCTAATCTTTGTTTATATTATGCTTTGAGTTTGGACGCTGCTTGCAGTCCTTTATACTTCTATTCATTCCTCCAGCGATCGTACTAGCCTAAAGACGTTTCTGTTTCGAGCTCTTATAAAGAAAGAGTAATATTAAAAAGACTTGTTTTATATAAAAACTAGTACATTTCATTACCCTAACACAGTCAAAGTGTTAAAATGAAAAATTACAATATAGATAACTAAAAAGAGAGAAAGACGAACTTGAAACGACGTTTCTTCCGAAAACGCTTAATTCGAAGTAACGACGCGTCTGTTAAGACGTACGGAAGCGTATCTTCGTCGTAACCAGAACAGATATTTCTCCCGTTGCTGTACGCAACGATAAAAGGGAATCTATGGTTTCGCTAGATAAATCGCGATCCCGCAAACATTTCCTTTTGGGGAAGACGAGATCGCTCTTACGCTTTACGATCGCCATAACGACGAGCGACGGTTGGAAAGGGACGACGTTAGACGAGAGAGAAGGAGCAATAGCCTGGGTTGGAAACGCGAAACTCGAATCGTTTCGTTCGGAAGCGAACACGGTGGTGCAAGGTACGCGCTAGGCGCACCGTGAGACGTCACCGTGTCAGTCGTAACGCTCGCTAACGTGACGGTAAAAGCTGGCACGGTGCGCGCCTGCCTTCGGATTAAAATCATGAAACGCGAGTAATGTTGTCTGACATACGTATGAATACGTACCAACCTATGTACCTACATACGTGGATATATACCAAAGGTATAGTATGTACGAGTGAAACGAACCGCGAGTCTGAGAGCGAGCAAAGTCCGTGAAAATCATTTCCAAGCTATCATTGCTCTATCATCGTCAGTTCGGAGCTCGTTGTAAACTTTCTTTATGGACTTCCAATGGGAGGTAATCGTTCCATTACAAGCTTTAGCTAGTCACGTAACTCGATACTAACCGATATTCTACTTTTAATAAAAGAAAATGTGCAAATTTATGGTAGATCAATTTATAACACGTTACGTAAGTACCTTTTGTAAAAGTTGAATTTCCATTGTTCCCATCGTCAATATTTGAAGTTCTAACGAGAACGTCACAATCATTATCCATCGATCTTACAAATTGAACTTATCGAGCTCCATGTTCTTTGAACCGTTCGAAAGACAACTGTTCTAGACTTTCAGTAGGTACGAGGCTTGCGTAGAACCTTGAGGATCGTACCAAAGACGTTCCCTGGTTCGACGTCGATTGATAGGAATTCGCAACACGCGAGAGCGTGTCTAGCTAAGGGACGTCGAGAGAATCGATTTCTTCGACGCTGCGTTACCGAGCACGGCTTCTTCCGCGAAATTCATCGGGAATCGCACTTTAATGCGAGTCGACGTCGTCCTCATCGTCGTTCGAGCGAAGCCGACACGCGATGGATTTCAACGTCGGATGTTTGCCATCCTATCGCGTTACGATTAATATTTCAATAGGAAATAAGCCAGGAGCGAGCCGATAGCCCGGAACACAGGTGCACCATTCTCCTTCTCTGGGGCAACATAGTTGCGTTCGTAAAACGTATCGCCGACGTGCGATCGCGCGTACGTTAATTGCTTCATGAAATACGTATAACGCGTATAGATATATCGATTCGTGCGAGATACCGATTGAAATTCGATAACATCGGGTCGGAGTATTCGTACACGGTCGATCTCTGATGATCATGCTCTCTCTCTTCTCCCTTGCACACGTTTTAGGGTCGATTCTAACCTCGCGCATGCAATCGAGTTCATCCCGGTGATTTAGCTCCGTTTCAAGCGAACCATCTCACGGCTAGCGATGCTGGTTACGTTTGGATAGGTAATATGATCATTTTCGTATACAGTTAGATACGGTATCGCAAAACACTGACCATTTCGCGCGAGTACCGGTAGAGCTTTCTAAATAAGAAGTTTCGTGTAATACTATTTAGACCGACCGAGAGATTCTATCCTGGTTTCATTATTGTCAGCAGTTAGTTTCGGGATTCGACGACAAGAAGTCATATTCGACTGTTTCCGTTGGAAGAAGATCGAAGACTCGATTTGCTTTTTTATTCGTTCAGATCTACCTTCTCTTCCTCCACCTTTTTTTTTTATTCCTTTCCCTCGGCTACTACCTCGCGTACCGCGGGGAATTTTAGCCGTATCAGCGACCAACTAAAATAACTCTTTTTCCCTTTCGGCCCACCTTCTCCGTGTCCTTCCGCGCGCAGAGAAAAAGGGGACAGAGAAAGGTTCCAACCTTCGGACACAATTAATGCGATCGCTTAGTTTTCTTCTTGTTACCGGGCTCCGCATGCACCCACCCTCCAATCTGTAATACAAATCGTCCTGGTTGTTTTCGTCCCTCTTTCCGGCTCTGCGTGGACCAGCAAACGGAAAGGACGATTAAAAATTGCGTGGCTGTGCTTTGGGACTTAGGAATGAGAAGACAAGGAGTCGCTTTCCTCGAGGGGCAGAATTAAAAGGTTATAAAGAAAAAGGGGGAAAGAAAGTTATCGCATCGAATTCCACCGGACAAGCTTTATCGAATGCTTTAACAAACATGTACAGAGTGAAGAAAGAAAGAGTAGACTAGGGTGTTTTACGATGCCTCGTAAAAATCGAATGCCAGAAGACCCAGGGTGTTATGAGGCCGCGTAAGTCGCTCGATTCTGTCGAGGGGAAGAGTAAAATGAGAGAAAGAGAAGCTTGCAACAATGATGTCGATAAAACGACGATCTTCCTTCTATGCCCGGGATACACGAGCTTGCACACGTACATACGTATATGTACGTTCTCGTACGAAGTAACGTGCATCTGGCCAATTATAATTCGTGTACGTGTTGCTCTCGCAACGTGTTGCGCGTAGGACATACATACATACACAAAGAGCGAGATAGAGAGAGGACTCGCAAGCACCCTTATCGTACGCACATTTGCGAGGAACATTAAACGTAATGCGCGTGTTCACGCGCTTCCCTTCCGATAACCGGCCTTCCCTCGCTTCGTGACACGAGCCAGGTGAGAGAATCGTGCATGCACGGAATTGCTTCGACCGCTGGCAGCACCGGCGAGTCGTGTCGTCGCGATCTAATAACGACGTAGATTCAAACAGGAAACACGAGAAGCTTTTATCGAACCGGTCGATCGTCGGAGATTCGATCGCTTTTATCGATAAGGATCGTTGCTGGGAGATAGGAATAGCATGGGGCAGGAAGAAAAAAAAAAGTCGGTATGTAATTTACACTCTTCGTTTTATTTTTTTATACTACATGGCTGTTACACAGTTTTTTCAGAAAATTTTGCTCGCATCGCGTTATACAGAGTGCCCGCTTCCATATAGTCAAGCGGAGGACTACATGTACTCATCAATGACTTGAATCGAAATGTCTAATACCATTTTTTGAAATTCGACTTAGTTAAGGAATTATTAACTAACAAAGATCGGTCAATTACGGCGATTAGCAAAGGAAGGTGGTTCACTCAAGCTCGCAGCTAGGCAAGAGATGAAGTAATTGACGTAATTGACCGATCTTCGTTAGTTATTAATTCGTTAACTAAGTCGAATTTCGGAAAATGGTATTAGACATTTCGATTCAAGTCATTGATGTGTACATGTAATCCTCCGCTTGTAGTCCTTCCGGTTATGGTCTGTCTTTTTTCCTTCTCACAATTTTACTCTCTTTCTCTCTGTCATCGCAGCATCCGGCGAAAGTTAGTTTAATACCAGCACCAACCCTATCCTGCGGTGGATATCACTGATTTAATTATCACGTGTATCCAGCTCTCGCAAACTCGTCTTCGAGAGTGAGATGAAAAGCTGTTAAGTAGTGGTCTAACCGAAAGCTGCTTTCGCCTGTGAATTCCCAGAAGAATAACGACGCGTGACCCCATCATCGACCCGATCCTTCCTCGCACGTGTCCAAAGTAAATTCTCTGGAATGCGTGCGAACCCTCTCTATTTTTTTTTTTCTTTTTTTCTTCCATCTCTTATGTATTAATGCACGAAGTGTCGTGACTTACGAATGAACGTGACGAATCGACCGTATCGAATACGATGCCCGAGTATATGCGCGCATCATAATTACAGATAAGGTAAGAACGTCGTGATTATATCGACCCAAGGCCATGCAATTAATTATACCTACGTCCCATGGCGCGCTGCGTACACGCGATAAATTATGCGTGCTAGGCCGGCACGAATGTAGAGATATGGATTTCAGAATTTAGTCGGTGGACGTCTACCGCAGACCCGGCATTATTAATTACACCGTATTACGCCGAATTATAATATAACCAGCCCAGCGTAACGGGGGCCCCTTGATTATAACGTAATCTAGCATAATCCTTCTCTCTACGGACGGGACATTATTTCGGTAAAGGAGATAAGAGACAAGGGATGTTCTTCTTCTTCTTTCCTCGTACGAAAAAGAAAGGAACTAGAAAAGAGAGAGATAGAAGCATCAGCCTGGTAAAATCGTCGTACGAAAAGGCGTCTCGAAATTCGTGTTCGCTTATCTTCTCGCACGATTTAACGCGGTTAAGTATGAGAAGGGCCCAAGGAAAGGTTGGTAATACCCTAGCCACGATTAGGTACGATGGGGAAAAAGGAAGTTGGTAAGAATAAAGAGGACGAGGAGTTATGAGAGTCTCGTCTATCTACCCTGCGTCAGCCAAAGTATCGCTGCCGTCAGATCCGGTGGTTACTGTTTCGGCTGTTTACAAGCCCTCCATCCTACGTACCCTAGCTACCATTCGGACCTTGTTCGTCGAACCACTAAGCGGACGAACGTAGGATTACGCCGATGGTGTAGTATACGTCGATCTCACCTTCGAGTTTACACACTCGGTGCACACGAACGTATAGATGGAGTTACACGAGTGCAGCACGCCGATGCAAATTCCAAGTCGTATAGAAAGTCATGGTGCGAAGGCTACGCTTCGACTTTGGCAACGGGCCCAAGTCGTTCTCGCGAGACGAGCTAATTGGATGAAGAAGGATCCTTTGATAATTAGCACGGCACACGTTCCCCTTTCCATCCTCGAGCTTTTTCCGACCGAGCTCTATGCTAGAGAGGGCGAGAAGGGAGGAAGGAAAGGAGTGAGAGAGAGAGACCCTGGCGTGTCTCGCATTTCCAAGGAAATATACGCGCCGAGTGGAGAAGGAGAGAAGATATCGGAGGACACCGTTGGATCCTCCAGCGGAATAATTTTATGAATAATTTATAACGTTCTTGCGGCGCTCGGTCCAGAAGCAGCTTGCCGACTTACTGCGTCATAGTTTACGAGGACGTTGAGAAAGGAGGGGGTGACGTATACCGGAAGGAGGTAAATAAATATTCTCGTAATTAGTATCTCACTCGGGAATTGATTCGTCGTCGTTGTCGTCAAGCGGGTTTCGAGGACGGAACTAATTGTAAGTAGCAGCTTCGTGTTTTCTCTCTTTCTCTCTCACTTACCTGTCTCTCGTACTATTCGCCTTCTCACATAGAGTTATCGCGTACACCCACGCGCGCTCACCTTCCGTCATCGCGTGTCCAACACGCTTCCTTCGTCGCACGTACGCTCGCTTTACGAAGCGAGGACGGAAATATTAAATTCCAGAGCGCGATGAAATTTCGCGATTATACAATTAAGCGTGCGGAACCGTCGCGGTAGTTGAAAAGCGGTCTCTCTCTCCAGCTTGCAGGTCTTTCTCCAAGAGAGGACGCGACGACGAAAGTTTCTCGAACTGAGTGAGCGAGACAGCGGGGAAGACAAGAGGGTGAAAGAGACGAAGAAAAGGAGGGTGCGATGGAAAGAGAGAGAGAGTAGGAGGGAAAGGATGAGGCAGAACGAAGCGGAACTCGTGAGACAGCATCGCCAAGTCCAACGGATTATAATACAGATGGCACGGGAGTTTTAGTTTGACTTTATGCTCGGCCGAACTTTTGAGCGACCCTTAATGCCTTCCCGTATATTATTAGTTACGTCTCGCAGGGTGCCACGACGTCTCGGCTCTCTTCTCGTGCCACAGCCGAAAGAGGGAGAAAGAGGAAGAGAAAAGTAGAAAAGAAGGGAAGAAAAAAAAAGGAGGAAAACGTCGGCCCTAATTGCTCT
This sequence comes from Ancistrocerus nigricornis, assembly GCA_916049575.1. Lineage (NCBI taxonomy): Eukaryota > Metazoa > Arthropoda > Insecta > Hymenoptera > Vespidae > Ancistrocerus > Ancistrocerus nigricornis. Next base: position 26,581,135 of record OU696667.1, read on the forward strand.
TTCGTGACGATGATTGATCGCGAGCGCGAGGATGGCCCTACCTCTCGAAAACAGCTCGCGGGGGACGATTCATTACGGACTTCATTAAGTTTTCAATCGTACGGCTCGACTACGATCGTTTCGCGACCCGGTAGATAGGCAGACACGAGGCTATTAGCTTATGGAAGAGCTGGAAGAAAGGTTACGTAGGTTGGAAAGGGCGAGAGAAATCATCGACTCGAGGTTGGCAGGGGTGATAAATTCGACGATATCGTAGGAGAGCGATCGTCGAGGCAGGTGCAATTACCTACACGCCATTCATTACGTTAGCCAGCGCACGAGCTTCGTGTCGCGTCGCGGCCAGTACAACAGGTTTCTCGGTCATCGAGCGAATCAACGAACACCTACCTGTGTGGATATACGCTCAAAGGGCCACGTGTCGATAACTAAAAATTAGGAAACATTCTGATGAAGTCGAGTGGGTCGAGTATTATCTCATGGAAGGTTTCCCTATTCGTCCAATGGATTATCTCTCATCCTTCCCTGTGTTATCTGGAGCGAGCTTAGAGCAAACTTTCCCAGCAATATGTAGGAAGATGAAAATCATCGGGTTTGGGGGATCGTTAACGTATCTCCGACTTGCTCGATATCCGACTACCGGTTTTAGTCCCCCTAAGTACCGACGGCATTACCGGGACTCCTTCTCTTTCTCCTTTAACACCGCCGACACGGCCCGTTGCGCGTATCCAGGAACCCAGGGCATGTCAGTGGGTCAGGCGATTGCGTACAAACGAGAGGAACGGTGTTTGCTCGTTAGCGCGAGTCGGGTCGTCGAAGGTCTGGAGGGCTGACACGAAAAATGGTGATTTTTCCAACGCTGAAGCGGCACCCGAGAGAAACGTCAGTCGATTTTCAAGTACCTTCGCGTACGTTCGACCTATCTCGGCCTTCCTGAAAAGTTGCCTAACGAAAGCGCCCTCGCTCGCTGCTGTACTGGGATAAAAAGAAGACACTTGCCGTGCTTCGTAAACTTCTTCGTTTCCAACTTTTCCCACGTTAACTGCATCTCCATACACTTTACGGTTTAGTTTCGATGCTCGTCGATCCGTTTGTTGGCTCTTCTCTCTCCCTCTAGTAGGATTCGCGATTTCGCACAACCGGTAACTATGAAACTTTCGTGATCGTCGTTGTTATTAGATTGAAGTACTGTTCTCGAAATTGCAACGTAATTAAAACGTGGAGATTCGTTCCATTTATTAACGCAACACGTATCGCTAGCCTCCAGTCGTATGTATCTCGAACATGAAAACGATGCACTGGAAGGATTTCGAACACGGCGTATTATAGGGGAACCAGCTGCTGCTTTCTCTTAGCTTCTTGAGTTCATATATGAAGCAGTTTGGAGAGTGTAAGGGTAGGGAGTACTTGGTACAAAGATTGTGTTATCCTGCTCCAAGAAGTACTCGTTCGGCTTCTTAGAAACCCAGCGCTCCGTTGCTTCCACTTCCTCGAAGTATGGTATCTCGAGCATATTTCCTTAAATCTAACCCAGTTTCTTGTATGCTCGAGGTCAATATGCTAATCCTCTGCAACGTTCGGTCATCTATTGAAACCACAGCTTCTCTGCCCTACCCTCGCTGATCGCAGCTAGAATCGTCGATGCTGTTCGAGTTACTCCAACCACGGCAGCATCTTGCGTAACAATGATCTATGCAGGACCGAACCGGCTTCCCTATTGGTGAGCTACATAATGCTGTTAGAGATCGAGACAAGACGTTAATTGCTACTGCTAATCAGTGGTATCCTTTGCTAGGTACTCAAGATGTTAAGAGATAACTCGCTTCTAGCCAGATCCACTTAAATTTAAAACCCTGGTGCCTCTTCTTCTATTTGTCTCCTTCTTTCTTTCTCCAACCGCTCCTACCACGAGCGAGTTCCCAAGCTTCTGCCAAATACGTATCGAGTTTCTCAGTGTAAATCGATTAACCGGGTGGGTTTATCTGATCATATGGCTGAATCGACCGATTATTAGAGACCTATCGTAAGGATATTGGTAACAGTCCGTTGGGAATCGTTCCCAATTACCATCGCGATTGAAAGTCCTTCGATAATGGATAATATTAGACTCCCCAACCGAGTTTTCTTTAAATATCGGATATTTAAGGTATTAGATATTATCTAGAACGTTAAATGGACGTAAATTTGAAACTTTTCGAGTAGATCATCAACGGAGCATGGTGAAATAGCTGTTGAAACTACTCTTCTTCTTTTTTTTGCTTTTTCTTTCCACGATTCTTCGTTAATGCCTCTCGTCCATTTTCCTTTTAACTCTCTCTCTCTCTCTCTCTTTCCCTGTAAGAAAATGGACTCTAGCTCCTAGTTGCACGAAGGAACATTTATTCTTGGGGGAAGTTCGGCCCTCATTATCTCGAATCGTTTTTCATCCCTAGCGACAGTGCGCAACGAGATTCGGAACAATACGTCACGGAATAATTCCGGTTCTATCCTCAAGGAAGGCTAGAAGCCCATTTTCGGAGTTATTTCAGCACTTTTTAAATATCGTCGAGAGTGTTTTCGCCTAAAATTCAGGCGAAGAGAACGGAAACGTAAAGTCAAAGCTATTTTCGGCAGTTTCAACTTTTATAAGTGGAAGGAATGATTGACGATACTTATCACACCTATCTACCTATTAGTAACGTAATTTCATAAGTAGGAAATTTTACCAAGTCTTTTAAAGTATGCTTTTAGTAATAGAATAATGAATTCGTTCTATTCTAAGTAAAGATCCAAATGAATCGATATCAAACGAGCGTATAATCGAATTCTATGGGGGCTATAAACGAAAGCAAGATTTAAACGGCATGGGTACGTGACTATTCGAAAGGAAGCTTATCCAGCAGCGATCGTGAATGTAGATCTCGTTGGCGGAACGTAAACGTTACGATTTCAATCGTGCCAGTTCGGATTTCGGGATCTCATTAATGCATGGAACTAAAAACTTTTCCTTACTCTCGATTACTTGCCAGATCAAACAAGGACTTTGAATTTCGTAGAATCGTATCTTCTTTCCTCCCTTCTCGTCCTTCGACGACGATGCTTGGGTTCTTCATTTTGAAGAGTCGAAATCCTCGCTTGATCGGATTCCACTTCTTTGTATTCCGTGCAAGAAGTTCGTAGAAGAGGCCATCCGGTATAGATTTTCCAAGGGAACAAAAAGAGAGGTAGGCAGCTTTCGAAATTAAATTTATGAAGTAACCGAGCTACTACGAAAAGGGAAGAGAGAGAGATTACCGAGTATACGTTAAACGAGGTAAAGAATGCACTTTTATAAACAATTTGAAGCTCTTTAGAAAGGAGCGACGTTGTTAAATCATACTTTGACATTTTATTTTAGCCTTAATTGGTCATTTGAATAGACAAAGCGCGCGTCTCAAAGGTTCTTTCAAGCCGACCCGAGCCACGGCATCCATACTCATACACTCACGTGTATGTGCTTACACTAGTGAGCGTATATTCATGTTTACGGGACAACGCTAAACACCAGGGCTTTAACTTTATTTTGTTAGTCTTGGGATCACATTACCTCGTATGCTCTTTTCTTACGATCTTTTTATTTCCTAAGATCGTTTCGAACAAAAGTGCTGGGCAAAAGTAGTCAAGAATTTTCTTTCTATTTATTCATCATCGATCTCTCTTGATCTACTTCGTATAGATACGCGTACCGATAAAATCGTAGCACAGCTATACCTACACTCACATACCATTGCTTCCATCGATTTCCTTCGTATACGTTACGTCGAATCGAAACGCGACTCTGTTCCATTGAACGAAGAGTCAACGCTAATAGAAATCCAAAGTTATCCTACGCGTATACACGTAACCCGTTATCCTATCGCTTCGAAGGGAAACTTTCGTCGATGACTTTCGAGTTTCGAAAGCTGGATTAGACGAGATTCGGGTCGAGTAATCGACGATTAATAACGCGTTCTACTCTCCGACGTCTCCGTAACGCCTAAGACGTCGTCTTATCGGTATTGTAATTAGGGACCAGCCGTCACATCAGCTGAGTACTCAAACTCTCCGGAAGACGATCGTCCGTCGTCTTGGTTCGAGGTACACCACCTGCCGATTAATATCGACGTCGTTGCACCACGACTCTCTCGGAACGTCTTAGAATCTCAACTACGACTAGTATTTGGTTGCATAGTGGTTAACCATGATTTCATTTCAATGACCTCAATCGTCGCGAAGAGAGAAAAGGGAATCATCGATCGAGAATCGACCTTTAATCGCGATTACTTCGAAGATTTCATGGAGCATAGAGTTCCTTTCAGTTCCGGATCCATTATCGTTGATATAGTGGTAGATTAAGAGCACGTGTTACGTACCTACACCGCATCGTAAAGTAAAAGAGCTATAGTAAAGCGCTTCGGCGCCATATCGCGAAGCTAACGTTATGTAGGTCAATTTTGTTTGCTATAATACATGGATACATCATCCTGATATCTCTCTCGATATATATTTTCTACAGGGATACGATCCTCGTGTCTGGTAATGGGCACAAGTTCTGGTCCAAAAAAGAACTTAAATATTTGTATACCACAACAAATTCGAGTACCTTTCTTGGACGAATCTTATCGATCAGAACTCTGTTCGCGTGTGGTATTCGTAATGGCAACCGTCGATACTCGCTCACTTTCGTGCACGTTTTATCAGGGAAAATAACAGTTTATTTTTGGAGTGCAAGGGAATGAAACTGATAATCGGACGAAGAGAGGAAGAGAGAACAGGATCGCCGGATTAAAACTAAATTCGATGGCCCGAAATCATCGACGATACACGGAAAGAGCATCGTGCAATTAGCATCAGCATGGCGCGCACTCACCCTACGGCAACTTAATCCTTAATTAACCCACCATTAATTCCGGGATATCTCGCAACGCGGCGATCGCGGGGAACTGAATTTCTGGATTTCATCCTCGATTAATCGACGAACACTTTCGAAACGTCCCACACACCTATACGATTTCCTCTGTCGTATACATCGCCCTACTCGTTGCGATCGAGTCTCCACGCATAGACTACACTCTCCTCTCGCATTGGATCCACTCGGATGTATCTGAGGTACCTCGGATTGGTCCAATTTCAATCTCGAAAAATCAGTTTCCGAATTGGAACGTCGAAATTTCCTGACAGTTCCACGCTTGGATTCGGATAGGCGAACGCGGAACACGAAACGTGGTATTCGCATTCGCGTTGAATACTAAAATTTCTCTGAATTTCGACCAGCTCTCTAACTGGATCACCGGCTGGCCTGTACGCCAATGCTGCTTCGTGTGATTCGATCGCGTAGTCAAATAAAATGCGTTCGGTGATGTTGTCTGTAAAGTTCTTCCAAACGAACGACCATTCGTGAGGTATTCGACGAGTAGGTAGGTATAATAAGCGAAATATCATCGGAATAACTTCGCACCGATACACTCGTCCTACTAAATCGTGAAGGAGAGGAAGATACCAGAAACGATGACGAGCGTCGTTCGTATGAAACGAGGCTGTTCGTTGACGATCAGCCAATCGAGCAAGCTGGAAAACTAATTCCGTATTGAAACGGGAACAAGAAGCATTGTGCTCGAAGAGCACCATCGTCATCGACACGTAAGTTATTTGTGCCATCGTTGAGAGCTCGTTGAACACGTGCATATATTCCGCTCGAGATATCGATTCTTTCGAAGTTCACTATGGATCACCGATCAGTGTCCTTTTCAGCATCGATCGAGACAAATGATCTCGTTAAATAATTACACCAGCGTGGATTTCATCACTCTTTTTCATTCTCTTTACACGCTGATACTACGTTCGTAGATGGAACTTTCGTTGACTCTTTGTTCCGTGCTTTGTTCGATGATCACGATCGAAACGTATCTACCTACTACGCAAAAGAACGAAACGAAAAAAGGTCTCGATGGATACTCCTAGCGAGTACAAGTGGATGTCTCATTAGAACCAATGTGAAAAGGATTCGATGTCGTTAACACCGTCGTTGAAACGAGCGGAAATTATTATTTGTTTGGCATCGTTCTATTCGTGCTCGTCGAAGGCCCGTACAGTTGAGTGACTTTCGAGTCGAACTTTGGTAGGCACTTCATTCTTACCCGCAGGATAGATTCTAGGATCTCGTTTAATGATATAATTAGTTACGTATTTCGATGTATATTTTTAGTTGAAAAATACATGCATTTTCCAATAACGAAGAAACGATGGAAATAAGAATTATGAAAGAGTAAAAGAGAGAGAAAGAGTCGAATCATCGGAATAGGTGGATCGTTATCTTCGTTTAATGGGTCAAACTCCCTTTTTGCTAGAGTCCCTATCGCGAGAGAGCCATGTAATTATTTTGATGCGGGTTGCGAGCCACGACGGCCGATTTAATCCGCATCACGATTGCTTTTCCTGCCTTTCCCGGCCGGAGGTTTTGTCCATTATCTCTTTTCCCAGCTCGGTCAGAACCCGGCCGGACGCTAATTGACGCACGTCGGCAACGTTTTCCGGGCCACAACCCTGGAAAGAATCAACCCGTCGACTCACCCTCTATATAGGTATCCCTCTCTCTCTCTTCTCTTTCTATCTCACTCAGTCACTCACTCGTTCACTCTCACTCACTTTACTGAACGACCTTGTTTTATAACCTGTAAGCTCGTTAACGATCCGAGAGATTCGCCAGGGTTAAGGTCGGTAGATCCGTTCGTATTATTAAAGAACGATCGACTCTACATAGACTTCGTTCATATTACTTTGCGTATCTACAAGCACTTTTTACGCCAGTATCGAAAGATATACCTCAATCTTGACAGTTCGTTACGCTTACCCTTCGTCTGGCACGCGAGAGAGGAAATAGTCGTGAAAGTTCATTTTTCATCGAACTGACTCCACCCCTTCTCGAAACGAGGAAGATGGTAAAGAGGGAGAGCAACGGGAACTACCGTCAGGGATTCGATTGATTATCGAATTATCGAAATCGATTCGGAAATGGCGATAACCCCTTGCCAGGTGTTTCCCCTTTACGCGCGTATTCCTCCGAAACCTTCTCTATTTACTATCCCTCCATTTTCGCGATCGCCCTGACTTCCTCCAAATGGAAAGAGGGAATTTCCCGAAGATATAACGGCCGATGTAAAAGCATGAGAGAGAGAGAGAGGGTTGGATGAGATTGAATTTGGTGACGATGTAACTTCCGCTACTTTTCGAGGCAGATCAAGAATCGACTTTGGAAGCTTTTTCGTTTACCACGTAACCGCTTCCGTCGATCCACTTTCGCGAGAAACGTCGAAGGAAGTCCGTGCCTTGTGCGAAGGCTCGTGTGTACACACGTATCTTCTCGATTTTTCGAAAGACTTCAAGAAAGTTTCTCAGGGTTCTTCGAAAATACGAACTTTGTAATGATGAGAAAACGGGTAGTTTAAAATCGTTGGAGGATAGAGAACGTGACTGATTTCTCCACGTTAAAGACTAAAGTATACCCGATCGTTTTTGTCTGTCGAGCTCTCGCGACAAGCATAATCCCTACCATCGGTATTATCCCCCGTTGAGCTTTAATTAATTTCCAACTCGTCGATTAAAAGGAGAGCAGCGGTGTCGCGGCACGACACCGACGTGATTTTTAAATAAAGCTCTTCCCCGATATCGACGTCGATCCATTTTTAGAGAGAGAGACACGCAGGCAGCTCGTGAGGTGCTGCGTATCGAAAAAAAATTGGGCGTGGTGGTGGCTGGGATCTCGTCGCAGGTAGAATAATACGAAAAAAAAAAATAACAAGAGGTGAAGTAAAACGAGAAGGAGTGGTCGAGCTTACGTTTCGAATTAATCATAGTAAGTGCCGAGAGAGGTAAAGCCAGACCCGTTAGAGATATCCCACGATCGAGTTTAGAAAGACAACGACGATCGCTAGACCTTATCCCCGATCGCTCCCGTGAATTCTAATTCCAAACTCCCGATCGTTTGCTACGAAAACTCTTTCCATTAACGAGAAACGCTTTTTGTATGTTTCAGGTAAATATCCGAACGCGGGTGCACGCGCTCTGTGCGCACACAAAATCCATGCCCGGTATCGTAAGTCAATTTCGTCAAAAATTCACGTTCGTCGTAAATCAAACGAATACCCTCCCCCCAATTTCCATTGTAGAATATCCAAGTGGTGAAAATAACAATTGGAAATTCTATCGGGAGGTAGGCAACCGCGCATGTCGACTGAGAATTTATATTTTTGTGACACTCGCGAACGTTGCACGTACGTATGGTGTTTTTAGTCATTCGGAGTAACGACTGATCGAGAGGTGTTTTAGCAACGAAATTCGATTCGTCGATTTAGTCGATCACGAGATCCTGAAAAAATAGAAAAAGAGAGCGAAACTTTGGAAAAATCTTACGACCGGTCGAACGTCATTACGAATGTTTCGGTTATAACTCGGCTTCTCACGATTTCCAGCCGATATTGTCCTTTATTGTAGGCCCGATGTTGCAGCCGTTCGCTGCACGAAACTACCAGTATCGTGTACCTACTATAAACGTGGAAAAAAAATGGAAGAAAAGAACGATAGCAGAGCTAGGCGCGACAGAGAAAAATTACTGCCGTATACATGGTCCAGCGGGTTATTACAAGCTTTTACCGAACGTCCAGTGACAGGTTTTTCTTCCCGGAATACACGGATTATATAGTTTGTCGTTGAATTCTCAAAGCCCTACCAACGATGGTTGGTATAAAGGAGAGAAAGAGAAAGCGGGTTCTGTACATCAAAAGTGATAGTTCGCACGCGAGCGAACGTGCTTTCGCGCGCTATCGTACTGGTGCATAGATATACCTACACATATATTCGATACATTACACAGAGAATTTTTAGTGTGTCATCAAAGTCTGATGCGAGAGTCTAAACTGCCGGCATTGAGTCCCTCGATGCGTCGCTCAGCACGGTATAAAGAACGGACAGATAGAAAGAGGGGGAGATTTCCAACGTAAAATGTGGAAAGGGTATGAAAGAAATTAATTCCCTGTGGATAAAGAGGACAGAGTGATTGAGAGAAAGAGGGAAAAAAACCCTCCGATAGATTAAATTATTGCTTACGTTTCTTTTTACTCCTTCTTTCTCGATTAAATTTAGTCTCGTCGGTCGCGGGTGAAAAGTTAAGAGACGGATCGAATCCCGTTGATAATCCTGAAAGCATCGATGACTTTATTTTTAACCCTTAACCAACGCTTCCAGCATCGATCGTTAAACGGAAAACGTGGGTAGACGCGGAGATACGTTGGTGTGTGCGCTTCTATTACGTAGGTGGGAACCAAGAAGAAAGAGTAAGATAAAGCTTTTCCGGGGCGTCTTGAGAGTAGAAGTGGATAGTCGCGCAAGGCCATACTATCGGCACCCCTAAGCGGCTCAGTCGGAATTTTTTTCACGAAAGTGGTTGTCGCTCTCGCGCAAGCGCGATCTCAAGGCCGAGCAAGTCGAAGAGTTTAAGCCGAGCCAACCGCGAAATTCCGGATTACAGCCCCTTGACGAAGAGATTTTTTTCCCTTTTCTCTCTTTACTCCCTTTTCCTCGTCACGTCGGCACGTCGAACACAAAGAAGGAAAAAAAAAAAAAGTTCCTTCGAAAAAAGTCTTCCTCTTGGTAGGCTCTCCGCGCGTGTGCTAGCGCGAATCCCGATAGCGAGTCACCAGGGACGTTTTTTAGAGGACGTCCAATTTTCGAAAAGAGTCCGGGCCAACTTTCCTCGAGCTCTGGATTTTCCTTGTCACCCTTCGAAAGACGAAAACCATCTTTTCGACCCTCTCTTTCTCTCTTTTCAGCCTCCAAAAAAAAAAAACGATTGTTGCATTACGTAAGGTATTCGGATCCCTTCCTCGTGTATCCATGCTTCAGCAGTTTCCTCCCTTTTAGCAGCTTCTCATTCTCTTTTTGGATTGACACACGTACGGAAGCTGTCTTTCCGTTTCTCCAAATCTCCCTCTCTCTCTTCTTATCGGTCGCTCTATATTCTCTTCTTTTTATTCCTACGTCATATAATGAAAATGGTTTTCCATCGGGTTTCTTCTCTCTGAAACTCTCTTCATACCAAGATACAGCTTGTTGTCTCGTAAGAAAGAATCTTAGAAAATTCGATGCACATTTTTCCTCGACATGGAAATTCCTACGCAAAGATCATGGACGATAGATACTTACCAAACAAAAAGGTAGATCGTTGGGAAGAAAATACGCGGGATACCGATAACGAGAGCGGGAGGTGAAACAAATTGGAGAAAATAAGTTTTGTCCTCGTGGGTGGAAAGCTGGCCGCCGGAAGGTAAAAAAGACAAGATGGCGAAGGTTCCGTAAAAAAGAAAAAAATTCCTAATCAATCTTTATCGCGCGCGGGCGAGGATCGTTCGGCGGCAGCTTTTCCAAGGGGATGATTTCATGGAGCTTTTGGGGTGCCGGTAGTCCTATCGTGGGAGGACCGCCTATCCATCGCTTCTCGTTGGTGTATATAGAATAACGTAGGGGGGTGGCATAACAGCTGACTACTCGCATTATCCCCCGACTCTAATTCGCATACAAACCATAACCGAGCCCCGCTCACCCTCGCCAACCCCCTTTCTGCACTACAAACATATTAAATGACGCGAGATTGGCTCGTGATACCAGGACCGATTACCAACCCTCTCTCGAATGATACAGCCGTCATTTCGTTTGATGGACTCTGGGGACGACGAATAGACGAATCTCCGCCCGACCCTTCGCGTTACGACGGATTCTACTAAACGTCCTTAACGAGCTCCAGAATCTTTCTTTTGCAAATTCTTTTGAAATTCCTACCGTGAGAACGGCATTTAACGACTTTGCCAATATATGTGATCGATTATCGATCGATGTTTGGGTTAGCATAGCCAAAGAGATAAGAATCGAGCGCGTCGAATCACCGGCTGTCTATAACACGAAACGTTAAGTTGCCCGTTGAACGCGGGTGCAGCAAGCTCGTGCGAAAGATAAACGATCGTGCGAAACTCGGTCTAGCAAATTGACTGCGTTAATTATAATTAATCGATTTTCGTACCCCTCGTGTTTCCTGCGCCGTTCACTCCAGTCCGCCACTATCGTCGGATATAAATTATATCTGATGCCGGTGGCAGGTGTGAAATGATTCGCCTAATGCTCCGTAAAATATTATGCGTGCTATGTACATCAAACCTATCGTCTCTCTCTCTCGTTCTATGTACGAGAAATACTTCGATTTTCTCGATGTGCCAGAAATTCCAGAGCTCTCCCAGGCAAGAGCCTCATCGCGATATATGTTTTCTAATAATTTACCGTTTGAATATTCGTAAGTCTTCGTGTAATAACTAGAAATTTACGAGGAACGATGAATTTCTCCCTGGTCTCCCTGAAGAATATGCTAGGCGCTTATTTATGCGTAACGAAGATGTAAATTCATACCGAAGTATCGTTCGAAAGCTCTCTCTCTCTATTGTCTTTCCGAATTCGCGATCGATAACTCCGTGAGACTCGGCTCATCAAAGATACATTTACGAGTCAGAGGTTATAGCTGAGTTACGATCGCCTGAGTCAAGGATAAATTCCCAGGTAGCTCGATCTCGGAGAGTTCTAACGACGGACCAAGTGCAACGATACACCACGCTACTGCACGAACGGATGTGCACGGATTTGACAGAGACGAATAACTACAAACTCACGATATCGGCGGTCCTATGTATCTCGTGGATTCGAGCAATTTACATCAAGAGAGGGAGGAGAGAGAGACATTAATGTTTCTCTACATCTTGATGCAGAGAAAGCATGCGAAATAAAACGAAAAAGAAATGTTAACGTCGATCGATCACGAAATACACCGGCTTATACGAATTAGAGGAAATTTCTAGTCGCAAAAAGATCACGGCTTTAATCTTAGCATCGTTTCACCGACGATCTCGTTAAATCTACCACAAAGAAACTAACAACGGCACTCGGTCCGCTCACTGCAAAATCATAGCATTCTTAACCCCTTTTTTTCCATTCCTTTAGCTCTCACTCTCTCCAGTTGAAGGCAAGGAATTCAGGAATCCCAAGCTCTTGCCATTCTCTCGACCCTTTTTCTACTTGAAAAGTCATACCGACATGCATCCAGGATCTTCACAATAGGCAAGAAGGAGCGACGAGGCGGAATTTAAAATTCGCACCATCGTAAAGGGTCTCCGTTTGTAGGTGTTACATCGGAACGCGGCAGAAATTTGACGCGTATACGTAGTTTCCACGCGAACACGTAGGTTGACACGTCGAAGGAGAGAGAGGGAAGGGAGAAGACCGAAGGACAGTAACAGCACGGTGTAGCTTGCGGGTTCCTTCTGAAAGCGGGGAAAGGGTGAGACAAGCTCGGCGTGTCGGACTCGCTTACTTGCACATTCATGGAATAACCGGGCAAGTTTGCGCCGCGTTCTTCCTCCGTTGCAACAGTTGGCATCTCTCGTCGGCCAGCCTTCCTAGAAAGGGTTGCTCGAAACCTGCATTGATCGTGCCGAAATTGACCTTACGACCTTTCGTGGCCTGACTTTGCAAATCCTATAAAGGAACTTTCTATTCACGGTTTCCTCGTAAATAACGATTACGCTGAATAGTTAGGATAGTTAATTGACAATCTCTCTTTCCACCGTTTATTAGATCTTTCGTGGAGCGAGTATCGGTTACCTTGATTCGATAATATGTTCGGGAATATTTCAAACGTAAAATTAGTGAGATTCTCTTTGCATTGTTATCTTGGTCTTTCTTAAAAAATCGATATTAGATACGGAGTTGAAAATAACGGTAATTAGTTTGAAACTCGGTAAAGCTACTTAGGTTGCTGGACGGTTTCATACGGTCGACAGGAGTACTTTCCACGGTCCTGAGTAAGGATTCCAAGGTTTTTGGAAGTGGTACCGTGATCCTCCTAGGATTTAGTGCCGTGTACCGCCGGTTTAAGTGTTCGTTTGCGTCAGTTCCACGTACCCGTCCAAGGGTGGTATAGTAACGTCTCGTGTCAGCTCCGCATAATCCTAGGATCTGGAGATGCTATGGTCAGGAAACACGATCGAACCGCGCACACCCACCTCCTTTGTCCTTCCACCCAAGTCGGAAACGGCCCCGAGGACAAGGTTGGATATTGTCCGATCTCAACATCTCCGAACATCCTTACGATTTATGTCGTCCAAAATGGCCTCTCTTCGTTTTCCTCTTTCTCTTTTCTCCCATCCTTCCTTTCTTTCTCTCCATGAACGATGCGTCTTTTCCGACCATTAAATTCCGATGGGATTTCCGAATTTTGCTGATAAAACTGCGAACTAATCGTCGAGTTCTTCGATTCTATCTCAAAAAGCTTCTCGTAAAATCCAGACGAATATTCGCGTGAAACTTTTCCGACGTCGAACGAATTAAATTATTTTTTTTATTTGTTTGTTGTGTTTTTTGCTAAAACACACACGGATGCGGAAGATGAGTTTGGAGTAAGCACGGTTTTTCTTTTCTTTGCAACGGACGAAAATTCGCGACCCACTCAAAATTATCCGCTCGTGTAATTTCCCTTGAGCACGACGGCCAGGGAGAAGAGAGAGAGAGGCGTAGGAGGCGCCAGAGGTAGAGAAGGATGAGGAGAAAGAGGACGAGGCATGCCACGCAAAAGAGTAAATAATTTTAATGCAAAAACGAAAGCGAAGAGAGGGGAAAAGAGACGAGCGATTATTACGCACGCTTAACCGCAGAATATCGCGACGGGCAAAGCGAGCGTCACCGACGCCGTCGTCATCAGCAACGACGATGCCGTCGTCGTCGAGGACGAGTGCTGGCACCGGTCGCGTTTTTTTTCCGCTCCTTTGTCGCTCTAACCTCCACCGTGCTGGGGTCTTTCCCAGAGAGAGAGAAGAAAAAATGAGCAAGAAGAAAATGGTTAATTTTCATCCGGCTCGTCGTCCTTCCGCGATACAACCGAGTGCCATCGTGTTGCGACTTTCGAGCCTCGACGACGTTGCCTCGATTTTTATATGCAAATAAAAAAGAAAAGAGATGCAAAAAATATTTCCTAGAAGGAAAACGCTTCTCTCGATCAAGTGCTGCCGTTATTTCTCCAACGTTACGTCTCCAGCTCGAGTACAACGAATTCAGGAAAGCCTCGTGTACACGTCAAGTACATACAAGCGAAGCTTTTAATCGCGTTATGGCAAATATTTTCATTACATACAACGCCATCTCTCTCTCTCTTCTTCACTAGCACGTTACTAGCGACGCTTCGGAGCTGTTCCGTAACTTTTAATGGAAATACGGTTACTCCAAGGATAGGGTGAGATGGAGAGATAGAGGACCGAGTAGCAGACTGTCTGGAAATCAGGCCGTCGTCGCATACTTCGCGCACCGTACTCGAGGATGTATCCTCGGATGTGAAAACGATGTAACGCGCGCATCAGTATCTCGAAGCTCGCTGAAAGTACCAAATATTCCCGAGAGTGCGAAGGAGAGTGTAATGGGACGCGGAAGGGTAACGTGGGGTAGGGATAGGGCCGAGTTGGTTCGAATGTCTGACATTTAATCGTTGACATTTCTCCGTGTGCTAAATGAGCGTCCTGACGTAAAGCATATATAACACGTGCACACGCACATGTTCGCACATCCGACGTCTATATGCGGCCATGTGCCTCTGGTAGTTTCACATCCAGCCAGCGAACGACGTTATATACGTGCTCCAGATTTACTACATTCACCGTAGGAGAAACCCCGAAGGTGGTGCGACCGAATTTCAATTTGGCTGAGCATTTCAGTCACGTGTATCTTGCTGCTTTGGGACTATTTCCTTTGAGGCCATGCATAATTCCTACGTCTTAAGACGCATGACAGCGCGTGATTCGCATCGATCTATCTCTTCGTCTGTCTCTCTCCTTCCATCCTACTACATGCTAGCGTTGCCTCACGCTCACGACAATTACTCACGCACGTCCGTTATTGACCGTGCCCTAAGTGACAGGCGATAATTCATATTCAGCCTACGACGATCGCACGCTTACACGTTGCGCTTACGGATGCGAGATGTTGTCGATTTGATTCGGTTGAGCTAGTTAATCTATCTTTTTTTTTCTCTAAATTGCGTTGGTTCGCATTGATCGATCCTTATCGAGAAGAAAAGTCAAAAACCAGATGAATGAAACTTTAAAATAGTTCGAATGGATTGCCGCCTTTGGAAGAGTCAAAAAAGATTTCGTTTCCTTCCGCCCAAGGAGCGAAGTTATAACTTGGTTTGTCGCTGAAAAAGAGCGACGATAAATCCACTTGGATTCTTTACGGAAGAAAAAGCTGAAACAAAAGATGAGGGTAACGGAGGGACGACAGCGTACGGATAGATGGAAGAGGGAAAGAGAGAGACGATACGCGACAGGGCGGAGTTCAAAAAAAAAAAGGAAGGAAGAAAAAAGAGAGAGGAGGGTTTGCGAGACCCTTCTCAAGTATACGCGGGGGTAGTTGGTGGGACAAAGAGAAGGAGCGGAGAGTTAATTAGTTTATCCCTTCGTTCGTCAAGGATTTAAGAAATAATTATTTTCCCCTTTCGCCTACGCGCAAATTGTTTCCCGGCATTCTGAAGCAAACCCTTTTTTTTTTCCTTTACCCGTTTAAATACCGGCTTCCCCGTCGTCGTGATATTTTCCAAGTTTTTGCGTGTAATGTTAATCGCGTTATAAATAATCAAATTCGAGTCTCTTCGGTCGGTTCGTTGTCTTCGGAGCTAAAGAAGAAAACATTCCCTTTAGAAAATATAACTCTCATCGAATCGCAGCGACAGCCTACTTAATTACTCGCGCTGCGCCACGGTGACAAACGAGCGTGTCGCTAATTAGCGAGTGCACTTCGAAACACGAGCGTGACCGTGCACTCCGCGCAGAGGGTCGCACGAACTCGTAACAGGGCGTTCGGCACCCTTCCTTTCTCTTGCTGAAAGACGGATGCTTAGAAATCTCGTACGCTTTGTCGTCGATCCAACGTGTGTTCGTGAACATTGCATCAGGAATATTAGTCTGTCATATGGCTACAAATTTTATTTTTCATATTTATTAATCGTAAAAAATAAATTCATTACTTTAACCAACGGTATTGGATGGACCGTTTGAGATTCTTCGAAGATCACGAGTTCGCACCGGGTACGGTCGCTGTCTTCGGATCGAGATTTTTTATATTTTCGCGTGAAGTACGGTATAATCGAATAACGTGCCTCTCCTCTCCTGAAATCTATCGCCACCACCGCCAACGTTATTATCTCAGTTCACGGTAGATACTCGATAATTTCCCTCAGGTACGTCGAAAGCTCATCGTCGGAGTATTATCGTGCTTAAAGGATCGTATCACCCAACGGGGTTGTTACCATCTTCAAACCGTCGAACCTCTCCTTCTACTACCTCCCCCCTATCTGCCTCTCTTTCTCTCTTTCCTATTTCCTTCCTCTTTCCTCACGTACCACAAGATAGACGTTAACGATCGCCTTTAAGCCGTCTTTTTAATCAACGCTCTCGTTTTCACGCTCCCCTTTCTCGTCGTCGTCATAGCTTTACGTCGTCCAGCAACGTCTTCGATCCAAAGTTCGTCTCACAGCCAAGAATATTCCCTATCGCTGAAAGAGCCAGCTTAGACGAAACAATACCGAATTATTGCGTTTACGATAAACTGCCGGTGTACTCGAGCAACAGGTGTTCAGGATCCTTACGTTATTCTTCGGTATCGTTGATAAGAAACTCTCCAAACGAAGTATTATCTTATCTACTCTTTTAACACACTTTTAACGATATCTTCAGAAAGATTTTAACGATTTTGGATAACGCGTAAGACATGAAAATTTGTATGGAATCATTGACACCAACTTGCAATTAGGATAGACTGGAGTCAATCGAAACATTTTTTACTAAATCGCTTACAGTGACGACATTTAAACTCCAAATCGTTTAGCAATACTCTTCAATGATAGCAAAACTAATTGAGTGAAAAAGGCTAGCATTGTTTTTGTCGAATTTAAGCGAGTAAAATAGCTAGTAGCATTTTAAAAAACTTGGGTCAATGGAAATAGTAGGTATGTGGGGATAATTGGAACAAGTAAAGAAAAGACAGTAATATTCATAAAATCAGTTTTATTCATATAAGCATCAAATACAGTTACATTAAAAGAATTTTACATTATATAAGGCACGTTAGGACACGCTTTTTTATACTTACTTCAATAAAAATCAGACTTAATAAGTATCACTTTATAAAATTCGATAAAAACAATAATTAACATAATTAAAGTTAGATACATCAGATTTAATCTACAAAAATTACTTCTTAACAATGAAAATAAAAGAGCTTTTAAGCTTTAAAATCTATAATAAATTACTAAGTAATAGTCAGATCATCCAGATTAACAATTGTTGCACAAATAACTGGCTTCGCCGCAAGGATAATCTGTCCACTGTCGAAACCATATATACTGCACTCAGTCTTCTCCAGGTCTACCGTGGTCAATTTCACAAGATTGCTACGAAAAGTGTATTCACGTGACAGCTACTCCAAAAGGTTGAGCGAAACTCCAGTTTTTGGTCATATCGCGTGATCAATCGTAAACGTTCAAGCGAAGCGGTTTCAACACGGATACGCGATCTCCGTCGGTCGGTATGATCGAGCTAGCTCATCTCTTAATCGATACGTACGCACAATGTGGGCATACAATGCGTAATAAGTACGCGCCCGAAGGGATAGACGAAGCGAGGAGAGCGTAGAACGCTCGCAGAGAGCGACTGCGGGAGAGGAGGAGGGCTACGACGAGCGGATGGCATTGATTCGGCGGGCAATTAAGCTCGGATTACACTGGATAGGCCGTACTATGTGCCCGGGGCTAAATGGATACACATAGCTGAGATTACTGCGGCCACTATGGCCTAATGTAATGCCGCCCTACGGGCTGTTACAACGATGCTGGTAGGAAGATGCTTACAAGAGCGTGCGAGTGGGCGAGAGTTAAAGGGCCAAGAAAGTGTGACAGGAAGGAAAGAGAGTGGGAGATATCGTTCCCTTTTGCCAACTTGTCCAGAGGCATAATATCTTCGAAAGCGAATTCCAGTAAAGTACGGGATTATATGGCCAGTTTATTCGGAACACCACCGGCGGTCCTTTTAATCGCTTTCGAGGGGACGTAAGAGATCGAGATTGAGAGAGAGAGAGTAGGAAATAGGGGAGTGAACAGGCGAATCGTGATTTATAGGTCCTAATCCGCTACGTTTGGATTACAGCGGACGTAATTAATAACCCACGCGATTCGGTCCAACCTATTCACGATATTTTTGCATTACGGTCGAGCTGTTAATATTTGGATGCTGTGATTCACGAGTTCTTCGACGATAAGAACGATGGGGAAAGAAGAGATGATTTTGGTAACATTGCCCAAACGCATTACGAAAAAGGAGAAATAGGATCGGCCATAGAGGGACCATCGTCGTTGGGTAGAGAGGGTAAAGATGGAGGAAAGAGAAAAATCAGTTGCTAGGGGAGAAACGTTATCTCGTTACGTGTCCCGCAAGCGAGTAACCACGATAGCGCGCACGATTTTATCGTGGCTCGTAGAAAAAGTGATATCCGTGGGAGTCGCGGGATCGCGATGCCAGGAGAGAAATGACAATGGACAGATAGAAGCGAGTCGGTGGTGGAGAAAGAAGGAGGAAAATGGAGAAGGGAAACGGAAGAAGAAAGGGGGAGGTGGAGTAGACGGATGAGAAAGCGGGTGGCAGAAGGAATAACTTGCAACACACGTCGACTCGACGGAAAGCTCTGGAAGGCAACGATGTGGGGCATAAACCGCTATCACGGACTATAACCATCCGCGCCATAAACCTCAGCTTCGCTCCTGTAACGAGAATAATGCGTGCCGGTGAAGTACCCGCCTCTATTACGTTCGAAATCCCCCATGGAGCCCGTGGACTCTTCTCTCTCTCTCGTATTCTCCTTTTACTCTCTCTCGTTCTATTCCTCTCTCATTCTCGTATTCTCCTCATCCCAATGAGCCTCGCCTCATCGCTCTCACGCACGTGATCTTTTTTTTTTCGACTCCTCGATGTTTTCCTCCCATACTCATTACCTCTCCCATTTCTTCAGGTACAGACCTTTTTTCCTTTTATTCCGCTCGAGGAAAACGTTTTCTCTCTCAAGGAATTCGTCTAACCGCTCGAAAGATCCGTCGGTTGTCTTCTTCTTTACCCTGCTTAGCCCTGAACGCCTCTTTCGATGTAAATCCATAAACCTCGTTTCTTCGTGTTGTTTTACATAAAAATCAGGAGTAGGATCGTGCCACGTCACTCTTTTCTCTCTCCCATACGATTTAACGAAAATCGATGAGCATCCTTTTCTTCCTTCTTACCCTAGCTTCGTACCTAATACTCATTTACCCTCGTATGGGAAATAGACGATAGAATAATTTTTCTCGCGGTACGTAGAAAAAGTTCCAACTCGGTGGTAAATACTCGAAACTGCTCTCGACGCTCTCATTCTCAACTGCTACGTCTCGCGAGGCGACGGTAACGGTTATCTCGAAAGAGATAGAGCGAGAGAGATCCTTCTTCGCGTCGAAGGAATAAGAAAGAGCAGCGAGATGGAAAAAGAAAAGAGGGGAAGAAAGAAAGGAAGAAATCCTCCGCACCACGGACCGATAATTGAACCGAGTGCCCGTTTCTTCTTTCCTCCGCGTCTTTCCATCTTTTCCTCTCCCTCCGGTATCTCTCCCTCAGCACTATAATCGAGTTATACCAAGCTGCGTTCGATTCGCGAAAAGTAACCAGTTTTTTAGCACGAGACTCCCGGTTTCTGGTAATGCTTTGACGATAAAGCCTCTCGCTCGAGAGAAATGGGAGAACGATACGAGGACGGTAAGAGAAAAGAAAGTCAGAAGCCAATCTTATAATGCCGCAAGAACATTCATATTCGTGGAAAGCTTCTTCCGCAAATGGATCGCGAGGAGGCCGATTCTTGGCCAAGGTAGAATGATCGCTCGAGGGGAGACAAGGGAAATCTCTTCTAATCGTGACTTATCGCATTAAATTTTTATTTTCCATTTTCTTAATGGATCGTAATATGTGGGATTCGTCCCACCCACCCAGCTCTCTCTCTCATATTTCGACTCCAAACACTTTTCCCACTCTCCTTGAACTTCCGCAAGTCCGTAGTTACTTTGAGTTGTTGGATTGAACGTTGACCTCTTTAGATATTTAACGTAGATTTTTTTATATTAAAAACTCAATCTAGCATTTCTTGTAATGCATACGTAAGATCGAATACCTCGTAGTCGAACGTGGGTCCTCTAATCTTTGTTTATATTATGCTTTGGGTTTGGACGCTGCTTGCAGTCCTTTATTTATACTTCTATTCATTCCTCCAGCGATCGTACTAGCCTAAAGACGTTTCTGTTTCTTAAGAGTAATATTAAAAAGACTTGTTTTATATAAAGACTAGTACATTTCATTACTCATATCCTAACATGAGTTTTCAACTTTATTCTTTATTTCCCAACGATAAGTAATTTCGCTATCGTAAAAGTCCCACTTTCCTCGTGAACGCGGCATAGACCTCCCCCGAGGTGGTGCGAGGGAAGGGTAGAGGGTGCGAGGATGAAGACTCGCACGGAGGATTTTCATATTTGACGAGCAGCTTCTCTCCTTTTATGCTGTCACGTCAAAGAAGGTCGCTAGTTGCACATCTGGGACACCTCGTGGGTATCCCTTAGAGCTCCCTTTTATCGTCCCGATGCTGAGAGTCGATTCGAATCTCGAGTTCGATGCGTGTAAATCCGCCTACGCCTTCGGGGTTGCAGGGATTCCGCTGGATGTTAAAGCGAAAGGAACCCTCGTCTCCTGCTTTCGCCAGAATTTTCCTAGACCCGTCCTTTCTATTCGTCTATCTCTTTCTTATTCGCACAGGCATACCCGTACCATCGACTTAGCGAAATATCGACAACGGATCGAAGATATAGTTGAAACTTTTTAATATATATATAGGTAGGTACCTATATAAAATACAAGGTGCAATATTACCCGGTAAGACTGCACGGCATAGCCACTTTTCTTCGAACCGATACGATAAAACTTACCCTCTAAATCAAAGCTTTAACGCTGTCCGGGTACCTTCCTATTCTCACATATTTTATTGTTTTATAATAAAACTTTTCGACGGAGAAAGCGAGTCTTAGAAAGTGAGAAAGGAAGAACGCGAGGTAGTCTTCGAGAAGCACAGCCGAGAGTGGTAGTAAAAGAGAAAGAGTGAGAGAAGAACGCTTTACGATCTTACAAATCTGACAGAGAGACACTCCCGTGATTTTCGTCTCTTTTCGACTTTTATGGAAACTCTTTTCGCGAGACGAACGGCTCGTGCACTTTACGAGACATACGAGGGACATCTCGTCCTTGAGTTCTTTCCGAATGAAAAGTATTCGACTGTTAAAGAAGGAAGAAACGTGGAGTGGGATATCGATGGGTGGTGTAACCCTCTACTTTCTCATTTTCCTTCGTCGTACGAACGCGATAGAAATTATCACGACGAAATGTATAAAATGAGGATTCGTTAGTAGCAACATAGTTGTTCGAGAAGAATGGGAACTTTTTCCTTGGTAGTCGTAGCGGCGTAAACATTTACCCGAGCGCTGATTGCGAGATTCATTATTTCGGTGAAGCTACGAATCGAGAAGCGTGCTCGAGATTTGTCAATACGAAGTCGCTGGTCTCCTTCAGCCCCCAGTTCCTTGATTAAGAAGGGAAGGAGGTGGAGGTGCCTTATTATTGCTCATAATCAAGGCGGTACAACGACGAAAAGAAGGTTGTTCCGAGGAGACGCTCGCGAGAGAATTTGCTGGGAGACCTCGGCAATGGTGGCTCTTCATCCGTTCGTTCCTTATCCTTATTCTCGAGGACTCGCTCGATTCATCCTGACCTTTCTTCCCAACTTTTGCGGCTATCCAGTGAAGGGTAGGGTGTAACGGCAATGACGTAAGATCTTTATTAAAGTCTCTTCCTCAACGAAGAACCACGAAAAGTTTCTTTAGATTTTTAGTATGAAAAATATCGACGAGAAATTCGATGACAAGGCAAAGATATTTCAACGTTGCTAGACGCCAACGTAATTCTTCCTTCGCTCGCGTGAATTATGTAAACGCTCTGGATAAAGCTTCCGTAACTCTTCTTTTCCTTCTTTCTCTTCCGTGCGCGCGTGTACGACCTGCCGCGCAGTTTGTAGGTTACCTTTCGCGCGCACCAGGGCCACTTTTTGGGGCTGGTAATAAATTACCATGGCTCCGTGAGCAGCATAGCTTACGCTTAGGAAAAGGGCTTCCCGTTTTCTCCCCCTTGAACGTCATCTGACAAATACGATACACGGGCACCACTTCTGAACGCGCCTCGCGAGAGAGAATCGAAATGGGGCCAAGACCGAGATCCTTTTTCCTCTACTTTGTTCCATAAGAGAGAAGAAGGGATGGAATACTACGGAGCTGGCTCCTACTCACAGAAACGATGGGTACCTCTAATAGAGAGGGATTCCGTTCAATTATATCTTATGGCACCGCTCCTGCCGGTAATGGCCACTGCTGCTGCATGACCTGCCTACGTTTGCCACGATTTTTCGCGAAAAAGGGATGCTGTATCAGGTATATGGAACGAAAGAGGGAGATTGAAAGGGCCAGTCGGAACAAAAAGAAAAACGTACGATAAGAGAGAACCCAGTAGCCAACCGGAGAATCGATAAATCTGGATAAGAAGACACGAAGCTCTTTTTTTTTCCTTCGTTCTCGTATCGTTTCGATTGCACGGAAAGGAGCTATCAAGGGGATGGTAATAACGATGAGTTTCTTCATCGATTAACGAGCACTGATTCTTGCCGTGACTTTGACGCGTTCGATCCTCTAGACAGAGGAATAGAGAGAGTTTTACTTTGAGCGTAAGTATAAGATCGCGTTAAGTAGGAGCCGGATATAAAGCGGGCACGTAATTAATCGTTGACATGTAATTAATCGTTTTTCGTAGCACGCTCCACCGGGCTGTCGCTTGCGCGGATAAGTCGATTATAAGCGTTAAAGGGATATCACTTTAAAGAAATTGCTTCCGCGATTACAAAGGATGTACCTGCGATGTTGTCCAAGCTTTGCTCGCGAACTTTTACGAGTCTCTAACTCCCTACGGTCTCGTGATGCTCTTAGCTGCTCGTTATAGGGATTTCAAATTCGTCTCTACTTTTCGAATCGGACTCGTAGCAACGGATACTACACATACGTGGGTATACACGAATTAGAGATAAAATCGTCGTACAGTCGCAGCTAGTTCGAACTTCTCTCGCCTCATTTGATCGTTAGCGAGGAGATATTGGAGTTTTGGCGTCAGGTGGATGAATTTATAAAGCGGCAACGCAGCTTGCTCCAGAGTTTCGCCTAATCTTCGTACAACCCGCTTCGTTCTGTCTCTCTCTCTTCCTCTCGGTGCTTCCTGACGACTTAAGTACCTCAATTTGGTTCGTTCGTTTAATCTCCTTCGCGAAGGAGGAAGCGAGTCGAGGAAGAAACGTTAGCCGAGAAGACGGTGGAGGGTGGTAGAGGGACAGAAACTGGCGAACGCTGCCAACGCGAAGCTGCATGCTAAGCGAAACGCCACTCGCGTTAAAATGCAGTTTGCAATTCCGTGTATCTCCGGTAATGTCTGTCAGGCATGTTACAAAAAGGACCTGATTCAGCCCGAGAAACTTACACCTAATTAAGCGAGATCAATTAACGTCTTAGAAAGAGGGATGCGGCGTGTTACGCTACCAGCTACGAGATTATACTCGACTGCTTTCTTATCGAGAAGCTTTCGAACAATTTAACGATTATTAGAGATATTTGTAATGGGGATAAATTCTTTTCAATTATATATATCCCAATAATTCTTTCTCCAATTTAACGTGAATTAATAAAAAGTACATTGTCTCGTCTTAAATCCTCTTCTCTCAAATTTTAACACACGTTACATCCAGTACACTATCGGTCAACGTATTTACTTGGAAGTTTCGCTACTAATCGATGTCATTAGGAGTAATACATCGACGTGAAGGAGTTTTAGGACGGCCATTAGGGAATGATGGTTCACCAAGGGTCCGAACGCCTGAGAATCACCGTATAGCCTCAATATCGTGGTTAGCGTCGTAAATCAACAAGTTGATATCTATTACTCGATCTGGCTGAGACTGCATCGAGCGTTATGACGCCGTCGGCGAAGCGATTATAGTCGCATGAAATCTAGCTGCCGCATTCGGGATACAAAATACGATTATATCAGCTACTCGATATTTATTATAAAAACTATGAACACGTGGTGACGGTGTAAAGCGTTATTCTTATACATCACCAACGAGTTTAACTTTTCGATCCATATTATCACCGACAAAATACTTGCGGCTATCCGGATTTAAAATATAAATCCTCTGAAAGACTCGATCGCTCTCAGGACTATATTTAATTCAAATTCACTAATGTCTTTCGTGCTTTGACGTTTAATTCGTTAGTCGGTGCACCAACAAAGTATGGTTTCACCAATGCGAGATTAACGAGGGACGTATTCCGACGTGCTATCGTGCCGAAAGTTCGTACCGAATCCGAGAGTACGTCCGTTCCGGTAATCCGGCCGCGAATCGCGATTTCGCGGGTGGCAAAGCGAACGAGCGAGCACGCCGGAAACTCTCCCGAGAAGAGGGGAAGAGGTACGATATTAGCGCAGCCGCTCGTTAACGCGCTAATCTCGCGCATTTAATGCCCGACCAATCAGCACGCTTAACGACGTTCTCGTATATCGAGTCGTGAAAATCTCACCCCTTACACCCACTCGATACTTGGCATATCGAACGATAAGAACGGTACTTGCGAGCTCGTTCCCTTCTCTCCTTTACCATGTTCTCATACCCCTTTCTCTTGCCGTTAAGATCTTCTCGAAGAAAACGCACGTACGTTCGGGCCGATGGTTATCGCGGCACCCAACGCCTTGATCACTGTTTCAGAAACTTGGATTATCATCGTTCCCGCCAAGAGGGTGATTAGGTGCACGCCGAGAGACCCAGAGAGAGACCCAGGCCGAGTTGTAAATTAGTTTCGCGCGCAGGTAGATACCGCGGACTTGATTATTGCCAGCGCATTCGGTAATTGGGTTTCGGGTTGTGCCACGCGGTTTATCGATTATTATGAATTTATAATCGTGCGATAGGGTGTTACGGATAGTCACGTCGTTTATCCTCGAGTTGGCCATTTGTCTCGTGTGGGAAGAACGGAAGAGAGAATTGTGCGACGGTACTATCGATGGAAGTACATAATCATTGCTAGGTTCCTTTGAACTTGGCTGCATTTCCGCTTTCGGGTATGATCGCAATAGTGACGCTATTAGAAACAAACGAGTCCATGGGACTTGTTGGAAGCAGGATCGAGCGGAAGCTAAGAGGTACGAGTAAGAGAAAAAGAAAGTTGAGAAAGAGAGAGAGAGAAGCCAGTGGAGGTCTAAGCCGTATCCATTTACAAGTTTCAAATCGTTCTGCCAGCGTGCCTTTTGAAAAGAACCTTTTACCACTCTCAATGCACGGTAAAATTCTGAAACGCGCTTACCAGCCGCCTGGCTTTTAAACGTTAACATGCTCGCTTGGTACAATGGCGGGGTCGCATTATACTCGAGAGTCAGAAGGACGTAGTAAAGAGGAGAGAGAAAGAGAGAAAGAAAGAGACCAAGGGGTCGACAGCGAGGGTCGAGAAAGATGGAAAAAGTTAAAGGTCGAAGATGGCGTCGACGCGCGCGAACGACGCGAAAGAAGCCTTCGTTCCTCTCCACTTTTCCTTCTTTCTGTTCTCTTCCATAGCCGCCTGCTACACTCCAGATCCGCCGAGAGATGCATTTTACCTACGGCATCTGGTATTTAGTCGCGCGATCGATCGGGAAACAATGGAGGCGAGCTCCTCTTTAATTTCTTATCGCATTACACCTTCCACCGGTGGATCCTTTATTTATCGTGCCTTTATAAAACGATGCATTACGGGACAAAGGGAAGGCCGAGGAAGGAAAGGTGACAAAGAGAGCACAAGGATACACTCTAATACTATCGCGATTCCCGTTGGGATCGTTTATGGATCATTTAAGGAACTCCTTTTAGGGGTTACGACGGCAATGCCGAGGAACTCGAACGAATGGACGATATCTCGGGGTGTGTTTTTTATTGAAATGAGCGCATCTGGCAGTCGACAAGGGGTCGGACAGCTGAGCACGCGCTTTTTCCTTCTCGGCCGTTGCGCGGTGAACGCGCGTACGGTTGCCTACCGAACCTACCCCACCCCCTCGATCTTCTTTCGGGCATCGTGCGAAAATGAGCCTTTTCGTTGGGCCACGGATATACCGGGAAGGGAATAAATTCCCTAATAAAAATTCGTATTCGAAAGGCACTTCGTCTTGTGGAATTTATTGAGATTCTCTTGGTTCGTCGACTACGTCATCGTTCTCTTTACACCCTTTTTTATCTTTGCGACTTTAGAAGGTACGAAGTGACAGAAAGGGAATCGATAGTTGACTTCGTTTCTTTTTATTATTTTATTTCCTTTTGACACGAAAGTTCGGTGTCTTGGTAATGAAAAATATGAAACAACGTTGTCCAATTAAAAGGCACGTAATATCGGAATAGGAAATTCCATGGGTCGGTGTATATAAGGTGCTCGGCGTAGACTCCAGCGCGGGAAGTAGTTAAATGTTACTCGGTGTCAGAGCACGGCCTTTGTACAAGGCGAGTGCTTGGGTGCTATGGAGTTAGCTGACTGGCGGAGTACTATAAATTACATAAATGAAGTAAGCCCCTTCCTCGCTCAAACGGACGTCTTGCCAAGTTTATAACTTAATCACCAGCGCTTCTCATGGTATAGGAGACGCTCGGGTGGTTGAGCAAGAGCGCGAAACGATAAGGGCGGAAGAAGGGCCTCGGTGAAAAGGGTGGGACATGGGTGAGCGAGGGAAGACCGATAGAATAGCGACTCGAAGAATGAATACGATCATGGAATAATTCATACAGTTCTACGTTTTTGGTCCAGCATCGGTTGCCCATGCGATAAAGTTTGATAAAAGATTCTTTTAAAAAATGAAAAGAAGGCTCTTTATCCGTGTCTCTATACCTTCGTTTTAGCAAACAAAGTTTCAGAGGAGAACAACTATCGCTAAGAATAGCTATTTGTCGTTCCGCGTTCGAGCATGGCTAACCATCGGGTGCCTTTAATTACGAGTCACCTACCGCGATTTCGCTCGAGTTTCCTACGCTAAGGAAACGTTAACTTCTGCTTATCTTGAGTCACATCGCGCACCGTATTCGTATAACTCGCGCTCGGCGAATAACTCGAGCCTGAATTACTGGCTGTGAGAGAAGCACGGAACGATGGGGTCGAGATTAAAATCGCCCGGAGAGCAATGCAAAGTTTTTAATAACCCTTGATACTTGATTAAGTTACGACTTTTGGCTGATTCCCGTCTTGCTGCACGGTCCCTCTCTCCCTCATTCTACTTGTACGTCTACGAGCGGAATAAGTTTCGTTCGCCGGGAGGAGAAACGCTTAGACTTCGTCCAATTGAATCGATTGAAACATTTTGTCGAAAGATAACCATAAGTCATTTCAATATTAACGATCTTTAATACCCAATGGAATAATTTCACTCGACAAACGTAATTCTAACGATCGTCAATTTCTTTTATGTTTCAGGCTTTGGCTTCGTCACATTTCAGAGCGAGGACGTAGTCGACAAAGTCTGCGAGATCCATTTCCACGAGATCAACAACAAAATGGTGAGTCGCCGGTCTGGCAACAAAGCCCGTTCCTCGACCGAAGAGCACACTCTTCTCTCTTCATCCAACATACCCGCACAGGTGGCATCAAACGGTATTTGCCTTTCGCTCTCCGTCGACGGATACGTCGTCGGGCGGAATTAATTTTCCGTATAATCGAGAAGGACCGAGCTGTGCGCGTTTGTTTGCATTTGACGCGCACGCAGAAGGAAATGCGCGTGCGCACCCAAGTTGAATTAGATCATACTTGAATAAAGATGACAAAGAGTCTTCCTGTTCTTCACCGTGGATGAGACGTTTCAATCCTATTCGTGTGAATTGTAGGAAGACAAACTCGATTGATGCCACCTATTGGTACATGGACCCAAATAAGAACGTAACTATCTACATTGCGACTGATAATCACTCTCGTTTCCAAGCTACAAGATTACAAGAACAGAGAAATGTAGAAAACTAAGGCACCAATACCTCCCAAATTCTTTAAAATCGAGTCAACTATTCAGTACAAAAAGGATCTATAGCTCCAACTTACTTTTCCTTACACCACATCGCAGTTACGTTCTCAATTGGTAAATGACCACAAGCATAAAAACTAACAGTAGCAGTAGTAGTAATCCTAGTAGTAGTCATTGAACAAAAGCAAGCGGATAAACGGAAGATTAAAGATGGACGAAACTTTAAAGGTCGAATGCAAGAAGGCACAGCCGAAGGAAGTGATGCTCCCGGCGAATCTGGCGAAGACGCGAGCGGCCGGCAGAGGCGCATACGGTGAGTTGGTGATGGTCGCAACACCCACCCCCACCACCTATCGTTACGCGCCGTATCCCCTCCCGACAGGTACGGCGGCTACAGCAGCCGCGGCAGCGGCACATGCTGCCGCGGCGGCTTCCGCTGGTACACCCCACCACCACTTGCTGACGCCAATTGTTGCTACCGCCGCAGCACCGAGCGCTGCCGCTACCTACCAATACGCCGCCGGAGCCGCGGCACCTGCCGCGGCTGCGGCTGCATCTACCGCCGCGGCGGTCTATGACGTCAAGCGAGCGCTCGCCGCAGCGGCTGCCGCGGCCGCCGCAGCCTCATACAGGCCGCATCCGGTAGCCGCCGCGGCCGCTTCTCGTGCGGCCACTCTCACTTACTCCATGAGCGACCTCCTGGGCGTGCAGGGCCTCGACATGGGCGCCGTATATCATCCGATTCCGACGATCGGTCTATGACCCACGATTTTGACGCCCCTATCGCGGCCTCAGTAAACGAGCTAGCCGTGTCATTCCCGGGGTGATACGATTTTTTCGTTCTTTATCGTTCTTTCGCGCTTTCTTTCGAGCAGTGGACCGTATCTAATATTTTTGCTTCTGTTTCTAGTCAGTCGAATTCACTTGAAACTGAATCTAGCGTTTATATTTTTTGATGTAGATACATGTAATCTTTTTAGACGTATTTTACATGTTTTTTGTTAGGTTCATGTTCCTTGCTATAAATTTAGAGCACTTTAGAGGTCTTAGATCAGCACCTTCGTTATCGTTATATATGGTAGGATTTCAGTCCACTGCGATATTTAATGCATTTTTTTTTTCTTTTTATTTATCGAACACGTTCGTTGTTACGGTACTTCGTAATACATTCCTCAGAGCCCACTATCGTCGCCTTTGTTATTAAAGACAAAGGGAGAAAATTATCGAAAGTACTAATATACTCTATATTCGCGATTCATCTTCGAACGAATCGGTGTAGCGCTAGGCGTCGTTGACATATCGGAAAGTGCAATATCGTAGTATAGAAAGAAAAAAAAATCACCGTTCGCTACCCTCGTTTCGGATATCGGAGCACGAAATTCTCGCGTTCGAGTAACCGTCTCGAGTAGTTCGGTTCGGTAAAACTGTGATCTTAGTGCAAAGAATAACTCGTAGTGAAAGTTTGTAGATTTCGTCTTTACGGAAACTTGATGATTACCACGGGGCCTCATTTTCAAGTAGCCAAAGAGTAATGTAGTTAGAAACGAAACAAATACAACGCGAAAGACTGGTAGTGATTTTGTAGTTGAGATTAGTCGAACAAAGGTAGGACAATAAAGGAAGTGTTCAAATTTTTAGGAAATAGATACGAATTCGTTTCGATAGACAACGTTCGATAGTAGATACGTGGCCAAAGCACAAATCGTATTTCTTCGTAAAGGAATTAATTCTCTTCCCGTTGGCTCCATTGAAAATTCCCCTCCAAAAAGCAGAATTTTCTAAATAATTAATGCAACACCCTCCGTTGCACTCGTTTTACCTCTCCAAATTACTTCATGTCTGATCTCTAATTAAAAGTCGTTCAACTGGATTCCCTGTTTATAATTCAAGTTCCAGACCCCATCGAAATTGATTAACTTTTACATCAATGGACCACGGCAGGAAGAGAAAATGCGTTCCTTCGCGAAAGTGACGAATGTCAATTCACGGTAGATCCTAGCGTTGCGCATCGAACGATGATCGAGAGCACGTCGGTGATTATAAAGAAAACAGAAGTGGCTTATATATTTTCGAGGAGAGGAAAAAAAAAAGAATCGATCGCCTTTCGAAAGCGATGGCGCCCGTTGTCGAGACCGTCGTTCCACGATCGCTTTCAATGAATATATACATTCCCAGGTAGCGGCACGCCGGTGTTATATCGGCAATCCGAATGCTAAAGAGCTATAACATAAAATGTTAATTTATCGCGAAGGTTGATGATATGGCGAAAGGCGGATAGCGCATCGATAGCTCACGGCAAATGGTGGTCGATAATAAGCACTTCTCATTCGTCGCGCCTTTCAAAATATTTTTCGCAATAACTTCATGAAATTTCATAATATCGAAAAAGAGAGAGAGAGAAAGAGAGAAAAAAATTTAAAAAAATAAACAAATGGAACAACGAGGACGTGTTCCTATACGACGTACGAGAATTCGAGAGGAAAAAAGCCGCGAGGTCCGAGCTATCCGCTGGTATATGTCTATAAAAAGAAATTCTTGCGTGGATTTTATATACATATACACGCGGATAGATCACATAAATTATTAATGAATCTACTTGTACACATACGTACCTAAATGATCCATTCTAGAAAACGGCAGACTATATACGTATTATATTGTTTTGTATTTACCTATTTGGTAACGCCATAGTATTTGATATTAATATCGATATATATATTTTGTGAGAGCCGCATTACACCTTATAGTTTTTTGTAATAGACCTTACAGTTATATACATATCGGAGCATATCTCTATATCTTCTACATATACATATATATATACATATTCTCTATCTGTATATATATGTATACTTATACATATCTAGGTAACTAGGTAAACATTTGTGTTGTTACAGACCTTAGATTTATTTATCGAGATACTAGGCGATCTAGGTTCGATTAGTTAGAACGAATACTTTTTTGGCGAATTACTATACTATGTATACGTTCCTACCGTTGAGACTACTAGTGAACTACTAGCTTTTTTGAGGAGCCACTATAATATCGTTAGATTAGACTATACTCTAGGTACTTCTTCGTGGAAGATCGCGCATCCCTCGTCGTCAGCGAGCGTTTCTCGATAACGCGAACGGCTTGGTCGTAGTACCATCTCGAACGGACAGGATCGAACGATCGTGTCGTCATGTCTTTACGTTGCCTCGCCACGTTTCACCTTCTCTGTCTCTGATATCACGCGCTCGTATCGTACGTGGGTCACGTTTGATGTTCACCGTTCGAGAAGGACCGATTATTATATATACATATACCGTAGTAAAGCAAGAAGCGAGAAACGTATGTATGTATCTTCCACCGAGAATACATATTGCCAGCGGCTTTAATGAGACCTATTACATTGTACCTCTACTTAACAAGCTACGTTACATAGCCAAGTAATATTATACCTCTCTATAGGATATACACTAAATATATATCTTGCGTATACGTGTCTATACCTATATCCTACAGACCCTTTATCCCGAGTCCGTTACCTTACAGGCAAACTTTTGCTTCACCGGCTACACCTCTCACACTTGTCCTCCTTCCTTCCTACCTACCTTCCTCTCATCCATGGCTCCTTCTTATCTCCCTTGCCCCTCTATTATACACATTACACAGTAATTAACAGTTCTAAACTATATAGCATCATTTACCTTAATAATAATGCGTGAGACGTGTGTCCTAGAAAGTACGTACTTTGCCTGAGAGGCGCAACACTGTCAGTTTCGTAAGTAGACCAGATTTTAACATGCGGTTTCATTTCTGTTCACTCTGTAATGCTTTTTGGGCCGGATTTTGGTTCTTTCCCGAGTATATATGTATCGTAAACGTCAAATACGGAGAAGGTGTGCTGCCTCGCATTAACGGTGAAGCATAAACACGCCATCGATCAGAACAACGTCTCTTTGCCTCTGTGTCATGGGCGTTTCGAAATAATTTTCTTTCTCGAGACAGCCGCTTTGGACGAGTCTATCTCTGATAAAAAGGAACGTCATACGACCTTGAGAGAGAGAGAAGCTCGATGAATTCCATGTTACATCGAAGTTATCGACTACGAAGACGTGAATGTTAATCGATCAGCAAATGGGTAATATCTCGAGCGAGATGCGTCGTCTTGTACGCATCTTTGAAAATGAGCGAGAGAGAGAGAGAGAGAGAGCGAGTGAGAGACAGACTATTAATGTTAATGTGGTACATAAACGTCTGCTCTATGTGGAATAGTTTTGTTGCATCTGAGAAAGTACACGTATACATATATAATATATATATACATTAAAAAAAAAGTATATACGTTGCGGTGTAAGAATTTGACATATTTATGTATAGAGTACGCATAAATCTATTTCATTATCGCATATGAATATATATTAATATATCAATATATCTATCTATATATAATATTTAAAATTTCGATGGTGATTCAAAATAAATGCGAGAGTTTAGAAAAAGAGCCTCGAGTCGCATAAAATACGCTAAACTTATTGTTGTTCGATTAATTTTTTTGAGAGCAAAAAAGAGACAAAAAAAGAGACAAAGAAAAGACGATGTCGAGAGAAAAAAAAAGATCTATTGTGCGCTTGGCGCGATCAAAACCAGCCCGGTAGAAAGACATTAGGTACGGAAATATCACTAATACTATTAATATGTATCAGTGTATCTTAATGGCCTAGAATAAACGCTCTTATACTTTTCCATCTGCGTATATTGTGAGAGCAACGTCGATATGAACACTAGAATAGTAAATCAGTAGTGTAGTATTGTGGTCGGTGTTTTTTTTAAATATTGTATCGTCAATATAAATGTGGTAGTGGAGTCGGCAGTAGGTCCCACATCGCATGGCGGACATGATGTACAAGAAAATGATTCTTATATTGATTTAGGAAGAAACGAGATCGTTTAATAGTTTGT
Source organism: Ancistrocerus nigricornis (assembly GCA_916049575.1). NCBI lineage: Eukaryota > Metazoa > Arthropoda > Insecta > Hymenoptera > Vespidae > Ancistrocerus > Ancistrocerus nigricornis. Next base: position 26,614,368 of record OU696667.1, read on the forward strand.
CCGCCATGAATGCTTGACACATTGCCGACCCTTAGTCGATATCTAATAAGCTATATAGTCAGCCTAGCAAATATTACTTAACGGTAACTGATTAACTAATACCTTAAAGGCTACAATAACCATAGATCATAGGAGGGTTTATTTTGTCGTAGATTGAAAATACCTCGGCCGCGCGTAGTTACTAGTACCTTGTTACACAATTTAGTCGCGCTATATAGTCGATGCGATATACATATATACATAGCCAGAGTCTTAGTTGTGTGGTCTTTGAATTAGTATCAAATTATGAAATTTCATGGATGCATTTTCTCTTTTCCCTCTCTTCTATTTCTTCTTCTACTCTATTCTTTCTCTTTTTTTTCTTTTATCTGTCTATCTATCTCTTCTAATATTCTTCTGTCTAACCTAGAAAAGCTTCTAATCCTTTCTCATATATATAAACAATTTTTTTTTTCATTTCTAACCACTCTTATCGTTTGAACCTAGTCATCCGTTATACACGAACCATTTTATTCCGACGAATTTCTGCAACGCTTCGCTTATAATACTTGACTTATTTCCATGTACATATTCTAAGTGTCTATGCATATACCTTTGCCTGCACGGAGAAAAATATTGAATAGACGATGGAATTCTCGAGGAAGAGGGCTCAGCGCGGAGGTACGAAGATGCTCCCGATGCGACAACATTTAACGCGATTATTCCAGTCAAGTCAATATTTTTTTTCGCACGTGGTTGCAGAAATTTCGATCGCAAGTCGAGAAAGCGTTGTACTAACAAAAAAAATTACGGGGACGAACTAAAAAAAAAAAGTTAAAAAAAAAACAAACTAGACGAAGGGAAAAGAATGACAAAAATGAAACACATAAAGTACGCTTAACTATTCTCGAACAAATAGTAATCGACTTTGTTTTCTCTTATAGATTTTATGTGGTCCGTGGGAGCAATACCTGAAGGTGAGTATAAAAATATCTAGTTAATTTTATGCACGTGGCTACAATAATCATATAACGTGTGAAGACGTTCATTCATTTTTGAAAACATTCCACGAATATCCACTTCCACATATCAGCAACGAATAGAATATCGGAGATATATTTTTACCGAAAGGAAAACGCGTTTGGAACGTATCAAGGATTCGAGTCCGTCAGTAGCGTATTAAAAATATGTTATTCCAATAAATACCTCCCCCATTTTAGATTCCAAAAATATATGACCGCGTATGGATATTATAACTCGTACGTGACGCTCCCAAACATTTATACCGTACAGACATTCGATACGGAACGTAGGTGAAGCGATATTATATGAATATCGGGGGTAGGTCTCCGTATCGGACACTTTGAATATGATAAAGAGAAGAATACGTCGTAAACGTCCGTAAAATGTGGATGAACGACGATGACACTCTATGCATGTTTCAATATCTACTGGATATCTATCGGATATCACGTTTCAGCCGGGTGGTCGCTTTCCATTTGCATGCACACGTCGATACGCGTTCACGATGATTGAATGGTTGCGTACGAACGTACGTACATAGAGTAACATCGGTTCATAGTAGGATCGCGGAGAGGAAAAAGAAACTACTATTAATATCTGGACGCGTGCGTTAAGCATATAATGGTACGATGGAATGATAAATCGACCTACATTTTCACTGACGCGTCTCCGATAACGCTAAGCAACATTATTGTAGATGTACTTGAGAGATACATTTTTTTTAATCCATCTTCCATACTATGTAAAAACGTGGAATATCGTCGGAACATAGAACGATAGGAGAACTCTTTGCAGGGTCTTCTTAAGAGACCAAGTAAAGAAACCTTAGGCATAAAACTTTATAGAAAGTTACTAAAAAAAAAACCATTGATTTCTCTGTTCGCAGGTTTCTCAGCGGCGGCGTACGCGGCATACGCGGCAAGCCGCGGCTATTCTGGGTACCCTAGTTTCGGACTACCCTACCCGACAGGTAACCACCTTAGCCTTAACCACCTTAACCACCATAATGCGGCCCACATCGCGCCCTTGAACCTGAACTTGAACCTCATACAGGCGCAGCCCGCACCCCACCATAATCCGCCAACCCCAACGCCCCTCTTTTACCATCCCAATTTGGACCTCTACAACGCCATGCCTCTGTGAACTAACTTATTTAATAATGACTCGAGCTATGCGCACACTAACCCATCGCTACACACTAACCGTGCTATCGTCATCACCCCACACCCATCGTGCCGGGAGCCTCGCGCGTGGATACATAGTAGGGCCGAGTATGAACGGTACCTCTCTCTCTTCTTTTTCTCTCTTTCTAATCTCGAGCGAAGAAAAATGTACGTCGACGGCTCGTATCGACCCTCTAGCTCGAAAGTGCTTCTGCTCCAACCTTACGGAGAGCCTTCCTTCCTATCCCTCTTCTTCGTTCACCGGATGCTGGTGCTCGCCTTGGAAAAGGGTCTTACCCGATGCGATGCCCAGCCTCTGGGATATATATATCGAGTATAGAGATTTACTGGAAGGATGGCTGGTGCTCGCGAAAAGTATCTTTGCCGTTCAAAAATCGTTTGAGCTGCTCTATCTTCTAAGACGACGTCCCAGCCGACAGAAGCAACTTCGTCTATTCGTGGTGAACGATAAAAATGGACAGGGAGGAAGATGTTGGTTGATCTCTTTGGTAGAGAAAAAGAGAGAGAGAGCGAGAGATAGACAGAGAGAAACACGGTGTATGAATCAAAAATTGCCGAGACATCGGCTTACGTGCAGCCGTTATTGTATCAGAGTTTCTTGGAGGCAAGATTAGGTTAGGGCCGGGGGATTGATCATAGTCGTCATCGAAAATCCGTCGAGTGACAACAAAGACGATGACGACGAAATCGTGCGTCTTGCTTCCTCGCGGGAAAAAGGTTTTACACGTTACAGGGTCACTTTAGTCTATCCCTACTCTAATGACGTCATGGCGATGCACCATTTTCGCGTGGAAGTACCTCGACACGATGAACCATCCACCCGTGGAAGGGAATTTGTACAAATTGCTAGGAATTATAATACGACGCGTTGATATCGTCGTCGAGCTTGCGAGGAGACACATTGAAATTTTCATCGAACTTCGAGCAACGATTAAAAATAGCAAATTTATCAACCAATCGTTATTCATCATTATGTGCCGCGCAGACACGATGATTCTTCCAAAGAAAAGACAATTTTAATCGCTTTATCATTTATTTTTCGACGAGTTAATTCGAGCGGTTTCGACGTTCTCGTTTAAATTTATTTTATCCCACGTAACCCATCGCGCGATAGCATATACTTTTTATCTTCGCACTCGAAATGGAACGACGGACCAACGTGGAAACTGATTTTTAATACGTTAATGAGTTTAAAGGTACGTCGAAATTATCTGCCGTCGTTGAGAGTTTCACAAGTATTACTAAAATTCATTTCGCCCAAGTTAGGCTCGAGTCTCGGGCAGATAATGAGATCGATCGCAATTTAAAATTAATTACGTGAGCGCGGAAAGGGGTAAAATGACATTGTTAATATCTAGTAGGAGTGACGAGGAAGTGTGAGAGTGAGACAGATCGATGATTGAAAAGAGAACGAGAGAGAGAGAGAGGGAGTTAGAAAGAGAAGAGTATCGATTACGAACGAAACGCTCCCTCTCTTTCTATATGTCCGCGTGTATGCGTCCGTTTGCGTGCGTGCTCGCGCGGTTATTAATAGGGAATGTTTCGTAAAAGTGCGCGTCTCTATCTCGATACCAGAATCGATCGAAATCGAAGTATGTTGATTGCCAGTGCTAGTCGTCGGACTTTTTTTCGGGGTCAAGTGCTCTTCGAGGCCTGATTCAAACTCAAAATGAAAATGCTGAAACAACGCGGCACGAGGAGCCCCGAAATGGAAACGTGACGTCACTATGCTATGACCAAGCCGTACTCCACATCAAAATTGCCGTCGATCGACCCCTTTCGATCGTCGAGGCCTCGTTCGAGTAATCGCGAGAAGGGGCAGACCGACGCACCCTTCTTTCCTCACGGAAATACGCGATTTCATTCCCCTACGTTCGATCGATTTCTTTTCTCTTCTACGATTATTTATGATCGTTACGATGACTCGATTCTCGATAGGATCGTGATTAGATCAGGTATTTGTTTAAATGCAAATGGATTAGTTTTCTAATACGTCGTTGGCTCCTCGAACGTTAATATTACCGGCGCTTTCTTCCAATCCACCAACCTTGTAGCTCTCTTTATGCGCTACTCGGCCGTTGCTCTTTCCACGTTTGTCTCCATCTTTTCTTCTATGTCTGACCATTGTCGTTTGTACCTTTTCTCTATCTCTTCTTTCTTTCTTTCTCTGCCTTTGTCTTTTTTCCCTCCACCCATCTTTTCGTTCTACCCACCGTACCACCGTTTCTTTGTTCTACGCGCGAGTTCCCCGAGAAGACGAGTTGCCCGAAGTTTGGTTCCTTTGAGCCTTTATACCTCCGTACTTGTTCCAAATCGAAAGACGCGTAACCATCATCCCCCTATATATTTTGAGCATGAAGCAAAAGGAAGTAACGACGAGTGAATGTGCCGGATAAACTGCGATCGGTGTTTCCTCTTCTTTGTCAAAATTTAGTATTTCTAGAATTTTTTAACGTTTCGTATCACCCTAGTGAAGAGAACTACCGATCCTACGAAATCCTCGAAACGAAGGATTATTTTTCGAGCAAAGATTTTTTTCGTAACACCTTCGATCGAATAAGAGAGAAAGAGAGAGAAAGAGCGAGTGAGAGATAGAAAGAGAGCCGTTGTTTTTCGACAGCAACGCTCCCGTTCTCCCCGATACTCTCTAGCATCGCGCAAATCGTTCCTCCGAGTGCTTCGATCGTGCACTGACAATCCTTGAAGCGCGAAGAAGGGTGGGAAAGAAACTCATAAATAATGCACAATGTTTTTCGGACGTTTGTTCTTCCTCGAAAGCCTTTCTCTTCTTCCTCCACCTCTTCCTACCGTTCCTGCTGCTGCCCTCCGACCCTCTTTTATCCGACATCCGGCATCCACACCGATGAACTCGACTCAACGCGACGTTATACATCGACGCTTCTTCCCAAGTCCCCGATCGATTCCCGACCACACGTTATTTAACTCATTTTAATAACTCAGCCTTAGGGCAGCAACGACCTCCCGTTGGCGAATTCGGTGTCTTGCTGCGTATGGTTCACGAGGCATGGCCGTAGAAAATGTGGAAGGAGGATTTTATTCTCGATGATTGATCGCTCTTTAGGAGAAAAAAAAGAAAAAAGCTAAACCCCTCTCTCGAATTACGTCCATAAAAGCATTCCCAAACGTCCGAAAAACATTCGTCCGATCGAGACGTGATAGGTACGTAGTTTCTAAACGCGAATAGAGATCTCTGTTAAACCGATGTATATTTTCATAACTCGGAGGAACTAAAATATTTATTAACACCAAACTCGCAGATTTTCCGGCACAATCGCTCGGGTACTTCGATCGGTCGCTACTTATCGTGCTTAGGCTAGAATCTTTCAGTAGAATTGGCGTGTGACAAACGCGTGAATGTAGTGGCAAAAAAGCTATCGCTAAAAGCACATTGGTAGAGATTTTTCGTCGTACTAAATAAAACGATCGGTTCGCGCGTGAAAGGCAACTTCAAGAGTAATGGAAGACTAGGAAACTTAGGGGGCTGGTGGTACTTTCAGGTGCCTTGGGACTACCACCCATAGCGGCAGGAGACACGTCGCTACACGGCTACTCTACAGAGTACAGAATCATTGCCGAACAATGAGCCCCGGGAATCTCGAAAAAGCCTCGAACGAAATGTCGAACGGAATCCGAGAACGACGTAAAACTGTTAAAAAGAGAGGAGACCGGCTAGGAAGAGAGAACAAAATAAAAAACGAGTGTGCCGAACGGGTGCGAGGATGCCGCGGACTTCTCGCGTGTACCGACTATTGCGATTAAACGCGAATACCCGTTGTTGCGTTGCGGAGAGTTGTGTGATCGAGCAGGAAGATATAAATAAAGAAAGAGGATGTGTGAGAGAAAAAGAGTGAATGAATGGGAGAGAAAGAGAGATAGAACTATGTTATCCTATTTTTCACCAGCGCGCGATCGCCGTACCAGCGCGTTCGATGTCGTCTCGTAAAACGCTGAAATCGCAACGAATCCATTTTCGTTTCGAGAGGATAGCGATCCTCCTCGGCCACGTTCTCTTTCCTTGCGACAACTAACGAGATGCAACGTTTCCATATACCTCTTCTGTCAGGATAATGCTGCTTGAATAGACACCGTAACGACTACGACAACGACGATTCCCAATGATAATCGCGATAACGAGTCTCTTCTTTTCTGTTACCCGCAAATAGAGGGTTTTCAAAAACGACGCGAAGTTAGTCCTCGACGGCCCCGTTGGATAGTACCTACCAGGATTTCGAAAGGATTTCTTTCTTTTTCTTTAAAATCGATTCAACACGGACCTACTCTCTTCTTTTTTCTTCTTTACTTTCCGTCCTGGCATCCACTCGGTACGATAACGTTACTACGATGCTACCCTATCGTTAACCGATAGTCCAGAAGTAATTAAGAACAATCGATCATAGATACTTTTTTTTTTTTTTTTTTATTTATGCTCGTTAACCCGCTCGCCATTTCTTTTTCTTCGGACGATCGCGTTATCTTTTTAGCACTCAAATTCGTAGAAAAAGCTAGTATCCGCGTGAAATTACTCGTTGTTTCGTTTTCGCGCGTATTCCGAAACTCATGGCAAATTGATCGAATGTTAAAACAAGCCGAGAGCGATCGTGTTCGACGTGTCTCTCTCGCGTTACTATAAAATAAAGAAAAGATCGGAAAAAAAAACCGATTCACGATCGAAACATCTCTCTTTCTCTCTTATTTTTCGCGAGACAGTTCGTGCGTGACGATATTTATTCGCGTTCTCTTTGCAAATTGAAAAGTGCATCAAGCAAAACAATCGTCTCTTGCTTGCGTGGTTACGTGAAATTAATCGCTGGACACCGTCCGTTCTCGTTTTCCACTTTCGTTCCTGTTTTCGTAAAACGGTTCGTATTTTCGAGCTCGCAAAGAACGCGTTCTTCGTCGAAACGACAGCAAGAGAGAGAGAAAGAGAGAATTTCGAGTTCGGAATCGCGACGTGATCGCGTTAGGAGGGTGGACACAGCGCGCGTGTCGTTGCTCATCGATGGAACGGGTATGAGAGTGGTTGGTGGGGAACGATGATTCTCGCGGGGTGAACCCGATGGGTGGTAACCCCGGAAGGGTTGGTAGTAGGGGCTTGGTAGAAGAGGTGCACCATCGTATTTCACAGTCATTACCGTAACGTGTTACCGTGCGCGCTCGTTGCGCCACGCAATAAATCGTCGGTTACCGTTACCATGGAATGGCGCTCTGAAAGAGAGAGAGAGCGAGTGGATGGGTAGCAAGAGGAACGAAGGGTGCCAAGGGTTATTGTGGCTCTTCGTTGCCCCCGAGCTAACCTCGATCCACTCTCTTTCTTTTTCTCTCTTTTTTTCTCTTTTACCACTCGTGCTTTCTCTCCATTCGTAATCTCTCGTTTTTCTTTATTACTTCCACGTTCGAATTATTCCTTCTTTTCTTCGTCGTTTTCATCCCTTTCCCAATCCGTCGGGTACCTCGAAAATGTATAACTTTAAATCTCTATGGTCTAGAATGCTATTTTCCAAATTTTTATTTTTTTTATCATCACGACTTAGTACGTGTATGGACACAGGTATTCGGGGATAATAAAATCGAATGATCCCATCATTTTTTGTATTTCTATCGTTTATTAAATTTAGTCGATTAGTTTACTTTGGAAGGATCATCTAATACGGAACGGGAAACGTTCTTATTAAAATTCGTCGTCTCCACGCACGCTATTATCGGCGATGGACGTGCTCGCTCGATAGATAAATCGACAGAAATACGAGTTAGAACAAAGTGACATGAAACGTCTTTAGGTGGAAGCTTCCATCGCGATATCCCTGTACATACTCACGTTGTACAGCTATTCTATGCGGAATATACGTGCCTACGAGTATGAATTTTATCCTTATACGTGGAAGTAACGGGCAAGTGAATCGTCATCTCTATCTTCGTGATCAACATTCTTCGTTCGAGTAAAATAATATATCTGACCGTTCACTTTCGCATCACGGTTAATCTTCATGTACGCTCGCATATGTCCACAGATATACATATACATATAAATACATGCAAAAACACACGCAAACACACACCTATATATAAATATAATATATGATATATTAATTATAAATAAAAAAATTAAAGATTATACATATGAACAAAATATATATATACATATAATATGTATACAATGCAGAGGATGTAAATTAATATTGTTCATATTTGTTAAAATGGGTATGGCTTATCATTGATTAAACGCTATTCATTTTTACAACGATGATTGATTAAGTGCGACGATGAATATTTCAATACAACAAACGGGCTGCAACGAAACGCGCGAGATCCGTTCGGCCAACCCCGCGGTTATTACGTTATATAAAATAAAAAACAAAAAAAATCTAGATCGTAAATGATTTTCAATTCCGTTCGTGTCGTTTTTTCACGGATGTTGTTTTTTTTTTTTTTTATATCCAAAAAACCGTACAATCAGCATCGTCGCGCGGGAAACGCGCGCGACGTAACAAGACTTTTTAATCGAGAAAATTGTTGGAGAAATACTCGTGGAGTATAGACGGAAAGATATACACGATTTGCACAAAAATTGGTCTACGCGCGAACGAATACGAATATTCGTACATACTATACATATATATATATATGTATAAGCCCAGCACAGCCCCACAAATATATTTCGCTATTTCGTTTAACACCCTTTTATGGAATAATACGATTGTTCGCCGAATCGTAAAATATTCTATTGTTACTTTACGCCCCGCTCGTTTTCACGGACTTTCATCGATCGCGCGGATCGCGTTTTTATAGGCTTCGTTTCAATTTACATTTATTCGCTGTTTCGCTTCGATCGGTTTCTAAAGTTCGTTTCCTTCGATGCATGCTAAAACGTCCAATTACTTAGGAAGGTATATTCTTAAACAAAAAAAAGGAAAGAAAAAAAAAAGCGGAAGAAAAATGATGAATCTATAATAGACACCAAGCTAAGCGAGACAAAATTTATCACAAATATTGTACATACTAAATGAAGATATTGATATGAAGAAAAAAAAAAAAAGAAAAAATGTAATATTAATGACAAAGAACAAGGGTGTACTATACGCGACCAAATCACCCGTGTAAAAATATCAATCGCTGAATAATGGCTGGAAATATATCGATCATGAATAATCGATTTCTTCTCGTCATAAATTTTTAGCAACGCTCGATATATCATCTCTCTTCACGTTCCAATAAGTTCTATCTATAAATACATGTTGCTAGAGTTTGGAGCTCGCGTGGAAGCGTTGTCCAGTAACGGACAAAACGGAGATGAACTCTAGCTTCTAATAATTATAAAAGTATGCTCGATTTTGAGCTTGCGGACCCGTCATCGTGCGACGTGTCACGCGACTTTACCGCAAGTTCCACGCAGCTCAAAATCCTGTTATCGATTTTGTGTATCGAGGCAGTGTTGGGTAAGCGTAGGAGAGAAACACACGCGCATGTAGAAACTTCGAAAAGGGAAAAAGGGTATATGAATGAAAAAAAAGAAGATTCGCGAGATTTTATTTCAAGGAAACGCGAGAGACCTTCCCCAACGCTGAGCGCGAAGCATAATCAAAAAAAATATATCCTTTCTGTTAACTGATTTTGGTAATAGCAGAAATCTGAAAAAAAACATTCAATCTAAAAATTGAAACGTCCAGTTCTTGCGTGGATCTCTTGACCGGAAGTTACGAAAATGTTCACAGACGCATGGCTGGCAAACTCAGTGGTCCTTCGTCAAGCAAAGCGTCGACTGCCTCTACCCCCATTCCATTAGGTATTGCCATAACATCAAATAAGCGTAAAGAAAAATCGACACACGCGTACGCAAAAAAACGTAATATCTCACACGCATACACGTACCCACACACGGTTACACTTTACACAACAGAGACACGAATATCTTCGGCAAGGAGAGCTCGCGTAAAGCGAAGCTCCACAGCGAACGTTTCTAAAGGCATCCTTATATTCATCGAAGATATCGAAAATGGGAATCTCACACGCAACAAAAAAGTGAAACTACACGAAACACTAGTACAAGAAAACAAAAAAAAATAAAGAAACAGAGAGAAAGTGGTATGAAAATACATAGAGCGCTTCTTGTACGGGAAGAAAACCCCCTACTGAAAACTTGATTCTCGGTCTTTCTCTCGTCATTCGGTTCTCCTCTTCCTTTCTCTCTCTTTCTCTCTTTTAGATGTATGTATGCACATACTATATTGCCTACATTACCATGTTGAGAGAGAAGTGAAAAAGTGAATAGAAAAAGAAATGCACGTCCGAATCTAGGATGCCCACTGGCAAGGCTACGCACACTCGTTCAAATTAAAAGCCACGCGGAAAGATTAATCGAATTAATTTGCATTTTAAAAAGGCGCGGGCTCTCGTTAATTAACGCTCGGATTTAGATCCTCCTCGTGCGGAGGTACGATTCGCGTTTAAAAGCGACCTGCCACGTTACTTTTTTATTCGACAATTCGAAAATCTTACTATGTGTTACGTCAAAACTTAGTACCAACGATGGTGATGATACACGGTTTTCCTTTTTTTTTTTTTTCTAATCGTCGATGTAACTCGCACTCGGTCGAGTCACTCTCGATCGTATAGAATCGAATTAAATTTGCGGTTTCGAGAGAGACGGAAAATTCGCAACGGCCTTGCCAGCAGCCAATTATTATTCAACATCTATTATCTTCCGTAGAAAGCGTAGCGGAAACTTGTGTCGAGAGAACATTCTTAACCCTTCGTCGTTGTACGTGTGTGAGGGGAGGGGAAGTAGCAAGATAAACATAAATCTGCTAAGCACATACAACAATAGATTATAGTAGGTCTCAAAGGTAGTGTTTTATGCGGAGGTATACCATCGAGTTGAGAAGCCAGTTCTGAAAAAAAAAAAAAAAATTTCACGTAGAGGAGATTTAATCTTTAATAATTGTACGCTCCTCCTTACTCCACTCCTCCACAACCTCGTTCCTCGCGTTCTCTCCCTCTTCAACTTCCCCAGTTTTTCTCGACTCTCACCCGATATTCCGCAGACGTATCTCATCCACTCTCTTCCCGTGACACGAAACCAATCCCTTTTATCTGTTTCTCTCTTTCTCTCGTAGACGTTGATCTTTGTAGTGGTTGAAAACGTAGTCACGTTCTATGTAATCTCTAAGCTAAACACCTTAATCGAAAACATTTAGCGTAGGTCGTCTAGATATAACGATAGAGGCGTTTCCGTGTGTTTGGACCGAAGCATCCTGCCGATGCCTAATTAGTCGGATGCATTTAACGGTGGTTTGCCATTAGGATTAGCGAGTTTGGTTTGGTTTAGTTCAATTTCCTTGAGTTTCATGACTTTGATTCGGTCTAGTTGAATTTCCAGTAAGTATAGTTTCGTTTCTAGTGACTGGGTAGTACGTGATGGAGGATATTTGCACTTGGGTAACTATTGTCCTACTAAATTTTAACGAAACCGGAGAGACCATCCAATTGATTTTAGCTGACCTTTTAATCCAAAACTCAAATTCCATTCTACTTCGTCGGAAATACCGTCAAAATCTTTCGTACCGTCGATGAATATCGATATAACTGTTCGAATGGAACTGTTTCGAAATTATCCGAAGGATCGTCAGGATGTCGATGTCCGGACACCTCTGTCTTTTAATCCAAAGCAAATTAAATAAAATACTAATCATAGTGTAAGGCATCCGCCAGGTTAGGCGAAAGTAAAGATCTAAGAAAGAGAGTACCGACCCTTCGTAGAAAAAAAGAGACAATTGTATTGAAACGAACCGCCCAAAGATCATTGGCAGAAATTGTGCTTTTTCTGACGTTCTTCTCTCGTGTTCTCTTAGTTACATACAAAACTATATATATATAAAAATATCTATATACACACACGCCTGTCCAATATCCGATATTTCTGTCCTCTGTTACCCTGTGATATATACCAAGGAAACGAAAGAGCAAGAACATTCTGGTTTCGATGATATTTTAGTCTCGTTATCGAAGAAGACTTTTGAAAGAAAAAAAAAAAGAAGTAGGTATACGTTCGTTTCATACGAATAAAATAGAGAATGAACATCGTCCTTGCTCTCGTTTGCGTCCTTCTTACGAGTCACATTCGTTCCCGCACATTCCACCCTCCCGTTCCCGTTATGGCACACCATGCGTTCGCAAAAAGCTGTGATTCGACTTCTGTTCTGTTTTTCGAGTCGTCGTTTTTGAAAGAGTGACCGACCGATATACTCCCCCTCCTGGCGCAACAGGGAGGGACGGGGCTATCGAGAATTAGGAACAAATGTAACAAATTTATAGGTCACGACGAGGTTACTTACGTAATAAGAAAGGACGACGACCGTGTTGTCCGTCCTTTACCCCCTATGAAGCTAAGGATATTAAATATCGAAAAAAAAGATTCATCCGAAGGAGCAATCAGATTACAATCGTTTAAATGAATTATTTCGCTAGAGCGAAGGCCAGCTCGATATGGGAAACCATTAAAGTACTACTAAGAATTGCGCAAGACGATTATGTCGCAGGGAGTATGCAGAAGTCAAGAGGCCGCACATCTGTCCTGAGCTTATACATTTGTTAAATGACACATATTGATGCTTAAAAAGAAGAAGAGGAAGATTAAAATGAAAAAAAAGAAAAAAAACTAATGAACGATATTATTGATACTTTTATGCGCGGCTATAGTTCGTTCGCGTTAACGTCACCGTAAAAACACTGTCACGCGAATGATCATCGTGATGGCGTTTCTGCTGCACGGCATATAAAAGAATCTAACGTATCGAAACGTATGCTACTAATTCCAGAGCTTACCGTTTCTCTTTTTTCCGTTCACGCAAAATGATCCTTAACGAGGATGTTATCGTCGTATAGATTTTTGTCGATACATACATATATAATATATATACATATATATATATATATATTTCGTTGGCATAAAGTAAAATGAACGGCGCGATTAACGTTATCGAGCTATGGTCTGATTGTTGCTACTCGTAAGATTGTTGTTATATCGCTGTGATCGCGCGTGGGGTTGGATAATATATTGCCCGACAACGAAGTAATCAGCTTTACCGATCGGCTTTTCTTCATGTTTCAGTGATTTACGCGACACGTTATTCTTGATCGTCCGACGCGATTTGAAATTATGACTTTGCAAGAATACTCGAAGAAGTCTTCTTTTTATCGATCACTGCGGCTAAGTTAAGCGATAAACAGGAAACGTTGGATATACCGTATACCGTCCAGGATGATGACGCAATCCATATCTCGCATACATTGCGAGTCTTTTAACGTTTAGACAATTTTCATCGGTTATTTATACTTTTCGCGGCTCGAAAAGCGCTCAAGGCTGATCAATTTTTGCGGAAATTTCGCGACGATGACGTATGTACCTACTCTTTTTCACATATGTACTTATCGATAATCGTTAAGAGCGTACATCGCAAGTCATAACAAAAATCTATACTTTCAACATATTTTGCAAAAGATGCTATTTAAACGAGAATCGTTGCTACCATCGGTGGCGTTCACTTGTCTCGATCGTTTATACAAATTTCTCAGGTAATCGCTTCGAGTTTTCTTGCATCGCTGGTCGAAAATGACTCAAAGAATATAATATATTGATAATATATACATATATATATATTTCTCATGAATTTAGTACTCGTATTCGCGTTGACGAAAAAAGAATAGCTCCTGATATTTTCGTTATAATTTGCCGAACGATCGGTAAAAGAAGTTCGGGCGATCTATCATGATTACACCAACGAGACGACGAGAATAAGATTAGAGAAAAAAATTGAAACAAAGAAAACCTGCAATCGCGAAAGTTTTGTAAACGTTTCATGGGTACTCGATAACGTAATACTTAATGTCCATCGGAGATCACTCTGGAGCTAAATGAGAGAATAAGTTTATTTACATGTGCGTACATATTAACGACACAATGTAACGATTTGCTGAAGCTCTATTATTATAATGACTAAGAATTATAAATAATGAATGTCTGTAATAAATAAAAGGTACCACGCAAACGAAACTACGTTATAAGAGGCTACAAAACCTCTATGATTTTTTGTGTCGGAAGAATCATCTCGATCTACAGAAAAGAAGATTAAATTTCTCTCTGATTATAATTTATTTTTATCAAAATAACCAGTCGTATTCTTCCGATACAAAAGTACAAACGGAGTCTTCCACTCGAAAATAGTTATTATGAGCTAGGCGTCACCGCACGATATCGGTTATCATATTAAAAATCGGCACGAAAAAAAAAAACGATGATGAAAAAAATCCGAGCTCTCGTTTGTTCTTCTCTTCGACAACAATGACACCACACTCCACAAATGAGATCCCACTGACAAAATATCATATAGTAGGTTATACCAAGAGGGAGTACGAATCTGTTCTAAAGTGACACGGTCAGAAACGTGCATAAAACATATACGCGCTCGGGGAAACGACGTACGATCATAAAGTACCACCGAAACGAACCGTTTTATTATCCAATAAAATCGACGAGTCACTTCAAGCAAAATGACAAGTTAAACATCGTAGATCTAGCGCGACGCGGTAGTATTCGCGCGGTCGTCGTTTTCATCCCGCGGTGTGTTATTTTAGGACAGTGTGTATTCCCGTCCAGTAGAACTCGCCCCCCACCCCCGCTTCCCATTGAGTAAAGTATTTATCGGTTAAATATTTGAAAGCTATAATCTTGTTGAAAGGTGGAAAAAGTGTACATTATATAAGATCGGTGATATCTCTTGTTGGGTAGGAGCGGTTGTGTACCGCGCGGTGGGGCCAAGGGTGGGCCGAGTGTCCGTGAGCCCCAGCGGGGGTTGCACCGGTAAGCTTCAACCCCAAAGTGCCAGGTTGTTCCACCAAGTTCTCGTGTTCTCGCTCGTGTTGACGGTAACCGTAATCCGTAGTACGTAGTACGTACCCACTTTCCATGCATATACACACAGTGAACACCAAGGGTATCCCAAATGCCATCGCATCGGGATTGCCAGTCACCATTTTCGTACTTGGAGAACACGCACCCAAGACACGGAAAGCCGTTGTTTCGCGAACAAGAAGTGAGAGATGCATGCAGTCCCTACGTAAGCGAATTGATACTAAACTTTCGACTTTGATTCTCTCGCTAGCGAGTATTTCGAGCTTACTCTTCGTAGACGATCAAATCATACGAAACTAGTCGAGATTCTTTAACAATCACTGCAGACTCTCATCGATCGCAAGATAACGCGTACCTGCCATACGAACACGCTTGTCACCCGGGCCCTTTGATTCTGCAAA
Source organism: Ancistrocerus nigricornis (assembly GCA_916049575.1). NCBI lineage: Eukaryota > Metazoa > Arthropoda > Insecta > Hymenoptera > Vespidae > Ancistrocerus > Ancistrocerus nigricornis. The sequence goes on from OU696667.1 coordinate 26,629,880, forward strand.
TGTCGGTACAAGAGTTTTGCTAAAAAGTTATATCATTCGGATTCGTTCTGTCGTGAAAAATATTTGACAGAATTAAGGGTTAAGCATTTGACAAGATAACACGTATATTAACAAATACATCTCACACACACATATACACTGTTCTAAACGACCAGCCTTTACACGTTCTACCTTATATACGTACTTAATTGATTGGATAGTTATCTTAGGTACCCATAGTTCGAGCATTGTTGACGATAGTATTTTATTAAATTTTTCGTACATATATACTTATATATATGCATACATATATATATACATATTCTTATGGAATGCCTAGGACACAGAACGTCGAATGTTAGTTATGCATCCATTGTTCGTTGTTCCTCCTGAGCGGTTCATCATTACCTTGATGAAAATCAAACGTATACGTTATTGATACTGTCAACTCGCGCGAAAATATGGTAAAAGAAAAAAAAAAAGTAAAGATGAAAGCACGGAAACGATACATATATATCGCGTATACGGTTGTCGGACTCGGAAATACGGGGAGCAAGTAATTACTCTGAGTAAACGCTAGCCCCGTAAGATCGTTCGTCCTTTGACGAATCGTTTTATCTTTATTGAAGGCGCTGTTCCACTTGTTTAATGTAATTGGATTCGGCCGTGCCAGATAAATCCAGGATTCGCGGATTTTTTTAGATGGCGACTTCTCTCGGTTTTTTTTTTTTCTTTCGAAGAGATCAAAAGTTATTTTCTTTAAATATTTTACTAAGTGAACGGATTATTCACCGATCGTTCGTACCTTGTTTTTGGATATGGCAGAGATTACAGGATAATTTCGTAGATTGCTGGCAGGTTTCTTTGGTAAAAATATGGAAAAAGATCGACGTCATAGAATATATAACAAGTTGAAGTGTCGTTATCGAGCTCTCGTCTGTCGCGTAATCAATTAAACAAACGTAATTAATGGAATCACTCGAGAAACGGGCAGATTCGACATTTCCTTTCGCACGCTGCATAATCCATCCGTTGGAGAGTCTCGATCGCGCGATACTTGGCCGGACGGAGTCTTAATTACAAGGATAATTAGTGTTCCAGGCGAGGGTTACGGTTCGTACGCTGGGTAAGTATCGAAGAAGCGATTTTGAGGGCGGTAGGTTTGCTTAAATTTGATTCGCGTGTGAAAAATTGAAATTACTTTTTCTTCAGTAGATTTTTCCAACCCCTTTCCTTTCTTATTCTTTCTTTCTCGAGCGGTGTATTCCTATCTCTCTATTCATAACGTAACCTTTAGCTCGCAACGAATTTCCATTGGATATAACGAACCGGAGTTTTTATATAATACTCGTGAAATAATCGAAAGTCGATACTTTCGCTTCTTCGATACTTCCAAAAATTACGTTTTAAAAAAAAGTTGCTCGCTAACGAGGTCGGGCTTCGTTATAAAGTGATAGACACGTTTCCACCCCCGCGGGAAAATATTTCAATCGCGTGGTATACGATATATATCATCACGAAAAGTGTTTCTTGAGTCGAGAAGCCGTTAATAACGCGTGTAAACGCGAAGGGAACCTGGTTCTGCCTTAAAACCGCCTATACTCTACTTATAAATATTGTACGTCTCTTCTTTCTAGTTACTAGAATAGCGTACAAGTAACGTAACGAGAAATTGATTACTGTGTACACACGCACGCACAATACACACGTATACATACACACTGACACCAGCACACGCATATACAGACGTATATAATTGAAACACACACACACAAAACCCGTATCTCGTACTCGTGTTGGATGACTGCCTAGCTCATAGTAACTAGTTACTTCCAAAACTTCCACTTTTATTATTCGTATGAGTACTTCAGCCTAATGCTATTGTTAGTTTTCACTAGAACTTAGCCCAACGTCTTTTAGACCCGTTTTTGAAGGGGCGTAAATCGAGAGATCTTCTTTTTTGTGTGTATAATACGTAGCATGGAAAGAAAAAGAAAAAAACTTCCAGATCCTTTCTCGATCCGAACGATCGTGCGACCCGTGGAAAGGATTTTCCATCGATGGAAAGAGAAGGTACGCGCCGGTTACTTCCTTCGATTAACGTGGCCTCGTTAATTAACTGATTTTATCGTCAACTTAAATCATTATATATCTATATTTCGTCATTGATGAAAGATCTGCATGTGAAAATTGTTTTTCTTCGAGAGTACGCGTAGTTCTAGTGAAAACTGAAATCGGTCGACGGTGAGGAAACGAATTTCCTTTTAATTTTCACGCGACCCATAGCCTCGTCATTCACGATTACGCATTTACAGAAGACGTATTCTCTCGATGACGATGACACACCGTCCGTTCGACGTCCGTGAAGTCTTTTTTGCTTTTTTTTCTTCGAACCTTTCCTTCGTCAGATCCATTTTTCTTTTAACGTCGCGTAACTTGGACGGTCGTGTACTTGCTTCTCTTTTTTTATTTATCTCTCTTTCTCATAACATCTCGCGTCATTTTCTACGGGCTATGGGTCAGCCCCTCGTGTCAATTCGCACACACGCTAATAAAAACGATAAGCAAAGAAAGAGAAACGATAAAGAAATTTCGAGTCGAGTTACGCAAAATAAATGAGAGGAAGGGGAGACACAGGCCGAGACGGGCTGTAGCCGAGACCCGATGACGAAGACTACCCCGAAGATGCAGTCACCTAGGGGCGAGTAATCTACCATCTACCTAAAACCTACTGTCTCTTAGATACGTCGTCGTACATAAAGTGGTTTTTAAATGTTACATATATAAATATATACATATATTATCCATAGTAACGAGCCTAGAACGATCACCATAGGACGACGAAGAATAATTGCCTGATAAAAACCATTTCGCTCGATCGTTTCGTTGAGTTCACGAGTCGAATGTTTATTTAAAGGAGAACGATAAATGAAACGATGTTAATTCCGGTCGACGACCGTCATCCTGTGGTGGTATGTAAGAGAACGTAGAGAACTTAGATAACTCGAGCTAAACAGATTTACATAGTCTCCAATTAGAAGCAGTCAGTAGTACAAGAAAATCGTTATCCGACTAACCTTTGTAATTAACGTTCGCAGTAATTAATTTAGATCGCGTTAAGATTGCCAACGTTGTTAATTATGAGGAATGTACTGTACGAAGAAGAAACTCCATTCGTTTGTCGTTGTTGTTTCGTTAAATTAATCTTTTACTAATGTTGTCTAACAATTTTAGAAAGTTGGCAATCTCAACCGATGCTTAGGCTATAGACACAAATTCGAATACAAATAGTACACTTCGACCGTTTCGTAATAAGTATCCTTAGGTAATAAAAAAAAGTTTCTTGAGTGTCGTCTAAGTTGGATTTAAGTGGTTATAGAAAACAAAGTAGTCCGTGAGCGTTCTCGAAGGATCGACGAAGATTCGTTCGCGCCTTCGACGTCGCTTCGATTTAATAGAACAATAGATCGATTCTTTTAGAGCTGTAGATTAGTCGGTAGATAGTACGAGAGTGAATCTTATTTTTGTGTGTTGTGTGTGTACTTGCAGATATGATTATCTCTCTTTATACATTATACATATATGTACATATATATATTCGTTTACTTATTTATATATATATTTTACATATATGTATTATACATATATCCTTCTCACTATAATTGACCATACGCTGTACCTGCGAATAGTATATTTTTGAATTTTAGTGTAACTCTTTACCTACACTTCGAAATTCTTTATTATTGTTATTATTGTTATTATTATTATTATTATCATTATTATCATTATTATTATTATTATTATTACGTGCTGCTGGACTTTAACACTAGCCATTTAGTACGCCATACTAGAACTAGCGAAGTGAAACACGCGTACGTAGTTTAGACCTTTTTTCCGATAATTTATATCGATATTTATTACATATTATAATTAAACATACATGAATTATATGATCACTTAGTGATATATAATTACTAATTACGTGTTCGTAGTTTAGGCGATTAACAGTGATAACTTTTCTAAGTGATCCTTTTTTTTCATTGCCTCGTCTCCGCCATTGCACGAGGTTGTCTTTTTCCTTTATTTTATTTTATTTTTTTTTTAAGTAGCTCGCTAAAAAAATATAACCGACTCTGGTCGTTGTTCGAACGATCGAGCATCGCGTTGCCGTACTAACAAACATAATCAATCGTCCAACGTGTTGCTTCGTCAAAGCCTTGTCTGTCTTTCGCGCTATGCTTTCAGTTTGGAGACACGGGGATCATTGTCTGGATGCATGAACGGGATCAAGGTGCGATCATCGACGCTTTATCTACGATGTATTCTATCTTCGAACGATTTCATTTTCTTCTTCCTTCGTCGTCGTCTTTCTGCGTACTTCGTTAAGCCGTACCTTTTCTACAGGCATATTTAAAATACGTAGAAACATACGTTACACATATTTTTTCGAAAATCTCGTAGCACGTATTTCGAAAAGTAAATTTGCTAATATGAACATTTGTTTTCCAACGATCGAAAAAAAAAAGACTGACCCCAAACCCGCATGGAGTTCGCGAGACTTCCCGCCGTTCGCGACATTCTCCTCTCCACCTCTACCCCCCTCTCCCCCTTCTTAATATCTTTCGACGGCATTTCTCAAGCTTCTTTCCTGGCTAGATTTCCCGCGAAGTGCAATCCATATCCGGAATCTCGATCGCATTTACGTCAGCTGGAGATACACTCGAAATAGATGAACTCTTGGCCTAGATCCCTACACGTCCGCTGTTTTCGGTTGCAACGGTGGAAAAAGGGGATAAGGAGAGAAAGAGGATGATCTTCGTACGATTTAGGCGTCTCCCTTTCTATCTCTCTTTTTCTTCCATTCCGGTCGCGCGAACGACAAGTCGGACATGCGAGTATATTTTCCCTTACGACAAGGAAAATAACCAGCTCGCTATTTTCGGTCAGATATCGAGATACGCGCTCGGCTCGCGACGTTATCGGTTACCCACAGTCGCGAGAAGCTTACTCGCTTTAATCTCTATATTTCTCTTCTCTTTTTCCACCTACCATCGCTCCTCCCCTTTTTCTGCCGCTTTATGACGCGACTAAATCATACCCCACGCGTTATAATTATTATACGACACCGAGTCGCGTTGGAATATAACTAAAAAATATACGTTGGTTGTTCTTGTTTTTTAGTCGTGCTTTCGTATTTCCCTTGATTCTATCTGTACCCCCTCCAGCCCTTTTTTTCGAATTCGATTTCGTCGGTATCAGGAATTTCATTTACGGTGAGCTGTGGATATACGGGAAAAATATGAGGGACAGAGCGAAGGAACGCGAACGATCATTCCTCTTTCCCCCTAGCCTTCCCCTACTTTTTCTCATCTCTCTCTCTCTCTCTCTCTCTTCTGTTCGTCTATGTCTCCTCTCTCAGCCTATCTCTTCGGTGGCACGAAACTTCCGGATAGAACCCGTCGATAGAGACAGACCACACCATTAAGCGTCGTGATACGCCGTACAAATCACGTCGATCCACGATTTATGATCCGCTCATCCCCTCGGCGTATCACGCGTTATCGCCACCGACTGCCACCGTGCGCTCGAAACGATATTCCTGCATGAGAACGCTCCGTTTCAACGGCATCGAAATACATGGCCCTTCTGCCGGCGGTGCACCGACGGTAACTGCGTATCGCGAACACTCGAAACGCATCGTGATCCACGTATACGAGACTCTCTTGCTCTAATGTATATTAAAATTTTCCTCCGGGCATAAATCCAGAATTTAATCCTTTAATAGCACAATTAACGCGATACTCGTGAATTCATCGAATAACAGACGTTTTCCTGCCCGCAACGCCACTTTCGCGAGATTCGATATTCGCGTTTATCGAGTCAAATTGAAAAGCCCCCTTCACACTTTTCTTTTCCAATCTTCCAACGATCATAATCGATCTCTCTCTTGCGTCATAAACTAAAGGTGCTTGATCATTGGTTCGCGCTTTTTCAAAGGGAGCTTCGGAACGTAATTTGCTTTTTATTATTCATCGTTCCCGATCCTCCAAGAAAACCCATCCGTCCTCGTTTCCCCGAAATCGCGTTTTCTTTTCTCCCATTCGACGTTTCTCGCGATAAACTTTTAGCACGGATCACAAGACATCGACTTTACGAAACGATCGAACGAACGAACGACGTTGGACCGGCGGCGAGTTCGAGGATTTTCTGAAAGTACAGAAATCGTGCCGATAAATTGAGAAAAGCTCTACAGTTTTCGCGCGTTCATTCTCCTGCTTGGAAAGTTCTCTTCCACGATAGCTACGAGCTCGTTTCGACGCTCACCAAGAACGTAAATCAAAAGTCGTCGTTGCGAGAATTTACGTTCCGCCGGATTCCAACGTCGTCCGTTTCCATTCCGAGCGCGTTAGTCGTCGTGGCTCGACCGCGTCCGACATTCAACGATTCCTTATTTTTAGTCTCTCAGATTCTCAGCTCTCTTCTTTATTCTTTATTAATGTCAGGAGTGCCGACGGTGTACTACCACGGAACCGGAAGTGAGAATGCAGGCCGCGCATATACGGAGACGGCGATACAACACGTCCAACGGACTGCACTGCGGAAGAAATGTATGAAGTCGAACATATTCACTTCGCTTGATAGACGCACTTGGGGAGAGAGAGAAATTTATATACCAATACCTTACATACGTATTCACATATATATATATTTATATAGAATATTATTCATACATAGAACGTAGAGAGATAGAAACTCGTACACAAATCGTTACTCTTATTCTCTCTTGTTTCCGCATCTCTCATCGTCATCATCTCTTTCTCTTAATCATCAGCGCGATCACGCTCCATCAAATTTCCGGCAATAGAGAGTAAGAGAGAGAGAGAGACAGTTCGCGTGTTCCACCGATTGTTCTGTGCTACTTGCTCATCGATTCTCCTCTTGAAAATCTTGCACGGTTCGCATCGCTCATCGCGATTCATACATTTCTGCCTTCGTCGGTCCCTCGCGGAAAATGCATATTAGCGGCGGAGTGCATTTCGATGCACCGAGTGCTACTCGAGGGAATAGAACGGCGGCCGGCCGGCGCTCGATGGATCGATATCCATAGGTTTATTATGCCCTGGCAAATATTTCGCTGGCAGTCCGATGCACTCGAGATGTGGAAGCCCGTTTTCTCTCTCTTTCGCGATAGACCGGACGCAGAAACTCGGGATGCCGGCTAGATGAAATAACGCGCGAGTGGCTGATACGAGACGCGACAATTACTTTAGAGTCACGTTCCCTGAAACGAAGAGAGTCACGTATCGAGACTCGTTTCTTCGTCGCAACGATCATCCTCTGAGATCAGGGTGTAAAAGGGGGGAAGTCGGCAAATGACGAAGCAACACATCGGAAAGATCACGAGAGACTACACTACGCTTCTTTCTCGTGTTCTTCTTTCCTACGTTCGTAATTCCTTTTTCGTTGTTGCGTTCTTTTTTTATTAAAAAAGACGAAGGAAGCGCCGACGAGAGTCGGTAATGAATGAAAAAAGAGAAAAAAGATGGAAAAGAAGAAGAGAAAAAAAAGAAAAGACAAAAAGTGTATAACGAAGCATCTTACTCCGTAACGAGTTTCAAGTACGGAACAGTTGTGATCAGAGTTTTATGTTTCAGTGGATCTTACCAACGGACAGCTCACCCCCAACAACAACACGCCCTTGCTCACGCAAGCTCTTTCTGGTACGTTTACAACTTCTCCTTCCTTCTTTCTTTCTTTCTCTCTATATATTTCTCTTTAAAGCTTTTCGATCCTACGCTTCCTCTAATTTTTCTCTTCTAAGTGTTCTCTTTTATCTTTACTGAACGTAGAGCGAAATGTACGCTCTTTAGGAAACTACCGAAAGAATCGACGACTTTTCATCATTATTTTCCTAGAAACTACTGCTATTGATATTATAACTCTTTTGATTTTCACGACGATATATCGTCTAATTTCTCACGGTCGAAATCCTGTGTCTTTCCGCGATTCATCATCCACGAAGACTTCTCGGTGACGGTATGGCCATGACAGAGAGAAGGAGAAGGCGGAGTAAGAAGGAAAAAAGGGGTGATGGGAGGAAAAGCGTCGCACATGTGGGGCGCCGTGATGCCGGCAGCGAAATACGCCGGCTTCTCTCTTCCTTTTTTCTATTTTTTTTTTAGTCTCTCTCTCTCTCTCTCCTCGTCCACCCCCACCTACTTCGGTTCTCTTTCCTATCCAGCTTGGAATCCGAGGCCGAGCCACCGCCTGCCACCACCGTCGTGCCGTCCGCAATCTCCTCTCAAATAAATCAAACTTTTGAATCGCGTCCCTCCTACCATCCTCTTCCCTCTCTCTCTCCATCTCTCTTTCTCCTGAACCCATTCCGCATTCGCCTACCATCGTCCTGCTCCGCTAGAAAACTTTGTAACCGGCCGCTATTGTCAAGAGTTTAAAAGCTGAATGGGTTTTTAGATTGTGCGCCCAGCGCTTTCGGTTTGTCATACTCTTCTGCTTTCTTCTCCTTCCGCCAGGACGTACCTTTCCTCTATCTTTCTCTCTCGCTCGTTCGCTCGCGAGTTTCGAATTCTTCGCGCGGTTCCTCGTACTTTCACCCCATACCCTCTACCCCCCCCCCTTCATAGTCATGACTTTTTCTTCTTTCTTCTTTACCTTCCTTTTTCATCGCTCGACCCCACTCCACTCTTCTCAGCGAACCCACATCGTCTGCCATCGTAAATCCAAAAGTATGAGTATCATCGTTGAACGCTTAAAGCTCACGCTTGGTGCGTCGGGACGTAGTTGATACCTAGTGAAACGATAATGGTTATCATCGATATCTTAGAGCTTCTTTCTTTCTTCTTCTTCTTCTTCTTTATCCATTGTCAGAAGTCAACATCGAGATCGTCGGAGATGGGAAGAAACGAGTTTTCTCGAAGAACTTGCGATTTTTCTGTAAAATTCCCGAATGAGTTCACGATCCCTTTTCGTTTCTTGCAACACGAGAATATCATTGTACTTCTGAAAGCCATGTAACCATCCCCCACGAAAGATTATACTACTTTTCCATAGTTTCTTCCTTCTCACCTTTTCCTTCTACCTTTTCTCCCTTTCTCTGTTTTTGTGTTTCCCGAACGCGGCGAGGCCTCTCACTCCCGTTACGCCCTTTGGGATATCCAAGGAGAAAAACTTTTTTCTTTTTCCCTTCGCCACGAAGAAAGAGACGGAATACTTTCTTTCCATTTCTCCCAAGCATGGTTTTCTTTGATGTAACATCACTAACGCGCTGCCGAAAGTTCGCCAACCGTTTACACGCACCGTCGATCGAGCACAATCGATGCTGTGAGAAACGACTCTGTGTATTTCCCCGTTCTACGTTGCACGCGAAAGATGCACGCACGTTGTAAAGCGAGAAGAAAAAACGAGAGAAAAGTAACTGGAAAAGAATACCTCTCGAAATATCGAGGAGAGATAGTCATCCTTTCGAGCAACGTCCATCAAAATAACACGTCGCGTTGCAATTAGAGGAGAGAGATAGAATATATTGAAACGTGCTAGAGAAAAAAAAAGGGGCTGCTCTTTTTTTTCCTTCTCTCGCCGCGGGACATATCGCTCGTGCTTTTATCCATATATCGCGTGGTGTAAAAACGTCCAGACGAATTGGTTTTTATTATAAACGTCCGCGACACTTTTTTTTGCTCTGACTGTTTATCGAAACTGGGACGGGTGTGATTACGACATTTTGTTTATTCGTTACATGTATTATATTAGTCAAAGTTTCGATTGTTTGAAAAGCTCGTAACGATTTTAAACAGATATCGCAATATCATTCCCATACCTATAATAAATTTCTATCAGTAAATCCAATAAAATGTAAATTGGAAAATCGTTAAGAAAATGTAGAAGGCAACAAAGGTCTGACGCAAACATTTCTATTTGAAAAGCTCGTAACGATTTTAAATAGATATCGCAATACCATTCCCAATTTCTATCAGTAAACGCAATAAAATGTTTCTCCTAAATTGGAAAATCGTTAACCCTTTGCCGTACTTTGATGAAACTGACTGGTGATAACAATTTTGGGTCAAATATAAATATGATTATTACATTTCTTCTGACGAAGACTATACTATAGTTTTTTAAGAGTTTATTTATACTCCATTATTTAATCATTATTTACAAAAGTCCCTTTGTTTTATTCTGACTCGTTTTGCGAGCATCTCTGTACATTATATTGGCCCGGATTTATCTAAAATAATACATCAAGGGGTTAACCTTTAACTGTGGACACTTTTCAGTAACCATAAATGAAATTAATGAAAAAGCTTTTAAAGTGGATTAAACGAAAAGATTATAAGTAGAATTAATCAACTTTTATTCATCAATCGCTGGGGGAACACAGAAGTATTTGATTCTCGAAAATCAGAAAAAAAACAGAGTATCTGTGAGACCTAGTGTCCACACTTAAAGAACACTTAAGAACATTTATTAGCATAAAATAGGTGTAGAAAATTATGAAAGTAGAATAGATGAAATAGAAGGGTAAGGAGAAAAAAGGGGGATGTAGAAGGGAGCGAAGGACTGAAGGGGGCGTTCGTTGCAGTGATGAACAACTACCAAGCCGCAGCACAGGCCGGATTCCCGCCAGCGTCGCCTCACGGGGCTGGTGGCCATGGTGGGCCTCAGGGTCGATCCTTTCCTGCTGCCAACTCGCCTGGTCCGATCGACATGTACAGTTCGAGCGCCGCAGCCGCAGCAGCAGCCGCAGCCGCGGATTCCGCAGTAGCCAGCTACGTCCAGGCCGCAGCTAGCCCGCAGCCTCCAACGACCGCGTTCCCCGCGATCGCTGTCTCCCGTGCCCCGCTCAACTACAGTCCCGTAAGTCCCAGCTTCTTCGGAAGAGCACCAGTCTTTTATTTTACATCGTCTCCCTTTCTTCCTTGCGTTCTCTTTCGCACGTGATCTGGAGTCTTCATTATTTTATACGAAAATATATTTTTTGGCTTTTTTTTTATTCCTGTGTCATTTTGATGAGTAATAATAGTTAATAATATCGTTGCAAAAGTTACACGGTTTGTGAAATTACATTTGAAACGTTTATAAATAACGTGTGTCGATATTATTTCGAGAATATGACCATCTGTCGTAAAAAGTGTGAAATATCGCATAAATCAAAGTCTTCCATATCGTTATTCGGAACAAAATTAGATTGCCGTACATGGGTTTATGTAAAATCGGTCCAGCAGTCAACGTGTTAAATGATAGGAGAGATTGATGTTTTAACAATGTCTCGTTTTCCCAGTTTAAATTCGACACGAAACGATTTTTTGACGAGGTCAAATGTTCTTTCGTTTTATTTTTGTTAATCTCCGGATCATCGGCAGGAAGTGCTTTTTCTTCTTTAATATCGGATATAAGATCGATCCGGGGGAATCCTCCTTCGCGTAGAATCTGTTTCCGCTTCTACGCACCAAACGATTCAAGCAGCAGAACGGTTTACTCGAGGTAGACGTAGCGGAACGCTTTGGCCGTAAAAAAAATGAAAAAAATATCGTAGAATGCAGATTCTATGGGAGATCGATTCCTTCCGATACGATCCATATTATAGGAAATGAAATTTTTTCTTAGGCTTCATTACAGAGTTCTTTTCATAAAATAGATTCATTTTTATCTCGCTTAGGGGGATTACTTTAATCGATCCTTTCAAAAGTGCATGACGCGTAAAGTAGCAAACTGGAAGTTGATTTCGTTAAATACGTTAGATTCCAATTATTTTGCAACGATGTATTCTTTTTTTTTACGGGGAACGTAAAGTACCACGGTATCGCGGCTTTTCTCTCTCGCGATAAAAAAGACGTAGCAACGTTCGTATTAGCTTATCTACGCTTATCCAAGGCGTCCTATATCCGGCAACACACTCTTCCGGAAAAGCCTTTCCCTAAGCGTGCGAATAAACGTAAAGGAGCGTCCAAAGGAAAGAAAGGGATTCGTTCTTATCGGGGAATCTAGCTGAACCAACCCTCGATCGTCCTCTACTCGAGTCGAACTACTTTCATCCACGAAAGCGCGTTAACTCCGAAAAGAACGAACGTGACAAGCCCCGTCCATTGTATAGTTCGCTTTTTGAAAAATAATTTGTCGATAGAAAAAGTAATACCGAAAAAGGGAACGACAGCTCGGTCAATCATAAAAATTGTGCCACTGCGGGAAAAAGCGATAGAGCATAAAAAAGAGCACGTAATTGATTTCCCATCTATTTTTTTTTTTCTTTTCCGTCCACGAGAATACCAGTGAGTATAAGTTTTTTTTACACTAATTGCACTAACAGCATCCGAAACTTAACAAGATGCTATCTTTAATCTCCCCCCTGCCCCCCAAATATGATTGTCTATTATTCGACGATCTCACAACGTATGACGTAACGGATAGAAAGAGTTGAAAAGAGTATTAAAGAAAATCACGCCTTCTCTCCTGTTTCAGGGACCTCTGATACCAGCGGCGTTCACTAATGGCTACCATTGAGCCTCGTTAAGACCTAACAACAGGTACGCTTCTTCTGTATCATCTACAGTTCCACCGACTGCAAGTCCTTGTCCAAGTAAAACTTTAGAAAAAGTACATCCTTACACCTTAGACCTTCCATTTTCCCGATAGACACGAGAATGATATAAAACGGAGAAACCGTTCATTATATATCACTCGACCGATCATCCTCATAATCGTGAAAAAACCCAACGACTAGAACAACGATAACAGATCCTCGTAATAAAAAAAACAAATCAATCGAACATAATTTTTTTCTCATCAGGATGGACGAGAGGGCAGAGCGCAGCACGGTCGACTGACGGCACAACGAGCACTGTAGTAGAAGAAGAAGCGGAAGAAGAAGAGGACGCCTTGGGAAGGGACTGATCACGGTTGACGATCTCTCGACGAATCTAAAAAAACAAATAAAGGACGCGACTACGACGGACGTGAGAGGGCTGAAAGTTAGGTGAGAAAAGGAGGCAAAGGTCGATGGTTTCCAGTCAGACGAGACTTCGAGCTTCCGGATATGACCAGTCGAGCGTAGCAGCTAGCGCCACCCACCCCCGACCATCCTCCCAACACCCCCGGATGAAAGCGTCGCTGCGGTAAGAAGAGCACCCCGGGGGCAACGACATCGAAAAGAAAGCTCGCGTGAGAGGAGAAGGGTGGGAGGGAGGGAGAGGAAAGCGCGTGAGAGAATGAGAGAGAGAGAGAGAGGTAGATAGGGGTTTGGTGCATGCTGTGGAGAAGGAAAAAGACGGAAGCTAGGGGGTAAAAGGTGCGGACGTCCAGAGGAGGAGATCAGAACGCGGATAAACAGGAAAGGAACGTGCGCGAGACGGAAACCAAAAGAGAGAGAGAGAGAGAGAGTGAGAGCGAGAGGAAGAGTGATTGAGGAAAAAGCGAGAGAGTTTGAAAAAAAAAAAAAAACGATAACCTACGACACGAGCTGTACGACATGAAACACACAGGCTAGCTTTGGCCGAAACTGCGTATTGACGCCAGCCCGTTCACCGACATTAATAACAAAAAAAAATAATAATATAATAATAATAATGAATTAAATTAATATTATTAAAAGCTAAATAATTAAGCGATTAAGTCTAGAATATATAAATACTATATATATATATATATAAATATATATATAAATATAAATATATATATAAAAATATATATATAAAATAATTGATAATTATTAGACGATAACGTATGAATTCTTAGAGTTTAAGGCGAACGAAGGCGGGGAGAGATACCAACTCACACGTACGAATATATTATTAATAATAATTAATTATTATACATATACACAGACACACACAAGAACAGAAAAAAAAAAAAAAGTTACACAAAAACACAGATAAATCTCGCTTGGAGAGAGAAACACACGTATACACGATTAATATGGTGATTATAACGTTTGATAGGGTAGCGGCGCGCGGCGGTGCGGCCGCGCTCGCGATTAATATACATATGCATATGTAAGTGTGTGTTGGCGCGCATAGAATACACTCACACAAACATGTACACGCGTCTATATATACATATATATGATACATACACACGGAGAAACACACACACACGCATGGACCCTTATATATACCCGTGCACACAAAAGGAAGAAAGAGAGACGCGCGCGCGCGCGCGCGTTCGCACCCGGGAAGAGCCTCTTTTTCTGGGTTTTTGAGTTTTAGGTCGGACGAAAGAGATGAGTGGGGGTAAAGAAAAGGGCAAAAAAAAAAGGAATTGGAGTACGGTCGAGAGAACCAGACGACACCGCCGCAACGAAGGTTGCGCGGTATTAGTGGTAGTAGCGATGGTGGTGATGGCGACTGCGAAACTGTGGTGGTAGTTGTGTAGTAGCGATAGAGAAAACGAGGGTGCACCTAGGAGGGTGTGGTTCGGGGGAAAGAGAAGGGTGATACCTACCGAGTAGAGCGAGAGGAAGACCGAGTCTTCGTTCTTTTCCTTTGTTTCCATCGTCCACGAGCTGCTTCTCCTCGCCTGCTCTTTGCCGCTTCAATGGCGGAATGGCACTTCTCTTGCCCCCGACTTCCTCCTTCTACTCGTCGAGACTCTCCTCCCTTTTCCCGGGTGTGCAACGTGCACAAGATGGAGAATAAAAGTACGGAGAAAGAGAGAATCAGTGTGAGAGAGTGTGTATGCGTGTGCATGCATACACGTTTCATGCATGCATGGAGAAAATGAGCGAGCCACCGCGAGTCACGCGAATGAAACGACATCTTCGAATGTTAATTCGAATTCAAGGAGGAAATAGGAAACTGTCGTAATCGCGTGTGTGCGTGTTCCATTATGTCTGACGAGAGTGAAAGAGGGTAAAAGAAAGGGAACGACGTTAAACGAATCGGTATCGTAACGTATCGCTCGTCTCTGCGCCCGGCCCATACGTTACCGTCGAAATTCTGGCCTCAAGCGAACGCCGAACGATCACCCGGGGTTAACTCTTTAAAAAATAACCCGGTCGTTCCGCGCGTATCCGATCAATTACATTGCACTAAACTTTCGTACGTGTTACGCGAATTATTGTATCATCTAAATACCATAACGATATATATAAATAATACTATATATATATAAATATTATATAAATATTATATATTACACGAAAACCTTTTAAAACGAAAAAGGGAAGCGAGAGTATGAGGGATAGCGAGCGAAATTTTGTCGACGTGCGCACGCGCTCGACGAATAAACGCGAACACATACACACCCACACACACATATACACGTACCGAGAAACAGATATACTATTCTGAGTATTCGGTTAAGATTTAACCGAACGAACGTTTAGTAAAATGGGAAGGAGATTAATTAAATGAAGAATACGTTGAAGAAATGTATAAGCAACGCGCAGTACGTATATTCGTATACGCGAATATGTAGACGCGTATACGTGTATATGCAATGCGCACACAAATTATATATCGTTCGTCCGCAATGTACAGAGCATTAGTCAATGGCGTTGGTACGCTGATTTAATTGAATGATAAGATTTAAAAAAGAGAGAGAGAGAGAGATGTGTACCCTAACAAAATTTCGTGTGAGACTGACGGAGAAAGGAAGTACAAGAATGATAGAGTACGAGTGAAAGGAATGACAGAGAGGGAGAGAGAGAGTTTGATTGTGTCAATGAATGAGAGAGAAAGAATGAAGTGCTACATTTCTAGGACTACGCACACGGTCATCAATTAGCATCGCGATTAACCCGAAAATGCTTTAAAAAAGAAACAGACACGTACACACATTATAACGAAGGAAAGACAGAAACGTGAGAAGCAAAGAAAGAATTACGTAGGTATCTAGCCTTGAAATGCGAGGAAAAAGTATCATCGGACACCGAACAAACCTCACCTTACTTTCGAGCTTCGACGTGCCGATCGCGTTGAACTTTTCGATCGACCCCATCCCCCCCTCCCCCGACTAATCGCAATTAAAGATTCCTTTCTGCCGCGAGATACGCGAAGAACAAAGCAGAGAATTAGAAAGTTCGTTTTCCAACAAAGTTTTCATTCTACCAGCGACTCTCAACTTCTTCGATAATAACTCGACGGTAGAAATACCCTCGTCGTCGTACCTCTTTCACTTTCGTTTCAAGCTCTGGTCCTTACCATCATCGATTCATTTGGACGAGAAAAAAAAGAATGATCATCGGAAAGAATCGAGCGTGTGCCGCTTCGTCGATTGTCAAGCGAATGGCGGGAGAAAGAGAGAGATATTTGCAAAACTGTCTTGCGACGATTTACCAACGCGGATTATTAATAATTGTTATTCGAAAACACAGGGTAAAAATTAAGAAAAAAAAAGAAACGCAGATGCTTTTAGAACGGCGGCCATTTTGTTTTCTTGTGCACGGAAGTGCGCGCGTGCTACGAGAATGTCGGAATAAAAAACAAAAAAACATAAAAAAAAAAGAGAAATGAAAAGAAGAAGAAAAAGTGGAACGAGTCAATTCTTTCAAACGTTAGCAATACTTCAACGCGACCACGGGAGACAGGAACGAGGTGGATAATAGACAGAAAAAAAATAAAAAAATAAATAGAAAATATATCGCGGGTACTTTATTCTCCAATGATGAACACGTTCGCGTGTGAAAGGAGTTGAAGAAATTGAGGAAAGAAAAAAAGGTCGAGAAAGTGAAAGAGAATCTTTAGGTTGGTGAACAAAATGGTTGCTGACTCTGCCTGGTCAAGGATAAGTGGAATAAAAATAATATCGCGATCTTTATTAGAAAATCGAAGTCTCACGTTGATAGCAAAAAAGAACAATCGATAGAACGTGCAAAGACTTTGTCGTTCGTTCGATAATCGTTGTTGGATGAGGCACGTCGTTACCAAAGATGAGACTAGCCAAGTTACCTGTTTGACGAGAGACAGGAAAATAAAAATAATATAATATCGTCTTGGCGAGATGGAAAGAAGAAATCGATCACGATCGAGTTCTCGAAGGAAATTTCGAGAGGAAAAAAGAAAAATCACGTGTTCGCTTCGTAGGAACAATGTCAAATACGATAGGAATCAGAATGCCCGCGAGATCAAATTCGATACTTTGCAATTCTCGATCGACGGAGAAGAAGTGAGAATTATATACATATTATATACATACATATATATATAAAACGTGTATACATATTGAAAAACAAAGGGTCAAGATCAATTATTACATTAATCGGAAGGAGAAGAAGAGAAAAGTTCGGAGAGAGAGTGGGAGGAGAGAGAGATCGAAAATCTCTGTGAGCGAAAGACAAAAAAAAACTGTTTAGCGACGGAGGAAGTCAAGGAAATATGTGTGAGTGCAGTCCACGCGGTTTATATTTATAAATATGAAATAAATTAATATTGAAATATTACTATATCTACATTTAGTATATAAATATATACATATATAAATAAACATATTATATAAAAATGAAGAAAGAAGCAAGAAATATATTATGAATATATAAATATAAATGAATATATATATATACATATAAATATATATATATATATATATATATATATATAAAACGAATAAGGCGAGGAAATAAGAGAATTATAAAAAAATGAACAGAAATATTGAGACATTGTTTTATGCATTTGTATATATATAATTATTGATGTTTTAAAAGCTAATAATATTATTCTACTGTAATTTTTGAATTACCACCGATCGCGAAGGGAGAAAGGAAAGAATATAGAGGAAGGAAGGATGGAAAGAAGGACGTCGCAGAGCGGCAGGGACGAGCTCGACCCGAAAGGCTATTCGAATCATCAGCATTTTTTCAGTCCTTTTCTACAAGAGCAATTCGAGCGAAGAAGAGGAACGACGAGTGTGTGCCGGGAAAATGAAAAGCAGCATCGAACGACGTCGAATGCGACTCTGCCGTTTCTCGTGCTCCGCGCTGCACACGTATGTGTATATTGCCTATACACACACATGCGCATGTATACACATCTAGATAACAAAATAATTGAATTACCATAATCGAGGGATAATTACATACGGCGAGAAAGAGCAAGCAAGAGAGAGAGAATGTGTGTTTTAGTGAGAAAGTGAGAGAGAAAGAGAGTAAGATGTCACAAAAGGAAAATACGGGAAAGACGTTAATTAATAAATTAATTAAAAATAGTTAAACGTAATTACAATTTCTCGACCGAGTGCTGTAATATTTGCGAGGTCAGAATTTTTCAAACAAATATGACATATATAGAAGAAATATAATAGATGCACGCGCACGCAGCACACACACACACACAAACATACAAATTGAGACACACATGCAATATACTATTGTGCGGCTACAGAAGAAAAAAAAACACACCGATAGATATCGTCTTATCGTAATCACCTGCGCGCCAAAAAACAGAGGGTACGAATGATTGACAAGCTTCTTTAAACGGATTAAATTCTAATCTCGATAGATCGAAGACTAAAACGTAAGCAACTTCTTGAGACGGTGATCCGACGATAGCTCGTCGTACCCGTCAATATATATTTTAGATTTCCGTTATCCATTCTTCCGCGACAAATTTTATATTGATTTATAACAATTTAAAGATAAGATAAATTTTGTTAAGTCTCGACAGCTTCCCTCTTTCTACTTTGAAAAAATAAAAAGATATTCCTTGCGTTCGCATAACCGGAAACGTCGCTCGTTCGTGCACTGGGTACGAATAAAAGAAGCAATATCGAGTAATAATTTAAATAATGAACGAACAAAAGAAGTCATTTTTGAAACTAACCTGACACATAATCGAAGGAGGGTATAAGAGTATTAACATAGATATTCGAGAATCGAATATAATAACTTTACCCATGACAGACATAGAATACTAATATTATATCTCAGAAAGACTCTAGAGAATATTATAATATCCATGTTGTTTAAGTAGTAACTATCTCCGCTTTGCCTAATCCAAAAAAAAAAAGAGAGAGAGATTTAAAGAAGACGAAGAAGTATAGAGAGAAGCAACTTTGCAAGGAAAAAAAGAAAAGAAATTCGTCCCCAAGCTCGACCCTCTTTCGTGATAAAACGCGACGTTATATACGCTGATCGCCGACGATTAAACAATAAAGAAGCGTTTGTAAGAAAGCTTAGAAAATTTAAGCGCGAAAGCATATGCCTAATTCGCTTGTTTACACACTAACACGAATACGAACACCACACATACACGAGAGCACGTCTCACATCGTTCCTTTGATCATATCCAGGCACACAGCCTCCGTAACCTCGACCGTCAAATAAAAACGAAACTTCCTTAGGATCGCTAGTTTAGCCGTGGTACTCGCGTCGCGATAATACGAAACCGCGAGCGCGCATTTCGTTCATCATCATCTCTTTTTTTTTTTTTTTCTTTTCTCCTCTTTCAGTTTCCTCAAATGAAAGCTGACAGATGCACACGGGTGCGGAGACGGCGACAGAATGGACGGGATTACGTCTCGTTCATGGTGCAGCCATCCTTTTTACCCGCGATGTAGTAATGGGTTTCGAGAGTGAGAGAGAATGAAAGTGAAACAGAAAGAGTGCGTGAAAGTGTGTGAAAGAGAGAGAGAGAGAACGGGAGGAAGAAGAATGAAAGAAAAGATACAAACGTGAACTCGAAGATGGAAAAAGGGGGTCCGTAGATAGATAGACAATTTTCGAAGCAAAACATTTTCAGCTCGGTCGTAGTTTAAAAGACCTTGCCGAAAATCATTCTTTCGACTTGCTCCGACGATCCTCGTAGAAACCGAACAGACTCGAGATTCGATCGATCGAACCTCCCAATTAAACCGTAACGCGATCTATCGTTCGAAATCTCGACTCGGTCCCTTCGATTCTCGAGATGAGACGTCTTGCAAGGGTTGTAATTCGTAGGAAAAGAAATCCTACCGTGAAGACTATTTGTTTCTTTTTTCCTTTGAAAACGCGTGATGTTCTTATCTACGACACGCGCTTTTTTTTCTATCTTTTTTTGTTTTTTTTTTCGCTGTTGAGTTATGTTATTATATTGTATGTATTTTAATATTATTCAAATTATATTGTTTATCGCTATAATTACTATTATTTCTATTATCTCTGTCATAATGATTATTTGCGACATCTGTGATTATTGATTACTCACTTTTCGTCCGCACTCGAGATAACCATTTTTCCAGGGATACTTTACGTTAGTCCTTAACTTGAAAGAAAAGAAAAGGGAAGAGACAAGATATTTGTTCACTCGAGAAGCCCTCGATCGCTATAGGAAAGGCATAGTACCCCAAGAATTCGTTGGGCTCTGTGACACGAGACATATATATTCGATCTTCGCTTAAATGAAGGAAACTGCATTGTACAAATCATGGGAGATGATCACCCTTCGGTGACGGGAGAAGATTAAAAAATCTTTGTCTAACTTTAGCTTGTACGTTAAATTAATGGATAAATCATCGGAGCCTTCCGATTTTGCGGGTGGACGGGGGGAGGGGGTGGGGTGGAGAACACACACGCATACATGAGGATACATTTAATTTAAAAAAAGATATAACCCTAAGACGATATGTATATACATTATATATATATATATACATCACGCAAGAAAAAAAGTCACACACACACCCACACAATGATACATGCCATATTATGCGTATGTAATAATGTGTAATTTAACACGTACACGCGTTCAGATGCGCACTTACGTGCAGTCAGCAAACTGTTAAATATTCTTCCTGCGTAAACGAGAAAAAAATGATTAAAAAAAAAAAGAGATAAAGAGCAACGTGCAACAAAAGAGCTCCGGCACTCTCTTCTAACCGTCGTACAGTAACGCTAATTAATAGCATCGTATTTCGATTGAATTATCGATTTATCTTTAGGAATCATTTTTATCGGATCGGGTTTATCGTCATGGTGCGCCAACGGTGAAATAACTCTTGACCGTTCGGGGTGCAACGTGACGAGAAACGTGTCCGTCGAGAATTTCGTTGCTTCTTTCGAACAGAGAGCACGTTTAGATTTTAAAAAAAGAAAACGTTTTTCCGATAAGCTTTTCTCTTATTCAACGTGATAATGATCCACGCTAACGTTTGACACTCCGAACCTTTTTCTCCGACGAGGCAATATATCTATCTCTCTTCGGATCTGTACGTAGAAAAAAATTACGCGATCGTAGTAAGTCGAATGAAATGTGTCCGATGATAAGCTCGTATTTTTCAATGATCGAATCTCTCAGGATAGGTTCATAGGTCGATATTATGTTTTTTCCGTGTCGGTACGGTTCAAATTTTTACGGATAAAGAAAATCGTAGGCTGTTCTATGTATGTCGATATTCATTACACCGATGCGTTACGACTACGACGAAAATATATAAATATATATATATATATATATACATATAAAATGAAAAAAATAGAACATTGTTCTAAGTTATTCGTTCGTATAAAACCAACCAAACGGAGAGAATACACAATTTATATCAATAATAATCGCGCAAGATTTCGTCTCCTCGCTCTTCAGTGCTTTTTCAAGATAAATGTGTTCGTCAAAATAATAATCCGCACTGAGATTATATGCTATATACCTATCGTATCGTCAAAAGAGGAAGAAATAAAATTAAAAAATGGAGGGTACCTTCGCTCGTCCCCGAATCGAAAAAAAAAAAAGTAATAGCAGAATTAATATGCGTGAGATGCGACTGGTCTAATCAAACGTCGTTAAAACCATAAACAAAGAGCGCTTTGTATCGTAATTTCTTTTTTATAAAATCTGTCTAAACGATGTAACATAATTTTTATACATATATGTGACCCACGTGCGCGCAATGCATTTTACATATATGTATATGTTCGATACGCAATAGCACGAGTTTTTTCTCGAGTTCTGAATTAGAAGTTAAGATTAAATACTAACCAAAAAACAAGCAAACTCCGGCTCTAATGAAGTTACAGCGTACGAGAGCAATTGTTATGTTAATAAAGACTGTTTCGCGAAATATTTTACGCTTCTCAAACGTCAACCTTCTAACGAATGATTTTTCCTCTCGGTTTTCTTCACCGGGATAGGATATATATATATGTATATTTCTTTCTCGTTCACTTACAAATTAACATATCAGAGATGATCTACGAGATGTAAAAATCGTTTAACATTTTAGCAGTACGTCGACGATGATTAAAAAAAAAAAAAGGTTCGCTTGACGATTAGATAGTTATTGTTAACGAAAGCATGTCAAACATGATCCTTCGCGATTTCTTATGTTATATATTATATGTTGGTTTCTGGAACACACAGGGCATTTTCTCGTTTTAATCGACAGTGTGCGCTATCTCCTAAGATGAGAAAGATATGAAATTCCTTTCGGGCAGTAAATTTGACAGGGATAGAGAGTTAATACGGTAATAAAAAATGGGGGGGGGAGTAAGCGACGAAACGCAAAATCGCGTTTTTTGTTTCTATCTTGTGTCCCATCGAAATTATCGAATTTTGTACTTAGAAAATTAAATTAAGTTCTTCGATCGTTCGAAACAATATTTTCGTTTCCTGATAAGTCTTTTTTTAGAACGGAGAAACACGTTACAACAACTGTTTTTGATCTGTGATTTTCATACGATAGAAAAGTGAAATAGGAAAGAAAATATATGATATCAGTTCCACCGATGTAACGATATTCTCCGAGTCTCATGTTACCTTGTCTAATTTAAGTTCATCCAGTGTAATAACATCGTGAATATTCGAACGCGAACACTCATTAGGAGGACATTTAACTAGAATTCGTTAAGCTTGTCACGTTCACATTGCATTAGCATTGATTACGAGATTCCGCGTAAGAAGAAGAGTGGGAGTCGCGGCGTAGAGTGAAAATTTCGAAACACACAGCTCTACACACACACACGTACACACAGAGACATACACGCCTGATAAGTAAAATAAAAAAAAAAAAATAATAAAATATCGTTAATCAACGAAGACTCGAAAGTCTCGTTTTCAAGCGTGGCTTCGTATCTCCATTATCTGTGGAAATACTGTACCATATATACATATATACATATATATACATATTTGTTAAAGTGGATCATTCCTCCGGTAATTATTTGTGCTGTTACCAGATTTGAAGAGAGCACGGACAAACATATGGCACAAACACACTGACATATTGATACACGAGCACAGCTTCAAGTTATTCTGATTCCGTAGAGCAAACCCGAGAAGTTTAAATCTCGATACACACGTAATGCAAATGGTCAGGCGTAAAAAGCAAAAAAAAAGAGTTAATAAGAAAAATATGATAATAAGATGATGTTAATCTAGGCAGAGCCACATAAAACGATGATGAGAGAATTTTTTTTATAATTTGCAAAAACTCGACGAATGGAGCAGTATTATAATTATACTTTGTACAGAATATATTCGTGGGAGGATACTTTTAACGCGATGTGTTTGGTAACGTTACGAGTTCCGTTAGCTTTTTGTTCGATCTTTCCCTTTTTGAAAACAAAAAAATGATAAAACAAATGTGTAATTTCAGAACACCAATATTATATCAAAGTGGCCGAACATTTTGTATACAATCTACGCTATGGATTCCGGGACTCTTAATCTCGTCATTCACATCGACAATTAAGGGTAGGAAGACGAGGGCCCGCGTTTTTAGTGGATCGACAATAGATGGTTAACAAAAAAAGGGGGGGAAAAACAAATTTTTGATATTTTCTACGATGGCTCGCAAGGTAATGAGTAAAAAAAAAAAAAGAGAGAAAAGAAAGAAAAGCAAAAGAAAAGACGAGAAGAGAGAAAATGTTACAAGGCGAAAATGTTCGAGGAAAAAGCGAATGAAAGCTCGGCGTTATGACACCGCTTGCAATGAGGAAACTTGCAATATAACAAGCAATAAATAAGTCACTTTTAATTCCATGTATATTAAACAATTATGTGGATGCTTAACGAGATTTATTGAATTAAACAAGCAAGCCAAGAAATAAGATGAAATACCAATTTTACATATTCTTACTAATCGTAAACAATTACAATACGTATAGCGACATACTAAATTATACGATTATGTATCGATTTAAAGGAACAAAAAAAAATGATAAATAATTATAAACGCCTGTGAGCGAGCAAGCGAGCAGACGGTAATCTAATCTACGTAAGTACGTAAAAGTTTCAATTTTACACTACCGATAATAATGATATAACGATAAGGAATATATAAGATATATGATGATTTATAATAATTATAACGTTGTACAGAATATTTATGAAAGGTTTGCTGCTGGCAAAAGAGTCGCGCGTTCCCGCGTTCTTTGCGATAACGTCAAAAAAAAGAAGATAACTAACTAACTAAATAAATAAATAAATAAATAAAAGGAAACCGTGCGCGCGCTCGTCGAAAGGATATAAATCATTGATCTTTAGCGATTGATACCCTATATTCGAGAGATCGAGAATAATTGAAAAGTGCAGAGTACGCGGGAGAGACGGCGCGCGGCTCTCTATCCAAAAGCGGCCAAACTATAATGAATGTTTTGTAAGATAAAGGAGAACGATCGCAGAGGATATTACTGAGATCGCGTTCGGGAGAAATGTATAGTCGATCCTTTCGAGATATTTCGAATTAATTCGACGACGCCTTTCTCAAAAAGAATTGGGGAGACGCAGCTCTTTCTTTCCCGCGAAATACTAGAGCGTTGCGAATAGAAAAACGCCATTAATGGCCCTGAGATTATAATATGGGAAACGAGTATGTAGGAACAAAAGATAAAAAAAAAAGTGAGATATTTACGCGCCGCGTGTGGTACGGCGAGGTCAAGGGCCGATAATCTAATTAATTGTGTATGTATACAGACAAAAATAAATATAATATTGCGATTATAAATATTAAACTAATAAAGAATAACAATATTGTACCCCTCTGTACATATAAATATATATTATAATACGATGATTATTACTATATGATTTATTATAAATATGTATATGCATGTATATGTTACACGCATATATACGTGTATATACATAAATATAAAATATATCTCATGAATTCGCATGATTACGTTCATTATTGTTTACTTACTATTATTATTATTATTATCATTATTATTATTAATTATCATCATCATTAAACGATTATTACCGCGACGAGGATGACGACGATGATGATGACGACAAATATTGCGAGTAATCATTATCGTTACGATTACGACGTTTGTCTTTACTCTTTATTGTAATTGCCATTCTTATTTTAACTGGTATTATTATTATTATTATTATTATTATTATTATTATTATTATTATTATTATTGTCATTGTTATTGTTATTATTATTATATTATTATTATAACATCATCATCATCTTCATCATCATTATTATTGCTATTATTATTGTCATCATTATCATCACCATCATCATCATTATTATTATTATTACTATGATAATATTAATATATAAGAGAAGGTTCACAACGTGCCGTGTGTATGTGGGAATAAAATATATAATATAATGGACATTGTTCAATTCAATTTATCGTGTCTGTTCTTTATTTCTTATCCTCTCTCTAGTAGCTATAATAAAAAAGTTATCGGGTTTCGATTTTCATGATTATTTATTAAACTCGCTTATTTTTACAATTTTACTTTTATAGATCGAGTAGAAACGAAGTATAAACACAGACGAGATATAAGACTAGACCGGACGATCCCATACAATGGGATGTCTTATCCCATATACTGAAATACCGATCGTGCGAAAAAACAGACGTTATCTTACGCCCTCTACGAAAGCGAGCGGCGAGTTTAGGAACCATATTCAACCGAATAATCGAAGTCGGTAATGTCAATATGTAGATAAAAAAAGATCTCTCGCGAAAAACGCGGATCTCATACTCCCACTAAATATCCACACAAGTCTATGTAGTAGATCAACGAAAGAGTGACGCGTTTATTGAGGTATGTATGTATATGTGTAATTGATTCTGTAAGGAAGAAATTTTTTCTTAGATCGCAGGTCACATCTTAACAAGCGAGACGATATATAGCATTAGAACGATACACGTCATGAACACTTTAGCCCAGTCAAATTAGCATTTTGATTAGAAAAAAATTCGCATAGAGCTGAAAATTGGCGCAGGTCTTAAATACACTATTACAAATGAAATATCAAAGTCCCAACGAATTCCACCTCTACTACAAATTTAATTCGAAGTCAAAGGTAAAAAATATCGGTTTTTCGCATATCTCACTTAAACGGTAAGTGTTATTGTAAAAATAGGTGAGACAGAAGTTGCAGATCAACCAATCGTCTACAAAAATTGTTCAGATACCTTTTTATCGTCCGAATCACTATTCCTAAGATATCGCGATTTCAGACAGGCGACAAGGCGACTCAATTCTTGACGAATACATACGCGCAACTCAAAACGCCATAACGAGCGAACTAATGCTGATCGACAAAGGTCCGTTTAACAGTGTCTTTGTCCATCAAAGTTATCGCTTGGAGTATGGGTCGTTTGCAAGATAAAAAGTTCTGCAACTACCGAAACAGTCATCCTATCGGAACGCGACTTGCAAATTCGTAAAGAAGAGACATTCCTCTTTCGAACGAGCGTTTAAACGAGCAAAGTCGAAATTCATCGATTTTTGAGAAAAATCCTGATGTATAGCCTTCGATATTTTTTGGGCCAAAGTGGATACCAACGCCAACTTGGATGTTTCATGGCTCATTTTAAAGAACAAAGCATCGAGAATACTATCCCGTTGCCCGTTCGTCGATATTGCAGCGGAGTGATGAGATATAAATTTTTTAAGTGTTGGAGTATGGTTCATTTTCAAGAGAAAAAGTGCAATAACTATTAAACCAGCCATCATATCGAAACCGCAGTGCCAGATTCGTAAATTAGAGACTTTCCTCTTTCGAACGAGCGTTTAAACGAGCAAAGTCGAAATTCATCGATTTTTGAGAAAAATCCTGATGTATAGCCTTCGATATTTTTTGGGCCAAAGTGGATACCAACGCCAACTTGGATGTTTCATGGCTCATTTTAAAGAACAAAGCATCGAGAATACTATCCCGTTGCCCGTTCGTCGATATTGCAGCGGAGTGATGAGATATAAATTTTTTAAGTGTTGGAGTATGGTTCATTTTCAAGAGAAAAAGTGCAATAACTATTAAACCAGCCATCATATCGAAACCGCAGTGCCAGATTCGTAAATTAGAGACTTTCCTCTTTCGAACGAGCGTTTAAACGAGCAAAGTCGAAATTCATCGATTTTTGAGAAAAATCCTGATGTATAGCCTTCGATATTTTTTGGGCCAAAGTGGATACCAACGCCAACTTGGATGTTTCATGGCTCATTTTAAAGAACAAAGCATCGAGAATACTATCCCGTTGCCCGTTCGTCGATATTGCAGCGGAGTGATGAGATATAAATTTTTTAAGTGTTGGAGTATGGTTCATTTTCAAGAGAAAAAGTGCAATAACTATTAAACCAGCCATCATATCGAAACCGCAGTGCCAGATTCGTAAATTAGAGACTTTCCTCTTTCGAACGAGCGTTTAAACGAGCAAAGTCGAAATTCATCGATTTTTGAGAAAAATCCTGATGTATAGCCTTCGATATTTTTTGGGCCAAAGTGGATACCAACGCCAACTTGGATGTTTCATGGCTCATTTTAAAGAACAAAGCATCGAGAATACTATCCCGTTGCCCGTTCGTCGATATTGCAGCGGAGTGATGAGATATAAATTTTTTAAGTGTTGGAGTATGGTTCATTTTCAAGAGAAAAAGTGCAATAACTAATAAACCAGCCATCATATCGAAACCGCAGTGCCAGATTCGTAAATTAGAGACTTTCCTCTTTCGAACGAGCGTTTAAACGAGCAAAGTCGAAATTCATCGATTTTTGCGAAAAATCCTGATGTATAGCCTTCGATATTTTTTGGGCCAAAGTGGATACCAACGCCAACTTGGATGTTTCATGGCTCATTTTAAAGAACAAAGCATCGAGAATACTATCCCGTTGCCCGTTCGTCGATATTGCAGCGGAGTGATGAGATATAAATTTTTTAAGTGTTGGAGTATGGTTCATTTTCAAGAGAAAAAGTGCAATAACTATTAAACCAGCCATCATATCGAAACCGCAGTGCCAGATTCGTAAATTAGAGACTTTCCTCTTTCGAACGAGCGTTTAAACGAGCAAAGTCGAAATTCATCGATTTTTGAGAAAAATCCTGATGTATAGCCTTCGATATTTTTTGGGCCAAAGTGGATACCAACGCCAACTTGGATGTTTTATGGCTCATTTTAAAGAACAAAGCATCGAGAATACTATCCCGTTGCCCGTTCGTCGATATTGCAGCGGAGTGATGAGATATAAATTTTTTAAGTGTTGGAGTATGGTTCATTTTCAAGAGAAAAAGTGCAATAACTATTAAACCAGCCATCATATCGAAACCGCAGTGCCAGATTCGTAAATTAGAGACTTTCCTCTTTCGAACGAGCGTTTAAACGAGCAAAGTCGAAATTCATCGATTTTTGAGAAAAATCCTGATGTATAGCCTTCGATATTTTTTGGGCCAAAGTGGATACCAACGCCAACTTGGATGTTTCATGGCTCATTTTAAAGAACAAAGCATCGAGAATACTATCCCGTTGCCCGTTCGTCGATATTGCAGCGGAGTGATGAGATATAAATTATTTAAGTGTTTGAGTATGGGTCATTTTCAAGAGAAAAAGTTTTCAAAAGAAATCAAATTGTAGATTGGAATATATAGATTAATTATATAACTGTAATATTATAATGTGAAATGTGTGAGTTTGTGAGAAGTATACTGGAGAAGAGCTAGTGCGTAGTTTTAATTTCGTTAAAGCGTGCAGATGAGAGCGTCTCGAATTCTTTATAAATATCTTTACAGTACTTTAATTTGTATACTTAATATTTTATAATATACTAAGTTTATTCATAATGTATTAGTATATTATATAAATGTAATATTATATAATTTAATTTATATTTTATATCATAATTTTAAGTATTTATATATTATATTAAGATATTATAAAAATTGTAATATTATACTGTGGAATGTGTGAGTGGGTGAGAAGTATACTGGAGAAGAGCTAGTGCGCGGTTTTAATTTCGTTAAAGCGTGCAGATGAGAGCGTCTCGAATTCTTTATAAATATCTTTACAGTACTTTAATTTGTATACTTAATATTTTATAATATACTAAGTTTATTCATAATGTATTAGTATGTTATATAAATGTAATATTATATAATTTAATTTATATTTTATATTATAATTTTAAGTATTTATATATTATATTAAGATATTATAAAAATTGTAATATTATACTTTAGTTGGTATACTTACAAATAGTATTTCTACTTATTGTTTATGAAATATATAAGTCGTCCTGTATAATTTATAAGTAATAAATGCGTATTTAGGCATAGTTACATACTGTGTATCATTCAATAAGAATTATTAATAAATATCAGTCAAACGAAATTACGAGTACTTAATGAAACACCACATCAAAATTCCATCATCCCTATTTTCCTCATGCGTTTAAAAAATTCCTACGACATCTTCTATAGTTACAAGTTTACCCCTTGTGTTCATTCAGTGAAAATTTCAAGTTTGTTAAACTCTTTAAAGAGTTTATCGATTTTATGGCACTTAGAAAAATCTTTTTCTGAAAACTGACGCCAATTTCTCGTCGGTAATGCATGCCAGCGCCATCTAACGGTCGATAGAGAAACCTTGTCGCAAATTTCCCGTCGGTAATGCATGCCAGCGCCATCTAGCGGTCGATTTCGGAACTTTCCGCTGGAGCTTCTTCGATCGACCGCTAGATGGCGCTGCTAAGACAGTGAAAAATCCGCCAGAGGGCGCTGGCATGCAGTTCCGACGAAAAATTTGCGATTTTCGTGAAAATTTTCGTCGGAATTGCATGCCAGCGCCCTCTGGCGGATTTTTCACTGTCTTAGCAGCGCCATCTAGCGGTCGATCGAGGAACCTTGCCGAAAATTTTCTCGTCGGTAATGTATGCTAGCGCCATCTAGCGGTCGATCGAGGAAGCTTCCGCGGAAGAAAAAAATCCGCTAGAGGGCGCTGGCATGCAATTCCGACGAAAAATTTGCGATTTTCGTGAAAATTTTCGTCGGAATTGCATGCCAGCGCCCTCTGGCGGATTTTTCACTGTCTTAGCAGCGCCATCTAGCGGTTGATCGAGGAAGCTCCAGCGGAAAGTTCCGAAATCGACCGCTAGATGGCGCTGGCATGCATTACCGACGAGAAATTTGCGACAAGGTTCCTCTATCGACCGCTAGATGGCGCTTTCATGCAACTCCAACAAGAAATTTTACCGTAAACTTGGATTTCTAACAGGAGAGCATCATATTTGAAGATGTGGAACGAGAAATGCAAATTTTCGCCAATGCTAATAAAATTAAACAACGGAGATTTCGTTTAATGACCGTAATACGAGAAGTTTGATCGAATAAGGAAATTGGACGTTGAATTCAGGGTTTTAATTAAAAATTCCAGTATTTATTTCAATGTAACTTGGTATTTATTCATATAAACTCTATATACATTTTTACATTTTTACAAATAGTAAGAAAATTTATAAAGTATGCAATAATTATAAGTTCAATACATCGGACGGACTTATATTACAATGTATAATAATTCTTATTGTTATAATGTATAATATTTCTTATTGTAAATTAATACGATACTTAACGTTTATCCTAATATACATAAAATAACTAATAACATATTATTATATTGCACTTTATACAGAAATGAATCTTAAGTATGGAACTATAGTTGGAATACTTAAAAATAGTATTACTGCACATTGTATATGAAATATGTAAGCCGTTCATAAGTAATAAATACGTATTTAGTCATAGTTACATACTGTGTATTTTCCAATGAAAATTATTAATAAATATCAGTAAACCTAATTTATGAGTTCTTAATCAAACACCACATATAAATTCCATTATCCCTACTTTCCTGTAGCGTTTAAAAAACTCCTACGACGTCGTCTACTGGTACAACTTTAGCCCTTGTGTCAATTCAGTGAAAATTTCACGTTCTTTAAACTCTTTTAAGAGTTCATCGATATTATGGCACTTCGATTTTAATGTTTGATGGCTCATATTAAAGTAGGAAGCATGGAGAACACTATTCCGTTGTCCGTTTTTCGATATCGTTGCGGAGTGATAAGTAATAAATTTGTTAAGTGTCGGAGTATCTCTTGTTTCAAGCTTAAAACTGCTGTATCTTTCGAACCAGTCATCGTATCGATGCCGCACTGCCATATTCGTAAATTAGATACTTTCCTCTTTCGAATGAGCGTTTGATCGGGCAAAGTCGAAATCCATCGATTTTTCACAAAAATCCTGATGTATAGCCTTTGATATTTTTCAAAAATGGACATCACCGGCGATTTCAATGTTTGATGGCTCATTTTGAAGAAGGAAGCATGGAGAACACTGTTCCGTTGTCCGTTTTTCGATATTGTTGCGGAGTGATGAGTAATAAATTTTTTAAGTGTCGGAGTATCTCTTGTTTCAAGCTTAAAACTGCTGTATCTTTCGAACCAGTCATCGTATCGATGCCGCACTGCCATATTCGTAAATTAGATACTTTCCACTTTCGAATGAGCGTTTAAACGGGTAAAGTCGAAATCCATCGATTTTTCACAAAAATCCTGATGTATAGCCTTTGATATTTTTTGGGCCAAAATGGAAACCACCGCCGATTTAGATGTTTGATGGCTTATTTTGAAGATAGATGCATGTAGAACTCTGTTCCGGTGTCCGTTTTTCGATATCGTTACGGAGTGATGAGAAATAAATTGTTTAAGTGTTGGAGTGTGGGTGGTTTTCAAGAGAAAAAGTGCTGTAACTTTTAAACTAGCCACCGGATCGAAAAATGACTACCAGATTCGTGAATTAGACACTTTCTTCTTTCGAATGAGCGTTTAAACGGGCATAGTAAAAATTCATCGATTTTTGACAAAATCCCTGATGTATAGCCTTTGATATTTTTTGGGCCAAAATGGAAACCACCGCCGATTTAGATGTTTGATGGCTTATTTTGAAGATAGATGCATGTAGAACTCTGTTCCGGTGTCCGTTTTTCGATATCGTTACGGAGTGATGAGAAATAAATTGTTTAATTGTTGGAGTGTGGGTGGTTTTCAAGAGAAAAAGTGCTGTAACTTTTAAACTAGCCACCGGATCGAAAAATGACTACCAGATTCGTGAATTAGACACTTTCTTCTTTCGAATGAGCGTTTAAACGGGCATAGTAAAAATTCATCGATTTTTGACAAAATCCCTGATGTATAGCCTTTGATATTTTTTGGGCCAAAATGGAAACCACCGCCGATTTAGATGTTTGATGGCTTATTTTGAAGATAGATGCATGTAGAACTCTGTTCCGGTGTCCGTTTTTCGATATCGTTACGGAGTGATGAGAAATAAATTGTTTAAGTGTTGGAGTGTGGGTGGTTTTCACGAGAAAAAGTGCTGTAACTTTTAAACTAGCCACCGGATCGAAAAATGACTACCAGATTCGTGAATTAGACACTTTCCTTTTTCGAATGAGCGTTTAAACGGGCATAGTAAAAATTCATCGATTTTTGACAAAATCCCTGATGTATAGCCTTTGATATTTTTTGGGCCAAAATGGAAACCACCGCCGATTTAGATGTTTGATGGCTTATTTTGAAGATAGATGCATGTAGAACTCTGTTCCGGTGTCCGTTTTTCGATATCGTTACGGAGTGATGAGAAATAAATTGTTTAATTGTTGGAGTGTGGGTGGTTTTCAAGAGAAAAAGTGCTGTAACTTTTAAACTAGCCACCGGATCGAAAAATGACTACCAGATTCGTGAATTAGACACTTTTTCTTTCGAATGAGCGTTTAAACGGGCATAGTAAAAATTCATCGATTTTTGACAAAATCCCTGATGTATAGCCTTTGATATTTTTTGGGCCAAAATGGAAACCACCGCCGATTTAGATGTTTGATGGCTTATTTTGAAGATAGATGCATGTAGAACTCTGTTCCGGTGTCCGTTTTTCGATATCGTTACGGAGTGATGAGAAATAAATTGTTTAAGTGTTGGAGTGTGGGTGGTTTTCACGAGAAAAAGTGCTGTAACTTTTAAACTAGCCACCGGATCGAAAAATGACTACCAGATTCGTGAATTAGACACTTTCCTTTTTCGAATGAGCGTTTAAACGGGCATAGTAAAAATTCATCGATTTTTGACAAAATCCCTGATGTATAGCCTTTGATATTTTTTGGGCCAAAATGGAAACCACCGCCGATTTAGATGTTTGATGGCTTATTTTGAAGATAGATGCATGTAGAACTCTGTTCCGGTGTCCGTTTTTCGATATCGTTACGGAGTGATGAGAAATAAATTGTTTAAGTGTTGGAGTGTGGGTGGTTTTCACGAGAAAAAGTGCTGTAACTTTTAAACTAGCCACCGGATCGAAAAATGACTACCAGATTCGTGAATTAGACACTTTTTCTTTCGAATGAGCGTTTAAACGGGCATAGTAAAAATTCATCGATTTTTGACAAAATCCCTGATGTATAGCCTTTGATATTTTTTGGGCCAAAATGGAAACCACCGCCGATTTAGATGTTTGATGGCTTATTTTGAAGATAGATGCATGTAGAACTCTGTTCCGGTGTCCGTTTTTCGATATCGTTACGGAGTGATGAGAAATAAATTGTTTAATTGTTGGAGTGTGGGTGGTTTTCAAGAGAAAAAGTGCTGTAACTTTTAAACTAGCCACCGGATCGAAAAATGACTACCAGATTCGTGAATTAGACACTTTCCTTTTTCGAATGAGCGTTTAAACGGGCATAGTAAAAATTCATCGATTTTTGACAAAATCCCTGATGTATAGCCTTTGATATTTTTTGGGCCAAAATGGAAACCACCGCCGATTTAGATGTTTGATGGCTTATTTTGAAGATAGATGCATGTAGAACTCTGTTCCGGTGTCCGTTTTTCGATATCGTTACGGAGTGATGAGAAATAAATTGTTTAATTGTTGGAGTGTGGGTGGTTTTCAAGAGAAAAAGTGCTGTAACTTTTAAACTAGCCACCGGATCGAAAAATGACTACCAGATTCGTGAATTAGACACTTTTTCTTTCGAATGAGCGTTTAAACGGGCATAGTAAAAATTCATCGATTTTTGACAAAATCCCTGATGTATAGCCTTTGATATTTTTTGGGCCAAAATGGAAACCACCGCCGATTTAGATGTTTGATGGCTTATTTTGAAGATAGATGCATGTAGAACTCTGTTCCGGTGTCCGTTTTTCGATATCGTTACGGAGTGATGAGAAATAAATTGTTTAATTGTTGGAGTGTGGGTGGTTTTCAAGAGAAAAAGTGCTGTAACTTTTAAACTAGCCACCGGATCGAAAAATGACTACCAGATTCGTGAATTAGACACTTTCTTCTTTCGAATGAGCGTTTAAACGGGCATAGTAAAAATTCATCGATTTTTGACAAAATCCCTGATGTATAGCCTTTGATATTTTTTGGGCCAAAATGGAAACCACCGCCGATTTAGATGTTTGATGGCTTATTTTGAAGATAGATGCATGTAGAACTCTGTTCCGGTGTCCGTTTTTCATTATCGTTACGGAGTGATGAGAAATAAATTGTTTAAGTGTTGGAGTGTGGGTGGATTTCACGAGAAAAAGTGCTGTAACTTTTAAACTAGCCACCGGATCGAAAAATGACTACCAGATTCGTGAATTAGACACTTTCTTCTTTCGAATGAGCGTTTAAACGGGCATAGTAAAAATTCATCGATTTTTGACAAAATCCCTGATGTATAGCCTTTGATATTTTTTGGGCCAAAATGGAAACCACCGCCGATTTAGATGTTTGATGGCTTATTTTGAAGATAGATGCATGTAGAACTCTGTTCCGGTGTCCGTTTTTCGATATCGTTACGGAGTGATGAGAAATAAATTGTTTAATTGTTGGAGTGTGGGTGGTTTTCAAGAGAAAAAGTGCTGTATCTTTCTAACAAGCAATCCTATCGAAGCCACACTGCCATATTCGTGAAGAAGAGTCTTTCCTCTTTCGAACGAGCGTTTAAACGGGCTAATTTAAGATCCATCGATTTTTGAGAAAAATCCTGATGTATAGCCTTTGATATTTTTTGGGCCAAAATGCACTCCACCGTCAATTACCGAAATAAAATTAATTAAGATTGGTTCAAGTCCGGGGCTAACTTTACTCATCTGGCTTGTAGTCTTTAAAAGAATCTTGTCGGTGGCGTCAGATATTTTTCTATCTACCTATTGATATTACCGACTTCGATTATTCTGTTGAATATGGTTCCTAACCTTGCCGCTCTATATCATAGAGGGTGTAAGAAAACGTCTGTTTTTTCGCACGATCGGTATTTCAGACTCATCTACTTCGCGAGCCAGAAAAATTATGCGTTTTTATGACGCCCTCTAGAATATATTGTGGTTAAAGTAAAAAACATAAACTAAATTACAGAATGGTATGGTATGGCTATGACAATTAGAACGAGTATGGTAAGCTTGCAAACTTTCGGAAGCTTTAACGACGATGATGCTGAGATGATATGGAAAAAGCCCCTATACTATGGTGTTCCATGCATCGAGCCCTTTCAATCGAGCCATCGATCAAGCCACTCGGCCGATAATTCAGGGACTTAGACTACGATTTCCAAAGTATCGATCCCAAAAAGTCGATTTTCTGACATCCGGATTTCGACTTCGACCGCGCGAACTCTTCTACCGAATGCAATTCTTGGCCGATCTGGACGTTCTATATATCGTTCGAAAGCTAAGACTTCAAGCTACAAGTACGTATAATTGTCATTCGGCTATGGAAATAACTTGAGGAGATATAAGTGTCTAAAGTTGAAAAAAGGAAAGTGAAAAATGAGCATTTTTGGTGGTCACTTAAACACTTCTATCTCCATGAATTCTTGGCCGATTCTAATGTTTAATGGTGCGTTAGATAGACAGAAGTACAACTTATAAGATGATACCTGCCCGGTATGGCTATGATAATTAGAACGAGTAGGGTAAGCTTGCAAACTATCGGAAGCTTTAACGACGATGATGCTGAGATGATATTAAAAGTTATAATTATTCTATACTTTATATTACTTTCCGACTATTTGTAAAAATGTACATATATAAAATTGCTATAAATAAACAAAAATAAGATACATTGCAGAAAATACTGGAATTTTTAATTGAAACCGTGAATTAACCATTCAATTCCCTTATTTGTTCAACTTCTCGAGTTATTTCCTTTTGACAAAAACTCCACCAATGGAGAAAGTATCAGGAGAACATGAGCAACAAGGAGGAATTCGGATTTCAAGACCAACCTCTTCAAATAGTATGCTTTCCCGGTAGAAATCCCAGTTTACGGGGAATTTGCCGAATCGCTGAGAATCGAGAAAGTATCATGAGAACGTGAGCAGCAAGGAGAAATTCGGATTTCACGTGCCACTTCTTCAAATAGTATGCTTGCCTGGTAGAAATCCCAGTTTACGGGGAATTTGCCGAATCGCTGAGAATCGAGAAAGTATCATGAGAACGTGAGCAGCAAGGAGAAATTCGGATTTCACGTGCCACTTCTTCAAATAGTATGCTTGCCTGGTAGAAATCCCAGTTTACGGGGAATTTGCCGAATCGCTGAGAATCGAGAAAGTATCATGAGAACGTGAGCAGCAAGGAGAAATTCGGATTTCACGTGCCACTTCTTCAAATAGTATGCTTGCCTGGTAGAAATCCCAGTTTACGGGGAATTTGCAGAATCGCTGAGAATCGAGAAAGTATCATGAGAACGTGAGCAGCAACGAGGTATTCGGATTTCACGTGCCACCTCTTCACACATTATGGTATCCTGTTAGAAATCCCAGTTTACGGGAAAATGTTCCGAAAGCGTTCGTGAGGACATTGGCAGCGCCATCTAGCGGTGGAGAGAAGAGGCGAAATTTCATGCGTTTGGAAGGTGTTCCTTTAAAACACTCTCCTGGTCGCAATAATTAACCGATTCTGATGAACGATACCTTGTTGGAAAGCTAAAAGAACGGGCTACAAAATGGCTATTATAGAATTTTTATAACACGTCACTTTCAGTCTCTAAATCGCACTTAAACTTTTCAAATGTAATTTCTATGATGATGCTAACGTTAATAATAAAATTTGTTATAGCTATCTTATAGCTTGTTCTTTTAGCTTTCTGACGAGCTATTGATCGTAGAAATCGATTAAGAATTGTGATCAGAATTAATTTTTAAAGTAAATCTCTCGAAAGTCGATAAAACAGGGTCTCAATTGCACGCTGGCGCCATCTAGCGGTGGAGACAAGAGGCAAAATATGACGATTTTTCAGGGGGGTCTTTAAAAAATTCTCCTGGTCGCTATAATTAACCGATTCTTATGAACGATACCTTGTTGGAAAGCTAAAAGAACGGGCTACAAAATGGCTATTATAGAATTTTTATAACACCTCATTTTCAGTCTCTAAATCGCACTTAAACTTTTCAAATGTAATTTCTATGATGATGCTAACGTTAATAATAAAATTTGTTATAGCTATCTTATAGCTTGTTCTTTTAGCTTTCTGACGAGCTATTGATCGTAGAAATCGATTAAGAATTGTGATCAGAATTAATTTTTAAAGTAAATCTCTCGAAAGTCGATAATACAGGGTCTCAATTGCACGCTGGCGCCATCTAGCGGTGGAGACAAGAGGCAAAATTTGATGATTTTTCAGGGGGGTCTTTAAAAAATTCTCCTGGTCGCTACAATTAACCGATTCTTATGAACGATACCTTGTTGGAAAGCTAAAAGAACGGGCTACAAAATGGCTATTATAGAATTTTTATAATACTTTATCTTCAGTATCTAAATCGCACTTAAACTTTTCAAATGTAATTTCTATGATGACGCTAACGTCACTAAAGAAATTTATTATAGCTATCTTATAGCTTGTCTTTTTAGCTTTCCAACAAGGTATCGTTCATAAAAATCGGTATATTATTGCGACTAGGAGAGTGTTTTAAAGGAACACCTTCCAAACGCATGAAATTTTGCCTCTTCTCACCACCGCTAGATGGCGCCAGCGTGCAATTAAGACCCTCTTTTATCGACTTTCGAGAGATTTACTTTAAAAATTAATTCTGACTACAATTCTTGATCGATTTTGATGAACAATAGCCCGTTGGATTGGTAAGAGAACAAGCTATAAGATAGCTATAATAGATTCTTTTATAAACGTTAGCGTCAACATAAAAATTACATTTGAAAAGTGTAAGTGCGATTTAGAGACTTAAAGTGAGGTGTTATAAAAATTCTATAATAGCCATTTTGTAGCCCGTTCTTTTAGCTTTCCAACAAGGTATCGTTCATAAGAATCGGTTAATTATAGCGACCAGGAGAATTTTTTAAAGACCCCCCTGAAAAATCGTCATATTTTGCCTCTTGTCTCCACCGCTAGATGGCGCCAGCGTGCAATTGAGACCCTGTATTATCGACTTTCGAGAGATTTACTTTAAAAATTAATTCTGATCACAATTCTTAATCGATTTCTACGATCAATAGCTCGTCAGAAAGCTAAAAGAACAAGCTATAAGATAGCTATAACAAATTTTATTATTAACGTTAGCATCATCATAGAAATTACATTTGAAAAGTTTAAGTGCGATTTAGAGACTGAAAGTGACGTGTTATAAAAATTCTATAATAGCCATTTTGTAGCCCGTTCTTTTAGCTTTCCAACAAGGTATCGTTCATCAGAATCGGTTAATTATTGCGACCAGGAGAGTGTTTTAAAGGAACACCTTCCAAACGCATGAAATTTCGCCTCTTCTCTCCACCGCTAGATGGCGCTGCCAACGTCCTCACGAACGCTTTCGGAACATTTTCCCGTAAACTGGGATTTCTAACAGGATACCATAATGTGTGAAGAGGTGGCACGTGAAATCCGAATACCTCGTTGCTGCTCACGTTCTCATGATACTTTCTCGATTCTCAGCGATTCTGCAAATTCCCCGTAAACTGGGATTTCTACCAGGCAAGCATACTATTTGAAGAAGTGGCACGTGAAATCCGAATTTCTCCTTGCTGCTCACGTTCTCATGATACTTTCTCGATTCTCAGCGATTCGGCAAATTCCCCGTAAACTGGGATTTCTACCAGGCAAGCATACTATTTGAAGAAGTGGCACGTGAAATCCGAATTTCTCCTTGCTGCTCACGTTCTCATGATACTTTCTCGATTCTCAGCGATTCGGCAAATTCCCCGTAAACTGGGATTTCTACCAGGCAAGCATACTATTTGAAGAAGTGGCACGTGAAATCCGAATTTCTCCTTGCTGCTCACGTTCTCATGATACTTTCTCGATTCTCAGCGATTCGGCAAATTCCCCGTAAACTGGGATTTCTACCAGGCAAGCATACTATTTGAAGAAGTGGCACGTGAAATCCGAATTTCTCCTTGCTGCTCACGTTCTCATGATACTTTCTCGATTCTCAGCGATTCGGCAAATTCCCCGTAAACTGGGATTTCTACCGGGAAAGCATACTATTTGAAGAGGTTGGTCTTGAAATCCGAATTCCTCCTTGTTGCTCATGTTCTCCTGATACTTTCTCCATTGGTGGAGTTTTTGTCAAAAGGAAATAACTCGAGAAGTTGAACAAATAAGGGAATTGAATGGTTAATTCACGGTTTCAATTAAAAATTCCAGTATTTTCTGCAATGTATCTTATTTTTGTTTATTTATAGCAATTTTATATATGTACATTTTTACAAATAGTCGGAAAGTAATATAAAGTATAGAATAATTATAACTTTTAATATCATCTCAGCATCACCGTCGTTAAAGCTTCCGATAGTTTGCAAGCTTACCCTACTCGTTCTAATTATCATAGCCATACCGTGCAGGTATCATCTTAAAGGTTGTACTTCTGTCTATCTAACGCACCATTAAACATTAGAATCGGCCAAGAATTCATGGAGATAGAAGTGTTTAAGTGACCACCAAAAATGCTCATTTTTCACTTTCCTTTTTTCAACTTTAGACACTTATATCTCCTCAAGTTATTTCCATAGCCTAATGACAATTATACGTACTTGTAGCTTGAAGTCTTAGCTTTCGAACGATATATAGAACGTCCAGATCGGCCAAGAATTGCATTCGGTAGAAGAGTTCGCGCGGTCGAAGTCGAAATCCGGATGTCAGAAAATCGACTTTTTGGGATCGATACTTTGGAAATCGTAGTCTAAGTCCCTGAATTATCGGCCGAGTGGCTTGATCGATGGCTCGATTGAAAGGGCTCGATGCATGGAACACCATAGTATAGGGGCTTTTTCCATATCATCTCAGCATCATCGTCGTTAAAGCTTCCGAAAGTTTGCAAGCTTACCATACTCGTTCTAATTGTCATAGCCATATCATGCAGGTATCATCTTAAAGGTTGTACTTCTGTCTATCTAACGCACCATTAAACATTAGAATCGGCCAAGAATTCATGGAGATAGAAGTGTTCAAGTGACCACCAAAAATGCTCATTTTTCACTTTCCTTTTTTCAACTTTAGACACTTATATCTCCTCAAGTTATTTCCATAGCCGAATGACAATTATACGTACTTGTAGCTTGAAGTCTTAGCTTTCGAACGATATATAGAACGTCCAGATCGGCCAAGAATTGCATTCGGTAGAAGAGTTCGCGCGGTCGAAGTCGAAATCCGGATGTCAGAAAATCGACTTTTTGGGATCGATACTTTGGAAATCGTAGTCTAAGTCCCTGAATTATCGGCCGAGTGGCTTGATCGATGGCTCGATTGAAAGGGCTCGATGCATGGAACACCATAGTCTAGGGGCTTTTTCCATATCATCTCAGCATCATCGTCGTTAAAGCTTCCGAAAGTTTGCAAGCTTACCATACTCGTTCTAATTGTCATAGCCATATCATGCAGGTATCATCTTAAAGGTTGTACTTCTGTCTATCTAACGCACCATTAAACATTAGAATCGGCCAAGAATTCATGGAGATAGAAGTGTTTAAGTGACCACCAAAAATGCTCATTTTTCACTTTCCTTTTTTCAACTTTAGACACTTATATCTCCTCAAGTTATTTCCATAGCCTAATGACAATTATACGTACTTGTAGCTTGAAGTCTTAGCTTTCGAACGATATATAGAACGTCCAGATCGGCCAAGAATTGCATTCGGTAGAAGAGTTCGCGCGGTCGAAGTCGAAATCCGGATGTCAGAAAATCGACTTTTTGGGATCGATACTTTGGAAATCGTAGTCTAAGTCCCTGAATTATCGGCCGAGTGGCTTGATCGATGGCTCGATTGAAAGGGCTCGATGCATGGAACACCATAGTATAGGGGCTTTTTCCATATCATCTCAGCATCATCGTCGTTAAAGCTTCCGAAAGTTTGCAAGCTTACCATACTCGTTCTAATTGTCATAGCCATATCATGCAGGTATCATCTTAAAGGTTGTACTTCTGTCTATCTAACGCACCATTAAACATTAGAATCGGCCAAGAATTCATGGAGATAGAAGTGTTCAAGTGACCACCAAAAATGCTCATTTTTCACTTTCCTTTTTTCAACTTTAGACACTTATATCTCCTCAAGTTATTTCCATAGCCTAATGACAATTATACGTACTTGTAGCTTGAAGTCTTAGCTTTCGAACGATATATAGAACGTCCAGATCGGCCAAGAATTGCATTCGGTAGAAGAGTTCGCGCGGACGAAGTTTTGGATTGAGAAGCGCTTTTACTGGTGTTAGTTCCATGTTTCAAAACTAGCGGTGTTACTGTCGTTTTCCAGGCCTTAAAACATCAATAATTTATTTATGATTTTTAATTCAAAAAACGTTAATAAAACGCAAATAAAAAGGTGTGGCAGTGATGAGCAAATTGATCGCAATTTATCGAGCCCAGAAAAGATCCCGTTCGTACACGGATAACTTAGAAATCGTCAAAATAGTGTTTGTTACGAAATTGTTTAATAACTTTTTTTTAATAATTGCTACCGCTAGAGCAATTTTATAATCTTGATGAGCAAAATTGCGAGCAACTTTTGAAATAAAATTAATTAAGATTGGTTCAAGTCCGGGGCTAACTTTACTCATCTGGCTTGCAGTCTTTAAAAGAATCTTGTCGGTGGCGTCAGATATTTTTCTATCTACCTATTGATATTACCGACTTCGATTATTCTGTTGAATATGGTTCCTAACCTTGCCGCTCTATATCATAGAGGGTGTAAGAAAACGTCTGTTTTTTCGCACGATCGGTATTTCAGTACATGGGACACGAAGTCCCATTGTATATTCGGTCTATTCTTATATCTCGTTTGTGTCAGCACCTCACTTCGTAAATTGTAAGACGGGTACGAGAATAATAGTTTAGGAAGTGAGGTGCTAACATATGGTATTTCAGCGTTGACGAGAGGAATTTGTAGAAAATAGTGGAGATGGGTTTTGATCAATGCTAAAAGTGGAGATGATGGCAGCACTGTTTCAGGAACATGATAAACCCGGCCATGAGCACTTTCAGTTTTTCTCTGGTTTTGTCATATCAGTGGATCCTTTAAATGCTTTCTCACCAGTTATTGGAGAAAGTGACATGTCTTTTTACACGATTATTATGTGTTGATTTTATTTATTAAATTATAATAAAAGGTGAAAGACGAAATGGGCATATTCTTCGCTAAAAAGAAGCCACAAAGTCGTGTTACCGAGGAAGATAAGGCTGTCCTGGTAGGCAACTCCCGTCAGATCAACCTAACCTCTTTCTTTGTTAGAAATGTCATTACAATATTTATAATTTTATAGCAATTAAAACAAACGAGGGACAAAATCAAACAGTATCAACGGCGAATCGAGCAATCTCTTGAAAAGGAACGACTTTTAGCAAAGAAACTTATACAGAATGGGCAGAAAGAGTAAGCAGTTTAATCCTAGAGATGATACTACAGCATTATTGAGATTGTTATATGAATTATTCATTTTTAATATTACTATAGACGGGCTCTATTGCTACTACGCAAAAAGAAATTCCAAGAACAAATTTTATCAAAGACAGACGGACAGTTGGAAAATCTTGAGCGTATGGTACACGATATAGAGTTTGCTCAAGTAGAAATTAAAGTTGTCGATGGCCTAAAGGCAGGAAACGAGGCACTGAAAAAGGTACACGAAGTCCTGTCCATCGATGAGATAGAAAAAGTTATGGATGAGACTAGGGAAGGTGTCGAAAAACAGAAGGAGTTGGATGATCTATTATGTGGTGTCCTTACGGAGGAAGATGAGTCCGAAGTGGAAGCAGAATTGGATGCTCTACTGGCGGTTGAAATAAAAGAGGCTGCGCCAGAAATACCAGATGACGTTAAACTGCCAGAAGTACCTGCGGATTTGCCAGAGAGGAGGAAAGGTATCTTCCGTTTAAGATCTTATCAGAATACTCAGATAATTTGCTGATTTGGTATATATACATTTTACCGTTTTTGTATCAACAGAACGTACAAAAGAAAATATGCAAGAAGCAGTTGCGCTTGAAGCATGAAGGACTTATGGGTAGCAGGGGTAAAACTTCAACTACCTCAAAATTATGGAAAACTTTTTTTTGTATATATGTACAGTGTACTAAACGTATAATATTAGCTGCAGAGTCAATAGCTTTTCATTGAAAAAGAGTGAAGTTGCTTTTATCGTGAGTCTTTTCAACAATACAAACTACTATCGTGGAAAAAAGTATTAATAGCAAAGAAAATGTGTGGTATAACAAAATGTTATAACGTGATGAAATTACATAACTTTTTTCATATAAAATAGATTTAATGTAACTTTAGCTACGATAATTGTATACCTTCGTAAATAATGAACGATACTCCCTT
Organism: Ancistrocerus nigricornis; assembly: GCA_916049575.1. Taxonomy (NCBI): domain Eukaryota; kingdom Metazoa; phylum Arthropoda; class Insecta; order Hymenoptera; family Vespidae; genus Ancistrocerus; species Ancistrocerus nigricornis. The sequence goes on from OU696667.1 coordinate 26,673,827, forward strand.
TATCAAGGAATTCTTAAAAAATTATTACGAAATTACTCAAACGTCATATAAATTACGATGCATTGAGTATAAATATCGCTAAAGATATCGCATGAAAGACTTACACTCATTATCTACGTTATTTATGATCTCTTTGAATTGAAAAATGAAATATCTGTGCGAAGGGAGGACGGTCCTTTTCGCGTATCGGTTAAAACTTTTCTGTTTGTAACGTTATCGAAACTTTTTAGGTGTGCGATATCGCATGCGCTCGTTTCACGTGAGAATATTATATCCATAAATTTCTTAAAAGACCATTTACGTAAGCATTACGCAGTTATTTATCTAGAATCATCCTTCGTTGACAAGTTACAACATCGCGTGCAATCATCAATTATCTAAAGGATACGATAATCTACTTTAAACAAAACGAGATCATGTGTTCCACTATCGCATTTAACGTAACAAAATCTATTTACTACCTATACCAATCGATAGTTTGAAATTATCTTCGAATCAGAAACAAAAGTATCGTTCATTATTATTACACCAACAACGATGTATATTTTCTTCGACAATTTTGTACATGCGTAAATTTACACCGTTCATCAAGTTTGTAGTCAGATGATGTCAGAAGCAGTTACGAATTGACCTATGCGTTACCTAATCTACATAATTATGGAGACGTTGAAATTTCACGTGCCCTTCGCCGGGAGGTCTTTCCTGGCCTTATCAATCTAAACTAATCTCCAAGAGTTCTTTCACTCGGTTAAAGTAAAATTAACATCTGGAAAGCTACATTATTCCATAGCTTAGCGCCAAGAACCCGAGCCGTGTTAAAATACACAATTAATTTCAATCGATGCAATTGTTATCGATCGCGAACGTGCGCCCGCGCGCGAGCTATCGGAAGGCCAACAACAAAAGACAATGTAGAATTTCTTGATCGCGATACTTAAATGACAGATAAGGTATAACTTTGCAAGGTCGTCATGAATGTTCGACAGAATATTAGACATAATTAAATTATTACACGATAGCACGACGGCGCCAGTCACGAGTTCGAATCTTGAACCATTTAACACTTTGAGCCCTATGACGTCTTCCAAGTTCTAATTCTTGATGGACGTCATATGACGTCTTTCAATTTAAGAATCGATATTTATCTCAAATACAATGGTAATGAGATTTTTTTAGAATAAGATCTAAACTGGCCAGGTACCAAACACAGTCAATTCTACCGGTGTTAAACAGGTTTTAAAAAAAAAAAGAACGGTGTTACGTTATGTCAGTGTCCCTGAAGAAATTTCGAGTAAAAGGAAAGAACGACCGGGATCGACCCGTACCTACAACGTAGAGCTATTTGCCCGAGTCTTATTTGCACTGCGATAATCCGCCAGCGAAATAATATTTGCACGTCGCCATCTCTCTCCTCGAACTTCGAGCCTGTTAAAATACGTACACTACATAGTTGCTTGCCCTCTTCGATCGGTACGCGTTTTACGTGCTCGACGAAGAACCTTTAATTCAATACGTCCGACGCGTTGATTAATGAACGATTCTCAAATACGCAAAAAAACCGATTAAACGTTCTCGATCACAAGACATACGTCCTCGAAGAATTACGAATCTCTCGAGTAAAACGCCTTAAACAACATTGATATTCCTTACTCGACGTTATGTATGACTAATTAGAATTACAACGGAGGTGTGTACGACGAGCACGGTGGGTAATCGAGCGTGCTTACCGGATTGCTTTGCCATCGTCGAAAATAGCAGCGATTAGATTGGACGAAGAAAAATCAGGAATCCTCTTCGAACTATAGTCAGCTTCTCAAACGTCTCTAGCATGTTTTTATTACAAAATTCTCATTATATGAAGTTTTTCCCTGTACGTTCGCGTTCGTTGTTTGACGTGCGCGAGGTGTACGAGATAGAATTTCATTTAAAATCAATCCGTGCATCGCTTCCGAAAAATTGCGTAATTCCCATCGAAGATTTCCTTCAAACGACGTTTGTGGATGGATACAGGAAGCGCACGACTCCATTCGAAACGACGTCAACGCCTATACGGATCGGCGGTTCCATATTTAAAACCGGACGACCTTCGAGAGTAAAAGAGACGAGGCGAAAGGAAGAACGAGCTAATGTTGCCTTCTTCTTCCTCGGCTGCTTTTTTTCTTTATTTACGTCCGATTGTCATAGTCATCGACCATTTTGCGTGACTGAGAAATTTGTTTCTGACAAATAAGATGAGATTCGTATCAATGAAACGATAGAAGGTTTCGTTAAAATTGGGACGATGATTCGATGGATCAACGTTTGTAAAAATTTATTAGGGACAGATCGGGAAGAATATAATTTTAGGAACAAGAGTTTATAAAAATTGCCTCAGAAACACCGGTAGTGTAGTAAAAATTTTACGTGCATTCGTGGAATGACATTAAAACGTCCAATAAACGACGACAATAGCTACGTCGCATAGATAAAATAGCTTATTAGTCATTAATGGCTAAATCGTGACGTGTAGCTATCCGTTTTATATCACCGTGAAATGATATTTTCACGTGGGATACTGTTCTCGTTGATGCATTTCCTACGAGAGAAATTGTTGTACCTATGTCTGAACAAAAATAATAGCTTCCGGCATTTCTCTTCTCGGAGTATACGATAACCGGTTCTCCGTGGTCGGTATTTCCCATCTTCGAGACCCAATTTCAAAGTTTTCGTCATAATGAGTAATCTTGTGCGGCTAACGGGTTAATCGTGGAGATAACCAGACGGTTAGTGAATCAGATTCTTCTATTATAACCATTACGATGTCACAATCGGAATTCGTTGATAAACCTCGACGACTTATCACTTTACAGACTCAAGTGACATAATACAATGTAATGGTGCAACGTTGAGACTCGAAGAATGAATATTGATTTTTTCACCTAGCCTTAATGCATTTAAATATTATTTTACAATTTCCCACGAGTTTTATCCTTCAAAGGAATCAATTCGATCGTAGATATATTAATAAGAAAGAAACTAGAATTCGCTAATTAATTCACGCTCGATCGGTGTCACCTTTTCTCACGACGATCCTTCAACGATTCATATAGTAAATGATCTCATCGCCAGACAACGATTTGGGCGTTGTTCCTTTCGTATTCAGAAATCATCCGAGTATGGGATCACGTTTACAGTTAATGCTTCTCGCGATAGATCGCTTTGAGAATCGTTTTCTTTAAGAAGACAGATCATAACGGTATTCTTTCGCACGTTGGTCCTCGAGATCATTCGCAAATACCCAGTTTTATCCCGTATCTTCGTCCTCTAACACGTGAGCGTCTCTCCACGCGACTATCATTATTACAAATGTTTAATTTGACTAATCGAACGCTAAGCAAAAAAAAGGACTTACGATGGAATTTATTAAAACCGAACGTTATGCTAATCTTACCACGTTTAATCCGAGTCTCGTGTAGGTATATTCCGTTGCTAATCTTATGAAATCGACTTTACGAATGCATCGTTGCCTTTTTTCAAATTTTTTTTATCGTCATTCGTTACGGGATTCGTTGCGGATTAATTGATACATATGTTACCGATCCTTTCCGACTTTGACCATCGCGTAACGTGCACGAGAAAACGTTCCATAATTATCTTTACCGTTCTTCCTACATTTTCTTTCCTTTTTTATCTTGTTTCGTAAAATCCGATCGTTCGGAAGTCTCAAATAACGTGGCTTTAAATTTCAGTGGGTCGTTTTTCACAAGGAAAATACGTCATTGAGTGCATTGTTCGCATAATCTGACTTAACGTAAGTTCCTCGATTAAGCAAGGAATTAAATACGTCGACGATAATGATTTATGGTCTTTTCGTACCAGTTTTTGTGCGTATTAGCGCCATGTCAGTATTTTTTATAAGTGTGTAGTACGATACATCCGTGAAATAGCCGAAATATCGATGAAAATGGCATGAACAGCATGAACACTGAAAGTAAAAGCACGATACCGAGCCGGAAATCGATAGTACTTGTCACTAAAAATGATAAAATCTTATGACACTGATGTCTCTAAGAAGACAATAGTATACAATAACAATTTTATTTAATATCCTAATTTAATTTTATTATCACAAAGGGCTACGAGATCAAAAGACAGAAAAATAATAAAAATCATGTTCCACAAGACGCGAGAGTACCTAATTAAGAATAGATAATAATTATCTCTAGGCTTGGGCTATCGATCGTAAATAATATTCGATTCGCTCCGTATTCTCGAAAGCTACGTGCCGCTTTAGGAAGAAAACTTTCGAGATAATTCTTCGTACCTCGAACCTCTCTGTTCGGGGATCAAAAACGATGATACGAGTCCGATAAAGTGTTTATACCTGTTCGGGCGACTTTAATCGTTTCTATGTCTGATAAAATCAAACACGAGCTCTCGCAAATATACGTAGAGAACAGTCAAGATCACTAAAAAATATAAAAGAGAAAGATAGGTTGATCGATGCTGCAAATCCTTTTCATTTCTTGATCAACACCCACGCGTAACACGTGGCACGATCATCGTTGCGAAATATTCAAGATTGACGTGCCTCCACGGCATCGTATTTCGCTGAATCTCATCGCTCCATCTCTCTCGGATCGAGAGGCTTGTTTTTCACCGTGCAACGTCTTATTTTCATTAGAAATGATGATTACTATCTTGATCCTGGCGTCTATCTACTAATACGCGCGAATTAGACGCGACGCTCGTATAAACGAGACATCCATTTGCATGTACCGTTCCTTCTGTCCTCCCTCGAGCGGCCTTGAGCGTTTAGCGTTCGAAAACGTCGCCACGCGGGATGACTTTGAGTCGCGATTCTTTTTGCCTCTCCGACGAGTTGCACCTCGAGAGGAGACCGTGAGAGAGAGAGAGAACGAGACGGAGCGTTTTCTCTTTGTTCGCGGCAAGAAGATCGAGAGACAGAAAAGGATGGAAAAAGAGATCGTTACGGTTCCCTCGGTGAAAAGAAGAAAGACCTGCTACTACCATCTTGTTTCTTTGTCTCTTTCTCTCGTCCTCTCGTCCTCGAGAACGATCTCGTATCTTTTATCCCGAGCACGCTCGTAATCGAGTCTCCTCTTTGCATGCGAGAGTCTCGATATCGTGTAAACGCCGTGCGTGACCCGCTCGTCAAGAGTGTCTATCCCTGTCTCTTGAACGGTTTCGACCTATGTAACCACGGATTTCGATGAGTCAGGCACGCGTACGTATAAAACATTGCGTGTCTATAAATAGATAGGAAAAGGTGGAAGGCACTTTATACTACTGGTATACGAAGAAACGTTAATTGTACCGTTGTCCGAAACGCGTTCCGCATGTTGTACCACTATCGGCTCGACGTGCTTTTTTCTTTCCCTGTCACTCTCTTTTTTTCTGCTTATCTTTGGAAGAAACACCGCAAGTATAACCTCTTATTTGAGAACATTTATGAGAGAAGTCATTATAGTCTCGAGTCGATCTCCTTCCCATTCGTGTATTCCTGTAATTTCGTTTCCTCTTAGAAGGTTAACAGGCTCGTGGGAACCACCCATGACGATCCCTTTTTTTTGTGAATCCAACGTTTCGATGATAATAGGGATGATAATGACGATGACGTAGATTTACTCTCGTTCGATCCTTACTAAGAATCGTTTCTTACGAGGATCGATGAAACTCATTACGGGCCTCTTCGGAGAAGGCGATATTTCCTTATCGGCACTTCATTTTCGTTGATTCCCGAAGAACGATATTCGTGGGAAAATTTTCGAGTGAGAAGTGTTTACGATTGACTAGCCGCTCCATCGATCGAAGATATCGTGATCCTACACGATCAGCTTTCGTGTCTCTCTTGCTAATAGCGTTAATTATTTCTTGTTATATTGGAACTACCGATCGTCCGGACGCGCAACTAACGAAATGTGTGATGTAACTTGCGTGTTCTGTTGTTTCTTTGACCATGAGCTTGGCATGGAAAAGATTTTTATGTACGGAGTGGCGTAGTTCGGGTTCATGAAAGGTCAATGTCTTAATGGAAATGAAATTCTAAAGAAAAAAATTTTGAATGAACATAAATCCGGATACTCGGATTTAGAAACGAGAAAAGATGACATTAATGAGATGCAGAAAGACTATAATTACAAAGTAATTTTTAATATTATTAAAAGTAAAAGAAAAATTGCACTATGTGTCTGAAATATCAATTTTTTTTATTTTATTTAAGCAGTTTCAGCCTCTTAGAGGTTATTCTGCTAACAGTAAGTATTATACATTAATGGAATATCATTTGAAATACTCACTTGAAAGTTGTTCAGGTTCAAATTTACTTTTAATAACTTTACAACTTTTTAAATAAGAATTGGTTTCCATTTATTAAAACATTTCTATTAAAAATTTCATGAACCGAAATATCCTGCGTATCTACGTAAATGAATTATATAAAAGCTCCGGTAACGTGATAACTTGTGACGGTCGACGACAGCCGTCAACAACGCTCGCTACAAACAAGCAACGATACAGTTCGAAGAAATTCCTAGATTTAGGCTCAAAAGGAGGATAAAAATAGGATCTGATGAACAAACGAAAGCCGTCTTTTTAGGTGCGGCAAAGGTGACTTGTGCCTTTCGTTATCACAATTGCGAGCAACAAATACGTTTTGTTGGATTTTCGCAACAACGTAATCGAAATAAAACAACATTATGTCTTCCTATCTGCGAACTACGTGCTTATCGCGATCGTCGCGTTGCGCCGAGGATATATTCCTCGTCGCACCTGCAGACACACGGATCGATGGAAACGGAAAATCACGAAGGGTACAAAATTTTTGCGGTCGGTGTAGATCGACTTTTTTTCCCACTGTCGTCGATGGTAAGGATAACTATGACGGAATATGTTTTATCAATGACGTAGATCGTTATCGGCGATGTGGCACAACAGCCATAAACTGTTGCTAGCATTAATTGTTTTGTGGATAACGAGTACAGATCTTTGGCTCGTAAAACTTTCAAGGAAGAATGCTTTAAATTATTATGTGGTACCCGAAATATGAAAAACGTGTATTACAATTTCTATTTTCCAAGATATTACTATACTTATCGCTGACAAAATAACAGACTGCATGTTTTTTCTTTCACAATTTTTCGAATACCCAAAAATTACGTCTGTAAAAATTCACTATCTGTTCTATTAATTAGATATCATTTATTAATGATTGCTCCAAAAGAATTTTTTGTATCAATTAGGTAGATACAATGTCAATAACAATGTTAACTCTGTAACACTTCAACCTTAGCAATTTTCTTCTCTCTAACCAGCAAGTAACTCGTTTAAACGTCCTTAAAATAAGGGAGCGTTTTCAACAGCTTTCTCAAACTCGTTAAACTAGTTGAGACATCCAGACGTTAACCGTAGACAGCTACTTCGTACCTAAACGTTGGGTTCCTATTCGCAATGGTGATAAAAAAGTGCGTGTAGGTAGTATACGAACGATCGAATTTCGAAGTAAGGTGCAAAAGCGTCGCATTCGCGGAGCTTTATCGCAACGGTTAGGCGGAACGTACTTGACTCGGGTAGTAAGTGGGAAGCCGCGGGTTAGACAGGGAGCGCGAACGTTGGTGGCGTCAGTTTGCGCCGAGTCCTCTACGTGGGAGCTGCGCTCTCTTGGTGCGTCGTTTCGAAAAGAAAAGAGCTCTCGCGAGTTCGTGTTCTCACGTTTTTTTTCTCTTTTCTACGTGCCTTTTATGGTTTCCTTTTTTTCCGATGCGCAGAAGAGTAGCGAGAGCTGATCACGATTGCTCAAGGACTCAGTGATTAATTTAAAAAAATATAGAAATTGTGCGTCGAGTGCGTACCTTTTGAAATTTCATCAACTTCGTCAAACTGCCACGACCGAACGTACTTTTCAGTCCAGGTAACCTGTCAATTATTTATTAAGTCTTTTCCCTTTCTTTTACATATTTCTTTCTCTTTCTACTTGGAAAGTTTTCCCCGTCTTTACCCTCTCTTTCGTTCCATTCTACTCCGTGTTCGACCCTGATGACGATTCGGCGTGACCGTTACGCCAAACTTACGACGATCCTCGAGCGTTTCTTGTTCTGGCAAATTTGGAGCGTCGAAAAAGTAACCGGTAGATAGGAAGGGGATCGAGGGGGGGCTGTCTAGATACACGGCAACGAGGTCGTCCTGTCGTCGACGGCTCTCCGTTAGGGGCCTCTCTTGCGTATCTCTTAACGGAGATCTACTTCACGAACGGGCCGCCTACTTTCGAGACGAGACACGGATCTATCGCTCGTCGATCGCGAAGTGTACCGTATCGAGCGATCGAACGTTCATTGTTCGCGATATTGAAAAAAGTTATCGAACCGACTTTGGATCGCTTATCGCTCTTTGCTTTTTTTCTCTCCTTTTCTTTCATGAGTACTTACCGGCCCGGTTTAAAACCTGCCGTATCGTCGTTTCGTGTTTCGTGAAATTTGTTAAAGATATCGATAAAGTTTCAAAGTTCGATACGTTTTAACTTGAAATAAAAATAAACCTCCGTGAGTCTTCGACGGAAACGAATTAATAACAGATTAAAACAACGGAGTTTAAAGTTCGTTCGTGAAATGTTTTGAAAATCTTTCTATCAGCCGTCCAGAGTATCTACCAACGATAGATCGGTAACTTTCAACGGTGATTCGTGTTCTCTCACGTTTTCTTTCCAGTCTCGTCCGTAAATTATACTCGAGTCGTGTATCGATACGTGCTCCAACCGAGGGCAAAAATATATTCGGGCTCTTGTCGAAACGTGCACGTGGAGTCGAGTTCGTTTATTTCTTTTCTTTCTTTCGTCGATCACGTTTCCCGTGCTTCGTCGATCGGAGAAGGCGATAAATACTTCCATTAATTGCTCCACTCGCGAAACGAAGAAGAAACAGATGCCCCGGGAAAACCTTAAACTTTTTAACCGTATGAGTTTGTAGATAATTTTGCCACGTAGAATCACTGCCAGGAATATAGTCTAGAAATTATTGCTACGTTACTTACAGTATTGACGTAACGACATACCTTTACCTTCGCTGGTGATTTCGGTCTGAATCATCGATGCTAAATGAGAACGCGATCGATTTCAAATTCGCCGATAATTTCATGCTATTCGAACTCTCACGATTGTATTTGTATCACGAGGATGTTCGTGAAACGTGTTCCGTAAATATTCATCGAAAGTCATCCTTTGTCGTGTTATTCCTGCGAGGATGTAAACTAGAGCTTTTTTTTTGCTTGTACAATTCCAACGTACAGACATTAGAAGACGCTTAATAATCCTCGGGGATTTTGATCGTGGAATATCCATCGATTATTTTATTACTGTGATTGTATCGAATCATCGTTTTACCGTAGAAACTATCTGAATCACAGATTACATTCTTTGAAAGAACGTTTTTACTGAAAGTATGCGTGTCTCGACTGACGCATGTCAAAGAAGCCGAGTCACGAATTCGTCCTCAGCTGGTACAATCGTTCGGGAAACGATTCGAACTGAACGTTACCGAAACAAATTTGATGTTCCAATATTACCTGATGTTCTAAAGTATTATAATCATAGACAAATGTTAAGAAACTGAGCAGTTTTTTTGACAACTCTTAAATATATCTTACCTTTTAAAATACATCAATCGAGTGTACAATAAACAAATCGAATATAACTATCTCGCAAATCGAAATATACTTTAGAATTCTCGAATAATTAGTATCTTAACTTTTGTCCGTGAATGTATTCTTATGTACCCAAAACGCCTTACAGTTGTATTCAAGCCATACCAATAAATTATCGAGTACTTTATTATCGTGGAAAGTTTACACGGTAATTTGGATTCCTTAAGAACGAACGGAAAGAACTTGGAAACTTCGTTTATAAAAAAAAGTCCCCATTTACTTAAAAAAGAAGTAGATAAGCTGAGATGTAGATAAACGTCCATTTTAGGAAAAACCGCATTAATGACGTTCCGTTAGCGTTATCCTTGTCTAAATTATTTCGAAAGACAAAACGTGCGTGTGACGGTCGTCGTGGTGGACGATAAAGAGACAATGCCCGTCCGAAGCGGTGCTTTGGTACGGTTAACAGCAGGATTGTCCTATTCTCGGTAACACGGACGCGAAAGGCCATTCACTATTTCGTAATTCTCGCGCTAACGTGGTACGCGATGTATGTATGTATACGTCATATAGGTCGCCAGTCAGATAAATACCTCCGTAGGAATATTTCGCGGAGGTGTGCGTCTATGCGCGCGAAAATTTTTAATCGGTAGTCTCGTCGCGTAAAAACCCGTGAAAGAAATGGACGTGAGAATAATACCGTTTGTAAGTTCTATCAAATCAATTATATAAATCGTGTAACACTGTACACTTTTCTATCCTTATCGACGAATAAAAAGAAATATTTCAATTTTTATGAACCCTTTTTTATCGATTACGTACTATTTACACGTGTACTTACGTATTAGTTGACCATGTTCCGTTCATTCATTGAATATTTACGGTATTTATAAATTACCCTATCGTTGGAAAAGAGTATCTCGACGTAATAATGATTTTGATTAATAAAGTTATCACGAATTGTTTTAATTAGAACTTTCTGAGCTGCCTGATATTTCGAAAAATTGTGAAAATAAATAGTGCGAAGTAAACGTAATTTGCACGTATCCTTCGTTTCTACATTTTTGCATACAACATTACGATAGGCTAATAAGAGTTTGCGGGGAAGTTACTTATTTCCTGTTCTGGCGATAAAATACTTCACTCGGGAATGACGTTTGCGGAAGGAACTGTAAAACCTTGCGGAGCGATCGATATCTCTCGATACGCGATACACGATCTTTCTCCCGCGATCTTCTATCTTTTCGAAACTTGCTTGTACATCGATACTCTAATTAATCGTTCCAGACACTTAACGCGAATCTTTGGTAACGATGTAAGAAAAAAAGAAGAAGTTGATTAATAACTTCGCACTTCCGTTGCACTGTCTGCTCGTACGATCCTTTTTTTTTGCTTCAACTTTGATCCTCGTAAGGTCGGCTTCGATAATGATGTATAAATGAAGAAAACTATCGATTTGCCGTTAGTGCTTTTGAACTTATCAAGATAACGTGCTCTCCTCTCTCCTCGTTCTAGTATCGCTTGTTAAACCTCTTAACGGAGATAAAATGCTTAACAGTGTTTTCGATCTCTCTTCGCATGCTAGATAGTAATTAAAACGTCTCGTACTTCCGAATAGGTGATTTTGCTTAAACGCGAATTAAGATATCCAATTTGAAGATAAAACTAATTCACTTATTTTTGTAGTAAATCGAAATTGAAAGCGATCTTTATTATTTAACGCTTGAGAAGTCTGTAATGACTCGATTTAGTTCAGTGATTCATAATTATAAGGAGAAAATTTTCATATAATTAAAAGCAAGAAAGTAAAGGATATTATTTTCTAATGAGTTTGTATGATTAACTAATTTAAAATACAATATATTACGTAAATATCGTAAAAATTTTAGATATAAGTAAATTAATAAAGTAAGATACTAGGTCGATAACGATTACTTATGTTAGAAAACTAAAGAAAGACTTCTTAAATGTCATATAATACAATATTTATAAAAGTTTGAAATATGATGTGAAACCGATGATCGTTGACCAGAATGATATTTAACGCGTTAAAGGACATCCGGTAGAATATAATTAGCTTAAACGGTAGCTTAATAATAGTCAGATGGCACAACTTAATCCATGGATCATACAATGTCGGAGACTTTTATCGTCGTCGTGCGGCAGCATCACGCTACAGGTCATAAGGTTAATACGCGGACGATGTTGTTTTCTTCGGAACGTCGCGGTCTGCTCGGGTTCTCCTTGCGGTTTACGCGGGAATCCGTCCTTTTAATCTACGATCGAGTCCGGAAAAGAGAAAAATCTTGACGCTCGATAGACCGTGAAATGGTGCTCGAGATGAAGAAAAGAAGCAAGCTCGTTCGACGCGTCTCGACATCCTCCGTGTTTCACTCGAGTGGTACTCGCGTCTACACACGTAAACGCGATAATTTTCCGGTGTTATCAATAACGTACTACGCCCACCAGCGCGTCGTACGATCGTCTCGACGACCTTTCTCCGTCTATGCCTCTCGTTTCTTCATTTCCCGTTTTTTTTTTTCCTTTTTCTCCAAGGAAGAAAAAATCGATAAAGTCGAGGGAGATTACGTGCTAGTTCTACGTTGTGTACGTAGCTTAATGTTATCGGTGGCGACCGACGCGTACGCAGAATTCGTTGCATGGCAGCGCGGTGCAATTACCTTCGCGTGCACGCATGACGCTGTTGTTTGAGCAGTGATATTCTTAGACTTCAATGTTTCGCTTCCCGCCGTATGCTATTTTCTCTCCCTTCCCTATCTTCTACTACAAGATAGTAATAGAAACGTAATGCCTTACGCGAGAAGGACAAAATCGGGAAAGCGTTATCGATCGCGAGGTTAGCGATGACGAAGATAACGCGACGATAACGTGTGTCAGGCTTATACAACGAGTATACGAGTTAGAGAACTTATAAAATGTTGTGTTTCTAGTTTTACAAGGGAGGATGAAAAATTCTCGAGTCCTTCGTGCCCACGTTTCTTCGAGGCGATCGAAGTTAGTACGAGTCGCGCGTTAAGTTTCTAAGGTTCTCCGGCTTTTCTTACTAGGCCGGCAGCTGTTCTTTGACGTTGAGGTGCGAAAGGAGGTGAAGGTTGGTCGTGTGTAACGCGTACGCTAACCGTGTAACACTTGCACCTTTGCCGTTAACGCAACGAGTAGAAGAGTTCTCCTAGCTCGAAAAGACCAACCAACGAAATCGATCGACGATACGCTGCATAAAAGAGAAACACGCACGTCTGTATTATAAATATAATACCGATTGGAAGCATACGTTGGCTGAGTCGTGCGAGACCATCGTCCAACCGCTCGATAAGTGTATAAAACGTAGCAAACAGGAAAAAGAGTATGGAAGAATATGTACGTCTCGATCGATTCCTCGTATTACAGTGGTTGAATATCGACTGTAATTTTACTATCATGAGTTATAAATCGCGCATGAACTTTTCAGCTTTCTTTACACGTCGACGTATAACGAGAATACGGATCGATATTCCTTTTTATTGTGTTGTTTACGGTAATCATAGGGGATTCAATTTTGTAAAAAGCAATGGTTAATTATTACCCGGATATTGATCGGATTTTAGGGAACGTTATCGAGCAAATCCATTAGACTGATTTATGGAGCGCACGGTGAGCGGTCTTCCAAGTAGGTTGATCGATCTCCGTACGTTTGCCTTTTGATATTTATAAATGTCTAGCCGCAATATCTTGCGGTTAGACGAAGACGAGACGTACACTGGTAGTACGAATGAGAGATGTCGTAGGTACCTACCTACCAACGTTTCGAAAGTACACGGAAAATCATTTTTCTATTTCCACGGTATCTATTTACGTTGCTTCCTGCTACGATTCGCTCACGCTTCTCACGTCACGTTTTCTTTGGTTCGGCACGTGAGTTCGCGAGTGTGAACGAACGGTATTTCTTTCGGAATGAAGGAAAATATGTTGATACGACTCGTGTGATTCTTTTACTCTTTTTTTTTTTTTTTGAATTTAATTACGACGCGTAAGATATCTTAAGCCACCGGGTAGGTACTTTGTTCTCTTCCACGAAAAGTTACGACCAATTATATTTAATTCTGGTCGTAGCTATAAATATACATCCTTATCGGCTGATATACAGTCGATGATTCTTATTTATCATTTATTTACCAGGAAAATACATCGATCGATATCCCAGCTGTTATACAATAACGATAACAAGTTTAGCTCTTTGCAAATATGCAAGACGGAAATACTTAAACGTCGTATAGCATTGGTTAAACCACGGCTCTTTAACGATATCTCGGTATCAGGAAATTCTACTGATTCTATGACACACGATCGGTAGGTACATTATGCGTGCAAAACTACGAATTTCAATTGGGTGTTCCTCCGTGTTAGATCTCGTAAAATCTAGGAATACGATGCTCCCGAGATTACTTTCGTGAGTTCCGCCATAGGTATCCAATTTCCAATAACGTTTTGGGGCAGGAGATTGAACGATAGAAACGGTGGCTGTTAAGGAAATGACTTTGAAAGATTTTCGTTCGTCGGGGAATTCGTTCGTCGACGCTAATTCGCAACCGTGTCTGACATTTATGATATTTGGGACGTCGGTTGTGTTAGAGGTAGAATATCTTTGCCGATAAAGCGGCAGGAGTGCGCGTCAACGTTATTATACGTGAGCTATTTCTAGAGTGGTATAGAAGCGTTAGAAAATAACCGGACTACGAACGTTTTCTGATATGATCTACGGCTTGCTTCGAGACTCTTGAAGAAATTCTCCTTTATTTTTCTATGCAGAGCCATTATACTCGAATGGTTGTTATAGACAAGTACGGTAACGAAAGTAAAAGTACACAATCGTTACGACAGAGCTTCTAATATTTTCTCAGGTCGATGTCTGTCCCAAAACGATAAAAACGTTACATACATAGGAATCGTAATTTCCTAAAACGAAGGATACTCTTACGCAATCGTTGCACGTAAAAAGCACGTAGGTCTATACAGTTACTACGAGGATGACTTAATCGAAACGATATATCCGAAAAACGAGTCCACGGTTAAATTGCGAGCCGCTATAGTCGAAGAATCGTGCATGAAATGACTTCTCTTCTTCGTCACGCTACCATCGAATATTCCAGTTCGAGCGAGTCATCAACATGCGAAACGCTATCTTGCGAATGAAGAATTAATCGTACTAAATGACCTTACAACTGGGGAAACAAATTTACGCTTATCTAGGTAGACGTATGCTAACGTCTTTATCTATTGACAAAATTTTCGATGGAAAGGGAAATTAGTAACTTAAGATAAAATTCGATTCATCTATCCTGAACTTATGCGCTAAGCAATTAACTTATTCCGTGCATACCTCGGAAGATCACCGACCGGTTTGAGCCACCTCGACTGAAATAGCGAGAGAGGCTCTCTCGAATACGAGAACGAGAGGGAGACGGGAAAAACAAGGTGCAGCCGAGGCGACTCGTCTGACCACTGCGAGCACGTTTCTACTGGGCGCGCGAGTAAGACCTGCACGGCGCTCAGGGAACAACTTCGCGTGACGTATAGAAGCAGTGATGACCTTTCTCATCCATTTCGATCGTTTATCGAAATTTTTGCAAAGGTTGGAAATATTTCGAGTAGAGTCAAATAATTGGCCACGTTCAGAAACTAGCCACTGGGTACTTCTGCCACTTGGATTAAGTTCCTATGAATTTTTGTGATGTACCTTGATCTCTTAGTGTCCAAATGATACTTGTATAACGTGGTCAATTACTAGTTTAATGACTGTCAGTAATTAAATTGTGTGGCAAGTTACTACTAAATTACTGTTATTTTTCAAACAATTACAATTTATATACCCAATATTATTTTGTTTTACTTAATAATAATTCAAATCTATAAAAGAGGATTTATTTTATACATAGGTATTACAAAAACTTTAATTTTAACAAAATACTAACGTGAACTGGCCAGAGTGCTAAAATGCCCATTTACAGGGAGGTTTACCCTATGTAGAATATAATACTTGGCATTTCTCACGGGTAGACTCGGTAAAAAATTCGTTAACCGGACGAATCTGGTGAGAAAGTGGAGGTGAATAGAAGCCTACGTGTATACGCATTGATCAAATAAAAAGGAAATATGATATCGTATCTACTCGGAGGCTCACCTTGAACGGCTTTATTTGCCGTGAATGTGCATACTTTTCGAGGCACAATCTATGAACGTTAATGGAAAGAAGCGGTCGAGAGGTAAATACGTAAACAAGGCACGCGTCTTTTTCTCCTTCTTCTTTACCTCGCGAATGACGACCGCACAGATAACCACCGACAGCTAATTAAGAAAATCTGTTGTTCGTTTACCGAGTATGAGCTGTCGCGCGAGTTGCCTTCTCGAAAACTACTGCACGATGTGACACGCGTCTAATTTGACGTTCAACGTAACTAGTCTTCTTCTCTCGCTCGAAGAAATATACGAACTTTGTATTCTTCTTGCTCTCAACGATCACGAAGATGATACTAATTGATTTTCTTCATGCATTCTTCTCCCTACTCTTTCGTGATATCGTTATTTTCGCTGAAAGATCATCGCAGTCACTCCTCGAACGTGTGAAAAGCGTAGTTTTATGACGGTCTAACACGTGCCGACTAGGGGGCTTTACTCGTTCAAACTCGTGATCGCGGTGGTTGATAAAAGATTTGAAAATACGTCTTATCTTTATGATTTCTCTACCGCTGGGTAAGAGAAAGAGAGAGAATATCTGCGAGGTATGTTTCGCGAATCGCGCGACATTCTCTTTTCTTTTTGTTTAAATTATATTATCTACTATATATATAGCCGCACGTGTGTCACTCGAGCGTGTCTCGCAGAGAAGCAGAGTCATAGAGACACCGAGCGAGCGAGAATTCTAGTCAATTTTCAAAATACCCAGTCATGGAAAGTCTTAACGGTATAGCAGCTTTTCGCGAACGAAGTTTTGCTCGTAAGTACCACGTACCGGTGTAATCTATTTCCAGATGTACTTACGTACCGTACGTAGTCGATTCGCGGGGTTCGTGTTACGGGATTTTACAGTACCGATCTTTCCCCTGTGTAATAGCATAGTAACGTTATATTATCGTACGTCCTTGCGACACGCGCATACTCGATTTACGTTTAATTTAAAAAAAAGTTTCTGATCATTATTACAACCCACGACATTTCGCGATAATCCCGATTAATGTCACCAGTCTGTCACGGGTAGATATCAATCCTAGATTTCCCATCGTAACGTAAAAACCAGTTTGCCAATGTCCGCTACCACCTTCGTGAAAATTTTATCGTTATTTATATTATCAAGCACGAAGGTCGATGAAATAGGAAGCGATTAATATCGATCGTGGCATTGGTAGACGAGATGACCCGTGGTTAGACTCTGGTCCGCGTTTAGCCTAGTTTGAATTAATCGAGAGCTATATATAGACTTTTCATATCATAAAAGTATCGCGTGCCCTTCGAGCACAACGTAGGTATTACTATCCATCTCTTGGAATCTAACTAGATCATCGTACGTGTCCTTTGAATTATTTCGCTTGTCTGTCAATTCGTACGAGTAGCTTATATGATATACTGGACGCGTTTAAAAGCTTATCGCGATAGCTATATCGGGTGAAAACCTTCCTTCTCTCTCTCTCTTTCATTTATTATTCTCTAGGTTTATAGAAGTACCATTCGTTTTCTAAACGTCTATGTGCTTTTTCCACGTTTCAGTGATGTCTCTGGAGGATTCACGACGTTCACAGCGGCCGTACAGGTACGGCATGGTCCTCCTGTGCGTCGGAGCTCTGATAAATTGGCTGGGACTCGCGGAGAATTACGTCGAACCGGTCAGATACGTTGGAGTTGCATGCATAGTCGCAGGGGCACTTTTGATTTGCGCAGCGATGTGTTGCTGGTTACACGCGCCGCCGACTCGGACGAGCACGCACGCGCAACACGCGAATCATCCGATCACGGCTCAGGTAATTTATTATCATGCATACGAGAACCTGCTGCGATTTAACGCTCGTTTTACTTACTTTTGAAGAGAATCATTCGTGTACGTGTTGGTTAGTATAATTTTAAGAGTAGGGGAATTATATTTGATCTCAATTTTCTTCGATAAACGCGAATACATCGTGCTAGTAAAGTTTCAAATCGGATCCTATCGGTTTGAACTGGTACAAGTTATAGCCAAGGCTACACCATTGAGACTAGTAACGATGGTGTTTCAAGTTGTACGGTTTTGTCCGACACGCTCGAACGCCTTGAAGATTAAAGAATCTTTAGATCGATCCAGGTCAATCCCCTATTATAGAGACGCAAAGTTCGCGGGCGCGATATACATTTACTGCTGGTATACGGGATTACTTTTCTTTATCTGTGAATTAATATACTTTCCATTTAACAATTTCGTTTGATTATATCAAATTTTTTTTTTCAAAATTTCGTACGACTCTTTAACGATAAACGATCTTTCGTTCAAAGTCCGCGACTTTTATCAAACCTTCTTTTTACCGGTAATCAAGAGAATTCTATCTTCTCGCTCCCTCTCTTTCTCTTTATGAGCTTTAGTCTGTTGATTTTTGTTTAACGATAGTCTCTCTTCATTTACGACCTCTTATCATTTACACGTTCTCTGTCTCTCGTGGTTGTAACCAGAGAAAGGAAGAAAACCGCTAACGACTGACTTTTTCCATTGCGTACGATCGGAAAATTCGTTCGTGTATCGAATGATCTCTACCATTTCCATTAGTCTTCGTCCGTTAAAGCGAAAAATGGGGATGAAAAAAAAGGCGACGGATTTAATATCGGATTAGTCGATATCGTGGATGAGCGAAGGAGGTCGTCCGAGTAGAGTCGACGTAAGAGGCAGTTGCTACTTTAGGGATATTCACCCGGAAGTCTATATAGCGCTATATTTATCGTTCGTCATTCTTGAATACACCTGCCCTGCCTTCCCTTCTCTCTTTCTTCTATCGCGCCCACGATAATGATTCTGGCATAAATTTCACGGGTGGACGATCGTCGTGACATAGTAGAAACAAAGACTACGAATTATTATAAGAGAAGGTTTTGTTATTTTTTTTCATCGTCTTCCAATGGACCCACGAATTTGCCGTTTCTTGGGAAAAAAATAACTGGAGAGTCACGGAGTACGCGAGAGAAAGAGATTTCAGTCGTTCACCCTGTTCTTCCACTTAAAACGATTATGCAATTTTCTCCGAAGCTTTCTTTATAGCCGCAAATAACCGTTGCTATTCTCGTCGTTCGTGTCTCATGCGTCACCCTATATCTCGCTCGCCCTTTCGCGGCTTACATTCAGGCGGCCATAAAGTTTATAAAGAGTACCCAACCCAGGTACGTAGATAGATATCTATAGACGACCTACGACAAATATAAAGCGGCGCACACTTCCGGGTGAATATCCTTACGCTATCGTGTAACAGAATCGCCAAGCCTCTCTGGTAGATAGTATCCGTTCGTTCACTGAACCATCTAACCAGATTCTTCTTTTTTTTCCCCAATAAATATTGCGTATTATCTTCCTGAATGAGAAGAATTTGCATCAAACTTGTTTTCGTATAAATTTATCGTCATAACACATCAATTAGTTTATTATACAGCTGCATGATTAGGATAAACAAGAATACCTTAATGGATGATTATTGATCGATAAATTTGTCTATTTTTATAGATAGACGATCCAATCCACGTGATCTCGATCGAGGAACCATCCAGTGGTGCTAGACAGAAACCACCAGACTATGAAGCTGTAACCGATGCGCCACCTAGTTATGATGACGCGATCAAGCTAAATCCTGGGCATTTGATTAGATTAAGTACTAGCAGTACGGTATCATTACCAGCGGAACACGCGATACCGGGAACCGTTGAACTGGTTTCCGGTGAACCGGCGCGGACGCCACCACCGCCATACGCGAGGTAATTTTCAAAGTGTTACCTTATCAACAGGAATATCGAATTACGTTAAAACAAGGTGCAGAGACCTTTTATCAGACAATATCTAATTAACTCGAGTTTCTTTTACAAGTCTCTTATCTTTGGTAGTACTATGCACTAGCTATCGTAACGAGTACCTTGTTTCCCTCGGTATTATCAACGTCGTTTGTTCGTTTCAGGTGAAAGGTTTGGGACAATGTATGGTGATTGCAAAAAACGAGGGTTGCGGCGTGGCTGCAGCTCAGACAGGGAAAAAAGAGAGAAGAGAGACGACCGAGGAAGTAGAACGAGTAGAGTCTTTTTGAAATCCTCGGGTATCTTGTCGGAAGAAGAAGATACGTCGTGGGTTGGCATCGACCATTACGGATGATTTCTCGAAGGAGACGAGTAGTTCGTGTGGAGATAGACTAGACCTGTGATTCTCTCGAGAAAAGCGAAGAAAACTCATGTTCGTTCCTTGCCCCGGTGGACGTCCGTATCTCGCAAGGATTTGGTTCTCTGCGGATCGACGATGTACGACGAAGAACACCACTTATCGCGACTTCTCGGTCGATAGTGATATATCTCGAACAAAAATAGAAGACGAACTTTTCCATAAGAAAAAAGGGACTTAATTAACGGAGATTAAGAACGGTGTGAGAAGTCCAAACTCTGCTCACATACGACTGCCAATTTGTGATAATTATGTATTGTCTTAATACCTGAACAATCTCGCGGAATTAGTATGTCGTATCTCATACGTGATTACGTATCGTAAAATATCGATTTATATATGTATATATAATATATATATTATATATAATCCAAATGTGCAGCGGATATACAATAACGTCGTATGAAATCAAATGTCGTAGTCGTCTCTCTTAATTCCAAAAATCGAGAGCACCAAAATAGTTATGTTGAATTTTGCCTGAAGTATACCGACAGTTTCTTTCGTCTCGTATCATGTACGAAACGAGGAACGTCGGGACGACGATGCTGCTTCGACGTTCGTTGTCTCTGTCCGACGAACGTCTCGAGCGGGAGAGGAACAATAGACTGCGATGCGAATAATTTTATAAAGCTTTTTTGATACTCCTAGAGAACGAATATGGTTTACAACACGATTTTACCTTTTTCTCGTTTCCTTTCGAACATTCTGTATTTTGTCGGGACATTAGCGAATCTTATTTCCTACGAATATGGATCTTCTGGTTTCCGTTGTTGCTGTTGTTACGGCGACGTTTAAATAAATTATATTTAGCGATGATGTTCCTATTTAAACGATCGAACGTTTCTCGATAACGTTTTTTTTTTTCTTTTTAACGCAAACTCTTTAATAATTGTTATTATTACTAGGAGCACATGCGCGAAAATTGTTCGCACGTTTATTATTTGTGACAGATGTGAGGAGATCATTGTCGAGTACCATTTCCATCGTCTCTGTAAGATAGTCTTTTTTATAACAGGAATACAAATAAAAAGAATGAAGTTTTGTATATATATATGTATGTGTATATATACATGTTTGTTGCTATTTCGATTATCCTTGCCCCGCATCCTGATTAACGTCGAGCTGGTATGATAAAATACGATAAAAGAAAGTATAATTAACTCATAATAGTACAACTTTCTATCTTTGAAACGAAATCGTGAATGCACACGCATGATTCATCGATAAATACCCTTTATTCAATCGGAGTAACATTTATACTTACTTAAAGCACGTTATTAAACTAATATATTTGTAGGACTTCGTCAACGGCAACAATAATAATCGTAATAATAAAAAGAGAACGTAACGAGAGTAATTAGCGATAATGATGATAATCCTGATGACGGTTTATGACAATCATAATAATAATAATAATAATTACAATCATAAAATCGCTATATTCTGATAACGCGAAGACGAGTGAGTAACAGTAGGTAACAATTGTCGCAAGGACGATTCTTTTTGATTATGTGTCTTTTCCTTTTGCCCTCGTTTCTCTTTCTATGATGATTAGTCAAAAGTAGGTTGGTAATAATAGAAAAGATAACGATAATAATAATTATAATAGAGAAAAACTTACAAGTTTGCGATTAATCGTAATTTTCGCTTACTTATTTCTATTTTCTCATCTTCTCATTACAGATTCTTCGGTTTAAATGGTCAAAAATGTCAGAATTTTGATAATTTTAGTATATCGGTGTATTCGTGGCTGATGTCAAAGGAAGAACCAGAATTCCGTCACCTACCATCGCTGCTCGCGAATTCTTTGCAATATTTACATGTGACCTTCGCGTCTCGAGCGATAAAAACGAACATGTTTATGTACGATAACAGACAAAAAACGTAAAACAAATTAACAGAATTTTAACAATCTGTGCCAATATAATTATATATATATGTTCATATATATATGTATATTACCGCGATGTTACACAGCAGATTCTTACGAAGAAAATTCGAATGCGATGCATCCTAAAATTATTGCACGTATGAACGAGTACCTTCTCGCGATCTAGCCGGAGTAAATCACATTTTAACTTAATATCGATCGATCGATCGATCGCTTTTATGGCCGATCGGTTTTATTTAGAACCTTGGGTATTTTTTTTCCATCGCCCGTACACCTTATAAATTCGATAATACACCATGTTTAAGATTGACATCCATCTAATCACGTTGGTCACAAACGGACCTTAACAGATCTCGCTCTCATTTTTTTTTTTTCAACTCGTTGTTCGTACCTTCCTCGCGTTAGCGATTTATTTTTCTTTTTTAGTCGAAGAACGTCCTTATAATAATCGTATTACTCTGTAATTATTTACACCATATGGACATGAACTTTCTCTCTTTCGTACCTCTCTCACAAAGTCGTTGACATTATAAATGTGTGTATGTGATTATGTGTGGGTGTGTGTATGTGTATCTGTGTATTTCTTTGGTATACTCGTAGCGACATACTATCGACAGTAGCAAGAGTAGTTAGTGGCAATAATGACTATTGGAGTAGCACTAGAAATGTTTCCTTCGGGGGGTGGTAATAACAATGACAATAATATTAATAGTTATTAATTAGCAATAAGTTAGTCGCCAATAATAATTATTTATACGTAGCCTCTGAGTTTATCGTGAAGCGGCGTGTCTTAGCCTTTTTTGCGGATATATTTATATATACTGGCTCCTGTGATCGTTTTAATGCTAATTAATTAGGTAATAACAGTTATACAATAGTAATAATAATAATAATAGTAATAATAATAATAATAATAATGAGATCTGATATACATCTAAGCTAAATCCCTTTTTTTACATGCCTTAAAGAGGTAACCACAACATATCGAATAATATATAAATGCTTTCTCCCTGGTGTATTTACAAAGTGCTAATGGTAGTTAGCGTCGATAATCTTAATGATTACGCGACACTAAAGTTTCGTATGTACAAAAGATATCGCTGTTAAAGCGAAGTTAGACGTCATTGTTAGTCCTGATACCTGACAAGTTTCTTTAGGTATGATCGCAACATTAATTGAAAACGCCTGATCTTCTTCCTTTTTTTTTTTTTTGGTTATTCGTATATAATCTTGATTAATCTCCGACGGGTTTAAACGCATTTCTTTATCCGACTTCGATCGTTATGCGTTAAGACAAAGTATCTTTTAATCGTTTTAATCACTATCGAACGCTGATTACGATGCATTTTATTGATTTTACCATATTTCTCACTATCGTTGGTCGATAATGCCATGTTCCTTTAACACAGTGGACACGAGCTTCATCCTCCGATAAAATATCGATCCGACATCATCGTTAATTAATCACTTTATCAAAGACGTTCGAGCGACACTGTACTCGATCGTTGAGCTTTAGGGATGGTCTCAGATGGGTGTCGGCAGGACCGTGAAATCTTGTAGGGCGGTTTTCACCGTTTCGTAGATCGGTCGATTGGTTTCATCGGCGCAATAGCCGTCGGCGGTGCACAGAGTTTGCAGTTTTGTCAGATAACTATCAAAATTTTCATGTCCCATTTTCTCCTGCGGTCCACCTGGGGCGTTGGGTATTCGTACGTGCTCCAACAACGTTATCATGTTATCGCGTAACGACTGATAGTACTCGGTCAGATTATTGTTTCGTTGAGCTATCACCGTTGTTTCCTAAAAAAGAGAAGAACGAGATATCCGTTTTACTGGCAGTCGATAATATGGAAAACATTGATTATGCTAAAAAAGATTGTTGATACGTTATCTAATCGTGATAATGTTAATCCTTTTTTTAACAACGGAAGGTAAAGTAAAAAGATTATCGACCGAGCATACGAAACACTAACCTTCTCGCCATGCTTCAGCTGATTCTCCATAGCGGTGATGTCGGAACGCAGGCGCAGAACCTGCGATTCGACCCGAGCGTTCTCTCTCTGGAGTTCTGTGATTTCAGCCTCCAGTGTATAGAGGTCCTCGCCCTGGGCACTCGTGGACCCACCACCGCTCGTGTTACCCTGACCCGCGCCCACCGCACCCCCGTGAGCCGGACCACCGGCATCCACCCCTGAAGTTAGCAAAGACACGGGCCGGTTCATCAAACTATCCCTCGAAACGAACACTTTTTACGGTTTCCAGCAAGTCATTTTCTACATCGTCAATTCATTTTTTAATACTTATTTTCATTTCATGATCAAAAGTTATTGATAAATATGACAGAAATAACTTTATCACTACTGGAAACCGAAAAGTTTCAAGTCTTTCATCATTTTTTTTGATTAAGAGCTCGTATATACTTCTTGTGAAAAACTCTCTACGTATTCATAATGGAAGCACTTCGGCATTTTGCTCATAGGAAAGTCAATATCGAGATGTTACTAAGATTTTACAAAAAACGTGGTACTGTAGCGAATATGTGGGATATGCTGTGAGGACCAATTTGGAGCCGCAATTTAAACGGCTTGTAATTGTAGGTATAATGCTTGAGGTGCGCAGGTTTCTGTTACGCCGATTACTTATTTTATCGCGATTTAACCTAATCCATTGTGAAAATATATGATATACATATATACATATATGTATATGTGATCGTTCGGTTTGATCTTTCGAATATTCGCATATATCGTGTACATCAAGTAACAGACGCACCAACCTGACTGAAGTGCCGCAGGAGTTAGTGAAAGAGTTAGGATAACAAGGTATATATATTTCATAGGACAGCGTGAGGTGCCATCATACCAGATAGTAGAAGAAACAGGAGACACCGAGTGCTGGTTGTTTTCAACATTTAATACATATTTGTGCAGAGACAGAAGACAATTTTTGGCGTGCGCTTTCATCTTTCGACAATACGTGGCACTTCTTTTTTTTTTTCTTTTTTTACTAATACCAACACTCGGACATCGTCTCGTAAAAAGTAAAATTACTGGTGTGTGGATCTTGTATATAACACCAAAAAACACATAGAAAACATGTGGCGAGTACGTCAGTTCCTTACCTTCAAAAGTAAACGTTCTCCTCAAAGCTCAATGACAGGAAAGGAGCTGATCGTGATCCCAGAATAAATCAGAATATATTATTTTTCATCATAATGATATAAAGGCTTGCTTCGTTCTTATAGTTTTTTTTTTCTTGCATATTATATTGGGACAAGGTAACGTTCGCGAGAGAAATAATACCGTAAAAATGGGTGGAGGACAGATGAGTGAAGATACAGTAATGTAATTTATTTTCGGTTCAGGTGTTTTATCGGTTGGATTTGTTAAACTTACTTTCTTTCACTATCACCATATACAATTTCTAATGGTGACTCAAATTTGAAAACACCTGCATCATAGATACGAGAAAGGAATTAACGTAACGCAACATCGTACACGAAAATTAAAACGAAAAAGAAAATTAAAAAAACCAAAGATATGTGGGGAGACAAATAGACGAAAGGAAAAGGAAAGAGGTCACCATCGTTGGTATGACAGCACATCATTGCATGGAGAATAGAGCGTGGCA
Organism: Ancistrocerus nigricornis; assembly: GCA_916049575.1. Classification (NCBI taxonomy): domain Eukaryota; kingdom Metazoa; phylum Arthropoda; class Insecta; order Hymenoptera; family Vespidae; genus Ancistrocerus; species Ancistrocerus nigricornis. Next base: position 26,699,404 of record OU696667.1, read on the forward strand.
TAGTACAGGACTAAGTATAAGGTCTGATATGCACAAGTTTACAAAGAAAAATTTGCAATATCGCATATTTCGATACTTCACTCATCCAGATACGAGTTTCTCTCTAATTTATAATAAAACGATACCGGTCTGACCGATCAGACGATAGACACACGTGGTCCAATAAAATAACAGAAAATATGATCTCGCCTGGATGAGGATCACCGAAAACACAGAAAAAAGTGCGACGTCGAATGAGACTTTCTAATGTCTCCTCTAAACGTTTCCTTTTCTTTTTTTTCCTTATCACGTATCGAATCGCATTTTTTATTTATAAATATGATAACTGCGCGTGAGAAGGCCGAGTCGAATTTATCATAAAAATATATAGAGATCAGCCCACACGCAGTTTATCTTGTCCTTCATTTTTCACTCTTCCATCGGTAATTGGAAGGAAGGTGTATTGATAAGGCGTGAAAAATCAGAGACAACGGCCAGATCCTCACCGGACATTCCTTTGCTGTACATGCTGGACATATCCTCAAACTTCGGCTTCTTGAGAGCATGTCCGGCTATAGGACAACCCGAGAGAGATCTATGCGTGGAGAAAGAGCCGTTTACGTGACCGATACCGTCGCAGCCTGGCGTAGGACAATTGACACCTTCGAACTTCATCGCCGTTGTCGCTGCTATTGCTGCTTTGTGTTGTTCGATCGTACCACAGGGCTCCAATACTCGCGCTTTGTTCTTATTTGCAAGTGGACATCCGGATGCACTGTAACGCGTTCAAGTTAATAAATGTTAAACGAAATTCTGTAATGTTAAATTCTTATATGATATAGTATAAATGTCTATACGAAATGGAAGTTTATAGCTGTCGTCTGTTCTCGGGTGTATAAGCAATCTTAAAAACTTTCATTCGATTGATATATCATTGATATGAAATTTCAAAGGATTAATCGACATAAAACAATCTGTGGTAATCCTGTTGATGGGGTAAGACGTAAAGACGATACCGTACTCTGCTTATCTTCGATAACCTTACCTGCGATGTGACAAGAATTTGCCAGTGGCATGGCCAGATCCGTCGCAACCTGGGATTGGACATCTGTAGTACGAAACGGTAACATCACCATCACCAACATCGTACAATCCATCCACATACAGAGTAAGCGTGAAACGAGCGGAAACCGCCAGTTATTAGTCAGCGTCTTCGTCTTTACACGGATAGGGAGAGTTAGTACGTGGTCGCGCAGGGGAGGATGGGTTTCCCCTTTTGGTCTCGTAGCGGATCTCGGTACGTGCAATGCGGTCACGTAGATACCTGCTTCAGCTACGTGTAACGTGCGAACGCGACGAAAACGCAAATTGAGATCGCGATTACTACCGACCCAGCAAATTGCAGAACTTCGAGACGATCAGAGTTTCGCGAAAGCGAACCTTTAAGAGAACCTTTAAGATTTAACGATGGATTCATTCGGAAACGTTTACGCGAGAACGAATTTTGAGATTTTACGCGCCGCGAGCATCGAAATCACCTACCACGAATTCCTATACGACTAGAAGCGAAAAAACGGAGGCAAGTGCGCTGGATACAATGATTACACAAACCAACTGACCTCAATGGTTCAGAATCTTGTCCATCCCTGGGTTTGCTTTTCGGTTTATTGGCACGCGGACAGCCGGACAAACTTCTGTGAGACGAATAGTTTCCTGTAACGTGTCCCGATCCGTCGCAGCCCGGTGTGGGACATTTCAGTTCTTGAGAATGTGCCTGAATTTGTGAACGATCGGCACGCGGACATCCGGAGAGGCTAAAAGTTAAAAATAATCGTTGTCAATTAATAATGCTCAACCATTACCATGACGACTACGCGCTGCACCGTTCGATGAAACATAATATAAAGATCTTTCTGAAGAAGTGAAAGAAAGATTTGTCGCAACGCCGTAATCCCCATGGTCTCGATCACGAACGTACACCTCAAGAACATCCAAGGTCTCCAGCAATACATCGCATGCAATTCACGCGACGTTGCCACGAGGATGCGAGAATACTTACATCGAATTTTCAATGCGGGATCTTCATCATTGGCTCTATGTAATCTAAAAGGAGACCTCGATGAGTCCCAAGTGTCTCATTTCGATGAATGCCCACCATCGTGGAATATATTAAATTGTGCTAGATCAAAAAAATATCGTCGAGAACGATCGTCTCACCGAGATCACCCATTTAGACTTGCTTACTTACTACGTTATTTTAATAAGATAAATTTTCGCGCGAGTCAAACTTGGACGACTTGCCTTGCATCCGGTTAAGAAACGAAGAAAATTGGGGAGCGATATATTGTATTTTTATTTTACTATCCCGATAATATCATGCGTATTCGTACAAGGATTATGCAGGTCTTACATCGTGTCCTCGGAAGCTTAATGTATTTTTTAAATTGCACATTTGAAACGGGCAATCAACGAAGATCGATTTAAGTAGCATGCAAATGGCAACGCCGTGTTCCAATTGGATCACTCATGAGGTGTCGCTCGTAAGGTCGATCGCGTTTCAGGTTCATGTCAACACAAGGTCAGCCTTACTCTAAGAACACTGAAAGGGAGAGCAGGGAGCACACTCACACCTGACCCCAGTGAAACTCGTCAATTGCCAATTATCTAAGTTACATCATGAATCAGAATAACGCTCTGTCAAAAAGTAGTACGATTTTTCATAAAGTATCTTTTTTTTTATCTCCGTCACGGTTCTGCTTTGACATGGTCATTGACAACAGTTCGCTACGAAGCTGCCCACCTGAGGCTGGCGAAAGCTGGTCAATATGGCGGATTTTTGGTGATCGAGTATTACGAGTCCGAAAAGAACTTAGGCTAAAAGCTGTAATAAGATTTACGTTGATGGAAGTCTCGTAAATGGACAAGACTTCTCGTCACGCAATTACGAAACCACGTTTCATCATGATTTTGTCATCCCTTTTCGTAGGGGTCGGGTCGAAATGGGAGGAAATGAAAAAAGATCATTCAACACGAAACTTATCTACACACTTCGATACAACGTATCCATGTTACAAACGTAATAGATATATGTGTACGTATGTAAAAGTAGACATAAATAGATTAAAAGAGAGAGGGTAAAAGACAGAGTCATCAGTTATGAAAAAAAAAATATAAGGGTAAATATATATATCATACTCATGTAATAAAAGCTAATATCAGCAATTATATCGAATATACAAAACGGTTCAACTAGGAAAAAGGGTTTTCTAGAGATATGTCCGATGAACGCAGAGACACCTAAGAAGCCACTACGGACCACCGATACGCAATGATGCAAGACCCCCATATATGTATTGTATATATATATATACATCGGAATATGTATATATATATGTATATATATAAATAAAAGATGGTTCATGTGGGTGGTTTAATCTCATATGCAACATATAGTACTTGTACTTTTGCTCGTCCGGACTTTGGAACCCACCGTGAAAATAAAAATAAATCCAACGAACGAAGATTGTTATTAGCGATAATGGTTCCTGTATTTTTTATCACTCAATTGGTCACGTTTCATCGATAATAATTTATGAACCTTCAAGGCAGATCGGAGTAAAAAGGATTTGGTGACGTGTATGTAGTATAGTTGTGTGTAGCGTGCGTTTGTGCGTGCTGCATCGCTATGTCGTTATGGATATATATTTTAAAATATATATATTATAATCCGAACGTCAATGTCAATGTCAATGTCAATGCTGCCTTGCCTTCTGTGGGTAGCGTAGTTCCCCGAGACATGACCCATGCCATCACAGGACGACGTGGGGCACTGTATCAGCTCCTTGCCGTCGCGACCACGAGGGGCGGGCCGAGGTGCGAAATTCAACGAGTGCCTCCTTATATTCATACTGCACGGAACAAGATCAATAATAAAACAATCTCAACGCGATTGCTCGTCTCAGCTATGTGCCTGCCATCTGAGTTCCGATTAAAAAATATGATTATGAATCGCTCCGTGACGTCTCGTCTTTGGACGGGCAATATATTTTATACTTTTGAAAATGGGTTCGCAACAACGCGTGCACACACATCTAACCGGATGACCGTCGGTCGGCGCAAGTTACGCGCACACAATATTTCTCTTATAGAACGGTGGCTTACATCGTTACATCGTGTTTCAGTATGCGAGCAATTCTATCCAAGCGCAGTATCGTCCGAGAAAGAGAGAAAGAGAAAGAGAGAAAGGGTGGTCGAGATGGGGTGAAGGGAAAGAGGGAGAAAGAGAACGACGATACAACGTCGAAAAGTTTTATTGCGTTCCGCAACTTTCCTCGGAGAGGGGGCCCGGTATTGCTGCTTCTACCGATGCTACCTTGCTACTACTCCTCGCGTTCGCGGTTAACGATATATGAAACGGTCGCGAGAAACGCGCCCCCTTTTCTTTTTCTACCGACAAAAAAGAGAAGGAATACGCATTGGAGAAAAGAGGAACGAAAGGAGAACATGTGGATCGGAGAGAGCAGACGATTCGTTCCTACTTCTCCCGCTGTCTCCTCCTGGTCTCGTAGATGGGCGAACTCACCGTGGGCTATGAGATGCCCTGAAAACCTCGATGACCCTTGAGTGGCCACGATATTGCTGGGAAACCGAGCCAGCGGACGCAGACTTGAGTGCAATTCACTGGTACGCCCTCGGCTTGCCCTATCTGCCTTCCTGTTTTCCGGTCTTCGTCTCTAACCGCTTTCCTCTACCTTCGCCGTATACCTAACTACATACCCTGTTGAATCCGTGATTCCAAGGAACTCATTTTTTTATAGAATGCTTTCTAGAATTTAATCCGAACTCAACTGTATCACTCTAGATTCTAAACGCTTGATTTTTAGAAAATCATTGTCGGGGGGAATGTATTGGATATGCCAAAGTAATATCTTGAGGTAATCTTTTAAATCGAAAAGGACTGCGTAGACAAAGGTTCGTGATTATTTGGAATTTTATGCCAAGTATTATGAATATATGGCGGATGAAATTGCGGTCCCACGTCGATACGTCAAATTCTGTGGAACAGCGTCTATGGAAGGGACGAATCTAGTTGTAGCTAAGGCGGCGAAGGTACGTTCCGGGTTCTAACCCCGACGGGACAGCGCGGCTCTCGCCCCATAATCCAGTGCGGTAGCAACTGATTATACCCCACCTTCCCTTTCAACCTTATCCTCCCTCGGCAGCTCACCACCTCTATCCTCCATACCGTACCTTGCTATCCTCTACCACCAAGCTTCTCTCTCCTCTTTCTCCATCGTTTCCTTCTCGTCTCTCTACCTCTTACACGCCTCGAACCGCGCCTTCTACTACGCCATACCGCCGAGCTTTACGTCAATTAGAATAAGGTTGGCACTTTCGGTACGAAGAGTAATTACTTTAATTAACAAAATGGAGGTAGGTATGCGTATCCTCTCCCCTTGCACCGTCCGTCGATGTTAGCCGTCGCCTTTCCGCCTTTTCGAGCTTCGGGCGCGAATATATCGCGAAAGAGATTCGCGCGACCCTTTCCGCAAGGCAAGTACCAAATATACAGACCTTCTCGTGCGAAATTCTCATATTAGGCGTTGCTTTTCTATTTTATATCATATACGCATCTTTTGGTATATACATCTTTCTATTATACCTCGTCGGAATTTGATTTCAAAGAAAATTATGGAAATGAATTTTGTGACTATCGATAAAAACGAGAAGTACGATTCCTTGAAAGTATGAAATCTAAAGAATCGTTGGTTATATTACGTATGCCTTCTTCCTTACCTGTCATCTTTGCCGGATGGTTTATCGAGGGGTCCGACCGTATGCTGTGGAGGAGGCATACTGTAGCACGGCCCTGGGGTATAACCTGCTGGAATCTGGTAACCGGACGTCACTGGACCTGCAGGGTACGTTCCACCACAGTTGTAACCTGCGGTGGGGTAAGGAGTGTAGGTGTTTCCAGGATATTCCGGCTGTACGCCAGTCATACCGTAACCTGGATGGGGACTCATCGGTCCATATCCTATGAACATAGTATAATACCAAATATGATGAACATGATGTCTTATCGGAATCGTAAAAGGAAATATCAACTGTATCGTACATCATGCGAAATTGAAAAGAAGGAAACGATGTTGATTTTACGAAATAGCTAGCGACAGTAGCTGAGTAGTATAACGTTCAAAAGACAGTAGTCGGAAGAAAAAAAGGAACGGAAAGGATAAAGGTGCGCTATGGGAATAGCACGTTGCTTGATTAAGCGTTGTAAAATCTACACGTTTATTTACTGGCAAGAATTCATTTCGTCGAGAGAACGTGGAGTGCAAATAGCCGACGGATGGAAGGACGGTGTGCGCGACGTTGCAGGAACACGTTGATGGCGACCGAACATGCCTGTGTGTGCTCGAATGTTTCAATTTCAATAACTACTCCCCAGCGTCGGAGTCCGGACAATATTGGCCGCACCGGACTTTTGCCGGCTACGTGTACGCGAAATATTGATAATTAACAATGGCCGTGTACCGTCACAGTGGGTGGTCCGGTATGGAAGGGTGTACTGTGAACGTCCAGAATGAAAGAGAGCGAGCGAGTGTCTATGCACGCATGTATGAGAGAGAGAGAAAGAGAGAGAGAGAGAGAGAGGGTACGAGAGAAAACGGGAGAAGGAGAGAGGGTGGGAGAGATAAAGAGTAAAAGAGAAAGGGGGACGCGTAGAGGTGGTTTGGAATGCCAAGGCACAGAGAGACCGACGAAAATGAGAGTTGGGCCATAGGTGCCTATTATGGCAGTCGTGTACTGTTCTGGCGAATTTTTATTCGCCGCTTGTAACCACGTATCACCCCTACGTTCCTCGTGCTTCTCAAAACCCCGAGGGCGTCGCACTCTTTGTTCTTTTCCGCGCGTTTCACCCGCGGACTTTCTCTCTTTGCCACCCCTTTCTGCTATCGGTAGATGTAACCACGTCGACGGTACGACAAGCTAACGTTTCGCGTTATGACTGCCTTGTTGCTACAAAGAAGCAACTATATTTTATCACCAACTAACTTTCCACGTTCGAAAGCAGTAATCTATCTTCTATGAATATCAATTTTAACGAGATCTCTGAGAAGCTGTTAAGAGTCATAATATATCTATTTCGGAGTATTGAACAATGATAGATAACCTATGTAGGTAAATGATAAATGCCAAGAACTCACCGGTAGGATCTCGGTAGGCGTCCATGTAGTGGGAACCGCCGCTGTCGGGGGTACTTTCGCGACTATATGCAGCAACGTGCACACCGGGTGGTGGAAATCCTGGTACGGGCCTGATTCCAGGACCCCCGCTGAAATTGACAGGCTCGTTGGCGGTCGAGAAGTCTACTGGTTCGGTTTGTTCCTCGATCGGTCGTGGTGCCGGAAAACCTGGGCCAACTGGAACCGCTACAGCTTCTCCATGACCCGTGGAATATTGCGGACTGGGTGCGCCACTTGGAAAGTAAAATAACTCAAACCAGTTGCGTAAGAGCAAAGATAAAATGTTGCAGCTTTTTTATGATATATTTTTAATAATATATGATTACCTATGAAGTCTGTTCACGCTAAGATCCAAAGTTTGACCCTGTGGACTAGGGACTTGAGGGCTGGCAGTTAAGTGGGGACTTGCAGCAGCTTGCGGACTGCCTCCAACAGTTTGGCCTCCTCCATACTGTGGACTGAGACTATTCGAACCATACGGAGGAGCCTAGAAAGAATTTTGACGATTACGTTACGACTCAAGCGCACATAACAACCGATCTTTGCATATTGTAAATCGAGAATCAACCTGTGGGCTAGTCGAAGTAACACTTGACGTGGATAGATCCATCACTGAACCACCCGGAGAAGTTGGCGGACCCCCTGGTTTTTGCATTTGTTGAACTTGTGCTACTGTAACGCATTTCACTAGAAATAATAAAAGAAATACGAAATAAATTCTCAATGTCTTTTATTAATATCCCAAGCACAAAGTAGTAATTCCTTAAATCCCTACCATCCTCAGTTTTCATCATGCCCGCCACCGTAGCTGCGGCCATAACCATTTGATGCTGTTGCGCGGCTGCTGCAGCTTCCTGATGATAAACTCGTTCTTGTTCTTCCGGTGTCATGCCAGTCTGTCCCAAGTAATACATATTCGATCTTGAATGCAATTGTTGCTGCTGTTGTTGCTGTTGTTGCTGCTGCTGTTGTTGTTGTTGTTGAGGTTGAATTGGTGCACAAGTTTGCGCATCGTATCTATCATAGGCCGACGTAGTGCCTGGATCATACGGTCGGTGGTTGGCAGCACTAGCTATTGCATTTTCATATCCTCTTGCAGCAGCGATCTCGTTCGAATATGTGACGACGGGTCGTGCGATGTTGCTTGCACCGGGATGCATGTAAGCTCTCGCGTGTTCGGCAGATCTATGATGATATAATTCCTCGCTGGTAGTGGCAGCTGCAGCCGCGGCTGCAGCGGCAGCCATCATCGCCGTAGACTCGTACGGCGATCTTTGTGACATCTGATGGCTCATCCTCGTGTCTTCGACCATTGGCATAGGGTAAGCGACGGTTGGTTGCATCGGCAAAACGTGATGCGTTGGATGTTGATTAGGATGATGTATACTCCCACCAATGGTACCTCTTGAACCCATCGCGTCCATCGATGATAATGACGAAGAGTTAGAGTCTTGATTCATATACGAATCGTATGTAGGCCGGACTGTGGGTGGTGGTGGTGGGGGTGGCGAATTCACGCGACACGATGCAGCATCCTCCGTTTTAGGTACTAACAAATCCGAAGTGTTCTGACCTCTGCTTGGTAAAGGATTGCAGCAACTACCACTGGCAGTCATGTTTTCGGTCTTAGGTACTACTTTGCTCGTCCGAGAAGACGGACTTTCCTCCGACGTCTTTGGAGGCTTCACGTTAATCCCCGAGCTTTTCGCGGCTGCATAGTAGTCGTAAGTCAAGCTACTTATCACGGGTTTTGTATCTTGACCCGGTGACGAGTACTGCGAGTAAGGTTTGCTATCCATAGATGACGGCAGTAGACTCGTGCTGATATATTCAGGTTGCATGTCTGACACTATTGGACAAATATGAATCGCTTGAGATACAATATCTAGACGAAAAAGTTAAAATTAAGAAAATTTCTGTAATAAGCTCTAGACAAAATAATAGTTAGCAGAAATCAATATATGTAGAAAGAAATCCTAATGATAATGATTTCGAATTATTTTCTGAATATTATATAAAATGGAAAACATGTTATTTGATAAATGTTAAAAAACTGGTCGCATGTCAAACACTGCACGCATCGTCTTTATTCCTAACGTTTAATCCTTATCTTACGGTAGGGCTCGATGTCGTGGCAGGATTTTCTTGTTCGGCGAACGGACCTCCGAGGGAGGGATGCCGATGTTTTACCTTACCTTCTGCCTTGTATCGTGCCCCGCGTGCGGCCTGCTTATTTGCCGCGGCTATGGGACACCCGGAGAGGCTTCTATGCGTGTTCCTTTTAGGGACGACATGACCACGGCCGTTGCAACCAGGCGTCGGGCATTTCAAAATAGTCTCATGCCTCGCTAGAACTAGAGAGAACCCAGAGACACGTGGCGTCGATCAGACACGATCATGGAGGAATTTTTTTGTTTTTATACGGAGCTTACGAGCTTGTCACAGGCAAGAGACCATGTACACATGGACACAATTTTTATATACCGGGAAGAGACGACACGATTTTTTTATATGCGTTGAGTATAATTAACATGGTTGCGGCAATCATTAATCGCGTTATCGCTCTAAAGAGAGAGAGAGGGGGGGGGGGATGAAAGAGAGAGAGTACGAGGATCATAAGACGGGAATCGTCAATTATAAAGGGAATTGTAAGAGTCCTAAAGTCGATACAATTTTAATAATAAATAACAAAAAACACGTAAAAAACAAAATGTGTAGCATAGAGATTAGAGGAATACAGGAATAATGGAAATTAAGAAAGATTACACAACGTTATCAATAAACGAGATAAATCAATGTGTAATGACAATCAAATATACCAAGCGGGTAGAGAGAAACACAATTAAAGATACAATTAATAGAGAGATAAATTATAATGCAACTTTAAATATTTCGTGTACTGTAGAAAATTGATTGTTATGGATATCGTTAGCAAAGTTGGGTGTAGGTTTTCTGTATCGTATTTTTTGTTTTATATTCACAACGTGTACCTCCTCCTGATTATATAAAAGTTATTGCAAAAAAGTGTACGTGTATGTGTGTGGGCGTGTAACACGAAAAAATATCGATTGCTTGAAATTCAAAAATGTATCGTTCGATGATACAACCTAAGGTTGTGCATGTTGCAGTTAATGTAATATGGCAATGTATCGTACCATATCCTTGTTACGATTTTTAGATGGGTGTTAGAAAAGGCTGACGTAGGATCGCGTAGCGTCGTCGTATGTGCAGAATGAGGTAAAAAGTCGCAACGTAATTATACTCAATCGCATAATTCCTCCGTTCGATAGTCGGTGCACGAATAGGTCCTTCGCACCTTTCGTGTCTCGAGTTCTCCACAGGTTCGTAGGTACGGCCAACTAAACCAAGTTCAAGTGTGGTGATGACTCTCTACTATATAATAAACTACGAAAAAAACGAGTGAAATTAAATGTAAATGGAACGAAATAAATAAAGCTCTCTACCCCGCAAACGAAAAGCACAGAAAATATATGTAACAAAGACAGACAGACAGACAGACAGTCACACATAATGGAGCGCACGTTCGTTTCCCTTCTATTAGTATGTATCAGTCGAAATCACGCTATGCTTTCTCGTGGTTTTGCGATTGTAAGTCGGACTTAATGGACTCGCGACTATGCTAAGAAATCTAGTAACGAAGCCAGGAAGACGTTTCCATCGTTATATTCTATTATTTAATATAAAACGTTTCTTTTTTTTATACTAGTCGGACTTCGTCATTTTAAAAAGACGCTCTCGCAAAAAGAAGATGCACTACGATAAGGAATTCGTAAATAAAAAAGATACTCACTTTCGGGTGTTAGTTTATCCTTCTGTGGGCAACCAGAGAGACTGCGAATAAACGAACGTTAATATTAACATTTCGTCGTCGTATATTAATCGATCAACAATACGTATTATCCATTGGACATTGAAATTCGATTTTACAGTAGAAACGCGTAGATGTCTAATCAGGCGAGATAGAGGGTAAAGCGCGGGTTAATTACCGATAATTGCTTACCTGCGGTGATGGGAGTAGTGTCCGGTCACGTGACCCTGCCCCGTGCAACCTGGGGTTGGGCACTTGTTGCCTTCTGTAACAAATCAAAGCGATTTACATGAATCGATCGCTGACTAATTAATTTCGCTTTTTTAATCTGCCCGCAGGATATTTACTCTCGAATACTATCGATAAACCAATAAAATACAGGTGGATAATAATATAATAAACAATAGTTAATTTGTACACGTAATTACCATCCAAATGAGTGACGCGACGAGCGCTTTGTATCCTTCGAAGTAAATCGGAAGTATAACACGAGAGACTGATTCTGGACAAATTGCATATTTACACGAACAAAGTGTTGTTTGTAAGCGAAACAAATTCTGTGTGTTTTCGACGTCGTGGTCACGGCTGTTTAATTCCCGATAATACACTGGTTTATATGATTTTATAATTTCTCTCTACCAGTCAATATTTTTAAGGATTATGCGATATTTTGTGGTTGCTAATTATCATTATTAAATAATTTTTTATAAGAAAAGTATCTTGGTTAATAAGCAAAATGCAGGGTGCATGATATGTTGCTAGTGGTTGACACTGTATTACACCTGTACAATACTGTCGTCGGTATACCGAGTTGAATGCAAATTAACTATTAAATGGATGACAACCGAACGTGTCCAACATCACGTCGTTGTTTCAGTCGGTACATGGGGTGCATACTCAATATATGTGTCGTACGGTGATATATCTCACGAGTTAATCCTTCACCAAATCATTTTTTTCTAGAGTAACAATCGAGGCTCTCGTTTAGTCGTACATTTATTGTTAGTATTTATAATGTCCTTATCCGTCAAGAAATTAATGTAGAATAGTAATTTAGTTTAACGCATGGACAACCTGGATCCTATAACAGTCACGTATTTGCGAATAACCTCTGGGATTTCTGTCTACCGTGCTTAAGCCTCTCGGAGATTAGCACGGGTATGTGGTCACCCTAGAAACTTTCAACGAGACATAGAAGTAAATTTCCTCTCTACACGAGTAAAATAAATGCCTTGGGATATTAAAAAATAAAGAGAGGAGATATCTGTGCTATAATAAGAAATTAGTCATATATTACTACGAATTTTCTAACATTTATAAACTAACTTTTTTAATTACCACTGTAGATGACCTATTGATCTTCAATTATTGAACATCGAAGAGGGATAATATCGCGAACAGTGGACGCTAATAAATACAAGTATCGAACTTTTCTCTTTTATATAACGTATTAATACATATTACTACTTCTCCCACCCCCACATCCTATTACCATCCCTCTACGCTCCGTTAATACATATAAAATGAATCAAAGGGCAGTGAAAGTTGCATGATTTAATTGTCGATGGAAAGAAATATACCGACCGCAAATAAACGAACAATTTTTTAGAGAGCATTACTTCGAAAATAAACGTTCTATTTGGGCTATTATTCGTTTATCGATTCCAGTTCGAGGTAAGCGCACATTACAATTAGGTGACATCAAATAACTCACGATTGCGAACTTCAAAAATTTGTTTCGTAGTTTTTTAGAGCTTCTTTGTCTCTTCGTTCTCAGTTAAACCACTCAACCTACGTTAGACGAGAAGACCATACCCAAACAACCGACTCCACCATATGTCGTGCTCTAAGTGCAGCCTAATAGCAGGTGTAGTATACATCATGTGCAATCGCGTTCGTGTTCACGAGGTGACCTCGCGTGACCAGACAATTACAGGTTACCAATATATTGCAGGTAGTCGAGAAGTATCAATCTATTTATATGAGAAGAGCAGCCTCTATTTTAAAGCTAAACCGATAAAATATCCAAATGGGAATATTATAATTATAATTTTATTTTACATTATCATAAAACGTCACGGTAATTCGTCCCATAAATTTATACTTATCCCGCGAGCGTAATCGAACGGTTCATACGGAAAATTCGACACCTAAGGTATATAGGTAAGTTCGTCACGTGTATCAGAGGGGTCGAAGACGGATTCCGAGAGAACCTTAAGGGTGAATCCAGGTTTAGGTTGGGGCGTCGAAGCTTCTCCCCTGAAGTGAGCGCACTTTTATAAACTTTGTCGTGTACTAATCCCCCTCTGGCCCTGATCCCTCTAGCCAACTACGGCCGATCCTGAATCGGCTGCCATGACGGCAAAAAACTTCATCAGGTCGTCATTTCGCGTTCTAGAGAGTGAGATAGAGAGAGAACCGACCCCCTCTGGCTTGAATGTCCGCCTTCCTCTCCTTAAGGCGACTGAACTCGGACCACTCCGTAAATTGGATTACGATACGTGACATCATTAGCGGCATACTTTATTTGCCGAGCTCCAACCTTATGTTGGAATTAACGATAAAGAGCACTACGATGCTCCTTAAACGTGATCGGTGTATTTAAAATTATTGGGGGTGCAAAGGATCGATGAAGTTTTCTCCGAAAACAAATTTTATATAAAAATCGTGCTTGTATCTAATAAGTGAGAGAACGGTGGAAGAAGAATCAATCTTGATTAACTCGCACGTGACGGTGGGCGTGCGAAAATCGCTCGAAATTTCTATTTAAAGAAAGAACACCTTTCTGGACCTCCTGCTTTTTAATTAGGATCAGTCTGAAAAAGGGTGACGAGATAAGTGAGGGCATGCGGTTGGCCGCTGGTAGGATTAATAAATTAGCCGTAAGGTTTTAAAACGGAGTCCTCGTCGTCGTTGGTGGCTAAGCTCAGGAAAGGAGAAAAAACGAAGGGGAGGATAATGGTTCCGGTCAACAAAATGAATACCGGCACGCGCTGTTCTTTACGGATGTCTGAATAGACTTGTAACGAGTCGGTCGTACCTCGATTCTTCCTCTTTCTGGTCCATCTTCTACCGTCTCTCTTTCTCCTTTTTTTCTACGGGATCCTAAGTCAGGGTGGGTAGCTGAGAGACAGAGGGAACGAGTGGAACCAAGGGGTGAGAACGAGGATGAGCGGCAGCAGCCGAGGGTAAGGTTGAGGCCGAGTGTGTAATTGTGTTATTTTGTAGCCATTTCACGTGAGGGTCACCGCGGGAGGGCCAAAGGTGTACATAAACACCAGAATTGTTTTATTCACTCAACTTGATGCGTGCTCGACGCATGCCACTCGTTCTGTTTCTTTCTCGTTTACTCTTTTTTTTTGTTATTTTCTGCGTGCTCTACCACTTATCTACCGCTTAATCGAATGATATTTTAAAGTGATACCAGGATGCTCTTTTTAATGAGACCTCATTAAGAAACTAAACGAGAAGAATTCTAAAAAAAAGGAAACAGCTCGAAGAACGATCACGAGACAAGTATTTACACACGGTGGTGTTTGCCCTTAAAGGGAAAAGGGAGCCCTCGCGCGCGAGTAAACGCCCTTTTTATGCGTACGGTCGCAAAGGCAGCGTAAAATTGAGTTACAGGGCAGTTTATTTTTTTATTAGCCAGACCGACCCTGCCGCAATGGTCTCAATGCGAAAAGGGTGGTTTTTGCGGCCGACGGATTTCCCGATAGTGGTTTTATGGCGTGTCAACACGCATTTACGCGCGTGCGTGTAGAGGAATAAAAGTATAGAGAAAGGGTAACGCGCGATACGGCTGCTGAATCGAAATGATCAAAAACCAAACGTTGATGTAATACGTATTGCTCTGTGTGATGCTGATATTGCTAAAACTAATATGAAGATTGGCAAAAAACGAATAAAATTGTACTCATAATTTGTCTGTTAAGATTACACAATTATTTTGATAAATCATAATCATTTTGTAGCAATAAGGGAAGAAGAAAAGATTGAATTTTCTTAAAACGTTCTGTTTCCAGAATTTCGCCCGGAGAAAATGCTAAGGGGATAATGACAGGCGACAGCGGGGCACAGCGAGGTAATAAGGTGGCTTGGAGCTTCTGTGATGCTAGTCACGTTTCCAGCCGCTGACAGCTGCGGCTTATACGTATGACGTGGTATCAACCCCAAATTTCCCCCGACTAGACACACCGTGTCACGGCTGCCCTAAGACCCTGGAATGCACTCGAGCCCCCACCTGTCACGTTCCACCACGCTCCTTGTCACCTATACGATAACTTTTATCTCTTTCTTCCTATCTTCGTGTCTTATCCTAGTTCCTTCATTAGTACCAATCATTCGGAATGAATCATCGGCTACAATAAACGTCATGCATAAATGAAATCAATTCTGTATTAACTAGGGTATGTCTGTTTCTACAAGATTATGATTTCATTGTCATTATGTAATGTATTGGCAGAATGTTATCTACTCGTCGGTGTGATTTTTAATTTTTGCTACAGAATATCGATAAGTTTATGGGAAGGACACGTAGAGTATCTTCAACCGGAGAGACCTTGATTTCACGATTTGAGTCATCACCCCTCGCTTCGTAATTATTGATTTTCTGAGCTGCCCTAACTCCCCTAACATCATAGAGAGAAAAGAGGGGGTGGGAAACTGAGAGACAGAGTGAGAAAGAGTAACGAAGTAACGGAATAAGCCAGAGAGTCCAAAATGCCGTTTGTCCCCTCCTTCTAATGTACGATGTACGAGAAGAAAACCCTTTCGCTATACTACTTTGCTCGATGTTTTAACTTTTTTTTTTATAATTAGATACGATAGAAAGTTTTGAGAATAATGAGAACTGGACCTTATGTCTTATTAATCTGCATTCCATTATGTTTAAGTCATGCTTAAAAATGCGGAATTTTTAATTTTCTAATTTTTTAAGAATTTTATTTTCATTAGTTTCTCAGTTAGCTATCATTTCTCACCTCTACTCAGACTGGACGGAGACATGGACATTCCCGGTCTGTTGCCGTCGAACGTATTAGGTCTTTCTGGCATTTTCATCATATTTTCCTGCTGTCCCGTTCCACTTCTAGACGAACCGTCAACGGTAGTGGTCGAACTGGACGTTGTAGTGGTAGATACAGCAGTGATCGAGATGTTGGTAACGTTGTTGCTGTTCGAACTTCCATTAGTTCCACCACTGTTACTATTATTATTCACATTGTTGTTACTCGTATTTTTGCTAGTAACGCCGCTATTACAATTAGTCCCGTTACTATTATTATTACTACTGTTGTTCGTACTGTTGTTTCCGGGATTACAGTTACTGACTGCAGCAACACTGACTACTCCTTCTCTAGCGATATCTTGAATTGCACTGGCAGCTCTAGAGCCCACTCCCGCGGGTTGAAGAATCGTATACTGTTTCGACGAATCAGGACTCGTCACCGAAGGTAGCCCGGTAGGACTTTTGCTACTCGGTACCGTGTTCGATGTTGGATCGTGTACCGATACGTGGTGAGATTCTTCCTTCGATGATTTTAATTGCAGCAAGGAAACGGTCGGTGAGTGCTTGTCTTCGGTAGCTGGTGACATACCAGAGACAGGTTGTGGTGTGGGCATCGTTGGTCCGGGACCTGGCGCTGGATAACCCACGAAGGTAGCTGAAGCCGGGTATGGGCCGATAGGTGGTATGGGTGTTGCTCCAACCGGCACAGTCGGTGTACTACGACAAGTATTTTTCGAGTGATCGGTGTTAGGAGGTCTGAATGCGGATGTAGCCGAAAACGGAGAGTTCGTTGCTACCGGAGAACTAGACGATGTTGTCGTAGGCGAGATCTTCATACTATTTTCATGATACTGCCTTTGATACCCTGCATAGTGTTGTTGATGGTGAGATTGTTGCTGTCTTCCGATAATGGGTGGGGATTGCGCACTCTTACACATTCTATCTCTATCGCGATCGCTCGATCTATCACCCCCGGTATCATCTTTATCCGTTGTAGGATCTGACATATCGATCTCCAATTCGTTCGATGAGTCGTCGACTAATTCGTTAAAGTCGGGTGGCTCGTATCTCGAATATTTATTGTCCACTTGACGGCCTTGAGGATCAAAGTGACCACCCACGAGACTTCTTTCGCTTCTGTCTTTACCGGCTAAGGATCGTACGGCCACTGGTCGAACTTTTCCAGAATCATTTGGACACGCATTGTTTACCTGGCATTGAATATTCACGCACTCATTTTCAATCTTGATCAAGTTGTCGAATTCCTTCTTGCTTTTGGCGGGATGCTGTTGCTGTTTGACAGATTCTTGTTTCATGGGTTGTTGTAATCTGTTATTTCGATCGTGCTGACCGCGAAGTGTTATCACGTCTTTTAATGAACATCCGGCATCCGTGCTCGTCGTTGATGACGTAGACAACGACGAGGGTGACAATTTAGGATTTTCTTTCTTCTCTTCGAAAAGATTTTCAAAATTAGACTCGTATCTGTCTTCTTCCGAATTTCCTCTCTGATACAGAGACCCTCTCGGCCCAGGCCAACTTCCAGACAAACTCTTTAAAGCTGCTTCTGTCTCTCTGATAAGAGTTTCGTCGTCTTCGGGTTCCTCGCAATGCTTGCTAGATTTTCTAGCTGGACTACCAGAATTTCCCGACGTGAAAGCTCGTTTCTTCTGTGGCAACGATATATTTTTATTTGGATCAACGTTATCGACCGACTTGCGTATTTCATCGTCACGAACACTTTTTCTTCTTCTCTTAGCAGCTGCGTCAGTCACCTCCATCTCTTTCGGAACGCTAATTTGGGGACCTCTTTTGCTTGTCAGTAATGGTTGCTGCTGCAATTGTTGCGGTTGTTGTTGTTGTTGTTGCTGTTGTTGGGGTTGCTTAAGATTCGGACTGATCGATTCGGCTTCCAGCTTCCGCTTTTTGAGATGTGCCATCGCATTCTGCCCGCCTGGGACGCTGGTCAGTTCCACCCTGGAACACAAAAATTCCAGAGGATCAGCAAGTCTATTTTCCCATCGGATGCATCGATGCATTCAATTCGATCTACGAGTGCAAGTTTCTTGTTCATCGTCGGCGGAATCTAATAGACACGGCTCTGTCGTCGATCAGGATCAGTGCAATGGACAAGAACGATCCATAATCTTTGGCCTTATCTTCTCAATGTTATCTACATTAATAGTGCTCTCGAGATTTGAACGATCACGTTTTGAGAAAGTTCACCTGCGATCCGTCGAGGGCACTGTCCCAAGAGCTGCGGCCCATTCCGTTTGGCTGAAGTATTCCCGCTTTCGATCGATTAAATCGATAGAGATACAGTTCTGTCTTTTTCCCTCGCTTTCTCTCTCTCTCTCTTCCTAACCGAGGACACTTTTATATTTTGCTTTTTGTATCGAAGTATCGAGTTAAATCGCTATCTCGTAAAAAATCAGACGCACGCGCCGAAGCACGCGCCGAACACGCGCGCTCGCTGAATTTCGCGGTTGCGTATGGACGGAGGTTGCGCCGCGTAAATGCGCGGAGAACCCTTACAGTTGGGGTGCTCACGAGCTACTGTGCTATGTTTAAGTTAGTACGGGGTGGCGATCCTCCACAGCAAAGGGAAGGGATAAGGGCTTGCGCGTGCAGCTCGTAGCTTCTGCTTCGTCGCGAAAAGTGGGGGCGGGTTCTGCGCACTGTCCACCCCCTTAAGCTTCGCTCGAGCGCAATTCCCGGCCCCTCTATACACCCTCTTCGTCGTCTCGCCACCCCCTGGGACACAGGAGAAGGGGATATAGCTCCTAGATGCACACCACAATTTTCTCCTTCTATAAAGGTAGATACATCGCCCACCTTTCTCCTTTCCTTTTTGCATTATATTGCACTTCCATTTTTATTTCTACCATCATTGTTTCTCTCTCTATATATATACTTGTTCTACTTGCTTTCCATTGACAGTTTCGTGCAGCGAGGAATTACGTTAAGAATGCAATTTTTATCGTGCAAGCTAAAGTTCATATGTACCTTTATACCGGATGGTTTCATTAATATTTTATTTAATACAAATACAATGTTCCATCACACGACTACCCCTCTATATTTTTACAAAGTTTTATCTCCATGTAACTTTCTACTACCTTGCTATAAGTATATATACACGTACTCGCGTCTACGTAAGGTTTACGGCGATAATGCGAACTGACGACTCAAATTAGATAAACGCTGGTTCTAGAAGACGGTCGAGGAAGAGTGGGATCAGCATCAGCGCTTAGCAGAGCTTCCGAGGATCCAGAGAAGCGAAAGAGCTTCTCTTAAACCTTAAACCTTCCTCAAACCACGGAGTCGGGAGTTTAGAGCGACGAACTCCTACGAAGGATCGCGGGACGAAGGGAATTGTACCCACACCCAAAATCGCAAGTTAAATCGCACCGACGGCTTAAGACATTATCACTTTTCTTTGCGGACCGATGCTCACCCGTCCGAGAGTTTTCCTTAGAATGATAGAAAGCGAACGGACGAGAAAAAGTAGGAAAGAGAAAGAGAATCCCTTCGAGCCGGGGATCGATGCGTCCTCGTCCACCCTCCAATTACGTGCCATCCCTTACGGCCTGTGGGGAATAATTAGAAAGCAACCCTGGCCCGGTTCGAGTAGATAGCCACGGATGTGCAACACGAAGGATACTTTCCCGATCATATACGAAAGAGCCGCTTTTCTTGTCAATGTGATTTTTATGTGACTTTAGAGAAGAAAATGTTTTGCCGTATGAATGATTATCGACTCTGAGACTCACAACTTGGACTATTTTTGCTATTAAGCTAAAAGACGGAAGTCTTGTCACCTCGCGAAATCTGTACTTGTCAATTAATTAGCTAGTGCTATCCATGGAAGAGGTTGGGCGAGAAGGTTGGTATCTAGGAAGATGAACACGCGGCTGGGCGGACGATGGCGCCTCCATCGGGAGGATTAGAGTATTAGACGACGTCACGTCACTGAAGTCTAAAGGAGCCTCCTTGGAACTGTGCTTTGGGAGATAGCCTAAACTTCAACATCCCCGATTTCCTCATCGCCCTGCTGAACAACCTCTTGCGCTCTTCCCTTTCCCAATTCTAGCGTCCTTCTTCGAGCTCTCGACAATTCCAATTAGATAAACCGCTACCGGATCATAGCGCTCTTAACAGTTCTACCAGATGCAAAAGCAAATCTCTGTACTGTCAAATTTCTCTCGCGAGGAGACCACCCACCTTTTCTTGTCGTATAATACGATTCATGAATCAAGGGAGTCTCTATAAATCTTCAGAAATTTATATTGAGATCTGGAGAATCGAAATCGATCTTGAATTTTCCACGGGCACTCCAGCCTACTATGCGCGTTCTTGGACGAATAGCTCGTACGTCTTTTTCTCGGCGACATTTTAGGGTGGGCAAGGTCGCCGGTAGGCGAGCGCTGGATAATTTAAGGGTCTCTCACGCGTGGATAATGGGGAACTTGGCTAATGCACCCCACTTGGCACCACGTGGATTCACGCGAGTTTTGTGACTCTACTTCCACTTTTCGCACCCTTACTCGCCATGTTTCAAAGGCGTCTTGGCGTTTCCGTGTATATATACACACGGTTAAATTGACACGGATTATAATGGCAAAGATGTGCGAGTTGATGGGTCTTGTAAAGATTTCTTTCTATTCCTTAATTAAAAGTTATCATCATTTACCTCGGAAAGCGAGACTGCATTGTACAAAGTATTCTGGGATCGGAGATAGGTTCTTAGGTAAAATTCACAAAGGAATCCCGTTTAACGACGACGGGACAGTGCTCGATCGGTCCGTCGGTCGGGGATGGTGGTATTCTCATAGTCGTGATTCTTCGTCTTGCAGACTAACGACACCGGAATTGGCTTTATTTCCAAAGGGGGAGCCGCGATACTCTCTCGGCATTTTCTCCCTCTTATAGCTTCCACAGGAGGAATAGAAGGGAAGAAGATTTTAAAGCGGACTCGTGTTCTAGCATGAGAAAAGGAGAAGAAAAAAAAAATGCTGTGACTGGAACAGCTGCCCGGTTGGACATTGCTCCGTCGTCGTTCGGCTCCGGGGAATAGAGCACTACCCTCTCTCTCCTTCTCTTTGCTAACCGTTGGTCCATGCGTCCATCTCTTGTCCCTGCTTTATATTTTCTCCTTGCTCTTTCCTAGAGAGAAGAGCTTCACCCTCGCTTACGACGGGCTGACGTCTTAAACCAATCGAATTCTTATCAAATATTTAACGCTGTTCGGGCCATCGCTTTAAGTGGAAGTTCCATTACCGGACCTTGCTCGCTGGAAAGAAACTTTTCTCCAGGATGTCACATATTTTGGTATTCTCGACCGAACGGAAGACAGTATGCCTCTTTCTCGAGATGTTAGATCCTTCGTCTTATCGTTGTTGCAAAATTCTCTGTCTCTCGTATTCTGCCTATGATCGAGACACGTTTATATCGTTCTGATTAATGAGCGAAGCAGAAATCGACGGGTCAAGTCCAAGGCAAAGGTCGTTTTTGGTCCCTTTCGCCACACGGCAATACGTCACGCGTCCTGGTTTTCGGGCGTAATTAAAGAGAGCGCAGAACAGCATGACGCCTCGGGGCTGTCTGGGGTAAGGAACGGGATGAGGCTGGGCACGTCGAGGGTATGAGGTATAAGGGATGTGTTTTACCGAGGGATACTTATACCATCCCTACGCGGCACATATTTTCATATAACAAAACCATCTGCGTGCCGCGCATAACAAATTTCAACTGATTTATAGTGCGGCAGGGGTAGGCGGACGCAAATTTTCGCAGTTTTGCCGACCCGGCCATCGCCGTCCTTGCGAGGTGCGCGAAAACGAGTCTTTTCTTCTCCCGTTTATTTAGACCCTATATAGTACATCTTTTTTGTTTGTTTCACTGTGCAAGTATCTCCCTATGCAGAAATTGAAAAAGATCTTATATCTTTGGAAGGTCTAGCAGTGATATCTATGAGAAATGCGACCCTAAAGGGTTGGTAAAGGCAGGTATGTACAGAAAGGGACAAAGTGGTGAAGGGGATGTTAAGAAGGGACTATGCTCGGACCAACCGGCAACGGAGCGAGCCATCGGATCAATAGTGCTATAGTGACAAGTATCAACGCGTACATGTGTACTCCTGTATTTCTTAAGAACGAAATTATTTTTTTTTTGTAGAATGAATAGATTCTCCAGATAACGGATATCGTCGTTCCGGATCCAGAGCGACGATATAAGATCTTAATAGGTTTTTATCGAGAGGAACGCATGAAAAGAGAGAGTGTGAGGAAATCAGAGAGAGACTTCTTTCTATGGGGTGTTATACGTGCGTGCGTACAGCCATAAAGTGAGAAAGGTCCGTAGCAGTTTGTTACCAGAAGCAGTTGTAACGGAAGGGCACGTAACGGGTAACATGATTACAAATATATCATAACCCCTCCGGCACCACCCTTCTTCTTAGATCCCTTATTCTTAAAAGAGAGCCGAGAGCGTGTCCTTCGACACGCGATACACGTGCGTCGCCTGTCGATGCGACCTTATCGCAACAAATCACCACTGGCCCGAAGAAATAAACACAAAGAGAGGACGGATTTGACGGGGAGATCGAGAAAAAAGGCAGTACGAGCCCTCGCTAAATTCAATTTAAGAAGTACATTTCTTCCATACTGTTTCAACGTGGGAAATACGCGAAATACGATGGTGTATGAACATCCACTGTATCTGGCTGAGAGTTTTCGTCACATTCTTTTACTCTTCGATATGCGAGGGGGTAGATCGTTCTCCGACGGTTATCAAAAAAATGAGGAAAAAAGAGAAAGAATTTCGGTGCCGTGTCGAAGAAAAAGAAAGAGACAAGGATTCGAGCCTAGCAGCCAGCTAGCCAGATATCTGGGAATGTTTTACACCTCATTAGGCAACAATGTGTTGTTGCCAGCGTGAATTATATCGGGCATGAGACGCCCGTCAAGACAAATGGCTCGAACCGGAGGTAATTGTGGGCTTTTATTAGCTCTGCTTTCTCCTCCTGGCTGCGAATCGCGCAACGGCTTCGGCGGCATCGCGCCAGTAACACCGCCCAAGGAGAGTACCGAAACAACGACGGAAGCGACGACAACCCTTTCACCGAGAAGTGGGAGGGTGTTAGGGGGTTCAACCATCCCTCCTCCTTCCTTTTCCCCACTTTCTCATCCCCGCTACTCGCCGCTTTTGATGGCATGTAATTACTCGCGTGACGGTAACATGGGAATGCGAATCTCGTCTTCGTAATACTTGCCAAGTCACCTTTACTGCTATCCTTCTTAAGGTTACGTGTCATGCGACTATCCACTTTTGGTGAACTAACAATAAGAATTTCTTTTATTTCGAAAAGTATTTGTGAAGCTTCAAGAGAAAGAGAAGAAGAGAAGAGGTATGCAAATGATAAATACACGCACGCCCAGCAACTATGTCAAAGCTGGTATGCCCACGGCACGTCCGGTAAGATTACTGTGGTCAGCGTGTTTCTTGAGATATTTCACATACTTGCAAAGTTAATTACACCGAGGGTGAAAATCGTTGCGGGCTCGTACCTTGTAGAGAGTAGAATGTAAAGAAAATATGCTAAAGCTTTACCGACGGAATTGTGCGTCCGTGTTCGCGATGCTAATCGATCGGGTTATTAACGACATATTTCCGGGGATAATTTTCAGAGATTCTAATATAAATCGTGAAAAATGAGTCTGTTCTTGTCTCGACTATCCAACCTATCCAATAAGGTCTCGGTGAATATATGTGTAAATGTATATAGTGTATCTATACCATGCGATACGGAAAGCGAGGCGAATAAATTCGTCGTTTCTCATCTTTGCCGATGCTGTCGCGTACTCAACGTGGAAGCCAAAATCGAGGTCTTTTTCCAGGGGGAAACACGACGTTTCGAAAGGCCGTATTTTCAGGAGGAAAGAGCCGCTATCCACGCGTTATTACGGCTCTAGGAGGAGGCACGATTTCGCTCGGAGAGCATATGCGGGCCAACCTCGTCTTTCCGTCCCTTCTCCTCCACTCACACAGAGCTTCGATGCCGTGGTTCATGTATTTATGCATTTCCACCCACCCGCTGCTTCTTCGCTCGCTCGAATCTACACACTAATGCTTCGACGCGCTTCTCTCTACGTTGAGAGAGAAGACATCTATACATGCATCACTCGGAGGCGAAGCGACATCGACGCTATTCCTCTCTCTCTCTCTCTATGTGTCTGAGTCCCTCATGATTTGAGAAAAGGGACGTTAATAGACTGGAAGGAAGGACGTGGAAGGGTTCATTGGAAAAAAACTATTCTTGAGCACGCCGTAAATAATAATCGCTACTTAGCCGTGCTATCAAGCTCTTCTTCTTCTTGCAAACTTGCCGACCAAGATAGGGCGTTAGTACACGTGCCATGAAAGGAAAAAGTTTATTATTAGAAGATCGGTATATATATTTCGCTATGAGATATTTTTCACGGCCCTTCGATCGATCGAATAAAACGTTAAAGCAAGAAAAACTTTGCTCGAAATGATTTTCAACATTTTCGTTATTCAAGAGTCATATTTACTCATTGGATTCAATTCGGATTCACTTATAGTATGATTTACTCTGCGAAGGCGTACCTGGATCCCCGGTGATGGGAATTTATCGGAGGTAGTGGGAGGGTGAAGGCCACCCTAAAAGCGAGCGCGCATAAGGAAAACAGAGATAGACTTTCGGAGAAGGAGGGGATTGCAGTGGAAACGGCGGACAACGAAGGGAGAAGAAGATAAAGGGCGCGTCCTTTCCTCATATTCTATATTCCGTATGCTGGCTCATGAAAGTCCTAGGGATACCTTTCGAAATTCAAATTTACAGCACGTACTATACTCCTGGTGACTTTGGCTGCATGACGATGCATATTAAGTTCGTTCAATAAGATCGATCGCAAGAAAGGACAATTAAAATTTTATTAGTACATACTTATGTAAATGAAGTTATATTATTATGAACCTACGTATGTTAAAAGATTTTTATAAGAATCTGTATGTATAATGACTGAATAAACGATAACTTTTCTCAAACGATATTGAGTTTCTATATACCCTCGTTACAAATCCTGGACCATATAAATATCAATCGACATTTGCGATACTTTAAAATCCTTGTGATACTTAAATCAAAACGTCAATTATTGTGTCTCGTTATATATGGTTACGGCTATCCACAAAAAAAGCTTCTGGCTATCAATAGCGATCCCGTTGATATCCACCGGTCGATTTTGCTGATTCCGTATTCGAACCCCCCTTTCCGTTCTACAATTTACTGGAAAAGTTCTCGCGGTCTTAAGCAATGGCTCGTACGCTTTATGATAGGGATAATTCACTATTCTACTGTAATAAAATTCGATTGTTCCAAGAGCAAAAGATTACGATGCGTCTCTTAATGAAAATTCGATCTGGAAAGAAAGTTCGACTTTTTGCCGTTAGTGCTTTCGTCGAGAGAAGCTACGCTAAAGCTTGCTTGGAGACAAGGAGGACCATTATGCTGATGTCTCAACATGTTCCAACGTGGCACGGTGTCTTGGCCTCTGAATTTGTGACGCTCCTCTTTTTGCTACTCTACGCATTTTCGACAATGGAATCGCCATAACCATATACAGTGGGGCTTTTCGAGATATATGACGATGTTCGGTACGAGAACGCGTTATCTTATTTATGTATATATCGTTCGCGTATATAAGTATACATACCGCACATAAGGTACATAAAATAACTATCCTAGCGATTCAAAGGATCCTTTCGCTCGGTAGCTCTATATCAAACCATTCGATTATAAATATTAAAAAAGAGAAGTATATTGGGTGAATTATATAACTCGACATAAATCGATATCTTCCATTTTCGACTGCAACTATAATCGATTAAACATGTAAAATGTTTAGAAATTCTTTCACTATCTCGGCTAAGCACGAAGATATTGACTCGTTACAAGTTACGTGACTTCGCTCTCTACAATCTTAAACTATGTTCAGAACTGAAAGTTCATGGCATGATAAAAATATCTCCAACAATCTATGGCCACTAAGAATAGATCGAAAAGAACGAGAGGTTGCTGCTTTAGCTTATATTTGCGATGTAGGCGCAGGTCGATCGAGAGGTAAGGGGGGTAAGGATTGAGAGAAGAGTGCAGAGAGCAGCGCGGTGGCTCGAGCAAGGATCGCGCTACGAGGGTAGAGAAAGAAAGAGAGAGAAGGTGGAGACATACCACCCTCTCTCCCTGCGAGCCCGAACATGAATTAAAGTTTTAATTTCTCTAAATCACTGTTCGCCCTTGAGCGCTTTCCACCAGACGGTCCGTTACTTATAGCCTTTGCCCTTTTACCGCTTGCTCTCTGTCTCTTTCTTTCTCTCCAGCCCCCCTTCAACCCTCTTCCACGAAGCTCACTTTTTTTCTTCTCTTCGTTTCGATCTTACCACCATCCGACCCTCTTAAATCGAAGGAAATCGATACGCACTTATCCGGTGACTTTCGAGACTCGAAGAACAACGAGCAGAATTTTCCTTTCATCGACGACTAGGTAGAAGAAGGTAGAGTAGGTAGAAATTTTCTTTAAATGATACTCGTGATAAAAACCACGGTGACTCGCCTCAGGGGTTGTTAACGATACTTCGAGCTATGATAAATATCATGGCGAAAGGCGTGCTCGAAAGTCGAGCAAGGGTTCGTGCGGTCGAACTGTGCGATCTCTACTCTCTCTCTTTTGCTTCCATCTTCGTCCATTGCCATGGGGGCGAAGGGTAGGTAGTCGTTCGTTTAAAATCATGACGCCGCTCGCGAAGGGTAGAGAAACGAGCGAGGCGTTAGCATTAACGTTAGGTGTGCGGCACCAGCAGCCAAGCCACCTCTACAAGAACTTCCTACACCCGTTTTCTCTTCCCCACGAGCTTCCTCTCTCTCTCTCGCTGTCCCAGTCTCTCTTTCTCTCTCTTGGCCTCCCCTACGGTGACATATTGTTTCCATTCTGCTCTCCGGCTAAAGCGCAATAAAAAACTGGCATAAATATCGCCCCTTCGCCCGACACACCGACCACCTCCTGTTACTCCTCTTGCACCACCTCTACTTCTCGTTCTCACTTCTCTCTCTCTCTCTCTTGCTTGGTCTCGCGTGTTTCCCGCGAGCCTCCAAACGGGCTGCGTAAGAAATGCCGGTGAATTTGGTGCGGTGTGTATAAATACGTGCGTAAATACATGGGGAATACCCTCCGCGAGCAGAATTCTAGCGACTAATTTGTCTGAGTGGCTTTTTGGAGCGTTACAACGGGACTCGAGAAGTCCTTAAGCTAACTCCTTGCCTTTTTATCCGACAATGTTGTATATTCCTAGCTGTGGTTTCGTAATTTATATGCACGAAGTATAATTGAAACGGTCAAGACGTCATTAAAGTTATCCCATTCGCTCCGACTACTCTACTTTAAGATTTTGTAAAATACTTACAGCGTGACAGGTTCTTCAGGACTCGATGGCGAAATGGAGAGCGACGTTGTAGCTGTCACACATCGTAACGTATTTGGCGATCTTACACGATCGTCCACCTGAAACAAAATTTACGTATACTCGTCAGTGAAATTCTCTCTTGGGAACAGGGTTTCTTTACGATCAAGCGATAATTTCCATTTTGCGAATGGAATAAAACAAAAAGGAAAAAAAGAAGGTCACAGGCTACGCTTTATCGTCGTCTGAATTCTTTTCACGATCCTCGCTATCGTCGATGGGGAATCGAGCAACAGGTAGAGCAGACATGTCCTCCAGGCATCATGCTCGAGAGAGCACACGCGTGATTTACGGTATAAGTGAGTTATCGAAAACACCCCTTTTACTCTACCTCTTGGTACGAATGTTCGCGGGTAAGCGAGAAGAAAATAATTCCTACGGTGGATTTATATTCCTCTCGATAAGCCGTGTTTTCCGAATAAAATGTGGTGAATAATATTTTGGAAAAGTTAGAGTCAATGTGACGCCATTTGATTTTCGAATCTGGTTCGTTGTTAAAAAAAAATAGAGCACCATTTTTCTCGTAGCCCATACCTACATGGTAAAATCCGCGATTTTAAAGAGTTTTAATAATGCCAGTAAAATCCTCAATGGCGATCGTACAGAGAAACAAACGCAGCCTCGGGCAAGTGGACCGAGCTCACGCTGACATCAATCTGAACGAGCGCGAGAGCCTCGGCCCCTAACGAGCAACCGAGTCATATAAATTTTATTGCCATTTCATAAATCCTACCGACTACCGCGAATAACCGTCCGGGAACTCTCCGAGAGATTATCAGAAATGTATAAAGTTACGAAACGTTGCGGCATTTCGGTTTGATTTCGCCGTTTTGAAGCTTCCAATATAAATTTTCACGATGATCGTAGAAACCGTTAAAAAATTATGATATTAATTATAATGCTATCGAGGCTTCACTACTCCTATTGAGAGAAAAAGAGGAAGAGAGAGAGAGTAAAGCAAACGCCATACAGATCTTCATTTCCATCTTAGCTCGAGACTTTCCGCGAATCGGCGAAATTCTTAAATTCGTCCCTTCTCTCGTTTTCCCCCTGAAGCTCGTAGACCAAGGAACTCTGATTTACATTTCTTTTTCTCGTCGACATAAAAATTCCGCGACGATAACTTCCTTTGTTTCCACCCTCTGCGGTCTTGGGGACGAGAGCAACCCCTGTGGCTCGAGAGCTGCGGGGCGTCGTCGTAACCTCGTCTAGTTTTTGGTTTATATTACATTTTTCCTTAATTAAAGGTGCCTCGACAAGGGGTAGTCTGATTACGTATCGATACGTCGTAAAACATCCTCAAATCCAACCCCTAAACCTTCCCTTTAGAAAGTTGATCCGCTTCTAAACGCGACGAATAACCGACAAAAGCTTCAATCTATCCAGGAAACATTTCCGTACGATTCACAGATTTCCTCTAATAATGCAAATCCTCGGGTCTGATCACCGGTAGGTGGGAGTAACGTTGATACTGCTGCGACCGGGTGAAAATCTACAGAGATAGTAAGAGTAAAAGAGAGAAAGAGAGAGGCAGAGAGCGGTAGGATCGAAATGTAATTAAGAGAGCAAATAATCCGAGCTGAACAAACTACGTGAAATGGATCAAAGAACTCGCGAACGAGAGAGGGGATGGAGAGAGAGCGATGTATAGATGGAAGATGGACGGACGTATATGTGTATTATACATACGTACATACACATCTATATACGTATGCCGATAGAGGCGTGTCGAGAAAGGTACCAGGACGAACTACGAGGAACTCGGCCTCGTCCTGTCGTCGACCTGTCTAGCTCGAAGGAGTAGGGCAACGAGGGGTCTCGGCAAAGACCCTCGATAAATATTTCCGTCAAGTGACCGGGGGGTGGAATTCAAAGAGAGTCGAAAGGTGGAATCGAGAGCGGACGGCCTCCGTCGTCCTCTTTCCACGGAAGGTTTGGAACCGTTGGAGTAGGAGAAGGTGGAGTGATATAGATGGGGGAAAGAGAAAAAGAGAGAGAGAGAGAGGAAAGAGAGGAGGGAGGTCAGAGGCCAGTATATTTGCGTTACGTTACGTAGTTGCGCGTTTAATCAGCCGTGTACCCGGAAAGGGCGCGTTTGAGGGAGAAAAAGGAAGAGAGAGAAGTGGGTGGAGGGGTATGAGAACGAGTGGAGAAAGAAGAAGAGAAAGAGTGCCTACCTCGACTTGTGGATATCGAAGGAGGATGAGTCCAAAGGGTCTTCTCGTGCCTTTTGCGAATAGCAAAGAGAGCAGACTCGGTTTATTGTTAGACTAGTCCTTGCCGTCGTAGAATGACCGTACGACCGAATGAATCGCATGAAACCGGGGAAAACTAATTTTCCAGTGGTCCGCTGCTGTCTTAATAAATCAACTATTTTGCATTTCATGATGTTCTTTCCATTTTCGCAGAGATGACTTCTTTGGGTAGATAAAGAGGAAGGAATAACGATAAGGGAGAATAAGTGAGAAAGAGATAGAAACGTAGCGCCTACGAAACGTCGATAGCATGACAGATTGCCCCCAGTATTTTCCACCACATACATCATCGGCACCCGCCAGCCCTTAGTTCTACTCCACTGCTCACCGTTGCCGTCTCTCTTAATTGGCACCGCCTAACCAATCTACCTGCGTTACCGCTCAGAAAATTCTACTCGCTTCGCTTTTTTCCTGCTTGATATACTCGCTGGAATCGATCTCATTCCTTCATACGCGAGAGCTGATAAATTAATATTATATTCGCGAAACTTTTTTCGTTTTTGCACTTAACTCCAAACGAATATTCCGTGACACTATAAGTGAGTTAGAAAACTTTCTTTTCTATATACTTTCGTGTATTGATAAAAGAAAGGAAGGGTCAGTGACAAAGTGCAAACCGCACTTTCATCGTCAGGGATACGATTAGGGAAAAATCGTGGTGTTTTAAGGGGAAGTGAAAATTAAATACCGTGGTGTCCACCCCATAGGTCCGGTCACCTAATAATTCATACCAGGAATGCAAAAAGGGCCGGCCCTTTTTTCCTGCCTCTCCGACGGCAGAGTAAGCGAGAAGGCAAAAATGGGGGGTAGAAAAATACGGGTTCGTGTTTATCTTGAGATTTGTAGCCGCCTTGTTCTCGATATTTATTGGCTCCCTAACGATACTTTGGATCGTTTGACGAATCGTTTAATTAAACTTTATCTTTTTTTCATTGACCGTACTACTTAAAAATACCGATTGTTTGTAACAACGATACGAGTGCTTGCTCGTGAAACAAATCCTTTGGAAATATTTCCAAGGGTACTTCGTGCCAGCAAATGAAACCGTGTTAACGTTCTTAGAAGGGAGGCTGGCAAGGAGCGTGTCTCTCGTCGTGGTAAGAGACACATAAAGAAGGATTTCGAGTACGCGTAGACCTACGTAAGGGTGCACCTACGGCCTAACTACCTACCAACCGAGGTCATATTTGGGATTACGGAGACGGTGGTTGCAGCCTCTCGAGGATGATAGTTGCGACCGTAGAGAAGCCGCCTTGCTAAACCAGGCGCCCCATTATCTTAACAAATCTAATCTCGCGGTGGGTGTTTATAAATGTCTTGTTTTCCACAGAAGGCAGAATGGCAGAGGGAGGACGAAAGGAGGAGTGGGAGTGAGCTTGCCTGGATTTTCTCAACCCCTCGTTACCAGAAGTGGAAGCTGGAAATACAAGCGATTCTTGAATCCCAGACTACTGTAACTTTTATGTATAATATAAATAAAGAAGTACCGATATATCTCAATGTTCTTAATTTTTGCCCATCATAAAATCCTACAAATTTCGTTCATATTTAATTTGGAAGCTTTGAGACAAGCTAAATAAAAATACGTTTCACGTTGACAAGATTTCTATGTTACGAAACAGCAGAATTTCCCATTTAAAATGCGCTCGTCGACTAACTCTTTCGCTTTAAATTTTCATTCGGATCTCGCGCGAGAAGGTTACGTCGGAGACTTGTTTCGTCCTCGAAGCTAACGTCGAGGCTCTCTTCCATCCTAGCTCGTCTCGAGCGTAATTTGCACACAAAGTGCCGAGGAGGAGTTCTATGCGGGGTGCCAGTACCGCGGTACGTGTCTGTATATGTGTATGTATGTATGTTATATACATACAGTACCCGAAGACATTATGCTAAGGCCCTTCCACGCGAACAACCATTTACTTCTCGAAGTTATTAAAAATGTGCGTTTATAATGTTACACGTTAATGTGCGAAAATCGTGATTTTCCAAATACTGAAGAAACACGAATAAGATAAAACATTGTACAGCACCATACGTGCGTGAATGTCGAGCATCGATTGGTCGTGATTAAGACCCAAGACGACGTCTCTCTTCTACTAGGTAATAAAAAGCCTGTCACGTAGCGTCAGCTTCGACGAGGGGAGGTGGACCGAGGTAGAGTCGAGACGACGAAGAAGAAGGGAAAAGAATACTGATTCATTATTCAATCTGGGTCGAGTGATTAGCATGCGCCAGTGCCCAGCGTCTTCTACCTTGGATCCTTCTAAATAATGTAAGGCGCTGCACCGCAAGGACTCCGTAGGTTACCGCCATCGTCTTTGTGGGAAATCCAGACTCGCCTTGCGTTATGTCGCTTTACTTTAACACGATTTTCGCGAATCCATTAAAATGCATCCCCGATCGTGGGTACCTAGATCGATGAATACATTCTACATAATGCAGAAACATCGTACGTTAGAGAGTAGTCTCGAGCTAATAGTCTCGGACAAGTCGTACAAACGTAGTCGGAAATAGAGCTCGACGGAACAATGATGAAATTTTATGCCGTGGTAGTCGGCTGCGACTTGAAAGAAGGCCGCGGGATAAAACATTTTTAATATAATTAAGTGGGAATCTCTGCGGTACCGGCCCTTTTCTCGTCCTTATTCCCCCCGGCGTCGCCATCATCCTCGGTGGTCTCGGCTTGAGATCTGGATGTAAGAAGGGTTGTATTCAGCTTGCCTCCAGGGCATGTTAATGCACTCCAAGATCTTAGCACTTACACTCCAACACGCCCGTCCTCTACCTCCACCTCCTTCTCGTCGTATTCCCGCTTTTCCATCCCCAGCCATTTTCTCTTTCTCTTAAACTACCCCCGACCAAGACTCCAGCGCCTCCAGAGGGCTTTCACGGACGACGCCTTAAATCCGGATCTCTGCCCTCCTCTGACTACCACCCTCTTTCCTACGTCTCTCGCTACTCTCTCTGTCTCTCTCTTACTCTCTCATCCACCGAAATCTTCCTCTTTGGCACCACCAAGATTCCATTTCGAACGATCCACGACGGGAAGCGGATTTTGAAAATACTTGTGGAGCTAAAATCGTTCTTGCTTTCCAATAGTACCACGTTCGCTTCGAAAGCTCACTCAACCAAGATCACTTGTCTGTATCCGTTGAAGGTAGAACCGGATTGTTTCCCAAATTCGTCCGAAAATCGTGAATTAAAATGCAGTTCTCACTTTTCATTAGAGAACCGTCCTCGCGCACGAACGAGTAGCTTTTTGACGAAGGCAGAGAAGTTATTGCTCACGTTGCGAGGGTAAACCTGAAGGAGTCAAGGCTGAGAAGCTAGGGGGATGAAGAGAAAGAGTAGGTCCGCAGAAAGAAATCTTAATTAACGAAACCATTGTTTCGGTCGTGAAAACTCGTCGAAATCCTAGCAGGCAGATCGAGCTTTCTCTCAAAGGAAAAGGTAAGAAGGAAAGAAATGGCGAGAAAGGGAGTGAAAGAGAGAAAGACTGAGGAAAGGGATCGTCTGGTTGGAAGGTAGGGTGGAGAGGAAAAAAGGGCACTTTTTCCAAGGCCGAGAGATAGGACAGCCGCGTTGGCCGCGTCGGCCACGACGACCACCACCGGCGGTGGTGGTGCGCACAAGGGCACACAAAGCCCTTGACGGATGAGTAGCCACCAGGCTGCGGCGCAAAGCCCGCGTTTACGAGTGACCACCTGTTGAGGGTCCTGTACGCACCTGTGTACGCACACACGGTTCATCCTCTACGTGCCACCCTCACGACCTTTGCACGCGCACACGGATGATATTTTCATCCACGATGACCGTGCCGAGAGAGAGAACGAGCTAGCTTTACCATTGGCACGCATTCCTGCACCCCAACTGCATATTTCTCTTTATCCGCCTCTCGCCTAGCTATTCTACGTGTTCATTGAACGATCATGACACGTTGGAAGCCTAAATAAATGATCTAATCTTTGAGAAGACCTGGAAAAACACGATAACAGTACGGATTTATTTTCTAATGCAATTGAGAAACATAATGAAGAGTTACTATGTCTTTTGTTATCTAAACAAATAAATTCCTTTGGTAAAATAGACAATACAAATTTATAGTTCAAGAGTTCTCTGAATACTAACTTTAAGAGAAACACTTGTACAACTGATACGAAATGGACTTTCCTTCCGCGACATTTTCACAGTTAAAACGCGAAGAAACGTTTAACAGTTACCTGCACAGTCAACAATTTGAAACGCTTTCCCAGTCCGTTGGCGAATCGTACTGGTGGAACAATCGCGGCCCCAGCGGACTCTGAAACGGTTGGACGACGTTGTGAACGCGGAAAAGTGCTTTGGCGTTTTTACCGGTCGAGCGCTCGTCAATCCGCAGAGATCGAGAGCGCTCTTTTTTCCCTCGTCTCTTTCACTATATCGCCCTTTTCCATCCCCTCCTTTCTCTCTCTCTCTCGCGTTACGAACCTCCCGTCATGACTCAACCACAAGCAGAGAACGACAGGGACGCTTTATTTCCACCCCCGTCGCGATCGTTCCATTTGTTTCGCAGTCGGCATTGCATGGCTCGCGGCGACGAGGTTTCTCTCCTGCCTTCTCTATTTATCTCCTCCTCCCACCCTCTCTCTTTCCTTCTCTATCTTGCACTCGTGCTCGCTCTCTCCTTCCCTTTTTCTCTTTTACTCTCCGCGGGTAGATTTGAACCACGGACGAATCGACCCGCCGTTATCTCGACGTATCCGCAGGTACGCGTTTAATGCCACGGCACCCGACATATTTATTCTCCGACGTACTTCTCCATTTTGACGAACGGCTCGCTATCGCGTGCTACTGTGACTACCGGTGCTACACGCGTTTCTCCGCTGAGAAGAAGAAGAGAGGGGAAGATTGAGAGGGTCTGTATTTTTACCCTGCTCTCAATTTAGAAACGAGATCATGCTATTGCTACCTACCGTTTGAATATTCTTTTACGCGAAAAGTTATTGTTCATAAGTTGTTTGGTAAGATACTTGAGAAACTGATTTAATACTTTATCAAGCACAAGTTTCAAGCAAAACATATGATCCGTATAGACATATGGTTGATAAAGCGTCGACATGAGCAAATAGCGCGATATCTATCGATCGATGCTCATTAGTAATCCAAAATTGTCCCTTCCATTAGGCATTCCAATGTCCCAATAATCCCTTGACAACCCTCTGATAGGTTCGTGCCGTTTTGTGGTAGTACTACCACATCTTCGACGATCTTCCGTCATCTCGATCTAAGTGCCCTGTCGTCGGTATGATCGAATAGCTGGGGTGTTTCGATAACATAGACAATAACGCATAATCGATGAAAGTTTAAGGGCTACGCGTCTGGTGTAATCGTTTCTCATTAAATCGAAGATCCATCGAAGATATCGTGCATAGGGATTCCGTGCCTTGCTAACTCGATTTCACGATCTATCACGAAAAGAGTTTAAAAGTAAAGCAGTCCTCGTCGTTAGCTTTGGTTCTTGGAATTGAAGAAAGTCGCCTTACCTCGAAGAGGGATTGGAAGTCTGCCATTCGGAAAGGGGATGGACGGTTGCATCGAAAGGCAATCGCCGGAGGAAGTGGTACGAGTGGACGAGCGACGGTCGACTGGGCAAGCTTTTTCAACTTCTACCTTCTGGCGGTAGAAGAGGCCGCTGTTTAAAGTGCCGGCTCGCTAATGATAGTCCAACCCTTCGAGGAGTCGACGGTACCGAGCTCTCCAAGTCTGCCTGCATCTGATGGCAACTTCAATTCGTTAATTGGTGTACAACTTTCTCGTTCGTCCTGTCGCTTTTTCTCTCACACTCTCTTTTTCTCCTCCTCTCTCTCTGTTTCTTTCTCTCTCGTTTTCTACTTTTGCAACTTCGCTCTGTCAACACGCGAGGATGGAAAAATTTTATTAAATTAACCGACGACGGACTATGTTTCCTCGCAACTTTCCAAACAGAAAATATCGCTTTGCGTTTCTTCCTCTTTCCTACCTCCCTTCCTCTCCTTCTGTCTTACGGGCACGTTCATCGATGTTCGCGCTAAAGAGAACTTCGAAAACTCTCTTAATCGTGTAACAGTTGATTCTATTAAGTCTTCGATCATCACCTTCGACGTGGCCACTTCTCGGGCGATACAACTATGCCAAAGGCATGCCTTTAAACGGGATGAATAAAGAAGGGAAAAGACGATTTTAAACAGAAAAATGAAAGACAATGTATATGGTATGTACAAAGATTACAGGATTTTAAAGGGAATGAAGATAAAAAAAAAAGAAATGAGGATCTCTGTAGGTATTCAAATCGATTACACGAGAGGCAATGTAAAAATTATGCAAATGTCGTTTACAAGTGAATAGGACCCTCGCGGCGAGCGAGGTTACAATTAGGCAGGAGCCAATTCAATATCGAGAGCCATCCGAGGGAATATTCAACGGGACGGTATTAAATGTCGGCTGGCTCGCTTCTGCGAGAACGAATCCGCGTTATCGTCGAATCCTCGACGTGCACCTTGCTTCGCGCGAAAGTCGATTAAAAGACTCATTTATTTTTTCGTTAAACCAAGCCAGTCAAAAAGTATAACTTAAAGAGTAAATTAATAAAAAAAAAGTGAAATTATTCTTAACGCTCTATAACGAAGATAGGGCAAAATTATCTTTTCGTAAGACGACGCTGTGAGAATCATAGGCAAGGATACATCTCTTGAAGAGGCCTTCCTCGTTTAAAGCATCGATGGAATTACCGGCGGGTGATGAGTTTAACGGAAGGGATAGAGGAGATGAGAGGTCTCTTCGGTCCTCGTCCTTCGAGCTACTCCATCTCTCTCTCTTTATCTTCTCAACTCTTCCAACCTCCCTCGTGCCTCAGCCAAGCTCGACGTCAGCAAAGACGGTGAACTGCGTCGACGTAGGCTTCGTTCGGTCGACGCTTATTCGATCATTCAAATTATCTCGATACTTTACGTGCCTAACACGATCTCCCGTTAAGGATACTATAAAAATTATCCCCTAAGCATATAAAATATACTCTAGCGAAGCAAGGTCTCAAATTCGATATCGAACTTGAATGGAGACAAAGGAGAGTAAGAGATTTCGCGTTTCCGAAGGAAACATCGAACCTTCCGAGGTTACCGACTGCTCGTGCCCCTTCTCATCTACATATGTTCTCGTCAGCTGTGCTTTGTTTCTGGAATAAGAGCTCATTACGAATGCAAAACCGTCCATTCATATTCAAAATTTTATATCTCGAGAGCGTACAACCCCCGCGTAACTAATTTATTCGACTTCGATCTGCGTTCGCGACGAATCCTAAGACTTTCTTAGCTTCCCACTTTATGGCATTACGACTCGACTCCGCGATTTTTGCGTCGCCCAATAAACCTACGCGCAACCTGCACCGATCTTTCTACTTGTTTTTTTTTTCTTTCGACGGTGAAAAAGAAAGTTAGATTTAATGGCATCTGTATCGACGTGAGAACTTTTTATTATAATCAATTAATATACTTTCGCTATCGCTATTCATTCACATTAGAGATGATTGGAGGTATCAGCGACAACTTTTCAAGATAGACGCAGACATCGTACGTAGACATGGCTCTCTTCCCGTTGGCTTTCCCGACATCTCTCTTTAACTACTCGTTGCTCCGCCTCTCGTCGAAGAGATAATCATATTAGCCTCGCTATAACTTGTCTATGCATAAGCATAATACCGTGGCGTCGTGGTCCTGGGATCCTGGCCAGGATACGACGTATATTTTACACGCTCTGCCCGAGCGTACGCACACCCCCAGGACTACCACCAGCCAACCAGCCAGCCAGAACCCGGATGCTGGCTGTTGCTCTCTCGCTGCTTGGAGAAACAAAGAGACTACAGAGAGAGAACATGAGAGAAAGAGCAAAAGAGAGAGTGTAAGAGGGGGAGAGCGAGAGAGGAGTAGGTGCAACGTACAACGTTAATCAGCCTAATTGAATTAAGCACGCGCGACTGTTGTAATTATGACTATTTATAATGATTCCACTGCCGTATCTACCTCACCCTCGACGCTTCGCCCAACCCCCATCAACGCTCGCTGCGGGAGGAATATTAGTTTACACGCACGTACACTGCACCCGCGTTTCACCCTCTTCCGTTAAGCGTTCGACGTGGGCGAGCTCTTCGCGCTCTTCGTACGGTGCTTGTTAGGCGCAAAATCAACCAAGCGTGGCGATACATTGCCGATACCAGCTGAGCAATCGTCTAAAGTGTAAAGGTATGATTTGTAGCATCGACGATTTAACACTTTCGCTCCTTCAGGTTTCATGAGAAGTTGATTTTTTTCCATTCGATATACGTATAACCTACTTAACCAATTCGTTATATCTGTTTTTCACGAGAGAACTCGAGGATCAAACGCAAGGCGATAATGAAAGCGAGTGTTTAGCTGAGATTTCCGAATGAGTCAGTCTCTTTGCGACTTAGTCTCTCACCCTCTGCCTCTCTTTCTTTCTCAACATCATTTTGTTCCTCCTTTCGCGCGAACGCTTCGGCACGCATCAGAAGTCGTACTTCATTAAGTCAGTAACACTTCTTCCAGCCGCGTTACTCATCCCTTTCAGATGGGCTGGATACGAGAGAGGGGGAGATCGAGAGGGAGTAAGATTAATTGCATTCCACCAAGAGGAGGCGTATTTTAAACCAAACCGCTGTGCCCGCGTAGAAGAGCCAAGGAGGAGACTTCAAGGAAGGAAGGAAGGTGGAGGGCTCGAAAGAGAAAGAGAACGACAAGGCCGAAGAGGAAAGACGAAGTAGAGTCGAAGCAGAGTGAGATTCCTGCCACTGATGGAAGAGCTCCTCTCTCGTTCTCTCTCTGCCTCCGGCTGCAGGAAGGACAGAGCCAGCTGAGAGCCTCTCCTGGATAAAGAGAGAGAGAGGATACTGCCTAAGGCCTTGTTGTATTTATCATATAATTACCATAATAGAGCCCCGAATCAGCCGCCACCGCCACTAACTCTACCACCCCCCACCCAATGCCGACCATCTACACCCCCTCTCTTTCCAAAACCCTCCACCACCACTAGACTCTCATCCACAGCAGCCTCTTCCACTCGGCAGCCACAACCGCAAATTGGAAACTCTCGAATACATTTTCCCTTCGTCGACTCGCCTAGCCTCCGCTCGGAATTGTTCTCCGTGAGATGTCCACCGTCGACGGGACGGGACCCGTCCTCCAGACGCAAGAATGTTAACGACGGTGAAGAGGAAGAGAGCAAAAGGGACAAGGACGAACACTTCACGCTGAAATTTCTACGAATGGGTGACGCGAAGCACGTGGAGACCCGGATGGAGTATTGTCCGAGACTCGCGGGCTTTCTCGAAGCGAAAGCAGAGTAATCGCTGATAATGAAGAAACTGCTAGTCTTAAGCTTGACGCAAAATTCGAACAAACGTTCTACGATATTTTCGAGCCTACCCCATGAACAAACTTTAGAGTAGACTGTAAGATTTCAACGATGGCGACGTCTTTCGATGGAGCAATTTATATCGATGGCTCATTCTTCCTGGCTCCTCGCGAATCCATTTTCAAGTTCTACTTCCAGTCGTTTCTATCCTCTTCTCCGCGATATCGACTACGTTTCTTGGATTATAGCTCTTATGGTCCTCCTATCCTTCGTATTCCTTCGAATATCTAGCCCCTCTTGAGAATGGTAATACAGACCGATATCTTCGCTATTCCTTGTGATAATTTCATTGACGGTAGTCTTTCAATAAAACCACCTTTATTCGATTTTCATTACTATCGTTAGGACGCTCGTTCGTTCCAAATGGAATGAATTCCATTAAAGGAAATCACCGGAAATTGAAAAAAAAATGGTATAGTGAATCTATAAAAATATGTACCCCACAACTTGTTCATTATTTGATTAACATCGTTAACGTCAAAAAAGGGTAACACTTTCTTCGAGAACCACCGAGCCAACACGACTACCACCATCGTCGTCGTCAACTTCTATGAACTCCCTTTTTGATTCCGATCGACCCGCTTTTCTGGTCACCGATGTGCAGCCCGGTGGAAAGATATTGCAGCTAAACACTCGGTTCTTTGATGCCACCACGACTACCCTTCTGGGCTTTTGCCCTACCAGCAGATAATTAACGTTAAAGGTTAATTTTGCAAAGGGTTGTGGTAGATAAGTATGAAATGACGCTGTGCGAAAGATAGAAGTAGCATATTACAGGTTGCTTTGAGTATCTTGAAACAATATGAATTTCATCGTGACTATGAATAGTCGTGTAATTACGTCCCTCGTTTGTGGGTCAAACTTTTCGAATAGCAATCACACGTTTACGCGAATCATTTTATAAAATTGGCCCGCGATATCGTCGATGTTATAAAACGACGATAATGGATTTTTATTTTGGTAGGACAAATATGATACAGTCGAGCTCCAGGGTAGCGAAAAAAAATGAAAGTGCGAATATGATATTTTCGCGCGACCCTTTCGCACTCGAGATTCTTCGTATACTTCAAAGCGCGTTAAGGGCGCGAGAGGAGAAAGAGAGTCGCGCGGGACGCGTAAAAACGTCTAAATTGCGCGTAAATAATTATATTTGCATATTCATTGAAAGGTAAATATTTAATGCCGGCGAGGCAGAAAAGGGGCAGCGTGAAGTGTAACGTATATGTGGAAAGAGAGAGGACCGAGAGTTCCGGGAGGAAAAAGGAGGGTTTTCACTGGTGTTGACCGGCCGAGCGAACGGCCGCAGCACGCGAGCAAGCGGAGCCCAGGAAAAGGGGTTGAATATACATCGCGGATCGTCGGAAATTTTAGCTTAATTTTACTTAACTACACCGGCTACGTCTCCCCCCGACGTTCTGGGGCGTTGCTACAGGGACAAGTGTTATTTTTGTAATTCCGAGCGGCGCTAATGGGAGACCTCGGCTTAACTCCCGACGGCCAACAAAAGAGAGTGTTTACCGCGAGCGATGAGTATACCGAATCCATGGTGGAGAAACCGACACCCTGTCGAGCGTGCCACGCTGGACGTTAAACCAAGAAATTAATTGAGGCTTTCTATATTAGAAAGTACTCGCAATAAAAGTAAACCCGTTTTTGAGACGCCGTTCCAATTTCCCGAATACCAAAAGCAATTACGTTGATTGAGTTATAAATAGTTAATGTCTGTTTAATGCTTGCACGGTTTTAGTTGGCATCTCGCATCGTATCTATCGTTATTCCGATTGACGTTACACGAAAGATGCGAAAGGGACGCTGATGAAATTCCAGAGGAAAGTGCACGAGTATCGAGCCTCGCAAGATACACAGGACGATGAGAAGCACGAGAAGAGACGCGTATCGAGCGTGAATATTACATCGATCAAGGTTTGATGAGGGGTAAAACCAGAGGTGGGGGGTTAGATATCAAAGGGAGGGATGATGTTGCCTATTATCCGACGGAACACCTGAGCTCTGTTCACGGATCTGCTCTTCCTTCTATCCATGTCGTCGTTGAGTGTATGAAAACGAACACGCACCGCACCCGTTGGCTGTTGCCGGTTTTGCGGCGAAATTACACGGGCTCTCGTATTATCCGCTCTTAAATTATTCTCAGCTAACCGCAAAAATAGCTTCCCGCAATGGTCTCCCTTCATCGACGTTCTCTCTCTCTCTCTCTTGCTCTTCGTACTTTCTTCTCTATGCTATGTTTCACGTCCGTTTACCACTGTTACCGGGCCATCGTTTTAACCACATGGCTCGTATATTTCCGACGAACGACAATCTTGCGAAAAGTGGTTTCTCCTATTTGGACTGTACTGCATACGTGACACACAAAGACAGAGAAGAATCCCATGAATTTATAAAACGAAAGAAAGGATTTCCTGTCATTTATAAGGAACACCGAGCAAAAAAGTTTTGACCGAGTACATTATTTTTGATCACGATGAATGATGAATAACGATGTATCGAGATAACTAAAAAGCCCACAATGGTACCCTAAGTGGCAAAATATGCTTCGTTTACATATAATAAATCCTCAGGATATTAGACACCTACGCACTGCGGTCGGTTGGTCGGTAGGACGGACGCACATCAGTTACGCATAAGTGAATATTGACGAATGTTTGGTTAGGAAAACGTGTTCTGTCCGAGCATGATGGACGCCTTTGGAGGCAAAAGTTGAGCCAGGAGAAACAACTCCTGGTATCGGCTACCGAGTTCCCATTTGACAAGAGATGGATGGTCCTATCCCCAGTATGGTTATCTGGTTTAAACTATGAATACCCAGGGAATAGTTCATTATCGTTTTAACTAGTTCAGCGTTATAATAGCGTGATGTGCACGTGGATGAATCCTTTAATACGCTTCCAGGAAATAGTTAACGTCCCTTTAAATCGCATCACGCTAATATCGTAATATTTTCCGAGCGGCGATAAATTAAACGACCGACGGGGTAAATAATTTTTCCCCGTTAGAATATTAATTGATCGAACGGTCATGGGATTATGAACACGCCAGCACACAGTGAAACCACGGGAACGTTATCGAGGCTTGCTCTCCTACGCGTAGAGCAAAAGTTGAGCAAAGAAATAGCCGAGTGGCCATCACGTACGATTCGATAAAAGATGGATGATCCAGCGCGTCGAGCATATAGTCGATCGGTCTCCGAGCTGACGCCCTCGAAGATGAAATGCACCCCAGGCGACCCAAGGACCGACCCTAACACCATACCCCCGCATCTCTCTAACCTTCTTTCTTTGCATTTCGAGAGTACCTACTCCGGGCAGGCATATTTACGAGAGAGACGCGTGCCTCGCGTTGGAACCTATGCTCTCGTCCCCTGGATATGCGCGATTTCGAATACAAATTTCGCCATATGTAACACCGAGAAATGTTTATTGATTCAACTAAAGGTTATTAGGTACTCGCCTAACACGATCTTTCCAACATAGCCAGTCGTATCACGTACAACGACGTATAAGATCCATCGGAATCGTTTAGAGGGTACAAGATAAAAATACGATACATCGTCCGTGTCGCACGATCCACGTTCCGGGCTTTCTTTATCTTTATATTCTTTTTACCGAGCCAAAGAAAGCCCATAGCGATCCTTAAAAGAAAAAAAAAACAGAGAAATCACTTAGGTCCTATCAGCACCCTGCTCAGATTTTGTGTAGTCAGTCGTATTCCATTATTTCTTCACGAATATGTTCCATCCTGACGTTACGAGGATATATGGTCGAAGACGATGCCCGACGAAAGCATTGTCTTTTCCTCGCGAGATTTCTGTACGACGATAGCGAGTGCCCATAGAACAGCAGTACATTATTTCTTGATGTCAAATAAAGCAATTAGCATGTGCCCTGACCAGGGTCCATGGGTTCTAACCCGAGTAATCTCGCCTGGGTCCCTGGCGTGTGCGACATCTTCATCAGAACCGTGGACCCTCCGTACTCTCTCACTCTCTCTTTCTCCGCTTTCTCCAGCAGTTTCTATACCGTTACCCCATGGTGGACGATAGCTTGGTCATGTGACCATCCTGTGCAGCACCCCCAGAGACGTGGGAATGGTTGCTCGAGAAGGAGGGAAAGGAGAGAAGAGTAGAGACAAAGACAGGAGGCCCGAGAAAGTAGAA
The DNA here is from genome assembly GCA_916049575.1 of Ancistrocerus nigricornis. Taxonomy (NCBI): domain Eukaryota; kingdom Metazoa; phylum Arthropoda; class Insecta; order Hymenoptera; family Vespidae; genus Ancistrocerus; species Ancistrocerus nigricornis. The sequence continues at coordinate 26,742,875 of OU696667.1, forward strand.
ATCCCAGGCGATGAAGTAGGAGGAACGGGAGGAGAGGAGGAGGGGAGGCAAGAAGATGGTGTCCACCGAGAGGTGGCGCTTTCAAGGGAAATTTCACAAAGGCTGACCCGCTGGTAATGAATGTTATATAACCCTTTTAATGCTTTAAGCCTCTTAGATTTTTCAGAGGGCTCTCCACGCACCTCCTTCGTTTTCCATCTCGTACTACCACTAACGCCCATCCTGCAGAGTACTCTTTGCTGTTGCGGACGCGGCAGAAGTGGCTCACCAACGGCGAAACGGAAAAAGAGCAAGGTAGAAAGAAGAACGAGGGAGGGAAAGGCGCGCGTAGTGAAAGCCGCGGAGGTCGTGCCTCCGGGGTAGGTAATTATGTGGCGGACGTAAATTAAGCTTGTTTAGATTGGGATTTTTATTAAGGTTCTTTATGAAGGAGTGCCGTTGCTAAACGGCACCTGGAACACTTCAAGCCGTCGGCGGAACTCCTTTAAAAAACGGTGACTAAAGGGTAACCGTTATGCACTCGTGTCTTTCACCTTTTTACGAGGTGAACATCGAAGAACCTCTGGCCCATATACTACAACATCCTCTCTGCATATATTTTTTTTTTTATTCCTTAGGTAGAATAACGTATACTCAGGAATCCGATCTTTACGCGTTTTATGCAGAATTCTCGAATTCTACGTAACGAAGAATGGTTACGTATTCCATTGAATAGTTAACTACTTCGCACGAAGGAACTTCGAAAAGCAGCCAGTTGATACAAGCAATAAGATATATGTTGCAAATACGTTGCGTACCGTTCGTGTTAGCGAGGAACGAACTTCTACCGTAGAAGTTTAATTCAACTGGGCGAGTAACCGGGCGCGAAGGCTGAATGATTTGTTGCAAATCGAAAGAGCTCTCCCCGGGTACTTTTACCCTCGCCACGGGATACGATTTCGATTCGTGCTAGGCATTAAGAGCGTAAAGTAACAATGACTCGTGATAAATAATGAATATTCATCGAAACCAGAGAAATGAAACTAAAACATGGTGACCGTCGACGCGTCGTTGCGAATACGTACAAATATAACAAAATACATACCCGTATCCATCGAGCAAGTAAAGTTTCGTCGTTGTAAAACTTTTATAACGAAATGAGCCGAAGGAGGATATCGAAGTGAGCAACGTTTTCATTACCAGGAAACATCTCCGGATGTCTTGTCGAAGCGACGCTTGACTGCTCGAGTATAAAAAATCAAGATATAACGTAGATTTTGTAGGGTAGTTTTGCGAAGCCAGGCATGCTCGCTCGTTCCGTCGATTAGGCTTTGCCGTCATTAAAAGTTTATAAAGAAGCCGAGGTACGAGGCGCAGGAACGACGTGCGGAGAGGCATAAGGTGGCAGGCGGTGGAAAAGCGGGGGCTGCTACCCCCTCGAATGAGAGCAACGAAGGTAGTCCGGCGGTAGAAGAGAGACGAGGTATAAAGAGAAGAGAGAGAGAGGGGGGATGAATGGTAGGGGGGGAAAGGACAGAGAGTGAGAGAGAGGGCGAGAGACTCCAAGCAAGTTTTCTCATGTGCAATGCATAATGAGGAAAGGCAGACGGCGCATAAAGGGCTTACAAATGAGGCTCGAGCTATACATATACACTTTGCATATATATGTGCGTATACAAAGTGGATGCGTATAACCAACACATTCGCGCAAATGACTTTATGTAATCTCGCCCGTTGCAACATTACTGAAACACCGGCAACAAAAATAACTCTGCCGCGCTATTAATCGTTAAGAAAAGGTCACGTGACTAAAGGGAACAGTAATAAAACACGATGGTTGGTAAAAGTGTAACGTACGTACCTTGTTCATGATTTGGCGGGGATAGTCCCGCCTCGCAAGGGACGACTCTGTAACAAAAAGAGAAAAATAGTTTTAGCGTTGATCTTTCCTTAACGAAGGCACGCTAATGTAAGGCACGTTTCTATCAACGAACGAGGTCGGTCTGTAAAAAGGGATAATCTTCCTATCTCCTATAGGATGCCCTTTAACCCTTTTCTCTCTTAGGTGCTTTCTGACGAAGGCTAATGCACGTTGGGCGGTGGTGCTTGATCGTACACCCAAGCTAGTAGCATCACCACCCACGACGAGCTATCCCCTCTTACTCTTCTGCCTCCGTCCCCATCGGGTACCACCGAATTCCCGTAATCTAATGAATGGCCTAACCCCAATATCCTCTCGGTTCAGCCTCACCGCGCCGTCTACCCCTATGTACTCCTTACTGTATGTACCCTGTATGTAAATATGCTCACGGACATGAAGATCAGTGTGTGTGTGTGTGTGTGTTTGTATATAGAAACTTGTAAGGCGGCAACTAATTCAGCTTCTTTAAAGCCCGAGACTCGTTTTTACGATAATTAATTATTCGGACGTTATCGCGACAAGTGCACCCTCGCACGAGAGCACCCTTTTCGCCTGCCGAGACGGCAGTTCCTTCTCGTTTCTTCCTTCTTCGAGTTCCTCTCGCCAAAAGACCAACGTCCTGGTCGTCGTCGTCGGTAGTCCTCCTTCAAAACGAAGAAAACTACGCGAAAGGGCGTTGATCGCGAACAGAAATTCGAAAAGATCGATCGCTACCAGTACGGCAGCGAACTTCAATCGTGAAAGATTACGACTGCAACGAGGCGAGGAACTCGAGACGGCACGGGGAAAGGAGACCTTAGCCGACGGAGCAAGGAAGAAATTAGCGGGAGTAAATTGGCGCGGAGTAGAAGTTTTCAATGTAGTTCGTTAAGGTATAGTGGACCGAGTTCGATAGGGTGCCGTTGGGTACGCGCTTTTACGTAGCGTTCGTGTATGTATGTGTGTGCGTATGAATGTACATAAGCGTGGGGAGCTTGTAGAGATTTTAGCGAGATAAGGAAATGGACGGTTTAAAAACTTTGAGATCGGATCCATTTTCCTTGGCGTAACTAATTAACGTAGATCCACGATTAATCTTGATCTCTTCGTACGACCAACGAGAATGTATATACTTATACACTTAGGAACTAACCATCGGGACCAGCTTCTCGCTATAAAATTACTCGCTCGTGGACAACTTCTTTTCTCCGCTTGGAAGGACTGGCCTTTTAAAGGGGCCGTCGTATACTACGTTGAGAAGGAAGAGGGTAAGGAAGCGCAAATGTGTTTATTTTGGAGGAATAATAAAAAGGGTCGTCGGACGGAGCATGACGTCCTCCTGGTGATCGTAGGAAAGTTGGAAATAATGTTTCGGACACGAGGCTCGTCTGGATTCGGACTGGCCTTATACCCTTAGCCCGCTCCCGGCCGAACGCCGTGGCCTCCTGCTCCCTCTACCCTTATACGCGTGTCCGCCGCAGATTCAGACTCCTAATTAAGACGAGGGTGCGAGAGGGGTTTCAGGGGTTTCTGCCGGGTTCTCACCGACGGGGGGCGAGGTGGGGGCGATGGGCTTGGAGAAGGAGGGTTTTCACGAGGTAAGGGCACCCGTACCAAGCAGGAGGAGGGCTAAACCAAGGCAAAGGGGGTAAGGAATATTGATCACGGGACCAGCACGCCGGCGAAGCAGGGACTGCCCACACTCACCCTCTCTCTTCTCATCCCACTCTCGCATCTCTCACTCTCTCTCTAAATTTGCCTTCCACTCTCTCTCTCTCCTATCTCAGTGGCTCTCCTTGCTTTTTACTATCCTTCTCGCTCTCCCGAGATAGCACGGACCAAGCCAAACTAACCACCAAACGCCAGATGCGTGAAATCAGTCGGTTAGAACCTGCTCCGCAGACTTTGCGAATTATTGACGCTAAAACCGCGACTACGGTGCAGATGCTGCTACGAGCTATTTCGATTCCGTCGAGCTTCAAGGCAGAACTTGATAAACGCGGATCCATGCTCGGAACTTTCGACTGCGTTGTTAAATTGCGCGATTTCTCATTGACGAGAGCACTCGAAATCGTTGAAAAGAATTTTTGGTCGTACCAACGTCAATGAAGTACGTTCTACAATCGCTTGATCTTACGAAGTCCTACGAATTGAACGAGATCTAGAAGTCTTCCGAGTGACTCGGTTTCTCTCTTTGAATTGAAACTTCGTCCTAAGAATCAGCCTAGCTCAGTGAACTTTGATTCGTGCGTACTTTGCGCCGATCCACCTTCTCGTCAGACGTGTACGTCGTTTTCGTAAGTTTACAAGAGGTCTCCTCGGATGGCAAAGATGAAGAAGATACAAGATCTTAGAGCTCTCTTACTCGTGTCTCTTCGTAATGGAAAGAGAGAGAGAGAGAGACTGGCATGGTTCGAGTTTACATGACATAGCGACTCGTCTTTCTACCCACCGTCTTGCCTTAATTAAATCTCGACCCTTCCAGAAGAAGACACGGGTCCTGTGGAAAGTAAGCAAAGCGGTCTCCTCTCTTCGATTTGCTGCTCCCCGTCGTCATCGACGGAGATTATCCTTTACCAAAAAAATTAAATCTCTTTAAAAGTGTAATATCATCAAGAAGTGACAAGTTACAATCGATATCGTTACTATTTAAATCAAAACGTAATACCGCGAGTATATACCCTTTGCTTCGAACACTTCAAAGAACGATTCCTACCATCTCGTGGGCTTCGCTGCCGTTATTTGGTCCGGTAACGAACGTCAAGGGCAACCTCGAGGAGACCGGAAGAGACCTCATTGTCCAAGAGCGAGGGGAAGGATAGGAGGGTGCGTAGCACCGGTAGACAGCCGACTCAAACTTTGATATGGTTTCCTAAATAACCAAGGCGACCGATACCGCAGCACGATAGTTCCCCCACACCTCTCTTCACTCCTCTCTCCACTCCTTACCGAACCGATCTGTAGCAGTGGTCCAGAGGGTACTGTAACTACCATCGAAGCATATTGAAAGCCTCACACCATCGGTGAGCTAACTCGATGCCCACCATCTCTCCCTTTCGCGTCTCACCTTCGTAACCGGTATATGTTGTTCTCTCTCTCTTTCTTCATGCAAAACCTCCGACGTGAGTGCGTTTGTCATTTCGTGAGTAAAGGCTGTCCGCATGGAATATAACCCATAGACCACCAACGTTTTCCATAATGTCGGCCAAGTATGGCCGATTTGACGACGGAGCGACAGGTAATCTAGGAAGTAATGAGAAAGAGAGAGCGAGAGGGAGTATTGCGAAACGTTAAATAAATTACGCTCAACTGCTATACCTACATATTTATATATGTATTAATATCTTGAACACGAAAACTCTAGCATGCTTCACTTTACAAATTAATATATTAAAAAATAGTAGACAACGTTTTTTAATAAGAAATACCGATGTATACGAGGGTAATGAAACACAAGTAGTTAAGTCTATTTTGCAAAGCGAAGGTGTTGGTGCACCATCAGAAACAGAAATGGTAGATGATGAACTCTCGGACAGACCTAGTCTGGAGTTTCTTCTTCGGCGAAGACCACAGACACAGAGTGGCATGTCTCTATCTCCAGGACTAGCTGTTTGTCCGCTAATTAGAAGCTAACAACGGAACTGAAGTTACGAACTTTAAACTTTCTTGCTCTCTCGTACAATCCGCCTACTGGGTGAATCTTTCGAAGGGGGGCCCCTCTTTTTCACTCGGTTGAAACCATCCCTTTTGGTCATCGTTCCTCTCTTTTATCTCTCTTTACTTACAGGAGTATTTTTTGCGAGTACAAGCGGCTAACGTTAATTAGTTATTAATTGTTTCATGCGTACGAGTTTTAAATGGATAAATTAAATAGCGTGTAAGAGTCCCAGAAGGTGGGAACTCTCCACCCTAACCAAAGTTCATCTCTCTCGCACGTATGTGCAAACGATATACCAACGGTTAAACGAAGTTAGAATGACCGTATCAGCGAGAGAAGGGTAGCACGGACCACGCGTATATGTTCGTTTTTCACCCCGTCATTGAATCGCCATACTTCGTCTACGCTCGATCTCCTCGCACGGGTCGATGCCATCAAAAATAGCACCGCACATACTCTGAGATAAAATTCTCTCATCTCTTCTTTTTTTTTTAGAGAAAATCAACAACATCTTTCGCGCTAGTAATCGTCGAAAATAAATGTAGGAAAGTAAGAACGAAGCTAGCTCGAGAACAAGAGAGGAAATAAATCTCAAATAATCGGAAAACAGTCCGACCAAAAGGAAGACTGTTATTGACTAGCGTACGAGACCTTAGCAGGGGGTGAAAAACGAAGAGAGAGAGAAGAGAACGAAAGCTCCGGGCAAATCGTTGTCTTAACGTCGCGTTGGGGGAACAATTATTTAACGGAGCGCCTAGCCCGGCACTCTATCCTCGCACTTCGGCATAGCTACGTATCAGAGAGGCGAGAGTCCGGGACTGTTAATTGCTGGCTGTCAGGGGCACGCGAGTGACACGGACCTACCGTCGTCGAGGGTTTGCCACGTCGAAGTCCGTGCACGCGTCGACCGAATCTGTTATTTCTCCAAAGCATAAGAATTACCTACCAGCTCCTTTCTACGAAAAAATCGATAAACCTCCGATTTATTAGAGTAAACTCCAGGGAAAACTTACAAGAAATCACGAGTGGGGTGGAAAAGGAACGTGATCGACCAGAGGAGAATGTAATTTGAATGCTGGCATGTATTTATCAAGCAACTACCCGTTCACCGGTGGAGGAAGAGGGAGGTGTCGAGAAAACAGCGTGACGACGCTAAGAGCATTAAAGAGACGTTTTCCGCCGACACTTAGGTTTTCGTTCCCGCGCTCACCCCATAGATTCACGGCCTATCGGCTTAGCACTTGGCGGGTGGTCCCGAGCCACCCCTGTCTTCCTTCCGCGCTGTCTTTCCGAAGCAAGCCAGAGACGGTTTGTAGTATCTACACCACTACCATCGCCATCATCATCACCACCATCGTTCTCTTCTTCAACGTTGCTACTTCTACTCTCTCTCTAGGAAATATTTTCTTAAGCGTAAGAACTTAAGTACTTAGGCGCATACGGGTGACGGGGCTTCTTATTAAAGAGTACTCCGAGTTTAAGGTACGGAAATATCCGAGAATAAAGTAGGAAAGTTTCTTCTTATCGACGGTGAAAATCGTTGTTCTCGACAATAAGAGAATGTCTCTCTCTCTCTTTCTCGTAATTCAACTATTCTAGGTTCTTTCCAATCGGTCGATACAATGAAGAATGCACCGTCATCCGTGAGGATCTCCGACGATTTATATCCGTGTCTTCCATGCGCATCATCTCCAGGGAACGTCGAACCTCTCGTAAATTGCAAGCTGATTTGAATGTAAATAGGGTCGAAATGAGAACGATTTCTCAAACGTAAAAAATGTCAGGGTAGATTCCTTGCTTTTCGATTAATTCCTTTCTTTTAAAAAAAAAACGAAACCTTTCTTTGAATATCAAGCACATTTAAAAATAATTTATTTCTTTATCGTTGAAACGGAACATCTCTCTGGCGCAAGCAACTTCGTATAATTGTTCATATTTCGGGTGTACGCAATGTATACATATATATACACTTAAACGTGGCTCCAACCGAAAACGGGGTGAAAGCGATAAGGGCGGAGAAGGGCGGTATGGCGCGTCGACGGCAGCGGTGGCGGCGAATTATCAGTTAAGAGGAAATTATGGAAATAGATATAAATCGAGAAGAAGAAGAACAGAGCGCAGACTCCGTTCTAGCAGGTAGGTAGTAGTAAAAGGTACTCGCGTACCTAACGACCGGTAACAGCGTGCGAGCACAGGGAGCTTTCCAAGCGACCGTTGCCTTTAAATAAACGTAGTCGAAGTAGCCAATTTGTAATGTAAAGGTTCATCAGCATAAATTACACATAGACTCAGGTAGAACAAAAACGAGGTAGATCTAACCTAATTCTAATCCAATTCCTTACGATCGACGAGTAAGAACTTTCAGAAAATTATGTAAGACTTTTCTAAGCGACTTTTTATCGTCTCTAGGTTCTGGATTTAATTGTTGTACGAAACAAATGGAAAGAGTATGGGGTCAAGTGCGTGAAACGATTTGCCAGAGAATTCTTTTTACCCCCTACGAGAGTCTCTCGCGGTATTGACGCCAACTCACGTGGAAATATCGAAAAGCGAAGAATACGCGCAACCCTCTAAAAGGGAATGAGCCGCGATCCTTCGTATCGTGCACACTCCGCGAGCGTTCACGTCATGTGCATCGGACGCGACGCGCGAATTAACAACTCACGCGTCATATCGCGCATTATTATCCGATATATCGAGTTATATATCAAACACTTTCGTGCCTACCCTCGTTCGAACTCCGGAGAAGCATCGAGGAGTGCGTATACGCCTTTACTCTCGTGCTATTACCAAGTATATTCGACGTATACAGAGCGTTGCTTAACGAGGATGCCGAACGGACTTCAAGATTATCGCTTCCAGACGAAAACTTAAGACAGATTTCGACGTGTTGGATATGCCGTGTATCAACCTAGTCGTTAATACGCGTCGATGATACTAGGAAATACCGTCTCATTATGACTTTGCTTCACACCACTTTGTACGAGAAACTGATACTTTTGTAATACTTAATTGTTCTTGTAATTAATATAAGTGAAATAAGAAATAAAAAGAGTTTTAAACGAAAAGAGTTTTTCTTAATTCTACCCGAGATCCCATTCACTTCCTTTAAGAACATACTTCTGATCTTGACATCTTCGACCCTAATATCTAAGAAGAAGAAGAAGAAGCAGCAGAAGCAAGAGACTATATTTCAAGGCGTAACGATAGGAAAAAGCTGACTCGCGACAAGAGACGGTTAACGGTGGTGGTGTGAGGCATAACGTTACACCCGTAACTGCACGCGTTGAAAAGGGTTGATTAGGGATTCGCCGTGCTAGGGTCGAACACGTCGACTCCGTTGGAAGGATGCTGGACCTTGTAAGCATCCAACGCTTCGAGGGCCTTCCGTAGGTTCGGGGCAAATGGCAGCGGGATGATTGATCGCTCGGCTAATTGGATGATCGATGACTCAAGTTCATCAGTGGCTGTTCAGCTTCTAGCAAAGGATGCTCGCTCGCACGTGAGCTACGTGCTTCTGTGTGTTGGTGTGTATACGTCGGTAGACTTCGTACAGCGAGGTACGCGTTATGCGAGAAGAACAGGTTAGGTACGGTGTCTCCGTCGAGCCTGAAACAAGCCCACGCTAATATTCTTCGAGCGTTCTCCACTTCTCTCTTCTTCTCCCTCCTAACCCTTGTTAAACCCCGCTGTTCCGAAACTTTCGGGATCCGCCTGTTCTCGGTGTGAGCGTTTCGAACGAATACTCTCGTGTGTGTGTGTGTGTTTGCGAGGCAGGCGTACCGTTCCCCGAATTTTTTTATTTTCTTCGAAATCTCGCTTTACGCTATACGCTTCAATTTAACTGCTCGAGGCTTCGAACGAGTGCACTGACTCTCGTAGAGCCCAGAATTACGCTCCTGTTCTTTTTCCACTTTTTATTTTTTACTGCAAGATATGCTCTTTTTGAATTCACTTTTTCAAGTTAGCTTTCCCAGTGATAGAATAAAAAGAGTAAAAATCTTTTTGAAAGATTATTCATAGAAGCATCGAATCGAAGAGGCATCGGTGTTAGGTTTAACTCCTTGGAGTACATTTGATATACGAGGTCGGGGCCTGAATGCAAATCGTCGTATAAATCATGCGAACAATGTCTTAATGTTCCGGTCATGTGACGCCCACTCGCACTAAAAGACAACGGGCTTCGTCTTCAAGGAGGAAGCTCGGCCCGCCTTTTCGGATATTCATGGTGAAATAAATTATAGCGAGCACATGAGCCACAGTGGGGGAAACTTCACGTTCTTGATATCTTCGCTCTTTAATGAATTTCTCTTCGTTATTCAAGAATATGGAAAGATGATTAAAAATTCGACGATAACATCTTGATAAATGAAAACAATCGGAATTCATTGCTGCATAGTTTACGCTGAGACGATTAAAGAAAACTTTGTCCTCTCCTCCCACCCCTTTGCTTTCGTTATAGAAAGAGTAAGAGAATAGAAAAAGGGAGAGAAAACGAGACGATTTAACCGGTTTACGACGATGTCGCGCTATTCCCTTTTACATTCCGGTCGAACTTTCCGGCCGACACCAAATTTTAGCTTCTTTAAGGGATATACATAGCTGTCAAAAAGATTCGACGATGATAATCGCTCGTAAACTACGATGGCATTGAATGTCATTATACCGAGAAGAAATTACGCAAAGTGTTACTCGTAAAAGCGAGAAACTCGCAATTTTTCGCATCAATGTACGTTTTATCGACGTCGTAGAATCACGATAGAAAAGTTTAAGTTCTCTAGGGGGCCGTTATACTCGCGTCGTTGCGTAGCATGTGCTAAATGTTTGCGTTCTTACACTATTTTTATGCTATTGCGATGAATCGACGATGAATCGATTAAAGAACGAATCATGAATAAATTGTGGTTTGTATGAATTATGTTATATACTCGGCATAAAGGTATGAATTTTTAAAAAATCTGGTCCGTATTCCACGATATCGTATACATATTTACATAAAAATTTATAAGATCTTATATACATACTCGTGTACCTTTGAGACGGCAAGTTTTTATACCGTCTCGCGTCTCCTCCATTTCTTTTAGTCTCCTAAGATTTCGCAGTAATGGCACACATTTCCGTCGATAAATCCAGAAGCGCAAGAAAAATCTCTTTCCCCTCGATTTGATGGTAGGTAGGCAGTAGGTAGGTAATCGTATTCCCGTTTTAAATGTATTCGGTGTTCGCCCTACCATGCAGAGGAGAGTAGTAGGAGCGAGTGGCTCGTCTTAGTCCTGCCGTTGGTGCTTATATGACGGTGTTTTGCCGTGCGAGGAAGGCGTGTAAACGTGGAGAAGGAAAGAGAGAGAGAGAAGAGAAAGGGAGAGTCAAGAAACGGTATAAGAAAGTAACGGGTCTCTCGAAGACCGCGTGCCGTCTACAAGAACACGTGTCTAAGGGGAATGGTCCATAGACGAGGAGGTCGGCCAAGGTGGAGGAAGAAGAAAGGTATAGCAGCCGAAGGGTAAGAAAAGAGGATTCTAGCAGCTTGTAATCTCGGCTCAAGGTATCCTACCGCTCTACTCGCCGTCCTTTCGGACACTGAGATGTCTTTGAGAAGGGTAACGGCTTAGCACGGCGCGGTGCTCGTGTGAAAGTATAAACAAGATACATGTGTCGATGCTTTTGTGTCACCTGAGAAAGGTAAACAAATATTCGAAGCGACTGTGAAATCACCGTAGCCTTACTCGTTTAGATGAGATAATTAGATAAGCTAAACGATTAGACTCTTATCGAGATTGTACGATATTTTGTCGAAGCAAAGAATAACGAGTGATGCCGTCAGTCAATTTTGCACTCGTAAATAAGCCTCGAAGGGCTGGCCGTAACTGAATTAGGATGGCCGAGACGAAAAGATCTCCGATAAGGATCTCTTCCCTTCAACTTTTTTCAAGTCGGCGACTGTGAGGGAATTGAGACGTCATCAGGATACTCTTCCACCGTCTTGGTTCTTTTTTTTCACTCTACTCTTTTACGAAGTCCTCCACCCATCCTATCTCTTCTTCGAGAAGACTATAATGCTAAAACGACGTGCACTCGACGCCCTCGCGCGAAGGGCGGATGCCTCGCGCCTCGTCCTTTGTTTCGCCTTCATGAGTTTTTTAAACGGCACGAAATGAGCTTCCTCGCAGGTCGCCGCTCGAGGAGAACGAGCCCCGAACGATTATCGTTTCAGCCGGCATTCTTAATTTCTTCACCCTCTCACTGGCTCTCTCTCTCTCTCTCTCTCTTTCAGGAGAGAAAATTTGAAAAGGAAGCTCTCGAGGTATTCTCCACTCTCGGATATTGCCAGTTAACGTACGGCGACAAACGACGTTGGCAAGGGTCGATAAAGAGCGTAGCCGAAAAAAAATGTAGAATCGAGTGACTCGCAGTTAATTTAGTAACCGGAATCTTCGATAACTTCACGATTAAATAATAATCATCCTGGAGATGACGAAGTAATAAAAATCAGCAAGATATCGTGAAATCAAAAGAGATCTCAATACGAAAAGGGACACGCGAGTATCGGACTACTAGAGATGAAACTGAAGGTTGCGGTGATGGAAAGAGGACAGGAAGGAAGGGACCAGGATCCACGCATTTGTATCGTTTTGTCGTACTTCAGCGTCGGCACGCGTATCGTATGGCATCGCATTATTGCTTTTATGGCCAATAAAAGGAAGGATGTCCCGGTGAGGCCAGGACGATGTTCGTCCTTCTCCGCAACGACTATCCACCCCCTGACCCCCAACGACGATTCTTGGACCGTACCAACTATCATCCGTGTCCCTTTCCACTTCTTTACCCTGCCGATCTACCCCTCCCCCTCTTCGGTCACCAACCCCTATTATTGCCACTGGATCGTTCCTTTCGGCCATCGTAGGTGTCGCGATTGGTTTCGTATTTGGGGGAGAATATAGTTCGGGGAGTCCCTGGCTCTGTTAACCGGTCGGTCTACCCACCCTCTGGGACAAGAAAACAAACGAATTCGAGTCGTTCTTTGTTCTATCCTTGGTCCGGTATCGAATTCGTGAAAAACATAGGATCTTCTAATATTATATCCAAAGTCTTTGTTGCATTTTACACTTTTTTCTTTCGTTTTAAAGGCTTTCTTTTGAATTCTCGTTAAAATCTCGTGTAAAGGATATTACATAAAGTTAAACTCGTTATTTTTTTTTTCTCTCTAAGCAAGGATTACGAAAAGTTCTTATCAGGTGGGCGTTACCTAAGGTAGGAGAGACGAGATCCGGCTAAGAACACCTCCGAGATAGAAGGTTGTCTTTCTTGTAGGTTGTAAGCTCGTCTTCTCGTCTAATACCAGTTACCCCGTTGCACCTACAGGCAAAAGATAACCAGCCTGTCCTCGAGCCATCAACCTTCCGTCCCTTCTCAGCTCGTCCCAAGCGACGATATATTTCCCGGTGTTCCTCCTCCTTCTCTTTCCTCTGGTTCTCCTTTCTCACTTCCTTCGAAGTCTCGATGCTCCTGAAGGGTGCACGATGACACTCGGTCGCGACATTAGCGTCGTTTCCCGCTCCCTCGACCGATCCACTTCGTCAATGTCAAACAAAGTACGAGACCGCGTTACTGGCGTATTTCGAAAGAAATTTCTACCGAGTAAAATGCTCAAATGTTTTGCGAAAACCTTCTGAAAAATTGATTTCGTCTTATAAGCGCATCGTTGATCAATTTCACGATCGACGATATTTATTTTCTAAATATGCAATTAATAAAGAAGCGTGGGTGGATAAAAGAATTTAATATACGTTGATTAAAACGGCAAATGCACGGATCTTACGTATGTTTGTCAATGCTTTCGAATGGAGATTCAATAAATTTCCGACGATCAGGGTGCCATGGAAGGTAGACCGAAGATCAGAGAACTCGCGTATCCCTCGTGCTTTTCGCGAGGACAGATTAAATCCCTTCTGCCCTTCCATCTCTCTCTCTCTTTCTCTCTTTACGGGACCGAGGAATCCAAGGATTTCCAAGGAGTTCCGCTTTATTCTCCATTGACTTCTCATCTGGCAAAGAGAAAATCGAGAAGCTTGTTCCATCGTGGATCACAAAAGTCAATAATCGTCTATGCGACTAACGTAAAAGCATTTCAGCTTCGCAAAAGCACCAAATGTTCTCTAACTTCCTTCTCGATCCTGTACACGGCGGATGTCATATAAAAAAAAAAAAAAACAGAATTCCTTTGAGAAATCCGCGAAGGCAAAACCATCGTTGTGCACGAAACTCCAAAAGTTAAATACCACGACTGCTCGTCCGTCGAGGGGAATGAGAACACCGCAAAAAGAGGAAAGATCGACAGAAAAGTGGCCTTCCTCCCATCTTGCATTGTGGGATAATGGGATAAGATTCAACCCTCTCCGGTCTCGTATCCGTTGCTTTCTTTGAACCTTCCTTCCCCTATTATACTTTGTCTTGGTTTCGTGCGTCTCGTCGCCTCGGTCGCCACTGCTCTTATCCTTGGCGACTGATCAACACTCAGCCACTCGCGATCTCTTCTTTCGATCATCGCAAAATATTTTTTTCGTATACATTCGTATCCAGTAAGCAGAAAAAAATAAAAATTGAAAGTCAAGAGATTCTTGAAATGGATTTGGATACGCTAGAAATATTCTTCGATCACATCGAAATAAGAAATTCAAATCCAGAGTTGAAGAAAGAAGGGAAGAAAGATATATCCATTCTCGTTTTCAGCAAAAACAGTATGCCGGCACTTGATTTACGTCGATTCACCCGAGGCGATCGGCATCTCGGGCCGGTTCCTGTGATGTAATAGGAACCACTCTGATTCCTATAACCATGAATCTATCAGACGTCAAAACGCAATCTCCACCTGAAAGCGGGCTGCCTGCCTTAAGGGGCCGTGGGTTCTCGCGGGGTGAGAGTACCAACCACTGTCCGCGACCACAAATCTCTCACTCTAGTTTCGTATCTGCAGTCGTATATCTTATAGTTACCGGTTAGCCGTCTACTATGCAACAGAGACGTAAAGGAAAAGAGCTTGCCGATCGTGGCTGCCCACCCACGTCTGTACTCACCCTTTAGTGTGAGAAAGAAAAAGAAAGAGAGAGAAACGTATAAAGAAGGAGACTGTAGAAAGGGAAAAAGAAAGAGACATAGGTTGGCAAGGAGATGGAAACGGTCCTCCTGGATTTCTCGTCGTACGCTAGAGAGAGGAAGGACGGAGAAGAAAGGAAGAAGAAGAGGGGAAAAAAGGCCTGGGAGAGATTGCGTGGAGAGGAGAAAGTTGCAAACTCGAAAACTTTCCGAGGTCCTATTATCTCCGACGAGACCACCGTCCGGCACTGTGGGGGTTACCCGGTATACCTCGATTTCTAAATACTCCGCGTCCCTTATTCTTTGCCGCTCCGAGAGAGTTATTTTAGCCGAGAGGAAAAGGAAAGTAGAGATATCTCTACCCACTCGAGTGTCATATATTCGACTTTCGTATTCGCTCGAATTGCAATTTACGCTTTCCTCGTATTTCCCTTTTCGTACGACTTTAAACGAAGCTACGAAACGGTAGGCGGGTACTACGATATCTCGAAGTCGTCGAAAGTTCTCGCTTTGGATCGATTAGAAGGCAACACGGCGAGAACGACAAATTTCCTCTCGTTGAAGTAAAGAGGATTTATAATGGTTCAAAAAGGGGTGAGAGACGATGCAGACGGACTACGATCGCGAGTTAACGCGTGATTTCGCGTAGTCTCGAAGAAGAAGGTATCGGCTGTTCGAGAAGAAAATGAGGGATGACGTCGTGACAGTGCTAACGCCATACAAATGAATGCAAGTCGAAGCGTTGACGCGCGATAATTTATCACGGTGTCTCGTCCTATGCCCTCCCTCTTGGCTTCCTTACTTAAGACGATGGAAGAGCGATGGAGAAAGAAGGAGAAGAAGGGTAAAGAGAAATCTCGAGACGGTGATTGGAACAAATATAAATAAGCCAATCGCTTTTCTCCCGCTCGTCTCGTTCCTTCCTCTTAGGCATTCGATTCCACGAGAACAGATGTAACCTGTCGTAAAACGTAAGACGACTTGGCTTAACGGATCGCGGTAATCCTCGGGGAATACATGAGAAGGTGCGAGAACGTAAACGTACGAGATCGAGATTACCGCGATAAGTTTGCTTGAAAAATGTCATAGAATTAGTCTTCGCTTCTTTTACGGTGACACGAAGAGGATGCCAAGATCCGAGAGGAAATTACTTTTCCCTGTTACGTTCTCGATCTATGCTTTAAATCAAATATAAGCATGTCGCATTTTTTTATGACAAAGTTCACGATGCTTTAATGTTACATATTTATCTCTTTTAAAACAATAAAAAATAAAAGGAACTCGTTCGATAAAGACGTATCGTTAATATCTATCGTTCTGAGATTTTTCGAAAAATCATTTCGTCCCTTTTCAACTTCAAAAATTATGCGAAAAGTTTGTCAGGAAAAAAGGAACGCGGAAGCCTGGCGTTAACCCTAAGACTTCAAGCTGAAGCGCGACGATAAATGGCTGCGTATTCGTGGCATCTCTCTTTTTCCTTCTCCTACTTTCTCTCTTCCGTAACAAAGTTTTTTCAACTTCGTATAATCATTTTTCCCGCAATGTCCCGACGGTGCCCTTTTCCCATTCCCTCTCTGTCTGTCTCTCTCTTTTTCGCCTTGGAGCACCTACCTTGGCTATGCGACTCCGAAAGCTCGAACCCTCCTCCCGCCCATCCCTTTTCCTGGAATCGCTTATCTTGAAGAAATTCTTCTCGCGGTTTCTTCCAAAGAACACAAAAGTCGAGCTACCACCCTGTCTGCTTGCCGAGCTCGCCAGCGCGGAAGAATTTTAATTCTTCTCTTCGAAAAAATCCACCGTTGATTTTTCCCACGCAACCTACCACGCGCGGTCCCTCACTTCAAAGGGAAAAAGCACCGACGTAAACGTACCCTTCGATACCCCCCACTCTATCCCGTTTTCCCTTTACCATCACGGACACTTCTTCCAAGCAAGTAGAATCTCGCGTCTCGGGCCAGCCTCGACGATCTCAGCCTGATTTTTAATCTTCCATCCATGAATTAATAATGCATGAGGAGGCGCGTGTTTATTCAGTGGAGGTTGGCCGTTTACATGGCGCATCAAATATGCAGGTGTCGCATGGATGCTGTACGCAGGAGGAAGAGGAGGGACAGGCTGCAATAAAGAAGGAAAAAAAAAAGGAAAGGAAGAAGGAAAGAAGGGAAAAGGAGGTGAAACGCGGGTGTGATTAGACGGGGGAGATGTCGGGTGAGGCGGAGTGGGCGTCGAGTTTATTAACGATATCACGGAGCCACGAGGGTGGAAGAAAGGACGCTCGATAATTTGCTGCCTCATGCACCCTTGAAAGAAAATCCATATTCTGACGTTAACGAGATTTTATAGATGGCAGTTGCTATTAGTAACCAACAAGGACCGAAGATGAAAGAGAGAGTAATGACGGTGGTGATGTGGTGACGGTGCTCGTTGCCCATCTAATCGGGGTAACCAGTTTTTTTTTTTAGAAGTACCCCGAAGTAGGAAGAAGCTTTGATTAAGAACATCTCGAACTGATTTTCTTGAAAATTTGATACGAGTGAACGCTATTTTGCGTACCTATTTCTTTGAGGCTACATTCTTGCGTTGGAAATGTTAATATGTTCTTCATTATTGGGAAGGACGTTTAATTTTTCGAAGGAACCTTTTTAAGAGAGAACCTCACGAATCTAGCTGCAGGTTCTTTCGAAGGAAGGACGGACAAGGTGAAAAGGGCTCGGGGGGTGCTCCGAGGCTGCTGCCACCTCTAGCAGCGACAAATATGGAATTTGCATATAAATCGGGTATTTCCATCTGTGGCCCCTGCAACACTGCCGCCACCAGTTCGTTCCTTCGTTCATTCGCGTGATACAGAAATGAAGAGGCCCTCCATTTCCTCTCCCCGGATCGCGCCTCTTTCGGCCCACGCTCGGAAATACTAACCTCGAGATATTATTAATAACCTAAGATGAAATCGAACGCATCCCTCTCGAACGAGTTCCAAGTGGAACGAACGAAGGAGGGAGATAGACACCGTACCGACGAAATCAATCTGCCATCCGTTTGTCGGTTGGGGTTGCCCGCATTTCCGTTTCGAACGCGATTCCGAAAGAAGAAAAAGTGACGAGCACATTTCAATTCGATTTCCTACCACCATCGAAGCACGCGTTTCGTCCGCCAAGCTCTCGATAGCAATTTCGAAGCTATCCTTCCTCGTTGTTAATCGATCTCTCTGTCTTTCTTCTTTTTCTTTTAGCCAACGGGATATGGGAAGTTATGTTACGATTAAAACGAACGAAAGACGATAAGTAACAAGCTACCTATCGAAAGGAGGACCTTTCGAAATCGTCCTCGAGATCACGTTTCATTCTCCGGCACACTTTGCATCGACCCTCTCCGTGAGAGAACCCCTTACTATTTGCACGCTTTTTTTCCTCTTCTTCGAGAGTGAGAAGAGAGGACATCGAGAAGGGAGGCAAAAGCAGCTTTGTAACCGGAAACCTCCTTAGCTGCTCTATCATTTTTAATCGGGAGAATAAATCGTTTGATTCAATTATCAGGGGCATCTCGTGGCACCCTCGAAAAAGAGTAGGAGGACCTCCAGCAATGGAGAAGAGCTCTCTCCGAGCAAAGAAAAAAAAAAAGAAAAACGTCTTTGTCCGGCTTAAGGAGCTCCAAGACATTTAAGAGGCTTAGAACCGGTTAAAGGCTCGATGTTAAGCAACGCCCGTCAGCGTTCGTTACTTTGGTTCAAGTTTGACTTTTTTAGACAAATCTTGTCAACCAACGCGAGGGAACTCGTCAAAAGAAACTTTTTCTATTCTCACTCCCCCTTTTGAAAATTATCCTCGAAAGGGTAAAATTATCGTTAAGATCGTCAGATTATAATAAAAATTGGTAGCATCTCGTAGGAGAATGTAAGAGAGGTAAGAGATCAAAGTGGGATGTTAAAAAAAGTGGTCCACGTGTTGCAGCGGTCGAGCACACCTTCCCAACAGTGTGTTTCGATGGCGAATGGCAAAGCTAAGGGAGGGCTGCGAAGACGGAACGCTCGACGGAGCCTTTTCCTTATTTTTATCAAGTTTTCCAAGGGGATGAATATTTAAGGGGAGCGGACTTAATCTGCGCTCGGGGATTCGCGGCAGACGCGTATCGCAAAGTAGTCGATCTCCCTTCTTCCTTTTTTTTTTTCCTATCTCCTTTCCCTCTTTATCCTCCCAACGGCAGCAACACCGTGTGGCAAGAAACGGAGAGAAGGCCTTGCGAACGAACGGAGCGCGGTGGAGCGAGAACCCGAGGAGGTGGAGAAATAACGGACAGCATCCTCCGTGGGAGGAAACGTGCCGGGGTTCTGCATGTTTCCCTAAATATTTTACGGCCGTTATCGGCTCTTGACCGAGGAAATTCCGACCAACAATTTTCATGTCCGTTAGCTTCCGATAGCAGGAGCTTGGGATCGGCTGATTTCTTGTTCTTTCCTTGTACGACCAATAATTAGCTTCGAGGGAAAAAATTAATGAATAATTTTCTATATGTAATGAAATGCTACAAAATTGTAAAAATATAATTTTGAGAGCTCCAACGGGTTAAAATAGGAATAGCAGTAGGTCGAGTCCGATTAGAGAAATTTTCTTGAAATTTTTGCATCTAAGAAAATTGAGATAATCTTAAAATTAAGATTCGACGCTAGCTTTGGTTGTAGGAGAAAATATCGGAGTCGTTAATATCGCGACGCGTCTGTTTCTGTGCCGAAATAAACTTGACGTACTGGCGCGGCCCTCTGACACCGAGATAGGGTGGTGGTCTCGAGGTTTTCCCTTGCAAATTCCCTCTTTACCACTTCTCTATAGCTCACCAACGCCGGTGCTGGGCTACCCCGCTCTTTTCTCTCTCTCTCTCGTACTCTCTTCCCCCGACCACTCTTTCCCTCCCGAGGGTTTGTTTTAGCAAGAACTCGGCCCCCTGTGCTTTTCGGATGTATAGTACATATATATACGAGTTGTGGCGTATGTGTTTGTACGTGTACGGCAGCCGCTCGCCTTCACCGCAACCGCCGGCTGCACGGACGAGCATGCCTGCCAACCTTTATTGGTTTTTACCGAGCAACACACAGTCCGATATTTTTTTATTACGATGGAGCACGCGCTTACCAACCCCTTCCTCCATCTCTGGGCCACCCCGCAGCCTCCTCCACGAGCGCGCATTGTTCTACGTAAAGCGAGGTAAAGGTTCCCGGCCGAAGGAGTTAAGCTACTTGTACACGGTGTAAGATATTTCAAAAATTCTCGACGAAAATTCACCAGTTTATTTGAAAAAATTCATATTAGGTTTTTCTAAAATGCTAATTTAATTCCAAGAAAAAAAACAAGTATCTACGTATTAACAGGTCTTACGTTAATTTCAGTACGTATTTCTGATACAAGAGAAAATAGGTATTTATGATCAGAATATTTAGGTGTTAATATCGCAGATTAATTGATCGCACGATCCAAAATAATGATCCAGCGTATTCTGTCGAAGTCACCCGTTATACAAGTGATCTCGTCTCTGGTAGAAAACGCTTCCGTTTTCCAGGGTTCGCGGAGGGCCGAGTCGAAAGTAACCGACGAGCCTTTAGCTACGCGAATTACGAAATACTTTTACAAATTAAATACGCGTTGGTAAGAGGGGTATAGGAGGGTAGTACGGGGGAGGGGGGAGAGATCTGCTGGCGCCGAGTTCCATCAGACCACAGTCGCCCGACAAAGTATTCCCAACAAAGGGCGAAAGGCTCGCCCTTTTTGTCCACTATCCTCCGTGTTTCAAAGACGCCTGTGTTTTTTATCCCCCACCTCCAATGAGCGAGCTCCATGCCCAATGAGCGAGAGTTGAAACTGATCTGAACGTGCTCGTGGTTCTAAGAACGATATTAGATTTACAAGCGTTAGATAGCCACGTTGGAACGCGAATTAAATAAGGAACTCTCTGTGCCTAAAAAACGGGAACTTTGAACGCTTTCGGTGAAATAACTTCGACGGGACGGTCTTCGTTGGTTTGCTAATTTTGTGCACTCTTTCCCTTCGACTCGGTGAAAATGAGCAGTTCCGAGAGCTTCGTCCGCCGTCTTTTTTAAGGTCGTAACGGAGAGAAAGAGACAGAGAGAAAAGAGCTAAAGCGCGTAGGGTAGGAAAAAATAGCGGAGCATTAAACGCAAACAAGGGTAGCAATTTCGGAGGGGACTCGAAGAGTCGAGAGGTCGCGAGAAACTCGAGGTGAAAGGAAGAGGGGTCGAGGAAGAAGGAGAACGCGCGAGAGAGTAAGGAGGAGAAAGAAGAAGAAGAGACGAGAGGAGCTATCGCGAGAGGAACGGCAAGCACCACCTCGATCGAGAGAAAGAGGGTAAAGAAAGGGGAAGAGAGAGGGTTAAGGACGTAGTGGGGGGCTAAGAATGCTTGAGAGACCACCCTAACGTTCGGGCGCAGTCACACGCTACTTTTTAATTTAGTAAAAATGCTCGTTCAACCCATCGAGTACCCCGAAGCTCTTAAAAAGCAAGCTGGAAGTTCGACCGACTGGTGGTGGTCTTCGAGGGCCTTTGGACCAGCTCCAATGAATTCGCCCTTTCGAAAGAAGCGAGTTGAGGGATGGATGGAAGAAAAAAATGGATTATCCGATCGATATCTCTTGCGATGATCTTTCGTGTGAGAGACAATGTAGATGCATAGGTATGTGCCTCTTGATACGGTGATAGGAGGGCAAATCGAATATCGCTTTAGTTGCGTCGTTAAATGCTTTAGACAACGTCGCGTTGGTTATCGACTGACGCCCTGTGTAGTTGGAAAGGGTACAGCCGACGTTCCGAAATAGCTAGGGTGGAAGATAATTCGAAGTAACCGCGACAAATTCCAATATCTAGAGAAATATGCGCCGTGGTACGTCGCTACCAGCCGCCATGGCGTTCCTCGCGGTCATGTCTAACCTTTGTCTTATTACAAGAGGAACGTACGGTCGAACGATTTTCCCTTCTCACTTGCCGAGATCACTTTACGAAAACGTAATATAAAAAAAATAACGAAAGGGTTTTAAACCGTGTCTTTCATCGATGTCGTTTCTTCTTCTTCTTGCTCGTCACGGTTCGCTCGAATTCTCTCAAGACGTCTAGTTCTTGCGAAAAGTTCACTATGTCTCCTTTCTTCTTTCTATTTTTCTTCTTCTCTCGTCAGCCGAGATCGTCGGGGCGGTCCCATTTGCTGTTCCATTCCCGATTCATTCCGTACACGTCACAGTTTGCATTGTGCCCGCCAGGCCAGTGTGCCCAACGTAAAGCGATTCCCCGACGAAATTTAATTAAAACAATCAAATTATGGAAGGAGGCGACGGCTGAGCGTTGAGATCGTCGAGAGAAAAGGAGACGCGGGAGAGAAAGAGAAAGAAAACGTAAGACTGGAAGGCAGGGTAAGATTTTCTTCTCTCACGTTTATTTTCACTAGACTCTCTCTCTTTCTTTCTTTTTCCTGCCTCAACTCTGTCCTTCTCCTAATTTCCTTCGTCTCTCCTTTCGATACCTCTTTCCTTTCGAACCCTTCGACGAATCCATCTTTCAACGAACCGATTGTCATAACGATAATCGCTCTCTCATGCGACAATACGATTCTTTTGAATCTTTTCGAAGCTTCGTCATAGACAAAAAAAAATAACAAAATCGAATTTCACAAGTTGAAACTTCAAGTTCCCTTGAAACTTTTCGAGTCCTCTTCGAAGCGTTTGTCGCTTTCTTGCTATTCCAACAACGTGCAGATCCAGTTCGGTTTCGGCTTGTTGCCCGAGGGTTACTTAGCAGGTACGTACCTACTTTATACTTTGTTTGCTCCTGATGTCATTAGCCCCAGGGATGATTGCCAACCTGGCCTTTCCATCGAATACTTCCCTCGCTCGATTCTCTTCCATGCCTGCGCTCTCTGATCCAGCATCCTCTAAAAGGTTACCGGTCACGATGTTGTTAGTATTGGATCACGTGCTTGGAAATCTTGATCGACACCTTTTGCCAAAGCGCGGTGGTTGCTATCGAATTCGTTGGCTCTCGTAACCTGATCTTTCCTTTTTGTACTTTACCGTTCGTTGGTCCAGCGAAAAGACGAAGGCCATAATTTATTCATCTGAACGATACCAAAAAGAGAGAAAGAAACGAAGTAGCAAGAAGGACGCGCGATGCTTCGAGAGCGAGCACTTCCTGCCTAAATGAATTCTCTTCGTACTGAAAAAACTTATTCGATACACGTTACTACCGTCTCTTTCCACTCCCTCCCTCTCTCTCTCCACCCCGCTCTCTATGAGAACATGAAAAAAGCTTTGTTCGTATCGCAGCAAACGCTGGTAGAGTGAAAAAAAATTAAACATGGCTTCCAACCATGAAACGGAACATAGAAACAATAGAATTTATTACGTGAACGCCCAAGAGCGGAAACAGTAACGAAAGGATGGTGAAAATCGAGCGAGACCTACCTACCTGGCAATTAAAACATTAAACATCCGCCCTTCATGAATCCGCGAGCTATACCACGGCTGCTGTGCCTTGCGTAAACGCAGGCGGACGTGGTTCGATGAGAATAAAAAGGAACGATGAAAGAAGAGAGGACGAAAAGGAGGTTGAGAGAAGGAGTAAGGGGGTTGGTGGAAAGTAAGAAGGCACGACGAAGTGCTCTAGTAGCGTTATTGGAAAACGATGATTTACGATAATGGGGTTTTTTTCCCTTCTTGTGCCAGGCGAACAAGGAGCAGAGAATCGAGAGAGAAGAGTAGAAGGCGTACCGGAGTTTCGAGAAAGCTTCCATCCCTCCCTCTCTCTCTCTTTTTCTACTGCAGTTCGAAAGGTAGGGCGTTAATAACGTTAATTAATATTTCGCGAGAGGTTTGGTGGTTCTAGACGGGGGGGTCTCGATGGCGGGTTTAGGCGACACGCTGGCAAAAATCGTAACGTTCTGGACGGCAAGTTGCCAGCTGGCTGGTAGCCTTGAACGAAGATGCTGAAGAGTCTGGATTACCTAAAAGAATCATAGACCTTTTTTTCTTCATGATTGTCTCTATCGAGAGAGAAAACAAATGTTGATTTCTTTAAAAATAGACGACGCTAAAGATTGACCGCTTGTTCGATCTTCATTAGGTACTTCCACGAGATTATAATTCCTTTGGGATTTAAATCTTTCATAAAGACTTTTTACGAGGCCACCAGAATGGTTTCTTATGCTCGATGGCTAAGAAAGCCGCAAAAGAAGGGAATGAAATCTCATGGAGAAGGTCAGCCAAACGACTGGTCCCTTCCTCTTTCACAGACGATGGCACCCCATACCCGAGCGTCGAGCCATTCAAATCTGGCGCATCAATATTTTATTGCGAGGACTCCTCATGTAAATTCCTCGAGATTTTACGACAATGTAATCCTCACGATCGCGGCGCGACGCCTCGAAACGACAACGTCTTTTTCGTCTCACTAAAAAAAAAATCACTATCTACCGTTCGCGATCGACGGTAGGGAGGGTCGATTTTTATGTCCCAACTTTTGTTATCCTTCTCGATCAAACATAATTAACGCCATTATTAATATAAAAATATAAATAACAATTAAATACAATGAATTGAACTTTTTAAATCTGAATCGTAAAAAGAAAGAAAGCTTTCGTCAGTCTGTGCCGAAAGAGAGGCACGCTTTTCGTTCTTAAAAGGGGCTCACGATCCTGGTTGGTCTAAGGACACAGGCAACGGGAGTAACGAGGAGCTGTATGTGTAGGAGAGGGAGAAGATCGGGTGGTTAACTAGCAGAATGAAAGAGACAGTGTTGGGGGTTGTGCGGTGGAAACGAGTAGGAGGAGATGGGTAGGTGACATAAAGCTGGCGTACTGAGGACTGCGTACGAATAACGGAAATTAAGTGTCAACCGAAAGAGAGGAGAAAGAGAAAGAGAGCGAGCCGAGTTGCGTAGAACCGAGCGAGAGAATTCGTCTCGTCCTTTTCCTTCTCCTCTTCCTACCCCTCCTCTTCTATCTCATTCTCCTTTTCAAGAGCGATGCCGCTCCGGAGGGGTGAGAAAACGAAACCAACACCGAGCGAAATACATAAGCACCGGGCTAGGATTAATGCTACGTGCACGGCAAGCCTAAAACCATCGGGGCGAACTTCTTGGTAGTCCTCCTCCTCGTTCTAGCTCATTCATAGGATTTTAATGAAGCCGCATAGCCCGGTAACAGCCGCAAGTCGAAAATTAACTCTGAAGAAAAAGCGAAAGGTTCTTAATCTTCTTTTTCTTTTGCAAGCTCGCAAAGAAAAACATAGTCTTC
Source organism: Ancistrocerus nigricornis (assembly GCA_916049575.1). NCBI lineage: Eukaryota > Metazoa > Arthropoda > Insecta > Hymenoptera > Vespidae > Ancistrocerus > Ancistrocerus nigricornis. The sequence continues at coordinate 26,767,788 of OU696667.1, forward strand.
ATTCACAAAAAAAAGCATCTTTCGATATAAGACATTTCTCGATTCGGCAGTAAGACGTAGTCGAAGGGGTTGACCGGAGAGACGTTCGATTGAATTCGATAGGGTCGTCGTAAAGGGAAGAGAAGACGGTAAGAGACAACGCACCGTAATCCTATGTGAATGGCCCGAGGGGTTAAGGTTCTATGGGGCGATGCCACCGAGGCCACCCGATGCTCCAATCATATTTATGGGTTCCGTGGCTCCTTGGCTCTCTCGGATACCCATGCCTACCGTGTCTCACGTAAACTAGGGATTACGCGGCCAAATAGAATGCCTTACGACATTCGCCTTACACCCATACCCTTTGCACCCCCCATGGTTTGCTCTTTTCCGTGGCTCGTGTCGTAAAGCGAGACCAAGCGAGCAGCCACGCGTGCAACAGACCGAGTTTACTCGTGGGATGATCGATTCCACGATAATCGAACGGAATCCATTCTGATATTTCATACTTATCGAATAATTTGTTATCGAATTTTTGTTTCGATTTGCCGAACCAATCTGCTCTTGGGTAGAACCCGATCTTAAGTGGCTGATTGTGAGCTAATTCCAGCGGTAGATTCTTATAGAGGATTCGAAATAAAACCGTCTCGACGATATTCGACCCCTCCGGGGAACGATGCGATGCCGTGATTAAATATAATTAGGTTTGCGAATGTCAGTAAAATGTGGAGGAGGGAGATAGAAAAAAGAAAGTCTTTTACCCGTGGGAAAGAGATAGAGAGAGACAGCTTGGTGATAATGAGTCACCCACCGTCGAGCGTCTTAAGACTCTTCATTTGTATTTTAATTAGTGTCGTTATGCTAATTATGCGTCGTTGCTTCTTGTCTCACGACGTTTTTGTTTTCCCGGGCTTCGCACAGCTGGACCCGTACCAGGAAGGTTCCGATAAAAAGCAGAATAGAAATCTATAGTAATAGAAAGTGATTCGAAGATTAAAGTTACATTTAAAAACAGTTAGGAGATTAATTTATACACAACGAGAAAGTCGTATCGTTATCAAACGCGTAATTAACCAAGAACAATTTTTAGGATCAATCAGGCTCGGTTCTCATCGTGCTTAGCAACGTCTTTGAAGCTACGTTCGTAGCTCCTCTTTGACGCCCTCTTCTCTTTCGTTTCAGTCCTCCACCTCCTCCTCTTCTTTCTCTTGCATACCTCGCCCCGTCCAAGCTTGTTGCTTTTTCCTCCCTCGGCGCAGCCCGAAACTTTTTGTTATAGTCGCGCGAACTTCTTTAATAATGCAACTCTTTATATTCACGGGCGTTTTTAACAAGCGTCGGCCTCGAGATTAGGTGAAAGAAGAGAATGGGCGAGTGGAGGAACAACGAGGGAGAATAGGAAGGTTGCTAAAAGACAGAGAGTGTGTGTGAGGAAAGGAAAGAGAGAGAGAGATCCAAGTGTAGTAGAAGGGAAAGAAAAGAGTCCAAAGTCGTAGGATAGAGAAACGGGAGATATGCTCCAAATATGCTGCCGTTACGATGTTTCTTAATTATTATTATTGCCATTGTGCTGGCAACGAGCTAAGTGTAGGCAGCCCTTCTCCACGAAGGCGACAGTAACAACGACGCGGCTATGAATTGCTAATCCCGCGTAACTGAGGCGCGACCCTCGTGTGGCCCCGTCGAAACGGACCAAGAATGTTCTCTTACTTGCCTTCTCTCTCTCTCTGTTTCTTCTTTCTCTCCTCAAGGCGACAATTTCGTTGCCCGACGATGTATTTTTCTACTTCTTGTTAATGAAATCGCGAAATATCGTTCCTCGCGAAGAGGGGTCACCTCACAATAATACAGCGTGATGAAAGTATAAAAAATTTAATGCGTTAGGGTCTCTGCTTTCGTTTCTTCCTATAATCGTCCTGATGGATTGTATTTTTTTTTAAAGTTTCCCTCTTTCTTTCTTTTTATGTCGCATCACTGGAAGAAGCGCTCGTCCGAATATATATTTTCCTACGGTTCACCAAAAGTTTCCTCCTTCGTCGATGGGAAAAACGAAGTTCTTCGGTGGTAAGATAGTTCGCGAAGTAAATCGCGACCACCACCTACCCACGACAGCATCAATTAGCTGCTAAGAACCTTGCCGCGAGGACTTCTTCTTAGTGGCCCTCGCCAACGGATTTTCTTCTCGCCAAAGGCAGAAAGCAAGAAGAACCGTTGGTGAAAACCGTAGGTAGGGATGAAAGAAGGGGGGTGGTAGCGACCTTCGGTTTTTCTCGGTCGCTGCCGGGGGGGACCGAGGGCTGCTTTTCATGCGCCAAAGCGATTATGGATTTCTTTAATAAGAGACCGCGTTTAAACAGCTTTGATCAATTCAGCCGAGCTAATTCCCACCCGCGGAGAGCAGAAGACGATGAGACCCTTCCCACCCCTTAGCACTCCTCTCTTTCTCTCTCTATCGGCACGCCACTCCGCGATGTCGTCTCGCGTTACGTGATTTAAAGGGCTCTAAAAACCTTCCTCTGATTAAGCGACCGGCCCCGCCGGAATCCGTCGCTTGCCCTTTTCAGAGAGAGGGAGTCCCATGCTCTCCTTTCTGCACCCTCTCGACGACTTCTGGACTTCGTGAAATCACCCCAATGAGGACAAGAACGTATTCGACGGAGTTCAAGGAACGTCCATTACGTTTTCAATCGAGTTCGATCGGCGTACCGTGCGAAAGCGCGTCTTTTTAATGTTACCATTCGGGATCAACCTGGTCCTTTCTGTCTTTCATTTTTTTTCTTTTAGACGCATTAAAAGTCATTTCAAAAGTTCTTAATACCTGTATTAGGGAAAGTAGAATGTTAATTCCGAATGGAAATTCGAGCGAACCGATTATGTATGTATGTACGTATGTAGATACGTACTCGTAGTATCCTGCTGACTTTAGCTATAAAATCGTTCTCGCGTCATATGACGGGAGCTCCGATAGACCGAGATGCTTCGAGGAAGGCAAATGAGGATGAGGTGGCAGAAGAGGTCGATCCACGCTCGCCAAGTTAGTGAAATGTCTTTGCGGTGATTGAGCAAATATTTGATGAAGCTAGCTGGCCCTGGTGCCTTTACCTCGAGGGACAGATAGAGGGGAAAAGAGAGACAGCATGAGTGCTTGCAAGGTCTTTAGGGTGAATGCAAACTGTCGGATCGATGGATGAAATTAATGTATTCAAAAATGGTCGAATAAAATTTCATAAATTTCTAATTCATATACACCTCGGTATTAAATGTCTTTCGAAATCCTACAAATTGTATTTTAGATGAGCGTATAATTACCACAACCTTTTCTCAATCTGTCGCAGGAGTAACGTTTGCCGAGTCAACGACAAATAGAGCGTTGGTCTTAATGAAAGGCCGAACGAACGGCAGGCGTTAGTCTTGCACCCTTTCTCACTCTCTCTCTCTTGTCTTCGCCCTTTCGCTCTTTTTCTCCGCATTTCGCAAATTAAAACTCGCGCAATTAAGCGGTCGGGACGAGGCAGGGACGATGCTCGAACCTTGCCTGTTTACGGCTGCGTTCCTTTCCGTCGTTTCTACCCAGGCACAATCCGAGCAAGCCACCACCACAAAGCGTACTTCTCTTTCCTACTCGTTTTAGGAACAGCGAGAGAATGGGGTGGGTGAAAAAAGGAAATGAGAGCCGGACGTACGGCGACATGCCGGCGTCAGGACGCCGCCACCGGCTGGCTTGGAAGCAATTATACAATTAGTTAAAGTATCTGGTCGCGTAACGGCCCATAAAACAAACGTGATTATGAGGACAAACTGCTGTGAGTAAAAGAGAAGAAGGTGGGGAAAGATTTCGAACGCAATCCGATGTGATAATAAATACTTGGAAAAGATTTTAACAAGGAAGCTGATTAAGCTTGTGAATTAAAATGTATCTCAAGCTAGAAAACTATGCCAAAACACGTAGTAATATATACACTCCGCTACACTCCTGTATTATGTATACCCACAGATCGCATTTCCACTTCAGAGGATGGCGCAACAGCGATCTCCGCAAACCAAACCATGCCGTGTTCTATGATATCGTGTAAATTGCCTCGAAGTTGATTCAAGCTGATGAATTTGCCGAATTAGCGGCGAATGGTACTTAAGCGATTTTGCATAGGTAATCTTGATATCGCTTCGGCGCGACATACGATATACGCCGTGTAACATGTAAGATAAATATGTATGTACTTTAGGATTAATGTTTACGAGTTAAATCTCCATCGTGAGAATATTTCTAATCTCGGGATATAAACCTCATATAAAGCTATATTATTCCTCGATGCTAAAATACGCGTGATAGGTATATAGCGTCGAGCAACGATATCCAGGGAATTTTCTCGAGGCCGTCTGCAAGCAAATTGGCCGCTTTACCGAGGACTCGCACGGAATATCCTGAAGGAAAGTCTGCGCGCGCGGTGCATCCGCAAAGTCCGAGACAGTGGAAATCGGTTTTCAGTTAGTGGTCCTCCTCTCTTTCGCTCTTCGCGCATGCATAATGCATAACCGAACGCATCATCGTATCTCCATTCTCCGTTCTATAGTACGAGACCGAGAGAAAGAGAGAGAAAAAGGATGGAGAGGGTGATATCGTTCCTCCCCTCTTCCCTTAGTCGCTTTTGTATCGACAAAGAAAGGAGCCGGAGCTTTTCGTTCTTTTTTCCCAAGCCTCCCTCTTCACCGACATCAACGACGGCTGCGAGAAGGCGACGAAGGTGACGACACGTGCGCCAAAGTGAAAATATATGGCTCCGCGAGCACGTGAGTCGACTTCCCCACTCGCGACGACTTTCCTAAAAGAGATTCTTATAACTCGATAGGAGAAAAATGGAGAAACGATATTGATGGCCCACTAATCACCTTGTACGATACCTCATGAGTTACCAAGTGATTCCAATTAATGATCCATTATGAGAGACGTGTGTTGGTAACATTACCTTTTTGAAATTATAATTGATGCATATTTTTCTTAAGACAGCTTGTTGAAAACGGGACACGATGATTCAACTTCGCACCGAAGGATTTGCCGGTAGCAGCTAGGGCTGCATAAACAAGCCGAAGGAAATTTGCAATTATGAATTGGGACTAGAAATACACGGGTGTTGTCCTCGGCACCTATATCTAACCGCGTGGATCTCCACGCTCTACCGTATGGCCCGACTCTCTCTCTCTGTTCGACGAAAGTGCATGGGCCCACACGCACACGCGCACGCTTCTCCAGAGAGTTTCCCGTCGAGTTCGAGGGTGTGTCACAGGAAAAGTTAAAGGAAGCACAGCTGACGAGTATGCAAATGTGAAACCATGCTTCTCGTTTGCCATGTCCTCGCCATCACCCACCTCTGACTCGTCGACGTTTCGTTTTAAGCATCAAAATTTAAGATCACTAATTGATATTGTTTAATAATTCTTGTATCTTATCCAGTAAAGATACGTTGAATGTAAATGATATGTTTTTATTGAGTCTAGATGTTAAAAAAATTTTTTGATCTTTCATCGCGTCAAAATTAGACGTTTCTATACATAAAAGATTAGAACTCACGTCACCCGAAAGATCTTCTTTCACGGGAGAAGAACCTACTAGCGAGATCAATCGTCCGGACGAGCGAGTCTTCGCAAAAGTTATTTCCATATGGGTTCGAACCATTTAGCACAAACATTTTTCCCATTCGCTAAAAGCCTTCTTCGTCGGTGACTTCCGACTGCTTTCTCGATGGCATCTAACTTACAATTTAAATAAAAGCAAACACACGTACCATGCCACCCTCACTTTGACTACCGTATGACGTTACTTCGTACGCTCTTTCGGTACCTACTTCTATATGCGCAAGAAAGAAAAAAGGAGAGAGTAAGATAGATAGAATGAGAGAGAGAAGAGGTAAGGAGATAAGCTAAGAACGGGAACTTTCAATGGGTCTCAAAGATAGAAGACGTCTCCGGCAGATTCCGGAGGGTGTGATGAATGCTCTTTAACCGCGAAACCAGCCAGGTTCTCCCTTATTCGCTTGGCCAATTCTTAACTCTACACCTTAGAGCTCGATGTAAAAAAAAAGCTTGAAAGACGACAAAGCAGCAGCCGCTCCACGTTTGACGAGAAATATCTCCAAAAATAATAATAATTCTCGATGGAGTTTTTATCGAGATTCTATTTAAAATCAAATAAAGATAAACAATCGAAAAATTCCACGAGATTTATGCAGGATAAGAAAGTTTGTGGTTTCGTTCTTGATTCACGTATGCCTTTAATCGATTCTCTTAGGTATATATATATATATGGTCTAGAATCATTGCGGCATTCGATCGACCGGATTGCGAACTCTGCGCTCGTAAAATTAACGAACCAGCCAGTTCTCTGTCCCTCCTTTCTCTCTCTCTCCCTCGTGTACGTACTCTCTCCCTCTCTTTCCCTCTCTTCGATGCTCTACGGATCGGATTCCGCCTTTGTACGGTCTCTCCTCTACCCTGAGAACTATTCGCGAACTTCTTTGTACCGAGCAATCCGGAACTTGGAGGATAAACGATAGATTGGCAGGCACGTGCCTTGAAATTGACTGCTTGCATCACTAACAGGGATAACCAATATCCGATGTCGGTTCTTAAGCGGCGAATCAACTTTGCAACAGGATCGATGGCGAACCTGATGAAACTCGAATCGACGATGCAAAAATGTTTTAAAGAAATCGTAATCCAAAGCCCCTTTCCACTCATCGATACTTGAAGTATACCTAAATTCGCGAAAACTTTCGATTCGTTCGTAGAAACGCTTGGAAATCGATCCTCCTCGCATATTCCAACAGCCCTGAGCAGACGAAGTCCGCGTCGCACACTTTGAAACCAACGCGGCTCGATCTGACAGCACAGGAAAATGGAGACGGATGATTTCCTTTTTCTTGCGACGACCTAATGCCTCGCGTGACATCGAAGCCTTCCTGAAACGATTTTACCCGGTAAATGTACGACGCTTACTGTGATTACGGTGCTTAACGCTCTCCTACGTACGTGGCCCAGCATGCGTGCTATGCGTAGGTGGGTATATGTATTTATATATACATACATATATACATATATCCGCGGCTGCCACGTCGCTTCTGAGCATAATTTAACGCGATACGTTGGGGTTCTGCTAACTTGCTTAGTGCAACCTCAAATAGAACCGTAGGTCGTGAAATTTCCTCTGGCGTTACGACCGGAACGACGACGGGGCTCTTTCTCCACCCACGACCGATCCTCTTTTCCCTTCGGGGCTGCTGAGGGCTCCCGAAGATCCTATTAGTCGGAAGGGTCGTTATCGAAAAATGTCGAAGCGATCGATTTTCACCATGTGACCATTTTCACCGTATTTTAGTAAAAAACTATCGTCAAGACTATTTCAAGGCTCGGATTAAAATTTCGTGATGTTGTTAAGAAAATTATGATAGTGGGATACTCTTTTCAAAACCATACCGAACGCGTAAAACGTTATTACGACATTCCACCGTAATCAGGAATACAAGATAGGGTGGTTTGATACCAATGGGTGTAATTGTGGTCGACGTACTTAACGACAGATTACACACCGATATAACAACCCATTAACGGAATTATGTGCGGTTTAATACATCGACTGTCTGCTTGTCCTCCGTCTCTCGTCGCAGTTTAACGCACTTACGAGATACCCGTTGAATAGCTCAGGCTTCGCGTTATGTCCCCACTAAATGCGCGAAAGCCAAAATAGCTGAGAGGGAAGGAAAATAAGCCTCCCAAAAAATTAATCCTTCTAATTCGCGACGATGCGCCAGCAAATGGAATTATCGAATCGCCGTAGCGCTAAATTACTTTGAAGTCATTCCGAAGGCAAAAAGCGGGACCTTGTAATCTTCGGTATGGTGTGACAACAATGAACGGATGAGAACGCGATGAAGGCTTCTCTCTTTAGCTAGAAATAGCAGTAGCTGCTGGTAGTGCTCGAGGGCGCTTTGGGGCCTATAATCATGCGTCTTGATTAGTGCCGTGCGCTCAGTGATCATCCCTGGTCTCTAATGCTTCTCTTCGGTTCGCTCCTATCCTCTACGATACCCTTTTCTCTCTTTCATGCTTGTCTAACTTACTCATATTCATATCTTACTGGCTAACGTGAGTGCAATCCCAGTAAAAATCCGTGAGATCCAAAAAAATGTCTCCAAATTTAAAACTCGTATTTCATCAAGAAATAATAAATTCTTCGTACGTAATCGAGCATGGACAGAAATGTTGTAGTTCTCGGCAAAGGGATGCTGTAACACGGAGAAAGAGAGAGAGAGAGAGAGAGAGAAGAACAAGAGGGAGACTCGTGGATCTGGAAAGTCCTGGCAAAGCGCAAGATTAAGCAAATCGACGGTCGGTCGGCGTTTAAGGCCCTAGTCAATGGCGCGGAAGAGACGCGGAAGGAGGAAGGCCGAGTAAGCAGGTTATAGCAGCGGTCCAAGCCGCACACGGCGTCACAGATGGATAGGTAAGATAGAGACTGGTTTGGGTGGACCAAACTGATACAATTAGATGTGATCTTAACGCCATAACTCAGGGCTAATCTCGGGGTCTGCCGTGGCTGGGGGGTGAATCTGCCCTTCCGGCCAAGGTGCAACTCACTTCATTATTCATCCCGTTCTGCTACCAAGCTACGGTTATCGTTCGCTAGCCGAACCGGAAGTACCTACCGACCGACCTATCGAAGCGAACCGGTTTACCCGCGATAGTTCGCGAATTCTATCGGTACGGATTCAACAGGAAGATCTAAGAAAACTGCAACCGTGAACTCGAGGCTAACCTAAATGATTAAAAAAAAAATAGACTTTCTCTTCTCTGATAAGATATACCAGTTTCCTGGATTCGCTTTTACCTTTTAGAAATGACATCCGTTCGAGAAAGACGTTGACACTTTTTCCCCTTTAATAACCCGTAAACTCCATCCGCTATGAAAAGGAGAGGTGTACTAAAATCTCGCCTATGGTTGCCTTCCCTCGATTCTCTCACCATCTCTCTCTTTCTTTCTCTGTTATTGACTGAGTTCGTTTATGTACTCACGGTTTACGATGCCACTAAAGTCGCAAGAACGACACGGCTACCGGACGGTTAAAAATAAAATGCTGCCCTTCACCACGCCTGGCAAGCCCTACGTCCCTTTCCTCCGGTCCCGCATTGTCGTCGTATCTTGTTCTCTTCCGCACTACGATAGCTTCCCCGTCAATCGAGCAAACGAGATTTTTTTTAACTTCTGACCTCGTTAAAAGAATAGGACGCGACACGACCCTGTAACGATGCTATACCCTTCCAAGAAAATCCGACCCTTATCACGTTCATCTTCGTTTCTTTATGATCCAAACTGCTTACTACATCGCTGTTTGGAGTAGCTCTATCCACGAGTATAACTTCGTCAAAGAAAGTGATTCATACTACAGAAATAATTACAGAAATATGCTTTCGTGCAATAACGTGCTCCGGGTATCCAATAATAAAGATATCTTCGAGACTAGCTCGCTTAGGGAATCGCGCAAGATCAATTTGGCCTGGTAGCGAGTTACATGAGTTGGAAGTACGCGAACGATAATTTCTGACCCATTTACCCAAATGTAGCGAGGAGACTCCCAAGGAATCAAACATATTAGGGCGGATGTAGCAAAGGGAAAAAGGAATTCCATACATAGAGAAAGAGGAAGTAGTCACGAAGTTAATCGCACGCAAGGAACGCTTCTACGCTTCCGCTCTATGCGGTTGCGTAAACTCCGCCTAGTCAAGGAAACCCCGAACGATAACGATCGGCCACCCCTATCTTTGCTAGCACGCATATAGAATATGATAGAGAGGTGTTACATATATGTGTGTACGAACATATACCGAATAGTATTAGAAACATGTCGTAGTGCTCGGATTTTGTACGAAACCGTACTTGGTCATCACCTTCGAACGCTCGGCAAAGGGTCTTTAACGCAAAGATAAACGGTATACGTGTACACGCGAAAGGAAGGTGTATTTGCTGAGGTAAACGAGCGAGAAGTAGCTCCTCCACCTTTGGGCTTACTTTTAATTCCATTAGTTAACATCACCAGCTAGCTCACCCCTGAAAGGTTGTCTCCGACCTTCCATCGTTCCTCTTCTTGCCGACCAGATACGAAAGGATCCACGACTCTTCAACGAAAGTAAGGGACAGAGAAAGAGAGATAGAGACAGACTCGCTTAAACCTGGCAAGTTCGCCGCGGGCTGCAGCCCAATGACTAACCCTTTGAGGACGCATTTATCCGTAGAAGAGATCTCTCGTGCTCAGGATCCGGCCTCCTGGCAGACAACCAAAAACTTAATGAGCGCCGAGAGCCGACCTAACCTCCGTGCGGTGAACGCGGGAAACGCGATTAAACAAGAATAGCCACGATTAACGATTCCGTTCTTTATCTTCGTGCCGGAACGTTCCAGGAGGCCGAGGGTTTCCTCGATCGAAGGGGTTTTTTAGGGTTCTGGGAGAAACGCTAATTAATACATACGAACGGTCTTCTCTATTCCTGATTTTCAATTTGCTTGAGATAGAAAAATATAATTGATAGCGTTACACGTACTTTCTTCGAGACAATGCTTCGAATTTTTACTTATCTACCGCTCGAGAGCAAATGCGACTCCCTACTACCTGTGGCTTCGAGCTCACACCTCACGAACTACGAAGAGTAGATACGACAATGATGCGAATTAGCGTCGTCTTCTCACGTACATACATACGTCATATCGTCTGTATCATCAGCATTTGATGGCGCGTAAGGCAAGACTGTCGTATCGAATACGGTTGCCGCCGTACGGAAACGGGTGGTAGCCGCTTTGTGCCATCAGGGTGATTATATTGCCGTTTGCCGGGAGTAACATCAAGTCGTATACGTATGGGGGAGAAATCAACAGAAGTTGCTGCACGCACAGCTCTTGATATATATTCTCTTGATTGTTGAAGCACGGATTTCCAAATCACGGTATTAGTAGCAAGAGCAGGAGCTCCGCTCGAACGAAATTCTCGCTAAATACAAACGAGGTTAATATTTGATCTTACTGTATCTTTTTTTAAAGAAGTCTACCGACGGACGAGTTATCCGTAGATTTCAAGAGAAATTTCAAGTGAGAGTCCTTCCCCTTAATCCGAAGATCTTATCCCATCCCTATAGTCCTTTCAGAGGCGCGACGAGTGCTCGTGCCAGATCGCTATGATCCTACCCTCTTTTTCTTCCCTTTCTCTCTCCTTCTCTTTCTCTCCTGTTCTCTTCATCTCAGTTCTTTATCAAGCCGCGAGAGAAACGTTTCGCGGTAACACCAGCGTCGTGGTGGCGGCGGTCTGCTGGCTGTGAGCTGTATTTTTTTTACGATATTATTTATGATATTAATTTCGCCTCGGTAACGCCGGCCCCACCGGGAGTTGTAAAGCGGACCGAGGTGCTTCTTCCCTCTTCCTGCGATATCATTGTTTCGAGCAGCGACGGCGTATCCCAGACGTACGGAAGGGAAAGAAAGGGGTTCCAGAGCTGGTGAATAGTGGCCCTCTTCTGCAGCAGCCACGCTGTAAGAGGAAGAGTCGTTGTCGGTGTTTTCGGATGAAAAGGAGGAAGTCCTTCTCGCTCCCTCTTTTCCTTTCTCACTCTCAGCTACGCGCCGAGAAGAGGATTTTGTCGCTCAACCGGCACTACGAGTCCTCCTCCACGAAAGATCTCACGACGACGAGCTGTGAAAATTCCAGGAGGGTCGAGTGACATTCCTTCGAGTGTTTGTCAGAAATCTTCTCGCTCGCCCGTTTAAGGTGTCAAAGAAGCTGGTGTAACGTCTTGTCCAAATAAAAATGTGATATTCAATATATACTTTTTTATTCAAGAGTATAAGTTTAATCCGTTGTCCCAATGCTAAGGATAAAAAGTTTGACCGAGCAATCGTTTTCCGAGCGGTGCTCAGGGAGATTCAAGATTTAGGGGTATGGTGCGGAATAAATACGAGTCCTCGGGATAAGCAAAATTTAAAACCGTTCCCTCTCGTCTTCTAAATTACTTTCCGGAGGCAAAAAGAAAGGAGGACCGGACGGAGGAGCGCGAAGCCGGATGATAGGCCGCGAGATAAAAGGCGAACGAGCTTGGCGCTTCGGTTGCCACCAAGAGCTCAAAGCCACATTAATCTCGGTAATTACATCACCTCTGCTTATACCCCGCGGTGAGTGTCAAGGAAGTCTCGCGGTCCAGAGTCGTTTCCGGAAATTTTCATTTCGTCCACGAGAACAAAGCGACTCGTCATTACTTTTTTTGTTTGTTAAATTCTTAATCTATAATTAGTATAATAAATCAGGAATACTCGTAAACGTAATTTACCTTCTTCGCTTTACTCGAAGAAGATTTCATGGAGCAGCCCTTTATCATAGGATGTTTTCGAGCCCTGCTTTTCCCAGTGGAAGGGAAAGAGGTTGCGCGAGGAAGCCAGCGTTATGGTAGACCGCAAAACCAACAAACGATATGCGTCAGGAGACTATGGTCGAACGCATCGTAGGTATGCTCTTGCAAAGCTGCCTTCTAACGATTTACCGCTAACCAAAATCTTTCCTCGCCTTTAAAAGTAAACTTGATGCATAAGTTTTCATGTTTTTCTTTAATTTTGCGAATCAAAAGTTCCAGAAAATTTCTATGTATGAATATGCGTACGAGAGAAATTTGGAATAGATACATTTCGTAGGGAATCATCTCCGAAGCAACGATAGCATAGCCTAATCACAGAGTCAGCTAATATAATGACTAGGTGGTGCGCGCACGAGCAAACGGCGGCTATGGCCGGGAGCTATTCCTCCACCGGTGTGAGAAATCGGTGCACGTATCGTTTACTGTATCGAACGCTGTCGCCTGGGCGAACGTTAATTCGCCTTGCGATAAAATTATTCTGAAGAATATTTCGACAAGAAGATAATTAGAAAAAAAATCGACTGGAATGAGAATGAACAAAGTATATGAAAATTTAGAAAAATTCATTCAACGCCAATACTTTATCTAGTATTTCTTGATAATTGGATCGAAAGGGTCGTTATCTTCGCTTCGTCAACGGTGCAGAGCTTAGGAGAAGAGTCATCTCTCTCTCTTTCTCTAGCAGATTACGTTCTCCCGTAGACTGCAAGGCGTACAGTCAATTTTGAAGCCATCTGGTCTTGGTATTTCGTATCTCGGTTCCCTTAAGGGCCTGTCCTCGGGGCAACGGTCAGCCGTTGCGGTCAACTACACAGCTTGTCTGACTCGCCTTCGTGCTTCGGGTCCTTTGGTGATTAACGAGAGGTCAAACCTACCGCCACCCGAAGCGCGAGCAAATACTCTCTCTCGTGAAATTGAGTTCCAAAGCGAGTCCTGATTGAGGTACCCGCCATTGCGGCCTTGACGAGTCTGACTTCTCGTAGCACAAGGGATACTTTCGAACGATTTCACAGAAAAGCTCGAAATTCGGAGAGTCCGATCGAAGAAAAAGGGACACGACCATGCCGATGACTCAACGTTCTTAGCAATTACTAAAGATCGGGGATGAGTAAAGAAACTCGCGAAGAAAATATCCGTACCTACCAAGACGATATTCTTGGCTGATCAATCTAATACCAGCAAGCTTCACGAAAGAGACGAGAAAATATCGAAGAGGAGAGAATCTATATTCGTTAGCCCGCAGTCCGTAGTTGGGTGAGTTTATTAGTCAATACAGAATACTTACTGTCACATCCTATCGGAATAAGTGTCCACGGAAAGAAAGAGGTTCGTGCGAGCTCGCCACTTTATCGGATTAGTCAGTCGCGGTAAAAGCGTTCTGGAATAAGCGCCCGGGCAATCCGTTAATTCGTTCGGACTGCTTCGCCTTTTTCTTTCGCTTTGATATTAATCGAGTCGAGCATGCGCAACGATCTCCTAATCTCCGAAAATATCTTGTCTCCTTCTCTCGTGTGCTATCGAACATTACTATCCAACACGCGAGTCCATTTATTTTCTTCAGCAACGTCCAACAAAAACCGAGACACGAACGATCAATGTTTTTTGGAAAAATATTCGAGTCGAACTTTTTTCGAGCGTGGGGCATTGTTTATTCAGAGACGTATCGGTGGCGTTGATCGCAAGTAGGAGAAGGACGAGTAGGTAGAGTAGAATGAGGAGGAGGAGGAAAACGAAGAGAACGACGGGAAGGTGCAGGAAAGCGAGAGGGCCGCGTGAATGGCGCTTCCGGTGGGACGGCGAGCGAGGTCCGCAGGGTTTCGCAGACTCCTGCATCCGGTCCAGCATCCGGCGTTGCTACCCTATCGAAAACCGGGCCCGGATCTCGCAGTGTTCGTCGTCCACCCTCGACGACGACGACGACGACGACTAGAATCTCTCTCTCTCTGTCTCTCTTTCCTCTTCTCTGTCCAGCTAGTCCAGAGTTGGAGTCTCGCGTACGGCGTACCCAGTGGCGTTCGTTAATTAAGATATCGATTCTTATTGTCCGCTGGGCTGCCGAGTCGAGCGGACGTCCTGGCCGGCGCCCGATTTCACGCCCATACTCTACGTTGCTCCTTCGCAAGAACCGATCCACCATGTTAACGGGTCCTCTCTTTCCTCGCATCCAAGTCTTCGTCATTACGCCTGGTTACCAAAACTCAATATACGATAGAAATGGTCTGTTCCTCGTCGTTTCGATACAGAGAAAATTGGTAGAAAATCTCGAGGCAAAAAGCGAGATATATAAATAAAGAGAGCGACGACGGCATGGCACGCGACCGCTCGAGGGAGGATTTTCTCCGAGCCATCTGTGGAAAACCTCGAGAAGGGAAGGATCGTAAAGGATGACCAGGGTTGTCACCTGATATATATCTTTATGGTCGCCCGTGCGAGCCCTCCTACCTTCTCTCTCTCTCTTTCTCTCGGAGGGTCGTTTCCACTATCCAAAGCAGACCTCTTTCGGGTTCTCCTCACGAAGGTGCTACTACCGTAGGCTTGGTACTACGGTGGTACGAGCGAACGTGTAAAAAGCGAAGTGGTAGAGGGAGATCGCGTAATTATGAGGATTAATCTTAAGTCCCGTAAAGTCCGCCACTTGTGGAGCTCGTTCCCCTCTCGTTGTGTCGCGATACCTCTTTTTTCTTCAGCGAAGCTAAATTCTTGTTTCGATTAGATGCAAGAGGTGAGTCTAAGAATGCAGCAATTCATTTCGTTTTTCTCATTCGTTGTGAATCACTCTTGTGGGATTTGATGCAATATATGTACGTGCGATCAGCAATTTTGATAATTCCGAAAGGATGATCTCTGTGACGATTTTAAACACACTCGTGATGATTTCTTTATCCTTCATCTCTTTTACATTTCGAGCGCAGAGGTACTATGGGGGTACGTACGTATGTAGAATGCCGAAGCTACAGGTGTCAGCGAGAGCAGTATTTTTCAGTGAGCTCGCTCAGGGTATGGGCGATAGAGGAAGAGAGCGTAGGGTAAAGAGCAGACAGAAAAGGGGATGAGGAAGTGGAAGAGGGAGCAAGAGAGAAAAAGAGAGATAGAGAGAAAGAAAGAGAGAAAGACGTTTCAGCAGGGCAGGGTAGCAGAGTGCCGGCACGCACGTTGAATCTGCTAAACGTTCTCGCTCGTGCGTGAAATGCCTCGATATCACTGTTTTATTTCGACTCGTTCGTTCGTCGCTGCTCTCTCGCTCCCATGCAATTCCATCCTTTTTACCCTCGTCCCGTTTGCCACGACTATTCGCGCACGCAACCCTTTCTCTCTTTCTCTTTCCAGTTTGCTCTCTTTTCGTTCTCGTAATCGCTCGTACAGATTTGATGACCCTTCGATTTGCTGGATCGTTTAAATCACGAAGCGATTAATTACTTCTCGTTGGTTTGTGCGGTTAAGCTAATAGAATCCAAACGAAGGACTTTCTCAAAATAAACGCTGACGTATGAATTTATTGCAAGAATTTACAGACATCGTTTTTGAAACACGCGGTGCGGAATTTCGTAAAAGCACCACTCGACTTTCAATAAAGTAATCTAGATGATTGAAAGGTATGCAAAATGAAAAAGCGGCAATATTTGTCGGTAATATCCTACCCGGCCCGGTGTAAAGATATTTGTGTTTGACGGGGAATAACGTCGGGATAATGAAACGTCGATGAAAAAAAGCGGACCAGTCGATAAATCGCAAAATGGCTTCTTCGGGCGATTTAATTAATAATTATCGGTCCGAAGACGAACGCCTAGGCACAATGGCGATACTTCCTCCCTGTGTAATCCTCGGAAGATTAACGAGCCCGTACCGTCAGAGTATCCTCTCTTGCTCGCTCGCTCGCTCTCTCTCTCCTTCCTTCCTTGTAATTCTCCGTTCTTCTCTCCTCTCAAACCATCCTCCTTCCATTTCTCTCTGTCTTTCTCACCGATTCTCTCTTCCTTTCACGGCTCTCTCTCTGTCTTGTAGCCACAAGACGCCAGGGCGCGCCTTGCGGTGGTTGCGGCAAGAACCCCTCGCCGTACCCGCATTAACGCAATTATGAATTTGTCGCGTTGGGATCTGACAATACAAGATGTCGCTACCATTCCCCTGCCACGTCACCCACCTCCTCTACCCACCCCCGTTGTCGGTACATGGGCCCTTGCCTACGCCTTCCGTGTCGCCACTAAAACCGACGCTAAGTCCTATAAATATAACCCGCAGAACGTGACGCGCGAGAGAGCTCGTAACTAACGAGGGACAAAGGTTCTGACCGAGGTTTCCCCTCGAGTCGATTAAAATTCTTGACTGGTACGACAAAATAACGAATCGACAGGTGTGTAATAAAGCTGCCCTTCAAGAGTAAATGCTGCCACGTCGATGATTCTCCATCTAACTAGTCAAATCAACTTTCCTGGTCGCTCGTTAACCATTTCAACCGTTGTTCCGCACGGTGACGGAAGAGCGAGTATAGTTTTGGGTGACCCTAAGTTAGTTTCCAAGGGTGTCTCGACGATAGTAGCAGCGCCTACAACGGTAGCAGCAGCAACGGTAGTAGCAGTGGCATCGAGGAAGATTGTAGTACTGGCAGAAGAGGAGGCGAGAAAGCTTCCTGATGGTAGCGGTACCATGCGGTAGCGTAGAACGGGTGGAACGAGCGGATCGTTGCGGCTCGCCGCAGGCGACTGCTGCGACCGGCTCCTCGCGACAAATTCCTCCTAGCTCGACCGCTCTCTTCGTCCGCTTTCCATTCTCTTCGCCGCATCGAGCCGGACCACCTCCTCTACCGCCTACCAACCTATTCATGTAACTCCATACTTCCAACTACCTTCGCACACTTTGACTATGCTTCATGAACTTGCAACGCACGAGAAAATCAATCGACCTAACGACCGACAGAACAGCCGAGCCATGCAACGAACCAGGGCTACCCTCTATCCCTTCGGTCTTCCCCTTTTACCTCTCCCCTCTCCTCTACTACTCCTTCACCGGACCCGAGTCTGCCGCGTTACAGGGAAATGGGCTGGCTGGTCTAAGCACACGAAGGTGGGACGACGAGCTAGGTGAGTGCCTAGGTCGACCCTTAATATCGTAAGAGCTGGATCCACGCAAACAACCCGTACGGTCCTAACGTAACCTTCGGTTAAGCACTGGAAAGCCCCCGGTGTGTTGCCGCTTCGACCGCCGCTGGCCCTATTATCGCTGCTAACTAATAAGGGACCTAATTGAAACGTCGGCCTTTTGTTTTCGATACTCGACCTAGGCTCTTCCAGGTTATACGATCTCGAGACCGTCTGAGACCGTCCGAGCATTGCCCACTTCATCGGAAATGTGTCTTGGAGTACGAATTGTTCGTCCATCGCGCAGAATTCGTCTTTTCGTTTTACAAAACACTCGGTAGAGGATAAACGCTCAACCACCCTCTCGGAAATCATGATGAATCATGAATGCTGCTGGATGTAGAGTGTGCACGAATAATTGTTTCGTCTTCTGTGCGGTCCCAGTAATGTCCATAACTATTTTCCGATGAAAGCAGGAGAAAGTTCGATTAAAGTAACGGCCGGCATCACGACCGGAGTAGATCACTTTCACCAGCCCTATCCTACACTTTGTCGTGGACGTAGAACGACAACGACGACGTCCACGACGACTTATGTATTTTGTATTTTGCGCATACGTACGTACGCACCTGTACGTATACACAGGCTCTACCGATGCCCACTTGTAGTAGGATATTATTCCTGGTGGATGCAATCATATTAGTTTCCAAAGTTATTAGAATATTTATGCGAACCCGTCGCGGGGTTATACATGATAGCAGGGCCTTGCTCTCTCTCCGTTTCGCGGCATCGAATCACTCGTCGCCGTCGTCGTCGACCAACAGCCCCCTATATATCGGGGGTGGTTCAGCTCCGACCACCCGGGAAAATCGTAGGAAAAGAACTCCTAAAGAGAGCTTGGAAAATCGTTCTCGACGATCACTATTTTCTCTCTCTCTCTCTCACTCAATATAATTCCATTTCTATCTTTTTCTCTGTCATTTTTTTTCTAATCCGTGAATTTAATCGAAAATTTCGACGATCGACGTTTGTCACTATCCCGTCGAGAAATAGATGAGGCAAAAAAGATAGAGGAGAGCAGTTTTTTTCCACAGAAAACTTTTGCTCGCCTTCGACGTTCCCCACGTAACTTCGGAGCACCGATGCACGAAGCAGGATATTTCAGCGTGACGATATTAAACGCTGAAAGAGTTCTTCCACTCGCGCAAAACTTTTCGCTTCGTCGTACGAAAGAGAGTGAGAGAGAAAAAGAGAGAGAAATGAGAAGAAGACGATCTAGGGGGTGTTACTCGGAACGAAACGAAAGTAGCGGTCGTCTTTCGAAGACCGACGGATATTTGAAAGGGTTTTCCCGTAGAATACATCGAGAAAAAAATGATCAGGGCAGCCTGTCATTTTTTTTGTTTCTTTTCATACATCTAAAGAACTTACCTTGTTGGCGTGCGTTTGGACTAACTGCTCGTGAGACAGATTGCTGTGGATTTTCCAGGAGTCTGCTTTGCCGTGTTTTGCTCAAGTACAACTGCAATAATAAAATAATCTTATATAAATACCGTTCACCCATTAACTATATGAAATTTATTTACAACTTTAATAATAAGACAAAGTTCCTTAGGTCGTCGAATCTCTTTCACAATTTTGCTCTCGTCTTTAGTCTCTTTCGCCAATAAGGAAGTCCCTATCCGTCCCGATCATACGATTTGGGTATCCCGATCACGTGCCGAGGGTGAACCATCCCCTTTAATATCAGCAACGACTCGGACCAACTCGCCTCCGTATAAAATAAAGGGCTGACATGCGAGCACGGCATGGAGGAGCGAGGAAAGGAAGAGCAAGTGCGATGGGGGTGCGCGCACGAGCGAGCGAACGCGAGCAGAGCCACCACCGAGAGTAGAAGGGTAGCTTCACCACCGTGGTGAGGGATGACTGAGCGAGTCGGTTAAACGCGCGTCTTCTTTCATAAATTTCGAGGGGGCCCTCGGATAAAGGTTTAGAATAAATCGTTCGGTCTGTTATCCACTCTGACGTCGCAAGATAGCGTTAAACGAAAGCGTCTACGAATGGTTCACTGATCGGTCTCTCCTTTCATCTTCGTGCTCCTTTAATATTTAAAAGACGAGGAAATGAAGTAAAAATTGTATCTTGTGTAATATATTTTTAGTACAAGTAGCAATCGTGAGAAAGGCTACCCGATAGAATAATAGTAGGTACTCTGTCTCGCCTCGTGTCATCCATTTACACGTTACAAAGTAAGACACCCAAGAAACTTACTACATCGAAGTCGCCCGGTGTGATATGAAAGTAAAGACTGGGAGAGAAAAAAGAGTGCTGGGAATGCTCATAAATACGTCCTCGAAGATCGCACAAATCGCTCGTTCGAGGCCAATCCCCTTCGATGTTTTCCAACGAAAGATACGAGAGGGAACCCTTCTTCGTCTCGCAAAGAAATACGCACGAAGATATTTTCATCTATATATGATACATATCGACGTACAAGTGTGCACATATGAGAGTGTATAACGTCCAGTAATATAGCACTTGCGATATGGGAAGAAAGAGGAAGACCGATAAAAAGAGAGAAAGAAGAGAACAGGGTGGTAAAGTAAAGGGACGTGGGTCGAGGGGCAAGGTAGCCTAAAGGAGAGGCCAAACCAGCCAGAAAGCCAGTCCAATTTCTCAAACCTGTCCAATCCGCGTCGTATGCAAAATCAATCACGCTCTACCCTTACCATTTTTCCCCTCGTCGTGGCCATCGCGCTGCGGCATACCGTTGGAGGATAGGGGTCTCGCGATTTTCGGATTTCGAAGTCGCTCGAGCCGAACTTCGACTTTCGCGACGAAAATGTTAAAACGTTCCTTTGAACATACTAATCTCCATACGTCGATCGTATGGCTAGCATCCTCGTTAATCGGGCCTCCCTGAGTTTCCCCATAAGGGCAGTTTTCAAGGCCGACCAGCGGACTCATCGAAAAAAGTAATTTGTCCTTTGGGGGCGCGAACTTCAAAGTATTCACGGGGGTACATTTGTCCCACCAGCGGGCTTACTATACCACTCTGCGTTCTACTTGTGTCCTTCTCTACTTTGCGACTCGCGCTGATCAGACTTGCTGATTTTTGTAGCCCGTACGGAACGTCAGACGTAACGTTATCCACCGTTTGCTTCGTGTCCATAGTTCTCGTCGTCTGTCAGGCATCCTGACCGTAGGAAAAGGCGAAGAGGGTTTCGCCATGGAGGGGTGCGAAAAGTTTAGCATACGCATTTTGTACATTGAAATCCCGACACGCTCGTCCAACTTTAAATTGAAACCCGTCGCCGGCACCATCACCGTGCCGCCGCGTCCTTGCCTTCGTCGTTGATAGCTCGATGTTGTCGTAGCCGCGGTCGTAGCCTTTCGAATGGCGTTCCTGAGATTTTCCCGAAAAAAGGAGGAGTCAAAACATAGAGACGCTATTTCCACGGAAGAAAATCAGTTTAGCGAAAGGGCCGCATTGAGAGTAATACTAATTGCGAATGGATATAGTCTTCTTATTTTTTTTTTACTTATTTCTCCCGGCAATTCCCTCCCTCTCTCTCTCTTTCTCACTCTTTCCTTTCTTCCGTGGTGCGCGCGCACATGAATCGCCTCTCTTTTAGACTTCGAATTGTAATTAACATTTGGTTCTCCCATTAGTGTAATTAAAGTGCCATTCCATAATCTAGGAGGTAGGCGAAAGAGAAGAGGGGCACCTTATCTTTCAGACTTCAGCCTCGGCTTGCGGGGGTCGTTTCAAACCCCGCCGGGCGTTTCCATCCCCTTTTCGAGAGAACGACCGTCGGTGGGTGCTTGTAGTTCCTTCCTTCGGCGATAACTCCTTTCTGGAAAGGACTTTCCGCGCCGCAAAAGAGAAAGGGAGAAGAAGCGAGAAAGAAAGCAAGGGAGAAAGAGATCGAAGCAGCAGAGGGTAAGAAAAAGAACGAGAAGACGATTAAAACGTTTAGAAATCCGATATCGGGCCTCTACGGAATGCTCGTTCGGAGAGATCGTCTTATATATCGTAGAAAGAATTCTCGTGATCTTTGCCCGATCCTAAGAAAAGACAAAGAAAACTTTCTCTGTCTCTCTTGTTCGATGAGAAAGTGCAGGATGCGCGCTATGACGTTATATACCTACTATATACGAAATGGAAGGCGTCTTCGATGGAAGACAATAAAGATAAAGATCGTACGAGACTTCGAGAGAAAAAGAGAGATAGAAAGGAAAAGATGACAACGGCTGACTGGGGTGCTAAAATAAAGAAAAGCATAGCAGGGAGGAGAGAAATAAGAAGGATAGAGAAGGCTACGTCGGTTGACATTTTCCGGTGGTTAAGTTAATAATACGGACGGTACACACAGAGAGCGGCGGAAGGAGATGGAAGGAGAAGAGGAGCGTCAACGAGGGTGAATCTGCAAAGTGCCGTCATAAAGAGGCGCGGATGTGTTTATTCGGGAATTTGCCTTTTTTTTTTTTTTCTTCATCTCCCACCATCACTTCGAAGCTACCGGAGACTACGAAATGTTATCTTATTTTCGAGGACGATCTTTTTCTCCGTGCTGCTCGATTTATGTCCTCTCGGTCGTGCTTTGAGGCACGAGCGTGAGAGAGAAAAGAAGAGGGTGAGCGTATACAAGAGAGATAGCTAGAAAGCTGTGTAGAAAGGGGGCGAGTAAAAGAGGAAAGATAGAGAACTTACACAGATAACAGGCTGGTAGAAGAAAGGACGAATCGCGACGACAATTATTTTCGTTCCAGCTCGTGAACGAGTCTTCGGATCGGCTACTCTCGGTCAGTAGACCGAGGAGAAGACGCGAAGATATCAGAAGAGGCGTCCGAAAGAAGAATAAAGACAAGGAAAGGCGAGGTGAGGGAAGAAGGATTAGCCTCGTCAAGTGGGAGAGTCCGTGACAAAGACGTTAAAGTGGTTTAAGGGGATGAGATATATCGTCCGAAATCTGGGGTGAAACGCTCACGTCTCCCGGTCACCTCACGTCGTAGCTTCGGCTGCGACACTAATGGCATTTTTATTATTTCTCTCTGGAGCCTGGCAGAGAGGTAATGGCCAGTCTCTATGGTCCATTGGACATGTGACAGAGTTGACAGCTTCTCACCTTTACTTCGTTCGTGCTTTCGCGTGAAGATTCTCGGTCAACGTGCGATACGAGATACACATACGCACCTTGAAACAATGTCCGGGAATAGCCAGAGAAAAGGGCGAGTCCGTTAGGATCAATCTCGATGGGCGAAAACAACGTCGACGAGCACGGCATTTCCTTCGTATCCTGTTTCGGACCATCCGTTCGCAACTTTTATAAGTCTTCGAGTCGTCGTCGTCGTTGGAACGATACGGACCATTAAAGCGCAATGCAACGAGAGGTGGAGTAGTTTGAAACTACGTAAGGATAGTTTCGAGACGTCGCATTAATAAATAAAGATGGGTGCTCGCGAGATGGGTTGGTAGGGGTTAGAGAGTGGTAAGAGTGGAGCTTTTAGAAACGTTTCGAAAATGTTGTACGCCGGTGCGAGGTCGCAAATCATAAGTAGCACGAGCTACGTACGAAAGCTCGCGTACGGCTATCCCACGCCCGTACCTATGAAGCCCGTTGGGCTCCGCTGGGTTTTGATGAATGAGCCTCGCATAAAGCTGAAGTATGGTAAAAGCCGCCGCTGCCACCGTCGTTGCCGCGACCACCACCCACCGTAATATTCTATCCCGGGAGCTTTTAGAATCGCTAATGACTAATGGCACCAAAGGAGCACCCTCCGATGGATGTTGCTCCACGCTTCATGGATTAGCGTTTCGCGTGATTCGAGCTTGCGTACCAGCCCAACGTTCTTGACGTTCTTCCACGAAGAACTAGATTCTGCTTTTGAAAGTTCCTCACGCCTCGTCCCATACCCGTCATATTTTATTCTCGTTCATCGTGAACTTTTCTATGAACAAAATTCACGTTTATTATCTTTTCTTTTTCGGCGAGCTTATTAACATAGCATAGAGAGTATATGAAATTCTGCATGCCTGCTTGCCTGGCTTGCTGATAGGCTTAGGCTTGCCATTGTTCGTGATCCGAGTGATAACGTGAAGGATGATGGAAAGAGAAAAGGGGTAGAGAGAACGAGAGAAGCAGAAGCAGCAAGAATCGCGGCCAGTGAGATACTACGTACGAATCGTGAAAGCTGGGAGAAAGAGGGAACCGAAAAGTAGTTTAATATACGGCAATCCCTTTGACTCGGAACTCGCAAACTCTCGGACCGACTACCTCTCATTCGTGAATTCTCTCTCTCTCCCCCCTCCCTCTCTCTTTTAGCGTGCATTTCTCTCTCATCATCGCATGGCTTCCGATGAAAATTCTCGTCTTTCGCTGGCGAGCTGCCTTTGATGCTGGTTGCCATTCTAATTCCAGGAACCTGCAGAAATCGGCTTCTACTCTCTTCGCGTAAAGCTTCGCGACGAGTTTTCAAATTGACGTCGCGAGAGGAGATATTTTGCTTTTTTACGAAGACGAACGTAGACGAAGTAGATCTAACGTTTCGATCGAAGCAAAGGCATCGAGACACCGACATCAAAGCCGTTCGTAATAAGAAGAATATCTACTAACGATGGGAGACTTTAGCAAAGAACGACACGTGTCTAATTCGGAGGATCACACGGCGTGTTCGAAAGAAAATCTAAAGAACAAAGGACCGCTCTCACGAAACCCAGAACGGTCTCTATTAATCCTTTGCCCACCACAGCATTGTGGGGAAAGCCGGACTCTACGAGGGACTTTGTGTAATTGTCTGTCGCGTGATTATACCTGCTTCCCTTCTCTCCTGTTCTCGTTTACCACTCTCGTTGGTCCATTCACGTGACCAACCTATTTGAAAATCGTTCACGCTATTCCTTTCCTATCTATTTTCTCGAAACAACATTGTAATGGATTTAGTTACTTGACAATATCCTACATTTGCTAATGTTAACCAGGTTAACTTACATGTCAGTATTGAAAAGGAAGAAAAGAAAAGGCAGGAGTATTCCGAGGAGAGAGAGATTCTTTGTAATAAGTAACTATGTTTAGCTGGGATAATAGAAGTAAATGAGCGATTCTACGTTGAACGAAGCGGTCCAATAAACGACGAATCACCCTCCGTCCCTTCGTTTCTTCGTTTGTTCGTTCGCTTATCAGCCGATACTATTTCTTACGAACGAATCCCTGGAGAATCCAGTGTGATCGGAAAAATAGACTTTCGCTGAGCCAGTCATTTATCCTTTTATCAACTTCCCCGTCTCTATCTCGTGACGACCAAGCGAGTATCTCTATTCTCATTAAATTGCACGTTTGTCTACTTTATAAAATATAAAAGATCTCTTTTTCCTTCGAGTGAAAAAAAAATTGGTTGTAAGAAAAGCCAAAATCGTCTCTACACCCTCGGTATTTCGTTCTCTCGGCTGCCTCGAAGCAAACTGCGGGAGAAACTTTCCTAACGAGGTTCACCGCTAATCATCGCCAAGAAACCATTCGCGTGTAATTTGTTTATGCCCCTGGTCATGCTCTCCGTCCATAATTCCTCGGCCTTGTTCGGCCCTGGACTGCGATTCACGTGCAACGCCGGTACCCCGACGATTATCCGCACAAGCCTTTCCCTTCACGAGTATCATAAAATATACCTGCTAAGCTTTATGATCACGAATTATATTTGAAGTCTATGTAACAACAATGAAATTCTTATCGCATTAAATACAAAGTAATTAGAGTGTGGGTAATACATTAATTAATATATTGAATGGCATGAGGGTCATCCGTAATAGATACTGAATTTATGTCATATTGTTTATCAATATTTCGGACAATATATCTATAACCAATAGTCATAAAAAGTGTGAGATCTAATATAACAGATGTGATAGTAAATTCCTTCATTTTTATTCTAACAAAATTATTAATAATAATTAATTCACAATTGTCTCAGCAATCAACGTGTTAAAATAGAACAGCAGGTATTAATAAACGAATAATAGAATTGTCTTAAGACGTAAAAGACAATTGGTACAAGACTATATAACTATGATCGACGAAAGTAGAAGTAGAGACGATAGAAGTCTAAGTCCGTTCTTCTCTTTACTACGCGGTGGGGGCGTAAACGGCGTAAAAGCGGCACCACCCCTTATCTACATATCAAAAAGGCAATCCAGGGAACTCGCTTATGTAAACGGCGTGGGAGGCCTCGTGTCCCAACCGACGATGAAAAGAATTCCGAAATCCGTGCGCTAATAAACCTGCTCTCTGGCACCGCGGCCTCCGTCGTCGTCGAGGGAAGCTCTGACGAGGTATTCGTGGGGTTAAGCTCTTTAAGCTACGGATTAAGCAAGGCGGCACGAGAATTTAAAGTTCTCTCGTGCCCGTCACCCAGCGAACGTACGAATCAACCTCGCGTCGACCATAACGTTGGAGTAACGTTCCCATTCGAATGTAAGACGAAGAATTCGATTTACTAAATAATGTAAAACGAGATAGATAGATTTTCCTATCGATTTTTTATTACTTTACGCCACTCGACGTTTAGAAAGTTCGAAGAAAATATCGTTGGAATTAAATGAAATAATTCAATCGTCCCAGGTATACTCTAAGGACTTTCCTCGATAACACACAAGTTCCCTTGGCTCGTCGTGTAAAATCGCCCCCCCCCCTTCCTTCAAGGGGATTTTATTTTGAAAACCTCTCTCGTCTTTAATTCGAGCATTCGTCAGGGTGCACACACGAGCCATTATGCGGCCGACTCTCATTAGCATTTAATACCGGGCCAAACTTTGATTTCACCGCGGTCAGAGGCCACCACTCGTGCCGATTACGATTTCCACCGAATTCTGCCGTACTTTATAAAGCTTCTCTCAAACTGGCCCGTTCCGCTTTTCTCTCTCTTTCTGTCTACTCAACCGAAGTCGCTGTCGGGATATCAATTATTTCAATTCGAGCACCGAAAGTGCTCAAAAGGCTGGACTTAACAGCGATTGGAACTCGTTATCCGCTTAATTGGGGCTTTATCTACGTTCTGCCGATACTATCATCCGAACTATGCGAGCACGATCGTAACGCGAATATACTTTTGATTGTTCTCAAAATGACACCGTGAACGTCGGTCGTTCGATAACCAATTTTAACATCGAGAATGATCTCCGTTTGGAGAAACTTTACTATCGCCGTTACGGTACATGGAATTCTTTGGATAATGTCAGTAATTAGCGTATCGATATGAAAAAAGTTTTTCAATTTAGTTGAGTTAATAAAACAATTTTATGGGCTATATATAGTTTAATTAATTCTGCTGCTTCCACTAAACCGGCGGTTGCTCGTGAGCCACGAGGCTGATACGCGATTAATCCTGCACGGGCCCGATAAGACGATACCATGAGACAAAGGGTGGTATAGGTGGTAGAGCAATATCTGCCGGTACGATGGAAACGAGCCAATTAAGTGGACCCTGCGAAATTGGTTTTTAATTGAACAAGAGAAACCGATGACATTAATAAACGCGGTCTTCCGGATGCGCACGCTCGCTAACGTTTAATAATTATTTTTTTTACAACGAGAAATTAACTGTATCACGTTACTGGAAGAAAATTATTTTTAAAATAGACAAGGCTAGTCAGTAAATTATCGAATACTTTTAATTTCTTCAAAAACATTTGTACGTAATATTTTAATTTATCGCGTGATTTTTCGCGTGAAAGCAAAACAGACGTTACACCCACGTACTTTACTATTATTTCCTGAAGTAACGGTTAACTACGAGGTCGATGCAACCATAGAACTTCATCCTAGTGCGTAAACGTGCGTGATGTCGTCGTAATTCTACTTAGCAGGAGCCGTTTCCACCGGACAATAGGTCTCGTAGCAGTTCCACCACCGTACCGTCACTCCCTAAAGCCCAACGAACCTACAACCCTATTGCCCTTTCTCCCCGTCTTTCAGGATACTAGCTAATGTCTTTTCTGTGTTACACTAGTCGTCATCCATCGACTGTGCAGCTGGAAACTCTTGCGAAGGCATTATCCTATTTTCTACGCATTTGCTTCGTGACAACTCATGTCACACTTACCGAGACTCTCATTTATAAAAAATTAATGTCACGTTGAAAGGCAAACGCGTAACAAAATTTATCGCGATCAAATTTTCTAAAAGTATAATTTTTGAGTAATTTTAAAGGATCATCTTGTCGTCTAAAGATACATATATCTAGAACGGGCAACGTTAGATTACCCAGAAACGTAAGAAGCGAGCAATTTGTTGGTATCAGGTGCATAGAGTGTCTCAAGTTGTAAGCCCCCTCTGGTTTCGGCCGGTGCCAGCAATTAACTCCATTACCACCCTGTAACGTTGCGGAGACGAGTTTCCTTACGCGAGGTACGCGCAACTCGTTAAGCCTGCGGGCTTTGGACTTTGGCCCTTCGTATAGAGAGAGATAAAGAGAGAGTGAGAGTGCCCGAAGGGCCAGGACGCGTGGTAGGATCGGGTCTAGTGCAAAGTAAAGTAACCTCCAAGATCCCTCACGGAATATCGATATTCGCGCTTAGTCCTCACGATGAACAATGATAAGTAGCTTAAAGCTTAAACTTTACAAATTAAACGGCATAATGCATGTCCTATCATTTAACAATATTACAAAGTAGAGAGACACGAAATGCGTTTGTAAGTAGTAGATATCGAAAAAGGATGTAATAATTTATAAAATCGATAATATCAAGAGAAAGAGAAGGGGAATATAGTATAGAAGGTGTGTAACGTAGGGCACGAAGTTGCGGTGGACTCGCAATGAAAAATACAAGGTGGAGGTCGAGTGCTCGGTGATACATTTCGCGGTAATATCGGCGACGTGGAAGGGGAACCAGAACACCGGCCATCTCGCGACGATAACGTATGAGCGTGGCTCCCCACGAGTACCCGGGCCAACCGTACTACATAGGCAACTTTGTCGGTTCGATTCATATATTCATAGGGAAATGGCGAGGCGAAAGGAGAGGTTGGTCTGACGATGCTTGTGGTAGTAGTAGTGGTGATGGTGGGTAGACTACTTGGGGGACGTATGCGCTACGATTGCCACCGGTCGCGACCTCGTGCATACATCACTGGGCAGAAAGTGATGGAACGTACCCCCGCGACACCCTGAATATCACCTACCCACCGGTCTAAGCGTCAAGCTGACTGATCGTCGACTCTCCCACGACTTGCCGGGCGCGTCACATCGACGACGACGAGGACTTCTCTAAACCACCATCGCCAGTTCGCTCGTCTCGACTTCTCCCAAGCTACTGGAAGGCCTGAGTTGTGGATAGTAATTTGTATGACCTCTCACTGATATATGTTTACCATTAATAACCGAACGAGCAAACGAAGCGATGCTGTTTATTTTGATGTCCTTGCATAGCAAGTGCTTGTTTCTTGTAATACGAAAAGAAAGGTCGTCTCTTACGAAGTCAGTGAAGATAAGAAACTTTTTCTTGAGATCTAATGAAATATGCATTTTAATAGAACGCAAGATCGGACGGCCATATTCGCGACATTATGTGCTTTAGAAAGGCATTAGTGTTAATATGACGAGCTCGTAGAGTGTGACACTCTCATGCGTACGGAATGAGCAGAGAGCAACGAGAGAGGGGAAGCCAGGAAACGATAGAGTGTTTACGAGGGTAGTACTATGGGATAGATATATCCCCAAAGCCTTAACATCTAAGAGCATTATTTTCCACCAAATCGTAAATCTTTTCTTAGGTACGTGCAACTTCGATAATAAACCTTATCTGTTTAATAAGAGATCTCTTTTAATGAAAGATCATTTTCAGAATAAAAAGGTAGGAAAAAAACGTCCACAAGGTCAGGTTATTGCGAAACTCAATGGGGAATCCTATCGAGAAATTCGATGGACTTCGATGACCAGAGGAGACCACCGAAGTCAAGCTCTCTTTTCTTGAGATTCGCAAGTGACCATCGCAGAAAGGGTGTTCAAGAGAGAGAGGTCGCAGGGAAAGAGGTTACGCAATGATAGAGTGGAAGAAAGACGAGGAAGGAAGGGACAGATCGAGGCCTAAGCACGTTCTCACCCTTGGCGCTGGTCATGAGGACCCTCGGAGGGCCTAACGAGCGGCTTTGTCATCTCTGCTCCCTCGCGCTCTCCCTTTCTAGGATGCTTTCTCTCTCGGTCTCTCATTTTCCCTCTTAGTCTCTCTCTTACTCTCTTAATGATGCCTCCCAATACCATCAGGATACGTAAATAGGGCCAAGCTCTTCACGACACGAGCATACAGGATGAGGCAGCAGCGGGTACACGGCCGCTTTCCGCCATTGCGCCCTCAATGCTACCGCGCCACGCATTCACGCATGTCGCTTTATACGGAGAACATTTTGAATACGTATTAGTAGATATTCTGGGACGGGGAAAGACGCTGCTCTTGTATGATCATTACTGACGATTAAGGCGCGTGTCGAGCACACAGAGAGTTTCCTCGTACCAAGCTTGAACTAATGCGAGCGATTCGACCACAACTGTGGCGTATGTATTTAAATGTAAACTTTATCGTTTGACCGTAAAACGATAAAGTTCCAACTACTTAAGAACAGCAAATAGGAAAAGATATGTGAGCCTACCTTTCTCCTGATCGTTAAAAAGAGAAAGGGGAGGATTGTAATATACGCGTCTGCGCTTAGGATTCTAATGGATTCTCGTTTAAATAGAAATCTCGTGTCAATACAGAAGGGCGAGAACGGTATATGGGACAAGATGGGTGGATCGACCAAAGGCCGAAGTGTATTTGCCATTGGAGTAATACTAGTGGTGGTTCTCCTCGTTTCTCAACCCCTCTTTAGAGTTGCTTTCAAACGACGTTCGATTTTATAATCAAAAGATCTTTTACATTTAATTGCAATTACAATATATCTAATGTAATATCCTGTAAAGCTCTGTAATAAAACAAAATAAATGCATTTTGAATAATTAAAAGAGTGTATGACAACTTTATTAAAGCCTTTCCGAAAATAACCTTCCTATTCCGACGTATCTCCCGAGCCTCGAATTTTCTAGATATTTTCTATCTTCCCTTCGAAACTCTAGCGACGGTCCTTTTGTTAAGAGAATTCGAAAGGACGTATAATACGAGACGGCGACCGCTAGGACGAAAATTTTCACCCCATTTCGCAAGCATGTCACTTCCTGCGCGAGTTGGTATCACTCTTTTCGAGAAAAGAGCCTGTAGAAATTTCCCATATATCTGCATGCCTGTACGTAGCCACAATGGTACGACGCTATGCATGGTCAGTCGACTGGCGATACTTTGCATGCAAACAGAAAGCGTTACGTCTCTCCGCTCGCCGATCGGAGGGAC
The DNA here is from genome assembly GCA_916049575.1 of Ancistrocerus nigricornis. Lineage (NCBI taxonomy): Eukaryota > Metazoa > Arthropoda > Insecta > Hymenoptera > Vespidae > Ancistrocerus > Ancistrocerus nigricornis. The sequence goes on from OU696667.1 coordinate 26,798,652, forward strand.
AGTAAATTTTGAAAACTGCCAACACTGGTTCTGTATTCGTTTCCGACCTTTCTTCTTTTATTCCTCGTGGCGCATCAGCGTTCCCTATTTTCGAATTCGAACAGAAATTCCCTTGTAACGTTTTCTTCGTGACTTTTATCGAGCATCCATCACATTTAATTAAAGCGACGAGCGAACATGCCATTTCGATCATTAATCTCACCTATAGCTAGTCTATTTCGGAATCGTATTATCGAACACGTTTCCTGGAAATCGCAGCTTCTGACTGTGACGGCTACGTAGCTGGAAAGAAAGAAAAGAACTCGGAAAGAAAACAGGCGGACGCGAAATCAAATCAAAGTTGGGCGTGCTGCTCGAATCTTAGAGGTGGAATGCAAGAGAAAGGGAGAAAAGAGAAAAAAGGATGGGACTGAAGGGTGTGGGAAAAGAAAGAGAGAAGTTGGAGGTGGTGGTGGTGGTAAGAGAAGAAAGAGGTGGAAGAGAACGGCTGCCTGACTGTTCTCGCCGATCAAATTTCCAGAATGGCTCGAGCTCCATTAAACAGGTCCTACTTTTGCTCCTGCAGCGAGAGAACCCGGCTAACCCGTCGCAAAACGCTCAACGAATGCTTTTCCCCGGCAAGGAACGTAGCTCCCCCTTTTCATTTTTTTTTCTTTTTGTGTTTCGAGAAGTCGATCGACAATTCTTGATCCCGAGAATCCCTCGAGTTTCGCACGATTGAGTTCGATCTTCCGTCTCCTATTACCCATCCTTCTATCTCCCTCCTCGCGACGACGCAAACTTCCTAGACAAGAAATCGGAACGTCGTTCTTTTCCACAAACCTGACCAACGCGATTCCAAACGCGTTTTTTACGTAAAGATTGCTCCAAAATTGTAACCAAAGAAAATGAGAGAACTTTTGCGTTCATTAACGAAGGTTCGGTGCACCAAGCTCGTTGTTAAGATTCTCCATTGAGGATACTTAGCTAAACATACTTTGTCGGTCGTTATCATACGTATCTCATGGCAAGGAAGCTCGGGAAAAGAGGAAACCAAACTAGGGCTCGCATCTCTACCTTTGCGGGAGGCTCTGATAACCGGTAAGGATTCCACTTCCACCCCCTGTGAAAGTTTGTCTACTCGCATTACCGCGCACCCCGCCATAGCCAGTCTCTCTTCTTCGTCTTCTCGGTATCGACAGCTCGTCTCTCTACTTTGCCTCCATATTTCCCCGGTCCAATATCCGCATTGTCTCGTCTAGTCTACGTCTTCGCGCGTGTCTAAACTGAGCTCTCTCTCTTGCTCGCACTTTCAACTATCTCTACCGCTTGTCTCGCGTGTTACTCGAGTTTGCGCCCGAAAGTCACTCTCTCTCTCTCCCTCCTTTTCACCCCTATAGCCCGTCCATACTCCCCTCTATCTGCTACCAAACGGCTCCTTGCCCAAGGATAGAGCTATCAAATGCACGTTGCGTCTTTCGCCTCTGAGATATGTTGCATGATGATCTATAATATCATGTTGGCACTCTGCATATAAATACTAAAGATTTGTTTCTCAAATTACTGTAAAAATATCTCTGCAATTGATTCAATTGACTCGGTTCGTTACGAATCAATAGAATGTTACAATATAAACGTCGTAAAATTTCACCGAGTCCCAAGAGTTCAGTTTTCTCACGAATTCTATCCCAATTCTCTACGGAAACGAAATTCCATGGAAGTATTCTGAGGTAGTACGAAGGCATCGAAGTCTCGTGCCGCGTAAAGAGTTTATCGAAGAAGGAACACGTTAAGGGGTAAAGGGTGGTTTGTGAGCACAGTAGAAAGGAAAGAGAGAGAGAGATGCTTGGAGAAAGGGTAGGGGTTGGGCGAAGAAGCCTAGCGGGACAATCTCATCTCGATCCCGTCGTATATCGTCCCACCCGAGGCCCTACATCTCCTACCTCGTCCTACGTCTCTCAAAGAGACCCCGTACACTCTCTCTACGAGGCTCTCCTTCTTCCTTTACGTTCTGCTACGTACAACATTGGGTCCTGCGCGACCCTCGACGTGGCAAATTGAGCACACTCACCCCTCCGGAGAAAGCACGTAGCGTTACGAGCGATATATGTGAAGCATTCGACAGATAAACGGCGTTCTCCTCTACTCTCTCTTTCTCCAACGTATACTTACTGTCTCTAGCTTTCTTTTTTTTCCTTCTTTCGAAAGCATTCATTGTTTCGAGAGAAAGAAAAAGAGTTTACAAAATTAAAGCGTAGTTAACGAAGTTTTAGGCACGGACGATGTTTCGTCGAGGACGACACGATGAAAAAAAAAAAAAAAGAGATAGGAAGAAAGGGAGGAGATAAAAAAGGGTTGCGAACGAGAGCCAGTGTATCCTGCGAGAGCTTTTCATAAATACTGAACGACACTCGGAACGAAACCAGCGGACTAGCGGCGGTGGTGATGGTGGCTACCTCCTGAATCGCGCTCATCTTGCACCAGCGGGCGGTGGTTTTCACTAGGGGTCTAATAAAGGGTTAATTAATACGCTTTAAACCGTCGCTTTTGGAAAGGGTGCCAGAGGTGGTGGGAGAGCGAGACACCGGCTCGACCCGCCGAAAGAGAGAAAGAGAGCAGCGTCGGTCGCCGCTTTTACACCGCAGCGCCTGAAATCGAATCACAGGGCGTTATTGCGCGGAGCCCTCCCTTACTCGCGTTTTCCGCGAATTTCACCATTCTTAACGAGTTTTACGTAGCCTCCTCCGACGTGCTAATATAGAGAGGCGGTAGTGAAAGAAATGATGAAATTATACGATGCTCTTTTTCACGCTTTGCGATATATTCCAAGTGAATAGAACTTTATTAGAAATAAATATACGTTATGGAAACTGGATATTCTCGGATTTCTCAGAGAATTAGTCACGCACGTTGAATATCGTCGAACGCGTTGCTCTTACATGAGTAAGACAAGTCGGAAGGCTCGTGAACAGCGGCTGCTCGCGTGGAAGATCGGCGTACGTAATTACCGAAGGGCGCGTAATTATCCTTTCACTCGTACAGGTGTATATATATGGATATACTAGTTTCCCTCTCTCTCTTTGCAACGGATAAAGTCAGCTACGTTACTAGGAAAATCCGTGCGGCACCGACTGCTAGCCAAGGCGTCACCGTACCGTAGTAGCAACAACGCCTCTTCCTTGGTAAACCCAATTTATTTCGTTTCGAGTAAGGGAGGTGTGAGCGAAACGAGAGAGAGAGCCCTTTTCAGGGTGGGCGCCAAACGGTGATGCCACCGGCGACTTGTGAACCACTTGTCGCTGTTACGGCCCCATAAATTCACGGTGCCGCCGACGCAACGACGAAGCGGGTTCTACTCTCTCTCTCTCCTTTCTTACACCCTCTTGCTCGTTCTGTCTCCTGTGGTCCCCGGTGTTTGAATGCCTGCTTACTTACGTCTAACCCTGTACCAACGTCTACGCTCGACAAGATGCCTAATCGAAATCAGAACTTTCGCTATTCGGCTAACGCAAGAGACAGATACAAGCTTGTTGAAATGATTGCTCTACCCAAAGCAGCACCGATCCTTCTTTTATGCACGTTTGTATTTTATGACGAACGAGTTGGACTGCTCGCTTCAAGAGATATGCACCGTTAAGGAAACTGGCAAGAGAATCATGGAGAGACACGAAATACCGTAGGAAGAGGGAGTACCACCATTAAGGAGAGGAGAGAGTAAGAGAGAGAAACGGTAGGCTTCCTGCATCCGACGTCTCGTCGAGGTACGGAACATAACGAGATGAAGTCAGTGGCGTATGACGTCATGGTTGTGAGCGTCCTCTTCTCGTTGCGCTAGCTCGCTTCCTGGCGACTGTTTCCGTGGAACGGCAGAGGCCGTCAACAAAGGGCGACCAGAGCCAGTCGACGAGGAAGGAAAGACCCTTTCCACCGTATCTCTCAGTTAACCGTATCGCGTACAGGGTTCTTCTCTCCTCGACCATTGGGCCGTTGTAGGCAGCAGACGATGTCTCGGACGAAAAGTCGAAGAGCTACTACGAGGCACGAGCGAAATGAATATTTGTCGGAAAGATAGTTTTGACGTAAAAGCGAAAGGTGGGTAGGTAGATACGAGCTCTCTCTCTCTCTCTTCTTTCGGTCAACAATGAAAGAGAGAGAGAATCATCCGAGAACTTTGCCTTTCACGTTAACGGATATTAATTAAACATGCGAAATAAAGTTATATTAAAACGGGAAGCTCGCCGACGTCCTGTGTTATCCCTTTTACGTCTCCCTACCGTTAGCATAAAATGTAAACAAACCGATAACGTCATAAGATTATTTCACCTCGCCCCCGGAGGCTACTTTTCTGGTCACGACTCGGTGCTATCTCGAAGCGTTTCGTAAAATGCGTCAGGCTCAGACGGAGAGTGCAGAATGGAAGGAAGGAAGGAACGGGTGGTGGGTTGGGATGGTAGGGACGAAGGGCCGAGGGTGTACGGCTGCTAGCCGTATATACGACGCCCCCATTGAACGTCGTACTTTGAAAACTTTGGACGTTAAGAGAAAGGGTAGCTGGCTGCCAAGGACGTATTGTAAAGGCTCCATCCGGGTGGTGGAAGTAGCTGGCGGTGTTGCCCCCCACCCACCTACCATCACCACCCCCTTCGCTCTAGTAGTGTGCACGGTGGCGCTGCTGGGAGTTCTCCTAGACGTGGCTTCGATTTAAGGAGTGCCACTATACCATGGGGTGGCAGAAGCGTTAGGATTTTGGATTCTATCAGAAAACGGAAAGGGAAGACTAGCAGTGGGTGAGAGGGGCCGAGAGGGAAGAGAGAAAGCGAGCAATGAAATGCTTTCATCCTACGAAATCCGACGATAGAGAAGAACGAGATTCACGAAAACGCGACACGAGCTCGTGTAGGAATTCTTTGAAGAATCGATTCTCCTAGAACGAAAGATGAAAGGAAAGCATCTTAGGAAGGAAATGTCTTCGTCGGTACTTGCTCGAAGATTTTCTTAAATCGTCTTCGTTAATCGCGGGATTTGTTTCTGATCGATATTCGTACTCTAGGAAATGAGAACGAGAAGGAGAGATTGTTAAAAGGAATAAGTCTGAAAATTCTTTGCCACCCACGTTGCTAGCCGTATCGTAAAACAAAGGACGGGCGATATTCAGTGGATCCCTTTGAAGAAAATTTTCGCCTTCGTTCTGCCCCCTCCCGTCGTTTTCTTTTCGTTACGGAGATGCAACGTCTTGGCTGCATTCTTTCAGAAAGACGTTCCGCTCCTTCTATCATCAAAGGTACGAAGTCGGTGCAAAAGCGACTTAAGGAATTCTCGCGTCTCATGTTTTAAGAAAAAACAACATATTTAATATTAACGTTGCACCGGCGAAACTCGAAGAATGTTCTCTTCGTTTTGGTCGCTAGAAAGGAAAGTTTTTGCGAGATATCCTTTCCGTAGTTACTTTTCCCGAGTATCGCGAGTGATAGACCTGATGTAACAATGGCCCCATCAAAGATATCAAAAGGAAGTCATTTTCCATAGTTCCTAACGACTCTTCGTCCATTTCGTCAACGTAAAGACAGCTTTTAGCTCGCTACCATTTACCTACTATCTACCTTACGTACTGTTAGCGATGGTTTTGGGAGGAGAGGGGGTTGAAACGCCAAGGACTCGGTCTAATGAAGGACGAGCGGGTGGGTCGGCCCAAACGACGCGAGTAAAGGCCAACAGGTCGCCATTAGAGCATACTGTTTCGAACTACTAATAGCCAATTCATGCGACCACCCAGCCGAGCTCCGGCTTGCCAACCTTTCCTTTAGGACGCACTGCGACCAAGCTCGTTGCTCGGTACAAACAGAAGAGCTTGCTGGTGAATCTATCTTACTCTTCCCCTTATCCGTTACCAATAACAGAATCTTTACCACTAATAACGTTGAATGTGCATAAACGCAAATAAAAGAATAACAAAAATGATATTGGTTAAAAAATTGTCACTTTATTCGACAATTTTCTATGTCAGATCTTCAAGGAGGTTTCAACTTGGAAGCCAACCACCCCCAATCATAATTCGAATGATTGTAAAGGTTCGACAGGAGAGGTACGCGTTGGGCGAGCAGCTATCCACGGATATAGGAGAGCTATTCCCTACGGTCTGCACCCTCCTTGCTGAAATACTTGGTCGTCGTCTTGCGCGCTCTGCCCGCGTAATTACGAGGGGAAAATTAAGCACCGACACAGCCGCCGGTCGGTCTGTCCTTTCGCTCGGTTAACGAGGAAGAAAGACGGAGACGCGGTGAGCGCGAGAAACGGAAAGAGATAGTGACGGACCGAGTGAGAAAGAGAGAGAGAGTGGGTAGGAGATGGATTCAAAGGGGGAGAAAGACGGAGAAAGCATGAAACAGCTAACGCGACGAAGGAAGATGCCGCGAGAGAAGGATGAAGCGTCGCGTTACCGACGCTTGCTCGACAAAGACGACAAGGAAGAGGAGAGTCTCTCTGGCAAGCAACCACCAGTCTTCTTAGCCTTAGATCTCGGCAATGGATCGAGCCACAAAGCGGCCATTAAAAGATCATATCACCCGGCAGCATGGCTTTAGAAATCAACCGACGGGATATCTCCCGCTGTAGACTCGAAAGCAGAGCAGAAACGTCTGTTCTCTTTCCGCTACCATCGTTTTCCTCGTACGATTACGTAAAACTGGTTCAACCTTTTTTTCTCCTGTTAATTATGATTATACTCGGTTGTCAGCATCCCGTGGGTTCATATTGACGATAGTTCGAGTATCTCTTCTGAGTTAAAAACAAGAAAATTGTCGATTTTATAAGAAGAAAGTTTGCTAGCTGAAAGACACGCGTAAAACAAAGTGAATAGGTACACTTCCTTCTTTCTAGATGCAAGGACCATATTTTTCAAGCTTGTACGCGAAGCACATCGCTTGTCTCTCCACTTTCTTAATCCGTTTTACCACGCGGAAGATTATTTTACGAGCCTGCGGTGCCGTGGCATCAGCTGCGTCTTCGTCGCAAGGCCGAGCCCCCATTGTAAAGGAAGAAAGTGAAAGAAAGAAAGAGAGAAGACGATGATTCGGTCGAAGGAAGGACCGCCCTCTAATGCGAGTTAATAATACTCCCCTATTTTTTAAGACTCACTATTTTATTTATAAGATACCAACGGGGCCTGTACGCGTGTGCAAGAATATTTACGGTGCGAGCGGTCGTTATCTCACAGCCGACTGGGTTCCACCGAGCAGAGGGGAAAAAATCCATTTTCCCTGGAAAAAATATTTTCCTATGAAGATCCTACTTCTTCCGCTCGGTGCGTTCGCGTATCGAGATGAGCGTCTCGCTGCTACCTCAAGAAGGATTTCGTCGAAGACTTTCATATTTTCTATACGATGATCTAACGTCGGCGGTGTTGCATGCCTGGCTAACATTTCGGAAGCTTCGTTTACCATTCGACAAAGGGGTTGGTGAAAGAGTGAGAGGGGGAAAGAGAGAAAGCCAAGGAAACCTCCCAAGCAACGTGGTAGGAAGTGGACAAAAGCGAGCACAGCGGTAATTATCGTCGACATGGGCGAGAAGCGAGGTGGAGGAGAGTAGCTGGTTGGTCCACGTGAACGACATGGTCGTCGTCGTCGAAGACTTGGACGAGAACGTCGAACGGGCCGCGCGCTGACTGGGCTTCGTTGAGTTTCCAGCCAGGCAAGCAGCAGCCATCTATGGAGAGTGTGACAGAGAGAAAACGAGAGAGAGAGAGAGAGAGAACGGTGGACAAAGTTTCCACCAGTCGCCGGGGCTTCCAGGCTTCTAGAAACTTTTGGCCCTACCCTCGACCGTCCGACGGTGGCCGAGGATTGGGCTTCTTTGTCCGCCCACCTGCTCTGACCACCGGGTGCAAACACACCGGCTGCAGTAATTGCAATAAACGTCCATTAGTTCGAGGAAAACTTGTCGGTCCGATGGTAAATTCCAGCGGCGGAGCGGAAAATCGATTGGCTCGTGTGCGCAAAACGCTCACCTTCCTCTCGGCATATCTACGAAAAATCTACCGAACGTTATTACGCGAAGAAGGAACTTTCTGATATGTAATTTATCGCCGTGCCGAGTAATTAATTCTTTCTACCTTGCAAAAAGAACAAGAGTCGAGATGTGTGCACAATAAAAGAAGGGAGTTCTTTTGGGAACAGTTTCCCGTGAAAACCGTTTTGGTTTTTGGCGTACGCTAATGAAGTCCTCTCTCTTTCGTTGCTTTAGCAGTCGACTTTTCTATAGGTGCGTCACGTCTACGAAAATCGTACACGATAGGTGGTAGGAGAATTCCTCGTTCCGGCAAATCCATCGTGGATTTCAGAATTCATCTCTCGTCTCTCCGCAAGAGCAACGCAACCAATTACAATATTTTCCAGGAGAACGACGCGAATTCTACGACGCCTTCTCCTTTCCTTCCCCTACCTCTCTCTATCTTTCCTCTTCTGGAGTGTATGTAAATTAGACTTTCGTCGAAAGCGTCTCTTCGACATCATCCTATCTCTCTCTCCCACTCTCTCACGCGTTCCCATCTACCTCTCTCTTTCTCTAAAAGCACATGGGGTTCTAACACCAGCGATGCCGCCGCTGATGGGTTTGTATTCTAATTTTGGAGCTTCGGTTTTCGCCCGGCTTTCCAGTCGAGCGCGGCAAGGTGGCATAGAAAGCGAGGCGGAACGAGCGAGTCGGTGGTGGGGGGCCGGGATACGTTTTCTTGGCTGCATCTACCCACGAGGATGAAATCGCTTTCCAACTAATCCCAACGGAGCCTTTCGTCCTACCTCCCTCCCTACGTATACTTCAGCCCGATCCGCCCTTCTTATTCCAGCAACCACCTTGCCCCGACCTCTTCGTCAGCTGGGAGACGGGATGGAAGAAGAAAAGAAAAAAGAGAGAGAGAGATCGTGGATTTTAATACGCACGAAATTAAAATTAGGCCCATATTTGCATCTGGTAATGGAAAAAAGAACACCGTCCTAACGCGAATTCTCGAAGACTCCAAAAGGTGTAGGAAAGTGATGGCCCGGGAAACGAAGGGAAAAGTTCGACCTTCGACTCAAGGCCGACAGCTATTAAGAACTTAGTACAAGATTCTTGGGGAAGATTTATGTGTCTCTAATTTAACGCTTATTTTGCTAATCGCCTGTAAAATACCTACGAAACAGAATGTATGCCAAAAATTATCGATCGACTAAAGTGAATTTTACGTGGAGGGTAGATAAATAGAATTTTTAATGAGTCGATCCCACGACGACGTATTACGTGTGCAATTTCCGTGACATATGATAGCAATCACCTCGTGTATACGTAAGTAAAGTGGGCCAAGAGCGTGTGATATTCTGGGAAAAAGAACGTCTTAAGCTGTCGGTAGGAAGTGTCAGTGAGGGTCCGTTAAAATTTGCGAAAACCATCGAAGGTAGGTCGAGGCGCAAAGACCTGTGAAATGGCCTCTTTTTCCCGAGTGACCCACCGGCGAACACAACCCCTCGTAGTCGCTGCGTGTTACCCAGGAAAACGAGCCATCCACCCTCGTGTTCGAAGCCCTTCCAAAAAATGCCTAACGACTCCGCGACGCTTCTCTTCCTTCCTTCCTTCCTTCCTGGCGTGCGAAAGGTATATATTTTGGTATCGTAAGTGTTCCGATTACTGGTAGAAAGATTGGACAAAAAGTTTCTCAAAATTTGCATTATTTATACATATTTTGTAGCGACTCATATAAGAAGGCTAAAAGAACAAGACGAGAATCGTAGATAATGTGTTAATTTGTCTTAATTTAGACAAAAGTCTTAACCGCGACCTAAAGATGGCTATCGCTTGGTATATCGGAAGAGCAGAAACTCGGATCTTATCGAAGCGTTACCACCTAAGCTGTTTGCGTCTTGTAAACTCGAAGATTACCAAAGTGGTCTCTCTATCTCCTCTCCTTCGTCGATAGGAGATAACGTGTCCGGCGTGGCAACCGTCGGCCGAGGGTCTCAAAGTGGAAAGGGGAAGAAGGAGCTCTTCAACGGCATTGAACGTATGAATCGCGGTGTCTGGGGTCTCTTTCGTCCGGATTCTCATCTTCCTTTCCTATAAGAGAAACCAACACTCGTATTGGCTTGCCTAGAAACGAAACTATCGAATCGTCAACGAGCAAAATCTAACATCGGTACTCGCAATTTTATAAAGTAATTCAAGATAAGATTCAAAGTTTTGCTAAGTTTTCAAATAGGAGACACAATTCGAAATGCTCTCTCGTATCGAATGCCGGTCCATCCTCGATATCCTCTCGATATCACGAATTCGCGCAGGGTCAGAGGGTTGTTCAAGCCGAGGAAGTTGGTTCGACGTCGTGCGGCGAAACTCGCGAAAGTTGGCGCTTCCGCGCGAGGGGAGACGAAGTCGCGCGCGGCGACCGTGCTGGAATCGTGGATTCACCGAGCAAGTAATAACTTGGTGGAAGGTGGGAAGAGTCCGTCGTCGGTGCTAGAAACGGGCGCAGGCAGCCGCGCAGTATCGCGTTTAGGAAACACGTACGAAAGCTGGATAAGCAAGAGTCGAGCGAACTTCATTCGTGGGCTGACGCGTTCGGAATAGGTTATAGCTAATGCGAATGCCACGTACGCGACTCTCTTCTCTCTTGTCTAGTAGTCCTCCGTTTCTCCTAACTCTCTCACTTTCTCGCAGACGCACATACACAAAATCACAGACACACGGACACACACTTTCTCTCTCTCTCTCTCCTTTTCTCATCGTTTCGCGCTCCCTATCTCTCGCCCTGAAATCCCCTCGTACGAGAATGCAATAACGAGTGGGGAGTTGCGCCCGTCTCGGGTCCAACTACTACCCTTAGCTCGACGATGACGACAACGACGAGGAGGACGTCTTAACGCCACCGATTCTCTGTCCGTAGTTAGCCCGCATTAGTAATCTCCCTGAGGTGTTCTTGAATTCTATGACCCCGACGTGCGAGGCCAAGCGCCCGCGACCATTACGAATTCAAATTCGAATTTCGTCGAAGGCAGCCCTACGACGGGACACCGAACTATGCCCTACTCCTATCGTCTTGGCTAGACTGAACGTAGAACGGAAACAGAAAGTAGAGAAAACGTGAATTAGAAATTAGTTAATATAAGGTTTATCAATGGTTACGCGAAAGGTGGCTAGCCCGAAACTCGGAATTGGTCTAGTTTCCCAACGAAACTCTTTCGCGCCAACGAAAATCGTTTTTCTCCAATCTACATTCCACCCTTCGCTATCTCTTTCTCTCTTTTCACCCTCCATTTCATCCACCACCCCATCCCCACCCACCCCTTTATCCTCGTTCGCAGCTACTATCGCCGTAACAACTGTTACGATTCGCAAGTTTCGCCTCTCCTCGGTCACGAACCATTTACTCGTGCACTCGTTAGTACCCTGTTAATTAATACGCGCCGCGAGTATCGAGCAAACGTTTTTGCATTGGGGGCGGCATCGATGGCTACCAGTGGATCTCCAAGAAAAGTATAAAAGATTATCCGAACATATTATCTTTTATAACAGATTATTCGACAGAGAATTGTCCTGTGCCAAGCGATATGGGCCAAATTCGAACCCTTTCTATGACGAGACGAATACGGAATCAACGAGTCGGTCTCGAGGGGGGTCGAAGGGTCGTTTCCATCGCCTTACGACCTAGCACCAGACTAAATTAACCATGAATGGCCAATTAACCTGGAGACTGTGCCAACTAACCGGGCATGGCTGACGTCGGGCCAGCTCCAAATTGATCGCCCTCGTACCAGTTAGACACGTTGCTTAATCGCTATCGATCGATCCCGCTCCTCCGAATCTTCCCTTAATGAAAACTAACGAGTTTTCGAAAGCGAGGAACCGATCGACGTTTGGAAAAATCTAAACGCGCGAATAGAATCAGATTTTGGAGTCTGAGCACATTTGTTAAATTCTTCACTGTCAATCATTTTCGTTAAACCGCTGGCTGGTGGTACCTGGGGCTCAAGAAAAGAAGCAACCCCTGGCTCGCACCCCCTCCAACCGAGGAGTCTCGTTTCGTACCGTCTTTCTTGCTGGTATGAGAGGCACCGTACCACGCGATGGTACATTTTTAATTACTTACACCCACGCAGCTGCATCGCGCGATGACTATAAATCAAGCGGAGCGCCGCCCAGCAAAGTAATTACAGCTTGAATTTTAGATAATGTTGCCGCAAGCACGGCTCACCCCATCCACGTACCACCACCGTCGTTCTCCAACCCCGAAAGACCTCTTTCCCCCCCTCTCTTCCACATCCCGGCACCTCCCACCCCCCGATCCGTCGTGATCCAGCGTAAATAAGTCGCGGGATGGTTTCTTTCTCCCGAAAGTCGTTTTTCACTCTGGACAACGTTTAAATTCACGATAATATATCGATCTTGAACTACCGAATTACTTTGCACTCCCGAATCTTCCAACATCCGTAGGTCGAAGAAATACGATCAAACGAGTCTCGGGATACCAACAGGAACGATGCCGGAATTGTTTACATAATTATGCGCCAATTAAGGGAGTGGGCTAAGAGGAGGTAAGAGCCGGTAGCGCCGGATGGAAAAAACGAGGCAAGAGGCATCGGTAGCAGCGAGTAGCGAGACGAGAGTCGGAAACCATCTCGATTCCTGCGCAATTAAGGTGCGCTTGAGAAAACCTAAAAAAAAAGGCACGCTAGGAAAGAGTGGAATTTAATTAGGAGCAGCTCGTGCTCTCTTGTATTTTCAGGCAGCCATGAAGGAGCAATATAGATTGGAATAAAAAGAGCGAGAAAGAGAAAGAGAGAGTAGAGAAAGAGTGAGGCGAGTCATCAAATTGGTTAAGTTATAAGGAGCAAGGGGGTAGAAAAGGTGGGAGGGTAGGAGGGGTGAGATGGAGGGAAAGATAGGGAATACGAGCAGTAGGGTATCGTCAGCGAAGACATAACAATCAGGAATATGATAACACGCGGGACGGATGCTTGCCTTCACCTCAGACCTTCGCGAGAACATCGTGAAGAGAGAGGGAGCGGGTACAGAGAGAGAGAAGGGTGAACGGGGGAGAGACAAGGGGGTGGAAGAAGCAGAGCGAGATGAAAGATGATGAGTGAAGGAGTCGCGGCGGTGGCGGCAACGGCGGTGGCAGGGAGGAGGGCGCTTAATTAGAGCCAGACTTCCGTAGGATGCTTGAGGCTTCCCTACGCTCTAAACTTCTATCTTACCACAGTTTATCCGCGTAAAGTGGCTATCTCGAAATTACCCTCGAAATTATATCGAATTTCGGAGCTGGCCGCGTTTTGCTCGATCCATCATCATGCATGAGGCTCGTCGTATCAATTTTCTTTCTTTTTTTTTCCCACAACAAAACTCTCAACTATTCACCGTCATCACGTACTATGTCACACTTTCTTAGGATATCAGAAGGAAACTTCTAACAATGGGAACATCCCTGGCGAAGTTACTCCGTGAGAAATCAAACGTCGCGAGAAAGATCGTCTTCGCGAGTTCGGGAAGTGTATTTCGCGCAAGTAATAGCTGTACGAAGAAGCCAATGTTTACTTTATCCTCGCTAATCAAGGGACGTATTTGCGTTTTATAATCCTTGGTCGGCTAAGAGGGTAAAATCTGAAAGCTTAGTGGAATCTCCTTTCGGTCGGATGGGTAATCCCCGCCTCCGACCCTCGATTCTCGCTCCACCCTCCCCCACCACAGCCCTCCTCCTATCGCCCATCTCCCGTTCTCTTCATCCACCTTAGTCGTTCCGGGGCCGATGGCGTCTTCTTATTCGTATAACGCCGACGACTTAATGACTTATTTTATCCGATAATATTGCGCTCCGACGTTCAGGCAGCGTCGCGATGAATTACCGGTCAGCCGTCTCGAAGGATCCTCTTAAAACGAAGAATATATAATACGTCCTATCATTTTTGAAAGAATCGATCAAGAATAATGGAACTCGAGTACGACGATCTTGGCATGGTATAGCATCGAAGAATAGTGGAGATTCGAATTCTCGTTTGCGAGACTATACAAAAATGGCGACAAGCTTAGATAGATCGACAACGTGTCCCACCAATTAGAGGCGAACTTCCAGGCTCATTTCCAAGGAAGACGAGAAACACGAGTGGTAGCCCACGATGGTGGAAGGTATGTTTTAGAGGGACGAGCAAGGGTGCACACGCAGATCGAATAATTGATAGACACGAAGTGTATCGCCGGTCTGGCTGCAGGAAACTCAAAGGGAAAGGCTCGACTGGTCTGTCTTATCGATAATTCACTCGACTTGACCGTCCTGCGTCGACCTGTAGCTACACGACGAAGCTCACCCGCGTTCTACCTCCTTCGCCCTCCTTCGCCCTATTTATATGATTAATGGCTTTATAATGACCGTGCAAGCTCGCGATTCCGCTCGAAGGAACGGAGCCTCTCCTTCCCACGTGATCACGCAAGAGACTTGTCTCGAAGACGTCTTACTATATATATACCAATATCTATCCATCGCGAAAATCAAATAGCTAATATTTATGCGATCGATAAGAAATAAGGAATATCAAAGCTGGTGATCGAAAAACGAAAGAAAATAGAAAAACAAAAGCTAGAGACCTCTTCGTTGTTCTATTCCACCCTCTTGAAGAAAGGCTAACGGGCCATCGATCGGTGTAAAATTTCTATGCGGCTTCCGTGGAAGCGTCGAAATTGCCGAGCAACGAAATCGAGCTATCGAATAGACATCCGTCATGCGAACGTCACTCCTTCTATGCCTACGTGTTCGGCACTCGAACTCCATCCACTCGAGCGTAATTCTCTGTTCGGCATGCGAGCGACACTCGAGCGACACGACATCGCGCTGCTAACCGCTCGCACCAAGCCGTTCGTTTTCCTTCCACAATTTTTAAGCCTCCCTTTCGAGTAGGTAAGCGAAGTTCGATCGGTAGCTCGCACGAAACGCGGAGTCGAACTATACTCGAAAGGTCTACCTTGCTCGAAGGGCTCTCTTGTACTTACGTGGATCTACGATTTGACTAGGGTGCCACAGGAGAACCGTAATCCTCGACCAAGGGTTGTTCTTCCACCCGAACGAATCGATCTGCTCGCGATAGTAACGCTCTATAGGCGAGAACCTAAGACGAAACAAAGCGTGCCAAGGTTTAAAACGCACTGATCGCCTGTGTACCGTTCGATGGACAACGACTTACTTACGTATATCCACCTTTGCGAGACACGTGGCCCCGCGAAAACGACGAATAGGATGAAGACGATATAAGGGTAGTGGTGGTGGTGGTCGTAGCGATGGTAGTGGTGCTCGAGGAAAAAGAGAAAGAAGAAACGATTCAACGTGGTAAAGGTGAGACAGGCAAACGATCCGAGACAGCGCTACGATATTCTCTTACGTTACGTTTCCTATGTATATCTAGACATAGACTCATACGTATAGCGAGAACTATACGTAGATATTCAACTAGACTACGTGGCTTACAAGCACGTGGGAAAAGGCGCGTGCGAAACGAGCGTCAGACGGCGACCACCTCAACAGGCCTGCCGTTCATAATGCATGCCAGGCGTACACGGCAAGAACGATACGCGCTCTCGGTGTACCCCAACGAAATAACACACATTTGTGGCTAATTTCGTATGGAGCGGAACGGGGAAACCCCGAAAGACGAGAACCCTGCTACCTTCCACGGTTTTCTCGAGATCTCGTGGAGATCATCGGGGTTCGTGTTTTGATCAGAAAAAGTAGAACGGATGAATTTTCTTGAGCCAGGTTCGTAAGCACCATTCGAGGAACCTAACGGTGAATGAACGATAACGCGACGAACGTGACTTCCTTGACCCGCTCCTTTATTGATGTTTCCACTAAGTGACTCTACGTACGTATCTACATACACTGCGCGACATCGAGCTCCTAATGCTTGTATAAATCATGACTATATATGCGTATACGGCGAATATAAAACAGAAAGTAAATATAAACTACTATAGAGGTGGTGGGTTACCTTAAAGCAAAAGTTCGTAACTACGGTAGTAGCTACGTGCCACCATCGGGCTAGGTAGTTTGCAACGTTTATAAAATAGCCATAAAAAGCGGGGAAAGGTATAGTCGCAATTACAAATGATGCGTATCGCCGTAGCGTTATATCGAGACGTGTGTTATATCAATAAAAAGAAAGAAAATAAAAAGAAAGCAAAGAAAGAAAAAATAAAGAAAACAATCGATGCATTTCGATCGGTTTATATCGAACGGTAAGAAAGAAAAAAACGGTCGAGACCGCGATAAATTAGAGAGCTCTTGCCGTGTAGAATGAGAGAGAAAGAGCGTGACGCTTTTTAAAGGCCATGATTTTCTGGTGAAAGCTCGCGTTTCAGTGCCACGATGGAAGGGTGACCCGGTGCGCCCGCTCCGTTTAGCCGCAACCTGGTAATTACCTGTAGGGCATAATTGTCATCCCTTACGTTTTCCAGGACGCCCTGGCCCTTTCTCGCCGCACGGGCCAGCACCCTTCGAGCGGCACCCCTCGACCGCCGCCCCCATACACAACGGGGGCGTCGGGTCACGCGAGGCACGGCCTGTCGCAGAAGTCCACGCGACGCGGAGAGAGCCACGCAATGCCGAAACAACACCGACTTACCTTACCTATATCAGATTTCTAATTACTAATTTACTCCCAAGACCAAACCCCACACCCCCGACCCTGAGACTCCCACGAGGCGGTGTAACCGAGTAGCTTCGACCCCTTTAAGTATTCCGCGTTGCATCGATGTTTTTGATGCTTGCTCTCTTTTACGACAAATATTTGGTGATATTCTTTTAACGTTTGAACGTTGTCCACTTACCGTGCGTTGAGAAAAACTGCTTGAGTAGGAGAGGGATTTTTTAGTGGCAATGCGAGCTTGCTCGGACGATGTTCTATTTACCTGTAATCAAAAAAGATGACGATGAGTCTTGGAATATTGTAATCTACGATTTACAATTTGAAGGAGTTTGTAAATGGATAGAACGGAGAAAGGGGGAACGAGAGAAGGAAGATGGAACGAGACTGGTTGCTCGGGTGATAGGAGAGGGGTGGAACGAAAGGGGGCGGACATAATTGCGAAAATTAATTATCGCCATGCACGAATGTCATGCGTCTTCCTGTAATTACCCCGGCAAACGTAATTTAAAGCGGTCCGAGTTGTTAACAATATCGTTCGCGTTTCTACTGTACGTCATCTGGATGATGAAAGATTTTCTTCTTCCGTCGGAAAGATGCATGTTATTTTTTGTTCAATCTATCCCGAGGAAAATATTAGTCGTATAAACTTGATAAAGAAATTCGAATTTCTCTACGATGCAACGCGATAATGTCTTGATACGTACCCTCACGCTATAAACTTCGCTACACCATCGTCGTAAAAAATAAGTTTTACTGTCGTTGCTCCATATCGATCCGATACTAATAATTCCACCTTTACACGTATCGTCGCGTATTACTATTTTACGAAGCAATAGAAACTCTCTCTTCTTGCTTTTCTTTCTACATCACGAACAGTTTAAATTCGATGGATTAAGCACGCGTGAGATCGATTAGCGTTTCTCGTTACTCTTGGGAAGGATCATAAGCGAGAAAAGCCGTAGAAAATCGCGAATTACTCAGCTTGCGACGATGACGCTTTACCCGTCTCTCGAATTTCCACGAAAACACGTTACGCCATTTACTTACTGCCGTTTAACCACTTATCACGTCGGATCTTGGCACTCTCGGTGCGTGGAACGCGCCTAGAGGCAGATTCGCAAGGATAGAGAGAGAGAGAGCTGGCAGTACGCGTAAAGATATCTGCTAGTACTCCCGCGGAAACGAGATGGAAGGAATGATATGAAGCGAGTGAGTAAAGGAGAGAGAAAGGGAAGGATTGCGTAGGAGGAAGATAGACTACCCCATAGGATGACGTTAAACTCGCGTATCCATTACGTCGAGCGCGTGTAAGTGGCGTTGCTTACGCGCCTACCGGCGTCGTTCATCCTCCAACCGCCACCATCACTATCGTTACCACCACCACGAATGTTGGTCGACGCAAGGCCTCGTGATTGCGCTCGCATGCTTCAGAGACATATCTGCAGGATATCAACTCCACTCTAGCCGAACGGGCAAACTGCTTATATCGACGCCATCCGCCATGAGTACCTCCTCTCGAGTACCTCCTTTTCCACAGAATATTTACCGAATCCGATTACTTCCGATCTTTACAATCTTGAGATCCCAAGATTCATTGATTTCATCGATCCCGAAGCAGAACACGCGTCATCGTCCCGCCAGCATCGTGAATTATGATAGATATGCAAGCGAGGGATCGTTACCGGCGAAGAAGAGGAGAACGGGTTATGGGTTAGGTGAATATGCCAAGGGGCTTTTCTGCTTGGCTCTGATGTGGTCTGTGGCCCGAGCTTAATAACCCTCGGCCCTCGACCTCCTCAAACAAACGCTTCTAACCGTTCCCTCCTCTTGCATCCTTTGGCCCTGCCAGCTCTCGAGAATTCGGAAGGATGTCTGTGCGTCGTCGAGAAGAAAGACAATGTCGAAGAAGTTACAAAAGTTATTACCCCTGTAGTATCTCCCCTTTAAAAAGGGGAACGTATATACGTATGTTGGCCCTGTATCGGTAAAATTCTTGTTGGTAAAACGTATGGGGAAACGAGTATTCCGATAAAAAATAAAAAAAAAAGGAGAAAAGAGAGAGAGAGAGCGTGGAATGCCACGCGAAACGTGGTATCGGATTATATCGTTACGCTTAGCACGATCCCGTGTAGGAAGCAATGCAAGAGGAGCTCGCAGGAAGGGGAGAAGGGCGGCGAGTGGCTCATCGACTGGCACAGACTAGTACCGATATTACCCCGCACTCGCGGCAGTCCCGAGCGGCGAACGATGGAGAAAGGCAAAGAGAAAGAGACAGAGAACGCGAGTGCACACAAGAGTGAAAGCGAGAGGGAGATACGAGCATGTAGGCTCGCAGATACCCACTTCCCTTCCGCGATCAATTAATTCCGGACACTAATGCTTTTCTAAAGACACACACCGAAGCAGCTCGGCACTCGGCCGATAACCAACTATTCTGAGAGAGAGAGAGAGAGCCGTCCGTCCGAACCATCGAATTTCACGTCACGCGATTCCTTCGCGGTGCATTTCTCCCGAAAGAAGGGGAACTTCGAAAATAGGATCGTACGGCGGGAAACGCGATAGCTCGTATTTCAAAAGATAAATATTTCGATTCGAGGAAAACAAAAAAAAGAAGATACGCGATACGTCAGAAGGTCCAGCGAGGACCGTTCTTTCTCTTAGCTGAAATCTCTCGAAAAGTTTTCGTATTAACTCACACAACTGTACGATATTATTCTTCGAGATCTTAAGAAATCGTTCGGATTTATCGAGTCCCGCGGCGTTGCGTCTTCGTTGGATACTTCGTAAACGGGGGGTTGCGTTCCCAGGATACGATAAATCATCCACCCCTTCGTTCGCAACCTCGTTTCTCCTTTCTCTCTCTTTCTATCTCCCTCTCTACTACTACTACTTCGCTATTTTCGGAAAATCGCGGATGGCTCTTGGCCCCTAATAGGCACCTATCTGCACGTTACTACCCCCGTCTCTACGGTGAACACGAGACGAGGACAGCGGGAAGAGAAAGACGAAGCTCCGGCTCTCGCTCCCAAGAGTATTCTAATTGTGAGAGACAGTCCCGGGAAAATACTCCGGAGAAGTTTCCTCCGTTTCCTCGAACGAGAAAGCATATCGCTGGTATTTCAGTGTGCCACTAACGCACACCTAGCCCTACATCGCCATCACCGACTCGTACCTTTCGCCAACACCTACGCCATTTCCTCTTCAGCCTAGCCACCCACCGATTCCATCCACCCTGCATCCCTCGACTTAATTCCGAAAGCAAAATTAAGTACCTACGAGAGATGGTAAATACAGTCACCGACGCGCTCGTGATTCAACAGAGACGGTCGCTGGGCGAAAGGTAAACTCCCTGCTTGGTTACGTCCTAGCTCCGACGGGAGAATAAGAAGAAGGGGGTTGGTACGAATGCACATCCCTCAAGTAGACATCACCCCTTTTCGAATCAACTTACGTTTATCTATAGCAAAAGACGATGATAATAACGCGAGATTAGGTATACGTAGGAAAGATTAATATCGGAACCGATCTATCCCGATCACGAGTTAATTAAAAGCCGTAGTGCACGATGAAAGACGAAAGAACAGGAAACGACGTGGTTGCAGGTTTTGAGATGCCTTTCGAACGTGACGTTGATCCTTCCCCCGGTTCCCCGTTGCGACTGTCGCTCACAATTAACTGTCCCGAAGGATCTGCCAGCGAGGAAGAAGAGTAGGAGTCGAGCTTGAAAATAGAGAAGCGAAAGAGAAGGACAGAGAGGGAGATGAGCGAGATGAAGGATGGGATGGAAAAGGAGGACGAAGACTCCTGCTTGACGGCACATCTTACATGACAGTCTTTGTATTAACTATCAGGTAACTCCTTCCTGTCAACCCTTTTCCCTTCATCCACTCTTCTTACTCGGTGCCTCTCTTTATCGTCTCGCGGAGCTCTTTATTCCGGGCACCCACCGGTGGATAACGACGGAGGGAACTAGAGAGAGAGTGGAAGTAAGACAGACGCAGAGAAATAGAAGCGAATTAGCGCTGTCAGGACAAGTGCTAATCTCGTAAAGAGACTTGAAATACGGAGACTGAAAGAGGGAGAAGGAGATAGAACGGAGGTAGGTACTTCTTCTTCTTCAGAGTGGCAAATAGGAGAAAGGAACGGGACGCCGGCGCAAATTACCGGACCAGTTGCACTTGCGCGACGCTGTGACGCAAGAAGATAGAGTTATTTTCAAAAAATAAGAGAATAAAATATTTAATAAATGTCGCAAGTTCTTTAGTGAATTTTTTCACACTCTCTATCTCTCTCTTTATCTTTCTCTCTGTACGGTTAGCACGTATTTTGGCAGACACAGACACTCGCGCGTTTTCCCGAGGAAAGCGTGAACGTTCGAACGAAGGTTCTTCGCCGTAGGCAAGGACAGCTCATTAATATTTAGACGTATTTTGAGCGGCGAACCAACACCACCACCACTACCATTATTGCCACTACTACACTAGCACTTTCAACGTGACTACCATCTCCGGCCTCATTGCCATCGTCGCCGTCGTCGACGTTATACATAATTATACGCACGAGATTGGCGAGTGTCGGTCAGGCGAAACGATCTTGAAATTCTCTACCACTTCGTGCATGCACGATTCTCAAGGCAAAGTGCAAGAAAAAAATATAGTTTGGATAATACTGTTGGACTAGAAAAATTCATATTTAATAGCGATAGGCTAGTTTTTCATGGTAAGAGAAACGTCTACTCGGCTAGGCTTCTAATCGATTACCACGAGTTTGAAACTTTACGTCACCGGCCCATTCTCCCAGCCTCTACCGCCAGTCCTTTCGTTCGTCCTACGAAGACGACGACGGCTATGGAAGTGCTAACAGGACCACGTTCGAGAGAAAAGGAGACGAGTAAGAGAATACCGAGAGAAGGAAGAAGCGAATGCTGGTGGAAGAAGTAGAGAAAGAGAGAAAGTACGAAGTCTGTAAATTTTCTTACATTTTATGAGCCATCAGAATTTCATAACCTCGAGCCAGTCCGCGTGGTACTTTGCACGAGAAAAGTTTCCGTTGGTTCCACTCCTTCCTTTCTCCCTCCGTTTTCTACCATCGATTTTCTCTCTCTTTCTCTTTTGCTATTTTACACCCATGGCTTTTTCCTGCCACCTTCCGAAGTCACAAATAATGAACGTGCACGAAGGAATATATTCTTTCTTGCGTTCGTCGTAAACGAAAGAAGCCAAATTTGGATCAATCAACCTTTTGCCCCTTTCACCCTAGAGTCATTTACACGACGGTGTACCTTCTCTCGCTCAGCCTAGGACGCATTAATCCTACACTTTGACGGTAGCGATTAACCAAATACCCGGTATAGAAACGCAAGCTCGTGGAAAAGCTTCTCTGACGTGCTCGCGTGTCTCGTGGTCGCAGCTTCGCGTGACTTTGCGCTTAAATGGGCTGACTGCCTTGACGCGGTCCGCCAATCGACGAGTCGTTAATTCGCGACTCATTTCCAGTTGGCGGCTTTTGAAATCGACATTTTTACCCTGCACGATAATTTTCTTGCCTCCTCGTTTATGTTCCTTCGAATATCGTTGGCAAAGAAACTCGAATTTTCAAGCAGGATGATTCTGGTACGCACGCCCCTCGTTGGAAGTATCTAATTAGCATTGTTCGTGGGGTAACGTGTTTTACATTTGGTATAAAATATATAATCAGGGCACCATGGTGCATGACTCTTGGCTAACGTTGAAAGGAAAGGCAATGAAAAAAGAGAGAGAATAGAACGAAGAAAGCGAGAAAGCTCGCGTCGGCCATGTTGTCAGGAAAGTTTCATACTCCCTCTTAAATATAAATGTCTACGTGTGAGCTCGACACGACAAAACGTTTCTTTCTTCGTCAAATTATACGTCTCGCCGGTTCACATTATCGCGATAACAATTACACCGAAGCTAGAATAACCCTGACAATAAGAATAATTCGATGCAATTAAGTAACGTCGTTCGAGCCGACGAGTAGTAGCAGATAATAACCGTTATTAACAATTCTGCAACGGTACACGCCCACGAGGCTTAGCTACCCGGTGACTTCGACAGAATTTCTACGTATAAATCGAAACGTCTTTGGAAAAGGATCTTTATTCTTGGCAGTTTCTCCCGATCAGCACCGGGAACACGCGCCACGAAATAATTGCAGTCATTCGGAACCATTCACTTTATTGAGCGAGATAATCTCATCGCCCTACTTCCACGTCCTATCCATTTTGTCCTCCTACGTGACGCGTAATCATTCGCGGTAAGGGTATTTCGCCGGATAGAAAGAACATTTATAGAGGATATATACGACTTATATGATTTTTCCCAATTCTTAAAGAGATTAGAATAAAATCATGTCTCGAAAATATCACGAGGAACCAAAGTTGGTAAAAGTGCGTACACATATGCTATGACGTTCTCGAAAGAACGCACAGCGATATTTCACCGAAGCAAATCGAGTGCAATGGTCCAGAAAGAATCGAATCATCCGCATTTTGGTCGAGTAATCCAAGCACGCGTAGCTCACGTTCTTTCATCTTTCCTCCTACATCTCGATCGGTTTCTCTAGTCGCTATCTTTCTCTCTAACGCGCGCGTACCCATCCGAGCGTGTACTCGACACCAGTTTCTCCTTTCCTCGAAGAAAAGACATTCGTGAAATTTATATTCTATCGATGGTGAGAAGCGTTACTGCCTAAATCCTACGAGTCGTGAAAGAGATTTTACGATGCAGTTTGGGAAACGTTGAAAATCAGAGTCACGGCGAACGGTAAATATGGCGTCGCGTGGAGAACTTATCGTTGAATATCGTAAGTTACTTACGTTGGTTTTCCTTATATCTGTGGTATCTCTTTCTTGCTCTCTTCTTCAGGAAACAACTTCTCTCTTGTGGCAATACTTCGTAGTTCGAAATCACATCGATCGCGAGAATTACCGTAAAAAAAAGGATCGAAGACGATGCCGGTTGCGTAGAGCGTCGCGCGTTCGCCGTAAAGCAGACTCAGTAGATTAATAAGACTCAAGAGAAGTAAAAGAGGAAGACTCAGGTCCGCGCGCGTACGCGCGAAAATCGTCCTCGTGAAAATAGTCGGGCGTGGATAATATCGTCGTCGTCGGCGTCGTCGTCGGTCGTACGTAACGATCCCCGCTCATGCCGTGAGAATCTCTCGCGGGCACTTGTCTTGGGTAGCCGGCAGGAGCCGCGGGGGCTCCGGAGGAGGCCAGGCCAGCATGGAGAGGAACCCAGAGGTGGGGAGGAGTGGTGAGGTGGAGCGGTGGTAGTGGTGCTGGTTGGCGGCGGCGGTGGTGCCGACGGTGGCGGCGGCGGTGGTGAACCAGAGAGGGACGAAACGTTAGAGGAGAGTCGAGGAAGAGAGGGCGGAGGTGTTCTGCCCCACCCGTACTCTCTTCTGATTGGACCACCCCCGTCGGAGTACCCTGGCCATTCCTCTCCTCCTTCTCATCCTCTCTACCTCCTTCTCATCCTCCTCCTTCTCGTCTCCTTCCTACGACGGCACCTCAACCTCTTCCACCTCCTTTCTCATTCTCTCCTCCTTCTCTCCTCCTCCTCTCTCTTTTCTCTACCTTCTCTCTACTGCATACTTCTTCTCGTTCGCACCACACCTCGCAAGCATAGAGAGAGAAGCCCCGTAGGTCCGCTTTCTCTCAACGGAGAGAGGCTGCCCGCGTAAGAACGCCCGCCTCTTTTTCGATGCACCGGAAAGCAGGTAGATGGAAGCTCGTCGTGGGGATTCCAGCCTTCCTACTGGCTCTCACCCGGAATCATCGTCCTTGACTACGATTTCTCGCATTTTATTCCTACTATCTCCTGCGGCTCCTCCGGCAACGAGAGGAACCTCCCTTTTCCTGCTACTCAGATTTTTCCAAATTCGGAATGAGCGACCGTGCATGCTCGATGTGCACTTAGCTTCTGTGAGTTGCTTTGGACGTACTCATTACAGATTTAGTAAACCAGATATATGTATAAAAGAGTATATGTATATATAAACTCTGGTACCAGTCGGAGATGTTAATGAACCGAGACTCTTTCGGTAGACATATACCTGGAAAAATCGATACCTCTCTCTTTCACTCTCTTGTCCAATCTAAAACTTTAAACGCGAAGCCAAAAATAAGAGACATCGTACGTTTACCGAAGAAACGTCGAACGCGAAATAGGTGGGTACCTACCTAGCTAGTCGAAAATATCCGACGGTTCGATGCACCGTGGAACTTCGAGGCGGAACTAATTGTGAGAACGGTATAATACGAGCCGCACGTTTTCGCGATAAATTAAAAGACATTTTCGATGGAAAATACTGATGCAGGAAACGGTAGGTAGGAAACGTTCTGGTAAAAGGGAGAAAGGAGGACGAGGCGCGAATGCCTCAAGGCGACGGCATTTCGATAATTGGAAACCAATGAGGCGGCAGTGGGTGGGTTTTCAAGAGTGGTACGGGTAGGGGGAGAAGGAAAGGGGTAAAAATCAACCCTTCCACCCGATCTTCCTCAGAGGGGGGTAGAGGGGGCCCTAATGAAGCGAGCCTTCGGCGTTGCCTGCCGACGTGCATGCCTCCGCATTGCATTAATTGCCTTGCCTCTCCTCCCGCAACCTTTCTCTCTGCCCCCCTCTTCCTCATTCCGCCTTCTCTCTTCTTCTTCTTGCTTGCACCGTCTACCAGTTACCACCCGCGATAGCACATTCTTCGACAAATTGGATCACGCTATCGCGCGAGCACCCGACTCGCCCCGTTATATTGCCGAGGACTCGCGCGCTTGGATAATCAGCGATGCTTTAATTCCTCGAGCGAGACGATGCCAAAGGAGGACGAGGATCATCGTCCAATCACGTCAACGTCAAAGAAAGCGTCACTCTTTCCTTTTAGCGATGTAGTAGGATGCAGAGATCGTCTACCAACCTCATGACTGGCTAATAACGTGAATAATTACTCGATATTAAAATAGCTAAAGTTTCTTTAATGATTCAACGTCTTTCGACGTTTCGTGATACTCTCGCGAAATAGTCCTTAGTAATTTATGCTATCGATCACTCGATAACGTCCCCATAGCGCAACCCCACGGTGCAAGAAAATCTTTCGACGGGAAATGAAATCGGACGGACTGCAGACGCGAAAAGTTCATTATTTCTTTCCTTCTCTTCTACGGAGTTATTAAGGTCCTGACGTTTAAATCGGTATTTCTGCATGGCTCGTATCTCGATAATAAATCATACGACTATGCCTGGAGGAATCGTTGGAAATTAATTACCGTACTTGCGGTGAGAGACGAGCGTGATTGAAGAAACGCTTAGGATATCATTTTTAATAATGATTTTAAGAATACGGTGCTTTACGAACACCCGTCAAACGATAGAGACCTTAGTCCGTAGTTTTAAGGTTGGCCGAGGTTAGGGCCGTTCCCCGTGTAATTCCGCTAGGTAGGCCTCGAATCGATATAATCAACGAACGCGCGGTTCAAGAGAGATTTCACCCCTCCGATAGTCGCTTCACCGCGCGATGCTTCCTCTCAAATTCAGTTTCTCCTTCACCTTCCCTCTGGTAACCCTAAAACTCCTTAGACTACAGCTATTTCTAAAAGCGGAAACACTCGACCGCGATAGCGGCTCCCGATTTCAAGTCGATTAATATTCTCGAACGAGTCAAAATGTTTACAGTTATGTGATTATTTCATTAATTCATTAATAAAATCATACATAAAATTAAAAAATCGAAAGGATTTGATTTGCAATGAAAACCTAACTGGTTACTTACACGGTAAAAAGTGCGATGTACTAAGGGTTCCTTTAGCAAACTTTCGATTTTCACAGTCCCACCTCAAAAGTAACACCGCACTTGCTCGTCGTGAACACTCGAAGAATTCCAAAACTAATTCCAGTCCAAATGACTCGTAGAACATGGACGAGTTACCGGACCTCCTTGAGCTGTACGCATTGGTCGTCGGGGAAGACGATCACCGGCGAGAATCCTTCATGACGAGATCACCAAGAAGAAGGACAAAGACGCGAGGACAGGGGTACAAGACAAAAAGTGATATTCGATGCACGAAATGGCGGAACAGAGACGACGAACGTGGGCACGAGATGTGGCACACCCCGAGACCTAGACACTACTGAACCAGCCCCATGGCAAACCTTGTTAACGGCAGTCGACAACCAAGTTTAAACTTCGGGTAACAATTCCCCTACCAACTCGCTCTCTATCTCTCTTCTCCTCTCGTGTTCTCTCCCCCCTCTACTACGACCACAATCTCTCCCCAGTCTCTCTCTCTCCCTCTGTGTTTTTGACTCTCGTTCAGCATAAACGAGAAATTAATGAATCTAATTGTTGAATACTCTCGTCATTCGGAACAAATTTCTTTTGGACCGAAAAAATTCCTTGAAGATTGCAATCGATGGTTGATCGAACGACCACGGTAGTGAACAAACATGATCAAGAACAATCATCTCGTGAGAGGACGAAGAATGAAGACGACGACTCCTTCGCGAACGAGAATGAAACTGGGGGTGTTGAGTGTCGTTAACCTCGATCCAAGGCGATTCTCCGCGGACGAAAACGGTGAGAGTGATCTGGGGGGGGTGGGGGGGGCACGAAGCGGAGAAGCACCAAGTTCAGCTTTCGAAGAAAGGAGAGGCGCGTCGGCTGAGAAACTCAGTAACCGCGTAACAAGAAAGAAGTAACTATCGTTCTCGAACGGACTAGTTTGTTCAATGGCACGGGCAACAGGGTAAGAGGAGGGGGTGGAGGTTGGGAGGGGGTCAGAGAGGGTGGTTGTGCAAGACGGAAGTAAGGTGAGTCGAAGTTCTTCGCAAGAACAAGAACAAAGTTCCACACCGAAGACCCCCCAGCCCCTTCTCTTCGTACCCTTGCCCCTCGCTCGAAATCCCCTCTCCCCCGAGATGTATGTATATACTCTTGCAGATGCACGCAGCCAACTTGGCGAGAACCAAGGTTCACCTTGGAAACTTTAACGAAAACCAAATTCCAAGTGCACGCGGTATACTATGATGCCGAGGCCTACTCTGGTATCCCTTACCCCCCTTCTTTTTTTCTGGTCTTCATCTCTCGTAGTTAACTTGGTACGAAAAAAAACACATGGGAGCACTAGATACCGCGAACTCCAGCCAGCATGGAAATGAAAATGTAGTGTGTAGCTAGAAGAGTCTACTTTGCAGGAGACTGTTTACGGCGACACGAAAGGACGAAAGCGTGACCCAGTAAATCGTGACTCGGGGGACAAAGGGCAAAGTACAATAACCCCGACGTGTTGTTTTGCATGATGAACGTTACACCGCGTTGTTGGTAACATCGATCAAAACACGAGACAGAAAAAGTAGAAAAAAAGAGAATAGTCACGTAACAATTGGTCGGTAAAACGATAGAGCTACTTACTCAATTGAAGTGTCAAAGCACGGTCCAAGAGATCGTGCTCGAGGTTTACCGCCCGAGAGATCGATGAAGCACGACAAGAATTTTCTTCCTTCCGTGCACACCTCCTAATCGCCGGGCACCAAGAAAATCGTAGACCTCCTTCGTTTCTCAGGACCCACCTCTTCGGTAAAACTCACGACTGGGTACTCGAAAGAGGAGCCGTAGATCCGTGATCAACGTTAGCCAAGGCAACAACGCGAGACACGTCCGAACCGTTCGCGCTGCTACGTCAACGAAGAGCGCCGATTTTCCACGAGCAACCCCGAGAGGTCGTACAACACCGGGAGCGTCAAGAGGAGGCTGGACGAGTAAGAGGAGGAGGAGGAGGTGGAGAAAAGCGAGGAGACGGAGGAAGTGGAGAGGTGGAAGTAGTAGTCGGAGGAGGATTTCGGTGAGGAGGAGGACTGCCGCGTCGTATGCCACCGAGTTCGAGGAGCTGTGTGCGCGCGTTCGTGAGGAGTTAGATTAGAGGAGAGAAGAGAGAAGAGATGAGAAGAGAGAGAGGGGGAGCTGAGAGAGGGAAAGAGAGTGAGGTAGAGAAGCAAGAGGTGGCTTGGATGTGCGCCGTTCTCTCTCTCTTCTAGTAGTGTTGGTGAGAGTAAAACTTTTCTCGCTTGTGTTCGTACGCACGCATCGACTCGCCTCGCCGAGAGAGAAAGAGGATGAGGAGGTAGGATGAAAGGTAGGATGAGAAGGAGAGAGGGAGGGTTAGGAGGAGAAGGAGGAAGATAGGGCGTAGTACGATTTTGCTGCTACGGAGAGGAGCTTCCAAGCAAAACGCGTGGTCCACCTCCGAGTTATTTCCTTTTCTAGTATACCGGTACCTCCGCTCTTTTCCTTTACCTCTCTCCTCACTTGCTCTCTTTCTACCACCCTCCTCGCAGCACCCACTCGTTCCCCACCTTCTTCTCCATCTCTACCTACACTGCCTGGACGGCACAAATTATTACCCGTCGCAGGTGCATTTTTTCCAATTCTCCTTTTCTCCCGACCGAGCTTTCCCCTCGCTCTCTCTTTCTCTCTTTCTCTTCGCGTTTCTCCAACGTCCATCGCGCAACAAGAAGTTATGAGATCTCAAAGGAACGGCCATTCGTTCCGTGCAATTGACAGCGACGAGAATATGGCCGCCTGAATTCCGATGCGGTACGTGTCTTCCCGCGATCGTGTCAAAGGAACGAGTAACATGTACCGACTTCCCGTTTAAAAATAATCGGGTTAACGTAAGCCAAAGAACATTTCCAGGTTCTAATGACCTAAAACGAACCGTTAACGACCCGTCGATCCCACAATTCTAACAGAAAGATCGATAGTGGTCTCTACCCTCGAGTCTGGAGTCCGCGGTCCTTCAACTTTTACCCTGTGCGAACGAATCGCGACAACTCGGCAAGCGCGAATTGAATCGTACGCGAAAACCAAAGATGTCTTACGATCGCAAAACGTTTCTAGCTCGTTCATCGACGAGGTGGTCGAGCTACCGAACGTCGAGTTTAATGCAGATTAAGGTGCGCGAGGGGGGCTTGGGAAGTCCTTTGTAGAACGCGTTTCGTTCGGTATTAGCTGGAAGTAGCTCGTAGAACCGTGGTATTACCTGGAATTACGTCTCAATCTACCGTGGCCGTCGACTAAACTAATATTAAAACTTTTAACGTAGTTAGAGCGCGGCCCGTGGTTGCTTTACCGTCCGTGAAGCTCCGCGTTCTCCTCTCGCAGCACTCCCCCCCACCGCCCCTCTGCACCCCACTCACCATCCCTCTTCCTCTTTTAGCTCCATCAGTTTCTCCCTCTTCCATGTCTCTCTTGTAGCTTGCCTCTCTCTCACTCTCTTACTCTTTCACTCTTGACGCGTGTGTGAGAGCGAGCTGCATTGACCGGTACTGAACTTTGATGTGTTTCCTGCGCAAAATTCACCTCCAAAGTCATAAATTAGCAGCGGAGACCGATGCGTTTCTCTTTGGCAACCGCCCTTCGACTCACACCAATAAACTGAGCTCTCCGTTCCCTTCCTCCGTCTCTCTCTCTCTTTCTGCCTCTCTTTCTCTTCGCTAAAAAGCGTCAAAAGGGAGAGGCCGCGTGCTTATCGACGTAGCGTTTAACGTCATTGAGGCGCGCGGTAACGAATTTTTAATTCGCTAACGACGAAGTTACGTAGGTAAGCGGCTTCCTCCGCGGTTACTCCATGAAAAAGCGCGATCCATCGCAAATCCGTTGTAGAGAGACTCGATATATTTGCGTGAGGGTAACGTTTCGTGTTAGCTGAATTTCCGTGTTCGAATACTTTCTCCGTTCTCGCGATCTCTCACTTTCCCCTCGATTCATAAAAGTGTGTCTTTAAGGAAGGTGAGTTTAAAAATACAACGGGCACAGTAGTCGGTTTCACTTCTTGTTCTTCTTCTTCTTCTCCTCGGACTACTACTACTACTTCTTTTCTTCTTGTTCTTCTTCTACTTCTTCTTCTTCTTCTTCTCCGAACAAAAACTTTTTATTTTGGCGCTTAAGGAACGACCGTGTCCTGCCAGATCAGAGTTACTCCATTTAGAATCTATTAAGTGGATTAAGTTCCACCGATGAAGTAGTCCTTCTCCGCTTTCCTCCTCCTCCTTCTCTACCTATCCTTCCTCCCAGCGACCGGCTACAACTTTTGCTCCTTTCAGCTTTCTTCGAAAGTTGCGCGCAGGACTAACTATCGGACGACAGTGAAAGGGAGAAATGAAAATTCAGCCTCGTCGCGTGGACCCAGCGAACAATATATGCGAAATTCTCAGAGAGAAGAGCATGTAATTACCAATGATATTGTGAGAGGAAGAATAGGTATGCCCAAGTTACAATCTATAGTAATCCAGAACCATCAACAAAGTTTGGTTACAGACTGTTCCCTCCACCCTAAAGTTTTAACTTTCGAATCCAATGGTAACGATCAGACCCTAGTACATCTTCGTATACCATGACCTATAATTTCATCGAAACATTAAACAAATCAGCTGAAATAAAATGATCAACGTTCAACAACCAGTGGTGAACCTATCCAAAAAGAAATAACAATCCATAGACCAACATCTGAAAGAACGCTGATCTTTTTCCAATCGTAAAATCCTCGAAGATGCATCCCAAAAAAGGAAAGAAAAGGGAGCAAATTGAGGAACCAGCAAGAACAGCGTCCTGACGGGCTCGGGCCTCGGAGAGGAGTGCTGGAACGTCCTGCCTCTGCGATCCCCTCGCCCCACCTCGCGTTCGCCCTGCGCGTTCGCTAGCTCACTCCTTTTCCCCTCCCTTCTTTACCCCGGTGCCAGAGAGGACGAAATCCTCGAGAGGGAGAGAAAGAGAGAACCGGCCGTGTGTTCTGTCCTCCCGTCGTCTTTATTCTCTCCTTCGTATAAACGCCTCGGTCTTTCTCCCTCTTTCAATCGTGTGCGCGCGCGCTCGCGTATACTTACAAGAGAAAGAGCGAGAGAAAGATATGGGTGTAATCGAGGGCGCAAGCGCAAGCACCGAGTACAACCCCCACCACTCTTGGAAAAGCACGACAGCAACTTACCGGGGACAAGCTCCGCGTTCCACGCCTCCCACGATAGGCTTACTTTCACGGAACTTTTTGCAGCAGTTGCCGTCCTCGTCATCGTAGGTGGTCGTAAGGGCATACGACGTATACGCGTCCAGAGGAAAGGAAAAAGCTCTTCTCTTCTCGTCTCTTCTTTCCTTTCCTTTCCTTTCCTCCGGTTAGCGACGAGAGGGCTTTCCTGTTCACCAGCGTCTTTTCTTGCCCTACCCTATCAACCCCTACTATTCCGCGCTCGCTGCTTTTCTCTTCGTACTTAGTTGTCTCTCTGGTTTTCCTTTGCTTTTTACTTTTTCCTCGGTTATTGCGAACAATAAATGTCCTTCCATTTGAAACTATCGATGATACTATGACGGAGCTACGTCAGAAGAATTTTGTTTCGAAAAATTAAATGACTTCAAGAAAATACAATTTTATAAGTTTGAAGTTCCGATGGTTTGAGATTACTGCTGCAAATATTGTCAGATTTTTGTCGATCGTTTAACTCTCGATGTTACTTAATGATTTGTAAGACTTTTTTCAATCTTATTCAATGCCTTATTTCGTATTCATATATTACGGCAAGTTTTCTAGCGGAAAGCTTCACTGGTATATCGATTAAAGAAAGAAGTTGGTGAAACCTGAAAAATGTAGTCGCAAAGTATGTTAATGGTCGAGACTGAAATAAAGCGGCCGCCAGGTCACTCGACTGGCGAAGTTCGAAGTTCAAGTTCGAACATCCCTCGCAAACTATGCCCCTCTCTCTTCTCTCTTCGCAATGAATTCGTTAACTTCGCGAGTCATTCGTGAATTACGAACTGTAGCTTTAGCAAGAACTTTTGTTTTCTCGTTCTGGATGTTGTTTTTCATAATGGGGGGTTGTTTTCTTAAATTTTTAAACATATCACTTTTTGCAGTACGCGTCAGAAGTGAAAAGCACATTTAAATGGGAAAAATGAAAAATGCTTCAAAGTTTAAAGCATATGTAATTTTCATTTTCCTGAATACTCGCGGTATTTTTTGCTACAACATTTTTTGGGGATAATATTTCACTCGCTTCAATGTACACTGCGATACTTGGTTATTTTTAAATAAAATGTCGACAGTACGCAAAAATACTATAACGAAATAGGAAAGCAAATAACGAAAGGGAGAAAAAAAGAGAGACAGGAGTTAGTCAGCTTTCCTAACGGCCGGAGGTAGACGACTGGTAAGATATAGTGAGATATAAGAAGATAAACACCGAGGACGAACCATATATCAGTATATATGCGTATTTGTTCGTAAATACAAAAGACCAACGCGTTGCGTACAAGGGTAAACATTGGGGGAAAGAGAAGAAATCGAGATAGAGAGAAAGAGAAAAAGAAGGAAAAAGAAGATAGCGTTAGACGGTAGCACATATCCAGACCTATATATCCATCGAGGGAAAAACGATGATGCCTTCTAGTCCAAGACATAAATCCATCGGTTTCTTCTCTATCTTTGCACTAGCTCGATATACCACCACCTCGAGGCGTCGGAAAAATTCTCCCGAAAAATCAACCACCACGTTCTCGATCTTTATCGTCATCCACCAATGACATATCACTCGCTGAAATTATATTAAGCAAGAACGGTAACGTTAGGTAAAGAACGTAACTATGTAAAGAACGTTTCCTTTTTTTAAAAATATAGGAGCTCGCAAAAGGGATGTAAAAAATGACAAGAAAACTTGAAGGGATCGTGGGATAAGAAAGGGATTCTGTCGGCGCTTCTCTGTCGATGCTCAGCATCGCGATATTAATTGACGCAAGAAATTAGGATCGTGATCCCTGGGAATGATTGATCGCGTAATGAGAAATCCCTAATAATGACTTCGTCGTTTTCGTGGGGGTGCCAAGGAGGGAGATGCAGGTGGGGGAAGGTATTAAGAAACGACATTAGATTATAATTTATATTAAAATCTGTGCAAGGAGATAAAGAGAGGAGACACCCAACGATCGTCGGACTCAACCCTTCGCCATTGGCGTACCATCTTTCTACTATCACCCTATATATACGTATGATATTCTCTGACTGATAATACACTTCTGTTCAATTTATATAAACACCAAGAACGTATACGTCGTTTTTTAACTATAAAATAACACTCTGGAAAGCGTTATATCTGCAATACCTAGAAGATGAGAGGTCAATTTTAATTAGACTCTACGCCAATGGAAAATAATCAAGGGGAAGACCAAGGGACGCTTTATAGCGGAAAGGAGACAGAGTGAAAGAGAGACGGAGAGTGAGAGAAGGAGCATTGCATGGGGCTAGGCACCATGGAGAAGCATTATAGTGATGCAAAGATGGGGTAAGGGACAGCAATGCTTAGACGTAATGGGGTAGAACTTCGAACTTACTTCGGTTAAAATATTAAACGTGCAACCAAGAATATACGAAACGTTATATCGTCTATGCATTGATTTTACGATCGACAGGATAATTTTAAAAATCGATATAAACGAAGACATTGAATATGTAAAGCGTATTACGGATTATGCGGTAACATCGACGGTGAATTCAGGCGATGTCTAATATTTGTAATTCTCCCGAGTATTCTTGCTCGCATGTTTCTGGTTCTTCGCCCATTACCGATAATAAAATGCATGATTTAGGTCCTCGTTTATCCCCGGGTCTCCTCGTATTGCGAGAAGCAACACGAGTAGCAACGGTACAGGAATACTGCGACCCTCTTTACTCACCGACGACGGTAGGAAAGGTAACCCGCGTTACATCGAAGCGACAGGACGACGCCATGAATTATAAAATGACGGTAAAAGCGAAAGTTTTCAGTGGTTTCGCGGATCCGGAGAGACCAACAGCGCGGCTCTCTTCGTATCAGAGAGAAAGAGACGACTCCTGCCCGCCAGCCAGCCAAACAGCCAACCAGCTAGTCTCCTCTTAATTTAATGAAATAGCGAAGGGTTACGCTCTTACGCTAGCAGGTGAAGCACCGAGCAAATGTTTAGGCAAAGTAGCCGGCCTCTACGTACGTTGGAATCGTGAATGTGCAACGTTTAGATGTTCAACTATATCCCATCCTACTCCAATGACGTACTCGTACCTCAGAGTCTCTTTTCTTCTCTCCTATTTCTATCTTTGCCCTTCCCTACTCGCTCTCTTCCTCCTCTGCTCTTCCCGTCGAGACGTAGGAGGATCCATTAAAATGGATGCGAGACGCTTTTTGGCAATGGTGATGGTGGTAGTTACTCGCATCCGCACTACCACCACCTCCCAGAACCACCACCCCCGCCATCCAAGCGAGCCGCCCAACGAGTTGCCTCCAAGCGGCGAACATGCAAATGCGGAACCGGTTACGCGAACGTTTTCACGTCCGGAATGACGCGGTAACGAGAGAAATCCGACGAGACGTCTCCTGGATAATTTCCTCTTTGGTACACGCGAGAATGCCTCGGCTGCTTCCGATCGCTCAGCGTATAGAGACGAGAACTATTGTGTCCCATATATGGATCTCGAAATGTTTTACAAAAGATAAAGTCTTAAGAAAAATTGTTACAAGATATAGAAATAATACCATCTCATAACATTCGCTGAGACAGATCGAGTTTCGACCAACGAAGGTCTAAACAGCCCACAACATCTGGCAGCATCCAAGCAGTTCTGTTTTGTAAGTGACAATGGAGAGGAGCGTTGTCCATGACGTCTAGCCTGGTCTACGATGGAAACGAATGTAGAAATCCTCGACGGCGACGACGACGGTAGCAATCTGGAGGTATTCCCCGGACGGTCACGTCGTAGAAGGGTGAGAAAGTACGATGACTATGCGCCGTGGGGAAGAAGAGAATAGTGAGAAAGAGAGAGAAATGGATAGAGGAAGCTCAGTCGTGATTACAGTACCGTGTATTCAAATGGTCAGTCCGACCCACACCAATCACAACGAGCACCCCCAAGCATCCCCGATACCCTTGTCTAATGCCAGAGGGACTAACGTCAGTGTACCTCGCGGCTTTCGGGTATGTGTATACACGCACGTCTAGTGGCAGCTTCCTCGCACGTCGAATCGAGAAATGGTAATATGCAACTTGGCCGACACGCTTCCCTCCGACGACTGGAAAATTCGAAGGACATCCCCAGAGATCGGCCCGACCGGACAACGTAGAAAGACCTAGCGGTCCTAGCCTTTCGTAATAACCGACCAGTAGGGCGACCATGACGACGAGAATCCTCGTGGATCAACCTGGATCCATTGTTCTCGTGTTAATCGAAAAGCTTGACCCTTTCTTCTTCTTCTTCCCGACCACTTACCACCTTTCAAAGTCTTCGTTCTCTTTGCTAAGGCTGTCGTAGAAGCTTTGGGTCTAGGCAAAATCGGTCTAGCAATTTCGCGAGCTTTATCCTTCGAGTACCGCAAGACGGGTTCGATGGTTTACGGTCGGCAAACATTATGCAAATCGGGCGATCGTCGAACGCGAAAGATAACCTCCTTGTTGGCAGGCATGATAACTGGCGAATGTCGGAGACGCTAAGGAAGGAGAGCGAGAAGGAGCTTGCTGTGGTAGGAGACGACGAGAGAACGCTCGTAGGACGACCCTAGTTAGTCTCGGCTCTATGAATCGTTAATGCTAATCAGGATCGCCAGGGCCACGTTCTGCGGACAAGGTGACGTCAGCCCTTCGTCAGAGATATTGCCGCGACGAAGGGACTTGATCAATTAACCCTTTCGCGATATTGATAAACCTCAGGAGAGCCCTACGTATGCCAACATCTTGCTGAAATTCTTAATCCGGTCTATCGGTACATTCCGTCATCCTTTTCTTTGGAACCTAATAATTAGAAAATTAATTCTACTAAAGATAATGAACGCATAAATTCTTCCTTTTCTTCCTGGATCCCGATATCCCATTGATATCGTTCCAGTATCGCACCGAGCAATCTCGAATTTGAGGGAGAGAAGGAACGGAGAGGAGATTAGTAGAAAATCATTCCCCTTTCTCGAGACTCAGCAGAATCTCGCGATACCGTAGTGCAAACATTCCGTAAAACGCGAGAGGGGAGTTAGAAAGGAAGAGAGAAAGAGAGAGAAGAGGACGAGAGAGTGGCCACTGTGATGAGCGTCCTTCCCCTCGGTTCCTGTCGGTCTCGTGTCCGGTTTTGCGACGTCGCCGCGGGCCGATCCGTAAGTGTGCCTTATCTACCAACGGGAATATAAATTTCCTCGAGAGTCCAGCAATACGTTACACACACATATAGTATACATACATACATACACGTATGTCGAGATCGGCCATCTTCCATTATCCATGGGCCGACTTGTTTGCTCCGTGCTCGAATACTCAAGATGAACACTCGTTCTCGAGTATCGATCGATTCCTTTTACGACTATAACGAGACACCTCTTAACTTTCCATCGATCAGCGATCGTTTGTTCCATGATCGAAGGAGGCTGCTATCACGGAAGATCGAAAATGACTCGAGAGATTTTCCTGGAGACGTCTTAATTACGGATACCGGGCTCGATCGAAGTTTCCAAGGTTCTCGGCAAGTTTCACCGACAAAGTTTCCGGACGCACACATACGCGAGGCTTAGGTTTAAGTTCAAATCCGTTGATTCGACCACAGTGAAGCTTGTTTCGATTCTCCCCTCGATATCCTCGTATCCCGTTTCTAACGCGTGTCACGATCATCATGCGGTATTATTATGGATGTTCGCTACTCGTTACCTAACCCGTCTTTTTTTCGTTCATCGATCCTTGTACTCGACGAAAGATCTATCACCGTATTCCAAAAGGAACAATTAGTTCGATAAAAAAGTGGATTCTCGTTAACGATCGAACGTAACGCATAAAAGCGGGTCGGTAACAGTCATGGGCACTCTTTGTCGAGCTCTCGACATATTACAAGGACAAAAACACACGGGGTACCATCGAGACCCGTCATTTTTGCCCACAGATAATATTTCGAGCAGGAGCAAACATCGTTGTACTGACCATCTCAACGAGAACCGTCGAATTTCGTCGGCGCGAGTTAACTAGGGAGCTAACGAATGCAATATGTTGAAGCCGAATGAAAGCGGAAAAGCGGCATAACGGAAACCGGGGAATGTTTCTAGTCCCGTTGAGTGGTTCGGGGCAGTCCTGGGCTATTGTGCACACGAAAACGCACCCCGAAATGAATCCGAACAGCCGGCAGCGATTTTTGTCGGTTATTCAGTTATTAGTTTCATTCAGAGTACCTACCCGTCCGTGCTCTCTGGCCCTTTAAATGCCCTCTCGTTCGAATCGTCGATGCCCCATTGTTTTTCTTCCAACCTCGGTGCAGCGAACGCGCTCGTTCGACTCTTTTCTCCCCAATATCGTTACTTTTAAAAATCTCGCTTTCCCTCACCCTACCACTTTTTTGTTCTTATAAACGCGCGAAGGGACAACGATTGTTACGATATTTCGATGGGTCGAAGCGAGAAGGAGGGAAGAAAAATTTCTTTTCAGAAATCCTCGAGTAGGTACGAGCGTAATTTGAACGACTATTAAAGTCTTTCAAAATTGCTAAATCTCGAGTAGCACGATTCCCGTTTGTATAACAATGATTATGAAAGGACACCCAACGAATTCTGTAAGAGTCGAACAAGAATCAGGAGGGGTTTGCCTTTCCGATAATAAGGGGATGATCGCACGATAAGGGTAGTGGCATTAATTGAGATTCCAGATAGAGAACGCGGTAACTTTTGTCCAGAGCCACCACCACGTTGGTACGGATAACGATCGCTGGAACAATGGCAATGGTGCTCGCATCTGGGCTGCATCGACGTTGCTTCGCCGTAAGAAGAAGTTAAAGGAGAGAAAGAGAGAGTAAAAGGGAGAGTACGAAGTTTGTTTCTTGATGAGTCGTGGTCAATGTGAAAATCGTGAATCCTGTTGTCGATAGGGAGAATCACACCGTATCTCGCCTTCCCTTTTTCTATTTCCCCTTTTATTCAGTTCCCTCTCGTACTCTCTTTTACCCACCGTTTCCGTGAATCGTCTCGAAAGAAAATTTTTACAAGAACCTTTACTCGTAACCTTTGCTACTTATAATCGTAACTCCCGGAAAAATATTCTACGAATTATACGAACACAAAGATAAGTAGTACAGCTTTATGATTATCTCTCGCATTAAGGTTCACCCCTTATCGGATTCCAGGGGTTGCGTTTAAGGAGAATTTCGCGATTCTGCACCGTGCTGCCCTCGGACGACACTCCAGCGAAACCAAAGACTCTGGTTCTCGACCAACGCGAATCAGTCATCCCCCAAGAGCAAGGGTAAGAAATTCTTTCACTCGTTTTCTCATTATTTTCTGAGACTACGCTTTTAAATTCTAAGATGCGTTCTATAATAACTTGTAAAATGTTACACCATCATAAATAAATCACCTATGCCATATTACCTGTGAATTAAAAAAATAGAATTTAAAAAACAAGTTGATTTATAAATACACGCAAGACATAGCAGCCGAGACAAGCGTTAATCGCGTTCAATCGGAGTACGCAATTATTCAACACGGATTTTAATTGGAAATTCCAGGAGGCCGAGGCGATGGCACGAGCGATTAATCGATCGATAAGGGTTAACTGTTGCGTGTGCTGATGCACGAGCCACGTTACTATCATTAACGACGAGAGAGAACTCGTATGGGAGAACCGGGAAATCGATATGGATTAGCGGAGCGCGCGTTATTAAATGTAATATTGAAAACGGTCTGATTGCACCAATTATCAGATTCGCGTGTGTGGTTATAACCGATTCGCGAAAGCGTTTACGCTCGACGCGTTATCTCTCCACTTTATCACTGCAATTACGAGTGAACGCGAGCCACGATCCCTACGTTTAAATGACGAGTAGAACGAGAAACGTTCGATAAATATTTCGAAAAGATATAAAGCAAATGTTCTAAGATTCGAAACTGTTGCTCTTGGTTGAGATTACGCGAATGGGGACTGATAAATTTCACTCTTCGGATATATTCGGCTAAAGGAAAGCTATTACAAGGCGATATCTATCGAGAAGATAGAGAGAGATAGAGAGATGCTGGGAAAGCCGCCTGGAGAGAAATAAAGAGCGATTGCCTCGGTAAATCAGGCTCGGGGCCACCCCCTTCGCGTTTGCGAGAATAAGAGGAACACCTTCTTCTACTACTGATTCGAGTCACCGTCCTGCATACCAGCCGTGAAACGAGGAACAAGGAAAACATACGTATCGTGGCATTAACGGACCTTTGTCGTCCCCGTTATTTTCTTCCTTTCTTTTTATTTCTTTTCGTAGCCGTGTCGTCGTCGTGCCTTGCAACCCATTCGAGTCTTTCTACACGAGTCGTATTACCTTTATGTAGCAATTCTTCCTAAAACTATTTCCTGAACAGCGATAAAGCATCGCGATGCATCATCGAGAGGCTGTAATAAATCCTTCGTGTAGGTACCTACATACGAGACAAGAATTCTTTCTCTTTACTTGGCTACTTCAGGACGAAGTAATTTTCTTTAAATCTTGCTGCATTTTCTTTTTTCTTTTTTGATATTTTCAATTTTTTGAATATTTTTAATAATGTCGTACGAAGATTTGTGTTTTGGTAAAGAAGTGCTTCGGATTAGTGTACAACTGGGTATGAGGGTGAAAGGGCACGCAGGCAAGTCACGATTCGGCTTTTTAGGAAGAGCTTTCCCAAACCGCAGGAGACTAGCTAGCGCGGTCTCACGTAATAATAAATCGGCCGAACGCCATCGATAACAGCCGCAAAGATACGCCGTTATCAGAGCGAACGGCCGTTTTATAGATAATTTATTGCTCGCGCAATTTGTAAGGGTCCGAAAAGCGAGGGTAGCGGAAGATACTAAAACGAGAGTGACCACGCTTCGTGGTATGGACTTCCTGTAGAAATTCGGTAGCAAAAATATCGTGAAAAATAAGAGAAAGAGTGAGGAGAGGGGTTGAAACGTATGAAACGATAAAACGGAGGCTTTTCAAACTCGTCTCGCGAGATCGGAAGCTAAAGAAAAGCAGGTCTTCGAGGAACGAGGAAGGCGCCTCAAAAAGTTCGAGACGGACATTACAGGCTGGATGGCTGGAAAACGGATAGATTGGCGAGTGGACTAAGTGAATGTGCGAGAGAACGCAAAAAGAGAGAGAAACTATAAAGTACAGATGTTTGTTCGTCTCGTCGTCGACGACAGCTCTGGGCCTGTTTTTTCTCTCCTTTGCTATCTCCCACGATCATCTTCTTCCATTCCCCGTTCCTCTCAATCCTTTCTTTTTACTCCAAAAATTTCACGATGAGTATATACACGGTAGAGATTTCGATCGATCGGATGCCGATGGTCTAACGGTGAACCATTTATTATCTCGAGCATAAAACGAACACCTGAGAACACGATTATCCCATGACAATAACGCTATTAAACAGAAAGTAAATAAAAGTATTAAGTATATCATTAATTTTTCGATAAAAATCTAGCCTGTAAGATACATAGTTATGTAAGTGATATCTATAACTCATAAAACGAGAACGAACGAAAAAGTATCGCTCGTCGGCTTACGGCAGAGCTAGTAGTTCGTTCCAACTTAATCTCCGATCGCGCACACTTTTCCATAGCTGGCCAGCGAAAAGGGGATTTTCGTGGACGAGGCTATATCCATTGCGAGCGTCGTTTCCGTGCGTCGAAATTTCCGCGGAATATTCGGCCCGTCGTCGAAACTTCGAAATTATAAACTCGTCAGGCATTTACGAGAAACGATTAAAGCCAGCTCGCGCGCGCTCCTCGGTGGATAGAGCGGATGACGGTAGTCGAGAGAGGGATACGAAAAGGAGCAAGAGAGAGAGAGAAAGGGAGAAGACATCGGTTTATGCGAGGACTAAGCCGACGATGGTCGTCGTACGCACGTTCACCAACCTTCTCCTTCTCCCTTATCTATATTTTCATCTAGACGTCTCTCTCTCTTACACTCACCTGCCAGACGATTTATCAAGCTGGCATAACGGCTTATTCATGCGCGTGGACACCCTGCCGTGGTATCATTTTCTCTCTCACTCTCTCCACTTTCTTTCTCTTTATCATCCCTGTGAGCTTTGAAAGTCGAAAATACGTGGCTTATATACCGAGATCACCCTAACGATCAGTTTCCCGTGGATCACAGGATTTTTTCTCCTGAATCTTTTATATATCTCGGAATTAAAATTGTTTCTTTTTTTTTTCTTATGATAAGCTGTGAAAATTATTAAGACTTGTTGCTTAGAATTTATGGATATTTCACGTTTATAATCCTAGAAATATTTAGCGAGACAAATATGGAAAGGTATTTGTAAACCATTGGAATTTATTGCTTCCAGCTTCCTGCTTACCGCCCACCGGAATCGATTTCGTGAGAAAGAGAGTTGCTCGTTCGGCAACGAAACGAGAGATATACCTTTTCCTTCGTCGTGCCAAACACGAAACACGACTCACCCCCACTCTCTCTCTCTCTCTCTCGTTTCTCCTCCCGTTCCCAGTCTCTACGTGCGACGGTATCCCGAAACTTTTCCGAATATCGGATTGACGTATCGCCTCGAAAATAGCACGACGAGTAAACAACCGATACGTATTCGCGTCACACCGAACGTCTCGGGGGACGTCCGGCCTTCCGGATGCATCCACGCGTTTCCACGATGACGGCTGGGAAAAAAGAGATAGAAAAACGAGTTGAACTAAACAAAATAACGTAGAATTACGTGAAAACGTGACTGGTAATCTTGGTAGGTCGTCGAAAATCAAGAAAAAGAGAGAGAAAAGATCACGAATGAAATTCGGCGATAAGCGTACGACGTCCTCGCGGATAAACTGGCTTTGAACTTTCTTCTTCTAACGACGATAAGTCCGACAGTAGAGCCTGCCGGCGTAAAAAGCGGAAAACTTTGGCCCCACTTTCTTTGGCCCCGTTCAACGAGTTTGCGTGGACGGTCAGGGTCCCTCTTTTTAGGTTTCTTCCCTCGTCAAAATTACGCGATTGCTATCAACGTTGTACAATGGGGTCTATCGCTAATAGTTGCAACGATGATCCGATTAATCGTGAAACTATCAATCGAAACATTTCGAATTGTCTCTTTACAAAAACTTTGTAGCTAAAAAGTTTTTCTTTGTCACGTAATAATAAACTTACCTAATAATTTAAAGTGGAACTACTACACTGACGTTTTCGCATGAAAATAGAAAAATTTTTGAAAACTCTGTCGAAAAGTATCTCGAAGAAAAATACGTTTAAGAAATTCTAAAACGATACTTAATCCGACGTTAAAAGAAAGAAAGTATAGCATCGCTGAAAGGATGGTTTTAGTGTCGCTTTAACGCCTATCTTCGTAGGAGGATGCTCGTAAAATCTCTAGAAAGGAGCCGTCTATAATGTCGCCGTTAGGAAAATTGGCAGTCAATTTGATCGAACGGCCGATTCGAAACTTTACGAGTCGTTTGAATATGACGAATTGCAGATTTAATAACCCCGCCGTTCTATCTTCCTGATCCTCCGCGGTCTCTCTCTCTTCTATGCCGCTCCTCACCCCTTCACCACTTTTCCAACATTGAATTCCTCTCCCGAAAGCAGATTTATTGGCTCCTCGGACGGCCACTGACCGAATATATATCCCATTGGCTACTAGACTATGCGATAAACCACGGACTCCGCGATGCCCAAAATACCGGAATAAAATATTTATTTCCCCCATAAATGCGAACTGCCAACGGCAGAAGGGTTCACGAGAACACCGAGGTACTTTCAGCTCGGTAAATGGCATCTACGACGAGTCGAGAAAAATGATATTTCTATATCATTTAAAAAATTACAGGAGGTCCGAAGGTTCTCTTATTATCCAGAATGAAGAAGACCGTGATATTATCGTCGTAAGTGGTGTGTCACGACGATCTCCTTTCATTTCGTATATTCGTAATCGACGTGCCGTCCAAGTTGCTCGTTTTCTCTCCCGTATATACGACGAACATCAGAAAAATTGCTCGGCAGCAGCGGGACCGTATTAAGAAGAGGGCGGGATCCCCGTACGAGAAGCTGACCGCATTAGTTCCGGTCCGTGTGTATACGTACGTATGTACGCGAGTGAAAGGGAGACGTAGAAACGAAGAGGCAGAGAGAGGGAGAATGGCAGTAAAGGGCCGACTAATCATAAAGGACGCGGGAACGAAGTGAATTAATCAATGGATTAAACGCGAACTACGTGGAACATGTAGGGGTGGTAGATGAGAGAGTGAGAGGGACAAGGAAGAAGAGGGTGGTGAGGCTCGAGGACGGTCAGACGGGGGTGGCGCAACTCTGACATCTCTCGTTTGTCACACAAATAACCGAGCATTTGGCGGGAACGTTCCAACGGTATCCGCACGATGGACAAACTCTGCGAAGGATGACGAATTCCTGTGAGACTGGTCTCTCTCTCTCTCTCATACTCGCTATTTCATTCGAGTATCGGACGATCTCGCCAATTTCGGGCTATTTCAAAATGAGCCACGAGCGCTTCGGAATCCCAAAACTTGCTAACTACCGATATCTAGTCGTTTCGTACTTTTTAAACCTTTTTTTCAACTAGAATTAGAAATTCTAGGCAATGGGAGCACGAGTAGACTTCGAAGGAACTCCGGCATGCGGTTAATTCGTGGCTTTGACGTTGAGAGAGAGAGAGAGAGAGAGGTGGGGAGAAGTAAAACGAA
This sequence comes from Ancistrocerus nigricornis, assembly GCA_916049575.1. Taxonomy (NCBI): domain Eukaryota; kingdom Metazoa; phylum Arthropoda; class Insecta; order Hymenoptera; family Vespidae; genus Ancistrocerus; species Ancistrocerus nigricornis. The sequence goes on from OU696667.1 coordinate 26,842,970, forward strand.
GGGATAGGCAGGAGAATCCAATATGAAGCTACACCGCAACGTATCAAACATCCGTCGGTCTTCGTCTTCTCTCTCTCCCTCCACCTGCTCTCTTATATACCCAAAGATCGTCAACATGCATGCTGTGGCTTACAAGACGCATCCGGCGTTTCTCGCGCGACGATACCGTCTTGGTTTCGCTGGAGACGTCGATTCGCCGTCTTTGACGACAAAGTTTTCCATCCGGCAAACATCGGTACGCGCGGAAATAGATCGAGTTCTGTGGTTACAGTGATCTACGACTGTTTGGGAACGGCATTTGAAGGTAGAAAAAAGGAACTTGTAGGGCAATCATACCGTCTATGCTTTTATAACAACGAAGGTTGACTCTATTTCGTAAAGAACAATTTTCCAATCATTTAAAAATACTAAATACCAAAGAATTGTGCCAGAAAATCTTCAAATCATCACGAGTATCTCTACCACACATTACATATAGAAAGCCCTAACCTCACCCATTCACCAGAATAGGACACAGAATCGGATGCACGTTCGAGAGCCATGGAAAGGAGCAAGTTTCGACAAAGACGACGACGACGAGGACTAAGAGAAGGAGGAGGAGTAAGAGGAGAAAGTACGAACACGGAGGTCGTCCAAGGAGACAAGGATCCGCCTAATGGTGGTAATGGCTAATAAGCTTCGAATCTATCCGTACTAATGACCGATGCCCTCCGCTAGTCAGATACCACTTGTACCTAATACGCTTAGTACTCGCGGCAACTTGGCACTCAAGCCAAGTTCACCGCGGTGACTCCTCTCCCGACTCGATTCGACTTGCAAAGGTGAGTCCGTGAGACTTGGAGTGGCAAGGACACGCGTCACATTAGCTATCCTAGCGCTAACACCACCAAAAGTCCCGGATTGGACCTAAACGCTACGGTGAACGACCTGTGCTATCTTAGGACTAAGAAGAGTGAAACACAGAGAGAGGGAAGTCGATAATGACGTCATCTGGTTCGCGTCGCGAAACTTTCCAAGAGTTTTAATACCCCCAGTGGTGCACGGCCCTGAGAAAGCTTTTCTCTACTGTCTACGGTCGATGAAATAAAGACTCACCCTTCGCTTATTCCACCCGATTCCTTTGTCCCTTTTCACTCTCGCGCGCCCATCGAACGAAAGGACTAAGAGACCCGTAAATATTCGGACGTGTCCTGCTATGAGAATCGTTAAAGCTCTTGTCGATGCTAGCTGAAAAGGGATGCTTTTTTACATAGTACCGTGTAATCCACATTGAACTCGTGGTCCGAGTGCTAACTACAAAACGCTCTTCTCGACTTCACCATCGTAGTTCGTGTATTACGCGTAAACCCGGCACGACACACGGGCCAAAATGAAGTAGAATACGAAAGTTTCATACTTCCATCATGTTTCATCGCATGTACCCCCTTTTATGCACGTAGATCAAATACTCGTTGTCCTGGCGTAGGTAAATGACATACACCGAGTGAGTAGAAAGGAGAAATGACTAAATTGCCGAGTTTCGTCAAAGATATTTAAAGACGAGCGTAAACAGTTTTCCGAAGCTCTTTCCTTAAAAACTTCTGCTTGCAACGAGTGGAAGTAGTAGCGAGAGGAAGGAGGAGGATGAGAGGAACTGCTTAGAGGAGTTTTTAAGGACCGAGAAGGTGGAGGTGACGAGCTGTCAAACGGCGTACCGAGGGAAATTATTGAGCTAATTGCCGATAAGTTGGGACGTCCGACGAAATACTCGACTCGAAGGTGGAATGGCGCCAGGGTAAAGCCGAGGAGTAGGGGGTAGACGCGACGGTGTACGCCGCAGCAATCACCGAGAAGGAGAGTTTTTCCTCTTTTCCACGACGTGGCGCGAGAGACCACCCCTCTCCTCCTCCTTCCTTCATCTCGCTCGCTCGCTCGACTCGACTCTCCAGACAGAAATATGCGAAGCCGCGCGGCACCGTCGGCCGAAAAGCTCGGACGCTTAATTGGACAAAGCCCCAACCTTCCTTGACGAGGGCCGGGCACTCAGCCTCGGTCGCAATATGCCGAAAAAAAAAAAAAGAAAAATATGAATCACTTCTCGCAGAAGCTCGCAGTATGCAACGAGGAGGGGGCGGGAAAGGAAGAGGCGATGGAAAGGGAGTAGAAGAGTATAGCGAGCGTGAACGGGCTCTCTCAGCGAGGGGAAAAAAGAATTAGCAGCGCGGTCAAAGAGCAAAATCCTGAGAGTACAAGTGGAAAGCTTCGTTGGAGAAGCGGCACCGACTTTCTCTCTCGTCTTTCTGCAATTGGAACGAGAGAAGCGGCTCACTGGCTGACGCTACGAGACAAAGAGTGTAACACGGCAGGAAAAAAAAATAATTCAACGAATATCGCGAGATAGAAAAAGTAATGCGAAAACGGCGGGAAAATGTTTCGTTAAGGGAAACCCGCGAGGAAAAGCGAGCGAGAAAACTCAGTTGACCGTCTCTCCGCTCTTTCATCGACTATACCCAACCCACTTTCTACCCCATTCTCCCGCTTCTTAACTTCTCTTCTCAAGTTAGCTCACCATTAAGATCTTCTATTTGCACTGTCGACTGCCACGTCGTTTGATATTAATGTTTTTCTTACGATGTATTTCGTGCGCCAGTAATTACCGGTGCAAACAGAAGGCACGAAAGAAGAAGAGCGAGAAGGGTGGTGGGTCGAAGGATGGGACGAGTAAGTGGCCGTACTCTTCAAATTATCGAAGAAGCGCGATGAAACCACCCGTTCATTAATAATGTACTCGATATTAACTGAAAATAAAATAAAGTACGTGATATAAACTTGGTGTGAAAAAAAATTGTTTTTTTTTATACGTTACAACGGTAGGACGATCATTCTCGAGGTGGTTTTATCTTCGAACATACAGGAAGTGGACGATGAGTAGACGAGAAGAAATCTCCGAAGCAACCGGCGCGTCTCGCAATGCTCGCTCATTTGTCTCGTAGCGGCTAATGAAATTATAGCCACCAGCCTGGCACGGTCATCCTTCCCCGTGCCATCTCTTTCTTTTCCCTCGCTTGGTTTCGTTCCGGATACGAGAAAGAAAGGGGGAAGGAAAAGGGCAACGGAGAAAGCGTGACAGTGAAAAAAAGGAGAAGATACTCTCGGATGTTGCCGAAAGAGCCCAACAGAAAATTGCAGGAAAAACTTATTTCACGGATCTCTCTTTGAGTACTTCTCACAGATGACGGGAATCAACGAACGATATTGCGATGCTCACCGGCCGGTACCTTTTGTTGGAACGCAGGACATTAGGTAGAGAGCGAAATAGTGCGTGGCACGGATTGCGAGAGGGAAAAGCTGCTGTTTTGTTCCCTAGAGAATGAAAAAAGAAAATCTCTTGCGTCTCTCGAGAAAACAAAACGTTAAAACGTTATTCGCGATAATTAAAGAGAAATTTTAAAAGGAGCGTGAAAATTCGTTCCAGGACTCCTTCCCTGCCACGACCCTACGAATAACGCGCTTGAAAAGTTCTTTATGAGGGCACAACGACGACTTTTTTTATCGAGATATGTTAATTTACCAAGAAGATCTACTATCCAAAACCCTCCGGCAATATACTATAAGGGACGATTACTCGTAAGGTTAACGTGTCGTTCGTAGGCAAAGCGTATCCCGGAATCCAGTTATCAGCTAATGAAAAGAACACCGGCGTCTCAATCCGCTCCACTCACGGAGGTTCCTAACTACCTGGAGGATCGTCGAGGGTGGAGACCGAAGCTTCAGAAGTTACCTCGGGAGAAGGGCTTATCTTACCCAGGATTTTTTAAGATTAGCCTCTTGTGTCGTATTAAGCAAGGACCATTTAAGGCAACCCCCGGCTCGTACGAATTGGTGGGGGAGCGAGTAGCGAGTAGTAGCGCTTTCTCTACCTTTCCTGCCCTCGATCGCTTGCCACCACCACCACCTCATGGGAGGCACGGTGGTGCACGTAAATAGCTACTTGTCGGATCGTTTCGGAAGCCTGCATGCGCCGCTTTTAGTTCGCTTAAATTGAACCCTCCTCGCGGCATAATGTTCTGCTAAGAAATTGACGATAAATTCGATACGCTAAATTGCACGCCTTAAACTCCGATAAACGACGCGATAGGAGTCGATCGAATTTCGTGATAAAGTATTTCAGTTTGAAATCTTTAAAAGAAGATACGAGAGGGTTGACGATGTTTCGTCCTAAAAATTGCGTCCTTCTATATCGTTGACTTCCTACCATTGCTGCTCGCTCGTTCGTGGCAAATGGTCTTTCCCGCAATTTCCCCAGGACTGCTTGTTACGCAAGTTTTCCGGCTCAATTGACTGCTCCTTTCCTCGGCCAGATTATTTTTATAATTTTTCTTGGCGCTCGCCCTTTTTCGGTGGTAAGCAACCCCTTGAAAAGAAACCCGCCCAAAGACCCCTTCAACCAAGTTAGATCTCCGCACCTGCTTGCCGTTAATTTTTATTAGGCGAGCGAATGACGCGGAAGCGGCACCTCCGCCTCGATTAACGAAGCTCCCTGTAAGGACCTTCTCCTTCCGTATAAAGCGGTTTTAATTACAACGGCCAACGCGAACATTTTTCTCGCCCGTGCGAGAGGCAATTTTGAACGAAGGCGGCCCCCACCATCCGTACGGAATTACAAAGAATTTCCAGATTCGTTAAGCATTTAATATAAATTAAATCAAAGTCGTTCTTTCGATTCCACGTATACGGGGGGTATACCTACTCGTTTTATTCCTGCTTGAATCGTGGCCGATCGAAGGCGGCTCGACGTCGAACGTATACCTATACCAAAAGCAAGCCAACGTGGAGAACAATAAAGTAAACAGACGAGCTTTTCAGACCGTGCGCGAGAAGTGTGCTCGCTCGGCGAACGAAAAACTCGGGTAGAGCTTTAAAACGTTGCTGCGGCCACTCTTCGCGGGTAGGATGAGAGAAAGAGAGAGGAGGAGGAAAAAGAGGCAGAAAGGAAGGGCAAAAAGAGGGAAATAGAGAGAAAGAGAGAACCGTTGAGAGTTCCTACGCTTCCACGAACCATTGTACGTGCTCCTTCTGCATCGAAAGAATTTTAATATTTGCCAATTTAGCCTGGCGTCCGAGAGAGGTAAAGAGGCAGGTTTCCCTGGCTCGCGATAACCACATCAAGGCGTTTCCGACGGTTCAACTTTTGCCTTTACATTAGTCAGCCCTACGCTCGGCGTGCCCTCTCGGTTTAGTCGTGTCTAACGAAGAAAGAATGAAAAGGTAGGTAGGTACGTTGCGTGAAATAACGCTAAAATCGCAACGTAGAATCCAAGAGTATGTATGTGTAAAGGATAATCGGAAATGGTAGGGTATCGTCCTAATAACGTTCAACTTGAATTCCCGCAATAAACATCGGCAGAGTCACGAAACAACCGACCAACAGTTGGGCGCTGGACAAAACGGTTCTCCGGTCTCTTCGAAAACCAAGGTCCTTCTTCTTTGGTCAGAGAGCGAGCGAGTGTCCTGTAAGTAAAGAGCCAGAGCACGAGGGAGAAGGAGGAAAGTGGAGATGCGAGCGCAGTCGCGGCGAACTTTGATATTTCGTAATTCCATTGCTCGCAATTAGGGCCGGTAATTACCATAACCATTAGCGGGCCAGCGGGACGCGGGTCCGGGAAACTACCCGGAACACTCGAGATACCCGGAGTGTGTCCGAGACATAAATACTGGTGGTCAGCCCGCCGTAGGAGCGGGACACACTGTCCTACGCCACGAACGTGCGAACTCCCCCGACGAAGCCGGACACACAATCAGGAACTTCCCTGAGGAATGCGAGCTGCCGCGAGTTTCTTAGGGTGGTCGAATTAAACTCGTTTCGCCCATGCCAACGTCGCCGGAAGTGGCGTTCCAAGCCGACGAGGAAGGACCGCAACCTGAAAGACGTCCGAGGTTGGAGAATGGAAACCGATGCGACGTGACCCGATTCAACCGGTAATGAAATAAACTATACCTATAAAAACATTCATGAAGAAACAGGTAGGTACATCCATCCATCCTTCATGAAAAGTGTTCCAAATTGGTAAAACGAACGAGAGAGCGAGTGGATTCGATTAATCCGGTATATCGAGTCCGAAGCGAGAGCCGTATCGAATAGGCACCTCAAATATCCAATTTTCTGAATGGAAAAGCACATTAACCGAATGTTCAATTGCTACTCGGGATCAGGAGTGGCCACTGACCGAGCAACTTTGCTGCTACCAGCATCGTAACTGCATTTCCCCTGCAGCAGCCCAACAACTTTAACCCCACCTCCTCTGCTTGTACTTTGTGGTACCTATACGCGTTTTCTCCCTTCCCTTTACCGCTTCTTCCTCTCGCTTTCCTCCCTCTCTATCTCTCTCGTTCCATTCCACCCTCTTACCCTTCGGATCCCGTTCCCACTTTTCTCCTTTCTCTTTCTCACTCGACTTCTCTGCAGCGGTATCAATTAATCTGCCCTCTGACCCTGCTCACCATGGATGCGTTCAACACACTCACGCCGCCTATTTCCGGCCGCAACTTCGTTTCGTAGTCTACGAACCGAGGTACTAAACCTCCCCTTTTTTCTCCCTCTACCTTGCCCTCTACGTCTTTTAGATTTTTATTTCGCGATGAAAGAAATGCTCAAGGGGAATGCTTCGTCCCGAACGAATATAAAATGTTGAGCTAGAATCATTTAGAGAACTGAAAAATAGATGATCTAATAATAAATAAGACGTTGTCCATCGAAGAACTAATCTCGACGTCCGACGACGCACAATTTCCCACGTCCCATTTCGTGAGAGATTCGTAAGTCTCTCGAGACGTGAGAGGAAATGTCTCGAAGTCGATAGTGATTAAAACTTTGGCTTAAACTACGGGCTCCAGAACTCGGTTGGCTATTCGAGCATCAATTTGGTATTCCGGTTATGCGATAGGCGTGCGAGCTGGACGCATCGTGCCTATCAACTGCACGTGAAATGAGAATCAATGGTGTTCCGTTTCGAAGAATAATACGAATCTTACCTTCGTGATCTACAGGCAATAAAAGAAATAAAAAATAATCACGTGTTCGTGTTATCTCAAACAGAAATAGGTGATCTCACGATGCGGGCCTAAACGTCGACTAAGCATTTTGTTATCCTCCATCGATCGACTCGACCAAAGACGATGTCTAGAAGAGAAAAAGAAAGTAGATATAGGGATAGAAGGAGGCGCCAGGAAGGCCGACTCGTCGATTTATAACGCACTAAAATCGGCGATGCGTGTGATCCGTGTGCGTCACGCGAGCCTTTCGCATGCATCGACTGTGGGCTCGCTTATATCCCTCGTTCTTGTTCTCATATATGGGCCAGAATTGTCGACGATCGATTCGCGCTGATTAAAGTTGATACGGATTAAACCCCACTTTCGATCGACGTTCAAAGGGACGTTACGCTTTTTTCTTCTAACGAAAAAAAAAAAATCTGTTTAAAGTGGATCAACTAAATAAATAAAAAAAGAGGTAAATGGTAACGAAACGTCCAGCTGAACGTTTGACGTCGCTTAAACTTCTCGTCGTCGGTACGAGGCGATACAGGTAGGTCAAGCCTTTGAAGGGTAAGCGAACCCTCGACATGTCGCATAAATATTTTTCACCGCATTTTTCTACCCTCTCGAAAACGAGGAGGGAAATGTTTATCGTATATTACGAAAAGGAGAAGGCGGGGAAGGCGCGTACGCGATGGAAACATTTGTTAGGATAAATTCCAGCTGTCTGGGAGAGAGAGAGAGAGGGAAAGAGAACGTAGCGGCGAAAACGCCGAGAAGTTTTGAACGTAACGAATTACTCGAATATTTAATGTATATACGTGATTTCGGATTTCGTCAGTGTGGAAAATAGTTGAGAACGAGGGGACCACTCTCGAGCTCGCTCGTATCAATTACCTAACTGCGTTTCCGGAAGGGAATAAAAATAGAGAAAAAAAAAAAAGAGAGAGAAGGAAGGAGAGGGACTAAAACCAAGCGAGACGATTCTCGTTCGTGTCGTCCCATTTGTCTGTCGGCAACTTTTTAATTAATAACATTATAGAGACGTCGGTTATCGCGAAATTCACTCCCACTGAGGTGTCCCGCTATTTTTTCCCCTCATACTCTCCCCGGCACCGTTTCAAACGGTTGAAAACTTTCACGAACCGATTGACTATTATCGCGAACTTCGATCCTGGGATAAACGAAAGAGCAAATAGAATCTCTATGAAGGTAACAATAGTCATGCGTTTAGTTAACACGTGAAACCAATTTTTAAACAAACACAGAAGAGAATCCACGAATACGCGATCGATGGATCGCGACGAACGTAGCACCGCGGTTTCCGCACTTTGCGTTCAGGCCATTCTTATTCCTCTGAAATAACCTTAAATTCTGTTTGGCAGTCCTTTTTACACAAAGGACCGATATGTAGATCGAGTGCGCGGGGTCCGTTCCGTATGAAAGGCTAATATCGTACCGCTACGTGTTCCGCGTGCAAGATGTTACGAAGAAGTCTAAGAAAAGGCTGTAAAAGAAAGAAAAATATAGAGAGAGAGAGAAAGAGAGAGAAGAATGGAGACTATGAACGAGGCGTAAGGAAGAGACGACGAGGAGGAGGGTGGGAATTCCAAGAAACTCGCTAGCGATAAAACCATTGCTTTGCCGATCATAGAATACCATCGACTGGATGCAAATTCTCTCCCCTTGTATACGAATATGTATTTGTATATCTATATATATGTATATATATTTCAGTATAATATATATGGAGGGGGTTAACAACCGCGGGGCAAACCGACGACTCCCATTCTCGAGCTATGCAGATCCGACTTCTAAACGCAGAGATTATTAAAAAGGTAGGACGACTCCCCTTGGTGAGAATCTCGTTCGAGTAATTATCGAAAGTGTCGAAGCAAGGCTCGTCACCGAGACAGTGTTCTCCCGCAGAGAGTTACGCAGACATCTCCGGGCAACCTATTCCAAATTGAATATGTCTCGAAACGTACCGGCCACACCTACGGCAAGGAGAATGAGGGAAGAGAAAAGAACGAGGGTAATGTTCGTATAGTGGGTCGGTACCAAAGTATAAGCAACATTTCAAACAAAGACATGTATTACATTTAAAATATTTATATCTAAGTGTCTTTTATTGTTACTTACGAGAATGTAACCATCAGTTGTAAGAAGTGTAAATAAAAGTCTCAAATAAAAAATGAAAAAATAAATTGTGTTTTTATTCCGAAAGGAATTATACCTCACCACAATTAGATATAGGTTTATGCAATATTACTGTGATAGTTAACTTGCTGAATGACCAAACTGGATGACTGAAATCCAAACGTTCGTATCAAAAAATGTAAAAAGATTCAGAAATACTTTTTCATCATAGTAGTCATCGATCTAAATAACAATAAAATGAAGATAACGACTCTCTCAAAGAAATCTCGTTTCCACGCATTCTCGTAGCTCTTCTCGATTCTCTACGACGACGTTAACCGTCGCCTTCAACCACCGTCGTGGACGTCGTTCCGTTTTCTCGTCGTGGCGGGTGGCGTACGAAGCCGTACTGCTTTTCGGATGAAATAGGCGGTGGTAGTAATGTCTGGAACGGACAGATCCCATTCCGGATCGCAGATCTGCCACCCGCAATTCGCCCAGCCCACCCCGCGTTTCTGACCGCGACTCCAGTGCAAAAGTTTGCCTCGCTCTCGCTTCGCTCGCCGCACCTTGCAGGTGAAACGGAGGACCTTAGCTCGATGTGAGAATTCCACCGTGCATCGCCGGCACTCGGAGCTTGTCCGAGCAACCATTGCATCGAACAGACGACGTGAAACGGACTGTTTAGAGCGAAATCCTCTATAAAATCTTTTCCTATTTCTTGCTTCTGATAGGAATTGCAGTATCGATAATTATAATTCCATCATCGTCTTAAAATTAAGATTGAGAGTGAATTGTTAGATTACATTTAAGAAAATAAATCCAAGATTTTTCGTGATCTCTCCACTCGAGAATCAAACTCGCAAATGTTTTCTCGAAGGGAGACCCTCTATAAAATCTTTACCTATTTCTTGCTTCTGATAAGAATTGCAGTATCGATAATTATAATTCCATCATCGTCTTAAAATTAAGATTGAGAGTGAATTGTTAGATTACATTTAAGAAAATAAATCAAAGATTTTTCGTGATCTCTCCACTCGAGAATCAAACTCGCAAATGTTTTCTCGAAGAGAGATCCTCTATAAAATTTTTTCCTATTTCTTGCTTCTGATAGGAATTGCAGTATCGATAATTATAATTCCATCATCGTCTTAAAATTAAGATTGAGAGTGAATTGTTAGATTACATTTAAGAAAATAAATCCAAGATTTTTCGTGATCTCTCCACTCGAGAATCAAACTCGCAAATGTTTTCTCGAAGGGAGAAAATCGTTTGGTTCCCAACGCATCGTCAAGCATTGTTGTGCGTAACTTTAGCTGTCAACAGTTTTATGATCGACGCCCTCTTCGTATCCGTACTTTCATCCCTTCCTCGTACTATGAAAAAGACGTCCCACACGTTCCTCTCCCTCCCCATTCACGCGTTTTCTCTACCCTTCGTTTCGTCTCTTTCCTTCGAAAAGCATCGTTCACCTATCATTCGTCTCTTCGAAGTGCATTTCATTTTCGTGAATAGCATGGGGACGATCGTGTGGCTGTGTATTCGCGACTCCTACCAAAATTTATGAACGACGAACGAAGGAATACCGCGAGCCACGGATTTATATACGCCCACGTATATCCCTCGACACTGTGAAAGTACGTGCGATCGGTTTTACACGCGACTTTTACGACCCGAACGTGGCCACCGTGGCAAGACGGAGTCGCCCGACGTAAACACTTCTTTTCTCGAACGGCGACGCGATTTTACTCGGTATAAATCCATCCTCGGCTACGATTTCGGCAACTATGAAATCGTTCGTGTCTGCCGACAAAGTGTCGAAGCGTTCCAAGGGATATCGCACAATTCGACAAATTTTCTATACGTATTCAGCCATGATAAATCGACGGGCTATCAAGCGGAGAGTTTCAATTTGCAGTAACATATACAATGACATGGGAAAGAGAAAGATGGAGGGACAGAGAAGTTGCCAGTAGTACCGACAAGTTTAGATTTCCCTGACCGGCCAGGTGGTATACCAGATATATGTATAAAGACCGGAACGTTGCTCTGGCCCATCCCAAGGGAATATTCTAATCTTGCGAACATTTCTACAAATTACATCGCGTAAAGCTTCGTTACGAAAATGCAGAACGTGACAGTTCCTACCTAAATCGAATAAAATTATCGAAATGGGATGAACGTTATTGATTTTTATCATTTTCCAAAAGATCGAATTATATCGTCGGTCATAAAAATGTATATTGCGATCTCTAAGACACATCGAGCCGATATACGGCGTGAAAGAAAAAGAAACTCACGCTTCTGTTTGCGGATAATATTGACTAACGTCCAAAAGCCCTCGCCCTCCGACAAATTTCATATTTCCTTGTCACGAGAGCTCCCGTTTCCTAACGAGTTCGAGTTACAGAATCCACATAGAACACTTGTACGTTTCCTGCCTGACGTTGCTCCTATTTACTCGAATAATCTTCCTTGTATTTATACTTTCGCGAACTTTATACGGATGGATAACATTATCCTTGAATTATCGCGTACTCCATCAGAAGGCTACGAAAAATAAAAGAAACTTCTCGTTTTTCTCTTAAAGAAAAAGAGAAATAAGATGACTTTCCACTCGTAGCGTGATAAAAATCGTCCGTCCGTCGTGATGATATTGGTTGCTATTCAACCGCCAGGGAGCACCTTCTAGCGCGGTTTGTTCTTCTTGTTGTTGTTGTTCGACAAACTGCTGCAAAATTACTAGCCGGCCGCCTCCGCACAGCTCGGGCAACGTTAACGATATTTGTACCTGGACCCGACTCGAACTTCTCTGTCGTCCTTTCACTCCCTTTCCCCCTCCACCACTCCCCCTCTCTCATTCCCCTTGCCAACGGCGGGCAAAGGACTTACCACGGCTAATGGTCAAGTCTCTACGAGCTGGCCACCGCAAAGTGATCGCCTTCTCCACTTGCCGACTTGGAAAGCGAAACATCCTGCTGGGTTAGACTCTAAACTTTCTTTCTTACTGCCATACGAGGTATACCGTAATCATTGCTGATGAAAACACGTGATAAAATGTGAAATGTTTCTGGGGCTATGATATAAAATCTAAACTAGGGTAAGAAATATCACGAAAGACTGCATAACTTAGAGGAGAAGCTGAAATTTAGTCTCGTGTCGTGAAGAAGAAAATGAAAAGAAGAGAGAGACGTCTCGTTCGATCGTCGAATTAGAAGAAAATCTTTCTCTGCGTAATGGCCGATTAACGATCTACGATGAGATTGCGATTGTGCCGCTTCGACGATCTACACGACGAGGCAAGCTCGAAAGAAGGGATTAAAAAATGTCCGATATAAAAGCAGAAATAGCGGCTCTGTCTACAAGAACGCGCTACGTAAAAGGGGCCGATGTGGCGAGGAGGGTAAGAGAGAGAAACAGAGAGAGAGAGGAGGGAGGAAATCCAAGTAATTAACAACTTTTTGAAGCCGAGGGATAATCTCTGGACGGATTCCCTTCGTTTGGCTGAAAGAGTTTTCCCCGGCGCTAAGCCGTGACCATTTGGCCAACGTCGTCGTAGTCGTCGTCCTCTTTCTCATCGTCGTCGTAGTCGTCGTCGTGCTTTTCTCGAGCATCGCGCGTCTCCACGTCCTTCCTCAGTATTTATAATTAAACTTTTTTCCTGCCAGTGCTGCTCGCTCTTCAGCTTCCGTCTATTTCTCGTCACGCCGTCGGTCCTTAGTGATTCTAATTGTCGGAGCCACCGTGCTTCGCCGGAAAATTTATTCCCCGAGATACGCACGTTTAATCGTAAAGTGGGACCAGTGATAAAAAGAGAAAGAGAAAAAGAGACGAAATTCTCTCTTCTCCCCCCTTTCAAAAAATAATCGAGCGTAATCGAGTAGCTCTCATCTCGCGAAAGGATTATCCGAATTATCTTATCATATATAATTACAAAGTCAGGCGCGATGCCTCGTTTAATTAATGATCGATAGATCGTTGGAAAGTTAAGTCTTTAACCTAAAAAATAGCACGAGTGGAATTAGTTTGAGCAGCTTGTTAGGAAATTATTTTCAAACATCTTTATTCGGGACACTAGGTAGTTTGATTCTTTGACTATTAATTGAGCTATCGATCACTTGCAATATCTACCTACTTCATTGATTGGTACAAGTCTTCCAAAAATCATGGCTACATGATTTAATTTCAGGAGTCCACGTGAGTGACTACCACAGACACAGCCAAAAACCAAAGAAGAATTGGTGCTGACCACAGAACGTAATTCTCCGCTGATCTTAAAATAATTTAGCTACTTAGCGAGTAACAGTCTGGTAAATCGAAGAAAAGATGTAACCGTGAAAAACTAAACCAAGTAAGACGAAAGTAGAGGGGATAGTTCGTAGAAGGTGATAAATGTGAGGCAGCCAGCGTAGTAAGCTTTTAACCACTATCAACTGTTTCCAGAAGAAACTTTTAATATTCCCACCCCCTCGGACATACACACACGTTAACATCGTTGTGGCTTCTTAGCCATTCACCTTCTTGCCCCTCTATCGATAGAAGTTTCCTCAGCGATGATCGCTGTGATTTATGCGAAAATTGTACCTACTATCTCTCTAAAAGTCCACTGGAGTAAGAAAAAAAAAAAATTGTTCGAGTTTCCTCGGACTTTATTCCGACTGAATAGCATCTGTCACTCTAATTTCACTTCGTCTACTCCAGTCCGCAACATTTATTTGTTTCTCAGAGATTGTATCAGTAGCGGCAATCGCGAAGGAAGAATCGTACGCGACCCAGAGACTACGTATGTTGTATACGTACAACAACGTGGGTAGAAAGGAGAAGCCGAAACGTAGATATGATTCAAGCAGCACGACGAATGGCTCACCCATTGTCGGCTCGCTGTTAATTAGATATCTAGACTCTCGTCTCTCAAATTCACCTTACACGGAGCGCGCATCGCGCCGGTCCATTGTCAACGCGCTACCTCTTTTGCCGTTCTGCCTCCTTCGTCCCCCGTCTCGTACTCCCACCCTTCGCCATTTCTAGCTTCCACCCCGTTGAAGCAACGCAACCGACTGCTCCGACTATGAATGGACTCGGCATATTCGCGAGACCGAAGGGGCCAATATTACAAGGCGCGAGAACGTGACGTAAATCCATGAGAGCCGCGGATGCGAGCTTTTATCCATCTTCCTTCCTTCCTTCCTTATTCCTCTTAAGCTTCAAGATATCTTACGAATTCTCAACGAAATAGAGTTAGTTCTTCAAGATGAAATTCGTGCTGATAGATAAAGAATAATAATTATTTCTCGTGAATGATGACCGACCTCATGTTTTACATACCACAATATCGTCGTAATAATTGTATTTAAAAAAGGAATCCCAGAAGGCACGAAGAATCAGAACCCCCCCGCTACAGATACGAATCCGTCGTTGGCGGACATTAATTGGCAGCCGAGATCTTTGTCCCAGGGCGCGTTTTCGGCCATTGTCGTCCTGAGCCAGCACCCAGAGTCGTCCTGTCACGGTTCGGTGGCCGCATTCACGGGATTAGCCAGGATCCGCGTGAACGCAGCCACGGCACGTAATTGCGGTACGAATTTCTATGGGTTACACCGCGTGGAGAGTACGGTACAAGCACGCTCTCGCTCTCTTCCTCCACCTTCTCCTTCCGTTTTCCACCGTTAACGTTACCTCCATTCTCGATTGCTCGTTGCACTCCCACGAAATGAATGCCCTGCGGTTTTCGGTTAAGTCCTTTTCACTAAAACCGCGACCCGAGTTGCTGTTTGTTAAGTCCACGTTTCCCGTCCTGAAACTTTCCCGAAACTTTTTCCAACATCGTTTTTTACCCGTTACGCTTTTCCGAACGAGAGCTCGAGTCAATCGAATTCCACGACTGGGAAGTTTACTTCTTTTTTTTTTAGAGAGAGTCGTTAAATTATGGAGGAAAGACGATAACGACGATAATGTCGATTTCGTTGGTAGTAAAGGACTCGTTCGCGCACTAACGCATTTTCCCGCGATTTAATTCTAAACGTCCAAGCAAGATGGTAGGTAGCTGTGTATATATATATGTATATACAAAGAAAGGTACGATCGCGGGTTCGGCCTCTAGGAACGGAGAGAAATGGAAAAGGATCGTAATCCGGCACCCTTCGACGACCCGGTCCAAACAGTGAAATGAATTATATTATTTGCCACTCGGGGTAGAATAATTAAAAGACGGCATGGCGCCTTCCTTGCATGGCACTCCACTCTCTTCTCTCTCCGGCGATCCGTCGAGAAAGAGAAGGGTGAAAAGATTGACAGTGAATTATTTAACTCCCACAATTAAGGGGATCTAAGGATCCATTCTCTTACTCCTTTTTCTCTAGCACCTCATCGTTTCGAGCGTTCTCTTTTGGAAATTTCTTGAAAGAGAGAGAATTTCCTTAAACCTTCCTCCTTTATCTCACCCTTTATCGCCACGAGATTTCATTTTACCGAGCTTTCCTTCAACGATTATTACCCAAGACGATATCGGTTTTTTTCCAAATTCGATGCTAGCCTAATATCTACTTTCGCTAGGACATCTGCCTTTTCCCAAATACCATTTACCGTTCAGTCATCCTCGATTACATCGGTCCCAACTTCGAGGTAGAGATCGATCAATTATTCGACGAAGACGAATAATAGCGAGACCCTCGAAACGCGGTTCTTAATTACTGTGTATAATCACCGTCGGATGCGAACGAGATACACGTACGTATACCACACGCTTACGCGTACACATAGCAGCAAGAAAACACGTGAACGTGGCGTGGCCTTAATCAGCGCCGATGCGGCACGATGCGTAATGAAAATTGATGAGATAATCGGACGAAGAGCGCGAAGGGTGGTCAAAGGGCGGAGAAATAGGATAATACCGTTTCGAAGGCATAATGACAATGAACCACGAGTAGAGGAGCTAAGGGACCGAGATGCCTTTTAAATTGTTTACTTTTCCTTCGATGTAACCGTACGATGAATTTTTTGCCCAAGAAAAGTAAGCAACGAAGAAACACCAGCTGAAACAATCGTCGATGCAACGGGCCGCGAATATCGAGAAAATCGAAGGAAGGAGTAGCGATCGTTCGAATATTGGAACAGGAGTTTCCCCGAACGCGTGCTAAAATCAACTGAAAGTAAGAAACAATAACAACGTCTGGCAAGGGTTACTTTTTCTATTTGTCGAAATATCAACAATCTTTCATAAACGATTAATGCTTTCTTTTAATAATAACAGACGTGACCTCAAAACGGTAGAAGCTGCTAGAAGATACGAACGGATAAAACACGCGTAAAGTAATAGAAAAATAAACGAGATATTCCCAGCAAGCGCTATTATTGCTTCTCACTGCACACTTGATTTCACTCGTATTTTCGCATTTTTTATTAATCAAAACAGAAAGAGCAAGAGAGGAACGCATGGATACGAAGTGGCTAGGGAGGCAGAGAGATTCCTATCTAACGAGCAATCCCCGCTTGCAACTACCCTCTTAATTAATGCAACTTTTATTATTGTTTCCTTGAACAATCCAGGCACTGTGGGCGCTCGCGCGCGCGCACGCTGACTTCCACGTGCCACGATCCTTTTTGCACCCTACCCTTCTTCCTCTCTCTCTCTCTTTTTCTGTCGGCCGTTTTCTCTTGAAATATTCCATCGCTTCGACACTGTGAACGCTTCGAAAACGCGGAGCATTATTCAAACAACTTTCGAAACGAGGAGATAGAAAACGGAGCAGAACATATCAAGCGATGCGTGAAGCCACCGTAACAAAAGTTGCGAGGGTGCGAAGCCGACGAAAGCGATGCGCATTGTTGTAAATCTTTTAATTATATTCCTGTCGCACTGATTAACTAATTATTTCGGTTTAACAATTAAAGCACGCTCGGTGGTCCAACGTAATCGAAAAATGGTAAAGGGAAAGGACGGCTTTCGCGAAGAACTGGAGGAAAGGGAATTTAAATAAAAATAAAAGTCGATGTCTCGTTAAATTTGAAAAGGGTGGAGGGAAGGCGTCGTTTCATTATGATTACATCACTGACGCTGGACGATGTACAGTCGAGGAAAAAGAGTTGTTCGCACGTTGTTAACGGAGTGGTAGAGAAAGAGGGAAAGAAAGAGAGAGACGAACGGCACTTACTTCGACGAGATATTAATCTCGCCAGATTGTACGCCGTCGAACTTCTTTCGCACGACTTTCAACTTTACTGCACTCTCCCCCTCCAGTCGATGGAAATTTTATCTTAATTTTATTTTAATGAAAGTTAAAGTTCTATGCCGAGTGAGTATCAGTTCCGCAGTTAACACGGTTACCACGAGTCAGTGGTTCGGACAATCGCCCAATTAAGCGCGAGTTCTCTTCGTCCTTCTCGTCCACGGCCTACGAAAGACTCGCAGCGGAAACTTTTCCGCGCGAGAATAAAAATTCTTGTCGCCGTGGTAGACGCCGCGATCGACGTCCCCGAGATACGGGGAAAAATCGGTTTCGATCTCGTTTGAATGTAAATGTTCGCCTTTGAAAATTCGCTACCCGCTATGAAGTATCCCCATAAGAAGGGTGTATAAGTTGAGAAATTCAAATGTTTGAGTTAACTAATTTCGTATTCCAAGGTAATCGTTCCACGCTCGCCTGTCGTGAATCGCAAGTACCGCGAACTTTTAGCATCGAGCAGCGCTTGACATCTCGCAAATTCTCGTAGGAGAACGTGAACATCGCGCCTTCGAATTTACATTACCTGCCAAGGTATAGCTTCTTGTAGATACAAGTGCAAGCCTGATCGTAGACCAAAGAGTGGATAAAAATTAAGTTAGAGTATAGGATTAAAAACGTGAGAGGATTTGAGATATTTACGTGGAAGATCGTAACGTTTGATAAGCCACTGATTCCTCCTACAATCTTATTTGCTTTTGGCACGCAGCGTGCGTTCGAACGAGGTGATAAGATTTTATAGACCGGCTGCTTTTAAGGCGACAGTTTTCTTCCAATTCGCGGGTTATATCCCGTGAACAGTCGGAAGTTGTAAGTGCGCGAAATTGAACGGAAGCCGTCTATGACACGGAGAAGAGAGGTGTGCCGGCCTTTCCTCTTCTACGTTCTGGAATTACAAGGAGAGGGAAGGACGAAGTTAGAGGGAGAGAAAGGGAGATAGCGAGAGAGACGAGCCAGAGGGATAGAAATCCGGTCGGCAATAGGAAACAATAGTGAAGCGAAAAACAAAAAGTTCTGTCCCCACCTCCGTTAAAGTCTAACACCCCGTCTCCCCGTTCGGCACACCGTACGGAGTCCTTCTCGTTTTCCGATAGACTTCAATTATGAGCTCCCCGAATATAAAAGAAATCTCAATATTACTGACAAATTTGAAAAGTTCCATAATTGATTCCTCGCAGCCTCTCGCAGCCGTGTCGTTCTTCCTTCCTTCTCCTATCACTCCGTCGTTTTCTTCTATCTTTTTTGCATCCCAACTGAAAAGATGGAGAGAAGAAGACGAGCTAGCGGAGTGTGAATTAACGG
Organism: Ancistrocerus nigricornis; assembly: GCA_916049575.1. Classification (NCBI taxonomy): domain Eukaryota; kingdom Metazoa; phylum Arthropoda; class Insecta; order Hymenoptera; family Vespidae; genus Ancistrocerus; species Ancistrocerus nigricornis. The sequence continues at coordinate 26,861,644 of OU696667.1, forward strand.
GGTGAAAATGGGGGATGATGTAAGGGTGCGAGAGCGACTGTCGAGAACAAAAACAAAGAGCCTGACTCGAGACTGTCCGATCGAAAGGATTGCCGCTTCTGCCTTCGAGATACCTTCGAGAATACTGACAACTTTGTTTTCATTGAAAACGAGCGTTGTCCGACCTATCTCTCTCTTTCTCTTCTACTCCGTTTTCCGAAGTTCATCAAAATGGAAGAAAAGCTCCCTTTTCATCCTTCGAACGAGATATCGACTCGAGCTCTTTTAATTCCGTGCAAACGTGTAAAACATTGAGAGGAGAGGATCTTACAAGAACGAATTCACAGTAAGATCTCGATCATATAATTCTTTACGTCACGAAACGAGGAAGAATTTATCTCCACTCTTACGATAACGTACATATCGGGTATTATCTCTAACGAAGAACACTCCAACGACCAGATACTTTCTATCGTAAGCGGCACAAAGGGAGATGATAGGAAAGTCGTAACGATGTCCGAGAATGGAGAAGGGGATACATATTGTAGCACGGCGACAATACTCGCGATTTATCGCGGTAATTACGGGGACCTTAATCGATGGTCATTAACGTTTCGTTATGACCGCCATACGTCGGTAGAACGATTTTTATTAGCCACGAATTACTTCACGGCGCGGCGATCTTCCAGGAAAACTGTATCTTCTCACGACACTAGCACGTGATTGTTCTTTTAGTTGGATGCAGCTTCGATATTTTACAAGAAAACTTTTGCCGATAACGCTAGACGGCTTCTCTCTCAAATCGAACGATGATTTAAAGATACCTTAATCGATAAGACAAGTAAACCCAGGAAAATCCCTACGCTGCTATCGATAGATAATAGAAATAAATGTCGACAAAAATATAAATCCCGGTTTTCCATCGTGGATGCTTCGGGGTTAGAAGGAGAGCTCGAAAGTCCTATGAAAAAAGAAGGATATTTCGAGAGTTCGACGATCACGTTTCCAGTCCGCGTGTCCGTCACGTATGCATATCTTGGGACACCGTGGTGAAACTACCCCAGCAGCTTTCGTCTCTCTCTTCTTCCTTTCCATCCGGAGGCTGCTGCTCCTCCACCCTTGGCAAACCACCCCTGCCGTTTCCCTCCTCGCGCGTGGTCAGTCCCGTGAGAGCGTGGAGCCGGACGTACGTGGTCAACGCGGGCCAAACTGTCGGCGAAGTTACGTAAAATAGTTAGCGACACTTCCAGCGAGTGAGCTCAGCCCCTCACCCCCCCTTTCTCTCTCGGTCTCTCGGCTTTACTCTTTCCACCCCTCTGCGCTCGCTACGAACAGACGGCGGTGGCACGGACAGGCAGGTTGGAGCCTCGAGAGTAAAAGGAAGACGAACGTATCCGTGAAGGAGGATGAAGAAGGATGAGAGAAGGAGAACGAAGGAGGAACGGAGTAAAGCGCAATGTTCCGTCCGTCCGTCACTGATATATGGCCAGCATGGGGACCTTACGCCCTCTCCGAGATACAACACGTACGTGACCGATCTCCGCGAGATACACCTATATCTGCGTATGACCGCTAGCCGTTCAAAACTTCATCCCCCTCTTCCCCCTTTCATACAAACACACGAGTCCACGTTTACCTTCTTCGATATCGTTCGTGCTCGTGGATAAGTACAGAACAGTCGCTGCTATTGTTCTTCTTCGTGATCGAGAGCACTCGCCAAATTGAAGCTTGTCCCTTTCACGATAAATACAATAAAAGAGAAAAGAAAAGTTTTTTATCCTGATCTCATCGACATCTCCCAAAGACATCATGGTATAAGTCAGACGAGACAAATTCCAAGAGAACGAGGAGAAAATCGAGAATAGAGTTAATTGCTCACTCGTTCGTATCCGCGAAATAGACAAGGCCATTCCTTGGGACGGCTGTTCTCCCGATGCCGTTCCTATGTTTCTAGGACGCGGCTAACCCTTCTCCGCTTCTCTCCGTACACTCGAACGGAGTTGTTCCTGGGGGCTCTGTACGGAGTACTCGCGGTAGGAACGCCCGAGGCCAACGTTACTCCCGAGCAACGTGAGCAAACAACTTGGCTCCCACCAACCGGTAGGAACCATTTTATTCCACTGACTATAACGCGAAACTTACTTGGCCAGGGCACTAACCATTGCTATGTACCACTGCCGCCACCGCCACCAGCACCGGTCTGCTCCTACACTTTCCTCCTCTTCATCCTTCTCTCTCTGCTGCCTGGCACCGACGCGGAACCGGGCTAAACAGCAACTTCAACGAAGGTACCATTGTACGCTCCACCAGTCCCACCGCACCACCTACGGATATACGAGGATCTGCCGAAGGTGTATGAAACTCTTCCCACCATCATCAACCACGGCTTTCTCTCTAATACCGATGGACTCCCATAACGTTCTCTCTTTCTGAACCAGAGCCGTGAGCGACGTTTCTATGCCAACGTAATTGTGAATTTTCCTGTTGGAGATGACGAGGACTTGTCTCCTCATATTGAAGTAACTGAATGATTTAGGTATCCCACGGTCCTCGATCAAAGTTCTCGCAGCAGGATAGTAGCCCCCAATCTTGGGATCTACCGTTAAGAAGACTTTTAGCTTTAGGAAGGAGCAAACTTTGTTATCGATTCGCCACGGGTTAGCCTCAATGGACAGTCGTCAAGGTCGTTCGACAGAGCAAGGTCAAGCTCTCGTCTAGGTCAAGGTTCGCAGGAGAAAAGCCTCGTTCGAGACGCGAAAAGTGGCCGAGTGAAAGGGGATTGTGCCAAATAACTGCGAAAGACTGATACTCGCCCAGGCGAAAAGGGAACTTTCGACGTGGTCCCCCCGTTAAAATATTTTTTACGACGCTCCTCCTCGCACCCTCTCTACCCCCTTCTTCTTCTTCTCTCTTTCTACAAGGTTTCCTCCTGCTCTCGTTGCTCCGTCCGCGACCGAACTTACCGACGGTCGAACTTCGGGCGAGTTCGCCAAGTTTCGCCATTAGACACGGTTAAAACTTTGTTCGAAACACTTTCGTCCGCGTGCCGTTGGCGACCGTGAAATAAGCGCGCTAAATTCTGAATATTTCTTTCCTACTGCCATTCCTTTTCCATCTCTCATTTGCGGAGCAACGATTTCGGAAGTACCGCGATTCCGGTCTTTCCTCTTCTTGCTACAGCGTTTCCGGTCTATGCCAGAGTTTCCGGAATCCATGCCAATGTTTTACCTACTTTGGCCAACTTTCGAACGACTCGAACGTTAACTTTCCCCGAACGGTTTCGCCTAATGACTAATTTCACTCGAAGTACCCAAACGTTCCTTCGATGAAGTGTGCGAAGTCTTAAGAAAGAAAAAGAAAAAAAGTAGATATCTCAAAAGCCGCGTACTCCTTGCGAACGAACGTTTATCGTACACAGCTCTGATCTTTTTTCTTTTTACAGCCGAAACTTCTGCGGTCTTCCCAACCGATCTATACGATTTATCATTCCATCCGCAACGTTCGATAGTTTTCAGTGCCGACCTCTCGTAGAAGAACTATTTTTCAGAAAAATTCCGAATGAAATTTCGAAAGTACTAGCACCGCGTGTTTCCTACGGTTGTACTTGTTCCATTTCGTTGACCCCGGCCGTGCTATAAAACATTTTACGCGTCTCGTCTCTCGCGTCCGCGCTTATGACAATCCCAGTGGTTTACGAGCTCATCGTATCTCATCGTACATTTCGGTGCAGGATCGAAAGTATTACTCGAAATTGTATCGATATTTGTTTTTTCATCTCTTCAAAGTTTTCCATCTTGGAAATTTCGTCAACACGGTCATGGTACTACAATTTTTAGACTTATTGCCGAAGACCAACTTACAACTCGTGTCGCGCAACGATCCTTTTACGTCGCGAGACTCGTTTCTAAGTAAAAACGACGGTCGGCCATTCGATCTCTTACCTTCTTTCTGCCGACCCCTGAAAACATCATCAGAGACGTTTTCAGGGACGAAAGGAGATAGTAATTCCCGAGTGGGAGGCTAATTGTCGTCGAACGAAAGGTCCGAGAGGGTGACCACATCCCCTACGGCACCAACACGGCAAGGCACTCAAGCTCGGTCGTCTTTTAACTCGTGCGGTGCACATTCCTCCGACGTGCGAGAGGGTTAAACGGAGTTACTCGGTTCCCCTCTAAGCCTGTTATACGTCTCGAGGGGGTACTCGCAGCCTCTTCTCTCTCTTTCCCGCTGAAACGACGAGAAAGCTAAGCGACTCGCGCAACTCTTACCATGATTTTTAATCGAACAATGTCTAAGAACTTATCCATCGATTCTCCTAAACGCGATAAAGAGGCAAGCTGCTGTTTTTCCATTTCTTTCCAATCTTCGAAATGATGGCTTTTCGTTTTTCATCGGACAATAAACGACTCGAAATTTCTTGAACTAGGGAGAAATCGAGAGAGAATGCCTCCAGCGAGTAATGGAGCGTCTCCGCGTATACGGCCATCGGATACGGCGAAAACAAGCCGTTTAAGAACCGCGCAAACAAATAAGTCAATAAAACGATGCGTCCGGGCTATTAAATCGTTCTTTAATCGGAACAAGCGTCACGCGCCATTAATGGAAAATCATTGACCATAAAGTCTTTTCTCGCAACTACTCCTCGTGAATACTACTTTGCGATTAAAATAAAATATAACAAAATTGTGATCTTATTTCTTTCTTTTAAAAAATAAATGTCATTACGCTTGCACAACGTGAAACTTAGGTTTAACCTTCTCGAAGAAAATGAGATTCAACGTTGAACTTGATCAGCATTTATGTATGTATTTACACGAGCACTTACGGCTCGTTGATCAAGCCATCTACCAAGGCATCCAGCCTGACGACGATTAATCCGTTATATCGCGCACCTCTGGGAATCGTTAGTCGATACCGGTTCCGCCGTGGAGGACTTTGCGATCGTCGAGGAGGAGCAACGGTAGTCAGTCGGCCGTTGAAGGTAGGTACCAAGCAAGAGGAGAGCTGGTACTAAGAGAAGAGAGAGAGAGAAAGAGAGAAGGGGCAAGCTGGTCTACGGTCGATGCCTCCACTGGATTAAAGGCGCATTACACCGCTCCAAAGGGCTCCTAATTAGATCCGGAAAGAAGCAAAGGGTTCTCCGAGTCGCGTAACTCGGTTTACCGAAGGGAGAGAACCTTCCTCGAGTCTCTCTTGCTTGCTCGTTTTCTCTATCGCTCGGCATTAACGGCTTTTGCGTCCGTCGAGAGACGACGACGACCTTTTACCGTGTTCCTGCTGCTCCGCCTCTTCATCCGGCTTCTCTACTCCACGCCATTACGTTTGCACGTCAAAGCGATCGGAAATGTCTGTAAATGTCATCGATATGTCAGGATGGATATGAGAATCTCTGGTTGATTTTATATTATCACGAATAAGCCAATAAAACTGTAATTATTAATTAACGAAGGCTGCAATTAGCTTATTCTTTTTTGTTCCAAACGTGTCGAAGTAGATCGAGAAGAAATTTTGTTACACCAATCGGAAATATATCTCCGTACATAGGTACGATCGGGAAAATACTCCTTTTATCGGACGAACTTTGGCCCATTCGATTTTATGGCTTCCCAGCTAAATACACGTAAGGACTCACGGATCTGCTCATACGTTTCGACGTCGGATATAAGGGACCAAAGTTGGATGGATGAACGTATACGAGCTGCCGTAAGTGATTGGCAAACAGATCGAGCAGTCTTTACGATACTGCCCTTAACATCTCCCTGTACGAAATCTCGGAATTTCATTCGGGGTGTCGACCTCGAATAAGAAACGACAAATTTTTCCCATTTTTCCTTATAGTTCCCATTTCTTTTCATTTCGAGAACCACATAAATATTCTCTCCCCCTTAAAAAAACTCGACAGCTGCATCGTCATCGAAAAGACAGAATTTTTTCTCAGTGATATTCCAACATACTATACGCAGGTGTATAACATGGTAGAAGAGGTTCGCATCCTGCGTGCCTTAGCAACGAGTAAAAAAGGAGAAAAGAAGAAGGGAGAGAAAAGAGAGCAAAAAAAAAAGAAGAAGAGGAGAAGAAGGATGAGGAGGAGGTGGAAGAACACGAAGAGGAGAGAGAGAGGTACGGAGGCGTATCTGCCGCCCACGCACATACCATCCGGAGGGTTTTGGCGGGTCTTGGGCGTTCCTGGTACCACGCTGGAAGCCCAATCGTGGATTCGAGGTTCGAAACCCGGCCGGCGCACTGAGGACGCCGACGCCCACCGTCCTCTCTCGACCCACCTTGTACAGGGCCGTAACGCGCACGGTAACGCGCAGGCGAAAAACGTACTGACCTCGATCTACCACCTCCACCACTTTTCGTCTACACCACCTACGCGCGTCCACCTACGCCACCCTTAAAACGATCTAATTCTTACCACCTATGGAAACCGGACCCTACACCGATACGTATTTCCTTTCCTCCCTTTCTCTGTCTCTCTCCTACACGATCTCCTTATCCGATAACGACTCTTGGTACCACGAGAACATATCCTTCGTAGATACACGCCACGATATCGCCTCTCCAATGGATACCAAAAGGATTTTGAGATCGTCTAAGAGTAGAGAACCCCGTTAAGAACGAGATCGAAATGTGTGTCGGTAAATCGACCAGCCGGAGCTTCCTTAAGTGATTACGAAGTTGGTGGTAACTCTTGAGAAGAGGATTTAAGCGTGTTCTAACGATCCCAAACAAAGTTTATGAGTCGGTAAACTTATAATGGCGATGACTCGGTTTGCGTGTATTGTCTTTGTAAACCCTGTACTTTCTTAGAATCTTGATCCCGGTGTCCGGTATAGAATCGATGGTCTTAGCAGAGATCGTGAAAGATTTATATCTAGTACATTAAAGATGTTGACAATGTTTACATCTTGTTTCTTTTTTTTGGTGCTCGTTGGTATGGTCAGGACTCGGCCATGAGGGCTAAGTATTTGAAAAAATAATTACCTACAAGAGATACGGAAGAATAAAGAGTCCTTGAAGACATTGGTCCAAACATCAACGTTATCGGGGCATTAACTTCGAAGAGCGTACATTCTGGAAAGTTCTCGTTGCGAGACGATTCGTTCGCAGGAAAGTTACTTTCCCGTAAACAACAAGTAGTTACCTACTCGAGAAATGTTTCGGTAGAAGCGCGTGCTTCTTCGTGTACGGCACGCGCACGTGTAGTGGAGGAAGAGGGAGAGACAGAGAAGAACGTGCACGCGTGCAAAGTGTCCGCGAAAACTGGAACTCGTAAACTATCATCGCACTACCACCACGGGCCAGCATCGCTATCGCCATCGTTGTCGATATCGAAAGTCGCAAACTTAAAACTTTGGGATAAAGAAATCGGATTCGTTCTTCCGAATGCTTTTTGACGTACGGCTTGCCCGACTATACGACCCGTCGACGTCATGCTTTTCTTGTCGCATATTCTGCCAAAAGATTTCGGATATCCCAAACTCCCAAGGAAACATGGATCGCGGTAACGATTTTATTTTCCTTCTTTCGTGGCCCTTCACGCTTCTCAAGATTACGACGGCTATGATTCTTTCCAAGCTCATGCAAAAATCCTGGGGAAACTCGAAGAACGTATATCCCGATGCTGTTATCCAAAATTTCGATTCCTTTTCCCGCAATCTCGTCGATGTAATCCTAAAGAAAAATCCAATTTCTTTCAAAATGACGAATAAAGAGATAAACGATACACCAACCAGACCTATTCTCAATGCATTAGCTCAAAAAATAACGTCGCTCGTGTCGTACCGGTATTCGGTAGGTCTAAGTATGTTTAGAGATTATTGGCCGAAGTTGGTGTCTTGGCACGATGATATATTGGAAGGGTCGACAATACTCCCAACTCTCTCACAATACGCCTCCGTTTTGAACTCCGTTTTGGCGATGCGCACTCGCTGCCATAACAATAACTCCAACACCTTCGTCTGGCAGCCGACTATTCCATAAGTGATTTTAGATGACTAAGTGAACCTCGGTACTACCGAGTCTTTTTACGAATTAACAATCGAATAATACGACTCGAAGACAAGATACGTTCCAAGTTTTTGTCAAGGATATAAAGTTAATCCTTTTACACGAAACATAATACAGAGATCGAAAGAAGGAGGGGGAGGGTGGGTGTCGATTGTATCCAAGAGGCAGCAGGGTGTAGCAAGAGTCAGGTCAGCGGCGCGTGGGGTGCAACGACCATCAGTCATTATTTTCCGCAACATTTAGCAAGCACTTCAAACTGTTTCGCACTCCCTGCTACGTTCGCTATCCTGCCGCGGCTCCGAAACTTTCTCAAGTATGTGCCATAGGAGCAAGCGGCTTGCTTCTCCGTTGGTTCTCTTCCTCCCCCCTTCTCTCTCTCGCTTTCTCACCCTTCCCACTCCTCTTCCTCCCACTTGCTTCACCTAGAAAAGCCCCACACTTTTTTCCGTTGCCACTGAAGATGAGTTATGAACCACCAGGTTCCCGGAGGCTGCTTCCTCATCGAGTCTACCCCCGGACGAGGATTAGGGGAGTAATTAAGAATGGCACAAAAAAGTCTACCACCTGGCACGAAATATAATTAAGCGAAGTACTTCGAGAGAGATAAGGAAAAAAATAAATAAAAGCGGTTAACAAAAGGAAGTCGCAGTTTTTACGAGGCTAGGTTAAGATTAACGCAAATTAAGTAGAAACGAGGTTGGAATCGGTAGCCTGGGCGGGTAATTCAATTGTTCGAACTAACTAGAGAAACGTGAAATTCGAGGTGATATTCCGCCGCGAAGTTACGATTATCGATCGGCGTGACAACTGTTTACCGGATTTTCCGCGACTTCTTGTCCCCGCACCCCCACCCTATCTCCTACCCCCTGTCCTTCCTTCTCCCTTCGCGTTCCACCCACGCGTGGAAACCACAGAAGTTTTAATCGAATTTATCGCAATACTATTCATGAGAAAGAGAGAACGAGAGAGAAAGAGGAAGCTACGTTGGTACGTGCACACATACACACACGCACACAGAGAAAACGAAGAGAAATGGAAAAGGTAAAAGGACAGATAGAGTCGTACATCTAAACGTCACATATAGAGAGCGAACCTCGCACCAACACGGTACCAGTTTCGGATGTATACTCGTCTCGCGAGCGTCGCGAGGGCTGCCCACCCTGTCACCACCCCGTCGAGACTATCGAAACGTGGCGAGCCAAAAGTGCCGTGCGCTGCGCCTAAGTTTCATGGAAGTAACTTCCCTGTCTTCTAGCGGGCAGAGTATGCCGACGCTTGACTAATCGGAATTACAAATACACCATCATCTTTCTCGGTTTCCTTCTCTCTTCATCCCCATCCCACTCAAGCTATTCCTTATTCTACTTCTCTTTAACGTTCTACCTTATCCACTTAGCTCATGGACACACACTCTAATTTAACATTCGAATTTCTACGGAAAATATGGATGTAATTAGAGTGATTAGATGATTCAAGACTAATCATTTTTATAAATAGCGTTGCGTCAAATAAGAAATTTTTCGAAGAATCGTGGGGTTCGGTCTGTTCATGACAATCGAGACGATAACTCTACCCCGAAAGTTATCATATTTACGCATAGTTTGTATCGTGTTTCCAGATGACTGGAGCGGTGTCGACCGGCGAATTCGGGACAGCCAATTCCTCGCGCAAACCGAGCGACCGGAAGGTCAGGAGGAGCAAATTGATTCTGCACGAACCGTCGGCAGAACTTGGTCGATTTATTTGATTACGGTGCGCATGATTAGTAATATTGACAAATTAACTCTCGGCCAGTTACTCGGACACTCCGGTGTGCGTACTGAGCCGATCCTGGCTAAACTTTGGCGACCCACCAACTGAAAGGGCTTCCCCTACTCTTACCTTCTATACCTTAAATGAAATTAAATGGGTAAACGTGGCACTGTGAAGCAGATTCGATTACTTTTGCACTTGTAAAAAAAAGTGACATTGAAAAATAAAAAGTACGAATCGTAAAAATGGTTCTGTCGCTTTGAGCAGTCGGACAATCACGAGATTAAAGCAAAGGACGAAAACTCTGTCACCTGAAAAAGCTCTGGTAGGACGTTCTTCGTCGGGTCGAGCGCCGTGAAAAAGTGGAGAAAACGAGGTAGGAGGAGATATTGGATTCCATATCCGTATTCACATCAAACTTGTGCCTCGTCCCTCTAAATCAGACCCAAAACTTTTCTTCGTATGTAATTCGATATGGAAACGAAGTGGGAAAGCGGGATTGGCGCAGACGGAGCGACGTAGGAGCTAGCGAGTAAAATCGTCCGCGCGGATATCTCTAAATTTCTAGTCCAAGATTATTTCATATATCGGTATAAAAGCATTCCAACAGAATTAACTGACAACTTACGATTAGTTCGAGTTACAACTAAAATAGAGCATTAAACTCGACTAACGATGTTTGTCACGAAAATATAATTCAAATACGATAGACTCGAAGAAGATCGTTCCGCATTCGGGATGGATAACGAGTGTTGAAATTCACGCGTGGCTGTTTAACGACTCGTACGGTGACGTTTCGTGTAATTCAACTCTGTCTGTAATGATCGTTAAGACGAGTACGAGAAGTCGTAGGTACGGCAGCTAAATGCAGAGTAAACAGTGTTTACTACTCCCTAAATAAGTTTACGCGTCGCCATCGTTTCCTTATACAGGGGTCCCCCTATCGTCTGCGAACGCTTCGATGACGGGAAGCAATTAAAAATTAACTGTCCGATCGAGTCGAGTAATAAAACTTTGTTTCTCGAGGATTATAGAGACCGTAGGTATAATTAGAAGCTCGGAAACGTAGGAAGGACTCGATTGATCCTCCGCTCTATTGCCATAAATTTGCTTCCACGAATCGATGTTAAGTAGCCTGTCAAGATAGGCGCGTAAATCTTAGTCTATGCCGATTCGATCGGCACGACTGTGTCCACGAGCCGAGGGTAGTCTTAGGAAATGCCGATACTTATGTCCGAACGACTTTATCCCCGACTAGTCACCCTCGTTCGCTGCTCGTACACCAGGTCGTGAACGTAAGGGCGCCAGATCAGTGGGGTTGGAACGAAAAGCAGTCTCCTTAGGGCACTTAAGGGCATCCTCATGCAACTCTACCGATCCCCGCAGTCGGACTTTCCAAACAACTTCATGATCTGCTCGATTGCACCCGCCGATAACTGCTTCTGGATATGTTTGAAAGGTCGATCTTTCCGATCGATTCGATAAATATGTCGAACCTTTGAAAAATATTTCTTTGACGCCTAATCGCTGGTCGGATGTAATAAAAGACAACAAAGCCAAAGAGAGAGAGAGAGTAACGTATCCTACACGTACGTGGAAATTCCGGACGGAAGGCTAAATCGAATCCACGGAATCTCGATGGTGATTCTAATAAGAGCACTAAACAGCGTACGCGTTCTAACCCAGGAATCCCATGTCGGTAATACCAAGGTCCATCCACACGGATGCCCGAAGCAGGTCTGGTTAACACGGAAGCGTTATTTCCAGCTCCCCGCACGGGAGCGCGTTACCGGAGTCGAAGAACGCGGCCGTTTATGCGTGTGCGTATCCCGGAAGGACGCGGTGGGCAACCGTAAGAGAAAGCAGCAGCCTTGCAGTCGCCCGAGAAAGGCCGTCCGCCAACCAGATTTACTACGCTCTCCTGTAATTATCATCATAAAGTCGACTTTACGAGCAGTAAGAGCCCTCGTAAAGGAATGCTTCATTTCGCCGTGGGCCACCCATTCCAGCAACACCACCTCCTCCCTTCCTTTCCATCTTTCGAGGTCCCTCGGGCTATACACCACCACCTACGGGGAAGCACCTTGGCCTTTTCTCGACCACCTCTCATCTCTTTCTCTCGTTCACCCTTCGACCAAGCTGCCTTTCCATCCGTCTACCGCGTTACCCTTCGACCGCATTGGGAACGTTAAAACCTTCGCGAGGGGTACTCTTTTTACCTTTTACACCCGACCACGAGATGTTGCAGATGGTAGAAGTCGCCAGACCTCGGGCGATGAGCACTAAAAATCTTCGAGATGAGAGGTAGGACAACCAAACGGCATTATTACTTCGGTTGATATGGAATAAAATAAAAGTAGTGGACGAAATGTGGACTGAATCTACTCTCGAAGTAACAGCAACGATTTAAATACGAGTTGAATATTTAGAAGCACCTAATGGTTCCTCCTACCACCGGTGGTACTTTCGAAAGCAACCGACGATACAGAAGCTACCATAATTGCCAAGAGTTCAACGAGAATTAAGGTCGCTTGATGGCGAAGGAATAGTAGGTAAAGGAACAGTGGTAACGGCCGGCCAGTGCCGTATATTTTATTAAAGCTTATATTTACTGGGCAACCGCCAACTTGTTTACTTTCTAAGATACATAGAGGCCTGCCTGCCTCTTCGTCCTCCTCGCATCTGGTGCCCAAGGTAACCACCCCCGTAATATCGAGCTTTCCATTAACGCTTTGTCGTTTAAACGGACTAGCTTCGAAACGCCTTCCATTGTCCACCCAGGAAAGGGCTACGTTTACTTAGAACCGTAATGGGTGTTGGATGTGAGACTAGAAACAACCGAAATATGGGTTACTTACTTTTTTCTAAGTGATTCCGAGAGTCAGCTATGGAAATATGAAGCGATCGTTCGAAGGAACTCCATTGTTGTTTAAACAAAGACAACTGCACGCCGAAATCGCCATCGTCCTGCCTCACTTGACAATCTGCATTAACTTTCAACGACACAATCCTGATTGTATAGTTTAGCATACATGAATATAGCTGATTGCACGGTAGTGATCGTTTCTCGAGAATGAACTGCGGAATAATTAAAAAACCATTTAGACCCCGACTGACGGAATCTCTACAGAAGTGTTTTGTATTGCTAATGACTGTCCTCCTCTGTGCGAGCTAAAATAATGAATGAACCTTTACCATACCTATCGTCGGCCTACGATAGGAGTTTTCTTAACAATCTATCTCCAAGGGTGTGAGGCAAAAGGAAGGAACCCGACAATGAGTCTCGTGAGAAAAGTTTCGATCGTAAGGACTATTAGAACTCGAGGAGGCTCCTTTGGTACTCTTTATAACCTTGTAAATAGCCAACGCCCTTCGACGTCGTTGAATTCACCGATAAAGAAACGAATCCAAAGGAAATACCCCTAAAACATTGGGTGTCATTAACCGACGGGCACGGAGTTTACTAGCTGCTCGAATCTCTCACAGAGCCTTTCCTTTCTCGGTTTTCTTTTTCCTCTTCTTTCGATATTGCCCTGATCGAATTAACGATCGGCTTTGTGCACTCCGTTTGCTACCTGCCAAATGCTTTAATGCCATTATCTTCATTAGAGGCGGAACCGGCGCGGATTACAATACCTAATGAACCGCCTCGTGACGGGCGAGAGCAACTTTTTCAAACTCACTCACTCGCTCTCTCTTCTTCTCTCTCACGCATTCACTTTCCTCCCATCTTTTTCACCGTCTCCGAATCCTCTTCTGTCTCCTCCTTCGTCATGCTCCATCCCTTTTTCTTTCATCTTGTACGTCCTACCTCTCTCTCTCTTTCTCTTCGTCGTTAGTGGCCAGCAATCTCCTTTTCTCGAGGGCCATGAATGCCAAATAAAAATAAACAAATTTGTTTGTATCCCAAATGCGCACTCCATGAAAAGCCTTTTGACTGAAGAGAGAGAGAAAGAGAGACACTATAGTATACCGAGTATACTGGTTAACTCGAATTTGCAATTTTAATTACGTTCTACGTGGAGAGATGTGAGAGAGCGCGAGAGAAAAGGATGGGTGGTGGGAGAAAGGGTGAGAGCTTGGAATTAGTCAACCAGGGATAGATCGCTAAAAGGAAAAGAAGTCCGGCGAGGACGATAGAATCTCTCGACGAAAATATCCTTTGTCGATACTATCTCCGAGCATTTGTTACTGTCTCTACCAATGTCTAACATGTACACCGATCATTTTTAAATACGTATATACATTTTACTGTAATCACATTATGTCATTATGCCTTGATCACGTATTCTACCTCCTTTTCGTATTATTTTAATACTCGTCCACCTATGAGGTTGGAATATTTCCGATAAAAGCGATTTAACACGGGTCCTCGTACGGATAATTCGGTGGCAACTAATTAACTCGATTATCACGGATATTGTATTACGTTACAATAATGGAGCGAACCGAAACTCTCCGTCTCGGTCTCGAGAAGCCTCTTTGTGAAGACCAACGAGTAGGAGGAGGTTGAGAGAAGAGATGAGAAAAAGAAGCGACATGGCTATCCTTTGACTCCTTCCATCGACCACGATGCATTAAGAAATATCAAAAACAAAGGAAATGGGAATGGTCGACGACTTTTCCAACGACGAAGAGAACAGACAACGATGAGAAGGGAAACAACGTCGCGGGTATCGATAAGACTTCTCAGCTCGTCTGTCTACTCCATGCTTTTAAGTGACAAGTTATCCTTCCCGGCAATTTTTTGCTTGTCGTCCGTCGAATCATCAAAAGACGAGTACTAAACAACGGAGAACGAAGGCAAACATCGACACGGCTCGGCAAACCCGTAGAGTCTCTCAAAGGAAAACCTTTTTTTTTCGGTAATACTAGGCGTACATCTATGTGTATGCATTTATGTATGCATGTGTATATGAAAGGAACGGTTAAAGCATGGAGCCTCTCGCTCTTCTATCCGCCGTCGAATTTATTTTAATTTATTCCGTATTTGTCGTATCGCGTGACAGAAATTTGACTCGTATCTCTTTGAAAAGTTTGACAGGTTCTGCAAACTCCTATTACTGGTCTGCCACATGGGAACGGACCGTCGTTTCTGTTGGGTTCATACTAACGTCCACGATGTCACAGCGTGTAACGTATTGACTGTTCCCCGGCATATCTACATACGAACAGTTAGCTCTAGTTTGCATGACAGCTAACGTCATCTCGCACAATCGAAGTTCAAACACTGCCAATCGAAGATTCAATCGACGATCTGACGCCATTAACGATGCCTCGCGTATAACTGCGGTTATCAAGAGTGGTCTTCGATAAATAGGATTTTTTTTTTTGTAGGATCGCGGTCGTGGAAGAAATTTTCTAAAAGAGAAAAGAATGTCCAACCGTCACAGACGAAAATCGATATTCATGAGTTATGTTTGGCAAGAAGGGGCATGAGAGATATCGAGAAGGAACGTACGATCTCGAGTTTGCGCGTACATACGAAATCGCACGGGCCACCCGTAGGCACGTTTCGATGAGGAGAAGGAGGCCACGCCGAAAAGGAGGAAAAAGGAAAGGAGCAAACGAGACGGTATTCCATGGGGAAGGGATTCGCTGGCCCTATCTGCGAATGATTTGTGAATATGCAAGGGCAATGGGACGTCTCCTTCGGGAACGCGACGGTCAAGATAGTCCCCGGCTCCCCGGGCACCTAAAACACGGAAAATATTCGAGTGGACAGCCGCAAATTTATCGTCCAAGGCAGCCCTAAATTTTCCATTACACATCGAATCCCGAGCGTGTCGAGAAAAAAATGTGGATGAAATCCATTTGTGGAGTCTCTCCTCTTGTTCCACCTTCTCGAGATCTTCGTTTGAATTTCTTAACGCGTTTGATAGATAGTACTTCTCTCGTGACAAAATGACGACCTGTCGAAAAATATTCCATGAGAATATGGGCTCTTAAACGCGGATCTTTTCACTGGCCACATAATGGATGGACAATAGACGTGCCTAGTGAAAGATGGAAAGAGAAGACATTGAAAGGAGGGTTGGTAAGCTTTCTCAGGGCGAGGGTCTTCGGTGAACTGCAAAACTGCATTTATCGTTTCACGCTCCTTTCCTTATACCCCCTCCTTTCCACTTTGACTTACCCTCAAGGAAAGGGGTATTTCTTTTGGTCGTTATTATGGCTCTTACGGGTGTTAACGCCTCGCGGCGAACGGCGAGGGTCGGTAATAAAGCCCTAAGAATACAGGCCCGATCGTAAAATGATAATTGCCGCCGTAAAGCTAAGTGATATTGAACTTGATGTCGACACCGAACGGCCGAACTGAACAGAACCGAATTATTATGCGTCGGGAAAGAAAAGTGGAAGTAGCCGCGTGCCTTACGTTACGCCATCGCTGGTGATATCCAGAGGTGGATTGTAAAGATATAGGTACTCCGTATCATGCACAATACGAATGTTTAACCTACGTTTTGTTTTTTTGTAATCATTTTACCAAGATTATGATTAAACAAACCAAAATTATATAGCACTTCGCGTCAATGAGATATTAGCATTTTAAGGTTTCCCCCTCCCTTGAAATTTTCAATTTTGCTGTAAATATACCACCGGCGTTAGTCCTATTTTTTTTGCGACGGACAGGCCTAACTGCCGTTAGTCTTTAATCAACTTTATTTATGTATTATATTTTAACGTAATTTTATCTTAATAAACATTTCTTTTCTATTCTGATATCACAATAAGAACAGCTCTGTTCTTTAATCCTTCGTCTTCTTCTTCTTCGTCTAGAATTTCCTTCCACCCTCTCGATGATCCCGAGTTTTCCCGCATTCATTCTGCGATCGAGTATGCTTTACCCCTTCGTCCTCCGGTAACCCTCACACGCCACCCTTATACTCGTCTCGCATATACACACTCACGCTTGCACACACACACACGCCCAAAGGATCACGCTCGGCACGTTTAACCTCGCGCGCACCGTAGGAAAGTTTCCCGCAATTTTGCGTCTTCTCGGCAGGAATAATTCATCGTGTCCCGTGAAACTTTTACGATTTCCGCGAACGACGTGCGACGAAACCAACCGAAATCTGGTGATATCGACGTGAGCGCTTACGACGAGGAAAGCTAAGGGCCAACGAGACTTTGCTGAATCGACTCGCTGAAATTATAAAACGATCGAACGAAGGGAAGCTGCTGAAATAAATCGTTGCAACGAATTTTTGCGAAATAACAACGCGAGAGATAAAATAAAAATGTGATACAAAGCAGCTCGTGTTCGTCTACGAAATAATAGGTTTTACGTAAATGCAAGAGGGGCCATAGTTCTAGTACGTTAATCATGAACCATGAAGGACGCGCATGGGCGTACGAGTTTGGGTAAAAGAAGGGAGAATGGATGGGGGTTGAGAAGGATTAAAATGGGCCGTGTCTATAATCTACTTTGCATTTCCACGAACCCTTTCTAAGCGCGGCGACTAATACGGTAATGCATCGGAATCCCCTCAACGGATGCGGTAGTTTCCGGTAGTCGTAAAGCCGGTTTAAGTAATTCCCGATAGAGGGAAGCTTTCTCCGCGTAGCTCCTGCCTGAAATCTCTTTCTCTCGCTCTCTATCTATCTCGTGAAGCTGCATCTTCAACATCCGACATGAAAACATACTTTGCCTGAACATACTTCGTTGATGGGGCACAAAAAATTAGCCTAGTACTCGATCGATTTTTATAAAATTTGTCAACCGTCGTAACCTATCGATAATGAATAATTAATTTATACACGTTCTCGTCGGATACTGCGATCATTAACAGGCTGGCGGCAGCATCTCGATCTTCTTCAAAGCTTATGTCAGGGAGAAGGACAAATCGCTCTTCGCTCTTGGGCAAAAGTTTTAGGACAGGGCCGCGTTGGTGGCGACACGTGTGCTCGCCGCGCAGATTCAGCATGGTCTGACAAGAAAGAACGATGAGAGCGAGCGAGAGAGAGAGAGAGCGACATCGTCGACATAAGGCCCCACAAATTGTTTAACTTTTGCGGGGTAGCGAGCGACACCGACGATACAATAATGGCTCTCTGATGCGATTTTAACTTTTCACGCTCACCGTTCTTCAGGGTGGTGGATTCCATCGACGGAATATCGGACGTGGGTACGATAAAGCGCCTAAAACGAAGCGAGAGAGGGAGAGATATAAAGAGAGAAAGAGAAGGACCACCAACCAACCAACCGACTGGTGGGGTGAGACGAGGAGAGAGAAAGAAAGTTTCTCGCGGACGTTCCACGAACTCCGACTTTTCGAATTCCTTCGGGGACGAGAACGAAATTCCGAAGGCCTTGAGACTTCGGGTTATTTTCTCTATACGCCTTTTACATCCGACGAAATGTGCCGTGCTCGAAAGTATGAAATATTATCGAATGTCTGTAATTATGATCGTTACTTCGGTCGAGTATCACCGCAAGCAGATGTATATATGTATGAGAAGAAGATGCTTCGTCGAGAACGTGAGATGAAACTAAGCCGCGCTCGACTTCTTATATATATGTATATACTCTTTTGAATGATTCCGGCCGACGGAGAACTCGTGAGCAAAACTTTGGAGGACGACGAAATGTAATGCATCGTGGAAACTGGGAAAAGGACTCTCGGAAAATATTAAGCTAATACGAAGAAACACTTGTACGTTCTCCAACCTTTCTCTGCTACCACGTAACGCCCAAAGGTAATTAGCTATCAAGTTACCTTCTACCTCCTATTCGCCTGCATGATGCCTACTACCTGCCTGCCTAGCTACGGATCCGTTTTCAGACATGCAATTATGTCTGATGGAAATAGAAGGCACGTGGTACATATAAAGTATATTATGATGAAACGAGAAAACCTCACGTCACTTCGTCTTCTGTATTGTTCTTTTTTTATTTATTTTTTTTATTTTCATCGATAAAATAATGCATGACTTCTCTCAATGAAATTTAATAACCGTGAGAAAATACTTGTTCCCTCGAGACCAGAGAATTCTTTAATTCGATATCATCTGAAAGGTTCGTACGATTTAGCGAACCGAGAAACGCCTGCTTCCATCTAGAACAATATTTCTGCTCGTAATCTGGACAGAGTACTTGAGTTAAATACATTACGCGATACCGAGAAGGTTTTTCTCTTGTCTCGGGCCACCTTAGCGTGGAGGTCCTACCGTGAACAATTTATGGCTTAAAAAAGGGAAGGACTCTCACCCTTCCTTCGAGGGGGAGACAGAAGCAAGGACACCAGCGTCGAAACGAAGGTAGTCCTTTCTTCCCTTCGCGCCGAAGTACGAGGGGTCAAACTTCTTGTAAACCATAAAGAGGATTTCCAGTCATTAGATCGTTTCGTTAGAGGATCTCTCGATCTCTCCTTCTCTTTTTTTGTGCCCTTCTTTTTACCTTACCGTTATTCTCATTCCTTTTTGTAACGCGACCGAATTTACGTCACTATTCACAACTAACTCGAGTCTATCGTTATCGAACCAATGATAGCTTGGTTTAGAAAGCTAAAACTATACAGTACAAAATATCATAGATCGAATTTCTCAGCAATGACTAGTTTATCAGAAAATCGTATTTCAACATAAAGGTGAGAATTCATGCTAACCGCAAGAAGGTACCTGAATGCTACTGACGTACTACTTAGCTTGATTCTTTTACTACCGAACGAACTATAGAACGTTGGAATCGACCTAGATTGATAAGAAAAGATAGTCTTTAGTACACGACTTCTGAAAGGCATGGCTTCATGGAAAGCAATTCTCTCGCGTGATTAATAAAGAGTTAAAAGAATTTTTTAAGTAGCAAGATCTTTCCTTACCGAGATTTTCTCGTAAAACGACTCAATAATTCATCATGAAAACCAAAATAATGAAATGAACAAGAAAATCTTACACGTTTGCCAGGGCATTCAATAAATGCATCATAATGTAGGCTTAATCGTGCGATAAGGATCTAATCCAGCTTCTTACGAGGCAGAGTAGGTACATCTCTTAATCCACGGGGTTTAGATAAACATTAGCCGGGGTAGCTGGCCGTAATTTAGGAAAAAATATTAATTAAATATGTATTAGGTTTAGTCGAGGCAAGCAGTGTAGCTGAAAGCGGATCAATATTCTCCTTATATAGCTTGCTGCACGAAATGAAGTTTTTAATTGAAAAATAAAATACCGTGGCAGTCGTGAGATCTTTACTTTCAACGTAGAAGTTTCTGCAGTGTTGCACGACGATATAAATTTCGAGTTAGCCGAATATCGATGTCTTACGATCGAGGAAATCGAAGAATCGTCGATCCTGGGAGAATCGATAAGTCCGTAAAGAGGTGGATCTTTCTAGAAGCGGTAGAAATCCGGGGCACGAGGACACGGGTTCGTGATTTCGTGGCTCCCCGACCACCATAGATCACCGCGTCGTAGCAATTGAGTTAGGAAGGAAGGAAGGAAGGAACCAGTTCGGCAAACACTTCTCTTTCTCCCTCGTTCACTCAGTCTTCTCGGCAGACGAAATTTATGGCTTAAAAAAGTCCCGGACGGGCGAGTTGTTCGCTTTATCTGTAATGTACTGATCTTGCCTTCGTCGACGATGGCGCGCCCCTTTTCTAGACTACGGGAGAACGTTGGACCTTGCCTGGACCAAGAGGCTACCCCACGATCTGGATACGGGGCCCAGCGTCGATCGTACACAGGGGTGAGCCACCCCGCGGCTTACATGATTTATATCAAAGAAGAGAGTGGGAGAGAGAAAGAGAGGTTAGAAGCGAAATACGGAGAATCGACTGCAACCTTCGGAGTCTCCAGACCTGCCGGAGCTTCCGCGGGACTTCGTTTTGATAAGGGTCTACGAATCGCACAATTCCACCCCGGACTTTCCATCGGGCGACTGGATCTACGGCTTTCGCCTCGAAGAAATCTAGCCTCGCAGGTGGAAGGTTAGAAGAACGAGAGACGAGGGAAGGGTGAGTGCAGCCGATCAAGGCTGTGTCTTTCGATAAGAGTGGAAGTTTTCTATCTCCCTCGTTCTCTTTCGTTCTCTTTCCTATTCCCTCTCAAGCGATAGCTACCATTGAAAAACGCCGAAGGAGAAAATATAACTCGACTCGAAAGGAACACCGCTCCGGTACTTTATCGAATTGCACACAAAAAGTTCTTAATATTCTCTCGATAGTTGCTACCTTTTTTACAGAATTGCCGTCGAAACGTACACTCGTGCATGGAAGTCCCGTGAGTAGAGTTTCTAATGCCACCGCGTTGACTTCATCGGCAGTTTTCACGGAGCTGCATAAACTGTGACGTAATTCTCGTCTCACGTAGAAGAAGTGTAAAAAAAGAGGAAGGACTCGAGGGAGTTTCTAGAAACGTCTGACGACATTCTAGGAGCGGACGTAAGAACGAATAGAGGAAAAGAGACAGCGAGAGGGTTGCTACGGAAAGGCAAAGGAAAAAAGGATAAGTAAAAAGATAGGAGAAGCAAGAAAGAGAGACAGAGATAGAAGGAACGGGGCCGCCTTTCGTATACACTTCTCGAAAAGGCCGTTCTAAGTTTCGCAAAGGCGTCCACCGGCTTGCAAGAACTCGAAGTAAGAAGTTGTCCGTGTACTACGTGCAACGGAGGGCCTAAAGAGAAAGAGAGGGAGAGCGAGTACAGAAGGAAATACTTGGCCGGTTGTGTGGATGACGGATCCGCCAGCGGCCGTCTCAGGGCGAGCAATCACTTAGGCAAATATTCACGCGCGAATACGTCTTCAGCATGTGGGCTCCTCCTGCAGTTGGTATAAGCAGTCACCAGGGACGTATGGAGCATAGGGGCTTCTAATTGGAACGCCATGCTTCACCACGTGCTTCCTCCCCCGCGACGATCGATATTTCGTTTGCTCTCTCAAAATACGATCATCGAGTTCCTTCGTAAATAGACCGAAACGTTTATCAGTGAGGACGTTGTACTTAGTCCTTCAAGGACACACCGTAGGTAGGAACCACACCATGGAAAAATAGATCGAGGGGTCCGTCCGATTAAGCCTAATGAAAGATGGTCGCCTGGAGAACGCTTCAAAGGCGCTCTAGATACCGAACGATTCATCAGGATCCTGTAGGGCTCGAACCTAGAAGCTTCTGCGGTTCGTCCTCCTCGACGTTCGACCATAAAGTTCGCTAAGGATTACCATCAGGATCCTTAAACCTGACTTCGTCAGGTAAGCATGCCGCTCCTTTGACGATCTCTCCTCTTGATACGCAAAAGGGTCGCGTCTTAACATCGACACAAGACCCTCAGCACAGACTACGCTACAGACTATTTCTACGCTCTGATCTTAACGATTCGATCGGTGACTCTTCACTCGCAAACTTCTCACCTTACTATGATCAATTTCAATTAGAATCTAATAAAATCGACTTTCTTTAAGACTTTCTCTGAATTCAATTTCAACATTTCTTTTAATACTTTGCTGCAAAATAGTTGGAAAGATAGCGAATGCAGAAATTAGCAAGTACACCGAGTCGGAAATCGTTTCTTCGCCGCAAGAGGCAAGGGATTTTCGGCGCATCTGCCGGGCACGATAACGGCGATTACTTATGCGTCCCGTGCCCTCCCTCGCAGAAGCTTCCTCGAGGCAAGTCCCGTCACCCCGACCTCCCACGTTCTCGACTTCTCTTTGCGGGATGTAAGGGGAACCTGGAGATGCGGGTGGGGAGGAAGAGAGCCAGTGTACAGGAGAGGGTGGCGCGCAAGTTAACGCGAACATATAAATTAGCAGGACATCTTAGCAGGCCGCTTGCAACTTAGTCACGTAGCGGGTTTAAACTTGACAGGAGGTGGATTCTGCCACGGTGAACACACGCCACCCTTCGCTAGAGGTATCGCGTCACCTGACCCCACGGCTCTTCTTCGACGAGCAAAGAGAGTCGGGAGAGAACCTCTCTGATCACCCTTCAATTTCTAATCACACTACAACTCGGATACTACGGTTTCTTGAATATAATGAATGTATAAATAATAATAATATCAATAAGAATTGGATCGTGATATTAAACTAAACACAATTGAAAAATGTTCTTTTAAGTATAGTTCCGAAACTCAGATGTGGCTTTTGTAGCGTAGGACGACTCGCCAGAGGCAAATAATCCAGCGATCTTATGCCACATAGGAATATGTCGATAAGAATGGCTCCGAGGTTTAACCCTCGAGAGAGGAAGAGAGGGAGAGAGAGAGAGGCAGCCAGAATCGAACTTCCGATTTATGGGCTGTCCTCTCGTGGGATCTCCGTTCCAGTCCCTAGGATGCGGTCAAAGTGACAGGGTGGCCGATTAGGTGCGCAATACTCTGAAACAGTCCGAAGCAGCATCTGCGCCGTTCATTGATCACACTGGAGAACGGAAAGTCCACGGAAGGACGCGGATGAAATTGTGGAAGGGTGAGACGGGAGGTTATGACACGAGCACGTCAAACTCGCCTTTCGCCGTGAAACGCGTCGCGTACTAGGGAAGAAGAAACGTCTCTCCCAATTTCAAACTCCCCCTTTCACACAGCACAGATTCCGTGTCTCCGCAGGACGTCCAATTTTTTATCTTCCTGCTCTGGAACAAGCAACGGGACGAGCGTGTCCCTTTCTTTCGGTTGTACTGATTTCTCTTGTCCACGCAAACATCTCTTTTTCGTATTAAACAGTAAAGAAAACACGACTATACATATTTGTTCTCCTCATGTTCAAGAAAGTTCCTTGTTTACCTCCAACGTCCTTCTAACCGAACCAACGCCATCATGGTAATTGCAGCCGGGTGCTCCAGTGATTAATGCCACTTGCTATTAGGATCACGTCACAAGACGTTCTCAAGATTACGGTATCATTACGGTACAGGACATGGTCTGATTAAAGAAGCTAGCTAACGCGTGCAACATGGATCGTTATTGCTAGTGCGAAATTCATTCGGATTTGCGAGCAAGATAGTAAATGCGCGAGGAGAAACGCAGAATGCAGGTTCTCTTAGGTATAGATGGCCACAGGACAATGTTTTCTTATAATTAATGAGTGGGGGTGGTCTGAATGGACCGGTGTAGCGCCCGAGGAGAGAAAGGGTGCAGCTAAGAACGGAGGGGCTGCCTTCTAAACTCTGAAAGCATTCAAGGAATTCCTTGCCCTTCCACCTCACCCTCCTTTCACCCCACTACTGCCCCTCTCGGTAGAATGTTGCGGCGTTATTGGCTACGTTTATCATCCCGTTCGCAGGACACACGCGAAATCTTCGCGATGAAGCCGCTAAAACGCGCCCCTTTAATTTTCAGCTTTTTAAATTAAAGGGCCAAATTTTCGAGACCGTTTTTGCGTTCGATCCTACGGAATCTCGCTCGAAGCAAACGGGCAAAGAGAGAGAGAGAGAGGTCCGACCTCCTCTTTTTCCCTTTTCCTTCTTCAACGGCACGGCACCCTCTTTCTCTCTCGTGACCTGCCTGCCTGCCTACGTGAAATTGCACGGCGGTCGGATTTAATTATGTCTGGAATTCGGTGCTAATTAAGTTTGATCGAACGAATCCACGGGTTTGTTACCGAGTTCGCTCTGCAATGCTTACGAAACAAGGGTACACCTCTCCACCGACATAATGCAAATTAAATTACACTCTACATATATGTGCTGACCAGTGCCGTGCGCGAAAGAGAGAGAGACCCTTCGACGTACTCACGAAGTCTCTGAATTCATTCTCATCTTAACCAACGAAATCGACGAATTTTCGAAGAACGACCGAATGAACCACCTACTAAAAACACCCTTCGCCAGAAAATTCATTCCCGAAAGTCGCGGTAAGAAGGAACCTAACGGTACCTCTGTTCGCTTCCATTCCGGCGAACAATTTTTCTACGCAGTCTTACGGAAAGCCAAATACACGGGTTTTGCTGGTGAGGCAGGAGAAAGAAAGAAGAAAAAAAGGAGGAGCAGCCACGGAAGTCTAGAGAGGGTAGAGATAGAGGTGGCACCCTCTGGCGCACTGGGTTTACCCCCTGATTGGATGAATATTAAATTCTGGTCACCGGCAAACAACCACCTCCTCGCTTCTCGGTCGCTCTTTCGGTCACGACGATTGAAATATGTATCCACCGGCAAGTCAAACATCCCGTCCAAAGTGCATGACCGGCTACGTGATTTGAATTCGACCAACGGATTTCTACGAAAACACGCGTAATCCGGGTTCTCTTGAAAAATGAATAATGATACGAGAATGGAATGAAGGGATGGTATCCAAGTATCGACGTTTTTTTAACGAAACACACGAATTCGATGATAACGCGAAGTTAAAGAAAAAAAAAATGTCAGAAAGAGCCCCTTTCGAAGGGCGAAGACTCTCACGTTGTGTAATTGCCGAGGATGAGACAGGACTTTCGAAAGAATGTAATTACGTATTACATTTCGCGCTCGCGCGAGTGCGGAGTCATCAATCGTCCTTCCGCGGCGTCGATTATCGCGACGGTTACGAAGACGAGGCGGCAATTATCTTGGAGAAATTAAGGGCGCGGGGTGGATACGACGGGACGTAGAACCGAAGGACGGAGAGGAGAAGAGAGATCTTGACGGAACAGCAGCGTTTCGACAAGAAGGGTGGTGGTACGCTTAATTTCATAGACGTGCCGCACAGGGCCATACGAGCAAGAACAATCGAGCCCGGGAGCGTGTGCGAAAGAGGGGTTGACCGAGGGTAGGCTTCGCGTACTACCAACGGATAATTACAATAAGCAGCCCTTGCTGCCCTTACCTCAACGCTGCTCTAAGAAACCCAATGTATCCAACTATGTATACCTACTCCAGTAAGAATTTAACCTTTTTTTTTTGTTTTAATTCCATAAAATATTAATTCTATCAACTATACCTCAGCACATTTCATTTCATCATACGATAAATACTTTTCCCTAAAAATCTCGGTAACTTATCACTTCGAAGAGTCGTGTGTTAACGTATGTACCTACATGGGAATGGGGAAGGTTTCAAATTTTTTTACAAAAACTCGAGTCCTAGTAAATGAGATTAAATTACAGAGTGGATGTATATAACATAGAGTGAAAAAAAAACTCGACGATGCTCTGCATCATCGTCCCACGCTAGAGATGTCTCGAAAAGCAAATGTATTTTCGTTCTAACAGCATACACACATGCACACGCACACGTATATCCGCATATTCATCGCGTGTCCGCCGCGAGCCTATCAATTCACTACTTTCTGAAAACGAGCGCGCATCGCAAAGCGCAAACTTAACGGTGCGTCGCGCCACGATAAAACATCGGCAAATTCGCGCGATTGAATTACAGTTTAATTAACTCGTGGGCAATTAAGGTTCCTGCCCAGCTCTCTACTCGCACGTAGAAGCGCACGCTGTTCCCTCTCTCTTTCTTTCTCTCTTTCTTTCTTCCTCTCTCTCTCGCTTTCCCTCTCTCTCATTCCACATCCTCGACGATCCACCACTATTCACCTATAACGAAACGCTTTCCGTTTTCCGTCGAATCTCGTTTATCCGCGTACTCGGTGGTTTCGAGCGGCAAGTTTCGAGGGCGCTTGCGATTTCATCGAAAACTTTCGCATCCCTCGATCGCTTCTTTTTTCTCTCATTCTCCCTCTCTCTCGCTCATTCTATAACAGGTTCGGTCTCTCTCCGCAGCTCCCACGATACGCCGCTAACGGGCATTTCGTTTCGAACTCATGCATGCTCAAAATTACACGCTAATGATGAAGAGGAGGCAGCATAATTTGAATTTTTAATTAAAGCGTACTAGATAACACACATATTTTTCATTCGGCTGTTATCAACCAACTGCGATAGCGCTAGCATTGTCCCTTGATTTTAATTGTCTATTTAATAAAAGTGCAGCATTGTTCGTTATTGGTACAACGATGAAAAATATTCGTTTATTGTTCGCTTTCCGGCTAGAACAACATGCTTCTGAGTTAAACCACAGATTTGTCGTAGAAACCAGATAAAAATATCGTCCTTTAGCTTCGAGAAAAAAGAAGAAACGTTTAAATGTACTGATTTGCCGAAAACAATGAAAATGTAATGAAAAATTTAATCGTAATCTGTTCAGCAACATGTAAGCGACTAGATCATTGACATTTCTGCATCCTATACGCGTGTATCGCAATAACGCGTAGCTAGTCGGTATACCCGGGGATACTTAGTCGACGGGAAGCCATAACTGCCGCGTAGGCGGCCGATTTAACGACGAGTGAATAATTACAGGACTTTACGGTCCGTTGCTGGAGAGCTTCGCAGAATGGAGGAGTGTTAGGTACTGTGCTCGCAGTTATATTTATGGTCCAACGATAACGGGAATTTCGCTTTAGAAATCAACGAGCAGAAGCGTTCGCTTCTCGCGTCTAATTTCTTTACGATTAGAAAACTCCTGTTACTTATCCTTCCTTCTTCTAATCCTTATCGGTTGTTGGCAAAGAGAGAGAATGATTTAAATTCCAATATGTCTTATCTCGTCGAGCTCTCTTTCTTCTTGTTAGATTAATCCTAAAGCGGAAATCGGATAAAGTTCATTCCTTCGTAGCGAGCATTTATAATTAAATGGCGTTGTTACTTATTACATCGAAGTTCGCGAAGAAAAGCGGACGGAGAGATCGTTAGTAGAAGTAGATTGCGGTTGCTCGGATAATCCCTTCAATAATGTAAGTCGGTGAATGAAGCGCATGAGGAGAACCAAGCCGGAGAACGCGCGTTTCGGTAAAACCTTTAATTAGCGGGGAACAGTAATGCACTTTAGAGATGGGATGAGAGAAAGGTAACTGCCAACTGATTTTCTTAACCTTCCTGAGTTTCGTCATTTAAATAGAGAGCTATGGCGAATTGACGAGATACTAGATATACCTAGAAGTATCGAGGTAGTCGCGTGGAAAGGTCGATATCGAAGGGCACGGAAGGGCAGGTGCCGGCGACGCAAGGAGAGGTGTATGTCGCAAGGGGTGTCGAACGGCCAGGTCTCGTGACAAATAGAAGCTTTGTGTCGCGACAATGGGGAGTTTATTTCCGGGCCGGCTGGGGCTACAATGTAGGCACTATACTGTAATTAAATTCCCAAACCCAAGGATTCGGAGGTTATAGAGGAGCAAGAGAGAGAGAGAGTGGGGGGAGGGGGACGTGGGTCGGTAGCAGACTAAAGTAGAGAAGAGAGGAAGGAGGTGGAGAAGGCAGAACCTTAGCATATTGCATACTGACCACTCGCTACGGTCTCTCCTACGGCAGACGCCATATTGTTTGCCGTATGTTCCTTCCTTCCTTCCTTCCTACCTTCAACCTTCTCGGTGCTCTCTGCCTTCTGCCATGGCTAAGATGAAACGAATTCCACTTACAGATTCCATTGTCCGAGAGGGAATGGAGATCAGCGGTGATAAGTGCACGCTAGCGTGGTTAAACACATTCGGGGAGAGAAGCCTTCGTTGATGATGTGATCTCGTGCAGTTTCTCTCTCTCACTCTCTTTCTATGATAATAATAATAATCTTACTACAAGCAGATCGAGAAAAATAGAAAAAACGACGAAGCTAGATAGTGCCTTCAGCGAACCCTCCTGAGATCACAAAAACGCAAACAGTGGAGGGCTGACGGTTGGCCAAGGAAATAGATCCTGGAGGCTTAGCGATCGACCCGCACGAAGAGTAAAAGACATAGCAGCGAGTTTCTCTTCTCTCGTCGTCTTTCGCGCCACCGAGAAGGGTTCCACGAGTAATCTATATTGGAAGGTGCTAACTGAAGTATTATGTACGGAGCAAAAGAAGGGATCTTGCTTGGTATAAACGAGAAGGAAGGGGGCCGAGGGGGACGATGTTGCGAAAGGAAAGTTTGATCCTTCCGTTGGAAGTGGATGAACTTTATTGCGGCGTCTAACATCGAGAAGTATGTACGTTCAAGAAATAGGTAGAACGATACGAGCTGTCCATTTGAAATTTAACTTAACCTTTTAGGACCAGACAGAATATCGAAGGATTAGACGAAAGATATCACGTTTTAGTCCTAAGCCTAAGAAAATCTTATCTATTCGAGGGGTAGAATACGTGTATAAGGCACGGCGTACCAAACACGCGAAGCTGATAGCAGCGTTCGATGGAGAATGCTCGCGTAATTGGATTGATTGCTTAAATAAACGAAGTTACCTCGACAGTAGGCAAAGAGGAGAGAAGAGATCGACAAAGCATTCCAGTAAGCATGTTCGAAACAGCCACGGTGCGTTCGAGAGCTATTGAGAGCGTATACATATAAGAGTGAGAGAGAGGAAGAAAGATAGAGATGCAGAAGCGACTGCCTATCAATTTTATAATAAAGTAATACCAACGACCAACCAATGAAAACGAATAAATTACAATTTTTCTTTTAACAAATGTTGACAAAAGTAACAAAATATGGCGATTCTTGATTCGGTTTTCGTTGAGACAACGAAGGATCACGCCCCTTCGTGAAACAGGGATAGAGTTTTAATGCGGGACAAACACACATATAAATCCCGAACTGCCGAACGTGAGAACGTGTAAGTCTTGAAAGCAAGAGAGAGAGAGAGAGGGACAGAGAGATTGAGAAGAAGGTAGAAAGATAAGCATGCGAAAGGGAGACGACTACCGAGAGAGTGTATGAGTGAGAAAGATAGAGAGAGAGCAAGAGAAGTAGACGAAAACGTTCGTGCGCGGCTTGTCAGAACGGGGTTGGCTAAAATGAAAGTTGGAGCCACGGCTTGCCGCAGCAAATCCGGCTTGATTAAAACACCGTAGGAGGAATCCCTTACCCCTTTCGCTCTTAGCCACCAGCCATGGTCCCTATACCACCCCCTTTATTTCGACCTTCTTCGGTCGCCAAGGAGCGTTCGCTAGCTGGCTGGTTGGTGAGCGCGCGCGCGCACGCCGACGTATAATCTTAATGCAGTCTTATACGAAGCGGAACGAGGCTATATTTCATTATAACCCCGCAGTCCTTCCGGAGCCCTTCGCGAACCCTTTCCATTTCGACTACTATAAGCGTAAGGGCGACTGGGATTTTCCTTCGAGATATCGTCGTAGCCTCGAAGGGGGCTTCGTCGTTTCGAACCCACCACCCCCGTTCCTCATCTCTGTCTTTCTCTCTTCAGCTCAAGGTAAAAGATTCGAAAAGGAGAGAGAGAGAGGGGGTGTAAGTATCGAAACGGCGACATTGGCTAAAGTGCCTCGCCGGAATGCCTTCCCTAATCTTTTCCCCATCCTGTCGAAAAACTACCCGCTTCTCTCAAAATGGGGAACACGGCGTAGGGCCAAGACGTGGGGCGCACCGAAATTATAACTCGTGATCGCGTTTGATAATAGAGATGGCTCGTGACGCTATGGAATTAAGGGCCGTCGTCGATCGATCACCGATAGAAGTAATAATACGAGTTTGGGTATGATAACTTTTCTTTTACGAGGTTTTAACTGTGGGCTAAACGTGCGATTGACTTTTTGCTTTTATTTTTAGATGGAAGCTATTTTGTTAATGAAGAGGCTCTTGGATATATCGAACTAGGTGAAATACCGTAGACTATGTACACTTATTTACAGTAGAATATCAAACCTTGCGTCGATTAAAACCTCGAGCTTGAAGAAAGTTGCCGACGAAGGAATAGGTAGGTACAACGACTGAAGGGGAGACATCGCGGACTCGAAACTCGAAGGGGGTAAAAACGGGGGTATATTTACGATGTTACAATGCCCTTAGGACTAATCCTCGCCCGGGGCATTACCTAGACCGATCGAGAACCCTCCTTGCTTTTCCACGGAATGCAAGCGTACCTTGCCGCGCTAGAGGAAGTTAGACATCCCTGAAGAATCAATATCGTCTTTGCTTCCTGATAATATGCGAAGGAGGTAACGCCGCGGATGGCAGAGGCTGCACGTTGATTCGAGAAATAATAAAAAAAAGATTTCTCTCCTCGAAATTCATCCGGGAATTCACCCCGGTGGTTCCCGCGCTCTTCGACCTGACTACCGAGCTAATTGACACGATTTTTATAAACTCCCCTTGTTCGAGGGTTAAACCAGCTTTTGTACCAGCAACGTCAGCCACGCTCTTAAATCCTCCCATTATACCAAAAGAATGCGACAATACCAGGCTTCATAATTGGCCCATTACGATGATCGTTCGGTGTGAAAAGGTTTGTCTCTTCGGAGTTAAGAATTATTTACTTTGCTCGCACCACCGTAACCAAAGCGAGCGAACAGTAAGGAGAGTAATAAATCACTAGTAATAAACAGATCTCCTTAAGAGGATTTACGATTAGCTTTCTAGTATTTTGACGGCGCTTTTACGAGTTAACAGAGGATTAGTGCTTACCCAAAGAGATACCTTTTTCCCCGGGTGTTGTTGTGAAAGGACCGAGAGAGGACAGGCTTGGTTAACCCTGTTCCAATTCCAGAAACGTTAGCGCATTATCCAAACGTGTACGAGAGAGAGAGAGAGAAAGAGACAGAGAAGCTTCAAGGAAGAAAGGGTATAATCGTAATGGTAATCGCGCCCCTAACGACCCTGCAGGTGAAGTCGGAGCAGATTTAGCATTAATATTCCAAGAACGTTGCCCGGAACCCAAAGGTCTTAACTTCGGTCTCTGTAATAAAGAAATCAGCAGGGAGCACAAAATGATAGTCAGCCGGTGACTTTCCCACTGGGCAGGCGAAAGAAACAACGGCGAGATGATTATTCTTTAACACCGGTAATATCGCACGATAGCTAATGTCAAATACATTAGGCTCACTTTAGATTGATAGAGTATCGGATTGTAATTATGTTAAGTATCTACTCTATGGATGGGAATTGAGTTGGATTATATACTTTTCGGTATATTTGTATAATCGATTAATACGAGTGTTTTACTGACTTAATTTTTTTTCTATTGTTCGAATTGATATTTACTTGGTCCAAATATTTCTATATCGCGAATAAAAAATAGGGTAACGTTTGAGATATACGAGTAACACCCTCTGAAGTCAACCCTCGAAACTGCATAGCCAGCCGCTACCCTTATTGATTTTACAAACTCTCTTTTCTATGTAGAGTTTTATTTAGTAATCTTATCTTTTCAGAACAATATTATAGCGACTTGTTAAACAGACATGTACCTACGAGCATGTTTAAACAAAAGTTGCAATTCAGTTTCATTTCAGATGTATTAGTATGTAATAATAATATTCTACGATTATTATAATGTATCGATTATCGCATCGTAAAAAAAATAGCGACTCATAACTTTGATTTAACGACAGAGAATTTATCTTATTCAAAACGTCGTGGAATCCCTTGGCCTCCTTCCCTCTCCATTCGCCGACGGCTAAATAGCTAACTTCGCGCAACTATCCCAATAGATTATGATTATTGTGGAGGAAAGCTCTGATTTATGCAATTATCATAAATTCAGACCAGCCCGCCGTATGCTCAAGGCGCTTCTCCCAGAGACCCATTCACAAGATTTCAATAGCAAATTATATCCCTGTAAAGTACGCGTCACCGTCCTTCGTAAAATATCTTTTGTGTAAGGCGTCTTCATTGATTTGGAGTTTTTCATTCTTAAATTGTCGATATTTCTTTTGCATTCTATCTAATAAAAATACTAATTGTGAGATATTTAGTAAATCTATAATATTTGTACTCACGTTTTAGTAAAAAAAGATAAAAATGTTCTTTAATTTAATAAATAATATTCTATTAGTCATAGATTCTATGAAATCTGGAAAAACAAACTTGGATTTGATATAAAAAGTAGAGATTAATCGATCTTTATAAGTTCCTAGATGATATTACAGATCTCTGTTTGGGAATTTCTTCCTTATCGGCGAGAGTTACTCCTTTCATGCTACTTTACGAATACCGACAGCTGCCACGATACCGACGTGGGTGTCGGTAACTACCCACGAGAGTAACTATTACAAAAAATGTTACAATCCCTATTTTTCGAAGGTAAAAAATTTTTGCATGTTTGTAATTATAAACAAATGCCATCACTTATAAATTATTTTGACTTTAATACCAACTGAACGTCGATAACAAAGATCCCTAAACAGGGCTCTGATTTACCAACGATATACGTATAAAGGAAGTTTCGCTCCTGGTAGCGCCTCTAAATTCTTGCGGTGAGCGCTTGAAGCATCATATAAATAGGAGAATTCCACCCCTTCCCCAATTATCTCTGCTGAACTTTCCCGACGATTCCCAAGGGGGTTGAAGCGAATCAGAACTTCTCAAGAAACTTTAAAAATCGTTATTTTACCAGGGAGGTTGGAATCTTCGACGAATAGTATATATGAATTCTTTGGCTATCCTACATTCAATTACACGAGACTATGCAAAGCAAATTGGAGACAATAAGCAAGAAACTCGGCCACTTTCCTAATTCAGCCAAAGTCCTGTACTCTTTACTCAATGAAAAAAGTTCTTCTTTCCCATAACAAACACTATAAAATGTTTAATATCGTCTTAGTAAAATATCAACCCCCCTGTGGTCGTACTTAAGAATCTATAAAATCTCGTACACATTTACATGTAAACAAGAGAGCGCATAGCCTTTTTTTTAAAAAATCAATATCCCTCTGCTTTAAAATGAATTAAAACGCTGCGTGGTATCACTCACACGAAGGTCGCATGAAAGGAATCATTAACGAATGTGTTAAACCGCGAATGCGTTAGCGATAAAGCCGAAAATTATCTGCTTCGTTGCTCGTCACCGGTAACTCTCGCGCTTACGTAGACATTTATACGAGTAATAACAATATCCCACGTGCTGAATGATCGATAAAAAAAAAGAAGAACGAGCCTGACAAAGTGAAACGTCAGCGGTTTATGTCGTTACAATCGTTTCGCTTTTTTTACGTTCCTCTCCTTGCAATCCTATCTTTTTTACGTCACTTTTACAATTTTATGGCTAAACTTTTATCAAAGAGCCCCGCTGTTAAGCACCGTGGCCGCGAAAGCGCGGACGAAATTCCGTCGAGTAAAATAGAAAGAAGATCTTTCGATAAGCCGGAACTTATAATTGCGGGTATAAGATCAATAGATTCTCCATCCCACGTTCTATCGCGACTATTCTTATCCGATCGTGATCTCGATAGATAATTGATAAATTATATTTCGGTCGAGCTGTTAAACAAGCTAACAAAACTGAAAATCTATCGACGAGGATCATTTATATTTCACATACCTTTTTCGGTGTTGGATGCAAAACAGTGATCGGCACTTGACGAGGGGTTGGTATCGGCAGTGTCGATTGAGCCGGTTCCTTCGAATATTGCGGTGGTTTTATCTCTCTGCTTGACGGCAATTCGAGGAGATGTTGTATCGAGTGATTCTGTCTGGTCTTCTTCGACGCCATCCTATCGACGAAACGCTTTTGTAATGCGTACCGAACGAATCGTTTTAACATCTCGACGAATACATATACGTGTATAAAAATAAAAAAAAAATAAAGGGATATAAAAACCTACGTAATTCGTGGATAAAAGTTTATTTCGTTTCATTAACAATCCAGAGAGTCATCGAGAAAGTTTTCTACATCGAAGTCTCGCACGAAGCAATGAACTTTCGAACAAATAGAGAACGATCTTAATTCGGACGTCACCACGTGCATGAACGGCTTTTCGCAGAAGCGTCGCGGCACTGGATATCGGTTGAAACTTTCGCATTTAACTTTTCCGTCCTGCCGGGGAAACGACCAACAAAGCTCATCACTGGAAAGTTTTCCGAGACAAGGACGACCGAGCGAAGCAAGAGCGAGATGTAGCGTGGCGCGCGCCACTAGGACCTAAGTACATCTACTTGCACGTATACCAGCAAACCCTCGACATACCGGGTGTCCTGATTTGGATATTTCAAACGAAAGATTTGGAAAAAAAATATGTCATCAAATTACATGTATTAATAATAATAAAAATGTGAATACGAGTGTATTGTACAGAACAGAAATAAACGATGATTTGTTATTTCAAATCTAATAAAACTCGTTTCATTTATCTACTCTATTCCTAAAAATAACATCGATATAAAATTTTACAAGCAACGATAACTTTGATGCGATCGATAAAAGAATTGGAATAAAAAAACAATATTGAGCCCCTCATATTCAAATCGTAGATCAATCGAGATGAGAATGATCGACCCTGTGCGCAAATCCATTGTTCCAAGTTTTTGGGGAGAAGTATAAAGCGGGAGGAGAGAAGATTGAAGAATAACGAGAGGTGTCCTCTCGACGAGAATCGGGTCCCCTTCGGAAAAAGGGAGTTGCTTGTCGACGTTATATTACGAGTGTGTTGGCGAAGTTATACGTTTGTGTTTATGTATGTGTATACATTCGTCGAGTCGCATTAGGAGAGAGTTGTGTGCGAGGGAGAGAGAGAAACGAGAAGGGATGCGTCGTACGGGCAGCATCCGAACATCCTTCTCGGGGTAACTCACCTCGAACAGTCGCGAAAGTTTCTCTCTTCTCCCTCGTGTTTACGCACGCGCCAAATCGTACAACACATACGTCTCGGCACGTGCATATCGTTCCGCGCGCATGTCCATTCTCTACGCGTCTCCTACGTCTGTATATGTGCGATCATGTGTGTATCTAGCAAGGATGTGTTCGCGCGAGGCCGCCGAGATTACGACCGTGACCTTACCGACAGATTCGCGGACCGAATAATTCCAGGAAAAAATTCAAATGGATGATCAGGGGAAAAGTATATGAATAATCTACGTCTGATAAAGAATTGACTAGTAATCCCAATATAGTATGAACGATGTTTCCCATCGTTTCATTTTTAATAAATAAATAAAGTAGCTTCATTTATATTTAAATTCAATGATTAATTAACGCTTTACCAACCGAGAACCGATTAATCGGCTTCAACCTAATATCGATGGAAACATAATTTTATTTATAATAATAATACCATATGTTTCTAAATAGTTATTTTGATTAAAAAAAAAAACAATTGTCCGATAGGAAGCTTTCCATTCTATTACAAATTTACGAAAAACTAACTCGTAGCGTTTGACTCGTCTCGCAGTAGTCGCGGTTGATTTTAATCAGACACGCCTGACTCGAGAAAGAAGAACACCGAGGAGATATCGATAATCTAATTAAAGTAAGAACCCCACTCGCAATCGCACGATATCTACAACTCCGTATATCGTGAAATACGTACCTATTCATTGAACCACGATAGCGGGTTATTATGTTATTTTTTGAACCTCCTTATGATAGCAACCGTTCTTCCCTCCCGCCCCCGCTTGTGGAATTGGAGCAGAAATGGAACACGACCTACGAATGAATGGAAAGATCGATTTGAACGACCAACATTATGGTCCGGCGATGTCGTCGAAGAGAGACAGAGAAAAAGAGAGAGAGAGAGAACGATCTAGCTCTCGTACTATTCCATCGTCTCGAATTTATCTTTAGAGTTTGTGTAATGTCGAGATAGCACGTTTCCGATAATCATCTCGGATTGCTAAAAGCGGCTAGTTACTCTCTCGAAAATGTAGCTAACATTAATCCGTACGTACTCGGAACGGAGGATCAGTGATCAAATCTTTGCGGCTCTCAGCTTTTGAGATAACTTTGAAACGGTAGAACTGAGGAAGAAGATGAAGAGAAAAAAAAAGAAGATGAAGATAAAGAAGAAGAAGAAGAGGGTGGAGAAGACGAGCGATACGTATTTCAGTCATCCGGCCAACTTTTGCAAGTTTAATGCCCGGGCGCTCGAGTAATTTAACACGACGAAATTAACTTTTCAGTTTTACCAAAGTTTCCTGGCAACTTAACCGCGCCTTTACCTCCTCCGAGCCCTCCTCCACCAACGAGCGACTCGCTGCCTTAGCAAACTCCCAAGCACCCCCCCCCCTCCCCCCTCCTTTCGCGTCTTTCACCTATACGAAGACTCGAGAGCAACTTTTAAAACGCTTCGCCGTGGTAACAACTGCGCGGCACGGCGCGGAGCGCTACCCAACTATAATTCCACCCTTAAGACCCAGAGTTTACGACGTAAACTTCTCCGCTCGCGCGAGCACTCGCGTTGGATGGGGTGATGCCGATACTTCGATTTCGAAAGACCTGAGAGAACGTGTGTGAGAGAGAAAGAGAGATTTGTGTAGAAAAACAATCAAATAGGCGATAGAAAAGAATCCATATCGACGCTCGTGTCGAACGAAAAGCAAACGAGAATGATTGCTCGAGTTTTACCGGCTTATATCTGTGTATATAACATCGAATAAAGTATTACGAATCTATAAGCTTTCGAGGATAATTTATATAGATTTCCTAGGAGGTTTAACGTATCCGCCCTCACGAAATACGATAACATCGATAGGGAAGAGTAATGCGCCGTAATGTTGAATATCTAACGACTTTAGTTAGGTATGCGATCGGTACATCGGTAAAACATCGAGCAATAACGGAAATTCATATGTATATCGCGTATATATATGCAGAAGCAGGCGTCTCCGATAATGTTTCTATCCTTAACGATCGATCGTTTTAACGCAATCGATCGCGTATAAAGCAATAGGAGAACGGTTAAGACGATCGAAAAGCTCACGAATCAATCGTTTATCAGAAATCGCGTTCGTTAACGCCCGAACGATCGGTACATTTCTAATTCGTCACTGTTTATCGAATCGATAACCGATTAATCCGTATAGGACGGTATCGCGAAGAGGTGGGAGTTGCAAGTCGGAACTCGATGCATCGAATCCAGAGATTATTTTTATCATCTGATATTTCTCTTCCGTCTCTCGTACCTAGCCTTTCCTCGCGGCATGGCAAAGCGGCACGAAGAGTCTCGGTCGATCGACTTCCGAGTTCTGATCCGACTCGGTGGTGTAGTAGCGCGCGCCAATACTTCTCCGACTAGTTTTGCGTGGCTATTATACCCGCACGATTGGCTCTCCGTTACTTCCCATTCGGCTTTCCCAGCATCCGCAACTTCCCTCTCTGTCTTTCTTTCTTCGAGATCTCGAAGCTCCTTTCGCCAAGAGTCAGCAGGACGATCGCCGACCGGATACGAGAACTCGAGATAACGCTACCATTGCTCATTCCGTAATGTCAGTTCTTCCGGTAAACAAAGACTGTAATGACCAAAAGAGAGAAAGAGAGAAAATTCTTTTCTAAAGACCACCCAGTTTTGCATCGAGATCAGAATGATCGCGAATGAGAGTGCCGAGCAAATAAAAATGCATGCTACTCTAGATTCGAATCGCGCCAGCCTCGCGCCTTCGACGATCAATTCGTATCCTAAAATCGTGTAGCCGAGTAAGAGAGAAGAGACATAGACGAAGAGGAGCAAATCGAAAAACTTATGAAAAATTCTACAGGGAGTGGAGAAAATCGCTTCTCTATCAAATGTCCCTTTCTCCCTCTTTCTCTACCATCCTGGAAATTCCACGCGGATAGACGAGCCCATTAGATGGAAGGAACATATCGGAAATACACGAGTTCTCCGAGAGGTTTCCCTCTAGATAAGGGTATTCTGTTTGTTCTATAGTTTACACTTGGAAAAGAAACTCTCTGTTTCTCGAGGATCAATTCTCGCTCGTACCTACAGAGAAGAGCTGCGTTGTCAAAGTTTCTTGAGTGACGAACTTTTCAACGACGCTCATCGGATATATGTGGAAGCTACGAGTCTCTCGTAATGGAAAGCGTAAACATGAAGTCGTGCGAGACGAATGAGCTCGTAAGGTAAAGGTGTCGATTCAACGACGCGACTTCGACTTTTGTTAACGCTCGATCGATGGGCCTCGAAACTATTTTACAAACATGATCCGGATTTAAGATTCCACATGGATTCGCCAAGTATCGGGTTCGTCCTTCGTAAAAACTTTTCTAGCTGAAGAAGAAGGTGAAGGACATGCATATATTCTACTCGATTTTTATCCAACGTGAAAATACCGAAAGAATATACCGAAGATCGCATTAACGTCTCTCAGCAACATCCAATCCGCTTTTGTAAATCCGTGTAAGATTTGCACTGCAATATTTCTACGAATTGCACGCGTCGCGACGTTCCTAAACCACCCTCCTCCCCCTCACCCATTCTTCCGTCCAACAAAAATCGACATTCTTTTCACGTAACCCGGGAAACGAAAAGACGTGTACCACGTTGGTTGTACAAGAGACTTCTACCACTACCCAAGAGCCATTAATTTAATTGTTAATAATATCAACGTTCGCCTTTTCTTCGCAAAACTCAAAACGACGTTATTAAATCGCATAAACGGCGAGTGGCGAGCGGACCACAATTACTTTAAATACATAACGCGAGGCGATCCTTTCCAGTAAATTTCTTTTAGCGACACAAGCATCGAAATTCACGGCACGTTTCGCTCGATGGCCAATGAGAGAAGGTTGCCGCGTTGGAAAGTCGTAAGTTGTGCTTACTACTTCGCGATCGTGGCAAAAGCTAATGATCGTTATTACGGCTAATCATCCTGTAGTCGGTCGTTGTCGATGGCGGGTGATCGTTGATTCGAATCTTTTACACGTGTATTTCGCGCGAGAAAAATGTTTTAACGGATTAAAAGGAAAAGAAAAAAAAAATATATCGAGTCTACGGGCATAGAACCACGGGGGCAAGTGGCGCGTCCTGTGTACACACTTACCGTCCTCGTAAGAAGACTCGGTAAAACTGCCTGTAAAATTACGAAATGAATGCGAGAGAAAGAGCGTTCTCTCGTGATAAAGAGCAACGGAATCGTCGGGTGAGCTCGAATCAGCCAGCCAGGCTGCCAGCAAGTATTCATACTTTTCATCTCGTATACACGTACGGGAGGAGCTTCGGTACAATAGGAATTACATGTAGAAACGAGAGGGTTAAAACCCGCCCTATTGAATTAGACAAGAAAGACGGGCCCGTGTCACGGGAAAACGGCTTTGTAGTTTTTAACATTTAAGCTGCTGAATGAAGACAAGGTTTAGATGCACTTAACGAGCTTCTTTTCTACGTCGCGTTTGGCTTTTATTGTGGATACGTCTCGCGACATATTTTACAAGCTTCGTCGGTACCCAGAAATGAAAGAGTAAAAAAAAGAAAGGTAAGAAAGAGAGGGAAAGAGAGGAGTGTGTGAAAGAAACGCAAAAAAGTGCAACGACGAGGTCGACGCACGTTTTCCTGCATCCTTTTTTCCTAACCAACCCCTGTCGCGTTCACGCGTTCAAAGCTAGTAGAAAACGGCAGGTGCGGGTGTCGTGCGCTCCTCGGCTCGAGATTAACTCCCTCCTACCCACCTCCTAACTCGTGCCGAGTTCTCGCGAGACGCAACGAGAGGACAATGTACCACAACTTGGACTTTGTCGTTGAATTTAGCGAGGACCGTCACGAGGACAACTCCGACGATGACTACGATGACGAGACGCACGCGCGTGGAATCGAGGTTGAAAGGCCTTGGACCACGCTTCGAAGGATTCCAAAAGCCTCCTGCCAACAGCCACTTGGCAGAATTCGAAGCACAATGCCGGCAACGCGGAATTACAACGCGCAACCGGGACGATGACGGCCTAATTAGAGTTTCTCGCTCGCTCTCCCGCCCGTAGAGCGCGCGGGCGCGCGCCGGCTCGGATTCCAAGTGCTGTTAAACGAGGGATACAATAATATACATCCTAAATTCTCTCGGCTCTCGCGAGACGACAAACTTCACTTCCGAAGCAATATTTCTACAAAGGCGTGCGAGTTCGAACGGCTGGAACAACTCCTAACTAAACAACTTCCAAACGAGAAACTTGCTCGCCTCGCGAGACTCCACGAAACTTCGCTGTCTTCCATTCTCGTATATACGTCGATACTCGTTATCTTATAAAGTTATTAAAACGTAAACGGGGAAAATGGCGGCCAATTAAGGAAATCACGAGAAATAGAGAGAGAACGAGTCAACTTTACGGTTTCCCAAACGCCCAGCCGCTTTTTTTTAAAAAAAAGCTTGTATTCAACGTTGTTAACGAGAAACGATTATCTCCTCTTCATAACGTATAACGCTGCCTTTAAATACTCTTGAAAACTTTAAACTCGTTATTATTCCGCGCCTCGTCGTTGACGTTGCCGTCGCTAGTATTACGGTGGGCATTTTTCGATCATCCCGTCCGATCTACATAAGCAGAAAACTTTTCATCGCCGTATGAAACTTTCGAACGTACAACGTGCATACGGTGTATTGGTAAGTTGCTTAATGGAAGGGGTTCGCGTACAGAGGATTAATCTCGCATTGAGCCTGCGCGCTCGGGAATCCCGATAATCAAAAGCGTTGATACT
Organism: Ancistrocerus nigricornis; assembly: GCA_916049575.1. Classification (NCBI taxonomy): domain Eukaryota; kingdom Metazoa; phylum Arthropoda; class Insecta; order Hymenoptera; family Vespidae; genus Ancistrocerus; species Ancistrocerus nigricornis. Next base: position 26,902,624 of record OU696667.1, read on the forward strand.
CTCACAACAAGCGAAGTTATATAGCCTATCCGCTAGGCGATCAGCTGACCCGCATCGTTCTAAGACGCGATGCAGGAAGTGCTCTCGCACGGACATCGATTTAATTGAACATAAAATTCAATCTCTCCGGGATCTTCTTCCACCTTGCCGATTTCTTTTTTAACCCTTACGATTATCGGAAATCGGTGGATGCTCGGTAGCGTCCGAATCGATCTCGGGCAAAAAATGTTATTTCGAGCAAGCGAGGAAAAATCAGCACGGTTCTTGCAAGGAAAATATCATCTTCGGGTTGAACGGACACTTTAAAAGGAGCGCGTCACCGTAATTACATCGGTCGTGTTTACACAGCGCTATCCGGCAAACGATCCGCTCGTACACGATGTCGGTCGACGAGGGTTAACTCGAGGTGCTTCCCTGACGCTACATCGCACTCCGCTGATATCGCTCACGACGGTTGAACTACTAGCGCGTGAACGAAAGAGAAGAAAATAAATAAAATGTGAAAGTAAAATAAATTTAAAAAAAAATTCAGAGAGAAGGGAAAAAAAATGGACACTTTTGTTTTTTTTTCTCATACCTCGACGATGTTGTTATCGGGCTCGTAAAAGAGAGCCGACGAGGTTCGCGTTAAAAATCGTTTATCACATCCGGTCGCGTTTCTTATCGCACGGAGAAGGATCGACACGATCGAGAGTCATATCACGACTATCATTTCTCGCGCGGCGCGCCAGCTCGCTCATCCCACTGGTGCGTGTCACCGGGGAGCACGCGACACGTTTATATCGGTGGCACGCGTGCCGGCATTACCGACGGAGCAAACTCGTTACTAGGTTAGAATCCGCTGAAAAGGGACCCCCGTGAGTATGAGTACACAGACTACCACCAAACGTTCCTTCCGTCTCCCCTCCTTCGAGCATACTCCCTCTACGCTCTCGGCATCCCCCGCAGTTTCCAGGATCTCGCGAAAACTTTGCTCGAAAGCGGCAGGCGGCACGAGTTCGTGTAGCGAACCGGTGGTGGTAGGGATGACAGATACCTATACGCTATCTCCACTTTCCGTAGTACGAGAGAACGAAAGAGCGAGCGAAAGAGAGAGAAGGTGAGAGAAACAGTGAGAGAGGTTCGGTAGGGGTAACCCCCACTTTCTCCTTTGTCCGCTTCTCTGTGTGTACCTACGCGTACGAACGCGGTAAATAAAAAAGTTTCAAGTCGCCGAGGACTTTGGCGACGGGCAACGCGCAGGAACCAACATGGTGGCGCACTTCACGAAACTTTCTCAGGGATGCGTACGGACTCTCGGAAAAGCGGACCGTTCGAGGATATTTATGTGCGTGCACACGTACACACGTAGATTCGGAAAGGTTGAAAGTACGAGGAGGGAAAAGCACGATATACGCTGTTGCTCTTCCGGAGGAAATCGAATCGTTCTTCGAGGTACGTTCTTAAGCGTTATATCGGAGTCCTATTTATTCTCGGCGCGCGATACGAACTACGCGTGGAAAGTGGGTTGAGGGAGTAGATACGAAGCAGCAAAACTCGAATATATTCCAATATCGAAATTAATTCGGTCATCGATCGAAAAAAAAACGAATGGATATCATAAAAAAAAGGGAACACCGCGAGCGCGAACTCTCCCGGTTCTTTCAAACTTTTCAACGTTATACTTTGCGACGGTGGTTTGCAATTCGTGGCACCGATTTTTCGATTAACCCGTAGATCGCGATAACGATGGAGAATTTATATTTGGTATGCGAAGTTATAAAACTCATCTTCGAGATTAGGATCTTTCGATCGCGTGGGAGAAAGACGGTGAGCACAAAATACTAAGTGGTAGCAGTAGAGTAGTAGCGGTAGTAGTAGTAGTAGTAGTAGTGGCGCGGTCACGAGAGACACGTGGTCACCGGAACGTCGTAAACGCCGTTGACGTTACCGAGCTTGGTGGCGCGCATCGAAGGGTAAAAAGCGACAAAAAGGATAAAGGGAACAGGGGTCGTCGATCGATGTCGATAAGTCGAGCCGCATACGATTAATTTCTTTCTCATCTCGTAAGATCTTCTTCGGTCTGGTCGCGGAGGTAGCGGTACCTGGTCGCCTGCCGCCTACCCTCGTGGGAGTCAGCTAAGGGAAATCAATATCTCACTAGGGGTAGAGAGAACACGAGAAAGAGAGAGGAGAATCGGTGAGAGTAGGAGGAGGCGTTCGAAGGTGGAGGTGGTGGATGAGGCAGAGGTGGAAGTAGAGGAGGTGGAGAAAGAGACAGAGAAGGAGGAGGAAGAAGAGAAGGAGGAGGAGAATCACAGTCGGCGCGCTCGTCGACCTCGCGCTCAACGAGCAGCATCGCGCGCGACCGCCGGCGTAGTGCCACGCGTGAACTCGAGCATTGCGGTGGCACGCGTAATCTCGTGCGAAGGATTTGCACTCATCGCTCCTGCACCCTCTCTCGTTATTTCTCTCTTTCACTCTTTTTTATCTTTCTTTTTTTTTTCTTTCTCTTACATTTCACGCACGTTATTACAACCGGCCGACCGTTGCGTTCGGTCGGTCACACAACTACCACCATCGTCAAAACTACCACCACTACCATCACCAACTACTCCGGGGGGTTGGCTCGTAGCGGCGCGTGTACGAGCGTCCCGCGTGGTGAGTCCCGCACGCTACTCCACGCTAAGCCACGTGTATCGCACGAGCCGTGGAAAGGCCGATCGTACCATTCCTGTCGGCCGCTTAGCGGGAACTGGAGACGAAAACCTTGCCTCCGCACCGCGTTCTTCTATCTCTCTCTCTCTCTCTCGCTTATACCTACTCTCTTTCTCTTTCGCTCTCGCTACCGCACACTCCGGACTCGATCCAAACTCTCGCTTCCTCCCTCTTTCGCTCTCCTTCGCTCGCTCCACGCGCTCACTCCTCGACGAAACTTTCCCGGCGTCGAGACCACCACCATCGCCGCTACTACCACCACTACCACCGGTAGCACCACCACCGGCACACGATCGCGGAAGGTGGTGGCGGCAGCAACGACGACGGCAACGACGACGCACACCGCCGTCTCCGTCTACCCCTTCCCTTTCACCCTCTCCCAGCCGAATCCATCCCTCCTTTCATTCCGATTCTCCACCCGCCACGGCTAACGTGCCTCCTTCCCTTTCCTTCTTCGCATATCCTTCCTTCTCTACTTCTCCTTCAACTTTTATCCAACTTTTCCCGTTCACCCCTCGCAACCCTCTCGCCGAACTTTCAACTTCTTCTCTCCTACCATCTTCACGGACATCGACGACACGACGAAGACGACGCTGCCGCCGCTGTCGGTTTTCCTTCTTCTTCTTCTTCTTCTACTACCACTATACCTCCATCTCCCTCCTTCTTACTTCGACTCGCTTCTTGCCCTGGGGATGCGCGTTATGTATTAAAGTGCGCATCCCACCTCCATAGTGTGATCCGCTCGCTCGGAAGAAAGTTTGCCCAAGGTAGTTTCGTCGTTATCGCCCGTTCCTACTCGAAAACCGATATAGAGAAAAGAGAGTTCCTTTTCGTCGAACGCTCGCCGCCTTCCTAATTTCTTCCCAACGATTTCCCGGCTCTCTTTCACCGATTAATTCCAATTTATATACCTTTACCGATCGGAAAACTTTTCAAATTTTCCGCAAACGCGATAGCTTTTTGAATCTTTGTGTGTGTTTTAAGTTAGAACTAAGAGCGTAAGTAAAAGAGAGAGAGACGGTAGAGTTCGCTCTAAAATTTTGGACACGCGCCGCCCTCCCCCGTCTTTGAATGAACTCGCGCGGGACCTTGATTTTGGTTAACGGAAGTAGGTCAGCGCTTGGAGAAAATAAGCGGCTCGCGATTCTGGCAAACAGACACGAGCCAGGTTCCACACGTTCGAATTTAAATCGATGCGTTTAGCCCGAACGACGGGTAGTATCTCTTTATATCGTAAATCTACTTAAGCCACGGCTGCGCTATTACTTCGTACGCGTTGCGCTGCAGTCATAAAGGTAAACACTTTCGTCGAGCCGAAGCGCTCAAGATTTATGACCGTAACGTTAATAAAATTTACAAGCGTGTACTATATAGAGGGGTTGGGAAGAAGAAGCTCGTTCCTTCCGAGAAAGAACGTTTCGTGCGAGTGGAATAATGCCTTCCGAATAGCGTGCAATCTTATGCAACGTTTAGAACCACTTGAGCTTATTGATTTAACACTTCTCGCACCTTGAAGCGCGTCGCTTTCGACGTTAGAATTAGCGCGTGCCGCTTCAGGAGGGTGCATGAAATTAATATCGATGAGAAACGACACCAAGAATCGATCGTATCGAATTTGAAACTCGATCCTCTCTCATTGAGAAAGTTCTCGCGAAATCAACGGAAATGTAATTTACAAAATTCGTTCACTTCGGAACAAGCTTCGTTAACGGGCCGACGACGAACCGGCTCGTTCTTTGGAAACTTAGTTATTTTCTAAGAAGCGTAGAAAAGAAAGAGAATAGGTCATGAACGATATTACGAGATCGTAAACGTGCGAGTAGAACGCTCTCGGAAGCGAGTAATAACGATAAGGACGTGGCATAGTGCGGCAAATCTTGTAAGCCCCGAGCAGCTCCGTCTGCAACATCGCGAGGAGAGAGTACGTCTATTGTGGTGCATACTTTAAGCAGTGGCACGCTCCGGAAAGGGGATAGCTAGGGTGCTCGTGACGACGATGATGGAGGTGGGAGGGTGGCAAAGGAGCTCGTGCGCGCTGCCGGACGTCGTGACGCCTGCGTCAATCTGCGATTCATTGCCCTGGCAACGGCCGACGCGCTGACTGCCGTCCTCTTTATCTCTCTCCTCTCTTACTCTCCCTCTCTTTCTCTCGCACATTTTCTCTTTTATCGTCGCGAACGAGCGTACGAGCGAGTCGAGTTTATCCTTTTTGGCGGGCTACTTTGTCCCTCCTCGTCGTACGCTTCGTAGCTTCCTCTTCCACAGTTTCTGCTTTCCTTCCCTTCTGGCTTACCACAGCTGGACCACTACTACTAGCTTTACCGCACGAAGACTATGCCGAGTTCGAGAGCATCGCACGACGTAACAAGTGGATTTTGTCATTTCCCGCATTATCTTTTTACCTCGATACTACTACCCCTTCTCTCTCTCGGTCAATCTTCATCCCCTAGTCGCTACTTATACGCTAGTCTCCGTGTCCCTCTTTCGTCGCGATACACGACTAACTTTATTTCTCGATCGGCGATACGATCAAACCCACGTCGATTTACGACACGATTTTTCTCCCCCTTTTCGTTCCTTTGCTTTCTTCTTACGAATAGTATTACGATTTTCGAAGGAGCCGCGCGCGTCTTTTCTAGTCGAAGGAAAGTGGAAGATGATTTACGAGAGACGATACGTCGGTCGAAATTTTCTGCTATAATTTTCTTCCTTTCGCTTGTCCCCCCCTTTTCTTTCTTCCTCTTTCGAACTCTCTTACTCTCTTTCACCTTCCTACGTCGCCGCTAAACGGTGCATAACCGAGGGGAAAGAAGAAGTTTCCCGCTCGTCGATTCTCCTCCTCGAGGGGACCGTCGTTTTTCATTTGCGCCGAATAAAAACGGGAATCGCTTTCAAGAGGCGAGCTAGCCCGGTTTAAATAACGTTTCGACGTTCTCTATCAAAGCGCTTGATTAAAATTTGAATACCTCAGCGTCCATGAGAAAAAAGAAACGCTTCGAAATGTTTTTCAACGCTTAATCAACGAGGTAGAGGCGTAAAAAACGATATTACCGGTAGTATCTCGTAATCGTCCAGACGTAACCTGATTTTCCAAAGAGGGTTCGACCCGTTAATTCCCACGTTTTCTATCGTTTAACTCAAAGGTGCTAGATTGACCGGTCACGCACGAAAACAAATACGTTTACCGATGTTCGAAGAAATCTTTGCCGTCCACCCACCCAACCCTTGATCCGCCACCATCCACCCCCCTATTTCTCGACCAAACGACGCGTTACGTTGGCGAAACGAAGGCCGACCCCTAGATAAAGTTCTCTCGATGTCATAATAACTTCGGAGCTCTCTAAATGGTACGTATATCCGTTATAAATTGTTCTTGCAAAGTTTCTCGAAGGCAAGCTATATAAATAGTCTCGTGGATTCTCTCTCTCTCTCTTCGCTGGACTCCCCTCTCCACCCACCTCAGCCCTTCTCCCACTACCACCGGTACCACCACCACCGGCAAGAGTCTCGTAGGTTTCGCTCGCATGCCGGCGCTGCTACCCCTACGAGAACGCCAGCCACCCTTACGAACGCCGCTATACTACTCTTAAAGATGCCTTTCATTGCACTCCCACATCGGGAGCGATTCGATCGATGCGACTGTCTCGTTCTCGCGCTAGCTGCCAAGGACTCTCTCAGCCCGGCCGGTATCCTTCTTTTCGACAAAGAAACCGAGAAGAAGAAGAAGCCGAGTCCAGTCAGGAGAATGCGTCTACCGCCCTTGTACACACCGTAGCCCTACTTCCACCCCCATCCTCTTTGGCAACTCTCTCGCTCCGATTCTTCTATTTTCTTTTTCTTCTCCTCCTCCTTCTTTCCCTCTTACCACTTCTCTCTCTCTTGGCCCTCCGTATCAAAGTTTCTCTACTCATCTCGTTCTCTTCCCTCCCAGGCACGATGCGCGCTTCGAGAGCACACGCGCGCGCGCGCATACCTACCACCGGATATCGGTCCTTCTTGCGGCAGTTCTCACCGGCGCGAGAACTTCGTCTCGCTTTCGAGATTTTACTTCGTCGAAACTTCCGAAGCTATCTCCGCCTTGGTCGTCTGTAAGCGCCCTTGTCGGTGGAAGACGACTCGTTTCAGTCTCCCCTAACTTTCCGACTACTCTCTTTCTTTCTTTCTTTCTTTCCATCTTCCTTTATTTCGTCTTTGTTCAGCCTTTTGGTAATCCGTCTCATTTACTTTTCATCGTTCTTTGGTGTTGCTTTGGAAAGCATAACGATTAAACGTCTATCGTGTCTCTCTTTCTATTCTACCAACTTTCGATATATCTCCATCTCATTCGTCTTGTCTCCCCACGAATACCGTTTACCTCGGCTTGCATCGACTTAATTGACCTTTGCCCTGGTTAAATCCGAGAGGAGTCCGCTCCAATGCCGTCGTTGTAATCAACACGGTGCACGATGCGCGCGCCAGGATTATTGTCGGTCCGCTACCACCCCTCTCGTTACTTATGCCGACAGGGAAATAATTGTAAAAAAAAGCGAGCCGTCTGACTCGTTAATTATCATCGTGCCTAGCTTATCATCGGACCTATGAATTATACGTTTTGTAGGACAATCGTCGTACGAAAGTTACGATTAATTGGAGAAAAATGCACTAACCGAACCTCTCTTACCTTCGAGCAAGTCGGATTTCTTTTTGGTTATTAAAAGAATAGCCGCAACGTGTACCTTAAGTTCGCGAGAAAGTTGCCCGCCTATTCATTTCCGGTCGGAGAGTCTTTGTGCTTCCATTCCCGGGCTTACCGGGAGAAAAGTTTCGCATACCCGCCAAAGTTTCTCTCGCAATTATTCGAGCATCTAAACTCGGCGAATAGTAATAAGACTTTTGCGTTATACCAAGCGATTCCCTCGGTAGAACTTATCTGCAAATTTGTCGATGATACCGGCTTTGGTTTTATAATCCTTTTTTTTTTTCCTTCTTCAGTGTCAATCGTATAGCAAAATGACTATCTCGTTAAATTTCCATGGAAACGATCAGTAAAATTACAAACGTCGATGATTATCGATGATTATAAGTGACCGCAAGCGACTGAAATCATATATGTATAAAATACCGTACGCGTTCCGGTCGGAATTAAATATCAAATTAATTTACGTCGCGCGATAACAAAATTTGCCGTTGATCTGCATTATGGTATAAAATATTATCGAAATGTTTAACTCGATTTCAAGTCCCCCCACGTAATTGTCTTCGTAAAGTAACGATGGTATCGGTCGAGAGGAAAGAAAGCATAAACACGTCAAGAACTAACGGATCCAACGAGGAAAGACGACAGCAGAGTCAGCTTCCGTGGCTCGAGCCGGAACCTGCGAAGGCAAAAGCAGCCAGCCCGTAACGCCGGTAAAGCGGTTACAATGCCGATGCTAGAAACTATCCTCGACTGGCCACATCGACCTCACATTTCGCACGATTTATCGTCTCTCTCATCTTTGTCTCTTCGACTTTTCTCTCTCTTTCCACTTTTGGCCAGTTTACACGCCCAACTACTACCGATCGAGATCGCAAATTCTTCGCCATATTGTTTTTGTCCCCCGAAAAGAACATAAAGTTCAAATAACAAGATATACTCGTTGATTCGCTATCGAACTGAAATATTCGATGGAAACTACTTTTACTTTGCGTTCTTCATTTTTACTTTTATTTAAATAATTGCACCATAGTTGTTTTAAATTGGCGTGCCTCGTGCCATTCTTCTTAGATGTTTACCGTACCGAAGAAAATCGTTCTATCTATTTCCACCCACTGTTTACGGTCAAGGCAACGTTTACGACGGCCCAAAGCATCGATTGTACCACGTTCTCTATACACATGTATCATAGAGAAACGTTTTTACAAGATTTCGACATTGCGATCGTAAACAGGATGGAAGTTGAAATAAAAATAAGCTTAACATTTGAAAAATAACAAGTACGTTACCAAAAAAGACTGCTCTTGGAATGATCTTTAACCACTCTGCTTCCTGGTGTCTAGGAAATCTTTCGTTCGTTCGACAGTCATGATAAATCACAGTATTTTAAGAACACGAAATTTTATTCGAAAGCTCGAAAAGAGAACGCGGACTTAATGCGAATCTCAAATCACGCGACAACATTTTAAACATTTCTGATCGAAGTATCATTAAAGTTTATCATATCGATCGATTATTATCGATAGGAAAATCACATAAAACACGCGCACAATGTTCGTTAATCGTAAGGACAAAGAGTAAGCTTCTTTATCCTTGCGCGAATAAGTTTTTTTAATCCGTCACTCGATCGATCTCACGGATATCACAATCGATTTGACAAGACGTTAAATTGAGGTAAGAATCTTAATAATTTTCTACTCGTCGCGACGTGTCGTCATAAATCCGATCGAACGAAAGAAACATTTCTATCGCGGCAAAGCCGACGAGGCACGTTTGAAAGGTGGAAGGGATGGCGCGAAGCGCACGGAGCTTGCACCACGTGTCCGTGACGATATTCACGGAGTAACGAACGTCGCGCCACGTTGGTGTTACAGTTACCTGCTGTATTGACCGCCTATGGCACCGGATCTATCAAAGATTCACAAGGCGTACGTGTTGCGGGTGCAACTGGAGGGCAACGTACAATATCGCACACATTCGTATTATCATTACCGTAACGCATTGCCGACAGACCGTCATCGTCTAAAGCGCGTTTAAATAAACGTTTCTATAGCAAGTATATAACTCTTACCGTTGAAAGAAAGAAATGTAATATAAGGATTAGCGATTCTACGGTTTATTACGTATTTAATAGCTTTTACATATTTTATATTCGTCTAGCGTTTAAATGAAGCTAAGATTACTTACGTGTTACGAAGAAATTAAGTGATCTCGATCGGATTTAACACGATCGAGTGTAAAATATATCGTCTGGAACAATGGAAATAAATATGATATAAAAAATAGCGAGTACTCGTTATAAATACTGTTATATTTGGCATACACTTTTTTATGTACTCACCATATCATATACTCATGTACTAGTGTATAAGTAATAGAAATATATGTAAATATATAGTAAGATAGTTGTGTTTTGTAATGTGTATAGTAGTATGTATGGTTTTTGTTTTCGAATTGAGTATATTTAAATTTACCGCTTCTGGCGTTATGGAAGGGATGAATTCATGCGCGAAGCGGGTCTTGATTTGATGTCAAGTGCCAACAAATAACCTGTTTTGCGTCGAATCTTTCGAACCAGGATAATTTTTTAATTTATATTCCATTACGTATATTTTGAAATAAAATGTCTTATCAGTTATATAGAAACACGACGTTAGGAAATACGTTACAGGAAAGTCTTGATGAATTGATTCAGGTATGAACACACAAAAGATTTTCGGTGTTTGAGGTTAGCTGTAATTAAATAATATTTCGTTGTATTATTAATATTTAATTCTTTGTATTACTTTCATAATGACATTAAGAAGAAAATGAGTTAAATTAAAAATGTATACTCAATGTAATTAAAAAACGATATTTTTCAGTATGGTCAAATTACGCCACAACTTGCTATAAAGGTATTATTACAATTCGATAAAGCTATCAACCAAGCGCTTGCTACTAGAATTAAATCACGACTTACATTTAAGGTAATAATAATCGGTGGGATGATTACTGTACTTTCTATAAGGATACATTATTACAAATTAAAAGTTTGCTTTATTTGTACTTTAGGCAGGAAAATTAAATACCTATAGATTCTGTGATAATGTTTGGACATTTATGCTTAATGATGTTGAGTTTCGTGAGGTTCAAGAAATTGCTGTAGTGGATAAAGTAAAAATTGTGGCATGCGATGGTAAAAGTAAGTACCTGAGTAATAAGATAAACTCTTTTGTATTCTTCTTACTAAATTGCCTCTTTGGTTATTTCAGCATTAGATGCGGATGCGGCGGCAAAACGATAGCAATTATTAGATTATTTTGTATTCGTAAGAAACATTTGCTATTACTTTCTAAGTATCACAAAATAATATATATAAATATATATAATTTTTACAATAGCAGATATTCGAAGAAAATACAGTGCAAATGCAAAATATGCAGGAACTTCTCTTACTTCCTTCCGCCAACGTCATAGAAAAAAATTAATTTTTATAAATTACACCGATTTATTGATAAGGAAGTACACTATATTTATAATAAGGAGTATAGAACCTATACTCGTTATCGTAAGTGTTAGCACTCGTCTGATATGTCTACTAAGTGGTATTACATGTGATACATATAAAGCAAGTATATTTATAATATGTTGACCATCGAAAAAGAAACAAGGTACTACATTACCAGCAGCTAATCCAGAAGAAATTGTTATGATATATTTACAAAGTAGGGTTAAAGATTCAGGAATTTGAGGATTTAAAAAGCTATATTTGGGAATCCAATCTGATACATCGACTGTTCTGTAAGCATCAGCTGGATGTCCTAAGAACAGCACATCTTTTCCCACCTTTCGTTTTATTTCTACTATCTGTAAAGACATTAAAAGGTTTAAGTACATAATATTTTTTGCTAACGTCGTAATAAATTTGAAAATGTTACGTACCTTAGTTACATTATCTAAAGAAGGTTTTATACAATGCGTATCCGGTGAGGAACATTCGTAGCTTGTTTGGCAGTAATTTTTAGATTGATCGATCATAGCTCTTGCCGGAAGACAAGAGTGCGGCGGCAAATTAAGAGGCGCGGCTTGTGGTCCCTCGATGTATTCGAAACATAAACTTCCGCTTGTCTCGTTGTCTAAAGTACAACAATTTATTACTCCGTTAACTTTTTGCGTAGATGGTACCGATTCGTCGTACTCCTGAATGAAATTAAAATTATTAGTTAGAAAGAAACAAAATTTTTATACTGTTACATATTTTTGGATTACCTGAATAAAACTTTGTTTGACACAATACCCAGGAGTAGGTTGACGAATAGCATTTATTATACAATTTGCCCAGTCATCTCTATGTTTTACAGGACAATTATTTAATTTGTATATTATGTCGGATTCTAAAAGACCCATTGAACCTCTCAAAGGTGAATTCTAAAAATGGGATAATTAATGTTGTAAAAAGATAGTATTTTTGTAATTTATTTTACTCACGGGTAAGATGCTTTTCACGTAAACTCCGCTATTAAGGTTGTAAAGCGGAGTCCAGAACCATGTTGAAAGAACAAAAATAGCTGCAGCTAAAACTGCAAGAATTACATTATGCCATACGCCTGCGCACATAATTTTCAATTGACTGCGTAATGGCAATAATACATATTGTTCTCTATTCATACTGACATAAGCTACTGGTATAATCAAAACTAAATATATTCCAACACCATATAATTGTATGTCTTCTCTAACAGCAGCCAATGCATGGCCAAGTTCGTGAAATATGATACATATTGCCAATGTTATCAAGTAGTATCCAATTTCACTAAGTGGCATGTTAACCCCAGGTAACTGTATTTAATTTAAAACATATTGTTATTACAATTATATGTAAACTTCAATAATAATATCAAATTGCAAAAAATAGAAAAATGTTAATATATATACACTACCATTACTTCTAGCGATACTGGTAAGTTTTTATGCGGAGATGGACTAGCAGCCCATATATTAAACGTTAAGTCACATATAATATGTATAGTTACTCTTAAGATCGCAACTATTACAACTATGCACAGAATAATACTTATGATAACTCCAGCATTGAACCATGCTGTCCAAAATTTGGAACAAGAGCTACTCCACTTTATGATTTTACGATTAAATGTAGTAGTAAACCATTTTATTCTCATTAACTTAACTTCTAATCCACTATTTTCTAATAAATATATGTATGGAAAATGGCAGCAGGTCTAAAACAAATTTATAATAATATATTTATAAATTATCTATAAAGTTTATTAAAATATCTTTCAAATTCATGATGATATTATTGTCTATTTTACCTTAAAAATAGTGTCAAAAAAGAATAATGAACAATGTATGAGGCCAATTGCAATCAACAGATATAAAATATCCATCGTTCGATTTATTTAATGTTTTGATTTTTCAATATCTATATTCAAAAGCATTATATCCTTCTGCGGATACTCGATAGCGCTTTGATCAACTTTATATAGAAGGTTTACTAGCCTGGCAAGTGGCCTATGTTCAACACAATGTTCAGACACGTTTCATAGGTTATTTCTATGTTGTGTTTTGCCTATAATGCCTAATCCCCGTAGGGAATTTTTATTCTAAACCATTAGTTCGAGAAACCCGGAACTTCTAGTAATGACCACCGTCACCTTTCACTTTGTTTATAACCTTAAAGAGTTAAGGCAATGGCAAGGGCGTGTTAGGATTAATAATTTCTATACTCTAGTTACCAGTCACTGTACTTGTTATATATAAATTAATTGAATTACTAAATAAATAAAATGTCAGAAAAAATAGACGAACAATTTCGTTTATTGCTCGCTGGAGAAAATCTAAATGATGACACGTATATTGCGAATGCCATACAATATGAGACGGACGGTCAGTATAGAATATTAAAAAGAATTATTAATACGACCTAAAAATGTGCTATTATTAAATAGCATTACTTACTAATATTTATTTTATTAACACATTTATCGTGTAGATAGTACGGAAATATGTTTTTGTAGTACATATATGGTACTTATCAGTTGTAAATAGATATGTAATTTTAATATTCCTGTCTATAAGTATATTGGTATTTTTATTTTATTGCTTGAATAAAGGTATTTCATTATGAAACAATGAATTAGATCATATTTGGTCATAAGTAGGTAATATTATACATATTTCAAAAAAATGATTATATGTTTAATTCTATTTACCTTAGGTGGAAAAGGTATTAATACTACCACAGATTCAAGTTATGTACCAATTTGTCAAAAAACGGTAACATACATTGTAGCTGCTGTAATTATAAATGATCAAAATGAAGTATTAATGATGCAAGAAGCAAAAGCTTCTTGTAGTGGTAAATGGTATTTACCTGCTGGCAGAGTTGAACGAAATGAAAACTTATTAGATGCTGTGAAAAGAGAAGTTTTAGAAGAGACTGGACTCATAATGGAACCTAAAACATTAATATTAATAGAATGTGCAAGTGCTTCATGGTTTCGCTTTGTATTTATAGGCGATATAAATGGTGGTAACATTAAAACATCAGATCAAGCAAATGAAGAATCCCTACAAGCACGCTGGGTACATAATATAGAAGATTTACCACTTAGATCTAATGATATTATCCCACTAATAGAAAAAGGCAAAAATTACATCAAAAGCAAGCCTGGTTCACACCACCCATATTTAATGCCACTATCAAGACCACTTTCCAAACTATTATTACAATTAATTGTTACTGCCAAAAAGAGGGCAACGTGAGTATACTATTATTTAAAAATAAATACATCACTGCTATGCTTTTTTTTCCATTCAGTATTCACACTTTCAGTTTAAGTAGAGTCAATGGTGATAGTTTTCTTAACACAAAGAAGATCTTCCAATTATGACTGTGAATGTGGACAATGGATTAGTTGGATTGAACGTGATATACACACATGTATATACATCCGCACTTAGGCTAAGAATTTTTTCATCTTTATCTGCAATTACTAAATGGTACACATAATTTGCATGGTGTATTCTTATTTCTATCTATTTCATACTTATTTTTAATATATTCTTTACTGCTAAGGCAATACTTTGCATGTTTTCTATTATCTACTATTATCACTGCACTATGTATAAAAATATATATTTGTTAAATCTTCAATATTTTCTGATCGTGCAAAGTGTTATCATAATGTGCTTTTTCCATGTGGGTATTAACTACCAATATTAACAAATTAGAATATATATTTATACCCCTGCAAATAATAATTTAAAATGACATAATTAAATGGAAAATTTGCTGAAACAGTAAACAATAGAATCTTATAAAGATAACGATTGCTTTTTAAAAATTAGCATTTCTCTGAACTATTGTTCAATAATTGCACCAAATATTGTATTGACTAATGCCACATTTAACACTTTTGAAATCTTTACTACTTACAGGAACACATTACATGTAGTTGTATCGGATACAGAACTATATCATCTACCAATTTGTGAAATCAATCCAAATCGCAGCCTTCTTTCCACATTGCATAACTTCATGACTGTAAGTGCAAAATTTATAAAGAAAATTGACTTGCCATTTTGCATTTATATTTATGAAAGTTTGTACCATATTCTCTATATACTTGAACTACAATAAACGAAATTATAAATAACCCATATAGGAAATATTTGGGACTGATGTTGCTCCACATAAACCGCATGGATTGTTGGCAGTTGAATTTAGTGGGAATCATGATGGGGATGGTCTTTGCTTGTCATTGCTAGTGTCTTTCAAGTTACCAGTGGAAGAAGTGCCCATAATTGGAAAGTATTCCTGGTACCAAGTACCAGAAAATATAGCAGAAGGTATTACAACTCGTTTACCACGAAATATGACTGTGCCATTAAATGTGGTACGTTAATTTCCACATTTCATATTACCAAACAATAACATTCACCCTAAAAAATACATTGTAATGTATGGAAAATTGTTTATTTACATTATACCTAGTCTATACCAATGATTTTACTGACAATTTAACTTATAACAGTTATTAAGCACGTTATATATCATAATTATGCTAACAAATTACAAGTATTTTACTCTTTAACACTATCATCCATATTTAGCACTTGATTTCTATATAATTTGGTAATCATATTTAAAAGTTGAAAAGATAATTCCTAATTAATGTGATTATTTATTTCAAGAATGAATCTAATGTAAAAATGAAAATCTTGAATAGTAATAGATCGCATGTTATACTATTTATTAAATTGTTTTGTTTTATAGGTGCAAACATATGAAATTACAATTCTTGTTAACTTATATACACATGTTAGGCAGAGCATTACTTATATTATACTTTTATAAGAAATTTCGCGAATGTTGTATTTAACATAAATAAATATTTTATAAAAAAAATGCTTTGTGAGAATTTATTCTCAGTTAACAAAAAATATATACTCTTATTTGCAATAAGTAGTATAAGTTAATGTTAAATGAAACATAAAAATTTATGGATTAATATGCTGAGATTGTCAGGAATTATAAATGTTATAAATATACGACTTACAAAAGATATCATATTGCAATGTTTTTTTGCAAAATTTAAATGTAATTGTATAATATAAAAGATTTTCATTAAAATCATATGTATATATATACACATATACATATATATGATGATACCTTGTTTTATTTATTTTATTCAGTACCAATAAGATATTGATACAGATATATTCACTTAAATTTAATGTATATATTTTCTTGGTACTGAATTTAAAATAGTCATTAGCAGAAAATAAGAGTTTCAAGCTTTCTATTAAGAATTCTCTCATGTAGATATGATATTAGTAACACTTAAATTTTATACACTGTATAGCATTTTTAAAAACTTATCTAGTCGTTGGTTTCAATATTAAAGTATTATCTGATCTAGGCTCATCGATACATTCATTTTTTACAGGAACCACATTAACTGTGCTGTGCATTAATTTATTATCACTGATCTGTGAAGTTACTGTTACATTATTTAATGAATTTAAACGAGGAACATCATCATGATCCTTTGTATCTTGCAATTGCTTTGCACTATTTTCACAAATATCCACATTTGTATTTATATTTACTGTATGTTTTTTCATGTGAGTTGTTAAGTTTCCACTGTGATAGAAATCTTTACCACAGACTTTACATTGAAATGGCTTAATACCAGAGTGTATCCTTTCATGTATTGATAAATTACCACTATGCCTGAACTCTTTACCACATACAGAACATTTATAAGGTTTTACCCCTGAGTGTGTACGCAAATGCGTTGATAAATTTCCACTGTGACTGAACATTTTTCCACATATTTGACAACCGTATGGCCTCTCACCTGAGTGAGTCCTCATATGTATAGCTAAGTTTCCACTATGTGTAAAACATTTCTCACATTGACTACATTTATAAGGTCTTTCCCCATTGTGAGTTCTCATATGAATAAATAAATTGCTCTTATGACCAAACTCCTTAAAACAAATTTCACACTGACACTTTAATTTCTTTGTCACTGTAGTTTCAGAAGAGCCCTTTGGTGGTCTTCCTGGACGACTATGTCTTACAGAAGGAACAGCTTGCACAGTCGTCGTAGTTTGGTTAACACTTTTAGATTGTTGGGTATATTGTAATACTTGTGTTGGTTGTGTTTCATCTACTATATTCTGTTGACTGTGATCAGAAAATTGAGTCTGTGTAGCAGCCTCCTCTTGATGTTGATTTAGTTGAAACAATATCCCATGATGCAAGTAATCTTTTACATATGTTAAAGGTGCAGATTCCTAAAATAATATTCCATTGTTCCTTTACCTATTCTTACAGTGTTAATGTAGCCACTGATTCTTTTTGCTTTTAGAAAATATTGTAGTATAATCATTAGCGCATATCTTGCGAGTATATGATAATATATTTAATAATTCTAATAACCACTCACTTGTGCCTGGAGCAGGTCTTGACAATTGTAGGTTTCTTCTTTTTGTGGAAGATTTGCAGGTGTTTGTGTATAATCCCAAAATTGTGGTAACTGACGATATCTACATTCAGGATCTTGATTGATAAACAGAGGATATTTAGTATCATCTGAAGTGTCAATCCTACCATTTCTGTTGACATCTTCTCCTCCTACATATTCGTACTTAATTGGTATAGGACTAAACATCTGTAAATGCATACTTATAAAATATTTGATACCTGAAATTGATATCATATTTATTATAGCTGTGTATATAAAAACAAATGTGCTCCGGCACATGGAACAAAAAAAGGTTTTAACATCATTACTGCCTAAAGCATTATCAGGTAAAATATAAATATGCAAAAAACATATATGTCTATATGATATGTACACTCACACTTTCACTTATTAGTAAAGCTTTCTTACAGCTCAAAATGAATACTGCACTGTATTTGAGCAATTAATTGCTCGTGTATTAATGATTAACTAAGTATAACATGTTTGACAGATAGATTAAATATGGTAAAAATCTACCATTCTTAACTTGTATTATAAAATAACTGTGACCACTGTTACCAGTCACTATGAGATTCCTCCATGGATCCATTACAGGGTACATCCAATCTCTTTGTCTCAGTAGGTATAGATATTATATGACTTCCACTCTAGTGGATCTGGCAGCAACGCGAAATTGCTGTTAGATTACAGCGACCTCTAATAGCATATTTCGATTGAATTTTTCTACGAAAACGACACGAAATTTTGTGGGTTCATCTAGCGTCATACATTTAATTATTCATTTTCTATACAATGTACTTGTCTTTAGTTTATAGAAGGAAATGTGCATTGAATATTTGCCAAAGGACACTCATTAATTAGGGAGATAAGAGTATTTACCGGGAAATCTGGACATTACCGCGACTTCGGAATTTTACTGTAACATATATAGTAAAAAATTTATTAATTTATAAATATAGTATGGTAAATATGGTACGGTTACTGTGATTTTTTTCATTTAATTTTTATTGTATCGATTGATTCGAATTGTTATTCATCTCAGTCAAAAATAATTAACAATCGCTGCGTTTAGTTATAATTCCTACCGTCTCGGTAGCGCTGTTGCCTTATTTTATTCTGAACCGATAGTGTCGCATGCGACACTGAAATGGTAAGGGGGCTTCGAAGCCTCCGGACCGTGGGACAAAAATTTACATTGCAGGTCTATCTTAAACATCGTCTTTGAAAGTATTTTATGACGTTCCCTGCACGTTATACAGCTGATACCGGAATACCCTCTTGCAGGGTGTGGACCAGGGTGTTGTAACTCAATGCATAAGCATAGGAGCCTTATTTAACGTAGTCCCCGCCCTTCACGCATGCGCATTATGGCAAATAATCAACTGGAGGGCAGCACTAACGAAAGCAAAGCTGCCAACCGTGTTTATTGCTTCTGTTCGTATAGTAACTAGCCCGCCGAGGTCTAGATCCCAGAGTACAAGTGTAGTCCCCGAGTAGGATTGCAGTCCCCGCTAGCCCCTTAAAACTGTTAACCCGTTAGCTTTTTAAACCCGCCAGCCGGCTAATTAGAAGGGGCACATGAGATACATACATGTTAAAAAAGCCGTCTGTTTAATAAATAGTGAGATAGATTCATTCTTCGAAATTATTATTTTTTTATTTTACTTTTAATTATATTTGTGTATCCTATAACCAGATAAATTCGTCAATGGATATTAATTTGCTGAAAAGAAGAATGGTTCGTGAGGAAAATGGTTTACATAAAAGAACGGGTTCATTTTAACTACAGCGCGCTACTGCTCGTGCACTATTACGCGATAACTGTTGTCTACTAGTATGTTTAGGTGAATAAATGACAATAATTTGATTATTAATTACCAACCTATAATTATAGAAAGAAAAAATTAACAAAAAAAGTCTCTTCTTTACGAATATGCAAGTCGCGTTTCGATAGTAAGACCAGTTCGGAAGTTATAACAGTTTAAATCTTAAGATTCATCTCAGCATAAAGTGCAATATAATAATATGTTATTATTTATTTTATGTGTATTTGAATAATATTTAAGTATCGTATTTATTTACAATAAGAATTATTATACATTATAACAAAAGTGCGTCCGATGTATTAAAAGTTATAATTATTCTATGATTTATATTACTTTCCGACTATTTGTAAAAATGTACATATATAAAATTGATATAAATAAACAAAAATAAGATACATTGCAAAAAATACTGGAATTTTTAATTGAAACCATGAATTAACCATCCGATTCCCTTATTTGTTCAACTTCTCGAGTTATTGCCTTTTGACGAAAACTCCATCAATGGAGAAAGTATAAGGAGAACATGAGCTACAAGGAGGAATTCGGATTTCAAGACCCACCTCTTCAAATAGTATGCTTTCCTGGTAGAAATGCCAGTTTACGCGGAATTTGCCGAATCGCTGAGAATCGAGAAAGTATCATGAGAACGTGAGCAGCAAGAAGAAATTCGGATTTCACGTGCCACTTCTTCAAATAGTATGCTTTCCTGGTAGAAATCCCAGTTTACGGGGAATTTGCCGAGTCGCTGAGAATCGAGAAAGTAACATGAGAACGTGAGCAGCAAGGAGAAATTCGGATTTCACGTGCCACTTCTTCAAATAGTATGCTTTCCTGGTAGAAATCCCAGTTTACGGGGAATTTGCCGAATCGCTGAGAATCGAGAAAGTATCATGAGAACGTGAGCAGCAACGAGGTATTCGGATTTCACGTGCCACCTCTTCACATATTATGGTATCCTGTTAGAAATCCCAGTTTACGGGAAAATGTTCCGAAAGCGTTCGTGAGAACATTGGCAGCGCCATCTATCGGTGGAGAGAAGAGGCGAAATTTCATGCATTTGCAAGGGGTTCCTTTAAATCACTTTTCTGGTCGTAATAATTAACCGATTCTTATGAACGATACCTTGTTGGAAAGCTAAAAGAACGGGCTACGAAATGGCTATTATAGAATTTGTATAATACCTCACTTTCAGTCTCTAAATCGCACTTAAACTTTTCAAATGTAATTTCTATGATGATGCTAACGTTAATAATAAAATTTGTTATAGCTATCTTATAGCTTGTTCTTTTAGCTTTCCGACGAGCTATTGATCGTAGAAATCGATCAAGAATTGTGATCAGAATTAATTTTTAAAGTAAATCTCTCGAAAATCGATAAAACAGGGTCTCAATTGCACGCTGGCGCCATCTAGTGGTGGACACGAGAGGCTAAATTTGATGATTTTTTAGGGGGGTCTTTAACAAATTCTCCTGGTCGCTATAATTAACCGATTCTTATGAACGATACCTTGTTGGAAAGCTAAAAGAACGGGCTACGAAATGGCTATTATAGAATTTGTATAATACCTCACTTTCAGTCTCTAAATCGCACTTAAACTTTTCAAATGTAATTTCTATGATGATGCTAACGTTAATAATAAAATTTGTTATAGCTATCTTATAGCTTGTTCTTTTAGCTTTCCGACGAGCTATTGATCGTAGAAATCGATCAAGAATTGTGATCAGAATTAATTTTTAAAGTAAATCTCTCGAATGTCGATAAAATAGGGTCTCAATTGCACGCTGGCGCCATCTAGCGGTGGACACGAGAGGCTAAATTTGATGATTTTTCAGGGGGGTCTTTAACAAATTCTCCTGGTCGCTATAATTAACCGATTCTTATGAACGATACCTTGTTGGAAAGCTAAAAGAACGGGCTACGAAATGGCTATTATAGAATTTGTATAATACCTCACTTTCAGTCTCTAAATCGCACTTAAACTTTTCAAATGTAATTTCTATGATGATGCTAACGTTAATAATAAAATTTGTTATAGCTATCTTATAGCTTGTTCTTTTAGCTTTCCGACGAGCTATTGATCGTAGAAATCGATCAAGAATTGTGATCAGAATTAATTTTTAAAGTAAATCTCTCGAAAGTCGATAAAACAGGGTCTCAATTGCACGCTGGCGCCATCTAGTGGTGGACACGAGAGGCTAAATTTGATGATTTTTCAGGGGGGTCTTTAACAAATTCTCCTGGTCGCTATAATTAACCGATTCTTATGAACGATACCTTGTTGGAAAGCTAAAAGAACGGGCTACAAAATGGCTATTATAGAATTTTTATAATACTTCACTTTCAGTATCTAAATCGCACTTAAACTTTTCAAGTGTAATTTCTATGATGACGCTAACGTTACTAAAGAAATTTATTATAGTTATCTTATAGCTTGTTCTTTTAGCTTTCCAACAAGGTATTGTTCATAAGAATCGGTTAATTATTACGACCAGAAAAATGTTTTAAAGGAACCCCTTGCAAATGCATGAAATTTTGCCTCTTCTCACCACCGCTAGATGGCGCCAGCGTGCAATTGAGACCCTATTTTATCGACATTCGAGAGATTTACTTTAAAAATTAATTCTGATCACAATTCTTGATCGATTTCTACGATCAATAGCTCGTCGGAAAGCTAAAAGAACAAGCTATAAGATAGCTATAACAAATTTTATTATTAACGTTAGCATCATCATAGAAATTACATTTGAAAAGTTTAAGTGCGATTTAGAGACTGAAATTGAGGTATTATACAAATTCTATAATAGCCATTTCGTAGCCCGTTCTTTTAGCTTTCCAACAAGGTATCGTTCATAAGAATCGGTTAATTATAGCGACCAGGAGAATTTGTTAAAGACCCCCCTGAAAAATCATCAAATTTAGCCTCTCGTGTCCACCACTAGATGGCGCCAGCGTGCAATTGAGACCCTGTTTTATCGACTTTCGAGAGATTTACTTTAAAAATTAATTCTGATCACAATTCTTGATCGATTTCTACGATCAATAGCTCGTCGGAAAGCTAAAAGAACAAGCTATAAGATAGCTATAACAAATTTTATTATTAACGTTAGCATCATCATAGAAATTACATTTGAAAAGTTTAAGTGCGATTTAGAGACTGAAAGTGAGGTATTATACAAATTCTATAATAGCCATTTTGTAGCCCGTTCTTTTAGCTTTCCAACAAGGTATCGTTCATAAGAATCGGTTAATTATTACGACCAGAAAAGTGATTTAAAGGAACCCCTTGCAAATGCATGAAATTTCGCCTCTTCTCTCCACCGATAGATGGCGCTGCCAATGTTCTCACGAACGCTTTCGGAACATTTTCCCGTAAACTGGGATT
Source organism: Ancistrocerus nigricornis (assembly GCA_916049575.1). Classification (NCBI taxonomy): domain Eukaryota; kingdom Metazoa; phylum Arthropoda; class Insecta; order Hymenoptera; family Vespidae; genus Ancistrocerus; species Ancistrocerus nigricornis. The sequence continues at coordinate 26,925,208 of OU696667.1, forward strand.
TCTAACAGGATACCATAATATGTGAAGAGGTGGCACGTGAAATCCGAATACCTCGTTGCTGCTCACGTTCTCATGATACTTTCTCGATTCTCAGCGATTCGGCAAATTCCCCGTAAACTGGGATTTCTACCAGGAAAGCATACTATTTGAAGAAGTGGCACGTGAAATCCGAATTTCTCCTTGCTGCTCACGTTCTCATGTTACTTTCTCAATTCTCAGCGACTCGGCAAATTCCCCGTAAACTGGGATTTCTACCAGGAAAGCATACTATTTGAAGAAGTGGCACGTGAAATCCGAATTTCTCCTTGCTGCTCACGTTCTCATGTTACTTTCTCGATTCTCAGCGATTCGGCAAATTCCCCGTAAACTGAGATTTCTACCAGGAAAGCATACTATTTGAAGAGGTGGGTCTTGAAATCCGAATTCCTCCTTGTAGCTCATGTTCTCCTGATACTTTCTCCATTGATGGAGTTTTCGTCAAAAGGCAATAACTCGAGAAGTTGAACAAATAAGGGAATTGGATGGTTAATTCATGGTTTCAATTAAAAATTCCAGTATTTTTTGCAATGTATCTTATTTTTGTTTATTTTTATCAATTTTATATATGTACATTTTTACAAATAGTCGGAAAGTAATATAAATCATAGAATAATTATAACTTTTAATACATCGGACGCACTTTTGTTATAATGTATAATAATTCTTATTGTAAATAAATACGATACTTAAATATTATTCAAATACACATAAAATAAATAATAACATATTATTATATTGCACTTTATGCTGAGATGAATCTTAAGATTTAAACTGTTATAACTTCCGAACTGGTCTTACTATCGAAACGCGACTTGCATATTCGTAAAGAAGAGACTTTTTTTGTTAATTTTTTCTTTCTATAATTATAGGTTGGTAATTAATAATCAAATTATTGTCATTTATTCACCTAAACATACTAGTAGACAACAGTTATCGCGTAATAGTGCACGAGCAGTAGCGCGCTGTAGTTAAAATGAACCCGTTCTTTTATGTAAACCATTTTCCTCACGAACCATTCTTCTTTTCAGCAAATTAATATCCATTGACGAATTTATCTGGTTATAGGATACACAAATATAATTAAAAGTAAAATAAAAAAATAATAATTTCGAAGAATGAATCTATCTCACTATTTATTAAACAGACGGCTTTTTTAACATGTATGTATCTCATGTGCCCCTTCTAATTAGCCGGCTGGCGGGTTTAAAAGGCTAACGGGTTAACAGGTTTAAGGGGCTAGCGGGGACTGCACTCCTACTCGGGGACTACACTTGTACTCTGGGATCTAGACCTCGGCAGGCTTGTTACTATACGAACAGAAGCAATAAACACGGTTGGCAGCTTTGCTTTCGTTAGTGCTGCCCTCCAGTTGATTATTTGCCATAATGCGCATTCGTAAACGGCGGGGACTACGTTAAATAAGGCTTCTATGCTTATGCATTGAGTTACAACACCCTGCCCTCTTGTTCTCAACACTAAAATTACTACGAGGTAGCGCTTCGATCATCGAAGAGGTCTGTGAGGTTCTGTTTCCCCTAAAGGACGACATCGATGTAAATAACAAAGCAGACGACGTTAAACATTAATTTCTAGGTAGACGTTGTCAACATTTAGCAAAATCAATGTTCTGGCAAAATAGTTTAATTAAACAACATATATTGGAGAAAACATAAAAGTAGTAAGACAATCGTTTTTATGTGTATAATATTACATATTAAAGTTTATATACATGTCAAAATCTATAAATCTACATTGTAACATTAAACAAATTATTATAATAGGATAAAGACAGGTTTATGGTTATATGGATGATAAGTTATTTCAATTGTTATTTCAGATAAAAGATGTTGGATATGTGAGGTTTTGTATTATGCCTAGTGGACGTCGTAATGCTAGTGGTCGGACTGGTCCGGCTGGCAAATCACAATTTAGCTTTACTTCCTCCGTTAATACCGTTGGAAGAAGTAATAGCGGAGACAGAGTACTTGGAAGTGGTGGAGATGAAAAAAAATCAGAAGACAACTATGGAAAGTTGTTAGCCCCAAAACATGTACCTATTCCCATGGTACCGGTCGATGGGCCATTAACATTTGAAGCCTTGTCATTAGTCGTGTCAATTGTTGCTGCATCTTTACAATTGTTAAATTTATATAGGACTGTTTGGTGGCTACCTCATTCGTATAATGCCTACAGCATGGTATGATACTTTTATGAAATATTTAAAATTATCTAGTAATCCTAATGCATGATGTTATTACAGTTATCTCATTGCATTTTTTTGTTTCAGAACTTTTATCTCATAGATCCTTATCTTCTCACATTTATCGTTACTATGGTAGCACGAAGGTTCATTTATACATTGTTAAGACGATTTGTCGATGTTTCATCACCGACTCGTTGGTTTCATATTGCTCAAAAGTTAATGAGGTGCTATATGAGAAATTAATATAAATTTATACATTTCTGCAGTATTGTCTTTTCCTGCTAAAACTTACCTCATTTTTTAGGATAACTCTGTTATTGCTAGTTATGAGTGTACTAATTTGGTGTCTATATCATATGGCAGAAAGGCACAATATAATGAAAATTTTTTATTTGTGTTATCCGTTAGTATTCTTAACTTATATGTTTCGCAATATCTCTTATCTATTTATTATAATTTATAGAATCATTTACTTTCAGAAGTGTATTCGTGTATTTTTTGATGTTTGGTGTCAGTGTAGCACCATTTTTTGATATGTCAGCGGCACCACGAAATGTCAAAGAAGATAAAAGAATGAAATATTTGTTGGGTATGCTATTTGACTCTTTACATTTTCTTTCAAAATTATTATTTCCCATATGAGACAATAAAATTTTTAAGAATTTCAACAGATACACCTTTACACAACTGTTCGTTAAGCGCAGCGGCAATAAGAGCTGAAGTTTCTACCTTCAGTACAGACTTTAATCGTCGATTAAAAAGAGCGTTATTCGCATCTAGTAGTACCGCTTACGTCTGCGGTATCGCTCCTATCATATTTGTACCACAATATTTACACTTCAATGTGCCATGGGTAATACAATATGTTGTCCTCTTTTGGTTGGGAAGAATAAGTACTCATTTTGCTCAAGCTTATCCAGTAAGGTATATAAGATAATCGTAAGTCTTTTCAATGGACTTGTATCAATGTTTTGACGTTACGATCGATCATTGGATCCAGGTATTGTGATGTACTACATAGAGCAGCACTTCATTTAGGGCGTTGGGTGAAGATCGAGAACCGCAATAATCATATATTTGCGCAAGCATGGAACGATGCCGTTCTATGGCCGCATGGATCAGTTGTAAGATATAATAAAGAAACATATCGCTCGGAGGGTCTCTGCACTGCAGCAGAACCAGGAAATCGAAATCATTGTAGGTTTCATGTAAGTATATTTTATTTATTTATTTCAGAAGTCTAAATGATTATTGCAAATAGATCTAATCCATCATTTTTATAGACATTATTCAGCAATCCCACGATGCTTCTCTGTTCCTTGCTGGGTCTTCAGCTTCTGCTCGTGGGCGCACAATTATTTATTTTAATACGCACAACCGAATGGTATCAAATATTATCAATGACGCTACTACTTGTAATCAATTACTATACTTTATTCAAAGTAGCCAGGGATTATCTTGTCTGCTGGAAAGTATATCGCGCTGAACAAATTATACAAGAGAAGTGTCAGATGGTAATTAATTCTGCCAGTCAATAAAAGAATTTACAAGAACAGTGTCCTATTTTTATTTTTATCGTCGAGACAAAATAACATTTTGCCATGATATAAAACGTCATGTGAAAAAAGTTATTATTACAAAATAGTAACATTAATATACATATTTACAAAATATTATGGTGTTTTCTTTTACTACATATATTAGCCGTGAAGATTTAATAAACATATTGTCTAATCCATTGGCTGTATGGAGCCACACGAGTATATACGTCAGGGTATCCAATCGCGCATGGTCGACCGAAAGAAACGATTCCTATTTGCGCACCGCGTGCAACAAGTGGACTGCCCGAATCTCCCTAAAAATATTCGACATCGTTAAAAGAAAGATATTCGAACGATATCAATTTTCGTATATTTCTTACAAAATTGAATATTAACACTTACGTTGCATACGCCTCTGCCGACAGCGGTATAAGTACAAATGTGAGTATTTTGCACATATGGGTAGACATTCTTGCAGGCCTGCTGAGATATCACGGTCAAGTTAATTTCCTGTAATTGTTCAGGGATCCTGCCACCAGCCTGAAATTATAAAATAGATAAAACAATTTAATTAAATTCACAGTATCGTCGATCGTTCATTGAATTTGCAATCCTTTAAATCATAACTTACCCATAATCTTCCCCATCCACTTACGACGGCATTGTAATTCGAGGAAACGTCGGTAACACTTTGGTAACCAATAGGTCTAACTCTACTGTTGAACATTATGTCTGCACTCAAACGAACTAAACCAATGTCATGGAGATTTAGGGATGGCGTGTAGTTAGGATGTATAATGAATTGCTGTACTCCATAAATCGCTTGAGGTCTGCTCAATTGATTACTACCTACGTAAATGCCGACGCTTCCTGGGTTTATGCTGTAAACATAATTGAAATAACATATTAGTAGAGAAATCACTTATAACAGTACCAAGTGTGGAAGGAAATACATACTTTTGTAGACAGTGTGCTGCAGTAAGGACGTAACGCTTGTTAATAATAGATCCACCGCAATGATGTTGTCCTGATACTCTCATGGAGACTTGATATGGATACTTGCCCTCTGGAGCATCTGTGCCTCCGACTATGCGTCCAGTCGGGGTTGCTAAAAAGTGATCGAACTATTTTATATATCGTTCAACTTTTATTCCAACGTAGCTCGAAATTAAAAACACTTTATAAACAATGGTTAAAAATAATTCAACTCTTCTGTCATAATTACCATAGGCACAGAGCGCGAGGCTCGCGACGAAGAGGATGGTAAGACTTTGCATGATGGCGATGTAGAACGTTTGATACAGTAACTCACATTTTGCAGAATATATATATGAAACGGTAAATCGATTTAATTAAAAATTATCTTCCTATCTTGCTCGATCAAATGATCAATCGATCGATAAAATTATATATCAAGCTGAATTATGAATCACCTTCGTACTGGGAAATTTGACCTGGGAATTTTGGATGCAATAGTTAAGTGGTGTTTTAGATAAGATACATTACATCGCTTATCAGGACGTTTTGTTACTTGTGAGACACTTGACTTATTATGTGTTATATGTGCATAATTTACTCGCAATCAGTAGGAATTCCCTGCATATGAGTACCGTAAACGACAATAGTATACACAAAAAGTCAAGATGATATATAATGATACTCATATATTTGGATACCGCGGTTGTCCGTAAAATATGAACGGTTTGATACGTGATTACATTCTGTTAATAAAATTTAATTTTCTCTTTTTATTTAAACAATAATTGCACTTTTTAGACGGGTTTGTTTTATTTGACATGCAATAAATACATATTTTATAAAATCGTTTTTTTTTTTTATTTGCTGCAGCATAAATTGTTATACATGCATCAATGAATATGCTGAAACGATGTAATAAATATTTGTAATAAATAATACATTTTTCTGAACGTTATTTTAAAACAATATCCATGATACCTATATATAAAGCTTGACATGAAGTTTTGAAAAAAACTATAAGTCGGACGGTTACGATCGAGGTGCTTAATGAAACTGTCGATTTCTAAATTTTATTTTTTTAGTATTACTTTCTATTCTGATTACATATTTTCTATTTAGCAAATTTTTCAGTTATTTACTAAAAAGTGGTCCTACGTTTAGGAGGACCGATGACGAAAAGAGTTTGATGACTTAAAAATTCCTCAAACAATATGAAAGTAACAATAATGGAAATCATAAACTTTCTACTCTCATTTATTTTAAATTTTCCTTTAGAAATTATGTAAGTACATATGTAAAGTTGGTGCAAAAAGAGTTGATTTTGTCATTATATTTGAGACATTTCTCTTCATAGTCTTCTAATCGAGCGACGTCTCACTGATACTATCGCTAGCCGTCAGTCGTTTGATATAGCATCACGTACTAATCAATAATCTTCAAATTTCAGAACTAATTTGTTTTTACTTCGATCGATCATCGTACAGAAAATTTGATTCAAGTAGTTTGTAAACATTATCTAATTGCAATGCCTACAGACATTGTTTGCTTATAATAGAAACAAACATTTCTTTATCGTAAAAAACAATGTCAATGTACTCTATCGTTTCTTCGCGAATATAAGTTGAAAAGTGTAAAATATCCTGCACATGTTTAATAATATTATGCAACCATATTGTACCAAATTATTGAAACTTTCTCTTGATAATTCAGTAATTAATATGTAATTGCGTAATATCTTATTGAAACGTTCGATATTATTGCGAACCATATTGTGCTTGCAAGACACGATATAGGTGGATAAAGTCATATTACGCAATGGTTCCTATAAGCTAAATAATATTTCACATATTTTATAATATATTTCAGTTTTTAATTGATCCAATATATTGTACACACTTCCAATATCTATTACAAATTATAAATAATACTATGGGAGAACGCGTAAATGGAAAGTAGAAATTAATTAGAGGCGATGTATGCTTTCTTACAGACTACTGTAAATCGTCATTTTATTTATTTAATAGTAACAACAGTAACAACAACAAAAATATAACAATTAGAACGGCGTTCGTGTCATCGCTTATTATTCTTGGTTAGCCTGGATCCAATCAAGGAAGTAGTAAACTCTGGTGTAGACATCGGGGTATCCAAGAGCGCATGGTTGTCCGAAAGATACGACACCAACTTGAACACCGTTGACAACAAGTGGACCACCGGAATCACCCTGTTGATAGAAGAATAAGTCAATGATATCCACGTTTCTGTATTTCTCGTTGCAAGTTCACTTTCACAATACTCACTTTGCAAGCTCCTTCACCAGCTTTAGTTAAGGTACAGATATGGCTGTTGGTTACTCTCCAGTGCACGGCATTGCACTTCTGAGGGCTTTCAAGACGCAAGTCGATTTGTTGCAAATGGTTGGGGATTGGTTCGTATAGCTGTTAAGAAGAAAGAAATTAGCACTATACCTATAAAAAAATTTGTGAGAGAGCATCGTTGCTTTAATACTCACGCCAAGTCTTCCCCAGCCGGTCAGAACAGCTCCCTCTCCGGCTTTAAAGTTGTTGTGAGTTGCCAGTGGGATCGGTTGGACAAATTCGTTAAATTCGATGTCTTGAGAGACACGGATTAAGCCAATATCGTTGACAAGGAAGTAATAGTCGAACTGCTCATGGACGATCAATTTTTCTGAAGTGTAGACGTCTCTATCTTGATCCAAGTAAACGCTACCAGCGTGAACAGTTATGAGATCTGCTGATTGTCTGTAAGAGTAAGAAAAGTAAGTTACTATAAAATACAGTTTCCAGGCGTCATCGTTCATATTTTATGCATAAGTTAGGTCCCATTGTTTGTTGATGTAAAGGGAACTGATTAGACGTACCCTTCGAGACAATGAGCTGCGGTTAAAATGTAACGCTTGTTTAAGATGGATCCACCACAGAAGAGCCTTCCGGATAGTTTCAACGCTACTTGGTATGGGTATTTACCCTCGGGGGCATCGCTACCACCGACGATACGACCGGTTGGTACGGCTACAAAAAGAATATATTAATTAATTTACAATTCAAGTAATTGACGTAGATGACACATTTCTAATGCTATTTTCTAGATATCTCTTTTTCTATACGAAACAATGATATATTTATTTATTCGTTTCACTTACCATAACTGGCGGCTGCCAGGCACACAACTAATACAGCAGTGATGGCTTGCATGGTGATTCGGTTAATGGCAATCACCGTCTTCTCCTCAATATATATACACGTGCCCCACGTGCTTAAGTTGGACTATCCCTTAACGTCATCGCTCTAGATTTCTTGAGAGTTAATTATAAAGATAATAAATAGAGGCGAGACGACAAGTACAATGACGCCAAACTTGAAGTATACGGAAGTTACTCCATTTAGAAATTCCAAGACGAAGTGAAGATCATCAAAGATAACTCGGAATCGTCTAATCGACAAAATTAATCGCACGATTGGAGATTAGCGAGACTGGCAATCAGTCGATTTGGTAATCTTTGCGTGATAGCAAAACGGGAATTTACACGACAGCCTTAATTGAGACACTGATTTTTTCTTCATTGATATCGCAGAGTGTCATAAGGCTTTATATATTTTTGTTCCTTTTTCTTTACTTGGATATTTATTGTGAATTTTACTTGTTTCATATTTTCTTTTAACATTTTTTAAAACAATTATTTCGAATTATCTGTTTTGAATCCAGTTGCTTGTTCTTTATGATGTTAGGATTTTGAAATAGTTAATCTTCGATATCATGTAACGAAAAATAAACAATTGTATCAATATTGGATCATGCAAACTTACGTAAATTTACTTTCGACGAATCGTATTGACATTGTAATCATACTTTACTTCTTGAAAAACGATATCTAAAAATACTTACATACGTGAGAATCTTTGTAAATCATATCTGAAGCCTCGTGTGTCAAGAAAATGGATTATCCCAGTCTATGAAAAAGTAGTAGTACTCGAGATATCGATTTAGATATCAACGCTTTATTCGTGGTAAGATATAATTAATTAAACCCCGTAGCTGTTATCGTTTTGTTTGATAATTAAATATGACCGACTGACTTTCAATTAATTTATGATATCGTAGCCGTGATTGAAGAACAGAATCTAGCATAAGATCGATATACCTACACAAATAATTTGTATATAGATGTAATACATATTATTTTCATCATTACATGTGAATCAAATCACGATAGCTCTATCAATAATAACAACATTGGCAACTTAGCAATCAGGATTTCCTTAAAGATAATTATATTTTTATTTCGATATGACCTTTTTATTGTTAAATAGAAATGATATGATCTCGACGGAAACGACTTATCGTCTATAAATATAAATATTATGTTTATGTTTGGTAAATTGATTGTAATCTAATCAAAGGTCGAAGTTTATTAAATCAATAGAATCGGCCGAGAATTCATGGAGCTAGACGAGATTAAGTGATCACCAAAAATGTAGATTTTCGACTGACCGTTCTTCGACTTTAGACGTTTATATCTCCTCAAGTTTTTTCCATAGCCAAATGATAATTACACGTACTTGTAGCTTTAACTCTTAGCTTTCGAACGAGCCACAGAACGTGCGGATCGGCCGAGAATTGCATTCGGTAGAAGAGTTCGCGCGGCCGAAGTCGAAATCTCGATGTCAGAAAATCGACTTTTTCGGATCGATACTTTGGAAATCTTCGTCTAGGTCCCTGAATTATCGGCCGAATGGCTTGATCCATGCCTCGTTCGAAAGGTAACGATCCAGGGTATCCCATAGTATAGGGGCTTTTCCCGTATCATCTCAGCATCATCGTCGTTTAAGCGTCCGAAAGTTTGCAAGCCTACCATACTCGTTCTAATTATCATAGCCATACCGTGCGGGTATCATTTTGTAGGTTGAACTTTTGTCTATCTAACGCACTTCTAATCATTAGGATCGGCCGAGAATTCATGGAGCTAGAAGCGTTTAAGTGAGCACCAAAAATCCTGATTTTTCACTTTCCTTTTTTCAACTTTCGACACTTATATCTTCTCAAGTTATTTCCATAGCCAAATGATTATTACATGTACTTGTAGCTTGAAGTCTTAGCTTTCAAACGATATATAGAACGTGCGGATGGGCCGAAAATTGCATTCGGTAGAAGAGTTCGCGCGGTCGAAGTCGAAATCTCGATGTCAGAAAATTTGTTGAGCCCAGAAAAGATCCCGTTCGTACACGGATAACTTAGAAATCGTCAAAATAGTGTTTGTTACGAAATTGTTTAATAACTTTTTTTTTAATAATTACTAAATCAATAAATTCATGAACGTGAATTATTAAACGTTTCACTTATTGAAAGAGTAATACAAAGACGTCAAACGAAGAAAGCGCGAGTAAACAAAGATCGAGCGCGGTCAACCTTGACTTGAGCGGTAGACGCTCACTCCGTCGTAGTCTTTCATAGAGTTCACATCTCTGATATTATAAACTCTAATTCATCGTCTAAATGATTGCTTTTAAATAACGCTATCAATTTTATTATTATATAATACATTTAATTAATATTACTAAATCGATAAATTCATGAACGTGAATTATTAAACGTTTCACTTATTGAAAGAGTAATACAAAGACGTCAAACGAAGAAAGCGCGAGTAAACAAAGATCGAGCGCGGTCAACCTTGACTTGAGCGGTAGACGCTCACTCCGTCGTAGTATTTCATAGCGTTCACATCTCCGTTATTATAAATTCTAATTCATCGTCTAAATCATTGCTTTTAAATAACTCTATCAATTTTATTATTATGTAATACATTTAATTAATATTACTGAATCTATAAATTCTTGAACGTGAATTATTAAACGTTTCACTTATTGTAAAAGTAATACAAAGACGTCAAACGAGGAAAGTGCGGGTAAACAAAGATCGAGCGCGGCCAACCTTGTGCGGGGGTCATTGAGTGGTAGACGCTCACTCCGTCGTAGTATTTCATAGCGTTCACATCTCCGTTATTATAAATTCTAATTCATCGTCTAAATCATTGCTTTTAAATAACGCTATCAATTTTATTACTATATAATACATTTAATTAATATTACTGAATCGATAAATTCATGAACGTGAATTATTAAACGTTTCACTTATTAAAAAAGTAAGAGCTAATGGCTCACGATCGGTGTATTATAAAAATTTAGCTTCTATGAATTTATTAAATATCGAGTCATTCTATTACCGCGATCTCTAATACTTATCTGTGAAATAGTATTTGTAATTTTTAAAATATTCGAGATGGGTCCCCAGCAGCAACCTCCACGTGGTGGACCCGGGCAATGGATATTATTTTCTATGTAATGCATATCATGTCTAACATAATATGCATTCCATTGCAAATAATATCTAGCGAATTGGCTGCCTTGCACTAACGCGTTATCAGAAGTAATTATCCTTTGATGAAAATCTTAATACGTATTCCTAATTTCAAAGCATCCTGCTCATAATTACATAATATCTTTATCAAATTCAAACAACGTAACTAACTTATCTTAATGAACGCTTTCTTAAAACAAAATGATTAATAAGAAAAATTTTAATGTGTTTTATTTTCCTTATCCTTCCCTCCTTACCGTAATTCGGTCGGATCGGTTCGGTCGCGCGCGTCCGATTCGACCACTTGTAATTCGGTCCTCGAGTCCGTGGTTCGATCGAGCCGATTCGGTCGCGCGCGTTCGGCTTGACCACCTGCAATTCGATCGTAACGTCCGTAATTCGTTCGAGCCGCCTCGGTCGCGCGCGTTCGGCTCGTCGTGTGCACTCGGTTCGGTCTCGTGCGAAAATTAGAGTCAATTTTGTTCGCCGTATTAAATTATTTCGGTCGCGTTAGCTTCACTACGCAAGAAAATCGATTTCTTGGCAAAAATAATTTTGTGCGCCGCGTTAGTAGAATCATTATTAAAATTACACATGAGGCACACCCAGGAGGCTGGAAGCTCCGTCGGAATCCAAGCGAATGTAAGTAGTCGCGTTTCTTCATTTATTAAAAGATTCAAATGAAATATTTTAACCATTTTCTAATATCATAAACAGATAACTTATATGCTTGTTTCATTTTTTGTTACAGATGGGTTAAATAATAAAGGAAGGAACCACCCAACCATCCCGATGCTCGACCTACTACCCACGATGCCTTGGATTTAAAACGTGTAATGTAAGTAGTCGTGTCTTTCCATTTATTAAATTAAAAGATTCAAATGAAATATTTGAATCATTTTCTAATATTATAAACAGATGACTTATGTGCTTGTTCCATTTTTTGTTACAGATGGATAATCAATGAAGGACCCACCTTACCAACCAGATGTTCGACCTACTACCCCGCCGCACGGATTTACATCGTTTGATGTAAGTAGTCGTGTCTTTCCATTTATTAAATTAAAAGATTCAAGTGAAATATTTTAACCATTTTTCAATATTAGAAACAGATAACTTATGTGCTTGTTCCATTTTTTGTTACAGATGGTAAGTGAAATTTTTAAGTTCCTCCGGCACCCAACCATGTCGAGGACGAAAAGTCCGAATCGGCACGGGTGAGCGGTTGTATTTTTACGTAGATTTTTTTACAATTGAGTGACCGCGAATAAATCCTTTCGAGGAATTATTCGCGAGTGATACATTTTATTTTATTTGTCTATGAATATGTTTTTATTATATTAGGATAGGGTCTTCTTGTTTTATTCGCGTGCATCAAGCTTGTAGATTTTTATTTAAAATTAATCAAGAATTCATTAAATTTATAAAGTTAATATAAATTGTTTAATATCTTGGGATTGGGGTTTTTATCCACTTCTATATACCTATGTGCCTATATACCAATATACCAATATACCTATATACCAATATACCTATATACCAATATACCTATATACCTATACCTAACACACTACCCTAATCTATCAAGTAGCTATCGCGAATTATCGTTTATAAATCGAACGGCCCGTATGTAGTCGTTAACACAGCATAACCACGAGCTCACCACGGCTCTTATGTGGTAACTAACTAACACATTACCCAAGGCTACCACAGAGTCATCGTTTACAGACACATAAATGCCGAAAACGACCCGGTGGACTCTCAACACAGCATGACCACGAGCTCTTAAACGGCTCTTATGTGGTCGCTTTTTTACTAACAAACACAGCCTTACCACGGCCTAACGGCTCTTATGTGGTAGTAGATACTAAGCTAGTCTTAGAAACACAGCAAATACCACGAGCTTAACGGCTCTTATGTGGTAAAACGTAACAGTCGGAGCATTGCCACCGGGTCGTTGTCTGTAAACGTATGATTCGCATGGGGTAGCTTATTAAAAAACACAGAATTACCACGGCCGGTTTTTTTTAGGCCTTTATGTGGTAACTTACTAACGAACACAACATTACCACGAGCATGCAAATGGCTCTTATGTGGTAATTTAATTATAATCACTAGACTACTACGGGTCGTTCCTTATAAGCGTATAATTCATATTATAGCTTACGATTCAACACAGCATTAACCACGGGTCGGTTTTTTAACCAAATGGCCCTTATGTGGTAGCTTTTCCCTCTATCTTCCATCCATGATCCATCCCATTCTTTATACCGTATAATTCATATTATACCTTACGTTTCAACACAGCATTTACCACGGGTCGGTTTTTTAACCAAATGGCCCTTATGTGGTAGCTTTTCCCTCTATCTTCCATCCATTATCCATCCTATTATTTATATTCTCAATTCATTTTAAATCGATTTAAAAAATTTTTAATATACTATATTATATACTATATAATATTTTAATAAATGAAATCTTGATTATTTTGACTAAAAATCTACAAGGCTTGTATGCAATTCATTTATCACTTTATCTTTTCACTTTATCACAATTCACTTTATCCCGTTCTAAATTAGCGTAGAATTCGGATGTTAATCATCCGAATTCGCCAAAACAGCATGTAATATGCCTAACATGCTTTGCGTCGTGTCCATAAATATAAAACTATACTATCGTAATTTATCGAGAATATATACTTGCACTAATAAAGAACAAGAAGACAATTCGCGACGGATAGAAACCGGATTACAAGTGACACAATATCATGATTTAATTACGTTATTAAAGCAGTCACTTGTAAGATGGGATCGTCCGAGGGTTTTGCTGAATAATATACACATTAAAGTTTAAAATCTTTCTATATAAAAGTCGAGTCATTGCATTAAAAAGAAAAGTCTCAGTCGAGTCCTTGCTTTGCTGAAAAATAAAGTCGAGTAGAGTCCTTTTTTGAAAAATGAGAAAGAGACTTGTAGAGTCACAGTCCGCAGGCCCTAGTTTTAAGCTAATATTTTTTTAGATCAGGATTTTCAGCTTCTAATCAAACTAATACGTAGTATTTCTTTCCCCCCGTGCTATCTCTTGTATCTTTACTTATGCACGTGCCCAGGTGTTACATGCATGGGTAAAGATCGGTTAGCACGGTTTTCTTGCATTTTTTTTGGCGACTGTCAATGGCTAGTGTATCGTGCACGACGTACTTTCCACCTTGTGTGCGTGGTAGTGGTGGATTGTACGTCGGTGTTACGCGAGAAATAAAACTGCACATCGAAGTGCAGTTATGCATCCTTAAATGCGTATCAGTCGAGTCATTATAGAGTCACACATATAAAAATGTATAATTAGAATATACTCGTATACTATTAGTATGATCATCTACTAATACATACGAGTATTTTCTGGAAAATACATAACTTTTTATTGAAATATTTTTTGTTCGCGACGTATTTGGTAATAATTAAAAAGATATATTACGCAATGGTCACTAGACTTGACAGTCGATTTCAGCAAAAAGGTACGCATTAGTGTTGTGATTGAGAAAGAATGTTTGAGCTAGGGTGACGGAGGTACCCCGGGGTATCCTCCCTAGAGTAGGTTTTTGCACCCTGGCGGTATGTGAGAGAATCGTGGAGTGAGTGTGTTGGTGTGAATGAGTTTTGCTTTTTTTACTAATCATTTTAAATATAGGTTCTAGGCAGGCTATAATATAAGTAACGTAGAGTTTCTGGTGTGTGTGTGATTTAGTTTTTAAGAAGGTAGGGCCGGGCAAGGCGCAGGGTGTGATTTCCACTCAGGAGTGGAAAGTCCCGCCTCCGGGTATTAGCAGAATCGTCGCAAATCATATTTTTCAAACATGTCTATGGTAAATTTATTTTGCGACGATTCTGTACCATTTTATACTGTATCGAACATTCATAAGTATTTTGCAATTATTAGAGAAAGAAAGAGTACTCTACTTCTCGCGAAGTAGAGACGTATTTAAGTGGCAAAACTTTTGAATCGTTCGATACTTAGTTTCTTAAGCTGTATTAATACTTTGCACATTCGCGGTTTTATCAAATGTATCAAATTAATTGCAAATTTAAGTGTTATAAATTAAAAGTATCACATTTATTTCATTTCTTTTATTCGATAATTTCAACGTCAAAGTGCGAAGTATTAATTTTAGTTTGTAAGCAGGTTCATCGAGAATAATCAATCTGCTGGGGCATTCGATTAAATGTGCTCGTGTAAATGTGCACGATCGGCGGACTCTATGACTCCGCTGGTCGTCCACGGGCTAGGATAGATTTCGTTATTTAAAATCATTTTAAAGTTACATTCACGTTACTTTTTTATTTTATCTTTCAAGTTATTTTTCAAGTTATTTTTCAAGTAATTTTTCAATTAATTTTTCAAGTTAATTTTCAAGTAATTTTTCAAGTAATATTTACAATTTATGATTATAATAAAAGCAATATTAAAGAAATCATGAAATGCAAGAAGTGATTTAACGTAGTAAGATTGCATGTTGAAAAATATCCCCAAGTCGTTCTAAATGATGTGTTATACAGAGTTTATCATATTATAATGGTCGTGGCGGTGAATCGGATTCGAAACTTTGCGTAGAAAAATCAGCTTTTTGTCGAAGAGGTTCTCTCGACCAAAAAGCTATTGCACTTTCTACGTAAAGAGCTTTTTTTTCGTTTCAGGTATTATAGGGTTGTTGTTAGGGCTGTTGGTTCTTTTAATTGCTGCTGTAGGGACGACTCTGACTCTAAGTCATTGAACATTCTAATATGATAAACTCTGTTAACACACGTTATGAACGATGGATATTTTTTAATAAGTACATCTTCCTACGTCGGGAATAGGGAATGCCCCATGCAGCGGTTAGGGCACGAAACAAAGAAGAGGCAAAAGTGCCGAAGAGGCCCCCACAAAGTGTGGCTCAAGAGGGCAACTACCAATGATAATTCATATTTCAAAGTTCTGAGCATGCAGAACTTTGAATATGAATTGTCATCTTTTTTTATTTACCACGTAGTCACTCAATTGTAGTAGTAATTTTAGTAACGAAAAGAGACGATGTATAATTCCGTCTCTTTTCCATGTCAAATTCTCCATTTTGCAACGCGGTCGCGAAATGATATTTAACTGATTAATATAAATTAAAATTTCATTAATTTCATATTTCAAATATGAAAATATTTTTTATTCAAGTAAAGTCAAAAGAGTTTGTTATTTTTTTTTCAATTTAAATTAAATTTATTTAAATATAATAGGAGAATTGTGTTATTTTAAATAGAAAGAACAAGTGAAGTCATTAGCTAGAGTCACGAAACGTATAAAATAATTGCAAATGGAGAACACGGTACAGTGCATTACGAATAAATGCACTATTTAGCGCCTTTTGGTGGCAGCTCGCGTTTTATATAAGCGCCCTTTGTTGGCTGCTATTAAGAGACGATGTACAATTCCGTATTTTTCCATGTCATATTCTCCATTTGGTAACGCGATCGCGCAATGATATTTAACTCATAAATATAAATTAGAGATTCATTATTTTTTATTTCGAATATGAAAATAGTTTTTATTTAAGTAAGGAAAATAAAAGAAAAAAAATTAAAAATTAAAAAAAGAGAAAAGAAAAAATAAGACAGGTAGAAAGAAAACACAAAGAAAGAAAGAAAAGAAAGAAAAGAAAGGAAGAAAGAAAAGAAAGAAAGAAAGAAAGAAAAGAAAGAAAAGAAAGGAAGAAATAAAAAGAAAGCAAGAAAGAAACCCTGTAAGAAACACATGTGTCTTATGTCCCCCCTTTTTTCAATTTAAATTAAATTCATTTCAATATGATGGAAGTATTGCGTTATTTTAAATAAAAAGAAAAAGTAAAGTCATTAATTAGAGTCACGAAACGTATAAAATAATTGCAAATGGAGAATATGACACTATTTAGCGCCCTTTGGTGGCAGCTCGCGTTTTACACAAGCGCCCTTTGTTGGCTGCTATTTTTATTTTATTTTCATTAATCAAGCGTTCATTAAGATAAATGAAGTTAATCAATAAACTTGCTCAATACATTTATACACTTTTATTTCTATTCAAAGTGCCACTTTGTTATTTTATATTCACTTTAAAAACAGCATGCTTTGAAAATACGAATACGTACAATTAGAATTTTATACATGATATTTTTCTGTTCTCGATAGAGTTATGGTTACGATTATATGTGAAATTGTTTATGCATCGGATAATATGACGTTGGGCACGGTAAATTTATTACAGAAATGTTATACAGAATATTTTCATGTAGATATTTCACAACAGAGGCTAATTACTTCCAATAATGCTCAATTTAATCATTTAAATATTATATCATTAATCATTTTCCAACAATTGTTTCAGACATTTTTTCAAGAAGAATTTTATAATGGTAGTATCTTTGGAAGTAGGACCGAATCCACAAACAGTTATCTGACATGTTCAATTATAAGGCATCTTCTCATGGAGGCGAAAGATAGCAGAAGCCAGATACGACAAGGTTTACAGGAGGATAATCAAGGAGAGCTTACCGAAATATCTGGAAGGAAAGAGGAGAAGAAAAGAAAGAGTTGTAATAGCGAGGTATCGATGTAGAAATGAAGCGATGAGAAGGGAAGACTAGAAGAATGAAGAGGAAAAAAATGCAAGCTTTGCGGAAAAGAGAAGGAAGCATATTATAACGGAATATGAAAGCGCGAGATGTGAAGAGGAGTCCATAAATGGACTAGGTGGAGATGAAAAAGGAATAGGTCTGTCAAATATGTTTTCAAGAGGAATTTTATAGTGGTGGCATTTCTGGAAGTGGGACCGAATCCACGATCAATTTGCTTAGATGTTTAATTATAAGGTATCTTCTCAAGTTCTCATTTTCGTTTCAGATACCTTACAGATATGTTTTTAAGAAGAATTTTATAGAGGAAGTATTTCTGGAAGTAGAACCGAATCCACGATCAGTTATCGTGTATGTTTAATTAAAAGGTATCTTTAATTATAATGCATGATTTATTTATAAGGCATGTTTTATTTATAAGGCATGTTTAATTATAATGCATGTTTTATTTATAAGGTATGTTTAATTATAAGGCATGATTACATTTAAGGCATGACTATTTATAAGATGTAATTGATCCTAACATTTTAATGTTTTCAGGAATTTAAACAGATTTATTTATTACAGGTGTTACATGTTTTAATTATAAGGCATGACTATTTATAAGATGTAATTTATCCTAATATTTTAATATTTTCAGGAATTTTAACTGATTTATTTATTACAGGTGTTACATGTTTTAATTATAAGGCATGTTTAATTATAAGGCATGACTATTTATAAGATGTAATTTATCATAAAATTTTAATATTTTCAGGAATTTTAACTGATTTATTTATTACAGGTGTTACATGTTTTAATTATAATGCATGTTTTAATTGTAAGGCATGATTACATTTAAGGCATGTTTTAATTATAAGGCATGATTTAATTGTAAGGCATGTTTAATTATAAGACTTGATTAGACCTAAAGCATGGCTATTTATAAGATGTAAATTATCCTAAAATTTTTATATTTACAGGAAATTTAACAAACTTATTTATTACAAGTGTTTCATGATACTACTTTTTACATCAAACAATTTTTAGATATGTCCCTCGATTATCGTTTATAAATATTATATTACTTGTGTTTGTATGTTACATTTTATATCTGTTGTATTTATGTTAATATATTAAATATTTGCTTGTTGCAGTTAACAAGTGTTGCAGCATTTTTTATACAGGAGAACAGAAATCTTTCTACGCTTCGATTGCCGAAACGTAGAAAGATTATGCTCTCCCCGCGGGTAGGTAGATTACGCGGTTAGAGTTTAAAGTCGCTTTTCTTGCACTCTTTAACAACTCTGATCAAGTTGTTAAAAATGCATTAAACGCGATTATTTTTTTTTTTACATTCCTGTCTAAATTTTATAAAAAATTCAATTTTATTGCATGTCAAAAGATTATATAAAATTAGTTATCCATATAAAAGTAGAGTCCCCGTAGCTCGTGGGTCCCTAGCAGCAACCTCCCCGTGGTGGACCCGGGCAATGGATATTATTTTCGATGTGATGTATATCATATCTGACATAATATACATCCCATCGCAAATAATATCTAGCGAATGGCTGTCTTGCACTTATTTATTCGTACTTTTGGTAGTTAGACCGAATCCATAATCGGTTATTTTGCATGTTTAATTATACGGCATGATTACACCTAAGGCATGCTTTAATTATAGGGCATGATTTAATTGTAAGGCATGTTTAATTAGAAGGCATGATTACACATAAGGTATGACATTTATAAGATATAATTTATCTTAAACTTTTAATATTTTCAGAAATTTCAACAGATTCATTTATTACTGGTGCTACATGATAATTGCAATGCACATTTTTTAATTATTTATATATTATGTGTATTTTTTCAACAGCTCATACATTTTTCCAACTGCTCAGTACGGGACCGTAGCCCCATAATAAGATGCCAGGTCTGTGCTTATACCACAGACGAGGTTCACTTTTCACTTTCCTTTTTTCAACTTTAGGCACTTATATCTCTTGAAGTTATTTCCATAGCCACATGATAGTTACATGTACTTGTAGCTTGAAGTCTTAGCTTTCAAACGATATATAGAACGTGCGGATCGGCCGAGAATTGCATTCGGTAGAAGAGTTCGCGCGGCCGAAGTCGAAATCTCGATGTCAGAAAATCGACTTTTTCGGATCGATACTTTGGAAATCTTCGTCTAGGTCCCTGAATTATAGGCCGAATGGCTTGATCCATGCCTCGTTCGAAAGGGAACGATGCAGGGTATCCCATAGGATAGGGTCTTTTCCCGTATCATCTCAGCATCATCGTCGTTTAAGCGTCCGAAAGTTTGCAAGCCTACCATACTCGTTCTAATTGTCATACCCATACCGTGCGGGTATCATCTTGTAGGCTGAACCTTTATCTATCTAACGCACTTCTAATCATTAGGATCGGCCGAGAATTCATGGAGCTAGAAGCGTTTAAGTGAGCACAAAAAATCCTGATTTTTCACTTTCCTTTTTTCAAATTTAGGCACTTATATCTCTTGAAGTTATTTCCATAGCCACATGATAGTTACATGTACTTGTAGCTTGAAGTCTTAGCTTTCAAACGATATATAGAACGTGCGGATCGGCCGAAAATTGCATTCGGTAGAAGAGTTCGCGCGGCCGAAGTCGAAATCTCGATGTCAGAAAATCGACTTTTTCGGATCGATACTTTGGAAATCTTCGTCTAGGTCCCTGAATTATCGGCCGAATGGCTTGATCCATGCCACAGACGAGGTATAGGATAGACGTATCATGCAATGTAAATTTTTGTCCCACGGTTTTGGGGCTACGTAGCCCCATTACCATTTTAGTGTCGCATGCGACAATATTTGTTTAGAATGGAAAAAGGCAACAGCGCTACCGAATCGGTAGGAATTATAACTAAACATAACGATTGTTGATTATTTTTCACTAACATGAATTACAAGTTGAATCAATCGATAGAATCGAAATTTTAATAAAATAACACATCGAGCGCGTTCAACCTTGCGCGAGGGTCATTGAGCGGCAGACGCTCATTCCGTCGTAGTCTTTCATAGCGTTCACATCTCTGTTATTATAAATTCTAATTCATCGTGTAAATCATTATTTCTAAATAACATTATAAATTTTATTATTATATAATACATTTTATTAATATTACTAAATCGATATATTCATCAACGTGAATTCTTAAACGTTTAGTTATTTTAAGAATATTACAAAGACGTAAAATGAAATAAGCGCGAGTAAATAAAGATCGAGCGCGATCAACCTTGCGCAAGGGTCAACAAGCGGCAGAAGCTCATTCCGTCGTAGTCTTTCATACCGTTCACATCTCTGTTATTATAAATTCTAATTCATCGTCTAAATCATTACTTCTAAATAACATTATAAATTTTATTATTATATAATACATTTAATTAATATTACTAAGTCGATAAATTCTTCAACGTGAATTCTTAAACGTTTAATTATTGAAAGAATATTACAAAGACGTTAAGAGAAATAAGCGCGAGTAAATAAAGATCGAGCGCGTTCAACCTTGCGTGAGGGCAGAAGCTCATTCCGTCGTAGTCTTTCATAACGTTTACATCTCCGTTATCATAAATTCTAATTTATCGTCTAAATCATTGCTTCTAAATAACGCTATAAATTTTACAGTATAATACATTAAATTTATTATTGTATATTATTATTACACAATGTATAATATATTATTTTACAATAGTGCATAATTCTAATATAATTTAACTTCTAAAATTATCTGAGATGGGTCCCTAGCAGCAACCTCCACGTGGTGGACCCGGGCAATGGATATTATTTTCTATGTAATGCATATCATGTCTAACATAATATGCATTCCATTGCAAATAATATCTAGCGAATTGGCTGCCTTGCACTAACGCGTTATCGAAAGTAATTAGCCTTTGATCTTCTTTTTAAAATTCATTCCTTTCATTCATTTATTCCTTTATTCATTTCACCGTTTCTTCCCTCATCTTACAAGTATGCTGTACCTATATTTCTTATATAGGTATTTAAACAATAGTATATTAACGTGACCATTCCTCTATCGCGATTAAATCTATACTTCAATTCAATAGTTTTCAATTTTAAAAACAATTTGCATTTTAATAAAAATATTATTTAGAGATAGAGTTTCGAGGTACGCAGTTGAATCCTTTAATTCATTTCATTCACAATAAATTTATATGGCAATCGTGGTACATATTCCTAATTTCAAAGCATCCTGCTCATAATTTCATATCATTTTTATTAAATTCATATAACTTAACTAACTTATCTTAATGAACGCTTGGTTAAAACAAAAAGATAATTAAAAAAAATGTGTACGTGTTTTATTTTCCTTACCCTTCCTACCTTTTCGCAATTCGGTCGGATCGGTTCGGTCGCGCGCGTCCGATTCGACCACTTGTAATTCGGTCCTCGAGTCCGTAATTCGTTCGAGCCGCCTCGGTCGCGCGCGTTCGGCTCGTCGCGTGCATTCGGTTCGGTCTCGTGCAAAAATTAGAGTCAGTGTTGTTCGCCGTATTAAATTATTTCGGTCGCGTTAGCTTCACTACACAAGAAAATCGATTTCTTGTCAAAAATAATTTTGTTCGTCGCGTAAGTAGAGTCATTATTAAAATTACACGCGAGGCACACCCAGGAGGCTGGAAGCTCCGTCGGAATCCAAGCGACTTACTACCCACGATGCCTTGGATTTAAAATGTATAATGTAAGTAGTCGTGTCTTTCCATTTATTAAATTAAAAGATTTAAATGAAATATTTTAACCATTTTCTAACATTATGAACAGATAACTTATGTGCTTGTTCCATTTTTTGTTACAGATGGATAATCAATGAAGGACCCACCTTATCAAGCAGATGTTCGACCTACTACCCCGCCGCACGGATTTACATCGTTTAATGTAAGTAGTCGTGTCTTTCCATTTATTAAATTAAAAGATTCAAGTGAAATATTTTAACCATTTTTCAATATTATAAACAGATAACTTATGTGCTTGTTCCATTTTTTGTTACAGATGGTGAGTAAAATGTTTAAAGTTCCTCCGGCACCCAACCATGTCGAGGACGAAAAGTCCGAATCGGCACGGGTGAGCGGTTGTATTTTTACGTAGATTTTTTTTACAATTGAGTGACCGTGAATAAATCCTTTCGAGGAATTATTCGCGAGTGGTACATTTTCTTTTTCTATGAATATGATTTTATTATGTTAGGATAGGGTCTTCTTGTTTTATTCGCGTGCATCAAGCTTGTAGATTTTTATTTAAAATTAATCAAGAATTCAGTAAATTTATAAAGTGAATATAAATTGTTTAATATCTTGAGATTGGGGTTTTTATCCACTTCTATATACCTATCTGCCTATATACCATTATACCTATATACCTATATACCTATATACCTATATACCATTATACCTACATACCTATATACCTATATACCAATATACCTATACCTAACACACTACACTAACCTAATCTATAACGTAGCTATCAGAATTATCGTTTATAAATCGAACGGTCCGTATGTAGTCGTAACACAGCATTACCACGAGCTCACCACGGCTCTTATGTGGTAACTAACTAACACATTACCCAAGGCTACCACGAGTCATCGTTTACAGACACAAAAATGCCGAAAATGACCCGGTGGACTCTCAACACAGCATGACCACGAGCTCTTAAACGGCTCTTATGTGGTCGCTTTTAACTAACAAACACAGCCTTACCACGGCCTAACGGCTCTTATGTGGTAGTAGATACTAAGCTAGTCTTAGAAATACAGCACGTACCACGAGCTTAACGGCTCTTATGTGGTAAAATGTAACAGTCGGAGCATTGCCACCGGGTCGTTGTCTTGTAAACGTACGATTCACATGTGGTAGCTTATTAAAAAACACAGAATTACCACGGCCGGTTTTTTTTTAGGCCTTTATGTGGTAACTTACTAACAAACACAGCATTACCACGAGCATATAAATGGCTCTTATGTGGTATCTTACTAACAAACACAAGACTGCTACGGGTCGTTCCTTATAATCGTATAATTCATATGATAGCTTACGTTTCAACACAGCATTTACCACGGGTCGGTTTTTTAACCAAATGGCCCTTATGTGGTAGCTTTTCCCTCTATCTTCCATCCATGATCCATCCCATCCTTTATATTTTAAATTCATTTTAAATTCATTTAGAAAATTTTTAATATACAGAAATCTTGATTATTTTGACTAAAAATCTACAAGGCTTGTATGCAATTCACTTGATTCACTTTATTCACGCTTTAATTCACTTTATCCCGTTCGAAATTAGCGTAGAATTCGGATATTAATTATCCGAATTCGCCAAAACAGCATGTAATATGTCGAACATGCTTTGCATCGTACTAGTATATATAAACTGTGCTAATTTGTAATATATCCCAATAAATTTACTGAAGCAATTGTTTTTCCCGTTATACCGATATGGAGTATGTATTATAGTATATGATCGTTTGTATAAAATATGAAAAAAAAGATAGTTAGGGGTTCAGCTCTATGAGTTGGAACAAATCCTTGAGACCCAGTGCCTCGGAAACGTTAGTCTGGAATACTAATTTTCGCTCATTGTTTGATAATCGAGTAGATGGTGTACATTGACCAACGGAACAAAAATCAGAAGTTAACGTTTCAACATATATAAAAGATGTACGGAGTTCCGCATTGCGCAATGAGCCAGTTCACCCTCACCCTAGCTTAGATTCTCATTAACTTCATTCATAAACTAACAACTTTTTTTTCTCATTTATTTCCCAATATCTTTACTCGATTATCAAATTGAGCGATTATTCGGATCCTTACTCTCGGATGGCCACACTGCTATCGGTGCGTTCGCAAGTACTGAGTTTATATGAAACTCTAACACGTAGATTTCGCGTATCTTTTTTTAAATTCATGCAAATGTGATAAACGCAATTAGAATTATTACTCCATAACGGTATAACGGGTCGATTATTATGGCATTACTAATAAAGAACAAGAAGACAATTCGCGACGGATAGAAACCGGATTACAAGTGACACAATATCATGATTTAATTACGTGATTAAAGGAGTCACTTGTAAGATGGGATCGTCCGAGGGTTTTACTGAATAATATATACATTAAAATTTTAAATCTTTCTATATAAAAGTCGAGTCATTGCATTAAAAGGAAAAGTCTCAGTCGAGTCCTTGCTTTGCAGAAAAATTAAGTCGAGTAGAGTCCTTTTTTGAAAAATGAGAAAGAGACTTGTAGAGTCACAGTCCGCAGGCCCTAGTTTTAAGCTAATATTTTTTTAGATCAGGATTTTCAGCTTCTAATCAAACTAATACGTAGTATTTCTTTCCCCCCGTGCTATATCTTGTATCTTTACTTATGCACGTGCCCAGGTGTTACATGCATGAGTAAAGATCGGTTAGCACGGTTTTCTTGCATTTTTTTTGGCGACTGTCAATGGCTAGTGTATCGTGCACGACGTACTTTCCACCTTGTGTGCGTGGTAGTGGTGGATTGTACGTCGGTGTTACGCGAGAAATAAAACTGCACATCGAAGTGCAGTTATGCATCCTTAAATGCGTATCAGTCGAGTCATTATAGAGTCACACATATAAAAATGTATAATTAGAATATACTCGTATACTATTAGTATGATCATCTACTAATACATACGAGTATTTTCTGGAAAATACATAACTTTTTATTGAAATATTTTTTGTTCGCGACGTATTTGGTAATAATTAAAAGGATATATTACGCAATGGTCACTAGACTTGACAGTCGATTTCAGCAAAAAGGTACGCATTAGTGTTGTGATTGAGAAAGAATGTTTGAGCTAGGGTGACGGAGGTACCCCGGGGTATCCTCCCTAGAGTAGGTTTTTTGCACCCTGGCGGTATGTGAGAGAATCGTGGAGTGAGTGTGTTGGTGTGAATGAGTTTTGCTTTTTTTACTAATCATTTTAAATATAGGTTCTAGGCAGGCTATAATATAAGTAACGTAGAGTTTCTGGTATGTGTGTGAATTAGTTTTTAAGTAGGTAGGGCCGGGTAAGGCGCAGGGTGTGATTTCCACTCAGGAGTGGAAAGTCCCGCCTCCGGGTATTAGCAGAATCGTCGCAAATCATTTTTCTCAATTATGTCTATATTAAATTTATTTTGCGACGATTCTGTACCATTTTATACTGTATCGAACATTCATAAGTATTTTGCAATTATTAGAGAAAGAAAGAGTATCTCTACTTCTCCCGAAGTAGAGACGTATTTAAGTGGCAAAACTTTTGAATCGTTCGATACTTAGTTTCTTAAGCTGTATTAATACTTTGCACATTCGCGATTTTTCAAATGTATCAAATTAATTGAGAATTTAAGTGTTATAAACTAAAAGTATCACACTTATTTTATTTCTTCTATCCGATAATTTCAATTTCAAAGTGCGAAGTATTAATTTTAGTTTGTAAGCAGGTTCATCGAAGAATAATCTGCTGGGGCATTCGATTAAATGTGCTCGTGTAAATGTGCACGATTGGCGGAGTCTATGACTCCGCTGGTCGTCCACGGGCTAGGATAGATTTCGTTATTTAAAATCATTTTAAAGTTACATTCACGTTACTTTTATCTTTCAATTTATTTTTCAAGTTATTATTCAAGTAATTTTTCAAGTTATTTTTCAAGTAATATTTACAATTCATAATTATAATAAAAGCAAAATTAAAGAAATCACAGAATGCAAGAAGTGATTTAACGCAGTAAGAATGCATGTTGGGAAATATCCTTAAGTCGTTTTAAATGATGTGTGATACAGAGTTTAGCATATTATAATGGTCGTGGCAGTGATTCGGATTCGAAACTTTGCGTAGAAAACTCAGCTTTTCGGCGAAGAGGTTTTCTCGATCAAAAAGCTGTTGCATTTTCTACGTAAAGACTTTTTTTTCGTTTCAGGTTTTTTAGGGTTGTTGTAGGGTTTTTCTAATTGCTGTTGTAGGGACGACTCTGATTCAAGTCATCGAACATTCTAATATGCTAAACTCTGTTAACACACGTTTAGAACGATGGATATTTTTTAATAAGTATATCTTCCTGCGTCGGGAATAGGGAATGCCCCATGCAGTAGGGCACGAAGCAAAGAAGAGGCAAAATGCCGAAGAGGCCCCCACATAATGTGGCTCAAGAGGGCAACTACCGATGATAATTCATATTTCAAAGTTCTGAGCATGCAGAACTTTGAATATGAATTGTCATCTTTTCGTACCACGTAGTCACTCAATTGTAGTAGTAGTTTTAGTAACTTCTTTTTTCCACATCATATTCTCCATTTTGCAACGCGGTCGCGAAATAATATTTAACTAATTAATATAAATTAAAGTTTCATTCATTTCTATTTCGAATATGAAAATAGTTTTTATTCAATTAAAGTCAAAAGAGTTTATTATTTCTTTTTGTCAATTTAAAGTAAATTCATTTCAATATAATAGAAGAATTGCGTTATTTTAAATAAAAATAAAAAGTAAAGTCATTAATTAGAGTCACGAAACGTATAAAATAATTTCACATGGAGAATATGATACAGTATATTACGAATAAATGCACTATTTAGCGCCCTTTGGTGGCAGCTCGCGTTTTACATAAGCGCCCTTTGTTGGCTGCTATTTTTTTTTTTTTTTTTTTCATTAACCAAGCGTTCATTAAGATAAATGATATTAATATATAAACTTGCTCATTAAATTAATACAATTTTATTTCTATGCAAAGTGCAAATTTATGATTTTATATGCACTTTAAAAACAGCATGCTTTGAAATTACGAATACGTACAATAAGAATTTTATACATCATATTTTTACATCTTGTCAAAGATAATAACTAAATTTAATTGCGTACCTCAAATTAAAATTTCAACATTTTCTAACTTTGAGATTGATGTTTTTTTATAAAGCATAGATCTGTTCTCGATAGAGTTATGGTCACAATAATATGTAAAATTGTTTATGCATCTTGTAATATGACGTTGGACGCGGTAAATTTATTAAGAAAATTTTATGCAGAATATTTTGATGTCGATATTTCACATCAGAGGCTACTTACTTCCAATGGCGATCAATTTAATTATTTAAATATTATATCATTAATCATTTTCCAAAATTGGTTTCAGGTATCTTTTCAAAAATAATTTTTTAGTGGTTGTATTTATGGAAGTAGGACCGAATCCACGATCAGGTATCTTACATGTTTAATTACAAGACATCTTCTCAAGTTATCATTTGTTTCAGATATCTTTCAGATGTCTTTTCAAGAAGAATTTTATAATGATGGTTTTTTTGGAAGTAGGACCGAATCCACGACCAGTCTTCATGTATATTTGATTAAAAGGTATCTTCTCAAATTATCATTTGTTTCAGGAATCTTACAGATATCTTTTCAAAAAGAATTTTATAGTGGTGATATTTCTGAAAGTAGGACCGAACGATCAGTTATCACGTATGTTTACCTTAAAGGTATCTTTAATTATAATGCATGTTTAATTATAAGGCATATTTAATTATAAGGCATGTTAAATTATAAGGCATGATTAATTATAAGGCATGTTAAATTATAAGGCATGATTAATTATAAGGTATGATTACTTCTAAGGCATGTTTTAATTATAAGGCATGATTACACCTAAGGCATGACTATTTATAAGATGATTGATCCTAAAATTTTTATATTTTCAGGAATTTTAACCAATTTATTTATTACAGGAGTTACATATTTTAATTATAATACATGTTTTAATTATAAGGCATGATTAATTATAAGGCATGATTAATTATAAGGCATGATTACCTCTAAGGCATGTTTTAATTATAAGGCATGATTACACCTAAGGCATGACTATTTATAAGATGTAACTGATCCTAAAATTTTTATATTTTCAGGAATTTTAACCAATTTATTTATTACAGGAGTTACATGTTTTCATTATAATGCATGTTTTAATTATAAGGCATATTTAATTATAAGGCATGTTTAATTATAAGACATGATTGCACTTAAAATATGGCTATTTATAAGATGTGATTGATTCCAAAACTTTTATTCTTACAGGAATTTTAACAGATTTATTTATTACAGATTCTATATAATACTACTTTTTACATCAAACATTTTTCAGATATGTTCCTCTGTTATATCTGTCGTATTTATGTTAATATAATAAATTTTTGCTTGTTGCAGCTCACACGTGTTGCAGCTTGTTTTTATTCAGGAGGAAAGAAATCTTTCTACGCTTCGATTAACGAAAGGTAGAAAGATTCTGTTCTCCCCGCGGGCAGGTAGATTACGCGGTTAGAGTTTACAGTCGCTTTTCTTGCACTCTTTTACAACTCTGATCAAGTTGTTCGAGAATGCATTAAACGCGATTAGTTTTTTCTTTTAATTTTTGTCTAAATTTTATAAAAGATGCAATTTTATTGTATCCAAAATGATTATTTAAAATTAGTATTCCATATATAAGTAAAGTCCCCGTAGCTCGTGGGTCCCTAGCAGCAACCTCCCCGTGGTGGACCCGGGCAATGGATATTTTTTTCGATGTGATGTATATCATGTCTGACATAATATACATCCCATCGCAAAGAATATCTAGCGAATGGCTGCTTTGCACTTAAACATTCTTTCGTTATATTTTTATTTGCATGTTTAATTATAAGGCATGTTTAGTTTTAAGGCATGTTCAGTTTTAAGGCATGTTTAATTATAAGGCATGATTACATTTAAGGCATGACTATTTATAAGATGTAATTGATCTTAAAATTTTAATATTTTCAGGAATTTCAACAGATTTATTTATTACAGGTGCTACAAGATAATTGCAACGCAGATTTTTTTATCATTTATGCATTATGTGTATTTTTTAATTGATAATGTGTTAATAATATATTGTGCACGTTTTTGTCACATATATTTTACAGATATCATTTATTGTACTCTTATGATTGTATTGTTAATATGTCTTAATAATATCGCAACAGATCTTTTTCTATCCATTGATGTTACAAACTTCGTTTATTGAGTCGAATATGATTTCGTAATGGCTTTTTATCCCAGCAAATTTGTACTGATCACAGATATTTTAGATATATTTGGGAAACTTGTTTATGAAAGATTGAAGGTGAAAGCCGATATTGTCGCATGCGACACTAAAATGGTAATGGGGCTACGTAGCCCCAAAACCGTAGGACAAAAATTTACATTGCATGATACGTCTATCCTATACCTCGTCTGTGTCCATGCCTCGTTCGAAAGGAAACGATCCAGGGTATCCCATAGTATAGGGGCTTTTCCCGTATCATCTCAGCATCATCGTCGTTTAAGCGTCCGAAAGTTTGCAAGCCTACCATACTCGTTCTAATTGTCATAGCCATACCGTGCGGGTATCATCTTGTAGGTTGAACTTTTGTCTATCTAACGCACTTCTAATCATTAGGATCGGCCGAGAATTCATGGAGCTAGAAGCGTTTAAGTGAGCACCAAAAATCCTGATTTTTCACTTTCCTTTTTTCAAATTTAGGCACTTATATCTCTTGAAGTTATTTCCATAGCCACATGATAGTTACATGTACTTGTAGCTTAAAGGCTTAGCTTTCAAACGATATATAGAACGTGCGGATCGGCCGAGAATTGCATTCGGTAGAAGATTTCGCGCGGTCGAAGTCAAAATTTCGATGTCAGAAAATCGACTTTTTCGGATCGATACTTTGGAAATCTTCGTCTAGGTCCCTGAATTATCGGCCGAATGGCTTGATCCATGCCTCGTTCGAAAGGAAACGATCCAGGGTATCCCATAGTATAGGGGCTTTTCCCGTATCATCTCAGCATCATCGTCGTTTAAGCGTCCGAAACTTTGCAAGCCTACCATACTCGTTCTAATTGTCATAGCCATACCGTGCTGGTATCATCTTGTAGGTTGAACTTTTATCTATCTAACGCACTTCTAATCATTAGGATCGGCCGAGAATTCATGGAGCTAGAAGCGTTTAAGTGAGCACCAAAAATCCTGATTTTTCACTTTCCTTTTTTCAAATTTAGGCACTTATATCTCTTGAAGTTATTTCCATAGCCACATGATAGTTACATGTACTTGTAGCTTGAAGTCTTAGCTTTCAAACGATATATAGAACGTGCGGATCGGCCGAGAATTGCATTCGGTAGAAGAGTTCGCGCGGCCGAAGTCGAAATCTCGATGTCAGAAAATCGACTTTTTCGGATCGATACTTTGGAAATCTTAGTCTAAGTCCCTGAATTATCGGCCGAGTGGCTTGATCGATGGCTCGTTCGAAAGGGAACGATGCAGGGTATCCCATAGGATAGGGTTTTTTTCCTGTATCATCCCAGCATCATCGTTGTTTAAGCTACCGAAAGTTTGCAATCCTACCATTCTCGTTCTAATTGTCATAGCCATACCTTGCGGGTATCATCTTGTAGGTTGAACTTTTATCTATCTAACGCACTTCTAATCATTAGGATCGGCCGAGAATTCATGGAGCTAGAAGCGTTTAAGTGAGCACCAAAAATCCGGATTTTTCACTTTCCGTTTTTCAACTTTGGACACTTATATCTCCTCAAGTTTTTTCCATAGCCACATGATAGTTACATGTACTTGTAGCTTGAAGTCTTAGCTTTCAAACGATATATAGAACGTGCGGATCGGCCGAGAATTGCATTCGGTAGAAGATTTCGCGCGGTCGAAGTCGAAATTTCGATGTCAGAAAATCGACTTTTTCGGATCGATACTTTGGAAATCTTCGTCTAGGTCCCTGAATTATCGGCCGAATGGCTTGATCCATGCCTCGTTCGAAAGGAAACGATCCAGGGTATCCCATAGTATAGGGGCTTTTCCCGTATCATCTCAGCATCATCGTCGTTTAAGCGTCCGAAAGTTTGCAAGCCTACCATACTCGTTCTAATTGTCATAGCCATATCGTGCGGGTATCATCTTGTAGGTTGTTCTTTTATCTATCTAACGCGCGTCTAATCATTAGAATCGGCCGAGAATTCATGGAGCTAGAAGCGTTTAAGTGAGCACCAAAAATCCGGATTTTTCACTTTCCGTTTTTCAACTTTGGACACTTATATCTCCTCAAGTTTTTTCCATAGCCACATGATAGTTACATGTACTTGTAGCTTAAAGTCTTAGCTTTCAAACGATGTATGGAACGTGCAGATCGGCCGAAAATTGCATTCGGTAGAAGGGTTCGCGCGGTCGAAGTCGAAATCTCGATGTCAGAAAATCGACTTTTTCGGATCGATACTTTGGAAATCTTAGTCTAAGTCCCTGAATTATCGGCCGAGTGGCTTGATCCATGCCTCGTTCGAAAGGAAACGATCCAGGGTATCCCATAGTATAGGGGCTTTTCCCGTATCATCTCAGCATCATCGTCGTTTAAGCGTCCGAAAGTTTGCAAGCCTACCATACTCGTTCTAATTGTCATAGCCATACCGTGCGGGTATCATCTTGTAGGTTGAACTTTTGTCTATCTAACGCACTTCTAATCATTAGGATCGGCCGAGAATTCATGGAGCTAGAAGCGTTTAAGTGAGCACCAAAAATCCTGATTTTTCACTTTCCTTTTTTCAAATTTAGGCACTTATATCTCTTGAAGTTATTTCCATAGCCACATGATAGTTACATGTACTTGTAGCTTAAAGGCTTAGCTTTCAAACGATATATAGAACGTGCGGATCGGCCGAGAATTGCATTCGGTAGAAGATTTCGCGCGGTCGAAGTCAAAATTTCGATGTCAGAAAATCGACTTTTTCGGATCGATACTTTGGAAATCTTCGTCTAGGTCCCTGAATTATCGGCCGAATGGCTTGATCCATGCCTCGTTCGAAAGGAAACGATCCAGGGTATCCCATAGGATAGGGTTTTTTTCCTGTATCATCCCAGCATCATCGTTGTTTAAGCTACCGAAAGTTTGCAATCCTACCATTCTCGTTCTAATTGTCATAGCCATACCTTGCGGGTATCATCTTGTAGGTTGAACTTTTATCTATCTAACGCACTTCTAATCATTAGGATCGGCCGAGAATTCATGGAGCTAGAAGCGTTTAAGTGAGCACCAAAAATCCTGATTTTTCACTTTCCTTTTTTCAAATTTAGGCACTTATATCTCTTGAAGTTATTTCCATAGCCACATGATAGTTACATGTACTTGTAGCTTGAAGTCTTAGCTTTCAAACGATATATAGAACGTGCGGATCGGCCGAGAATTGCATTCGGTAGAAGAGTTCGCGCGGCCGAAGTCGAAATCTCGATGTCAGAAAATCGACTTTTTCGGATCGATACTTTGGAAATCTTCGTCTAGGTCCCTGAATTATCGGCCGAATGGCTTGATCCATGACTCGTTCGAAAGGAAACGATCCAGGGTATCCCATAGGATAGGGGCTCTTCCCGTATCATCTCAGCATCATCGTCGTTTAAGCGTCCGAAAGTTTGCAAGCCTACCATACTTGTTCTAATTGTCATAGCCATACCGTGCGGGTATCATCTTGTAGGTTGAACTTTTGTCTATCTAACGCACTTCTAATCATTAGGATCGGCCGAGAATTCATGGAGCTAGAAGCGTTTAAGTGAGCACCAAAAATCCTGATTTTTCACTTTCTTTTTTTCAAATTTAGGCACTTATATCTCTTGAAGTTATTTCCATAGCCACATGATAGTTACATGTACTTGTAGCTTGAAGTCTTAGCTTTCAAACGATATATAGAACGTGCGGATCGGCCGAGAATTGCATTCGGTAGAAGAGTTCGCGCGGCCGAAGTCGAAATTTCGATGTCAGAAAATCGACTTTTTCGGATCGATACTTTGGAAATCTTAGTCTAAGTCCCTGAATTATCGGCCGAGTGGCTTGATCGATGGCTCGTTCGAAAGGGAACGATGCAGGGTATCCCATAGGATAGGGTTTTTTTCCTGTATCATCCCAGCATCATCGTTGTTTAAGCTACCGAAAGTTTGCAATCCTACCATTCTCGTTCTAATTGTCATAGCCATACCGTGCGGGTATCATCTTGTAGGTTGAACTTTTGTCTATCTAACGCACTTCTAATCATTAGGATCGGCCGAGAATTCATGGAGCTAGAAGCGTTTAAGTGAGCACCAAAAATCCTGATTTTTCACTTTCTTTTTTTCAAATTTAGGCACTTATATCTCTTGAAGTTATTTCCATAGCCACATGATAGTTACATGTACTTGTAGCTTGAAGTCTTAGCTTTCAAACGATATATAGAACGTGCGGATCGGCCGAGAATTGCATTCGGTAGAAGAGTTCGCGCGGCCGAAGTCGAAATCTCGATGTCAGAAAATCGACTTTTTCGGATCGATACTTTGGAAATCTTAGTCTAAGTCCCTGAATTATCGGCCGAGTGGCTTGATCCATGCCTCGTTCGAAAGGAAACGATCCAGGGTGTCCCATAGTATAGGGGCTTTTCCCGTATCATCTCAGCATCATCGTCGTTTAAGCGTCCGAAAGTTTGCAAGCCTACCATACTCGTTCTAATTGTCATAGCCATACCGTGCGGGTATCATCTTGTAGGTTGAACTTTTGTCTATCTAACGCACTTCTAATCATTAGGATCGGCCGAGAATTCATGGAGCTAGAAGCGTTTAAGTGAGCACCAAAAATCCTGATTTTTCACTTTCCTTTTTTCAAATTTAGGCACTTATATCTCTTGAAGTTATTTCCATAGCCACATGATAGTTACATGTACTTGTAGCTTAAAGGCTTAGCTTTCAAACGATATATAGAACGTGCGGATCGGCCGAGAATTGCATTCGGTAGAAGATTTCGCGCGGTCGAAGTCAAAATTTCGATGTCAGAAAATCGACTTTTTCGGATCGATAC
Organism: Ancistrocerus nigricornis; assembly: GCA_916049575.1. Taxonomy (NCBI): domain Eukaryota; kingdom Metazoa; phylum Arthropoda; class Insecta; order Hymenoptera; family Vespidae; genus Ancistrocerus; species Ancistrocerus nigricornis. The sequence goes on from OU696667.1 coordinate 26,959,887, forward strand.
TTTGGAAATCTTCGTCTAGGTCCCTGAATTATCGGCCGAATGGCTTGATCCATGCCTCGTTCGAAAGGAAACGATCCAGGGTATCCCATAGTATAGGGGCTTTTCCCGTATCATCTCAGCATCATCGTCGTTTAAGCGTCCGAAACTTTGCAAGCCTACCATACTCGTTCTAATTGTCATAGCCATACCGTGCTGGTATCATCTTGTAGGTTGAACTTTTATCTATCTAACGCACTTCTAATCATTAGGATCGGCCGAGAATTCATGGAGCTAGAAGCGTTTAAGTGAGCACCAAAAATCCTGATTTTTCACTTTCCTTTTTTCAAATTTAGGCACTTATATCTCTTGAAGTTATTTCCATAGCCACATGATAGTTACATGTACTTGTAGCTTGAAGTCTTAGCTTTCAAACGATATATAGAACGTGCGGATCGGCCGAGAATTGCATTCGGTAGAAGAGTTCGCGCGGCCGAAGTCGAAATCTCGATGTCAGAAAATCGACTTTTTCGGATCGATACTTTGGAAATCTTAGTCTAAGTCCCTGAATTATCGGCCGAGTGGCTTGATCCATGCCTCGTTCGAAAGGAAACGATCCAGGGTATCCCATAGTATAGGGGCTTTTCCCGTATCATCTCAGCATCATCGTCGTTTAAGCGTCCGAAAGTTTGCAAGCCTACCATACTCGTTCTAATTGTCATAGCCATACCGTGCGGGTATCATCTTGTAGGTTGAACTTTTGTCTATCTAACGCACTTCTAATCATTAGGATCGGCCGAGAATTCATGGAGCTAGAAGCGTTTAAGTGAGCACCAAAAATCCTGATTTTTCACTTTCCTTTTTTCAAATTTAGGCACTTATATCTCTTGAAGTTATTTCCATAGCCACATGATAGTTACATGTACTTGTAGCTTAAAGGCTTAGCTTTCAAACGATATATAGAACGTGCGGATCGGCCGAGAATTGCATTCGGTAGAAGATTTCGCGCGGTCGAAGTCAAAATTTCGATGTCAGAAAATCGACTTTTTCGGATCGATACTTTGGAAATCTTCGTCTAGGTCCCTGAATTATCGGCCGAATGGCTTGATCCATGCCTCGTTCGAAAGGAAACGATCCAGGGTATCCCATAGTATAGGGGCTTTTCCCGTATCATCTCAGCATCATCGTCGTTTAAGCGTCCGAAAGTTTGCAAGCCTACCATACTCGTTCTAATTGTCATAGCCATACCGTGCGGGTATCATCTTGTAGGTTGAACTTTTGTCTATCTAACGCACTTCTAATCATTAGGATCGGCCGAGAATTCATGGAGCTAGAAGCGTTTAAGTGAGCACCAAAAATCCTGATTTTTCACTTTCCTTTTTTCAAATTTAGGCACTTATATCTCTTGAAGTTATTTCCATAGCCACATGATAGTTACATGTACTTGTAGCTTAAAGGCTTAGCTTTCAAACGATATATAGAACGTGCGGATCGGCCGAGAATTGCATTCGGTAGAAGATTTCGCGCGGTCGAAGTCAAAATTTCGATGTCAGAAAATCGACTTTTTCGGATCGATACTTTGGAAATCTTCGTCTAGGTCCCTGAATTATCGGCCGAATGGCTTGATCCATGCCTCGTTCGAAAGGAAACGATCCAGGGTATCCCATAGTATAGGGGCTTTTCCCGTATCATCTCAGCATCATCGTCGTTTAAGCGTCCGAAAGTTTGCAAGCCTACCATACTCGTTCTAATTGTCATAGCCATACCGTGCGGGTATCATCTTGTAGGTTGAACTTTTGTCTATCTAACGCACTTCTAATCATTAGGATCGGCCGAGAATTCATGGAGCTAGAAGCGTTTAAGTGAGCACCAAAAATCCTGATTTTTCACTTTCTTTTTTTCAAATTTAGGCACTTATATCTCTTGAAGTTATTTCCATAGCCACATGATAGTTACATGTACTTGTAGCTTGAAGTCTTAGCTTTCAAACGATATATAGAACGTGCGGATCGGCCGAGAATTGCATTCGGTAGAAGAGTTCGCGCGGCCGAAGTCGAAATCTCGATGTCAGAAAATCGACTTTTTCGGATCGATACTTTGGAAATCTTAGTCTAGGTCCCTGAATTATCGGCCGAATGGCTTGATCCATGCCTCGTTCGAAAGGAAACGATCCAGGGTATCCCATAGTATAGGGGCTTTTCCCGTATCATCTCAGCATCATCGTCGTTTAAGCGTCCGAAACTTTGCAAGCCTACCATACTCGTTCTAATTGTCATAGCCATACCGTGCTGGTATCATCTTGTAGGTTGAACTTTTATCTATCTAACGCACTTCTAATCATTAGGATCGGCCGAGAATTCATGGAGCTAGAAGCGTTTAAGTGAGCACCAAAAATCCTGATTTTTCACTTTCCTTTTTTCAAATTTAGGCACTTATATCTCTTGAAGTTATTTCCATAGCCACATGATAGTTACATGTACTTGTAGCTTGAAGTCTTAGCTTTCAAACGATATATAGAACGTGCGGATCGGCCGAGAATTGCATTCGGTAGAAGAGTTCGCGCGGCCGAAGTCGAAATCTCGATGTCAGAAAATCGACTTTTTCGGATCGATACTTTGGAAATCTTAGTCTAAGTCCCTGAATTATCGGCCGAGTGGCTTGATCGATGGCTCGTTCGAAAGGGAACGATGCAGGGTATCCCATAGGATAGGGTTTTTTTCCTGTATCATCCCAGCATCATCGTTGTTTAAGCTACCGAAAGTTTGCAATCCTACCATTCTCGTTCTAACTGTCATAGCCATACCTTGCGGGTATCATCTTGTAGGTTGAACTTTTATCTATCTAACGCACTTCTAATCATTAGGATCGGCCGAGAATTCATGGAGCTAGAAGCGTTTAAGTGAGCACCAAAAATCCTGATTTTTCACTTTCCGTTTTTCAACTTTGGACACTTATATCTCCTCAAGTTTTTTCCATAGCCACATGATAGTTACATGTACTTGTAGCTTGAAGTCTTAGCTTTCAAACGATATATAGAACGTGCGGATCGGCCGAGAATTGCATTCGGTAGAAGATTTCGCGCGGTCGAAGTCGAAATTTCGATGTCAGAAAATCGACTTTTTCGGATCGATACTTTGGAAATCTTCGTCTAGGTCCCTGAATTATCGGCCGAATGGCTTGATCCATGACTCGTTCGAAAGGAAACGATCCAGGGTATCCCATAGGATAGGGGCTCTTCCCGTATCATCTCAGCATCATCGTCGTTTAAGCGTCCGAAAGTTTGCAAGCCTACCATACTCGTTCTAATTGTCATAGCCATATCGTGCGGGTATCATCTTGTAGGTTGAACTTTTGTCTATCTAACGCACTTCTAATCATTAGGATCGGCCGAGAATTCATGGAGCTAGAAGCGTTTAAGTGAGCACCAAAAATCCTGATTTTTCACTTTCCTTTTTTCAAATTTAGGCACTTATATCTCTTGAAGTTATTTCCATAGCCACATGATAGTTACATGTACTTGTAGCTTGAAGTCTTAGCTTTCAAACGATATATAGAACGTGCGGATCGGCCGAGAATTGCATTCGGTAGAAGAGTTCGCGCGGCCGAAGTCGAAATCTCGATGTCAGAAAATCGACTTTTTCGGATCGATACTTTGGAAATCTTCGTCTAGGTCCCTGAATTATCGGCCGAATGGCTTGATCCACGACTCGTTCGAAAGGAAACGATCCAGGGTATCCCATAGGATAGGGGCTCTTCCCGTATCATCTCAGCATCATCGTCGTTTAAGCGTCCGAAAGTTTGCAAGCCTACCATACTCGTTCTAATTGTCATAGCCATATCGTGCGGGTATCATCTTGTAGGTTGTTCTTTTATCTATCTAACGCGCGTCTAATCATTAGAATCGGCCGAGAATTCATGGAGCTAGAAGCGTTTAAGTGAGCACCAAAAATCCTGATTTTTCACTTTCCGTTTTTCAACTTTGGACACTTATATCTCCTCAAGTTTTTTCCATAGCCACATGATAGTTACATGTACTTGTAGCTTGAAGTCTTAGCTTTCAAACGATATATAGAACGTGCGGATCGGCCGAGAATTGCATTCGGTAGAAGATTTCGCGCGGTCGAAGTCGAAATTTCGATGTCAGAAAATCGACTTTTTCGGATCGATACTTTGGAAATCTTCGTCTAGGTCCCTGAATTATCGGCCGAATGGCTTGATCCATGACTCGTTCGAAAGGAAACGATCCAGGGTATCCCATAGGATAGGGGCTCTTCCCGTATCATCTCAGCATCATCGTCGTTTAAGCGTCCGAAAGTTTGCAAGCCTACCATACTCGTTCTAATTGTCATAGCCATATCGTGCGGGTATCATCTTGTAGGTTGTTCTTTTATCTATCTAACGCGCGTCTAATCATTAGAATCGGCCGAGAATTCATGGAGCTAGAAGCGTTTAAGTGAGCACCAAAAATCCGGATTTTTCACTTTCCGTTTTTCAACTTTGGACACTTATATCTCCTCAAGTTTTTTCCATAGCCACATGATAGTTACATGTACTTGTAGCTTAAAGTCTTAGCTTTCAAACGATGTATGGAACGTGCAGATCGGCCGAAAATTGCATTCGGTAGAAGGGTTCGCGCGGTCGAAGTCGAAATCTCGATGTCAGAAAATCGACTTTTTCGGATCGATACTTTGGAAATCTTAGTCTAAGTCCCTGAATTATCGGCCGAGTGGCTTGATCCATGCCTCGTTCGAAAGGAAACGATCCAGGGTATCCCATAGTATAGGGGCTTTTCCCGTATCATCTCAGCATCATCGTCGTTTAAGCGTCCGAAAGTTTGCAAGCCTACCATACTCGTTCTAATTGTCATAGCCATACCGTGCGGGTATCATCTTGTAGGTTGAACTTTTGTCTATCTAACGCACTTCTAATCATTAGGATCGGCCGAGAATTCATGGAGCTAGAAGCGTTTAAGTGAGCACCAAAAATCCTGATTTTTCACTTTCCTTTTTTCAAATTTAGGCACTTATATCTCTTGAAGTTATTTCCATAGCCACATGATAGTTACATGTACTTGTAGCTTAAAGGCTTAGCTTTCAAACGATATATAGAACGTGCGGATCGGCCGAGAATTGCATTCGGTAGAAGATTTCGCGCGGTCGAAGTCAAAATTTCGATGTCAGAAAATCGACTTTTTCGGATCGATACTTTGGAAATCTTCGTCTAGGTCCCTGAATTATCGGCCGAATGGCTTGATCCATGCCTCGTTCGAAAGGAAACGATCCAGGGTATCCCATAGGATAGGGTTTTTTTCCTGTATCATCCCAGCATCATCGTTGTTTAAGCTACCGAAAGTTTGCAATCCTACCATTCTCGTTCTAATTGTCATAGCCATACCTTGCGGGTATCATCTTGTAGGTTGAACTTTTGTCTATCTAACGCACTTCTAATCATTAGGATCGGCCGAGAATTCATGGAGCTAGAAGCGTTTAAGTGAGCACCAAAAATCCTGATTTTTCACTTTCCTTTTTTCAAATTTAGGCACTTATATCTCTTGAAGTTATTTCCATAGCCACATGATAGTTACATGTACTTGTAGCTTGAAGTCTTAGCTTTCAAACGATATATAGAACGTGCGGATCGGCCGAGAATTGCATTCGGTAGAAGAGTTCGCGCGGCCGAAGTCGAAATCTCGATGTCAGAAAATCGACTTTTTCGGATCGATACTTTGGAAATCTTCGTCTAGGTCCCTGAATTATCGGCCGAATGGCTTGATCCATGACTCGTTCGAAAGGAAACGATCCAGGGTATCCCATAGGATAGGGGCTCTTCCCGTATCATCTCAGCATCATCGTCGTTTAAGCGTCCGAAAGTTTGCAAGCCTACCATACTTGTTCTAATTGTCATAGCCATACCGTGCGGGTATCATCTTGTAGGTTGAACTTTTGTCTATCTAACGCACTTCTAATCATTAGGATCGGCCGAGAATTCATGGAGCTAGAAGCGTTTAAGTGAGCACCAAAAATCCTGATTTTTCACTTTCTTTTTTTCAAATTTAGGCACTTATATCTCTTGAAGTTATTTCCATAGCCACATGATAGTTACATGTACTTGTAGCTTGAAGTCTTAGCTTTCAAACGATATATAGAACGTGCGGATCGGCCGAGAATTGCATTCGGTAGAAGAGTTCGCGCGGCCGAAGTCGAAATTTCGATGTCAGAAAATCGACTTTTTCGGATCGATACTTTGGAAATCTTAGTCTAAGTCCCTGAATTATCGGCCGAGTGGCTTGATCGATGGCTCGTTCGAAAGGGAACGATGCAGGGTATCCCATAGGATAGGGTTTTTTTCCTGTATCATCCCAGCATCATCGTTGTTTAAGCTACCGAAAGTTTGCAATCCTACCATTCTCGTTCTAATTGTCATAGCCATACCTTGCGGGTATCATCTTGTAGGTTGAACTTTTATCTATCTAACGCACTTCTAATCATTAGGATCGGCCGAGAATTCATGGAGCTAGAAGCGTTTAAGTGAGCACCAAAAATCCTGATTTTTCACTTTCCTTTTTTCAAATTTAGGCACTTATATCTCTTGAAGTTATTTCCATAGCCACATGATAGTTACATGTACTTGTAGCTTAAAGGCTTAGCTTTCAAACGATATATAGAACGTGCGGATCGGCCGAGAATTGCATTCGGTAGAAGATTTCGCGCGGTCGAAGTCAAAATTTCGATGTCAGAAAATCGACTTTTTCGGATCGATACTTTGGAAATCTTCGTCTAGGTCCCTGAATTATCGGCCGAATGGCTTGATCCATGCCTCGTTCGAAAGGAAACGATCCAGGGTATCCCATAGGATAGGGTTTTTTTCCTGTATCATCCCAGCATCATCGTTGTTTAAGCTACCGAAAGTTTGCAATCCTACCATTCTCGTTCTAATTGTCATAGCCATACCTTGCGGGTATCATCTTGTAGGTTGAACTTTTGTCTATCTAACGCACTTCTAATCATTAGGATCGGCCGAGAATTCATGGAGCTAGAAGCGTTTAAGTGAGCACCAAAAATCCTGATTTTTCACTTTCCTTTTTTCAAATTTAGGCACTTATATCTCTTGAAGTTATTTCCATAGCCACATGATAGTTACATGTACTTGTAGCTTGAAGTCTTAGCTTTCAAACGATATATAGAACGTGCGGATCGGCCGAGAATTGCATTCGGTAGAAGAGTTCGCGCGGCCGAAGTCGAAATCTCGATGTCAGAAAATCGACTTTTTCGGATCGATACTTTGGAAATCTTCGTCTAGGTCCCTGAATTATCGGCCGAATGGCTTGATCCATGACTCGTTCGAAAGGAAACGATCCAGGGTATCCCATAGGATAGGGGCTCTTCCCGTATCATCTCAGCATCATCGTCGTTTAAGCGTCCGAAAGTTTGCAAGCCTACCATACTTGTTCTAATTGTCATAGCCATACCGTGCGGGTATCATCTTGTAGGTTGAACTTTTGTCTATCTAACGCACTTCTAATCATTAGGATCGGCCGAGAATTCATGGAGCTAGAAGCGTTTAAGTGAGCACCAAAAATCCTGATTTTTCACTTTCCTTTTTTCAAATTTAGGCACTTATATCTCTTGAAGTTATTTCCATAGCCACATGATAGTTACATGTACTTGTAGCTTGAAGTCTTAGCTTTCAAACGATATATAGAACGTGCGGATCGGCCGAGAATTGCATTCGGTAGAAGAGTTCGCGCGGCCGAAGTCGAAATCTCGATGTCAGAAAATCGACTTTTTCGGATCGATACTTTGGAAATCTTCGTCTAGGTCCCTGAATTATCGGCCGAATGGCTTGATCCATGACTCGTTCGAAAGGAAACGATCCAGGGTATCCCATAGGATAGGGGCTCTTCCCGTATCATCTCAGCATCATCGTCGTTTAAGCGTCCGAAAGTTTGCAAGCCTACCATACTTGTTCTAATTGTCATAGCCATACCGTGCGGGTATCATCTTGTAGGTTGAACTTTTGTCTATCTAACGCACTTCTAATCATTAGGATCGGCCGAGAATTCATGGAGCTAGAAGCGTTTAAGTGAGCACCAAAAATCCTGATTTTTCACTTTCTTTTTTTCAAATTTAGGCACTTATATCTCTTGAAGTTATTTCCATAGCCACATGATAGTTACATGTACTTGTAGCTTGAAGTCTTAGCTTTCAAACGATATATAGAACGTGCGGATCGGCCGAGAATTGCATTCGGTAGAAGAGTTCGCGCGGCCGAAGTCGAAATTTCGATGTCAGAAAATCGACTTTTTCGGATCGATACTTTGGAAATCTTAGTCTAAGTCCCTGAATTATCGGCCGAGTGGCTTGATCGATGGCTCGTTCGAAAGGGAACGATGCAGGGTATCCCATAGGATAGGGTTTTTTTCCTGTATCATCCCAGCATCATCGTTGTTTAAGCTACCGAAAGTTTGCAATCCTACCATTCTCGTTCTAATTGTCATAGCCATACCTTGCGGGTATCATCTTGTAGGTTGAACTTTTATCTATCTAACGCACTTCTAATCATTAGGATCGGCCGAGAATTCATGGAGCTAGAAGCGTTTAAGTGAGCACCAAAAATCCTGATTTTTCACTTTCCTTTTTTCAAATTTAGGCACTTATATCTCTTGAAGTTATTTCCATAGCCACATGATAGTTACATGTACTTGTAGCTTGAAGTCTTAGCTTTCAAACGATATATAGAACGTGCGGATCGGCCGAGAATTGCATTCGGTAGAAGAGTTCGCGCGGCCGAAGTCGAAATCTCGATGTCAGAAAATCGACTTTTTCGGATCGATACTTTGGAAATCTTAGTCTAAGTCCCTGAATTATCGGCCGAGTGGCTTGATCCATGCCTCGTTCGAAAGGAAACGATCCAGGGTGTCCCATAGTATAGGGGCTTTTCCCGTATCATCTCAGCATCATCGTCGTTTAAGCGTCCGAAAGTTTGCAAGCCTACCATACTCGTTCTAATTGTCATAGCCATACCGTGCGGGTATCATCTTGTAGGTTGAACTTTTGTCTATCTAACGCACTTCTAATCATTAGGATCGGCCGAGAATTCATGGAGCTAGAAGCGTTTAAGTGAGCACCAAAAATCCTGATTTTTCACTTTCCTTTTTTCAAATTTAGGCACTTATATCTCTTGAAGTTATTTCCATAGCCACATGATAGTTACATGTACTTGTAGCTTAAAGGCTTAGCTTTCAAACGATATATAGAACGTGCGGATCGGCCGAGAATTGCATTCGGTAGAAGATTTCGCGCGGTCGAAGTCAAAATTTCGATGTCAGAAAATCGACTTTTTCGGATCGATACTTTGGAAATCTTCGTCTAGGTCCCTGAATTATCGGCCGAATGGCTTGATCCATGCCTCGTTCGAAAGGAAACGATCCAGGGTATCCCATAGTATAAGGGCTTTTCCCGTATCATCTCAGCATCATCGTCGTTTAAGCGTCCGAAACTTTGCAAGCCTACCATACTTGTTCTAATTGTCATAGCCATACCGTGCGGGTATCATCTTGTAGGTTGAACTTTTGTCTATCTAACGCACTTCTAATCATTAGGATCGGCCGAGAATTCATGGAGCTAGAAGCGTTTAAGTGAGCACCAAAAATCCTGATTTTTCACTTTCTTTTTTTCAAATTTAGGCACTTATATCTCTTGAAGTTATTTCCATAGCCACATGATAGTTACATGTACTTGTAGCTTGAAGTCTTAGCTTTCAAACGATATATAGAACGTGCGGATCGGCCGAGAATTGCATTCGGTAGAAGAGTTCGCGCGGCCGAAGTCGAAATCTCGATGTCAGAAAATCGACTTTTTCGGATCGATACTTTGGAAATCTTAGTCTAAGTCCCTGAATTATCGGCCGAGTGGCTTGATCCATGCCTCGTTCGAAAGGAAACGATCCAGGGTATCCCATAGTATAGGGGCTTTTCCCGTATCATCTCAGCATCATCGTCGTTTAAGCGTCCGAAAGTTTGCAATCCTACCATTCTCGTTCTAATTGTCATAGCCATACCGTGCGGGTATCATCTTGTAGGTTGAACTTTTGTCTATCTAACGCACTTCTAATCATTAGGATCGGCCGAGAATTCATGGAGCTAGAAGCGTTTAAGTGAGCACCAAAAATCCTGATTTTTCACTTTCTTTTTTTCAAATTTAGGCACTTATATCTCTTGAAGTTATTTCCATAGCCACATGATAGTTACATGTACTTGTAGCTTGAAGTCTTAGCTTTCAAACGATATATAGAACGTGCGGATCGGCCGAGAATTGCATTCGGTAGAAGAGTTCGCGCGGCCGAAGTCGAAATCTCGATGTCAGAAAATCGACTTTTTCGGATCGATACTTTGGAAATCTTAGTCTAAGTCCCTGAATTATCGGCCGAGTGGCTTGATCCATGCCTCGTTCGAAAGGAAACGATCCAGGGTGTCCCATAGTATAGGGGCTTTTCCCGTATCATCTCAGCATCATCGTCGTTTAAGCGTCCGAAAGTTTGCAAGCCTACCATACTCGTTCTAATTGTCATAGCCATACCGTGCGGGTATCATCTTGTAGGTTGAACTTTTGTCTATCTAACGCACTTCTAATCATTAGGATCGGCCGAGAATTCATGGAGCTAGAAGCGTTTAAGTGAGCACCAAAAATCCTGATTTTTCACTTTCCTTTTTTCAAATTTAGGCACTTATATCTCTTGAAGTTATTTCCATAGCCACATGATAGTTACATGTACTTGTAGCTTAAAGGCTTAGCTTTCAAACGATATATAGAACGTGCGGATCGGCCGAGAATTGCATTCGGTAGAAGATTTCGCGCGGTCGAAGTCAAAATTTCGATGTCAGAAAATCGACTTTTTCGGATCGATACTTTGGAAATCTTCGTCTAGGTCCCTGAATTATCGGCCGAATGGCTTGATCCATGCCTCGTTCGAAAGGAAACGATCCAGGGTATCCCATAGTATAGGGGCTTTTCCCGTATCATCTCAGCATCATCGTCGTTTAAGCGTCCGAAACTTTGCAAGCCTACCATACTCGTTCTAATTGTCATAGCCATACCGTGCTGGTATCATCTTGTAGGTTGAACTTTTATCTATCTAACGCACTTCTAATCATTAGGATCGGCCGAGAATTCATGGAGCTAGAAGCGTTTAAGTGAGCACCAAAAATCCTGATTTTTCACTTTCCTTTTTTCAAATTTAGGCACTTATATCTCTTGAAGTTATTTCCATAGCCACATGATAGTTACATGTACTTGTAGCTTGAAGTCTTAGCTTTCAAACGATATATAGAACGTGCGGATCGGCCGAGAATTGCATTCGGTAGAAGAGTTCGCGCGGCCGAAGTCGAAATCTCGATGTCAGAAAATCGACTTTTTCGGATCGATACTTTGGAAATCTTAGTCTAAGTCCCTGAATTATCGGCCGAGTGGCTTGATCCATGCCTCGTTCGAAAGGAAACGATCCAGGGTATCCCATAGTATAGGGGCTTTTCCCGTATCATCTCAGCATCATCGTCGTTTAAGCGTCCGAAAGTTTGCAAGCCTACCATACTCGTTCTAATTGTCATAGCCATACCGTGCGGGTATCATCTTGTAGGTTGAACTTTTGTCTATCTAACGCACTTCTAATCATTAGGATCGGCCGAGAATTCATGGAGCTAGAAGCGTTTAAGTGAGCACCAAAAATCCTGATTTTTCACTTTCCTTTTTTCAAATTTAGGCACTTATATCTCTTGAAGTTATTTCCATAGCCACATGATAGTTACATGTACTTGTAGCTTAAAGTCTTAGCTTTCAAACGATGTATGGAACGTGCGGATCGGCCGAGAATTGCATTCGGTAGAAGATTTCGCGCGGTCGAAGTCGAAATCTCGATGTCAGAAAATCGACTTTTTCGGATCGATACTTTGGAAATCTTAGTCTAAGTCCCTGAATTATCGGCCGAGTGGCTTGATCCATGCCTCGTTCGAAAGGAAACGATCCAGGGTATCCCATAGTATAGGGGCTTTTCCCGTATCATCTCAGCATCATCGTCGTTTAAGCGTCCGAAAGTTTGCAAGCCTACCATACTCGTTCTAATTGTCATAGCCATACCGTGCGGGTATCATCTTGTAGGTTGAACTTTTGTCTATCTAACGCACTTCTAATCATTAGGATCGGCCGAGAATTCATGGAGCTAGAAGCGTTTAAGTGAGCACCAAAAATCCTGATTTTTCACTTTCCTTTTTTCAAATTTAGGCACTTATATCTCTTGAAGTTATTTCCATAGCCACATGATAGTTACATGTACTTGTAGCTTAAAGGCTTAGCTTTCAAACGATATATAGAACGTGCGGATCGGCCGAGAATTGCATTCGGTAGAAGATTTCGCGCGGTCGAAGTCAAAATTTCGATGTCAGAAAATCGACTTTTTCGGATCGATACTTTGGAAATCTTCGTCTAGGTCCCTGAATTATCGGCCGAATGGCTTGATCCATGCCTCGTTCGAAAGGAAACGATCCAGGGTATCCCATAGGATAGGGTTTTTTTCCTGTATCATCCCAGCATCATCGTTGTTTAAGCTACCGAAAGTTTGCAATCCTACCATTCTCGTTCTAATTGTCATAGCCATACCTTGCGGGTATCATCTTGTAGGTTGAACTTTTATCTATCTAACGCACTTCTAATCATTAGGATCGGCCGAGAATTCATGGAGCTAGAAGCGTTTAAGTGAGCACCAAAAATCCTGATTTTTCACTTTCCTTTTTTCAAATTTAGGCACTTATATCTCTTGAAGTTATTTCCATAGCCACATGATAGTTACATGTACTTGTAGCTTAAAGGCTTAGCTTTCAAACGATATATAGAACGTGCGGATCGGCCGAGAATTGCATTCGGTAGAAGATTTCGCGCGGTCGAAGTCAAAATTTCGATGTCAGAAAATCGACTTTTTCGGATCGATACTTTGGAAATCTTCGTCTAGGTCCCTGAATTATCGGCCGAATGGCTTGATCCACGACTCGTTCGAAAGGAAACGATCCAGGGTATCCCATAGGATAGGGGCTCTTCCCGTATCATCTCAGCATCATCGTCGTTTAAGCGTCCGAAAGTTTGCAAGCCTACCATACTTGTTCTAATTGTCATAGCCATACCGTGCGGGTATCATCTTGTAGGTTGAACTTTTGTCTATCTAACGCACTTCTAATCATTAGGATCGGCCGAGAATTCATGGAGCTAGAAGCGTTTAAGTGAGCACCAAAAATCCTGATTTTTCACTTTCTTTTTTTCAAATTTAGGCACTTATATCTCTTGAAGTTATTTCCATAGCCACATGATAGTTACATGTACTTGTAGCTTGAAGTCTTAGCTTTCAAACGATATATAGAACGTGCGGATCGGCCGAGAATTGCATTCGGTAGAAGAGTTCGCGCGGCCGAAGTCGAAATTTCGATGTCAGAAAATCGACTTTTTCGGATCGATACTTTGGAAATCTTAGTCTAAGTCCCTGAATTATCGGCCGAGTGGCTTGATCGATGGCTCGTTCGAAAGGGAACGATGCAGGGTATCCCATAGGATAGGGTTTTTTTCCTGTATCATCCCAGCATCATCGTTGTTTAAGCTACCGAAAGTTTGCAATCCTACCATTCTCGTTCTAATTGTCATAGCCATACCTTGCGGGTATCATCTTGTAGGTTGAACTTTTATCTATCTAACGCACTTCTAATCATTAGGATCGGCCGAGAATTCATGGAGCTAGAAGCGTTTAAGTGAGCACCAAAAATCCTGATTTTTCACTTTCCTTTTTTCAAATTTAGGCACTTATATCTCTTGAAGTTATTTCCATAGCCACATGATAGTTACATGTACTTGTAGCTTGAAGTCTTAGCTTTCAAACGATATATAGAACGTGCGGATCGGCCGAGAATTGCATTCGGTAGAAGAGTTCGCGCGGCCGAAGTCGAAATCTCGATGTCAGAAAATCGACTTTTTCGGATCGATACTTTGGAAATCTTAGTCTAAGTCCCTGAATTATCGGCCGAGTGGCTTGATCCATGCCTCGTTCGAAAGGAAACGATCCAGGGTGTCCCATAGTATAGGGGCTTTTCCCGTATCATCTCAGCATCATCGTCGTTTAAGCGTCCGAAAGTTTGCAAGCCTACCATACTCGTTCTAATTGTCATAGCCATACCGTGCGGGTATCATCTTGTAGGTTGAACTTTTGTCTATCTAACGCACTTCTAATCATTAGGATCGGCCGAGAATTCATGGAGCTAGAAGCGTTTAAGTGAGCACCAAAAATCCTGATTTTTCACTTTCCTTTTTTCAAATTTAGGCACTTATATCTCTTGAAGTTATTTCCATAGCCACATGATAGTTACATGTACTTGTAGCTTAAAGGCTTAGCTTTCAAACGATATATAGAACGTGCGGATCGGCCGAGAATTGCATTCGGTAGAAGATTTCGCGCGGTCGAAGTCAAAATTTCGATGTCAGAAAATCGACTTTTTCGGATCGATACTTTGGAAATCTTCGTCTAGGTCCCTGAATTATCGGCCGAATGGCTTGATCCATGCCTCGTTCGAAAGGAAACGATCCAGGGTATCCCATAGTATAAGGGCTTTTCCCGTATCATCTCAGCATCATCGTCGTTTAAGCGTCCGAAACTTTGCAAGCCTACCATACTCGTTCTAATTGTCATAGCCATACCGTGCTGGTATCATCTTGTAGGTTGAACTTTTATCTATCTAACGCACTTCTAATCATTAGGATCGGCCGAGAATTCATGGAGCTAGAAGCGTTTAAGTGAGCACCAAAAATCCTGATTTTTCACTTTCCTTTTTTCAAATTTAGGCACTTATATCTCTTGAAGTTATTTCCATAGCCACATGATAGTTACATGTACTTGTAGCTTGAAGTCTTAGCTTTCAAACGATATATAGAACGTGCGGATCGGCCGAGAATTGCATTCGGTAGAAGAGTTCGCGCGGCCGAAGTCGAAATCTCGATGTCAGAAAATCGACTTTTTCGGATCGATACTTTGGAAATCTTAGTCTAAGTCCCTGAATTATCGGCCGAGTGGCTTGATCCATGCCTCGTTCGAAAGGAAACGATCCAGGGTATCCCATAGTATAGGGGCTTTTCCCGTATCATCTCAGCATCATCGTCGTTTAAGCGTCCGAAAGTTTGCAAGCCTACCATACTCGTTCTAATTGTCATAGCCATACCGTGCGGGTATCATCTTGTAGGTTGAACTTTTGTCTATCTAACGCACTTCTAATCATTAGGATCGGCCGAGAATTCATGGAGCTAGAAGCGTTTAAGTGAGCACCAAAAATCCTGATTTTTCACTTTCTTTTTTTCAAATTTAGGCACTTATATCTCTTGAAGTTATTTCCATAGCCACATGATAGTTACATGTACTTGTAGCTTGAAGTCTTAGCTTTCAAACGATATATAGAACGTGCGGATCGGCCGAGAATTGCATTCGGTAGAAGAGTTCGCGCGGCCGAAGTCGAAATTTCGATGTCAGAAAATCGACTTTTTCGGATCGATACTTTGGAAATCTTAGTCTAAGTCCCTGAATTATCGGCCGAGTGGCTTGATCGATGGCTCGTTCGAAAGGGAACGATGCAGGGTATCCCATAGGATAGGGTTTTTTTCCTGTATCATCCCAGCATCATCGTTGTTTAAGCTACCGAAAGTTTGCAATCCTACCATTCTCGTTCTAATTGTCATAGCCATACCTTGCGGGTATCATCTTGTAGGTTGAACTTTTATCTATCTAACGCACTTCTAATCATTAGGATCGGCCGAGAATTCATGGAGCTAGAAGCGTTTAAGTGAGCACCAAAAATCCTGATTTTTCACTTTCCTTTTTTCAAATTTAGGCACTTATATCTCTTGAAGTTATTTCCATAGCCACATGATAGTTACATGTACTTGTAGCTTGAAGTCTTAGCTTTCAAACGATATATAGAACGTGCGGATCGGCCGAGAATTGCATTCGGTAGAAGAGTTCGCGCGGCCGAAGTCGAAATCTCGATGTCAGAAAATCGACTTTTTCGGATCGATACTTTGGAAATCTTCGTCTAGGTCCCTGAATTATCGGCCGAATGGCTTGATCCATGACTCGTTCGAAAGGAAACGATCCAGGGTATCCCATAGGATAGGGGCTCTTCCCGTATCATCTCAGCATCATCGTCGTTTAAGCGTCCGAAAGTTTGCAAGCCTACCATACTTGTTCTAATTGTCATAGCCATACCGTGCGGGTATCATCTTGTAGGTTGAACTTTTGTCTATCTAACGCACTTCTAATCATTAGGATCGGCCGAGAATTCATGGAGCTAGAAGCGTTTAAGTGAGCACCAAAAATCCTGATTTTTCACTTTCTTTTTTTCAAATTTAGACACCTATATAAATTAGCCCGTTTTGACGCTCGTTCGAAAGAGGAAAGACTCTTCTTCACGAATATGGCAGTGTGGCATCGATAGGATAACTGGTTCGAAAGATACAGCAGTTTTAAGATTGGAAACGACCCATATTCCAACACTTAAAAAATTTATATCTCATCACTTCGCAACGATATTGAAGAACGGACAACGGAACAGTATTCTCCATGCTTTCTACTTTAATTTGAGCCATGAAACAGTAAAATCGAAGTTCCATAATATCGATGAACTCTTAAAAGACTTTAAAGAACATGCAATTTTCACTGAATTAACACAAGGGATAAACTTGTACCAATAGACGATGTCGTTGGAATTTTTTAACTGCATAAGGAAAGTAGGGACAATGGAATTTATATGTGGTGTTGGATTAAGAACTCATAAATTAGGTTTACTGATATTTATTAATTATTTTCATTGGAAAATACACAGTATGTAACTATGACTAAATACGCATTTATTACTTATAAACGGCTTACATATTTCATATACAATGTGCAGTAATCCCATTTTTAAGTATTCCAACTATAGTATTCCATATTCCAACAAAGTATTCCATACTTGAGATTCATTTCTGTATAAAGTCCAATATAATAATATGTTATTAGTTATTTTATGTATATAAGGATAAACGTTAAGTATCGTATTAATTTACAATAAGAAATATTATACATTATGACAATAAGAATTATTATACATTGTAATATAAGTGCGTCCGATGTATTGAAACTTATAATTATTGCATACTTTATATAATTTTCGAACTACTTGTAAAAATGTACGTATGTAAAATTCGTATGAATAAATATTAAGATACATTGCTTATTAATTTGCATTGCATTTAAATATTAAGATATATAAATATTAAATACTGCAATATAATAATATGTTACTATTTATTTTATGTGTATTTGGATAATAATTAAGTGTCGTATATATTTACATTAAGAATTATTATACATTATAACATAAGTGCGTCCGATGTATTAAAACTTATAATTATTGCATACTTTATATAATTTTCGAACTACTTGTAAAAATGTATGTATATAAAATTTATATGAATAAATATTAAGATACATTGCAATAAATACTGCAATATAATAATATGTTATTATTTATTTTATGTGTATTTGGATAATAATTAAGTGTCGTATATATTTACAATAAGAATTATTATACATTATAACAATAAGAATTATTATATATTATTAACATAAGTGCGTCCGATGTATTGAACTTATAATTACTGCATGCTTTATATAACTTTCTTATTATTTATAAAAATGTATAAATGTATATAAAGTTCATATGAATAAATACCAAGTTACATTGAAATAAATACTGGAATTTTTAATTAAAACCCTGAATTCAACGTCCAAGTTCCTCATTTGTTCAAACTTCTCGTATTACGTTCTTTAAACGAAATCTCCGTCAATGAATATATAGAAATCCAAGTTTACGGCAAAATTTCTCGTCCGAATTGCATGCCAGCGCCATCTAGCGGTCAATAGAGGAACCTTGTCGCAAATTTAGCGTCGGTAATGCATGCCAGCGCCATCTAGCGGTCGATTTCGGAACTTTCCGCTGGAGCTTCCTCGATCGGCCGCTAGATGGCGCTGCTAAGACAGTGAAAAATCCGCCAGAGGGCGTTGGCATGCAATTCCGACGAAAAATTTCACGAAAATCGCAAATTTTTCGTCGGAATTGCATGCCAGCGCCCTCTAGCGGATTTTTTTCTTCCGCGGAAGCTTCCTCGATCGACCGCTAGATGGCGCTGCTAAGACAGTGAAAAATCCGCCAGAGGGCGCTGGCATGCAATTCCGACGAAAAATTTCACGAAAATCGCAAAATTTTCGTCGGAATTGCATGCCAGCGCCCTCTGGCGGATTTTTCACTGTCTTAGCAGCGCCATCTAGCGGTCGATCGAAGAAGCTCCAGCGGAAGTTCCGAAATCGACCGCTAGATGGCGCTGGCATGCATTACCGACGGGAAATTTGCGACAAGGTTCCTCTATCGACCGCTAGATGGCGCTGGCATGCATTACCGACGAGAAATTGGCGTCAGTTTTCAGAAAAAGATTTTTCTAAGTGCCATAAAATCGATAAACTCTTAAAAGAGTTTAACAAACTTGAAATTTTCACTGAATGAACACAAGGGGTAAACTTATAACTATGGACGATGTCGTAGGAATTTTTTAAACGCATGAGGAAAGTAGGGATAATGGAATTTAGATGTGGTGTTTCATTAAGTACTCATAATTTCGTTTGACTGATATTTTTTAATAATTCTCATTGAAAGATACACAGTATGTAACTATGCCTAAATACGCATTTATTACTTATAAATTATACAGCACGACTTACATATTTCATAAACAATAAGCAGAAATACTATTTGTAAGTATACCATCTAAAGTATAATATTATAATTTTTATAATATCTTAATATAATATATAAATACTTAAAATTATGATATAAAATATAAATTAAATTATATAATATTACATTTATATAATATACTAATACATTATGAATAAACTTAGTATATTATAAAATATTAAGTATACAAATTAAAGTACTGTAAAGATATTTATAAAGAATTCGAGACGCTCTCATCTGCACGCTTTAACGAAATTAAAACTACGCACTAGCTCTTCTCTGGTATACTTCTCACACACTCACACATTCCACAGTATAATATTACAATTTTTATAATATCTTAATATAATATATAAATACTTAAAATTATGATATAAAATATAAATTAAGTTATATAATATTACATTTATATAATATACTAATACATTATGAATAAACTTAGTATATTATAAAATATTAAGTATACAAATTAAAGTACTGTAAAGATATTTATAAAGAATTCGAGACGCTCTCATCTGCACACTTTAACGAAATTAAAACTTTGCACTAGCTCTTCTCCAGTATACTTCTCCAGTATACTTCTCACACACTCACACATTCCACAGTATAATATTACAATTTTTATAATATCTTAATATAATATATAAATACTTAAAATTATGATATAAAATATAAATTAAATTATATAATATTACATTTATATAATATACTAATACATTATGAATAAACTTAGTATATTATAAAATATTAAGTATACAAATTAATGTACTGTAAAGATATTTATAAAGAATTCGAGACGCTCTCATCTGCACGCTTTAACGAAATTAAAACTACGCACTAGCTCTTCTCCAGTATACTTTTCACAAACTCACACATTTCACATTATAATATTACAATTATATAATTAATCTATATATTCCAATCTACAATTTGATTTCTTTTGAAAACTTTTTCTCTTAAAAATGACCCGTACTCCAACACTTAAATAATTTATATCTCATCACTCCGCTGCAATATCGACGAACGGGCAACGGGATAGTATTCTCCATGCTTTCTTCTTCAAAATGAGCCATGAAACATCCAAGTTGGCGGTGGTATCCACTTTGGCCCAAAAAATATCAAAGGCTATACATCAGGATTTTTCTCAAAAATCGATGAATTTCGACTTTGCTCGTTTAAACGCTCGTTCGAAAGAGAAAAGTCTCTAATTTACGAATCTGGCACTGCGGTTTCGATATGATGGCTGGTTTAATAGTTACAGCACTTTTTCTCTTCAAAATGACCCATACTCCAACACTTAAAAAATTTATTTCTCATCACTTCGCAACGATATCGAAAAACTGCCAACGGGACAGTATAGTGCATGCTTTCTTCTTTAAAATGAGCCATGAAACATTGAAATCAGCGGTGGTTTATATTTTGGCCCAAAAAAACCAAAGACTATACATTAGGATTTATGCAGTAATATCATTACTCAGTATATAAATTAAAGTATTGTAGAATTATTTACAAAGAATTCGCGTCGCTCTTATATGCACGCGTTATCAAAATGAAAACTACGCACTCGCTCTTCTCCAATATACTTCTCACCCACTCACACATCCCACAGTATAATATTACAATTATATAATTATTCTATATATTTCAATCTCCAATTTGATTTCGAGTGGATCATTGTTTTCAATCAGCCGTGACGATGGACGACGCTCCACGAAAGTCTCCCTATAACATAAAAATAAATAAAATTGTAAAACGAGCAAAGTCTGTTCTTTAAAAATATATCAACTCCGTTGCATATTCCAACACTTAAAAAATTTTTTTCTCATCGTACCGCAACGATAGCGTGAGTAAATGGTGCAGTATCGTAGTTTTAATGAGTTCTGAAGCAAAATAATATAATTACACGTTTGAATTGATAATATCCATCATCGCTAGATGCGTTTACCGACGAAACCCAGGCCCTCCGGGCCCACTTGCTGGCTCGCCGGTTTACACGAGGGTTGGCAGTCTTTAAAAGTATCTCCTTGGTGCTATTAATCATTAGAATCGGCCGAGAATTCAGGGAGCTAGATTAGATTAAGTGAGCAACGAAAATGCAGATTTTTCACTGACCGTTCTTCCACTTTAGACGCTTATGTCTCCTCAGGTAATTTCCATAGCCAAATGATAGTTACACGTACTTGTAGCTTGGTCTCTTAGCTATCGAACGAGCTATAGAACGTGCAGTTCGGCCGACAATTTCATTCTGTAGAAGAGTTCGCGCGGCCGAAGTCGAAATCTCGATGTCAGAAAATCGACATTTTTGGATCGACCTTTTGGAAAATGTGCCTGTGTAGATGTGCACTATCATTGGGCTCTTCGAGTCCGCTGACCGTCCACAGGCTAGAATAGTTGGCGGGATATAAAATATTCTTTTATTTTCCTCTGTTTATTTTCGCATAGTTTTCGGTGAAAACTTTTATTTAAGACGTTTTACGACGATTTACCATGCGGCGTACGTAGGGAATTCCCTTAATAGCAGTGGTTAGGACATGAAGCAAAGAAGAGGCAACTATCGATGTCGAGTCATTTTTCAGAAGTGATCGGCACGTCGAACCTTCTGAACATGGCTCGTGATGTTATTATATTATATTTCAACATGATGTCGTTTTTGCTCGTCAGTAGTTCTATTGCATGCGTAGTGTAGTAATGCATGCCTTTGAATTTAGACATTATAACTAATTTTTTTTTCTTTTTGTTTTAGACGACCATCGAGAGCCAGAACCAGCCATCCTATCGAAACGCGACTTGCATATTTGTAGAGAAGAGACTTTACTCTTTCGAACGAGTATTTGATCGGGCAAATTCGAGATGCATCGATTTTTGACAAAAATCTTGATGTATTAATCAAGATTTAGAAAGAAGAAAGCATGCAGAATACTGTCCCGTTGTCCGTTTTTCGATATCGTTGCGGAGTGTTGAAAAATAAATTTGTTAAGTGTCGAAGTATGGATTATTTTCAAGGGGGGATGAGATTCTCGTCCTTTATCGCATCAGCGGAGGGTTGAACGATGATTGGTGGCCTTACCAGCATTCCATTAGTTCTTTTAATTACGTTGACATTTGTAAACCTACATTTTGCATAAGAATAAATAAAAAAAAAAAAATTAATGCAGCCATTCGCTAGATATTATTTGCAATGGAATGCATATTATGTTAGACATGATATGCATTACATAGAAAATAATATCCATTGCCCGGGTCCACCACGTGGAGGTTGCTGCTAGGGACCCACGGGCTACGGGGACTCTACTTTTATATGGAATACTAATTTTATGTAATCATTCGAGATGCAATAAAATTGCATCTTTTATAAAATTTAGACAGAAATTTAACAAAAAAAAAATAATCGCGTTTAATGCATTTTTTAACAACTTGATCAGAGTTGTTAAAGAGTACAAGAAAAGCGACTGTAAACTCTAACCGCGTAATCTACCTACCCGCGGGGAGAACAGAATCTTTCTACGTTTCATGCAATCGAAACGTAGAAAGCTTTCTGTCCTTTTGTATAAAGCTGGAACACTTGTGAGCTGCAACAAGCAAATATTCATTATATTAACATAAATGCGACATACATAAAATGTAACATACAAGCACAAGTGATATAATAATTATAACACGATAATCGAAGAACATATCTGAAAATAATGTCATGTTAAAATTAGTATCATGGAGTACCTGTAATAAATAAATCTGTTTAAATTCCTGAAAATATTAAAATTTTCGGATCAATTACATCTTATAAATAGCCATGCTTTAGGTCTAATCATCTCTTATAATTAAACATGCCTTACAATTAAATCATGCCTTATAATTAAAACATGCATTAAAATTAAAACATGTAACACCTGTTATAAATAAATCAGTTAAAATTCCTGAAAAAATTAAAATTGTAGGATCAATTACATCTTATAAATAGTCATGCCTTAAGTGTAATCATGCCTTATAATTAAACATGCCTTATAATTAATCATGCCTTATAATTAAGCATGCCTTATAATTAAGCATGCCTTATAATTAAACATGCCTTATAATTAATCATGCCTTATAATTAAGTATGCCTTATAATTAAGCATGCCTTATAATTAAAACATGTAACACCTGTAATAAATAAATCAGTTAAAATTCCTGAAAACATTAAAATTTTAGGATCAATTACATCTTATAAATAGTCATGCCTTAAATGTAATCATGCCTTATAATTAAACATGCCTTATAAATAAAACATGCCTTACAATTAAATCATGCCTTATAATTAAAACATGCCTTAAAGGTAATCATGCCTTACAATTAAAACATGCATTATAATGCAAACATGTAACTCCTGTAATAAATAAATCAGTTAAAATTCCTGAAAATATAAAAATTTTAGGTTAAATTACATCTTATAAATAGTCATGCCTTATAATTAAAACATGTAACACCTGTAATAAATAAATCTGTTTAAATTCCTGAAAACATTAAAATGTTAGGATCAATTACATCTTATAAATAGTCATGCCTTAAATGTAATCATGCCTTATAATTAAACATACCTTATAAATAAAACATGCATTATAATTAAACATGCCTTATAAATAAATCATCCATTATAATTAAAGATACCTTTTAATTAAACATACACGATAACTGATCGTGGATTCGGTTCTACTTCCAGAAATACTACCTCTATACAATTCTTCTTAAAAACATATCTGGAAGGTACCTGAAACAAAAATGAGAACTTGAGAAGATACCTTATAATTAAACATCTAATAAAATTGATCGTAGATTCGGTCCAACTTCCAGAAATGCCACCACTATAAAATTCCTCTTGAAAACATATTTGAAAGACCTATTCCTTTTTCATCTCCTCCTAGTACATTTATGAACTCCTCTTCACATCTCGTCCTTTCACAATCCGTTATTATATGCCATAATGTGTCCTCCTCTTCTCCACAGTCCACATTTTCTTTCCTCTTCACTCTTCCAGTATTTCCTTCCTATCGCTTCATTTCCACATCGATACTTCGCTATTACAACTCTTTCTTTCCTTTTCCTCTTCCCTTCCAGATATTTCGTTTTTCCGCCCATCCTTCTCCTCTTTGTATATTTCTCTCTCCCACTTTTTTCTCATTAGGTGCCATATTTCTTTTCCATCTCCTCCTAGTACATTTATGAACTCCTCTTCACATCTTGTCCTTTCACAATCCGTTATTATATGCCATAATGTGTCCTCCTCTTTTCCACAGTTCACATTTTCTTTCCTCTTTATTCTTCTAGTCTTCCCTTCTCATCGCTTCATTTTCACATCGATACCTCGCTATTACAACTCTTTCTTTTCTTCTCCTCTTTCCTTCCAGATATTTCGATAAGCTTTCCTTGATTATCCTCCTGTAAACCTTGTCGTATCTGGCTTCCGCTATTTTTCGCCTCCATGAGAAGATGCTTTATATATAAACATGTCAGATAACTGTTTGTAGATTCGGTCCTACTTCCAAAAATACTACCATCATAAAATTCTTCTTGAAAAAATGTCTGAAACAATTGTTGGAAAATGATTAATGATATAATATTTAAATGATTAAATTGAGCATTATTGGAAGTAATTAGCCTCTGATGTGAAATATCTACATGAAAATATTCTGTATAACATTTCTTTAATAATTTTACCGTGTCCAACGTCATATTATCCGATGCATAAACAATTTCACATATTATCGTAACCATAACTCTATCGAGAACAAAAAAATATGATGTATAACATTTTAATTGTACGTATTCATATTTTCAAAGCATGCTGTTTTTAAAGTGAATATAAAATCATAAATTGGCACTTTGCATA
Organism: Ancistrocerus nigricornis; assembly: GCA_916049575.1. Lineage (NCBI taxonomy): Eukaryota > Metazoa > Arthropoda > Insecta > Hymenoptera > Vespidae > Ancistrocerus > Ancistrocerus nigricornis. The sequence continues at coordinate 26,984,570 of OU696667.1, forward strand.
GAAATAAAATTGTATAAATTTATTCAGCAAGTTTATTTATTAACTTCATTTATCTTAATGAACGCTTTATTAATAAAAGAAAAAAAAAATAGCAGCCAACAAAGGGCGCTTCTGTAAAACGCGAGCTGCCACAGAAGGGCGCTAAATGGTGCATTTATTCGTAATGCACTGTATCGTGTTCTCCATTTGCAATTATTTCATACGTTTCGTGACTCTAGTTCATGACTTTACTTTTACTTTCTACTTAAAATAACGCAATTCTTCTATTATATTTAAATGAATTTAATTTAAATTGAAAAAAGAAATAAAAAACTCGTTTGACTTTACTTGAATAACAACTATTTTCACATTTGAAATATAAAATGAATGAAATTCTAATTTATATTAATCAGTTAAATATCATTTCGCGACCGCGTTGCAAAATGGTGAATTTAACGTGGAAAAAAGACGGAATTGTACATCGTCTCTTAATAGCAGCCACCAAAGGGCGCTAAATGGTGCATTTATTCATAATGCACTGTGTCGTGTTCTCCATTTGCAATTATTTCATACGTTTCGTGACTCTAGTTTATGATTTTACTTTTTCTTTCTATTTAAAATAACGCAATTCTTCTATTATATTAAAATGAATTTAATTTAAATTAAAGAGAAGAAATCAAAAACTCTTTTGACTTTACTTGAATAAAAACTATTTTCATATTCGAAATAAAAATTAATGAAACTGAACTGAACTGAAAACAAAAATGAACTGAAAAAAATGAACTGAACTGAACTGAAAAAACTGAAAATTAATTTATATTCATCTGTTAAAAATCATTTCGCGACCGCGTTGCAAAATGGAGAATTTGACATGGAGAAGAGACGGAATTATACATCGTCTCTTCTCGTTACTAAAACTACTATTACCAATACTACAACCACCACCGTTAATAAGCAATTGAGTGACTGCATGGTAAAAAAAAAAGAAGATGACAATTCATATTCAAAGTTCTGCATGCTGAGAACTTTAAAATATGAACTGTCATAGATAGTTGCCCTCTTGAGCCACACTTTGTGGGGGCCTCTTCGGCACTTTTGCCTCTTCTTTGTTTCGTGCCCTAACCACTGCATGGAGCATTCCCTATTCCCGACGCAGGAAGATGTACTTATTAAAAAATATCCATCGTTCATAACGTATGTTAACAGAGTTTATCATATTAGAATGTTCAATGACTTAGAATCAGAGTCGTCCCTGCAGCAGCAATTAAAAGAACCAACAGCCCTAACAACAACCCTATAAAACCTGAAACGAAAAAAAGCTCTTTACGTAGAAAGTGCAATAGCTTTTTGGTCGAGAGAACCTCTTCGCCAAAAAGCTGATTTTTCTACGCAAAGTTTCGAATCCGATTCACCGCCACGACCATTATAATATGATAAACTCTGTATAACACATCATTTAGAACGACTTAAGGATATTTTTCAACATGCAATCTTACTACGTTAAATCACTTCTTGCATTTCATGATTTCTTTAATATTGCTTTTATTATAATCATAAATTGTAAATATTACTTGAAAAATTACTTGAAAAATAACTTGAAAAATTACTTGAAAAATAACTTGAAAAATAACTTGAAAGATAAAATTAAAAAGTAACGTGAATGTGATTTTAAAATGATTTTAAATAACGAAATCTATCCTAGCCCGTGGACGACCAGCGGAGTCATAGAGTCCGCTAATCGTGCACATTTACACGAGCACATTTAATCGAATGCCCCAGCAGATTGATTATTCTCGATGAACCTGCTTACAAACTAAAATTAATACTTCGCACTTTGACGTTGAAATTATCGAATAAAAGAAATGAAATAAATGTGATACTTTTAATTTATAACACTTAAATTTGCAATTAATTTGATACATTTGATAAAACCGCGAATGTGCAAAGTATTAATACAGCTTAAGAAACTAAGTATCGAACGATTCAAAAGTTTTGCCACTTAAATACGTCTCTACTTCGCGAGAAGTAGAGTACTCTTTCTTTCTCTAATAATTGCAAAATACTTATGAATGTTCGATACAGTATAAAATGGTACAGAATCGTCGCAAAATAAATTTACTATAGACATGTTTAAAAAATATGATTTGCGACGATTCTGCTAATACCCGGAGGCGGGACTTTCCACTCCTGAGTGGAAATCACACCCTGCGCCTTGCCCGGCCCTACCTACTTAAAAACTAAATCACACACACACACCAGAGACTCTACGTTACTTATATTATAGCCTGCCTAAGAACCTATATTTAAAATGATTAGTAAAAAAAGCAAAACTCATTCACACCAACACACTCACTCCACGATTCTCTCACATTCCGCCAGGGTGCAAAAACCTACTCTAGGGAGGATACCCCGGGGTACCTCCGTCACCCTAGCTCAAACATTCTTTCTCAATCACAACACTAATGCATACCTTTTTGCTGAAATCGACTGTCAAGGCTAGCGACCATTGCGTAATATATCTTTTTAATTATTACCAAATACGTCGCGAACAAAAAATATTTCAATAAAAAGTTATGTATTTTCCAGAAAATACTCGTATGTATTAGTAGATGATCATACTAATAGCATACGAGTATATTCTAATTATACATTTTTATATGTGTGACTCTATAATGACTCGACTGATACGCATTTAAGGATGCATAACTGCACTTCGATGTGCAGCTTTATTTCTCGCGTAACACCGACGTACAATCCACCACTACCACGCACACAAGGTGGAAAGTACGTCGTGCACGATACACTAGCCATTGACAGTCGCCAAAAAAAAATACAAGAAAACCGTGCTAACCGATCTTTACTCATGCATGTAACACCTGGGCACGTGCATAAGTAAAGATACAAGATATAGCACGGGGGGAAAAAATAGTAAGTATTAGTTTGATTAGAAGCTGAAAATCCTGATCTAAAAAAATATTAGCTTAAAACTGGGGCCTACGGACTGTGACTCTACAAGTCTCTTTCTCATTTTTCAAAAAAAAGACTCTACTCGACTTAATTTTTCTGCAAAGCAAGGACTCGACTGAGACTTTTCCTTTTAATGCAATGACTCGACTTTTATATAAAAAGATTTTAAACTTTAATATGTATATTACTCAGCAAAACCCTCGGACGAACCCATCTTACAAGTGACTGCTTTAATCACGTAATTAAATCATGATATTGTGTCACTTGTAATCCGGTTTCTATCCGTCGCGAATTGTCTTCTTGTTCTTTATTAGTGCAAATTGAATATTATTAATTTATTATTATAATAAAAAAAAGTCGGGAAGTTCTGTCTGTTTTCTAATTAAAAGAAAATAATACATTGATTAATATTTACTGAACAATTGTCTCACAAATCGAAATAATCTAAAATTTGGAATATCATAAATATTTGAAACATTTTAACCGCAATACCGTAATGCCGTAATAACCGACCTGTTATACCGTTATGGAGTAATAATTCTAATTGCGTTTATCACATTTGCATGAATTTAAAAAAAAGATACGCGAAATCTACGTGTTAGAGTTTCATATAAACTCAGTACTTGCGAACGCACCGATAGCAGTGTGGCCATCCGAGAGTAAGGATCCGAATAATCGCTCAATTTGATAATCGAGTAAAGATATTGGGAAATAAATATGCCCATGAAGTAGCACCGCAACTTTTTAATTTCAAAAAATTAAGAGTTGTACCAAGTTGTGCTAGGTTTGTGCTGACTTGTGCCGTAAATAAAAATTCTTAAAATATTTTCAATTTTTTTTTAAATGAAAAATAAAAATATTTTTTTTAATTTCATGAATCGAAAAGTTGTGCTAAGTTCTGCTAGTCGAGTACAATAAAATGAGTCTTTATAAAAATCTTGTAGGATCAGCCGTTTCCGAGATATAGTCTTAAAACAAATTTGCAAACTTTGGAAAAATAAAAATTGAGGAGATGTACTGAGTTGTGCTAGTCGAGTGCAACAATTTATTAAAATGGCAAAAAGTCGTAGGACGAATAGTTTTCGAGATACAAGCGAGTGAATAGTTTTCGAGATCGATTGATCTATTAACATCTCGTCTGCAATGTTTTTTTTTATTCTTCTATGCTTTTATGACATATACCACTTATAATTTCGTACTACTTCCAACAATTAAAATTGACATTATAGTTAATTATTTAAAAATAAGTTTTCCGCTACAAATCAATTCTTGTGTTTAAAAACTTTTTTTTTCTTACTTTGATAACTAAGAATGGTTAAAGAATAAACATATAAAAGAATTCTAGTATACATATAGAAAAAAAATGAAAAAAAAATTAGCGATTTTAAAAAGTGTTCACACACGTCTATCTCGAAAACTATTCACTCGCTTGCATCTCGAAAACTATACACTCGCTTGTATCTCGAAAACTATTCATCCTACGATTTTCTGCCAATTAAATAAATTGTTGAACTCGACTAGCACAACTCAGCACAACTCTTCAATTTTTAATTTAATTTAAATTGAAGAGAAGAAATCAAAAACTTTTTTGTCTTTACTTGAATAAAAACTATTTTCATATTCGAAATAAAAATTAATGAAACTGAACTAAACTGAAAAAAAATGAAATTTTTTTCAAGACTATCTCGAAAACGGCTGATCCTACAAGATTTTATAAATCGCGGTAATAGAATGACTCGAAATTTAATAAATTTATAGAAGCTACATTTTTATAATACACCGATCGTGAGCCATTAGTTCTTACTTTTTTAATAAGTGCAACGTTTAAGAATTCGCGTAGATGAATATACCGAATCAGTAATATTAATTGAATGTATTATATAGTAATAAAATTGATAGCGTTATTTAGAAGCAATGATTTAGACGATGCATTAGAATTTATATGTCGGAAACGGCTGATTCTACAAGATTCATGTAATTGCAAAAAAAAATTGAAAATGTTTTCAGAATTTTTCTTTACTGCACAAGTCAGCACCAACCTAGCACAAACCTAGCACAACTCTTAATTTTTTGAAATTACAAAGCTGCAGTGCTAACTTTACGGACATAAATAAATAAATGAGAAAAAAAAAGTTGTTAGTTTATGAATGAAGTTAATGAGTATCTAAGCTAGGGTGAGGGTGAACTGGCTCATTGCGCAATGCGGAACTCCGTACATCTTTTATACATGTTGAAACGTTAACTTCTGATTTTTGTTCCGTTGGTCAATGTACACCATCTACTCGATTATCAAACAATGAGCGAAAATTAGTATTCCAGACTAACGTTTCCGAGGCACTGGGTCTCAAGGATTTGTTCCAACTCATAGAGCTGAACCCCTAACTATCTTTTTTTTCATATTTTATACAAACGATCATATACTATAATACATACTCCATATCGGTATAACGGGAGGTACTACAGATTACAGTAGTACAGTCTCAAATTTATTAATACGATGTAAAGCAGAAGTTAATACATTTATTAATATTTGCGAAACAATTGCTTCAGTAAATTGATTGAAATATATTACAAATTAGCAAAGTTTATATATACTAGTACGATGCAAAGCATGTTCGACATATTACATGCTGTTTTGGCGAATTCGGATGATTGACATCCGAATTCTTCACTAATTTCGCGCGTTATAAAACGAGTTAAATGAAACGCACTGCATTATTTGATCAGTGCAATGAATATAATTAATAATCGCGAATAGAACAAGAAGACCCTATCCTGAGCTAATTAAAACAAATGCATGTACAATGACAAGAAAATGCAAAATATAATGTACTACTCGCGAATAATTCCTCGAAAGGATTTATTCGCGGTCACTCAATTGTAAGAAAATCTACGTAAAAATACAACCACTCACCCGTGCCGATTCGGACTTTTCGTCCTCGACATGGTTGGGTGCCGGAGGAACTTAAAAATTTCACTTACCATCTGTAACAAAAAATGAAACAAGCACATAAGTTATCTGTTTATAATATTGAAAAATGGTTGAAATATTTTACTTGAATCTTTTAATTTAATAAATGGAAAGACGCGACTACTTACATTACACGATGTAAATCCGTTCGGCTGGGTAGTAGGTCGAATATCTGGTTGGTAAGGTGGGTCCTTCATTGATTATCCATCTGTAACAAAAAATGGTACAAGCACATAAGTTATCTGTTTATAATATTAGAAAATTGTTAAAATATTTCATTTGAATCTTTTAATTTAATAAATGGAAAGACACGACTACTTACATTCCACGATGTAGATCCGTTCGGCGGGGTAGTAGGTCGAACATCTGGTTGGTTAGGTGGTTCCTTGATTTATTGTTTAACCCATCTGTAACAAAAAATGGAACAAGCACATAAGTTAAATGTTCATAGCATTGAGAAATGGTTAAAATATTTCACTTGAATCTTCTAATTTAATAAATGGAAAGACACGACTACTTACATTACACGTTGTAAGTCCAAGTCATCTAGAGTAGTAGGTCGAGCATCGGGATAGTTAGGTGGTTCCTTGATTTATTGTTTAACTCATCTGTAACTAAAAATGGAACAAGCACATAAGTTATCTGTTTATAATATTAGAAAATGGTTAAAATATTTCATTTGAATCTTTTAATAAATGAAGAAACGCGACTACTTACATTCGCTTGGATTCCGACGGAGCTTTCAGCCTCCTGGGTGTGCCTCACGTGTGATTTTAATAATGAATCTATTAACGCGGCGCACAAAATTATTTTTGACAAGAAATCGATTTTCTTGCGTAGTGAAGCTAACGCGACCGAAATAATTTAATACGACGAACAAAATTGACTCTAATTTTCGCACGAGACCGAACCGAGTGCACGCGACGAGCCGAACGCGCGCGACCGAGGCGGCTCGAACGAATTACGGACGTTACGATCGAATTGCAGGTGGTCAAGCCGAACGCGCGCGACCGAATCGGCTCGACCGAACAACGGACTCGAGGACCGAATTACAAGTGGTCGAATCGGACGCGCGCGACCGAACCGATCCGACCGAATTACGGTAAGGAGGGAAGGATAAGGAAAATAAAACACATTAAAATTTTTCTTATTAATCATTTTGTTTTAAGAAAGCGTTCATTAAGATAAGTTAGTTACGTTGTTTGAATTTGATAAAGATGTTATGTAATTATGAGCAAGATGCTTTGAAATTAGGAATACGTACTAAGATTTTCATCAAAGGATAATTACTTCTGATAACGCGTTAGTGCAAGGCAGCCAATTCGCTAGATATTATTTGCAATGGAATGCATATTATGTTAGACATGATATGCATTACATAGAAAATAATATCCATTGCCCGGGTCCACCACGTGGAGGTTGCTGCTGGGGACCCATCTCGAATATTTTAAAAATTACAAATACTATTTCACAGATAAGTATTATAAATCGCGATAATAGAATGACTCGAAATTTAATAAATTTATAGAAGCTAAATTTTTATAATACACCGATCGTCAGCCATTAGCTCATACTTTTTTAATAAGTGCAACGTTTAAGAATTCACGTTGAAGAATCTATCGATTCAGTAATATTAATTAAATGTATTATATAGTAATAAAATTGATAGCGTTATTTAGAAGCAATGATTTAGACGATGAATTAGAATTTATAATAACGGAGATGTGAACGCTATGAAAGACTACGACGGAGTGAGCGTCTACCGCTCAATGACCCTAGCGCAAGGTTGAACGCGCTCGATCTTTGTTTACTCGCGCTCTCTTCGTTTGACGTCTTTGTAGTACTTTTTCAATAAGTGAAACGTTTAATAATTCACGTTCAAGAATTTATCGATTCAGTAATATTAATTAAATGTATTACATAATAATAAAATTGATAGAGTTATTTAAAAGCAATGATTTAGACGAAAGAATTAGAATTTATAATAACAGAGATGTGAACGCTATGAAAGACTACGACGGAGTGAGCGTCTACCGCTCAATGACCCTAGCGCAAGGTTGAACGCGCTCGATCTTTGTTTACTCGCGCTTTCTTCGTTTGACGTCTTTGTAGTACTTTTTCAATAAGTGAAACGTTTAATAATTCACGTTCATGAATTTATCGATTCAGTAATATTAATTAAATGTATTATATAGTAATAAAATTGATAACGTTATTTAGAAGCAATGATTTAGACGATGAATTAGAATTTATAATAACGGAGATGTGAACGCTATGAAAGACTACGACGGAGTGAGCGTCTACCGCTCAATGACCCTAGCGCAAGGTTGAACGCGCTCGATCTTTGTTTACTCGCGCTTTCTTCGTTTGACGTCTTTGTAGTACTTTTTCAATAAGTGAAACGTTTAATAATTCACGTTCATGAATTTATCGATTTAGTAATATTAATTAAATGTATTATATAATAATAAAATTGATAGCGTTATTTAGAAGCAATGATTTAGACGATGAATTAGAATTTATAATAACGGAGATGTGAACGCTATGAAAGACTACGATGGAGTGAGCGTCTACCGCTCAATGACCCTAGCGCAAGGTTGAACGCGCTCGATCTTTGTTTACTCGCGCTTTCTTCGTTTGACGTCTTTGTAGTACTTTTTCAATAAGTGAAACGTTTAATAATTCACGTTCATGAATTTATCGATTTAGTAATATTAATTAAATGTATTATATAATAATAAAATTGATAGCGTTATTTAAAAGCAATGATTTAGACAATGAATTAGTATTTATCATCTCAGCATCATCGTCGTTAAGCCTCGAAGTTTGCAAGTTTATCCTACTCGTTCTAATTGTCATAGCAATATGGCGCATATATCATCTTGTAGGTTAGACTTTTGTCTATCTAACGCGCCATTAATCATTAGAATCGGCCGAGAATTCATGGAGTTAGACAAGATTAATTGAGCACCAAAAATGCACTTTTTCAATTTCCATTTTCAACTTTAAACGTTTATATCTCTTCGAGTTCTCGTCGTACCTAAATGATACTGGTATGTACGTGTAGCTTGAAGTCTTAGCTTTCGAACGAGCCATCGATCGAAATACTCGTTCGAAAGAGGAAAGTCTCTAATTTACGAATATGCAAGTCGCGTTTCGATAGGATGACTGGTTAAAAAGTTACAGCAATTTTTCTCTTGAAAACGACCCATACTCCGACACTTAAAAAATTTATTTTTCAACACTCCGCAACGATATCGAAAAACGGACAACGGGACAGTATTCTGCATGCTTTCTTCTTTAAAATGAGCCATTAAACATTGAAATCTGCGGTGGTGACCATTTTGGCAAAAATCATGATGCATACATCAGGATTTTTGTTAAAAATCGATCACTAGGTATCTGCAATGAAGCTACCGCGAAAAACGATTTTCTTTTTAATTCCTACCGATTCGGTAGCGCTGTTGCCTTTTTCCATTCTAAATCGATATTGTCGCATGCGACACTAAAATGGTAATGGGGCTACGTAGCCCCAAAACCGTGGGACAAAAATTTACATTGCATGATAGGTCTATCCTATACCTCGTCTGTGGTCCGGTCTATTCTTATACCTCGTCTGTGCTATCTATATATTAATATTACCGACTTCAATTATTTGGTTGAATATGGTTCCTAAACTCACCGCTCCATATCGTAGAGGGCGTAAGAAAACGTATGTTTTTTTTCGTACGATCGGTATTTCAGTACATGAGACACGAAGTCCCATAGGATGACAGGTCTATTCTTATACCTCGTCTGTGGTTCAAGATAGACCGGACATGCAATGTAACTTTGTGTCTCATGGTCCTGGGGCTCCAAAGCCCCGTTACCATTTTTGTATCGCATGCGACACTATCGGTTCAGAATAGAATAAGGTAACAGCGCTACCGAAACGGTAGGAATTATAACTAAACATAGCGATTGTTAATTATTTTGAACTAAAATGAATTACAATTCGAATCATTCAAAAAAAAAATTTTTAATTAATAACTTTTTTGCTACATATGTTATGGTAAAATTCCGAAGTCCCGATAATGTGCAGATTTCCCGGTAAATGTATACCTCTTACCTCTCTATTTTGCGAATGTACATTGGGTGAACATTCATCGCACATTTCCTTTTATAAATGATATATCTGTCGTATGTTTAATATTACAGTGAAAAAATTATAAACTTTTTGTCTTTTAATTCGGCAAGACAAAATGTTGAGACTATAGATTATATGTAAAAAACGATCGAAAGACTAAATTTTGCGGAAAACTCGCATGTCAGTTTCCTGTTTGATAAAGCTTTCGCTAAAGCTATACCCTCCTTTATTTTCATCTTTTCTCGAGCTTCTCAAGATGTCTGCCTTGTTCACGCACAACACGCTCGGCAAAAACTTCGTAATGAATGGAACAAGCCGAGAGACGATGTTTGCAAATCATTAACCCGACGTTAAAAGGGCGCTCGACCTAAGGGAACAAAATATCCAGACTTTTCCTTATATCTTGCAAGTGAAAAGCAAATTGAAATACACGTGGGTTAAACCATCGTCATTTTGTTCGTCATTAGAACGGGACGTTCAGATAAGTTACAACCGGGAGTCATTAAAAGCTCATTAAAGTTATCGTTATTAAATTTCGGACATATAATACAAATGTTATTAAACGTTCATTTCGATTTCCAGTAAAAAGTTCTTCGAACGGTTTGAAATAATTATTTCGCGTTTCGTGCAGGTGACGCTGTTAATCGAACATTCGCATTAATACTTCGAACACTTTATTTGAGCATTATCCGTTTGCCAAAAACTCTTATGTTTCCATTATTATTTTTTATATTCTAAGAAATGTGGACTTACGCTGGTCATAGAAGTTTAAACGATTAAAGTATCATTTCTGTACACAATTACGGAAATAATTATGGATCATCAGTAGACTGCGGATATTTATGCAAATGCATATGAATTATAATTCATGATTCAGCAAATATTGCAAAGAGAACTAATAACTGAAGAAAAAGATATAAAATATAAAGGATATATGTAACATATTCAATGATTTGTCTTATATGTAAAATTTAAAAAACATACGCAATAAGAAAAATATGCATTTGCATAAATATCCGCAGTCTAATCATTAGTCATTTATCGTACGTCAGACAAAGGCATCGATAATAGACAGCAGTAGGTAGAACGAAGTGAGCAATGATTCGTTACGTTGATTATTCCACAAATGAACGTAGTCCATGATAGCAGCTTCGGTTGTACTACGTCCAACAGGGGGATCAAGACTCCCCGAGGATCAAGAAGAAGCGATCGTGAATAACAAGAACCCTTCGACTGGCGCGAGTCCTGATCCTGTTAACGGGATCATCCTGGTCTTCGACGCATCAAGAACCGAGGAAGCCCCAACTACTCCGAGTCGATGAGATAAAATTGGATGCGTTCGGATTACTTTCCGACTTGCCACGACATATTCCACCAGTTTCTCTCTCTCCATCGTATTCTTTCGACCTACCCATCGCGAATGAGAATTCATGCCGCGCGTTTCTATTGTTTGCTCGTGCGAATACGAAACAAATACGGACGACAAACAATGAGAGAATTTTCCTAAGAAGAGAAGAATATACTCCTCGCTGGTAAAATTTTAGAGATTTATTTTGCATCGTGAGGTAAACTTATGTCTATCCTGACAAATTTATATTTATGTAAACGTGTTTGCCACGTATTTGCACGATCTATTCATTTCTAGTTTTATACAAGGCCTATTTTTCCAAAGAGATTCCGGTTGTCACCAATGATGATCATTAATGATATAAATGTACTATTTCTCTCGAGTACACATAATTTATGATCATATGCTTACGATAATATAAATTTGATTTTTAAACAAACGTTTACATTGAGTTATACCAAACGATCACGAATGTTTCGATCCCACGCATATCGCTAGAAAAAAGATTCATTAGTCGAAAAATCCGTACACCCAATGTTCAATTCAATACACAGACCAACTTTAACCAGTGAGAATGATAAGGCTCAATATATATCACTGACAATGATTCGTTATCGATAAGCATGAATCGGTGCGATATACTCGATTCTCCTGCTCCGATTAAACCTTACCAGTAATGTAATACGGAGATAATACGGATTAGTTAGAACAATATTATGAGCACGAAACGATGCGTGTGTTACTAATTACCGATGCGTTTGAGATCGACGCACGCGATCGCTTTATATCGCGCGAGTGCTACAATGGTGAAATTCGAACGATTTATGTGTAACTCCGTACTCCGTTGTTCGCTTTATTGCACACCTATTGAAATATTATAACATGGATGTATATAGTATCTACCGTTGCACTGTAACTCGGTAGGAAAGATTCTCACAGAAGCCTATCGAGGTTTATTTTCTACGGGTCTTAATACCGATTCGTGATGCACGATCACCGTATATTTACATATGCATATCATTTCTCCTATCGCACTAGGGAATAAGCTTCTCGGTATCCCGACCCCACCACTAGACATTCTCCTTCTCTTTTTCTCTTTCACAGCCTACACAAATCGTATTATCGTGATCTCGGCCTAAAAATGAGCCACGCACGGAACGACTCGATATATACGGTTAGCCAAAATCAAGTTAACGTCTCGATATGACAGATGGTGATCCAGCCGTAGCCATAACGATCCAATCGGGGATACGTCGGACTATTCTCGCGAGCGAGTAGTAGAGAAGAAATCGTCTTACGAAATTAGAGATCGCGGGTGGGACACGGAAGATCGTCTTCCTTTCGTGTATCGCGCGAAATCGTGAGAAAGTCGAGGCAGATCGAGGTCTCATAGAGAAAAAAAGAAAGGATAAGGCACGAGGAGGAGCCGGGAGCGTGGTTCACGAAAATTGCGTTTCTTTCTCCTTTCTTCATCCACCCTCGCTCGTTTCGCGCGATACGATTCTTTGAAACGGATGGAGAAAAAGGTGTGGAGGAATTTTTCGTCTGTCGCGAATCTTTTCCCGAAGAGGGCGTCTCTAACTTTTTTAACGCGGAAGACTAACCAAATGATAATCTTTGGTGAAAAAAAATGAAGGAAATTACCGAACGTTTCTTCCGAGGCCGACCGCTCTCTTTTTCTCTATCTCTTTCTTTCTCTTTGAGAAATCGATGGGAATCTTTCCGAAGTCGTGGGTGCGCCAAACAAAAATGGCAAAGTGGAACGCGAGGAGTTCGAGCTTTGCTTCGAGTAGTGGGCCGATGCTTTACTTTTATGCCCCGTAATTATACATTCTTCCGTTCGTTGCCTCTCGAAGTTTTAGGGTTACACTTAGAGTGTCCAAATCGGTGGCGGCTTACGTTTCTCGGACGCGTAACTCTCCCACGACCCGCGGTGCGATGTCCTCGAGCATTCCTTCGGAGGAATCCGCCAGGGCTATTTTACGTTACTTACCTTTTCGAGGAACAACGGTATGGATGTACAATATTGACATCGAATGTGGATGAGAAAGAGGAAATCGAAAGGAACTGAGCAGAGATGTGATAAATTAAATTCACAAATCATTGACTTGGCTTTTAGAATTTTAGTACAAACTTTTTATATTGAAAATAGATTAATAGTTAGATTTAACTAAACGATGAATATTTTTATAGCCGTTGAATAATAAATTTATATACTATATTATTTAAATTGTCTCTACTATTTGTTTTACGGAGATAATCGATTCGGCAAATATGCGAGCTCATCGTTTGTTCTCAAATGAAACGATAAATCAGAGTTAATTATCGTGACAATATCGTTTATCGCAAGTACTTTCTTCCAACACAATTTCCAATTGTTCCATAAAATAGAATTTTCGAAAAATGTAGCGTTTCGTGCGTCGGCAAGGAACACAGTCGAAGACTTTACTGGAAGAAACATAGATCGATGATTAATGGGATCGACGTAGATCGGTGCTATGCCCACGAATCGAGGATCGCTTAGCGTGAAGTTTACCTGATGAATTGTTCTCACAATTATCATGATCTACGGGTTCTCGGGGGGATCCCAAGAAACACGAAAGTCTCGAAAGCGGTTCGCTAATCTCTCCTCTCTTTCGACGAACCCTTTACTTTGGGCAAACCTCGAGCCCACCTCCTTCCTCTCATTCCTCCCTCGCGCTTGTTTCTCGCTCTTAACGCCGACAACCACCCACAATTTCGACGCTCCTTTCTTCTTCCTTCCTTCCTCTCTTCTTTCCTTCTCTCTTCTTTCCGTCTTACTCGCACTCAAAGAAAAAAGCACCCGAGCAGAAATCTCGGAAATTCTTGCGTCGATCGAGAAACTATAATTATCCTCTGGGCTATGCGGTATGCAGCCGAGAATAGGTACGTATAGATCACGATCATCGAAAAGGAAACGCAACACTTTTTTCTCCCACGTTCGCTTCTCCTCGTAAAATCAGGATATTATTCTCAATTTTGGACTTTTTCTCGTTGATCTCGCGGGTTCGGCCGAGGGCACGCGCGATTACGGAAGAGACTTTTCGAGAGCGTGTCCGCGAGAAATGATTTATGGAAGGACTTTCGACCGGGATTGAAACGACTTTGACCGCTTTACGCGTAGCACTACACCAGAGAAAGAAAGAAAGAGAGAGAAAGAACAGAGCGGCGGTCACGGTGATTTGATCTAATCGAAAGCGTGTTATTATGTGTTGAATTAATGAAAATCACGAGTATTATCGAGTGAGTGATGATCGACCTCGCGCAGGAGAAAGAATTCTTCTGGACGGAAACGCTGCGTGCGATTTCTCTCTTTTTGGGCGATCCCCTCATCCCTCCTTCTTCGGCTCGTCTAATGATCACGCCTCGGACCTTGACTGTTGCTTCGAAACGTGAAGCAAGGCGCGTTGACTCGGGTTCCTCGTGATTAATAACGACGTTCCAAAACGATCTCAATTATCGCTGAAAGTATATTCGATCTTTCGCTAATACTCTTCCTATCGCACCAGACTTCTAATCGTACATTTTTTCTAACCCCCGCCTCTTTTATTTAAAAGGGGTGTTCGAATTGATAATTGTCCCGTCGCGTAGAGGGTGGGACATGAGATAGGTTCCGTTTAAAGTGCAGTGTCATGCGGATAGCCAAAATTAGGGTTATAATCCCTCGTGCCATCTGATAGACGATTCACCCTTCGCATCGCCGTCGCTATTTACCGATAGTATTTTAACCCTCGATTTGTCGTCAACAGCTTCCAAGCCCATTGGGAATCTCACTGCTCGGTTTTTGTCCGACGCAGTCACGGGAACGACATGTGCTGATTAGCATCGGGAGAAACGTAGAGAGAAAGAGCGAGATCCTTTTTTTCGTACCTGCGAATTAGAAAGTGCTTGTCCATTAACTCCATTAAGTATAGTGTTCGACTGATAGGTGAAATATCGTGTGTACGTATGTTTTATGTTAATTACATTTAGGATAGTTTTATCGGACGGACTTATATTTTATGATTGGTAGACTTATATATGATAAGAAGTATATATGATAAATGGAGATTGTATGCGATAAGTTCGGGTAATCGATGTAAGGAGGTAATCTTTTTCCAAATCGGTCAAAAGTATTACAATAATGAGAGATTTACGACAAGATCGATATCGATTGCAAATGGTGGTTTAGGAAATGAACGTCGAGTACTCGGAATATTTTGATAATTCCCCTTTTTTGTGCGCTATACGCGGGAGCGTGTAACGCGGAAGAGATCAAAGGCGTCAGTAGCACCTGTCCTCTAACCCCGCCTTGTCATCCAGCAGGATTGCGCCAGGAGGCAGGGGATTCCAGCTTTCTCTCTCTTTAGCTCTCTTTCCCTCCCTCGGTCTTCTCCTCTCTCTCTGTGTGCAGGCGAGTCTGATCAGACTCTCTGGATGTGAGAGATTGTCTTCCTTCGCCTTACTTTGTACCCTCGGTCCAGAGATGCTGGGATTAAATTGCAATTACCTTTATTGCGAGCACGAGACCCCTTTGCGCCAGGTACACAGTAACAAAAAGAGGATTCCGGATTAAAACAATAAGAAGCCGAGTGGCAAGGTTTTAAGCTCCGTGCTGCAGCACACTTTTGATAATGAATCATTTATCGGGCCACCTAGTAATCGAACGGCTGATCGAGAATCGTTGTCGTCATTGTCGATTAGATTTTTTCTCGGTGACTACTCGAATGCATCGATGGAATCGAAATAACCTCCAAGAGCATAAGTCATCCGTCGCGGCCCGAGGGGTCGCGGCCGAGGTACCCTAGAATTATCGCTAAACGTTATTGCCTAGACTCTATAGATCTTGCGTATAAAATGCTAGGTTATCCTTATACCGCTTACGTGTTGTTAGAAGCGAGGGTGGACCCGTCGAGTCTAGAATTTCGCTGAAATGTTGCGTTAAACGTCGACCCTCGTGCTGTCCGCCAGACTTAACGGCTCTTTTTGACCTTTCTCTCTCTCTCTCTCGTTACCTCGAATTAGGACCTTCGCACCCACGCACGCACGCACGCAGCATCCGAAATATTCCTCTCTAGCGATCTCCAAACGATTCTACGTAAAAGGCGAACTACCCAGAGAAAGAGAGAGAGTTAGCTTTTAACGAATCGTCGTACCATTCAAATGTTGCTTTCATCAACGAGACCGTACAGTTTACAAACGCGTCCATTCGCTTGCGACAGTTTCGTACTCCCCTTTTTTTTTTTTAATACTCCATTTTGTTTTCGAACTTCCTCCAAAAGGCCGGCCGAGAGAGTGGGTGGCGAGTGATACCATGCAGCCAGAGACGGAATGTGTGGTAACCGACAAACGAAACTGGCCGCTTTGTTGTTGTTGCGCGACAGTACTCGTGAGATATAATTCAACGTTGTAACATACCGCAGGATAGAGAGAGAAAGAGAGAGAGAGGGAGAACAGGTAGAAAGCTCAAAGCCGTCCCGAACGTTCCTGCTGCCGCAACAACGGTAACAACGGCATGCAGACAAGAGCGGCAGAAGCGGTGGTAGCGTCATGATATTTTGAATAACAGCTTCGATGCATAACGCGCATGTTATTCTGCGTACCGTATGTCAATATCAGACGATGTCAGCCCCGACGATATTGGCATTGACGTGCAGTTCGTTGGAACGCTGGGCGGAGTACGCGTTTGCCCGTGTTCTATTGTTTACCGTATATTCTGTCGTTTCATTTAATGTTATGGAGTAAAAGGAAGAAAATGATAAAAACTCTTGCCTGATTTATTATAATATGTTAAAATGTATGTTGATAGGACGTTAAAGTATTTCAATATTTCATTTCGATTATCCGTTACAATATTCGAGATTATTATTTTTTATTTGGAACAATGATGGATTATTCGTTATCGAGACGAGGCATTCGACGAGAACGTGATCTCGAAATTATTTAAGTCGTTCGGATTAAGTCCGAATTGTTAATCGATTACGTTCTTCGCTCCAATAATCCGACCGCGAGATAGAAAGAAAAGGGGTTTCTCATGGGACGTATGAGCAGTGTAAGCGAGATGGACACCCTGACTGATTGTGGCTGCGACGATCTTGACGTCTTCTGGGAGTTCTCGCTCTCTTCCCATCCAGATTTGTTTAAAGAATCGGACGAGATTATTTTCTTCGTCCTACAAAAATGATAATTGTTCAAAACTTAGAAATTTTCGATCTATATTTTTAAACGTTTCGAAATTGATGAATAATCTTTATTTCTTCGAAAGATTTTTCAAAGTAATTAAAATCAAGGAATGACACCGTAAGAAAATTGTTCCGATCGAGTAACATACGAGAAGACACTCGGTAGAACTTAGGAAAGTAAGAATCTCTCTTCTACCCTCTTAATTCATTGTTTCAATTTATCAAATAACCGCCTTCCGCGAAGCGGAGATTACGGCGCGTAGGTTTGCTTTGCGGTGCACCGGACCGTGTGATTACCGAAGTTCGGAGGCCATAGTGCCTCAGACATTTCGTGGGCGCCATTCGCTTGAGCGGACAAAGCTATGCGCACGGTCGAGTCGTATAGTTGCTAATGGTGCCGGTAACAGATATTTCAACCTAAATTACGTTCCATGAAAACTATTACGAATTCGTCGACGCACGCGTACGAGATAGATATCGTGTCTCGCTCGAGTCTTCGCTATTTCTACGTTTAATGAAAACGACGCGAATTCGAGACGCCTAGACGATCATCCTCGGACTCTGAACCCTGTTTATCTTTGCGCTTCAGACGTTGAAGCAACGATCTCCGTAAGCTTGCTCTTTCGGCCGAGTCTCAAGCGGATTACCCAAAGTTACTTTACAACGTTTACATAACCGTTCGGCAAGTTATCTCGAAAGGAACTCGAGAAATCGATATCTCTCTCTCTATCTAACATGATTCTCCGTGTTACACTCTTGAGTTTCACAGTATCGTAATGCGTTATTCCTTTACGTACTTCGTATTCCTCATGCTTCGTAGATACGTACCTATATATAATATGTACATAGTCTATTGTATATCATATGTAAATGCAGGTAGCGTCTACCTATCTGTATCGCGATTTACTTACCAAAAGAAGAGAGGGAGAGAGAGAGAGAGGAGGAAAATGTAAAATCAGGATTTTCGACAGATGGCCGGAATCTCAGACCTCGGGCCGCGACTGCGTCGAGGCAACCGGGGACTGAAGGGGTGCCTCGACCTCACGATTTTACGCCCTCCGGCCAAGTGCCGATGGAAAAGTTGCGCTCTGAGTGCTGCTTCACTTTGTTTTTTTCTCTTCTTCTTCTTCTCTTCTTCCCTTCGCGAGAGACGATGTCTCTCACGGAGAGAGACAGAACGCGTACGTCGTACGAGACGACGGCGACTCGAAATTTCCCTAACATTTTCCCTATTCTTTCTTTTCTTTCACCTCCGTGCACGAGATGCATCTACTCTTCGACGTTGAAACCTTTCTTGAGTATTTTCCGATCGCCTACGAACGATCCAACCTTTTTCCAACGTTCGAACTCGTGCTTCTTGAAACTCGCTACTCGAGTAAGAGAGGGTGAGATTCCGTCTCGTGCGAGAACTTTGTAAAAGAGACGCTTCCGTTGAACGTTAATGCGAGAGAAAGAAGAAGAATTTACATCTCGGTAAGACGTACTTACTTGGCGCACAAAATTTTCGTTCAATTAACGTACAAAGAGATGTCTCAATTACCAGAAAACTTTTACAGATTCAACCCTGCTTCAGGGAGATAAAAGACGTCGGTCTCTTCACTGCCGTATTTACCCGGCATTAAAAGAAAAGCATTTTTCTTACGCTCCCACAGTTTAAAACTTTTTCCCTTTAAAACCGTCCTCTCTGTTTCTCTGTCTCTCTTTCTCTTCTTTACTTCGACCCAAGAAATAAAAGTCCGCGTCTCGAGAAAAATACTGGTTATCCGAGCTTCGAAAAAAGTTACAATCCAGACGGCGGAGGGTAATCTCTTTACGTTCTAATTGGAAGAATTCAATTTAGCGACGTGTAACAGGTTACGAGAGAGGGCTGAACTCGAGAGTCACGGGAAAAAATAAAGCCGAAAAAAAGATAACGATAGACTCGAAATGGTGCTTTTCTCGCTAGGGGCTGCATTTAATTTCTATCGTAGGATTCGGCTGTTAAATCTCGCAGAAGTCGAGTCGAAAATCGCATTTAAACGGTCCCTCTTTTGAAAAAAAAGGGGATCACGATGGAATCACGAAGAAAATTGGCACGATAGTTGGTTGGTCCAGCGTGGACCGAGCATGTGGCAAACCGAGGCATCAATTTCAATCGGCGACTTAGCACACCACCGACCTAGCGCCACGTCGTGGTCTGCCTCGGGCGATGCAGGGAGTGTGCGTCGTGTAAAAAAAATTAAGAGATCGTTTCTTTTTTTTTCCCTACGCGAACGAGATGAGTCACGAAAACTGTCCCGTTTATATCGTACCACCTTTCCCGATTTTTTAGATCACGGAATTTGATCTTCGGTCCGAGATGCGATGAATCACATGGATAGACTTATTCAAGGTGTTTCGTTTCTTTTTCTCCCGTTGTCGGTGAGTTCATCGCTCATCGTTCTCCTTCACCACACGATGGGGTAAGCTCTGCCAGAATCGTTTGTCCTTAACCGCGTATCGCGAGCCAGAGAAAAATACAGAGAGTGAAAGCGAAAAAGATAGAGAGAGAGTACACTCGCTCGGCTCGAGTTGCACGAGGATATCCACGAGTAGAAGGAACGAGAGGCATAAACAATGCAAGTATCTACCGACGAGAAAGGGGGTTGAGCACTTGGCACGTAGGGCTCCCTGCGAGCGAACGTCCAATTACCAGCTGGGCGCGTATCTTCATGGGGGGTCCTACACGCAATTGTTGTATTTCCCTATTGTTCCGCGGCGTGATTGAGTCCATTGTTTTTTCTTGTTGTAATTATCAAGAAGGGAGAGAGACAGAGAGATAAAGACGGAGAAAAAGAGAGAGGAGAATCTCGATAACGACCAGTCTAGATGAAGCAAGACTCGAGAATCTCGATATATATATATCGTCACCGACATTCGCAATTTCGAAGGATCGGATTACGACGGATACGACGAATTAAGCTACGGTGTTCCATTTTTTTTTTCTTTCTTTCTTCCTATCTCTCTCCATCTCGTTTTCTCTTTCTGCTTCGAATCGTCGGACGCGCTGTGATATCTCGCGAAAATAAGATGTCGGTACTACACCTTCCCATCGACTAACGAATTTAGCTACGCTCGCCCCGGGCGACGAGAACGTTTCGCCACGTTCCTTCGAGAATTTCAAGGAACATCTCGAGCCGCGTGCGCACACCGAGGGAGAGCTAGAGCAAATGAGAGAAAGAGAGAGAGGAGGAACGATCGAAGGGAAAAAAAAGAACAGAGAAAAAGGGTACAAATTGCTCGGTACGTATTTGCTTTTACGCTTCTCGAAATCAGATTTTTAACTGGATACCGTGCGTTGAACAAGTTATCTATCGACGTCATTTTTCAAACGATTGAGATATGAGGAAAATATATATATATATTCACATATATACATATATCTATATATATAAAAAAACAAAAAAATATAAACGGCGTACCTTCTGCTAGCTGCGTATTTGATTTATTCTCTTTTTTTCTCTCTCTTGCCCCTCTCTCTCACTCTCTTTTATTTTCATATTTTTTTCGATTATTTAGTTACGTTTTGTAAACACGGAAAACACTGTAGGCATCGCCAGGCGTATCGTAACAAATGCAGCAAATGTATCTCGCTCGAAACGAGTTGAACTTTTTATGTGTACTATTACTATTCGGCGCTACAATTTGAAGGGCTTCCCACTCTACTTTTTCCTCTCGCTCTCTATCTCCCCCCCACCCCACGTACTGTGTATTTTGATCTCGATGCACACCGGAGATGTGGTTTTTGCAGTCGCATGTTTCCGGCCGTGATTCTACCGATTGGAAGCCGAGTGAATTTTGCAGTCAATGTAGGCCGTTGAAATTTCTGAAAATACCGCCACCGCGAATACGTCAAACGAAACACGAGATTTGGCTACCTGACGCAGCGCGAATCCGTTTCAAAGCTTTGACGTTTTCGAAATGTAAAACTAAAATTGCTATGATGTTTAAGATAAAATTGAAAGGTGCGTTAAAGTCGTGAAAGGGTTAAAAATGTTATCCCGTTTTATGAGAAAATCACATCGTCGTCGA
This sequence comes from Ancistrocerus nigricornis, assembly GCA_916049575.1. Taxonomy (NCBI): domain Eukaryota; kingdom Metazoa; phylum Arthropoda; class Insecta; order Hymenoptera; family Vespidae; genus Ancistrocerus; species Ancistrocerus nigricornis. Next base: position 27,006,193 of record OU696667.1, read on the forward strand.
GTGCACCTTCCACGGCTATGACAAGAAGCAAGAAAAATTCCGATCGCTTTCGGCGCACTTTCGCTCCTCGCGCGTCCGCATCGTCGCCGTTTCGATCGATAACCGGCAACGAGACAACGCCTCCTCGACACAATCGTTCGTAACCGAAATTTTTGCGGCGTGCGCCGTTTCTGTCTCGCTCTTTCTCCCTCTTTCCCTCTCTCTCTCTTTTACTCTCACTCCATATCTCGTTTCCCTTACGTTTGCCGGAGGCGCAATGGCGTATTATACGTCCACGTAGAATAAAGATCCTTTGACAAAATTCTCCCAAGGGAGTCCGCTTTAGGGCCGACTATATGGCCACCAGGAAATGAGTGAACTGCGTTAGGATATTAGATTATGTTAAAGGCGTTCTCTCCCGGTAAGAAGGATGGCTAACACGGCCTTACCATCGAGGATCGCATATTCACTCCCGTGAATCGATCGTTCCTAACGTCTTTCACGATACTCCTCGATTTTTCCACGACTGTGTTCGTTTATGTCGTTAAATTCGAATCGGTAGGACCTTAGAGCAAACTCGAGGAAAAAGAAAGAGATCGGTCGGGCCGCGTGGGCATCGATGAGAAATAATCAGTGATAAACGTTCGAGGAATAGCCCGAACGTCCGCTCGACGGAGAGACCGGTCGTTCGCTGTAACCGATGAAGACATAAACCCATGTCCACGCGTAATTTAGAGTTCTTAACTCCCAGTAGGTGGTTGCCCACCACCCGGGGCTCGAGACACCTTATCGCGCCCACGGCACTTTTCTCCCCTCTACGATGCTCTCTTCTCTCCTCTACCCCTTTCAAGAACGGGCCCTGTTCCTTTCCTTCCTTCTTCTCTCGAAGACTTTCCAACTCACCGAGCCGTCATTGCCCACGCGAAATGAGCCCACGATCGTTGTTTTACAAGTTGGCATCGTGTCGCGAAACAACCATAGGATTACACCCCCGACTCGTTATACCGTTTTGCTACCTCGTATAGAAGATCTACCGTATTATAAGTTCTATCTTTATTACTTTCAGTAAAAGAATATATCTTTTCTTCGCCATAATAATCCAGACTTTTCTATATCTCCTTATTTTTCTTTCGTCAAAACCTTTCAAGCAAGCTAGGTGCTCTTTCTCGCGTAAAAAAGATCGTAGAATATTCAGCGATCCCTTAACCCATAAACGGCTTCTTCCCTCGACTCACTTTCGCTTGGAAGTGCATACGTTTGCTCGAAGGGACACCAGCCATGTTTTTTTACATCTACTCGCGAGCACTCGACAAGGAGCTGGAAGACCAAATTTCTTCGTGAGGGAACGCTCGTTGAGGAGGAGGAAAGAAAAAGGGGAGAAAAATCTTTGAAAAAGATGCGCATGCGTGCGTGCGTGCATGCGTGCCTCGAGTCGCGCGATGGGAGCCAACGGGTCAGGACGATTGGCCACGCCGCGAGTGGTCATCGCGGATACGCCGACATTCGACCTGACACGTATGCCCGCGCACAGCCATTACTTTCAATTTATGTTCCTCCCGATCCTTAAATCGGCAAACTTTCGGAGACCGCCCGCGGCGCGCTCGAGCGCCGCTATGATATATCTATTTGTGTGCGTGCATTTGCAAATCGACCCTCTTAAGACGCGAGAAGGAGGAAGAGGGATATCGCGTCGAGATATACGCGACCGTATCGCGTGATACTACCCCCCTGCCCCCCTTTGTATGTAGTATAACCAAGTTCGATACCTCTGTCGCATCATTTTTCCTTTCCCCTTCGTTCGACTTTTCTTTTATTTTTTTTCTTATCATTTTTTTATCGACCTTCGAGGATGTCAACGATGGGAAAATAAAGAGAGTGCAATTTTTTCAACTTTTTATGTTCTGACGTTATTTTACCAATCTAATACGGCTGTTTTTTTATCAATTATTTATTATTTCATAGGTTGTAGGAAGATATGTTCGAGTTTGATGGTTGAATTGAAGTGTCAACGAAGGGAGAATATGGAGAATGCAAACTTTTTACGTTCTAGGCGAATTATTACCAATCTAATACTGGTTTCTTTTTTCATCAATTATTTATTATTTCATAGGTTGTAGGAAGATATGTTCGAGTTTGATGGTTAAATTGAAGAAAAATCTTTGTCCTGTCCTGTAATACTCGACACTAAGTGCAAAAGTTTAATGAATTGCGATCCAAGGAAACCGTACGAACTAAGTTTGTAATTTAAAGATTATTCTTATCTTTAACCCGATCTTGATTGAAGAGAACTCTCTTTCGGTTAATCGTTTAAAGATATTTCAAGAATAAATTTTAGACGACTTCTTCCATGTTCGATATCCAAAGGGTTAACTCATAGGATTCGTGCACACAGGTCATTCGGTTGTTCACGGATATCAAGCCAACGAGCCAACGACGATCCAATATTGACGTTTAACAGCAGCGGTAAACAAAGTTCGCGACTGTTTCGCCCGGTATTGACCCAACCTTGACCGTCGATGACGCGTTTAATATAAGCATCGTTCGAAAAAGAATCGAGGAAAAATCGTCAGTCGCGTGAAAAGATCGATCTCTTCGTATCGAGATTTCCAATAGCTGCGAGTATAGCTACGCTAGAAGCAGCCGTGTTTTTAATCGCGAAGTAGAGACTATATTCTCTGCATGAAATAACACGAGACTGGGGCAATTAGCAAGTTCGAATCTCGATTCTCTCTCACACTTTTTCACGATACCGTATTTTTTTAGCAGATCGACGAGGTGAAAGCCTCATTAGCGACGATCATTAACGTTGTACTCCGATAAATGATAAAACCGTTTGCGAGAGTGCTATCGTTTCGATCGTTAAAATTTTCATCGTTACGATCGGTTATCGGAACGATTAAACTTACGACATCGCAGCTTTCGAAAGTAATGACAGCGTGTCTCCTCGTGCGATAATTTTCGACAATTTATAATTGTCCCGCGTAAGAAGCAGACGGTCTCGTTCCGATATTTATGAATGACATCGACGTTACCTGCTTTGCACGCGATACAGGTTGGAAACGTGCCACGTATGCAGATCGTACCTTCGATATTTCACGAAACGCAACGTCCTCTCGTATTTCTTCGTATTCACTGTCGAATAGTAGCCACTTTCGAAGACTCTCCTGCACGATCATCTTAAATCGTCTGTGTTAAAAGTGATTCGATGCATTTGCAGAGATTTTCGCCAGAAATTATTCCGATAAAAAAATTCTCTATCGATTTCAATGACCAAAGAATTTGTTTGAAAGAAAATAGTTTAGATAGATTCTGAAAAATTTCTGTTTATTTGATACTTATCCTGGAAAATAATACTTCTTAAGATTAAGATAGGCAAAGGATAGACGAATTGATCAAAGAAAATCGTGGCTAGGAGTTACCGATGGTTGAAACTTTAGTAAACGTGTTGCATGGTGTACCTCTTTAACCAAGATCCGATCAAAAAATTCTCTATCGATTTTGATGACCAAAGAATTTGTTTGAAAGAAAATAGTTTAGATAGATTCTGAAAAATGTCTGTGTATTTGATACTTATCCTGGAAAATAATACTTTTTAAGATTAAGATAGATGAAGGATAGACGAATTGATCAAAGAAAATCGAGGCAAGGAGTTACCGATGGTTGAAACTTTAGTAAACGTGTTGCATGGTGTACCTCTTTAACCAAGATCAAGCTCCCTTTCGACATGTAGCACCGGAATAGACCACCGAAGATACGAGCCGGAAGATTCAAGAGCTGTTACCGGATACTATCAATGAACCTAACGCGAGTTCACGTTTAAACGGAGTTGCGGTCTAGGAAAGGGGTTAAACTGGGCCACGCGAGAGTTTCGTCGTAGATATAACGAGAACTCACTTTAGCAAGTCCGCGCGGGAACTTTTAATTGGACTCGCATGCCAGTCAGATTTATCGAGGACGCGAGAATTTCGTTTCGATGAAAAGGGCTGAAAGTTTCTCGAGCTAGAAAGATCGATCGTTGCTAGAAAATTTGATGGAGAGCGAGATAAAAATGAACGGTGACTGATAACACGTCGAAACGTATACGCAAATACAACTTTATTAAAGTACTCTTAGGTATATGATATACGTTACTGTATATAATATATTTACAACGCACATATATGCACGTGTAAAGAAGTAACTCGCACTTTCTCATTATTCATAACGTCGCCGTTGGGTCGCGAGACGAGCTTTCATCGTTCTAAATCATTACGCTTAAACGCAAAGGCAACATAGAGAAGTAACATCTCTTAGGAGCGTTCTTTCCCCCGTTAACGACGCACGGCATCGTCGTAACTCGTTACGGCGCTACGAACAGAGAATAGAAGAAGAAGAAGAAAGAAGAGAGGGTTCGAGGTGCCCGCAGTCTCCCAACTTTCCATCGACAAGTTCAAAGACGGTAGTTTCGAGATGGTATGTTGTGCTGGGAGTACGTAAAAAAGTTTTAATTGGTTCGCGAAGGAAATAGGGAGATATCGGGATATCTCGCTCGAACTCGGAAGTTAACGCTTCGTAATACTCTCTCTCTCTATTTCTCCAAGTCCATAAAAACGAGACGAAGTGAAAATCAATTTCACGCTCCTTTTCGGTATCCTTTCGGTGCGAAGAAAGGACGACGTTTCTTTTCTACCTCGTAAGTGTTCGGTAGACGCGTGGACCCGTGTCTGGATGCTGAGGAAAAGAGTGAGACGGACAGAGGAAGAGGACGACGGCTAGGTGGAGGAGAAGAGGGAAAAAAAAGAAGACGCTATAAAAAGGTGGCAGGGAGGAGAAGCGAGAGTCGTCTCTCACAATGCGATCCCTTCCAACCTGGTGGATCGAAGTGAGTTTTGAAAATGTATGCGCACACGGCCAGATTCACAAGAAGGGCTGTAAACCCCGCCTTAGGCGAAGGCAGGAGCTTGGAAGGGCCCCTTATTCCCTACTAAATTTCACCCTATACACCCCGCGCGAGCGCGGAGAGACGAAACAGCCACCACCATCGTCGTCCCTCCTACCACCGTCCCTTGCTTCTTTCCATCTCTCTCTCTCTCTCATTCTATCCCTCTCACTCTCACTCATAGATCGGCCATGTGTGTACGAGTTTCGTACCAAGGCAGTGACCCACGAAGCAACATATTGGCGTTGTTTGAAGAACGAGAATTGCTCGACGCCGTTGGGGTCCCCGCGACTCATAGAGAAGAAAACGATCGATCGACCGGCAGCCACGATCGTGCCGCGCGCGCGGTGTAAATACCGCAGGCCTCCTTTTGATCGTCACGTAGCGACGTAATGACGTACCGCGTGCTCTCTTTTTTTCTTTCTCCTTCCAACGAACGGGGGTGGTCTTCGTTATCGAAGGGTGCCACGAAACACTGCGGTTTTCGTTCTCTAGATATCTTAACGAGCGTAATAGAGGAAGATTCTCGAACGAAAGGGAGAAAGAAAGAGAGAGAAGCGAATCAACGGAACGTCCAAATTTCACGGTATTACGGCAATGGTCAGAGCTTGTAACCTCGAGTTTACCCAAAGAGCGGCTTCGAATTCTTTGATAATTGAGGTCTAGGCGGACGTTAAAAGAAAAGGGGGAAGAATCTTGCACCCTCAACCCTCTCTTTCTACCAGAATTCAGCTACCTTGGATTCCCATATTACAACGCTTTCGTCTCTCTCTCTCTTGTCCCGCGTGCTGCCGTTTGGAATGCCATAGCGTGCGCACCGCCCACGCTGCAGCACGCACGCACCAACACACATATTTATACACGTATATAAGTAATGCCATGTTACGTAGTGCGAGTGGTCGAAGAAGAAAAAGAAGAGGACGTCGATGACGAGCTAGCAGCGCAGTACGGTGCAGTGCGGCTCGAACGAGAGAGTTCGCACATATACGCGCCCTTCGCTCCGCAGAGATTAAACTCACGCACAGTCCGGCCCGGGGGCGGCGTGCCAGCCAACTAATGAGAGAGGCGAGCGACCGCGATGATAAAGTCTCCGCGCCGAGCTCGTTCCATATAGGTACCCGTCCAAATCCTTTTTCCGATCCCGACGATATCCCGACGCAACACCGACGACGTGAACTATACGTTCCGGATTCGCGAGATCGATCTAATTACGTTTCTTGCTTTAACCGATCGAAGCGTGTGTATCTCTTACGTGGTAGGTCTTTAAATAATTTCGATCGAATTTATGATTCTTGCCTGATAATTCTACGTCTCGAAACACATCGATCATTGTTCTGATCATATTTTATGTAAAAAACTTATAATCTCTTTTGGAATCGGGAGATAAAATCTTTAGTGATGTTTTTTTTTTTAGAGATATTTGGTAATATGTAATAGGTAGTGGATGTCGTGGTAAGAATGATTTCGATCGAAGTTTTCTTTTAACTGTGATATATTTCATATGTACTCGGCGTGCGTCCAGCCATCGATCACGCTTACCGCTTGATAATATTCGTATAGAGGACCCTCGAAGCTTCGTGTCGATTTTCTGAGAAAGGAATTCCGGTCGAAGGAATAAATCGTGCATAAGAAAAGGGGAGAAGGAGAAAAGGGTTGGCGCGCCTAACTTCGAGAAAGTGAGTCTCAGCGGTCGGAGAGGATATGTCCCGAGCATGTTCGCACGGTGGGTGCTCGATCGATAGGGTTAATAAGATCGGAACTAATGTTTTATCGCAAATTAAGAGCTATTGCGTCGGCGATGCCAAGAATCGCGTCTCGTGCTTGGAATTTGTACGAGAACCGGTGTAGCACCGAGTCGGGTGGCTACCATTTTCAAACGCTACTTGATCACGCTATCCCGTCGGCCATGCGCTCTGTAAATATGGATATGAGCCTATATACGACACAATATCGAAGGTCCAAAATTTACCACGTTCGGCAACTCGAAGTTTGGATCGGAATCGACGACACAACGTTTGTTAGTTGGTTCATCGAAATCCTTTTTATGAATAAAACGTGAGAAAGAGCCTTTTGAAACGTTAGGCTTTCCAGCGTAGCTAAAGGCGATCCGATGTGTTTGCTGTGTAACATAGCTCATACCGGAACGAACGACTTGGCACACTGTTATTACTGTTATTAGATTCGCGTACAAGTAGAGAGAAGTTCGAAGCACACCCCGACGTTACGCGTTTTTAAGTAAATCGGATGCTGCGAGAGGATCGTCGAAAGCAATTAGCTCTATTCTGTGAGATCGTGCTAACAAGTTCTACCCACCTGTCAGAGGTAAGTAAAAAAACGTTTCCGTGATCGATGGTTCAACATACGTTCCAATAATTTCAAACTCTTCTTAGTTCAAAGGTCATACGTCTCAGCAGCAGGCGCGGCTCGGTCGTGCGAGATAAATCAAGATCCCAGTCGATCCTCCGTTCGTAACCGAGGGATTCTGACCCTCTTAGAAAAATATCGTTGAACTTCAAAGCCCAACAAACCCCGTTTGGATTCAAAGTAGCAAGAAATCACATTTCGAAAAGAACCCACGAAGTCCAGACGTTAGGTAAGCCGACAATTTGCATGCTATTACCGCGAGGCGTTTGTGCTTCTCCCGGAGGAAGAAAGAGAGAGAGAGAGAAGCATTTTACCGCGGCAACCGGGACTTGTTTATTATAATTACGAAAGTTTGGCTTCCACTTCTTATCTCCTACCTTTGTCTACCGTCCGAGGCCAGGGTGTCGGTAAACACGACGGAAGAATGGATATCGACTTTTTCTTCGGTGGTTTTCTAGTTACTCAATAAATTTAATTAACGAAAATCTCTTTTCTTTCGTTTCCTTATTTGTCGTAGGAAAAGGACTCTTGAATTAATAAAGCTTCAATCTCTCGAGTAACATATATACAATATTTGTTTAGAGGGGCCTGATATTTACCCGGAACGCGAGAAAAATTTGTTAGGACATAAACACATACTTACTCCCGCAAATTTGGTGTTTCAAAAAATGTCGGATTTCACCTTCGTCAGGAGTATTCGAGAGGGGGAAGAAAGTATAGGCGTGTACGTGTATCCAGAAACTCGGTCGGGAAAAGGGAGCCACGCAACAATACGGAACGCGATACGTTTGGCGTGGGTGTAGTCTTCTCGGTAAGTTTGTGAGACACGTACTGTGTAAAAAAAGAAGAGATGTTTGGAAGGGTCGAATTTGCCACGCGCTTAAGTCAACAAGATCTTCGTTTTTCGAGTCGAAGGAAAAAAAGGTGAAGAGGTACGAGAGGCTTTCAAATTCGTGCAGGAATGTTTTGAGAAAAATCAGCTCTCGATACTGACGCTTTTTCCCATTGAAACGAGAGAGAGAAAGAGGGTGGAAAAAGGTCGTAGCATCACCTGACAGCCTCGAGCGTTCGAAATGTGAAAGGATATTTGGAGGACGCGGCCGTGTTTGCGGTCCTCCAGATCAATAGGGGGATCGGTATCGATCTTACGAGGATCCATTTACTGGCACGTAAAAGGATGATCGAAGAATTTCATCGATAGAGCTATTCATCGTACTCCAAGCGAGGACTTTCGTGTAAACGTAGGTAAGTAGTTTGCGGGTGGGAGCCATGTAAAAAGTTTGATAGTGTAAATAACGTAGAGCTTATTTGTGAAGTGTACTATAAGAAGATATTTTAAGATTTAATCGTAAAGGAAGAAAGAAGAATCCTCTGGTAACGAAAACACGCATTTTCTTGAACTCGTGAACTCGGTAACGAAATCGATGAACCTTCGCAAAGTAATAGTGGAAAAGAAAATATTCGTAACAGGTTTATCAAACACGATTAAGTTCAATGATTTGGTTCGGGCAAATTGCAATTTCCTCCACGCTGAGGTATCGCAATCTCCCCTAGAGAGGGAGAGAGAGAGAGAGTTATAGACACATCACTCTATACAGCTCGCGACGTGGAAACCACTTAGACAAGGCCAAAGTTAGGTCATCGCTTCGGATTATTAGGTAATTAGGGTAAGATGGTCCCCGTGACCATCTCGATGATGGAGGAGCTCGGGTTATATGCGCGCGACTACCTACCGATAGACAAACACATGGGTAGATTACACGGCGCTCTCGGCTCTTGCATAGATATATGCAATTTAACTGGTAATTTCGAACTTACATCGGCTTAACTTTGGGGAGGTAATGATGTGGTAGTTAAATTGCATCACACAAGTGAGTTACCTGTATATATGTGTGCGCTATAACGTAACGTGCACCGGAATAAAGTGGATTACGATGGATTTCTTGGCGAACAACTTCTTCGTTAACCGGGCCAAGCTTAGCTTACGAAGCGAGTAATAATATTTTTGCATGCTCGCACGGGTTGTAGATAAAATAGAGTCGTATTTGTAAAGGAACATTAATTAGGATAAATATCGAATATATTAGGTCGAAGAAAGAGGAATCCTAACGATCTCATTAATAAACGTTAAAGAATTGCTTCCTAGTCGAGAAGCTAGGCAACAGGCTGCCGTTGTCAAATGTCGGAAAGAGAGTAAAAGAGAAAGACAGCGAGAGACAATTATCCCTACTCTTCCCCTGGGGTCCATTTTCCAAAGAAGAGACGCAAAAGCGAGTGTCTATCCGTTCTCGATGCACGTTGCAATTGCATCCAGGATATCGGATATTCCTGGTAGATCGCGTACCAGCTAGCTTGCTCTCTCTCGTTTGCCGTGGTACTCTCTTCCTTTTTCGAGCCCTAAGCCGATCCTGAACGTATCGGTGCCCGCCTCGTTAATTGTGCAACGCGGCTTCGTCGTTTGTCGATCTTTTGCCATTCTCCTCTCTTTCTTACCCAAGCGTTCGTTCCATCGTCCCGATCGGTGATTCACGAAGCAGCATGGATCCCCCGAAGGATCGGCTCGTTCCCGGGCGCTAATATAACACCGGTGCTTCCTGCTTCTCGATTGAGTCACGATTTAGCATAGGCGTGGTACGATGCATTCCTTGCTAAGAAGATGGACGGTTTGACCTCTCTCTCTTTCCTTGGTGCTTCAAGTACATTCGATCGAAGAGGATGCTTCGAGCGCGATGGCTGCCACGAGTCGACGTCCGCTACGAGACTTTGTTTATCCTACGATCGAATCGATGCGAAAGGGTTACAGTTTCAACAACTTAAAAAGGAAGGGTGAACTCTCGTGGAGAAAATGGTTATTAAAAAGTCGCTTTCTTGATCGTGTCAAGGTCTTTCCCCTTTAAAAAAAGAATCTTGGGTTATCTTTCCTTGTAAACTTCAGCATATCCAAGATAAATTATAAGGAGGGTCGGAAAGAGAATAGATTTTTCAGAAGACGAGAGAAAACAGGAGGATTCCAAGTAAAGATCCGAAAAGAGGATGAAGAAAATGAAAGCGTTCGTTGAAGAAGACGAAGAGAGATAAAACAAGGGGCGAAAAAGCTGGCGCGAAAAGCGGGTGAAATGAACGGGTGGAAAACAGAAGCGCCGTCTTGGCTCATTTCTAGCGGATGCTGCGTTCCACCCCCGGTTTTCTTCTGCCTCGTCTTCGTCTTTCCTCGCTAAGAGAGGCAAAGAGGGAGGGAGGGAGGATGGAACGACGACGACGACGGGTGCTGGTAGTAGCAGTGGCACGTTATAAGCGACGTCTCCTCTTCTTCCCCTCCGGTGCTCCCTCCTTCGTCTCGACAGGGAGGAGAGAAGAGGGAAGGGGTACATCGATCGGTCATGCGCAGAAAATATTCGCGTGCGCGTTGCCGTTACCGTGGGGGGTTAAAGAAGAGGAGCCATCGTATTCGCTCGCGTGGCTCTCTCGTGTGTATTTCTGAGTATGTGTTCGTGTATGTATCGTGTTTGAAACCTGTGTGTCTACGGGTATATGTGTAGTTCTCTATGTACCATATACAGGGACTATGTATCTTCGTACACATCCACGTGTATAGATCCGTAAGCATCTATCGTTGTATCTACCAACCCCCATATACAATATCCATGTACATTATATATGCTCATCCACACACGTAAATGTCTTCATGCATGTGTAGGTTTACGTATAGGTTATATCGGTTGTACTCGCGTTAGGTTGAGTCTCTCTCCTTCTCCCCTTTTCATCCTCCCAACATTGCTCCTCTCTACGGCAGCAGGGAACACGCAGAAGGGCATGTAGAACGGCTGACGCGCAGGGTCGGTCGCGCGGCCGACTGGAGGCGGAGGCACCACACCCCCGAGGGAGGCAGGGGCGCGCACGGTCGCGCACGAGAGGAGGAGGTGATCGTGATGGTGGTGGTCGCGACGACGACGACGACGAGGTGGTGGAGGATGTAGAAGAGACGAAGGATGAGAGGGGAGGGCGCCGCGGCGCCTCTCTCGCCTCGAGCGCAGTGCGACGTCGCGACGCGCCACGTGCGGTGCAACACACCACCGGGGGAGAGATACGACCTATGAAACACTCGCTTCCTTCCTCTTCTTCTTCTTCTTCTTCCTTCTTCTTCTTCTTCCTCTTCTTCTATTTCTTCCTCATCTTCGTCTTCCGTTAAAGCTTCCTCGCTGCAACGCTCTTAATCTCTTCCTCACGTCGCGACTCGCTCGTCGCGGGGCTCGCGCGTGACAGATAATACCGCACGATAGTGAAAGGTGCGAGTCCTCGGAGGCGAGTTCTCGCCGGAGAAGGAGTTTCGTGTTTCGTGCGTTTTACGGTGCTTGGAAAGACGATTGAGTATCGAGGAGGAGAAGAGTATCCGTGGAGTAGCGACGGTGGGGTTAATGAGGGATGAGATATCTGCTCTACGACAGACGATACAGGGGTTGCTCGTTAGAGAAAACGCGAGACGTGTTTTGAATTAATCGGAACTAATTCAGTTCGAGGATTTCTTTCAAAGGATACACGCTTTCTTTGGACTATAGAGAAAGAGAGAGGACGCGGGGGCGCGCGCGCTTGCACGCCTCCGAGACTGTAGCCGCCGCGCGTTGCGAACGCACGAGCGAGCGAAACACATCGGTTCCCTCTTTTTTTTTTCTGTCACCGATCGACGGCCAAGGGGAAACCAGGACGGAAAGAGAGAGAGAGAACGTAAATCGTTTTTTGCTTCGATATTTCCCCGTCGGAGAAAAACGATCATTTCTACTGACGCCGACACAATCGTTCGGTGGACGTAAACGCGACGCGTCGCACGATCTCGCAGCTTCGACTCCTTCGACTTTTCTTCCTGGTGAATTCTTGCGTGGGATTTTTACAGAAGGAAGGGGAAGACACGGGTGCGACGAGGTGAGTCGTTTCTTCGCGTACGAGTTCTCAGAATTTAAGTGATTCGAGAGTGTGTGATATCAGTGCTGTTATTTTCTTTCTTCTTTGGACAATTTTCCGTGGGTATCTCGCGAAGGAAGAGCGGAACGAGAACTATAGTATTTCTTTCAGGTGTCAGCTTGCCATATTTCTTATTAAACTAAGTTTATTCTTATTTTTTATCTCTGTTTGTCACTGTAGAATTTGTTTATAACTCGTGGTAAATTGACATCTCGTAGTATCACAATTAATTGCTTCGTCCATTTCCCGCTCGTAAATGATCGCTTTAAAATAAAAAGCTTTCACTGTAACAAACGTCGTTGATTTTAATTTAATTCTATTTCCCCTTTTCGTCTGTCGCGATAAATCACGTAAATCGCGATACGCGACTCGGTGCGTGCAAAGTTGCGCCTTAGATAAAGCGCCGCCATGTTGTCGAACTTTGTCTCGTACGGTTCAATCTTCGTCCAACGAATAACTTGAACCTACTAGGAGTTGGTAAACGGTAAGGGAAAGGGTTGAATGGTTGGTTAGTTTTAACGACGAGTGGCGCTGTAAAGCGTGAATATATTTTTCTATAGATCTCTCGTACGTTCGTCCCGCCGAAATGAAAAATGGCGCGCGATAAGATTCGGCGGGACGAAAAATTCCCGAAAGTTTGTCAATTTTATTTCGCGAGCTTCGTCGATCCGTCGATAAAAACAGGAGTATCGGTATGGCAAAGGAGAAAGAAACATTGTGGTGGAAAAGGAAGAAGAATAATAATCGCGGCGTGCGGCCAGACTCCTCTCGCGGGTATCTTTTCGTTTTGTGAAAGTGTTTGCAATTAAAGAACGGCCGTGGCACCTCTGGGAGCCGTATTTAACTTTGCTTAACTAAGTTCTGGATCCGTTGACGCGACGCCCGAGGGACTCGAGACGACGACGAGTAGAGCGTAATTCGCGTTTTTTTCTCTCATTTTTTTCGGCGTCCCGTCTTCTTCCTCCTCCTTTTCCTTATTCTCTTCCTTCTAGTCGCTCATCACCACCGCCATCTCTCTCCTTTCTTCTCGTCTTCCTCTCAGAACTTCTTATCTCTACATCGAGCGATCTTTCTTCTTCTTTTTGCAAATTCGCCGTCGTCTCTTGCTCCAAGATACTTCCTGAACGCATTGCTTTGCATTTATCTTAAATTCGGCTTAGTTTCGTATTATAATTTTAATTCATCTCCATGTTTTTTTTTATCACTTGCACGATGCTCGAGCTACAGTATTAAATTTATGGTTTCTCGACCATTTCTTTTTAGTCTTGGAAAATATAACCCCAATGAAACAATTCTTAACAATTCCGTTGTGTTCCAGGACCATCAGCGTCCCGTCGAGGGTTCCGACGGAAAATGTCGGCCGTCGACCGTCTCAGGACGTGAGTGAAAGGTTGAGTATTGATAAAGTGCCGGTAAGCGGTTAATCCCGAAGGACTCTTCCACAACTGTCATCATCACGGAGGATTCCAGCAACATGTCTTACCTCGCCCTGGACTCCAACGCGTGGCAGGTAAGTTTTTTACATTTACCAAGACGTACAATTAACTATAACATACCTAGGTACGCGATTCAGTACTAAATGAAATTGTATCTCGAATAAAAATACGAATCGTCCTCGTATATCGAATATAATCGACGATGAAAGGTTTAATCCAATCCACAGCGATATTTTCGATCGAACTATAATCGTTTCCCATTGGAGAGTATCGCCCCGAGTATCGTTCGCGTCGGACTATAACTTATTTCTCGGCTCAAGGATGGCAAGGTGAATCTCTTGGGTTAGCATTATTACACGGTTTTCACCGGGAAGATATTGAAGAGCCGACGCCACGCTAAACGTATTATCTCCCGTGAATACATCCGGAACATCCAGACTCGCTTCTGTCGGATGTCGCATGAATATTTATACGATGAATATTGAGAGCTACCACGGCTCGTGAGAATTTCATTTTCCTTTGCGCGCCAGCTGCGATCTTCCATTATGGGTATTCAAATATTTGACTTTATACGTTTCCGACGTAGCGCGCGAAATTGGACCGACGGAGACGACGGCTGCCGTTGCGTTTGATATCGTCGATCGTCGACGATCGTTTCGCGACGAGGTGCTACCACTCGAGATTCTCTCTCTCTCGAACTACGAGAGAAACGAGGAGAAGAATTTCGGAGAGCGAACGAGCTTCTATATTCTAGGAAATAATTATAATTATATAAAACGTGATATTCGCGTATCCTCGCATATTCAAAGACCCTATCCGACGTTTCTATGAAACCGTTTCCTCTTACGATCATCTCGTAACTCTTGAGATCACTCGGGGCGAAACACGTGGTCCCGTTAGACGTAGCAGTAACATTTTTATAGTACTACGAGCATCTTCTCTCCTATTCGTAAATAGAGATACCTACTTGTTATCCTTCTTATTCGATTTAATGCACGGAGTAACGATAAAAGAGAACAGTTTCGAGACAAAGTATGAAATCTTCTTCTGTTTGAGAACACGATCATCGCGCTACACTTTAACGATCCTCTTCCGCGATCGGAGGACGAGAGCGTGGACGAGAGCGTGGAGACTTCTCCGCCTTCGTAAAGCGAACGGCCAACCGCTTGTCCGATACGGATCAGCCTTCTCTCCACCCATCCCCCTTCTTTTTTTCTTTTAGCTAATACGCCGTACCGTGGTTGCAGTCATTATCGGGGTAAATTAGTGACGGTCAATCCGCGTTCCAACGTTCCGCATGCGAGAGGAACGAGTTTACGTGATTACGCGTGCGTAACATTGAAAAAGCCACGACGGAAGGTTAGGTAATGCACGCACGCGATCACGAACGTTCACTGGCGTTCCGTAGGCGTGCCTACGTCTTTGTTTTTATTTACATAGTTACGAGAGATAATGCGAGCTTGGATATCTCAAGGAGCAACGTTCTTATCTCTCGATCTCGATAAGAGTAGGAAAGTTTATTGATTTACTCGAAAGCAATTGGAAAATCAAATAGCAAATAATGTGGTGAAACGGTGGGTACGATGAAACATTGGTTTATTTTTGTGGGAAAATGTAGAGAATGGAAACTTTAGAGAGAAACGTTCTCCTTGTCCCGTTCGATCAATTACGTCGTCATCCCGATGCGTAGCGAAACGAGCGGGAAAAACATTACACTCCGCGAGCGAAACAAATTAGCCGTGAGTCTCTCGTGGTGGTGGGTCCCCGTTAGTCGTCGTTGGAGAAAACGACTTTCTCGTGGTAAAAAAAGATGAAATAGGGCAGGTAATCGTCGGAACGCGGTTCGACACAGTATGGCGTGCTATCGAGATTCTTCTCTCTCTCCCTCTACTATCACTCTGTCCCCCGTTTTTGGCCGGTGCTGTGTCCCGGAAATCACATAGGCACGGTCAGGAAATGTAAGAGGTCGAGCACGACAGCGGGATAACGGAAACGAGTTTAGGTAGGCCCCGATTGGATTATGCCTGTTAGCCGAGTTCTCTAGCTTTTGCCTATCCGTGCTCCGTTGCCGAAGTAGAGACAGAGAGAAAGATGCATAAGGTCTTTACGAGTATACGTATGTATATTCGGTCACGACGAAAACTGACCTAACTCTCTCGTTTTCACCTCGCTTTACCAAGTACCTACACTGTCTTTTAATAGGAAGTATAAACGAGATTTCTCTTCCAGCGATGAGATCACTTTATTATTTTTAGATTCGTTCCCATAAAATTGTTTTCGTTTTCCATATTCATTGATTCTCTTCCCTTACAGCGATCCTTCCATTTTTTTTCTACTCTTCTTCCAGTGTTTTCGATTCATCGAGGATTCCCGGGGAATCTTCTCGTATTATCCTACAACGTTTTTCTGTTCGTTCCGATGAGTGAGACTACCCGCAAAACGATAGCTTTAGATGAAATGAGTAGAACAGAGAGAGAGTGTGCGGTTTGATCGAAGGGTGAGAAAAGGAAAAGACGCGTATTTGCACATTTTCCAATAAAGTATGATCTAGTCGCGTGGCAAAGCCGAGTGGCAGGCCGTGTCTTCTCGTTGGAATAACAAGGGTCCGAGGACGCTCGAGAATTAATACTTTGCTCCCACGCGCCGGGATTCGACGGGATCCTTTCCGTGTCACCACGAATATACATAGTGACGGGAAAAGCATGGGTGAACCACGACGGGGGTTGCAGCTCGAGAGAGAAGCACCAACGCGGGCTATATTTCATCGGCGTGCTAGCTCGTGCGCGCGCGCGTGTGCCCGCTCTTGACGCCGCTTTCGTGTTCATCGCTTATTTGTCTTCGAGAGCCTCTCGACTTTCGCTCTCTCTCTCTCTGTCTTTCTCTTTTACTCTTTTGCCTTTGCCGAGGACATCTTTTAAACGGATAACTCTCGACATCCGGGGAAGCTCGGAATTCCAAGCATCCAGAGAGAGAAATTTTATTTTTCGTTACATCCAGTAAAATCGAATTCCTTTGATTTTATTATATAAAAATTAACGCGTTATCGTTTTTTCTAAAGCCGATCAAATTAGCACCGTTACTTTAACATGTACGCGATCGATACGCGATGAAAATCGTCGGGCTTACAAAAGCAGGCGAACGAGAAATATTTGTTCTTTATTTTTGCAGCGTCGATTAGTTGAATTCGTTGGAAAATATTTACAGGGCGAGTTCTCTCGCGTCTCTCCCTCTCTCTCTTTCTCGCACGAGCTTTCGATGAAACGCTTTCATTGTATCTCGTCCCGCGTCGTCATTTTGCGGGCCGCGTAATGCGTGATTCACTGTTTTGCATGGGCAGGAACAGTTGGTGGCTACATCAAAAACCCTGGCGCACTTCAAAGTCGCGCGCTGGCTCGTTCGTCCGTTCGATCGTCTCGACGGCTTCGTTTGTATTGCGCGAGAGTAATGGGGAGGAAAAAGAACAGATAGAAAGAGAGGGAAGGAGAAACGAGGAAGGGTGAACGAAAAATAAATGATACCCGAATTAGCGTAATCGCGTGATGGTTTGCAAGGGAGATGTTACGATTACCAACGCAAAAGTGAGAGAGAGAAGAGTTCGCGAAGCAATGAGTTACGAGGGGCAAGGAAAAGAGAGAGGGGATCTGACGGAGGGTAGCAGTCGTCGCATCACCGGGGACGACAAATTGCATTTCGATTTCATTTTGGCCGGAAATGTCCGTGAGCTGGGATCAAGGAGTCCACGAATTGTCGCGACCTAGCAACGTTTCGAGCGTGTAATCGAACTTTTCGTCCTTTTGCTTCCCTCTTATTTTATTTCGGACGAGTATATTCTAGTTTTTAAGGTTTGTTATGTATTAAAGGTGTTTAAGTGGGCTGAGGCAATTTTAATATTAATTACAATATATATTTTAATACTTGATCTTCACTTATTATTTTAACGCCATCGCACGGCTTCTACGCGTGTCTAGTTTTATTAAAGGCTCGAATTATAAATGTTCTATTACAAAGATTATTATCGATTCTGCAGAGGAAAAATTGCGAGACTAAAAGTTTGCCATCTTGGAAACAATTGTTATTTTCAAAATAATTGTTTTTGTAGTTAAAGTTTTTAAGAAAGGAGTGACGACAAAGGAGACAACCTATCCTTTAGAAAGAGTTGATTTTGAACGACCCTCGTAAAAGAGCCGACACACTTGTTGGAACAATGTGCGATATTCAGATTGGTTACATCGTGCGCGGGTGAACGGTGGTTACGTGCGAGCCTTTAAATAAAGTATAGATCGTTGATGTTTGGTCGAGCATGAGGATAGCTAGCTAGTCTTTCGCGATACACCCTGAAAACGTTGGTTAACCCAGTGACAACGAGCGAAGCGAAGGGAGGGAGAGCAAGGTCTATTGTCACGCCCCGTCGGATACAAAGGGTCCCGAGTACTTTGTCCATACGAGCCTCGGTATCGAGAGCGTGTCGAGCGACACATTCCTGCATAATGTAGAAGATAAATTCGAGAGTGGTAGTAGCAAACTCGTTGTGTCATTCCTGACGCCTTATTCACATGCAAACATTTTTCTACGAATGAGACTCATCGTCTAAAATCATCTTGACGATGTCCCTCGATATCTCCAGAATCTAATTTCGTTTTAATCGAGAAGCAGCCAAGTCGAAGAATCGAGGATCAATGATGAGACTGTCCGTACTCGAAGAAAATAAAAGAGAAAGTGCTGGTACAAGCAGGTGCGGCGAAACTTCCGCGATAATAATTTTTCTAGACCGTTTTCATTTGGCACGGCCGTCAGACGCGACGCTCCGTGATCAGTCAAGCAACGTCGGCTTGTGTTTTAGTCTTTAACCCGTTCTGCTTCCAGTAATTAAGACTTGAGCATAAAAAAGGAGAAGGACAGCGCGCCGCGGCGGCAACATAGGAGGAAGAGAAGAAGGAGAATGAGGGATGCAGACGGGTGGAATGGAGAAACGCGAGAGAAGAAGGGGGTAAAGGGGGGGGTGGGAGGCTGGCCCAGGAGAAGGGTAAGGGGTTGGAGTATACGATGACACGCTCCTTTGTTCTGCCCTTTTGCGGAAGACACCGTAGCGAGTAGCATTTGCGAGCACAAAGGGAAATAATGACTAGTCCAGTGTTCAACTAATATTTGCTTCCAACTTTTTCCGGAGATTTTTCTCCCGGAGAATGTTTCCTTTTGTTAGCGAGAGAGCCGACGCAGACACGACGTTGACGACGATGGCCCGGTTCGGTTTGTCAGGAAAGTGCTCCGTTGCTTCTTCTGCTTGCCGCTTCGCGACTTCTTCGACGCGTCTATCTCTCTCTATTTTTCTCTTTGAAAGACCGAGCCTAAAATTGCCACCGTTGTTTTCTGGTGTATGCACTGACTCGAGCAAAGGAACGAGCCTCTCCGTAACCTGCACTTCGACTCACGTTGGCCCTGTCGCACTGGGTTTGCTTAAATCTCCTTTTTTGTTCGCTACTACTTCAAGTTTGTCTTTACCGTTTTCGTCTAATCGTTGGAAAATAGAATAGTCGAAGTTCGAACGTTGGCTAACTTTCCTTTCGTTGATCGAAAAATTCGTAAGTCGTGCGTGGTAGTGAGAGAGAAGGGTGCTCGACGAATTCACCCCTGGATAACTCGATGCTCCGGCTTTTTCTAGAGTCCTAGTACCGGTGGTCGTTGATGGTAGTGGTGCTGGTGGTTGTAACGATGCTGGTAGTGGTTGATCGCAACGGGGACGGCGCTGATGGTGAAATCGAGTTAGTCAAATTAACCATGAAATAGACTCCCTCCGCCCTAGTGTCTGCCTATCTCGTCCGTCGCTCGTGTCGTTCGCATCGTTCCGTGACCGCTAACCAAAGCTAACCAGTCCCGTAGGGCCGTTTAGTTTGCTCGTGCAAAGGTTGAAGGGATATTTAAAACAAAAAAAAGGGTACGGTCAAACCCCAAATCTTGTTCAAACTTTTCCTTCGTGTATTTATTTTTTCATTGTAGTTTAATATTAGTGTAAATCGATATGGATAATTCGTATGCTCGAAGTTGAGATTTAAAGTACATTGGAATGTTTGGTGGAGAGAGAAAAAAAGTTGAGTGACGCTATTAAAAATCAAGTGTCGCTGCCATCGTTGGCTGTCGGACGAGTTCAGCCTACGCGTCTACGGGGCTCGAGAGATGAGCGTCCGTGATTCATGGGTACGATGATCCCATTGACAAATAAGAAGGACGTAGGCCAGCCTTTTTCTCATTAGCGGCACTTTGAACTAACCCGCCCACGTTATGACAAACTAGATTAATTTTCTGTCCAAAAGGTACCGCCCTACTCGATCGTTTATTACGAAATTTCAACTGTCAGAGGACTGCTTTATCGCGGTCCAGTATAGCCTCTCCGTTACCCCCGAGATTGCCATTTCATTCGTCCGTTCGTAAAAAACTAAGCTGCATAATCAGCGAGCATAATCTCATTTGCGAATTTTTTTAAACTCGCGCCTTCGAAGTCCCGTTGAAATTAACTCGCGCGGGAGACCGTTTCTAATGACTCGTGCATTCCTCCTTCGTGTTCTCGTCTTTTTTATATAAAGTTTGATCACCTCAGCGATCCCAGTCATTACGATCACTCCTTTAAACTCGTCCAAAACGATTCGACGATATTTTAAACGTGAGAAACGTTTGATGTTTCGAACACACCAATTTTTTACCCCACTCGCGAACGGTAAAGCGACGAATGGACAACGCATTTTCATAGTAAAAATCGAGATCGGCTTAAAAATATTCAAAAAGGTGGGAGCGATGCCCGTAGAGGGGTTTATAACTCACGTCAGGCAGGTAATTAGCCGCTTTTGCCCAGCTGTAATGGACCCGCTAAGGCACTAAGCGAGACCCTTAACTTATTTAAATGAACTGGTAACCCATGTCCATGTCCAACGCGAGCCAGACGCGAGGCAATATAGAAAAACCATTTATAAGGGCACTATTCCGGATGCCTAAGCAACCTTCTCTCTTCGTTTTGCTATACTTTGGACTCTGCACGACCGTCAGGCGATCTATTTTTTCGTGCCGACAGGTACGCGCCAACGCGCGTTATACGGATGAGGGGCCGCTTCGCTGACCGCTTTCATTGCTCCTTGAAATTTTTTTAATGACCCTACGCGACGACGAGCAATAACCCCACAGAGATTTATCTGGTAAATAGCGTGTCCCGCGACGCAGGCAACACGATTATTGTCGTTCTTTTCTTCCTCCTTCTCCTACTCTCTTCTTTACCATATCTTTTTTCCTTTCTTTTTTTTTTATTTATTTATTCATTCATTCATTACGATCGTCGCCGTAAATTCGAGAGTCAAGAAATCGTTCCGGCTTTAAATCCAAAGAAGCGCATTGATTTGTTTTCGATGGAATTTAGGGACGCGCGTCTGAAGAGCGAATATTGATTTTATGCCCGGCTGTAAAAGTGTGATTTGAATTTTGATTGCGGCCTGGGAGAGATCCCGTAACAGGATAGTGCACGCTTTGCCAGACGCACAAGGGCTCTTCAAGCGACGCTTACTCGACTGGAAAATCGAAGGAATATACGTTTTAAAGTGGTGAACCGGGAGAGACCTTCTGACCGAACGTGACACGTCAGAAACGAAGGAAAAAGTTGAAGCCTTTGCGTAAAAATTAATTTTGTCCATTCGTTTTTATTACTATACCAAAGTTCTTATCGACTGCTACAGTTTTTAAGGAGGAGAAAAAAGAGGAAGTAGAAGTAAAAGAAGGGAAAAAAAGAGTCACGGAGTCGTGGGCGTACGCTCAGGCGAGTCGCTCTAGCTCGATTAGAATCTTAGACGGAGCATAATTCGATAATGATACGAGGGCAGTCGAGATTTTATCGTTGGAGCATGCTAATACCGCTTTTGTCGTAACCCTCGGATGACTATAATTTGCTAGCAGTTAAAAATAGGCATTAAAATATCATCATAGACCGTTTCCACGTAATATCCAAACGGAAACCCTGTACGCTTTTGTCAGCTCGCACTTTGTAATGATACGCTCGTCGTTCTATTTTAAAAACCCTCCCTATCCTAATAAAATGAAGGATAACGTAATCAACGTAACGTTCCAGCGATAATCGATCTTCAGAAAATTGATAACTAAACTCGAATAACCCAAAGTCTTGCGAGTCAATGATTAGAAGCATAATTAAGAGCGCTCGAGTGGTTCTTCGCATTGTCGAGAGCACATTAGCGTACGGGGCTTGAACAAATATACGGACTGCTGCTCTGGGTGCACGAGTCATAGGTGAGACAGAGAGAAATAGAGATGGAGATAAAGAAAGAGAGAGAGATGACTAGGAATACGAGAGAGTATCTCTCCACGTGCGTATGCACATCGACGCGTCCGTGACGCGCGAGGCGTCTCGATGCAATATCGTTAAGCAAACGAACGACCGGTGGACGAAGCGGTCATTAATGTGGATATTCGCTCGTCGCCGACTCGTACGTACTCTCCTCGGTCTTCTAAAAGGTCCACCAGGAACACACCTATCTCCCCCCCCCCTCCTCCCTCTTTTCTCTTCTTCTTTCGCTCTCTTAACATCTCGTGGCTCCAATTAGTTCTGAACGTCGGTCCGTCCAGCTTGTCCGTCCGTCTATCCGTCCTCTACGTCCATGTCCGTCCATCCGTCCGTTGCATCGTTCGAGCCATCCACACGATGCTGTTTGCACCGTTCGTTCGTTCCTTCGTCCGTTCGTTGCCTCGGCTCGTTCGTATCCCTCAGCTTCATTAAGAAACGGTAATGCGTTTTGTTTCTCTTCTACGTGGGCTCTCCCCCTTTTCAAACGCATGGGGGGAGAGAGAGAACGAGCCAGAGACTCTTTTAATAATCCCGCAGCACGTTCAGAGATTTATTATTTTCGGACTACGTTGCCCGGATAAGTCCATATGGCTGACGCTCTCTTCTCTCTCTCTTTCTATTTTTTTCTTTCTCTCTCTTCTGCTTCTTCCTTTTTCTACTTCCTCCAGCTTCCAACACACCGTCTACTTCGGGCTCCCACTCGTTCCGCGAACTTCTGTACAGGGTGACCTAATAAAGTACAAAGCTCGAAGGTGCGATGTCTTGCGTGGTTCCAAAGATTGCCGAGGGTCTATTCTTCGTCTCGTTTCAGGAAAGATTTATGGATGTCCGGGGAAAAAAGAAGTATGCCAGGAAGAAGAGAGAGAGTTTGTACGTGTTTTAGATTCGACCTCGTGCTTTTGGAGAAGTAATAGGAATTTTAAACTCGGAGGAATCTGGGGTATAAGATTCTTCGTTGTGGGAGAAAATGGTAATGGTTATCACATCGATGGCTTGTGTTTTCGATCGCTAGAGAAAAAATGGAAAGAGTACACGTGCTATCTCTTTCTCTCTTTCTTCTCTTCTCCTTTGGTTATAATTCTTAGTGGGACGTATAGCTATAAGCATATTCCAGTCCTTTGATTTAACGAGGTGTGGTGTCGGTTATACTATAAACGTTACATCGGGCCCCTATAAACCAAACGGGCGAGTCGGTAAATTAGGAACCGAAAGCTCTCGCAGGAAGCCCCCTAAAAATACAATTAACGAGTCGTTTAACGGATATACCTGCGTAGCGCACTATTTCGTAGGATGGCATGCGTGCAAAAGGAAATAAGCGCCCGTCTCGCGAATCTTCCTCGGCATTGCTTCTCGTAGAGGCGAAAGAATCCTTCGAGCCACGAATTTTCATTCGACGAGATTTATGCCCACGTGGAGCATCGATTTTAATTCGATCTCTCGCTCCAAAAGGATCTTTACGATTCCGAGGAAAACTTAACGCTCGTGCGACTTATCAGCTGTTATATATTATCTGCAAGTTTTCGAGCATCCAGTAATGCGGTAAAAGTATTTTATATAGGAACAAAAAAAAGTGTTGATACGTAGGAGTGTCCATGTGCGAGTATGGCACGATTACGCGGGCATCGATACAACACGGTAATGCGTCAATGTTCAAGGTGCTGCTACATCGGTGCCTTTTCACCGAGGAAAACATTTATTAAAACAGCTATAAAATATCGTTGTATAGCAACCTGTGGTGATATATAACCCGCCCAGCGATACTTACCGCGTTGGTAACGGCGATTTATCGTCCCTTGATGGAACGAAAACTTGTGTATCTTCTACATATAAATTTTTTTATAATTTTAAACGCAGTTTATAGGAAACCGCTTTGGAATCGTTAGAAATGTACCCTTTTTAATGATAATACAACGTATCCGTTGTTTCCATCCAGTCTCGATCCAGACAGAGGTATTATAAAACATCTCGAAGCACGATTGTTTTTCCAAACGCATGACATCCAGCCCCCATCTAATAATTTATGTCTCCCATCGGCTTAATATTGTGTCTACAGTGCGCAGGTAGTAGATACGATAATCCATGATAAATCATCCAGTGAATCTTTAGCTTAATGAGTTTTTAGTGGCGGGTTTCACCAACGTGATTCATTTCGTTTTTTAATCAATTCATTAACGCCCCGTGTACCGTACCTTTCCATTTTATACGCTACCGCGGCCAAACCAGTCCCGATATATTCGGCTAACTTATGTTTCTATTTAAATATCTCCATAAAAATGCGAACAATGTAGTATCCACTCGGAAACGGACGGAACGATTTTTCAAAACGTTTCAAAATCTCATATTCATGTCCCACGATGTATTTCGAAATAAAAAACGAAAATCACGAGAAAAGTACTCTCGAACGCGAATATGGTTAAAAATTCGTGCAGCTTAACCAATACGCCAGCTGATGGGACGAGAAAGAAAGCTATCAGAAATTCTCAAGAAGCTCTAGTTTGGACAGTTTGTTATGATTCGAAGATGTCTCTACTGGATGAACGCATTTGTCATGCATTTAAAGAAAAGAGAAAGAAATACTAAATAAGGACAAAGGGGGAGAAAGAGTAGGGCAAGGAGCGAGTGAGCGGGTGAGAGAGAAGGATAAAAAGGGGCAAAGGTGTCGGTGTTGAAGCCCTGCGGGATACGACCCCCGTGGTGAGCACACGACTCCTGAAAGAGCCTCCGTTTGGGAATCGCGCTTCCTCCTTCGCCGAAGTCAACCTGTCGGCCCTTAATTCGAGAAGGCCAGCGAAATTGATGAGGAACGCGCCATGTTAAATAGATACACATGTCCGCCACTCGAACTCGCGTTTTTGGATGCGTGAAAATTTCGTGTCATAATAAGAATAATCAAATTTAACCGAAAATATAGATATACTTATGTCATGAATAATTTTATTTATCGTAAACATTTCTCCTCATTTTATATTTAATTTATTATATAAACATTTTACGTAATGCACAGACACAAATTGTAAATCGGTGCAAGCGAAGGTACGCTTTGGTGTCATTTTATTTCGAATAAAATTAATAAAACATGGAAAGAATTTGGTCGTGTGGTCGGAAATACTCGGAAAGAGCTCGACGAAAGACGGATC
The DNA here is from genome assembly GCA_916049575.1 of Ancistrocerus nigricornis. NCBI lineage: Eukaryota > Metazoa > Arthropoda > Insecta > Hymenoptera > Vespidae > Ancistrocerus > Ancistrocerus nigricornis. The sequence goes on from OU696667.1 coordinate 27,031,315, forward strand.
TATTAAGGTTCCGGGCTACGTTGGGCCCGCGCTTTGGGGGCCAGAACGCTGGGCAACGGTGTGCCGGGGTTAGACCTGTAATTAACCGGTAGCTCTTTTACTCGCGAGAGCGTAACTCCGACCGTTTAACGGTCTGCTTTTATTGGCCGCTTATTGGTTATTTTTGGGGAGGCCCGCGAAGCCCCCGAGGCTAACGGCGCCTCGAGCAGCCTCCTTTTGCTTCGCCACGTATCCGGAAATCGGAAGTAGTGGAAACCACGGAATCTCGACCTAAAAAAAAAAAGAGGAGAGCCTCCGTTCAAGAACGTTAATCTACATTTGTCCTACAACCGTGTACGAAAATCCTTTCGTTCGATCGACCCGATAATTAAGAGTAATGATTAAACGACGCCCCGGTCGCGTCGCCCAAATTAATCGAATCGTGCTCGGTGTTTGTCGTCGAGTTAGCGCGGAAACGCAATAGTTTTGCTCTTTGTTTAATTTTCGGTTTAAATTTAAACCGATGAGGAGGAGCCGGAGGTCGCATCGATGCACTCACCGCGCTTCCCACGATAAATGCAATTAAACGTGCGCTGATGCGAGCGCGTTGAAATATAATAATGCATTTTATGACATAATGTAACAATTATTTCGTTAATAACGCGACGACCAACGATGAATAGGGTGGGAAGGCATTTCGGGGAAATTTGTAAATATTTTGAACGGTCATGGAATACCATCGAATATGGTTCGTACCTTCCAACTCCCCTCCCCTCTTTCACGTACTCGCCACTCCACCATTCAGCACGAATATCGAGATACATCGTTAATAAAATCCACTCGAGACACGCACGTCATGCCGATCGAAAGGTAAACGAGATCGTTTCGAAAAATGCAAGAGTGTGCGAGCTTCGTTACGACGTTAACGTTTTTTAACCGGAACCTCTCTCTTTCTCTACTCGAAGTAACAAAAGTAGAGGCTTACATTATCATGATTTTAGCTTTGCACGTGCACGAGAAGTGTGTTTTGTTTGCTAAGCGAACGAAGGGTAGCGTTGTTTATCGGACGGCACTATTAAGCGCACTTCACCACCCGTTCGAGTTCAAGTAGGTACCAAGAGAGAGAGAGAGAGGGAGAGAGTGCTCGTTGTTGAATCGAGGCTAGCACTATTCTCGACCATGTATCGTTTCCCGTTAGCGAGTAGTTTGATTAATTGATGGCACGAATAATTCAAGGAACACAACGGTAACGAACGAAACGTATCCACGGGACAAGTTGCTAACTTTTTATATGTAAAAGAAGCTGATACGCATATCTTTTTAAAAGCAACCGATAAAGTATACTTTAATTATATAAAATTCCATCGATCGTTTAATTTTCTTCACTTTCGTTAATCCAACCCCCTTCGAGCGGTTTGTCGAAGAACACAGTTTAATAGTCGCGTTCGAGGAAGAAGCGGAAGAGAAGGTGGGGAGGTGAATCGAGTGGAAGCGTCAAAATCGGACTTTTAAAGAGCGAAAAGTATCTCGCGCGACCGCATCGACGAGCTATAGCTCTCGGGGTTTAAGATTATACGCAATTAGCGCTCTAACTACCGCCCAGCCCAAATTGGATTATTTTTTTCAGGGAACGTTTCAATCAAGCCGTCAACGTCCCCCTGAGCGATATCGAAAGATTCGACCCTGCAATTACTTTGCTAATTAAATCAAGATCGCCTCTGAGCCAGCTGTCCCGTCTACATCGGCGATGCGTATCGAGAAGCTCGTTTACCGGTCAAGAAAAAAGGGACATCTAGCCGATAATTCGCGTCCCACTTTCGCGAAAATCAAGCATCGTTCCGTCGATTCGGGGTATTCAAACTTTCAAAGTCGATCTGCCAGTTCCTTAAAAGCTGTCATTAACCTTACCTTTTTCTTTGCATAGAGAAAAGGGCGTGTCTGCCTCGAAGAAAGATGCCGTTTGGTATCCGCGATTCCTGTTATCGTCGGTTTCGTTTTCCACGCGCGGGTTCTAGTTCCTCCAAGATGCTACTCGCGTTTCGAGCGTTCTCTCTATCTCTTTCTACCTTTTATAACAACCAACCGACCTGCGAAATATATTCCGCCTTTTTTCTAAGCTAGTCGCCGTCCCTTCATTGGCCACTACCCTATATCGTTGTCGTGTCCCACTCCATTCAAGCACGCCAGCACGTTCCGAGTGTGCTAGAGTTCGTTCTACGAAGAAACCCAAAACTGATGGTTAATTATGTTCGACCGGCAACTGAACTTGGACTTGAGAGAGGAAGGGTCTTTTTTTAGTTTACGGCACGCGCCGCCACGTGGCATTGTTGCGGACCACGTGAAAAGGAAACGAGCAACCAGCGGCTCGTGTTGAGTCAGTGTGTTACCGATATGTCCAACACTCTCTCATCTTACTCGTTCGCTCTCTTTTCAACGATATAAAACGTACACTCGTACATTAATACTGAACGTTGGTGTTATGTACGTATACGATCCTTTTACGGCTGCAGAAGGCAACCATTATCGCCTCCCAAGAGATTGAATAATAAAATCGGAGTAGCACCATTTTGCGAGGAGTCTCTCTCTTTGTTCGTTCGGTAAACGAGCAACGAGTACTTCACATTCGTCGGTAGCAAAACGCAATTTCGTTGACCCGGGTGCGAAATGGTAAACGGTGAAACGTCTCTACAATTGCAGAATGCAATCAGAACGCGTGGGATTTGAGACAGGTGCGCGCGTGCTGAGGACAATTAACATGAATTATGGTAAATGCTCGCGGTCCCTCCGCAAAAGGATTCACGGGAGCGTACGTTGCCGTCGTGTGAGCGTAGTATATACGTACGACGGCACCGAATTGCCTCGCGGCACGAATATTTCGGTTCGTGTTTTTGCTCACGATTTCGTGCCCGCAGGTGCAACTCCATTGGAAAGATATCCGATCGACTCGTAAACTCCTTGCAACTTTGTACTACTCGATTGGGGCCCACATTCGTTTGGCGATGAGAACACTTAACCTTTCTTCTTTTGTCGCGGGTCTTATGTAAGGTTCGTCGAAGAGGGTCTACATTGTATTACTTCCGAAAATTATTGCAGATATTCGTTGTTTCCAAAATTGTTTCCCCAAGACATCGACAAATTACGTCAGGCTATTAATTAATTCGTTTCATCGTTGAAGGTTTTCGATTATCATCGAAGAAGCGTTTCGATAAACTCGCGTACGTTAAATTACGCGAAGTCAGTCACGAAGTAAAAGCGGTCGGTGTAATTTACCGTCTGAATAACGCGCTTTCGAACTTGATTGGCCGCAGGTGTCAAGAGCAATCGTTTCGAGGAAGCACTACTGTATCTCTTCCGATCTGATAAACCGGCGCTGTCACTCTCTCGGTATTCACGCTACCGCTTCTCTATATAATGCGAAATGATCATTAAAGCTTGTAGCCGTTGCCCTTCAACCGTCAACTTTGCTACTACATTGACGCGAATGTTTCTTCCTCGAATTTACAGTAGGTGTAACGAGAAAATAGGATTTACTTCTTTCTGTCTCTTTGCTAAACGATTCGAAGAACATAATGGAAATTTCGCGTGGGAACGAATTTAGAGCGACCAACGAAATTGATAAATATGATTGGAAAACGTGCGGACGTTGCGTTCTATGATCGATCGTTCGATTAACTTAATCGAATCGACGGCTCACATATTTTCAATCAACATTGTTTCCTACCGTAAAGAGAGTCAGATATTGTCGATGTAACGATTGGAAAATAAAAGAGAAAGACGAAAAAAAATTCGCTGTCGTTTCCGTGATTAAAATCGTAATGTCACGTTCGTCCGCGCTGCTGGTAGGAAACGAGATCAACGAACGTACGACGCGTCCTACGCTTGCTCGATAGATTTCATTCGAAGTGGTACCATGAAATACTCCCTCTCACTCTTTTTATATTCTGCCAACCGCACGAGATAAACCAATATCAAAGCCCACGAAGAGCGAAGTTTCGACAAACGAAGAATCTATGTTTCGAGCCTTTGAGGGACAGTACGTTTGACGGATGAGAAATCAGTCGGAACGTTCACCTGTCGAAGCGTGCGGCATCGAGTTGGCGAAATGCAGCTGACAAAATAATTGGTTTCCTGGGTTTACTTCAACCGAGAGATAGAGAGAGAGAGAGATGATTCGTTTGAACAAATCGCGTGCCGGAATTACGAAGCAAAATTGGTGCTGGTTTTAGATGCCGAACGATGAACTCGTCATTCTCGTCGAAAGATTATCGATAATTGCACTTCCTATCGTAATTTCGTGCAGAATGCACGAAATCGTCGATACACGGCTCGCGATCTAACGCGATGCAGCGTAACGTTTATCGGCAATCAAGGTGGTATTACGACTTAAGAATACGACGCAACGACGACTCGCGTTACCTTTTCAACGTCGTATCTTTCAAACACATGACACACTTCTGACAGCATATCCGATTTTAAAGATCCATGCTTTTAGCGCGGGCTCGTGCTAAACCCGCGGGCGATATAAAAATCGAAAGAACTTCTCTTCGCGAGCTGGCATATGTAGGATACAAAAATTGAAACTGATGATTCACTTTAAATTACTCGTAAATCGTTAAGTTGAATTCGATTTTACGCGGCAACATCGTTTATGAAAGGCGTATAAAACCGAACGAGAGCAAAGATAGATAAGTATCAAAATACGAGAGGTAGCGATCCCTCTTTTCTCTCTATTATAAAAGGTATTATGTATGCACTCGAAGAATTCCCCGAATCTTATCGAGACGATCGCGTTTGCCCCGCAAAAAGATAGAAAACGCGAGGCTCGCGTAGTTGACTCGAGGGTGGTTTCGAGCTCGGATACAGAGCTGATAGCTCCGGGCTGATAGATGTTGGCTAATTATGTGCCCGAGAAGTCCTGGCCGAGGAAGAAGAACCCTTGGCTCGCGAGTTCCTCTCTCTCGTCCACCACGGTTCTATCGTGCGCGACCACCCATTGACAATAAAATTTCTTCGTGACCCACGCAGACGTCGTCGGTGATTATTAGCTCTCTATCTCTCTGTTTCTCCCTCTACTTTAATACTATAATTAATACTACCTCGAGAGCTTCCTGGGATCATTGACCCTTTCCTATCATCTTTGACAATACGAATTCCTTTCCGTTTCTACAAGATGATGGATCAATTTCGTTATATCATACACTAATAATTCAACACTAATTTCAACCATCGTTATAATATAATTAACCGTTTGTACTATACTTGTTTTACTAATTTAATCTCTGGCTCTAAGATTTCTAAGGAAAAATAATATTGCTACATCCAAGATGATCACAAAGTGTAAAGGATTAATATATCATGTTAGATAATATAGTTATCACGAGGTATTCCAGTTATCTTTTCGAATTCCTTTGCACGAATTCCAGTACATCCCTCTGTACAACATCATGAAACACGTACGAATACGCGAGCGACGTTACACGTACACGGAGAACGCGATCGCGATCGTCGAAAGTCTCGACGGTGGAGGCGTGCGTTCCTTCTTTCTTTCGTCCATCCGTCCGTCCGTCCGTTCGTTCCTGCGTTCGTTCGGTGGTACTGGCCCTGTAATTGGGCCCAAACTCTTAGCTCCGCTCGACCGGCCAAAGATTATACACCCGCATGTCCCGAGGGCCCGGAGCCAAACGTTCTTGTGTGATATATTATGCTGCAGATACCTGTATCTGATTCGGGAGGTGAAGCCGGCGTAAACGGAGTAACTTTTTCGATCGCGCCTGCTAAAAGCGTGTTTTGCTTAGAACCCTAGCTTGGATTCGCGTTTGGGCCCCTCGATCTATTCCTAGATCGATCGAGAAATAACAGTGCCCAGAATTCTTGTTTTATTGGATCATGGAATTTTTCAAAAAATGAGTTCCAAGTTCATTTTCTCTTTGTCTCTTGGACGCACCAAATTTCAAGGTCTTTCGTGCCTCGCGTCTGCCAACTATCGGCGATCGAAAGTTCCTATCGCTTCGACTCGATCGGAAAAAAAGAGAGAAAGAACACCTCAAGACCGTCTCCACCACGCACGGTCGAACGTCAGCTAAGAGCGATTCGTGACTCCGACATCTGCGCGCGCGGACCCCAATTACGTGGCTGGATCTTTTGTATTCGCGTTAACCCGACGCAATTATAAATTCCTTTGTTCTTGCATAAAGTATTCTCCTCGCGTCGTCGTGTCTCGCGAGAGAGGGATAAAGAAAAGCCACCGTCACCACCTACCGTTTAACTCCGCGATGACACCCTTTGTGCGTTATCAAAAGCACGCTCTCCCATAATTAATGTGATCTCACTTTTTTCACCACGGGCACGATAGTACTTTCAGCAAGACGTACTATAAAACATCGAAGAGCGTTCGAAGAGCGCTCGTGCAGTCGAAGCTTATCCTACGGTTATCGACGTACGCGTACGTTCGATCCTACGAGCCTGTATTATTCGCTGCTTTAAGAACGTAGGTACTTTGTTCTTCCTCGTGCCTGACACATTGCCTCGTAAAACGTAAGCCTTAAATTTGTATTCGATCGAACACCGACTATCTCTTCCATCGTTATTGCGAACATGAATTTGATAGAGCGTTCGCGTACAGGGAGTTGCATGGAACGTTTGTTTTAATAGGTTGACACCTCACGAAGTTTTTACAAATTTTACCCTGGGTTTTTAAACGACAATTGTAATCGAGTATTCGTAACTTGTGTAGGTATAGACACTATGTTCTTTCGAGTAGTCTATTTAGATCACTGCCGGATATCCAAGACCGTCATTAGCAAATAGGTAGTGGTTACGAGTGACTACTGTGACAGACGTCTGAAAGGTGATAAAAGTAATTGATTAAGAATTATAGAAAGACAAGCTAGTTTGATTTTATAAAAAAGCATAAAGTCGACAGGTAGATAGTTTATTGAGTCCGTTTCATCCTACAATGTCAAGTATACGAAATAGCCGAAAGGGTCAAAGCGAAAGTATTTCCAGATACCCGGTCCACTCAGTGAACGTTCTCCATTGTCTGGCATGACCCTGTCATTAGGAGTACAGATTCATGAAAGAAGCGGTATACGTATCTGGCTCGAAGGTGCGTTCGCATAGGCACAACGTCGGTCTTTCATTACGTTCGGGTCTCTCAATGCCAGGGTGTTATATATCTGTTGCAAGCTGCTATATCTATGGTCACGAGAAAAGGAAAGAAAGAAGGAACAAGAGAGAGAAAAGCATCTCTCGCGTCGGCACGAAACGCGCTCGCCGAAGAAAAATATCGCGCGCGCGGGGAAGCTTTTGCGCTCTCGCGCGCGCACTCGTTGATGTAGCCACGCCCGTGGCGGATTCCTCATACGTAACTCGTGCGGTGGCTCGACCTACCAGACCCCGTTCTCCTTCTCCTACGCTTCACCGTCTAAGATTACGGCCACAATGCTTTTATTGCAATTGAATCCCTAACCCTCTCCTTCCTTCTCCCTCTTTCTCGATCTTTTCCGCCTCTCTCCTTCCTCCATCTTATCCTTCTCTTCCTCCTCTTCCTCTTCTTAGTCTTATTCTCTTTCTTTTTCCGTTTTGTATCCCCTGCCGCTCATCCCTCCCACACCATGGTACTTCCATCTCTCGTTCTCTCTTCTTCCTTCCACCTCATTCTTCTTCTTCTTCCCCACCCCGTTCCAGCCGTATGAAATATTTTACTCGGCCATACCTTTTTGCTCCTGCGCCCCCGGTTGACTATGTGCTTTTATATTACGAGTTTCGCTCTCTTACGCTTCTCTTTCTTACTCTCGGAGGCTCTTCTCCTTCTCCTCTTCTCTCTCTCGTTCTTATTGCTCGGCGCGCGAGCGGGGCCCGCGGCTCATTAAAGCGATGCCTTCTTGATCCCCTAATTACAAGATGGCGGGTGCGGCTACATGGCGTCCGAGGAACTTACGCCGCGCCACCAGAGGCTCTCGCGTTCGTTCGACCGATCTCGGCCCTCGCAAAACTCACTGTCATCGTTTTGTTTCGTTCACTCTTCTTTACCGGTATAGGCCACGAGCGGCACACCATCGACGCACGTATATACATTTCCTTCCTACCCGCTTATTATTTCTCGCGAGAGATGGATAAAACCGTGAGCCGGCGGAATGGCGTCCGATCGCATAGAAACGCGTCCGAGGACGCTTTTCGAAGGATACTTACCGAGGTTTATGGTGTGTAAAGAGGAGCATCGATTTTCTACGCGATTCGATCTCTTCTTTAGAGAGATCCCAAGATCGACTAGTTGTTTTTGAACTTTCGATGAACATTCTTTTTTAAAGCATTCCTCTCATTCCAGGTTATATCTAACACCGTACTCGATACTCTTCTAAAATGGCGTCGTAAAAGAACGATGATCTCGCTCACTCGCTGAGAAGTAGTTTTACTTTTTCATTAGGACCGAGTCTTTACTCTCATTCGTGGAAATTGATGGACGCTCAGCTCCAAGATAAAGTGTTACACGCTGCGCAACGTGCACTTAGCTAATTGAGTAAGAAAGTTTAGAAAGCAATGGAAGGATAGTAATACGATTTAAATGTTATCCCTTTGTGCCTGACATTTGAACTTTCGCGCACCACCGCGAGTGAAAGTGTACGATCAATCGGCTAAGTGCTCCAAGATCATGAGATGTTACAGTTTCCACCTCGCCCAATGAATTTACATCGGAGGATTCTCGCTAATTTCTTCTCACGATATCCTTTCGAAACGGAGCCGCTGGACTATGCCGGAAAAATGGTCGATCGATCGATTGGATCCCTGTATCAAGATATATTTCGAAACAAGTTACGACGACGAAGAGAGAGAAATAGGGAAAGCATCAGAGTACCTACTTTTATAAAAATAATAAAAATACGATATCGTTCAAGGGGTTCCGCATTAGTCTATACAAGCTCTCGTGCTTTCCTAGCGGAAGAGTGGAATGAATAGTGATGAGACACGAGTACTCTAATATGTATACATGCGCATACATATGTATGAATGCATATTTAACGGATTTTCGGCTAAATAACGGGACCGAATTATACTACGAAGCTTTATATGTCGTGTGAATAATTTATACGTAAACGATATTTAAGTATATCGATAAGAACGAGAGAATGGTCTAAGTTTTCGTTACTCCAAAGAAACTCATCGTAAGTGGACTTTAAATAAACGAGAAATGCTTTCGATATTTGAGAAAAGTTCAGATCGGATCAAGAATTTCACCCTAAAAGGAGTAAAACATCTTATAACCCTAGAACGAAACGTTAAGGGTTAAACGACGCAGTCGCGACTTCGTCGTTGTTTCTAACTCGACCCTTGACCTGGCCTCCCCCCTCTCTCTGTTGAGTCTCCTCCTCGGACAATGGTAAAAGAGGTGGCCCTGTTAAGGGTGAGGAGGCGGTCCGTGTGTCCCGCTGCTCGTGAGCATTGTTTCCGAGCGAGTTCGCCCGAAGGGCGCGGGCTTCTTCAGGTTGCTGGCGTCCTACCGAGCGGCCCACGCCGACTGCCGCTCATCGACGTCCCGACAGCCCCAGGACTCAGCTCCACGATCCTCCCTCTAGTCCTCCTCCTCTTTCTCCACCTTCTTCTTCTCCTCCGAATCCTCCCCCTACGTCCACCTTCGTCTCACCTTCTCTTCTCCGCAGCATCCGAAGAGCGTCCGGCATCCCTCTGGCGAGTCGACGAGAAAAGTCGACTCTGCTGGCCATGCTCCCTTCTTTTCGTTTGCGTGGCGTGGGTGTGCGTGCCTTCACTTTGCCCGGTAATCGTATGTAAATCGTATAGCAGATCTCTCCCGTCGTGGTCGCGCGACCGCCTGGATGAAGAAGGAGCCCCTCGCTCTCTCTCGTTCTCCCTCACTACAGAATCTGCAGCGAAATGGACCGTGCAGCTCCTTACCCCGCGGCGGATACGGAGGATAGCCGCGTGCGTTGCTCATAAACAAATTATCCGGACCCAAGGGTCGAAGGTCTATTGAACCGAGGCGATCCGTTCTCCGTTCTCATTTACATAGTTAGCCCCGGAGCTGCAGATGCCCTCTCTTCATCCTCCCCCTTCTCCTCTCTCCCTCTCTTCTCCTCTTCATCCTCATCCTTCTTCGCCAAGACTCTTCTTACTCCTCTTGAAACCTTCGAACCATCCATCCGAAGACACCAACCCTTCCAACTTCCTAGAGCTACCTCTCGCATCGTTCTTCGATCTAATCAACCATCCACCGTCGATAAAATTCCTCTCTACCGATCGTGCACAAGATTTCCCTTCTCTACCTCCGTTCAACAAAGCTCACCGACAAAAAGGACAGAAAGAGATTCCTACGAACGGGTACGAGCCACGAAGTTCGCGTTTCGTTTTGTCGGCCTGGCCCGCGTAATCACAGTGCCCCCTAGCGCTACTCCCGAGAGAAGAGAGATCGCAGTAAAGCAGTCGCGAGAGGGTTGCTTCGGGGGAGGAGTAGGGGCCTATTTTTTCTTGAAACGACGAACAGAGAGAGAGAAGAGGCGTTGGCTGGCAGGTTGAATCGTCGAGAGAGGCGGCTGGAGGAACTTCGACGAAGGCGAGGAAGAGGGTGGGGGCACGGAAGCGGCGGTGGGGCTGTCAAGGCATCGCGCGGGAGGGGCAGGTGGAGGGAGCTTGGGGTCCCCTCTCGCAAGCCGCCCCCGCCGCCCGCCGCATGATTGCTTCCCCGAGGCAGGCATCGCGTGTCAGGCCCCTCTTACACACCACTCTCTCCGCTCCCGCTTCTTCTCCGCTGCGCTTGCCTGCCCGCTCGCCTGCCTGGCGCTCGCTCGCTTACTTCAACGCCCTCCCCCTCCGTTCATGACTCGACGGGCCCAACACGTATCGCCGCCCGCACAGTTCAAGTCCCGTCGACACAGCCGACTGCCCGCCTAAGACCTGCACCTTTTGCCATCGTTGCGCTTCGTCGAGGAATAGAGTATGAGGGAAAAAAAAAGAAATAGAGGGCCTTTCTTTCTCGAAGGTGGCTCGAATGATATTTACTGTTTTTCCTTGTAATATTTTTGATACGTAAACTTTATATACGTACTTCGTAGTCTTCCTTATTCATTACTCCCGTGAATCAGAATGTATAGCAAAATCAAGAGGTGGTAATTGCTAGGCATAGCGCATTATTCCTAGGGCAATGCAAATCGCTGCCCTGTAGGTAATCATAGCAAAGTTGTGTATACGTATGTATAATACGTGGTAGACGCTAGTAGGACGCAACAAATGGTGAACGTCGGTAAGATGGACGTAGAGATAGTTGAGACATATTATCGGATCACGTATGAGAGATTTTTAGTAGCTCGGGGGTGGAAGGATAAGATGAACTGGAACAAGTATCGCGATAGACGATGTCGTTTGTTCCTCGAAGCGAAACGATCGGTCATCGGTTGGAGAGTGTCTCTGATAGTTTGGTTTACAAGTTTTTACGGTTTCCCTTGAAATCGACGAATCGGATCAGCAAACGGGGCATCGTGTTTTGGGTCGCAGAAACTTAATAATCTCGACTGGTATATAATTGGCCTAGACGAACCCACCTGTTACCGCGAGTTAGTCACGGCACTGAAATCGTGGTGTATCTTTCGTTGGCTTAGGCGCTATTACGAAACGTCCCAGACGCCGCCGTCCGTCCGGGGAAATAATTTTCCACTTCGCTCGCGCTCGCCTGTAATTTTCCAATTTCGCTTTTGTCGATAATTCTCTAATAGTCCACCCTCATCTTCCGTCATCGTCGTCAAGCTGACACCGAAGATAACGTCGTAAAACTCTTCGTGACCGTCAACTCGTCGTCGTCGATACTTCGTGGAATTCGATGAATTCGCAAGCGAATCGTGAACGAACTGAGAAATCTTTATAATCGTGCTCGAGAAAGCAGAACTACTTTCATGATTTTAGAACGACTCTTCTGGTGGGATATCTCAACGATTTCGGAATAACTGGTTGCGTGGACCTCGTGTCATTTGCGGTCGGATCTCATAAACGACTCTTTATTTGATAATAATTGCGATGTAAGAGCCATAAACAGTGATTTTCGTAGTCCCAAGTCTAATACCGGGTATTTCGGTATCCTCGCCTCGTTTTGTCATTCCTCCTCCTTCCCTTTTTCAAGGTATCGTGATTCGCTCGTTGTCGATCCCACACCTCTGTAAAATTTTTTCTCCATCGACTAGGTTCCGGCTGTAGGCAAAGAAATCAGTCTTCTCACACACTTTAGAGACGTTTGACCCAGCGATTACTCCATTTCGAAATGACAACGAAAACACGCAAGACCAATCGGCCTTTTATCTATCCCATCGGATGAGTCGGGGTGTCATAAATTCAAGCGCGGTCAGGCAGCACGTTTCGCGCGAGCATAAACCACGGTGAACACCGCGGAAGAAGTTTATGGAAAATATAATTAACAGGTCATATAAAGCGCTCCGGTGCGGCTCGAACGACTTATGTACATACATACATCGCCGTTGGAGAGAGAAAAGATGGTCCTTTTGTTCTCACAGGCTTCTCGGTAGTAACGACTCTCCGTAGCTTGGACTCGTCTCTCGTAGGGTGGTGTAAGAGCTCCGCCCGCGACTTCTATCCCTTTCTTTCTTTCTCTCTCCCTCTCTCTTCATTCTTCCCTCTTTATCCATCCTCGCTCTCCATCGTTTTCCTTTATCCTCCCCACCATCACCGACACACCCCGCGTTTCATCTTCCCTCCTATTTCATCTCCCTTTCTTTCTCTCTTACCCTTCCTCGATACGACGAAAAGAGAAAGGAAGAGTCGAAACCGCAAATCTATAATTTGCCCTTTGTGCGATGCGTATAATCATCGAATACCAGAAACTATACTATTCATTATTTCATTCGGCGCATTTGCTACCACCAGCGCACCCTTTTCGCGAAGGCGCGCAATATAAATCCCCCGGTCATTATGCTAATCTGGCAAATGATATAGTCTCCACCCCTGCAAGAGGGAGAGTATAAGAGAGAAACGGATTCAAATATCTGACGGACGATGCCTGTACGAACTTTCGAGTGGGGTCATTCCTTAGGCATCCTTTTTACGATCTGCTTGCTTCTTAGTTATTCCAAGTGACTTTTATACCTACCTACACGTTCCTACTTTACAAAATTTTAATGTTAACCAACTGGACTGTACGAGTCTGAAAACTATAGTGACTGGCCTAGTAAGCACCCTCGATCGATCACGCTAACAAACTAATTTAGCTTCGTGTAAAAATCAGCTGGCAGCAATCGTCGGATATATGTTACAACGGTATGGAGACGCGACGGTCGTTTCTCGCGTTACAAATCAGGCCGATCGTCCGATGTAAATCCGTCTAAGTCCCTCGGGGCGAGCTTTTCTAATCGATGCATTTGCATATAGTGCTTCGAAGGTCGACTAGAGAGAAGCGTGCTGATGCCGGCAGGTCCGCAACGTCGGTATACTCTATTCTCTCTCTCTTTCTCTACGTGCACGAGGAACTTCTTGTTTCATCGTTTGGACACAGGTAAACCACCCACGCGTCAGCCCGGCTGAGTTACGGCCGAATGTGCGCGCACCTGATCCACGATAATCGCCTCTAATCTTCCACTTTGCCCTTTTGTTGGGTATTACCTCTTCTTTGCCTTCCTCCCCCTCTCTCCTCTTTGACTGCCATATAAATCATCCGCGATGGTAAATCACTCAAGTAAAAGCGCAGAAAGTTAGCTCGCGAAAAGAAGCCTTTGAAACTGAGATACATCGGAACCTCTCATTCGATACTTCCGCCAAACTCAACCCCGGCGCTTGTTCTCGCATACTCTGCCCTGTATTTTCATCATAATTGTAGAATTCAAGACAGGAATACCGTTCCAGTGGCGCGAACTTGGGAATTTGAAGTGTCAGAAGATGAAAAGTAAGGGATGATATTCCGTATCAGAGAAATAAAGAAATATTGTTCATTACGATTGGTACACGAGGAGGTAAACCAATTTCAAGGAAAATAAGGTACGAACAATTTATCGAGAACAAAGGATCACGGAGATAGTACAATTTCTTTTTTGTATCCGTGGATAAGAAAAAGGAAGGATAGAAGGTACAACGTGCTCGAGCCATCTCCTTCGAGTGGATATCGATATCTTCGAGAGAAAAGAGAGAGAGAGACTTCAGCGAAAAGGAAGATAAAGTATTAAGTTGAATCACGAGAAAGGTACCGCTTTTGTAATACTCGCAAATCCTCCAGCACGAAGGAACGTGCAACAGGCTAATCCGCAAAAGGTTTATCCTCGTATACGTAGTACGAGTGTGCCTTCTTCGCCGTCGGAGTTCCGTGCTGAAACTGGCGTAAAACGGAGTTCCACCCACGCACGCGCATTCCATTCGTCCATCCGTCTGTTCCTTCCTTCCTTCGTACCTTCCTTCTTCCATCCGTCCATCTATCCGTTCGTCGGATCTTCGGCGCTACTTTCTTTTGCAAGAACCGAGAGAACGTGTACGTCCTAAGGGCAAGAAGGGATAAAGGATCCCGACGGTGTATGCTGATAGACGGATACTTGCCCGTGAAAACGATACGATGAAGCACCGGTAAATGGCTCGCGTCTCTGCGGCTAAGCCTAAGTAAAATCAATAAAAAAAAAAGCCATCTTCATTTTTTTCATTTCTATGAAAAACACGAAAGTATGTCCTTTGGAACACCAATTTCAATAATATGGAATAGTGGGTAGATAGAAAATTATATCTAACGAGCTATGCGTTATTATAACCTCGGGCTAAATCGGTGCACTCCTTTTCCTGTTCCGTTCAATTAATTATACTAACCTCGTGTGTTCAATAAAGCGAGGATAGAAAATTCCTACCGTGGGTGTACTTCCGATATTACTTGTTTTTAATATGGCTTACGCCATCGAGGTTACCAATCGCTACTTACTGTCAATCAGATCATGTAAGAACGTTTAACATCGTTGATTGCAGAGGTATGATGAATAATCAATAAAAAACGAAGTAAGAAATACATAATGTCACCTATTATCTAGTCGTCACACAATTACAAAGTCAATAATAATTACCGTAAAGACCAATGGTGATAAGAGATTACGTCACAACGGGAGGCTGTTGAAGGATCTCTAACGGGTTTCGATGAACAACAACAACGTATCGAGTGGGTAATGGTCGGATCCGACACGATTTCGAAGGATAAAATATTGGATAAAAAAGAGAAGGGTTGATGCGTAGGCGGAGACGAGATAGGATCGAGGTAAAGGGACGTATACGATCGAAGAACGATGCTCGTCCATCTGGTTCGGATGATAATTATCGTTCGCGTGTCTCCAAGCGGTTGGTTCCATGGCGCCACCAAATTATTAGGCTTATCTTCGGCACGCTTGCTAATTATACAGTCCTCCTCGCAACCCCACTCGCCGTGAGTCCTGCAGTCTTTCCATAGGGTTTCGTAGGGTCCCGTAGGGAGAGTCTTCCTTCTCGCGTCAATGCGTTTTAGGACTTTGTAGTCCGCGGCTGAGCGGCCTCAACGCGAGGTTAGCTAATGAAAAGGTTAGTTGACCCCGACAGAACGCCCTGGCGCCTCCTTCTCCTCTTCCTATTCTTCTTTTCTCTTTAGCTAGAGGAAGTCTTCTTTTTTTTTTTTCTTCCAATTCCTTCTTGGAGAGAGAAAAAAAAGAAGAGAAATTTCGGTCTCTCAGAAATCTCGAAGATGAAGTGAGAATACGGATCATGAGAAATCCTAGTACACTCTCGAGCGAAGTTTCCGCGAAATTCTCCCTCTTTTTCGATCGGGGAAACGATGGTTCCTCGGACACCTCCTACGTCGATCTTATGGAATTTCTAGTCTACGTTTCGTTGGAATCATTATACCTATGAGGACTTGAACTCTGAAGAACGGTGAGGTACCGAAACTGCTAGAGACGAATTGTGGGAGATAGCCTATGTGATTCTGTTCTCTTTTTTTCTATCTAAAACTGATCGATTCTTTGTCTTTTATTCCGACTATTGCCCCTTTACGATGTTTTTTTCTTCGTTGATAGCAGGTAACGTAATCTAACCAACGATTTTTATAAACGATCGACCCTTGTCATTCAAGATCATCCCATCTTTATAACAGGTATCGGCAGGTATTATGGTGAAAGTATGCGATATAGGGTTCCTAGTTCTTTAAATCTATCCTGGATCCAAAGAATCTTGTAAATCCATTTGCCTTGTTCAAGATTTTTCCATAATTCCACCTTGGTTATTTAACACGATTACGATCTACAGCGTGGTCATGTCTTTTCATGACGAAACCAAATAAGGATTCATCCAACTCGATGCTGCCGGCCATTTGTCAACTCGAGCGTAACGCGTAAATTAAGCAGGGTACTTATCCTTGTTCAGTTTTTACTCGTGTTTGAGCATGACCTCGGAATAGAATTACGTCCCAAGTACTCTTCGATCTAAAGAAACAATTCGAAAAAACATTCTCAAGTCGGATAGATCCAGGAAAGATTTTGGCAGGTCGCGAAAACGCGATACCACGTAAATGGCATTCCGGAAAGTGGGAAGAACAAGGACTACGTTGGAACCAAACGCATAGTACTCGAAACGATTACAAGAAAAACCCTAATGGAAATTACAGTGGTCTCTAAGTGGCGCGAGGATATACTTACCGTTCCTCGTGAACTCTGTTAAAGCTTTTTAGCCGAGTTTGACTTGTTCCGACTGTTTCGGGAGACTGTGTGGGAAGCGTTTCGGTAATCAATGGTTCTGGCAGGTAGGCGCCCTTTTAGTGGCTCTTCAAGAGCATAACCACAGTTTTTGGTTCTTCGTTCTAGGCAACCGTTCCCTCTGCCATGTATTCCTCCTTCGTTTTCTAGGGTCACGATTCTTTTGGAAATCTATACCGGTATTCGTACACTTGTGAGATCGACCCGATGCTGGACCATGCGAGAACAAAATAGATTTCATTGAAAGAACTTTACCAATCTTTTTTTTTTTTAAGTCATTTGCTTTGCCTCTTGCTCTTCTCTTTTTCTCTATCCACTTCTATCCCACTTCCATCTATTGAACCTCTTGCAGCCCAGAAGGATAAGATCGATGCCGACAAGAACGGACCAAAGCAAACAAGCGCGACAAAGCCGCCTCTCGATATTGGACCTCTCTCTACATTCGTCGCGCGACTGTGTTTGCTTGCTTACGCTATGGGCGTGTGGGTTTCGTATATCTAGGTATAGGGACAGAGAGAGAGAAGCAAAGGTCCCGAAAGTAGTTCCTAGACGGTTCCAACTGGCCTATACTCTAAGTGAGTGCGTGTTCGAAAGCCACTGGCATGGATCCGTTCAATTCGCATACGCGGCGAACCGTATCGGAGCGAATTCATCCCTGGAATTCTTCTCTGAAAAGCGTGAAACGAAGTAACCGAGGGATCGTTTTATTGGAACTCGAGTTGGTCCTTCGATTGTGAAAAAAATAAAAGGAAGAGCAAATAAGTTGAAATTTATTTGTGTCGACGCTTCCTCGATATAAGATTAGTTTACTTTTTTCTTTTTGTTATTAATTTTGAAGAGAGAAAGACAAAAAAAAACTTCTCTCCCGAGTATCGAACGAGTGATAGGGCCCACGCGAGTCGGCCTCTTTCTTTTCGAACCGCTTGCATCCTACCTTGGCTCCGTCAGATCGACCTTCGACCCTTCAAACCTTTCCCTCTCTCTTTCTCTCTCTCTCTTCCTGCTTTACGAAGCAAGGAAAAAAAGGTAACAGTAGAGTTCGGAGGGGGCGTACGGTGCGCCACGTCGTAAACATATTTTTATTAAATAATTAGAGATTAGGGCTCCCCTTAATGGCTGGTTAGCTCACTCGTGCCCTCCATTCCGCGCATTCCACCGAAGCGTACGTGAGATTCCCACACCGTCCATACCTCTTTAACTTCACGAACCTGCATCTCTTTGATCTGCGAATCTCTCTTTCTCTTTCTTTCTTCTTCTTATTTCGTTTTTAGCTTCCATTTGCGATAGAAAAAATTTATCTCTTCCCTCGAGATTTTCTAAAGAATAAATGAGAAAAAAAGGGGTCCGTGTCGCTCGCGTCTTCATTCGAAAAAGAGGGGGAAGAGCGGGCTGATCGATCTCCGTGCGGTGTTGGAAGAGAAAAAGAGAAAATGGGGTTGCTCGTTAAAAAGAAACGCGGAGACGAAACGAACCGTACACGACACTCGGTCATGCGTCAGCGTATATCAAAGTTTTTAAAGCTATCTAAAAATAGTGTCCCTTCTAAGATTGTAGGTCACGAGGTGCATCAAAGAAGCTGTCTTCCGCAGAGATGCGGAGCGTGTGCGCGCGCCCACGCGGGCGAACGAAACCCCGGACGAAGGCTTCGTCAAATGTAAAGAAGCTTCGCGGATGATAGCCGAGTGGCCTGGCTTCTTTTATTTCACCCGCGAACCGCCAACGGATTGAAAAGTCCTCTTGCCCCATTCAATTCGTTTGCGACGGGTCACCACTCCTCTAAAAATATAAATTTATGCTTTTTGCACGACGTCCTCGCTCTCTCTTCGAAGTGGACTCGTTGATGAGCGATTCGAAATACCTCTTGCAATAAAAATCTAGGAGAGAGGATCGATAGCGAGAAGGACGTCAAGAATTTTAATAGCTGCTTTAAGTACAAAAATAACTCGTGCTTTTGAACTCCAAAATGTATCTCCTAACTTTTCTGACATCATTCCAAAAACGATATACATAGTATGTATATGTACCTATATCCGTAAGAGCCACACGTCCCATGGCGAATATTCAAAGTATCGATGCGTGCAGCTCTAAGACCGTAATCACCGAACCGTGCAAGCCTAATAAGGGACGCTTACTTGAAACATAGGTTTTGGCTATCTCTCAATCTCGAGCTACGCCGACAAGCGTACTAATAGTAAGTAATACGCTTAGGAATACACAACCATGATTACCGACATTATTTTCCATCAGCTTTGTAAAAGGACTTACGGTATTCACGACGGACGCGGCCGAAACATCGTGATTTCGTGCACGAAACCATCCTAATGAGTGGATATCAAGAAGTATAAGATAAAAAATTGCTCGAGGAAAGGAAGGAAGGAAGGAGATCTACCTACTTTGGTATCGGACATGCTGGCACGGCCAAGGTCGATCGTCTCCTCGCTTATTCGTCGTTCGTTCCAGGTGTTCGCTGGTAATTAATCGAAGGTTTAGGGTTCGAGGTCCCAGGCCGCGTCCCCGCGAGCGGCAAAATTAAGAGCGAGGACAGCGGGCGCAGCATCAACGGCGGCCGTGGCGGCGGCGGCGGTCACTCTGACCGCCGAGGCCCGACACACAGCTACGAGCTACTCATTCAATTATGTTGCTGACACCGGCAACATCAATCTTGTTGTAGCGCTACGGCGCTAACACGTATATTTCGATGGATGCATCGCCGCGTTGAAGCAACCGCAACTGCAGTTTTCGCTGCAGGAGAGGAAGCGAGAGAGTATCTCGCCACGTGGCTTCTAATATGCATACGCGTTGTTGAGTTCCAGGAACAAGCAATTTCGTCGACAAGCGTGTTTGCTTATAGTTTTTAAAGGATAAATTCGTTCGTTACTTTTCAACTGTTACATTCGTACTGTCCACGTTCCTTCTAACGAGCTTCGTAAAATGTGTAATTGGGAAAAAATCCTATCAATTTGCATGGCGTGCTAATGAAGGGAGATTGAAAAGTTACGTTGTCCGAGTTAATTTTGGAATGTTTAATATCGTGGAAAAGCATCAGCTGATAAAGCATTGTCTTACATTTTCAATTGCGGGTTAACAACGGTAACATTGCCTGGCGTTCATTTGCAAAATATCAGTGCCGTTTATCAAGCAAATTGTATAAACACCTATATTTATATAATGTCAGTTTTAATGATGGGCAAAGCATACAGAGCGATTACAAAACCGCGAAAGGCGAAAAGCGCATGGAATTATCGATGCGTTTCAAAATTTCGATTAAACGTTCCCCCGGTAAATACGGATTAATCCATACAAATTTGTTAATAAACACGATTTATTAGGGAAATTATCTTTACATTAAAAACGGGATCGGCTTTGATCGTTATAAGCTCGCGTAGCGGCATATCGCCGTGTAATCCTCAATAATCGCGGAAAGCTTTGTCGTTTGCATTATAATCATTCGATTATAATAATCATTTCCGCTTTTCCCAATAATCGTGGCGCTAGGGTAAACAAAATCTGTGGATTCTGATATCCAAACATTCGTTTGTTTCTCATTGCCAAAGTAGAACGATCGGTTTTCATTTGTTTCACGCAATTGAACCGTACCGTAGGAAAAACACGAAGATCCCGCAAAAAGAAATCCCATCAACCGTTTCTCTATCTCCACGGTTTCCCCAAAGTGGAAAAACGAAATCAAAGGAAGGAGGGAAAGAGGGATCGAATTCTCTTATCGAAGATCCTCAAACCATGACGTTCGAATTTTTCTTCATTTAAAAAGGGGTGGTTCGACTTGGACGAGCTCTCTCTACATTCAAATCATCTTCGACTTCAGGATATGAGCGATAGGGTAGCGTCAAAGATTCGTCGGTTGCCCAAGTGAGAAAGAAAAAAACTAAAAAACTAGAATCAAGAGTACTATAGACGATCCAACACTAGCATCAGCACCAATACTAGTAGTCCTAGCGGTAGTACTGGTGGTAGAATTGGAAAGTAAAAGAGAGAAAGAGAGACGAATATATATATAGAGAGAGAGAGAGAAAGAGGGAAGGTGGAAGAGGAAACGCAGCGATCGGCGGCGGCGGACAGGCACGGGCGAGAATTTCAATAACCCGCGGGACACAAAGCGGAATGTAGTCACATCTGGCCCGGCTCTCATGCGGCGGCAGTTCTCGGTTTACGTTGGGCGTCCGCGCGGGGCGGAAAATCACGATTGCTGGGGAATGCGAGGGGAGGATGGGAGGACACGATGGGAGAGGAGGATGAGGGGGGGAGCCAAGAGGGAGCGATGGAAGGAGACAGGAGGAATATTTGTACGAGTGTGTGCGTTTCAGCGTGCGCGCGAAAGAGAGCGCAAGAGACACGAGGTACTCTCGCGAGGGTGGCGAACGGGTGATGGTAGAGGAGGAGGAGGGAGGTTGATACGTGGAAAGGGAGAGGGAGCAGATAATGATCCGAGCGGCGGTGCTGCTAGTACCCACCCTCGTGGAGGACGCGTACGACGAGTGTGACGGGCAGAGAGAGAGAGAACGGGAGAGAGAAGGGGGGAAGAGAGATAGAGTACTCGCGAGGGGCCCAGAAAGGAGAGAGAAACGGTAACGTAGAAACGAAGGGAGAGACACGGATAGAGAAAGAGAAGATAACAGCGAAAAGGAAAGGAGAGGGGAGTTAATGGAGGAAAAGAGGGAGAGAAAGAGAAACGTACACGGAGATAGAGAAAGAAGGAGAGAAACATACACACACACACACGGAGTAGAAGAGAGACAGATAGAGAAAGAAACACAGAGAGTCCATACATACGTACCCAACATCTATACGTAGGATAGAAGAGAAGGACGGTAGACAGACAGAGAGAAAGAGAGATAGACGCGCACACAGGAATAGAAAGAGAGAGTGGGAGTACACTAGTGGGTACAGTGGGCAGCGAGCGAAAGGGTGAGAGAACGGCGTACCGCATGCATATTGAAGCGTCATTTCATGGTCACCGCAGACTGAAACTCCGCGCCGTACACCCCCGGTAACAACGGAAACGCTGCTCGATCGACGCCAATTGCACCGACGAGCTCGTTGCATCTCATGGATATTTATACGTCGTGCAAATAACTCGGTGCAGGTGCATAATATGCGAACGGTAAATACACTCGACATTCTCTCTCTCTGTCTCGTACTTGCCCGCGCGCCAACATGCGTGCTATCTCTCTTGTCTCCCACATCTAACCCTTCCGATCGCTTTCAGGTAAAAGGGATCGTTTGTGGGAGAATCGATCAAATTCTTGCATGGAAACCGCACAGTATGATGATTTTATGGTTAGTAGAGTGAAAGAATGGAAACGTTTGTCCTTTCTACTCGTTTTCCATATACCTACTCATAAAAAAAAAACGTGATACTCCGGTATGAGTTTGTAAGTTGGTTCAGTTTTACTAATTTTAGCAGTCGCGTGTTGTTCGTAAATCAAAATTGATATAAAAACATTTTTAAACAATTTTTAGAATATGGCATCGTCGAGTCCTGTAAAAGCATTTCCCACGAGTTTCTATCCCTGTGTTATACATATCCGCACAAATTTTCAAACCTTTACTACGCGTCCTGTTACCCATCAGAATTTCGCAATGTCGACTTCAGGTATTCGAAAAACGCATTCAGCCGTTCCAGTGGATGGATTAACCACGTGGACCATTACGTTCATGTTCCTGGTCCGGCGAGTAGTGCGAATACGTCCAACAGCAGACGTCCATCCACGTACTGTCACTTTCATGACATCACAAATGCAGTCATACCCGTGCGTGTACGAGAAATAGACATATCTGTTCGTGTGGAAAGCTTGATATGCACGAAGCGATTATCGCTAACGGGATTAAACGCTGGTGGTAAGCGTTCCGAGTACATACACGCATTCGATGTGCCATTTTCGATAAAAGAATTATTCTGTCCGTTTCGGAGTAGGTACATGTCCCGTTTCGCGTGTCGGATAATAACGCCATTGTTCCGATCGCTTTATCGAGAGCAAGAGTTTCCATTTTTATCAGTTTTCCCGAGATTCTCGAGAGGCTTCTCTCGAACGAAAGGGAAAAAAAAGGAAGGAGGATAGATAGTAACGGGCCATCGAATGTATTCGCATAAATTAATTTGCTATAATAATAAATTGAATTCCACATTCAATATCTTTTTTTTACACGTCAAACGAATAAACGGAGGTGCCACGAAAAGAGGAGTATAAAATTGATATACCAATGAAATTACAAAAATTCATTATTTACAGCTAATAAAATGATATAGGATTACATTTTACGATAATAACCATTTAACCGCGCACATGAGAGTTTGATTAACGCGTTACACAAACGTTACACCGAATGCTTGGCGCGAATTCCAAATTCCCTCCAGCGTTACGTTGCGTACTTTTCCCTTTTTTAATATATATATATGTATATATAGGGTGTATATATCGTCCGTGTAGTACAGCTGGTCCAGTATCTCCGTTTCCCGAACCAGTTTTTCGGAGACGAATCAGAAGAAAGGTGCTTCCATCGATCGAAATCATCGGAGTTACTATGATCGATCGCGGGCGTCATGATTTCGCGTTTATAACTCACGTCTATTATCGTATATACCGTGCAATATTTAAGTCCAATTATCCCCACCGATATATAATACCATCCGTGACTTTACGATAAGCCGCCTAGCGGACGAGGCGTATCCTCGATGCACGGTATTATCGATCATTTTATTTTAATCGGCGACCGTGTTTATAGCATTTGTTGCTGTCTATAGCCAGAGGGACCAAAGCCGACGATCATACGAGCGGCACAGCTAAGAGCAAAACGTTCCTCCTACTCGGATAGCTTTCCAGTCATTACAGCAATTTGCGCGGTGCGAGAAAAGTTCTTAGCCTTGTGCTCGCCACTCTAATGCGCGACGATCGCGCCTGTGTATACAGATACGATATCACTAAAATAACAGCGTAGACTATAAAAATTGGAATGTTTAGATATCGTTGCGATTTAATGATCGAGATAGGCCCCGGACGCTCTTACTTTCTCGTCGAAGAAAGAAGATTCGAGACACGATAGACGAGAGGAACGAAAAGGAAATTTCCAAGACAGCCTTGTCTTATTCTCGTACGATCTATCTACCTAGATCTAGGTGACTACGAAACAAATTCATTCCGGTTGGCGAAGGCAGCAACCTTATTAACCGACACTATCCGATAAAGCGTTACGTCGGCGGTATCGGATTAAGATTCACTTTAGGCAGCCAGTTTATCTTTAGGGGTTGCACCTTCCAGCTCGGTTGATAATTCAATTCCTTCCGCTCTGGCAACTCTCCTTCGTTCGGCATCCATCGAAGGTTGGAAGCGGCCGGGGGAAGCATGCAGCAGCAGCCGGTCGAGCCGCTCGAGCAGCTAGCGAGCTTATAGCGAGAGAAAGCGTAGCGAAGCTGCTTTCTCTCTCTCTCGGTGGTACTCCTCTAAGGTGCATCGATTTTCTCATACCCTACCCTCGTCACGGCAGCCGCCCATATTCGCATATACCTCAGACAAAGAGACCTAGATAGACGGAAGCCTACCCCGTACGAATAGCAAGGAAGGAATGGAACGCCAGCGGCCATTTTGTAAGCTCTTCCCGGAGGAATCAATGTGACGTCGCCTGAGGGGCGCTTGCGCTGCGGGCAACCCTCCGTTCGTCCCTCCAATCCTTCCTCCTCCGATCAATTCCAACTTCGGTACCTCTCTGCCTCTTTTTCGTTCCCTCCCACCCCTCCACCGTTTTCTCTCCCTCTCTCTCTCTGCTTTTTCTCGCTTCTCGAATCCAACCTACCTTTAAATTCTCTCTACTATCTTTTCCACCGTCCAACTGTAAAAAAGTCTCCTTCGTTCGAATGCTAGCACGGCAGATAGCTATCCAGTATTTCCAGTAGTTTACGAGAGATCTGTCGTCTCGCTACGATGAAAGCTTCGTCACGGAAAGTGGATAAATATTGATTTTTGTTAAACTCACTTGGTAGTTTCATGCGTAACCTCTTTAAAACTTTCGAGACAAAAAATCATGGAGCCGTGACAATTTTTATTTTATAACAAAAACCAGTATATTCAACGAATTTGGTTTAGTTGCACGAACAACTTCAACAGCAGGAGCAGAAGCTGCAGGATGTAAATCACGTATATAACGAACACATGGACCAGATATGGCTCATGTTGCAAAAAGAAACTATGAAGCAGAGGAGAACGAGTATCGGTAGGGCACGAAAACTCGTGCTTTTAGTGGTTCCCCTAGCTTCTTCTTTTTCGCGAAAACACGAACGAGAAAAGGTCCAAAAACAGGATGTCCGTGGCTGGATACCGGCTAAAGACAAAAAGAGAGAAAGAGGGAGAGAGAACAGGACACGAACGTATGTGCGTCCAGGGCAACTGAAATTTATAATGTCGGGTAATCGTGGCAGGGCGTGCACGCACCTGGGTACTAGGGTACCGGCACGTTATTATGATTAGCTACTTTCGGTCCAGTCCCGAAGAGTGCTGGAGATTCCGATCGGATACGCGATACGCGGACGCACACCTCGGATTACGGGCGTAGAAGATGATCTTCCTGTGGCCGCCCGGGGCCGTCGTCAGGTACCTACACCCTACCCACCTCCTACCAAGACATACTTCATTTATTATGACTGTGATCATCGATTATGCACCGACGTCTCCCTCCCCCCTTCTCTCTCCTCTCTTTCTGCTCATCTTTCGTTTTACCTTCGGTCTTCGTCTTTCTTCTCTTTCTATCTTTCTTCTCCTCCTTTTCTTCTTGAACCGCGCTCTTCTCGTGATCGTGCGCTGTATTATACTCGGCCTAAAAGATACGCGAGGTGGATTACGCCGAGGGGAGCAATGAACGTCGGCTTTTTCTTTCTTTACTCGTTCTCTACCAAAAAATCAAAGAGGGTGTCAGCGAAAAGGTTTGCTGTAAAATTTCAACAAAATTTCTCGACTGGTTCCCCATCCCTGCACCAGTAATTTCTCCCAGAGCTTGATAAGATATCGATTTTATAGCGGCGTTTGCCCATCTTACAACCAGGACGTTCCTCTCGCCTCTCTGACATTTTGAAAAGCGCGTCTCTATAGCTAGCTAGCTGAAGGTATATCTATCTCCACCCCTGTTACGACGTTTCAAGAGAACGCTCGCCGAGTTACTGACTCTACCCGTCTCCGACTATCGTCCAAACGATAAACCGTTCCCGATTTATCGGTGCACGATAACGATCGCCCGAACGGAGAGTTCGCGAATGCCGCTGGCAAGATCGCTCGTCTCCCTTCTTCTAGAGCGATACGAACACGTGTACGAAACGCGTCACCGTAGTTTTTTTCTATGTTTCGATGCTTAAAAAGTTTTCGGTTCAATTGTATGAGAGTTTGAGCTATATTTCTTGAATTTATGTAGAGATTAGGTATTATGGAACACTCTGATCACGGGAATGAACTTAGTTTCAGAGATTTTTCGTTTGATAACCCTTGTCCGTACAAAGTGGAGTAAACTGTGAGGGAAATGTGGGACAAAGGTCTCAGGGACCATTATGAATTTACGTCGTTGTCATCTACCGCGAGTTCAGTTTTAAATGTTAGCAGATTTTAGCGCATATTATTCTTACTGTCCACTGATACAAATATCATACTAAACTCATCCCAAGCAGAAGTGGTGATATAACGCAATATAAATTAATATTAATAGCATGAACTCAGGAAAGCTTGATTTAACGTTCAGTGCAATAAGGCTGTAAAGCTTGAGCGAGGTAAATACACGAATAAAGAACTGGGTCTTTTTGTTTCCCACATTTCCTCGTATAAGAAACAATGAGAATTATTTGATCAGCAAATGAAATCTTTTTATAAGCAAAATAAATATTTAACCAACTTCATATTTTTCCATCATCAATCTAATTATTTTAATATAAATAAAGACTCATTGTGTCTAATAAAATTCTGATTATTATTCAGTTTCAGAGCTATTTATAAATTGACAGCTGATCCAGACTCGAATAAAATCCTGACCAATTCACAATTCTTCTAAATTATACTTTCGATATTCAATTTACATACTTCCAATAAAACTTGTGAAAAAATTCGAAAGCTTCGCGGGCATCCTAAGATCAGGAACACGTGGAAGCGTGACGTTCCCGTCGTTTCCATGATTTACGATCGAGTTTGACTAGAAGACCTCCGAAAGAAAAAAGATTCGTAACGGCAAACACACATGCACACCCTTAACCCGACGGTTCGCGAGCTCGTTAAATAATATCGTATCTTGCACGCTTTCGTCTTTTGGTCATGCTCGTTCTTTCGCGTAGAAGACGTTCCTGTCGTCTACCAGCTCGTAACTCCGTTCGCTACGATCGCGTCCGTTGCCTGTACGCGTGCGCGTTCGCGACCTAACCAAGAGGTCGAACCTGACGACCTTCCGCTTGGTGACGACGCCTTAGAAACGACGTTGGTTCAAAAAAGATTCCCGAGACGATCCCTCTTCGACGTCTTGTTACGTAAATGAGCATGCAAAAAAGACCACCGTGTCGTGGCTCGTGCTGTAACATTTTATTGGATTTACAGATATGGTTAGAGTCAATCTAAATTTCTTCCGGCTTGTTAAAGGGTCTGTGATTTTAGAAAAATCGAGGAACGAATATTACGCCAAATGATTGAAACTATGTAACCATAAGTAGAGATTATTCAATTTTTAATCGATAAGTTACGCAGTCTTCGCGTGTTCGTGAAATTCCGAAGGAGTTCAAGTATACAGTTAAGGTATCCGCGATATATAATTCTTTCTACGCTGGAAAGAAACGTAAGTGGTACTAAATATACGGTCGTACCACTTACATCGGTTCGTAGCAGAAGACTTCTAGAGTACGGAGTAGAGATTTCTGAAATAGTAGTTTGCGCGAAAAAGGGGGAATAGAGATAAACGGAGGAAAATATCGAGGAAAAACACACCTTACGAAAGGAAGTGATGCATAAATCTTCCGATAATCGTAGGTGAATTATATGAAGTACGTGAAGCGAAGTGAGAGAATGTGATCTTTCGATAGCTTTTTTTTCTTCCTATTGTCTTGCGACCAGTAACATAAGTGCCACTTGTACGTTTTATAAGAGGCTATATTGTCATCGATTAGACGCAATAAACTCGTACGATCGTGAATATCGAGTCCTTTCCACGCTCTCGAGGCTCTTTAACTTTGCATTATCATGCAAGGAGTAACCCTCGAGGATTATGCCGCACGATTTCACTTTACCTATTATTCATTTTATTTTCCACGATAACGTAATGCCTGCAGGGAATAATCGTCGAACTTTTTATCACACTCGAGGACATCAATTAAACCCTCCGGAGTTCGTCCACTCGTACTAATCGCGATTCGATCGGATGAGACAACAGATACGTCCCGCAAATTAATGTCATCGACGAGTGGTACCTTCTTTTAGGCGAAATCCCGAGAAAGAACCGATCGTTATCCGTTAAAGTACTTCTTCTCTCTTTCTCTCGTTTGGTGTGGAGGTCGAAGGGTGGTCCCTCGAGGGCCACCACTTGTCGTCGTTTCCTATCCTTTTCGGCTGGATTATGTCAGCGAGGTAAGGAGTCAGAGACATCGAAGAGAAGTAGGAGGTGGAGAATGAAAGAAAAGGAGAGACACGAAGTAGAGATCCTTCTCTAGAGGAGAGGGTAGAACAAACTCCGAGAGTGGATGTGTAGGCACCGAACGGCTTAATACTTTGTCTCTCCCTCGAAGAGAGGGAAGTTCTTGGGCGAACCCCGTCGGCAAAAAGAGTTTCTAGCTCCTGGTGATTGGTGTAAGTTAGCCCTCTGGGCAGAGAAAACGTTCGGATAGGCGCATGCGCCGGCAACCACGGGGATCCCCCTTTTGCTTTAGGGTTAGCCGCGGTCCTCCCTGCGGCCAACAGCCCAGGATGACACGCCCCGGGCTACCAGATCAATAAGATCCCTTATACCTACCTACCTCTTTGGTTACGCCCTGAGAGATACGCTGCCACGTATTCGATCCGCGTATATACGTACAGCCACAGTCACGACGACGTATGTACGTTAAGCTCGAGTAATCAATTTCTTCCCTCTTTTTTTTTGATTTATCGGTCGATCGTGAACATTTTCCAAAAATTTAACCCCTATTTCTTCCATTTTCGGGCCTTCGTTAACGCACGTATCACGAAATTTGTACATCACTGCCATTAAAGTAACAAAATACCATCGTTGTAATACTCACCGCGTGAACTAAAAGCGGCATTGTTCCGGCAGTTTTTTGTATTATACCTATTTCAACACCGCATCGTGGGTACTCTCCTCGAAAAAATTTTGCAGTTTCTAAACCGAGGTAGCGCGGCTACGAAAATAAAGCACGAGACGCGTTTCAACCCTTTAACGTGAGCTCTCGTAGGTGTTACGTAACATACGAGCGCGCACCAGAGATACGTGTGGGAGTATTAAAAAAATGTCTAATTTTACGACGGGGGAAAGTTTGATATTTCACTTTTATACGTTTTACGTTGAATTAGCTAGCTATTTGAATTTCTCGAGTTGCCGCCTCTTTAAAGAAGGCTCGTACATATCGCGTTAAACGCGGTCCTTTTACAATCGCCGATTATCCTTCCCCTTTCTTCTTTTGTTAATTACCAGTAAATTGTTCGTGGAGAAGATTTATAACAGAGGATTTTTTTATTAGACTTAGTAATAGTATCACGTTTTATTAAAAGAGTAATCTTTTATAAAATATAAAACAACCGTCGTTGTTTCTCTCGTTTGTCAAGTAAAAACAGTTAGGATCTAGTATTCGTGCGGAAAAGAAAAAAGAAATTGGCGCGTAGGAAGCGTAAAGAGATGACCGGGCGTTCGAGCTACAGCGATGACCGCATCTCGTTAAAAGGCCTCCCTTCCAATTTCGCCAGGTCGATCTGAAATTTTCTTGTAAGCTCGCGTGTACGCCCTGGGCTGTCACGATTCGGAGCTAACTGCCGCGTTCGTACAACCGATTCAGGAATTCCTCGTAAAGTAATTTCATAGTCGGAATTCCTCTTCTTGCATCCCGTACGCATATACTATAGAAGACATTCGGTTACCAGAGGCTACTCTCTCGCGGTGGCACTTCAATTTTGACTTGGATGTCTATTCGCGCTCTAATGCGTCTCTCATTATCTACCCGCGTTTCCGTCAAGTCGAGCCGCTGTAATTTTACCGGTTCCAGTAGCGATGCCTACTGTTATACGTTTCAACCAAAGATACCTGTTATTTTCCAAACAACATTTGACGATCTTTAACTCCCGATACAAATCTTCTCGGCCAATGCCAAGTTTCTACTGCTTTCTACCAATTTCTCGGTAATCATAGTAAACCCAAAGTAAAATATTTAAAAAACAGAGAGGAAATCCAAGAAATCACTGTCGCAGCATCCAACGCCGTATCGTACTCGGATGGACCGCGACGGATGATCCGACGGCCGGGTGCAAGACGGATAAAGCATCGAGGAGAGGAAGAAAGAAGTAAAAGGGGGGGATTAGAGTGCTCGACAAGCTTCATGGAAGGGGATACGAGTACGAGGCTCATCCTTTATTTAAGAAATAAAATCTCCACGACGTTTATCCGTGGGGTTCGCTACGATAGTCCGTGGAAGAGAGAAAGAGAAGGAAAACGGCAATAGCTCGTAGGAAGAATCGAACCAATGAGAGAGGTACTGGGCGTCTCGGTAAAGAGTACGGTAATATGCTAGTGGCTCGATGATTGGATCCTGGTTGGGACCGGTCGACCAATGGGTAGGCTACTCGCACCGATCCTGGCCTTAAGGCCCTGCCCAGACTCCCACCACTTTACCGGTTCGACTCGCGCGGCTATCTGGTAGCTAAGGCCCCGCGGGCGCCCGCGGGCGCAGTAACCCTCGAGTCCTCTTGCGTGTACGACGGTTTAAGGGGAATACCTATACAAAGCTCCCGAGATATCGGGAAACAATATCCACGGTGTGCACCGGTAACTCGATACGTCTATGGGGCTTCGCTCCTCTTCCTCTGCATTGTACTACTATCGTTATCCTTATCTCGCTCACGAGCTCGTGTACCATCTTACCCACGCGTTATAGTTTGCGTCCTCCTGACTTCGTACGTCCTCGAGGCTCTGAGTCAAGGCGAGGTGAAAAACTCCAGCCCCTGTTGCTTCCATGGACGGACGGTGTTCTCGAATTTACATAGAATAAACGAGATCAGTGATAATACAACGTTTGGAAGGACTCGAGTCGTCAAAGACTACCGACGGCTCCTTTCGTGTTTTCTTCCAAAAGAACAAAGTTTGATCGAGTTAGTCTGATTATATTCTAGACTATATTCTATCTTCTCGTGACAGTGAATTCTTTCGAACGTGGACCTATTGGGATTTTAACAAAGTGTTGCATGCACAGTGTCGTGGAAGAGTGTACTTCGGACTAACGTGACAACTATGCTCCATACACGACGTGATTAAATAAACTCGAGTGTGTTTTGTGCAGACCGTGCTTGGTGACATTTTATGGACAAACGTGCTACTTACGAAGAAACCGAATGCCGAACCTAGACTACTACAACACAGCGAGAATGCATCAAATGGTAAACTCTTTTCAAGATACAGATAATTAGTTTCTGTAATTTTGTATCATCCATATGAAATATCTCTTCTTGATAACGTCAAAGAAATTTTTACACAACGTATCCCTGGCTTTAAAAGGACTATGAAAATTTCAATCTAACAAATAGTATCGATTCTCGTCCTACGAGGAACCGACGCATTTATCACGAAACGTACGCGGTGGTTGCTCGCATGCGGCAAGTCGAATAGCTCCTAGCAGTCGCTTGATTTAATATCCCCATTAATTAATTACTATGAAACCAGAAGTGTTTAATTAACGTCACGCTAATTACTACTTTATCTAATATACCGCAGCCGGTCGTGCACGAAGAGATCGCGCGCACTCGCGCGCGTGCGCGCGGGCGGCCATAGAAGAAAAGGAGGAGTAAGAAGAAGAACGAAGCGATACGTCACGCACCCCCGGGACGCGTTTAAGTGAAATAGATACGTCAGCCTTATGGAATATAAGTTCATAAAATTGAGCGGTAAATCATTCATGTAAGAGAAAGACAGTAGAGTGGGGGAAAATTTTCTTTGTAAAAGGCATTCGCGTAGCGGGGGCACCATGCCAGACGCCGTAATGACAGGCTTTAAAGAGGGACTCGTAAAATCTTGCCACAATGGAATCATTCTTGCGTGTACCTAGTTCATGAACGTATCGATGCCGTTCGCGTGCACGTCGAACCGTCCTCTCGATATCTCTCCGTCCTTCGTACGAATCCTTTTTTTCTTTATAACGTATGTGGTCAGAAAATTTGATGGTTTCGTGTGTATATATCGTATAAATAAGCTTGTTGAATGTCTCTTTGATGTATCGAAACGATGGAGGTAATGAAAGTTAAATTCTCATATTTTTATATCAGGGTTAACACGTTTTGTTTTTTTTATTCGTTGGAACGTAAGAGGGAGAAGATTTTATTAGGTTGTTAATCGGTCTTCGGGTTTAAGTTTAGGAAAGAAGAAATCCACGAACTCGTTCGTTGTTGCTCTTGGCGCCTTCGATGCTTTACGATCGGCAATTACTTCGGTCGCGACCACGTTTCTTCGAGTACGTGTAAACCTATACAAACTCTCGTAAAACATACCGACGTGCACGCGATCTCAGTCCTTCGTATCAACCTCGATTACTTGGACATGCTCGTCATCGAGAAGGTGGCATCGATCGCGTCGATCGATCGATCATACGTGGATTACTCTCGTTTAACGATGTAAATCATCCTTGAGAGCTTGGCATGATCTTCACGATGATAAAAGAAAGTGATTTAATAAACATACGTTAAATAATTTCTAATTTTTCTTTTCTCTTGAAAATAGCACTTCAAAATTCCAGCTATCAATTTTCGAAAGATCCTGTACAAGTATTCTGCCGTAGACGTTCTACGGGATAGAACGGACGTCGTAGGTATGGAGCATAACTCCTGAGTTCTGACGTTTCAATCAGCAGCGCCTTGCCTTTTACGTCTCGTCGACTACTTTTGTCTGACGCAGTCAGATTTTTCTACTTGCGCGGCTTCCAACACATCGTATGCATTGAGAACCCGTTGACATACGACGGGACGGAATCGATCGCTTCTCGTCGCGCCCAACGGAACGTTTCAAGAATAACCAAGACTTTGAAAGGAAGAAAGAATGTTTAAAATACTTATATAAGTATGAAGTCTAATACTTAATAGATATTACATACTTTTAGTTGTAAGACGATCTTGATCTTATCAAGTTTCTTAACTCTATTCCAAGTCGAATATTCAAACGAAAAAGAGGAAAATATTAAGTGGCCATTTCTTCGTAGCATTAAAGAAGCATAAATCAGGCTCCAGGCCACCGATACTGGGGTTAACTTTATGGAGAACGATTGTAAAGCTCGTTAACACCTGTATTAATGACAATACCTTTGTGGTTCTAACAAGCGTTTTGTAAGTCGATAGGCGGTGGAGTTGTCATCGCCTCGGGATTGTACGTTTATCAAAGAGCGAATCGAATCTGCTGCTTTTGGTAGAAGAATAATTATCATGCTGGAAAGGAAGGTTAAGAGAGAAAAGCTTTTTTTCACTGTAAAAAAAGAATCACATAAACGTGTTCGAAATACGCGCGTGCCAGATTCGTTAAGCTGTTTATTTCGTCATCGAAACTCTGGCATGTTAAATACCATTGGAAGAGTCCAGAGAAAGAAAAAATGAAGGAAGGTGACGGAAAAGGAAAGAATGAAGAAGAGAAAAGAACGAGAAAGAGAGAAGGAACGCGAAGAGGTCCGTTTCTTTCACCTGTGCCACCGCGAGCAATAAATAACCGCCAGCTTAGCTGATTTTACTGCCGTGGTGTTTGGGTGATCCCAATAACGCCGACTCGAAGAAGGGACCAATAATGTGAAGAAAACCAATCTTCGCGCTAACTAGCCATTCAAGGCGGCCGAATTGCCAGACACAAGTACTCAGGAAGGGACCCTGGTTAACCTCTGAACGAAACGGTTTCGAACCTATTTCGGTATTAAAGAATTCGCGATTTAATGTCATAACGCGAAATTTACATACGCACAGGTATACCTGATCCCTTTTTTCATTATGAATGAACAATAGTTCCGACGTTAAGTTTTTGCTGCCAGTATTATTTTAGGTATTTAATTCCAAGTAATTCGTTATTAATTTGTTATCACAAAATTTGGAATATTTTTAATTACTTGGCATACTTACTTACCTACGTTTTAATATATACAGGGTCAATCACCTAAGGGGAGCCACCTAAATAGACCCAGAGTAAAACTGACCTTTAAGTTTTGATCACCACGTAACAACCCCTCAGGAAACAACCAACTTTTGTCTCAAACATTGCTTCCTATCTCTAAATACATTAAAGTTATTTCGGTGACTTAGACTATTCACTCTGTACACTATATAATTTTGTTAACTATATACCACAAATTCAAAACCATTTTCTATTACATATTCAAGAAATTAAGTGTTAAATTCGACTCGACGTAGCAGCAAAAAGTGTTTCACATTTTTGAAAAATCGATAAAGAAAATTTCTAAAACAAAAGTTTGTTTCGCCATATTTTAACGATACACTCGATTGGGCACCTCGATAATTTCCAAGCATACTTTTTCTTCCCTCCACCTCTCTCGTTAATATATTTATCGATCCGTAACGGGTGGATAAGAAGGGAGGCAACGGTTGAGAAACTAATTTCGTGGATCACGTTTTACTCTGACGCGTACACGGATCTTGTATCTATATAATAACTGGTTAAATTCCGGTAGTGGTCATCCTCACGAACGGTAGCCTCTAATCAACCTAATTTCGGGTTTCTCCGCCTCAATGTGGGCCAACATTGGTATTATTCGGTAATTGTAATGGATCGGAATGTTGCGCGTTCGCTCTTTAAGATAGTCTCAGCAGAGAAGCGATTCGCTGGACTGCTGCCGAAGCAATTTTGTGTCTTACGCTTTTGCCATTTCTCTCTCTCCTATCTTTCTTTTTTTTTATACCTGGCTTTCTCTCTCTCTGTCTTGATCACCACCCTCTATTATCCGAGGCAAACGCGCGCTCGATTTCAACGTGTGATTACGAGGAACGCTGTGTGTTCCTCGCATTCCGTCCGTGTTCCATCGTACTTTTTCTCCATCGTACGTGAAGCGTTTCTGAATTGGTCGAAAAGTTTCGAGCCAAGAGTCCCTTCGTTACGATTCGTTGTATCTCCCTGCTTCATAAGTTCGAGGTATTCTATGGATTGTTACTTGGCTTTTGTTTCGAATGTTTTAGAAAGCACGTATTTCTCGAAGTTCGAGAAGAAAAGACTACGAAATTATTGATTTAGGAAAATTAGAGACAGACTTGTAATCAAGTTTAAAGGATGTCATTCTCGAAGTAGAATCGAATCGATTTTTTAGTAAACTGTCGTTTCGTCAACATATACTTAACAGCTTACGTGTTTATGGATAAAGAAAATCAATTTTTCTGCTTTGGTTCTACAAACTTTGCGTTCAGTTCATTCGTTCAGATCATTTAATAGAATTACTGCAATCCTTCACTTTGAAGGATCAATCCGAAACAATTTGACGAGATCATCGAAAATGTTATTAGTTCCAGCCAAACTTCCCGTTTGATCAGTTCAAAAGGGAGCTGTAAAACACTCTCATCGCGAACGATTAACATCGACTTTGCCCTCACGTTTGATTTATCTCGCTCCGGTATTTCACAAATTTCTAGTACGCGAACGATCGCTCGTTAATTACCGGCCTGATTTTTATGTTAAGAAAATGAGCTGTCGTGACAGCGAAAGAAGTAAAATAAAAACTGAAATAAAGAGAGCGACAACGTTTCGAGCCTGTCGCCGTCGAGACGCGTGGGCTTACCGTATAAAGCAAAAAATAAGGAAAGAGAGAGAGGGAAAAAAGAATGGCAGCCAGCGATAGCGACGCTTAATATGAAAATGTTTTCGATTTAAATGGAAATCGTGGCCGAGTTTAGCAATTTTATAATGCAGAGATAAAGCTTTGTAACTGTGCAAAATTGGCAGTTTGCATGACCGCGTCTCTTCATTTGGCGGCCGCGTCGTTCGCCCGGGCAGAAACGAGCAATTAACTCATTGTCGCACGATAATTAAATCGTTCACGGTGGAAAAGTGGTTAAACACTGACCAGCAAGTAAATCATTGGAACTTATTACTGTTATCGCCTTTAACCATACGGTAGCGAACGCTCTCGCATTGCCGCTATAATATAATAGCGGCCTATAAACTTACCCTTTCCTGACAAAAATTAATGCGTCGTGTCGGCGTGTGCACGAGCGTCTTATATAAATCTTAACTCAATTTCGATAGGTATACCTCATGGAGAAATTCTTATCACGACTTAAAAAGAGTTAACCCTTTGCACTCGAGTGTTGGCTCTGAGGCGACATATTTCCAACATTATATTATTTCATTTCAAATGATATATCACTAGCTACATTAAGAAATAAAATATGTTCGAGGTTCTGGTAGGTGAATTGAAATCAAATCTGTGAGTACAAAAAAAAAATTGAGCGTCGAGGAACACTCGACATTGTATTATCTTCAAAATCAGTTTTGTCGAGACACACTCGAGTGCAAAGAGTTAATAGCTAGAAACATCAACTAGGAGAAATAATCCTGTCTTTTTTTAACATACAATTGCATACCTACTCTAGATTCGTTCTCGTCAGCCATTTCACAGCGTATCCGAGCGTTTCGGTACAAAAGATTATTGCTGATCATTACGGTAGGATGAAATCGCGAATCATGATGTTGGTTTTGAACGAGAGGATGAGTAGAGAAGGAGTTACGGAGGATTATCTCGTTCGAGAGCAAATAAGTACAACGAGGAACATCGAAAAGAGACGAGAAAGAGAATCGTCGCAAAAGTGTCCACGGAAACGTCCGTGTTTCCCTGAAAGGCACCGCCGTTTGTGGTTTACCGATGCCCAGGCGAAACGATCGTCCGAGCTAGGAAACGGCTCGGTAAATAGCGCTGCTCCCCTCGTTAACTCGATTTAATGGCACGTCGTTAGCAGTCGTATACTCGATACGATGCTGCCCGCTGGTGACCATAAAAAAAGGAGTGCAACTCGGAATTTGGGATCCTCGGAATCGTTAACGTTCTAGACGGAATCGGAGCGTACCGCAGTGCCACGTTATGGTACCTTACCGGTTCTCGCATCCGGTTCCCAATCTTTGTTTCTCCTTCTCTATGAGAGCAATATCTATAAAAAAAAAGGATAAGATTGGCTGGTGTAAAGAAACTTTCCGTTCGTAAATGACCATCCTTTGCATGATTATTCGCTCGTTTAGAGAATTAAGGAAATTTTCCAGTCGAGAGGATACAACGTTGGTGGTTTATTAATCCTTGATTCACTTAAATAATTTCATTCTTTTAATTAAGCTAATGGGATCAAAGGTAACACCGATAGTAAATTTATTGCTGGTATACTGAGATCTTTGAAAATGATGTTTTGTGCTAGTTATATTTTTACGGTGTTAAGTAAATTGATGGTTGGACTAATAAGATTTATTAATACTTTGACTAGCACATGAATCTTTCCCAAACTATCTTAGATAGTAATAATAACATTTTCATAAATTATATATAACACGACAAAATGAGACTATATTCTTATTTAATAAAAAATCTGTATCGACCACCATCGTTCTCGTAGATACAAATAACGATTGACCACCACGAAACTCAACAACTTAATTGCGATTAAACCCATTCACCACCACTTACAGATCTCTAAAAAAAACCCATAAAACATCTTTAACCAACCTCCAAACCAACAACAAAAGAAAGATTTCAATTCTGTATTCTAATTTCGCTGGCTGAATGGAAATTCCCCCTTTTTCCATAAGAAAAAAATATGCGATTTTTAGACCCGCACATGTTACGATTCGATCGTCCGAATCTCGAGCAGGTAGCGAGTCGTTCTCTCGACTAGACGATCTTCTCTCCAAGACCGCAAGACGGATGCTGCGCCGTTCTCGGTCCACGTTCCAGCATCGCGCACGACACGGCATAGCACGGCACAGCATAGCACGGGCAAGAGAGACGCGTGCACGAGCGCGTGCGCCCACACACGCGCGCGCGCGCTCGCGTTCACAAGTAACCAAGCAAGCAGGCACACGAGGGTTCTCGGCAGCCGAGCATCGTCGTGTAGCATCCGCGCATAGAAGCGCATTATGAATATTCAACCGGGTGCCCGGCATGGCCGCGTTCGGATCCATTATTCATTCCTGCGGCAACGTTCCTGCGTTTTCCGCCAGCGTGAAACGCGTCAGGACGGAGAATAAGAAAGAGAGGAGAAAGATGAAGAGAGATGGAGAATGATCTTTCTTCGCTTCTCACTTCGTCTGTTTTCTCCGTCCTTGTCTCTTTTGTTTCTCCCTCCTCTTCTTTCATTCTCCCTCTTCCTCGTCATCATCTTCTCCTTCTTCTTATTCTACCTTCTTCTTCTTCTCTCTCTCTTTCTTTCTCTCTCTGTCTTTCCTTCCACCTCTCGTCCTATACCAAACCCATCCTTCGTCGTTTTATTCGTCGGTCGGAAGAATGCGCCCCGTTCAGCCTAATAATCGCTTCCAGACGGGGTGGAAGAGGCTAAAGGGGGGAGGACGCTTATGCAACGGTCTCCGTGTAAAATTTTTCGGATTCCTACGTGAGCGAACGCCGATCAGTCTCGAGAGGATCAAAAACGTGGAATTACTGTCGATCGTGGAAGTTAATCTACCTATGATTTCGGGAATTCGGATTTCTCTGATACTTTCAGATCGAACATTTTTACAGTCGAAACCTTCTCGTCGTTTGTAGGACGATTCCATGGACCGCGAAGCTGACTTTGCGAAATTGTAGATGGAGTAGATTAGACGCAGCGTTCGTTGAACGGACCAGATTGTCAGAAAGAAAACGAACGAGATTGCGGAGGGGTGACGTTGCACTTCTAAGCACATTTTACGACTTTAAGAGTGTCCCTTAAAGAGAATTTCTTTTTTTTTCAATTTAAAATGCTGTCGTTTGAGAGAATAGTATTCGATGTTTAAGAAGAAGAAGATTTCTAATCCTTGTTCTAACGTTGTTTCTTTTTTCAGTTACTCTCAAATGAAGTTTTTTTCCTAACAAAATTTATTGCCACATCATCATTACCGTTAATTTAATATGTACAGAGGTCCGTGACAAAGAGTGTATCATTTGATTTCAATTTTACTTGTAAAGATCAATTGCGTTTCTTTCAGTTTTCTATAAATGTCTTCGAATTTAGAGCAGTAGCAAAGAATATGTCCGACTTTAATGGGAGTAATACAGTTTTCGCATACCCCTGGGTTTTCGTACGTGATCAGATATAGATGGGAGACGTTTGTATGTTCAATTCGAATCTATAAGATTTTAACTTGGTCCTATCTGATGATCTCTAAGTATATTTTCACTCTAACATAAAAAGGAAGCAGGTCGAACCTTTTATTATAAAGTGCCCTGAAATTTCTAACAAAAAGTTTTGTAACCATCATTAATATCGAATAAGAACCAACACGATCGCAATTAGTGTAGCAAAGCCTAACGACACGAGCTAATCTTAATATACTTCGCTCAGCCTCCGATACGACTCTCATGCGACACGTGCGTTCGCGCGTTTAAACGACTCACCCCTATCTTTCTCTCTTTCTCTGCCTCTCCACGGGTCGAAACCCTCGCGTTATCATCGAATCTACTGATATCTGCAAATATAATCGCTTTCAAGCGAAACGACCTTTATATAATCCTCACCGTCACCCCTTATACCTACCACCATCTCCCAATTCTGTGTTATTAGTTCTGAGAACGCGTATAAGTATCGCAAAGCATCTGTACGACGCTATGCAGATTTGGGAGGGACTGAGGAACGTTAAGAGATAACGAGCATCGAATCGTCGAGTCCCCGTGGACGTTACAATCTTCGGGGATGCTGATTTTACCCCTCTTCGTTTCTACATACGATATATAGGATATTAATCGTAAAACAGAGTTTCACGATCACCTCGTATCATCTTTTTTGTAAATACGCGAAATCGGGTCAGCATCATTGGTTTAGATTAATTCTAAATCTCTTAAATTGTACCTTACAAGCTTAAAAAAGAAACAAGCGGTTTGGTAATATAAACGATTGTGCAATAATTCCTAAACAGTAAGTGAAATCGTGTAAGGAAATGTGAGGGAAGTTAAAGAACACCTGCAGCGACGTGCTTACGATCGAAATGGCTTCTCGATCCTCTAAAGATCCGATCGTTGATCTTTCCACTGCAGGATTCCACCTCGGAATCCTTCTCGAGTAATTACCGGCGTCCCTGGTTGCTGGATGACGGCGAACCGTTTTTCAAAGGAGCGTCAAAACACATCGGGACTCTTTGTCGAAAGGCCACGCAAATAATCGTTGAAAGACTCACATTCTATCAATGCTAACTTCTTTCGACGATAATCAGCTACCGCTTGGTACAAGAAACATTCTGAACTTTTCTAACATCGTATTCAAAGAAGATTAAATTAGCAGAATTTAAAAGAAAGAATCGGATATACGAGTTTCCGTAAAAAGAATTGCCGTATTATGAGAAACAGAGAAGTTTTAAAAGTGCAGTGCTCGGGGGCCGTCGGATAACTTCGGAATTGGTAATGGAGAAAAAGGGGAAGCTTCGAATTCGTTCATATTTAGCTAAATTCTTCCCGACTCCCTCGAAATTATCTTAACATCATCCTCCATACTTTCGACTTCGTAAATAATAAAAAAAAAACAGTCTAGAAAAATAGGAAATTTCGTTCGATCGCTAACTAAGTGTTTGGTTTTGTTCTAGGTAAGTTGTGACCGAAGAACGGTGCTCGACCTTTGGATAATATTTCGGCGGTAGAGTTCAGAATGACGTTCAGATGCATGCCGGCCTTTCAGACACTCGGAGCCGGCGACTGTGGTGCGTCCTGGGTGAGTTCTAGCTCGACTTACGTAAATCGACTCTTAGAAGTTACCAACTCGCTGGTTTTATCCTCCGCTATAGGACCACGATCGCTCGCTATCTCTCGTGACCTTTAAACCAAGCATCGACGTTCATTTTCAAACGAAGACGAAAGACGCACGAAGATTCACGTTAGACGTCCCGAGTATTCGTCGATAGACTATTAGAAAATCCTAACTTTTATATTATCCGTACGCTTCTCGCTCCCCTTATCGACGAACTTGCCTCTTAAGGAATAATTAATGTGATTGGCAGCGAGGATAATGACGTTGGCTGACCTTTACCACGTTGGACCACCCATCGTGTTCGACTACGCACTCGAGAACTCGCGTTCGACACTTAAACCGGATTCTGTACTACGATATAATCGTCGTCTTATCGTCACGATTTATTCTTCGCTACATGCCACGCAGGAAATTCAGTTCGATGCAACTTAACGAACGTTCGGATTAATAATAGTAATCTTTCTTCTCGAACGTTTCTAGCAGCAAGTGATTTTCGATCTTCCTTGTGTGACAAAAAAGAGAACCATCATCTTTATCACCTTACCTCTTTGTTTTTTTTTCTATGAAATATTCTAAGCCAAATCGACGTTTGAAAACCGGAGCGATAGATCGTCTCGATGGCACTCGAGACAGTGTTAAATCTTTAATAGTTAATCACCAGCGGTCGCGCTTTCTTGCTGAATAAGAGGAGAAGGATGTTGGAAGAAGCCATTTGCTCGGGGATAATAATGCCTGAGCGCAAAGAAGGATTCAGAATGGTGGTGGTAGTTGTCGTCTTGCGTCGACTTAAAACTTCTTCTAGGTACCTTTGCGAATTTCAAGCCTTCCTTCTTATTCTCATTCCGTTGTTATTACTTTGTTCCCTTTTTCACCCACCCCTCTCTCTTTTTCCTCCCTCTTTCCAAGGCAAGTAAATAACTCCTCATCGTTTACTTACCCTACCCCCGAGTTTATAATGGAGATTATCTTATTTGTGTCGAGACTCGTCTTTCTCTCCGGTAAAGTCATAGAACGCGGGTGGAGGCGAAACGGTTGCGTGGCGAGACGAGGGAGAAGGTGGAGATGGTCGGGCTAAGGGGAAGAAAGGAGAAAAAAAAAGCGCGTAAAAATGAGAAGATCGAGAGAAAGAAGGTCACCTGCGAGGCTTTTCTAGAGGAAGCCGATGGAGGTATAATAAAAAGGGGAACCGGAGACCGAATCTTAATTCTCTGTTTCTTATTCGTCTTTGGTCGACGAAATTGCTTCGCGTTCTAAAAATAATGGGGAAGAGGCTCGAAGATATTGCCATCAAAGTGAGAGTTTTCATTTTTAATAATTTTCAAAATAAATAAACGAATTCATCGAGTTTATCACAAGATAAAAATTTTCGTAAGGACGTTTAGCCGATCGAACGTTACGAACGGGGCGCATTTGTAAGATGAATCGCGATCGAGTACGAGCACGCCGGGACTCCGTACGACTCGTGATACAAATGATCGTTATTATATTAGTTTCACTCACTCAGCAAGGGGCCAAGCAATATACCCCCCGTATATAAGCCACTTATTACGAGCGCCGTAGAACGGAGGAGAACCGATATCAATACCAACTTCGAGCCGCGTTTCGCGCAAAAATGTCGAGTTTTCTCTTCTCCCAAGTTTATATAAACAAATAACATAAAAAAAAATTCTCCTCCTTTCACTGCATCCTTTCACTCATAAGAAAATCATCGGTCTCACGAGCCAGATTAAAAGCAATATTGAAAAATTCCTGGGGGAGTATTTTATAACGTTGTTTATGATTAATCCTTCCTTTTTCAGTCTTTACGTGTGTGGTTTTAATTAAATGCCGTATTTCACATACTCTCTCTCTCACCGATGATTCGATGCAGCGTGTATTTCATTTTCCCCGACGATAAACATTTTTCATCGCGACGGTGGATAATAAACGACAGGAGGAAAAATTCCCGCAGCTTTCCCAGCTTCGAACGAACTTGGATCGCTATTCGTTGACTGGTAAATTCGAGCGAATCGCACGTAGTACTTCGGTTAGTCCGCACCTTGCAATTATACGGAGAAAAGGAGATCCACCCACTATCTCTCTCTCTTTCTCATCCCTTCCTCTGAACCGACTTTCATTATTAATTATCAGCTCGCCACTATGTTATTAGTGCACTAGGAGGAAACTCTGCCCTCTTAAGTCACTCGTGATAAATACCAACGTTGCTTTCGTGGTCCCCTACCTTGATTCGTCTCTTGTTTTCTCTCTCACTCTCTATCGTTAACTCTATGTCTCTATCTATCTCTCTCGTTTCCTCATTCGCTCGATCCGTATATCCGTCTATAGTAATACGTATATACATATGTACGCATACGTACGATCTGCCAGAGGGCTTTTATACGTTTCGGAGTGACACGTAGATGTAATTACTGTTATCAGGTAACGGATAGCGTACCTGTTGCTCACCGCGATCGTCCATCCGATATTATCGATTCGAAATACAGTAATCTATGATAAAAGTATCACTAATTCGTGATGTACCTATTCCGATAGTAAATTGAACACCGAGGGAGACAGAGAGAAAGCGAAAAAGAGATGAAAACTCGCGGGGAAAAGCTATGGATAGAGAGCGACGACTACCACTATTCGAACGTTCGACATTCATTAAAATTCTTTCGGAATAAAAGCTGTGGTGCGAAACGATCGAATTGAATCGCGAGTATCGATTGAATCGTACGGATTTAAACGAGGGAAAATAGCTCGAAAATAAAGATCACCGTTGGGGCTTCGTAATTTAACGTTTCGCTCGAAAATTTGTTGGGAGAGAGAGGGAGAGATTAAAAAAGAGAGATTCGGGAAATATTTACGCAAGGGGTGGAAGAAGGGGGTTAGAAGAAGTTGGCTGGCTGCGAGCAACTAATCCGTTATCTCGTCTAAACAGTCTCTTTCTTTCTTTCGCAACAGCAGCACGGAAAAGTCCTTCTTCGTATGCGAGATGCGAAACAAAGCTCCCTTGCTTATGCGTACAAAAGACATATGGTAGGAGGTATGTAAAAAGAGGAAAAAAGGAAATACGGATAGATGGAAAGAGAGTAAGAGAGAAAGAGAGAGAAAGTCATCCCCCGAAAGAGCCGCAGGGGCGGCGAGTATTTCGCTAGAATTTACGTAGCGTTTCACGCTGGCTAATACCGCCGTAGTATAATTATAATTAGCGGGCTACGCCTTTCACACCGCCCCTTCGAAACTTTAGCCGGCGGATACCAACCGCGGCATACATATATCCTTCACCTTGATACTCGACGAGACCTACTCGACTCGATTCACCAATCTAATCGCTTCTTTTTCCTACGATGACCGTTCGAAATACTTCCGAATCTATAAATTTATATTTTTCATCTAATTTGGTAATTTTAACTAATTTTTTTTACTGGCATTTGTAACTATTCGCAATGGAAAGAAAACTCCAATATGTATTTTGTAAATCTATTTAGTATGTATAAAGGAACCTTGTTAATTGAAGACAATCCTTAAATTAACTGAATATCGCAATCCCTATATTGCAAATACGTTTCTGAAATTGTGATTTCTACCAACTCTAGTCTGAAATACAACAAAATAAGAACTTAGAGTACTGTCTTCCCTTATTAGAAAATGAATTACACGATCTCGAATTCATAGTAACTGAATTTCATCCCATTAAAGAATGCCACGGTAAACGTTAAAATCATGCCGCTTACCAAACAAGGAAAGAAAGAGTATACACGAGATGTAAAGAGAACCGATAGCTTCGCAGAATCCTCTAGGGCCT
Organism: Ancistrocerus nigricornis; assembly: GCA_916049575.1. Lineage (NCBI taxonomy): Eukaryota > Metazoa > Arthropoda > Insecta > Hymenoptera > Vespidae > Ancistrocerus > Ancistrocerus nigricornis. The sequence continues at coordinate 27,075,873 of OU696667.1, forward strand.
CCATTTAGCGCACTACATCGAGTCGAGCGTACTGGAATAGGGTGCTGCACGCCACGACACTGACCAATCGCGTAGAAATACACAGTGTTAAAAAAAGAAAAACGAAGTGTAAAACGGGAGAAGGAAAAAGAGAGATGAACGAGAAGAAAGAAGCAGCAAATGTCAGAGAGACGAGACGAAAAGGAGAGAAAAGAGGGAGAGAAGGAAGATGGAAAAGGAGGAGGAGAAAAAGGAGGGGTAGAAGAAGAAGAAGAAGGAGGAGGACAAGGAGGAGTGGATCCTGCGCGTGCCTCGCGGCAAAGTCTTGGGCCTCGCGTGCCCAACCATGGCCTCGTCTCACTATTCGGTCTTCACGGTCAGAGGTCATCATCGAGCACGAGCCACCTTAGGGTTCTCAACCTCTCTTTCTCTCTTCTTCCTTGGCGTTGCCAAGTTACCAGGGCAAGACTTACGAACCGTCTCATTAACAGCGTTTATGCGTTCCACTCCCGCGCGAGCACCGATCGTGCCTATCCTTCGGCTTGATCCTTCTCTCGTGACTGGCTCGAGACCGAGCTCGAGCCGATTTCTCGGCCCTTACACGCCCTTTTCCCTCTCGCGAACGATGTTAACAGGGATCTTTTACTCGAAAGAGAGATGGGTATAGTTTGTGTAACGATTTTTGCTTCAGTCATCTTCCTTTTTGCTTGTATTTTATATATATGTGATCTGGAACGAGAAAAGAGACCCCATGGTCGAGAACGAGTTTTGATTAATCAGCTGTTTAATGTTTACATCATTTTTAAGTCGAATAAATAATTTCCATTATTGGATATAAATTGTAATGATGATTTTTATACTGAGACCTGATAAATGGTACCAAGTCATGGGAAATAAATGATATTATAACATTGATAAATACTATGGAATATTAATATATTGTATTATTTTTATTACGTTTCTTTGGTATAGCTATGAACTTTTTAGAACGGATTTATACTACTTTATAGATTACAGATCACATATAGTCAATTGGTAAAGATTCAATCCATTCATATTGACTCTGATCAAGTTTGAAATATACAATCAACGTCAAAGCATCTCTGTTTGTATCAACTTTTTTGTAGTATCTCGGGTCATCCCGTGTTTGCACTTCAAGCAAGAAAAAAGTTTCGTTGTCCTTTGGTTCTTCGTGAAAATATACGCTTATATTTTACTACTTATTAAGGGTAACTATAATACGCATATATTTGTCGGATACATACACCTACATTAGCCACATAGTATAAACGTAAAATATAGGTAATTAAGGAGTTTCAACTCTCTATTTACCTATGTTACAAGCATATATTTGTTGCATCCGAATAACATGTTTACGTATTCCCCGTCTCGTTACTCTATGTATCATGTATCACATTGTAACATTATAATCGTTGACGAGAGAAATTCTAACTACGAAAGGATTCGGAGAGATCATCCCAAATATATATATCTATTTCGGAATCGTCGTTAATGACACGGTGCGGCTGCTCTCGCCGATAGTCGCGTTGTTTTACTCGCGTGATCGTTCGACCGCACCGTCGCCATTGCCGTTTGCCGTCGTCTCCGCCTCCGCCTCTACCGTACTGACGGATTAACGATCGCTTCTCTTGTCTCCTCTCCTCTCTCATCTCTTCCTCTTCTCTCCTTTCCTGGAATTCTCTGCCTTTCCACGTGAGAAACGGAAAACCTTTACGTCTTTGTCGCAGCATCCTAGTTTCCCTCCGTAAGGGAAATTCCCTGAAACGTAACGTTTCCTCGTCATCAAAATTTCACAAACGTTTTCAGACACCTAGAACATTTCTGATCAACGTGAGAATTATTCAAGATAGAAACACATTTTTTCGAAATCTCTCAATGAATTTTCTACTTTATCAAACCAAATCTTTTAAACAAAGTATCACAAAGCGATAGTAATTATAGGTAAGCCTAGAGGATTACCTAGGGCCTCTCTCCCTCTCGAAAGCAACGCATTAAATCGTTTCGAAAGAACTGCGCATAACGATCATTAACAAAAGTCTTATAACAGGCCGTTCACAGGATCGAACGCTCGTTCATTTTGCTTAATAACTACAAATTATAGGTTATTGCGACTTTCATGGCCTACAACTTCTGTGAATCGGCGTGTGAGGTAATATAGTATCCGAGTAACCTTGATAGTATCTAATACGCGTGCCGACAACGTTAGATACCGATCGCTCTTTTCTCGAAGACAAACAATTCTTTTGGATATCTTTACTAATGATCGTACCTGGCACGATGATGGATATCTTGACGTTATAACGTTCTCGGGTTAAGCGTATTACCACGAAACGATCGACAAGCAAATTTTATAATTGATACGACTATCTGTACGTAGGACCAGGATATTCAAAATTCTCGATCGTTACCGTGATATCGCTTTAACGTTGCAGCGTCCTTACGCATGGTAATTTTTAATCGTATGTTTAAAGTACCCGAAGAAACCGGTTTTTCGTCGTTCGTCAGACACGACCGGCTTTCCTTCCAAAATTTATGTCTCCTTAGAGAGTAACCTTTCGGAATGGAGACGAAGAAGTACAACGAAATTATAGCATAGATAAAATGGCTATTAAACGAGGCGAATATTGTCTTTGTCGGACATGAAACTTTCACACACGCTCGTTAATTTGCATTTCATTATAGTTATAAATCTTCGTGTTACCCTTTGGATAATACAGATCGCGAGTGGTAACTATAGGAATCTGTAATTTCTGCTTCGTAAACTGAACCGATAAAACGCGAATGTCGGTAATATAGTCGGTAAGTAAGATCTGTGTATTTTATACTGTACCACAGACGAGGTATAAGAATAGACCTATCACCTTATGAAACTTCGTGTCTCGTGTACTGAAATACCGATCGTACGAAAAAACAGAGGTTTTCTTACGCCCTCTACGATATGGAGCGATGAGTTTAGGAATCATATTCAACCCAACAATCGAAGTCGGTAATATCAATATATAGATAGAAAAAGGATCTATCGCAAACGACGCGTGAATCGTGCCTCCGCACAGACAAGCATGAATCAATGTAGTGCACCAACAAAAGAGTAACGCTTTTTTTGGTGTATGTATATACGTGTAACTGATATAACAAATTTGGATAAACATTCGGCAAAGTCTCAAAAGTATACCTAATCACGTTTATCGAGAAACTAATATAGCTACTAATAAAATAACCTATGCCTTTAAAGTGCAAAATCAAATTTAAAAGTATATAAAGCAGCCAATGTAGGCGCTATTAAAAAACACGAAAATGGGACAAATTGTCGTCGACTCTCGATGATCGCCTGAAACAAAAAGAAAACAGAATTAGTTACAACGTCAAAATTCATGGGACGAAATGGAACAAATTATCGTCGACTTTCGATGATCGCCTGAAACAAAAAGAAAACAGAATTAGTTACAACGTCAAAATTCATGGGACGAAATGGAACAAATTATCGTCGACTTTCGATGATCGCCTGAAACAAAAAGAAAACAGAATTAGTTACAACGTCAAAATTCATAGGCATGCATTACTACACTACGCATGCAATAGAACTACTGACGAGCAAATACGACATCGTGTTAAAATATAATATAATAAGATAACGAGCCATGTTCAAAGGGTTCGGCATGCCGATCACCTCTGAAAAATGTCTCGAAATCGATAGTTGCCCTCTTGAGCCACAGTTTGTGGGGGCCTCTTCGGCATATAGCCTCTTCTCTGCTTCATGCTGCTTTTAAGGGCATTCCCTACGTACGTTGCATGATAAATTAACATCTTAAATAAAAGTCCATACCGAAGACTATAACGACAATAAACAAAGGAAAATAAAAGACTATTTTATATCCCGTCAACTATCCTAGCCTGTGGACGGTCAGTGGACTCTAAGAGCCCAATAATCGTGCATATCTACACAGGCACATTTAGTCGAATGCCCCAGCAGATATTTTTTCTGATCGGTGTACCTATTACGAACTAAAATTAACCCTTTGCACTTAAAACTTTGTAAGTTCGAAGTAGTTACTCTTTCACGGGACACTACAAATTTAATTAAATAAATATATGAATGATAAGTTTATATATTGTAAAAGTCGCGTATGTGCAAAGTGTCAATATACTTAATACTAAGTATCCGACACACTCGAAATCTTTGCGAATTTTTTTTATAAAAATTGGCAAAGTCTTCTGAAGCGTCAGATACTGATTATAAGACTGCAGAATGATTGCAAAATATCTAAAATAAGCATATTCAAAATTACTAAACTTGCAACCAATCTACGAATACCCAGAGGCGCGACTTTCCACTCCGGAGTGGAATTTATAGAACCCAGCGCCTTATCTAGCCCTACCTACTTAAAATTATTTACTCATACATACAGAAGGGACTCTACTTATACTGATTTACCTATGGACCTATATTTAAAAAATTGAAAAAAGCAAGCACACCAACACACACACTCCACGATTCTCTCGCATACCGCCAGGGTGCAAAATCCTACACTAGAGAGCATGCCCCGGGACACCTCCGACACCCCAGCTCAATCGCGCCCGATTTCACCGATATACTAAGAGGGTACGTACCATTTGCTGAAATCGACTGACAAGGTTAGCGACTATTGCGTAATTAACTACTGTCGATATAAATACTAGTACATACTAGCATATGAACATACTAGTAATGTACGAGTACGATTTGTATTAATTATAATATGATAACTCTAACATCCAAACGATTCAAATATTATTTTGTATGCACGTTATCGCATACTAATTAAAATTACTTGAAATCTCGCGAGACGATGCACAATCCACCACCTAATACGCACACACCAAGTGTAAGGTACATCGTGCACAATCGCTAACTCATTGACAGTCGCTTATAAAAGGGATATCTTAAAACTAAACCTGTACTAATCGGTTTTCACTCGTGCGAGTAACACCTGGGCTCACGCATAAATGAAAACGCGAAAATTACAGGGGGGAGAAACGGGAATTAGTTGATTAAATGCTGAAAATCCTGAACTAAAAAAGGTTAACTTATAAACTAGGCCTGCGAGGTAATGACTCTATTCTTTTCTTTGCTTAACAGAATTACATTTTTATTTTATTTATGTAAAAAGACTGTACTTAAAAATTTACTATATTTTGAAACAGTGAACTTTAATATTTCTTGGAGATTAAAATTTTAGCTTTATTATATTTTGTAAAAAAAATTCTCAGATGATTCCTTTCTACAAGTGACTGTTCTAATATGTAGACAAATGATACATTGAAACTTGTAGTCCAGAATCTATCTGTCGCGAATGCCTTCTCGCCAATTTTTGAAAAAATATCGATATATCGAAATTGATCGCATTTATACTTATTAATCACGGTGCAAAGCATGTTAAATTTAACATATATTTTACATGAAGTCGGATGATAAACATCCGACTTCTTCTCTAATTTTACGTAAAACGAACCGAGTAATAAAGTACACATTGCAATTGTATGCTATTAATTATTCACTTTACCGCGTTGGAACAAGAAGGCCCTATCCTGATCTAACATAAATAAGCATGCACAATCAAAAAACATGTAAAGAAAAATATTCTACTCACGAATAAATCCTCGAAAGGATTTACTCGTGGTCGTGCTCGTCAGCTAGCTACTTAAAAAATTACAACCGGTAACCCGTGCCGTTTCGGACCTTTCGTCCTCGGCATGAATGGGTACCAGAGGGACTTAAATTTTGTCGCTTACTACTTAAGAAGTTCTACGGTGGCTCCAAAACACTCGTCCGCGTTGTAGGTCGAAATTGAGGGAGGTTGATCCGTAGGAGGTTGGAATTGAGGTAGGTTGACATCGAAGTAGGTCGAAAATGCTGTAGGTTGAGAATCACTGCAAGTAGTCCCTCGATGGATGTGTCTGCTATCAACTCGATGATGCTAGTAGCAATAATGATCTGAAACAAAGCAAAAATCGAGCTTATTATTACTTCTGTTATAATTAAAAGTTTAGACATTATTAATTAAAAAGTATAGAAATATGCTTACTTGGGTCGTTGTAGATCTTTGCACGATTCGATGTGTAGTCACTGCAAGTAGTCCCTCGATGGATGTGTCTGCTATCAACTCGATGATTCTAGTAGCAATGATGATCTGAAACAAAACAAAAATCAAGCTCATTATTACTTCTGTTATAATTAAAAGTTTAGACATTATTAATTAAAAAGTATAGAAATATGCTTACTTTGGTCGTTGTAGATCTTTGCACGATTCGATGTGTAGTCACTGCAAGTAGTCCCTCGATGGATGTGTCTGCTATCAACTCGATGATTCTAGTAGCAATGATGATCTGAAACAAAACAAAAATCGAGCTCATTATTACTTCTGTTATAATTAAAAGTTTAGACATTATTAATTAAAAAGTATAGAAATATGCTTACTTGAGTCCTTGTAGATCTTTGCACGATTCGATGTGTAGAGGATGATGCACGGATTTCAATTTCGCGATGCGAGATGCTCCGAGTACCGTGTTCGTAGCTGGTGACTCCATCAAATATACTTTTTTACTTTGCTGTAACAGTAAAATTACTATTAGTATATCTAATAAACCATTAGTAATAAAAGTTAAGTATATTAGAGTAAAAAATTACAAGATAAAATGTGTATTATACCAGAAACTCACTTGAATCTTCTTTATTCACCGAAGGATCGCAATATAATGGAAGGGGCGTCCGTCCTCCACGGCCTCGAGGTGGAGCGCTGGACCGTGTTTTGTTTACGTTCTCGCGCGACGACGAATTTCTCGGAACTGAAAGCCGAAAAAGCACTGCTCGCCGTTCATTCAACTACCAAGTTTTTTGCACCTATATGTATCGAGCCATGCTTTAATTTTGTTTATAAGACACTTACCTTTACGTATCACGTAGACCAGCTTCGAATAGGAAACGATGCCTAACCTTTTTATTCCGTATTGAGTTCGGACGATTCATGTAAACTGTAAAAGCTAGAAAATACAAAATAGATTAGTACGGACTATAATATACGTATGTATATGTATGTACGTATGTGTGCATATACATGATGTCCCAGCTAAAGAAAGACACCCTAAATATTTTCTTTGTTTCCAATGATGCGACAAACTTTTATGCCATAAAAGTCTCATATGCCATAATAGCCATTTTTATGGCATAAAAGTATGTCGCATCATTAGAAACAAAGAAAATATTTAGGTGGCTTCCTTTAGCTGGGACACCCTGTATATGCACACACACGTACACACATATACGAGCAAGCAAATACATGTGTACGAAGCTAGAATATAATATAAATGCGATATATTATCTACAAAAAATAATGAATCATTAGTTCTGTAACACTGAAGTATGACAAAACTATCGATATCGCGAAAATAAAGATCGAAAATGGAGGGAAAAGCTATGACGTAGTTGCTCGCGGAAGGGACGCCAAGGTGCCGATCTTATTATAGTGAATATTTTTTAAACGAGGTGATATCTCGTCTTGCGTACACTCTCCTATGGAGATCGAGTCTTTAACAATCGTTTGATGTGCTATAAAAAGATGTACGGTACAAAAAATGTGCTAATTACCTGCAATTAACGAGGAGACCGAGAAACTTGCCACAACTTGATAGCACCCGCCGAACCAACATGGCGTCGGCTCGTGCTGCCGAAACAATTGACGAAAAGCGCCACCTATGCGCAGTCCGCCAATTAGCATGCGACGCGACTGAAAATTCAAAGTTTTCCATTAATTCTATTCGAAAATGTTAAGACGTTCATAATACAATATAAGAATGTATGAAGTAATAAAAAAGTTCAAAAAAACAATTAATTAATGTATTTGAGAATGTAATGAAGAATATATAATTGTAAGAGAGTTAGTGCTAGGTCGATAAATGCCCTTCGTATACTATCGATCTATGTATCGACCGGCTCATTATCTCGCTTATCGACATTGCGGTAGCGTGCGACATATTATACATAAAAGATAATTATTAGTTCTATCAAACCGAAATATAAGAAAACTATCGATATCGCGAGAATTAGAATCGAAAGTAGGGAGAAAAGCTATCACGCGGGAATTCGCGGATGAGACGCAAAGACGCCGGTCTTATTTTCCTGAATATTTTTCAAACGAGGCGATATCTCGTCTTGCGTACACTCTCCTATGGAGATCGAGTCTTTAGCAATCGTTTGACGTGCTATAAAAAGGTGTACGTTAGAAAAAATATGCTAATTACCTGTAATTAACGAGGAGACCGCGAAACCTGCCACAACTTGATAGCAACCGCCGAACCAACATGGCGTCGGCTCGTTCTGCCGAACAATTGACGACGGCGCCGCGCATGCGCAGTACGCTACTTCGCGCACGGCGGGCCTGAAAATTCGAAACTTCACTTTGAATGGCGTCTGGGTTCATCTAGCGTCATACATATAATTATTCATTTTCTATACAATGTACTTGTCCCTAGTTTATAGAAGGAAATGTGCATTGAATATGTGCCAAAGTACACTCGTTAATTAGGAAGGTAAGAGTATTTACCGGGAAATCTGCACATTACCGCGACTTCGGGATTTGATCGTAGCGTATATAGCAAAAAGTTATTAATTTATAAATATAGTATGGTAAATATGGTACGGCTACTGTAATTTTTTTCATAAAATTTCGATTCTATCGTTTGATTCGAATTGTTATTCATGTCAGTAACAAATAATTAACAATCGTTATGTTTAGTTATAATTCCTACCAATTCGGTAGCGCTGTTGCCTTTCTCCATTCTAAACCGATATTGTCGCATGCGACACTAAAATGGTAATGGGGCTACGTAGCCCCAGGACCCTGGGACAAAAATTTTCATTGCATGACAGGTCTATCTTATACCTCGCATATGACTGTACTGAACCAGCAAGGAGGGTAACGAGGTATTTTAAACTCGATTTCGTCAGCAGATGGTTCTGGTATCCATTGCTGCATTTGGATGTCAGAGGTATTCGAAAATTAATTTATTGGATATTCATTTATTTTCTAAATATAGGTGATATGTTTTTACATCTTGGTTAAAGTATCATAATATAACAATAAGTACGTATATGTGATTAATTACTTTAAAGTGATTTTTCATTAAGATAGTGAAAAAATTAATTGAATTACTTTTTCTTTTGATTGTTTCTTAAACCTTTCAGCATGACTTTGTAAGTTAACATACCAAATAAAGTAAGATGTCAAGAGGTTTGTTAAAAAACTTTATTCGACATTTGATCGAAAAAGATGCGGGTTCCGTACCTTCGCGCAAATAATCACGCTTAATGAGGCAATTCACCGTACACCGTACTCGAGGGAAGAGACGAAGCCGATAAGAGTAATTCCCCGCACCGATCTAACATCTTATCCTGTCCGTCGGTGTCCGCGTAAAATTTACGATCGAGCCGTTTGCCGATCGTCGAACGGAGCCGTTCCTCGACGTGACGATAATTTACTAGGATCTAACATAGTAATACGGTATGCTGGCATCGATACCGGTTTAAAGTCTGATAACTTCATTATCAATATACTTCTCGATTGATAAAATAAATATTATAACACTTTGCTGAACCAAATTTAGGTAATTCTCTATTTAGGCCGCGTGGGTCGCATATTTCTCACGCTGTCATAATTATTTAGTTTTCCTTCCAACGTACGCCTTGCAAATATTTATAATAGAAGTATCAAAAGAAAAGTATAAAGATTAAGATATATTATAGATGTTGCAAATTTTCTAAAATAAATTTTCTATCTTGACAAAAATTGTAGATGTCTGTGGTTTGGTGTTGGACGTATACGTTCTATACGGCACGGAACGTGAGAAAAGGGAGACTAATTTATGATTCATTCATATAATTTATTTTCCTCTGATTCGTACTATTCATTTATATCGTATTTGGATTACGTTACCTTATTTCTAAGATATCTATTCTTTTCGGCACCGAACGACGAATAAGGAGGCCAAAGAGATATTTTCTACCGTTATGCCGATACTATCTTCTTATTGATAGGGAAGCGGCACACGCACCGAGGAATTTTTAATTAGCCCGAAGCACGCCGATTAAATCTTGCCAAGTAATTACGCCCGTAGATACGACGGGGGACGTTACGCAGCGAAACGCGTTCGCAAAGCAACGCGTGCTTTACACGCTCCACGGTGTTGGAAGAGGCGATCTTCGTGTTTCGATGAAACCCTTCGAAGCATCGCGTATCGCAAAAAAGGAAGGATGGCTATAATCTACGTTATCGTTCTTGCTGCACTAGTTTTTATTGTAATCGTAAAGCTTATGATGAGCATCGAGATAGAGCAATTTAAGTGGAGAACAACCGTTTTTGTAATCACGAAATGCAGTTTTTGTAAAACTACGTTAAATTATGAATCTTTTCATGCGAATTCGATTCAATTCTGAATATTAATGTCCGTTACTCTGTTCTGATATAATCACCTTTTTTTTTTTTTTAAATTTCTTTAATTTTGAAATAGACCATAATTGTCTGTTCATAGAAAGTGGGAGAATTTGTGACAATGCTTCTACTACTATGATAACTCTGGCACAAGAGACTACGAAAAATGTTCTGTTTTATTTATTCTTCATTCATTAACGAATAAAATAATAACAGGATTTTTTAAATCTGGCTTACTGTTTTAAAGAAGAACTACAATCTCACTCGCAAAACATTTTTTGGCACAATACTCATAATTACTACATTCCAAAAGCTAAAACTTGAAACTTTAAATATGTAGCATCTAAACTAAACAAAATACAACAAATAAAAATTGTGCAAAAAGTATTGCAGTAAATCCATTCAAAAGATTCAACAATTATTTTAAATCGACCGAACCACTAAAACAGTTGTCCCTCCTCTTAAAAAAGTCGTCACGTTATCAAACGATCGATTTTCTTCTTTTCTAACGATCACCGAGCAAAACGGCGAACGAACGAATAAATAGATAGATAAATTAGCGATATGTCGTCCATCGAAATTCCCTTTACGAATTCCCCGTCGCGTGTCACCTCTGTCGTCGATCAGCGATCTCGAAAAAGGAACGAGTATAATCAAATATTTCACGTTGTCAGCCGGTTAGAAAGTACGGCATGTCTACTAGTTCACTCCGCTCTTCAAAAATGTCTCTCATGCATTAATCATGTCAGCTCGCGCGATTCTCTAACCACGTCCGATTTCAATGACTACTGCGTTATTAGCAAAGCGAGTTATACATGCCGAGAGAAGGAGAAAAAGAAAGAAAAAGAGAAAGAGAGAGAAAAGCATCTCATTGAGCGATCTCTCACATATAATCACCGTGCAAACGCAAACGTAAACTTTGACAAGGAGCAACGACGCGACCGAGAATAGCAACAAAGTGATTTCGCAATCAGCAGGGATGGAAGGAATAACTTTGAAATCCAAGGAGGGAATGGTTTCGATTGTGAGTGCGAAAATTTATGAGCCATGAGCATAGGATCGTCGTAGGTATTGAAAATGGACGAACGGATACGAAGGATTTTTCTTGTAACCGGGAGAACGTCTTCGGAATGATTCGATGTTGAAAGAATGAGAGAAGACACAATGAAGCATCAATTATATGAAGTAATAGAGGTTTCCCTAAAATCGATTAGGATCGTGTTCCACTGTAAATGGAGAAAAGAAAGAAAGAAAGATAGAAATGCATCGTTCGTCGTGAGATGGAATAGGAGAAGGGGTAAAAGGAGCGGCATACCGTTGAAATTAAAAGCTCGAAAGGGAAGGGGATTCGCACGGGCACGAAACGACGTAATTCTCGTGTCCTGTGTCATTGGCTAAAGGAGGGAGAGAGGAAGAGACGCCTTCAACGTACTCGGATAATGCACGGTAAAACCCTCAGATTATCTACGTGCTCGAGCAACGCTCGGAATCGCCTGATGTACGAGGAATCTTCGACCACCCTGTGTCTAGTCCCGTCGCAGTGGCGTAGAAATCTTTGACCCTTTGCAACATTGTTTTACGTATCAAGAAAATCGGTTCTTCTCTTTTGTATGTTAATTTTTTTTTAAATAGAGATTAAAGAGGGAAGTCTGAAGAATTTTCTTATGTAAATTTGTATTTCGTTGAGATTTTTGTTAACCCCGATGATTTGACGCGACTGTACAAGCCTTCGCTTTCAATCTCGCGACACCGTCTTTCGCGTGCCCTCCGTTTCACGCTCCTCCCTACGTCCAGTATCGCGACTAGACCTCTGGAGAATTATCGTTGACGTGGAAAAATGGGTAATCGGTAATCGTCTCTCGGACTCGTGCGAAACGAGCAGGACTCGCGACGTAAGTGGTCACCTCTTGTCGCCGATTACTGGATCGGTCACCGAAAGGAATGCTTGATATCTACGTTTATTACAAATTAGGGGAATTAGATGCAAATTATTTTTATATTTATTATATCCTGACGGAAATATGTTGTAATTTCTCACAATGCAAAATTACATTTCTTTTATTACAAATGAACAGATTATTATTCTTCAAATGGTATTAGTTACTTTTATGCTATTTTGAGATCTTAAACATTTTCTATTTTAATGTGCATTTTGTAATCATAAACATGTTTAATTTATTTTGTATAAACGATTCAAATCTTAACTTGAGATACAAAATGATCTCTGATAGCAACCGATGTATTGGGTTGGCAAGAAAGTAATTTCGGTTTTGTAGTTTGAAATAAAACTCTATAAATTATATACAAATATAATTTTCAAAAGAAAAAAGATTATAACATTGACAAAAGTCCTTCAGAACAAACATAACGCTATCTATTTTATGAAAACCAAAATTACTTTCTTGCCAATCCAATAATATTTCTACAAAATTTGAATAATATTTGATTCGCCGCTAATGCATGGAAAGGCAAGGTCATCGGCCTCGTTAAACCCGAACCATACGCCCACACATATACGTTCTTTCGATAACGATACAGTATCTACGCCATTGGCCCTTTTCCAAGAGCGATCTTGCGGTTTCGCGATTACGTTTGCGCGCATCGCTTTTCTTTTCGGACCGTGTAGAGCTAAAGCATATCTAAGATAATTCCTTATACATTCGTTTTACGAGCAGTCGTATTCAATACGATCGAGATACGTTCTCTCTCTCTCTCTCTTTTCTTCTTTTCGTCTTCTTTTCTCGCAAATATGAGTTTCTCGATCACGATCCTGTTCCGTTGGGATCCCCGCTGACAAAAGGAACAAGTCGCGCGTATAATGTGGACGCTCCTTGCCTCGCTCGTTGCATCCAAGCGGAAGACAAGTGCACCAGCGCGAGATCTCGCACACATACACATAAATATACATATAAAGTTGTGTAGATACACCATTCTACGAGCTACACGTTGTATCCGCCTCTGAAATTTCAGCTACGAGATAAATTTTCGATAGCCCAACGAATGGATATATTCCTGTACGTGTATCATGAGTCATGAAACTTTTTTTAGATATCAAAATGTGGATATTTGGTGGATGACACTTGGGGAATTCCAATCAAATTTTTCCCTATGTAGTCATCATTGTTTACCTATTCTTCATTATCTTACATTGGATCAATTTCATACAAGTTTATGCGTGAGAAAGAAAAAATTGAATTTTGGAATTACCAGATGGATCATTCAACAAAACAATGCATACATTGTGTCTTAAAAATAAAGCTACTATTGAAAATAGAGAAACTTCCAAATGTAAACTAACTTCTCGAAAGACCCAATATAATTGCATTTCTTTACCCAAACTTAAAAAAACAACCTCTAATCTCTATAAGACACAATCAATAAAAAAGATAAACGAAAGCACGAAAAGTGTCACGATCTGAAATTTCCGTCTACGCATATACTATAGACAGAGTCAACTTTTTCTTAACTTCGCGATTCCTTTTTCTCTATTTTTTTCTCTATGGATCTCGCTCGATCTTGGCTAGCATAAGCGGATAATAAAAAGTCGTACTCTCCAACGCGGGCTCCGTTGCCCTAGATCGAGCACGCGCTTGTGAACGTGCGTGTCTCTCTTTTTATCAAGGCAGGCATGCGTGCGCGCGAGCAGCTCATCGAGGAAGATCGGTGAAGCAGAGGAACGGACTCGCGTGCTTTCCGTAACTTTACGCAGGATCGACTAAGAAGGTACACGTACGAATACACTCGCATAGGGACTAACACACACGTGTGCACGCATACCGGTGAACGTAAGCGGACGAAGGCAATCACACGTACGGCTTATGAACGGACGAGCCGGAGGAACAAGGTGCGTTGGTCACTAGGGCGTTGACCTGATGCTGGGCTGGACCAAACGAGCGCGAGCAGAGCGGAATCTCGGCTCGAGGAGGAAGAAGGGCTGGATGAGTGGCCGGAGAAAAGAAAAAAGAAACGAGAGAGGGAGACAGAAAGAGAAAGAGAGCGAGGAGTAGAAAACGAAGTAACACGTTCACCACCGTCTACGGAAACTTCTTCTTCTTCGTTACTTCGACTTTTAAGATCGAAGGATATCGCCGATCGATAATTCGATCCAAAAATTCTTAAAGGGATCTCTTTTTCTTGTTCAAGCAGCGTGAAACGATTCCTAGTTTTTTCTTTTATCTTTTAATTTTATTCGTTACCGAGACGCGATTTCGTCGAAACTTCTATTACGAGAACGGTTAATAGCCAAGCATTTTGAATTTACAAGGAGCAATAGTTCCGGCTAACGACTTCCCGTCGGACTAGGGTTTTGCTCTTTCCTCCTCGTGGCATAAGCACGCATATTGACAAAAACTCGCGCGTACCGGCTTTCGTCGTTTTATCTCGCGTCCCGCCGTAAACGCCAGGAATATATACGAGAGCACGCGTGCGTGAGTGTACGTTATATGAGCTACCACAAGCTAGTATGGTATAAGTATACGCGAAGGCCGGCCTTTCGAACGATCGATCTTCGAGATCCTTATCTCGCAAGTTTTCCGTTCGACTCGGAAATTTTGCTTGGATGGAAAGATTGGAAAATATCGAACGATTTCTTTAACTCAAGGCCATATTCATTTTTTATTATTTTATTCACGACAATTACCAATTTTGTCCTATAGTCGTTACAGTGATAAAAATAATTATAGAATATGTTATAATTTTGAATATAAAACACTCCACATAAATTCCTGTATTCCTTTACGAAAACTAGAACGAGATAATTTTATTATTCATCTATACATAATTTATTTTTTAAACGAACCTTTTACCTTATAATAAGTTATAGTGTTACACATCCAGAAGGTTGAAAAAGATCGAGGATACGATTTCGCGTTGCCGAACTCGTCATCGTTTCTCAAGATCTCTCACGTGTCGATGTCGCAACGATCCCTCCGTCGCGGCTTCCCATCCTCTTAAACCGCGTCGAGCAAAATTATTCTTATTACTTTTAGATTATAACCATTATACCGCCGGTGGGTCGTTACGACGGCTCCTTTATGTGCATGCACTCCTTTCTTTTACTTTGTTTAACGGCCGAAACGACGATCGTAATACGTAGCTAGGCCGAGCCTAGCGGGATACTACAAAGTTGTTGCTGTAAGCCATTCGGCATGTAAAATCACATTAGCACGTAACCGGACACGCAGCGCATTCATTGCGCGTCGTTAATATTTGTCCGATCTTTCTTCTTCCATTCTCCCTTCCCTCTCTCTCTTTCTCTCTCTTTTTCTGTTCTCTTGGATACGTGATCGCGTAACTCAAAAGAGTTAGTAGCCCATCTATGTGTACGTACATCTATAGTCAACGTTAACTTTACCTTCCATATCTCTCCGTCTCTCTCTCATTCTTCACTCGAATGATATTCCTCATCTCGTATTATTAACTTTTACAACGAGCTCCACGAAATCATCTCGAAAGCATCATTGTAGCTAGGTATACAAGCTTGCCGTGATACGCGTCACGTAGATTCATAAATTTATCTAGAGATCGAATCATAAGTGGCAATAATACACGTGAATATCGCTCGTTGACGTTTAACGATCCTCCTTCGTGTCTTTCGATTACTACTACCAGAGGATGACTCAAAGTTCGAATCGAACGATTTTCTTCGAGCTATCGAAGATTATATCGGGAGGGTCTTACGCAAAAGGGAACCAACTCGCATTGGTTTTGTATATGTATGTCCTACCTATACAGTTACCGATTGGAAGTGATTCGCTTTAAAGGGAATTCAGGTGAATGGACCTCGATGCTATCATTTCTTTCCTTCTTCTTCTTCTCGTAAAAAGTAAATTTGCCAAGGGCTATCTCTTTTGCATTTATCAAGTAACGGCTTCATCTCGCGTCACGAATCGTGTCGTTCGTCAAAAGTTTCGTCGACTCGTGACGATCGTCCATCGAGACTTTTAAACTTCGAGCCGTGATACACATCGTTGGAGTCTTTCTCGAGCGAGATCGAAGAAAGATGAAGAGAAGGATGAAGAAACGAAAGACGATTACATTGAAATGCAAAGGGAGTAAGTTATAATAATGAGAGCGGAGCGTGGATACGTTACCGGCCGAACACGATATCGCATCGTGCGATTCTCGTGCGCTCAAGCGGTATTCATCTACCTTGCAAAGCAACCACCTCTTCATCGCGAAACCGCAGGCAGCCTTCGTCGAAGGCACTATGTCCGAAGGATGTTGCATGCCCTAATGGCCGAGTCTTCTCTTACACCCTTCCCCTTACACCAAGATCACGCGTATGCTCTCGAGATCTTACGTAGAATTTGTCTGCATGAAATTGTTTCTGGCAGACGTTTGTTTTTTCTTCTTTTATTTTTTATTTTTTCATGTTTGGTGTATGGTTCATGAGAAAGAGTAGAGATTGAATGATACTTAGCGACTGGTGAAATATAGGTATGTCAAAGTTCCCATTATATGGGAAATTTCTTTATTCGTATATTATAAATCATTCTATCTTTTAATCAAAATATTTTTAAGTTAAAATTTTTTTTTTTAAGCTGTAGAAATCATTAATGAATTAGCCCACAATTCACCCAGAAGTTTTTACAATGTGAATACGGAAATGAAAATAAAACAAAAAAGTATCCCAATATCGTTTGCAGAACACCCTATATCCGAACGATGCAACCATCTGCATAGCCGTAATACTTACAAATTTTGCTGCTTCAAATCCTATAAATTTCTTTATTAACCCTTTGCACATCAAAGACATTTAATTTTTTTTTTTTTTTTTGTTTTTTTACGTGGGGGAAACCTTCAAAAGGCACCCCGGATCTAAGAAGATCCGGGGTAGTGTGGGATTTTTACCCACTAAAACCCCCACGGTGGTCATCCTACCGTGTATCGGGGAGGGCTCCGGGAACCTGGTTTAGATACTACCGGTGCCCTCTCCACACACGTCTAGGGGGCCACATCCAAAACATTTCTGACACAACGACAGTATTTATCCCCAAAACCCTAAAAACTACTAAATACAATCAGTGTTACCAGAGAACAAACAAGAAAAAGAATGATCGTACAAACGATTAAATCAGTACTTATTCTCTCAACTTAATCTCATACAATTATATGTAATACTATCCTACTAATGTCTTCTTTATTCACCTATTATCTATTTTCCTCGCTAGAAGCGATGGAGGACAAGTAATGGAAGCGATATTCGCAAACTCCAGCTTCGCCTAATCGCACGCGCGCGCGAGCGCGCTCCCAGAACGTGATTGTAATAACAAATCTCGTGGAGGCCACGCCTATCTGCCATTATTATTGGCCGGAGTACCGGATAAAGAAGCAAAATGGGAATGGTCGGGGCAGAGCGATCGTGATTGCGATCGTAACGACGAGACGAAGAGAAGGCAGAGCTTCGGCAGCGATCGCTGCGGCGACACGCGCTCCGCAACGTAATATCCGCACCGTTCTCGACTCTCACGATCGCTCTACAGGTTTATCGCGATTTATCGGCCCTCTCTCCGCTCCTCCGATCGCACCTTCGCGCCTCTCTTTACATAAGATTACGTACGATCGAGTGCTGGCATCGATCGAGAGGTCTTCTCTTCGATTAATGGAAAATTTCTCTATCTCTTTCTTTCTCGTTCTATTCGTTTGACTTTTCGAATAGCCAAACATTTGATCGATTCTCCACCTTTGCCCTGACTCGATAAATATCTTCACTTCTTCTCACAGTTGGACTCGTCCTCGACTTTCCATTTCACTCCACAACGTGTGATATTTAAATGTGAAATTTGTAGATATTTCTGATAAATTTTTATACTCGAGTGTAAAGTATAATAACTCTCGTAAAAATAACAGCTGATCGTTTGGAAATTTCTATTTTAGCGATAAGTCAGACAAGTTTTTGGAAAAATGATGGTAGATATATCGAGAACGAGGACACGAGAATCGATTCTCCATCCACGACCCTTCTTAACAATTCGTAAAAAAGTAGTAAGAGATTCGTGGCAGTTTTCAGTTCCGCGAGATTGTATTCATCGAGGCCAGTCGATATTCAACCACGACACGTTGAATATGCTTTTCAGTCTAGAATCAACGACAACGAGGACTTTTTTTACCCGCAGAAAAATCGAACAAGAGAGAGAGAGAGAGAATCCTGAGATAACTCTCGGATAAGTCTATTGGGATCGAACACGAGCGAGTAAGCTGGCAAGCGTTCGAGCGATTTCGTAGCGGAGACGAGAAGGGACCATTTGTAGAGCAATATATTATGCAAGCGAGTACGACGTCCTATCGTGCACTTTGGATGGCCTTTACCATCAAGGGGATATTGTATAGACACCCATACGTGGCCACATATTGTGCGATGCGGACGTTGCTATCTGCATCCGGCAGAGACGCCCTCGCCTCTCCTCTTTTTACTTCCACCACGAACTCCCGCCCTTCTGGGAGAGACGTGAAAATATGCTTAAAGATTTCTCTCGGGAACGTCAGTGCTACGAAGAGGAGTAGGAGGATGAAACGTCGTTGTCATTCTCATCCTCCACCCTTTTCGACCACGATACAATCGTTTTTCGAACGCTCGCATTATCGAACGGACCACTTTAAGTACAACAACGCGAAAAACATATCTCTCAACTTCTTCCTGCTTTTTTTCTCTCTCAATGTTGTATGTTTATCATTCGGTGTGTGACTCGACAAGACTAATTTTTATGGTAACACGTTTTTTGTTGGATTGAAGACCGAATACCTCGTAGTCGAACGAAGGTCCTCTAATCTTTGTTTATATTATGCTATGGGTTTGGACGCTGCTTGCAGTCCTTTATACTTCTATTCATACCTCCAGCGATCGTATTAGCCTAAAGACGTTTCTGTTTCGAGCTCTTATAAAGAAAGAGTAATATTAAAAAGACTTGTTTTATATAAAGACTAGTACATTTCATTAC
Source organism: Ancistrocerus nigricornis (assembly GCA_916049575.1). Lineage (NCBI taxonomy): Eukaryota > Metazoa > Arthropoda > Insecta > Hymenoptera > Vespidae > Ancistrocerus > Ancistrocerus nigricornis. The sequence continues at coordinate 27,095,272 of OU696667.1, forward strand.
TCATATCCTAACATTTTTGTTTTCAATTTGCAAACATATTTCTTTTACAAGCTCCAGAATAATATCTAATTTGTTTTAATTTATATAGCTTTAGAATCGGGTGCAAAGGATTAAATAATTTCAGTTGCACAGTTTCTTGCGATCACAAAACGTTTCTCGTGCGTATATGGAAAGAAAATAGAATCCTTTTAAGGTGTCTCACCATGAGATCGAATTTTTCGTCTAATCAACGTTTCACATTCGTAGGGTATACGTTAGAAACTTCGGACGAACGCTCGACAGCGTGTGAAATGGGTCTGAGATCGAATTTTGATCGTCGTCGAGCTTCGATGACAGGAGAAAGTAAACGCGAGGAGTACACGCCCGCCGTTAACGCATTTAGCTGAACGCACTTGCGGTTTCTAGAAGCCTAGCTATGTTGAAGATTAAAAAAGAAGACAAAAAAGAAGAAATAAAAGAAAGACAAAGAGAGAGAGAGAGAAAAAGATGGTAAGGTCGAACTATACGCGGGGAGCAGCGATCAGAATACCGTCCATCCAAGCTGGACAGGTGCGCGTAAGTCCGAGAGGGAGGAAAGGGGGGAAAAAAGAGGTGATCTGTCTTGGTATGCCGAAGGGAGCAGTCTCTGCCTCGGAAGCCACCGATCCCAAGGTCCACTGTTGCCAGTTGCCGTTCGCATGACCCGAATATTTTTATTCGACAAAACGTACCGCCTGTCTAATGGCTCGTCGATGATAATCCTCGTCTTTCCGAGCAATATATCGAAGTAAAAAGTAATCACCGATACTTCGAGCGTACGAAGAAATTTTTAATAAAAAAAAAAGACTATCGATCGATACGGCAATCGAAGTCATTTTCCAACTCGAACTTCGTTAGGGTTAGATACTCTTTTTTTATTTATCTATCTCCCAGTAAGAGACCGCGTTAACGCATGAAATATACGTAACGACGCGTTCGCTACGAACGGGTTTATTGCTGTTTAAATTATATAGCCTCACCGATTGCCACAGAAGAGAGATACATTCTTTCCTAATGAGCGACTCATTGCGCCTTCGTTCTTGCTCATATTTGGGTTAACGTATGGAGGAATGTCCTCGACCATAGGTATACCTACGTTAAGATCGGATAGCCGCTATCATCGAACAACCTAATCGTTTGGAGACGACAACGGCGAGATCTCGTTTCGTTATACTCGCATATGATCTATGAAAGCAAGAAGGTAAAGGGGGAGGAAAAAAATAATCGCAGCTCGTAAAAAGCTTCGTCATCGTTTCGGTATTTAGACGAGTCGATCTAACAACTTTATCGATATGTTTCCAACCACGCTTATGCGACTAGCGGACCGACCACCAGCCGATCGACCCAGGAATGGAATTTCGAAATTGAGTTATTTTTATTAATACGCGCGATGCCGATGAGGAAAGTTTACAAGCCATTGAGCTTATCTACATCGATCTACCGTCCCTATCGCTTCCGAATACGCCGGCGAATTCCAGAGTTTCTTAAAGGATCGGTGCGAACGGATAGCCCGACAAGAAAATCTCGGCTCCTTTTTCGACGCTCGCAGAAGCCACGCGACCCAGTATGCTAGCCGTTCAACGGCGTAGGATCGATCTGGCTAAGAACGGGGAAGAGAGGTATAAAAAGGGCAAAGTATCTTGAAGAAACAAGATTGCTGCTGATAAGATATTATGGAATTATTGGGTCTTGTAAAATTGTATGAACGAAGGAATCTGGTGTGCTAGTCGTTCAATAGCGTAGGATCGATCTCTAGAGAAAGTAGACATAGGGAAAAGCATGAAAAAAAGAATTATTGGATATTTCACAATTATATTAACCCTTTGCACTCGACTGTCGTCTTTGAAGCGATATATTTCCAACATTATATCATTTCATTTCAAGTGATATATAACTAGCTACAATGACAAAAAAAATATGCTCGAGGTTCTGGTAGGTGAATTAAAGACAAATCTTCGAGTACGAAAAAGAAATTGAGCGTCAAGGAACACTGGACATCGTATTATCTTAAAAAACAGTCTTATCGAGTCACACTCGACACCGAGTGCAAAGGGTTAACGGAATAGCTCAGTGTACTAAAAAATGGCAAATTATGTTAAACGAAAAAGGAGTGGTGAAGACATCATTAAAGTAATGAATCCTTTAAAATTGTAGGACTAGAGAAACCAAGTTTGCTAATCGTTTAACAGTGTGAAATATATTTACTCAGGAAATTATAAGATAAATACGAAAGAGCAAAGTATCTTTAAACAACAGAAACTCTAAAGACATCACTATACTAGTGTACCTTCCCAAGGAATCCTAAATTATAAAAAAAGAAGACTATCTATTTTCTGGAGATTAAGATGATCGATCTGAAGAAGACCAGTTACGCCAATGAGGCTCGCGAGCATTGGCTGGTAGCCCATCGGGGCGCGAGCCCGCGTACTTACGGAGGACGGAGAGACTAATTGGGAGAGCAGGCGCGGAAAACGAAGGTAACGAGAGACCGGTCTCCCAAAGAGATCTAGTATTAGATCGGATCGTTGCGCAGCGCGCGAGAGGAGCGACACGTCGTACGTCGTGTTGCTGGCGAAACGGCGCGCGCGCAAGAGAAACGAAGAGAAAAGAGAAGAACGACTCGAACTCCTTGTCGTCGATACCTGTTCCCATGCGTAGGCGCGCTCGTGTGCCCGAATCAGCCTGCGAAGAGTGATCACGAGAAAAAAAGAGTAACAAAAACACAGGAGAAGGAACCAATCGATGAAACTTTGATTTCTTACGGCGAGATAATCAAACTTTTAATACACCCAAGAAGAATCTTAAGATAGAATTTAGATTCAAAAAAAAAAATATCTTCCATCGAAATGATTCGAAGAATTCTGAATTCATTGGGAAAAAAAAAAAGTCAGCTGTGGTAAAGGCTAAGGAAAGAGGATAAGGTGGAGAAGGAAGAATGAAAACGCGAGTCGAAGTAAAAGGGTGCATTCGAAGTGGCCGACTCTTCCGTTGGCTGTTCAGGTATCAGATAGGGATAGGATAGAAAGAGAGAATGCTATCCAGCGAGGAGGAAGCAGGAGAGAACGACCGGTCCAGTCGGAGACCGGCCAGAACGGAGACACCGTGTGCGTTGGATCGCGTCGAGGAAGGAGACGGGAAATTATGGAAAGGCAGGAGGTGGGATGGAGATGGGGTATATGTTAGAAGGCAAAGGATAGATAGAAATGAAACGAGAGAACGAGAGAGAGAGAGAGAGAGAGGGATGAAGAGGAGAGAAGGAAGGAAGGAGGAAGAAGAAGACGACAGCTGGTGTCTTCGACAGTGTTGGTGATACCACTATGACTCCAGTGACGTTGGTGGTTGGTACAGCCAATGGTCGTGGTCGTGGTGGTGGACCAGCATATCCAACAACACTTGCCGCACGCACGATGCTTCGAGGAGAGAGGGAGAGAGCGAAAGAGTAAGAGAGACAGGGAGAAGAGAGGGAACGAGTGAGAGAGAAAGAGAGATATTTGCCCCCTCCTGCCGCGGGCGGCGCCACTCGAGGAGATCCTTTCCTCTTTTCGCCTCTAGGCCATTCTCGAGAGGCGCGCGCGCCAACGCGGTGTCGCCCGATCGCTTCTCGCCGACCTTCGACCAATACGCGCGCGTCTCGCTCTACTCGCTACGTGCGTGTGCCAACGGAGGACTTTCCCGGCAGACTTTTCCGAAACTCGGCCTCCTCTCCTTCCCTTCCATCTCCTCTCCTCCACTACCCTCCTCCCTTTTTACTTCTCCTCTTCTCCTCTCGACCATCCATAGCACCCACCTGTGCACCCACCTGATTCCGAGTCGTGCGATTCCTTTAAAACACCCCTGGGCAAAATCGTCTCCTTCTACCTCTCCTCAACCTCTTTACCCCTCCTCTCCATCTCTTCCTCCCCCGCGTGACAGCCGGAACACGACCACGTGACTACTACTCGCGTACGTCAACGTTCGTAAAAGATTTGTCGTTATCGATTTTAGTGTTTCTCTCATCTTCGTAGTTCTTGTTGTTGTTGTTTTCGTTGTTATTGTTGTTCTTGCGGTTCTTCCCGATCGTAAGCACCGTTCCATCGTCTCCCTGCGGCAGCAGTGTACGATCCGTTCGAGCGATTACGTAAGAAGCCGCGTGCCGGAGGCACTTCAACGATACGCACCGCGTGGATCGCTCACCTTGAACTTCGAGCAAGCTTATCGAAGACGAAAGAAGAAGCTTCGAGGAGACGAATACTGACAGTAAGGAGGCATGTCGAGGATAACAAGATCACTCACGAATTCGAGTTTTCGCGAAATTCTTCGAAGACAAACTCAGACGGAGAACGTGGATGATGAACGAATCAAGTTGGATCGACGATGACGTTTCGATGGAAACTTCGTGTGATAGGAAATACGATCCTGTTAACGTCGTGCTCCTAACGAAACTTTGATACAAATTAATGTGAAATCGAGAAGCGAGAAGAACGATCAGATCGAGTGGACATCGAAGACTGAAACGCTATCGACTCGACGATACTCCCAGAGCGCGCGAAGCTACGTGGAAAGAAATGTTGTGTAGGTACTAGTCTGCCACGTGACTTCCTCGGACACTTGCTCTCTCTCTTTCTCTTTGGACACTCGGAGGATCGCGTTCGGGGTGTGTTACTGCTACCAACCGTGCGAATGACTCGAAAGAAAGCGAAAGCGTGTTACTGACGAGCGTCGTTGCCCTGGAGAGTTCGATGCCTGGAAGGAGGATTCGTACGAGGAGGAAAGAGAAAAAGAGAAAAGATCGAGACGGAAAGTGTCGCGATCGTACCGAGCTGACCGTCGGAGACTTTAACGAGCGCGAAGAAATTTAACGAGGATCTTCGATAAGATGTCGAAATAAAGTTGATTTTTTTCAAGAAGAAAAGACTAAACCCATTTAGTGGTCACTGAGGAAACGGTTTTCATCATCATGTCCATTCTCGAGGGCAGCGAAGCCGACAAGACGACTATGTCACCGCTCGACGAGGTCGTGTCTCCGACGAGCGTCGAGTCGGAACTGATGGTGACCGACATGTTGGAAGAGCATGAAGCTAGCACGCTCGCCGAGCAAAGAGACTGCAAGCGTAAGAGAGACACGGATGGTGAAGAACTCACGCCAAGGAAGCTACCCTCACTGACGAGAAATAACAACGACGTGGCCTTCGTTCTCGAGGACAGCGCGGACGACGAGCTTCAAGACGATCGCGACGATGTAAGTCCTCCAGAGAAGAAGTTTTTCTTTCTTTTTTATTCCAATCTCAAAGGGAGATTTAACGACAGAGAAGAAGAAATTGTATCGGTATCTCGATCGAAACGTTCTCTAGATATCCTGGAATCGTTTTCTCCCCTTCGACACCGCACGAATCGTTCGTCCTTTCGCACAGATAGAAAACGAAATTCTCACGTGGTAAAGAGAAAGAACGGAACAGAGCTCGTGGCTTGTCGGTGTCCGAGTGTCCGCCTACGCGTGCCTCGCTTATACCTGTTCCAGTGTCTCTCCGCGCGAGAACGCTCGGCTGACGCGCGGCAACAAATCAGGTGGATGGATCGAGGACTGGAACAAATCGAGGCTACTAATGTAGCGGGGTCCCTCTTAAAGAGATGTATGTTTCTCAACATGGAAATTCTTCATTCTCTCCCCCCTCCCAACTTCTAACCCCCCTTCTCTCTCCCGACGACACCTTATTTGCTTAAGTATATTATTTACGATGGACTTTCGAAAGGGAATAACGAGCGGATGAACGACCAACGTTGAGAAATTTACAGGAAGCGTTCGTTTCGTTTATCGATCCTGTCAGCGGAGAATTCGCGATCGCTCGAGGTCCTCTTCCGATCTCAGCAAGCTGAGAATAACCAATAACGGGTTAGAGAGTTATATACGACGTAATTGCCGTCGTAATATCTGCCGCGGTGGCTCGTATAGAGTCTTTTTCTCTCTTTATCTTCCTTTTTATTTATTTATTTCTCTCTGTCGATACACTCCTCCTCTCTCTTAAAGATCATTCGACTTTACGATCCATTTCCGAGGAACGAAAGCGGTCAACTTAAAAACGAGGACGATCGGTAGGTCTCTGGATAGGTCTATAACCGATCTAAGCTATCCTACGTACACGTTGATATCTTCCTGCGTGGGCAGGATCATCTCGAAGGATTCCGTCTCTATAAGCTCCTACGAGGTCACGAAACAAGTTTCAGGAAAAATTCATGTTTCTATACGCGAAGATGCGCTATTTTACATACGTATTTACACCTCACCTTTAACATCAAGAAAAATGATCGCTTTGACGTTGCCGATCCCATCTTACCGTCCGTCGTCTTCGTCGCTAACGATCGTGATCGTAGATTCGTCAGGTGGGATCGTACGAGGTTTATTCGCGAGTCTAATACCATCGATATGCCATGTAAATTTTGCGAAACGTATGTCCTAGATTACCTTTCCATCTACCCGAACTCCGTAGCTAATTCGCGTGGATCGTTATCCGTGCATCGCTTGGTCCCGATCGAGGAAGAATGGGAGAACGATAAACTTCGGATTTCATAGTTGAAGAAATCTAAGAGTGACAGTTTCAACGCGCGTAGGTCATCGACTAGTCACAAAGTAATACGAACGATCAAAAGGTGAGGCTGGATCGCCTTTCACGAGGCCGTCGATAAAACGTGCGAGTGTATACATACTAAATACTGCCTTTTCATTCCACGACTCTCTCTCTTTCTTTCTCCTACGGAGAGAACGAGTCGATCTTCTCAAGTAACGCTTGATCTTTGAACACGGTTATCCTTTTGTTCGTTGATCGATTAATTGCTGCTTACGATCGACCACTCGGTTAGGGAAGTCTTCTTTTTATTTCCACGTTTTCTTCCTTATCTTATGACTTTCATTAATAACTTTGGTTTACATTTTTTCAACGAACAGAACACGTTTTCCTACCGAACGGAATTAGATTCATATTACTGTGCACCCGTCAGTGTAATTAGTAAAGTATACATTTCGCTGCTGGGAGCTTGTTAAACGGGAGTAATTAAGCTCGTAAAGAGGTAAATCTTAATTAACCGGCTGACATGACAGGGAGAAGAATGGCTTGCTTTTGGATAAATAATCATTTGGTTTGATCGATAGTTCACTGCATCGAAGAGAAATAATCGAGAAGATCAAAGCGATATGCTCTTAAACATTTTTCTCAACAACTTCATTCTCTCTTCGTAATTCCATCCGTAGCTTATAGCCCTCGTAAGTGCGTAACCCGTGGCTCGTAGAGATAACGTTTGAAATTTTTCCAATAAAACGCGTTCGAGCATAGATGACGTAAGATCTTGGCTACCGAACTAAATGCAGGCTCAGCCTTTACGCTTTCCTGACTACTCGAACGCTTGGAAATACTAAAATCATTCTTAAATTTCGCAAAAGTGGAATTCAATCTCGTTGGAATTTGATCGTACTCGCGATAAAATCTCGCGAAATTACCTCGTTAGGGTCCAGATATCACTTAACCCGTGCTAAGGTTGTACTTATAAATCGATTTGAGTGAATCATTTTCTTTCCTCTTCCTCTTTTTAGGAGGATCATAATACCTACACGAAAAAAAAAAAAACACAATTTAGAATGTGCGAGAGTACATGTAAACACTTGTGCACGCATAAACCGCGTAATTCTACGGTCCACGCATTTTACGACAATTTTTATAACGCGGTACTGGTCCATGAGTGGGAGGGCAAAGATCGACCCGCAAGATCATAAATGTTTATTCGAGCGGGAGAGAGTGTCGCAAGGTTCCCCGTTCGGAGGGTACTAATTTTATACTAAGAAAATTTAACCACGATTCGCGGTAGTCTAAAGGCCGGGTATAAATCACTTGTGGCGTCTTAGATAATGATAGGTATGCGCGATGTTCGTGCGTGCAGCGGTTTTTGATATATTGTTTGGGCCTTCGGAAGGTAGCCGTTAAAACTCTCTCGTGAATGATAAACCGTTCCTTCGGCTTACGCCGCTCGTTTGCGCTCGCGATTTCCGGAGTGCACTCTTCTTCGAGTATAACCAAAAATTCGAAAGTCGACTCATCTTTTTTTTTTTTTAATACGTAGAAAATTATTCCAGCTGACAGCTAGACAGCTAGTCATCGTGTCTCTTCGAAAAGGAGAATGTTTCGTGTTCCTATTGAGCGTTCACACCCACGCGACATTTCGAATCCTTCTATAACGGGAATCGAGTGCTTGCGAGAGAGCATTCGCGGGATAACTTCAAACGCTACGATGTTTCGATATATGTGTGTGTGTGTGGTCATGCGCACAGGAGAAGGAAGAAGACAGGACGAACCAAGAGAAATCCGAAGATAAACGTTCGGATATAGCTGGACAATATCGTTAAACAATTCTTACAAAAGCCGCACGCAAATTATCCCTCGAGCAAGATCTCGAGACGGTGCCAACGCGAAGATTGCCAAACGATTATCAAAATTGCTACGTCCGTAAACGTGATTTCACGCTAGGCCGTAAGTACATTAGATGACTGCAAATTTTTACGCGGCTTACGTGAATGCGTAGGTAGCACGTGAGAACGCGACGAAGCATGAGAGAGGTGAGAAGAATGAAAAAAAAAACTTGGAATAATTACTATATTAACCTTGCTAAGAGGAACACGGACGAATCCATGCCGAAATTATTCTTTCGAACGAAATGGAAAATAAAAAGTAAGTGTGCGCGCATGCGTAATCCGAGATACTGTCGCGCGATACGTCCACGAGAATTTATCGAGGCAAAAGGTAAAGAGAAAGTTACGGTCTTGCGAATAAAAGACACTCTCTCTCTCTCTCTCTTCTATAGACATTGTAATTTGGGAGATACCAACCTGCGTCGATAACTTTGCCCGTATTTACGGATTCCGTAGGACGTACTGCTTATACACCGTGCGCATAATGCGCTCTCGTAAAGTGGAGTGCATAAAAATTACACATACCTTCGTATACCTACCTATACATGTACACATCGTTACGGTAACGTAAGGCGTATATCGGAATATTCAAAAACGAATTTCACCCCCGTAAATTTCGGCAAATCCTACTTTTCGCGCAAAGGGCAGTACATAATACGCATTCTACGAGTCTCTGGAGCACGAGGATCAGAAGGATCCGAGGAAAGAGATACACCGAAGGAGGAAGGAAGCTGCGAGAGGACAAAGGAGTCGCTACTCGGATCTTAACGATGTCCTCTTCTCGGTGCACTCCCTTTTTCCCTGGCAGAAAGTGAAAGAGAGAGAGCAAGGCTTTGTAGCAGGCAATAAAGATCTGGATTAAATCCCATTCGCGCGCCGCGGAACGTATAAACATAGTCGAAGCTGGTAAAAGCACGGCGAACGTAGGAAGCTGGTTCTCTATCTCTTTCTCCCTCGTACTTTCTTCCCCTTCTTTTCCAGCACACAGACACACACGGGAACTCAATAAAACGAGAGGCCAAAGGAGGGCAAATTTATCCGTGTAACAGCCGTTTTATCCCGGTACAATATATTATTACACTCTCTCGCTCTGCTTTATCTCCAAACAGGAGCGCGGTCTCGCGTACACACGACGGTAGCCAAAGGCTTAAACGTCGAAGCTAAGCGTATCTTTTGCTAGTCCCAGCTTTACTCTCGATAATTTGCATATTTCGGATTTATTAAAATAGTAGTAAGGGAGACGTAAAGAAGTCCGAAGATATCGTAGATCAGATTAACCTTTTTTTTTTACCAATGAACTTACGCGTTCGTCTTTTGCCATGGACAAATTGACTCGTTTCCCAGTGAAGCCGATAACGATGTAAATTAGGCTCGTTGTCGAGGCGTTACGGCACGTCGACTCGCGTAAACGTGCACCGAGCTTCGAAGTCTTCTTCTTGTGTTCTTCCTTCGGTGGCTCCTTGCTTCGGTGCTAAGTAAATACTTTTTACGTTGGGAGAAAGGAAGAAAAGTTCGCTTATAAATCGAAGAGGAGGTAACAGGTACTTACGTTCGTTCTCACTCGGGTTAGTCGATGCTCACCATCGGCATCGTTGATACTTACAAATAACCCTCGCAGGCTCGCTCGTATCTCTCTGAGCAACAAGAAGAAGTCCATTGCGATAGGATCGTTCGATTTCTTGCAGAGATTTTATTAGGCGCTGCTATTAAATACGCGGAGGACTTTCGATAACGTCTTCGAGCTGCACCAACGTAAAAAGGAACGCCAAGGAAGCTTGGCGAGAGAGAGAGAGAGAGATCTTTCCTTTCTCCTAAAGGAGAATCGCGTGTTCGCGATGCTAATAGTCGCATCGTGAAGCGAATATAACGAAGCGTAACGCGGTATAAATTCGCTTGGAAAGTATCAAGTGGGTTCGATGAAATAACGCAACACTCTCTTCCGTTTTTTTTCTTCTTCGTTAAACCTTTGCGATTAAAAAGTACGCAACTTTGCTCGATTCCATGCTTGACTATCTCTTTCTTTTTCTTTATCTTTGGTATTCGTGCGTTAAGGTACGAGTCTATCCGAAGGTAAAACTAGCGAGAGTTGCTCTCGAAAGTAAAATTGATCAGTGTATACGGTATCGAGAGAATTAGCATAGAGCTGTACGTAAAAATCTCGAAGAGAAACTGTCAACTATACGAAGTGCATTGGCTGATAGTTTATAATATAGACAAGCTTGGTTTCTCCATCAATTTATCATGATGGTATATTTATTATCTTAAAACGTTGATGGTAATGTGTGTCCCGAGTAAGAGGCAGAACAATTAATTATGTTATACTAGGAAAAAGTATGTTTGTGGAATATAAAACACGAAGATTATGGAAAAATATTATTTGAAATTGCAGAGAAATTCAAGGAATATAATTAATATCATTACAGTAAATCAAATCGAACGAAAATCTTAGCTACATAGTACGTGAAAGTCAAAGCGACACATTCCTGGCTGTACTTTCTGACGGATGACCTTCGCGTCACTCTTCGAAAGCAGATAATTTACAAAGTATTCTCAAGTGGATATATAATTTTAGATTACTCTATCGACAGAAAAATCACGTAGCCTTCCCACGTTTTATTCGGCAACCGCAATAACCGATCGTCTAGAAGCTCGCTTATCGCCTTAGAAACGCCATCCGCGGAAGATAATAAACGTAAGCAAGCCTAAGTGTCATAAAAGGTTCTTGTACCGCGGTGCTTTGTTTCTTTTCCATTTCAACGATTACTGTCCGAGAGACTCGGTACCGCGGTTAGACATTTTATTGCACTCATTTATATGCACTCCATCTTTGTCAAAACGCAGTTTGTCCGTCCTTTTTCCTCTCCTACGAGTTGGACGTTTGGCAAACGTTTATGAGAGAAGGATATTTATATCTCGTTAAATTCATATGGAGAACGATAAAAATATGCATTCTAGCAAGAGACACTCGGTACGTTTCACTTACTATTTTCTACTTGTTTTGAAAAAATCTTCAAACAGGCAGAACATTTGCGACGTTTATCTTCTACTCTCTGTCTTTTAATTTTTCCATAAGAAAACATTCGCGATTACCGGAATTTCTACGTAGCAAACATTATATTATGATTCACGCAACTTGGCGGATCGGACAATTAACGTCTAACAGTAAAGTCCCGCGGATCGGCGATTAAGCGGTCCTAACGACTGAAATCTGTGACGTCGACGCGTGTAAGACGCGAGTCGGACGATAAAGGAATTTACGAAGTAATTTTCCTATCGTTTCGACGCTAAGGGAACGCCTCGGCCACTTTCTAATGACGAGGAACGAAGAGGTTCGAGCAGCATTACGATTTCACCTTTTCGACTTCTCATTATTATTAGCCCATTGTACTCGACGGAAGGCGAGAGGATGGGGAATAGGCAGATCGGAGTCATCTCACTTTTGTTTCATGTAGTACGCTTCTTCCGAAGAGATTAGCCTTGAACGCTAAGCATTGTCTCTCTTTCTCTCTTTCGAGGCCCGTATTCGACGATTCGTGGATCGAAGCTCGAACTTACGCACGCGGATACAACCGTTAACCTTTTGCCGTCCTACTTCGAAAGAGAGAGAGAAAGACACCCGTTCGATGATGTTCCGTAGAGAGACGCGTTGTACATCTGAATATGACTCATAGATTCTCTCCCGAGTAATATGACTTATAAATCGTATAAGTGAGTCCCGTCAAAACGGCAAACGAAATATTACCAAAGATCCTTCTTCGATAGGAAGGAAAGAGAATAAAGAAGAATTCAAAAATCATTTACTACGATCAGCGACGAGTCGCGAATTTCATCGCGTTATCCGACGGTAATGTAATAGGATATACCAAACGATTCCGAGGAGGCGTAAAATTATAAAAATCGATTAATCGTAGAAACTTTTTAAAAGAGGCACGGATTTACGAAGCATCGATCATCTGCCGTTAATGCGGTGTCCGTTCGTTTACGACAGCTTCGGTAAAAGACCAGGGTTATAACGAGCCGGTGCGAAATTAGCTTGAGAAAAATGCATACTCGTTTAAGAGAGAAAGATAAAAAGAGAAAATCAAGCTACTCTCTCTCACCCCCCCCCCCCCCCTCCTATCGTCTATCTCCGTTGGTCGGCACACGGAAGCCTGGAAGGTGTGTCGCTCGTCCTGAAAGGGCTCGGAGAACAAAGTGCCTTTTCACCTTCGGGGGTGTTCGCCGCTAAATTTTATGCATTGCTGGGAGCACTTCAAAGGCACCTGCGCACATGTCGGCCTATACCCGTCGGCGCGTTACGTCGTACTCTATCTGCCTATACTTACCTCTCCTATATGGATTTAAACATGAGGAGGCCTATCTGTGCCGTTCAGAGAGATCCACGTGCACACCTTCGACAAGTAAAAAGAGAGAGGGAAAGAGGCAAGTTGCGTACACGCACGCGCGACTACCTACGGAAGCAAGCTGGACCGGTGAGCGTGAATGTTTAAATATTGCCGCCACGTTATACGACAGGGCGTGGAACCTGTTACCGGTTCAAGTAGGCGGGTTCGGTTTGGACTCCGTCGGTCCATGAACTAAACAGATCGATCGAGCTCTCTCTTTCTCTATGCTTCTTCCTAATATCATTTTAATTTTGTGTAGGGTAAAACGAGGTTTAACTGACCACGTTCAGAAACTAACCACTAGGTACTTGTGCCACTTGGATTAAGTTCCTATGAATTTTTGTGATGTACCTTGATTTCTTAATGTCCAAATGATACTTGTATAACGTGGCCAATTACTAGTTTAATGACTGTCAGTAATTAAATTATGTGGCCAGTTACTAATTAAAATTTATATACCCAATATTGTTTTGTTTTACTTAATAATAATTCAAATCTATAAAAGAGGATTTATTTTATACATAGGTATTGCAAAAATATTAATATTGTGACCCATTTTAACAAAACACTAACTGGCCAGAGTGCTAAAGTGGCCACTTACTGGGAGGATTACCCTATATGCGATCTTTTTGAAAAGAATTTTTTTTGTTTTTAAGACGAATGATAGTATTTGAAACTTTTCGAGAATCAAAGGAGGATATCGATGACGTATCGATATCGTATCGCACTGTATCGATATCGACTAGTCGTTCGTAGTATTCAGGGCTTGGTAAGCGTGCAAGTAGATCGGGTTTCCCTCACCGTATTATTAATAACTCCTCAGGAACGTTAAATCCAGTTGGTTGAAGTAGATACGCGAAAGTCAACGGAATCTCGCGAGTACCTTACGTATATCGCCAATCTTTACGAGTATTATGCAAGGAGAATTATACTGGTAAAGGCGGACGTTATCAGGATAAAAAGGCGAGGAAAAGCGCGTAACCATGAACTTTTGCTCGCCCCACTCCGCCTTCGATATGCATCTCGACGTTCGCGAATAACGTTCCTTCGATTGATTCCAGTACGATAGGTTGCCGTTGATGCCGGCAAACGGCTAAAAGATCGATGACTATAAAGGTTTCCCTCTATCGCGACTAAAGGATAAAACTTCTCCATTGTCTCGCGCGAGATCGCTCGCTTATCTCCACCGACTGTCTCAAACGCTCCTTCCTTTAAACAACTCGCAGGTTTATTCATAAATTCCTTTCGTTCTTAGATTCATCTAGCTTAGCTCGTACTGATTCTCTTTCGATTAAATGGGAAAGAAATAACGAGCATTTTTTTACTTTTAAATCGTTGCCAGTGTTTAATTACATGATTCCATGATGAGGGGGATAGACAATTTCCATTTCAAATAACTATGTATACGGTTAGGTAATTGTGGTTCAAGAGTCATTTGAAAAGTATTACCCAAAAGTTATCTAATTGATTTGAAGTATGATCTAACTTTCAAATTTAATTTTTATGAACTAGGTTATTCGTACAATTTTTAAAACAACTTTTGAACCATGTATTACTAGTAAAAAAAGAACTCACTCGACACCAACTATCAATAAAAACACGAGCACGAGCTTAATCGATCCAAATTTCCATCCAAACCTGATCTTTTCAATTAGAACGAAAGTTTGCAACAAAAAAATCATTTTTCACGAGTCACCGAGAGCGACGTGAAAAGAAGGCGAAACGGGCGTTTGCTGTCCCGTGAAGAAAAAAAAAAATGTCAGACTTTCCTGACTCGGGCGTCGTGTCCCACGGACGTAAAGGGAACGAATTCACCTACCACGGAGAGCAACGTATTCGTGCACCTGCCACCTGCCTCGCTTCTAGCGTCCTACCTATGCGACGTCCAACGTACAGATTATAGTTGTCAGCCGCCTACGATCCGGCGTGCAACGAGAGATGATTGCTTCTAAGGAAGGTAGCTCGTGCGCGAGCGAGCGAGTTCGAAATTAGCATAACACGATCTAATTGATGCGATTCCGTTCATGCTGAAACTCTTGTGCGTGTCGTGCCTGATTCGATCGAGAAATCGACGTAACGCGTGAAAGCATGGATGTGGAGAGAGAGAAAAAAAATGGATTCACACAAAAAAATATTATCTCGAGTTGATACATCGCGGTATCTTCGTCGATCGTCATTGTCGCCGTCATCGAACGATCGGTATCTTCTAATTGTACATTGTCGATGATTTGTATCGCATGGAATGACAATAATAATGATTCCTTCGGTATTACCACGCTTATCGAGGATGAATAAGCGATAGTTTTCCTTTGAGACTCGCAGAAAGACCGCGTTCGTTAGCTCGTCCGTTGCAGCAGCAGCAGCAATGGTAACGGCAGCGAGCTGCTCGAAAGCTGCTCCGTGCCGTTTTAGAATTATCGACGACGATGGAAAACGGGCCTCTTTTCTAATGCTATACCACGCCGACGAAAAAACGCTCGCTTCGGTCATTACGTGTCTCAGGGCAAGTTCTTTTCCGAACCATTTTGCCCCCCTAACGAACAAAGCTTTACGATATGTCAGTATTACGGGGGATTGGAATTTTGCTTCTACGAGCAGGAAGCGGATGAATAAGACGACGAAGAAGAGGAAGAAGAAGAAGTAGAAATAGAGATAAAAGAAGACCCGAGAGCACGACGATGTCGCCTGAACACTGTCCGGTATCGAAGGCAACGTCGTTCGATCGTACAACTTCCTAATGTGTAGCCGATCGAAATGGTAAAGAGGTATATCAACCAAGGTGGAATAATACCGAGCTCGACGTATCCACTTTATCACGATGTCTTTCTCTTTTACAGAGAAAACGCATATAACCGCATCAGAGTTCTCTAACCCCTAAGACACCATGGATATTTTATCGAAACGTCATAATGGTTATTATGCGCATAAAACGGCCACGAATTAGCAGCTTCCGCCGACTACAAAATGCTCTTGCACGAATGATACGACTATGCGCGCTAAAAGGTGAACGACCTTTGATAAAACTCGAGAAATCCCACGTGTTAAAATCGACAAACCTTCTCTCTAAAATTGAATTAGTGAAATTTTCGCTAATTTAATTTGTGAGATTGAATTTCACTAAAGAAATAATGATTTCTGGTTGGATCTACTAGTAAATTAATGATTTTTTAAGCTTACATCAAGATTAGTGATATTCCCACTACGAAATTAGTGATTTTAAATTTGATTTACTAGTAAATTAGTGATTCTCTAAGCTTACATCTAGATTAGTGGAAATTTCACTACTTCAATTTATAAGTATTCACTATTTCAATCAATCACATTTTCACTAATTCAATTTGTGAAAATTTCACTAATTCAAAATGTCATTATTTCTACTAATTCAAATTATAGATATTCACTATTTGCGCGTGATCTCTTTTAGTAATTTCAGAATAGTGAATACACACTGCCAATTAGTAATTTTTCACTAATTCAGTTTCAAAGGGTTATCACCTGGTCGAATCGTGATACGCGGAAGAAGACGAGGCTATATTCTATATTTCATCGGCTTTAATTAAAAGGAACGCCGAGGGTGTAATTATATGAAGCAAAATTTTCGCGATCGTGGAACCGCAACGTCTTTCCAACCTCCGAAAGGTATGCCCTATTAAATACGTGCGTACGACTGGCAAATTGTATGCCGGTAAACATTATGTAAAGTAGACGTTTAATAACTGTAATCAGCCGCCTTCCACCATCGCGTAGCGATTCATCTCTCTTCCTCTTACATCTCTCTCGCTCTCTTCCGAGTGGACAACGAAGAAGTTCGAAATCCACGATAACGATAGATAAAGTTATGTAAGAGGGATGAAAAGTCAGCACTTAAAAGACACGACCGTCTCTACCTACCCGGGCATATAATCAAGATTCTTTCAATAAACGCATAAATCATTTATTATGTCGTTGGTGAAGAGTTTATGACATCCAAAGTGCCTCTCAAACCACCATGAGAGTTCTTCATTGGAACGTCGAACCGAGTTGACGGACCGAGTTCGCACGTCTTTCTCGACATCCTCGTACAAAAATCCTTCTCGCGATTTTTCTTTCGCACATACAAACGCATCGAATTCGCGACCTCTCGTACGTGCGAGTATGGGTGGGTTAGTAAGCACGTGCGAATGTATATGTTTGTGTATTGGAACGCAGGCGTGTAAGAGACTCACACCGTCGCATCTCTACGATCGACTTTAGTCCCGTTAGCTTGAACCCTCTGGACCGGACTCTCTTGCCTCCTACCTTCTGAACATATGTCTCTTTGTGTGATCGGTGCTCTCGCGCGCACGCCTTCTCAACACACGTATAGAAGTAAAAGAAACGCGCGTGCCGTCTCTCGCCGTTCGCTCAAATTAACGGTGAATATCATAGCTGTCGAATTTCGTCAACTTTCAGGAGAGTTCCTTACAGATAAGCTCGAACATTTCGGAACATTTTCAAAGAAGTTCATCAAGCAAGATTATCGCTCAAAGATTCGCTCTTAATCGTACTCAATTAACATATCCTCTCGCTTTATGTCTCCTTTCGGCGTACACGCGCGAGCGATCGCGTGAGAGCGTAGAGATAAAAGAGAAATAAGAAATTAAAGATTAACGTTATCGAGAAAGGGCTTGGCCTGGAATCATCGTTTTAAATGAAATCCATGAAACCGATCAACGTTCAATACCAAAACGAATCACGCGATTCGATCGAAAATTTGTCAGGTTCATCGATTTTGGATACACGATCGTATCGGGAATATCGACTCCGTTCGTGCGACGATCGATCGGCAATCGCGGAAAGCCGTTTGACGGTTAATCAACGTCCCCGTTCGACGACGTCGGCGATCCGTTAAGTAAGGTAAAGGTAACGTAAGGAAAGGTGCGGTAACTCGAAGAGGAGTAAGATAAGGGCGTCATGCGTTGGTTACCGTTGGGTGGCGCTGGATGGTCCGCTTGGAATGCCGTTTAGCGACTTCCCTCTCCCACCACTCGTTCATCCAGAATCCTCTCTTTCTCTCTTTCTTTGTTTCTTCTCTCTCTCTCTCTCTTACTCTCGTACAAACACATATACACATATACACTAGTAATCTTTCTCTCTTCTCCCCCCTTTCTCCTTACACTCCTTTCATGCCACGATCACGGGTGCGTATCGTAGCCACCGATTATTGGCTCGTCCTCCTCGAACTTTCTACCCTCCGACGTGTAGCCCATTTCCATTTCGCATTCTTCGCCTTCCTTCCCTGTATTTTTTTCGAATCTGCATAGTCTAAAGTTTATTCGGTACTACAGAGTAACTCGATATCGGTTTGTGTTAGTCGCTCGATCGTTAGACTCGATCGTTGTACAGATAGCTACATACAACTTTTACTTCAAGAAGTTTTCCTACTTCGCGATATCAACGGAGAAAGCATTAGATCGCTTTCTAGTAGGTCTGTTAAATAAATTGGAAATCGGAATTGGTCGACTCGAATCTTTGTTTAATTCTTTGTTAAGAAATGTCAAACGTCGTATTATTAATGGAAACTGAGCTTGTCTTCAAAAAATTGGATAACGAGAACGTTCGAAGGAAATACGATCCGTAAATTACGGAGAGCGAAACGGTAGTTAAGGTACAGTTTATAGGGTGTGCCGGAGATGCGCGAACGTATAAAAATCGTTGCTCCAGGACAGCCGTTCCTATCGATAGTAGGTATTGCCCCCCCTAGCAAAAACGATTATCGAAAGTTCAGAAAGTATGATAAAGCGCTTGGTGAAACGTCACGAGCGCTGCCGGCGACGAATAACTATTAGGAAAAGCTCCAAAGTAAGAGCCGATTTGCGAGACGACGGAAAGAAATTCCTACTTCCGGAATATTTTTCTTTAGCTTTTATCGTGTCGTTAACTTATCGAGCCACCGTCATTTCTGTACAATTTTTTCCAATATTATAACACTGTTACCGATAAACTAATATCAGGAGTATTCATCATATTTTTATTATATCAAAGAAGCAACTTTATGTAATACTTTTTATATTTTATTTACATTATTTATATTTTACTCAACGAATGATTAAGTAATTAAAGTAAACTAGAACCGATTTCCATAAAAACCATCTAGGAAACGCGATAAGTTAGTAAAAGAAAGACAGTATTTGTAAACAGGAACTAAAGCGACTAACCTGATCGCAGGTGTCACGATAATTTTTGTTGTCCCCAGAACGATGAGAGGCGTTGGAGGAAACGGTAGCGAGGGCAGACAGGGCCAAGCATGGTAGAGGGACAACTAGCCCGCGGGTTATACACGCTAGGAGACACATTCTGGCGTTATACTCCACTTTCCCATTTTGCTACTTGTCCGTCCCGTTTCCTTTCCGTTCCTGATTTATATTCATTAGCTTTTTATCCAGCGGAACGAAAGGTGCGATTAATCAGACACTCGAAAGCGGGATCACGGGATACCAGCGAGCGTATTAGTTTTCCATCCGTGGTCCATCCAACCTGGCTACTTAATGCTTCACAAAATCATGTATCTCTTTCCTATCTCGACATATATATGTATATGTGTCTAGGGTATATATGCTCATCAAAGTCAAAACGATTCCATCACGTTCGATCGAACATGACGGAGATCATAAATTATGAAATCTTATCTACGACTACGGTCTTTTCGAGAGGTGTTTACCAAAAATAAGCGTATAATATAAAAGTTTGTTCCTTTCTTTTTTTTCTTTTAGTTAATTTTAGATATAGTGTCTCGATTAAAATACGGTGAAGTGAAAAAAAAAATTAGTTGAAACGAATTCATTTTATTTACTAGTCTCGATATTTTTATCCTTCGCATTATTCCATTCCATTTACATAACATTATGTAAAAGATATCCGAAGTAAAAATTCAATCTTTGCATTCTCTCGAGCAAGGAGTCTTAACGTTGCTGGACGAGACTCGACTAGCGTCGGCGAACATCACGCAAAAGCCGCCGCGGCGTTTCTCCGTTTGGCCGGTCACGAGATGTTCCCTCGACGATCGTGCCTGGTTTGGTATTTATACAGCATTGACATTAAATTAAACCCTTCATGACGATGTTTACACGATAGGCGTTCTTCAAATTCAGTGACAGTCTTTACAAAGTAATTTTCTACTCTTCCTCTTCGTCGACTCTTTCTCTCTTTCCTTCTTATTCAGGCCAATTCTACACAATCGCAGCGAAGCATTTATAAAAGCACTTATGCTAGAGATTGTCTAAGTACTTGTTTGCATTGTCATCGCATAACTTTGATCAAAAACGAAAGAGACACGTCGAACAGCAATTTGGATTCTTGAAAAAATCTTGAAATCACCCTCGGGCCGATTATCGCAAAGTTGTAATTATCCAGCGACGATGACGGAGCAACGAACGAGATGTAAACCGTGCGAATCTAACGAAATGGTAAAACGAAGTAAGAGGGACAACGTGCGCATAGATTTACCAAGCGTTACACATCTTTAACGTCAAATGGTATCTCGCGTAGGTAAAGTATACCGTCTCCCTATCTAATAATTACAGCTTGCAAACGGTAGCTTATGGTCGCGTTTGAAACAGCGATATATCACGAGTAGGTAGATATCAAAATTTCCATACCATGGTACCCAGAGGCTAGTACTAGCCCGGAGGATTTCGTTTAGCTCGATCGTTTACTTCTTTATTCCCTCGATCTCGCGCTCGATGTGTAACTTTACAGATTTCTTTCTCATTTTTTTTTTTGGTCTTGCTACCTTAAAAAAAATTGTCATGCCAATACATTGCCCCCTTCTCGTTGAAACTTTCCTATACGGTAAGCTTGATCACGTAAGACGTATAATGAAAAAAAAAAAAAACAGTAGATAAAAGATACCGCGGATTAGAGAGAAGTATCTGTGAGTAGAAATCGGGGATACGTTTTTCGCGTAATCGCGAGGATAGGAACGAAGTATACATAGGTACCTACTTCAAGCTCGTGGAAGAATCTTGGAAGATGCATATCTATAGGTGCGTCACGAAGTTGCCGGTGGTACAACGAGGAGGATCGTGCAAATAGGAGCATTAAACGAATTTGTCCGGTCGTATGTCGTGAGAAAAATCCATCGCACGATCTCCCTCGTTCGCGTGTAACAACGAATAATCTCGCCTCTCGTATAATCCTTATTGCGGCATACGCGTTAACCATTACATCAAATTGTTACCAAATTTACTATATTTAAAATTATTCAGCATTGCTGAGAAATAGGGAATACATTTTTTTTTTTAATTTCAAAGTCTAGACTAGACTTGTAAATTTCTACAAAACACCATGTATTTTCTCTCACAACTCACACTCGCGACACCGTAGTTGACACGCGTCGCGATATCGTGCAAACCACCCGTGGCTACAAAGAAACGACGAGGAAATAATCGAAAATCCTAGCCGACGGCGACGACGGGCCCGACGGACATCTCGGGAAACACGCTGTAACACTTCGTCACTGCCACGGGAGATTTTCAAACTTGGCGAAAAAAAATCGAACGGGATCGGTAGGTACACTCCTCGATCACTCGATACCAGTTCTCGTGAAAGCTCGATTAGCTTCTCCCTCTCTTAAAAATGAAACAACTAAAAGCAAAAAAAATAATACCTTCTCCAAATATGACAAATAAATATAAGAAATAATACGTGGAGTGGGAACAAAAGGTGTTTGGATGTTACTAATAAGCTCATCCTTCGATGATCTCTCATGAAAGAGGAGATCATTCTCGGATCTCAACATCTCTCTCTCTCTTTCTACCAGCGAACAGTGTCGGGAGGAATCGG
This sequence comes from Ancistrocerus nigricornis, assembly GCA_916049575.1. Taxonomy (NCBI): domain Eukaryota; kingdom Metazoa; phylum Arthropoda; class Insecta; order Hymenoptera; family Vespidae; genus Ancistrocerus; species Ancistrocerus nigricornis. The sequence continues at coordinate 27,116,908 of OU696667.1, forward strand.
CAAACGTCGTGCAAAAGCGCGCGAGTAGTACCTACCTCCTCATTCGCTCGGCTCTCGTTTGGGACGGGCGTCGATCGGTGCTGATCTTGGTGGTGGGAGCACCGGTATACCCTGAGAGTAGAAGCCGTCCACGTGGTGCTCGACGTATCCTCAGGCAAAATTTCGGTCCTCGAGGTAGTAGTTAGGCGCGTGCTGAAACTACGCGAGCCTCTTCCAACGCTCTTAAAAAGAGAGAGAGAGAGAAAGATCGTTGGTGTCGGTGTTCAGCTAGTGGTGGTGGCGATGGTGGTGGTGGTGGTAGTGGTGGCGATGGTGGTGGTGGAAATGGTGGTGGTAGTAGCACTCGGTAAGAGCACGCTGTAGCACCTCCCGTACGGGTTCGTCGTCGTCGTCGTTCAGTCGGTCGGTCGCGACACACCGTACGATCGCAACCGATCAGCTGTTTCTTTCACCTCTACGTTTTCGTCCGAGACGAGAAAGAAAGAGAGAAATAGAGAAACTGAGACAGAAAGAGTCCGAACTTTTAGGGCTCGCGAGCATCCCCATTTTGTAAATTTACCTTCTCCCTATTCTTCTTCTTCTTCTAAACCCTGTTAAGTTAAAAATCTGTACAAATCCAGGAGCTTTTGTCAATGCGAAGGCAAGATGTCGAGGGTTCTTCGATTGGTTCCCATTGAGAGAACCACGTACCTTCATCTTCTTCGTTAACTCTTTCCTTTAACTCTTTTTTTTTTTCCTTTCTCTGGAACAATTCGATACGATGAACACAAAAATCAGTTAGTATCCCACTGTCAAGAAATTCCCACGGCTCGCGAGCAAAATCGAGAAACGCGAATGCGGTCCGCGGTGAGAAATTATTGTAACGAGTGCTCGAGTGGCAACCACCCCGTCCTTTCGGCGCGAAGACTCTTACGAGAGCCAACGTAAAAGAACGACGGGACGAGGGATGCTGTGTTCTCGCTCGTGAATCTTGTGTTGTGAGACGTGCGCGAAAAAGAGAGAGAGAGGGGTATATATTTATAAGTGCGAGAGATAAAAAAGTGTGTTCTTGTCTTCGAGTACTCGGCTCGTTTACCGAGTGTTCACGGAGAGAAAGTGAGGAGGGTGGTTCGTGAAAAGGAAGATTTTTAAAGAAAAAACGCAAACTGGAGATCCTAGGGATGTTCCCGCCGCGCACGGAAGCGCCAACGGCCGACAAGCTGGCGCTCTGTTACGCGCCACACGTCGACATGACCACAGTCATCGAGGTCGAGGTGGGACTTCATCCCTTATAATAATTCACGTCTTATCTCTTTTCTTTCTTTAAATCATTAATTAAAACCACGCAAAGAATTAGCTGGAATCGTTAAAAATCATTATTATGTTATTAAGTAGCTACCTATCTACGGAAATTCCGATCAAAGTTCGAAGGAAAAATTTTATCGCCGTTCGGATAACGAAATACACTATTTTATAAAACTGTATTTACAGTGTCGATGACTTCTCACGAAGCTAACGTAACGCTCTCGTTACGAGCATCGTTCTGTAAGCCATAAATAGGCTCAATAAAAGACTCCATGTAATTAAATATATCGCTTTACTTTGTATTAATTAGAGTGAGAGAGAAGGACAGCAACGTTCCTGTCGAATACAGGACAGTACCTCGCGCCCGTCGTTCTGTCAACTTCGATGTCGCGTCGCGAACGGTACTCGTTAAAGAATCGTTACACGTTAGTACCGCTATAAAACGTGTTTATTTAAAAGCTATAAAGTCCTAGCAAAATATGTATGCGCTCGTAAAGATCTTTGTAAGTGCCGGTTATTTTAAATATATAATGGATTCTCTTAAATCCGACGTTGGGAGAAAAAAATCTACGAAGGTTTTTGCCGTTGCTCGGAAATTCGTTCCGGGGAACGTACCCGTAACGTAAAACGTCTTATCTAATAGTAATAATACTAATAATAATAGCCAATAATATTTCTTCATCGTCGAATGAGAATTCTCCGTTGGAAGTTCGATTTGTAACGCCGACGTAAGATTATTGGTAGCTACGCGCGTAAAGGTATTATATCGAAAACATTAAGAGTTCCGCGTTCGTTCGAACGAAAGTTCCCTTCTCTAACGGGTCTCGTCGTTTAATTTCGGAACCTCAAACCTCGAAATTGCCGTTAGGAGGTACCAACCCACCGTCGATATCGAATTTAATCGACAAGAAACGTTTCGTACTCCTCGATCTTTATCTAAACGTTCCCCTCATTTCTCCAGACTTTCTGAAAACTCTTTGGAATTTCTTAACGTCTCTCTTTCAACATTCCACGCGCGTACGTGAAAATTGCGACAATCGACACTTTAAATTCCCCTCGCTCATAAAAGATAATCTATAGTGTCGTGGACACTCGTGGCGGCTCGTCGAATTTTTTTCTTATCTTAAAAGACCGTACCATAAGCGTATTCGCGCAGAGATCGTTGCGAGGACTCGGCGAAGAGTCGCGCGAAGAACGACGAGATCGTCCTGAAAACGGATTGTAAATTTCGTTACTCGATAAAAAAAGGCCCCTCCCGTAGAAGAAAGAATTCGTGCGGTAACAGGTTCCATGGTTATAAAGCAACGCCGAAAGGAAAGAAATTACCAATCCCTTTCAGAGATGGTTGCCTTAAAAGTACCATAAACTTTGCACAGTTTGTTACATCACGTCGTCGAGATCGTTCATTTCTATAGCATATCGACGTGAGGGAACTTCGATCTGGCTTCCGTGAGAATCTGATGAAGTTTTTTCAAAAAATCGAGACCAGGGAGATCGAAGAGATTAAAAAGAGTTAAGAAAGAAAGCCGGGTAATCGAGAAATTAGTCTGATCGAACAAATCGTTCTCGTACCTCGACCCTTACGAAATTCTCTAACTCTTCGGCAACGACGCTCGAGACGCTTCACGCGCGTTCCGGACGTTTAGAGGGACGAGAGACGATACACCAACGTAGATAAAAGTTGCCGGTTTAGCCCTTACGCCGACTCGGTTTATAAAGACATTCGAGATGGTATCGCACGAAAGAGAGAAGAACGAGAGAAAGAGAGACCTAATGGCTCGGACTCGCGGTGTTCGTGGCCAAAGCAAAAGCCTTTCCCCCGATTTACAGATACGAGACGCACGATATTATCTCCACCGTGAGTAATACTCTACGATCGGTGAGACCAAGCGAGAGCGGTATTGTTTCATCGCGCGTCTAACGAAAGTGCCGATGTCTCGGACAAATCGAAGATTTATGAGCTGGTCGCTTGCTACTATTCGGAAATCGATCCCACTTGACCTTTTCTAACTCTGCCAAACTTATCGATCATCGCTTCGACGATGTTTGTTTGAAATCGTTTTGAAATGGTCTTCAACTTTTTAGACAAGGAAAGAAACACGAGAGTAATATGAATATATGTATGATTCTGAAGTACAGTGCAAACTAGTTGGCTGATCTACCAAGCCCGGTAGTTTGACGTTTTTAAAACCACTAAGCCCGCTCTATAATTCAACAGTTTTTTATTGACGACATGTTTCAATCTCATTCCCTAATTAGACGGTTTTTCGGTATATCAACTCTTTATCTTGACATGGTTCTATCGTTAAAAATTATATTTTGCATCATATCATATAATACTAGCATCCCACGTTTATAATATATAGAATTTATAACGTATTGACAATTGATATAGCTTAAGACACTTCGGACCATGTCAGAGAACTTTTGATCAAATTTAGGATCAATCCGTCGAACAGTTTTAGAGATCCTGTAATACAGAAGAAAAAGTCAAAAAAAAGTCTCTTTATAAATACTAGAGCTAATAACCCAATAATACGACACTGCCTACCGTAGTTTGTATATTATCGACCTACCGAGTTTTTACTGCACACGATATGATTACACCTTCGTCAACATTAACCCAGTATATGTTTACACCCATTAAACACGAACAAGTAAAATAACCATCTCACTTTATTTTCACAGGACCGGTTGACTGGTCATGGAGGCATTTCCTCGCTCGGTGGCGGAAACTCGTCGCCTTACTCCGGTGCCCATCATCATGGTCATCGAGGGAATGGAAACGGTGGTGGGATGCCGCATCACGGTGGTGCATCCTTGCCAACAGCGTCGGACTTTCAACCCCCATATTTTCCACCGCCGTTCCCGTCGCATCATCATGCGCCCGCCAGCCCTCAGCATCCGGGTCTTGGGCAGCCCCAACACCTGGATTACCTCGTCGGTGATCCTTACACACAGACACTGAACACGCTTCATCAGCATCACTATAATCACCTGAGCGCAGCCGTCACGGCGGGCCAAAGGAGCGGTGATCTCAGGAGAGACACCGAGGGCATCCACGTGGTAAGAGTTCATTTTTTCTTTTCGAGTGAATAGAGACTTCATCGAACTACGAGATGTCGATTCTTGTATATCTTTTAATCTCGACTTTTGATAGGAGTTTAGAAAGCATTTACCCATAGAAATAATCATTTACTCATTCCACACGCAAAGGCAACGTGGAGTGTAAGACAGGGTCTCATTTTCTAATCACTTTTTCTCGAGAGTTATTCGAAAAGTAAAACCCAATCGGTAATAACAGGTATAAGCGATGGCTCGTACACGTATACAATCTATCTACCATGCGTACTCAGGTTTTGCGAACGACTAAGAAACTAATTGTCCTCGCGTAACTACAATTTCGCTCTCGTTCTCGTGTGACAAATGTCACGTTATTTTAAAGCGGCAGCTTCTGTTGGTTCTTTAAAACGCCGTTTTCTTATCTCGTTGTTGATTATCGTCTAAGAAAGCTCGGTCTTTCATTTTCCGATAAAAAGTCAAATCATAGATCCTGCATACGCTCACGCGCGTCACTCGAAACGTTATCCTTTCGCGAGACAAAAACTTCTCCTCCCATCTTTACAACACTTTGGGTGTAATAACAGCGCGCTATCGCAGGCATCGGGAGTTTTATCGCGCCGATGGATCTTAATCGCACCGTGACATCGATGATTGCGAGGGATGACTTCGAAACGAACGTGATCTTTCACGCGATCCTCCCGTCCGCTGGTCTTCGAGTCGCGTTCGAACCTTTCTTAACGTTACCCGATCGAAAAACCTATCTCTTTAGTTCCTTCGTTCCTTCTAGTCGCGATTAAATCAGCGTGGACGACAGGAACGTAAATTACACGTTTCAGTCGTGAGCTCGATCGCTTATCTCGTGTCTTCGGCTAAAGATCGAGAAAAATCGAAACCTATGCGACTCGAATTGCTTTTATCTTTTACATCGATCTTGTCGCTTAACGCGTTCACTGATATCAAGTGGAAGGGGTCACCGGTGGCCGACACTTTAGTTTACTTATAACGTTAGAGAGATTTATTTATTGATATCGACTAGAGATCATAAGGAAATTATGGTATAGTATAAAAAAGTGATTAATGGGACAACTAACGAGTTATAACATTTTCATCGCTATTCAGAATGCTATAAAAGAGACCCGTTCGATTATTCGCATGTTTTCGAACAGCCAGACTAACGCAGTCTCGGATCACGTTACAATAATGTCACACCACCGAACTCTCGAATGTTAGCTTTACCTTCTACCCCTCCCTTAATAACCAGGATAGCAATAGTATTTTGTGGTCCACCTTATCCCCCTCGAAGTCTTTATGAAAACACCACCCTAATTACGTCGAATGCCGTGCTCGCTTGTGACTGGATTACGTTATTGGGCGGTTGAGTGTCGTGTGACGGGAATGCTAAGAAGAGAGTTCAGGGAAATACGAGACGTGGATCGAAAAATGCGTTTTCAAACGTGTCACACCATTTTTCGCACACTTTCGAGCGGTGACAGGATGAAAGGAACGTTTGCCGGACATCTGTCTTAGACCATATGTAGTCTCGGGTTTTTCAATTTTATACATGTTGGTAAAGTTATTGTCTTTGTTCTTTAAAAACAACCGTGTATACACGAGTATGGATTTTTATATTAAAGCACGACATAAGAATATTCCAAGCAGCTCGACACGCGTTCACCCTTCGAAGTTTAAAACCGAGTTATTGATTATCTCGAACGACGTACCCCAAATCTTCCCCTTTGTGTCCGATCTTTAAAGACGAGAGCATTTCCTGAGTTCGATCGAGTGCCAAATTTTGAAATCCATGCAAAGATGTTTGAAAGAGACACGAAGATACGTAAAGAGAAAAATTTTAGAGAAAAGAGCGTATAGGGGAATAACGATGTTCGCTTATAGTACGTTGTTTAAAGTTTTGCATCGTTAGCGAGGAGAATGTTAGTAGATGCGAGAGCTTCGTGCTTGCGCGCGTGAGACGTGACTTTGAGTTTGGTAGAAACCAAGGCAGGTATTCGCGGGACACGCAGTCTTAAGCTCTACTTGGAAACTATACGCTCCCACCGTCTTGCATAGTTGATCATAGTTCGGAAATTTGGCGTGTTACGCTCTCGATATCCTCTTTGGACATTAATTTTAAGCGACAACGCGAGAAACGTGTCGTTTCGCTGATTAGTACAATTATTTCCCGTCAACGTGCTATAGTTATGATTAAAACAGTTACTTGGATCGACATAATTTTCTCGTAATAATTTTTCTCCATAAATAAGTCGATACATCTTGGCAAAAAGACGAACAAAGTTCAAGACAAAATTGGAATCGGTCCAACGCGAAATAAACTCCCCTCGAACGTTACGAACGTTTTCTCCCCTCGCTTAAGTAATGTACTTATTAAATTTTCCGCTGACCTTCGGCATTTCCTCGGGTAGGATGCCACGAACGTTTGCTTTGATGCAAATATGCCAAGCGCTGCGATGTCTTAGACGATGCCAAAGGTAAAACTAGCGAGAGGTAAACGCTTCCACCGTCTTCTTCTTTCACAAATTACTCATTCCATGGGATATTATAGTATATATATCGAGATAGATACACGGATATCGTTTCGTTAAATCGTCGAACGATATGTAAGAACGGATCACTCTTCGATCGCTTCCTGCATGAAACACTCATTATCGTTACAACGATATTGAACCATGAACGTGCATACGTACATATATATATGCACATGATATCGATTGGAAAAGGGGAGAAGGAACGTACGAATTATACGAATTGTTCGATTCCACCCCGCGTAAGAGGGAGAGAGAGAGAGGACGAAGAAAACGAGCATGCTCCTCGAGGAGACCACAATACCAATAATCAGCCAAGTGGATCGACAGATTCCAATAGCCTTATCCTTGAGAAGCCAAGCTTCCTGGTATCCACCCCTCTATCGTGAAACATATTCTATCTCAAACGGGAAAAACGTCTCGAGAACGCGCGCTTTTCTCGCGAGATATTCTCGAATTCAGCGAAATTTCATCGGGTGTCATAAACCATAAAGAAACTCACACGACTCTTTCACAAATCCTACAGGGAAATTCACGCGCTTTTATGCGACAACCCGCTAAAAAGCGAGTCAACTTTTACCCGGTAAAAGCGTACGAGATCGTGCCGATTAATCGAATTTTCAAAATAAATCGAGAAAATCTATTTATCCGAGAAAAATATTTACTTTTACCGTTGTTTCGCGTTCCTGGCGTGGTATGGATTTCAATGACTCGTTAAAAGCCGAACAAAGCGGCTCGTTGGGAAATTGTTAAAACGCGATTTTCCTTGCACCAGTCTACTTCATCGGTAATTACTTCTCTATATTATTTCTGTAGTATATAGCAGAGGTTTTTACATAGGCAAGTAAACGTACGAGAATCCGTAACGATTAAATACGGATACTTATGTAAAAATTTTTATATAACTGTTGCGAAAGAGCCGCGTGAAGTTACCGAATGAAATTGAAACAAGGGTTTTAACCATGTACGTCCGTTCTAGGAATAATCTCATGTAAATTCGTTCGTCGAAGACAACCGTGAAGCGTCCGGATTCGCGATTAATGCCGATGTCCAATCGGATAAACTCATTTATCAGAAACGGCGCGTTAAGGCACGCGAGAGACGTCGTGGATGGTCGTACGAGTTTAAAAAGAGATAAAGAAAAGGCCAAAGAGAGAGACGCCGATTTTATTTAACGTAGTGCGTTTAACGAGAGAAAGGCGATCACGTTTCATCTCATTAGTCGACGACCGGCACGGTTATATCGATTTATAACTAACGCGACTCGTCGAATAGGAGCACCGGCCACTCCGTGGCACGTTAATTAGCAATACTCTTCTTTTTTCTGTCGCCGTGAAAGTACGGCTTTTTAATGGCTCGTAGAGACGATCGTCATTAGACGTACGACAAAGTCTATAATTTTCGTTTGGATAATCGTTTAAAATTTTCGTTGGCCCTGACCTCGATCGCGTGTCTAACGATTTTCAAAAGGAACATCGATCAAACTGTAGAGAAAAGAGAGAAGGAGCTGGAGAAAAATTTTCGAGAGATCGATTTGGCTTGGAACTCGTGACGTAGTTGGTTTAATAGTACAATCAGAATACAATCAGAGAAGGATCGATTCATCGATCGCCGTATCGAGATTTTCCATCGTGGCTAAAGTGAATTTATGGATACGCGTCGAAACTACGTCGAACAATAATGACAAGGGTTTCTAAGAAGAGAACCTTATTTGTTGGTCCACGTTCGGCTACGTAAGAACTCGATGTTTTTTCTCTATCCTTTTGATTAAGATTCCGTGCGTATATCCACCTTGTCTTTCGATTCTTACGAGACTTTCATCCGTTTTATATCCGTACCTTTCTATCGATTCGAAACCACAAGCTAGAAACGTCGAAGCTCGCTACGGCAACGTATTACACACCAGGACAATGGCCGCGAATCGCGTTAGTACTCGTTTAACAGGCCGTCCTTTCCATCGATTAAACGGCCAACGCGATATGGGAATCGGAGATTGAGCCGAACGGGCCGGGCCAGATACGATCAGTCGAAACGTTTAATAACTTTTGTCGATGTAATTAAAAACCACTTTGCTGGTCTATCGATCGATCGATCGATCGATCGGATCATCAAGCGTGTTCGATATTTTACCGATCGCCCGAACACTTCCTCCGTGGTTTCGCGCTGTCACAGATTCCCCCTATGGAATAGAATTTATAATATCTGTGTACGTCTATCAAGCGTTCGTATACTACATATTTTACATAATTTATAGATAGATACATACCTATTACAGATATGTATCATATATAGCATATTTCAAAATTCGGATGTAATATATTTAAAATGTAAAAGACTCGTTCTGCAAGTTCACGCTTTAACGCGATTGGGATTCGAAACTTGGAAATAAACGACTACTTTTACCGTAATCGGTTCACGATGGTTTTCATGTAACTCGATTTCACGATGACCTTTTACCGATCGTTACGTATATACCTTTGGCCGAAATTTTGGACTCTCATCATATTCGAGCAAGTATTATTATAAAAGACGCGAAATTCTTCTTAGGAACCACGACAGTGACTCGTCGATTTCGTTAGCCACAAGTTGGCACCTCTTGGCGGATGAGCGCGTAAATTGCGCCGAGTATTACAATATCTCAGAGAGGACGTTAGCAAACCTGCAAATCATTTCCACCTGCGGTTTCTTAATCGACAGGTAATAAAGGACGCACTTTCGTAGTAATCATACGGTCGAAATGTTCGCCGCGTAATATAATATGTTAATGTTATGAAGAATGTCCGAGTCATCGTCGCGCGGTCCATTTTCTTTTTATCGATCGATCGAAATCGAAACGGAACGTTGGTCAACGATTTCGAGAATTGTCATTATGTGCCGATGGAACGATACCTATAGGCTTCGGAACGTGGTTTATCGAGAGAGTCGGAGGTGGTAAAAGTTAGTGAACTTTCGTTTCTCAATAATACGTGCCGGATACCTACTATTCGTTCTTGTAACAGGATCGCTACGAAAATGGATTCGAGATAACGATCTGATCGTACGCGAACGTACTTTTGTGTTGCTTAAAAGTCAATCGGGATTTCTCTTAGCTTTTATCCTTGCGACACGCGTTACATCCATGCGCCTCCACCTTCGAGACTTCGAGCTTATCGTTAAATACGTTGACCGCCGTCAGTGGTGATCGGCACTCGATTTTTCAGATTGCATCTGAAACGTTTATTAATATTTACGAGAATATAACCTCCGATCATAAAAAGTGTAAAGTTTAACCTAACAAATGTGATAGTCAATTTTTTTGTATCTCGATTATGAAAAAAGTGATGGAAAAAAATTAGATGGATGGACGGGTTTATGTAAAATCGATTGGGCAGTCAACGTGTTTTCGCTTAAATGATAAAGAAATGATCTTTCCATCGTATCTTTTAAAAAAGTAGAAAATCACCGTCTTAACTGACTTAATTACGAGCGATTAAAGATTAATTGAAGAGCTCGTCGTCGTTATCAATCTCGTGTACATAAAACCGGCATACGATTTTATAGCGCAGGTGCGACCGGTACGTTCGTCCACGCTGGATTATTATACGTCCTCGCGTGTATTCGCACGTAACATACTTCACAAATTCAAAAGCGTTATCATCGTGTATCGCGTTCGAGTCGAGTCATCGCGAACCACGTGGGAATTGGGTCTCCTTTCGACGTTCCTTCTCGTCCGAGCAACTTCTTTCCTTTTCCTTCCTTCGCCTCATTTCCTATCCAACGCATCGAAAGTAACCGGGTGTGGATCTCTTCGCAAGACCACGCGAATCTCGAGAGATGATCTTTTGCACGTGTGTGCAAGATCGACGACAAAGGACCTCTCTTTCTCTCTCTTTCAAAGATTTATCACGATTTATCGTACCGTACGCGCTCGAATCTACGTCGTTGCACCGACCAAACTCTCCGTTGCATTTTAATCGATATTTACATACGAGAGACATCGAGTTTTGCATATTGATCGTCACGCCGCGTCGAATGCGTATGTGGATCGTTTAATCGCCGCCGATCGGAGAGCCCAATTTTCGCTCTTTAATTATATACACGTCCGGAGAGAGAAAGAGAGATATTTCGACCGAACGCGAAAACATCGAGATCGAATTTTTAAATGCTCGCGCGACGCGACGATCCACTCTCGCTTTTCATCGTGATCTATGCGATTATCGAACGATAGGGAGAAGGAGAGAGAAATTGAGTTCGGTTTGATAGGTATAACTGTTTCTAGGAATCATTGAAAATAGTATGTTGGTGGAAGTTTTAATTTAAATAATAAAAACTTAGTAAGGTATTCCATATTTTGATTTAAATTCTAATTTAATTTAACTCTTTCCAACCTGATAGGTCATACCTGTGGGTGCAAGGCAAAAAGACACAGTTTTTTCACTTTCAGAGAAATGAGAATACATCAATACTATTTTTTATTTTCAAAATGTAATGCCGTTTTGCCTTGAATCTACAAATTGTAGATATATGTCCCGAAGGAATATTAAAAAAATTCTGAATCAGTCAAGACTAATACCAATCGTATTAAACTTCGTTTTATCAATTAAACATTGTGAAAGTATTTAAAGGGGAAGAGTTAATCTAACTTGGGGTAGCTAGAACAGTGAATAATAAAAAAAACTTTGTCATTTCAGACGAACATGCACGCGTCCTTTCCATACGATGGTGGGCGCAGTAGTGGTGGCGGAGGAGGAGGTGGTGGAGGTGGCGGAGGTGGTGGAGGCGGTGGTGGTGGAGGTGGCGGTAGGGTCGTCGAATATGGTGCCGTTAGACGTCCCGACGCCCTCCTCCCGCCCCCAGGCCTCGACCAAACCGACATCGTCCTGCACACCAGCCTCGTTGACGACCCCCAGGTGAGCGACGATGTACGTAATCGCAAGACATTTTCTCTATTACCCTCTGCCACCTCGTATTATGCTTTCTCCTGCTTTTGACCGCACTCTTGTCTCATTTTGTCTATCTTTCTCTCTCCCTTTCATTTTTTCGCATGAAAGAAGGATGAAAATGTTACCTTCGCAATCTCTTTTATTACGCGAAGCACGTGACAGCACGAGCCACTTTTACTTCACCCGTCTAGATATACCGTAGCTTGATTTTTGACAGCTTTAAGATCGTACAACTCGCTCGTAATATTTTGAATTTACGAGATAATGCACGGAGCGAGGGAAAAGGTGAGAGAAGGTGCACGAAATTTGACCGAGTTTTTTGGCTATCTTTATCTCTCTTTTTCTCTTCACTTTTTTAACTCTTCCTGTTTTTTACTATCCACTCTCTTCTGCACGTCCGTCTGCCTTGGCGCGTTTCAAGCACGCGAGAGTACCTATAGCTTTCCGACGAAATTTTTTAGCGAAGTCGTTGTTCGCTGAAAAAGTGAATCATAAAAATGTTCACCGAGTGAAAGTATTTTGCTTTATGCATTTTCCCTCTCTTCCATGTCTCGTAAATTCGGAACTTTTGGGTCCTCCGTAATTTGCCGTCGTAAGGGATACGATCTTTGTCTCGAATTGTTTTTTTTTTCTTCTTTTCTTTCCCAGCATGTTCCGTTTCACCTGCTGCGTATCTCTTCATCGTTCTTTATTAACGCTTACCATTTCTTTTATATAATTTCAGAACACGAACGTGGACGACGGAGGATTCATGAACGACCTGCCACTTCTAAAAAGTAAGTCTACCGTTACTTGTCATCGTTTCTTATACCGATATTTCAACTTAGATTCGATTTGACTCCGCGAACCCGTCATTTTCTTTATACGATTTGCTCGACCCTTGTTGGCACGATCGTACATATATTCTCGAGAACGAGATTAGGATGAATTCATTTAGGAGAGGGTGGAAGGAAAGGAGGGAAGATAGAAAACATAGCAAAGCCGACGTAACAGTCCGTATAATCTCGATATGAAACAAACTTGACGTAAGATATAAGCGGAAATATAAAGTAAGTTAACCGTTACGATGTCTTGTCGTTCTTAATTAGAATTTATCTCTCTTGCCTGTCGATTCGAGGAACACAATAATAGATGCGAGAAGAGGAAGGATCACCACGGTATAATAAAAAGAAAAACACGATGCGTCTCTCACTCTCTTGAGATCAAAGAGTTCGTTACCAGTAAAAAAAAAAAAAAATTATGTAGCAGCTATCAAACGTCGGCGAATTTGAAACGGCAAATAAGAAGGAAGCTTATTAAGAGCTTATTAGAGGAACGCAGACTGGCGTAAAGGCAAACAGGTGCTAGTGGGTCCCCGATAACTTCGGATTGCGTAACGCTGAACCAGTTATCCGTTCGTCCGAGGATGTCTTAGCATCGCGGATCGTGGCAAAGGCCTCGGTTATAAGGAAACTTGCGCGCTTCGTTCGATTCTTAACTATCCGTGTAAAGCCGGCACGTCAAACCCCAAGAACGAGCAAGCGAACGAACGAATCGCGGCCAACGACGTTGCTCTCTTGCGAAAGTGTCACGCGCGCGCGCGTTTGCTCTATACCCGTACGATAGATCGATCGATCGAATTCGATCACCGCCCTATACTTTTATCGGTACTCTTTATCTGCTCCTAAGAGCCGAAATTAATTAACCCGCTTCCTTTTCTCTTGCCATTCTCGGAAGGAAACCCCCCGACGTCAACGCGTAGGTCGATTCTAATTTATGTGATTTCAAGCTCGTTCGATCGTACGGAATTTTACGAAGGAAAAAAGAGAGAAATTACGTAACGTCTTAACGACGTTGTAAACGGTATACTCGTTAAGAGAGAATCATGCTCGCCCACGCGTTTCATCGCTGAAATAAGAATCGTTTAATCCTTGACAATGAGTACCACGATCTTCTTTCTCTTTTGAAAAACAAATCTTTAGCAAACGTGCCCCCGAGAAAGAGAGTGTTACGAAGTGAGAAAAGCTTCCTGAACACACAATCGTACGATTTGCACGCTCGTTGCGTCTCCGTTTCTACCTTATAAAGGCGGAACGTCAAACTTGGAAACGGAAGAACGATTCACAAATATACATCGCACACAGGACCCAACCCTCGGCGCATAGTTCTTTACTTTTCCCGAATGGGCTACACAATGGCAGAGAAGTACCGGTGCCGTGGAATAGCCGGTAAAAGAGAGAGAAAGAGAGAGAAAGAGAGAGAGAGGGAGAGAGAGGTGCGAGAAATAAAAAAAAAAGGAGAAAAGAGTACGTGCCCGCCGGGCGGATCGGATTTCATTCATTGTCATTGTAATTTTCTTGGCGGGGTGTAGTTTTCGGGGCGTTCCTCGCCATAGGGGCATTACCTACAGATGGCTGTTTGTTCGAACGTCACCGAGGGTTATTATATGCCTCGTTACTCGCCCTCTCCATGCCAGGCTTATTTGGACAGTCCTTCTCCATTCTTCCTTCGCGCCTCTTCTTTATTTTCGCGCGAGGCACCGTAAGAACTTCTTCTTCTTCTTCTCGCTTTGCCGCCTTCTTCTTCTCGCTTTGCCGCCTTCTTCTTCTCGAGAACCCGAATTCGTTTCCAGTCTTTTATTTATTTCAGACACTCGTTAAGGATACACCGAGAAAGAGGCCTTGATTGTTACCGATCTTTCCTTTAAGATCAAAAAGCCGCGATCCTTAGTCAACCTTGATTTTTCGCCGATGACGGTCCTTTCAATTATCCGAGAAGATAGAAATCGAGATTCGGTATCTCTTCTCCTTTCTGCAATTATCGTAAATTTTCTCGAGCGAGATCGACAGGGTCAAAGTTCATTGCACAACGACGAATATATCTAAGATGTCTCAGGAAGTCGTAATTGATTCGCTGAAAGTTTCACGAATGTGAAATAGGTTGCATGGGATAAAAAGAACGAGGATGAAGCGAGAAAGGAAAAAGAAGACGGTTGTATCGTTGTACATTTATCGACGATGTCACGATATCGTCCTGATTCGCGATAGTAGTTGATATTATACACGGTGAACAGGATAATTGATTAAAAATACCGAGAATATTCCTTATAAGTCAATCTTCGAGATATCTCTTATCTCGCATTTATTAATACCAAAGTTCGTGGGTTCGTTGTAATACATTGTTGAAATAAAGATCTTTCTTAATTTCGAGATAAGTAAAGTCGTTCGCATCGCGCAGTTCACCCTGTATGTTCAGGGAATATATAGCGACACGCGCGTTCCGCTTCTCGGAAGCCGGTTATACAATTACCGCGGCTTACCTTGGCTCCCTCGTCGCTCCAAGACGTGCTCCAGTTTGTTAGCCATAGCTATCGAGCCTATCGAGGACGAGTTTATTTTTCTTCTCTCTCTCTCTTTTTCTTAACAATTTGCCAAAAACGACTCGACCACGTGACGTGAGCCACTAAAACGCGCGCGGTCCATATCCTCGATCTTAAGATAATAATTACACGTTAAGACCGATCAGATTCGTTGACACGCGGAATAACGATTCGCGACCGATATTCTTTTTTTTTTTTTATCGATGTCCTACCTATCATCGAACCTATATAAGTTCTTATCGTACTATCGTCTTGGACATGTAACATTCGAGTCCGTTCGACCCGATCGAGATATCGCGACTCTCTGATTTCTTATTTATCCGAGCATGCCGATAGTGGAACCGGCAAAGGAACGTAATGCTTTGAAACACGTAAGGAAACCGAACAAGTTTTTGTGGTTAATCACTCGGCCTCGAAGACCCGGCTATCTCGTCGATTATCGAAACGCACCGCGGTGCCGGTATTAGAAAAGATCGTTCATTCAAATGAGCTTGTGAGTTAATGATTTTTTGAATATACTCTTTGAGTATTTCCTTGTCATTAATGTTCATTAGAAGATCGTTAGAAAAAAAGATTTCGATTTACTTTAACCTTCGTATATCTAACTACACGATTTGAAGTAAATTGCAAGAGTATTCTCAAAAGTAGACAAAAAGTATGTATCATTTTGTTTTGCTATCGTTTTGGTAATCTTAAAATTCCATTCTCCTAAAATTTTGTCCATTTTTCATACGTCAACATCGGCAGAAACTTATCGAACGACTCGATACATCCCTACATATAATGTATCGGATCTTGAAAGATTTAAACAGCCCTTCTAACCAAGCTTGCTTCGATCGCGATTCGATTGACGTTCGATTTGCACGATAATTATACGTCAAAATTGGCAAGAACCCTTCTCCATCGCGATTGAATCGAGGAGACCCTTCTGGAGTGACTCCGGAGAGCGTTAAACCGTGCGTTAATAAACCGTGCATCGATCGATCATTATCGGATGCTCGTGCACGAGCGAATCGAGCAAGGACACGGGCCTCTTTGTCCTTATTCCTCGTTTTTCGAAGCAACGAGCTACCCGTCGCGTCGAACGAGCCCCTAGAAGGAGGAGACTCTCTTCGGGGGGTTACGAGAACCAGCCATCGACAGCATCTTTTAGGAAGGGGCAAAAGGGGACGTGGTAGGAAAATCGGTCGGCCTAATGAAATTAACGAAGGAACGGAGCAGCGTGGCTCGATGCCTCGGGGCCAGGTGAATATCCTCCTCCCTACTGGCGAAAGTGCGCCAAGAGACCCCCCGTTGCCAAGAGAGAGAGAACCTCACCGGCCTCAAAAAGTCACACCCCGCTCGATACGGCTAACCAATCAAGGTCGAGAAGTAAGCGAAGTCGTTTCTACCGTGCCGATTGGTTGAGCTTCCGGCGCGTTGATTGCCCAGGAAATTGTGCGTACGCGCGCGCGCGCGAACAAGCACCCGCGTGTTCACTCTCCTTCTCTTTCTTTCATGCCACTCGTTGTGCACGTGCGAACGTACGACTTCGATCTGTGTTTTAAGCTTAGGGCTATTCCTTCGTTCACGTACGAGGGATACGTCGAACTTATTTCCCTTATTCTTATATGACTATAAATTTATCCGACAAACCAAACTCTTAATTCTTCTTACGTTTAGTTCGAGCACCACTTAAGGCTGATCTCTAATAATAAATATTACATTGCGTATATAGTTATCCGTGTCAATAACGATTCCTCTTTCTCGCTCGGAGAAAACGCGATAATGAAGGATGCTCAATCTTCGAGCGTTATGACGTTTCGCCTGACAAGCCTGGCCGTGATTTATCACGATAATTATCGTTGTGTATCAACAAAGATGCCTCGTAATTATACATTTTAGCGGTCGCCGACGCGAAAACGTGCTCATTTTTCTCCGTCGATTTAACGAGTCGTAACGACGAACCGATATAAATCAGCATGGCTAGACGGAGTTGGAAAAGTTGGACGAGACGGCCGGTAACGAGGGAATAACAACGTCTTTTTAGATTTGTTTAAAGTCACATTTGTTATACGCGTGTAACGACGAACGCACGACGAGGATCGACGAGATTTGTTTCGATCAATTTTATCCATTTTACAGTCAATCTTGAACGGAACGTTGATCAAGCTCAGCGATCGTTGAAATTTCATTTAACGACGTTACTCTTCGTAACGATTAATCGACCGACACGGGAAAGCTCGACGTGGACGAATGAAAAATGGACGTTTAAGCTCGACACGCGTCGATCGCGCTCGGGGAAAACTTTGACGGTGCATTTACGTAACGCAACTCTGTGGAGGTCCACAGCCTTGACGAGTGAGTGATCTCTTCTGACGGATCGACGATAGCGCGTCGATTTGCAAAAGCGAGCCGCGATTCGCGTGTCTTCTCGATTCGGCCGTGCAGCAACGGCTATATTAATTTATCAATACACCTGCGTAATAATCACATTACACAATCGCACTATAAATCATAAAGACGTGGATAGGGAACGAGCGTGCCACGATGTGCCGATGCTTCGACCAATCATTAAAATCAAAAGAGAAAGAGAGAGAGAGAGACGTTGCATCGAATACGTTCGAAATGATTTCTCTAAACAGCCCCGGGGCTGTGGATAATACTGAATCGTCGTTGTCTCTACAGCCTCCGATCGCGAAAATCGTACGCTCACGATCGCGTCGAGATCGATGCGTCAACCGGGATTTAAACGGGCTGCTAATTCCACACTAACCTTTTGACACCGTTATTTGTATTGGAAATAGAAAAACGAAGTGGTTCGTCTTTTCTATGCGTGAGAAACTTTGTATGAAACGTCTATCGCTAGATTTACGGACATTTCTTGTACCACATAAAGAATTTAAAAATTGGAAGGCGTTAAATGGATAATAAATCGTTCAAGTAGTAGAAAAAAGATGTTAAAGTGTCAAACAATGGTAAGTTTTGTATAGTTTTGTATAGTTTTCGTAATTTTTCCGCATGAAGAATGCGTCAAAATGAAGCTCTTCATAAACCTAGTGTTAGAGAAATTCGCAAAGTTTTCTAATAATAATTAAACTACAAAATTTATGCAATATATTTTCAACTATATTAGGTATTAGAAGTATCATTATGACGGATATTAACGGCAACCAACATTTTCCAAATAACCTAACAAGTTAGGAGAAAAACTAACGATCATCTATCACCAGGCAAAGTCGACGAACGAGATCCTCTATCTCACCTTCTTCCGCTTCTAATCCGTTCCTCTATTTTTAGACACTCGATATTCCAGGCCAAGCTTCGAATCGGAAAGGTACGAGCGTTATTAATCTCGACGTCCCGAAAGATTCTTCCTCTCACGAGCGAAACGTGTTGCGTGGAGCTCAATAATCTACATGACGAGCAACGGTCTCTCTCTTCGACGGACCTTGGCCAAGAGAAGGCGCCTCGCCCATATTACCCGTACCCGTACAAATTTCTAACGTGCTCTCTCGCGCGCTAATACATACAATTTATTTCGTAACGGCACACGTGTACCTATACTCGCGGTGCGGGTACGTTCTCCGGTTGATCTCTGGAGGACCGAAGCTGGAATTTCGTGCTGTCTTGATAGAAAGAAAGAGAGAAAGAGATCTTATGAGAAAAAGAGTGTGAGAAGGACAGAGAGAAAGAAAAAGGAAAGAGAGAAAGAACGATGCCGAGGAGATAAAGTCGAAGTGAAAAGGGGACGAAGAAGCGAAGGAGGGTGAGCACGGGACCGCACGTGAAAGTGAGCGGCTTCGAAGAGATGTTCTCTCCTTTCCTCTTCTTCTTCGTACTCCTTTTTTCTCTCCTCCCTTTCCTCTTCTTCTCCTTGCGGTCTTGTAACGAGGAACGAACGAACGCGTTATTACTTCCGCCGATGATTCGACGATGACCGCGCGGATCAAAACGAATAAAGTCAACGACAAAAGAGACTCCGTGTTCTTGTACAGATACACACACAAATATATATAAATACTTATATATTATATATATTTATATATGCATACGCAAACGTGTCTCCCCCGATGAGATTTCCTCGAATAACAGGTTTCGTTCTCCCGAGCTTACGCTCCCACCGGCATCCGCTCTTGTCGTTCGGCTAATGTAATGCAAATATGCGCTAATCGCATATTTCTCGAGCACGATATTGTCTTCTTTTTTCGATTACGCAAGCGAGACTCTCGACGGTCTTTCGATCCTTAATGCCGCGGTTTCTCGGAAACGTCGCTCGTAAAGCGCGGAACGGGTTTTTCTTTTTGATTTCTTTCCTTCCGCGAGCTCGCTCGACGACGACGAAGACTTTTAATTTTTCTCGCCAATTTATCGATCCCTTTCTCTCGGCGGTTTCGCGCGTGTACGCGCGGAAAACCGACCGTGTCGTCGAGAGGGAGGACGAGTTTTTTTTCTCGAATTTCTCTCTCCTACAAGTGAGGAGCTTTATCTCGCCGTGCGATCTGAACGCGAGCCAGTACCTACATAGTACATACGTGCGGTTTTCCAAGGAATTCCTTTTTCCCGGAGCGCTCCCTCGTCACTTTCGAGATTGGGTTGCGTCTTACGTCTCACATAGGTACGCTCGGAAAACGGATACGCGTTAGTAAAAAGAAACTCGAGCGATGGGGAGACGTAGAAAAAGAGATAATTCGTTGCGGTAGAGCGATGCTCCCTTCGTAAGAAGTAATTAGATAATTAAATCAAATCCATAAAACGATTAAGATATAATCTACGGTTAATAAACCTAGTCCATCATCTCGGGTGCGATATAATAGATATAGTGAGAATATTTAAGTATCTTACGATAGATACGAGAATGAGAGAATAAATTCGATCGCGATAGAGAGATGTCGCGTTATCTCAGTCCTGCAGGAAAGAGGCTCGTTTCATTGACGACGAGCAAGTCTCGTGCGTCCGGTCAACGTGCTCCCGTTCTTAAATGCACGCCCGTTTCCGCTGGTATGAAAATTATACGGACTCGAGCTGCAATCATTATTACCTGCTGCACTCTTCCTTTTTTTTTTCCCTCCTGCGTCGTCGTCCCATACGCCTTCGTGTCTCGTTCGGCCACCACCGAGCGAGAAAGAATCCGACCAGCGGCAGGTGAAGACGAGTCGGAGAGACAGAAAGGTATGGAAAGAAAGAAAGAGAAATTTTTATTCCACTCTACTGCTCGTGATTCATTCGCAAGGATGAAAAGGAAACGAGACGAGAGTCGGTGGATCTTTCATTGAGAGAACTCGAATGGATCGTCCGAAGAAAAACCTGAGCGTGATCGGGAAGACGTTCGCGTGTGAACGTTTCTAAAACCGATGTATCGATGTCTACGATTAATTCTAAGCCACAATAATTTCTTAGTTATTCGCTCTCGTTCTTTCTCTTCTTTTCACTTTCTTAAAATTACCAGTCGATTATAGAACCGCTTCCGATTCACGCGAGACGAGATCGCTTTGACGACGATTGAGCAATCAGAAAAGAGACTAACGGAAATGATAAGAAAAAAAGGAAAGAAAAATATTTGTCGAAGCTGCGAGGATCGATTAGCTCTCGAGAAACGATTACGATCTTGTTCTCGACTCGACGCGGGAGAAACTCCGCCTTCGAAGCACCTTCGCCAACCATTGTTGCCTATGATCCGCCTCGTTAAGTATTCTATGAATCGCGACTTTACGACGGTGAATCCTGTAATCAAAACCGGCCGGTGTTGAGCAACGCGCAGACTGCAGGTCTGCGTTACTTAACCTCCGGCTATGGTCTGCCGCTATACACTACTGTCGTTTTTCAAGCGTCGGATTGCCGCATGAATCACTTGCGATGCATGATCACTCGAGGGATTCTTTTGTTTCGACGTGAGGGGAAATACTTGTGATAATTTCGTATAAAAATCTTCCGACGGGATACGATATTTTCAAGCTAATTAAAAAATCGATTTACGATCGCATAAACTAATCGACGATATAACGAATTTCGCGGTGTTTAACGAGAGAGTCTCGAAAAATGTTCCATCTTGAGAAATCGATCGATAAAGCATGTACTTTCGACACCTTGCTCAATCCGTGCCGTGAGTCTGGAAATGTCAAGCGCTCCTTAACATTCTAGGAACTTCTATCCTTCTTTTTCTTAATTTTTTTTTTTTCTTCCTTTTCTTCCTCCTCCTCCTCTTTTCGATTCGACCTTCGCAATGAAGCATCGCCAGTCCTGCCCCTCGCGGATTATCGTAACGCACTGACGTAGCACCATTGACGCTTTCGAAAGCGTATTTACTCAAGGCGAAGCCAAACGAGCGGCTGCATTTAATTTCTCACCGTTCTTCTCCTTCGTCTCGTCGTCAGTCGCAGTCATCGTCCGATCGCTCGGCAAGCGTTGGCGTAGAAAATGAGGGACTTAACTGTCCGCTTAAATCTCAACGCGACGATTTATCATCCGTCTCTCTACACGAAGAGTTACTGACGATGGCAGT
The DNA here is from genome assembly GCA_916049575.1 of Ancistrocerus nigricornis. NCBI lineage: Eukaryota > Metazoa > Arthropoda > Insecta > Hymenoptera > Vespidae > Ancistrocerus > Ancistrocerus nigricornis. The sequence continues at coordinate 27,138,556 of OU696667.1, forward strand.
GGATATATCACGGTATAGAACGGTTTACCTTTAAACAGGCTTTTCCCAATAGAAATCGTTCTTCGAAGAGGCGAAGAAAACTTTTCGATCGGTTTCTATTATGCTAACGATATACAAACGTATCTTGTACCGTTAGCGAGGCGTATCAAAGACGAGGTACGCCCACGTATTAGATACGTTATATCTATCGTACTTGCGTGATCTAATCTTTGATCAATCAAAGAAGAGAGAGAAGAAAAAAGAGAGTGAAAAAAAAAACAAGCGTGAATATCGAAAGCAATGACGAGACCGCGAGTGATCCGCTTTCACCATGCGGATGATCCAGATGAGGCGTTACCACGAACGAAGATTACGCAACATGCAAATGATCCACGAAGACTCGATGCTTCGAGGAACGAGTTCGCGCGAATCCTTTTATATTGCCGTCGCTTAATTATTTGAACCTCGCTAAACCGCAGGATAATTAATCGACTCGATTCCGCTCGCCATTTTCACGCTGAGATCACGAACGACGATGAGAACGCGTGTAGAGAGGACAGCACCATCTTGGTATCTCGTTTGGGGTCTATTAGTTCTCGTAATACATCCACGGTTCGTCCCCGATGACAAATTATCCAGTGGCCACTTCCTAGACGTTATCTCCTCGCGGACAAGAAGGTAGCGACACGAAGAACCGGTGAGAAACGATTAGCTCTCTCTCTCGAGAGAGAGAAGCGACACCTCCCAAGATCCACGACTTAGAATGGGAAATCCACGGAGAAGCGTGAACTTACGGCCGACGTAGTACTTGCGCCTATGAAAGATCATCACACTCCTTTCGATCTCAGTTTTCTCCCTTTCTCTATTTCGATTACGCGCCGATCGTACGACGAATCTTCGTATACCATACACTTCCGCGTTACGAAGAAATATCCAGGAAACTTCACTTTCGATTATATCGATAAAGATAGAAGTGATATTTTCAACGTGGAAATATATTCTGCCTTTCGAAAATAACGAGACACAGGGACCTATCAACTTTCTAGCAAATTTGCAGACCTATCTATTAGAGCGGAGCATTAAAACTTTTTTTCGAACTTGAAAAAATTATTCTGATCACAATTCTTGATCGATTTTTATGAACAATAGCTCGTTGGAAAGCTAAAAGACCGGGCTACAAAATGATTATCATAGAATTTACAGAATACTTTACTTTCAGTATCTAAATCGCACTTAACCTTTGCCATGTAATTTCTATGCTGACGCCAAGAAGTTGAACAAATAAGGGAATTGGATGGTTATTTCAAGGTTTCAATGAAAAATTCAATATTTATTGCAATGTATCTTAATTTTTATTCATATCAATTTTATATACGTACATTTTTACAAATAATTGGAAAGTTATATAAAGTATACCATAACTATAAGTTTCAATACATCGGACGCAGTTATGTTATAATGTATAATAATTCTTATTGTAAATAAATACGATACTTAAATATTATACAAATACACATAAAATAAATAACATATTATTATATTGCACTTTATACAGAGATGAATCTTAAGATTCAAACTGCTGTAACTTCCGAATTGGTCATACTATTGAAACGCCACTCGCATATTCGTAAAGAAGAGACTTTCCTCTTTCTAACTAGCCCTTGATCGTGAAAATCGAAAAATATTTATATAAAAAGGCAACTATCCCGCACCCAGGCCAATTCAAAATTCATATTTAATTTTTCTCACCCATGAGTAATGCTTCGCCCTACTACCTATATCGGGAGATTTTGTAATCTTATATGAACTAGTGAATATTCGATATATTTTAGGTTTCTCATCGTATCAGAAAGGTACTTATTAAACATGCCGATAATTTAAACTCCACTCGGTGTTTATCCATTATCAAGGAAAGTGTGAGTCGATGAGTGCCCCGATCGATCGATAACTTCTCAATGAGAGTTATCGAGTAAAGCTGGTTAACGATGGTAGGTACCTAGTCGTCTCTATGATTTAAACACGAATACGTCGATGGGCCTGAAAATACGATAGGATATATATCTTCTCAGTGGATTTCTCGAGAAATGTCACGGATCCTTCGTTCGTTCTCATTATTATGCCCGTTGAATTGCCGGATACGTGGCCGAGTAATTAACTCGCCCGCCGATAGAGATTGACCGATAGCGGAGTACTATCGATGAGTGAAACGATTTCACAATTCACACCGCGAAAGGTTACGGCTGGTCGTGATAATTACACGTTTTACACGTACCTCCCTATACGTGTTACATACGTTGGTGTCTCGTGTAGATGTGTACGTGTATAAAAGGAACGCACCTCGTGGCACAAACGCGAGAGTTATTCCCATTAAATAAATTAATACGCGGCCAACCGTTAGCGAACGATGAAGATAAGCGTTCGAGGGGAAGAAAGGGGGAGAGAAGAGAAGAAAGAGATACGGATGTCGAACGATGGAAAGTGCCCAAAGCACTTATTATTTCTAAATAATATTTCATAAGGCCACCGTACGTTCGGCGAACGCTACCGCGCTCCTAATTATCTAGCCTCTCGAATACGGAAGGGAGGCGAGTTAACGGGCTTTGTCAACGGAGATATTTCTACGAGTTTCGTCTACCACGTTCGAGGATTATCGAAAAGTTCGACAAGTGGCAGCTGTTTTTTTATCTCTCCTTCTTTTTCATTTACTTCTCCATTATGTTGACCTTCGACGTGCCGCTTTTTTGGGAGTACGGATTTGGAAACGCTCGAGGAAGTACTTCAAATATGATCTACCGTTTTCATGATTGTTTGACGTTACTTATACGTATTTGCATAACGACGTTTAGTCGTTTAGTTAGGAGCGTTTAAAGGATGAAAGAGACGATCTTTCGCTCGCCGCTCCGTTATGTTGTTCGTTAACGGAAAATGTATGTAAGGATGAAAACAATAAATCAATAAAGATCGTAGATGAAATTCAACGAAGGAAAGCTCGTTGAACCATCGCGGATAATATAAAGAGTAAAAAGAACTAGAGTGACAGGCTACACTTTTTCGATCAACTTTCGCGATCGATCGATCGTGTAAGTCTTCGTACGACGTCGATCGAACTCCTTTCGGCGAGTTTCGAGAGGCGGCATCATCGAATCGTACGATCACTAAAGACGGTAGTACTTCCAAGCTTCTTACGCTCCTCTCGCTCCTCGCTTTGCTCTCCTTCAACTCGCTATCCCCTAAGCGTTATAATTTATGAGCGTTGCTGCGAGCCACGCAGCCATCGACCTATTTGGACCGCACGGAAATTTATTACCCATTTGACCCGTTCGATCTAGACACCGTCGATCGTCTCGATATTATTGACTCTCGAGCGGTCCATAGATAATATAGACAACTTGTCTAACGTTCCCATATATATATATACCCGCATACACTGCCGTCAAAAACTTATCGAACGATGCATACCTATAATTATAGTCGAATGTTCTTGCAGCTGGTTTTACGAAGCCAAAGCTCGTTGAAAGATTATTTATATTAAACATTGTCGTTAGTTCGAGTTCGATGCCCAAGATACACGACTGAAAGATACCCACGTATAATCAATTCACTTAAAACATTAATCCTGAGGAAGCCCAGCAGCGGTAATAAAAAATTGTCGAACAGTACAAAACGCGCTCGTAATTTCTTCGGAGGATTTTCGAAGAGACGAAAGAGTCCACCCGGTTCTCGACGCTAATCACCCGTTGCGGAATACCCCACTCGATTTCGCAAGCGAGGAGGCGGATGAGAAATCGTTTCGGAACCTAACTGACGTTTCCTGTGCCAAATTCAAAGCGGTAATTCTATGATTGTTCCGCGTCATGCGAACGAGCGACCTGTAAAATAACAACTTGGAGACTCGTCGAGGTAGAAAGACGATTTACAAAGGTAGTATCTCGAAACAATATGATGTTAACGTGTTTAGTGTCTGGGAAGTAATTGGTCTAAGTGACAATTCATTTGAGTAGCATCATTTAAAACATTTACTACATAACATTAAGAAGATAATATTCATTTTGCGTATCGATTTATTCGAAAAATTGGTTAAGCAATCAAAACGTTAAAATTCCTCGTGCGGTCACCGCGATGAGGAGTCTTTAGTTATAAGTTGACCATCGCGCTATCGGCTTATGTTGCAATAACTCGCTTTGTCGGAGGTCCGCTACGAGAGATTCGATATTAAGCATTCCAGAGAGCGGCCATGCAATAACGCGAGGCTATCGATGCATAGGAAGGAAAATACGATGGTATCCTACTGACGAATTTAAAATATTCCGCCGAAGATATTGCCCCGTTCGCGATTATGTACACATAGCGAAGGCAACATCGAGAGAGGGATAGAGAAGTAAGATAATTTCGGACAGGATAGAGAGAGAGAGAGCGCGTGGCTTTCGGTATTTCGTTGGCTCCTCACCGTGAAATCGCTAATCTCCGCGACGACCTTTTCCCCGACCAGTAGAAGAGCTACTCCGATACCTGTATTAACATGGATTATTATTACATTCTTCTTGCCACAGGAACGTATTAATTGATCGTCGATACTTCTTCTACCTTTCTCCTTTTTCATCCATTCTTATCTCTCCGTATGGAAAAAGAGGCAATGCGCGATACATCGTGCTTACGTAAGTTTATCACGGCATTACAGCCGGTTACAGGGAGGTCTGTAATTTAATTTATCGACAAATCGGTCGATCCGATTAATCTTGATCGCGAGTTTAACCGGGAAGGCGTCTTTACAAGACTGGTCTATAAATCATATTCGAGCCGCGTCGCGCGAGCTTGTACGATTATATCGATGATAAAGAATGGGTAGAACGTTTCTAACGTTTGTGTGGTAAAGACAAAGAGAGAGAAAGAGAGAGAGTAAGGAAGAATGTGAGAGTGTATAAGACAGAGAAAGAGATAGAAAATGAAGGGTAGTTTTTAAAAGCCATGTGCTTTGTGTTACAGACATGAAACCTTCGGAGAGAAGCGAAAAGGCCATGTTGACAGGGAACGCGCAACCTTCGGACGTGTTCTGTTCGGTCCCAGGACGATTATCGTTACTCAGCAGCACCAGCAAGTACAAAGTTACGGTAGCCGAGGTACAGAGACGACTCTCGCCACCGGAATGTCTAAATGCCAGTCTCCTCGGTGGTGTTTTACGAAGGTAAGGATACCTCCTCCTTTTTTTTCGTTTTATAGTACGAGTATACCGGTAAATGACCGATTAAGGTTATGCGGAATATTAATATTCCTCTTTTTCCTTGTTAAATCATCTTCAAAATAAAAAGTATTTCTGAATTTCTACAAACGGAAGTGGCACTATCGCGTATGGAAATCATCGGTGAATAATTTATATCTTCTCGTACATGTATATTTTTAGCTACAACCGTGACGATGCGACGGTGAGAAATTACTTTATCGATCGTCTCATTACTGAATCGATAATAAAACATGCCTTTTAGTCTTTAAAGTTTTGCTTTTAAAGCTTTATTTACTGATGCAACCACCCTGGTTACAAGTTTCTCGAGTAATCGAAGAACACGAGCGTGAATTTTGTCCTTCGGAAATAAAAGAAACAAAAAGAAAGCGTACAATTTCCGAGGCACAGCCAGAGGCATCGAACATGCGTCGTCGTAGCGTGATTGATCTACACGGAATAAAAAGTATAAGGAAATTACTCCTATCTTCTCCCTCTGAGGCATCACGAATCAAGCGAGCAGTTGGTCCATTCACGAGTATAATAATTCTTCCTCCCTCTCTCTTTCTCTCTCTCATATACTCTCTTTCTCTTTTCTTCCTTTCCGTTGCCCCACTCGGGGCTTCTTGATGTAGAAAGAGAGAGAGAGAAAGCGGTTCATTCATGTGTCTTAACCGTGCAAGCGGCTTCCCGTACTCTCTTGAGAGAACTTACGTGTACACCGTTAGGATAATTTAACCTTACGCCGCCGGAACGATTATTAAGCATTAACATACCATCCGAATATTCGATCGGCGTTTCTCGCCGATATTATGACGGACCAATTTGCGCCATTCATATTTCACGTCCGCTGAGATAATCGACCCTTTCAAAAAATCTCTTCGTCTCTCGCTTAACAGGAAATCAATGCGAGTCTCGATATTAATTGTATCGAGATAACGAGAAAAACGGGAACGAGAGCCATGGATTTCGCGGTATATCGATCTCGAAACATCGAATGAAATTCTCTTTCGGAGAAACTAGTTATCCAAGTGAAAGCACGGATGGTATATACAGGTATATTCTTTTGCGATAAAGGATACCACGAACGAAGGATCAGGATTCACCGTTAGTCGTCTTTATCTACGAAGTTAATTAATAAACGCTGAATCTACATTGGTTTCGAACGTCTTGTATTCGAAACAACACGAACAAGGCAGCCTGATTTATGAGTTCCCTTCTCTCTCTTACCCGCCAAGGAACTCTCCTTCTGGTTTATCTGATTCACCATTTTACTTGGGTAGCAGAGCATATATATAAGTTACGCAATGTTTTATCAGCAAAGGCACGGACAAATCGCCGTACGGAGGAGCCGGCCGGATACGTCAGTGTAACGCGTATTATATTATGCGTATAATACGCGATATGCAAAGTTATATACGACACGTGGTGCATACGTGCGTACCTATACGTAGGTATCTAGCATAGGGCGTATCCACGAGCGCGCTTGACTCGTAAACACTCCATTCGTATTACAATATTTTATCACGAGTGACTTCCGCGAGATATTGACCGGAGGTGCCGCCCCGAACAATCATTTTCACGATTCCTTTGAAAATAATAGCTCCTCGGCTCGAGACTGTAATTGGTCCAGACTTTTCCTTCAATTTCCACTCGTTTCACGATACCTTCGAGGGATCGGCAGAAAATGTAGGATTTAACGCGCTCGAGATAATAAGAGGACACGGGCTTTCACGCCGCCGCCGTTGTAAGAGAGACCCGAGGCAAGTGGAAGGACGATGTTCAGGACCTCCGTGCTAAAGAGTCCCACGATTGAGAGAGAGAGAAGGAAAGAAAGTGAGCCAATAAAGCGGTCGATCTATGCCCCTTCATGCAAATGAGATATTAATAATCGTATTGCTCCAAGTGTCAATTCCATAGAACCAAGCCTCCGGCAAGTCGCAAGGATGCCAAGCGCGATCCTGCTCATCTTGCCGTACCTTCGATGCACCTCGCACTGCCGATATAATTCATCCATTCGAGCAGCGATCCGACTGATAATTATACGCACAGCTCCGACTTGCCATCATAGATTCTCTCCTCCCTCTCATCTTACGTCTCCCTTCCTCATCTCAACCCTTTCTGTCTCTTCCCTTTTCTCACCCCACGATCTCTCTTCCGTTTGTAAAGCTTGGAGCAGATCGTTGCAGAAGTTTACTTCGATAAATGATCCGTCCGAGACTCTTGCCTTCTATAATATATCTCCAAATCGTTTTATTACGACAACTTTGCGTTCCTCATAGATAGTATAAGCCAATTATGTAAAATACAGAGATAGATTCGAATCTAGGGATAAGTAGTTACCCGCATACCTTCCAAGAGAAGTAGATTTGTCGCGTTTAACGAAGAATATCGATGACAAGATCGTCTTCGAGAATCATCCGAGAAAGACGTTTTCTTACTTCTCTCGGGTCATGATCGTAGAAAGTCCTTCGGTTTGCTAATGTCAGGCTCGAGAGTCATTCGCGATTAACGATACCGGTATTCAAGGACGTCTCGGAAGTAATCGGGTAAGGTGGAATCTTGACTTTCTGGAAATTCTTGCCAGTGAAACGAACGGTAAGACCGAACAATGCTACCGTTTGAGAATCTTATTCGATGTCTCGATCGATTAATCGTCTTCTTTCAATTTCTCCTTTCTTTTTTTTTTAAAAGAGTCGAGCGAATATCTCGAACGAACCCTTGTCGCGAAAAGTCCTTCGGTTTACTAATGCCACGCGACAACCGTGGACGATTAACGACGCCGGTATTATACGAGGACGTCTCGAGTAATCACGGGAGGCAAGGAATCTCAGCCACCCAGATATACCTACCTCGAGAAGGGAGAGAAAGCAAGTCGCGAAGGGTTCCAGGAATATCAGAAATGCTCGCACTCAGGGATGGGCGATATACCGTGAACGGGTGAACCGTGCCTAACGGAAGAAAAGGATGAGAATTCGTCTTGAAGACAAGCCCTCGTAATCGACAGATCGTATCTCTCCTCACGTAGGCAAGAAATAATGCTAACCATCGTCGATAATAAGTAATATATGCTTTACCAGGTGCTCGAATAAATGTAGTATAAGACAGTCCCGGATCGAACGAGTAAGCGTGCTTGTCTTTCTTTTTTCTTTCACAAGACGATTACTCGCATGATTTAAGAATATTCTATTAGCGAAAAGATATTTACGATTCGCTCGTACGGAAGATAGAGCGACACGTTAATCGAATAGAAACCGTAAATAGCACTCGATGTCGCCCAGGTAATTACCACGAAAATTTATCGTAATACGTTCTAATGAGAGAACTGGGAGGCCGAATCGAATGACGCTTCTACTACTGGCAACCATAATCCACACGTTCAATGAGAAGCTTGCTAATAAATCTCTCTAATTCGTTCGCTAAAAACACGCGGGAAGAAGTCGACGTAACGCGACGTGTTATTAATCGTCCTTATTAATCCATACACCGTGGCGATCGCTGCTCAGCCCGATGTAATTTCAACGATAAACGAGCACGCCTTTTCGTCGTAATTACTATGAAACTCCATGGAGTTTACGCGTCTCGAGTATACAGTGGTATCAATTAAAACGCGTCGTTTCGTGGAAGGCTTCGAGGTCCAAGCTTGCCGTAGTTGTTAAGTACACTACCTACTACCGCGGAGGCTGCGTGGAACGCATCCAGTACTAATCTCGATGCACCTGTCGTTTGTAAGACGTGGCGCACGCAACGTGCATTCCACGAGGCTGACTTGCAACTATCGCGATTCTAAGGCTCCCTTTTCGAATCGGCGCCGCGTACGCACGAGGACGATCGATCTACCACGAGATTACGATCGATACGATCCCTTCCGATGCGTGGTAGATTCTTCTTAAAGATTACAATTCGTTCACCGGCCTTTCATATAGACGCCCCAAGCGTGAAAAGTGCACGTGTTACGATACCTTATAGGTACTATACGTATAATAAAGAAAATGTGTGTAAGTATACTATATTTTATTGGAAGCATACTCGAGTAGAAAGAATGGTTGGTAGTCAAGAGAAAGAAATAACGAGCGAAAGAGCATGAGTCCGCCGCGGCTATATTAAAGAGCCGTAGCGGTAAAACGTATTAATTGCCGAAGCAAGAGGAAAGATCACCGAAGAAGACCAGTCAAGGCAGTGCGGCGACGTCGGCGGTGCCGAACCGAACAAAGCTGCTGGACGATACGCGTTACCGTTACGGCAGGCAGCCAGAGAATGATGGATGGACAGGGTGTGTTAAGAAAGAACTCGACTGCTACTACTATCGGCTTCTCACCGACGACGTACGGCACGTCGAGAAAATTTACTTCACGGACTGCTTACCATCCTCGTGTCGCGCGAGATCGTCCGATCGAGATCGTTAATACCGGTATCCGCGGTGCCATGTCCGTTTCGATTTCGAACATGAAAGGTATCATCCCCGAATATTTCAGTCCATACGGAAAAGGAGAAACAGGAAGAGAGGAGGGAGGGTTACGCAAGAGATATTCATAAATCGTTTAGAGCTATCCGATCGAAAGGTTTACGAGGACGACGTAGAACTTAACGACTTTGCGTTCTAAAACCTACGTTAACGTTCGTGTTTCGTCAGTCAGTAGTAAACCTGACAACATGTAGAGAGAGAAAGAGATATTTGATCTTCCACTTAGCCAAGTATTTTAGTATGCATTCGAGTTACCCTTCCGGTAGACACCGCCCAGCCGATCGTTTTAAACTCCCGTTATTTACAACGATCGTAATCCTCGCCTTTCTAGTTCTTCTCTCGTTTAAAGAAATTTCTCGTGGAGGATCTCACTGCGAAAGAGTTCTCGCCCTTCGTTACCGTTAGTACTGCTACTGCTCGAATTGCCCAATCTTCGATGACACGCGAGAAGCCGCTGGATTATGCTAATTTTTTCACGCGCGAGTCTCTCTCTCTTTTCCTCTTTGTCCATCTCTTTTCCCCTTCTCTTCAGTCTTATCGTCTTTTCCCGTTCTATCTTCGTGCATTCGTTAATTTATTTTTTTTTGTAAGCATCGCCGTAAAAATGATTAATGGAGAAGTCCGAGAAGTTTTGAAAGTCTCAGCGTTTACGAAGGTCGATGGCTCGACCACGTTCAGCTTCGAACATTTGCCTCTCTTCGATCTTGTATTTAAAAAGAAAAACATTTAGACTAAATAATCATTCTTTTTCGTTACAGGGCGAAGTCTAAAAATGGTGGACGACTGTTGAGGGAGAAATTAGAGAAGATCGGTCTCAATCTGCCTGCCGGTAGAAGGAAGGCTGCTAATGTCACGCTCTTAACGTCCTTGGTAGAAGGTGAGTTTCATATATTCCGGTATTTAAAACATACATTAGCTAAATCCACGATATGGATCATGTGATTTCTCTTCCCATACTTTCGAGCCTGTTCCCATTTAATCGTGACCGATTCCTTTCGCGAATTTTTCCAAAGTTTCCAAACGAATTCCCAGGTAGGATCTTTTCTCTAAGTTCAATCGTATGCGCGTACGCGTGCTCTTAACGTTTTATCCCACACGGTGACCCGCATTTCTCCGGTTGCCGGCTAAAGAAGAATGGCTCTTAATTCTTTAGCGCGATGAATTTCTGCCTGAGCGTGTGCCAACCGTTATTTATGGATATCCGTCGCGTAGGATAGATTTGCATCTCCTTAAATAATACCGCCGCTAATCCGTCACCGCGCCGGCATTCGCGACGCGTCGCGCGGCTTTCGTACCGGGTAGATATACATGTATATCTTCTCGAATCTTTAAAGCGATGAGAAGAGTCGAGGCCAAGATTGAATCCAACCAGAAATCGGAAGCCGCGGAATTTGAAGTACGTTCGGTACGTTTATTTTACGAGCCTCTCCGTTTCTTTCTCTTTAGAAATCGCGTGGCTCCGAGATGACTCGCTTTTATCGAAGCCATACGTTTGAAACGTCGCGAATTGGGAAGAAAAACACGTTATATTTCTAATAAAATATTCTCGCGACGATTTCGACCAGGGTGACTAGAATGTGTAATCAAATTTTAACAGCCAAATCAACTCGTCCTCTTTATTTATTATCGATCGGTCGATGTCCAAGGTACGTGTTAATAACGTCATCATTACCATGGAACGATACTTGAATTCTTTTCCCCTGGTCGTTCAGTCTTTCTTCCGCTTCCGAGTGAAGAAGCAGAGCTCGATTAATCAAGAATGCTCCAGCAAGAGGCCAGCCACCAACTCGGCGCTTGGTTAATGGTCTAGGCTGCTCTAGCACGCTCGTCTTATGTCCTACGAGAAAGAAAGAGAGAGAGAGATCGTGCGAGACACGCTTCTCTATCGGCAAAACTCTAACGACGCTACGCTATGGCCCGTCGGAGCCGTTCGTACCGACGTTGATTATAATTTATGGTCGGTGGGCTTCCATAAAACACCGAGCTAAGACTTTCTTCCCTCGCGCCTTCGGGACGCAACCCAGACGCGACCGTAGACCGTCGCAAACACGATAACTTCTTACTCACGACGGACAATACGATTTTGAAACAGAGTTGAATCTATCTTTTTATCGAACTTCGAAGTTTCCTTCTTAAAAATGATATTTTATTTATCATAAATTTTCTTACTCGCTTTATTACACGAGACTGTAAATTAATTGTTTCGTGCTAACGAACGGCCGACCGTGCGACTTTATTGCTCTCTTCGTCGTCGATTTTTTATACAAGTAGAGCGAAATTAACGTCGCTTTCAATGAGGCAAAACTGGAGGAGGGTATAAGTGCTCTCTCTTTCTCTCTCTCTCTCGACGAGAAAAGACCGCATTGTAAATTTAAACCTTTCAATAAACGTCCGTTGCTCGATTCGCACCGCGAAGCGACTGGATTAACACGTACGACGCCTGATTTATACGTTCGTCGTTGGCACGAGTCGTCGATTCTATCTTCGCTGGTTTACCCTTCGACATTATCTTTACAATATCTTCGAGTCACGAAGAACACGACCGAACGTTCGAATTTAATAAATCACTATGCTCTTATCCGTAATTAACCCTGTACTACTAAAACTAATTTTTTTATCAATCATTGAAAAAATTCTTTAAAGTCAGAGCCGTCAAACGGACGTAAAAATCATTTCTGAAAACTTTGATCTTATATTATCGAGCTGTAGGCTTTTTATAAATTAAAAAAGTAATACCCAGAGAGAGAGATTGAAAAGAAACGTATAAAAGACAGGCAATGCGTAAGCGTCCTCGTCTCGATCGCGTCTTCGAGAAGTCGAAGGGGCTCCTGAATGTGGCGGCGAAAGTGTGGGAACTCTCTCGAAACGGCAGATGTGTAAGTACGCCTATCCCCAACCTGATTCACCGGGCATATACCTACCCACCTACCTACCTACCTGATTCACGCGTAAATTCGTTGTCCGATCGGTTCTCCGGCAAGCGGCGATGACGCAACGCACAGACTGAGATTACGCGTTACTTACCAGTTGCCGGATTGTCAAGTTCTTTAACCCTACCGACGTGCAATCAATTTTCGTTTCGTTCGGTCCAGCAGCGGCACCGTTTGAAAGAATCGCCTCGTTCAAAAACTCGCTAAAACGTTCTCGTACTCTTTCCGCTCGTTATCCCATGCTCGACTTTAATTGGGAAAATTCGTGAGAAACCTTTTCCTAGCTTCTTTTCTTCGTCTTGGAAATTGCGAAGGATAGATCGTCCGTGTCGACCAATAAGTAGTCTACTATCCTACATTCGAGTCAAAGTAGACACTATACTCTGAGCGTGTGATAAAAAACGATTAAAAAATGTATGCAGTGTATAGGAACTGATCGTATAAAAATAAAGTAAAAGAAGTAATTAAATGTCAAAAGTTGAACATCAATCAAGTACTTTGGTTATCAATTTTTAAAAGTTAAAAAAGTTGAATTATTTTGTTAACCTCCGAATGATTCATATATAAGGTCACACAAAAGTTTGCTTTTTAATTTAAAATATGTAAAAATTGACTAGAACGATATATAAGTACCTGCTACTAAAAATTAAATAGGATCGCAAAGGGTCTTTAACATTTTTCCGCTCTAACAAAACATCAATTTCTAGACAATAAGGATAAAACGAGTTTACGAGTCTCTTGAACCCCAAGCTCGGAAGAGTTCGCGAGAAACCCTTTTACCACGATTTCGCTAAATATCTCAATTTTCGCGTAAGTCGCAATCTTCTCCCGTCCTCGGGAACCCGTAATTAGAGGCATTACCGACATCGCATTTAATATCGTTAGTTCGCGCTAATCTATAATATAGAAATCGCGTTATAATAACGGTCGGCAAAAAATATCTACTCGAGCTGCTTCTCCGTAGAGTGCGTTAATGGCGCATATCCTTCTATATATCGAGCTGGAATAACTTTCATCGACGATGCGCGTTCATTACAGTGAAGTTGTCAAACGGAAACTTGTTTAGTATATTGCCCGGTCAGGTTGTTCGCTCGTTCTCCTTTAACTCGCTCTCACCGATCTGGAACACGCATCTGTAAGATCCCGTCTCACCGATCTCTCGACCGTAATCCCTTTCGGCTCCGACACAAAAGACTTCGCTACACACGTATCTTTTCCCCTGGCGTTGATTATTAAACCGCGAAGGAAAAGGGTAAAGCCATTTTTTTGTTGTTGTTGCGACACAGGATAAAAGGAAACGTAAAAAAAAAAAACGTTTTACGTGTGTTTCGTTCTAGGAGAAGCCATTCACCTTGCCAGAGACTTTGGTTACGTTTGCGAAACCGAGTTCCCTGCGAAACAGGTCGCCGAATACCTCAGCCGACAGCACTGCGAACCGCAGGATTCCTACAGGAGAAAAGAACTCCTTCATGCCACCAAGTAAGACCTCCTTTATTATTTTCATTTTACATCATTTCTATCATTCTCATGCGTTCAATTAAACGAGTACGATTTCGTTAAGAAAATTGATTAATAAAAAACTATGATTCCAGACAAATCACCAAAGAGCTGATGGATCTTCTGAATCAGGATAGGTCACCACTCTGCAATACGCGGCCGCAACACATACTCGATCCGAGCATACAAAGACATCTCACGCACTTCTCCCTCATATCGCACGGCTTTGGTAGTCCTGCGATCGTGGCCGCCCTCACGGCGATACAGGTATATATATTTTGTATGATCGATGATAGATAAAAGAATTTTTACCAAAAATCAAATTCATTATAAAAGAATTTTTACCGAAAATAAAATTCATTTATTAACGTTATACGATATGATTGATCTTTCCAGAAGTTCCTAAGCGAGTCTCTGAATCATCTCGAGAAGATGTATCCGGGGAACGGTAGCGGCGTGACCAGCAGTCAACAATCGAATCTCGACACGAACAAAAGCAAGGATGGTTCGTTAATGAACGACATGAAAAAGTGACGCCCGGAAGACCCGCCTACCTCGAACGTGGTCACGTCTATAAGGCATTCCTGGCCGTACAATTGAGCTCGGGCCTCTCTCTCTGACGCGCGATAGAGAGAAGCTGACAGTGGACCACTAGACACACTCGCACACTATTCCACGCGCTGTCACGCGCGTTTTTCACGGGGAAATAACGCGTGCGCGACGCGTGGGTGTGCGTGTTCGCGGAGGTTGGCTGGTCGGAGAAGAACTGACGAAAAAAACGGAGGAAGAAGAGAACGAAGAAGCTTAAGAAAATATAGCGAAGAAAAAAAATAGAAAAGTCGAACGGACAGACGAGGAAAGAGGGATAATCGAGTACCAAGACGAAGAGTCGAAGACGCGAAACAGTGCAATCACGATCGAGCGTTATCGTTTTGTCGACGACTTTTGTGATTCTCATCGACCACTTCGTCGACGGACGTGGGAAAAGATACTATACATATAGTATAGTACATACGTATATCCGGTTTGGATCTATACACGCAATTATCTCTTAAAGATCATTAAGAAGCAACTGATTCCGTTTGAAAAAAGTTGTTGTTTGCTTTCGAGGGAAACATTCAACGTCGATATGAATTCTTTTATCGACTAATTACTCTTTAGAAGAAATATTATTTTAATTTCAAATAATTGCGTGTACAAATTCCAATCGGTACCGTATGTAACGCGAAGATCATCGAGATTACCATGTCTTTTCGTCCCTACCGATTCGCAAGTTCCTCTCGTTCGAGATCCCTCGGCATCGATCGAAGAATGATCTCGTTATAGATCGTGAGAAGAAATTAGGGAAATGTTGTTCGTTATCGAGCGAGTCTATTATTTTATCGACGCTACTCGTACAGAGCAGGCTCTTTGTGATAATTATCAAAAAAAAAATCCAAAGTGCAATCCGTACTATACTAATCGCGCGCCGGTCTCACGCGTGGAATCCTATTAAGAGTAAAATGCGACTTGTATATTAACGTGAGTAAAAAGATGAGAAAAAAGAAAAAAAAATGAAAAGAGAAGGAAACTATCGTTCTTGTTTCGTTTGCGTGACCAATACTTTCTCCCTCTTATCGGCTTAGAAAAATAGAATCGATTATAGAATATCGAAGGAAAGCATATGTATCTTTCTCTTTCTCGCTCGCATACACTCTCTTTTTATCGTCCCTAGAACTTGCGGATCGATAGATGCGCGTTATCCTTAACGCCGGAGTAGATAAAAGAATGCAGTTTTTTGCGATAACAATCTCATTCCTCCGACTACGTGCAATCCCTTCAAGATAGATCTATATACGTACGCTCGATCTTTCGCATTTCTCTTCGGCGATCTTGTTTTCTCTCGATACGTTCCTCCCAACGAAATAAATCATTGATTAAGGATAAAAGGCATTTTTTTAACAAAAGAATCAATTTTACGTTTTCAATAATTTATTTTTCTTCGTAATGTACAGAATGTAACGCAAAAAGAAGATCGAAAAGTAAGCAGGGTTCTCACCCTTCTCCTCAACGAATGCCTCTAGAGAATTTAGAAAAGGTTTAGAAAAAAGAAGCCGACGATCTCCTTGTAATTCCGAGTACAAACGAGAATTTGTGTTGTGACATAAGTTATACGTTACATAAGTACAATTTTCTTAGTTGCTGTTGAACGAATTTGAATGAAATTTTTTCCTAGTGCGTAGCTATAATAAACGTATCTTTACATCAAAGACTTTCTCAAGATTTACATTACATTTTGAAAACAAAAATTCCAAAGTCAGAAATTTAATCTTTTGTTAGATACTTCTTTATAATTAAATATTATGTTTCCAAAATGGTATTTCAAAAAGTTCTATGATTAAAAGTTACTTCAATATATGCACTATAACACCTGACAATTTCATGAAGATATCTTCAGTTGGCTTTGAGTGACGTGTACCTACCTGAAAATGATCGTATTCCCATGTATCGCTAAAAATGCCTTCTACCCTTAAACAAAATATACATCCAGTAAGTTTTCTTATCTCGATTTCATTTTTTCCATACGTTTCTTCGACGTTTTCGCAAGTCTAAAGAGAGAACAGAATCGCGTGAGAGAAGAAGCGAAGCTAATTTTAACGAAGTGCAAACACACCCGAAAGCCGTTTGAGGCTAAGAATATTAATTTATAATCGTTATGCCGTTTATTCTGATATCTCGATCGAGCCGAAACGATGTGAGAAAGAGGAGGAAACGTGTCACATATGTATAATACATACAAAGCCGCCTTCGCGGAAAGAGCGTCCGTGTTCGTCGTTTAAGAAACGACACGAATCTTTTGTCAAAAGAAGGAGAAGAAGGTAAAAACAAAAAGGGGAGTTTAAAAAGAAACGATTATTGTGCCAATACAAAAAACACATGCGCACGCGTGCGCATACACACACTCACACTCACTTATACACGTTAAAACACACAAAAGTTGCCATTTGAGATGTGCCAATTAACGATTAATAATATCGATTTATAAGTGTAAAAGAAGTCGAACGAGAAGAAGAGAAAAACGGGAAAAGGAGGAAAAAACCGATGAAGAACTCCGTTTCCGTGTGTACCATATAAAAGCGCGTATTCGATATCGTCGAAGTGATATCGGGGGAGGAAGGAACTCACAAAAATGAGAGGGAAGGATGAAAGGAAATAAAATGATAAAAAGAACATTGTATGAAGTACAACACCAGGTGAACCTGAGACATATCTAACTTTGTAATTAAATCTTTAGGCGTGTATGTAAATGTAAGATTAGGCTCCGGTGCGGGCGCGTCGCGCGCTCCACGGATTATGTACAGAGTATTCGAATCTTTCTTGTGATATAATCGTACATTATTAAGGTATCAGACCGATTGAAAAACGGGACAACAACAAAAAAATAACGATTTACTCTACATTCCATGTTTTTTCATAGAAACGGTGTTAGCATGGTCGCGAGGCAGCGCGAGAGAACGAAACGGAAAATGAAACCGAGAAACTACCCTGCCAACCCTCATTCCACTTTCTCTCTGCGCTCGCGATCAGAATCGCGGATGCGCAGACTCGTGCTCTAGCCTTCGTGTCTTCGATTCCTTTTATTACAAAGTATCCGCGTTAAAGATTTTTATTAGCTACCGTAATTCGAAGGTGAGTGTATACCTCGATTAACAGGACGAAGAGAAAAGTTCTTTCACGATATTTTGAACGAACGAAGACGCTCGGTGAATATTTCGGCTCTCTATCTCTTTATATTTCTATCTTTCTGTATCTCTAACTCTCTATCTATCTCTCTTTCTCTCTCTCTCGTTGTACGATACCTCGCGATACATATTGTAAAACGACGGCTAATGCATTCGTTAACTCGACGTACGAATATTTTCGAGAAACCATCGTTATAAAAAACTCGTCGATCGTGATCCACGCCGAGAGCGATACACTCGACGAAAGAGAGTACTTTCCGATTTTAGGGCCACTTCGAAAAACGGATTAGTTAGGAAAAAGATTAGGAGAAAAGAAGAGAAGGAGAAGGACACCCTTTTATTTTCACTCGCGATTACTTAGGCAAACTTCGTTAGGATTAAGATTCCATAAATTAATACTTATTTATAATCTTTAGAACGGCCGTAGAAAAGACGATTTTCTACCAGAATTTCTGTGCCAACCGCAATGGAGAATGTTGTAGAAGATTTTGTTTCAAGTTGAAGCATCATTCTAATCTTGTAAGATACTCAGATATATCTTTATTAAAATATATTTGAATTTTCGTAGTATATTATATTCTGATATTGATTATACAGTTCATTTTTGTATATTGGTGTGTGATAAATAAATAAGAATATTGTTTCTAAGCAATTTCAATGTCGAATTTCAGACAGATCCTTTCGAGCGTTCTCGCAAGGCGTGCCCAAAAACGAAAGATTTTAACGAAAAAGTTCACTGGTGTACCCGAGGGCGACCATTTTTATTGACAGGATAATATAATCTCCTTTCTTATCTTTTCGTTTCATTTATTCGTACTCATCGAAAAATAAAACAACCAAGAATAACGTCGTGCTGCTTCGAAGTTTTACGATCTCTTCCCCTTGCTGGACATGAACACCTAATTTTTTAAAGGAACACTTTAACCTTCCTATACCTGCGTCAAATGCGGTAACACGTATACCCGCGTACGGTGTCAGGGACCGAAAGATTTAAAGCCTGTTATTTGTTTTAATTATACGAGTATCTTAATAAAAGTTAATAAAAACTTAATAAAAGTAAAACTTTTATTATTAGAAAAAGATGTTATGGAACAAACAAATCACAATTTATATAAAATAAATGTATTTATTAGTGTCTAACAGTCTTATATAACAGTCTCTGAAAAAATGTTACATTTTCTTACGAGCTACGAAAAACTGAGCGAAAGGTTATTTCTCCTCAAATTAAACTAAAAAAATTTCTAAAATCTTACAGATAACAATAGTACGAACAAATTATCATAATAACATTATTATAACATTATTATTATTATATTATCACCTATACTCGCGTCGGCTGTTGGACCAATTGGTATTGTGTACAGACACACGTACTTTTCGCACGAGCGCTCGTGCCGTACTTGTAAAATTGAAGTTAGCAACAAATCATGCAGCTAATATAAAGAACATTGCGCTGGCATTTCTATTTTTCCAAAAAAATACAAAAAGGTAATCTTTCGGTCTGATAGATCAATGCGCGGGTATAGGAGGGTTAAAAAGAACGTTCTTTTATTATTTTTATGCACACTGACACTTTAAAGATGTAATTTCTTCGTCACGCAATAAAGGATGCTGTTTCTTTTGCCTGTAAAAAGTCTATCTTGTAATTTTCGCATGCGAATAACAAAATGAAAAAGAAGAACGTAGACTTAAACGGAAGCGTGTTGCCTATAAAATTATCCGATATGCCCATTTCATTAGTTCGTGTAGCATTGTAATCTTTTTAATACTTGATTACTTCTGAGGAATTAGTAGATGTAAACATCGTGAAAAAATTTAAGCGACAGAAGAGGAAACATGCAATTCGAGTACTCACGTTTCGTCGGGACACGTTATACCTCCGCGAATCACAGGATCAAAAATATTTCAATCGAGAAGAACGTGTTCCCACGCGAACTTTCGGATTTTGGCATAAACCTAAGGGAGATATATTAAATCGTAATTAGAGATATGCAAACTCGTTGCAAATGGTCTTCCATTATCGTCCATTTAATAGATTTCTTTTTAAATCGATGCTTTAATTGTACAGTTATATTTTAATAATGAACATGCGCTCGTGTGACAGTTAAAGTTAATTTATTATTAATTCGTTAACGATAAAATGATGATAATTCGAATAGTAATGAAAAAGGTATTAACAACTTCCATGTAGATTACGTTCGTAAATCTCTTTTGGTCTACATTTAAAATAACAAGAAGTATTAACCGTTAGGGGATTGATTACCTTATTTTTTTTTTTAAACAAAGACTTTAATTTCATGTGATGTATTTATTTCGGTTTATGACAATTACATACTTAAAATGAATATTTTGTTTTTAATGCAACAAAATATTTGACGTTTACACTCGTTATGTTTTATTAAATATTTATGTCGTTTCAAATTTTATTCTAAAAAACTTTTTGCAAATTTATATTTCCAATTTGTGTCGTATTGTAGATAAATTGTTACTGTATATACTTAAAGTATATACCCACAGCGTGATTATTAACTTTGTTTTAATATTATATTTTTTAAATATATTTGAACGAATACTATCATAATATATTCATACACATTGTTCCATAATCATTGACTTACTATCGTGGTGCTGTATATTATTTTAGGTAATTACTTAATTTAAGTTAAATATTTTTATTTCTTACAATTATATATATTATATATAATTACTGATTAACTAAAATTCTTTCGTTAAGAGGAAAGAAATTAGTTAAATGCGAAACGAAAATATTGAATATTTTGTCACTTGATGTTTAGAAGCCACTAGATATTATACAAATTCAAGTATATCTAATAAAAAAAAATGTAAGAGAATCTATAACATTCCCGACAGATTTTACCGTTCATTCTTCTTACTTGCCTACTTAAATGTTTAACATACCTTATATTGTTCGTTATTATAATTGTTCAGTTATTATCGTAACATAATATTTCGGATAAACGATTTGAAAAGTGAATTTATGCCTTTGCAAAGAATTAGGAACTATTAATACTGTAATGTGATTAAATATTACCGAGAGAAAAATTATTGTTTGTAAATTGTTATTACAAATTTTTTTATCGAAAACTTTGAACTCTCTTATTTTCTTTGATTATACGTTTTTTCGTCTTATTAATGTATTCTGGTTTATCCAGCGGCCGCGAAATATCATCTGAAAATGATGCGGGTTTTATTACACGAAATAAATAAAGCGAGTTAAAGGAGATGGGCTATAAGAAAGAAGTAACGATAATATAAGTTGTTATAATGAAATGAGAATGAGAACGCTAACTCGATTTTATCGTATTAATTAAACATACTTTACGTTGGAAATCTGACTAAAGTCAATGTAAATAACCCCTGACTATAATTTACCATATTAATTTCCATGCCTCCGTTAGCTCAAAGGCGATTTGGCATTCGCCCATTTATAGATTTTTGAATTGCCGGCATCATAGGTCGCCGTACGTTAGGAAGATTACACGTCAATGGTTTAGGGCTATGAAGTAATAAAGTAAAGAAAATAGTATTCATAGACTGGTGGATAATTCTAGGTTCAGAAGAAAATTAAAAAGGTTTTGTAGATGTTTACTTGGAAGGTCGTGTGTATGGGGCGCTGCGATATCGCGAACTCGAGCCTGACGTTGTCGTAGTCTTGTATGACTTCCATGCGCGGCTTGTTGTGTCCTCTGCGAATTTTACGGATATATGTACTTTAATTTATTATGAATTTTAATAGAGATTCATTATTTTAACAAAAACTTCCGTAGGAATATCGCCTGATTCATCCACATTTTAATTATTTATTTATCTTTATATGTCTCCTAAATTCATTAATTTCATTTATTCTTGTCATTGTTATTTTAACAATATTTCGGCCACCATATTAATAATTTATTTTTTAGTGATATTAATAATTACCTACAATCGCCATTTTTTAAATATTTTGTATGTTTCATAAATTTTATACCTGCAAACATTGAAGTGATACCTCAAAAAAAAAAAAAAAAAAACACGTAAAATGAATCTACCGCATATAATATATTCTTACCTGGATAATCTGACGTTTCGTAATAATCGTGTGACGTGTGTGGTACGGCTTCTTCTTCATATTCGTAGGTCGTGTATCTCGAGCTAGGATACATGTCATCCCTGTACGATATTAAACAATAAATCTTCAAATACTTTCTATTAAAAAAATAACACTTACAACAACAGTAAATTCTAAATAAATTTATAAATTCAAACAATTTTTGTAAGTTTCACATATACTTACCCAGCAGTCGATGTATAATGACGATCGCCATACCGAGTATTCGTCGACGAAGGTGGATGGTATTCATAATCATGATGTGTCCCTACGCGATTGTTTAGAGGCGGAGTTGGAGTTTCGTAGCTTTAAAAACGAATTTTATTTTATATCGTTCCCGTTATTTTTATTACTTCAGAAATAAAGTATGTATACATGTATATATATTAAAAAAATTTACCCATAGCTCTGATCCATGGCAGCTCGTGCTCTATCTAATATCGAAAAAACTTTTGTCTTTGTAGCCATCGGTCGAGCGATTGGTCCACGACTTGATGGTGGAGGAAGTGCAGGTGCTGAAACAGGTTGGAAAACTGAAAATATTTTCGGTTAGCGAAATACACGCCACAAATAATACATCAATGTATCTAAATTTTATATTTAAAACAGCGTACCTCGTGATGTTCTTTGTAATGCTGGTCTTGTGGCAGGTCTAAGTATACCACCTGCTGCAGGAGGGACACCTCTAATAGGAGGTCTTCTTTCTTCTGCAACCGTAGAATCATCAGCCATGCTAAGTTCCATTTCGCGCATTTGTTCTTGCCGTATGTTATCATTATTGTCTGGAATTAAATATTTTCGGACCTCTGCAAGTGCAAATGCTATACGAGCATATGCTTCTGCCGGTGGTGCTAAAGCTGTTATTTCTACGTGTAAGTCATCCGACAGATGAGCGTATTTTGGATCCAATGACATACGACATTCTTCTTCCTACGATAAACCACTGTGCTATTAATTTCTTATTAATAAAATGTAAGAAAAAATACCATGGCTATTGGGAATATCTTACGTACAAGTA
This sequence comes from Ancistrocerus nigricornis, assembly GCA_916049575.1. NCBI lineage: Eukaryota > Metazoa > Arthropoda > Insecta > Hymenoptera > Vespidae > Ancistrocerus > Ancistrocerus nigricornis. The sequence continues at coordinate 27,161,490 of OU696667.1, forward strand.
TAGACATTTGAATGCAATCTAAGCGAATATACCTTCTGCCGGTCTTTCATCGATCCTCTTCCTAAGACTGCCATTTTGCACATTGTTTCTTCCTGCAAACGTTTCATAGAATTTCCCTTTGGTCCCAATAATTTTCCCACAAAATTAAACTGCAAGTAAATTAGAAAGATTATAACATATAAATACAAGATTTATCGTTGATATGACCAAATTAAAACATAGACATAATATGATTACCTTTGGATGCTCACGAACAGGTACCAAAACTTTTACAGAAATACGAATAGGTTTTTCACGGTAAATATCTACATATTTTGGATCTCTCAATGGTTTTCCAATAGCTTGAGTTTTCTGTATTTCTGTAAGATACAATTTAATTTAGCAGCCACTGCTTTCTATATAATTTGTTTACATTAAATATTCTTTAAAATACCCACTCCAAAAAAATGAATTCTTACCTTGATCAATTAGACGTGTTGCATTGGGCCATTTTTGCGAGTCCAGCTCGATTTTCTCTTGCAAAAGTTCTCTTACATACTCCCCAGCCTTGTCAACTTGATGATCTTTCTCTTCTCGTTCTTTATCCAACGGTACTCTAGATTTATTTTCGGAAGATTCGTCTCTTTGATACTTGTAATCTCCATTACTTGATCTTTCAGCCATAATTTCGTATTCTACGAAATAAAGACTAAAATTATGAGTAAATGTTGTTTTTGCTTATAAAAAAACTGAAGTAATTATGAACTGTTAAAAGTTTACGATTAGAACGCGCAAAACAACAATAACACAATGGCTGATCCAAGGCAGGTTCTGGACACTCAATGCTTTAGCATAGGAGGCTTATTGGCTGGCGGGTTAGCCCATACCAACTTATAAGAATGATTTTCCTCTGAACTAAGAACCATATTTTAATTGATACTGCATTGGTCACAATGGCTTGAAAACTGGTGGCGCAATTTGGATACCGCGCCGAGCATTGAAGCCAAAGCATTTTTAACCTTTCTACGCATGCGCGGCGCAGTACCCAAATCGCGCCACCAATTTTCAAACCACTGTGACCAATATAGTATCAATTAAAATATACCTCGTAAAGGAAAAAAAAGCCCGCCAGCCAAATAGCAGCTAGGGGAATTAAATTTCATACCGCTCGAGAAATCTACCTGCTTTTCACTGCGAACGCTATGCGGCGACACTTTCCTGTATTTCGTACTTAATTTAGCCGTTAGAAGACGCTGCGAATTACGTCATTTGCGCACCTCACGGAGATGAATACGTATGAAAAATCAGCCTTGCGAAATTGTCTCTCTTGTGCAAATAAAAATATTTCTTACTAAAGATCGTCATCGATTCGCCAACGTTAACGAATCAAAAGAAAACATGCTTGTATTTGGATGCACATTATAAATTGCAAAAACCGTAAATGAGTACTTTACCTTGACCGCACCTGACATGTAATTTCGTGGGTTTGGTAATCGTTTTACCGGCACCATATACGTAGTCGAGCGCATGGGTTCATAACCACACAAAATTTCGTCATAGCGCACTGTACCAGACGGTAGACGAATTCGGGCTGAAAGTGTAATAAAATATCATTTCAAAATGATAGAGAAGTTACCAGAGACGATAAACTTTTCAAAAGAAGAAGAAGTCATTTTGGAAACTTGGAAAAAGTTGGACGTATTCCAAAATAGTTTAAGATTGTCGAAAGGAAGACCGAAATATTCATTTTATGACGGTCCACCTTTTGCTACTGGTTTACCTCATTATGGACATATACTCGCTGGAACAGTAAAGGATATTATAACAAGGTATGCTCATCAATCTGGCTATCACGTTGAACGGAGATTTGGATGGGATACACATGGTTTACCAGTGGAATTTGAAATAGATAAAGCTTTGGGCATCAAAGGTCCCGATGATGTCGCTAAAATGGGTATTGCAAACTATAATAAAGAGTGTAGAAGTATAGTTATGAGATACGCTACTGAATGGGAAAGAATAGTTAGTAGAATTGGTAGATGGATAGATTTCAAAAATGATTACAAAACATTGTACCCATGGTACATGGAATCTATATGGTGGGTTTTTAAAGAATTATATAACAAGGGACTTGTCTATCAAGGTGTCAAAGTGATGCCATACTCTACTGGATGCAACACTCCTCTGTCAAATTTTGAATCGGGCCAAAATTACAAAGATGTTGTTGATCCATCTGTCGTAGTAGCATTTCCTTTAGTAGATGAACCAGGTGTATCTATTCTAGCATGGACTACGACACCATGGACTTTACCCAGTAATTTGGCACTATGTTGTAATCCTTCTTTCGAATATGTAGAAGTGAAGGATAATGAATCCAACAACATCTATATTATATTAGAATCTTCATTAGATACTATTTATAAGTCTAAAGATCTTTATACTTTGTGTGGTAAAAGGAAAGGAACAGATTTAAAGGGAAAGCAATATGAACCTGCCTTTCCATACTTTGCTCACTTACGACAAAAAGGAGCTTTTATAGTGTTAAATGATAATTATGTTACTGCAGAAAATGGAACTGGTATTGTCCACCAAGCTCCCTATTTTGGAGAAGATGATTACAGATGCTGCCTAAATGCAGGTGTTATAAAAAAAGACCAAGAAGTTATATGTCCTATTGATAGCCGTGGTTGTTTTACAGACCCGGTTCATGATTTTAAAGGAAAATATGTGAAGGATGCAGACAAGGAGATTATAAAATATCTTCAAGCTAATAAAAAATTAGTTCAATACACTTCTGTTAAACATAGCTATCCATACTGTTGGAGATCTGATACGCCATTAATCTATCGGGCTGTGCCATCATGGTTCATTAGAGTTGAAGCAATAAAGGATAAATTATTAATGACCAATGCTGATACTTACTGGGTACCTGATTATGTGAAAGATAAAAGATTTGGCAATTGGTTACGAGATGCTAGAGATTGGGCAATCAGTAGAAATAGATATTGGGGTAATCCCATACCATTGTGGATTTCTGAAGATGGTCAAGAAGTTATTTGTGTAGGAAGTATCAAAGAATTGGAGGAATTAACTGGTACAAAAGTAACTGATATCCACAGAGAAAGTATAGATCATTTGACCATTCCATCTGCACGATCAGGTCATCCACCTTTACGGCGTGTGCCAGAGGTGTTTGATTGTTGGTTTGAATCTGGTTCCATGCCATATGCTCAAATGCATTATCCATTTGAACATCGAAAAGACTTTGAAGAAAGTTTCCCAGCAGATTTTATAGCAGAAGGCATTGATCAAACTAGAGGCTGGTTTTACACACTTCTTGTTATATCTACTGCACTTTTCGGTAAAGCACCATTTAAAAATCTTGTTGCCAGTGGATTAATTTTAGCATCTGATGGACAAAAGATGTCCAAACGCAAAAAGAATTATCCTGATCCCATTGAAGTTGTTAACAAATATGGAGCAGATGCTCTGCGGTTGTACTTAATTAATTCACCTGTTGTTAGAGCTGAAAATTTAAGGTTTAAAGAAGAAGGGGTCAGGGATATAGTTAAAGATGTCTTACTCCCTTGGTATAATGCATTTCGTTTTTTAATGCAGAATATTGAAAGATTCGAAAGAGAAGAAAAAACGAAATTTGTGTACAAAGACATTGTCAACAGTTGCTCAGATAATATAATGGACAAGTGGATAATATCTTTTACACAAACACTACTGCAATTTCTTAAGAAGGAAATGAAAGCATATAGACTGTATACTGTGGTACCTCATTTAATTAAGTATATAGATAATCTTACTAATTGGTATGTAAGAATGAATAGAAAACGAATAAAAGGAGAAAGTGGTACTCTTGATTGCCAAAATGCATTGAATACTTTATACTGTGTACTTTATACAATGGTAAAAATAAATGCACCATTCACTCCGTTCCTAACAGAATTCATGTTTAAGCGTTTGTCAGAATTGCTTCCACCATCCAATACTAATATGGATAGTGTTCATTATCAAATGGTTCCTAATCCTTGCAGCCATTTAATCAATGAAAGTATTGAAAAATCAGTATCCTATATGCAAACTATTATTGAATTAGGCAGAATTGTAAGAGACAGAAAAACTATTCCTGTTAAATATCCTTTACCAGATGTTGTTGTTATTCACCAAGATAGTAATGTTTTGGAGGATATTGTTTCATTGAGATCCTACATACTTGGAGAACTAAATGTAAAAGAATTAATAACCACAACAGATAAACAAAAATATGGTGTAACTTTAAGAGCTGAACCAGATCATAAAATATTAGGTGCACGTTTAAAAGGAGAATTTAAGTCAGTTACGCAGGCTATTAAAGAATTAACAGATAAGCAACTACAAGAATTTGTAGCTACAAAAGAAATTGTAGTGCAAGGTCATAAACTTGAGGAGGGTGATCTACGTTTAATGTTTAATTTTACAGGACCAATGGCTGAACAGCTTTCCAAGCAATATGAAGCACATAGCGAAGGAAACATATTGATTCTTCTTGGAATTACACCTGATGAAAGTATGCAAAATGAAGGAATAGCAAGAGAAATAATTAATAGAGTGCAAAAATTAAGAAAGAAAGCACAATTAGTACCATCAGATGAAGCTATTGTTTATTATCATATTCCAGATGTAACTAGTAACTTGGCTAAAGTCATTCTCAGTCATAAAGAATTTATCGAAAATGCAACAAAAACTCCACAAAAACAAATGAATGAATTACCAAACAATGTTAATATCATTCTTGAAGAAATGCAAAATGTTAAAGGTATTGATATGAAACTGCTACTTGCTAAGAATGTAGTAGAAAATGTATGCAATAGTAATACAGCAAAAATTGAACCATTTTCAAAATATGTTAATGTTGAATTAATTAATATAAAGCCAAGATTTGGTGCTAGTAGTTTGGTTGGTACAGTTTTGTTAGAGGTAGAAGCCTCCAAATCTACTACTTTAATTTCATATGATCAGTTAAGGCAAAATATAAATATTATATTTGGAATTTATGGAATCCATTATGATCTGTACATTGATGGAAAGCTACTTACAAATGATACAGATATGGCTTCACTACATAGAAAAACCATTCAAGTGGCTAAAATTGGCTCATCAGTAAATCCATCAATAGTTCAGCCTAAGTCTCCAAATTGTCATTTCCTTAACATAGTTAATGGAACAAAGAATACTACAGTACTATTAGAAAATCCTCAGGGAAATCGTACGTTAGATATGCTTACAATAAAACAATACTTACAAGCTTTATTTGTATCAAGTGATACTTCAATTTCACTTCCAAATGTATCATCAATAACAGAATTACACTCTAAAACAATAAATGTTAGTAATTGTTCATGAAATTAGTTGGGTATGTTTGAAATTTTTATAATTCACAAAGATACTAATGATATAAAAAATATTCTACAATTTATTTATATTTATGTAATTTTATAGCACATCATCTGCTTTCAATTTGTTACAAACGATTAAAAAATAAAAATGTATTGTGATAGACCATCTAATGTCATGCATTTTCATTTATTTATTCTATTAATAAGAATTATAAAATATTAACTATTTATGATACATTATAAAATATGCTAATTATCAAAACAAAAACTATTTATAAGAGAATATGAAATGAATAAACACTACATTAATAATGTGCGAATCATGTTACAATTAATCTTAATCCGTTAATAGGGGTCATGAAAATACACATGCAGAAAAATACCGAATAAATAAAGATTTATTTATCTTGTACTAAATAACTACGGTTTAATTATTAACCCAGTTTTCTTCAATACACTTTTATAGCACGTTTTTTATATTATACATTTTTTCCGAAGATAACTGCATATACATTACTGTTATTGCATCAATATTACACTAGATAAAAATCATATTTGAGAAAATATGTTATTCTACCAAGTGCATAAAAAGAAAAACATATTATACATTATGTGACAATGTAACATGTAAACATGACAACATGTTCAATTCTGAGAAATAAAACAAATAAAAGTCATTATGAAAATTAAGATTACTATAATTTCGTTTTTTGACATTATAACAGAAATAGCAATATTATATCAATTGGAATGTAATTATGATTCATATCTCAAAGGCAGACTTATATATGTATGTTTCGATTATTTCAATAATAAAATGTCTTATTATCAGTATTTGGATCACTTTAATTTACTAATATGTTCAAGTTAGAAATAACTACAATATAAGATTAAGATATATTTTTTTCTCAACTACTCATGTTTTATTTTAGCGTATAATAAGTTTATATATATTTTATAATTTATTTATTTTCTTAAGAGTAGTATTAATACATTTACATTAATACATTTATTATTTAATCATTAAAAAGTCACATGCCTATAATGACTTTCAAAATATCAAATACAAATCATTACAAATATCTTTTGAAAAATAGTGATCCAATGTAATAACCAGATATATCAAATAAAAACTAATAATTATATTAACTAATACATAAAAATAATTGAACAAATGATAATATTAAACCTTTCTCGTCAAAATCCGGGTATGACCCAGCAGGCACTTTTACCATTGCGGGCGAGAGCCATGTGCAAGAGTTTGTTTTAGCGATCGCGCGACTCTTCTTTCAGCTATCCTATCGTACTGTTGACATATTTATATACATTTGGTTTTAAATGAAGTCACTTTTGAGTTATAAAAAAGTGAACCACGCACAATGAATGATATTACCGACGGAGCGCTACGGCTAACCGGATACCCAATTTGGAGTGCTCCGACGAGAAAGGGTTAATGTAAGAAAGCACCAGCATGCATTCACATTTTATTCTCTTTGTTGCTTTTCTCTTTCATAAGACAATCAACAAGTATTTAGGTTTTATGAAATGTTATTTTTTAGAGATTACCAGTAATCATTAAAGCTAACAAATATTTTAATCAAGATTTCAAATTTGTCTACATTATTATACATGATCACTTGTATGAGTTCTTATTTCTTGTCTCATTTCAGCAATTACTTACTGGCTATTAAAATGATCACACTTGTTTGTTGATTTATTTGTTCTAACGATAACATATCTGCATAAATCAAAGTAAAATAAATATTAAATCTTTATATTCTGTTTTTATTTTTTATTTTTATCTAATCAAGCAAATTTTTGTACAATGTAAAGAGATTAGATTTCTTTACACTGTACAGTGTAAAGAAATCTTATTGATTAAATAAAAACAAAAGGAGAAAACAGAATACAAAGATTCAACATTTATTACATAGTTGTTTTGAATGTAATGTCTGTTCACTCGATATTTCTAATGCTGTCTTGATTAGGAAAAAAGTTACTAAGTAAAGAGGCTGTAAATACTATAGTGAGTGCATATAATGCAAGTGTAGTTGTCGCAGTAAATAATTGGGCATAATGGTAACGAGAATACCAAGCAAGACCTAGGATAAGAGTCAAAGTGCTCACTAAAAGCCTGCTTAAATCCCATTCATTATGTACTGAGCTGATTCCAGTACCCGCTGGAAGGTCTTGAAAAGTTTGTTGACTGAAATAAATTGACGAATCGTCCAATGTATGAGGCCGTGATGGTGTTGTTGTTGTTGTTGCTGGACGTGGTTGATGTACTAAGCAATGCACTACACAATGGTTATAAAGGCCACATCGTTCTAATGTTTGACTATCCGGTTGAAGAACTTGACCTTTAAATACTAAGCGCACCAACTTTTGTGAATCAAGTTCTACTTGGAAATGTCGTCTGAAAAGTATTATAATGAGTAAAAAGCTTTTTTATATCTGCATATATTTACTACAATTATTAAATAAATATAATTTACCGTTTGAAGTCACCCAACATTTCCTTAAGACTTCCAGTTACAACTTTTTGATCATCATTTATGAATTTTAACTTTATACTAATTTCATTACTATTGGCAGTTTTCAAGTTTTCAGTTGTACATTCTGCTGTATTAGGACAAGTTGACTCAGATTTGGTGGACTCATCTACTGGATTTTCTTCATTAGATTTTTCTAGGGCTATTGTCTCTCCATTATTAAATGAGTCCATAGTTTCAATCAGAACTTCTTCTGAAGTAGTAGCTTCTGGTATTCTTTGCAATGCTGGAGTATTGGTATCTAATATTACATATAAAATTAAAAATTATTAACTTCAGTAATTTATTATTATTATTAATATACAAGGAATTCTCAATACCTGTAATAGATGTTTCTGGACAGCTTGCTTCTGTATCATTATTTTCAATATTACTTGATTCTATAGATTCTTCTTCTGATATTTCTACATTACGAGACTGATTAAGCGTATTGGTATTCTGACTTGCTCTTAATTCTGCAATACTTGTGCGTGTTCGATGTTGCAATATAAGTACTGTGCGTATTATTGGTTGATCTGCAATATTTGTAGAACACCACGCAAACCAAGCTATCAGTATGATACACAAAACAATAAAAAAATCTGTAACTTCATCACCAACACCCTCTATTAAAGACATCCTGTTTTCTTATCCTGCAGAAACCTAAAAAGAAATGTGATTAAAAAATGACAATTTCTATAATAAAATTTTAATATACATTTGCATGTCAAAAAGGGAAGTGACAAAATGAAGCAGAAAACTATAAGTTATGTCAACAAAAAATAAATAAGTTAGCTTATAAATAAGAAAATTAAATTTTTGTTAATTGAAATTGTTTTTTTTTTATATAGAAAAACAACTGCATAAGGTTAAAAATAATGTACATAATCCTTAGTCACAATATGGAAATATATCAACCGACGATTATAAGAAATAACATTGCTATAAATATTAATTTAACAAAATAAGACATTTAAAATAACATTCTGTACGTTAATACATACGCGTTGTTAACTTCGTATACTACGCATTAAATTTACACTTTTCTTAGCCTCGTTTAGGAGTTTGCATTTATTTCTACCACAGTAACTGTTAAAATAAAACTTGTTCTCTTCTTGTATTAATTTATACAAATCATAACCAAATGGGTACAATATCGTTGACAAAAGCAGCTATAAATATCGCATCTATAAACATCTGTGCATGACGCAGATAGTTTATGACAGGCAGCGACATGTATTATTTAAAAAACATGTTCAACCTGCTATCAACATAAAAAAGGCAGCGGGCAATTGGAAATTTATGTCATAGAAGGTAACAGCGGAAACTTACGTACCTATCTATTTACAATTTGTCTACAGAATTATTTAAAAAAAGAGACGAACATTGTTAAGGATGTTTATATATAGACAATTTATATATTTGAAGATTGATCCTTATTTAGCGATATAATTCTCATTGGGAAGAAAAGTACGTATGTATATTAGCTTGCTATACACATATATAAGCAGGGTGTTGTAACTCAATGCATAAGCATAGAAGCCTTATTTAACGTAGGCCCCGCCGTTTACGCATGCGCATTGTGGAAAATCCTCAACTGGAGGGCAGCACTAACGAACGCAAAGCTGCCAACCGTGTTTATTGCTTCTGTTCGTATAGTAACTAGCCTGCCGAAGTCGAGATCCCCGAGAGCGAGTCCCCGCTAGCCCCTTAAACCTGTTAACCCGTTAGCCTTTTAAACCCGCCAGCCGGCTAATTAGAAGGGGCACATGAGATACATACATGTTAAAAAAGCCGTCTGTTTAATAAATAGTGAGATAGATTCATTCTTCGAAATTATTATTTTTTTATTTTACTTTTAATTATATTTGGGTATCCTATAACCAGATAAATTCGCCAATGGATATTAACTTGCTGAACAGAAGAATGGTTCGTGGGGAAAATGGTTTACATAAAAGAACGGGTTCATTTTAACTACAGCGCGCTACTGCTCGGGCACTATTACGCGATAACTGTTGTCTACTAGTATGTTTAGGTGAATAAATGACAATAATTTAATTATTAATTACCATCCTATAATTATAGAAAGAAAAAATTAACAAAAAAAGTCTCTTCTTTACGAATATGCAAGTCGCGTTTCGATAGTAAGACCAGTTCGGAAGTTACAACAGTTTAAATCTTAAGATTCATATCAGCATAAAGTGCAATATAATAATATGTTATTATTTATTTTATGTGTATTTGAATAATATTTAAGTATCGTATTTATTTACAATAAGAATTATTATACATTATAACAAAAGTGCGTCCGATGTATTATAAGTTATAATTATTCTATACTTTATATTACTTTCCGACTATTTGTAAAAATGTACATATATAAAATTGATATAAATAAACAAAAATAAGATACATTGCAAAAAATACTGGAATTTTTAATTGCTTTCCTGGTAGAAATGCCAGTTTACGCGGAATTTGCCGAATCGCTGAGAATCTAGAAATTATCATGAGAACGTGAGCAGCAAGAAGAAATTCGGATTTCACGTGCCACTTCTTCAAATAGTATGCTTTCCTGGTAGAAATCTCAGTTTACGAGGAATTTGCCGAATCGCTGAGAATCGAGAAAGTATCATGAGAACGTGAGCAGCAAGAAGAAATTCGGATTTCACGTGCCACTTCTTCAAATAGTATGCTTTCCTGGTAGAAATCTCAGTTTACGGGGAATTTGCCGAATCGCTGAGAATCGAGAAAGTATCATGAGAACGTGAGCAGCAACGAGGTATTCGGATTTCACGTGCCACCTCTTCACATATTATGGTATCCTGTTAGAAATCCCAGTTTACGGGAAAATGTTCCGAAAGCGTTCGTGAGAACATTGGCAGCGCCATCTAGCGGTGGAAACAAGAGGCAAAATTTCATGCATTTGCAAGGGGTTCCTTTAAAACACTTTTCTGGTCGTAATAATTAACCGATTCTTATGAACGATACCTTGTTGGAAAGCTAAAAGAACGGGCTACAAAATGGCTATTATAGAATTTTTATAATACCTCACTTTAAGTCTCTAAATCGCACTTAAACTTTTCAAATGTAATTTCTATGATGATGCTAACGTTAATAATAAAATTTGTTATAGCTATCTTATAGCTTGTTCTTTTACCTTTCCAACGAGCTATTGATCGTAGAAATCGATCAAGAATTGTGATCATAATTAATTTTTAAAGTAAATCTCTCGAAAGTCGATAAAACAGGGTATAAAGTACATGCTGGCGCCATCTAGCGGTGGAGACAAGAGGCAAAATTTGATGATTTTTCAGGGGGTCTTTAACAAATTCTCCTGGTCGCAATAATTAACCGATTCTTATGAACGATACCTTGTTGGAAAGCTAAAAGAACGGGCTACAAAATGGCTATTATAGAATTTTTATAATACCTCACTTTAAGTCTCTAAATCGCACTTAAACTTTTCAAATGTAATTTCTATGATGATGCTAACGTTAATAATAAAATTTGTTATAGCTATCTTATAGCTTGTTCTTTTACCTTTCCAACGAGCTATTGATCGTAGAAATCGATCAAGAATTGTGGTCAGAATAATTTTTTAAAGTGATCTCTCGAGAGTCGGTAAAAAAGGGTATAAAGTACATGCTGGCGCCATCTAGCGGTGGAGACAAGAGGCAAAATTTGATGATTTTTCAGGGGGTCTTTAACAAATTCTCCTGGTCGCAATAATTAACCGATTCTTATGAACGATACCTTGTTGGAAAGCTAAAAGAACGGGCTACAAAATGGCTATTATAGAATTTTTATAATACCTCACTTTAAGTCTCTAAATCGCACTTAAACTTTTCAAATGTAATTTCTATGATGATGCTAACGTTAATAATAAAATTTGTTATAGCTATCTTATAGCTTGTTCTTTTACCTTTCCAACGAGCTATTGATCGTAGAAATCGATCAAGAATTGTGGTCAGAATAATTTTTTAAAGTGATCTCTCGAGAGTCGGTAAAAAAGGGTATAAAGTACATGCTGGCGCCATCTAGCGGTGGAGACAAGAGGCAAAATTTGATGATTTTTCAGGGGGTCTTTAACAAATTCTCCTGGTCGCAATAATTAACCGATTCTTATGAACGATACCTTGTTGGAAAGCTAAAAGAACGGGCTACAAAATGGCTATTATAGAATTTTCATAATACCTCACTTTCAGTCTCTAAATCGCACTTAAACTTTTCAAATGTAATTTCTATGATGATGCTAACGTTAATAATAAAATTTGTTATAGCTATCTTATAGCTTGTTCTTTTACCTTTCCAACGAGCTATTGATCGTAGAAATCGATCAAGAATTGTGGTCAGAATAATTTTTTAAAGTGATCTCTCGAGAGTCGGTAAAAAAGGGTATAAAGTACATGCTGGCGCCATCTAGCGGCGGAGACAAGAGGCAAAATTTGATGATTTTTCAGGGGGTCTTTAACAAATTCTCCTGGTCGCAATAATTAACCGATTCTTATGAACGATACCTTGTTGGAAAGCTAAAAGAACGGGCTACAAAATGGCTATTATAGAATTTTCATAATACCTCACTTTCAGTCTCTAAATCGCACTTAAACTTTTCAAATGTAATTTCTATGATGATGCTAACGTTAATAATAAAATTTGTTATAGCTATCTTATAGCTTGTTCTTTTAGCTTTCCAACAAGGTATCGTTCATAAGAATCGGTTAATTATTACGACCAGAAAAGTGTTTTAAAGGAACCCCTTGCAAATGCATGAAATTTTGCCTCTTGTTTCCACCGCTAGATGGCGCTGCCAATGTTCTCACGAACGCTTTCGGAACATTTCCCCGTAAATTGGGATTTCTAACAGGATACCATAATATGTGAAGAGGTGGCACGTGAAATCCGAATACCTCGTTGCTGCTTACGTTCTCATGATACTTTCTCGATTCTCAGCGATTCGGCAAATTCCCCGTAAATTGAGATTTCTACCAGGAAAGCATACTATTTGAAGAAGTGGCACGTGAAATCCGAATTTCTTCTTGCTGCTCACGTTCTCATGATACTTTCTCGATTCTCAGCGATTCGGCAAATTCCTCGTAAACTGAGATTTCTACCAGGAAAGCATACTATTTGAAGAAGTGGCACGTGAAATCCGAATTTCTTCTTGCTGCTCACGTTCTCATGATAATTTCTCGATTCTCAGCGATTCGGCAAATTCCGCGTAAACTGGCATTTCTACCAGGAAAGCATACTATTTGAAGAGGTGGGTCTTGAAATCCGAATTCCTCCTTGTAGCTCATGTTCTCCTGATACTTTCTCCATTGATGGAGTTTTCGTCAAAAGGCAATAACTCGAGAAGTTGAACAAATAAGGGAATCGGATGGTTAATTCATGGTTTCAATTAAAAATTCCAGTATTTTTTGCAATGTATCTTATTTTTGTTTATTTATATCAATTTTATATATGTACATTTTTACAAATAGTCGGAAAGTAATATAAAGTATAGAATAATTATAACTTATAATACATCGGACGCACTTTTGGTATAATGTATAATAATTCTTATTGTAAATAAATACGATACTTAAATATTATTCAAATACACATAAAATAAATAATAACATATTATTATATTGCACTTTATGCTGATATGAATCTTAAGATTTAAACTGTTGTAACTTCCGAACTGGTCTTACTATCGAAACGCGACTTGCATATTCGTAAAGAAGAGACTTTTTTTGTTAATTTTTTCTTTCTATAATTATAGGATGGTAATTAATAATTAAATTATTGTCATTTATTCACCTAAACATACTAGTAGACAACAGTTATCGCGTAATAGTGCACGAGCAGTAGCGCGCTGAAGTTAAAATGAACCCGTTCTTTTATGTAAACCATTTTCCCCACGAACCATTCTTCTGTTCAGCAAGTTAATATCCATTGGCGAATTTATCTGGTTATAGGATACCCAAATATAATTAAAAGTAAAATAAAAAAATAATAATTTCGAAGAATGAATCTATCTCACTATTTATTAAACAGACGGCTTTTTTAACATGTATGTATCTCATGTGCCCCTTCTAATTAGCCGGCTGGCGGGTTTAAAAGGCTAACGGGTTAACAGGTTTAAGGGGTTAGCGGGGACTCGCTCTCGGGGATCTCGACTTCGGCAGGCTAGTTACTATACGAACAGAAGCAATAAACACGGTTGGCAGCTTTGCGTTCGTTAGTACTGCCCTCCAGTTGATTATTTTCCACAATGCGCATGCGTGAACTGCGGGGACTACGTTAAATTTCCAAGGTGGTGGGGGTAAGGAGTGTCCACACCCTGTATATAAGTACATAAATGCATATAAACGTCAGTACCACAGTATATAGTTTGCTTACTTTCCATTTGCAGGAAGTACACGCACAGTGTCTTATCTAATGTTCCTAGAAATAAAGTTTGAAAAGGAATTTCTTTGAAAAAAGTAAATAATAATTTATTTCACTTACAGTTCCTTGTAATCTTTATGTATTTAATGAACAATATTTAACAAATTACAAAGATACAATAAGTAAAAACCTAATGGCGCGTATATATGTGGCAAAAAGAACTAGTGGGTATCGCCATCTTCAAAATAAAGTATAACCAACTATAATTTCCTCTTTTCATTCCTCCATAATTGTAATGGTGATGCATAGGAGAATCAATTATCAAGTTCAAGTAGATGTTAATGTATTGTTAATAAATAAGTTATGTTCTAAGTGCGTCTTAAGAAATAGTTAAGTTAGATATATAGAGAGAATATATCATATTATTGTCTCGTTAAATGTACTTATTAAGCGACCATTTTTCGACGTTTTGCCACGTTTATATCTCAACGCTCAAGTGAAGTTTATACGTTTTTCCGGTTTAACGTGCGTTTCATCAACGCTAATACCCAATATAAAAATACGGGAATAATTGGATACTAAAACAGTGGTAGTACATTTAATTACATGAAATTATTGATTCTTGCTAAAAAGTATAAGATAGCCCAAGCATTTTATTAAAATTCATGATTATTTATTAGAGTAACCTATATTTCTATACCAATTATAACATTTTTACGTAGCTTTCTCCACTTTATGAAATATATAGAAGATGCATTTCATACTTTTTTTATTTTATAGGATATAGAAAAGATACATCATGGTAAACGTCAATCCACGGGTTTTCTTTGACGTAGAAGTAGGTGGCTTACCTATGGGCCGCATTATCTTTGAACTGTTTGCTGATATATGTCCAGTAACGTGTGAAAATTTTCGTGCTCTATGTACTGGTGAAATGGGAGTTGGAGAAACAACTGGAAAGCCGTTATATTATAAAGGAATTGTGTTTCATAGAGTTGTAAAGGATTTTATGATTCAAGGCGGTGATTTTGTAGTAGGTAATGGTACTGGTGGGGAATCAATCTATGGTGGTACATTTTCAGGTAAAAATATCAATTTAATTCTATATGAATAATATTCCTGTTCAGGTAGAAATAAATATATATATATATATATATGATCAATTTATAAGTTTATAGGTATCGTTTATATAAAATACTGGTACTTTTATCCTTTACTTAGTTATGTCATTTTTACAGATGAAAATTTTATTTTGAAGCATAATAAGCCATTTTTATTATCAATGGCAAATCGTGGGAAAGATACAAATGGATCACAATTTTTTATGTAAGTAAAAATATCAATATGTGCATGTATTTATAAGTTTTCAATAGGTTATTTCGTTATAGTGCACAATATGTAATTGTAGACTATTCCTTTGTTTAATTCAATAATATGCTCCACATATTTTTATACAGAGCTATCTCGTATATCTAAATATGTTATAAATTATAAATACGACATATATAATTATAAATAGTTGACAAAACTATCCCTTATTTACTCTCATTCATAACAGTTTAAGAAATATAAAATTTACTTTTATATGATAATATATATTATGTTTAACCAGGTAAACAAAAATAATTTTTTGGTGGTAAAGGTAATTTTCTGTCATTAGCATTGTTTGTTTTTCTTCTGTTCACTACTTTTGGTTGTAATTCTATTACAACTTTTTATGTATTTTGCATGTGATCACTGATTTTGTGGATTTTAAGAAACAATTTTAATGGTAATCTATACAATATTTAAGTAACTAAAAAATTATCACCAATGTTAGTTGATAGTGGTGATATAAGATATCCAAAGAAGGGAATGAAATTAATCACAAATAGCTGGGAAAACTTTTATATTGATAGAAGCTAAAGCAAAACACTATAAATCAAAGAAAAGTAAAACAAATATATTTTTAATTTCAAGTTGTGTCATTTGAATCTTATTACTCAGTTACATATCCTTCTTATCCTACACAGATAAGAAATGTGGTATTTCAAACATAGGGCTTGCAGAGAATCTTGAAAAGAATAGTGATAATATTAAATGTGAAAGAATGAATAACTATAGCCATGTTTTTGTGTAGTCATGAGGGAAGGGTCTGCACACCACTACTACAACACAATGACCACTGAACGCTGGCTCTTTCTGTTCATCTCTCATCACCTTAATCATATTTTGTTGTTGTAGTACAACACAACCAGCGCCTCACCTCGACAAGTGAGTAAATAATAGTACATATAAAAAAGTAATAAAATTCTGCTATTGTATAAATTGTTAATGAAATTTTCCTTGAAATTTATAGTGTCCACGTCGTTTTTGGAGAAGTAGTGTCTGGCCAGGAAGTTGTTATGCACGTTGAGGGACTACCAGTAGATCGTATGTCTCGCCCATTGCAGGATGCTAAGGTTACAAATTGTGGAGAATTAGTATTGAAAACGAAAAGTAAAGGTTAGTAATATTGATCTCGACTTAATCAGGTAAATAACTTCAATACACTTATGACATACTTTTGCTAGCAGGAAAGAAGCATGAATCAAAGCGTAGCTCATCAGAATCAGATTCTGATTCCCATGTGGAAAAAAGCAAAAAAAAGAAAACTAAAAAGAGGTCAGTAAAAGTCAATATAATATTCTCCATTGTTGCAACATAAATATTTCATGTAATAAAATATTTATCTAATATATTATTTAGTAAGAAAAGGGCCAAATCAGAGGATGGTGAAATTCATGATTCAAACGAAGAGGAAAATGAGAAGCCCCATCCACTTGTATCTGTGACAAAAATTGATCCTGATGAAATACCTGAGGTTCCAGCAAATAAGTTTTTATATAGAGCAGGTCCTACAAACAACGCTAATCAAAAAGAATTTCGACAACATTTTGGCAGGGAACGTATACGATTACGTAGAAAAACTGGACGTGTCTTTAAAGGGCGAGGTGTATTTGTAAGTATTTGGAATTCTTACTTTGGGAGTATTTCACAGTGATTTATCTCGTACTGTCCTGAAAGGATCTACATTCAGTACAAATGAATGGGTATGTTGTAAAGAGAGAAGAATTATGTTTTCAGAATGAATAAATAATTATATAAAGTGTCCGGGTGCCAATTTCGTCATAAAGTAAATTTAAAAAATAGTATATATTTTTATTATAAATTTTCCAATAATTTCAGCGATATCATACGCCTTCACGAAGCCGCTCCAGAAGTGTAACACCACCTCACTGGAAACAAGCACAAAATCGTACTATCAAACTGCATGAATTTCAGGTATGATTTCTATTTACATCTTCGAAAGTCTATATAACAAAATTGTGATATTTCGTATAAATAAATTGATACGTTTAATCCACTTTTGCTTAGAAAATGGAAAAGGAACGATTAAAGAAGGAAGAAGAAGGTGGTAAATCTGATGCTGATAGAATAAATAAATTTGAAGAACGAGTTGACAAAGACGATTATTTATTGGAAAAATTTGAAAGCAGTATTCGCATGCCTGAACAATTGGAAAATAAAGAAAATGACCAAGTAGAAGAAAAAAACACTGCAAACAAAAGCGAGCAGGAGAACGAAGATAATGTAAATAAAACTCTGGATGCAAATGACGTACCATCAAATGATAAAGTAGATATAAAACGTAAAAATGAAAAATCCATAAAACATGATATGAATCGATATGATAGATACGATTCAAGAGATAGAAGCAGAAGACGCGGTAGTAGACGTTCTAGATCAAGAGGTCGCCAAAGATCCAGAGATAGAGATTACGATCGTAGATCTAGTCGTGATAGGAGGAACAGGAGAAATTACTCTCCTCGTAGACGTGATTCATACAGAACGAACAGATTTGGCAGAGATAACTATAGATACTATGATAGACGCAATGATTACAGAAGAGGTACGTCTAATGCACAACATGATACAGATGGAAATACATCCCATTTCAATAGGGATAAACCAAAGAAGAATCAGAATACTTCTGACTCTGTGGATCAGCCGAAATTTAAACGACATTCACGTTCAAGCAGTTCCAGTAGTCAGCACACTAAAGAATGAATAATTGTTCTCCTTATTCTCTTTTCACACTTGTCCAAAAATGAATACAAAACAACGGCATGGAAGTGCTATATTACATTTTCATAAAGATAAACCTTGCATTATAATTCTTTCTTAATCCTGCATTTGTAATAAATCATGCACACTTGTCCTCTGGATACTTGGTAAATTATATAATAAAAACAAGTCCTATTTTTTGGCAAGTTATTTAGTTCTTGTGTCTTCATTAAAATTCCTAACTTTTAATGCTGATTCGTTTTTCATGATTATAAGTTCATTTAATAAAACACTCCCTTTTTCATGTTATTAAAACTTTAAAAAAAGTCATGATAGGATAAAATGATAAATGTTAGTTATTTTGAATAGAATCACTTGTATTTATACATTAAACATAATTCATAATTGTCATTACCAATCAATTTTCAGCTTTTTTGTATAATACTTTATTGCATGTTCTTATATTATAAGCAGAGATTCCTAAAAATAATTATTAATTATGTACAGATCATCTGATTTTGAGCATTGACTAATAATGCAATATGCAATATCCTATAATTATTACATATTTACAGATTACGGATAACTATTGTAAAAGAAGCAATTCGTATAGCATCAACACTATGCAGCACTTCAAAGATTAGAGTATTCAGCAAATCATTTATATGTATATTTTGTCATTTCCGTGTTTACGATTACCGTAAAAATACCGTATACACACTGATCACTAAGTTTGATGTGAAGGTATTGTTCTTATAATATTCTTCTTCTGACATATTAATATATTAGTAATTATAATTTAATCTTACATAAATTCCTATTGAATCATCGAAATGAAGCAAATTATTATTGCGCAAACAAATATTTATAGTATCCATTATTCACTGTTACATTCTTCCTTATTTCCTGCATCTTATAAGAAATCTATTATGATATAAATTATGTTTGTTTTTTTTGTTTTTCAGTACATAATAGAAATTAATTCTTAACACTCCAATATCAGAAAATATTAAATTAATAAGTAAATAAACAGAACAACGTTTCTCAGCACATCTTCAAAGTACAAAATTAATAAGAGAAAAAAATCTTATATATCAATCCTCTTATACAAATTATACTATACCTTCTACCATAGAATTACATTTGAAGTACCAAATTAATTTTTCTGTATTCCCATATATCCAATATAAAATTATTAGTTTTGATAATACCAATTATAATGAACATAAAGTAGACAAATATAGACATTAATATTTAATTGTATCATCTTTCCAACACAATGTATTTTAGAACTTCTTATTTTTTATATTTTCCTTCCATCATTTTCACAAAATCAATGATGTGTATTTTATACAATTTGTGAGCTAAATATTAAGCTTTTTGTAGTGCAGACTGCAACTCAGACCCAATCTGATTAATTTTTCCCATTATTCATTAGAGATATCAACTGCAATATATTTGCTTATGGACATTAAAACCAGGAAGATACAAATATAAATCCTATTACTTTAACATATAATTTGTTTGCACAAATAATTATTCGGAAAAATTTTAGTTTTTATTTTCTGTGCTAAATTGCTATTGTCACTTAAAATTTCTTCCTTCTCCTATAAAATACAAACGTTCGATGCTAGATAAGTACTCTTTTGTTTTTTCTTTATTAGGATATAATTCATATATACTTAAATAAAATATACAATGCTCGATTCCAAACGTACGTTTTCAATACAGTTGTTCAAGGATTGTGACTATAGACAATTTAGTCCATTTTCCGTTGCAAGTTTAATACTTTCATTCACTGCCGTGCCTACTTATCAATTGCATTATAATAAATATAATATTCATAAAGTATTTGAGCAACCTGTTTATCCTTAAAGCGCTGTTATCATTAGCGAGAGATTGCAAAATATTAAACAAATTAAATGAGTCTTCATTTCGTTTAAAATTGATGAGCATTCAGTAGTATTAAAGGTCACAGAGAATCGCGATGCCATACCCATGTTTTCTTTGTATGATCGAATCTGTGGGCTAGCCATTGCTGTTCTAATAACCGGTACCTGTCTTGGCTAAGATACAAAGGTTTACCTCGTCTATAAAGATAAAAAAACAAATTAGATTGTTATTTTTTTTAAATAATTATTGACAATGTTCACAGGTTACTATTTGAACCAGCTTATATGAATAATCCTTTACTTTGTAGTTATCAAGAATATAAGTCAATTATTTAGGGAGATACGTAAGTAAAATGCATTATAAACTCACTTCAAATCTCTGTCTTCTTCAGCAAATGCATCAAGATATAAAGATCCCCATGGACAAGCTCTTCGACCTCTAATCACAATAATATAAGTTGATGTGACCACTAAATATATACCAGTTCCGCCACCACAGTCGATTGAGTGCTACAAATATATATGTATTACGAATTTTACAAATCATTGATCATTTAAATATCAATTAATATGAACATTAGTTAAAAATATAAAAAGAAATATACCTGAACAGCCTCACACACATTCATTTGTTTACAACAATTCTGCTTTAGACAGACGATAGCACCACATAATAGACAAATACTAATTTCCTGAGGAACTGAGTGACACTGACGACATTGCCGTTCATGGTAATACTAAAATTAAAAAAAGTCATTAGGAATTTATAAATCTACAAAAACAAAGAGCAAATACAATGCATTATGGACATGTCTATTTACCGTGAAAATTTTTTCATATTCCCTTGGAAGATTGAGCAGTTTTGGTACTTGCCAAGATATATGTTGCTCTTTTATTAAATTTCTAGCGGCATCACTTCTATTAACAAAAGCAAGGAATTGATCGCACCATAAGCGAGGAACAGAAATGCTTGCGTCAGCATCTTGCCAATTCAGTGCCACTGTTGAATTGAAACTATCCCAACCCATACCTTCTGTTACCAGTTCTAAATAATATACTAATTTGACAAATTCAGTCTGGCGCGTTCTAACAAAGGGCAATGGCTGTTCATATAGATGATAACGTAGCAAAGCAGCTACGCGTAAGAACGGTAAACACAAAGATTGTATCTGAAAAAGACATAATAAAAAATGATCCAAGTGCAACTTTATCGTTCTTCAAGAATTTGTCAAATTTACCTGTTGTTCGATACAATGAGTTTTGACTCTACCATAAGACACGGAAGATGAAGTTGATGGTTTATGAATAGCTTCATCCGTACGATAAAGATCACTGTCGCTAAAATATTCAATTACTCTGCACAATATAATCTCTAAAGATGTAGCAGTACATTCGCCACATTGGCCTCTTCTTAAAATCGTATTCCTTTCTGCTTGAGTAAAACCACAGCTTATTTGCACTATGACTTGATAGTACAGCAAGTTGTATATAACTTTCACAACAGTCGAAAAATATACTGAAAACCAATTATAATATAAGATGAATAAAATAAAAAAATGTCTAACTTACCTCTTTTTATATATTTATATAACTTACCTTGATCCCAATGTAACGGAAGTAGTAATATAAACTGTATAAGAAGAGCAGTTGGATCTCTGAGCAATAACGGGACTTCCCTTTCGTGTGGCGTTAATGCAAGTGGTGCAGAAGGCTCTGCAGGTATGCCGGATAATTGTTGCCAAGTATGATGTACTGGCCATGTCGTTAATACTTTCGCGTGCATTGCCAGAACGTAAAGCAGAGCAACTGCAATAATAGTAGAAAATAGTTTAAAAGATCCAGGTTCAATTTTATCTATTCAGGAATTGTTGGAAAATGAAAGATATTATCAAACGATCATACCGATACAGTCACGTTTTGGTGTTAACGGTATAGAAGGAGTTGCAGGAACATATAACGATCCACCACGTTGTACGAGTTCGACTTCAAAATTAGTTCTTGCTATAGAAGTTACAAAGAGGAACAAGCTTTGGTGACTAGGAGAACAGTTCTTTTGCTTATATTTTAAATATGTGCAACTTGTCATATCTTCCATGGCTTTTCCCATTGCCACAGCTAAATTTGACGAGACCTAAAATTATGAAATTTTTGTCACAAATGTTGTACACATCAATGATTTCTACAAGAATTTATAATAAAATAGTATATTTACTGGACTTCGTTGTATCTCTTTCAAAAGATTATTTAATTCTGAAAGTATTGTTGTTGGAGAGGCTCGATAAGATCGTACTACTGCTGCACCCTCTCCTAATTGCGGTGATAGTGGTAAAACCGAGTTAGCTAGTTGCCGACAAAGTGGACAAAGATATTCTCCTCTATCAACAGCTAAACTCTGTTGCCTCTGTTGACTTCGTAATGATTGCAAATAAGATTTTAAACAATCTAGATGTAAGTGATGACCACATGTCTGTACATGAACACCTCCTTCCCAACCGAGATTAACGGACAGTAACCATGAAAACTATAATGTAAAAGTTGAATGTTTATTAAAGAAACAAACTGACTATTTATTGTAAAATGTATTTACATAAAAACGGATAACTTACTGTATCAAAGTGCCGATTTAATTCATCTATCCTACGGTCAAAATGAGCACCGCGTGTGTCACCTTTCGGTATCGGTGGATCTTCATCAGAAGTAGGTAAAACAAGTCTATCTGATTGTTGCCTTTCATGACCAATAACGCTAGTTGCCTACAATTAAAATAATAAACGTAATAACTCTTTTCATGTTTTATATATATTTAATATTAGAGAGTTCAATAAAGGATATCAAATATTACCTGTACTAGTACAACTAGACCCATAGGTTTATCTTCACTACTTGGTGTAGTTTGATTACAGATCACACAATCATATTCCTTTTGCCTAGTCAATTTTGTTGTATCATCTTCTTGATCCCAATCCATGCCTGATACACCTGCTTCGTCTATATATTTAATGTTAATATAAGAAGATGTAACAGAAAAAGCCATAATACAATGTTATATTGGTTTCTAGTTCCGGCGTGGAGAGAGTGTGGTCGGAAGCAACGTGGCATAGAGTTAGGAAGGGTGAGAAGATGAGGGTAAAGGAAGAAGGAAAGGGACGAGGAGGAGGAAATAAGTAGGGAAGAAGTGGAAAAGGAGATGAATAAGCTAAAGGACAAGAAGGCGGCAAGGAAGGATGGCACCCCAAGGGGAAACAATAAATATACATACATACATACATACAATTTTATATTGTTAAAGAGTTAACATACCTGTTTTCATAGCTTTCTCCATAAATTGTTTCTGCTTGTTAGCAAACTCTGCCATAAGTTTTTGTTGCCTTTCTTTTGCTCTCCTACGTCTTTCTTCTCTTTCTCTATGTTCTCTTTCACGTTGTTCATCCTCACAATCTTGCATGCGTGGCCATAATTTATTTCTACTTTCTATAATTGTATCTCTACACATTGGATCTAAATTTGCTATCTTCCTAAGAAGTTGTGAAATAAAGAATGGACCATCACCAATTCTAGATTCTTGAATTGGTGCAGCAGTGCTACTACTTGCTTCACTATCCACTATTACGCTTTGATCGGGATTATAACTGTCAGGTACTCCTGATAACTGAGAATGCAGTTTTAAAAGTAGTGAGATTATGCTTTCCCCTGCTTTTACAGTTTGTGATTGTATAAGTCCAATCTAAGAAAGAACATACATTAGTAGCATCATGTACAAACTAAACTATGCAATTATAAAATCAGTAAAACAAATGACAATTACTTGAGGCTCTCTTCGCTTACAATGCTTATGCATATTAGATGTTGATGGAACCATATCTGTTGTTGTTGCTCCAGCAGTATTCATTCGTGAATACATTGTGTGTGTACTAATTATTTCATTACCAGCCATAACAGCAGGGCGTTGAGGTACAGGTGGTAATGCAGGTTGTCCACCAACCATATCTAGTGATTATAAAATCAAAATTATTTTTGAACAAATACTATATCAATAAAACTAAAAATACAACATATCTAATAAAAACACAATCATATCTAATCTTTTTTTTATATTCACCTACCTAAACGAAATTCTAAGCATAGAAAATACTGTTAATTATCCAAAAATTATAGACATGGATAAGTTTGCTACTAATTGTATGCTGTGAAATAGCAGGTTGTACACTAGTTGTCTAAACATGAGAACAGTCAATAAAGCATTAGGAAGGCTTTCTTTTTATTATTGAAAAGTTAGGTCTGCTACCCTTGTAAATTCATTCTATTGAATTATATATTATTGCAGAATGCATTTAGAAAAGCCAGATTGTAATAAGGATAGAATGATGATAGCATGGATGCAATTAAAAACAACATACTGTTTGGTGAAGGGGGTGATTCAAGGGCAAGGGCCATGGATTCTTCAGTGGATGGTGGTAAAGCTCTTTGTAGAGGCATTAAGTCACCTTCTGTGTTACCATGCTGTATGGCAACTATTCCATCTTCAGGTACAATAGCCATGTCAAAGTCAACTATAAAACGCAATATTAAAAAATCAAATTGAATTTTGCACACACACCCACATTATAAACCCTGCATGTAAAAAATGTATATGTCCAGATATCTTATAATATATCTGTATGTTTAAATAGTATTTTGGAAAGACACATGATTCATAATCTTAGTAACAATTAAAATTAGTACATATAATAACAACACATTATCAGTAACATATTCTATTAAACCAATGTTAGAGTTTGTGATAATTTGTAATAAGGCAAAATATAAAAAATTGGATATTATAATACATCTGGGTACTAGAATCAGATTTATGTTTCCCATACTATGTACTAGCATAATATATTTACTGAGTTATTTTTTGAAATGCACTTTTTGATTATATAAAAAATAAAGTAAGCGTTTTGACTTACCACTTGCTGGTGGCAAAGCTGGAAGAGAACTAACATTCAGAGCTGATAAACCATTATCATCATTAATAGATTCTACTGATGGTAGAGCCAACACCTCCAAAGAACCTTCTTCAGATCCATCATTTAACATTAAAGTAGTAATAACTTCAGTTGTCTCACCGTGAATGTCCCACTCAATTTCACCTGGTATACATATAAAAATGTTAAATAGGTGACTACAAAATATTTAATTAATGATAACACTTTTTACAAATTTTAAATAAATTTTACTCTTACTGTCTGAACTATTTGATTCTGGCTCTTGGACTAGAATTACTTGAGGTATCACAGTCCTCAGATTATCTGATAAATTATCATTTTCATACCATCCTGCCAAGTCCATATCTTTAATCGTACGAATTGAGCTGCTACCCACATATTGACATAAAGGGTTGGTCTAGATATCCAATTCAAGTAAAATTAAGTACTTAGCCATTTATATAACTGTTGAAATAAAAATTTCTATCATTAAAATTTATGTTACTTACAGACTTATCAGGTAATTCTGCAGTAACTACTGCCATCTCTAGAAGATAAATGGCTAATGCCATAACATGCTCTGATATATTATGTCCATTCACAGCCTTATATAATATTATAAATATCATAGCATGAAATACTCTGGAACGTAGAACAAGTCTTGGATCATCGTAGTCTGATGAAACTGGAGCAGGATGACGAAAAGGTGGCCATGGTGTTGCACTGTTCTTCAATTTACCTGATTGCTTTACGCTAAATAATATAACATTAAATAATGCACATACCAAATCTGTTATTTTATACATCTGTTTTATATTGTTAAATTTCTAGACTTACTATTCAGTAAATCGATCCATAGAAATTTGAAAATCTCTTCTATGAACAGCCCTTAATAAAACATGTAAAGGATCAAATAATTCATCCCAAACTCGTGGTTTTGGACCATACATGCCTTGTTGCATATTTCCACTAGCTTCTAGATTTGGAGCACGATACTGTGCTACCTACAAAATAATTATATAAAAATAGCAAAAAAGAAATAAAAAATATTCCAAACCATTTATGAAAATGACAGAGACATACATCAGCTAAAACAGATTCAAAATCTCTATTTTGTGTAGTACCACAACGTTCTGGCATCAATTCCATTAACTGACTGTGAGTTTTATCTCCCATACATAATAAAGTAACCATTTCGAGGCAGGACATTTCAGGATCAGATAAACCTAAAAATAATGCATGAATAATAGTATAGCAATAAATGTAATTTAAGTATATAGATATATCCAAATATGCAAAAGTAGTAAATATATAGAAATTTCAATAAATACTCACCTAGATTCGTTCGTACATTAACTAAAGTTGCCAAAAATGTTAAACAGCTTTCTAACATCGGAGTGTCATGTTCACCTTCCAAGTATTCATTTTGAGGTGCATGATATAAACTCAAACTCATCCATTCTTGTACATGAAACCTATATAATTAATTAAGTAATCATATTATAATCTATTTAATAAAGAGAATAAGATACTATAAACAAAATCTATTACTTTTCAATAACAGTTTTAAGAAAAACATCTGGTTGTAGTTTTGTTGCACAAATTTGTAATAAATATAAATCTGCATCCACCATCGAATTACAGAAATTACACTGTATATATGTCATAGCTTGTCCTTTTATTTGCAGTCCATTGCGCACCCATAATCCATTTAAAATTTCATAAAAAGCCACCTAAAAAAACAATATATATTTCAATATAATACCGTACATATGATTTTTACTCGGTAAATTACGGATGTTCAAATGTTATTACGATTCATTGTAATGTTCGAATCTTTTTATTAGACTTAGGTATCCATATTTCAAATTGCCCGCTTTTCGTCCGATTCGAAAACAGAAAAAGATGTAATTCAAATATCAACAGAAGAAGAAAGAACACATTCCCCATTACTACCAACCAATCCGAAGTAGTTTAGAGAAACCATGGATGAACACACGAGGTCGCAACGCGTCAGTTCGTAACGGTCGCTTCAACGTGACCGACGGACGAGCGTGGTGTCCATTTCAGTTTCTTTCCCTTCTTGTTCCATGCCCAATTACATTTATTTACTTTCAAAAGTGTACGATATGTTGGCCTAAGATCGAAGAAAAAAGAAAACTGGAGGGAAGAAACTTTGAACAAAAGAGAGCTTCGTTGCCATCTGCGAGAAGTTGTATAATATCAACGGGACGAGCTGTACGAAAATGGCAAGAAAATGGAGTGGACTGATAGCTTCGAATATTTTCATTCTTCTCATGGCATCTTATATTCAACCGAACGGCAGTGTCGAATTATCCATCGGTGATGTTACCGATTTACTTAGATTGGGCAAAGATACTATGGTTGATCTACTGGAGTCCTGGGACGTAATTAGAGAAAGGCTTCCTGGCGCAGAGGATAATAATTTTCCGTTTGTAAAAAGAATGGAGAAGGTATTAAAAAATCGTATAAACGAAATGTCACATAAACTCGACGTCTACCAGCTAAGGACAGAAGCGAGAACACAAAAGGTTTTGGAGCAGTTGATGACTCATTTACCACAGAAAATAATGATGTCAGAAGATTTTCGTGAGTTCGATTTTTACGTCGGTCAGATCAACGACCTTTACGATGTCTTTACGAGGTATTCCAGTGCTCCCGAAACATACGAAAGATATACACTGAAGAATTTTGCGGAAAATGCTGTATCACCCAGTTTGGGTGCTCTTCCAGATGTACTGAAAACGTTTCATCGTTTAGTCGTTCCAACCCAATCACAACTGTTCAATAACAGCATAATCGTCGCTTTTGCAAATGAAATGAAGGTAGGTCTGCAAGAGATAAGGCACGTTTTTTCTAACGACGGTAAATGTGCAAATGATTGAAACAAAAAGATCTTACAAAGAGTTAGACCCGCTCAACACGAAGATACGCGTATGATAGATACTAAAAATACATGTAAAACAATTAAAAGCCGGAGTATCGTCGTCTGAATGCTTTAATTTTTTTACATGTATCTTCAGTATCTATCATACGCGTATCCTCGTGTGGAGCGGGCCTTACGGATTTAGTATTGTTTATCAAGATACACTATGGGATCGTGAATTTAATAATACAAATCGTTAACCGAATTTTTTCTGCTTTACCTCTTTCTATATGAACATTGAAATCAAAGAGGTTATCGCTTCTTATCGAATTTTAACTGAAAATATGGCATCCTATGAAAATGATGAAAACCGCTTATTTGCGCGTTTGAACTTTCGCGTCCTCTTTGACATTCGTGTTTTTATATGAAATCGATATATGGATATATCTAATGACAGGATGTCATTAGATTTTATCGATATAAATTATCATGAACGATCGATGAATGAAGGAATATCCTGCCACTAAATCGGCACACTGATAATACTTGTTCACGTTACGAATACAGGTTGATAACATCGTAATAGGAACTTTATTGTATCCATTAACCGTGAACAAGTCATTAGATGTTGAAGAATATCATGTCGGGTGGTAGTCATCCGACGAATTACAACCGGGCAAATTGACGTCATAGATATAACTATATATCGACGTATGCATGTACTTGACAAAGTATTATGTACTGAAAACTCTACCACTTTTATCTATTATTATTTTCCCTTTTAAATAAATATTTAGTCATTGTGCAAATTACTTCACTGACAAATATTCACACATGAACTTGACTAAGAGTAATCGGTACATCAACATCTTGATAGTCGAATACCAAATGAACGGACTATTTTATGTAACATTTCCGGCCGGAAATGATGTAAGGTTTTTGTAAATATTAGTACGTAAAATTAAAACAATATGATACACGTATCCAAAAAGGAATCTCTGTGTATCGAGAAGTTTGAGAAAAACATGGCAGTGGTAACAAATATGGAACCAGTTATAAAATGAGTCATCTCACACTATAAAACCCTTCACTACATCTGAAAGCTCTACATGACTGTACGTAAATATGTGTCATTCGATTTACATATATTACAACCGTGTGTAAAACAAAAGAAAGAAAAGAATAAACATTTCGCGCGTCAATAATCGAAGATCGAACTCGAATTGCGAGTTCGACCTATGATTTGAGCGCACACGATTTTTGACACAAACTGTATCGTACAGACGTTAGTCAACGAAGAGAGGGGCAGAGAGAGAAAGAGAGAGAACGTTAACAAGGGGACATGCGCAGGATAGATAATAACACTAACTTACTCGGGATTCAGGGGGAGGGAGAGTGAAATGGTGAGAAGTAAACGAGAAATCTCCCAGTCGAGTTGCACCGATCGGGAGGTACGTTCGCGAGTTATTCTTTCGCGTGGTTTGCGAATCTCTCATAGTGTCGTGCTTTTACACCAAATAACTGTTACTTTCTAGAAAAAATTCAAAGAAAAGGTGGATGCAACGAATAGATCTTTATACGATATTAAATTACATTCTACGAATGCAAATGTGCTGGCTGTAACGGAACTAATGTACCGTGAAACTGTGTATCTTTTCTCGTCAAGGTTTCGTGGAATATTAACGAAAGAACGTAGAAAATAAGTATATCGGATAGGTTTACAACGCGATTATGTTTTTTAACGTCAAAAATTGTGTTTCTTCGACAAATAAAAAAAAGTAATAGATAATGTTACATCGAATAAGACACAAAGAATGCTGACAATCTCACGTTCCTTGTCGTGTCTTATTACCGCTTATAGCTTACGCATTTGTAAGTCATATGGAACACGAGCAGTCTTTGTCTGGTTGAGAGACAATACCTGTGCACAAGTGTCGTTCTAAATTCAATTTAGTGAAGAAAAAAGAAAGAATATAAAGAAGTCACGATTACTCATGCTCGAAAAAATTTATATTAGTATGATTAATTCACTTTAGGGTTACGATATCGTGACATCGCACGTATCTTTGAGTAAGAACAAAAACAATTGCGATTATACCATTTGCACACTTCGCGAATGTGAATCTTACAATCTGAGTAAATAAGATATCTGTCAGAAGAAATTATTTTGAGGTTTTGATTGTTTCATCATAAAAGTAAAATATATGTAATATCTATTACAATTTTCACTTTCGGACTAATCGACTTTGAACCTGTACTATTAACCCAGCAATAGTTAGCTATATATACGAACGGAAGATCTATCACGTGTCTATATAAGGATTCCGCTTTTCGAATAATGCATCATTTATCACGAGAATTAGGAACGTTTATAGAATTTTTAATCATAAATTTATCATAGGTTGCATCGGTCGTTGAAAGATTTTAAGAGAGAACATAACACGCATTAGATTCGCGTCGTACCTACTTAAATAATGATTTAGTCAAATCAACGTGTAATCTCGTATTTAGATGACTTTGCTTTAATTTCGCAGTGAAGGAAGCAAGCATTACGGAAAGGAATCTAAATATTGATCGTCAACATAGAATTTTCAGTATAATCGTCACGTGGTAAAAAACGCTCTTTTCACGTGGCGTACATAATACTAATGATACTTATTCGAGGTTCGGAAGTTTTCCGAGCTCAAGAAGCGATCTTCAGTTTAAAAGCTTTCATGTAAGACTTTAGTCAGTTATACTGAAAAATCGCGGTTATTTGCGCTTCGACACAAAGACTGAAAAGCAGCCAAAAGGAAGGAAACATGAAATTAATTATATCATCTATATGTTTGTTATTTTTACTTGGAGTATGGACGATAAACAGTGATAGTAAAAATGATATTTCTTTGATCGATCAATTAAGAAATGAATTGCTCGAACTTGAAGTAATATTAAAAAAGGAATTGAATAATCCTAAATGGACTTTAGCTGAAGATTCTGACAAATATTTATATGTCATAAAATTTTACAAACAATTTTGTAACCACATTGAAGAACTATTCCCAAACAATCGTCAACTCCATTTAAATTCTTTGGATTCATCATGGATTTGGGCAAGAACGCAAGAAGAAACAAAGGGGATAAATGGATTATATATGATATTTAGACAAATGCAACGTGAAATTGCGGATCAAAAAGCACCAGTTAATGTAAAACAACTGACAAATTTTGCGAAAACTATTTTGAATGATCCCAATGCATCTATACCTAAAGCACTAGACCGTATAGCTGATTATATTGTGAATCACAAATTATTCATTTCAGCTTATGAGGTAGAGTGCTTTGTTTAATTTATGTTAGGACATGCTTAAGAAAAAAGATTTACAGCTCTGCAAAATAAAGTGGAGCATACAAATTTTGAATTTGTAAACTTCAAATGAAGATATTCTATATCTATCTGCGAGTATTAAAATTTTCGTTTTTTTTTGTTTATATGTGCAGGAAGCTTCATCTCAAATATGTAGCGAACAACAATCTCCACAACAATTACTAGTAACTTTGTACAATGCAATTGCACTCACTGAGATTAAAGGCTACACAATGATTCAGTTTTCTTACATGCTGCTGCGATTATATATTAATGGTATAGTATTTTTCTCCACAATATTTCTTATTTAATGCATTCATGTTTAAATGAGTATGCCTATTATTATATTTCAGGTACAAACTTTACTGAAGAAATGGAATTATTAAAGGACCAGTATGCTGTAAGAACTTCTGAAACATTGAGGGCAGTGAAAACTGCAATGGCTTTTGCTCCACGGGAATTTTGGAGATGTGATCCAGCTAAGCATGAACCAGGTACTTACAGTGATTGTATCGCTTTGATCAATCAATTGTTCATGTATTATTTTAACTAAACCTACAATGATAATAATACTGCTATTTTTTTCTAGAAAAAACATATGTAGAACTAAAGCAGTTGTTTCAAGGATATATTGTTAATGAAGTTGATATGAATAGTGATAATACTTGTAGAGAAAATTGTGGCTACTATGGATATGCAAAAGTACATGGATGTTACCAGAATCAGTTTTGTGCACAACAACGCACATGTAGTGGGAAACTTGTAAATTGTGAATATATTGACTCTGACATGTGGATCTGTCCTTCAGTACGTATATTCGTTAATGCTTTACCTACTGACTATTTAGAGTGTAGATTCTCTGTTAATATGGGATCAATTTTCTTGTCTCATAAACATGTCTACTAGGAAACAGCATCCTGATAGGTTGTACATTAAGAAGTGTTACCAAAAAAAGTCTATTAATCAGCTTCTGAGAGATAAAGTGTTAAGTTTGTTTCAAAATATTTACTAAATCATGATCTTTTTCTCTGTGATGTAATAGGATAAGAAAAATAGCACAAGAAGGTACGAGTATATAGAATATGAAAATGGTAAAGTGTATGGACAAAAAAGCAAATGCCACAAAAGTGTTACTAAAGTAGATAGCTGGTGGCGTTGGCTATTTTGGCATTGCAGTTATTGTTTCTGCTACTGCGACGACCATAATTCCAGTTCCGATCGATATTTCAATCTACGAGCAGTTATGGCAGATATAAAAAACAATCGGTAATATTGCCTTTGTTTAAATGTACTCAATCCATGTAAAAGTAAACAAATTAACTATGTTTCAATATTCCAGGGTGATAACAGGACTCAAATTATCGAAAATAAACCAAATAATACATATTCAAATTCAAGAAGCAGAACTGCTCCCACGAGGTCAGATAAATTCAACGACTAGTACATGGAAACCGCTAGATACATATTCCGTTTACGACCCTAATGTTAAGAATGGAATCGATTATCACACTATAGTGTGGGAAAAACGAGCAGTGGATTTGGACGATCTAATACCTCCTCAAGATCACCTTTTAACAGGTATTTTAAAAATCGTTAATATTTTTTATCCAATGTCACAAGCCTAATTATGTGATTTATTTAAATATTATTAGGTATTAAATTCCGTATGATTGGCGCTCGATTGAACTTGGAAATAATGGTAACTCCATTCAATTTCACGTCGGGTAAATTGATACAACCATTAGAGAAAAGTTACTGGATAAGTAATGACGTGACTGACAGGTAAACTGAATTTTTTAAGTATCCAATATATAATACAAAGAGCATCTGTCTATTATCTCACGTTATTCTAGAACGGAATTAAAACTTCGCAATCCGGACGTACCAATTAATGCAATGCTACAGCATGTCCCTGATTCAAGCGTAAATCAGTATTTAAACTTTGCACCTAGCGATCGTGAAACAGATGCAGCACAAAGTACGATTCCATTTTTGGATGTTCAACCAGTAGAGCCAAAGCCACCAGTACCTATAGCAGGTGCTGGCATTTTTCATAAGGGTACGACAGGCTCTGGAGGATTTCTAGCTTTAAAATTGATAACATATAACTTTACTCCACATCTGCATACTGACCTAACACCCCCCCGACCAGTTATTGAAACACATAATGAAGTAAAAGCAGCATAAACTTTATCAATACTCAATTAATTGTATTAAAGTTTTGCTAAATAATTATTGTCAATCGTTATTACTCAAAAAGATAATCATAATTATAATTATAATTTAAAGATAGTGCTGCTTTTCTTTTGTAATATCTATTCATAAAAGTAGTATTATTACTATTATTACCTTAAAACGTGTATGTTAATATCAATAATAATCATGCTGGATACGTTTTGTTTTATATATAAAACACAAAAATATCATTTTAAATAAAATCATTGTAAATAAATCTTTATACCACTAATGTTAATCACTATACAGTGAATACTTCCTGTAGTATCTTAGAAATGATGTTGTTAATTTTTTACATATGTAAATTTTTAATAAAACTACAAAATGAATAATTAAAGAATATAGAATAGAATGTGCAATGTCTATCCATATGTAATATACTATGTGTTACTCATAACACATATTAGCTTCATAACAGTTATGCTTCTTCCCAACTTTAAATTTCTTTAAACGTTAATCTTCATTTTTAAGGATATTTTATAACAATTGATTGACTTACCTGAACTCGTAATGGGTGCATCATAAGAAGATGGAGCATATCAGTAGGTGGTAATAAATCCTGAAGTGTTGCACCTTGCTGTCTAACTGCTTGACACATGAATACTGCAAAGTATCTATGAAGTGGAAGATGAAATGATACTTGTAGGCTATCACTCTGCAACAAGAAAACAAAAAAGCTTACTTAAAATTATAAAATTGAGTATTGTTGTTTAATTTACAATGTAATACAATAACATTTATAAATATCATATAGTATTTGTAATATAGAGAATATTATAAAGTATTTAAAGTATGTATTTAAAAGTATCATTACCACGTTTGGATGTGTATAATTTACTCCATCTAACCAATCTTGCAAAGCTATAAAACAAAATGTGAGAACTCTTCTACTAAGTGTTGCACTTTCTGGTCCACGTAGATGTGAAACTAGTGCCCACATTGGATAAGCACTAGCTTCTAGTTCAGCACTAAATGCTGCATAATACGTGTTTGGTTCAAATTCGACATGTTGACTTAATTCCCTCTGATTAACATTCATTCCTACAATACACACATAGAGATTAGTTACTCTTGTTAATCAAAATTGTATTGTAAATAATATACATAATTTATAAACATATTAATATGATCAATACCTTGAAACATAGAAAGAAAATCAAACCACATTTCCAAAAGTGTGTCATCACTCATAAATCTTACAGCAACAGGTTTATGTGAGAGAACATTATTTAAATCCGACACAAGTGGCCAATAGCAATGTTCTTTCATTACTTGCCGCGCACAGTCAACAACGTAATGAAAATTTTTATCTGGATCTAAAATAGGAATAGAAATAGCAATAAAACGATTAAAGGAAACAATAAAAAACCTATAAATAAGTCTATACTTCTGTGAAACACATACCATGTAATGTATTTTGAATTAGTATTTTGCTCATCATATACTTCAAACTAATAACCATTACATGTAATAATTTTAATTGGTCGACCATTCTCAATGCAAGGCCCTCGTTGCTAAATAACTAAAAGTAGACAGGCAGTTATGAATTAATTGAATTAAAACGAAATATTATGATAAAATTAATAAAAATTACCTGTACGCTAACATGAACAACTCTATTGCTGAGAGTATCTGGATCTGTAGAACGTTCTAACATCATAGAAATTCTGCTGTAGTGCAGAACAAATGCACGAGTTAAAGCTTCTTTATAATCTGGATCTGGTAACATATTTAATAATAAGCAAACTAATTTTTGTGGAAATTCATATGCAACAGTCCAAAACATTAATTCTTCCAGAAACGTTGAATGTTCTAAGTGTTCTTGTAAAGATGCACATTCTGCAAATTTTACAGATTTGATAGTTTAGTTTAATGTCTTGTCACAACAACAATAATAATATATACATTCTTTTTGTAAGATTACCTTTGTATTCATCGGGTGGCTCTGGATTTGGCAAGGATTTAACAGCATCTTGATATATTTTGTTACTATCTTGACAATAACTATCATACTCTGATTGACCAGTAAAAACAGAAGGATCCATAAGTCCTCTATACTTTTGTGGATTTGTAAGTGCTGTTGTCATAACATGTCTCATTAATGCACCCATATTATTCAAATCAAGAAGCATAGTTAAATAAGCATCTGCATCTTGTATAGCAAGTCTGTAATCTGTATATTCCCGTACACTTGGTACTCCCACTTTACTAAAAACAAATGTAGAATTTAAAATGTATATAATTAAGATTACTTTTTTTTAAATTTTTATATATATTTAAAAAATTAACACACCAATTTTCTCTTAAGTGTTGAATAAGACGGAGAATAATTCTGGGCATCATTGCTTCTGCAACACACATTAAATCTGTGGGTGCAGCAGATTTATTAACAGCAGCTTTTGGTCCATGTTTATCACAGAACCTGCAAATAAGATCAATAATGGTTCATTATTTACATTAAAAAATCTTCAAATAAAATATGTTAGATTGTTTTAATAGAAATATAATTCATATTTTTTAATCTTGAGTTTTATTTTTTTTGCTAGTAATGTTATAAGTTTATAAGAGTTTGATTATATACCCAGTCTCCTTCATAACAGATGTATCACCACAATCACAAGCACCACCAGCTTGACTAAGAAACATGTTAAAATCATGGCGATGATGATTTCCTTTCTTGAAGCACTCAGTACACAGGGACATACAGGGTGATATTCCACAAGTACGACAGCGATATGCTACAAAATTTGGAGTCCATACCAAACCACATGTGGTAGCATTGTCATAAATACGTACTGAAAAATTCAATGATACATATATCAAAATATAAGATATGTACAGAGTATAGATTCAATCTACTTTATATTACAGGAATAAATTTCATGATCATACTAAATCTTTTTATTTGCATATTTTTTTTACCTTAAGAGTTTAACTTTCAAATAGGTTAAAAGTCATATTTATGTATTCATAAGTTAACACTACATAAATTTAGAATAAAAATTCTATAGTAGATAAACAATACTTCAATTGGGACAATATATTAGATCATATTAGATGTATATACTACCTTGTAGGCAAGTATAGTATATATAACATATACATTTATAGTATATATAAGTAAGTAACATATACATTTATAGAAAGTTTCTATGGATGCCAAATGCGTAAATTTCTAAACATTTATAACAAATAATTGTAATACAGATTACAAATGAATACTATTTCCTTAATTGTTGTAAAATTCAATATCTTACATAATAAATATATACAAAATGTATAAAAATTAATAGTATATTCCTCTTTTCAGACATCGAGTATATAATGGACTTTCATATTTTATATGTCTTATGCAATGTTATAAAGTTTGCTTGAAAAAACATAATATCTTATAGATGTACTTAATCCAATTCTATTGGCATTGTAATATCTAATTATTAAAGTCAATCTATATATACAATAACAAGAAAATATATGATTGAGAATGTAAAGTGGGGGACTGACCTGTATTGGCATATTCATCTGGTGTACGGCCACCTGCCATCAGCCATTTGCACCAATCGATAGTATCCCAGTCATCGATGGGTTTGCTGGGATTCAAGAGAATATCTAAGAGTTCATTCAGGTGTTGCGGGCCTGCAGCATCGATAGTTGGATTGCTACATTCTGCATGGATGTACGCAGCTGCACCACGTTTCCCTTTATTCATCAACACCTGTGCCGAAGCACTGGAGGTTGAGGCCATTTTGCAAATATTCCTTGACAAAGCAAGACAGAATGGTTAAATACGTTGCGTTGGCATTCAAGGGTCACTAGGTGTATGATGTGCCAGGTGAACGATCGGGGGACGACTTCGTTCTTTAAAATTCTACGGTACCAATAGCACCGTCGATCCTCGTGGTAAAGCTCACACTTTCCGATGACCTTTTGATGCGGAAACTTCCGGGAAACCTTCCAAGGAGAGGTGAACCACGGACCAGTGAATTCTCGGCAACCTCCATATCAACAAGAATCTCCCGTCAATTCTGTCTTCTTCGTCAATTCTGACAGCATGACGAAAATATCAGGCAGCTATTTAACGTACACTATTGTCATGGACCGTGTGCCGTTTTCGGTCCGAAGATCTTTCGTATCAAATATCGTCTGAGACTACAATATTAATTATCGTCGAAAAGTGAGACAAATCCACAATTGCGGAAGGAAAGAAGCTGAGAGAAGCACTCAATCACCGATCGCTCATCCAGTTAACCATAGTTTGTTCGTCACAGAATCGTTCGGCGATCTTCGGTATTTCGATCGTGTGTTCCTCTACTTTACCGACAGACGTATTTCCTCATACGCGATGTTCTTCAGAATTAATAACGATAAGCGATTGGATTTAAAGAATCGTCTGTTCATTTTCTTCAAGATTTCCATATATTCTCTTACGAAACACTGTACTGCGATTGGTTAATGTGAGATATAAACTTTTGTTATTGGCTATTGTTAAGTTATAAACGTTGAATGTTTAACAATATTTAATATCGATTGAATGTTTAAGATCTTCCTTAATTTTTTTTAGCAGATAAGAATAAAGAAATGCAGAAAAGAACATAAATAGATTGTCATCTTTCTTATACCAATTTTATAATAGACAATTTTTTTAACAATGGTGAGAATGTAATTGTAGCAATAAAAAAAACATATTTACTGGAATAATTTGCAATGAATATAACTACCTGTAAAGTGCACTGGTCTTATCGATAACGTTGAAGATTAAAATAAAATTACTAGATAGCCAGTTAGGGAAAAACATTTCGTTAGTAAGGCTGCCCTGTAGGTTTGCAA
Organism: Ancistrocerus nigricornis; assembly: GCA_916049575.1. Lineage (NCBI taxonomy): Eukaryota > Metazoa > Arthropoda > Insecta > Hymenoptera > Vespidae > Ancistrocerus > Ancistrocerus nigricornis. The sequence continues at coordinate 27,199,999 of OU696667.1, forward strand.
CCTCTCTTTTTCCTTTGGTGTTACGCGTGTATATTGCCGTAATAAACAAAATATAAATCGCAGGTAATCTTGCATTTTGGAATACATCCATTAAAAATAAACAGTGAATTTATTATAATAAATAATTTTTTAAATTTCTCTGTGATTATTTTATGTTTTATGTAGTGCTCACATGATATTAATGTGTAAAGTGACCGGTGCCAATAAGAGGATACTTAGCATATCTTCTAAGTTCAGATTAATTTTACGTATTTAAAATGCATCATAACATAGTGTAGTGCAATAGATCCTGTATATAATTTACTTAAATACTGCATTCTTTCTTGTGTTTAATAATATATCAAAGCATTCCTATGTGTTGATGGGTTATAGGTTATGAATCTCTGTCATGCAAAAGCTAACTAAGACATAATAGCACTACAAAACATAAATGGTTACAGTGAAAAATTCTACTTTAGTAGTCTTGATGTAATTTTGTTAATCATTTTTTGATTTCTTAATGTTACTAATTTGTAATATTTGTATGTTCACAGCCATGGTGCGTATGAACGTACTTAGCGATGCTTTGAAGTCAATTAACAACGCAGAAAAGCGTGGTAAACGACAGGTACTACTGCGTCCATGCTCCAAAGTAATTGTTAAATTTTTGGGAGTAATGATGAAACATGGTAAGAAAACATACCATTAAAGTTATCTGATTTGCTGAATGAAATGAAATTTATGTTAATTTTGTACTTTTATAGGATACATCGGCGAATTCGAAATTGTTGATGACCACCGTAGCGGGAAAGTTGTTGTAAATCTTACTGGCAGATTAAACAAATGCGGCGTTATATCACCAAGATTTGATGTACCAATCAATGACATAGAAAAATGGACCAATAACCTTTTGCCATCGAGACAGTTTGGGTAAATATATATATATACTTATACTTTTTTCTAATTGTTATTTATGTAAATAGCAAGTACCAGAAAAGTGTTATTACTTAAAATTGCTTCAAATAAGTTCTTAGATATAAATATCAAACGTTATGCTTTATAGATATGTCGTATTGACAACCAGTGGAGGCATTATGGACCACGAGGAAGCCAGGAGGAAACATTTGGGAGGAAAAATTCTTGGATTTTTCTTCTAATTTTTGTTTATTTAAGTAAATAAAATGTCTTTAAAATACTAATATTAATTATTATCTATTCCCCGCAAGTACTTTTTATCCTCTTTCTTGATTCTATAACCGATAGTTTTTAAGGCCTTATATAAAGATTATTATGACAATAGGATGAGAACTCTATATTTATGAGAGTATATTTTGTTATATTTAACAGTTTACATCCCTATTACAATATAATGTATCTTTAATGCATGTAAGATAATGAATTTATCCAGATTTTGCAATTCCGATTACACCGCATGCGAGACGACCTCCTGCGTTTCCAGTAGTTTTAGACAATTCGTGACCGCCCTTACCAAGGTCATCGGGATCAGCATGAACAACAAGAGTTCTGCCAACTACGTTATGTTCTCCATGTAGTTGTATGAACTTGTCAGTTATGTTGACCTTAGCAACACCGTCGTCTCCAGCTTCGATATTTCCCAAATCTCCTACGTGACGTGAAGCATCAGTTGGACCACCGTGCTCTTTTCCATGTGGATTGAAGTGTGCACCAGCACTAGTACAACCGTTGGTATTGTCTCCAAATTCGTGAACATGAAATCCATGTAATCCTTTTTGAAGTCCGGAAACTTCTCCGGTTACTTTAACCGGTTGCGATTCGCCGGCTTGCTCAAAATGTAAAGTTCCTTTAATGGATGATGAGCCTTGTAATACGCAAACAGCTTTAACCGGCATCTTGGCAGTTATTTTATCAAATTGATTAGACGAAAACGATCACGTTATACGTGTATACTCCTTCGAAAGCAAAGGTTCGTCTTATACTGCTGAATCACGACCGTCGAACTGTCGCGAAATGTACCAACGACGGAATGTTACGCGATAATAACGAGTGATAGGACGATGTTAACGGATTACGTCTATGCGCAGTAACTACACGCACAACGCAGAATCGTTCGGAATATATAACGCGAAGTTTACTCAGTATCGTATGAACGATAAAAAAAAGACGGTTGGGTCGATTATATGAGATTTTATTTTCTAGGAAAAAATATTACGTGTTATCTCAAGTGATTTTGATAAGCTTTTTTGCAAAAAATAGATTACATGTGTAACAGATCGTTAAACTAAGAATTACTTTATTAACGACGAATCTATATCTATTTTGAACTTATATTTCTCTTAAGAACCCATCTTTGATCCTTTATTGTTACGGCACTGATACTTGTTATGCGAAAAACGTCCCTTCTCGAAGGGTAAACAGGGTCGAATATATCGCACAGATCTTATACATTTCTTATGTTAATTATAAAAGCTTATAGAATGTCTGGATACGTGCAAATATTTTTCAAAAATTATTAAATACCAAATATGAAATATCTCGTTCATAATAGTATCGTTTTTGTTTTAGATGAAAGCTGAAAAGAACTCGTCATTCTTATTATAAATATTCAGCAGTCAGAAGTCAATTGACAACCGCGCACGATAATGTATTACGCAACAAGTTTGAGAAACGATATTTTCTTATATTCTCGGCTTTAGATGGTTCGTAATAAAAATTTTTATATTCATATCAATTATATGTAAAAAAAAAAATAACTTATACACAGTGAACTAACTTATTATCGCATTGATTATAACGTATTATTGTAGTCTATAATTTTAAATCGGTCAAAGTCGAACTACGATTGGCCTCTTGCAGAATGCAACGGTCACGAATCTTTCTCAATGCTGATTGGTCGTAAAGTAGAATACCTTACTTTTGCGATTAATCGAATATTGCAGATGCACCTGAAGATATGTTTGTGTTATAATAACTACCACGCAACGCTAGATGGCTCTACATGTGCACTAACGGAACACATTTCAAGCGAATATCGCGCCCTGGCAAGTGATTGGTGGAACGTCATCGTCGGTATACCGGTTACATGGTATAGGTGCAGTGGTGCTGCGCGTGATTGTGATTTCAACTTTACAGTTCTGCGCGTGAACAGAGCCGTCGCCGGGCAGTCAACAAAACTTTATAATTCGAATCCGATCCGTGCACCATTCTGATCCACGCGTCGACCGATGTTTCGAATAAAGCAACGAAGTCAAATAATTTCCGTCTTTTTCACGTTTTTACGAAGATACCCGTGTGTTCATTCGAATCGTTAGTAAATGTGTGACTAGGGCATAAAACGACGTTGCCAGGTGTTACCAGGTGAATGTGACCATTAGGACCGTACTACCTGGAACCCTCGCGAAGGAACGTCTACGAGGAGCAAAGTGTTCGAAATATTGAAGAGGAATGTTTTAAAAACCGATCCGAAACCCCTAAAAAAATGTTATCTTCTATCGACGATCGTGCAAGTGTTCGGAAACGTTAACGATCGCCGTGGAATATCGATCGAGAGATTCTTCCAAAGAAATCTCTACATAACTGCAAGATACTAGATTCTTTTTTAAATGCAAGTTATATGCTAAAGAATAAAAAAAAGAGTTTCATCGTTGGTAAAAAGCATTAAAGATAGGCGGCCTTCATTCCCGAGAATTCACGTGTCCGTTTTCCGAGGACGATGGGAGAACGTACGGCAGCACTCCTGACGACTCGATAGAACCGGAGATCGACTGGAAACCTTAAAAATGCAGACGACGTTCTCGTTCGATCGAAGTTAGCGGCCGATGCGACCGAGAGCCTCGCGGATAAGAGGACGAAAGTGAATAAAGTGATGCTTCCTTATCGAGGCGTGTAGTGTTGACGGATACCTTACTACGAGCGAAAGGAATGCGACTTGTTAGCAGGTGTACGTAATATACCTCTCTCTCTCTCACGCACACACTCTACGCGCGCGTCTCGAAGCGTTTCTAGGAAAAAACAGGACTCTCGCGATTCGGTGAAGCGTCGAACGGTCGACGATCATATTAAAAAATGCGAGAGGACAGGGAAAAAGAACGTGTAAACGTAGGCGTCGTTTTATTAGTCGTCGAGTGAATTCCATTCGCATTTTGCGATAATTCCAAGTATATTCGAAAGTGTTCGAAAAGAGACGAGAGAGGATCAGTGCGAGGGACGGTGCGGCACACCGTCTCGCCATCGGTCTTACGGGAAGTTCAGGTAAAACGATGAAGGTACCGTGGAGAAGTCTGCTGGCATATCGACCGTCGGATCCCACCGACGCGAGAACAAGAAAATTTCTCTTTGCCGCTGTCTGCATCGCGTGGATCGCGAACAGCGCCTGCGCTACTGGTGAGTTTTCGCGCCTTTTACTACTTTCTTTTGAAAATTTTCAAAACTTTTCTTTCGCATTTATCGTTTAACAAAAATCGTCAATTAATAATTCGAATTAAACGAAACGCGTGCAAACTTATGCGACTTATCTTAATTCAAAGTTTCTGATATAAAAGATTTATTTTATTAAAAATAATTAACAATCTTGATGCACAGCGTAATTGGGACGTAGAGAGAGATTTATTATAAAACGATTAGGTGAAGAGCGTCGTTTGGCCGAATGCGGATACGATCTCGCGTCTCTTAGAAACGGTATATAATTAACGTCATCGTTAAGGTACGCCGTCGAGCTTCGAGCTCGTTTTAGCCATTTCCATTATTACGTCGATCGTTGGCTGGAAGTCCGGTGGTAATCGGTAAAATCAGTCGATGGTAATTAGTACTGTTGGTGTGTGCCAACGGTACGACATGCTGCGTCACTTGAATGGCACGAGAGAGCAGAATATACATATGAGCGTACGGTAGGTTAAAAAGCTATAAAACTCGCTCGTATCTCTGACAAAGACGAGTTCCGTCCAAAGGGAATATATACGACAAAATTTCGTGTATTTTCATCTGGTCGGTGGCCATGTCAAATTCATGGTAATTTAAACGCTAAACGAGAAGAACTACCCAACTGCAAATTGTCTTTTTCCGGGCTGAAAGCCAACTTTCGACCAATCTCGTTCCACATGTACTAGGTAAAAAGGAAGAAGAAATACATCGATCTCTTTTACGTTGTATATAGCTACCCCCGATCTCTTGGTAATCCTTTTTTCTTATCGCCCTAACACCGATAGAAGGATTACAGTAAATTCACCTTGATTTTATGCGAAAGCATTTAAAATTAGGACGAGCTCATTTGCATCAAAGCCATCCCTCCCCTTACCCCATTTTAACATCGTTAACCCATCGACGCCGGGGAGACAAAAATCTGGGAAAATCTCCCTCTGATGCGTGGCGAGTGTCACCGCGTAGGAGCCACCCTAATTGAGATTTATTACCAACGTTAATCCACCCAATTGTATGAACGAAGTTAAACCGTTGACCTCTTGTCTCGATTACAAAGGATACCGGAGCACGTGCCGACGGAAATTTAGCCTCACGCCGGGAGAAATTTAGTCACCGTCGAGATGATACATCTCGTGGCTTAGAAGAACCGCAGAAATTGCAAGTGTACAACTTCTCTTACGATAGTCCCTTGATAGTAAGTCACCGATGTGTCTCATGGATCCATGACCTAATTTCGATGCGTGCCTCTCAATTATGTCGAGGGTCTGTTATCTCCCTCGTTTATTACGTATCCTTCGTAACTCATGGAAAATGTATCACTGAGGCCATGAACGGTATTTAAACACCCGATGAATTATAACGTCGAGATTAGATTCCAAAATTAGTAGGGCAAACTTTTCCATGGAATCGTTGTTGCGTAATTCCCATAAAATATCGAATAAGCTTTACTACAAAATTACCATATACCAAACCGTTCTCGTGGTACGATATCCATAGTCACTGATTTTGCGGTTTCGTTACCGTCGATCCGCTTTTTTTATTTCAAAGCAAAACGAAAAGAAAATACTACAGGAAATACGCAAGAAGGGAAAGGGTTCGATCCCCTTCGCATATCGTCGGACATTTTCAAGGTTTATCTTCTTATCGGCACCGTTTTATCGGACGCTATGCGTTGTCCGTGTAGAGTCAACGTTTTATCTTTCTCGCAACACAAGCCTGTAATAACGCTCGTCGCTAAGAAGAAACTAGATCAACTGGGGGGGGACTCGAGAGTGGGAATTCTCGCAATAGGCAGATGTTTAAAGAACGTCCAGGCATTGTTGTGCCTGATACGCTCTGCCGATATCCCTGGGATAGAACATACGCGTATAATGCGTTAGAACCTCCTGTACGGATGCATATATGCGATTACAAAAGGTGCAACGGTGCACGCGTGATAGCGTGCGTTTAATCACCGTCGTATTCAAACGGACACACGCACCTTGCGCGAGCAAATCGTCGATATGTGTTATACTTGCGATTCTTTAAACGGGAGAGAGACTCGATCGATCCTGTAATTTCGATGTTTTCACCAGAGACACTCGTTTCACCGATTTTCGACGTAATTTCTCATCGTTAGCCGCTTTTCAGACTCACTGGAGTATCCCATGAATCGAGAATTCCGTTTTACGCGTTTACCTGTACTTATGCTAGTACTCTTTGAATCGTATGCGCGCGGATTCGCGTCGCAGGAAGTCGAGAATTCCCGTATTTTCCAGGTCGGCGAGCAATCTAATGTCTTCGAGGGTAAAAGGGGAATGCTTGAAGTAGTACTTGCAAAGGTAAAATCCTCGAACGCGCGCCGTGGGTGCACGAGCGTCTGTTTGCGATATAATAAGAGTGCAGCAATGAAAAGAACGCGAGAAGTTGTATCAAAGAGCATCGACTCGTATACCGGATTCATGGAAATGATTAATTCGCTTTTCTATCATCATTTTCAGAATTATCGATATTATTTCAGTGGATTCTGTAATCGTAGAAAGCTAGAAGAAATTCTCCCGCGAAAGATCGGTTGAGAATCGTAGAATAAAAACGATCATCGCTCGGTACCATTTTCTAACTAATACCGTAGATCCTTCGAAGATAATAATAGTGATTACAGCAGTCTTGAATTCTTCGTGTTTTCCATATATCCATGAGTCAAGCCACTCTATTAAAATATTACCAGTGGTAGTACTCCGTTATTACGTAAGGTTTACGGAGAACGATGATAGTTCAGTTGTGTAAAAGCTGTCGAGTAGCGATTTTCTAAATCGACGATCCGTCGAATTCTCGGCTCAGGGTTAAGGCTCGTCTAGATCCAATATGACATACGAAGACATTGCCGAGCGAAGCCACAAGACGACAGCGAAGAGGAAGGCGGTGGATAGCTGGTAAAACGAGAAGAACGCTATAGAAAATGGTAGAAGAAGAGGAGAAGGTTGTCGAGATGGTGGAGGAGGAGGGCAATACACGAAGAGGGGGGACCTGCTACTCGAGGACCAGGCCCTTGTCCTCTATTGTGCCCCGGTTGAGCTGACGCCAGTGATAGATACCTTTCGTGGCATTATATACACCCATACCACCGTGCATTTACCTTTTACACGTGCAGCCTTACCCGAACCACGTCGTACCTACGCCCTTTTTACGTGCGTCAGCCTGGAGATACATCATGGCGACCGCATCGACCTGGAAACACGAGGAGAATTCTCCTCTTCCTGTCGAACGAGATGCTACCGTGGATCGCCGATACAACGCAGAGACCAACGATTGTTCCCCCTGCGTGCGAAACCCATTCGCCGCAGTTTTTTGCCCCGCCACTCTAAATACCTTACCACCGATCTGCACTAAACAATACTTCTTTCGTACTCTCATACCTTCTCACCGATTATCATCCAAGATGCATCCAAGAAAGTACCGTAAAAACGAACGCTTTTGTTCCAACTCGACGATATTATTTCGCGTGGGTTAAGCCAGAAAGAGGAGAGAAGAAAAGAAAAATCGAGGTATATCGATGGTGCCCTTTAATAAAAGGCCACGATCGAACTTACGAAGTGCGTCGAAGAGCGAGTGATAAGAGAAGAGCTGTTGCAACGCCGGCAATTCCGGCGTAGGTACTTGAAAAAAATCATCGATGGGGAGCAGACTCTTCTGTCTTTTTCTTTATCATCTTTTCATCCCTTTCTCCATCCTCGAACGACAGCAGCATGCTGCTCTTATGGTAGAAGTCGAAGTAGGTATGTACGTGTCTGAATGCTCCTTCTGCACGAGACCGGATGCACTCATCCCCCTTCCTCCTCTCTGTACCGTCTTGGTCTCTCTCTCTCTCTCATCCACGCCTTTTATTTCTCAACTTCACGGACTTCGTTATCAACGTCTTCCTCTCTTCGTGGCATTTAATAACGCTACCCGTGTCCTCTCCAATCTTTCTTTTCGTTCGAGCAGGACACGCACGGTTTTTCGATTCATCGATATACATATTATTACATAGTGTATTGTATATAACTTGTACGACCCATTTCACTTCAAAGATAAATGTGAAGACATTGACAAATGACGAAGTGTATGGCAATATTTTAATCTTTTTTGATTTATTTTATATGCCAAATTCCTTCTGAAATATCTAGAGAGAGTTGGTCCAGAATTGTTGTTTCATTCTTTCAGAATTAGTCATAGGCGATACGCGTCATCGAGAAAAAACCTTTCTAAAGAATCCACATATCTCTTTTATACCAACACGAAAATGAGTGTCTCTTGAAAATTTTCTACACAGGATCGAAAGGGAAAACGGATCGATGCTCGTATTACCAGGGAACCTTCCGGCATTGTCGTTTGTTAACTCTAAGTTCAATGGTCATCGATTAGCCACGGTGAAACTTCACTTTGGTGTGACGAATAAGCGCATAAGCGGATAGAAGGGTTTACTTTTAAGGGCATCGCGCACCCTCTTGAACTCACGCTCGCTTCCGCAAAACGTCACGACTTTTCTACTCGTCTACTATCCCTTCCGATAGGACAATTTGGAACAAACGCACGAGGAAGAATGCTTCCGGAAGATTTGAAGAAACGTTTCTGGAGTTTCGCGATAATCGTGTATCACCCAAGTCATTCCTTTATCATCGACCCTCATACTTACTCGAGCTTATCTATACGATGGACGAAAAGTCTGATCCCTTAGAGCTCGTTAAAGACGGCATTTACCATAATTCCCATTATTATTCCCGATGGAACTACACGGGGAAGAGTGGGGTGATGCCGGTTTCGAGTCTCATGGTAGCCAGTGCAGAGGCCACTGACCGCCCCCGGCAAGGCTTTCTCGTCTTCCACTTCTTCTCCTCCTTTTCGGTTTTATTCTTCGTCTCCCTATGGAAGAGAACGCGTGCGCGCGTCGTCTCTACGTGTGCATGTGCACGGCTCTGTGTATGCATGCATGCCTTTAGACGCACCTAAGCGTCCGAGTAAAGGCCTCCGCTCGGCGGACGAGCCTCGGGGATATTTCTATGAAAGTATAGACGACGCTTCTTTTCACTTCGGGGAAGGATTAAAAACGGTCGTCGAGATATAATCTACTCTCTTTCTTTCTCTATGCGACGATACAACGTACAATCCCATCCCAAAGACAATCATTTCTTTCTCGTTCGTTATCATTAAATTTAGGCCGAATTCGTTCTTTTGATTTTGGTTCCATAGATCTTTCGATCCTCTGTTACTTCAGATGCACTTTATGTTTCTATATCGTCTTTCTTACCCCATAAAGCTAACATACGAGGGACCCTAGGCGTTTGTTTTCCTTCGGAGCTCATTTCACGCGTTATGATCCTCCCCATAAGTTCCCAAGATCAACCTGCTCCCCTCTTTTAACGTTGCTAATAAATTGCACTTTCTAGATTTAGAATTTTATGGAATGCTTCTGTACTCTTACGAACCAGCGGCCGGAATACTCTCAACATGACTAAACCCCTCTCGTATGAAACAGGCGAGCTACGCACAGGGTGACTACTTTCGATGGAATCCCTTCAAGATCCGAGACTCGACGTGTTCTGATAGTCGAATAAATTGGATTATCGGCTTGTTTTACTACGGTTACGGGAAAAAGCGCGTTGAATGAATGACAAAATCGTGATGCATGTTTATACGTTTTTATGAGCGCGGAGGACGTAAACAAAAATCGTTTAAGAACTGACAGGGTTTCGAGGAGACGAATGTCTCAAACGTCTCGAACTCGTCCTTACGATCAGACACGGGACATTTTTCGCTTCTTCACGGTAAATTGCCTTTTGGTACGCCGCCAAAGACGATCGTTCTCTTCGGTATTGCACAATACGTACACCTGACAGTGTCTCGATCGTCTTTGCGCTTCTTTTATCATTCAAACATTTTTACATTTTACATCAAAATGTAATAAGATATAATATTCTAGTAATTAACAGATTTTTCACATTGTAACGTATAGTTTATTAGTTTTTACGAGAATGTGATCATCAGTTATAAAAAGTGTGAGATTCAATATATAACATGCGACAGAAGATACATTGTCTCGTATCTTTATTCTGGCAGAACTTGTAAATAAAATTAGATAAACTACGAGTTAACGTGTTAATTAAAAGTTGATTTATGTTCTTTCTAATTCTAAATGTTATCTTTTACACATGGTTCTTCATTTTTGTTATTTCACGTTTGCGGAGCATCGGAATGTACGAAGGTCCGTACGAAGGAGGAGACGTTCCAAATAAAAGCGGAAGAGCCGTGGCGTCCCTTTCAATCTTGTTCTATGAGAGGGTCTTTTCATTAAGTGAGGCTTGGACCCGCGCAATCGTTAACGACTATGAAATTCATGGACCAAATTGCGATAGAAGAATACCTACAGTTATTATTCTGATGCCACAGTTTTCTGTTATTTCTTGACCTAATATTTTGGAGTAATAATTATTGAACGCCAATGTATTATCTTTGCAGCGAACACTAGAGTAGAAGAATTTTGGTTTCTCGTTTTTATTAATCAATTCGAGACTGATAAAGCGTTACGTGTGTTTCATATAAGATGGATTTATATTTTCAACAAATTAATCGGGGTGATAAACGGAGAAAGGTTTATAAAAATTAAAATTGATATCAGTTTGAAGTTAAGGTAAAAGATACAAATAAACGGTAAAACATTATCAGCTCCTAGGAATTGTCTTGTTTAAAACCCAGATCTCGAATGGGTTAGAAACTTTTTATAGAAAATGAGATCGATTCCCCAGATCTTGCTACGTTTCTAAATGAAATTCAACGGTATTGCGTATTCTTCGTTACGCCGCTGATCATCTCCGATGCGTTACAGTGAAAAGTGAAAATATGTACTAGGAGTGAATGGACTAACGCGTCGACGGTCGGCCATTGCACAATGTTCTCTTCTACGCTCAAGGTCTCTATCAGTAACGGAAATTCTCGGTTACCTGAGCACGAGCAGGAAAGGACAATAAAAACGGAATTCTCTGGACCGTTGTACATAATTTCTACTATGTAACTACAATGTACATAACTAAAACGTCATATGTACCACATTGTATTTATGATTATAGCTTTTGCAACAGGATGGATACGCCGACACAGTAGTCACACACGCTTCTTTGTTGAAACCCTATAAAGTATAGATCCATGATCGAAAAATAGCCTGATAGATTCGATTCTTAGCAAGTCTACTTCTTTTACTTAAATTTACATGAGAAATCCCATGGTAGATAGTACTAACGTCGCAGGGCGGTTAAATTTCTGTTATAATCGCTGTCCTTTTAAGGTACACGACAAGCACGTACTTTAGTCTTGGGAGTCGACTCGGAGGGAAAAAGACAGAGGAGGAAGTGGCAATGATGGTCGAGAAAAGGGAGGGAAGTGTTGAAGGAGTAAGAGAAAGGAACAGAGCCCGAGACAGCACGATGCCGTGAGCCAAGTTCGCGAAGGTGACGTGCAAAGGGAAGGTCAAAGAAAGAAAGCGGGAAAAATGGAGGAAGTCTCTGGTTGCTCGATAGGTGGACTAAAGGGGGAAACGATTGGTGGGGCTTGGTCGTGAACGGGGTAAGGTGGGAGAAGCCCTGAGAAACTGCCGTTTGCTGCGACCTCAACTTCTCTACGATCTGGAAGACACAACCTAACCCAACGTTAACGAGTCGTCCGGTCTCTCGAGTTCTTCTTCTTCTTCTTCAACGGCTAGCTAGTCAGCCAGGCAGGATATCGTTCCAGTATAGTCGTTCCTTCGATACGTAGGACGTTCTCCTATAAAAACCGGAGACGAAGAAATAATAGATGAAAGAGAAAGAGAAAAAGACATGCCTCCCCGAGTTTTTATTCCCTCGGTCACACTTGTCCTCTCGTAACTCCCATTGTCGCTTGAAGAAGCGCTTGGACGAGGCAGAATTTGCTCAAGGTCGTAATATAAGGCGCCTTAGCGCGAGACATAATCTTTCGTTACAGGCTATAAGACCACTTCGTTGTCCGCCTGCAAGCTGCCACTGCTACAACGTGTACACGCTTGTAAGGTCTCTCTCTTTCTCTCTCTCGTGTTCTTTAACAGTTTCTTCTTTGTGCATACGTAGGTATATAGTATAAATTGGTCTTGATCCAATGATCACTCTTTTTCATGTATTTTTTTTTAAATCAAAGAAAGCTCTTTCTTCGCGGGCTAATTTCGTTCGAGCAAAGTGCAATAACCGTGATGTAGGAACTCTGGTTGAAATTATCGATTAGTAATATATAACTGGCTGCACGTTTCAAGTCCCGTGACACACGTTCTCGTTTCCAGTTATCAATAGAACGCTTTTAAGCTTATGTATACGAAAAAAACTTTGTAAAGAATTCGTATATTTTTTAGTATAGTTTATCTTTCTTATTGTTCAAAGGAAGGGATCTCGTGAGTTCTGTTAAAAGTAAATAGCCATTACAAAGTGTGTGCCTGATTGGCGTAAAACGTGAACGGATCCGTGACATCGACGTAAAAATAATAGCGTGCAACGTCTGCCTTAACCCGAAGGGTTTCCCTCGAAAGGGTAGCTTGCTCCATCGGGCCACGCTATGCTTACGAATTTACGTCCCATTTACATATCACGCTGCGGCACATGGACTGACAGCTGCTTCGTTCCTAGTCGATTGTTCACTGAACCCGAAGTGTCCACAAATGGGTTGCAGGGAGGATGGAAAGAGTTGGAAGGATAGAGAGGATAGAGAGGAGCGGTGGGAGAAAGAGTGGGAGATTCTTTTTTTCGGCACACGAGGTGCACTCGCACATGCATAATAAAATTCGCAACCACGAGAGAAACGGTCTAACTGAACTTCTCGCGTGGGTGTACTTTGTTTTAAAGTCGATCCTCTTAACGTTGGTTCACTTACATACGTTACTCGAAAAGCTCTCGTACGTTCCCGATAATTTTTCTTAACTCGAACGAAACTTCGAGCACTATTCATCGATTTCGCGACAACAAACATCGTTGCATAAGAATTATGGAGAAAACTTATACCCATTTAGGTAACACGAAAAATCTTGCAAATCTTTGACAGCAAAACTGAAAAAGCTTTGATTTAGTTGCTGCAATCATGCGATAGAGGCAAAACGGATAACGACACTTGGAAATCGTGCTGTGCAAGATAAACGGCACGATGAGCGTATGCAAATTGTTTTCTAGCGTGTAACTTCGTGCATTTGTTTTCCAAATGGTTCTCGTTGGAAGGCCGATTTCTCGCACGAACGTTGTCAGGAAAGCGGAACTTTTCAACTTCCGATAATTTCGTAAACTCGTTTTCGAGAGAACGTAGGGTTCGACGCTCGTAAAGAATATATGTGTAAAAAAATGGGTGCGAGTTACTCCTCCTCCCGTTTTTTTCTTTTCATATTTTTCAACTGAGGATTAACAGCGAGCGGTCATTTAAATCTGCCGCATACTTACCGCATTGTTTACGCTCAATAGAACACGACACGATTATCCTAACTGAATGCTAGCCTTTTTTATGCTGGACCGCCTGCAACCCGTGCGACGACCCTGGACAAACACGTGGCACGTACTAATTCGAACGCGTTTCTCAGTACCATATGCACCGCTCTCTTCCTGACTGCATTGACGTATGTATATAAGTGCACTTCATTGCTGAACGAGACTACGGGCGGTTATTTCAAGACAAACCCTCTAAAAAAGAGGCTGAATTGACTCTCCTCCCCTTTCCATACGCCTGCATCCACCGCTGAGTCATCGATCCTTCAACGCGTCACTCGTACTAGAAACTCTCTTGTACACGAATTCTTTCCAATTCCTTTTCCTTAATTAAAAATCTTTATTTACTTTCTTTCTCTTTCCTCCTCTTCTTCTACTCATTTTCTCTCTGTCGTAAAAGGGAGAAAAAGTAATTTAAATCTCGCGCCACAAGATGGCAGTCGCATAACGCGGAACTCCTTCGTTTACGCTCAACGAGAGATACATCCGCGATTACCGTCAAGCTGTCGCCGAGTTTACAAAACTCCGTTACATTTCGCGAATTAAATTAACAGCTTGGTAAGATGCTAACTGTGCAAAACAATAGGGTCATTGTCCGATGTGTGTTTTCCCTATTTTTCTTTACGGTTCGTGGCAAGAATAATTTTTATTTTATACTCTCGATATGCACTCGGACAGGAAGACGACGGATTAATAAATTACGCAACGCGACAAAACTTGAAATATTTCAAACGTGACACCCGTATGATTACGGCTATCGTGAAACTGGTTTGAGAATGCAGCAAAACATTGGCGATCCGGATTGGCATTGGACTTCGGTGTAATGCACTTGAATGCGATTATAGCCGAGACGATGCTCGATCGCGAGTTTATATCTTCATAGTCGTGCATGTAGTACTATGTATGCACCATGAACGAAGGGAGGTTGGTGGCAGTTCAAACGCGTTACCGAAAGACATTTGGCTAGTTGCCAATAGTCAAGCGAAACGAACGAGGTTCATGGTCGGCATTGAAATCGAGAATATTTCTGAGAAGTCGAGTGAAATCACTGTCGTCGGAATGATCGGGAAAAGGGGTTTGTGGATTCGATGCGGCCAACTATTATCGCGTTCGATTGAATGCCAAAAAGTTTAAACACTTTTTCATTGTTCAAGAATTTGATATTTAATGTGTAATAAAATATTATATATTCTTTAAGTTGTTCTACGGGTTAAAAAATGTTTACGATCGTTCATCGGATTAATGTTCCTCGAAAAAGAACTTAACTGACTTACGCTGTCATTGTACCACCTAATGGCGGCAAATGCAAAATGAAATGATGAAAAGTAAAGAAAGAAGATTGAAGCATCCATACGAATACACTATTGCATTCGGTGGGCACGATTGCGGATTTCACTTCGATTCGGGCGGCTTCGCGTGAGATATCTCCACCGATAACCGGTGGGGAGCCTCTGCAAAACGTTGCGCATTGCGTCTTACGGAACGCAGTCCTCGCTATAGCTTCCGCCGTTCGTTCGTGTGCATAGCTCTCTCCCTGCAGTCTGCGGGTGATCAACCTCGGGCTTCCCATGCACTTTATCTTTCATGAAAAAAAAACAAAGCTTCTTACACATTAAATAACATTCTTATTTTCCGCGACATTTATTCTATAAAGAAACGAACGATCGGTGCAATTTCGCAAGTTATTTGTGCTTGTTCCTTGTCTTGAAAAATGCTCGCAATGATGTCGCAAAGGTGAATATTTACATTTTGCAGAAAGGAAGTTATGTTTTTAGTTACGTCAGTTTCTGATATCGCAAAATTATCTTATCACCCTTTATAGACTAAGAGGAAGCTTTTTAAAAATGTTCGAGAGATTAACTACTCGTCGATGGTAAAAATCCATCGTTGACACTCTAAACTTGCTCTCTTTAAATGCGCTCCTTCCACTTTAGTGTGACAGCTGGATCGCTTAAAATAGGGATTCAGTGCTTCATCGGCATATGTTTGAGTTTAAGCAAAGCAGTAAAATTCATGATGGGAACGGTGTTTTTAAGTACTGGCTGGTAATAAATAAAACGAAGTATGTACGAGAGCTTAAAACAATCGATGCAAAAAATAATTGAGTTCCTTAAATCAGTAAAGCGCATCGAAACAAAAGCAATTTATTTAATTCTATGTGTTCTGTAATAGTTTCGTGAAAACTATAATCTTTGCTAGTTCTGCAACATGCAAAACGATACGTAATACTATACTTTTAAGGCGTTCGAATACTAATCTATTCTCACACGCGTCTTCTATTTGCCGTAACTAATAGTATTCTACCTTACTGATTATGTGTGCCGAAGAAAAATGATAGCAATAGATGTTACGCAGTATACATACGCACTGCCGTATTACTTACTGTATAATACAATGTTTGTCCTTGGAAATATTTTATTACATGAGAATAAAAAAATAATTTAAATATTTATCATAATTTTTCGTAAAAAGTTTGGTACCGATCAATGGCTAGCTCTTTCATATATTATCGTACGTATGTATGCTTAATTTACTGCTAAAGAAGACAAAGGAAAAATGTGGATAAGCAGATGTTAACGAGCCAAGCCGCGTAGATGTAAACTAATACGCGAGAACCCCAACTTTATTCCGGTCTGATGACTTTAAGATAGGGTTGAATAGTCCATTCAAGCGTCTTTAAATTTTAAAAAAATTTACTTACATCTCACTACTTTGTATGGATTATGTAGTTTGATAAAGTTGCATAAGTATATATCGTAAATAATTATAAACGTTCTTCTCATTGCAGAACCTCTTCAGGAACCACGCTTTACAACACAACCATCTAGTAGTGGTAATATTCTTAGCGAAAATCGTACAAAATTTCTTCAGTGTCAAGCAAGAGGTAAAATATAGAGTTATTTTAAAGCATATTACAAGAACTAGTATTTATTTATCGATAAAAGTTTATACTATCATAATCTGATTTTCTTTGTCTAGGATATCCACAACCAAAGTATCAGTGGTTTAAAAATGGTAAACCTCTCAGCAATGAACTCACTTCTGAACCCTATTTCCGAATACAAAGTACACGTAGAGAAGATGCAGGAGTGTATCATTGCGTTGCTACAAATAGTGTAGGATCTATATTTAGTGAACGAATTACATTTACAGTAGCATGTAAGTTCTTCTCAATATTTTATAAATGATAACAGTGTTGAATAAATTGTCACATGAAGAATATCATTACTTTTGTATTTGTCAGATATGGGTGTATTTGAAGACCTCACAGAGAGAATAGTAACCGTTGAATCAGGTAGTGCAGCCATTCTAGAGCTACCACCTATTGAAAGTCACCCAACACCCGATGTAACATGGTTTACTTCAGATGGATCACTATTATATGGAATAAAATATGCAACCACGGATCATAAACTTCTTATTCTTAATGCTTCAGAAGGAGATCAAGGTTTATACAGGTTTGTACCAAACTACATTAAAAGTTTGTGTCTTTAAAAGAATTGCTTCTACTATTTTTCAATAAATTCAATGTTTTGCAGAGCCAGAGCAATCAATACTCAATTAGGCAAAGAAGAAAATAGTCCATTTTTTAAATTACGAGTTGTAGGTGATCCCAATGCAGAAGTGGCTCCTACCATTATAGTGAGACCACAAGATACTCAAATAGTAAAAGATCAAGATGTAACATACATACATTGTATTGCAAATGCTAGGTAAACATAATAAAGTATGGTAAATGTATGTTTTTATATACAGTGGATATAACTAAATTTTATATTTTGTTTGTAGGTCGCTTCATGAATTAAGAACTTTGTGGACAAAAGATGGCATACCTATTGAAAACTCTAGAATATCGTATAGTTTCAACGATTCTTGGAATAGAACCTTAGCATTAATTTCTGCTAATATAACTTACAATGGGATATATTCTTGTCATGTTGATTTAAGGAGTGGTGGTTATCCAACTATAAATGCTAGTGCTGAAGTTGTTGTATATGGTAACATTAATAAGAATTATTTTTCATATTTACTGTTATAAGATTATTTGTTACCTATTATTGTTACAACTTTACCATTTATTACAGAAAGACCAACATTTATCACAGAATTAAAGAGGGAAACTTTGAGTGATTATAGTTCAACTGTTACATTATCCTGTGATGCTGTTGGTGTTCCACCACCACAAATAAGTTGGTTTTTTAACACTGAACCTATCAATCATTTATTAGGATCTAGGTAATGTTGCTCTAAATTATACCAATTTTACAAATTTTAAGGCTCTTCTGATTTATATTGGCATAACAATCATAATTTGTTTTAGATATGAAATCGAAGAAGATAGCTCTCTTACCATTAAAAAATTAACTATGGATGATTCTGGAATGTTTCAATGTCTTGCTTCAAACGATGCTGGTGAAGCATCTAGTTATACATGGCTGAAAGCTAAAAGTAAGTTATTTTATAAACAATTGGTTTTCCGTATTTTGTTATGTTTATGTACTATGCATATAAATAATACTTTCTTTTACGGAACAGAAGGAATAAGAAGCTATCTGAAAAACAGAGTTATTCGTTGGGCAGCTGGCTACAGTGTAGTCAGAGCTCACCAATCTGATCAGCGTTTTAAGTTCTCTCAATATGCAGGCAGTAAGAGACATGTCTTCTTTGCACAAAATTGTTATATTTGTTTTTTAGACACATATTTCAACGCCTATTACCCAATTATTGGCTTTATTAGCTGTTTTTATGTGTTTTAAAGAAAATTCATTTATGAGTATTAGACAGCACGAGTTTTTGTTGGACTTACCAACTATATTAATTATTAATTATCGGGATATATAAGAAAGCTGCATTATATTGAGTGATTATATATATATTTCTCAATTTAGTAATAATACATTTTTTAAATCTTCAGTTCATTTTTTAAACAATACCTGTAAAATATATTTGAAAGTTTCTAATATTGCTTGCTGGATAATATTTGACTATAACAAGGTATTGGAATATAAAAAAAAAAAAATACAAGAATATATTGTTTTATATATTTGCACATTTCTGTACACTTCCTGAGTATTATCAGCACATTTAATAGCACTATTAGAATGTTTGTGTGAATGTGCACGTTTTGTCCTTAGTTTAGGTTTGCGTTTATATTTTGAATTTTTTTAACCTATCTTGCTATGATTAAATAGTATTATTACTTATAAATCTGAATACAAGTTTTATCCTTATATGAAATGTTATGTATGTCCTATATATATGTATATATATAAAGGTACTAATTATTATTGATAATAAGGTATGGGTATAGAAAAAGCTTTTTTCATATTCTATAGTTCTATAGTTCAGAACTACTTTCTGAACTGCATGAGATTGTTTGAGGTAAACCAAAGACTATAATCATATAAATATTTTTATTTACAGCATCTGGACCAATCATGGAAAATGGTCCACAGAATCTCACTGTTTTAGACGGAAAGGATGCAATATTAACTTGTAATGCTATAGCAGCACCAGTACCTAATTCTACGTGGATTTATAATGGTGATTAAAAAATAAATTAAACTATTATGTAATTAATATAGTCAAATTTATATCCATTTTCTATATTCTGTTTTAGATACAATACCTGTTGAAATTGCTGGAAGAGTACAAGTATTAGAAAATGGAGATCTCTTAATTGCTGCTGTAAAGCCAAATGATGCTGGAAAATATACTTGTATTCGTGCAAATGAAGCTGGTTCTGTAAATGGGTCAGCATATGTCACTGTTCTTGGTAAATGTGTATACAATTATGTAACATTTATTCATATTTATATGTTAGTTATTATATATTATCTATAATTGTTTTATTATAGTGAGAACACAAATCATTCAACCTCCAGTTGATACTTCTGTTCTTCTTGGCCATACTGCTGAATTACAATGTAAAGTTTCAAACGACCCTAGTGTTTTATATGATATTGCATGGTTTCATAATGCACAGTAGGTATTTTCTTTTAAGTATATAAATGTTGATAGTATGTACAAATATTAGAATCTTATTTTTATTTTAGGGTGATAAATACACAAGCTAGCCAAAGAATAAAAATGCGTAATGATGGCACTTTAGAAATTATTGCTGTACGTGCTTCTGATGTAGGGGAATACACGTGTTCTGTTGTTTCTCCTGGTGGCAACGAAACGCGTTCTGCACGTCTTAGTGTAATTGAATTACCATTTGCCCCTATAAACGTTATGGCAGATCGAGTTGAGCGAATTTCACCTCGTACAATAAATGTTAGTTGGGTGCCAGGATTTGATGGAAACAGCCCTACAAAGAAATTTATAGTAGAAAGACGCGAAGTTCCTGAGCTGGGTAAGTTTCGTACGATTAAGAAAATAAGAAATTTAATTATGTAGCTACAAGATTTTTAAACACATTCTAGGACCTATTCCTGATCCTTTATTAAATTGGGTCACTGAACGAGATAATGTAACAGCTCAAAGTCGGTGGATTCTATTAAATAATCTTAAAGCAGCTGCAGCATATCAATTTCGGGTGAGTGCGGAAAACAGTGTCGGTGAAGGACCGCCCTCCGATCCAAGCAACGTCGTTATACTTCCACAAGAACGTAATTATTATTATATATATGTTTATTCTTTATTTGATATAATATTTATAATACAACTTTGAAGCTTGAAACAGTTAGAAACACAGTAACATTTAATATATGTATTTTTACAGCTCCTTCTGGACCACCTGTAGGTTTTGTTGGGTCAGCCAGATCATCATCAGAAATAATCACACAGTGGCAACCACCACTTGAAGAATTTCGTAATGGCCATATATTAGGATATTTATTAAGATATAGGCTATATGGATACAATGACAGTCCATGGACTGTTCAAAATATCACCAATGAAGCTCAAAGAAATTATTTAATAAGTGATTTAATAACGTGGAAAGATTATATAGTGCAAATTGCAGCATATAATGACAAGGGCGTAGGGGTATTTACAGAAGGACTGAAAATAAAGACAAAGGAAGGAGGTAATATATAAAATAGCTCTTTTATTGAAAAAACATAAGAAAAATTTAAATATATTTTACATAAAACATACATCACATTTTAGTACCTGAAGCTCCTCCCACCAATGTTAGGGCAAAGGCAATTAATTCTACTTCTGTAAAAATTTGGTGGAAGCCACCAAATCCTCAAAAAATCAATGGTATAAATCAAGGTTACAAGTTGCAAGCTTGGATAGGAAACAGTTTGACAGAAGCAAATGAATATAAATCAATGACTGTACCACCAAGTTTACTTGATCCTCTAGCTGAACAGAGTGCTATTCTTATGGATCTAAGGAAATATACTTTATATAATATAACTGTGTTATGTTTTACTGATCCTGGAGATGGTGAAAGAAGTACCCCTATTGAGATCCGCACATGTGAAGATGGTATATATTTTATTCCTATCATTATCTTATTCATACATGATAAGTATTATTTACTCATTATTATCGTAATTTTTTAAGTACCTGAGGAAGTGGAAAATTTACAATTTGATGACATAAGTGATCGTGCTCTTACCGTGAAATGGAACCCTCCAAAAGAACTAAATGGAATACTTATATGCTATCAATTAAAATATATGATAAAGGATTTACCAGAATCTCTCAAAGCCGAAAACTTCACAGCAGATACTCTATCAACAAAAGTGGAACATTTGCAAGTAAATACATCTAAAAAATCATATTAATCAAATGTTATGTATATATAGAGTATTATATCCAATTATTCTTACATAGGCAATGACTCATTATAAATTCGAAGTTGTTGCTTGGACTTCAGTAGGACCGGGTAAATCAAAAGTTGCTATTATACAATCTGGTGTAGAACCTGTTTTGCCTGAACCTCCAACTAAGTTAGCATTATCTAACATCGATGCATTTTCTGTGGTACTTCAGTTTACTCCAGGTTTTGATGGCAATTCTTCTATAACAAAGTGGACAGTACAAGTTAGTTTTGAGTGATTTTTTAATTTTATATTTATCTGGGATTATTAAACTAAGGAATTATTTTGGCTATCCTTAGGCACAAACAGCACGAAATTCTATGTGGTACAACATTTATGAAGTTTCTGACCCTGATGCTAGTACAATCTCTGTTGGTGGTTTAACACCATTTATGGAATATAAACTACGTTTAATTGCTAATAATGTTGTTGGTCCTTCACGTCCATCAGAACCAACAAAAGAATTTCAAACTATTCAAGCACCACCCTCTCATCCTCCCAAAAATGTCACAGTCCGAGCAATGAGTGCTACAGAATTACGTGTTAGATGGATTGTAAGTTTATATAGTTAATAAATAAGGGAAATACATTTGTTATAGAAAATTTTGTTGGTAACGGTTGTAATAAATTTTTGTATAGCCTTTACAACAAATTGAATGGTATGGAAATCCACGAGGATATAACATTACTTATACGGAACTTCGAACGAATATATCAAAAAATATTACTATAGAAGATCATACTGCAAATTCTTATATTCTAGAAAATATGAAGGGTTATGCACTTTATGAAATAGTAATGCAAGCATTTAATGATGTTGGGTCATCTCCTCTGAGTCCTAAAGCCATTGAAAGAACTCGCGAGTCAGGTAAGTTTATAAATTTAGTACTTGTGAAGTATGAACGTCTTGATAATATACAAATTCTTTTTGTAGTTCCCTCCTCTGGACCAGTTAATGTTGAAGCAAATGCTACTTCTTCTACTACTATACTTGTTAAATGGGGTGATATACCTATTGAACATCAAAATGGATTGATAGAAGGTTACAAGGTCTACTATGGGGCTAATTCCAGATCACCATATCAATATAAAAATATTCCAAGTAATACTACGTTTACAACAACCTTAACAGAGTTACGAAAGTTCGTACAATATCACGTGCAAGTATTGGCCTATACGAGGCTGGGCGATGGTACTTTGAGTATGCCGCCGGTGCGAGTTCAAACTTTTGAAGATGGTATACCAATTATTTTTAATTATAAAGATTCTTTTCTATACAAAATCCTTTCACCAAAACATTGTTTTAGCTCCTGGACCACCATCAAATGTATCGTTTCCTGACGTGAGTTTTAGTACAGCACGCATCATATGGGACACTCCAGATGATCCAAATGGGGAAATTCTCGCATATAAAGTCATGTTTCACCTAAATAGTAGTCAAGATCATCAATTCTCTAAAGAATTTCCTGCTTCAGATCGAACCTTCAGGTATAATTATTGATGATATAATATTAACATATAAATATTACTTGTACAATTATAAAATAACTCAATCGTTTGTTTACAGAGCTACTGGTCTGGAACCAGAAAAATATTATATGTTTTCCGTCACAGCACAAACACGACTTGGATGGGGTAAAACAGCTTATGCTCTTGTATTTACAACAAACAATAGAGAACGACCTCAACCACCATCAGTGCCTCAAATAAGTAGATCGCAAATACAAAGTCGACAGATAACATTTAGTTGGACACCTGGTCGAGATGGTTTTGCTCCGTTAAGGTACATTAATATATACTTATAAATAACGGAAATATAATTACATATAGAAGTTAAATATTTCTATATATGCAATAGGTACTATACAGTGCAGCAGTCAGAAAATTCTGGACCATTCCAAACTATTCCTGAAAGAGTTGACCCTACTTTAACATCTTACACTGCTAATAACTTAAAACCTTTTTCATTATATCAGTTTCGTATACAAGCAACGAACGATATAGGACCCTCAGTTTGGAGTACAGAGTCAGTTCAAGTGCAGACACTGCCTGCAGGTATGTAAATTGATATAAAATGTATTAATGTACCATTTTCCTTTAATATATTGATTACAAATATTTCTACAGCTCCTTCGCGAGGTGTAACTGGTTTAAAAGTTGTACCTATTACAACATCCAGTGTAGAAGTACATTGGAATACTATTGATGAAATATATTGGAGTGGGGATTATAAAACAGGTGGTTATCGTGTAGTTTATCAACCAGTATCGGATTTTCCAACTGCTCTTCAAGCAACTCCAAAGGAAGATATTTTAGGAATAAAAGTTAGTTTTAACTTCTGTTTTCTTTAAAGTTGTTTCTTGCAATTAAAAATACTTATATGTTATTTTCATTGTAGAAAACAAAAATGGTATTAAGTGATTTGACAGAAGATAGATATTATGAAATTGTAGTATTACCATTTAATTCTGAGGGAGAAGGTCCACCAAGTCCGCCAGTTACTGTATATGTAGGTGAAGCAGTTCCCACTGGAGTACCTCAGCATGTTAAAGCTGAATCTATTTCTTCTACAGAAGTTTCACTACGTTGGAAACCACCACAAGCAAATATGCAAAATGGAGACCTGTTAGGATACAAGGTAAATTATTCCAAACATCATACATTATCAGCTTTATCTATCTATACAAATTGATATTTAATTTTATAATGTTTTTGAAAATAGATATTTTATTTGGTAACTGATTCTCCACAAAAATTAGAAAAAAAACAAGAAGAAGAAATAGAAGTTGTACCAGCATCCTCATTAACTCATAGTTTAGTTTTTCTTGATAAGTATACAGAATATCGTATACAAGTATTAGCATTTAATCCAGCTGGTGATGGTCCACGATCTCCAGCAATTACTGTGAGAACAAAACAAGTATGTATTGTCACATGTATGTTTACCATAAATTAAATTGTAGTTCACATAAAATTTATGTAATTGCTTCTAGGACATACCAGGGCCTCCTTACAACTTACAATTTTCAGAAATTACAATGACAAGTTTACGTGTATCTTGGGAACCTCCAAAAATGCGAAATGGTGAAATAATTGGTTATGTGGTTACTTATGAAACAGCAGAACAGAACGACCGTAAGTTTCTCTGATTTTCAATTTCATATTACGATAATTTTAAATATTGATAATTTTGTATTAAACTACTCATGCTTTATTTAAGGTTTTAGTAAACAAGTTAAACAAAAAGTAACAGAAACTAGTTTACTCATTCAATCACTGGAAGAAGAAGTTATGTACACTTTCATGGTTCGAGCACAAACTATTGATTATGGACCACCAATATGTGGTAATGTTACCACTGGCCCACAAGATGGTTCTCCAATGGCACCTAGCAATCTTGCTGTTACCAAAACTGTTTCAAGTGTAGAATTGCAATGGACAAATGGAGCTTCTGGAAAAGGACCTATTTTAGGATACTACATAGAGACAAGACGCAAAGGTAAAGGCAAACATTCTTCCTTATGAAAATTTATCATACTTGTCTTACTTCAAAAAATTTCAAAAGAAATTGATAAGTAATCTATACCTTCATTGGGATATAATAATTGATAAAAAACTGGAAAAATGTGGAATATTACTCAAATTTGCACATTGTGCATAATCTGTATGCTATTATGATGTTATGTTCATATTAAATATATACTAACTATAATTTTTTTGTAACAATACAGCAATGGAAGAGTGGCAGCATTGTAAGTGTCACTGCACGTGTATTTGCTGAAGATCAATCATTGTGTTAGATGTTTTAACTAATAACATGCCCATTAGTAGAGAGAAATAGCTACCTTCTTGTCAAGTGCTAGATTTTATGTATAAATATAGGCATTACTAAAATGTATCTTCTGTAAATATTTTTGATTTAACTTTTGGTACCAAAATGTTTAGTATACAAATATTTAACAAAATGCATGATCATGTTCCGGCATGATATTACTGATATATCCTATTAGATATTTCTAAAAAAGCATTTAGCAAGACTGGATTCTGAATTAATATTCGTAATGTTATTTATATCCAATTTATGAGTAGAGATATATTTCATCTTTATATTAATTATATGTAATGAGTATTGATTTTTACTTTTTTAATTATGTTATGAAAATTATACATTTAATTTTTTTTACTGAAATAGATAAAAAGACTAGTGTATAAAAATACATGTAATCTGTTATTTATGCTATACAGATGATACACGTTGGCAAACAATAGTCCGGAGCAGTAATGGACCTTTATCAGAATATACAGTATCCTATCAAAATTTACTTCCATCTACTTCATATCTCTTCAGAGTGATATCTTACAACCGTTATGGAATTAGTTATCCAGTATATTCTACAGAAACAGTATGTGATTTGTTCATATATACTTTTTTTAAATATAACAAATTATATTTGTTTTATTAATTAGATATTTAATTGTTTTTCTGTTTAGATTTTGACACCTTCAAAATTATATTTGGAATATGCATATTTGCAACACAAACCATTCTATAGACAGACTTGGTTTATGGTAACATTAGCTGCTACTTCCATCATTATCATAATTATGGTTATAGCAGTGTTATGTGTGAAGAGTAAAAGTTATAAATATAAACGTAAGTTAACACTTGAGGATTTTATTACAATTTTGTCATGATGGAATTACAAAAATTATATAATTTTTAGAAGAAGCACAAAAAACTCTTGAAGAGTCTATGGCTATGGATACAGATGATAGACAAGAGTCTGATTTAGAACTATATCGATCCAGACAAGGGGGTGGTAGTGGTATAACTACAGGAAATACTTGTGGTACTTTGAGTAAAAGAAGTACATTAGCACGAAAATCTATTCATCCACCTCCTCCTACGATGTTAGGTAAATCTCCGCCTAGACCCTCACCTGCTTCAGTTACATATCACAGTGATGAAGAGAGTCTTAAAGGCTATGATGAAAACCCCGACGATAGTAGTGTCACGGAAAAACCTTCAGAAATCAGTTCTACAGATTCTCAGGTATTATTTTGTATTTAATATCAATTCCTAAATAATTTTAATTATCTCATTTATTCCTAATTATACAATATCTATGTTTCAGGGATCTGAAAGTGAAAATGAAAGTGTACAGTCAGATCCACATTCCTTTGTAAATCATTATGCAAATGTAAATGATTCATTAAGGCAATCTTGGAAACGTCAAAAACCAGTAAGAAATTATTCTTCATATACTGATTCTGAACCTGAAGGTAGTGCAGTTGTTAGTTTGAATGGTGGACAAATCATTATGAACAATATGGCTAGATCAAGAGCACCATTGCCTGGTTTCTCATCATTCGTATGATCACAATAAAATAGTTAAAATTAAATAAGTATTAAATACAGTTAGAATATCTTTTTAACATGACAATACCTAAAGCATGACTTTAAAAACACGACAATATCTAAAAAACATGACTTTAGAGTAATGTCATCTTTCTATATAGAGTTAAAGACTTATATGGAAACACGAATTTACATGTGTTTCACGCATGCAAAAGTTGTAGAGTTTATAACTTCAACTTTAAAGCTTTTGACATCCTCGCATTGTGATATATTGATACACGCGCGCACTCGTATATACACATTATTTATCATTTAAAGTAATATTGTTTCATATACAAATACATTCTAATTTTCATTCAATATTATTACGTAGTGTATCATACAGATTTTTAGGTATACATAAAGCATGTATACTTTTATTTTATACTGTCATTCCTTACTTATCTCAAGGATAATGAGAGAATATTTGTAAAATAATTTCTAGTAATATTCTATACTGAGATCTATGTTTATAGGTAAAAAGATATATGAAATGTGAGATGAAGAATAATTTTTATGCTAAAGTATTGGTTGTGAATGACAAAAGTATGAAGTTTGTATTAGTGTTTGAGATGAATGTTACATATTAGGCATCTTCCACTTCACAATAGATCTGTTCATACTTACAACGTTTTGTAATAAACAAAATATCTACTCAAAAGTATAGGCACTTTATAATATCATCTGTCATATCATTTCTTACTATTTATATTTAATGTCATCACTGACATTATATTGCAAAGTGTGAATTTCTAACTATAAATACAATGTAAAAAGAATCTATTGATAACAGGGTAGCACCAATTCACCAAAACTTATATACATTTCATGTCATATAACATTTCTTAAGAAAATGCATCCACATTATGCTGCAAAAAAAAATTAATAAAATTTCAATCCCAGGTGATAGTTAAACAATCCACGTCATTTTCTAAATTAATACTACCAGTAGAAAAAAACGTCATTAGGATTAATATAGTTAAAGAAACCATGTTTTCTGAGACTTTTATGACAAAATTTTCTATTTGAACTTTTTATATAAAGATAAATGCAATAATAAATTTTATACTACACAAATATAATATTTCTAATGTCTCATGTAAATATTAAATATTTGTATGCTTATTTTATTTTTAATTTTTCTTTTAATTGGAATATCAATTCTTTTACTTTCTTGTAATTCATCTGGGATTTTAACTTTTAATTTAGAATTGAATTATCATAATAGCATGATACAATTAGCAATCCAACTGATATTCATCAGTTTTAAAGACTCAGATTATTAATATTCAAAGTTATGCATTATTGATAAAATTATAACTTATTCCAGAGTGTATAAGATCAGAAATCCACATGTGATACATACTACTGCCTCATATTATCACATCAAGTATTTTAATAATATAAAATGCCATTAAAACTAATGTTTAGTATAAAATTATTGTCATGGTCAGAATATGTCTGATGTGATTGAGATTAATAAATCTAATATAAATGCTACATATGTGAGGTAGTGATATTGTACATATGTACCTACTTATAGGGAAATTAATAGTGTTCTGTTACATATAAAAATTATGTATCTATATTTCATATTGATTTAAAATAATTCGAATCTAGGGTAATTAAAATAGTCTAAATTTAAATGAATACAGTTTTATATAAAAAAACTATGTATTTCAATTCTTTGTTGTAGAAATACATTATTACTCGTATATAGCAAACAAATTTATTTTATCAATTAATTTTATAAATTCATATTAGTATGCAATTTTGTTTGATACTTTAACAGAAGCTTATAATTATACTTTATAAAACAAGGAGTTGAAATACATGAAAAGATGTAAAAAAATTATTTTAACTAAGTTATAGGAAACTAATTTTTTTTTTTTTTTTGTAGTTTAAATAGTTAAGATCAACAGCCATTTTGTAATTATGCCATCATGTGTCCTATGTTATATAACAAATCAGAAATGGAAATAAGAAAGATCAATGCAATAAATTATGACAGTTACATAGAACTGTTGCATTTAGTGATGCATTTAATAAAATTGCTAGTGTATAGTTTAATAGATAATAAAGTAAAATAATAGAAGTTTTGGTAATATGTAATGGTCTGCTGGTCAGTAGGTTGGTTAAATTAAACATTGTCTAATGCAAAGTTAGTATAATTGTAAATTGATCTGTCACGTTTTGACCCCACTTGTTGGAATAACTGAAACAGACTATTTATGATAGAAATCAACGAATATTGACTGATATTCATTATATATGCCTGTTACACATATAGTACCCATCTATATGTACAATAAAAAGCAGACATTTCTAAAAAGCTAGATAAAGCAGTATTATTTGTACTAATAAGATTAATTAAGTTAATCATAAATATTTGTAAGTATTTCTTCATTCTTTTTGTACAATGCATTATGTTCCATTTATTGATATGTACTTTATTTATAAACTTTTAATAACAAAGAATTCTCTTTCTTATTTCCACTTTCTAAATAATGCAATTTTTGTACTTTTATATAAATATTTCAAACTATTATAGTACATTAAAAAATGGTTAATTAAAAATTGTAAAGTCACAAAATGCTATCAGCACTGCCAACATATTTTTTTAGTTTCAAATTAAATTTTTTATAAACATTAAATTTAAGCTACTATTTAGAAATTATCTTTTATTAAAAACATATAAAAACTTCAAAGAACTGCAGACATAAATACTTACCCTTATTTTTAACTCAGTTAGATATACATTCACACTTTACAAATGTAACATACAAAAAAGTATTAATAAATACAGAAGACATGTCAAATGTAATTGAGAAAACACAGATATTATATTATATAAATAATGGATTTATTTAAAAATTTGTTCACAAGCATTGATCCACCTTGTAAGATTTGATGGAATATTCTGTATTGATGTTTGCTTAACTATAGACCACACAGCAATATCTACAATATTTGGTTCATGTTTGCCAAACCATTCATTTTTTCCTAACTTTTTTGTGATAAGCTGCAATATTGATTGCTGTTTTTTTGCAGACTTTTCTGTTTGCAGACAATGACAATAGTCAAGTATAGTGTCAAGCATAGTTGCTTCAACAGGATCTACATGACTTTCAAAACTATGCATCTGTAATATCCTGCTTAAATATCTTAAAAAGTTTACTTCACCAAATAAAGAGTAATTATATAATCCTGATACAAGTTCCAAGGTCTCAACTGTAAAACAAGCATAAGAATATTTTATATTTATCTTGACTTACTTATTGTAAAGAAAATTTCATTTGTACCATTACTATTATATAATTTACCTTCTTTCCATATAAGAGACAAATTTACTACATTTGGTTTAAAAGGATTTGTATCACAGATACATATTTCGGGTACATTCCCAGTAACACTTGAGTGGACATATGACTGCACTTTTATACTAGTATCATTCCAAACTTTTTGAAGTGCTATTATGGAGTATGGTGGCTTATGTGGATTCACATTTATTATTAAATCAACAGTGATTGGTTCTACTTTATACTGTACATCAGAAACCGCATGGCTTTTCTGTTGATATTTTTTATAAAGTACAGTCTGTCATTACACATATTTATTTAAAAGGACATATCAAATTGTAAAAATTAATAATTATTTACCTTTTCAATATTACTTGCTGGTGCTTTTTCATGATTTGTATGTTTTAAAAAGTCACAAAGAGTAGATACTTGCTTCTTAAGTTCTGCTAATTGAGCTAATATTTTTTCTTGTCTTGCTTCTAATAGCGCATACTCTGGCAACGGATTCTGAAAATAATCATGGTATTTCAGAAATATGTATATTTAATGTCCTTTCTTTCAATATAATTAAATTACTGTTATAATTAGAAATTCAACCTTGTGTTGAATTATAAATTAATATTATTCTGTAGTTGTAAAGAATACATAATGACAATCTTGCTCTAAACAAGTATTCTCAGATGTAAACACACAATTATGGCAATATGTTTTCTTATATTATCGTTGCTGAAAGGCATATCTTTTATTCTACCATACTACGAAAAAATGTAAAAATCTTTGTCTTTATGTCTATGCAACCATACTACCATAACTATTTTTAATGAAAAATCCAGTTTGCTCTTTAAATCTGTCATTTGACTGACATTCTAGACTAATATTTTTTTACATTGATATTTATATAGTTTTCTCTCTTAATGGGTTAGTTTTTATGTATCTTTGGTTATACAACTGTACTTTTGTAGCTTTTAGTGCAGTTCTAATTTAGTAAGCTTGCCATTCTTCTGTTACAATTGTCACTATATTGCACTGTTACCAGAAGCCGAGTTATTTTTCACGGCGGACACTCGCATTAGAGTCCTGTTATACGAAAAATTGGAGGGGCAAACATCGATCAAGCTCCGAGAACCATATTCTCGGTCGATCGTGATCAGTACTCGTGGAAATTTTGGGAGGAGTCATGCACGACAAGTCGAAGAAAGAAGAAGCTTTAATTTGTGCTATGGCCGGTCGCCGTGCGAGAAAAAGGGTAAATTCAACTTGTCATTTAACTTCGTTTTATGTCGGTAACGAATACTAGAAAAAGATGGAAACCTTCAAAAACTCGATAACCTGCTCTGTAACATCGGCAACGATCTTGATCCCTGTTCTCGTATGGTCGCCTCTTCCACATTCTCCGTGAATATTTTTCATTTCGTACATTTTATCCGTATGATGTGGCACTTCGGGCATAAAAATGATCGGTTTCATCGCATACATCGTTGTTTCGCCACTTCTTTCGGTTAATCTCATACTGAATATATAAAAAAAATCACGTTTCACGTGTTCGTCGGTTCGTTCACACTTTCGTTCTTGCTTCGTATTTATCGAACTTGTTAGGCAGCCATCTTTGTTGGCAGTCCGTGTATCCGCCGATATTGCTCTTTGCCATCTTTATCCCCTCCCCTCTTCTCAGCTCCGTTGCATTGGATTATACACACATCCGCTACGTGCACATTTCAAGCATAGGTGGCGTTACTATAGACTAATTAAAATCATTTTTACAACTTTTACAATAAAGAAAGATATATTATACAAAATCCTAATGTAGATATATTTAATGATATTTTACAAAAATGATTTCTTATGGAAATTAATATTCAACTGTAACTTGATAGAAGCTAAGTATTTGCTTTTTACATGTATTGTTCATTTCTTTGATAATCAAACTTTTAGGCGGTCTACTTTCCCAGACCTTAATATAAGTCGATTGTAGCAATTTTTATTATTTCTATACTATAGTCATATCCTAAAATTTACTTTTAATTTCATATACAAAACGTTTTATTTTACATTTTCCGTGGTACTATGTTTGACTACTAGAATCAAATCTTTAAATGTTGTATAGTAACCCATTTCATTATTATTGCAATTAGAGTTGATAATATTTGTTTAATTATTGATTTATTTGAAAAAATTAAAAACATGTTAAAATGAAACATGCTCAAACTTTGCGATTCTTTGCCATTCAATTTTCTTCTATGCAGATGGCGTCGTTGTTGTTTTTTTTAATACATGCAAAAATAATATTAAAATTTACGTATTGAACAAACGTAGCATTAGTAAATTTAAGCATTTAAAAAAAGCAATTTACAATGTGTAGCTTAACATTATATTTAAATATATGTTTTTTAAAGCGGTCATTGATTCAGTCAAAGTGGTGTCCTCTGCCGAAGCTTCTATTAAACTAAGGTTAGATTGGCAGATCT
The DNA here is from genome assembly GCA_916049575.1 of Ancistrocerus nigricornis. Classification (NCBI taxonomy): domain Eukaryota; kingdom Metazoa; phylum Arthropoda; class Insecta; order Hymenoptera; family Vespidae; genus Ancistrocerus; species Ancistrocerus nigricornis. Next base: position 27,232,795 of record OU696667.1, read on the forward strand.
TTCGCGGGTAACGGCTGTTTTCTTGTGCGTGAATTCGTCATTCCTTCATCAGGAGTGTTAAAAGAAAATCAATTAATAGTGGTTAATACATAATTTTGACGACCGCATAATTGCATTCAGATATTGAATAAAGGTGAGAACGATGGTTCGTCGGAAGTGCGGTTAGAATCGCGTTTTTTTTTTGAACGCTTATGTCGCCACCTATGGTCGATTCAATGAGATCCTCTATAGTAACGGGGAAAGAGATTGGATCTCGCGTACGTTGTGCGTGAATGCGGAAAAAGAGGAAAGGCTTATGCAAAGTTTACTTTTAATTGATCGGCCTGATTTAGAGTTACGTGTGTCGTATTAGGATATTTCATCAAAAGAAAAACGGCGAGTTTTTGCTTAGATTTCGGCCGTAACTGCAGCAGATGCGTTTCGAGGACTGACATGGCGGCGATTTGGTGAACCAATTGGAACGGCGCTCTCTTAGAGAAGGCCGTGTTGTAAATTCCCCTTACATTCCGCGTCAGCGAGCTATTCCGTACTTCGTTTTGTCGTTATTGCTGGTAAATCTTTTTTATCGGGAGGAAGCGGCTATAGTTGTCGGTCGGTAGTATCGAAGGGTGGTCTAACGAAATTCCAACGGGACGTTAATAATGAGAAAATTGTGTTTGGTCACGTGACCGTAGCCGAAAAATGGCGCAAAGATCAGAGTACAAACATGGGTTCCATTTCGTTGCTGCGGTGTCATTTGTATTTGTTTACAAGCGCGCCTTTTCACAAAGCACGTGTTAAGTAAGTGCCATTCATTCGGCAGTGGGTGACAGACAATGACGGGGAGAGGGTCCAAGAGACGGGGCCGACCACCGAAGTCGGTGGTCATGGAAAGGCCCAAAAAGTTTCAATATCATCTCATGAAGAAGCCAAAGTATTTGCAAAACAAGGATTCGGAAACACCAAACTCACAACCGAGTACACCAACGGCATCGAGACCTTCCTCACCAGTGGAGAGTGAAGAAAGTAGACGTAGCACACGAAATCGAAAATCTCGCGGACCGAGGGATAGACATTCGCGTAAAGGTGGTCATTCGAGTTCAGGTGCATATCAGCGCCGAGGTTACAATCCGAATGTGGATTACCATGACTCTGAGTACCACTATGGATCTGATTTTGGTGATGAATCAAGCGAGAAGAGTGATGCCGAAGAGGATCCTCTGCAGAGCGATATAGATTCTTCTGAGAGTATAGAAGAGCCTGATCCATCTAGCGATAGTGACTTTTCTCTTTCTAGTTATAGTACAACCAGTGGTACACCCCGTAAAACGCTGTTGAGTCAGCAAAGACCTCCAAGTCCAGAGCCACTCTGGCTACAGAACAGAGAGCTCCCTCCTCTTATCTTACCAAAATCTTCGGATGACCTATTGGTTCCTAAGGAACTCGTTATGCCATCTCTTTCCATATACGAGGTATTAAGACATTTTCGTACATTGGTACGTCTTTCTTCGTTCAGATTCGAAGACTTTTGCGCAGCTCTGATGTGTGAGGATCAAACTAATTTATTAGCAGAGATCCATATCATGCTTATTAAAGCACTCCTAAGAGAAGAAGATTCGCAACAAACTCATTTTGGTCCATTAGACCAGAAAGATTCTGTTAATGTGAGCCTATATTTTGTTGATTCAATGACATGGCCAGAAGTATTACGATCTTATGTAGAAAGTGATAAAAGCTTTGATCAAAGTGTTTTACAAACTCTAACGGCTTCTGAATATCCCTTTACATCGACCGAGGATAGAATCAAAGTCTTGCAATTCTTAACTGATCAGTTCCTGATAACAAATCCAGTTAGAGAAGATTTATTGCATGAAGGTATGATAAATAATATGTTAGATATTTTAGTGCTATATTTTACATTATATCAATTTTATTAATCAGCAGGATAACACTTATTGTGACCATGCTGAGACCTTTCAATTGTACAAAAGTAATTGTAAATGTTAAATTTCCAAATAGTTCTTGATATTTATTTCTTATTTTAATATTACAATGAGTTGAATAAATTCTAAATTTATGTTAATTATTTATTATTTATATATTTTTATCCCCTGATAAAATATATAATTTCTTAATATGGTACATGTGAAATATAAATTTCTTGTCTATAAAAGTAAAGAAAGTATAGTTATAATTCCTTTCTTTCAGGAAATATGCATTATGATGATCATTGTAGAGTATGTCACCGCCTTGGAGACTTATTATGTTGTGAAACATGTCCAGCTGTTTTTCATTTAGAATGTGTTGAACCTCCATTAGTTGATGTTCCTACAGAGGATTGGCAATGTAGTACTTGTAAAGCTCACAAAGTTACAGGAGTTGCTGATTGTATTCCCGATGTGGAAAAAAATGGTTCATTATGTAGACAGGAACACTTAGGTTTTGATAGACATGGTAGAAAATATTGGTTCCTTGCGAGAAGAGTTTTTGTGTAAGATTTGCATTTTACATATAATTATAGTAAAATTGTTCTTTTATATTATTATTTATGTTATGACTAATACTTTTATAGAGAAAGCGAAGATGGAGAAGTTTGGTATTATAGTACACCATTACAATTACAAGAATTGATGCATTGTTTTGACCGTAATGAAATGGAAGTTGCACTTTTCCGTGAATTATCAGATTATAAAGATGAAATTGTACGTCAAATGGAACTTACAGAATCAATTACTAATCAATTCAAGGGTAACAAGAAATCGTACTTAGAAGTAGAAAATAGTGAGTATAATATATTAAAAATTGTGTAATCATAAATCTTATAATAATAATATATTATAATGAACTAACATAATATATTATATACTGCATATTTTGTACATACTGTAAATAACATAAATATTTTTTTAATGTAGGCCTTATACAAAAGATGCAAAAAGAACGTCAAGAAAAGCAGGAAAAGGAGGAAGAAGAAAAGAAAGAGAAACAGAGACAAGAAGCTGAAGAAATGGTGCGTAGGATACATGAAGGATCTGATTCTTTAGAGGAACGCTTGACAGTAACAACAGTACAAGAGAATAAGAGGGCAATGGAAGAACAAGTGACAGTAACGCAAGCGCCGGAAATGGTAGCTGAAAATGTTGAAGTGGATGCAGTTGCTGCTGATGCATCTACAACCTTAAATACTGATTCGACAAATAATACTGTAAAAACTAATACATCATCATCTGAAGAAATGGAAGAAGAAGCAGCAGAAGGGGAAGAAAATGTTTCAAAAATAGGCAAGGATGGTGAGTTAAGCAATATTGATTTCTTTCATGTATAAAATGCTTAACATAATTATATAAAAATGTGATATGACGTTTACTTTGTATAGGTAAGAAGCATACCATAGTGACAAGATCCAAAACAGGTTCTTTACAACCCCGTACCTTCAATATGGATGATTTAAAGCGCCGTAGTACTGCTTCTATGTCCAAAGAAGAGCTTGAAAAGTTAGATAAGAGCTTGAAAGAAGAAGGCGATAATACTAGATTAACAAGACAAAAGGCACATCAGATAGCTTCTGGCACTCATCTTTTTAAATTGGGAATGGATAACAACTTTAAATCATATGTTAATCAATATAGTACTAATCCTATTGCTTTAAATAAAATTCAGAGGAATGAAGAACGCGATAAGAAACGGCATTTATCGCACAAATTTTCTCTTACACAAGCTTCAGAATTCAAATGGGTTGGAAGTTTAACAGGAACTCGTGCACTTTTAGTTAGCACTCTTCGGCAGACTATTCTTCAACTTGAAAGCAGTATCCAAGCTCCATTTATGCATACTAACTGGCCACTTTTACGCAAACCATGGACTACTGCAGTTGGTGCATGTATAAATCCACGAGATTTTGCAAGAGCACTCATTGTATTACAAGCCTGTATAAAGGCTGTTGTATTTGCTAGTGTTTGGCATGATCAACTTGGCCATGTCAAATTACAGAGGGTGACTGCACTTGAACGAGAAGAGAAAAAACGTCAAGATAAAAAAGAAAAGAAAGAAAAGGAGGATGAAGAAGAGCGTAACAGATTATTTAATTTTGTTAAATATACACTAGGTTTAAAACATCAAGTATGGAAACAAAAAGGTGAAGAGTACAGAGTTCATGGACAAGGAGGCTGGTTGTGGGTGTCAGCAAGTCGTCGTTACAGATTTAGTGATATGAGAAAGTTAGGTTTGAGGATGGGGGCGCAAAAAATCATGGTGCAAATTAGAGATCAAGGTGGTATAAAAATATTAGCCTTGGATCCTCCTACTTATGAATTCTTAATTAAAGAATATTGTGGAAATCCAAGTGAAAAAAATGACATGGATAAAGTGAAAGTAAAGCAAGAAGTGGATGATGAAGAAGTGTCTATGGATACTAGTACAGAGAAGGTTAAACAAGAATGTAAAATTGAGAATGTTAAAATTGAAGAAAATTCAGACATTAAACAAGAAACTGACAAAAATGGACCAGTAACGATTCCTAAAACAGAACAAGCATTAGCTGTTAAACAAGAAACTAAAATGAATCTATCCTGTAAGTATCTTGTAAATGATAAATATTAGATTATATATTGTTGTATGCTGCATACAAATTTACAAATTTTTAAATTTTGTTTTCTAGTTTTAGCTGGTATGAAAATTGAGAAAGTTTTTACACCAATCAAAGAATTTGAGGAGATTGATATAACAAAAGCACTAACTACACCAGGAAGACTTCATTATCCAAAAATAGCCAAAAAAACTAGAATTGATGATTTTCTTGCACGTAGAACACATTTAAAATTACTAGAAGAGAGAAGATTATTACAGTCTGTTAGTATTTTGCTATGCTGTTTATTTGTTTTCATTCCATACTATTCTTTGTAGTTTTTTCTTTGTGTAATTTATCATTTCTTTACATTGTGTATACATAATAAATAGAAATGTTGTGTATAGGAAAAAACAAAGGAATCTGCAGGACAAACAGTAACCCATAAAACAGATGGTGATACTGATATTGATATTGAAAACAATGATGAAAGTGATACTGATGGTGGGGATAGCTCATTGCAATCCATACTATCTGGTAAACAACCCAATAAAGCAATGTCATCAGCAGCAAAGGAAATGTTAAATGCAATAGGAAAACGTATTCAACAAGTGAGAGGACAGTATGCAAACATTATGAAGCTTGGGAAAAATGGGAGTTGTTACTCAAAATATTGTAATATGACAGCTACACCAGGAAAAATTGCTATTACAGCACAAAGCCTAACATCTACGTGTTATTCCCCAATATGTCTTCAAAAAGCAAGATTAAAACGTGATCTTATAGCTTTATTACGAAAAGCAAATGCATTGAATAATAATCAAGTATCATCTGGTGTAGCTTCATCTCATTTGTCACAAAACAAGACAGAAGGAAATGATGAGGCTAAGGATGCAATCAGAAGAGATTTAGAATCTGCTGTTGCTTCAGCAACTCACTGTACAGAAGAATTTCAGACAACAAATGTAACTATAAATAAATCATTGAATCTTAAAGATGGATTAGCACCTAGTGCTAAGAGGATTAAACTGGAACATAAAGTATGTATTATAATTTTATACCCATTAAATATTTTAGTATTAAATTAGGAGATGATTTATAATAATTACTGAAAATAGAAGTACTATAATAACAGGAAATGTAGACAAAATATTTATTTACAGGGATCAGATAATGATTCTAATTTAAATAAAGGTGAAGCTGTAGTCACAACAAAAAGTAATGTTGTTACAACAGCTGCAGTAACCACTACCCAACAAAACATTAAAACAGTCGATGGTATAGTACAAAGCATGCAAGACAGCACAACTTCTAATAATTCAACTACAATTTCATCAGAAACTAAAACTAGGTATTATAATAGATCTTTTCATATATATTATATTTATTATAAAAACGTAAAATATAAATAATGATTACACTACTTGTTCCAGTAATTTAAGTAATGCAGGATCGAAAACAACGATTATTAACAGAAGAGGGAGAACAGTACAACGAAGTACAGTAGCTAAAGAATTAAATGCTGATGGATCTGAGAGAATTTATACTGCCAGTTCAGCAGAAGGCAAAGTTTATTTGAAAAAAGTCGCCATTTCTTTAGCCGATAGAAGGAAAAAACGAACACCAGTAAAATATCCTTTATGTTCCACCTTTTGTACAAAAAATAAACGTCGTAGTATCTTGCTTCTCCCGCAACATGAATTACGAAAATTAGCCAGAGTTGGTGGGCGAACACCAGTGCAGGGATTTCATCACATGGCTAAGGTATAGTGGGTTTTTTTTTTATATCATATACAATAATATTAATTTAATTTTTTTTTTGCTAATATTTACCATACATTTCACAAGCTCATTTTATTTCTTATAAATTTTAGGCAAATTTGTCAGTTTGGCCATATCCTTGTCCCAGACCATTGTTCAAGACATGTTGGTTATATCGAACAGTTGGTTTAAAATCGTTAGCTGCAGCAGCCATCCAATTAAGAATATTGTGGGCATGTTTGCGTTGGGATGATATGGCAGCAAAACCATTATCTACAGATGGAAAACATCAAATTACAACAGATACAGAAATCATGTCATTGGAAATTTTAAAACATCGTCATGTTGGACAATTTTTAGATAGGGCACAATATTTGCGTAGAAAAGTTGTTATACCCCTAGAACTTCCAAAACAAGTTAGAGGTGATTAAACAAAAAAGTTTATATATTATTTATGATGTTTTATTGTGTTATATTTTATTGTGCTGTTTCTTGTTCTACAGAAGTAACATCTATAAGGAGTGGATTAAGAAAGAGAAAACGACCAGAATCCCCACAGAGCACTGAACCACAAGTTACAGAAGAATGGGTTGATGAAGATAAATTAGAATTGTGGGAAATCAAGCAGTATGGCGATAGGTTAGTCATATTCTTTATGTTTATTTGTGTATCATTATAAGGATTATAATATAAAATCACTTATGTGATATCGAACAAATGCTTTTTTCTTAAATTACTAACTTCTGTAATTGAAGTATTTGTTACAAGTTATTTTCGTTTTTACATCTTAACTTGCTTTTTATAAAAGTTGCTTTTTGTATAATGAAGTTTGCTTATACAAAAGCATGTGATATGGCCAAGATAGAATGAATGATGAATTAAATATTTTATTAGTAATAAGCATTCGAAAACTACCTTTCCTTATTTAACACCACCTTATACTAACCCTCTGCCTGGTGTGTGTCTCTAGGTTAGAGAAGGCTAATGCCCAGATTATTACTAGGAGTCGTTCGGGTGTACCACAGTCAGTTATTGGTCCAAACAGAAATTCTGGATCAAATTCTGGTATTGATCAACTTGTTAGTGGTAAAGCAACTCCTGAGGAAATTAAAGAAAAAATGGAGCAGCAGCTACGTATGCAAAGAGCTGCTCATCAACAAAAGAGAGCATTGGAAACTCTTAAAAGTCCAGCAAATTCTTCACCCAATACACAACTTGTTAAAGTTACAGCAAATTCTGCTCATGGTATGTTTATGATATAAATTGGTATATGCAATTAATAGATAGTGTTTTAATTAATTCTTTGATCTGTCTCTGTAGATGGTTCAGTTAAATTAGTTTCCAAAGTAGCAATACCAGCAAACCCAAATAGTGGAAGTAAATCTCAGTTAACTTCACTTTTAACAACGCCTACACAAAATAAGACATTTATTGGAACAAGGCGTATTTATATGGCAAAATGTAAGTAATTCATAGATTCTTTACAATTTATCTTTGTTTGGATCTTTTTGACATCTAGTCTGTCATTATGTACATCATATATTAATGGCATTGCAACAATTATCATTACATTTTGATTATTAAACCTTTAGCAGCTGATGGAACAACAAAAGTTGTTTCTGGGCCTACAAGTATTTTACCAAAGACAGCTCAAACTCAATCTGGAAATCAGCAACAATCTTTGATCAAAGTCTCAGGTCCACCAGGTAAGATATTACTTTGTAACGTCTTTAATTTTATAAACCTACTACTTCTGCACTTTATGAATATTTTTATCTACAATATTATCACTTTAGGAACACCTACTGGTGCCGTACAACATATACAACAAAGAGTACAGATTTTAAGAGGCCCTGATGGCAAATTACAAGTTCGAGGGTTAATGCCTGGTCAACAACTAGTACAGATGCCTGATGGAAAATTACATGTATTAAATACTGCACAAGCTATCACTACTACTATTGCACATACTAATAGTACTACTACAAGCACACCAACTGCACAGGTATTTATTAAAACGCGATATTATAATTTAATAGAATGTAAGACAAACTAAAAAAAAATTAAAAGAATTAAAAATGTATAATTTTAGACAAAAACGATTACAACTAATGCAGCTAAAGTCTCTACATCAAGTGGTACTACATCTAATAAAAATAGTCCAGCTAAAGTTGCAACTAGCCTATCACAAGTATCAACACCGCAACCTTCACAAACACAGACACAAGTTGTACAAAAAGCTGGGAAATCCTCCACTGTAACAATTGCATCTGTTACACCTACACAATCTACTAAAAGTGCTATAGTTGTTGCTAATACTGGTCAAATTGTGCAGGGAGCCCAGGTATGTAACTAAAATATCCTGATAACGCTATGAAATCATTGGTAATTGTAAAAGTAACACATCTGAAGGCTAAAAAGTCAATACATGATACTATCATGTTGGTAATCTTTTATTAATTTTTACTGAAAGTTTCATTCTTTATTACAAGGCTTATATAGAACTCTGTCATTAATTTATAGAGTAAAGGGAACTAAATAAGTGAATAAAGTCATTGTATTTTCTTTTTTGAGTCGAATAAAATCCATTTATCATTTATGAATAGTTCATCTATCTCCAGTAACGTGTTTGAATTAATATGTAGGTAATATCTTCGGGTAATCAAGTTCTAAGTGGAAATCAAATAGTAGTCACCAATGCTAATTTGGCTCAACAACTTGCATCTGGAAAAGCACAATTAACAACAATTGGTGGACATCAAGTTGTAATTCGTAGTACACCAACGGGAAATCAAATTGTACATTTAAATTCATCTAATAGTAGCATTATAGTAAAAAATGCTGTCTCGTCTAATAAACAACAAGGTAATTGTCTATTCCTATATATATGCACACACACACACACGCCCTTCATTACTTAAATTTTGGGAACTACATGATTTATCGTGTACTTTTACAGTTCCAGTATTACAGACTACTCAAATAGTAACATCAACAGTAGCACAAGCACCTGAAACGACAAATGCCAATCTTGCTAGTAATTCATCAACTAGCACTTCATCAACTACACCTACCCAAAATCAGACTCCTGCTGCTCCACCACCTGGAAGCATAGAAGCTTCTTTACTAGCAGGTCAACCCCCAGGAACAGTTATAAAATGTGTTACAGCTCAAGTAATACAGACAACGCAAGGGCCGCGAATAGTTTTGCAAGGATTACAAGGAGCAGATTTTACTCCACAACAACTTGCAATGGTGCAACAACAAGTGAAGCAACAACTACTGAAAGGTATTTTCCATACATACTTTTATAAAAATATGCAAATGTTAACCACTTTAATAATTTTGTAATATATAGCTCAAGCAACTACAGGAAAACAAGGTGTCTTAGGCCCTACAAAAATTTATTTGGCTGTACAACCTGCACCAGGAAGTAACCAACAATCACAGACACTTCAAACTTCTGCAGCAGCAAGCACGCCTACTGTTAGTACACCAAAACAGCAAGCACAGCAATCAACAGATTCTCCACCACCAGCAACAGGTACAAAATTTCTTTTTTTACATTTATAAAAAGAAATGTTGTAGCCTTTAAATTAATTTACACTCATACTAAATATTATTTGTAAACGCATTTTTAACTATTCACACATGTAGAGCCACAAACTGGGACAGAATCCATACCAGAACTTCCACAAGCAGCAGTGCCAAGTTCTGAAAAGCCAAAAGTGGTTGTACAACAAGTTGGTCGTGCAAATAATGTAGCAACAGAAGAAACTCAGAAAGCAAACGTAGTTAATGGTCAACAGCCATCACAATCTCTAAAAGATGACTCTTCAACAAATAAATTTATTCTTACTCCAGATTATATACAACAAAGTATGTTCTAATGTTTAAGGACATTAGAATAGAAACCTTGATATTTATTAAACTATTACTATTTTTTAGCAATAAAAAATGCATTGAAACAAGAAAATCTTAATCCAGAAATAGAAGAAAAGCTACTACAACTGCAAAGATATCAAGAAAAACAAATGAAAGGAGGAACAGAGAGCACGGTAACTAGCAATCAAACTCATAGTACACCTATTGTGACAACTCCACGTGCACCATCTCGCAAAAGACCTGCACCCTCCAACATTCCAACAATAACGACAACTTCAAGTATACAGTCAACACCAAATGAAAAAGAAAGTGAGTGGGCAGAAACACCCAAGAAAAAGTCAGCACTAAAACAAGAAAATCGTGAGGTTCCAAAGTAAGTGTAATGCTACATTACATATTAATGTTTATAATAACATGTTATTTTTCTTATGATTTATAATTTTTATTTATATATAATTATAGAATACAGAAACTAACTGAACAATCAGAAAATGAATCTACACCTAAAAGTCGGATTGTGAAACTAAAAGACAACCAAGAGCAACGAAGGAAACAACAAGTTCACTCACGAATGCAAGTGTTATTGTTTCGGCATAAGGAACTTTTAAAAAAGGATATACTTAAAAAGAGAGCCCTACTTGAGAAAGAGTTACAGATAGATATTCAGGTATATTTACCGAAATCCTATTAATAATTACTCGGAAAGTGTACAATATTTCTAATTTCTTTCTAAAAATTACAATTATAGAAAGATCTATCAGTGGAATTAGCAACAAGAACAAAAGCAGAAAGGCATAAACAAGATGAAGTTAAAGTGGGAAGTGCAAAACGTAAAGCAAATGCTCAAGTAGCGCAACAAGTTAGTCCACCCAATCGAGGTGGAAGACCGAAAAAGCATAAGGCACAAGGAAACAGTAATACTCCACCTAGTGCTTCATCCGCTACAACTCCAAGTCGAATTAAAAAAGAAAAGTTATATTGTTTATGCAGGACTCCTTATGATGAAACAAAGTTAGTTAATGTACATTTTGTGAATCTATGTCAAACACATAATTATACATAGCTTAATTTGTTTTCTTGTTATTAAAAAAGGTTCTACGTGGGATGTGACCTGTGTAATAATTGGTTCCATGGGGACTGTGTAGGTATTACTGAAGAAATGAGCAAGTCTCTCTCAGAGTTTGTTTGTACAGAATGTAGACATGCAAGAGATACACAGGAATTATACTGTTTATGCAAACAACCTTATGACGAATCTCAGTGAGTAGTAGTTTTTTTTATATAAAATAAAATATAAAAATTTTTTTATACAAAATTTATATTTTTAAATCAAAATGTTAATTTTTTACAGGTTCTATATTTGCTGCGATAAATGTCAAGATTGGTTCCATGGTAGATGTGTTGGTATTCTTCAGTCAGAAGCAGATAATATTGATGAATATGTATGTCCAAATTGTCAACGAAATTCGTCTGTTAATTTTGCAAATATGAAAAATCTGAATGCTAAGGATTTGGATCTACTCAAAAAATTAATTAAACAAATACAGGTATGCAATTTTAAGTTTCTTTCCTGCTTCAAATGTATGTTCTTTTAATAAAGAGCTTATTTTTAATCTCGTATGTAGGCACATAAAAGCGCATGGCCTTTTATGGAACCAGTAGATCCCAATGAAGCACCAGATTATTATAAAGTCATAAAGGAACCTATGGGTATGTATTCTGATTTTTCGAAACTAACAAATATGTTACTACAATCGATTTAAATTTATGTCAGAATAGATCATAAAAATCTAGATTATAGTTTTAACATTTATACAATTAAAAATATATACATATATACTTGGTTTATGCATGAATGTAACATTTTCAGATCTACAAACAATAGAGTTAAGGATAAATGATAGATCCTACAAGAAATTGAGTGAATTTATTGGAGATATGACCAAAATATTTGACAATTGTCGATATTACAATCCAAAAGAGTCACCATTCTTCAAGTGTGCGGAATCGTTAGAAACATATTTTGTACACAAAATTAAAAGTTTGAGGGAAAAGTTTTCAGAGGGAAAATAAGCAATCAAAACTGTAACTATAAACGAGTGGAAGTGCAAAATTGGCAGTTGAATAGTGCAGTGTAACAAAAATGATCTGTGCCAGTACATGTAGAGATTGAAACTCAAGGTAGAAATAAGTATATAAAAGTAGGGCATATTTATTAGACCTGTGTGAACTTTGTTTCCTTTAACAAATGGACTTCTGTAAAACTGATTCTGTGCAATGGGTTTTGGACTAGAATTTATAATTTTCTATTCCTTGTAATTATTTCAGACTGGTAATAACTTACCAGTCATATATAAAATGAACTGCCTTGTTCACAGAGAAATATAAAATATCAATGATTATGATGTAACATAGCTACTGTTGAAATGGTCTAAATAACATACGTGTAATGTAACTACTTGGCGCGTGTCAATTGGATCATTACTGAATATTTATATTACCTTAAATATGACGAAACTAATCCATTTAAAGATAATGCGTGACAAAAATGTCATTCTACATGTCTCTATTTTACAAAGTTCTGTATAATAAAATTAGTAATGTAAAAGTTTATTAGAATATTAAGGTGGAAATAAGTTGATATATAAAAATGAATTTGAAATATAGAACAAAAGTATTAGGTAAACATTAACTGACGTTTTTGATGTTTTATAATATTTTACCACTTATATTTTACTCTATAATAATTATAAGTTGTGGTTCAAAATTCATAAAGTACAGCTAATATCATTATTTATAAATATATACATGCACTAAATGCATGTATAAGTAACTATGCATGCTACACAATAATTGCAAATTTAATATAAAGTCGGTGCCACTTCATATCTAGGATTATGGTCAGCAACTTTATAATAATCTAATATAACATATTTTGTCAAACGAAGAAAATTGGTGACAAAAGACCATTTAATAGTTTTTATTAACATGACAATGGTCTAATCACTACTTCGTCGTATAGTTCATCCGTACAAGCGTTCTGTGTCGTATAGCTGTAAGACTATTTAGAACGCGCATAATAAATTGTACAAATTTGTTTATTGTGCTCACAAGTAATTATTATTACATTGTTTTAATCACATAAATTTTCTATGAAATTGTTTATAAGCAAAATGATGTTAGGTTATAAGAAATAAGCAGATATCTGCTTTGTACATACGTGAGTAAAAATATCTATGAAAGATAAAGATCTTTGGTTTGGTATAATACAAAACCAAAATCACTCTAAAGACAAGAAGCTGTTTTCAATACAAACATTGTTTATATTTTAGCTATTAAAATATCATTGAAAGATTGCTAATTATCTGTAAGGGAATCATTATATTTGGTTTCACATCTGAAAAAAAGATTTATCAAAGAGTAGTTGGCAATAAAAATATTTCATGGACTTGGCATGAATAAATAGTATAAATATATACATATACATATATATTGAATAAACTGAGGAAACTATGAAGTTTCTGAAGTGTGACTCTGTAAACAACAAGAATGAAAGTAAATATTGAATATTAAACTCTGGTCCATGATGAAAAGGATTTCTACAAGTTCATAGTTTTAAAATATCTTTTGGGTACACATTTTCTCCATTTGCTTTTAATTCTGATAGTAAAATTTAAAAATATACTTCATACATGTACATTTACAATACTTCTTAAATATCAATGCAATTTCAAATCTTTGACATGCCTTGTCAATTCTTGGTTGCTTATTTAAAGTGGAAACAGATAACTCAGAACAGGTTGTACATTTTTGCCAGGATAAAGCTTGTACAGTATTTTTAATTCAAAGTCGCAAGACCTGGCACTGATCTGTTTTTTATCTTCGACTTTCGATTATAGTTACAGAATGTATAGATTAAGTTTCAGTCTCCAGGTTTATACACTGCAGTAGCTGTACTAGTTCATCTTAATCAATAAATAATATGCATTTCATTAATCAGGAATATGTATTTTGTATCCTAATATTAATAAGTTTCCCTTTACGTATAGCACATTTCTAAAGCTTTGTACCACTATCAATACATGATGATTATTTAAATATACTCAGTTTTTTTAACAGGTACATTCTAATGCGAGACACTAAACCTTTGTAAATTGTGTACATGTCTCATTTAAGCAGTCATACCATTGCACAGTGATATCACAATGTGCTACTGAAATAGTGTACAAACCAGGTGAAAACTGAGCAGCTAGTTCATATTGTATGCTGCACTATTTCCCTTTCTGCTTATATATTGTGTAACAAGATGTTTATTTCCATTAAAGAGAAAGCAACAAAGTGTGACTAGATAACTACATTCTTCTAAACCTAATATTACATAGTTTATAATAAAAACATTTGTACTAATTGTAATTATAAACTTTGTTGTTTTTATTACACTAAGATATAAATTAGGAACATGTAAGTCTCATATATTAGCTTATCTTTTTTAATTTGTAATTGTTTCAAAATAATAAACTGCTGGATGACAGTGACTCGATGAAACATAGTAAATATGTTATTACTATTTTATTACATTGCTACAAAATTCTCAGGTGCTTTGAATAATCAAACAGTTTAAAAACACTTTTGAAATACATGAGACATCGGTACTAATAAATTACAAAAGTAGAATAATAGAATATAACAGCACACATTCTAAAATAAATATTCCTAATATTGTAAATAGTATACTTAAGTATGTATTATAATGGCGATGTAATATGATAATGAACACATAACGAAAATTTATTTTTCTTATAATTGCATTATATACTAGTGTACAAGAATTCGTATTACACTAAATTAATCGCGTATTTCGTAATATTTGATCCATTATTTTTGCTTCATTAATTTTATCTTATTCCTGTATAGCTATTAATAATAATAACATACCACAATATTTTGTTTAAATTTTTAAACTAGTTTATTTACATTCTTCTGTCATTAGTGAAAAACAAAAGAATATATATAATGCAACAGATACATGAAATTGAAATGTTCCTATGCTTGTAATAATGCATAAAGTATATTTTTTATAGCGTTTTATTAAATAGATATATTGGACATATCATTTTTATAGTAGTATCTGCATTTGAATTCTGACAATAAAACATAATTAAAATGTTATGCACAAGTGGAAGATACACAACAAAGCATATGTCAAGAGATCTATCAGTAAGTATTATATACCATTTTCTTCTAGGTATTTATTGATCAATTGTGTACAATCTAAAATTTGTATGTTTGCATCATGTACCAAAAGCATCTCTTCTAGACAAACCTTGCAATTATTACTTGCAATCTTGGCACTGTTAGAAGAATTCCCAAACCCACAATTTTTTTTTTTTTTTTTTTTTTTTTTTTTCTCCAGGTGGAGGAAACCTTGCATAGGCACCCCCCGTCGGCTTTCGCCAACGGGGGGTAGTGTGAGATTCTTACTCACTAAAACCTCCAC
The DNA here is from genome assembly GCA_916049575.1 of Ancistrocerus nigricornis. Classification (NCBI taxonomy): domain Eukaryota; kingdom Metazoa; phylum Arthropoda; class Insecta; order Hymenoptera; family Vespidae; genus Ancistrocerus; species Ancistrocerus nigricornis. The sequence continues at coordinate 27,248,481 of OU696667.1, forward strand.
CTGGTTGGTCGTAGGCGGGGTGTGCAGGCCAACGACCGCCATCAACCCCTCGCCCGTGGTATCGCCGGACGAGGGGTTGCTAGGCCTAAAATCTGAAGGAATAAGCAAAAAATTTGCATATTTTTATTTTTAATTTATATAGTCTCATAATCTTATTTCGTATAAACATATTGTACTGCATTTTTATATTATCAAATTTTGGAACATGTTATTTGTATTGTTGAGATCTATGTTATAATATTCAATATTATAGTCTAAGTAAGATATCAATTGTCTCTTGTCTCAGGTTCCTCATCGTATGCAGCCATGACTTTTTCCATAATCTCCCAAAGTTTGTCTCTTGTTAAATCTTTACAAAATACCTGGAATATGAAATCGTGTTAACCCATTGTCATAATATTAATGCTAGTAATGTGGTATTACTATATCGTATAAAAAATATGTCATGTTAGAAAAAAAGTTGTATAACAATTACATTAAACCATGGTTGTTGATCACATTCATCCATTAATGGAACAACAACACCATAAATTTGCAAAGCAAGATTGATACATGCTATTGCAACTAAATTTGGTGGATAATCAAGTATAGCAGGAGAATGGTGGAAATCTTGTAATAATGCCATACTGGTTTTGGCTACTGGATATTTAGACCATTCTTCTTCTCCAAACCAAGCTTGTAAAGATCTCAGGTAGTGCAACATATACTATAAACAACAAGAATAACATTTTATTATGAAAATATAATAGTTACCACAATATACAGTTATTTTTCAAGTTTATCAACAATTGAAGGAATTAGGATAAATATGCTAACCTTGTGTGGATGCACCGGCGTTACTTGAAACTTCAACATACGCATGATTAAAAGTTCAGCTTGCACAATAGCGTCTCTCATACTCCAATATTGTTCTCCTAATTCCAATGGTTGTGATCCTCTATGAAGTGTGCTATATGATACATTCATCACATCTCTTATTTTTAAATTATCGTCTTTAGCTTTACCTGCTAGATACAAGCAAGTAGCTGCTATTAACTGTAAAAAAAGTGCAACCTCTTTACAAAATAGGTATATATTTATTTTATGATATTACTATATATTTACTTTTACTTTTTTTATCTTAATAATCACATAACTTACATAATTATCATATCCCTGAGCAGTAGCTTCTTTCATAAATCTATGATATAGAGTAGACGCTGTAGCAATTGTCAAAAAATGAGCATCCAATTTTAAACCTACAAATAGATTTCCTTTATAATGTCATTGAAAATGTTTTATACTATTTTAAATATATTATAACATTAACGTACCACATTCAAAGATAAATCGTGATACTGTAAAACTGTCATTGGCTTTAGTATAATCAATCGTAATACTTTTTTGTAGTGTATTCCTTTTCTCTCGTTGCATTGCTAAAACATCTATTACATCTTTCATTTTGGAACTGCAAACATTTAATATACATGTGATATTAAAAATTAGTATAATTTAAAAAATTTATAAAAGAAATTTATAAAGCATAACTTTATGTCTAATAGAATTTATATTGTACCAGTTAGTCTTGAACGAAACATAATATCATCTAATAAGTTGACACAACTTATTTTCTCGAAAAATTTGTATACATTTTACTACATGCAAAAAGATAAACGCTGTATACCTTAAGGTTTCGGTACTTGTAGGTTCTGTAGGATTCATTTTTAATGCTTTCTTCACTCGTAAGAAAAAAAGCTAACCAAATTACGGGTTATATAAAATGTGTTATTTTCTCAATTAAAGTACAATATAATCCAGTAGGATATAATCATAACACAAGTATTGCAATATTACTTTCGAATCTTCAAAAACCAGATTGACATTGATAATATACTTAGTAAAGAAGGGCTTTGCACTGGCCATATCTATATCGAAACGAAAAGTTACTAGCAACATAAAGAATTATAATTTATAAGCTCTGCCTTAAATAAACTATTTTATAAGTTATAATATACATTAATTAAACAATATTAGAGTGATATTTAAATATTAAGAAACACGACAAATTGATATTGTCTTCTACAAATGTAACTCATTGGACAAGTTCTGTGCGTGATTAAAAATAACCAATCATCGCTTTCCCTGTTGTTTTTTATAGTGAAAGTAATTTAAAAAAAAGTTGAAAGTAAAAAATCGTAAATTTTTTTGTAATTAAATAGAAGTTATAAACAACTGAAAATACTCTATTTTCTTCACAAAACCTATATTTGTTAAATCAATTTATTACACATATTACAAATGTAATCAAATGATATTTTTTATTAAATTTACAACAGTCCATTTACTTATTTGTTTGTATTAAAGATGTATAGGGTCTAAGGTATGGATCTGGTAGAGAATTTGTACCAGAAGTGGCCCTTTGTAAGTATATACTATGTTTTCCTTGTTCCAAACTGAAAAGACCAAATTGTAATTACAAATATTTATAAATGAAAAAGTGTACTTGTATACTACTATAAAAAAAAAGAAAAAGTAAATAATGTTCTATACATATATTTATTTAATCAATATTTACCAATTGGAAGGTATGTCGATATTACTGGAATTTTTACTATTAAAAAATTGTATTGTCTCATGAGCACTGTTTTCATTCAGCGTTCCATTGTAAACTAACATATCATCCACCAGTATCTAAGATAAAGATATTACCTGCTATAAGATTCTTTGTGCTTCTATTTAAATATAATCTTTTAAACATTTCGAAGCCTACTTACAGCAAATTCTTTTATTCTTCTTGATTTAGTTTTTCCATAGTTCCATATTTTTATTGCTGTCACAGTTACAGGATAAGAAAATATGACATAGATACGATTGGTCTGTATGATAAATTAAGATATAATGTCAATATAGTTGTGAATAATAATTACATTGTGTTACAAATTATGTATATAGTACTACTTACTTCACCAGGCAAAATTGGTGTAAGCCAAGAATGTTGACCGTCATTATTATCATTTATGCCATCTATCAGTTTATCTGGTGTTCTTACATCGTTATCAACTCCTTCCAATATATTTACACTTTCTGGGAAAGCTGCTATATCTGAACAGTATTTGTCAGCATTGACAGTTTAGAAAAATGAATTATTTTTCTCAGATATACTCACTATCTTTGTTTAATTTGATTTGATGACCATTGATATCAAAAAATTGAATGCCATTAAGACCCACGTAATAAGAATCTCCCCAACTTGAAAATATCATTATTTGGTAAATGAAGCCTTGTGGCATTGAGGGTACTTCATAATCCACATTAAGTGAAATAGTTTCTGTGATATTAGAATAGATCAAATGATTATTGTAATACATATATGACAATTATAGCCCTACTAAATGTTATGCTATACCTTCTTGAAGTAAAGTTACATTTGTATTGAATTGCTTTGATAGTATTCCCTCATTCTCAGAATGGTACACAAAACTTATCTCTTGTGCAAAATCATAATGACAATTTCCTGGTGCTCTCCTCAATAAGAAGCTATCACAATCTTCTTCAAATATTGATTTCCCATCCAGTTTAACAAATAGATGTTTTACCTACATTTAGTAATTGCTATTTATCGAACATATGTTACAATTGACTATACTAGTTATTCCATTTCATTATTGGAAAAGAACTTACACCACAATATGACAATTCTAAAGAAGCATTATAATTCCAAATTCTCATGCCTGTAACATATACTTCCTTGTCAAATGAAACTGTTATAATAATTTCTTCATTCTCATTTGTATAATCTATTAACCATATATGATCTATATCAGTTGTTACATTGTACCCATCAATCAATTTTAGAAGATTTGTATTATCTAAATTGCATCTCAAGTTAGCATATGCCATTGACAATATCAGATTTTGATCTCCAATGAACTCTAATCCATTAAGACCTAGACATCAACCAGTAATTTCCATGTAATTATTGTTTATTAATTGCAATGTAAATTGCTTACCTACTGTTCCAGCAGCACCCCAATTGGAAAGAATAATCAATTGAATTTCTTTACAAGCAAAAGACAATGTATTATTATATTCACTGCTACTAGATAAATTTGAACGATTTCCAATTGAGCAATCACTTTTACGTCTTTCAAGTGTTAACTGCAATAATATGTAATATACAAGGATACTTTATAGTGCATATCTAATGACATAATAATAAAATGTTACTTACATTTGTATTAGTTGTTACCGTAGCTGGCCTATCTTCTTCTGTATAGTTAGTTATATTATTACAAGGAATTGTAAACATCTCATCATTTGCTGATATTAATTCTAATATATTTTCATCAGTCGTAAATAAAATTGTCTATAATCACAAATAACATTTTACTGAAATATTATATAACATAACAGTGTCTTTTAATATATGTGCAAGTATGTTACATCTCCAAAAGAATTAACAGCGCCTTGTAAATCCCCAGATGCTCTAGCAATTTCTCCATAAAAGACAAGTGTATCATCCAATGTAATTGTAATATCCTTAACACCTCTGTATGAGTGTATTCTAGATTTATTATAATTCTAAAAGTAATAATTAGTAATGTATTGTTCGTAAAATTAATGTGTTTTAGAAGTCTTACCCATATTCTAATCATTGCAATTGTTACAATATCCTGAAAAGTTATATGAATATAATGATGCTTTCCTTCTGTAAATGGGATAAGCCATAAATTAGCATCATCTCTTGTTCTATTTACTCCATTAATGAGATTACTAACTACCCGAGGATCATTATTATGTTCTGGTAGTTGATTTATGTCTGGTGGGTTTGCAGATATCTACCAAAAATGTTATAATTAGTATTAGGTATAACTATAATAAATATATATCCTCTATCAAATCTTGGTGCTAATAAAAGATTTTTTACCTTATTTATAGATGCAAGTTGACCTGTGTCTGAAAAAATCTCAATTCCATTGAGACCTACATAATGTTTATCTCCCCAAGTATTAAGAATATCAATGATTAATACATTTCCACGAGGAAGCTCAGGTATAATAAAATCTTTGCATATATCTATGACAAAAAAATAATATCATATTGTAGTACAAATTCTTAATAATTGACATAAATGTACACACTGACCTGATTTGGAATCTTGACAATAAATAAGTTAACAGATCATTAAGAATTTCATGAAGTTCAAACTGTGAGTTATTTACCATAGTGATAAACATAAAAATCAAACTATAGGACTTTTTTATATCTGAGTTTATTTAAAATATTAATAGTGCACACTCTTACTATCACACTAATTTTTTACAATTACCTACCTTGAAATGAATTTGATCTACGATTATGCAAAATATCGTTTGCCGACTTTTTGTTGCAGTTGTCGCGATTCTTACTAATTTCTATTGAAGAAACAAATTTATCATAATTATTTTTGGCCAGTTCAATAGTTTTTGGGTCATTATGATGCACAGAACTTGATATTGTTTTTATTTCATTGGTCAAAGTAATTTCTTCCTTTGGTGCTACACCAGATAAATAATCCAATTGTCTCTTTATTATTCCTATTAACCATTAAGTTTTATAAACTTTATTAAGTGATTGAAAAATTAATTACAAATAGTTGACATATACATTACTAAGAAGGCATACCACTTGGCAAATTGTTTATAGACTCTTGTTTCCTACTAATATTATTCCCTTGTTCTGTAGAATCTCTGTATCTTTGTTGTTGTGTTAGTAGCTCCTTATCCATTTTGTACTTTTTAAATATATCTGATTGAATATAATCGTAATTCTGAGAAGTAAAATCATCAAGAGTTCTTAGTTCACAGCTATATCTTTCATTGCTATCAAATCTCATGGATTTTGGGATGTTGTAATTCTTTAACATTTTTCTTTTCTCGACATATTCATCAAGTGCACTAAAATCCCTTTCAATAGAACTTTGATCATTTGAATCAACAAGAGCAGAAATTGCACGAGTTGAAGTATGTTTGATTTGTATATCTGTATGATTGGGAGTATTAGGAAGAGATTTACTAGTACATGATTGTAGCCAAATATCACCATCAATATCCTTAATCTTTTGTAATGTTAAGAATGGTTTGCACGATTGTCCATACCTTGATCAGTTTTTAAAAGATTAGAAAAGTACGTTTGCATTACAAATGATTATATTAAATATAAATAAAACTTACAGATTATCAATACCTTCCTTGAAAACAGATATTTCATGTTCTGAAGGTGCTTGTTCAGGTGTATGTTTTTCTAGTTGGAATGATTTATAGTCATCAGACACATTTAATTTTTTCACATTCCTATTAAAATAAGTAATTTGAATCAAATTTGTATGTACGATCAACATATAACATCAGAGTATACACTTTGTTTCAAGATATTACATAAAAGGTTATAAAAAGAATTTCATTGAATACATACTCAGTCATTTCTATCAACCATGGTGGCAGCTTTTTTAATATATTAGTAGACAAAGATGTATTGCTTTCTGTAATGTTCCTTTCACTTGAATCCATGTCTCAGTTATATTTCTTATTCATAAAATTTATCACATTGTACTTTAACAAATTATTTATTTAAAAATTAACATGAAAATTTGACTTGTTACAGTTCATAGTTTCTCACTGTATTTGTAATTCAACTAAATGCACTATGTATACTATCTTATATACATAATGCCAAACATACAAAAGTAAACAGTATTATAAGAGTTACATGTCAAAATAGACAGTTATATAAACATTTTGTATCACTGCATATAGTATGCATCTTATTAGTTTTTATTATTATTGAAATATTCAATATAGAGTGACTACCTGTATAAAAACTTCTCGTTTATCATGTCTCATGTCAATGTGTTTGGTATTGTTACCATAGCTACTACTTGGAATCAATGACCTGAAAGGCTAGATGGCTCTTTATAATAATACACACTTATAAATGTAGTTATAGTATAAAATAAAATTATTAATTTCCTTAAAACTAATTAAAATCATTGATTTACCAATAGTTATACTTATCTGTTCGGATTTTGTGTAACATAATAAAACACAATATTCTGTATTTTACATTATTTTTATTTTACATAATGAAGGATTACTATATTATCAATATAAAACAATATTAATAACAGCAATATCGTTTACATATTCTCTTGGTCAACTGCAGATTATATACAGGAGAATTATGTATTGAATGATTTAATATCAAATTAGCAATTGCTTTGTACTCTTTTTTTCTTTCAATAGAATACTATTATCGCCACATGTTTAGAAACTTGATTTTTCCATTGTTTTACAATGCTAATGTACATATTATGTACATACATTTGTATACATAAATATTGTCCTAATTATATATATATAAAATTGGTAATTACATGGTAATTACATGATACTAAAACATGGTATTTATAACCATATTCAGAAAACAATAGTTTATATGATGAAGCAAATTTTAATGAGTTATATGTAATTTTGTTTTCATGTAGGTATATATTATTTGACGTTAATGCTCTCTAGCGTTAAAAGTTGTTATCAAACAGGTGTAATATTAAGAAATGAATGATTCATTTTGGCACATCACATAACAGAAAGAAGAAATTGTTTCTTAATCAAAACTATATTACTACTAATATCTTTTACTATTTAGCATCATTTTGTATAAACTGCATTTTACAACTGTATAATAAAATACAGATATTTGTAAAATCTACAAAAATAATTAATTATTCTATTTTTAAGAGCATATTCCTGGTTTTAAACATTATACCAGCTAGATATTATTATAAAAAAAATCGTTTTTCTTTAATCAAATTTACTAGATGGTACTAATAATAAATATGTGAAAGTTATAATCAGCATCATACGTATTTTAAACTGTATAAAATACTTATTAGCAAATAAATGAGTATTTCAAAAGGCCAATACTATACTCTTGTGTTATACTTTGTGAATGATGTGAGTTATATACATCATAGTCATTTGTCAGTATTCATATTTTAAATATTTGATTAATATAATTGTAATCTATATTCATATTTACATTTTGCACAAATTTTCAATAGGTAATATTTTAGTAATAATTGCAATAATTTAAGATAAAGATTCTTTGTACCAACAAAGAATTGAGATTCCAAATGCTGTACTAGTTTATAACAAACTTTTCTATAAAAATCTTGCTCCTATGGAAGATTGTAACTAAATGCAGTCTTTACTGAATTTGCATTGGAAATTTTAATTTCTATTTTTGCAAAACTATAGATATATGGCAATTATTACAAATTAATCTAAATCTCTACATGAGATTTTATTATATGGGGTAATGATGGCACACTTGGTGGATCAATCATGACTGCTGAACTTATGGCTGGAAAGACATGATTCAATATTGCATAATAATGGAACGCAGCAGCAGCAGCTACAAAAAGATGCCAAATTGCATGTGCACAAGGTATCCTACCATCTGATTTAAAGAATATTAAACCCAAAATGTAAATGAGGCCTCCTGTTTTCAGTTCAGCAATGTTGTAGTAGTCGTTCTGTAATAATTAACAAATTTTATTATTTTATAATGAAACAGAAACAACAAAATAAAAGCATACATATTAAATAACTAGTAATTCCATTTCAACTTACAACATTAATAATTGCTACACTTGGGCCTATACCTATTACTAGGTACATAATAGTTTCAAGCATTTTATAACGCTCATGAAAGATTTGCTGATAGAGAATACCCAGCATTGCCATAATCCAAACAGCATATCTCATTATAAAAAGTAGTTTATCACCTGGGAAATGTTCTACATTTAACCATGGAAAATAACTAGCAGCTATAAAGATATAAATCATTGCACGATCACAGCGATGCAATGCATCTTTTAGTTGTCTGAAATATAAACCATAATAACACTTATTATATATTCTTACCCTATGGTAAGTAAAACAAAGTAATATGAAAAATATAATCATTTATTACCTGTTATGATTGCAGTAATGGACACTGTGGAAAAATGTGGATACTACAAAGACAAGAATCAATGAAGTACCATAAACACATGCTGAAACAAGTTGTGTCCATGTTATAGAACGTCTCAAAAGTTCTAAACTGCCAATTATAGAAGGAACAATCCAAATTCCATGCGTTGCCACGTTAGCCACATGTTCTATGGAGGTAGGATTATATGCCTCATTTGTACAAGCTCGTGAATTCATCCATTTTATTCTATAATAATTAAAATTTTATTTGTATGCAATGTGTTTTAACTACACTACACATAGAAACTTTATTGAAATAAAAGAATTAAAATAAGCATATTGGTGTAGATACTCTTCAAGCATATCAAGAAATAATGAGTTATTTACATATGTACAATTGTGTAACAACCATAAGAGATTTATATTACATATGCCATCATTAATAATATAAAACATTGATAAGAGCAATGATATTATATTACAATAACTATATGAAAACAAAAGTAGTTTTATAGTATATTTATAGTTGCATAACTCAAAAAGTATGGCTTGAAGATTATTGTGTAACAAAATACACCAATCTTCTTAGACAAGACAAAAGAAGATCATTGAATGTTACATCATGAGAGCCTATTAAGGCAGTCCTAAGAGAATATAGAATATAATTATTGTTCTATTACTTTTTTCTATCAATATTTGTAATCTAATTACAGCAAAAGACAAAGTCAAATAACCTCGTAATGAAATCAGTGCAGATCCATTATCCAAACATTATAAATTTTTGCTATGTATATTCATATTTTGTGGCATTATACCATTTGTAAAAATTTGCAGTACATACTTGTTATCTATTTCTTAAAGGAAAATAGTTCCATACTCTCCGACATGCTGATGAACTTGTATAGTTGTATATCCAAATACCTTTGATTTCTGTAGATAACATTATTTTGTGGCATCGACCTTTTATTTATCTATAAGCAGTGTATCTGCATTCCATTTAATTATTTTGAATTACCCAACACATGCATATGTTAGTATTAAGAAAAAACAAAGAAAAATAGGCAAATAAGAAGAAGAAAAGAGATAATCTACTTACGTAATAGAAAAAACATATTCCAAAGTACTTACATTGATATTATAAATAATATTCAAACATATTACTAATGATTACTAACTTATCTTGCAGTAGTAAAGGACATTCCCATATGTTATATCGCATGCTATATTAAAGTGTTGATGTAGAATATGGTTTATGCCAATCAAATCCATGAGATTATCTTATTTACAGCATAATGATCATATAAATGTAATGCAAATGGTATCATTCACAATGACAAGTTATGAAAATTATTTGTTAACAGCTATTGTTTCTATGTAGGAAATCGATAAAAAAAGGTATTATTGAACTAATGAATAATCTATGAAAGAAAAGGAACCAAGATCACTTGCATTTATTATGTACCACTGTCTATTTATTTATAAAGTACTTACTTTACATATTCGTCTAATAATACAATTCTTATAGCATCAACTATAATATTATAGATACTAGTATAAATAAACCATCAGCTATAAATGTAAACTTTTATAAAATCCGATTGTCAAAATATAAATTAAATCTTTATAATTCTATAACATTAGCGAAAAAATAATAAGAAGAAAAAGAATAAGGGTAGCAAACAGAAAGAGGGAAAAGAGAGAGAGAGAGAGAGAGATAGAGAAAGAGGGAGGAAAAAGAAAGAGCAAAACGTTTAGTATAATCTACCAAAAACTCTAAGTAATTGCATTTCTACTAAATTCAATATCTTACTCTTTTATACGATGCAACTGGAGTATATTTTTGATAGATTCCGAGACTAGCCGATTGACGTAGGATCCATCCATGGCGGTGAACGTTTGGACTTTACTCGACACGTTTAACTCGCTCGAATCTCGGTGCAAAGTGTATTAATAAAACCATCACCACTGAATATATATCTTGCGCCTCATACTGCCTCCTGTCTTACATTATTCACTTAATGTATTGTAAAAAAGTCACTGCGATTCGTATGCCGAAGCAAGCAGCGACAAAATAAGTACTAGCGCGCTCAGCTGTCGCCGAGCCACTAACGTAACCAACTGCATCCAGTTGCTGTTCTACTTGGTAAGAGAGTAGACACGAGAGGGAGGAAAGGAGTAAAAAAAGGGGACGTACGTTAGAAAAACGTGTCCATGCGAATATGGGTTCCTTTCGTAACAATCTGAGGTCGATACGACCGCAAAGAACCGAAATATGATACCTGGAACAAATATATTAATAATATATCGATAGTCTTACGATTGCATGACAGTCACTTGCATCAACATTTCAGGAGTTTAAATACCTTATTAGAGACTTTATCTATTGACGTTCTCTCGTTTCTCTTTTCAAGCACTTTGATGCTCCGAATGCACCTACACTATTTCGTCTAGAGAAAGTAACCTTAGTGAAATGCGACGTACGTACAGAATGGTCCATTTAAAAAAAGCCTATCTAAATATCTCTTCCAATTGGACTGGCAGAAAAAATATTTTATATGCAATTTGAATGGTATCACGATGCAGTTGAAGAAATATGCAATTATATGTGAACAAAATATAGATGTCCTTGAAAACTAAGAATAAAAGTAATTTCGAAGAAGAAGTATTCTTGCAACCTATTAGTTTCTTTGTACCGCTACAATTGGAAGAGATATTTAGGTGGCCTTATTTAAATTGATCACCTTGTACATGCAATCATTAAAAATCATCTATGTGACCTTCGAATATATATGCGTTCAGTAAGCATGGAAAGCATTTTGATAATAATTTATGTATATGTAAAAAAAAGATTAAAATCAATCTGAATGAAATCAAAGAAATAATCGAAACATTATCATCGATCAAGCATTTAGACCGATTATTATTCGTGCATTATATCAAATGTTAATTGTGCGCGGGTTAGTGACCGAGCTTGTAAATTTAACGAAAGTTAATATACTCGATCAAATGTATTCATTGATCTACATTTTATTGATTCAATTTACGTCTATAAAGTTATCAATTCAGGCGACTGATTGAATTCACAGCATAATTACTTATGCTCGATCGCGTATTGTATCTGAATAAGACCTTCCTGCAACGTACCAAAAGAACGTATAAACGGAGATGGTATATCAGCTTTACAGAATATCCAGTGTCATTATTACTGATGTTGGATAAATAAATAAAATATGACTAAAAACTTCCATTATTCACTTAAAACACTTTCTACGTTTAAGTGATATGATACATGCAGCGCATCATAGCATCTACTTTTTTATGTGATGCCAATTGAATGACCTTGAGAAGATAGACGAGTATCATTGCACGCGAAGCAAAATAAAATAAACGCACGTTTTGTGCGCGCTCGTTCGTGCACGATTACAATACCCTTGTTTCTTTTAAGACAAAAGCATTCATATCTTAAAAGCATCGATATACGTGAAAATCGTGCTAATAATAATTGTTGGGTACGTGCAGCAATAAATTGGATTACAAGCTTGATTGAAACAAATTGTAAATGATTGTATGTATGTAAAAAATGAATACAAGTTTCTAATATATGATTTAAATATAACAAGTATCACTGCTATTGCGTCACGAATCTTCTAAAACCGCGGTAGACACGGTGGAGCACTTTCAATAGTGCACGTAGTTAGCTCAAACTGACGTTAGACCTTGAAAATAATTGCAGCTTGTATGTGAAAGTATATGCTCGAAATAATTGCATTTATCACAATATAAGACTTCAACGTGTAGTTGTTCTCAAATTCTAAAGTTTCGAAAGATTTCGAGAATTTCACTTAAAATTGCATCTTATAAAGTTATAACGAATAAAAACATCTCAAAGAATATAATTTTCTAAAGAATCTACTAACATCTGAAACTTCTTAAATATACTAGGTATTGGTTCGGCCCTGACGTAACCGAAGTTTGCTAGGATTTGCAGAGAGTGCAATGAGCGAAGTTTCTCGACCAATCACGCTAGACACAAAGTTAATTTGCAAAAGTCGAATGAATATACAATAAATGTACACATTACATATGTGTATCCATAAAATATGTAGTTGTATTAACAGATGCACTAGTAAAACTTGTTCAGTTATAAAAACTTATCTACTTAAACATTACTTATGTTTATATGGGAAAGATCAAAACTATTTATTGTATGAAATGGATTGGCAACTAATAAGAATAACGACATCATTTAAGAGAATTTGACAACGATTCGTAAAGAGTAGTCGACAGCTGATAACAAGTCGCGCGTTTAGCGATTGTCATGGTAACACGGAACGCGCGGAACGCGAAACGACAATTCACCCGTTCCTTCGTTCGCGGATTCAGCTGCGAATGTCAGCTGTTCAATATGGAACGATAGCGAATACAGTCACTTGTAGGAATCGTCCGACGTCGAGCTACTTGGTCGTTGGTCCCATAATATAAACGCGCGCGCGCGTGTGTGTTAGCAAGAGAAAGAAACAGTGAGCTGAGAGTGAGAGTGAAAGAGGGGTAGAGAAGCGAGAAAGAGAGAGACAGAGTGAGTGGGAAGTAGAGAAAGCAAGAGAGAGAGAGAGAGAGAGAACGAAAGCGCGAGGGAGGCAGAAAAGCGAATCAAGTGGTGTAAGCAGACGGATAGGAGCCTTCGTACGCACCATACGTGCGATTCATGCAAAATCTCGCGCGCAACGTGGATGTATTGACGCAAGGATTAAAATACGGCATATCCGGACTAATGAACCTCGCAAATCAAACTACCGATCCTCCAAGTGGTGTTTTCTTTGTTAACTTCAATCAGGACTGCACGTAAGTATTATCACGCCCTTTTAGATGCTCAAAGAGGTACGACGAGAGCAATGATGTCCATTCTTTGTTTCCTAACCTTGCTCTCCTTTCTACGAGGGGTGGGAGAATATTCGTCTATGGATACGAGTGGAGAGGAGAAAGGCCAGTTTTCTTTGCACGTATAGACGCGAGATATGGTTTTTCTCTCCGTCCCGCGCATGGCGTCATCGCTTACGATGATCGTGGTTTTTCGTTCACAATTTTCCTATATGTCGTCCTTCTCCGTGTTGTTTTCGTTGACTACGTCACCCTGTTCCCCCTTTCACCGATTAATTGCGTGTTAACAAGTCACCTTCGTGCTCGTATCTTGTTGTATTACTATGCTCTATTATAAAGAAAAGACACCTCTTCTACGCATTTTAATTTGTTTTAAGACTTCTTTTCCACCTCAATTTATTAGAAAACGATTAGTTATACGTCCAGGTTAATTTTTATTTATTTCTCGTATTATGATGTTTTTCATGATAATATAACCCTTGATAAGTTATTTTTATAACGATATTGCAATTTGTGTATAAATTTCATAAGAGTTTGTAATATATATTTTTGCTTATGATTATTTATAGTTATCTGTACTCCAACTCAGGTCCATATTGCTTTGTATTTGTTTTGTTTATGTATTACAAATTTGTATTTTAAATCTATTTACAGATCCTTGGCAGTGGGATCAAAGACAGGGTACAAACTTTTTTCACTAAGCTCTTTTGACTACCTTGAAAAAATATATGAAAATGGTAATACTCTTGGGTTACTTTAATGAGTAATATTCAATTAATATTCAATAAAGTGTATTTTATTGTCTTTTAATTCCAGATACCAATGATATATGTATCATCGAAAGACTATTCAGCAGCAGTCTTGTTGCAGTTGTTAGTTTATCATCCCCACGAAGACTCAAAGTATGTCATTTTAGAAAGGGAACGGAGATTTGCAATTACAGCTACTCGAATACCATTTTAGCTGTGAAACTTAATAGAGCGGTAATAACTTAACAAATACAATTTTCTTTGGAATTTGTATTATTTTTACAAATATTTAATGCAACTATTAACATCATTTTTACAGAGGCTAGTAGTATGCCTGGAAGAGTCTTTATATATTCACAATATAAGAGACATGAAAGTATTGCACACGATACGGGAAACACCGCCTAATCTTGCAGGGCTTTGTACTCTTTCGATAAACTGTGACAATTGTTACTTAGCCTATCCAGGCTCAAATACAATTGGCGAAGTTCAGATATTTGATGCTATTAATCTTGTAAGTACTTTTAGATGTATATTCGAAATATATTGTAAAATTAATTTTTTCTGTAAAATTAAATTAAATTTTACATTTACAGCAAGCTAAAACGATGATACCTGCACATGATAGCCCGCTAGCTGCTCTGGCATTCTGTCCCAATGGCACCAAAGTTGCTACAGCCTCAGAAAAAGGAACTGTGATCAGAGTCTTTCATGTACGTTTATTTATAATTGTAACATTGTTAATTGTTATTATATATAAAATATGTGTAAACAAAAAATCATGTTCCTGTAGGTAAATGATGGAACAAAATTGTTCGAATTTCGTCGTGGAGTTAAAAGATGCGTATCTATTAGCAGTTTGGCTTTTAGTATGAATTCTATGTTCCTTTGTTGCTCTAGTAATACTGAAACTGTACACATTTTTAAATTAGAAGAACCAAAGGAAACGTATGTATTCGTTCGTGATAATATGTAATATCTATATAAAATTTGTTCCTATTTAAAAATATCAGTGTACAACTATTTTTTATAGACCAAGACAAGCACCAGAAGAATCACAAAGTTGGATGGACTACTTGACAAAGGCTGTATCTGCATCAGCAAATTACTTGCCATCTCAAGTAACAGATGTTTTTAATCAAGGACGTGCATTTGCTAGCGTTCATCTACCATTTTATGGTTTGAGGAATGTCTGTGCCATCGCTGTGTAAGTTTAAAATAAATTATATTAACATGGTTTGCTTTTTTTCTATATACAATTTTTCCCTTAGGACACATGATGTACCAAAACTGCTGGTTGCTAGTGCCGATGGTTATTTGTATGTGTATAATTTGGATGTAACCGAAGGAGGAGATTGTACGCTTTTAAAACAACATAGGTTTGTTAGAAGAAAAAGTGCATTTAGAAGTTAATTGTATTGCAAGAAAATCTAATATATGAAATTTAACTTTTATAGGTTAGATGGTAAACAAGATGAAGTAGATTGTGCTACTGTTTCTTTAACGGGGTCTGGATCGGGAGAAGCACAAGCAACAGCTACAGCATCTGTACAAACAGTACAAAATACAGGTATGGTGGTTCTGCCTACTTAATTTTCGTATATTATTTGGGTAATTTAAAGAAATGGGAGCGAGTTGACGATAAAGATATATTAATTATAAGGTCTGATAGATGAAACAAAACCTGATAGACAAAAGTGTTCACTGTATTGTGGAACTTTTTACTTATAGCAGTTACAAAATTAATATAGCAATCATATATGAATATTGTTATACCTAATCTTAGAAATATTCTTAAAAATTTGCTAATTTGTAGTCAACTTTAAACTACTAAGTAAAAAGTTTTGCATGTACTTGAATATCAACAAATTAGGTGTATTATCTACATAAGGCATATCACACAACAGCTACACACACAAATACACAAATAAGTATGCCTAAACATTTGAAGTTGTTGGCCTGTTTCTTTTATAACATAAAGGGCTTGTCTTCTTTAATAAATTGTATTATTATTATGAAAATTAGAAAACTAGTTGATGTAAATAGTAAAATCTTAAACTATAAAGTAATATTTTTATTTAGTCGGGCATTTAGTGCATAAGCTTTTATGAAATCTGAAAATTAGAAAACTCTATCAAATGACTACATTTCTGTTCTTTATATCTTTTTTAGTTTAACATTTAATTTATATTTTTGTAAGCCTTTAAGAAACTTGAACTTTATTTTTTAACCTTACTGTTTAATTTTTTCTAATTTTCTTGACTAATTTTAATAAGTAAAATATAACTTGACAATAATATTTATAATTTATAGTAGATTGTGTTAAAAAATAAAATATATTACTCTATCATTCGAAAGAAAGGTTCTCTTAAAGCTGAAGAGAATTAATGAAATAGTTTGTGTAAGAGTGTACAAATCGCGTATATAAAAGACACGTTAAATGGAACAGTTGCAAAATAATGAAAAAATACTTTTTCTTTTGTATTTGAGAAATTATCTATATATTATAAAATCTACAACGTATTTTAGTATCTTTTGTTCTAATACTCAACCCATTGAATTATAAATCCCAAGAACAAAATTTATAGTAGATATAGATTAGAAATATATATTTTAACCCATCTATTTTGAAGGTAATGAAATTAAAAAACACAACTATAGATCTTGCGTGTGTGTGCGCATAGAAGAGGCCTTTTACTTGCTTTATATTTCCTTTTTCTCGCTTCTAGCCCCTCAGAATTAAATTACCAGGCAATTTCTTCAGGGGCTAAAGGGGAGCCCCAACAGTTGACCTTACTTGATGCAATTTTTTTCTTTTTATTATCCACCGAAGCCTGCATAAATAGCTACGCGGGTGCGTTACGTGGTCGTTCGCCAGACTCCATGTCAGGTACTGGTATGTCTCTATACTGCCCCTTGTTTTTTTTTGTTTGCTCACATTTGCTCTGTACGTATCAATTCATTCACTTTCACGCAGCCCTTTTTTTTTCCATTGCCTCACTGTAAACATCTACATCTACACACACAATGAAAGCAAAGAAAAGCAACGCAAAATAACAATAATGCTCATAATATCTGGGTGTTAGGTTTTTAATATTATACATACCAATGTCAGAATATGTACTAAACAAACAACAGCATTGGGGAATTTAAGTAGATATTGATAGAAAGCTTTGTATTTTATAAGTATGCATGTGGACAATATATAATTTACATCTGAAAAAGAAATAGAGTACCTTTTGTTAATTTCTTGCATAGTAAAATTACCATTTTAATAATCTTTGCATTATTATAATAATTTCAGAAGTAGTGTGATAACTGTGAATGCAAAGATGTAAATTTGTTATGTAAACACATGTTTTTATTGCAGGGTATATTATTATTGGTATACATAACAATATAACAGTAAGTTTTGGAGTGGAAGCTAAACTTTACTTTTGTAATCTCATAAAATATTTCACAGACTGGAAAAATGAGTTTAGTAGATTGTTGGACTTGTGTTGGAAAATCAGTTATTTACATTTCATTATTTAATATCTATTGGAAACGATAATGCATTGATATTCTATTTCCTGCAAAATATTTGTACATGCAGAAAAAGACACATACAAGGAGTATTGTATTAAAAATATTTTGTGTAGTTCAATAAATTAATATTATAACAAATATTAAAAAAATTACCAAAATACGAATACAAATGTATATTTTAATTTTTTTAATATAAAAATAACATTCTTTAATCAGGTGTCAGATTTCAGGCAGTTGTGATATTATGTTATGACAAAAATTGTTTTGTTTCACATTATGTTGAGAATAAAATAACTTCAAATTAAAGTTATACTGAAGTCTATATACTGCTCTCACTTATATTTTATAAATTCACTACGAAAGATAAAGCTTATTTAAACAAATGTGACTTGTTCTAAATTTTTAGAAATCTATAAAAGTCCTTATAACAAAACATTTCCAAGCAATTATAAATTCTTAAAGATTATATTTTTTAAACCACTAACAATTACTAGGGAATACACTTCACCAATAGTGTGATGTGTACAGTGGTCAATGAAATTATTTAATTGCATCTACATACAATATATGTCAATAATACAATAATAGCAATTTATTGTATTGTAGTTAAGCACATAACAATCATTATGACTGCTGCGACAGCAGTGATAAGCAAGTAGATTATATCATGTAAAAAAAAAACCATCATCTAAAAAGGTATTTAGATGCAGTAATACATCATGTACCATTGAATTCTAATTGTTCAAAATACACATCTTTATCGTTACATCCGCTTGGAGCAAATTAACCAAGAACTATAATTTACATATACGTGGCTTTGTAGAATCAGAGAAATATCATGAGATGATAGCAGCAACTGAAAGTCCACCAAGAGGTGGAGGACCATTCCGACTGGATGATGATACAGAATTTCCTCCTGTTACACAAAGGACAGATTGAAGAAAGTAATTTAAGGCATATCATGAAAGCTATGTCAAGATATAGAATATATATTGGTGATTGGAAGATACGGAGGGCACACTGGGGTGAAGATTATTCAGAATTCAGAAAAGTCATGTATAGAACCTCGAATTCAGTAAGATCAACAAACTAGGTAACATTATGAAGAATGTTGCACATTTAATAAATAAGGGAATTGACAGAAGCAAATCTTTTTACATGATCAACTATTAATTCGTTCTTAAAAACACATACCAGCGAAACCCTCCCGGTAATATTACCGTATCACCAAATGAAAAATTTACGCGAAATCTTTTCACTATCCATTAGAAAGCATGTAAGTAGTTCTAGAAAGCATAGTAATCCAATGATAATTGAAGTTGTTAATCATACAGTTTTGAAGAAAATGTGTGAGTACTATCGATAAATATCATCAGTATTTGGTAAGAATGTTTTCTTAAATTTACATGAAATAATATTTAGATGATAAACTATTTTTACCAAATATAAATGTTCGTATTAAAATAAGATAATAGTAAGCGCAATTTATTTGCAAATATCAATCAGAAACTAAAATTTATTAAATTATCATTAACGATTGTCTTGTAAGGATAAATTTATCATTTTCTAGATCCAGTTTGATCTGTTTTACAGATAAAATTTATCCTTTCTATAGCTCTCTTGGGAATCGGTAATAAAATTACGGGAACGGTGTTATATTTTACCTGAAGCTAATTTTACTGGTCTTCAGCGATCTTTTTTGTGTAACATTCTGCTGTTTATAAGTATGCGTACTTATATTGAATATTATTCATGTATTTTCTTGGATTGCTGCATTTTTAGTGTAGTATTGTTGTCTGTGTCTAATGATCAAAGAGCAGAGCTTTTGTTGTTTAATAGAAACAAAAAAAAAAAAACACAAAAATCCATACTTGAGAAGTTTCAAATTACGAGTTGATTTTAGTAAATTTTTTAGACAATTTGAAACTTTTCAAGAAATATCACAACTTTCAGAGAAAGTGTGAAATAATTTAGGAACGATCACTTCATAAATGTTTGATAACGATTTTAGACTTTCCATAGCATTTTTGTAGAATTCCAGAGAAATTTATATTTCTATGTACAAGATATGGAGCTCTCTCTCTGCCTTAAACAATCAAGGCATAGAGTTATACAGCTTGCGTGTTGTGAGAAACATTAATCTGTATCCATTTTAATTTGTCAATTAAAGACAAATTTGGAGACAGTATGTATGTGATAAGTAGGTTTTCTGAAAGTTAGAAATACAGTTTGCTTACAAAATGATCTTATACCCTGTTTTTACAATTTGTTGATGCAATGTGGTTCATCCCTCAATAATGGAACAAAGATGTATACTATATTGTAATTTTTATTTATATAATAATCTTTGTACCATTTAAATTCTTTTTATATCTCAATCATTTTTAAGTATGTGTCCTGAACTATGGACACTGCAAATATGGTGGCTATAGAATAAGTTCTTTTATTTATGTATCTTTATATAGTTGAACCCTAGTTTTTAGGCACGTCCGCCGGGAGTGTCTTATTAAATTTATACTTACGAATTGTATTTTTATATTATGAGAAATTTTTCTACTCATAATTGGTGCCAAGTTATGATTTCATTTGTATTAACACATTGGCGGATATAACCAATCTGTTTATAATATTATATGTACATAATATTACAACAGAGCACCATTATATGTATTTTGTCAAAACTCTCTTTCGCGTATAACGTAATGAACTATACAAGTTACAGTAGTAAGTTCTTTTTTTGAATGAAAGACACTTGGTACAACAATTATGTGTTAAGTTGTATTTCAACGACGTGTCTTTCACTATTTTATACTAACGAGTCTTGTTTAGGTAATAGATATACTTTTATAAAAATAAATAAAAATGCTAATATCTGATGTACATATATTCATGTTAAGGCTTAAACGTTCAGGATATTATTACATTTAATATTTCTTATTAATATACGTGATTTTACTTGATAATGTTGGCAAAATTTTTACCTTTCCTTATCAAAGTTTTGTTTTATCATTACGTTGATAAGTATATTCTATTAAAATTAATATGCAGGGTGTCCCGTTCCGAGTTACCCACCGAAAAACTGCAGATAGAGTAGACGAATCTAACCAGAAATATCGAAAATTGTTTAAACAAATTGGGCCTAGTTAAGGAGTTATTAATTAACAAAGATCGGCTAATTGCGGAGAGTAGAAGCGATCTGCGAAGAGAGCCGGTTCACTCGAACTCGCTAATAAGTCAGAGAGGAAGGAGTAGGAATCCACAATAAATAAAATAATGTGCCCCTGCTTGTCTTTGTTTTTCGTAGAATTTTTCCACTGATTCGTCTTTGGCGTAAGAACGAGCTCAAGAGGCAGTCTTTCGTCGCCTGTCGCTCTCCATTATTGGCCAAATTTGTTTAAACAATTTTCTATATTTCTGTTTTGATTCGTTCACTCTACCTGCAGTTTCCCGGTAGGTAACTCGGAACGGGACACCCTTTATATTAATTGCAGATTATTTTATTCTTATTAAATTTATTTATCATATAAAACTCATGTTGGTAAGATATTTGTTTTGTGCTGGAAATATTATATGAGAAAAATATAAAACAAGATCATGACATAAATGAATTCCTTTACTTCATGAAAAGTGATGATTCATTAAAGATATGACCTTCAAAAAAGATAAAAAATATAAGCAAAAACGCACAAAAAAGTAATATAATAACATTATTTGTTACTTGTAGAATAAATACATACCACCTCGACATATACTTGCATTGTATATGTGTATTGAATTCTTTCAAATAAATCATATGAAAATATTCATTAAGTTGTTACTACTGAATATATTTAAAACTGGTTAAAAATACCTAGCATTCCAAAAACTCGTGAGAATGACGTGTATTTGGCTTGTCAGGAGTGCTTGCTGTAGGAGAATTAGTGAATGTTAATGATAAATACTATAATGTTGTGTACACTTAAATATATCTGCTTAAACAAAAATGAAAAACAACTGATTTTGCGTGGTGATTATTAAGTTAACTAAGTACTGTTTAAGTTGCTTATTAACCTGATGAGTATGTTTGTGCAGTAATTAGATTAAAGATACATTGGAGGCAATCTATTGTGTTATGGATTTTAATTATTAGTTATCCACGTAATAATTTAAAAAGACAATAAATAAAATTCGGGAAAATAAAGATCATGCGTCTACTATGAAGAGGGCTGAAAAAATTCTTTGATAATTTATAGATAAATTTACTACTAAAAAGACATCTGTAAATTCATCAATATACATCACCAGTTGCAACAATTTCACTGATATAGCATAAACTTTCACGATACTGCATCCTTCGAGCGTACATAACAAAACATATTTTGAGGATACAGTGACTATGCAGCAAAAGGGTCTATCTTTGAACGTTCAAATGTAATAAGTTCTACTATATATTATTCCATGAACATAGTTCACATATATGTAATTGTATAGAAAAGGTTAAAAACCATGCGAAATTTGCGAATTTTTATTTACGCAAATGTGATTTATTTACGAGGGCAGTTTGTGTAGTCCGTGCACTCACCATACGTGTATTTAAAAAGAACAATAGTAATCATGCTTTTACTGTGCTATCTGAATAAGTTTCTTTGAATGCGTTGCTTGTATATTAACTAAGAACTTCTTTTATTATTGTTCTTTATTCAAAGCTTATTCGTGAAATATAATATAATTGAATTTTATACCACACGACTAAAAAATTAGATCGCAAAGTTTATGAAACTAGTTTTCTAAAGTAACAATTTGATAATGGCCTTTTCCTGTTGTGACATTGAATTAGCGTAAGTGGGAATATGTGTAAACTGTGGAAATATAAATAAAAATGAAATTCCCGATCGTATTTAAACATGTAAATTACCTATTGGCAAATAATTGAAAATTAAGATACGACATTAAAGTAATTCTTACTTTACATTAATCAGGGTTGGTACCCTATCTACACACATATAATTGTACACTTTGCATATAAAATGTCAGTCATTCAATCGGTTTATTTTGTTTTTAATTATTTAAATTTCATTGAATCACTTAGAAGTCATTTCTGTGCAAAATGCATAGCAATAGACAGGCCCTTTTGTCGTATGCTCACTGCACTGAGATGAAAAGAAACGAAGACTTAGCTATAAAGATCATCATCTCCATCATCTTGGAATTCTGGATCACCTTGTGCTGTATCTTGACTACCACCAGCTGCATTTTGTGGAAATCTGTAGACATTTAAATATTGTTAATTTAATAATTAATCTTTGATATATTATTTCACCAATAACGCTATTTCTGATCATAGACATATATACCTGAAATTCGTCCCAAATCCTCGAGATTGTTGTAGAGTTTGTGCAAACATTTCGTACTTCCGAATATCGTTATCGGAAACAGAACGCCTGGCAAACCTCATAGCTTCTTCAAAATGTGCTCTTGTAATTTCTGGCACAGGATCATCCTCTTCCATCTATGAATGAAGTTTAAGATCATTAACAGATATATTGGATGAAGAATTAATAAAATTAAATATAACAGATAAAGTTAAATACTTACATCCATTGATGCAGATGGATTATTTGCACGTTCTTTATCTCTACGAATTTCTGCCTCAATACACTGTCTAATGGCAAGTTTACACGCACGTTGACATATTTCTGTTAAATCAGCTCCAGAAAATCCATGAGTTACTTTAGCAATATAACTCAAATCTACATCCTGCAATATTACGGTAAATGTTACATTATTTGTGGATTTTAAGTAATTTCATTATAAAAGTTTCGTAAATACCTTTGCAACAGGTGATTTTCGTAAATTAGCTCTGAATATTGCCTCACGAGACTTCTCATCTGGCAATGGTATATAAATGAGTTGATCTAATCTACCAGGTCGTAGAATAGCGGGATCAATGATGTCGGGACGATTAGTTGCTCCTATAATGAACACATTTTTCTTCGCGCCCATTCCATCCATCTCTGTTAAAATTTGATTTATAACACGATCAGCGGCTCCGCCAGCATCACCAACTGTGCCTCCGCGAGATTTTGCAATAGAATCAAGTTCATCGAAAAACAATACACAGGGTGCAGCTGATCTTGCCTAAGAAAAAATAAACATTACGTGTATAATATTTTTATACCACTTACATAATATCATAAAAAATAGAACTCACTTTATCAAAAACATCTCTAACGTTTGCTTCTGATTCACCAAACCACATCGTTAATAATTCTGGACCTTTGACTGAAATGAAATTGGCCTGGCATTCATTAGCGATTGCTTTAGCTAATAGAGTTTTACCACAACCTGGAGGTCCATAGAATAATACTCCCCTTGAGGGTTGCATACCAAATTTCAAAAATTTATCTGGATGTTCAACTGGATACTATGAATTACAACAAGATATATTAATGAAATAATTTCGTACAAATATATATATATATATATATATATACATATAATATTGTCTTTATCATAAAGAAATGAATGCTATGATCTTACCTGTACAAGTTCTTGCAATTCCATTTTGACATTTTGTAAACCTCCAATGTCATCCCATGTAACAGTCGGTACCTCAACAATCGTTTCACGTAACGCACTTGGACTACTTTTGCTCATTGCATACTAAAAAATGAAAATTAATTGCAAAATTGAAAAAGACATATGACATTTATACAATCAAAAGCTTAGATTATTACTTTAAAGTTTTCCATGGTTACTGCAAGAGACGACAATACTTCTGCATCAATATGATCATCTTCTAGATCAATGAGATCCATCTTTTCACGAATTTGTTGTAAAGCTGCTTCAGAACACAATGATGCTAAATCAGCACCGACGTGTCCATGAGTCTCTGCTGCGATCTAGAAATATAATAAAAGATTTTAGTTTTTTTAGACTATTTTATCATAGCTTTAATTAAAGTTACAAACCTCTTCCAATTCAACATCATCGGCAAGTTTCATATTTTTTGTATGAATTCTTAAAATTTCCAAACGCCCTGTTGCATCTGGTATACCAATATCAATTTCTCTATCAAAACGGCCGAAACGACGAAGAGCACCATCAATACTATTTGGTCTATTAGTAGCAGCCATTACAATAACATGTGAACTCTGTTTCATACCATCCATCAAAGTTAACAATTGCGAGACAATACGTCTTTCAACTTCACCATGAGTCTATATTAAAACATAGAAAGTTACATTATCCTTAGATTAAAGGTCTGTACATAATAATATAGTAACTAAGGACCTTTTCTCTTTTAGGTGCAATTGCATCTAATTCATCAATGAAGATAATAGCTGGAGAATTTTTCTCAGCTTCTTCAAATGCTTTTCTCAAGTTACTTTCAGATTCACCCGCAAGTTTACTCATAATCTCAGGACCTAATAAAATATATATTACAATTTTAACATATCTGACATGAAACACTAGAAATTTATAAAAATTCAATTTTAAAATACAATAAGCATACCATTTATCAGGAAAAAGAATGCTCCTGTCTCATTTGCAACAGCACGTGCTATAAGTGTTTTTCCAGTACCTGGTGGTCCATATAATAAAATGCCACGAGGAGGCTTTACTCCAATAGCTTTAAAAAGAGATGGATGACGTAATGGCAGTTCCACCATTTCTTTAATTTGTGCCAATTGTTTTCGCACGCCACCTATATCATCATAACCAACAGCATTTATTGCCTCCTCCTCTTCCTATAAAAATAACCATGTATAAGTGTAATATTCGCTTATTCTAACAAATATTTAACAAATTCAAATATTATTATACTAACTTCTCTTTTTATTGGATCACCTTCACAATGAATAACAGTATCTGGTGCAACTATACAAAATGGACCTGGATCAGTTTCCACTACTTTGAATTCTACTGCTCTTAAACCACCACGAACAATGAAATTGTCATCTTTATGAAGCGGGCGATATGCTTCCAAAAAGTATGGTTTCAAATATACTTCAAACAAGTTTCTATGAAACAATTAATATAATTAGGTAACCACTCATTCTTTAATTCTTTAAATTATATCATTATAATTCATATGTTCACATTACCCTGTTAGTCCCTCTACCGTATCATCCATTGGTAATACATGAATTCGTTTGCCATATTTTACTTCAGGGCATGCTTGGACAGATACAACATCACATAAGCGAACACGTAAATTATTTCTGACAACACGATTCATACGAATCTTTTCAGCTGGGCATGTGTCATCAGAGAGCACAATGCATACTGTTTCTTTACGCCTTTTTCCTTTCAGCAAAACAGTATCACCACGGAAAAGTTGTAATTCATCCATTTTTGCTTGTGACAGAGCAACCACAGAATTATCATCCGCAGTTGCTTCATCTACAATTAATCTATTGGGTCTGTCCTTTTTACGAAGGATCGCCGTTGCCAAATCCTCTCTGTTATAATCATAAAGTACATTATGTTTGTAATTTACTTTACCTATATATTATTATATTTAATAGTTAAAATTTTATAGCTAAGTAATACTAAATCATGACTATATCTAATGTTATAAATTACAAATTATATGCAAACTACATCATTCATCAATTATGAGTTTCCTATATATTGTTATTAAATTTTGATTTACTTAAAACACAATATTTGAACAACTTCATATAGAATTTAAATATTAATTAATTAAAAAATGTTGATTCTTGATACACAGATCAGTGACATTATTCACAACTCCTATGTCTTAAACATCTTATTTTTATTAATGAAAATTTTTGATTCCTTTTTCAGAATAAGAATTATTTCCAATACCTCATTTCAAATATTACACAATTTTATTCTGTGTGACTATTAAAATCCCTTTGTCACGTTTAGTCTACCATCGTTCAGCCATGATCGCTTAAATGATAAGCGGCATTCGCGTCATACAGAATAGTAGTATTGGCAAGCAACAGATTAAAGAAAAAAAAGAAGACCAATTTGTATTCAGGTGAAATTTAGTAGTCGGATGAAAAAGAAATGTGTATATCTTGAAAAACAAAGCCTTGCGACGACATGATGACAACGTAAAATTGAGACTCGATTCGACGCAAATTCATCTACGTGTCGTACATTTGGATGAAAAAAACTGTGGCAAATATGGTGAAAATGATCGTAGGTATATAAATTTATTCCTTATTACTTTATTTTCACTTACCCCTTTGAATCACCCATTGTTCGCTTGATTTAATGAAGAAAAAATATGTACGTAACGGTCACGATTCGATCTACAGAACTCACAACTCGGCAACAGTCACAGCCAATCCAATGATCATCCCACGTTCGAAACTGTCATGGCTTGCGTTGGATGCCCCACTACTAAATTGGCGGATGGAGGTGCGCGCGCATAACTAGACTGTCTTATTGTTAAAGATCGATGATTGGATATCGTTATTCGCGCGCGCCAAATCCTCCAATTAATAATTCACAAGTATCATTTCTTCTACGTTTTTGAGAAGATCATTGGATATATTTGTTTATGAATTTCCCTACGAAAAATTACGCGAATTGATGTCTGATTACTTTTAAGCTTTTTATAACATGAGCATATCATTTTGAGCCATGTGTAATTCGTCAAAATATACAGCACTTTAAATTGATTTTAAATTGAATATCATTATTAACATTTTCCGATTACAAAATGCAAAATGGCTATGTTCGTCATATTATAAACATTTTTAACAGAAAGCATATTTTTATGTTACATGAAAACTGTGAATTATATCATTATTTAAGGTACACAATAGTCGGTTCTCAATTGACATCTAGTTCGAAATTAGTTCCGTGAAAATGTATCTTTGTCGGTAAAATGTTTAATTCGACCAATGAAAAGATATATTCACACTTATGTCAAATTCATTACAATGTTCGAAATTTATCATTGGATATAGTGTATCAGACTTAAAGCAAATTACGTCATCTGGTCATATGTATCTATGAAGTGAGGGCTCGATAAATATACACACTTGTCAAATCGATCTGCAATGGCCGGAATAAAAGGTTATTCGGCATGTTCTTCATCGTCTGATATGCGATTTTTCACCTTGTGAAATTTCGAAGAGATGGCATCAGCGGGAGGAAGTTTCTATAAAAAACTGCCAATCGCGATATAAAATATCGAAACATAACCTACTCGCTTTAATTGTCACTGTCAAAAATTTGTATACATACTCAAATTTAGTTTTAAACTTCATAATAATTTCAATGTATCTGTTTGTAAATGTTGAATGAAAGTGTATCATGTTTATGCAATTTAATTCGTCATAATTATAGACAACTTCGTCGTGTTCAACATGATATTAAAAAGTGAGGAGGGAAAACTTTGTCCCAAAATTTCTCTTACTCCTAACGTGTTTTTGATTTTAAACAAGTAATTTTTAAGATACATTTTATGCAGATGTTGCTATTTATAAGCTAATAGCTTATTAGCAGAAAATTACAATTTCCTTATATAATAGACTAACTTACTTATGTAAAACAATGTTGTATTTTATTCATGTTCCACTATAAGATACACTAATCTGACATTTATATAAAATTTGCTTTTTTTCTGTTTCATGTTATGTACTTTCCTGCCCATTGTCATTCAACAGCGTAAGTACCTCTGCATATAGGAAAAAGTATTTCATTTTATATTTATTAATAAAAATAAGATATATTTATATTGCAGATTGGTTCTTTTGGCATTTGCGGGTTCTATTGGGATGACATTTGTCATCCTTGGTTGTGCTCTACCACAGTATGAGTATGTTGTTTATGTTATTAAATACTATATATGCATTTATGCAATAATATGAATTTTATATATATTTTTCAGAGTATGGTGGCCATTTTTCGTTGTTTTATTCTATGTATTGGCACCAATTCCAACAGTAATTGCACGTCGTTATACAGAAGACTCTACTAGTAGTAGTAATCCATGTTTAGAGTTGGCCATATTTATTACAATGGGTTTCGTTGTATCATCATTTGCTTTACCCATTGTATTAGCACGATCACCTGCTGAAAACCCAATTGTAAGTTTGGACCTTCTATTTTATTTAAACATGATTATAAATAATTTCGACATTTTTATTAATATTTATCAATTTGACATCTATTTTTATAGATACAATGGGGTGCCTGTTATTTAACTTTGGCAGGAAATGTTATCGTCTATTTGACCTTAGTTGGATTTTTTGTAACTTTTGAACAGGATGATCCCGACTATAGTATGTGGTGAAGTAATACTTTATTGTACTTACAAAACAAGGTGAATATCTATAACTATTTTTGGTATTACTATTATCTATTATTCTATAACTTTAAAAAATCTTTAGGTTTTCTATCACTGGGAGAGAGCAAGCCATGCGGTGTGCTGACTGAGAGCTATGTGTTAATATTAAAACATTATAAACTTATTGTACACTATTTACATGATATAAAGATCAATTTTGTTACAATATAGTTGATATTCATACATCAACTAAGCATAGTAATGCACTAATACTAGAGAACGTAATGGCATAAGGCAGCTTAATGATCAAATTATAAATTCTCATGTAAGGTTTCATTGTCTAAGTATCATATATGTATCTTTTCATTGATATACTAGGACTACTAATAAGTGTAACAATGTAAAGATATACAGAGTAAGAAAGTTTTATTTTTTATGTAATATAAGTCTTAATTCATAATTATAATAATAATAATAAAACTAAAGTTTATTATTTGTTGTTATATTAATACTATCCTATAAAAATAAAATTTACATAGATAAATGATCCACAAAGATATCTAGTTGAATATAAATTTATACTTTTGTATGTAGCAAATAATGCATTTCTTACTACACATTTCAAGATTTAAATTAATAAGTTATAAAATACTTTAAATGTAATTTTTTAAATAAAGTTACAAATTCTTAACTAAAAAGCAAATATTTTGCTTAAAAAAATGTCTAATGTATGAATAAGTATGAGTCAATAAGATTTAACCTTATAAATAAGTACATTTTGATTAATTTTATAGCAAGTAACATTATAAACTCTTTCCCCTACATAAACCGTGATCTTGAAGTACGGAAGCAATATTATAATTGTAACTGACAAAAAATCCGAAGAACCGTGTTATCGCATAGCTTCACGAATGCTTATGCTCCAGGACAGTGCACGTCCAAGCGTCACATAATTAACAAAATTATCCAATATAAAATGACTCAAAATATAACCTATATTTAGTATAGAATTCCTCATATATAGTTTTAGGTTAAAATAGGATATGTATTATAGTGGAAACTGGTGGGAACTGTAATACATTACAAATAATAAAGAATTATATTGTAAATACGTAATGTACATACACACATCTAGAATTTATCATTAACAATTTATGACGACAAATAAAAATATGAAGTACTTTGTTCTGGAACAATGTAATATTTTTCAAATACATACACATTTATTTTACTTTTTAATGACTCCTTGACAATAGATCAATTATGCTATCAAAAGTACATTTAAGAGTGAAATACATGTCAGTATATTACATTGATAAGTATGTCGACTTCCATTATTTATAAAATGTTACCAATCATCCATTATTAAATACATAAAAAATGCATCACAATAGATAAAGTTTGTATCTCTAGTATTACTCATCTTAACACCATAACCAATATCAATGCTCTTAAAGAAGATTTGCCAGCAGAAATTGATTAAATATAGATGAATGTAAGTTTATACAAGTGATAATAAAATTTGTAAAAGTACAATAATTGTATTTAATTAAATGCTTTGTTTTTTTTTAGCAAGAGTATTAGGAAATATGGACTTAAATACCAGCGGAGGAGATATGTCAGATATTATAGAATTACATACTTCAATAGATAGACAAGACCATGGTCAACAAAATTCATCACAAAGTCTATGTAAATATATATATATATATATATAAGTGCAAAAAAAACAATCATTTTATTGTATCTAAATAATGTTTTCTTACAGCATCAGATGAAAATGATATTCCGGAAAGCTTGAAAACTGTAATTCCATATGCAACATGTCATGCGAAAAGAACTGCAGATATATCATTTCAAGATCATGCAGAAACTATTGCACGTCGTTTGCAATGTAGCAACCAACTTATGCAAGACGACATGACATCTGAACAGCTTCGAACAGATATGTTAAAAGCAATGCCACAATGTTTAGCTATAAAGAGATTAGTAAAGTCCAAATTACACACAACAGTGCAACAGAAATCAAAGAAGAAACCTATTAGCTATTGGAAGTGGCTCAGATATAAAATTAACTTCACTTTCCGAAAGGTTCCATATTATCATATGTTAATTACTTATGATTTTACATAAACATATCTTTCAACTATATTACAAATATTTTATTATTATAGACACACATAATAATCCAATATATTGAACATATTATGGAACTTTGGTATCATACTATAAAATCAATAGAAGGTCAGTTTGGAAGCGGAGTAGCTGTTTATTTCAAGTTTTTAAGATGGCTAATTCTTTTGAATATTATTTTTGCTATCATGAGGTATCCTTCAATATTAATATTTTATTTTGTCTTTTTATTTCACAGAAATTTTGTTTTAAAAATTTATTTTGTTTTGTACTTTTTCAGCATCTTTTTTATTGTTCTCCCCCAGTCATTGGATCAAGTATATTCACCTTCATCTATTAATGCTGAGGACTTTATAACAGGCAGTGTAAAATAATTTCTATATTACTGATGAAAGAGTGTAGTAGTTTTAGTATAATAAAAATATTACTTGTATACATTGCAGGGATTTTTTGAAAATACAATAATGTATTACGGATTTTATAACAATGGTACTGTAGAAAAAATGTTTGGCAGTGAATACAGTATCCCTTCTGCTTATATTATGACATTATTTTGTGCTTATGTATTTACATTCATTGTATTTTTTATTAAGTAAGTAATGTTGCTTATGGTAATTTCAAATTTTATGAATGTACATAATATATTACTTATTTAATTTTTTAAATGATGACTTTATTTGTTGCAGAGTAATGATATCTTATAGAAAGCACTACATTGAAATTCGTGACAATGTACAACATTTTTATTGTAACAAAGTATTTTGTGGGTGGGATTTTGCTATATCTTCTACAAAAGCTGCAACTTTACAATCTATATCAATTTGTAGAGAATTACAAGAACACATAGCAGAAGCAGAAAAACATTCACAACACAATTGTTTTATAAAATTTTATATTGTGTTTACACGTATAATTATTTCTATAATCACAGTTGTTATGATATGTGGCATTGGTGGAGTGCTTTGGACATTATTATACGTACATGGGTTGAATAAGACAAGAACAATATCGTTGATGATTGTGCCTGTAGTTATTACAATCATCATGAATATTTTTTCTATAATTATCTCGTTTTTAGTAAGTATACGTTTTTCCACTACATTTTTTTAATATTACTTTAACGATTTAAAATAATTGATTACAAATAAAATATCAATTATACTATTTTTTATTTTAGGCAAAAATGGAAAGATATAATAGTAAACGTACTGAGGTCTATGTAACTGTTATTAGAATTCATGTATTAGCTGCAGTGATAATTAGTACCCTTCTTGCATTTTGGCTAATACATAGTACAACTGGATGCTGGCAAACAGAATTGGGAGAAGAAATTTACCGACTTATATTTTTAGATTTTATTATTTCTATTCTTATTTCATACATAATAGAAGCATTGCGTTCTGCTATATATGTAATAGTTTGGAAAGGAGTTGGAAGATCAGAATTTAATATTGCTCACAGTACACTGAACCTTATGTATAATCAAATGCTTTTCTGGTTAGGCTGCTTTTTCAGTCCATTATTGTCTTTAATAATCATTACGAAAATGATCTTAATCTTTTATATTAAAAAGTATGGTTTATTCAAATATTGTGAGCCACCTTCTAGACCTTGGAGAGCAGCACAAACACAGACTCTCTTTTTAGCATTGTCATTTATTGCATTAATCAGTGTACTAGTTATGATAGGATATATCATTACAAATGTACAAAGTAACGAATGTGGGCCCTTTAAAGGATACAGTTATGTTTGGGAATATGTGGTTGACGGTGTTCTTGAACTGAAAAGAGATAGTGCTTTTTGGTTAGTTATAAGCGAGCTTGCAAGACCCTCAGTTGGAGCAGTTATATTAATTGCCATGTGGTATGATATTTTTTGCTTATAAATTTATTTTTGCATAGCATATTTTATATTTTCTCTATATTATAGCGTTGGAGTATACTGGCTTAGAGCTAAAGCACAAGCGAACAAGGAAATGTTGACAATTTTGCAAGATATGCTTGCTTCACAGATACAAGATAAGCAATTCCTTTTAAGGGGTTTTGCTAAAATCACTAAAGGAGGTAAATTATATGTAATGTAACAATAGCATATAAATACATATTAAATATAATTCTTTTATGATAGGTGCATTTTACAAGCAAAGTGACTTCAACCGTCTATAAATTGCCATGTTGGGAATCAAGAAAAATATCCTATATTATTAAACAAGAGAGAATAGACATGATGCAGGCAATGTGAATAATACTTTTTACATGAATGCAAAACTGTTTTTTTTCTATGCCAAATATTGAAATTATAATAATGTTTTGAGAAGTGCCATATACTTTCTTTTTATTAAGTAAAAATATTCATATATTTTGATTATATAAATATACAATTTTTCATTAGTAATCTATGAATGAGAAAGATGTAACATGAAGTATTATTGTATGACTGAATATAAAATTATATTGTAAATTAATGTTAAATACATGATTTTTGATTAGCTAATAGCAATAATATATACTTTATACAATTATTTTGTGGGGTGCGTACGTTGCGCACATACGCTTTATATCATCATATCATCAATAACTACATGTATCTTTATCACAGCATTAGTATAGTCGCTATGGTTACACTGTAAACACAAGTGTTCGATTATACTGATATTCATAGATAGATTTACTTGAAGGTATCGTTGAATTTAAGTTTTGACGTATTGACCGACGCGACGTAGATTTATGCTATTTTTGTTAAAAAAATAGAATTCTCTTATCTCGCGAAGAAGTTTCCGCAATTAGCATGGAACATGGACATAAACTCACTTTTCTGTAAATTTACGTCGATAAAAAATGTTTATTGCCGTTCATTTTTAATGAAAAAGTAGAAAATGACTGACGGAAGATCCGTTTGTAACAATAAGCATCCGATTATACCATGGATGCCAGTGGTAGAGGATTCTGAAGATCCAACGACAGAAGTAGCCAAGGGATTAGAATATGCCAAATATCCAAAATTGTTAGAAGATCGATCATGGACAAAGGCAGTGCCTTATAAAAATTGGTTCACTTATACGAAGCCAAGCGAAGGAATAGGAAGTATATACACTCCAAGCTTGGCCCAATATCGCTTAAGTACTTTGGCGAAGAAGGAAAAGTCACCAGAGTGTTTATTACTTGGAAGCGAACGGAAATTAACGATGCCACCGCGGGAATATGTCAAGTCGTACCAAGAGGAAAGTCTAAGGAAAATTGTACAAAAGTCCGAGCAAAGACAGGGTATTCTTCCAGAAAATATTATTAATCTAAAAGATTTGGCGGATGGTACGTGGTCACGTAGAAAAGCTAAGAAGGAAGCTGACCGAGATAGTGAAAATAAAGAACGATTAAAAAAGCGATGCAGAGATAAATCGAAGAGACGTATTCCCGAAAAGAACGTAAATACAATTTTAATAAAATTACGATCGCACTTTGTAGTAAATATACAAAAAAAAATCATTGCAGATTTTACGAAGTAAAGAAGCTGAGATGCCAAGATCTATCGAAGATCAATTAGAAGAATTGATGGTTCAAGTTAGGGAAGAACAAAATCGAAAGATACGGGATGAAGATATTCAAAGACTTCTGTACTTAAGGAATGAGTGCATTTCCGATCATCATTTAGAACCATATAATTATGATAATATCGAGAATGCAAAGAAGCTCATCGTTGGTAGATTACGAAAACTCGTGGAGTGAGTCCATCGTCTATCAAAGCCGTCTTTGCATTCGTAATAACTTTTGTACTTAGTAATGGATTCGAGTCGATCTTCCTCGTATCTTAACAAATTCTATTTTTATTTAGTTTCGACAAAGTAATTAAAAAATTAGAGGTGGAGATAATCGATGATTATAAAAAGAGTCTGCGTTACGCTATAGTTGATTACATTCTTTTGGATGCCGATGAAAGGAAACGTTTGTTAGTAGAGACGATGCCTATGGAGTATCCTATTTTAATTATACGTGCCCCAGTGCCCTGGCATCAATCTAAAATCCTAGCGAATCATTTTATGCAATATAATCTTTTTATAACAAACGAAATAATGCAAGATATCCGCGACTTATGGTTTGACAAGTTAGTGTCCTAAATGAAAAATTAGAATTATGTATCTATGAACGATTATGTATGACGATTATTTGTCTTAGGTATCGCGATAACATGATTTTTAAAGTTCAAGATTTAGGAACGTTCCCGGTACATGCAATGGAAATTGAGCCAAAAATAAACGAATTGTGCAGAAATTCTGTCAACGTATTAACGAAGAAATGGTTGGCCGACGTAGCCGATATTTTTCTCGAGAAAAAGTATGCATGGTCAGGGCTCTTCGATAAGGATCAGTACGCATCAACGAGCCTTATCGAGAAATATTTTCGAGCTGTTAATTCCTTATTGTCCAGGCAATTGAGAATTACGGTATTGAAAACAATACGGCATTTGAGAGATTTTTTTATGCAGTATAGAGAAGGAAATTCTTTCGAAGGCGAGTACGAGGATATAATGTTCATCAAGTAAGTCTAACGTTTCGTTCATCGATCTTTAACGTGACAAATTATATGAGGTAACGTAACTTATATTGTAGACCCCCTTTCATAACAGTGAACGTAGAAGCGGAAGTTGGAACAACTAGATTACACTGCAATCCAAGTATTTTGGATATACACACCATCATATCGAGATGCTTCGATAAAATTCTTAATGTCGCTATGGTTGTACCCACAATCGAAGTAGTTTTATTTCCTGAATTGAAACGAAAAGATTTTCTCTTCTCGGTATCGCGTTACGAGGACGAGGTGATGTTAATTAAATTTAATAGAAACGTATAAAATATATGTATTTAACTTTGTATTTGCAGGTCTTGATGTTAATTACCGATACGTTAGACGTAATTGGTGCACATGTTCCCGGCCCGCAAGAGTATCTAAAACGTTACGAAGATTTATTATACATCATTGATGGCAGAGCGAAAAAGAATTTAGACGATTTCTTCAATATGCAACCGTTGCCATTCCTGAGGGAATTCGAGCAGAAGATCGCGGCCTATGATAATTTAAGCAAAGAAATTTGTATGTTTCGATACAAGGTACGTCAGTAATAAAACAGTTTGTTCAATGTGGCGTGTTTGAACGATTTTATTTTTTTATTTAGATATCGCTAAATATGATCGAAATTGATTGCACTATCGTCAACGGTACAATGCGACAGATTCTCCACGAGCTTCGTTCAAAGATCTGCGACTTCTTCGCGGATGAAATGAGATCGAACAATCGCGAATTGTGTTCTATCTTTGATGAAATAGCAGAGAATATTTCTAAGATGCCGGAAACGACGCAGGAAGTGGTTGAACTTTATAACTACCTTTGCGAAAGTCGAGATTCCACGATGTTTAATTTAAGAAGTCGGTTGGCACGTTCAGCGGAATTAACTTTGTTCCTTTTCAATTATCAACCGTTGACCGACGAAGATATCCAATTGAATTCGCGTACCATCACGTGGCCCAAAGAAATGGATACTGTAATGGAACTGGCGACGACCAGATTGAACATGAGAAAAGAATTTCTGGAAGGTGTACTGCGTACGAGACGAGATAATTTCGAGAAAAAGATAAATGCCATGCAAACGTTGATCGAGCAATTCAAAAAAAAAGATCCGCCTGTTTTAACGATGGAGGAAATGGAACAGGCGGTGGAAGAGGTCGAGCAATTGTCAAAAGGTATGGCTGAGATAAGAAAAGTAGCAGAGGAGATCAACGAAGAAGAGACTCTACTTGATATGGAATTGAGTCCATATATAACAATACCATCGATGTCGACCATCGTCGAAACTTTCGATAGATTGTGGCATACCGCGTTTAACTTTCACAAAAACTACGAGAAATGGTTTTACGGGCCATTCGTTGGTCTCGACGCTGATGAGATTCGCGAAGAGACGGAGGAGACGTGGAGAACGCTCTATAAATTGTCTCGTATGCTTAGCGACATTCCTGGTGCAAGACGCGTTGCTGAAATGGCACGTGCTAAGGTAGAAAAATTTAAGCAGTTCATTCCAGTTCTTCAAACAATTTGTACTCCTGGCTTGGAAGTTCGACATTGGGAACAAATCAGTAGAATCGTTAAAGTACCGATAGAACTGACGGATACCAGTTGTCTCTCCGACATGATCGAATATGGTCTACCGATTCATATTGAAAAACTCGAAGAAATTTCGTCCTCGGCTACCAAAGAGCACGCACTTTTGAAGAACTTGCAGAAAATGAAAGAAGAATGGGTCGAAATTTACTTCGATTTAACATTGTACCGGGATACTGGAGTGAATATATTAACGGCAGTGGATGATATACAAGTGTTGTTGGACGACCACATATTGAAGGCTCAAACGATGAGAGGTTCGGCTTTCGTCAAGGCTTTTGAAGACGACATGCAAGCTTGGGAGGAAAAGCTCATCATGATGCAAGATATTATCGATCAGTGGCTGATGTGTCAAGCTACTTGGATGTATCTAGAACCGATATTCACCAGTGAGGATATCATGCGTCAAATGCCGACAGAGGCTAAGAACTTCAGACGAATCGATAAAATTTGGCGCAATATTATGACGTACGTAACGAACAATAAACGAGTTGTCGATGCTACGAATATGCCAAATATGTTGAAAGAATTTAATCTCTGCAACACATTGCTGGAAGAGATACAGAAAGGTTTAAACGATTACTTGGAAAAGAAGCGTCTGTTCTTCCCAAGGTTCTTCTTTTTATCTAACGACGAGTTACTGGAAATTCTTTCGGAAACGAAGGATCCGCAGAGAGTACAGCCACACTTAAAGAAGTGTTTCGAAGGTATAAGCAAGTTACGTTTTACGAAGGAACAAGAAATAATCGGAATTCTGTCGACAGAAGAAGAGTATGTACCGTTAAGTGGAAAGATTTATCCTGCTGATGCAAAAGGTATGGTGGAAAGATGGCTATGCCAAGTAGAAGAGCTTATGATCACTTCTCTCCGTGATATCGCCGAGCAAAGTATAATCGCATATTTCGAGAGCATTCGTGAAGAATGGATATTGTCTTGGCCTGGTCAGATAGTCCTTTGCTGTAGCCAGATTCATTGGACCAACGAAGTATGCGAATCTTTCGAAGACGAATCAACAGCCGATTGTTTGCAGAAGTGTACTTATCAGATAGAGAATACCGTGGCTTTCGTTCGAGGCAAATTAGACCCAGGTTCTAGAATAACTTTGAATGCTTTAATCGTGATCGATGTACATGCTAGAGACGTGCTGAACTTGCTCGTAGAATTAAATACTAAAGACGTGATGGATTTTAATTGGATATCGCAATTACGTTATTATTGGATCGACAACAGCATCACGGTCGCGATGATCACGACTGAAGTCATGTACGCATTCGAATATCTTGGCAATACATCGCGCTTGGTGATAACCCCCTTGACAGATCGTTGCTACAGAACGCTTATGGGTGCATTGAAAATGAACTTAGGTGGTTCGCCAGAAGGCCCAGCGGGTACAGGAAAAACTGAAACTGCTAAAGATTTAGCGAAGGCTGTGGCTAAACAATGCGTTGTCTTTAATTGTTCCGAGGGTCTTGACTATAAAGCTATGGGGAAGTTTTACAAAGGTATAGCACAATCCGGTGCTTGGGCATGCTTCGACGAATTTAACCGAATAGAACTCGAAGTTCTTTCTGTCATCGCTCAACAGATCTTGTCCATACAAATGGCTATAAGTATGAAATTAGATAAGTTCATATTCGAGGGTACCGAGATAAAGTTGAATCCGACTTGTTACGTTATCATTACGATGAACCCTGGTTACGCTGGCCGTCAAGAACTTCCAGACAATTTGAAGGTACTCTTTCGGACTGTCGCTATGATGGTCCCGGATTACGCTATGATAGGAGAGATCACTCTTTACTCTTACGGTTTCACGGATGCTAAGAATCTTGCTGAGAAAATTGTTCATACTTATAAATTGTGTTCGGAACAATTGAGTTCGCAAAACCATTACGATTATGGCATGCGAGCCGTGAAAACAGTCCTCATTGCTGCCGGTAATCTGAAATTAAAATATCCGACACGCAACGAATCCGTTATCGTTCTACGAGCTATCGTGGATGTAAATCTTCCAAAGTTCCTGGCTCAGGACGTACCTTTGTTCAACGGTATATATACCGATCTATTTCCAGGGATTAGTCTACCTCAGCCTGACAGGGGAGAACTTATAGAACTTTTAAAAACTAATCTAGAAAAGAGAAACCTTCAAGCTACCCCCTGGTACGTGGAGAAAATCATTCAGATCTATGAAATGATACTGGTTCGTCACGGATTGATGATCGTTGGTAGCGCATTGGGTGGT
Source organism: Ancistrocerus nigricornis (assembly GCA_916049575.1). Classification (NCBI taxonomy): domain Eukaryota; kingdom Metazoa; phylum Arthropoda; class Insecta; order Hymenoptera; family Vespidae; genus Ancistrocerus; species Ancistrocerus nigricornis. Next base: position 27,288,404 of record OU696667.1, read on the forward strand.
AAGACCCAAGCGTATCAGACACTAGCAGAATCGTTGGGTGATCTAGCTGGTGTAAGACGAGCCACTTTAAGAGAGTTCAGAACAATTCACAGAGTTATCAATCCGAAAGCTATCTCGCTTGATAAATTGTACGGCAGCTTCGATCCTGTGTCTCACGAATGGAGCGACGGTGTCTTGGCGAACATTTTTCGCGAATTTGCACAATCCATATCTATAGAACGTAAATGGATTATCTTCGATGGTCCGGTGGATGCTGTATGGATCGAAAGTATGAACACCGTATTGGATGACAATAAGAAGCTCTGTTTAATGTCCGGTGAAATTATACAAATGTCCAACAAGATGAACATGATATTCGAACCAGCCGATCTGGAACACGCATCGCCAGCTACCGTTAGCAGATGTGGAATGATTTACATGGAACCATCTCAGCTTGGTTGGATGCCATTTTTCGACTCTTACAAAAAATATCTTCAGGAGAAGTTACTCGTAGAGCAGTTTGAGCTCGTTGTTGAGCTCGTCGAATGGTTAATCGAACCGATTTTAATGTTCATCAGATACAACTGTACATCGTTCATCGATACATCGGAATTACATATGTTTTTGGTAATAATCATACAATTCATATCGTTAACTACATAGTAATAAGAAATATTTATTTAATACACTTATTTATGGTTATCAGTCTTTCACGAGACTTCTAACTACAATGTTACAAGAAGAAGTTCAAGTTAGTACGGTGTGGCTTCAATGTGTACTCCTATTCTGTATGGTTTGGGGTATCTGCTCAACGTTAACCGGAGACAGCAGGAAAATTTTCGACGTTTATTTCCGAAAATTATTGCTCGGTAATGTAGACGAGTATCCACGACCTAAATCGTTCAAGTTGACGAAACAACAACTATTTCCTGATAGGGATACCGTGTATGATTGGGTTTATGATAAGAGAAACAATGGATGTTGGATATCATGGATGGATACGATGGCACAAGTACGAGAATATTTTTTTTTTTTTTTTTTTTTTACGTGGAGGAAATCTTGCATAAGACACCCCGCCCTGTAAGGGCGGGGTAGTGTCGGATTCCTACCGACTAAAACCTCCACGTTGGTCCCTGGCCTAGCCAGGAGACCGCCTCCCCGGACCCCCACCCCCTGGAATCACCCGTTAGGGTACCCTTCGCGAGGGGGGGGGGGCTCTGCGGGAGTATGGGCCGCCAGGGCGCACCTTGTGCTGGGTGTGTCCGGCGAAGGGCACCCCAAAGCCCTGGCGGCAAGTACGAGAATCTAATCTTCTCATTGTGTACTCGTGAGAATAGTATTTTACGAATGTCTTTAATTCGCAGGTACCTTTACCGGCACACGCCAAAGCAAGCGATCTCATTATTCAAACAAATGAAGTTTCCATTCAACGTTTCTTCATCGAAAACTTTCTACATAAAGATATACCGATATTATTCGTGGGACCAACCGGAACCGGTAAATCGGCGATCGTTCTCAATTATTTAGAGAAACTACCACGAGAACAATACGTCGAGAATATTATAAACTTTAGTGCTCGTACCAGCGCGGCACAAACTCAAGAGATAGTGATGGCAAAATTAGATCGACGGAGAAAGGGAGTTTACGGGCCAGCAATGGGTAAGAAATGTGTGCTTTTTGTGGACGATTTGAGCATGCCACAGAAGGAAATGTATGGCGCACAGCCACCCATCGAATTGTTACGCCAGTTCATAGATCACGGTTATTGGTTTGATCCAAAAGACACGAGTATGTTGTATCTAGTAGATATTCTTGTAATCGCTGCCATGTTACCACCAGGAGGTGGTTCCAACGCTGTTACACATCGATTGACTCGTCATATGCACATAATTGGTTTAGAATTTTTCGAAGAAGCCACCCTGACGAAAATCTTCACTTCGATTCTCGAGTGGCACTTTGCGAAAGGCTTCGTTTCAGAAGTTTCTCGACTGGCAAAAATGGTGGTCAGTGCTACCATGGACATATTTCTTACGGCTATCGGCAAATTTTTACCCACACCAGCCAAGAGTCATTACACTTTCAATTTGCGTGACTTTAGTCGCGTGATTAATGGTATACTCTTGGTACCGGCAGCCAGAATGAATGATCCTGACAAACTCATCCGATTATGGATACACGAGGTATATAGAGTCTTTCACGACAGACTCATCGACGACGACGATCGAGAAACGCTTTTCTCAATGGTGAAGCGTACATGTTACGAGCACCTGCGGCAGCCGATGGAGAAAGTTTTGGCCGGTTTCTTGAAAGAAAATGAAAAGATTATAACGAGCGGCCACATTCGTGACTTGTTCTTTGGTAATTATATGGAACCTGATGCCGATCCTAAGATCTACGACGAGGTAACGGACATGCAGGATTTACAGGAGAAGATGGATTATTATTTGTCGGAATACAATATGATATCCAGGACACCGATGACACTCGTACTCTTTAGATTTGCGATCGAACATATTTCTCGTATATCGCGAGTGCTACTGCAAGACAACGGTCATGCGTTACTCGTAGGAATCGGTGGTTCAGGTAGGAATTCTTGTGCGAAATTAGCTACCAGTATGTGCGAGTACATGCTATATCAGGTTGAAATGACCAGAACTTATGGGAAAACGGAATGGCGTGAAGATTTGAAGAAATTGTTACTACGCATCGGATGCGATGGAAAACCTACCGTCTTTCTATTTGGAGACAATCAAATAAAGGACGAATCCTTCGTAGAAGATATAAATATTCTTCTTAATACCGGTGATTTACCAAATTTATACGGCATGGAGGAAAAAGCCGAGATTTTAGAGAAAATGATGAACGCAGCGCGGGAAACGACTAGCAGGAAAATAGAGACGACACCGATGGCACTTTACAACCTTTTCATCGAGAGAATTAAGCAAAATCTACATATAGTTCTTACTATGTCACCGATCGGCGATGCCTTTAGAAATCGAACAAGGATGTTTCCGTCTCTCATTAATTGTTGTACTATCGATTGGTACACCTTATGGCCGGAGGATGCCTTAGAAAAGGTAGCTAGAATGTCATTAAAAGATTTGGACATTGATTCGGAGTTACGAGAGAAGTGTGTTCACATTTGTAAGGAATTTCACACGAGTGTTTTCATTGCAAGCGAGGACTATTATAGGAATCATCATAGAAGATATTACGTGACGCCTACTAGCTTTCTACAACTTATCAAATCTCTCTACAGACTTTACGGAGAGAAAGTCGATGAGATTACAAATCAACAAAGTCGATACGTAACTGGTTTAGATAAATTGGATTTCGCGGCAGATCAAGTCGCCATCATGCAAGAAGAGTTACAAACGTTGCAACCAAAATTAGTAGCCCAGTCGCAATTGAGCGATAAACTGATGATCCGAATCGAACAGGATACTATCAACGTGGAGGCTAGAAAAGAGATAGTAGCAGCGGACGAAGCATTAGCTAACGAGGCTGCCGCAGCCGCGCAAGCTATTAAAGATGATTGTGAGAGTGACTTAGCCGAAGCTACACCTGCATTAGAGGCAGCTCTTGCAGCTTTAAATACTTTGAAACCAGCTGATATCACTATAGTTAAGTCTATGAAGAGTCCACCCGCGGGTGTTAGATTAGTCATGGAGGCAGTTTGTGTTCTGAAAGGCGTTAAGCCGGAAAAAGTCCAAGATCCTAAAACCGGTCAAACGGTGGATGATTATTGGCTAGCTTCCATCCGAATGCTCGGCGACATGAAATTCCTGGACAGCTTGAAGAACTTCGATAAAGATAACATTCCACCCGCGTACATGAAGATAATACGTGAAAAATTTATAAATGATAGAAGCTTTCAGCCTGAAGCGATCAAGAAAGTATCTACCGCCTGCGAAGGTCTTTGCAAGTGGGTGCGCGCTATGGAGGTCTATGATCGAGTTATCAAGGTCGTTGCACCGAAAAGAGCAATGTTAGCCGAAGCCGAGGCCGAATTAGCTACACAAATGGAAATGTTGAACGCTAAGAGAGCTCTTCTTCAAGAGGTCACGCAAAAATTGCAGTCCTTGAACGACGAGTTTGCGGAATGTATGAGAGAAAAGAAAAAGCTCGAGGATCAAATCTTTAATTGTACTCAGAAACTGGACAGAGCAGAAAAATTGTTGGGTGGTTTAAGTGGAGAAAAAACTAGATGGAGTGAAACGGCAGTAGCACTCGGTGCCAGCTTGGGAAGCGTCATCGGAGATGTACTGCTGTCCTCCGGCGTTGTCGCATACTTAGGTGCCTTCACGGTCAATTATCGAAACGATCTCATAGCCCAATGGTACGAATCTTGCGTGAAGGCAAATATTCCATGTGGAAAACATTTCAGCTTGGTTGATATTCTGGGTGAAGCGGTAGAGATCAGAGCGTGGACGATTCATGGTTTACCTGCGGACAATTTTTCTATCGAAAACGGTATAATCGTGAGGAATGCCGATCGATGGCCACTTATGATAGATCCGCAAAATCAGGCAAACAAGTGGGTAAAAAATATGGAGAAGCAGAACAAATTGTCAGTGATAAAACTTACCGATCCTAATTACGTTCGAGTGGTAGAAACGGCGTTGCAATTTGGTATACCAGTTTTGCTAGAAAATATTCTTGAGGAAATAGACGCCATACTTGAACCAGTGTTACTCAAGAACGTGTACAAGCAAAGAGGCACACTTTACATAAAATTCGGTGAAAATATTCTTGAATATAACACGAAGTTCCGATTCTACATCACGACGCGTCTTAGGAATCCCCATTATCTCCCAGAAGTTGTAGTGAAAGTTACACTGCTAAATTTTATGATCACCCCTCAAGGTCTGCAGGATCAACTTTTAGGAATAGTCGTCGCTAAGGAACTACCGGCTCTCGAGGAAAAAAAGAATCAATTGATCGTCGAGGGTGCGAACAATCGACGCATTCTGAAAGAGATAGAGGACAAAATCTTAAAAGTCCTTTCAACTTCTAAAGGAAACATATTGGAAGATGAAACAGCCATTAAAATACTTTCCACCTCGAAGGTTTTATCTGAGGAAATTGAAGCTAAGCAAGAAATAGCTGCAAAGACGGCGGTCGAAATTGACCAGGCTCGTGATGGTTATAAACCGGTATCTAAACATGGCTCCGTTCTTTTCTTTTGTATTTCCGAGTTGGGCAACGTAGATCCTATGTACCAATATTCGTTATCATGGTTTATTCATCTTTACGTTATGTCGATAATTAACAGCGAACAGTCGGTCTATTTAAATGTAAGAATGGAGAATCTCAATTCCCATTTTACTATGAGTATCTATAGAAACGTGTGCCGTTCATTGTTCGAGAAACACAAGCTGATGTTCTCTCTAATCTTATGCGTGGGTCTCATGCGTGCTGAGGGAAAACTGAAAGAAGAATTATGGACATTTCTGTTAACGGGTGGAGTTGCATTGGACAATCCTTATCCAAATCCAGCACCTTCCTGGTTATCCGACAAGTCTTGGTCCGAAGTGGTGCGAGCTACCGATTTGCCTGGTATGCAAAGTTTGAAGAGGTCTTTCGAAGAACACATTGCCATGTGGAAGGACTGTTACGATTCTCCCAATCCTCAGGAACAGGTTTTACCGCCACCATTCGATCACGAGGAAGCTCGAGATTTGGAAAAACTTGTAATTATTAGATGTATTAGACCCGACAAGGTAGTGGCAGCTGTCCAAATGTATATAATAGAAAATATGAATCAATCGTTTGTCGAACCACCACCGTTCGATCTTCAAGGATCCTACAACGATTCTAGCAATATCACTCCTTTGATATTCATACTTTCTCCGGGTTCCGATCCAATGGCGGGTCTAATTAAATTCGCAGAAGATAATGGCATGTCAAAGAAAAATCTCATGACCATATCGTTGGGTCAGGGTCAGGGTCCGATAGCAACCAATATGATAAATCAAGGTATCGCAAGCGGTGAATGGGTAATTTTACAAAATTGTCACTTAGCTGTCTCCTGGATGAAGGAACTGGATAGAATTTGCGACGAAGTTATTGTCCCGGAAAATACTCATTTAAAATTTCGACTATGGCTTACCAGTTACCCTTCCACGGGATTCCCCGTTTCCATCTTGCAAAATGGCGTGAAAATGACGAACGAGCCGCCCAAGGGCTTAAAAAATAATTTATTACGCAGCTACTTGAACGATCCTATCTCCGATATGAAGTTCTATCGTAGTTGTAACAAACTCTTGGAATGGAGAAGTCTTCTGTTCTCTCTATGCTTCTTCCATGCTGTAGTTCAAGAGAGAAGGAATTTTGGTCCACTAGGATGGAACATACCTTACGAGTTTAACGAGTCCGATCTACGTATAAGCATTTTACAATTACAGGTGAATATCGTCCTGAGATACTTACAGAATCACGATATTATAATTTCGATTTTTGTTTAGTTATTTTTAAATGACTACGACGAGATACCATTCGACGCGCTTCTCTACCTGACGGGAGAATGTAATTACGGCGGTCGCGTGACCGATGATAAGGACAGACGTTTACTGAATTCATTATTAAAAAATTTCTATAATCCAGAAGTCGTTACGAACAGACAGTAAATATATGCACATATTACTATGCACGAAATATTTCTTCTTTTCCAATTTAATGTCCTCCCATCTCTTGAATTTATTTCATTTCAGATATGCCTTCTCTCCAAGTGAAATTTATCGTTTGCCAGAGGACACGGATTACGAAGGATGTGTCGAGTATATACGTAGCTTACCTATTAATCAGGCGCCCGAGGTGTACGGTCTGCATGATAATGCAGATATAACAAAAGATAATCAAGAATCGATGCAGCTACTCGCGGATGCACTTTTAACACAGCCTCAGATAAGTGGAGTGGGTGCTGAGCGAGATATAAACAAAATGGTCTACGATCTTGCCGGGGATATATTATCGAAAATGCCAGATCAATTCGATATGGTACACGTCGCGAAAAAGTTTCCCGTGCTGTATATGAACAGTATGAATACCGTTCTACGACAAGAATTGATCAGATTTAATCAATTAACCATTGTTATAAAAAGCACCTTGGCTAATGTCCAAAAAGCCATAAAGGGTCAGGTGTTAATGTCACCAGAATTGGAGGAGGTATTTACCAGTATGGGTATCGGTAAAGTGCCTTCCGCTTGGGATAGAAAATCGTATCCTTCCTTGAAGCCATTGGGAAGTTATGTAAATGATCTATTAGCGAGAATAGATTTTTTGCAAGATTGGATCGATAACGATGCACCCATTGTCTTTTGGATTTCCGGCTTCTTCTTTACTCAATCCTTTCTCACTGGAGTTTTACAGAATTATGCTCGCAGACACAAGATACCTATTGACCTAATAGACTTTAATTTTGAAGTTACCGCGTTCGAAACAAAGGTGGATGATCAACCATCCAGCGGGGTTTATATAAGGGTATGAGATATGCTGTGTTCGATTAAATGTCCTGCTTTATATGCAATGTCAATATTTTTTCTTCAGGGTCTCTTCCTGGAAGGTGCAAGGTGGAACAGAGAGACAACTTCGCTAGATGAATCGAGACCAAAAGTTATGTTCGATCCTTTGCCTATAATTTGGTTAAAACCTTGTTTGAAATCCGAACTCCATTATGGATCAGTTTATCATTGTCCTGTTTATAAGACGAGCGCGCGTCGCGGCGTTCTAGCAACGACGGGACATTCTTCCAACTTCGTTATGTTCATTATTCTTCCAACAAACGTCGATGAAGCGCATTGGATAAATAGAGGCGTTGCGAGTCTTTGTCAATTAGACGATTAAAGTAGCTTAACATGTAGACCAAGGTAGCAATGTTAAGATTTGATTATAAATATATTTATCTGCAACAACGATTGCCCATCTTCCATCTTTTTACAAATATATATATATATATATATATATGAATTCTTTATACACTATACAATAGAATTATAAAATGTATACATAATTGTTTAATCTTCTTCCATAAGTTAGCTAGATAATTATTTACATTAGGGAACACCACGCTAATGCCTTTGTCTTTGAGATCTCAAGGTCAACAGCGCGGTATCCCTTAATATAAATAATTATCATTAACTAAGGTAACAACGATAAAATTAAATGTTTTCTTTCAGTTATGTATAATCAGGGTAACTTAATTCTATGTCTATCTTTAGTAAAAAATCCTATAACATTGTCGATAAAGAAATCGGATTTTCTACACCTGATACTTGATCGAATGTATAGACATCTATTTCTATAAAGAAAATCAGATTATAGAATTTCCCTGATTTCCTTTGTAGAACGAGGATTGGAATGTTTCATAGAAACTTACGGTATGTATACATAATCACAGTTCCTCTGTTGCAGTCTTTTTTGTTTGCAGAAGATTTCATTGACTTAATCAGATAGAACAACTTATGCTCGGAACATTTATCACTTTCTGTAACGATCATATAATAATTTCAATAATATATTGACTTCGTTCGAATGCATATAAATACGTGTACGTTATATATATTTTATTGGAAAACTATCATTTACGAAATATATGCAACGCATAACGCACACATAATATATGCACGTGATCTTTCAATATTTATTTTGTGAAATATTATAATACTTATAGTAAAAGAATCAAACGACAAAAGAGGATAAAGTAATCATCTCTCTAACTTACGAACGTAATAACTTCGTCGACACAGCCATCGTTGATTCGATACTATAACAAACTGGTTATTATCGGTCTTAATTAAATTTATAATTTGCTGGACGATACGTGGACATATTATGCTGTCGCATTATAGAAAAATACTTCTTTGCATGCTTAGATCGCAAAAAGACGAATATCCCAATGAAGAATTCAATCGTCATAATCGACGTGATATCATCGATCATTCTTTTGTACTTTAATACGAATTCCTTTGAATTCTTCGCGTCTTTTCAAAGAAAGAAGATCCTTTCAATCTTCCAAGCTTCGTGCTTCGAAGAGTGCTGGATCGATATCCGGTTGATCCTCGTCTTTACAACGTCGTACTCGTCGTTCGACCAAAACGAAAGTGGCGGTGCCAATGGCGATCGAAATCAATAGAATTAACAACTGAATATGTAAACCAGTCTTGATACTGTAAGCAAAACTAATAGCCGCGGCTACAGACTGACAAAATTTAAAGAGTGCAAAAGCTGATGCGCTTTCCATCACGAAGAGAACTCCTAGCAAGGAATAAACCTGAGTGTTGAAGCAGGCATCGCCAAAACCTAAGGCGAGACTTCCCGCCATAGCAAGAACGGGTGAGGGCTCGATGAAACCCTTGTCATCGGTATCATTGAAAGAAGCTGAGTTAGGTAGATTCAAGTAGATAGTAATAAAGGCAAAAAGATGCGTGACAAAGCCAGTGATGACGACTGGCGAACCACCACAAGCACCGGATATTCTAGTCGCAAAGATACCAAATATCGCACCTCCAACGACTTCGCCAATACCGACAAATATACCTGACAAACCGACCAATTGTTTCCGTTTTTCGCCCATCGCTTTGGTGAAGCCTATACTGGATGAATACACCCCGGAGAAGAAAGTTAGCACGAGACCCGTGTAAATGAATGTGAAAGATAGAAGAAGCATCTTTGGCGTGAGGAACAGAGCAAATGCATCCCTTAGAGCGTACCAAGCTGCTAAGGCTGGCCTTTGCTTCACCGGCTCGGGAATATGCAATTCTTTATCAGCACTGGAAACACCTTCGGCTTCTCCCAGAGCCAATCTCTGAGGTGGTTTCCTCAATGTCGTTAAAATTAGTGTACCGAAGACGGCCAAACCGATGAGCACGTAAAAGACAGTCTCTCGCGTCGATTTCCCGATATCCTCGCCTTCGAACATGAAATAAACGTAAAGGTTGCCGACGAAAAGGGACGATTGGAATATCGCCCAAAATAATCCTGCGTTCCGCGACATAGTTTCGCTGTCGCTGTTCTCCGTGAGGTATTGCCCATGACCAGTCCATATAAAAGCTGCTCCAGCTCCAAGAACAGCCGACATGGTATAGAGAAACGCCGTATGCGGCCATAGAAAGGACGCTATGAAGAGAACGTAACAGCAGCAACCGGTAATAATGGCGATTCTTGGGCCAATTAGCGAAATGTAAGACGGTGCTACCCAGTTACTTGTCGCAAAGACGGCGTAAAGTATCGCTAGGCTGGTATATGCATCGGCATCAAAACTGGGATCGTCGTTCTGTATACTTGTCAGGACCGTTTTCTGCGAACATAAGAATAAGGTACGATAAGTGGTCAATATGTTTCATCACGATAATAAACATTTACATTCTAATCTTACTCGATACCTTGTAATCTAAATCTGAAAGGTTTCATGTTACTATCCAAGTTAATGGAGATGACTATCTTCGGTCTACGTTTTCTCGAAATGTCAGTGTCAGCGGTGAAAGTGTGACAAGTAATTTCTTTCGATCGACTACGCAGGAGAACATCAAAGAAGACTAGACACGATAAGATGGTTAATTCAATTCTCCTTCTCGTTTTTATGTCGGTCTGCGAGATGAATATTACCTTGCAAATAAAATTTCGAAAGATTTCAAAATTTTGTTATTTATCACGACGCTCGAATGAGATAGCGCTGTTCATATAAATCGATTAGCTTTATTCGTCATCTAATCGCGAACGATATGTCATATCCGTTTCGACAACAACTTGACATTTGCACGCCTTTGGTTTTTTTTTTAAATTTACTTTCTACCTTATTGCATCTCGGATACTAAGCAGATATCGTCTGTAAAAGTTTGGCTATAGTTTGCGGGCTCTGCTCGCAAGGAAGTAGTCAATCAACGTTGATAGGTTGACTGACTACCGTTGTTTTTATCTACATTTCAATGTAAGTGTAAGTCGCGCTATTTTGCCAAACTATCTACAGATAGTGTGTTCGTTAGAGTTGATAATATAGTACCAATTTAAGCTGATTCTGTTGAGGAAAATAGACTATTTATTCAATTAATAACAATACCACCACTTTGAGTAAATAAATGCGGATTTTTTTTTATCTTTCATCCTTTAAAATTACGTCAATAACAAAATATGGCAGGAAAAAAAGAGACCGTCCGAATATTACAATCACAAGTGCTAACAAAATCGCGTTAACATAATAATCGTGGTATCTGTCACTGATTAAACGATATCTAGGCTAATACGTACATCTGTTTAGAAATGATAAATTTGTTAAGTTTTTTCGTTCGTCGATGCGTGGACGAACACATTCGTTCTTAATATCTCTATCTAATAATAATGTACTAGAGCTTAGAAACTGCAATTATAACCGGAACTAAAACATACTGACTTAGTTCGACGTACAACTTTCACGTCGATGAAAGTAAGCACTCAATTATACGTAACGTCGTTCATTCTTCGATAGATAATAGATAAGTATTAAAATTCGAGCAGCGTTTTTACGCAAGTATGACGTAAAACTCTTCATATGATATTCAAGCAGTTTAATATTTCTTTTTTTGTATTGATGAAAATATCGAAGTGATACTCGATACCTCAAGTATTCCAGACGTATGTACGCTTTCTAAAAATCGCATTTTTCCATGTGATTCCTCCGATAGCTCGTTCAATAGTTCTTTATATTTTTGTTAAATGTCTGATTAGATAAATGATACTCCCCACGATTACTTCATTCAATCGACTCTCAATCCAAGATAACAGAGGACTAACGAAAAAGAACAAAAAATATTTATACCTAAGCGTTGTTTGAAGTATTTTTTCAAATATTACGTAAAATACTCTCACATACATCGTGGGAACGACGTATCTGCTTCAATTTCATAATAAACACGCAACGAAACTCCAATAATTTATAATCTAAAACGTTTCGTCGGATCTTGGGTTATCGTTGGAACCGTGACATCGCTTGAAATATTTCACTTTCTTCGTTTATACGTTTCGTTAATGACACACGCATATATATCAAATAAAATCGATAATGCTCGTGCGATAATGAAGCAGAAGATTGAAGAAAGCATTTTTCTTCGATAATTGGATTACTTCGTCGCGTGTATCAACATAACCCGGTTTATCGATCTAAAAGAAATGGGTGCAAAGATTGTCCCCCGATAAAATAATCCTAAAGATTATTTTTCTACGCTGAGAGTGTTCGATAAACGTTCGTACTTGTATTAATTATGTTTTGACATTGTTTTATACGACGATAACGTTCTAATAATAACCTAATTCGTTAATTAGGTTAATAACCTAATCCGATTGAAAAAACAAACTACACTTACGTGCCATTTTCATTGATCTTTAATCGATCTCGGTCAAAGGACAGTAAAAGTTTGTTGGATAGAGGAAAAAAAAAGGCTAACCCTTCGTTGGAGGCTCGCTACGTGCTTAGAATAATTAGGGGATACTGAAATCTGGAATTCCAACGGACATAGTCATCTTTGAACGGTATAGTTGCAATCTAATCGAGAAACAACCCACGCTTTCTCTAAATTCACGTACGAATGTACATAGAAGCTGTTTAGAAGCCAAAGTCGAGAGAATTGTTCGAATCTATAAAGTCTAAGATTTCGCTATCTTTATTCGTTTCACGTGAAAGTTATCTTGACTTTTAGTAAAACGAAGTGACCGGTTCACACAAATAGACTTCGAAGATCATGAAACGCATAAAAAGCAGTTCGTGACCTCTCTCAACTTTCCTTTATTATTAATTAAATCCTATAGAATTCGAGAATTCGTCGAAACCAGTTAGATCGGTTCTTAAATGTACATATCTACTGGTTTTCTGAATATGTTAATTGTTGAGAGCGTGTGCGGTGAGACTGTTTTACGACCATTCAGGATGTATTCGATCGCATTCCAAGGATTTTTAACGCCACAGCGATTAACTTTCCATTTTGTAGGTCTACGTACTGTCTTCATCTTACACCGAGACAAATTTACTACACTGTAGAAACTAATCTGTTATTGCGTTGGTCATTAGATAGTTCATATGGTACCTATCGCTTTCTTTAATTTAAAAAAAAAAAATCCCGAGTAATGAATTCAGATGCTTTACATAATCATTATTCCGAGGAGTCGATGATCCATCTTTGATAGTTGAATATACTAATCGCGAAACAAAATTATAATAGGCTGTCTGCCAAAGCGGATGACTCCGAAGAGCACGTGTTTTATTTTCTATGACGAGCTAATCTGTATACGTACAAATATACGTATATGTATGAACACAAGTGAGTTAGGCGGAGCATGAGACACTCATACGATTAAGCAATACAGGGTTCCTTAAAAATGCACACCAAATTTCCTAGAAATTTAAAACAATCCTTTCCTCATATTCTTAATCTATGAAATAAACAAGTTTTTTTCTGATTAGATAAAATAATTATCATTTTACAAACATTAAATAAATACGTTCTTCTGTAAAAACAACGAAATACACCTACCAATTTGAAAATTGCAACTATCAATACTATTACCTCATCCGTAACGTCCAACAAGTGATCGATACTTTTTGTCTCCATATACACATAGATCCGCGCTGCCTTATTTGAAATAACGCGCCATAATATACACCCGGAACGCACGAAGATCAAATACTTAAACTTACAAGGTTAACGCGGTGGCAAAATTATGAACGACAGTTCAAATTAATTTTTCTATCAATGATCGTGTTAAAAATTATGTTATATGAGACAATAAACGTAGTAAAACATAATGATCACATTGTCAATGAGTGTATGATATATAATCACTCACCTCGATGTTACCCATAGTTTGGAAGGCCGTAAACACCATCATGAAGCCAAAACTTAAGATCAAAACATTTAAAAAACCTCTATCGATTGCCATGATTGCTAAGTTAAAATGTCCAGGTTGTGACAATCACGTGAAGAAGAACGAACGTTCCTGACGGTCGCGCCTTGCGCCCGCTTAAAGAAATCAAGTTACACCAAAACGTGGGCCGTCTAATAGACAGATGGTCGCGGTATGGGTAAAGTGAAAAACCTGCTGTGACGATTGACAGCGCAGCATAGCTGGTTCGCTTGCTGCTATATAAAAAAAGGCCATGTTAAGCCTGAAGTTGTCGTCGTTTCCCCACTACCGAAACTATCGATTACCAATCGACTCGTCATACTCGACTGGTCAAACGATATCTCGAAACTATAACACGATTTGCGAGCGCACGAAGACTAGATATAAGGAGTCCGAACGTAATGTTAAAGAAACGGGTTCACTTTAACTAGGGCGCGCCACTGTTCAAGAAGTACTCGTTTAAATTATTACGCGGTAACTGTTGCCTAGTAAGTTTAGGTGAATGAATGACCATAATTTGATTAATTACCATCCTATAATTATAGAAAGAAAAGATTATTAAAAAAAAAACGGAAAATAAAATAGAATTGTATTATTGATAACATGAAATAGAAAATTCATTATTTTAATATTTATTCTTAAATAATGCAGAATATTTTCTGACATCGATAATATCTGATAGTAACAAATGTAGATGAAAATAAAATAAAAAAAAGTTAAACATAAATAATTATAACTATTACTTCATAATACTGTAATTTATTAGTAAAACATTTAAAAACAGGAATATAATATCAAATATGTTTATAGTATTTATAATATTTCTCACTTAATAAATAATTTTAAATTATAAAATAAAACAAGAAAAGGAGAATGAATTATTGACTTTGTGTATTGTGTATGTATGTATCTTTATTGAGATAATCCAGAATCTGCTGTAGTTCTAGATGGCATATCTTTGGTTCTTTTTACCATATAACAAACCATAAAAGTTTAACAAAATAAACACTTATATACTAGTAAATTTATGAGCTACCTTAGCATAGCATTTTTTCGATTTCTTTTTGTTTTAATTTTTTTTCAGTTATATTATTATTGAAGCATTTGACGAGGCGAAAGCATTTCTGAGGGCTGAGTTTAATATTCCCATACACCAATCTGATAAAGCAGTGTTATAGTAAAAACCAGCTTCTTTATTGCTACATCCCATCGTTACTTGTGCTCGACTAAGCCATTCATCAAAACCATCCATATTGTCTGAAACAATTCCAAAAGTTATGGCGTTAAAAATTGTCACAAATGATATGTAATAATTATAAAAAGTAAGTATTGTTACCTGTCCTACGAGAAACTTATATCAATATAGCCAACGCTGTCCAATATGTTGGTTTCTGTAATAGCAAGTGTCGAAAATGCAATGATGCAGTTTCAAAAGCAACTTTTCTGGATACAAGATCAGCCACCATAACAGATAAAGCTTCATTACTTGGATCAGCTTTTAAGAGTAGTACACGTTTGTGCACATTTGTCTAAATTATTTCTGTAATCATTTTTATATGGATTAATTATGTATTTCAATTTCTTAGCATAGTTAATATATTTTAATAAATCTTTTTAACATATTACCTGCATATATAACTTTGATAATAATAGTAATTTTTAGAGTTCTTACTAATAATATTTAATTTGCACTCTTCTGGCCGTGAGTCTCCTACGCGATCTCAGCCAAAACTGCTACGCATTTATCCCCAAGCATCCCCAAGTACGCATAATTTCATATTTGAATAATAATAATAGTACCGGTTGGTACCGGTACCTCCTGAACACATGCGTCACGAGTGGCAAAGAAATGAACTACCACTGCTGAGTACATAAATCTAGGGGAAAAGCCTATACCGTTCGGACTCCTTATATCTAGTCTTCGTGTGCGAGCGATTCGAACACTGCAACTAACAGCATGTCTAACCTGGATGAAATACTTGATAATAATAAACAATAAGTTTTTTTTTAGAAATTGTTAAATATTTTTCAGGTAAAATTCGTTGCTCGAATGTCTGACGTATACTACTCCACTAAAGCTATTCATTAAGTCTGTATGTTGATTTATGTGGAATGCAAAAGGATGATATACTTGTTTGAATGAATGAATTATAATTCTTCAAATAATATGATATCCCTAGAAGAAGTTTATAATATTGCATTTTCTCCATTGGTTACAACATTATTTGCTGTACAATGGACATCAGATAATCATATATCTGTTGTTACGGAAAGAGGTGTTCACGTTCTTGTAAGTTCAAATTGAAGAAAATATGACGAATTATATAAATATTCGTTAATTTATGATATATTTTTAGGAACTAGTACCTTCTCCGATGAGTCCATATCCAACTATAAAATTTTCACGATCTTTTATATATGCTTCTGATAATTTACCTGCATCTACATTTATTGATGAATTAACTTCATTGATGTACAATACAAAACGCAGAGAGATATATTCTTTTCTAATGGAAGCTGCTTTAGCACCAAAGGTCAATGGTGCGACTGATATATTGCCAAAAATAATTAGTGCATGCTGGTCACCTGAAAATTTAATTCATCCTAGCAAATGCATGCTTGCAATAATAACTTCTGTTGGTGCTGTTGAACTTTTACATCAAGTATCAACCAATTGGTTTTCTTTATGTGACCTTTCGTCTATATGGTTGAGAACTATTCAAGATGATATTAAATCTAAGTTTCAAGATTGTAAAAATGAAGAATCACGTTTTACAAAGATACAAGAAAATCTTAGGCAATTGCAAACTTGTGCGATAACATGGAGTGAACTATTTAAACTAGAAAATACTTACTATGCATACTTTGTAACTGCTCTCCGTAGTTCTGACATAGTGATCTGGAAAATTCCTAAATTATCTGACTTTTCTCAAAGTATGAAACCAATTATTACATCTAGAATTAATTTAGATATAAACACAAAAATTAACGTATTATTATGGTGTACTATGAATTCAAACACATACTTGATTATTATTGGATGTCATAATGGCCAAATACAAGGTCTGGTATATAACAGTAATGAAACTTCTTTAGAGAATAAAGCAATAGAGAAATATTACACATATACAGATCGTATTGCAGTCAATTTTTTACAGAAGATTTCACAAAATGAAAATGGAATACAATTTATTGCTTGCAAAGGTTTCTTTCTTCTACTATTTGGCTTAACAACAATGGGAAAAATAAGATACACACATTACTTACAAATAGAAGGATTTACAATTTCAGGTATATATATTTTTCAATCTAAAATGTAAAATCTGTATCTCTCTAAATCATTTTAAAAATTGCAATAATCATTTTTAGGAATCACTGTTATTGCCTCCGAACACGTCTTAATTACAACACAGAATGGTATGATGTATGCATTTGATACACGAGAAAATAATTTAAAAAGTATTCCAATGAAACACAATTTACCTCAAATGCATGTCCAGTATTTGGGTGTTGCGTGTTCTCCTAATCGTACTATGCTAATTACTGTAACTAGTCCAAATAGTACATATGATCATTTAATAACAAGAGAACCAAGTATATTGTATATATTGTCATTAGACGGAGAAGAGTGGAATCCAATTAATATAATAAAAAATCACAAAGATACAAATTCAAATCTTCCTTGGGATTGTCTTGAATTAATTAGACTTAAAGCTGCAAAAATTTCAGACCCAATGATTGAATTACCTGAAAAGCTACAAAATTTAGAATCTTTACAATTATATGAATTAAGAATATCATTATGGTTGTCACTTATGACTGAAGTATTAACAGAGAAAAAGATGATTCAACGAATTGAAAATATAGAAGGTGAAATAACGGAAGCTCAACCATTAATTTTTGTACATTGTGCATGTGCATATCTTAATCGTTTGATAAATAAGACAAATTTATCAGAAGATCAAGAGTTATCTGCCAGTCTGTTAAAAATGTATTTAGAAATATATCTTGCTGGTGAAGACACGGAAGAAGAAACAGTTATATCTCAATATGCGCGTGAAACATTAAGTAAAACATCTCATTTAAAATTAAAAGTAGAATCATGTAATCTATGTGGAAAAGTTATAAGTGAATTATCTTGGAATGCTACAAAATGTCCATCAGGACATAAGCTACCCAGATGTGCTTTAACTCTTCTCCAAATTACAACAGTACAATATCGATCTTGCCCTATATGTGGGCAACTCTATCATTCTTGCTTAGACCAAGAATATGAAGAAGTGAGGTGCTTGTTTTGTAATGTGCCTGTTTTGTATGACAGTCGTGTATTGGATATACAAAATTCCGAATTATGTGCAAGAAATGTATCAAAACCACAAGTGTCTTTATCGGAATTAGCACAGAATCCGGATTTCGAAATGTCTGAGAATTTGTCATATATAGAAGAACATCAAACTGAAGCACAACCTTATTCAGTAATTGTTAATTGTGATAAGGATGAATCTTGTAATATAACTGAAACATGGAGGGAACTTTGAATATTATTATGTGGTAGTTTTATTCAAATACATAATGTTAACATTTATTAATATTTGCTTCTCTTGTTTATTCATACCCAAGACCAGAATCAACATCTTCCCATATAGTTTAAAGTATGATTAATGATGTGGCTTTTAATTTAATTTACATATTTTAAAAAGCACGCATACTCTGTTCTAATTTTTCAATTATTGCTGAAATGATTATGTTTGCAGAAGATTTACTACTCATTTTTATTATCATTATAAATACATATATAGGGATGCCTTTCAATAATTGCAATATCTTTTTCAAGCTGCTGTAATTCATGTTCCAGTTTTGTCTTCCTCTGCACCTTTGGTGGGGTATCAATTATAAATGGCAAACACTGAAATTGTTTCATCATTTCATCCCACCTTTGTTTCATTCCCTGTTAACAGCCAAAGAAACTCATTAATAAAAAGTTATAACCAGTATAGGTAGTTATCATGTGAATAAATCAATTCTTAAAAAATTACTGCATGTCATATATTCAAAGGTACATTCATACATCTAAAAGATCTTTTCTTTCTTCTTCAGAAATGCAATGATATTTGTGTTTCTCAATATGAAGATATTCCTCAGAATGTTTACTATCACTGGATTTTTCTTCTTTTAATTCTTTACATTCTCCTTCTTGTTTCTCTTGTTTTATAATTTTAGGAATTTTTCCATAGCCCTAAAAATAAATATACAATAATATTGAAGAAACAAGAAAATATTTAATTGTTGAATGGAATACCTTTCTGTGTACGTAAATGGGATATAATCCACTTGACTTTAGATCATGAGTATCTCCATATCGTGTATCTACGTATCTTTCCTTGAGTTGAGGAATCTGTATTTTTTTCACATCAATAATATTTTGTTTCTTAAAATTGATACGCCCTAGTTTAACAGGATCTTGAGGTAACTCTCCGCATTTATTTTTAATTACCACTTTCACTGGTACCCATGATGGTAACGTTTGTTGATATCCTGGACGATGAATGTGTATATGTTCTATACCTGTTTCGTGATATTCTTTGCGGGTCTTTTTTTTTAAATATTGAGATGGCAATTTCAGTGGTACTTGTGGTACACCAAATGTACGATGTGCATGTTTTCCTTTCTTAGTTTCTGCTTGTATTTGCTCCTTATACTTAGAAATATACCTGTGTAAGAAGAAATAAAAACAATCTTCAAATAAAAAATTTTGGTGATTATTTAAAAAGATGACGACCTCACCGATTACAATGATATTGAAACATGTTGTTAGGGACGATATTGTGAACAACTTCTCCTTATATGTATAACCGCCGTTTGGCTTTAGTTTCCGAGATATTTCCAAAAATTTTGGAAATTGAATGTGGTATTTCACTGTTTGCGACGTGCATATTGTCGGTTAGAGATACTTGGCATAGTCTTAACTTCGTTTATGTACGTATCACATATCTCAACTTCGTATATAATATCCTCAGAGATTGCTTTTCTAGCTTTTAAACAACCTGTTAAAATATGCTAATCCTCAGACCAGAAAGGTGGTTCATACATAAAGAATAACACCCAAAAAATTAACCCAAGAAGCTACTCTGAACCGACCCAATCTTAAAATCAAAGTAAGAAATTTCCAAAGTATTTCTACAAATATCTCGGCAACTAAAGCCCAACGGCGGTTATATATGTAGGAAAAAGTTGTTCATTGAAATCGGTGAGGTCGTCAGCTTTGTAAATAATTACAAAAATTTCCATTATTTGAAGAATTATTATATTATTATTAATTTTGTAAATTCTTTTTATTTTTTATTTAAATAACTTGCGTCGTTACCTCTGCCGTCTCGCATACTTTACCGCAGGACCCGGAATTAATTTTGAAATAATTTCGTCTTCTTCTCTTTCTATTAATACCATTGTGGAAAATTTTTGAGAAATAATTCAAAAATTATATTAATCTAAAAAACATTTCTAAGAACAGAATCACATACATGAAGAAAAGAAAAAAAAACATCTTGAAAGCTACTTAGTTGCTTGGTAACACAAAGTTGGTTCAATAATTGGTGAATTGTAGGAACACACGAACGTTTACCGCACGAAGAATAGATATAAGGGGAATCATTCCATTTGGCGGAAGTCCGAATCGATCGAAGCGCATTCTACTGGTATTTTTAAAAAACCTTAGCCTATATGATAGTGGCCTCTACTGTTACTTTTCGGAAGCTTAGGTGCCAGGGCCGAGTTGAAGTAATAATATATGTCGCGTGTCGCCCTGCCCGTTAAGGGTACGTTGCATATATCGCAACCTTGCGACAAAAGTGTTATAATTTAAAATTCGGAGAAAATTAGTTAATGTTACAAGTAGATGTAGAAAACGGTTCAAGAAACAGTTTTGTTCGTTTCAGGTAATTTGTGAAATTTTTAGTTATAACACTTTTGTCGCAAGAGTGCGATACATATGTTATGGACCGAGTGATTAATCGGGCATCCTTGATAATGTCCAAGCAGTATGAAAAGTGCAACCCAGACATTATGAATGATTAATCACTTGGTCCATGACATATTTATATATTTGAAATTATAGATATATCATAAAAAAATATTATATTTGATTACAAAGAAATTATAAAAAGACATCTGGCGCGAAAATACATTTATTACTTGCATTTTGTAATATTCACAAAATATATACACCATAATTGTAATAAAATATTCGTCTTCATCGGTATATTCTTTGCTCCTTACTGCTTCGTTTTCCTACCGAGCTGCAACAAACCAAATCGAAGCGTTAGACGTATATGTATTACGATAGAACTCATTCTATCACATATGTATATGTAAAAGAGAAGTATGAAAAAGAAGTATGTAAAAGAGAAGTATGATACTATACTATCTATTCTTGTAACATACATACTACATAGGCATACTATCTATTCATTTATTTTTCCATCCCTACTCGAGGGTGCTTCGATTTGGTTTGTTGCAGCTCGCCAGATGAAGAAGGTACTAAAAGGGCAGAGGTACTGGATCATAAGATAAAGATAAGTATAAAGATTCTCTTTTACATATAAGAATAGATAGTATAGTATCATACTATACTATCTATTCTTGTAACATACATACTACATAGGCATACTATCTATTCATTTATTTTTCCATCCCTACTCGAGGGTGCTTCGATTTGGTTTGTTGCAGCTCGCCAGATGAAGAAGGTACTAAAAGGGCAGAGGTACTGGATCATAAGATAAAGATAAGTATAAAGATTCTCTTTTACATATACATATGTGATAGAATGAGTTCTATCGTAATACATATACGTCTAACGCTTCGATTTGGTTTGTTGCAGCTCGGTAGGAAAACGAAGCAGTAAGGAGCAAAGAATATACCGATGAAGACGAATATTTTATTACAATTATGGTGTATATATTTTGTGAATATTACAAAATGCAAGTAATAAATGTATTTTCGCGCCAGATGTCTTTTTATAATTTCTTTGTAATCAAATATAATATTTTTTTATGATATATCTATAATTTCAAATATATAAATATGTCATGGACCAAGTGATTAATCATTCATAATGTCTGGGTTGCACTTTTCATACTGCTTGGACATTATCAAGGATGCCCGATTAATCACTCGGTCCATAACATATGTATCGCACTCTTGCGACAAAAGTGTTATAACTAAAAATTTCACAAATTACCTGAAACGAACAAAACTGTTTCTTGAACCGTTTTCTACATCTACTTGTAACATTAACTAATTTTCTCCGAATTTTAAATTATAACACTTTTGTCGCAAGGTTGCGATATATGCAACGTACCCTTAACGGGCAGGGCGACACGCGACATATATTATTACTTCAACTCGGCCCTGGCACCTAAGCTTCCGAAAAGTAACAGTAGAGGCCACTATCATATAGGCTAAGGTTTTTTAAAAATACCAGTAGAATGCGCTTCGATCGATTCGGACTTCCGCCAAATGGAATGATTCCCCTTATATCTATTCTTCGTGCGGTAAACGTTCGTGTGTTCCTACAATTCACCAATTATTGAACCAACTTTGTGTTACCAAGCAACTAAGTAGCTTTCAAGATGTTTTTTTTTCTTTTCTTCATGTATGTGATTCTGTTCTTAGAAATGTTTTTTAGATTAATATAATTTTTGAATTATTTCTCAAAAATTTTCCACAATGGTATTAATAGAAAGAGAAGAAGACGAAATTATTTCAAAATTAATTCCGGGTCCTGCGGTAAAGTATGCGAGACGGCAGAGGTAACGACGCAAGTTATTTAAATAAAAAATAAAAAGAATTTACAAAATTAATAATAATATAATAATTCTTCAAATAATGGAAATTTTTGTAATTATTTACAAAGCTGACGACCTCACCGATTTCAATGAACAACTTTTTCCTACATATATAACCGCCGTTGGGCTTTAGTTGCCGAGATATTTGTAGAAATACTTTGGAAATTTCTTACTTTGATTTTAAGATTGGGTCGGTTCAGAGTAGCTTCTTGGGTTAATTTTTTGGGTGTTATTCTTTATGTATGAACCACCTTTCTGGTCTGAGGATTAGCATATTTTAACAGGTTGTTTAAAAGCTAGAAAAGCAATCTCTGAGGATATTATATACGAAGTTGAGATATGTGATACGTACATAAACGAAGTTAAGACTATGCCAAGTATCTCTAACCGACAATATGCACGTCGCAAACAGTGAAATACCACATTCAATTTCCAAAATTTTTGGAAATATCTCGGAAACTAAAGCCAAACGGCGGTTATACATATAAGGAGAAGTTGTTCACAATATCGTCCCTAACAACATGTTTCAATATCATTGTAATCGGTGAGGTCGTCATCTTTTTAAATAATCACCAAAATTTTTTATTTGAAGATTGTTTTTATTTCTTCTTACACAGGTATATTTCTAAGTATAAGGAGCAAATACAAGCAGAAACTAAGAAAGGAAAACATGCACATCGTACATTTGGTGTACCACAAGTACCACTGAAATTGCCATCTCAATATTTAAAAAAAAAGACCCGCAAAGAATATCACGAAACAGGTATAGAACATATACACATTCATCGTCCAGGATATCAACAAACGTTACCATCATGGGTACCAGTGAAAGTGGTAATTAAAAATAAATGCGGAGAGTTACCTCAAGATCCTGTTAAACTAGGGCGTATCAATTTTAAGAAACAAAATATTATTGATGTGAAAAAAATACAGATTCCTCAACTCAAGGAAAGATACGTAGATACACGATATGGAGATACTCATGATCTAAAGTCAAGTGGATTATATCCCATTTACGTACACAGAAAGGTATTCCATTCAACAATTAAATATTTTCTTGTTTCTTCAATATTATTGTATATTTATTTTTAGGGCTATGGAAAAATTCCTAAAATTATAAAACAAGAGAAACAAGAAGGAGAATGTAAAGAATTAAAAGAAGAAAAATCCAGTGATAGTAAACATTCTGAGGAATATCTTCATATTGAGAAACACAAATATCATTGCATTTCTGAAGAAGAAAGAAAAGATCTTTTAGATGTATGAATGTACCTTTGAATATATGACATGCAGTAATTTTTTAAGAATTGATTTATTCACATGATAACTACCTATACTGGTTATAACTTTTTATTAATGAGTTTCTTTGGCTGTTAACAGGGAATGAAACAAAGGTGGGATGAAATGATGAAACAATTTCAGTGTTTGCCATTTATGATTGATACCCCACCAAAGGTGCAGAGGAAGACAAAACTGGAACATGAATTACAGCAGCTTGAAAAAGATATTGCAATTATTGAAAGGCATCCCTATATATGTATTTATAATGATAATAAAAATGAGTAGTAAATCTTCTGCAAACATAATCATTTCAGCAATAATTGAAAAATTAGAACAGAGTATGCGTGCTTTTTAAAATATGTAAATTAAATTAAAAGCCACATCATTAATCATACTTTAAACTATATGGGAAGATGTTGATTCTGGTCTTGGGTATGAATAAACAAGAGAAGCAAATATTAATAAATGTTAACATTATGTATTTGAATAAAACTACCACATAATAATATTCAAAGTTCCCTCCATGTTTCAGTTATATTACAAGATTCATCCTTATCACAATTAACAATTACTGAATAAGGTTGTGCTTCAGTTTGATGTTCTTCTATATATGACAAATTCTCAGACATTTCGAAATCCGGATTCTGTGCTAATTCCGATAAAGACACTTGTGGTTTTGATACATTTCTTGCACATAATTCGGAATTTTGTATATCCAATACACGACTGTCATACAAAACAGGCACATTACAAAACAAGCACCTCACTTCTTCATATTCTTGGTCTAAGCAAGAATGATAGAGTTGCCCACATATAGGGCAAGATCGATATTGTACTGTTGTAATTTGGAGAAGAGTTAAAGCACATCTGGGTAGCTTATGTCCTGATGGACATTTTGTAGCATTCCAAGATAATTCACTTATAACTTTTCCACATAGATTACATGATTCTACTTTTAATTTTAAATGAGATGTTTTACTTAATGTTTCACGCGCATATTGAGATATAACTGTTTCTTCTTCCGTGTCTTCACCAGCAAGATATATTTCTAAATACATTTTTAACAGACTGGCAGATAACTCTTGATCTTCTGATAAATTTGTCTTATTTATCAAACGATTAAGATATGCACATGCACAATGTACAAAAATTAATGGTTGAGCTTCCGTTATTTCACCTTCTATATTTTCAATTCGTTGAATCATCTTTTTCTCTGTTAATACTTCAGTCATAAGTGACAACCATAATGATATTCTTAATTCATATAATTGTAAAGATTCTAAATTTTGTAGCTTTTCAGGTAATTCAATCATTGGGTCTGAAATTTTTGCAGCTTTAAGTCTAATTAATTCAAGACAATCCCAAGGAAGATTTGAATTTGTATCTTTGTGATTTTTTATTATATTAATTGGATTCCACTCTTCTCCGTCTAATGACAATATATACAATATACTTGGTTCTCTTGTTATTAAATGATCATATGTACTATTTGGACTAGTTACAGTAATTAGCATAGTACGATTAGGAGAACACGCAACACCCAAATACTGGACATGCATTTGAGGTAAATTGTGTTTCATTGGAATACTTTTTAAATTATTTTCTCGTGTATCAAATGCATACATCATACCATTCTGTGTTGTAATTAAGACGTGTTCGGAGGCAATAACAGTGATTCCTAAAAATGATTATTGCAATTTTTAAAATGATTTAGAGAGATACAGATTTTACATTTTAGATTGAAAAATATATATACCTGAAATTGTAAATCCTTCTATTTGTAAGTAATGTGTGTATCTTATTTTTCCCATTGTTGTTAAGCCAAATAGTAGAAGAAAGAAACCTTTGCAAGCAATAAATTGTATTCCATTTTCATTTTGTGAAATCTTCTGTAAAAAATTGACTGCAATACGATCTGTATATGTGTAATATTTCTCTATTGCTTTATTCTCTAAAGAAGTTTCATTACTGTTATATACCAGACCTTGTATTTGGCCATTATGACATCCAATAATAATCAAGTATGTGTTTGAATTCATAGTACACCATAATAATACGTTAATTTTTGTGTTTATATCTAAATTAATTCTAGATGTAATAATTGGTTTCATACTTTGAGAAAAGTCAGATAATTTAGGAATTTTCCAGATCACTATGTCAGAACTACGGAGAGCAGTTACAAAGTATGCATAGTAAGTATTTTCTAGTTTAAATAGTTCACTCCATGTTATCGCACAAGTTTGCAATTGCCTAAGATTTTCTTGTATCTTTGTAAAACGTGATTCTTCATTTTTACAATCTTGAAACTTAGATTTAATATCATCTTGAATAGTTCTCAACCATATAGACGAAAGGTCACATAAAGAAAACCAATTGGTTGATACTTGATGTAAAAGTTCAACAGCACCAACAGAAGTTATTATTGCAAGCATGCATTTGCTAGGATGAATTAAATTTTCAGGTGACCAGCATGCACTAATTATTTTTGGCAATATATCAGTCGCACCATTGACCTTTGGTGCTAAAGCAGCTTCCATTAGAAAAGAATATATCTCTCTGCGTTTTGTATTGTACATCAATGAAGTTAATTCATCAATAAATGTAGATGCAGGTAAATTATCAGAAGCATATATAAAAGATCGTGAAAATTTTATAGTTGGATATGGACTCATCGGAGAAGGTACTAGTTCCTAAAAATATATCATAAATTAACGAATATTTATATAATTCGTCATATTTTCTTCAATTTGAACTTACAAGAACGTGAACACCTCTTTCCGTAACAACAGATATATGATTATCTGATGTCCATTGTACAGCAAATAATGTTGTAACCAATGGAGAAAATGCAATATTATAAACTTCTTCTAGGGATATCATATTATTTGAAGAATTATAATTCATTCATTCAAACAAGTATATCATCCTTTTGCATTCCACATAAATCAACATACAGACTTAATGAATAGCTTTAGTGGAGTAGTATACGTCAGACATTCGAGCAACGAATTTTACCTGAAAAATATTTAACAATTTCTAAAAAAAAACTTATTGTTTATTATTATCAAGTATTTCATCCAGGTTAGACATGCTGTTAGTTGCAGTGTTCGAATCGCTCGCACACGAAGACTAGATATAAGGAGTCCGAACGGTATAGGCTTTTCCCCTAGATTTATGTACTCAGCAGTGGTAGTTCATTTCTTTGCCACTCGTGACGCATGTGTTCAGGAGGTACCGGTACCAACCGGTACTATTATTATTATTCAAATATGAAATTATGCGTACTTGGGGATGCTTGGGGATAAATGCGTAGCAGTTTTGGCTGAGATCGCGTAGGAGACTCACGGCCAGAAGAGTGCAAATTAAATATTATTAGTAAGAACTCTAAAAATTACTATTATTATCAAAGTTATATATGCAGGTAATATGTTAAAAAGATTTATTAAAATATATTAACTATGCTAAGAAATTGAAATACATAATTAATCCATATAAAAATGATTACAGAAATAATTTAGACAAATGTGCACAAACGTGTACTACTCTTAAAAGCTGATCCAAGTAATGAAGCTTTATCTGTTATGGTGGCTGATCTTGTATCCAGAAAAGTTGCTTTTGAAACTGCATCATTGCATTTTCGACACTTGCTATTACAGAAACCAACATATTGGACAGCGTTGGCTATATTGATATAAGTTTCTCGTAGGACAGGTAACAATACTTACTTTTTATAATTATTACATATCATTTGTGACAATTTTTAACGCCATAACTTTTGGAATTGTTTCAGACAATATGGATGGTTTTGATGAATGGCTTAGTCGAGCACAAGTAACGATGGGATGTAGCAATAAAGAAGCTGGTTTTTACTATAACACTGCTTTATCAGATTGGTGTATGGGAATATTAAACTCAGCCCTCAGAAATGCTTTCGCCTCGTCAAATGCTTCAATAATAATATAACTGAAAAAAAATTAAAACAAAAAGAAATCGAAAAAATGCTATGCTAAGGTAGCTCATAAATTTACTAGTATATAAGTGTTTATTTTGTTAAACTTTTATGGTTTGTTATATGGTAAAAAGAACCAAAGATATGCCATCTAGAACTACAGCAGATTCTGGATTATCTCAATAAAGATACATACATACACAATACACAAAGTCAATAATTCATTCTCCTTTTCTTGTTTTATTTTATAATTTAAAATTATTTATTAAGTGAGAAATATTATAAATACTATAAACATATTTGATATTATATTCCTGTTTTTAAATGTTTTACTAATAAATTACAGTATTATGAAGTAATAGTTATAATTATTTATGTTTAACTTTTTTTTATTTTATTTTCATCTACATTTGTTACTATCAGATATTATCGATGTCAGAAAATATTCTGCATTATTTAAGAATAAATATTAAAATAATGAATTTTCTATTTCATGTTATCAATAATACAATTCTATTTTATTTTCCGTTTTTTTTTTAATAATCTTTTCTTTCTATAATTATAGGATGGTAATTAATCAAATTATGGTCATTCATTCACCTAAACTTACTAGGCAACAGTTACCGCGTAATAATTTAAACGAGTACTTCTTGAACAGTGGCGCGCCCTAGTTAAAGTGAACCCGTTTCTTTAACATTACGTTCGGACTCCTTATATCTATTCTTCGTGGTTTACCGAAAGAAAAAATTCAAATCCAAATGGTGATCGAAGTGAGATACATATACTGCGTTCACCGAGAGAACGACCAGGCTTCGCGCAGCTTTGGGCGAAGTGGGGATAAGACGCGGCCGGGTCTGCCTGGATTTTAGTGGAGAAACGAACAAGTGAGCGTTCATTTATGCGCAACTTTGACCAAATCTGACCAAATGCCTGGTCGTTCTCTCGGTGAACGCAGTATGGAAGAGAGGGATTTCCCCATTCTTTTCGAATGTCGATTGTCATACCAACGTTCGTGATGTCTGTGATTAGGGTTGCCAACCGTACTTTATAATAAAATATTGTACGTTATTTTAGGTAATTGTGCTTTATACTTTATTACAACAATAAAGTACGCGAAAATACTTTATTTTGCATGATGTGATTTAGTTTAGTCGTAAGTCAACTTTTTAATATGAGTGATGATAATTTTTCAAACTTGTACAAAGTAATATCATTTTTATTGTCTATTCCCGCCACGTCAGCATTCACAGAAAAGCTGATCACAGACACTTTTGCATAGCATAGCATAGCATAGCATAAGTGATTTCAATCTTCAATCTACAATTTGATTTCTTTTGAAAACTTTTTCTCTTGAAAATGACCTGTACTTCAACACTTAAAAAATTTATTTCTCATCACTCCGCTGCAATATCGACGAACTGGCAACGGGATAGTATTCTCCATGCTCTCCTCTTTAAAATGAGCCATCAAACATCAAATTTGGCGGTGGTGTCTATTTTGGACCAAAAAATATCAAAGGCTATACATCAGGATTTTTCTCAAAAATCAATGGATTTCGACTTTGCCCGTTTAAACGCTCATTCGAAAGAGGAAAGTATTTAATTTACGAATATGGCAGTGCGGCATCGATACGATGACTCGTTCGAAAGATACAGCAGTTTTAAGCTTGAAACAAGAGATACTCCGACACTTACAAAATTTATTACTCATCACTCCTCAACGATATCGAAAAACGGACAACGAAACAGTGTTCTCCATGCTTCCTTCTTTAAAATGAGCCATCAAACATCAAATTTGGCGGTGGCGTCTATTTTGGACCAAAAAATATCAAAGGCTATACATCAGGATTTTTCTCAAAAATCAATGGATTTCGACTTTGCCCGTTTAAACGCTCATTCGAAAGAGGAAAGTATTTAATTTACGAATATGGCAGTGCGGCATCGATACGATGACTCGTTCGAAAGATACAGCAGTTTTAAGCTTGAAACAAGAGATACTCCGACACTTACAAAATTTATTACTCATCACTCCTCAACGATATCGAAAAACGGACAACGAAACAGTGTTCCCCATGCTTCCTTCTTTAAAATGAGCCATCAAACATCAAATTTGGCGGTGGCGTCTATTTTGGATCAAAAAATATCAAAGGCTATACATCAGGATTTTTCTCAAAAATCAATGGATTTCGACTTTGCCCGTTTAAACGCTCATTCGAAAGAGGAAAGTATTTAATTTACGAATATGGCAGTGCGGCATCGATACGATGACTCGTTCGAAAGATACAACAGTTTTAAGCTTGAAACAAGAGATACTCCGACACTTACAAAATTTATTACTCATCACTCCTCAACGATATCGAAAAACGGACAACGAAACAGTGTTCTCCATGCTTCCTTCTTTAATTTGAGCCATGAAACATTAAAATCGAAGTGCCCTAATATCGATGAACTCTTAAAAGAGTTTAAAGAACATGCAATTTTCACTGAATTAACACAAGGGATAAACTTGTACGAATAGACGATATCGTTGGAAATTTTTAACCGCATAAGGAAAGTAGGGATAATGGAATTTATATGTGGTGTTTGATTAAGAACTCATAAATTAGGTTTACTGATATTTATTCATAATTTTCATTGGAAAATACACAGTATGTAACTATGACTAAATACGTATTTATTACTTATAAACGGCTTACATATTTCATATACAATGTGCAGTAATACTATTTTTAAGTATTCCAACTATAGTATTCCATATTCCAACTAAGTATTCCATACTTAAGATTCATTTCTGTATAAAGTGCAATATAATAATATGTTATTAGTTATTTTATGTATATTAGGATAAACGTTAAGTATTGTATTAATTTACAATAAGAAATATTATACATTATGACAATAAGAATTATTATACATTGTAATATAAGTGCGTCCGATGTATTGAAACTTATAATTATTGCATACTTTATATAATTTTCGAACTACTTGTAAAAATGTATGTATGTATAATTTATATGAATAAATATTAAGATACATTGCAATAAATACTGCAATATAATAATATGTTATTATTTATTTTATGTGAATTTGGATAATAATTAAGTGTCGTATATATTTACAATAAGAATTATTATATATTATTAACATAAGTGCGTCCGATGTATTGAACTTATAATTACTGCATGCTTTATAAAACTTTCTTACTATTTATAAAAATGTATAAATGTATATAACGTTCATATGAATAAATACCAAGTTACATTGAAATAAATACTGCAATTTTTAATTAAAACCCTGAATTCAACGTCCAAGTTCCTCATTTGTTCAAACTTCTCGTATTACGTTCTTTAAACGAGATCTCTGTCAATGAATATATAGAAATCCAAGTTTACGGCAAAATTTCTCGTCCGAATTGCATGCCAGCGCCATCTATTGGTCAGTAGAGGAACCTCGTCGCAAATTTTGCGTCGGTAATGCATGCCAGCGCCATCTAGCGGTCGATTTCGGAACTTTCCGCTGGAGCTTCCTCGATCGACCGCTAGATGGCGCTGCTAAGACAGTGAAAAATCCGCCAGGGGGCGCTGGCATGCAATTCCGACGAAAAATTTCACGAAAATCGCAAATTTTTCGTCGGAATTGCATGCCAGCGCCCTCTAGCGGATTTTTTTCTTCCGCGGAAGCTTCCTCGATCGACCGCTAGATGGCGCTGGCATGCATTACCGACGAGGAAATTTTCGGCCAGGTTCCTCGATCGACCGCTAGATGGCGCTGCTAAGACAGTGAAAAATCCGCCAGAGGGCGCTGGCATGCAATTCCGACGAAAAATTTGCGATTTTCGTGAAATTTTTCGTCGGAATTGCATGCCAGCGCCCTCTGGCGGATTTTTCACTGTCTTAGCAGCGCCATCTAGCGGTAGATCGAGGAAGCTTCAGCGGAAAGTTCCGAAATCGACCGCTAGATGGCGCTGGCATGCATTACCGACGAGAAATTTGCGACAAGGTTCCCCTATCGACCGCTAGATGGCGCTGGCATGCATTACCGACGAGAAATTGGCGTCAGTTTTCAGAAAAAGATTTTTCTAAGTCCCATAAAATCGATAAACTTTTAAAAGAGTTTAACAAACTTGAAATTCTCATCGAATGAACACAAGGGGTAAACTTGTAACTATAGACGATGTCGTAGGAATTTTTTAAACGCATGAGGAAAGTAGGGATGATGGAATTTAGATGTGGTGTTTCATTAAGTACTCATAATTTCGTTTGACTGATATTTATTAATAATTCTCATTGAAAGATACACAGTATGTAACTATACCTAAATACGCATTTATTACTTATAAATTATACAGCACGACTTACATATTTCATAAACAGTAAGCAGAAATACTATTTGTAAGTATACCAACTAAAGTATAATATTACAATTTTGATAATATCTTAATATAATATATAAATACTTAAAATTATAATATAAAATATAAATTAAATTATATAATATTACATTTATATAATATGCTAATACATTATGAATAAACTTAGTATATTATAAAATATTAAGTATACAAATTAAAGTACTGTAAAGATATTTATAAAGAATTCGAGACGCTCTCATCTGCACGCTTTAACGAATTTAAAACTACGCACTAGCCCTACTCCAGTATACTTCTCACACACTCACACATTCCACAGTATAATATTACAATTTTTATAATATCTACTTATAATATATAAATACTTAAAATTATGATATAAAATATAAATTAAATTATATAATATTACATTTATACAGGGTGTCCCACGCAAGCTACAACCGCGAATATACACGTGTCCACATGGATAATTGGAAGCGAAAAGTGAAATAAAAAGTAATAAAAATTGTCCTCGTTAAAGAGTTATTAAATAAAATAGATCAGCGAATGAGGAAGCACGGAAGCGGTAGGCGGTGAGCTGCGGCCATGCTAGTCTGAAGACAAGAAGCGATAGCGTAAGGAAGCGTCGTGGACGAAAGATTGAGAGAAAGAGAGAGAGAGAGAAAGTCAACGAAAGAAAGGGCGAGAGAAAGAGAGAGAGTCAGCGCGTGCAGGCAGCGTGAGGTAGCGCCGTGTTAGGGTAGGAGGGAGCGAGAGAGAGAGATTAGATTAGATTTTTGTTGTGCGTAAGGTAGCGTCGTGAAAGAAAGGTAGAGAGAGAAAGAGTGAGAGAGGAAGAGCGAAAGTCGACACTTTTTCCTAGAAATCTCCTCCTGACCACTACCTTCTCACGCCTGTATACGTGTCATAACGCTCCGCCCGTCGAAATTTATCGCTTCTTATCTTCAGACTAGCATGGCCGCAGCTCACCGCCTACCGCTTCCGTGCTTCCTGATTCGCTGATCTATTTTATTTAATAACTCGTTAACGAGGACAATTTTTATTACTTTTTATTTCACTTTTCGCTTCCAATTATCCATGTGGACACGTGTATATTCGCGGTTGTAGCTTGCGTGGGACACCCTGTATAATATACTAATACATTATGAAGAAACTTAGTATATTATAAAATACTAAGTATACAAATTAAAGTACTGTAAAGATATTTATAAAGAATTCGAGACGCTCTCATCTGCATGCTTTAACGAAATTGAAACTACGCACTAGCTCTTCTCCAGTATACTTGTCACAAACTCACACATTTCATATTATAATATTACAATTATATAATTAATCTATATATTCCAATCTACAATTTGATTTCTTTTGAAAACTTTTTCTCTTGAAAATGACCTGTACTTCAACACTTAAAAAATTTATTTCTCATCACTCCGCTGCAATATCGACAAACGGGCAACGGGATGGTATTCTCCATGCTCTCCTCTTTAAAATGAGCCATCAAACATCCAAATTGGCAGTGGTGTCCATTTTCGCCCAAAAAATATCAAAGGCTATACATCAGGATTTTTTTCAAAAATCGATGAATTTTTACATTGCCCATTTAAACGCTCATTTGAAAGAGGAAAGTCTCTAATTCACGAATCTGGCAGTCATTTTTCGATCCGGTGGCTAGTTTAAAAGTTACAGCACTTTTTCTCTTAAAAACCACCCACACTCCAACACTTAAACAATTTATTTCTCATCACTCCGTAACGATATCGTAAAACGGAAACCGGAACAGAGTTCTACATGCATCTATCTTCAAAATAAGCCATCAAACATCTAAATCGGCGGTAGTTTCTATTTTGGCCCAAAAAATATCAAAGGCTATACATCAGGGATTTTGTCAAAAATCGATAAATTTTTACTATGCCCGTTTAAACGCTCATTCGAAAGAGGAAAGTGTCTAATTCACGAATCTGGCAGTCATTTTTCGATCCGGTGGCTAGTTTAAAAGTTACAGCACTTTTTCTTTTAAAAACCACCCACACTCCAACACTTAAACAATTTATTTCTCATCACTCCGTAACGATATCGAAAAACGGACACCGGAACAGAGTTCTACATGCATCTATCTTCAAAATAAGCCATCAAACATCTAAATCGGCGGTAGTTTCCATTTTGGCCCAAAAAATATCAAAGGCTATACATCAGGGATTTTGTCAAAAATCGATAAATTTTTACTATGCCCGTTTAAACGCTCATTCGAAAGAGGAAAGTGTCTAATTCACGAATCTGGCAGTCATTTTTCGATCCGGTGGCTAGTTTAAAAGTTACAGCACTTTTTTTTTTAAAAACCACCCACACTCCAACACTTAAACAATTTATTTCTCATCACTCCGTAACGATATCGTAAAACGGAAACCGGAACAGAGTTCTACATGCATCTATCTTCAAAATAAGCCATCAAACATCTAAATCGGCGGTGGTTTCCATTTTGGCCCAAAAAATATCAAAGGCTATACATCAGGGATTTTGTCAAAAATCGATGAATTTTTACATTGCCCATTTAAACGCTCATTCGAAAGAGGAAAGTGTCTAATTCACGAATCTGGCAGTCATTTTTCGATCCGGTGGCTAGTTTAAAAGTTACAGCACTTTTTCTCTTAAAAACCACCCACACTCCAACACTTAAACAATTTATTTCTCATCACTCCGTAACGATATCGTAAAACGGAAACCGGAACAGAGTTCTACATGCATCTATCTTCAAAATAAGCCATCAAACATCTAAATCGGCGGTAGTTTCTATTTTGGCCCAAAAAATATCAAAGGCTATACATCAGGGATTTTGTCAAAAATCGATGAATTTTTACATTGCCCATTTAAACGCTCATTCGAAAGAGGAAAGTGTCTAATTCACGAATCTGGCAGTCATTTTTCGATCCGGTGGCTAGTTTAAAAGTTACAGCACTTTTTCTCTTAAAAACCACCCACACTCCAACACTTAAACAATTTATTTCTCATCACTCCGTAACGATATCGTAAAACGGAAACCGGAACAGAGTTCTACATGCATCTATCTTCAAAATAAGCCATCAAACATCTAAATCGGCGGTAGTTTCTATTTTGGCCCAAAAAATATCAAAGGCTATACATCAGGGATTTTGTCAAAAATCGATAAATTTTTACTATGCCCGTTTAAACGCTCATTCGAAAGAGGAAAGTGTCTAATTCACGAATCTGGCAGTCATTTTTCGATCCGGTGGCTAGTTTAAAAGTTACAGCACTTTTTCTTTTAAAAACCACCCACACTCCAACACTTAAACAATTTATTTCTCATCACTCCGTAACGATATCGAAAAACGGACACCGGAACAGAGTTCTACATGCATCTATCTTCAAAATAAGCCATCAAACATCTAAATCGGCGGTAGTTTCCATTTTGGCCCAAAAAATATCAAAGGCTATACATCAGGATTTTTCTCAAAAATCGATGAATTTTTACATTGCCCATTTAAACGCTCATTCGAAAGAGGAAAGTGTCTAATTCACGAATCTGGCAGTCATTTTTCGATCCGGTGGCTAGTTTAAAAGTTACAGCACTTTTTCTCTTAAAAACCACCCACACTCCAACACTTAAACAATTTATTTCTCATCACTCCGTAACGATATCGTAAAACGGAAACCGGAACAGAGTTCTACATGCATCTATCTTCAAAATAAGCCATCAAACATCTAAATCGGCGGTGGTTTCCATTTTGGCCCAAAAAATATCAAAGGCTATACATCAGGGATTTTCTGAAAAATCGATGAATTTTTACATTGCCCATTTAAACGCTCATTCGAAAGAGGAAAGTGTCTAATTCACGAATCTGGCAGTCATTTTTCGATCCGGTGGCTAGTTTAAAAGTTACAGCACTTTTTTTTTTAAAAACCACCCACACTCCAACACTTAAACAATTTATTTCTCATCACTCCGTAACGATATCGTAAAACGGAAACCGGAACAGAGTTCTACATGCATCTATCTTCAAAATAAGCCATCAAACATCTAAATCGGCGGTAGTTTCCATTTTGGCCCAAAAAATATCAAAGGCTATACATCAGGGATTTTGTCAAAAATCGATAAATTTTTACTATGCCCGTTTAAACGCTCATTCGAAAGAGGAAAGTGTCTAATTCACGAATCTGGCAGTCATTTTTCGATCCGGTGGCTAGTTTAAAAGTTACAGCACTTTTTCTTTTAAAAACCACCCACACTCCAACACTTAAACAATTTATTTCTCATCACTCCGTAACGATATCGAAAAACGGACACCGGAACAGAGTTCTACATGCATCTATCTTCAAAATAAGCCATCAAACATCTAAATCGGCGGTAGTTTCCATTTTGGCCCAAAAAATATCAAAGGCTATACATCAGGATTTTTCTCAAAAATCGATGAATTTTTACATTGCCCATTTAAACGCTCATTCGAAAGAGGAAAGTGTCTAATTCACGAATCTGGCAGTCATTTTTCGATCCGGTGGCTAGTTTAAAAGTTACAGCACTTTTTCTCTTAAAAACCACCCACACTCCAACACTTAAACAATTTATTTCTCATCACTCCGTAACGATATCGTAAAACGGAAACCGGAACAGAGTTCTACATGCATCTATCTTCAAAATAAGCCATCAAACATCTAAATCGGCGGTGGTTTCCATTTTGGCCCAAAAAATATCAAAGGCTATACATCAGGGATTTTCTGAAAAATCGATGAATTTTTACATTGCCCATTTAAACGCTCATTCGAAAGAGGAAAGTGTCTAATTCACGAATCTGGCAGTCATTTTTCGATCCGGTGGCTAGTTTAAAAGTTACAGCACTTTTTCTCTTAAAAACCACCCACACTCCAACACTTAAACAATTTATTTCTCATCACTCCGTAACGATATCGTAAAACGGAAACCGGAACAGAGTTCTACATGCATCTATCTTCAAAATAAGCCATCAAACATCTAAATCGGCGGTAGTTTCCATTTTGGCCCAAAAAATATCAAAGGCTATACATCAGGATTTTTCTCAAAAATCGATGAATTTTTACATTGCCCATTTAAACGCTCATTCGAAAGAGGAAAGTGTCTAATTCACGAATCTGGCAGTCATTTTTCGATCCGGTGGCTAGTTTAAAAGTTACAGCACTTTTTCTTTTAAAAACCACCCACACTCCAACACTTAAACAATTTATTTCTCATCACTCCGTAACGATATCGTAAAACGGAAACCGGAACAGAGTTCTACATGCATCTATCTTCAAAATAAGCCATCAAACATCTAAATCGGCGGTAGTTTCTATTTTGGCCCAAAAAATATCAAAGGCTATACATCAGGGATTTTGTCAAAAATCGATAAATTTTTACTATGCCCGTTTAAACGCTCATTCGAAAGAGGAAAGTGTCTAATTCACGAATCTGGCAGTCATTTTTCGATCCGGTGGCTAGTTTAAAAGTTACAGCACTTTTTCTTTTAAAAACCACCCACACTCCAACACTTAAACAATTTATTTCTCATCACTCCGTAACGATATCGAAAAACGGACACCGGAACAGAGTTCTACATGCATCTATCTTCAAAATAAGCCATCAAACATCTAAATCGGCGGTAGTTTCCATTTTGGCCCAAAAAATATCAAAGGCTATACATCAGGATTTTTCTCAAAAATCGATGAATTTTTACATTGCCCATTTAAACGCTCATTCGAAAGAGGAAAGTGTCTAATTCACGAATCTGGCAGTCATTTTTCGATCCGGTGGCTAGTTTAAAAGTTACAGCACTTTTTCTCTTAAAAACCACCCACACTCCAACACTTAAACAATTTATTTCTCATCACTCCGTAACGATATCGTAAAACGGAAACCGGAACAGAGTTCTACATGCATCTATCTTCAAAATAAGCCATCAAACATCTAAATCGGCGGTAGTTTCTATTTTGGCCCAAAAAATATCAAAGGCTATACATCAGGGATTTTGTCAAAAATCGATAAATTTTTACTATGCCCGTTTAAACGCTCATTCGAAAGAGGAAAGTGTCTAATTCACGAATCTGGCAGTCATTTTTCGATCCGGTGGCTAGTTTAAAAGTTACAGCACTTTTTCTTTTAACAACCACCCACACTCCAACACTTAAACAATTTATTTCTCATCACTCCGTAACGATATCGAAAAACGGACACCGGAACAGAGTTCTACATGCATCTATCTTCAAAATAAGCCATCAAACATCTAAATCGGCGGTAGTTTCCATTTTGGCCCAAAAAATATCAAAGGCTATACATCAGGATTTTTCTCAAAAATCGATGAATTTTTACATTGCCCATTTAAACGCTCATTCGAAAGAGGAAAGTGTCTAATTCACGAATCTGGCAGTCATTTTTCGATCCGGTGGCTAGTTTAAAAGTTACAGCACTTTTTCTCTTAAAAACCACCCACACTCCAACACTTAAACAATTTATTTCTCATCACTCCGTAACGATATCGTAAAACGGAAACCGGAACAGAGTTCTACATGCATCTATCTTCAAAATAAGCCATCAAACATCTAAATCGGCGGTGGTTTCCATTTTGGCCCAAAAAATATCAAAGGCTATACATCAGGGATTTTCTCAAAAATCGATAAATTTTTACTATGCCCGTTTAAACGCTCATTCGAAAGAGGAAAGTGTCTAATTCACGAATCTGGCAGTCATTTTTCGATCCGGTGGCTAGTTTAAAAGTTTCAGCACTTTTTCTCTTAAAAACCACCCACACTCCAACGCTTAAACAATTTATTTCTCATCACTCCGTAACGATATCGAAAAACGGACACCGGAACAGAGTTCTACATGCATCTATCTTCAAAATAAGCCATCAAACATCTAAATCGGCGGTGGTTTCCATTTTGGCCCTTTTTTTTTTTTTTTTTTTTTTTTTGCGTGGAGGAAATCTTGCATAAGACACCCCGTCTTTCGGCGGGGTAGTGTCGGATTCTTACCGACTAAAACCTCCACGTTGGCCCCCGGTCCCAATTCCGGGAAGCCGCCTCCCGACCATCGCCCTGGATGCACCCGCTAGGGTATACTACGCGAGAGAGGGTCATAGGGAGTCTAAGGGCATAGTCGCCACTGTCTGACCGGGCAGCCGAGGTTGACCGGGCAGGCAGCTGGACCACACCCTCGGGGCGCGCCGAGCGCCCGGGGGATCTCTCCCCCCTTAACCCCGTGCATATCGCTCATTCCACGCGCAGCCAGCCTGGTGAGTGGTGCGTTGCCACCCTTCCACCCTGACAACGCGCCGATTCACTCTACCGGGTCGCGGTCTGGGGATTGGTTTTCGGCCTCTCCCGCAGGCGCAGTCCGGTCGCACTCATACTGACGATACAGAGCGCCCCAAGGCACGGAGGGTGGGTGCTACCCCACACCCCCACGCAGTGGGGCGCCCAACAGATACCTGGCACCGCTGTACGGAGGTTGGTTTGCGGCCTCTCTCCGCGCAGCGGCGCAGGCCACATTCATACGTCGCTACACCGCACCCGCGTCGAGGGGGTTGGTTTTCGGCCTCGACCCTCGCGCGTGTACGGCTTCGCACACACACACGATGTACTCCGCCACGGCGCCAGCGGGGGGTTTGGCTTTCAGCCTCGTCCCCAGCCACCGTCGGGCCGCACTCACACTAACAGCACAGAGCGTCCCAAGGCACGGAGGGTGGGTGCTACCCCACACCCCCACGCAGTGGGGCGCCCAACAGGTACCTGACACCGCTGTACGGAGGTTGGTTTGCGGCCTCTCTCCGCGCAGCGGCGCAGGCTACATTCATACGTCACTACACCGCACCCGCGTCGAGGGGGTTGGTTTTCGGCCTCGACCCTCACGCGTGTGCGGCTTCGCACACCCACACCATGTACTCCACCACGGCGCCAGCGGGGGGTTTGGCTTTCGGCCTCGTCCCCAGCCACCGTCGGGCCGCACTCACTCTAACAGTACAGAGCGCCCCAAGGCACGGGGGGTGGGTGCTACCCCACACCCCCACGCAGTGGGGCGCCCAACAGATACCTGGCACCGCTGTACGGAGGTTGGTTTGCGGCCTCTCTCCGCGCAGCGGCGCAGGCTGCATTCATACGTCATTACACCGCACCCGCGTCGAGGGGGTTGGTTTTCGGCCTCGTCCCTCGCGCGTGTGCGGCTTCGCACACACACACCATGCGCTCCACCGCGGCGCTGTCGGAGAGCTTGGATTTTGTCCTCGATATCCGACAGCAACGCGGCTTCATCATCCATTTGTCCCTCCTGGCTCCCAAGAAGGGTCCCAAGAGGAGTCGGAGTCGCGCCTCCTCGCGTGGATCCCGCGCATCCTCCGGCGGGCCCTTTCGTTTTCTTCTCTCCGCCGAATGATGGCCTCGAGGTGCTCCACGACACAGTGCCACCTTTCGGGAGACCTTAACATCTCGGTGACGAAGCTGTCGGGGGTGAGGGTCACCCCCAGCAGCTCCGCCACCCGGTCTCGGTCCTCCTGTACTGCTTCGCAATGAAACAGCGCATGGGCAACACTATCCCGAGGGTCACCGCACAGCCAGCACTCGGCGGAGTCCCTTTTACGGAATCGGTGCAGGTACTCACCGAAGCATCCATGCCCGCTGAGCGCCTGTGTCAGCCGGTAGCTCAGTTGCCCGAACTTCCGGTCGACCCAGGGGCCCAGCACAGGGATGACCCGGCGAGTCCAGGCACCGGCTCCTTCTCCTCCTTCCCAGCGCTCCTGCCACAACTGTAGCAGCCTTACCCTTGACTCTTGTCTTAGGCGTGCAATGGCCGCTGACAGTTCCGCAGGAGGATGTTGGTGTGCCCTCAAAGCCACCCGGGACCTCCATTGCTCAGCCCTTTCGCGGGCGAGCAAGTCGAGGGGTGCAATCCCGGCGATGACCCCGATTGCCTCTGTTCCTACTGTACGGTAGGCACAAGCCACTCTCAGGGCAGCTCTCCTGTGTACCGGTGCCATGATGCGTCGCATCACTGAGGGTTTCATGACCCCGGCCCACAGGGGGGCCGCGTATAAGAGTGTGGCCTGCACAACCGTACAGAGGAGCTTCCTCCGTGGTGTTTTGGGGCCCCCAATGTTGGGCATCAATCGCCCGATGGCGGCCTCAGCAGCAGAGGCCTTAGATGAAGCGACTATGGCATGTTGCCGGAAGCTCCACCTGGCGTCGATCTTCACGCCCAGGTATTTTAGCTCTGTGCCCGGCTTAATGGTGGCGCCGGCTACTCTGAAGACCGGTGGTCTAGGTACCTTCCTTTTCCGGCAGAAAAGTACGGCTTCTGTTTTATGGCCGGCTATCGTCAGGCCTTTTCCCGTCATCCAATCCTCGATGACCTTCAGTGCCTTGTTGGCCCTTAACTCCACGTCATAGATAGATTTGGCCTCGACCAACACCGCGACGTCGTCCGCAAAAGCGACGAGGGTGACACCGTCTGGCATAGGGAGGCGCAGTATCTCGTCGAATGATGCATTCCACAATGTGGGGCTCAGGACGCCGCCCTGTGGAACCCCAGCCGTCACTACCATGCGCCCTTCCCCGTCTTTTGCCTTGAGTAGGAGCGTCCTTCCCCTGAAGTAGCTGTCCAGGATCCTTAGTAAGTAAGGCGGGACCCGCCACCTCCGCTCCAGAGCCCTGATAATCTCGTCCCACGAGGCCGTGTTGAAGGCATTCTGGACGTCGACCGTGATCAGTGCGCAGCACCTTGCTGTGCAGGCGCGCCCACGGTAGACGCCAGCCACCGCCCCGGCCAGGACCCCTAGGGCATCCAGGACTGATCGCCCAGTCCTGAAGCCGTACTGCCTGTCCGACAGTCCGCCGGCCTCCTCGATCGCCTTCTCCAGCCTTGGCAAGAGAAGGCGCTCGAGGAGTTTACCGACAGCGTCCAACAGGCACAGGGGCCTGTACGAGGCAGCGTTGCCCCTCCCCCCGGCACTCGTTTTCGGAATGAGTACCAGACGCTGGACTTTCCAGCACCCGGGGAACACCCCCTCCCGCAGAAGCGAGTTATACACGGCCAGGAGCCACTCCGGCTCGGTCGCCGCAACCAGGCGGATAACCTCATGAGGTATGCCGTCCGGCCCCGGCGCCCGACCCGGAGCCAGTCGCCGTGAGGCCGACGCCAACTCGTCCCTGCTGAAGAGGGGGCACTCCTCAGGTTCGACCCATTGGCGCTCCCGTCGAAGTGGCCTCTGAGGGAAAAGTTGCTCGGCCACGCGGAACGTTTCTGCAATTTCCGCCAGTTCGGTGCCAGACTTCCGTTCCCTGACCTTCGCCATTACTACCCTGTAGGGAAGTCCCCACGGATTCCCGTCGACCTGCTTTAGCAGTTCTGTCCAAGAGTTTCTCTTAGCTTTCTTAATAGCAGATGTTAGTGCCCTTTTGGCTCGCTTGAGTGCTTCTGCAGAAGTTGCGTCCCGAGTTGGAGATGGGTGCCGCCTTCTGCCCCGCATGAATCGCCTTTGTGCCGTGATGACCTCTCGGCGGAGTCCCGCGATCTCGTCGCTCCACCAGTACATGGATCTTCTCGGCGCTGTACCAGTCTTTCGCCGTGGCATGGACGCGTCGCAGGCTTCTTTAATCCCGGCCATAAGGCCGTTCGCAGCGACGTTCACGCAAGTGCTGTTGTCCGCTTGTCGTGGCCACCAGTATGCTTTAGCAGTCGCTATGCTCTTGCAAAACATATCGGTGTCCAACTTGCGCAGGACCCAGCTACCAGCGGTTTGTGCAGTGCCTAGAGGTCTGCTTGGTGCAATTCGCACTTCTATGGCCTGGTGGTCGCTGAGGGTTGGTGTTTCCAGGACTTCCCAGGACTCCAGGCGTGCCATCAGGTCTTCGCTAAGAAATGTGACATCAATGACGGAGCCGGAAGCGCCCCGCCGGAAGGTGTCGGCACAGCCCCTTGGGTTGGCCGGCACCATCCGGAGGGACGCCATCAGCGCCGCCAGTGATGCTCCCCTCGCATCTTGTGTGTGGCTGCCCCAGAGTGGCGATTTAGAGTTGAAGTCGCCGGCTATTATTTTCGGTCCCGACCTAGTCTGAAACGCCCTTTCGAGTTCGTCTAGCCGTCCTCGGAATACGTCGGATGTGATGTTAGGGGACAGGTAGACCGAGGCGACACATATCTGCCCGAACTCGGCGATGACAAATCCGTGCCCACTCTCGATGTTCCTCGGGGTTCCGATCGTTCGGTCCAGGACCCAGATTCCTGCCAGGCCGGTCAAGTCCGAGCACCATCCGCCGCCGTGGGAGACCCGGTACGGTTCGCTCACGACTAGCAGTTGGCTGCTCCTCTCCGCAGCAATCTGGCAGGCCAAGTCCTGGGCCGCCCGGCCCCTCCCGAGGTTCAGTTGGAGCATTTTAATTGAGCTCACTTTGGCCGGCAGTTTCCTCGGCTCCTCCGATAGCGTCTACTCTGTTGCGGCCGCCGGGAGGGTGTCCTCCGTCTGGGCAGTTATACGACATGTGTCCACTCTTTCGACAGCGGAAGCATAGCTTACGCCGATCTTCTTTCTCTCGGCATTGTGTGGTGCCATGGCCGACCGCGTGGCACTTAGCGCACCTGGGGGTCCACACCTTCTCGCGGACTCTAGCGCGCATCCAGCCCACTACTATAGTTGGGCTGGCTAGCAGCGTTTGAGCCGCTGTTGTCGGCAATGCAAGCATCGC
Source organism: Ancistrocerus nigricornis (assembly GCA_916049575.1). Classification (NCBI taxonomy): domain Eukaryota; kingdom Metazoa; phylum Arthropoda; class Insecta; order Hymenoptera; family Vespidae; genus Ancistrocerus; species Ancistrocerus nigricornis. The sequence goes on from OU696667.1 coordinate 27,332,387, forward strand.
AGTTCTCGTGTTCCCCCAGGCTTGTCGGAGCGTGGCTTTCGGCACGTCGCCTGGGTCGGTCCCGCATTTCACAGCGACAGCAGACACCACTTCTTCGGGTGTTGTTGCCGCATCAAGGCCGATGACCTCGATTGTCGTTCGCGGCGTAAGGAGGTCAACTTTGGCCTGTCCGCCAAAGGTTGTTGCAATGGCTTCCTTCAGCCTCACGGCTTCCTCCCTACTCTTTCCCCGGGCCATCTCGACGAGTAGATCTCCAGCTCTTGTAGATCTTATGGCGCGAATCTCCGCTCCAGTGGCTTGGAGGTTGACGCCGTCTCGCATACGGCGGACCATTGAGGTAAAGGGCTCCTTGGGCCCCTCATTGGTTGCCTTGATAATTATGGCATCCGTGCCCGGTCGCTTCGCTCTCGTTCTCGTCCTCGATGGTCCTTGGACAAGGACGGGTGCAGGCGTGGCCCGCGCCGTTGCCGTCTTTCCCTTGGTGCCTTCTAGTGGCTTTTCCTTGGGAGGTGGGAGCTCTGCCGAGGCCGTTGGCTCCGTTTTATTCTTTTTTCGGCGTTTCTTTCTGCCCTTCTTTTTCCTAGAGTGGACGACTTCAGTCCACTCAGTTCGGGGGCTTAGACCTCGGTCTGCCGCTGTTTCCGCCACTCCCGACAGGTCGTTCTTTCCGCCCTTAGTGGCCTCGCTGTAGGAGCGGATGCGCGTCTCTTTGCAGGTAGTTGTCGCGCTCCGGGCCCTTTCTTCTCCCTGCTCTTTTATTGTGGCCAGAGGGGAGAGAACCATGTCGTCGTAACCCGACTTGAGGCGGTGGATCGTAGTTACGAGTTCCTCGTCTAGTGCCATTCTTACTGCACTGCTTCGTGCGATCAGTCTGGCCACTTCCTCCATGTCCCCTATGTGCCGCGCAAATTCCTGGCGGCGTGGGGCAGCGAAATTTCTATTACTGCTGGCGTATTTAAAAATTTCGATGATGCCCGCCCGCATTTTCCCGAAGGTGCTTTTAAGCTGGTTCTCCACGTTTGACGCGAGACGTGCCTTTTCGGCCAGGTCCTGCGCGTCGCTTGCGCGGGTTCCCTGTGCTGTTGGTGAGCCCCTGTTTGCGGTAAGGGGTACGCCAGGCCGTGCCTCTGCCGTCTCCACCGAGGGCACTGTTTTTGTTTTTGCCGCCTTTTTCTGCCTCGGCGGCGGCGTCTTTGTCTGGGTAGACGAGCTGTCAGAGGTAGACAGCGGTCTCGCGCGCTTCCGTGTATTGAAAGCCATTAGCTCCGGTGTGGACAGGGGAGTACCCACCATTGATGGCGTCGTGACCGAAGCATCGTCTGATGTCGTCTTCCTCAGCCTTCTCGCCGTCGCGATGCGGCTATGTTCCTGTATGGCGGCGGGAGTGTTCTTTGGGGCAGCATTGGCTTTGCCTACCGGAGTCTCGAACACGTCCTCGCCGTCACTTCCTGACTCGGTAAGGTTATCGACGGGCTCCGACTCACCGTCCTTCAGGATCCCCCGCTGGCTCCGCTGTTCTTGAGCGTCAGCGGTTTCCTGGCACTTCCTTACCGGTTTCCATTTTGGCCCAAAAAATATCAAAGGCTATACATCAGGGATTTTCTCAAAAATCGATGAATTTTTACATTGCCCATTTAAACGCTTATTTGAAAGAGGAAAGTCTCTAATTCACGAATCTGGCAGTGATTTTTCGATGCGATGGCTGGTTAAAAAGTTACAGCAATTTTTCTCTTGAAAATGACCTGTACTCCAACACTTAAATAATTTATATCTCATCACTCCGCTGCAATATCGACGAACGGGCAACGGGATAGTATTCTCCATGCTCTCCTCTTTAAAATGAGCCATCAAACATCCAAATTGGCAGTGGTGTCCATTATCGCCCAAAAAATATCAAAGGCTATACATCAGGATTTTTTTCAAAAATCGATGAATTTTTACATTGCCCATTTAAACGCTCATTTGAAAGAGGAAAGTCTCTAATTCACGAATCTGGCAGTGATTTTTCGATGCGATGGCTGGTTAAAAAGTTACAGCAATTTTTCTCTTGAAAATGACCTGTACTCCAACACTTAAATAATTTATATCTCATCACTCCGCTGCAATATCGACGAACGGGCAACGGGATAGTATTCTCCATGCTTTCCTCTTTAAAATGAGCCATCAAACATCCAAATTGGCGGTGGTGTCCATTTTCGCCCAAAAAATATCAAAGGCTATACATCAGGATTTTCATGATCGAAGGTACTTGGAAGTCATCTTACCATGCACTATATTTCTTTGTACTGTCCAAACAATATACGTTGGGTGCTCTTATTATTTTACGAAAATTTCGGTGCCATGTTTGGTATTAATAATAATTGTGGTAAAGAAATATATTATGAAAAGTGCAATAGATTTTTATACTATTAAATTATTATCCGATTGCATTCCAATATTATACTATAATAGGAAATAATTATACACACTTGAAATAATAAAAATATTTTAACAGTAAGTGTAAACAATTAGTCTGGCAATAAGCATAGTAATTTGATATATGAGTAACCATAAAATTGTAGTTATTGTAATCCCTTCAAATTTACGATTTTGCTGTAAATATACCACCGGCGTTAGTCCGATTTTTTTGCGACGGACAGGCCTAACTGCCGTAAGTCTGTAATATTCAGGTTATGTATCTTACATACACAGAGAATTTCGGCTAAAGTAATGGCGGTGTAAACAATTAAGAATTTGATTCATAAGTTGATATGTTATCAGTGTAAAGTTCGATTCATTATTTCATATGAGGTACATGTTTGGATTTAAAAAAATATATGCTAATTATCAGCGGTATATTTTATATAAATTGTATTAATCATTGAGATCTATTTATCACTGTGTATATCATAATTATGTTAAACACATTAAATACCGTAAGTACCTTAAAAAATTATAAAGTTAATGTAATAATAATAACGTTTTTGTAGTATACTCAATTATTTGTTGTTGTTATCTATTAGGTATATCATGTTTCAAAATAGTACAAAAAGTTTCAACGTAATGAATCATTTTAAATATCTGTAATGTGAGAAAATTTGTTAAGAAATAAATAAAGTTTTTGAAGTTTGAAATTATTTATCTTGCTTGCTTAACCTACATGATAATTTCATACGTGAAGAATAAGTACATAAACATTTTTGTATGTGATTTAATATTCTTTGCCATTTTCTTTTACTAATAACAAATATTTTAATATAAAATTTTAATTTAATGTTCAATAATGTGACTCTTATATTTATAGGAAAAATTAAAGAGTTCAAGACCAACAAATATGTTACTCAGATTATATTCGCTGCTTGTTCTTATATTAGACATCATAATGCTATTAATGGGGATTTGTTTTTCAATTTTGGTGGCTTTCTATCGAACATTCAGGCCACCATCATTAAAAAGTCTTCATGGAGAAGTAGCAATGGTAATACTGTATAATATACAAATATATATAATAAAACAGATAATCTATTATTTATATTATAAATATCTCTGAATTCATGAAAAAAGTATATTGATAAATATCATACTTTATAATCTAGGTTGTTGGAGCAGGAAGAGGAGTAGGTAGAGAAATAGCATTTCAATTAAGTCAATTAGGTGTGACTGTTGCTTGTGTAGATATTGATGATGAAAATTGTGGTATAACAGTGCAACGTGCTTTACAATTGTCGGGCAATGCAAGACCATTTATTTGTGATGTAACAGACAAAGATCAAGTAAGTATATTACAAAAATGTTTAGATAATAAACAAATATGTAAAATATGTCCTTATGATATTTATATTTTTGTAGGTGGCTCTTACTTTAGATATGATTATTTCAGAGATGGGTGAAGTCACAATGCTCTTTCATTGTTGTGGTGTTCCTAGCCCGCATTCATTAATCCGAGACCCACCAGATATAAAACAAACCATTGATGTATCAGTCCTTAGTCATTTTTGGGTAAATAGAAACTTACTTGGATAATGAATCAAATAAAAATTTATATATAGATTAGTAAAATTATTACGTACAATGTAATACTTAAAAATAGTTTTATGTTTAATTTTACATATGTTTTAGTTGTTAGATTCAGTTTTGCCAAGTATGCAACGAGCAGGGCAAGGACACATAATAGCATTATCTTCAGTCGCTGGACTCTCTGGTAGCACTGGTGGTAAAGGACGTGTTCCTTTATCTACCGCACAATTTGCTGTTCAAGGTTTAGCAGAATCTTTACATACAGAATTAAGGCACTCCAATAGTAATATTATTATTACTTTAATTCATATATATCCATTCATTGTTGGAGCAGAACTGGCAAAAGATATACGATTTAGGTATATCATTTTAAACCGACTTTGTTACTCTAGAATATTTAAGTAAGATATTAAAAGATATATACTTTATTTTTTATTACAGGATACCTAGTTATTTTGGGACAATGGCTGCTTCTGAAGCAGCCAAACAAATCTTGGATGGTGTTCGTAGAAATTATGCAGAATTTAGTGTACCAGGGTATCTCTTATACCTTGGGCATATACTTAGGTAATCCATGAATATTTATGATACAATACATATACTATTCCATAATATAACATTAAGAACTAATTTCATGGCCTTTGTATGTATTGTAATTTTGGGTATTTATTTTTAGAATATTACCCAAAAAAGCATCTTTCATGTTGCGAGATTTACTAGATACTGGAGTTGACTTTGGATAATAAGAGTACTTGTTAATAAGATTATATTTAAAATAGTTCATTATCCTACTGCTTTAAGGACTATATACAGCATGAAAATATTGTTTAATTTATACTCATTTACAAATACAAAAAGTAATAAAGATTATATGAATAACAAGAATTTATTTTTGTTTATTTTTAAATGTTATTTGAATAACAAAGGTAAAATGAATCTAAGGGAGATTTCATATAACAAATTTTATTACCCCTTTTCATCTTCACCATGTTTTAATTTGACTTTCTGAATTTTATGTTATTTATAACACTCAAAGTAATTCGTGCTTGCTTTTAACTATCATGTACATAGTTTATCATATCATTTGGATGATTTTAATGCTATTTTACAGCATTGCATTTCGATGATAATTACAGAAGTAGTACATACATAGTCATTTAAGCATGAATATGTATAAACAACTTTCACGCATAGATTTATATGTACCCACTAATACTCGTGCGAAGCACGATTATGAACTATATGCAATAAGTTGTTTTCATTTAAATTTGTTATTATTGTTGATTGTATTATTAAAAAATATTTTTGTAAGAAAATCAATTAAAAACAATATGTATCAAATGTATGACGATAGGCAGATAAAAAATATTCGTAATGTCTGGAATAAAAAGTAATGTTAATAATACTATTTTTTTTCAAGTTATTTACAAAGGTAAATTATAATCTGAAAAAAAACTTCATAAAATCCATACTCTTCTTTTAGTGGTTATAAAATAACTGACATATTACAGCGGTCAAACTATAACTTAAAATTTCCTTTCACTCGCCTGGTATTAGATTTATACATGTTGTCTATAAAAGATACAAAGTACTATTATAAAGAATATACCCTTACTCTCAGATATTATCTATAAATAATGTATAAGCATTAGTTTTATAGCGTGTGTATGATAAATGTCAAGAATTGTATAAAATAAGCATTGATTATCTTATCCAATATAAGATATTAATCAAAATAGCACAATATTATGAAAAGAAATGCAATGAAAAGTTTATAGATAGATAAATAAATTTATACTGTCAATTATGAAACATTTTTTGCCTGAGAAGAGGGAATGCTCTCTATATATAAAATACATATGATGTTTTGAGGCACATAAAATGCTCGTTTTTTATGTGAATAATATCAGTGGAAATAAATTATAGTTTATAATGAAAATTCATTAAAATTAAGACACTCCAATGAAGATACATCAGATCCCAATACTGGAATAAATTTATGCTAGTCTAAACCAGGAGGAGCTGGTTCTGACAAGTCTGTTTCTATAGTATCTGCTTTTTGTTCAGATGGATAATCACCAGGGGGTGCCTAAAAAAGGGAATTTAACATACAATTACTGTTTTAATAAGCAAAGCTACCCCAAATAGTGTAATTTTAAGGTAAATACTTAAAATGTGTAGACATGCCCCAATACATTCAAAAATATTTCTATAACTTTTCAGATATTTCTATGAGTATATTATACTTACAATGTCAAATTCATCATGCATATCACATGATAATTTTCCTTGTATAACATCCATTATGGATTGTGGAATGTGTGCCTTCTATAAAATAAATATAATTAATAAGAAATATCAATGCATCAAAAATTGAATATATTGTTATAATGTACCTGATTTTCAGCAAATGCTTCAACATGAGCTAGCAAGGGTACTCTTAAATTTGGAGCCATTTTTAGTGCTTCAGCTAATTGTGCTGGTGGTAATTGTAAAATAACTGCAAAACTCTGTGGTTGCGTGCGTTCACAGCATTTAACAAAACCTTCCCAAACTTTGGGTTGCTTCCATACTTGTTTAAGTATAAGGCGCTGAAGTATATTCATAACAAATCCACTAAGTCTAGGGTAAAGTGCCAAACTCTGTATAACCGTACGCATTAACAATGTAGGTAAAGGTGTCATTTCCATTAGATGTTGTATTACTACAGCAACAGTTTCTTGTGTATAAACTTGATTTTCCGCAAAACACAAAGAAGTTGCTATACATTGACATAATATAAAATTAATTATGAAAGTAAACATGGATTACTATTATAATTATACAGCGCTTAATAAACATTAATATAATTAACTAACGAACCTTTTATAATAGTTTTTAATTCAGCTTTGCTAGGATCAATATTGTGTAAAGCTATTAATAATTCTGCGGGTGTAATTGGAGATGTATGTGGTACACCACTATCATTATTGTGTGTACCCAAAAGTCTATTGAATACCTATACAGATAAAAAAATGTCATAAATAAATTATGTTTTCTTATTATATTATCACATCTTACATATTTGGTACTTTGACATTAATACAAAAATATTCATAAATGAATCTTAACAAAAATATACTTGCCTCTTTGACAACAATAGGATTTAATTTTATTAATTTGGGAAGAGCAGCAATAACTTCTTTTTTATTTAAACCATTTAGAACAGGTATTAAAAATCTTACGTCTGAAACTCTTGTTTGATATAATTCTCTTACTCGCGCCACTAATTCTGCACTTGGAATAGCTGCAAACAAAGTTATACATTATTAAATTATGATAAATATAATAAAAGTGTGAATTCTTAATTTACTTACACTTTTCTGTAAGAATGTGTATAATTCGAGTGACCAAAGTTTCTGCTCCTTTTGGACAGTTTTCAACAAGAGCTAATAATTGTGGACTGCCCATTCCTAAAGACCTTACAGGTCCTTCGACTAATCTAAGAACCATACGTTTTACATCTGCTCCCATTGATGTATACACTCTTGCTAGCCTAATGGTATAAATATTAAATTTCTTATTCCAATTCTGCATAAAAATTTAAGTAATCATGCAAAAAGACTAACTCATGAATAAGATCTTGATGTTCACTCAATAAAGCCAGATACAATCCTAGACAAGCTCTGGTTGTGGATTCTGTCCATTGATTCTCTATTTGAGGTCTTCCTCTATCTTGACCAAAAACAATTTCTGGAGGAGTTTGTAACCGTAGAAAGCCCAAATAAAGAACTGCATATTCTTCTATCAGTTTACTCAATTCAGGACGACTATACAGTTGACAAACCAACTGTATAGCTGCTTCTCGTATCTATAAAAATAAGCAATAGCACCAGGTAACAATCTTGATAAATAACTAATTATATAATATTACAAAAATAACATACTGCGTTATTCTCATGTCCTGTATGACATAATAACACATTCAGAAAAACTAGTTGTTTTGTAGGTCTCCTAATAACCATTTCTTTTAAAAGTTGCAATGGTGCAAGTCCTCTTGTTTCATCTGAAGAAACCATCTTCAAAGCCTCCACTGCATCTTCCGTAATTAAAGGCGCTTCTAAATATAATCTATTACCAAATACATATTTATATTTGATTACATATTTCTTTTGTCAAAGTAAATGCTTAAAATAATGCAATAACAGAAAACTAATAAATAAACATTATTACCTGTATAATAAAGTATCACGGTCCTTGCCCTGAATTAAATCTATTGCAGAAACTAAAGTACATAATAAGAAATTATAAGCTTGATGTGGTGCTTCTTGTGGTTTTGTACTTAATGTTGTCCGCCTTTGAAAACCTTGTAATAAAGCATATTCTTCATATAACCATCCTAAAGCTAAATCCAGGCGATTTCTCATATCATCTGTAATATAGTGTAGTACTGCTTCTTTAATATATGGATTAAAAGTTGCTGCTAAAGTTGTTAAAATTTTGGATCTGTAATATTAATTGACTAATTTGTTATATCTATTTATAACATTACTCATATTATTCTTTATTATACTTAATATTAATACTATTAATGATTATAACTTACCTTACTGCTGAAACACCACCAAGAACTGCAACTTTTTCTGCAAGTAAAATTCTGTTAACTGCCATTAATAGCATTGTTTCTTTTCCTTCTTTACTAAGTGGTTTTGTAACTTCCGATAATTTTAAAGATTTCAAACGATTCCTAGCTTTAACAAGGGATTTTTCATGTGCTTCTAATGATGCTTTAGCCTCTTTTTCTTTTTCCCTATCTTTTTCACGTTTACGTTCTCGTTTTGCTTCAGCCACACTAATAGTTGGATTTTTTATTAAATCTTCCATCACAGCATCTTCGTCTTTGGCATCTTTTTTACTTTTCTTTGCCTTTGCTTGTTTGATTTGTGCAGCTAAAAGCTTTGCAATTGTTTGACACTGTACATTTATATCTGTTGTTGAGGTAGGTTGATACTCTCTTTGAAAAATGGTTGTCATAGTATCTGGAACCCATGCCTGTTGCATATAAATATTTTATATTTAATAATTAACATTTCAACACTTATGGTATTTGATCTATATAAAAATGTACAAAGAGGAGAATTAATGGTGTATCCCCACCATGCACCATTAATGCTCCTCTGTATACATACCATACTATCCATTACTAATTCTGTAGCAATTTCTACACTTAGTCTTTCTGCTATAAAACTTTCAGAAAGTTCAATTAATTCAGGTAATTTAGGTGCTGGAACTGGATTTGGTACAACTTCAGTTTCTTCAGGTATTAAAGGAGTTTCGATTTTTGCACGTTTAGCAGCAATAGCAGCTGCAGCTTCCTATGTCAAAAAAAGTAAATATTAAAACATTGTGGCAAATAAATTGTATTCGCAATTATGATGTAATTTACTTGTTGACGTTTTTTTATACGCCTGACATCTTCTGGTTTTGGATAAGCTTTGATTATTTCCTGCTCTTTTGCACCAAGCTGAGCTAGTAACTTAGCAATAGTTGAAGCAAATTCTATTCCAGATGGATGTTTCATCAGTCCTAGCAGAGTAAGTTTTAATTGCTTTTGTACACTTGTGACTTGAGAATCAGACAAAGTTGGAGGTAAATCATGTTGTAACTTCTGTAAAGCTGTTAATAAATATTTTATTTATTCTATATATTATATTTACTTTTATTTTCACTATCCCATTCAATGAACATATTAGAATACCTTGTATTACACTAGACATGAATTGTGGCCTTGTTTTAGCAATTAAAGCTAAGGAACCCATACATGTCATTAAATTGACACTACTGACATGTGGTGATCCATGAAATTTAATCAGTAAATCCATTACATGATTTGCTTCTTCTTCTAATTTTCGTCTGCGAGCTATCTTTAATGTTAATGGAATATCCTCAAGGGAGAAGTCATCTGGTTTTTTTGGTGCATCTGTATCTGGGTAAGTTTGAATCAAAACAACTCCCTCCAAAAATTTCACAGCTTGTGTCCTGATACTGTAATATAATATATTTTAGTAGTAATTTAAGAAAATTTTTTAAATTCATATCTCTATTTAAAACAAATTATGTTACCTACCCATCATTATCGCTATCTATCATATTAATAATTTGAACTTTTAGAGAACTAAGTTGAGTCCAAGCCATTTCCATCTCTGGCGTCACTACTGCTGCATAAGAAATCCATTTTAAGGCTGCTCTAAGAATTCTACCACTAGCTCGGAGAGCTCTTTTAGCTACTGCAGGTGCTTTATCAGAGACTAGCCTTAATAATACTGAAACCAGTCGAGGTATTGTTTCTGGTTGTTTTACCCTGAAATAATTATTTGTCTGTCTAAGACATGTAAATATACACGTAATATAAAAATTAACAGAAACAGAAACATATCTAATAAAATAAATAAAAACGGCAATAATCATTACCCAGCTTCTTCAATAAACCCCGTAACTGTTTTCCTAACATCAGCATTTCTGTCTAAAGAAAACTGTAGTGTTTCATCGAGATACAACGGAAGCAACTGTGGTTCTTTGTTAAATAAAATTTCTTGAACTTTACATAAGTTGGAAACTTTTACATCTATAGCAAGGCACATAGAAGCTTCATTCAACCATTCAACAATCTGAAATTTCATAATTTTTTCTATAACTGGTATTATTATTTTAATGTAATAATGTAATGATAATAAATGTTTGCAGTATTTGCAGATATTTTGTTACAAGAATGAATTTAAAAAACAATATAAAATAATTTATAATTAAAATAAAAAAGTTTAAATCTTTTAATTTAAAACATCAATATTACAAAAACTGGAAAATTTTCCATTCCTAACAATAAGCAAAGTAGGTATGTACATATATGGTCATGTATACAAATGTGTTAAAATGTGAGGTTATACTACTGACCAAATCACCCGGCCCTTTTTCCGGTTCTAATCTTCTATGTATTCGTGGATCCATTATATTTGTAAATAATACTAAAATAAAATAGATCTTTTATAAATGTTTAATATAAAGGAATTATTTTCCAAGATTCTAATACATCAGGCCACGTATGTTACACAGATCCGTATTGGTTAAGAGTAAATTATTTTTGCATGTGCATACAAAAACGTAATATTTTTTTTCGTATATGATAACGTTACTTATTGACCGTATCATATATTATGATAAATAAACAATAACGTAGTCTTTAGTTTACTAAATATTCGTTTTCTCCGCCATCTTGAGAAATGTACTGAGTTCTTACTATTCGTAGAGACTTTTGGAAACACAGCAGTACTGATTGGATAATACCAATAGAGCGACAAAAGCTATCCAATTATCATTGATATTTGGAATTGAAATTAAAGAATTATGAAATAAACATAAATTGTATACATTAGTTTAGAACATGATTTCTACTTTTGTACAATTGAATTCGGTTTGATTCTTAATGTTCAGTTTTGTTTATACTATTTGTAAATGATATTATATAAGTAATTAAATGCAATATTATGCTAGTCTTCTAACTTTATATTTTGTATTTTACTTGTAATAACGAAAGAAGTTCTATTTTACTTATCATAGGTATTGGCAATTCAATATAATAAATTAAACAAATTAAATTTTTTAAATTGTTTATTTTATGTAATTTAAAGTTATTTAAACTGTTGAGGTGGAGGTCCAAAAATGCTACCACTTTGTTTACTAGCTGTTCTTGAAGGAGCAAAACCTAGCATTTTTTGAATATTCTGTAAATAAGATATTTGTATGTTAAATATTTGACACAACACAAATATTCATATTATAATATTTTTACATACTTGTCTAATACTCATGGTACAAAGTATATATAGAAATATAAAAGAACACTCTGTATAATCATCGCCTGGAAGATTTCTGTGTGACAACCCTTGTATCCAACTTATGGGTACAAATGGCAATTTTGCTACTACTCTGCCATCAAATATACTATTAAACATACTCAAAAGGGCAGTAAATGCAAATCCAATTGCAAACATTGATTTCATTTTTACAAGCGATAGATCTCTGTTGTTATTTTTTAACCTTTCTTCTTCACGTTCTATTTTCTTTTTTTGTTGTTTATCCAATGAATCGCCGTGAGCTTCTTTTCTTTTTTCCACTGAAAATGAAAAAGAAAATAAATAGTAAAATTACAGATATACAGAAAATTTAAACTATATTACGCAGTTGATGGTCTTACATTTTTTACTTTGTTTTTCTACCTCGGCCTTTAATTTTTGATATTTTTCAGTTCTATAAACCATTAACCATGTTAACCCTGAAAATATAAAGGATAAATTAAAAATATAATCATATTAAAAGTAATTATGTAACTAAATAATTGACATTAATTTTACATAGGATCATTGAAAATTAAAATTTATTGTAATGGTTTGAGCTTACCTTCACCTAATAATGCTGTACATACACTAATGAAAACAATTAAAATGGTATCAGCCCACATTGTACTAAAAACTAAAAGACTTTCTATCTAGAATAATTTAAAATATAACTCGATACAGTCAGAACTGAAGTGTTATTGAAAGAAAACCGAATTTAGTCGAATTGGTCGAATTGTTGCTGTACACATATGTACACGTAAGATTGAATGGTTTATTGGCAGTGTTGTCGGAAAGAATTTAATAAAATTACTAGACCGTCTCAAAATAAACTAGACTGAATGACATCATTTTTTCCATCAACTATAAAATAATAGAATTTGTTTGCTCAAGTGCTTGAAACAAGAATATAATACAAAACGTTAATTTAAAAATCATTATTTAATTGATTACTCAACTTTTACTCAAGTTTCAAAACGAAGTTAACTCTTTATCCAATAGCAATCAATGAAATCGTTTTTCATAGAATCTCTAGATAATTTACAGCCAATGTATAAGGTAGCGTATGGAGGGTAGAAGCAGGTAGAAGTAAGGAGAATGAGGAGCAGGGTCTGTGCACTCAATGTATAAGCATAGCAGGCTTATTTGTCTAGCCCCTCAGCCCATATTAACCCTTAAAAATGAACTATGAAGCACATTTTGAGTGATACTTCATTGGTCACAGTGGCTTGAAGACTGGTAACGCACACTTATCAACCTCTTTACGCATGCACATTGTATAAAATAATAGACTGGAGGGAAGCACTAACTGATTCAAAACTACCAACTATGGTTTTTTATTTCTGTCCGTATACTTGAGTTGGGAAAGCCCGCTGGCGGGAGTGGGGGGGGGGGGGAATAAAATAGATTGGTTCTCCGAAATTATTATTTTTTTATTTTACTTTTAATTATATTTGGCTATCCTATAACCAGATAAATTCGTCAATGGATATTAACTTGCTGAACAGAAGAATGGTTCGTGAAGAAAATGGTTTACATAAAAGAACGGGTTCATTTTAACTACAGCGCGCTACTGCTCGTGCACTATTACGCGATAACTGTTGTCTACTAGTATGTTTAGGTGAATAAATGACAATAATTTGATTATTAATTACCATCCTATAATTATAGAAAGAAAAAATTAACAAAAAAAGTCTCTTCTTTACGAATATGCAAGTCGCGTTTCGATAGTAAGACCAGTTCGGAAGTTACAACAGTTTATAAATCTTAAGATTCATCTCAGCATAAAGTGCAATATAATAATATGTTATTATTTATTTTATGTGTATTTGAATAATATTTAAGTATCGTATTTATTTACAATAAGAATTATTATACATTATAACAAAAGTGCGTCCGATGTATTAAAAGTTATAATTATTCTATACTTTATATTACTTTCCGACTATTTGTAAAAATGTACATATATAAAATTGATATGAATAAACAAAAATAAGATACATTGCAAAAAATACTGGAATTTTTAATTGAAACCATGAATTAACCATCCAATTCCCTTACTTGTTCAACTTCTCGAGTTATTGCCTTTTGACGAAAACTCCATCAATGGAGAAAGTATCAGGAGAACATGAGCTACAAGGAGGAATTCGGATTTCAAGACCCACCTCTTCAAATAGTATGCTTTCCTGGTAGAAATCACAGTTTACGGGGAATTTGCCGAATCGCTGAGAATCGAGAAAGTATTATGAGAACGTGAGCAGCAAGGAGAAATTCGGATTTCATGTGCCACTTCTTCAAATAGTATGCTTTCCTGGTAGAAATCCCAGTTTACGGGGAATTTGCCGAATCGCTGAGAATCGAGAAAGTATCATGAGAACGTGAGCAGCAACGAGGTATTCGGATTTCACGTGCCACCTCTTCACATATTATGGTATCCTGTTAGAAATCCCAGTTTACGGGAAAATGTTCCGAAAGCGTTCGTGAGAACATTGGCAGCGCCATCTAGCGGTGGTGAAAAGAGGCAAAATTTCATGCATTTGCAAGGGGTTCCTTTAAAACACTTTTCTAGTCGTAATAATTAACCGATTCTTATGAACGATACCTCGTTGGAAAGCTAAAAGAACGGGCTACAAAATGGCTATTATAGAATTTTTATAATACCTCACTTTCAGTCTCTAAATCGCACTTAAACTTTTCAAATGTAATTTTTATGTTGACGCTAACGTGTATAAAAGAATATATTATAGCCATTTTGTAGCCCGTTCTTTTAGCTTTCCAACAAGGTATCGTTCATTAAAATCGGTGAATTATTGCGACCAGAAAAGTGTTTTAAAGGAACCCCTTGCAAATGCATGAAATTTTGCCTCTTTTCACCACTGCTAGATGGCGCCAGCGTGCAATTGAGACCCTGTTTTATCGACTTTCGAAAGATTTACTTTAAAAATTAATTCTGATCACAATTCTTGATCGATTTCTACGATCAATAGCTCGTCGGAAAGCTAAAAGAACAAGCTATAAGATAGCTATAACAAATTTTATTATTAACGTTAGCATCATCAAAGAAATTACATTTGGAAAGTTTAAGTGCGATTTAGAAACTGAAAGTGAGGTATTATAAAAATTCTATAATAGCCATTTTATAGCCCGTTCTTTTAGCTTTCCAACGAGGTATCGTTCATAAGAATCGGCTAATTATTACGACTAGAAAAGTGTTTTAAAGGAACCCCTTGCAAATGCATGAAATTTTGCCTCTTTTCACCACCGCTAGATGGCGCTGCCAATGTTCTCACGAACGCTTTCGGAACATTTTCCCGTAAACTGGGATTTCTAACAGGATACCATAATATGTGAAGAGGTGGCACGTGAAATCCGAATACCTCGTTGCTGCTCACGTACTCATGATACTTTCTCGATTCTCAGCGATTCGGCAAATTCCCCGTAAACTGGGATTTCTACCAGGAAAGCATACTATTTGAAGAAGTGGCACGTGAAATCCGAATTTCTCCTTGCTGCTCACGTTCTCATGATACTTTCTCGATTCTCAGCGATTCGGCAAATTTCCCGTAAACTGGGATTTCTACCAGAAAAGTATACTGTTTGAAGAAGTGGCACGTGAAATCCGAATTTCTCCTTGCTGCTCGCGTTCTCATGATACTTTCTCCATTGATGGAGCTTTCGTCAAAAGGCAATAACTCGAGAAGTTGAACTAATAAGGGAATTGGATGGTTAATTCATGGTTTTAATTAAAAATTGCAGTATTTTTTGCAATGTATCTTATTTTTGTTTATTTATATCAATTTTATATATGTACATTTTTACAAATAGTCGGAAGGTAATATAAAGTATAGAATAATTATAACTTTTAATACATCGGACGCACTTTTGTTATAATGTATAATAATTCTTATTGTAAATAAATACGATACTTAAATATTATTCAAATACGCATAAAATAAATAATAACATATTATTATATTGCACTGTATGCTGTAATGAATCTTAAGATTTAAACTGTTGTAACTTCCGAACTGGTCTTACTATCGAAACGCGACTTGCATATTCGTAAAGAAGGGACTTTTTTTGTTAATTTTTTCTTTCTATAATTATAGGATGGTAATTAATAATCAAATTATTGTCATTTATTCACCTAAACATACTAGTAGACAACAGTTATCGCGTAATAGTGCACGAGCAGTAGCGCGCTGTAGTTAAAATGAACCCGTTCTTTTATGTAAACCATTTTCCTCACGAACCATTCTTCTGTTCAGCAAGTTAATATCCATTGACGAATTTATCTGGTTATAGGATAGCCAAATATAATTAAAAGTAAAATAAAAAAGTAATAATTTCGAAGAATGAATCTATCTCACTATTTATTAAACAGAAGGCTTTTCAAACATGTATGTATCTTA
This sequence comes from Ancistrocerus nigricornis, assembly GCA_916049575.1. Lineage (NCBI taxonomy): Eukaryota > Metazoa > Arthropoda > Insecta > Hymenoptera > Vespidae > Ancistrocerus > Ancistrocerus nigricornis. The sequence continues at coordinate 27,348,663 of OU696667.1, forward strand.
TGTGCCCCTTCCAATTAGCCGGATCGCGGGCTTAGAAGGCTAACGGGTCAACAGGTTTAAGGGGCTAGCGGGGACTGCACTTCTACTCTGGGATCTAGACCTCGGCGGGCTAGTTACTATACGAACAGAAGCAATAAACACGGTTGGCAGCTTTGCGTTCGTTAGTGCTGCCTTCCAGTTGATTATTTTCCACAATGCGCATGCGTGAACGGCGGGGACTACGTTAAATAAGGCTCCTATGCTTATGCATTGAGTGTCCATCAGTGTCTGGACACTCCTTCCCCCTCTACAAGGACCAAAGTCAGCCCCTAGGGGGGCCAACCCTTAAAAAAAAAAAATATGAAGCAGATTTTGATTATACTGCATTGGTCACAGTGGCTATAAGACTGGTGGCGCACCCTTCTCAACCTCGTTCAGCCCCGGAGTCAGCCCCGATCTCAGCCCCGCTGGCCGGCGTAAACCCCTTAAAGCAGCTAACCCGTCAACCTTCTAAGGCCGCAAGCCGGCTAATGAGAAGGGGCACGTAACATATACATACTTGTAAAAAAAAGGCGTCTTTCGAATAAATAGTGACACAGATTAATTAAAATAATGTATTGATAGTGCTAGATTCATTCTTCGAAATTGTTTATCGATGTTTAACAGATTCATTGTAATAATAAAACGACAGCCGACAATAAAAGAATACTTATTAATAACGCGACTTGAAAAGTAAGGAGTTTTTATCCTTTCGTTATTATTATTTATTCTCCCATCCATCCTTTTTTTATATCTTTGTATTGTTGTGAGTTCCGCGCCAAATACTTGACGGAATAAATAACCCGCCCCAACAATTATTTAAGATTTAATTAGGGGTAAATAAGCACAAAGATATGAAAAAAGGATGGATGGGAGAATAAATAATAATAACGAAATGATAAAAACTCCTTACTTTTCAAGTCGCGTTATTAATAAGTATTCTTTTATTGTCGGCTGTCGTTTTATTATTACAATGAATCTGTTAAACATCGATAAACAATTTCGAAGAATCAATCTAGCACTATCAATACATTATTTTAATTAATCTGTGTCACTATTTATTCGAAAGACGCCTTTTTTTTACAAGTATGTATATGTTACGTGCCCCTTCTCATTAGCCGGCTTGCGGCCTTAGAAGGTTGACGGGTTAGCTGCTTTAAGGGGTTTACGCCGGCCAGCGGGGCTGAGATCGGGGCTGACTCCGGGGCTGAACGAGGTTGAGAAGGGTGCGCCACCAGTCTTATAGCCACTGTGACCAATGCAGTATAATCAAAATCTGCTTCATATTTTTTTTTTCTAAGGGTTGGCCCCCCTAGGGGCTGACTTTGGTCCTTGTGGAGGGGGAAGGAGTGTCCAGACACTGGTGTCCATACCCTGACTAGTAGTAACTTGTATGCAAAAACTTTGATATTTGATACCATCTTACTTTCATTTTTATCAAGCTTATATCGTAATATAATATCGCAAAGTGTTTCTGCTAAAGGTCAAACTGTTTTGTATAAATCACATTTATGCCTACATTCAGATAATGCAAACAGAACTATATACATTTATAAACAATATTACACTGTGCGATTTATCTGAATTTAAACGTTATGCTTATCTTGGAAAGACCAGAGCAATACAAACTTTTAGTTCTTCATCATCCTTAATGGAGGTTACTTGATATATTTTATATCAAATTTACCAATATTCGAAAATCGCTATACAGCAACATGATTTCCAACTTTTACGATAAGATTATTCGCTCATCTCCTTCAATGGAGTCGAATAATCCGAAGATTCTATCTGTTGGGCTAATTTGTCTTGACATAGTACAAACGTGTAAACAATATCCTCTTGAAGATTCTGATCAAAGGTAAATACATGTACTAATTTATAACATGACAATATTCATTAATTTTATGCTTCTGTGTGTGAATAAAAATTTTTAGGTCTATTGAATATAGATGGCAAAGAGGTGGAAATTCTTCAAATACATGTACCGTTCTTTCTTTGCTAGGAAGTCCATGCGAATTTCTTGGTGTATTTAGCATGGAAGAACATGTTAATTTCTTACAAAATGACATGAGAAAATACAATATTAATTTTTCACATTGCCCAGAGGTTAAAGGTTTTGGATGTCCGACGTCCACTATCATTCTGAGCTTAAGTTCTGGATCTCGCACAATTTTACATCATAATCCAAATTTACCAGAACTGACACTAAAAGATTTTACGCAATTGAAATTACAAAACTACAGCTGGATCCATTTTGAAGTAGGAACACAATTAGCCCTAATTAATGCTTTTAAACAAATAGTTTTAATAATTATTTTCTATATCCAGGGCAGGAACATAACAGAAGTACTATCTATGATGCAATATGTAGAAAGTTACAATAATTCCATAACATTACTAGAAAAGCAAAATGTAGAAAATAGTAGTATACAAAATATGAACATTACTATTAGTGTAGAGCTAGAAAATCCTAAATATGAATTATTGGATTTGTTACCTTATGCTGATGTAGTGTTTATATCGAAAGACTTTGCTCTGAGCAGGGGATGTGACAATATGAGTGAAACATTGAAAAATATCAGTGCTGAAACCAAATCAGGGTATAGAATATGATATTAATAACATCATAAATTAATTCAAAATCATACAGAATACATTATAAATCCTTCTACATATTTTAGGGCAACTATTATTTGTGCCTGGAGTGATAGAGGTGCAATGGCACGTGCTCCAGATGGGAGTACAGTACAATCACCAGCTTTCCCACCACAAAAGATAATAGATAGTCTTGGTGCTGGAGATACATTTAATGCTGGGGTTTTACATTATTTAAATAAAACAAAACTTTCTACTACATATAAAAATATGGATTCTTTGAACAGTTCCATTGAAAATCATCAATTGAAAAATGAACTTACTTATGAGCAAAAAGGAAGTAGTTGTAAAATTCAGAAAAATCATAATATTGAAACATCAATGTTCAGTCAAACAGAATTTATTAATCAAAATGTTCTACAAGCAGCTTTAACTTTTGCTTGTCATGTAGCTGGTACGAAAATAGGAATGAAAGGTTACGATGGCCTTGAAAGAATATTTGTAAATACAACCAAATTTTGAATTAACAAAAAAATTATGTAAATTTTACATTGTATACAAAACTATTTTTAGTCGAAAATATTATTCATACCAAAAATAGTATTTACAGATTTAGAACATTCTTTTAAATTAAATGTTTTATCATCAGTTTTATAATAACATTACTTATTATTTTGAAAATATAACAATGTTAAAAAATTAATAAATCTTTATGAATTTATATATTTAACACTACATTACAAGGCAATTCTTTAGAGAGGAGCAACTTTTAGAGATAATTTTATCAAATCGTTAATTGCAGTATCATGTGAGACAACAGTGACATATAATCTTTATAAACACTTTATACAAAAAATGCTAACCCAAAATTTGGAGATGTTAAATATACCTCATTTATAATTTTTCTTCAGAAATTATATACTTGAATTGTTAGAAACAAATGTATATGCAAATTGCATAAACAATGATACAAGGCTTACTTTTATCAGCAATCATTTGTCACATCTTGACAAGTTCTTGCTTCACTGTGTTCATCTGCCAATGCTTCTACTATATCCAGCAATAGTTCTCTGCTTAGTTGTTTCAATCGCGGTAGTCTTGCAACCTTATAAATGAATTATAATATATTGGATAATTGAGATTACGTAAGTCAAAACTTTAGATAATACATTACCTTACTGAAGTGGTGTACAATTAAATTTAGTGCATATTTTTTTATGTCACTAGCCTGCATTCGATCTGCAGCTTCCAGAATCTGGATAACATTCTCAAAAGTTACATTCATTTCAAGATTTTGTTTACAGAATGCTTGCAACCGATTATTTGTAAAACCATAAAAAACTGGAGCCGTAAATAAATATAAAGAATCTTCTGGTGGCATTGATACATCAGCATAATATATGTATCTCATTAAAGAAGCAAATGATGCAGCTGATGGAATCATCTCTCCAATTTGTATCTGCACTCAATTATTAATAGTAAAAATAAAACAGATTATATGCATTTAAAAGAACATTCGTTACTTACATTAACAATATTATTTTCGGGCATGAAGGAACGAAACATGCCTTCAAAATAACTGCATCGTGCTGCAAGAACAGCTTTGTGCGCTGGTATGGGTACACCATCCAGCATCAAAGTTATATCACAGAATTCTTTACCAATACTTATTAAAAATGCCTCCATATCTTGTTCTAAAGTCGTCCCTAATAAAGAAAAATATTGGAATTTAATTTATCAAACGACAAATGAATTTAATTTTAGAAAGACATACCAGTGCCAGATTCATATTGTTTGGCAAAACTTCTTGTTTGAGGCTTCTGCCGTTTTCTGATAATTTCCACCATTAGTGGTTGATCCAAGGTTTCGAATTCTTGGCTCATAACTATTTGATTATAATTACTTTCCTTTACAATAAAACTAAGACAAAATTCTTTAATAAAATATAGCTTTAAGTGTGCAGCATTATGTAATGCTTCCAATACATTTGCATGACTTATAGTTGCTTCTAAATAATGGACACATAATTGCTCTAAACGTTTCATATTAAATTCAACTGCAAGACGATAAACATCCATCATAAGTAGTACAATGCCATTACTCAAAGGGTCATCAAATCGACTATTTGATGAATCCTCAAACCTTTTCGTAGGATCGATACGATCCGTATAAATATAATTTAATACCATTTCGAAGGCTTCTGGAACAGCATCTTTTAATTTTACCTACAATAATGACCTTTTAATACATTTTGTTTTAAATAAAAGTAACTTTCTCTAAAAATTAAATAGATACTTAAAAATTACCTCTAGTAAAGGTAAATCTTTGATTGCTACATCTGCACTGCCCAAAACTTCTTCTAAATGTTTTTCTCTTTTTTCTTGTGCTTGTCTAATACGAGCTCTTAAAAATTGAGAACGTGCTGCAACCATAGCTATATGTGCAGGTATTTTTGTTTCACCTTCGCCTACTACAAATTCTACATCACAGAACAAGCGAGCACTCAACAGTCTTCCAAAATCATCATGAAGCGTGCACTTAGGATATGAAGAAAATTGAAATCGATATGTTTCTCCAGAACGTACATTATTATCAACTGTACCACCAAAAATAAACATAGCTTCTCCAATTACTGCTGCAGCATGAAAAAGACGACCAGATGGTGTCTGCAATAAACATGATAATTGTTAATAGAAAATACAATAAGAAACATTTTCACATATCTCTTTAGCTAACCTGACTATCCGCAGATGGTAGAACTACATTCCAAGTTTGCGTATCCAAGTCATAAGAGTGGAGATCATTTCGTAAAGTTGAATCAGCTGCACCACCAAAAACATAAAGATGTCGATCAAAGCTTACCATTGTATGACCATATCTACGTGCAGGTGGTGGAGGTGCACCACGAAGTATGTGCTCTGTAGAGATACGGGTCCAACTAATTTAAAATAAATAATTAAATATGAAATATAATATTTTATATCATCGAAATATTCAATGAGTTATGAAATTTATTTACCGTCTCTCTCTAAAATGAAATTGAAAGAGGCTGTTTGTAATTTTGGCTCCACTTTGCCCACTAAATACAAACATGGATTCACGAGCTACAGCAACAGGAAAGTTACAACAAGTTGGAGGACAATCACCGGATTGAGCTACTTCCTCCCATGTACGTGTATCACCAGGCTAGTAAAAATATACATCTCTAAAATTAATTGGACTACTTAACATGCAGTAAATTAAATCTTACCAATAATGATATTGTCCACATATCGTTAAGTCTTGCATTTCCATCATAGCCAGCAAAAATCCATAATTTATTGTCATACACAGCAGCCCCATGTGCAGATCTAGGGACTGGTGTTCTATGATAGAACATTTATTTATTAGTTTCATGAATAATGGTATTGAATAGAGTTATTGATTAACATTAATAACATACTCCCCACTAAATTTCCATTCCGTCCACTGCCCAGTCAAAAAACGATATTCAAAGAGATCATTTTTATTAGTAAGATTTGAGTTTGAATGTATATCACCAGTGTAACCACCAAATACAAACATTGAAGCATCGTGTACTACTGCCGAGTGGTGATAACGTGGTGCTGGTGGAGTTCCTGTAGCAAATGCACGACCCCATGATTTTTCTTTCACATCAAAGCGTAATAAGTCATTTAACATTCTTGAGCCATTATCACCGCCAAAGACATAAATGGCATCTTTGTATGCCACAACTGTATGTTTACTACGTCTGTTAAATTCAATTAACATATATATATATATATATACATACATATATTATTGTAAATACGAATGTTAAGTAGTTTTTCTGCAAGTAATAATTAATAATTTTCAATTTAATGAATGGATTTACCTAGCACCAACGAATTCATCACATTCGGGCATACGTTTCCAACGATGTACAGTCTCAAAAGGTCCAAAATCAAGTGTCAAACATTCTGCAGTTGTTACATTATCCATTCTAATATTTTCACGTTATTAACTTATTAAGGGGTTACATCTAGTCAGAATTTTCGAAAAAATCGATTTTTCGTTTTCGACGGATTCTCAAAGTAAGACATTTCAAAAATATTCTCTGAAAATTATAAGTCGATCCGTTTAAAATTAAGCGAGTTACGGCTATTTTTACTGTTTACGGTCTGTGGGCCGCGCGACCCAGGTATAAAGGAAAGCAGGTACGTGCTCCGAAAGGCAGTTGTACATTGCTGCTTTATTCAAACAATTTATACGTATATATAAAGGGCCCAAATTTAGGATGGTGGTGGTTACAACTACGAGAGGTATATGTATTTGAAATCGCAAACCGTCGCAGTACAGCTATTGATGCTATTGACTTCGAAGCGTCACTACGTTCAGTTAAAGGTGTTCTTCAAATATTTGAAGTTTTTAAAAAAAATGAATCGTTCGAAAGGCTCGAGAGAATTACGAAAATCGGAGAATTTTCGGAAGTCGCGGTCGAGAAAACGTAAAAACGTTTTCAATCCAAAAACTGTTGAACAGGAGAGAGACAGTTTTAGCGCGTCGGCGAAAAAAATGAAACGCAAAGATCTGTTTGTCCCCGAGGAACATTCGATTGAATATCGAATTATAAATTTTATAACATTTTTCTCGACGATTGCGACTTTCGTGAAGTGTAAAGACTGCGGTGGTGAAGTGAAATTCCAAACGAGCGCAACGCGTGGACTAGGTTTTAAAATTGTGATCATGTGTGACACCTGTGATGATCGCGAAATTCCATCGTGCTCGTACGTTGGCCACACCGTATGAAATGAACAGAAGGTTGATATTTGTAATGAGGATTCTTGGCCACGGATTGGCGGGAGTTCAAAAATTCTGCGGACTAATGGACATGCCGAAATTTTTTTACCAGTCCACCTACGATATCGTTGTAAAGAACATTCACGATTCTGTTATCAGCGTTTCCGATATGATTTTTAAAAAAGCTGTTGCCGAAGAAAAGAAAGGAGACAGTGAAAACCCGACTTGAGATTTTAACCGTGTTTTTCTCGAAACAGCTTTTTCAAAATCGGTGACCACGATTTTTTTAAAAATTGATAATTTTTCAAATCCTTCGATTAAAGTAGGATATATACTTAACCTACAATTTTCTTTAAAAGTAATTTTTTTATATTGTTTATTTAATTCATTTTATTAACTTTCCTTGCGGATTTACTTCCTATCCAGAAGATATAGATCTTGAAAATATAAACCACTTCACACGTCTACATATTAATACTTGCAAGTGCAGCTCTTGTTAGCTGCAACAAACAGCTTATACCCTAGGTGTAAACATATACCTTAGAAATAACAGCACCTTACAATTAATAATGCAAAATAACTTATACATATATCATTTCTTATATCAAATATGCCTGACAATTAATCACGCCTTTAAACTATTCGTTTAATAATGATGTGTATAAATTACATTACAGAATCCACGTACTAAACATGGTAGTGTAAAAGGGTTAAAAATCTATTTATTTTTAAATCTGTAGAACATTTTATAATAAATAATATATAACTGATTTAACAAGTACTAATGTTGTATAGTATATTAAATTTTTATTACACATATAAATATGAGCGCTAATTCTAATTTGATACATTTTATGATAATGTGTATATTGGAAATATCATTGACATGTCCTTTTTTTCTAAAATCCACTGTTTAAAAAGTCTTTCAACATCTTTAGATTGTATCTGTAATTGTAATTATAAAGATATGAATATGATTATGTTTATATTCATAAATCATAGTAATATAAATGAAAGAATAATACAATTAGAAAAGTACCTTATCTATGGTAAGATCAGTGATATTTAAACCATTTAAAATATGAGACAAGTCTAATATCCAAAGCTGTGCACTATTTCGGATAATCCACAAATTTGTACTAACTGATCCTACAACATGGTCAGTGTGATTGTAATTGCACCTAAAATAAGAAAGTAAATACATTATTTTGCATATAAATACTATTTAATTTAATAATCACAAATTTTCATTTTTATAATTTACCCATTTTGGAAACTTGTTGTAACTTTATCTATATTTATATCCCAAGGTACTATAGTCCTCATAACTAGATTTTCCGATTTTTGCGTATTCGTATTTTTCATATTTTCAAACAAACGTAAAAGTCGTTTTTTATTTTTTTTAATATCTGCATCGATTTTCTTTTTTATTTCAGTTTGTTCTTCTTTCTTATTTTCTCTCTCTTCACGTGCAAGATCTTGATAATAACCATATTCTTGAGATGGCAGATGTTTCCACATATCTGTGATTTTACGAGCAACTTCTACTGCCGACTGTTTGGGATTTTCTTTTATTACTAAAAAAATTATTATGATTTTTGTACTCATTTACTATGTATTATATACAGGGTGGGGCAATAACTATGTCCACTTTGAATATTGCCGTTATTTGTAGTAATATGAGAAAATCTTATATACAAAACTTACACGGCATAGAGGGGCGCATATTGTGACGCAAAAGTTTTGTGCGTGGTGGAGGCATAGAAGAGATTTCAAGGTCATCTCTATTTTTTTAAATGGAATACTATGTTTTTTTATCGCGATCTTCTCGCTCGACTTCAGCGAGCTATCATTGAATGCCATGCAAGGTCGCTGAAGTCGACTTAACACTAGCTATTAGATCGCGATAAAAAAACATAGTATTCCATTTAAAAAAATAGAGATGACCTTGAAATCTCTTCTATGCCTCCACCCACGCACAAAACTTTTGCGTCACAATATGCGCCCCTCTATGCCGTGTAAGTTTTGTATATAAGATTTTCTCATGTGGACATAGTTATTGACCCATCCTGTATATATGAAATTAAAAAAAAAGGCGAGGTGAAATATATTTACTCTCTGCTCTCGCATCCTTGGCAAATTTGGTAAATGTTGATTCCATAGGGGAGGAATCCACTGCTATGGGGCATGGCTTAACATCTGCACCTCCCTATTACGATAAGCTACATTTATTGTAAAATAATATTTGTTTTTTTTCTCTACAAATTAGAAAAAATTACTTATTAAATATACCTTTAAACCCTCAATCTGCCCTTTACTCCATGTTTCCAATGAATACTTTTCTTTTATGTTTAAGTTGTTGTTCTCATTACTCTGTGCATCATGCATCTTATCAATGTGGGTATTTACATTACTTTTTTTATGAAGAATTACATCCAATTCAAAATCTTCACCTAGGTCTACCACAGGTAGTTGACTAATTGTTTCAATCAAGTCACCATTGTGATTACTCATTGTATTCGTGGAAGGTTGAGAATTTAATTTTTCATCACTTAAATTCAAAGCATGTAATAATGAGTCATCAGTATATACTGAAATATTTTGATTGTTACTGAAAATAATTGTTACATTTGAATTATGTTATTGAAAAACTTATTTTTTTTAAGTTTTCTTTTATATAATATCCTAATATACTAACATAGAATCATGCATTGGTTTATTATAGTTTATGCAATTGACATCTGCATTGTGTGTACTTGATTCATGCGAAATTTCGGTAGTATTCAAATAATTAGAAATAGCCTGTAATTCATCCTCTGAAATATTATTCTTATCATTAGTATTTTTGATAACATTATCAGTGCAACTTTTTTCCTTTAATTTTTTGTTCTGTGGTTTTTCAATTAATTCTTCATGAACGCAGTGCGAAATCTTTCGTTTTTTACAGGTTGGCCATTCTGTTTCTGAAGTATTTTCATTTGTAGTAGATGAAATATCTTTATAACAATTACTTATATCAGTAGGGTCTTGTATTATCTCTTTCTCAATTTGTATAGAATAAAAATTTGTTAAGTGTTTGGTTATAACATCAAGAATTTGTTGCTAGAATATAAATATATATATATATTTAAGGTTTAATATGCAACTTTTACATCTTGTACGTAATTTGTAAAGAAACAATATATACCTGATTTTTAAAAAGTATGGCATCCTTATTTGGTTCTAAATTAACATCAATATCCATCGGATCTATCAAAATATGTAGAAGAAATATAGGTTTCTTTCTTGCTGCCAATTTTTGACCAAAATATTCTGAGATTATGCCATTCACTGTCTAATAATAAAAACTAAAATTGCTCTTTAATTGTTCTTATATAATTAAATTATTGCTTTTAAGAAATACTACATTTAGAAAAAACGAAGAATAGTAGAAGTTTCAACTGCAATATAAAATGTGCATAACTGTCGCTTATATAATTAAAGTCATACCTTTTCAATGTCTTTACATTTAATAGGACGGTTATTAACAAAAATGTAACGATGATTGGCTTGACAAATCTCATTTATATCTCGTATTTCTTTATCGGGAATCATCAATTGTACCGTAGCCTAAAATATATGAATATGTACCTATGATGAATCTGCATAAAGATTAATATTTTTTAATAATATGGCATTAAAATTATGATTATACCTCAGCTTCTTCATAAGTAATCCACTTCATATCAGACATGACTTTACTCCCAAGTACATATTCGGTTGCCTCTTTGATACTACTTAAGTTTGGTTTTATAAATACAACATCATTGTTTACTCTATAATGAATCCTTATCGTTGGGTTACATATTCCAAAGCTTTTAAGCAGTATTTCTAGTAATTTAATATCTTGGGTTGTTTTCTTTGTATTAGTAATGATCTTTCTTCTAACTGGGAAGTTCTTAAATATCTGTTTGATTTGCACTGTTGTTCCTAATATAAAAAAATCACATAAAGTAAATAGAAAATGTCTTATATTATTATCAATTTCTTGTACCTTTCTGTCTTGGATGTAACTTTGATGTCTCAATATTTCCATTGTTATCCATGTTATATAATCTGCCTACCTCATCTTTATCTGTTTTAGTTATAATAGTAACATCAGCAATTTTACATAAAGCATTTAGTGCTTCACCTCGAAACCCATAAGTTTGTAGCACACCTACATATACAAGATAATAAAAATAATATAAATTATTACACATACAGATCAACTTTTGTACATAAATTGTAAGAATTACCTAAGTCTTCGAAACTCGATATTTTTGAAGTAAAAGATGGCAAAGCCATACACGTGGCATCTTCGTTTGGAATACCATCTCCATCATCTTTTACTTCAATAAGCGATGTTCCATTATCAACCTAATAACGATTACACTATTTTAACATACTATTCAAACGAGTGTTATCATTATTGTTATTATTTATAAATCATAAGAAAAGAGTATGATTGACTCTTTTTCATAAAATACATACAAGATTAACTTCAATATTCTCTGCATTTGCGTCAAAAGCATTTTCTACTAATTCTTTAACAGCACTGTATACCGATGTTATAACCTGAGTGGTAGTTAAAAGTCTTATTGTATTTTTATCCAAGCTCGTTATCGGCATTTTTGACAGTTATTTTCCCGCTTTGTTAATTTAAAATTTCGTCATGAGTCAACTGATCGAACGAATATAAAAAAAATATAATCGTGCGCGAGGACCTGTAATAAATTGAATATGATTTGGGCATATACACGTAAATACACATGTCAATCAAAATATTTTTCCAGAATATGATAGTCTTAACCAGTTAAGATAATACTTTAATATTGTAAATTGAATAATAATAAAAATAAAACTGCGTCCTTCGTACAATCTGGTGCAATCTAATTTTCATGGCAACCAACATCAGTAAATATTTAACAAGTTTCTGGGGATTTTTGGATCGTTAAAGACGGTTGCGGTACTGCAACGATTTGGGCGAATGGAGGGTGGGGGTATACAGTTAAAATGAACCGATCATCTAATTTCAAATATTTTCTGCATTTTATTTATAATATATACAATACCTGAAGAAACACATGCGTATAAGAAATAGAAAATTGAAGTTATTTTTCGAGTGAAATAATATTAAACGATTAATACGGACTAGGAGAAAGTCGTTGGGAATCAGATTTAGAAGATCGAAGAACTTATCGCTGCTATACGCGAAGGTTCGTGAACCCTACGTATATCGATCTTACTATTCATAGAAACGACTTGGAAACGGTCAATGGACTATTGCTCGTTATAGCAAACTGCTTACGTCTCTTTCTTACCTTTCAACCGGTAATAAAAATTCATACTAAACTTTATCATATAAGGAATGTTCTCTTGACGTTTCTTCGAAAACGTATAAGCTACTTGTAGCTTGTTCATTCTTAATATCATCTTTTCGTATTTATACTACATCATTCAATTTCATTGTCGTTGAAAGAAATTCTATAAAAATAGTATCGATCTTATAATAGTCAAAAGTGCTAGGAAATTATACTGTTAGAAATACCGAGGATCAAGGATCAAACCAGATATATCGTAGTTAAATAAAACATAGTTATACATTTCGTTGAACCATAAATTCTTTGAGATGCTAAATCCACCCTGAATTCCAAAGTGTACGTGCATTATGCTGCTATCGAGTGCTATCGACCTTTTTGTAAATAAATTACACAGTACCGGTGTTCCACAGCTCGGATATACGGTGACGCGGGGTGTTAGATGCGCGCGCGCGTAAGATGCGTTATAGCGCAGCTATCTGTAAGAAACAAATTTTTGCGTGTAAAAGAAAAAATTGAAAAGATCTCGTTATCTTCGATCGTGTCCCCCTTCCAGTCCATTTGACAATAATTTTATCTAATCTCCCAAGAAAAAAAGATCATAGCGTTCGTAAAAAAGTCATTTAGGTATACATCTGAAAAAAAAAAGTTTACGACTTCGATTATTCCAAAAGGAATATAATATTTCGACATTGCTCATTTCGTCTTCCCTCGAACATTAGTGCATCGCACGTGTCGGTGTTATCACGTACAAACTCGTATGCGCGTTTTCACGGTACACCCGCGTATATTATAAATATAACTACATCCTACTTTGCTTCTCTCAGTGACTGTTCTTCTTTGCTGCGTCAGCCGGTCAGTATCTACAGAATGGATCAACGGAATATGGGGTACGTTGTACAATTTCACTTATAATTCACACCTCTCTGTTGGCTCAATCTCTTCCCGAGATAATCTCATATTATGTTAATCGTTACCTACCTGTTATTTTCCGAGAGACAGCAAACTTTTTTGTCATCACCAACTCATTTACCTTATCTTTACATTAAACTTTAACGGCAGAGAAACATTAATTGATGTTTATTCCCAAGATTTATATTTTTTTAATTATTTTTTATTCTCTTCGACGCGTTAGCTCTTCATACAATGCGAAATTTTATTGACATCCGTGCGTGTCTCATCTCTCTCGGGTACAATCCCATAACTCGAGGCGCTAATTGTGATTAATTCGAACGATGAAGATGGTTAAGACACGGATGATTCGATGATTTATCCGTTCCGAAGAAGACAAGATCATTAAGCATCGTATAAATGAAAGATATATCATAATTTTCATCTCTTTTTTTTTACATTCAATCATTTTTGTAAAGTTTTACGTAATAATTATGAGATGTCTGAGTATTATAGCCGATATCAAATTCGTCCCTTAGAGCGCGACAGATAAGATAAACCACGAAAGAGAATGCACGTCGTGTAAGTCGAAATGATGAAAGAAAGGAGAGAAAAAAAGGAAACTTTCCTTCGATCGTACGGACAATCGCGTTCGTAGCGTGAGCTACTTCTTAAAAGGAGTCTCGTGAACGGAATAACGATGCAGCGAAACGGGATGCATCCCGTATGCGACGCGGGGAAAGGACGCTTTGTGGCGGGTGGCCTGCAGCTGATCGTACGCTCCAAATGAAAGTGATTGCATAATCACCATATAATATCTCTACGTAAAGTCGACGCGTGTAACATGTATGTGTGCATGTTTGTGTATTTGTCCGTGTATATGCACTTTATGCATGAGGGAAAGATGTCCCTCTTTACTTTTTTAGTTAAGAATAAAATCAGAAACATGTTTTCGCGCGTTACCCGAAAAATATTCTACCTAAGTTTCTCTTCTTCCATTTTATCTACGATTCTTATCGGTACCAGGGTTATTATTATCGATGATTCGTACATTTGATTCCAAAAGTACAACTGTACTCATAATTATGAAAGTGGTCAAAGTCCAACTTTTTGCGAAAAAAATTGCTTTATATTATTATAATATAAATGTATGCAATGGAAAATAAACGATAAATTCATTTTTTGTTTATTTTTGGCTCAAACCACTTTCATAATTAAAAGTCTAACTATTCTCCTCGACGATACTTCGAGTTTCGCAGTCTTTTTATAGTCGATGTGTAACTATCTTTAAAATCACGGATTTAAAATAAATCTTTTCATTCGTGAATTTATTGTTGTAATTTATCTTTCTTTGTAAGATCAAAAAAGGATCAACGAAATCCCAGGCGACGTTTTATGCAGATATTTTACTCGAACAAGTATACGGCGCATTTGCCTATGAAAAGAATCTCGTCGAAGCAAACAACGCGAGTTCGAGATAATATAAGTACTTGCGTACAATCCTATCTGCGATCAGTTTTTAAAGAAGTTCACGACATGACCCGACGGACGCATAAGTTCCTCCGACTTTGCTCTTTTTTCCCGCATTTGAATTGTTCAATTTACGTCACTTATAGGCTTTAAAATATTCACATATATTTATTTCATTTTTTCGAAAAAAAAAATTGCTTCGATGGAACACACACTTATCTTTCCTCGTTTGTATTCGTAGAATTCCGACTGTCGTTTTAAAAGGAGCAACAAAGATTTCGGGTTCCTTGTGATTTTTCATTTCTTTTTTGCTAGACGCGCGGAAAATTTGCACTCGAGACAAAAGCCAGTTTCGATCGTACACGGAAGTGGGAGAATGCCCACCCACGATCTTTATGCTAGGATCCTATGTGTACGTATATACGGTGGAAAGGATTATAGCACGGTATCTATATTCTATATTAGAGTTACCTACGTATTTCCACATACGTCTATTGTATTTGTGATATTCTACGTGTATCGTAGAGAAGAGAGGGTAACGAGAAAAATTGAATGTAAAAGAGAGAGAGAGAGAGAGAGGAGGACGCGCGCGCGCTGTCATCTTCGAAGACGCTATACCCCGGTAGTTTTAGTCGCGTTCCGAGCGCGAACAGTACTGGTTCGCGATACCTCGGTAGTTTTCCCTTTCATTATATTTTTTTGTCGCGACTATCGATCGACGACATCACCCTACGAGGATCTAAAAACAGGAAGGTATTTAAAAAAACAAATTTTAACGTTTGCGCATTAATTTGTTTGAGTTATTCTATATACTCTATATAGTATATAATAAGATTGAATTACTCAAGGAACGATATTAAAAGAAATGAATGAGACGTTCTTCATGGGTGGTCTATAATTTTTTATTTTCTTACCGAATCAATGGATATTCCAGTTTAAATCACCCGTTACAATCGATGTCGATAACACGCGAGTGTCATTTGTTTTATCTCTTGGTCCTGAAATACGACAGTAAGAGTTAGTATTTGCATATGATTTTTAGCATGACTAAACCATATAGTCGATCACCTGTGCATATGTAGTCAATAGTCGATAGACAGAAACGCACTCACCTATGTGTTATCTAAAATATAAATAAAAAGAAGAGATGATCGATCCGCGACTGTTCAGTCGATAGTATGCGCGTCTTCGTACATTTTACCATAGACACAGGCTTGTTTTTCAATAGTTGTTTGATTTTTTTAATCAAAAGGTTCCATCGACTGGTTAATGCCTGATTCTGATTTGACTACAATTTGTTATCGTTTAACTATCGTTTAACACAATTGTATATAGGGTGGTCCACGTAATTTGCATGGTCTATAGGAGTAGATTATGTAGTGTACATATTTCTTTATGAGTACAACTTTTGTATATAACATTTGCACATACAAACGCATACTTTAAAAATTATTCGTGATGTGCAAGTTATGTGGACCACCTTGTATATGCGTTAATCCTAAAAAAATGTTAGTCGCAAATTTCGGCTCAAATACGTTGATGAAAGTATGTCAAATTGTTTACTTTATCTATTCATCATCATTGAATTTAATATTATGAGACATATAAAAAGTTTCGATAGTTATCCTTAATAACGTTTATTCGATATATCTAATTAAACTCGAAGAACGTTGTGTACTTGGAATTTTGATTAAATGAATTCTAGGGAATGTCGGCGGCCTTGATAAAAGCGTAACGTAGTATACGTAGCATAGTGTTTGTCATATTCAAACTGTTAAGGAAACAATATAAATCCTGAATAGTAAATTATCCACTTGGACGTCTCTTACGATTACACCTTTCTGTTTTCGATCGTAATGACAAATTATAGGTATGATGTATTCCATCGAATAAAATAAGCACGTGTCCACGTAGTCTCAATTACCTATTATATAGTTCTTTTGTTTTCTGATACTTGTAAGAATCGTGTCATGTAGTGACACGCATTATCAATGCCATCATACAGAAGGAAACATGACAAATGTAGTAAATAATGATCGGTAATGAATATTCTTTTTTCTTTTGTTTTTCATATATATTCGTGTTTTTCATATAATTTTACATTATGACCCCTTATTAGTCTCGTTACCCACGTCAGTTATGTAAAATCTTTCGTGCCGTTTTCAATGATTCTAGGCTACATCTTCTTTCGCAATGATTTCAGTTTGTTTTGTTAAAATTGATAGAAGGAACGTTCGGTGAAAAAAAAGAACCGGTCATTTTTACGGGATGTCTAGTTATTCGTTGCGAACAAAACAGGAAATACTAATAGTCATTGAAGGAAACTAGATATGCACATACAAGATAGAGAAAAGAGAAGAGAATATAATCAATATGCTTATACGTTATTGCTGATAAATATTAGATTTATTTCACCTCTAACGTGATTATGGAATACATTCATAAATGATTAAATCGTAAATAAGAAAAAAATGAACTGAACTTGTACAAGGTCGTTATACTTATAAAAAAAAAAAAAGTAATAAATTTGTCTATATAAAATAAAACAAAAACAACTTATGTTCGCAAATTCTCAATCGAAGCTACTTATAAAAGCGAAGAGTCGAAGAGTTGTCCTTACATACTTCGATACTACAGGCGACATTTCGCAAACAGTAAAATTGAAAGTGTACTACTCGCTGTGCAGCCGTAATCGCGAGAATTTTACATAACGTCGCTTTTTCTCCGTTAATGCTTTTGCTGCCAAATCGGATACTCAGGAAGTAATAGTGATATCTAATACATCGTCGGTTAGAGTATAGTTATTTCTGGCTAGAGATAGCGTATAAATTAAAAGGCGATGTTTATTTGCCACATTTAGTTAGGCAAAATCCGGGTCAAAATTATTATCACGAGTCAGACTCGTCAAAGTATATGAATTAAGGATGCAATTTTACGGTTATAGAAATTTTGTAGAATCAATACCAGCTTGACATGAATTGAATTTGTACAATAGTCCATTGATCTTTTTAGGGTGGTGATACAAAAAAACATGGCCCAGTTGTATACCGGCGCGTTGGTCGTGGCGGATGTTCTTTTGTTACTTTTGAAAATTCTGTATTTCATCGGTGATGCTATATACAGATTATTCGTACCCACGAAAGAAAAGGACGTCACTGGTGAAATTGTTCTGGTATGTATAAAGTCTATATACTCTATGCGACGATCCTTTGAATGACTTGCCATTGAATTGGTGTAATTGAATTTTAACGTGTACGGCAGGTTACCGGTGCTGGTCATGGAATTGGGAAAGAACTCGCACTAAAATATGCTTCTTTGGGAGCTACAGTGGTATGTTGGGACCTCAATCAAGAAACTAATCAAGAAACTGTGGGAGAAATTAAAAAAATGGGTGCAACAGCCGCTTACGCTTACAAGTACGTCCAACGTTACGATCCTTATTATTTATATAATTAAGTATACAGTATATAATTCATACATTTATTACAAAAGTTTACTTTAAGACATTGTTCAAATCAATTTTCATTGTCCAGATGCGACGTCTCGAACAGAGAAGAAGTATTAAAAGTAGCTGAGAGAGTAAAGGAAGAAGTCGGTAACGTGACGATATTAATTAACAACGCCGGTATAATGCCTTGCCACACATTCCTGGAACACACACCGGAAGAGATTAGAAAAATATTTGACATTAACGTCTTGGCACACTGCTGGGTAAATACTTGATTTTTTTCGATCGATGCAAAGTACCGATATCAATTCTACATTTGTGGTCATATATTTTTTTTCACAGATACTGCAAGCTTTCTTGCCGAGCATGATTGCTAAAAATCATGGTCATGTAGTAGCACTCTCTTCGATTGCTGGACTCGTTGGATTGGCTAACTTGGTACCGTATTGTGCCTCTAAATTTGCGGTTCGAGGTAATATGATAACGGTATTCGATTAGTACTAATTTACGGATTATCGATAATCACATTAATCATTTTCCAACATTACGCAGGCTTAATGGAGTCCTTGAACGAAGAACTTCGAGAATCCTCCAAAGGCAAAAACTTAAACATTAACTTTACGACTATCTATCCTTACATGGTTGATACTGGCCTCTGCAAAAAGCCTAAGATAAAGTAAGAAAATCTACTGAATATTTAAAAAAACGATAAGTCGATTGTTCGCGATATTTTCTGTTAACGCTATTTTATGTTACAACATTTATGTCTTATATCTTTGCACGCAGACTAGATTGTTGGACTCAGGGCGGTAGGTTACACTATTTTAGGTTTCGAAATTTCAAACTTGTAATGAATTTAACTTTTTGTACAGGTTCCCAAGCATCATGGCGATGGTTTCACCGGAAGAGGCTGCTGATCTAATAATTACAGCGCAAAGAAGGAATTGGACAAATATATCCATCCCTAGATTCTGGAACGCATTTAACGTAGGATTGAGGTAACTAATTGTTCTGTATACATATGTATGTGGTAAGAGTAGAAAAAGATCAGTCATTTAAAATAAATCTCAAATTTGTCTTCTATTTGCAGACTTCTCCCTGACAAATCATTATTATGTATAAAGGACTTTGTTGATAGTGGTGTAGAAGCAACGAGTTAGTAGATTGTTAATAAGCGTTAGCGTAAGAAGAACTCTTGAAACTTATTCCTTCTGTTTTTAGTTTATATACATTGATTATTGCGTATGCCGTATGTTTTTGTACATAAAGCTTTTCGTATTAGATGTAAATGTAACAAATGAATGATGTTAAATTTAAGATGAACGATAGAAAGCTTTTTTAAGACTTTAGTGATCAACCATTGATGAGTAATTTCATTAACTTGCCGTTCTAGACATGTATGTATGTAGTATTACGACGTTAGAAACAAGTCTAACCTCGTCGCACATATTTTGTATCTAATAATATATTTTAGGGTGGGATTACTATTAGGCTGACATAGGCCGCATACAGCTATTTACATGTAATAGCATACAAACCAAACAAAAACGCTGACGGTCAGTGGCACGCTTCGCTCTACGAGTTTGCATGCTATTGCGTGTAAATAAGGTCAACACACCAGTGAATGAATACCTATCAGTGAATGAACACTTCTTATTTTTTAAACAAAACATTTACATTTTTTTTATGTATAACATAAACATTGATAACAATATAATATTTTTTGAATGCGTTCATTCATTAGTAGAAAATTTTTCATTGATAATCGAAAGTGTTCATTCACTGGTGTTTTTAGACTTTCCAGTACTTTCTATTCTTTATTTCTATAAATTTACGAAGATGTACCTTTTAAATGGTTACTTTTCAATTTTATGAAGTATTTTCTATAACATTCATGCATTTAAATTAAATATTAGTAACTTATTCGATTTTATAATTGTCCGTGAAGTGGACAATCGGCTTAACCGTTTATTCACTGGTGAGTTGATCCTATATATGTCAACGTAACAGTAATTCGACCTTTAAACTTTGGATAACAAAAGGAAAATATAAAAATTATGTTTACGTGATAGACAACACTGTAAGTTAAAAATAAGAACGTAAACCTACAAATGTGCCAGCGCGAAATATCTTTCGCATTATTGTTATCTCAATAGGTGTATTTTCGTATATATGTACCGTTCGCTATTGAACGAGAAAAAGTTGTGCACTGTTCTTATTACTATAACAATTGTTTAATTATTAAGGTCGTATATTGTGTACTATTTGTATCGAGGGATTTGTTAATAAAAGATGTCGCTAAATTTCGAGAGAGTACCTTTTTTTTAACCCATTCATAAAAAATCATTACGAAAGTGATGATTATTTTATAGATTGTAATTTAAACTACTTATAAAATTACTATTAAGTAAGAAAAAATTCAACCATTAGCTCAGTAGTACTTTCGTTGTATTACAATAAAGGTTACATCGAAAGTAATATCGATTGCCCGAGTCTCACAACGGGGAGAGTATTAAAGTATTAAAAGAATATTGAGTATTGAGTATTAAAAGAAGATGATTGAAAAAATAGTTTTAATATTGCGAGTAACGTTACAACGAACTTAAACGTTCCCGCCGCGCTGCCAAGTGCGACGACGGAATGAGGTTACGAATATCCGAGTTCGAGCAATGTCACGTAGCTGATCTTTTTTCTTTCGTTTTTACTCCACACTCGTTAACGTCTATTATAAGTAGGTCTACATAAAACAAAATACTTACATTAGTATTTTAAATTTATATCTAAAGTGAATTAATATGAGAATATACTCACTATATACTGATGGCTGTTTCAATGAAAGTAGATCGTTCGAAAGGATAGTTACGAATTTTTTAAATCACGAATCACGTACGATACTTTCCGTACGGCAAAGAACATGATTGGATATTTTACTAAGAAAGGTTTTTTCACACATTACTTGCAAAAGTTGTGTGTAACCCTTTACTTTCGCGAGGTTTGAGCGTTTAAGAGATGGCAGCACTTATAGCTGATAAGTCTTGATTATTTTATCCTATGGTTTTCCGTCGATTCTGCAGTGTAAGGACGTTTTTTTTTGAGGTGCGTTTTCCGGTTTTATTTTCTGTCACGCTACGTACTTCTTCGAAGTTAAGATGTGATTCCTAAAAATATTCAAGATGACCATAGTTGCATTTCCTATGGTTATCTCAAAATATTTTACATATAATGTAAAACAATTTCTTCTGGGAAATGTAAGTTGGTTTTTCTTTTTTGCAATGTATTTTAAACTTATATATTTCTCAATAAATTCCTGTATTTAATTTAGGTAGAATTTTGTAAACGCCAGTTACACTATATTTATATGTTGACACGTAGGAATAAACGAAATTTCTAATATTACTTATAACAAATTTTTGTTTAAGGTATAAACACAACGGTTTGATTTTATGGATTCATTCTTATGTTACATGATGTAACTAATACAATTGATTTTTGGCTGCAGTAGCGTTTCATTTTTGTAGTCAATATATCATGGGAACATCAGATATTTATGAGAGATACTTGAAATTCTGGAGCACTGTGGAACACAATGGTAATGAAAGATATATATTTTATGGTTTTACCTTTTTTTGTTAATGAAGGTTGTTGAAATAATAGTAAAATAATAAATTTCTCTATCCGTAGGACCTGGAGAGTACGCCTGATAAATAAACAGTACAAACCTATAAGCATAATGCTTATTAAAATTATTGAATTTAAGACTTAATATATAACATAAGATAAAACATGTCGCTAATCCTATTTAAACATAGTCATGACAGACCACTTATTCTTACTTCATAACATTGCAATATGTAACAATATACTGTTGATGGGTTATGTGCATCTCTGATGTAGAATATCTTTCTTATATCTTGCATTTTATAACTATGTTGTATAATGTGCGAATAGTATTGCTTTCAGAACACAGTCTTTGCCACATAATCCATATAATATTGAATGTTTTATAAATATTCACATATTTGTGGTTACTAGTACGAAAGCATAAATTACAATCTGCTTAACATTTTCTCTATAAACATCTCCAACATTAAAATATACACAGAGCGTATCTTGGTGTATCAATATTACATTGAGTCTACATTATGCATAATCTTTACTCATCTATAAATGATATACATGTTTATCTAATAAACTTCATCAGCCCTAGACAATATTCTTCGACTATATAAAACTATGTAGTAACTCAATACTCATGTGCAATTTTTTACTATGTTACTTTTGTAATATTAATATATTAATAACCTTTATAATATAAAATATTTCCCTTCATTTAAACCTCAAACATACATCCAAAAAATGATAAATATTGCTTCGTATATTTGCTCGAGCAAGTTTATTTCAAATATCGCTTGAAATCTCTCCACTTTCTAAGTTAAACTCGTATAAACGATGCTGCTCGAAAGATTCAAGCGAGCAGACAATTCGTGACACTAACCAGATCTCGTATTGATAGAAGTTTGTTAGTAAGGCGCGTGTAAGATTATTTTGGAAACCGACGTCATTTGTTGTTATTGAACGAAAAAAATTGAATGAAAAAAAGGAGAGCTTGCATTCATGTTGTACCGTTTCGCGGGTATCAAGTGCTTCTTAGAAGTTTCTCTTTGAACGTCCATTCCTTTGTAATGAAGCGTGCAACGATATACCATGCATGGAATTGAATTATCAAATGGGTCACATCTGCAATAACCTAATTAACGTTACGAATAGAACAGACTGCTTATTTCGTTTTGCGTCTCATAACATTTCTTAAACAATATGTCGTTGTCGATTGTTCTTTACAAAAACAAAAGAATGCAGCATGGAACAACGCGCTTTACTTATTCACTTGTTTTCGTGGATTCGTTGATCAGTTCGCTAGGATATTTTGCAAGAGTCATTTTGGATCTAGGTTAACGATGAGACGAATAAGAAAAATTGCCTCCATTTGTAAGTACCGTAAATTACATCCATTATTTTTATACGCGATCTAAAAAGTTGAAACTAACGCGTTAGAAGAAGTTGCTTTTGTATTCGTTCGCAAATTCATACGAGGAAGGTTATTGGACGTTGAGACAGCCACGTGTCTAATATAATCGATAATCGAACTTTTTCAAATCCCCGGATCTTATTCTTTACCTTTAGTGATCTTTATTCCTATAACTGGTCCCGCAGAGGTCCCAGCACGTTGGATACGTCAAATTAAAGTTATTAGATTCAGCACTTGCGTATACGACGAGTTTGCACAAGTCTCGAGTTAATACAGTATCTCGAATAGAACCTCAAAACTTGATATAGGAGTTGAAGTTAATTCTACCGTTGGGAATCGGCGCAAACTGAGTTTCCGGCCATCATTTTCTACCGTGCTATCGCGACCCGACATTGGTAGTATCAAATTTGTCCGAATACATATTACGTGTATATGTGTGTACATTTGTCTTATCGAATTACACCTGCATATCATTCTATATACATCAACCCTTTGAGGATTTATTCGTCACTTTATAATGCACAATAAGATTATCTAATCTAGGAATCAATTTGCATTCGAGACACTCAATTTTTGAATCTGTTATAGAAAAATAAATCATAAAATACTAGTATTCTAGAAAAAGGGATCGATAACCTTCGTAATTCTTTATCTCTTTTCTTTCATATACATAAACTATCGATCATGAGAACATCCCTACATACCTGGTTACCTACACGTATTTCGTGGCATTGTCAATTATAAAACATTTCCAACTGGTTTAATTCACTCGACGTTGGGAAATGTATAAAAACTCTTACATGTCAAAATGAACGAAAGTCAAATTTGTCTTTTTTAAGTCGAAGTATCGATAAATCTACAATTGAAACATTCACAATCATACATTTTATCTTCTTCCTCTTTTAATTGAGTTCGTTAACTATTCCTATTTATTCGAAGACATTTCGAAAGACAGTTTTCCTTTTTTAGTGATCTCCTAAGAAAAAAAGGGACAAAGATAAAAAGGAATTGAGAGAGAGAGAGAGAACGCGTTGGCAAAGGGTTTGCACCGGAGATAAAATGATCGAGGTGAAAGTCCCTGGCGCCCTACGCGACGACGTCTTTTGTCTTCGCGTCTCTTATTTCTTCGACCCTTAGAACTCGGTGATGGATTTGGTCGTGTTCATGTAAATGCGTGATGGAACATCACACGTACTCTATGTATATATACATACACGGAATACGTATTTCTGAGTGTCCTCGATACGATTGAATACATGCCCCCTTCCCTCCGTATTTACATATGCATATCCATATACGCGCGTATTTTTTTCCCCTCCAAGTTCAATTAACTCCTAGCGATTTGAGAGATGCAAATAAAAAGAAAAATAATAATAATAATCCAGAAAACAGTACGTGTCTCACGATTATACTTGGAACAATGCGTTCGATTTACTCGAGAAATCGAAAAATCATTGAAGCGCGATGAGTCAAACGTGTTACAAGATGGATGATGATTCCCGAGACGATGATCGCACGTGCATTGATAAACATGACTAAGATATTTGTAATACATATATATGTAGGTGTAACATCGAAGTACCACGTTAACCGCGAGAAGCTCCTCAAGTAGAGTTTCCGAAGCTGTGGAACGTTTAAGTCGGAAGTAATAGTTCCTGATATGCCCCCTAGTACCGTTCTAGTTTTGAAGACCTCGTTCTTCTTCCTCGTATTCCCGTTCTCTCGTATTCTCTTTCTCTCGTGTCTCTCCGATCGAGTATATACCACATCGAGTCGGATGTACCGGCAATGCCGGACGAAAATTCAAATATATCGCAGGTACGGTGGACCAACATTTAAAGAGAAAGTTCCAGGTGCCCTCGTCGAGGAAATCTTTTGTTTTCGCGCCATTATGGCTCTCAACCCTCGGAAGTATACGATCAGCCCCCGAGCAGAGACGCAGATAGCTTACAATGGCGCGAGAGGAAAGGGGCGAATGGCAGGCCTTTGAACCGCGAGTATGAAAAGAGCACCGTGGACTATATTTTCTTGTTTTTTCCTTTCCTGTTTTTTCCCCTTGCACTTCTTTTTTAAAAACGTTCAACGCCACGCCGGTAGAACGTTAATAACAATAGAGACGTATAATCCGGATAAATCTGGGATAACGAAAGAATTCCGTTTGGTTTAGCTGAAACGGTTTGGCGAGTAATTCGATTTCAATCTCTCACCTGTATGCATGTATATATCGTGTATATTCGCCATTCATACCGAGAATACACGTGCACGATAGTGCATGGCACATTTTTTTCCTTCTCTTTCTCGTTTCGAAATGATGAATTCGACGCGTTCTTCCAAGCCTAGAAATTGAATCGATTCGATATTTCCTACCGGAGGAACATTACACGCGAAGTCGACCTAATTTTTTGATTTCTTTCACGTATTCATCTGACTTTCGTCTGTCTCCCTTCGTCTCTTTTTTATTCTCCCCCCGACCACAGCTAAAACTGGCCTCTTAAATGCTCGGCATCGTCGCTCGATTCGTGGGATCTCTCCGTGATGTGCTCGATTCTCCACACGATGGCGATGTAATTAAATAATAATTAAGGCGACGCGGTACGGTGTGAATATTTAAGCCATTACGGGAAATAAGATTCCTTTTTTTGTCGCGTTTTAATGTATGATCTCTTAGAAAGAGAGAGAAAGAGAGATACTATCGATCCATACGTTTGGCCCTCTGTACGTACCTGAGCTCTTTTTCCCCTCTTCTCATCCTCCTCCTACCGACAAATCCGCAACGTTCCTCACTTTGGAAAATGTGCATCGGCCGTGACTGTCATATTCATATCGCAAAAGAGGATAATTATTTCTTTATCATTGTTACGCATCGTTATTACCGTTGTTACTCATTGGATTTAGATGAGACGAGTAAGATCGTTCTTTACCATTTAATGAAAATCACCTGAAAGCGTATTATCCTTTCAATTTCCAACTCTTTACCATAGACTCTTTACTACAAACTCGATTATCCGCGCAATATTGACCGATATCCATCATTTATTAACTCGTTAATTAACGCGTGGACGGACGTTTCTACGATATAAATTTCTCCAAATATTCCAAACAAATTATGACGTTGAAGTGCATTATACTCCGTAGACTGGTTTCAGAAAATTGTAGAACTCGCCTGCCGGTACATTTACCCCGTAGGAAAACCAGCGAGAGAACTCTGAGAGATGTCGTTTCTTGCAAGACGTTCCAACTTCGAAAGATCGTTTCAAGTCTCGTTGAGCACCACTGAAAGGAATCTAAGCACGAGAAAGAGCGTAACGCGCTACCCTCGTTTCCTTTTCTCTCTATCTCTCTCTCTGTAGCTGTCTCGTCGTCCTCTCTCACTCTCTTTTTCTCTCCCTTTACCTCAAACAGCCTCCTTCGTACAGCTGTAATCAGTGCAGCTGACTGCGAGGACGGCCAGGTCAGTGAATTCGAATTCCGTGTATTTTTAATCCCTCGTGTGTTCGAGTCTACGATACATTCTAATTTGGTGTTAAACGGTCTCGAAAGCAATTCCGACGGACGACTTCGTTTCACGAAAGGTTTACCCCTTTCCTTCTGGAAATCCGGTTTCACGAATGTTTGAATTTTCGGAATCGAGTTTCGGTGAAGCCTGAATATTACCAAGCGGCTTTTGTCTGTAAGTAAATACGCTTCATAACTTTTTAATTGACTCGATAATGAGTAAAATGGTAGAGAAAAAAATAAAAGGATCGATAAAGAGAGAACTTCTAGCGAGCGTAAATAATTTTCATAAATTTGGAACGATCGATTCGTCGATCTTGAAACCCCAAATCCGTCTTCGGCAGACTTCGGTGAAGCAGTGGCGGTAACAGCAGCAGACTGCCGCTTTACTATAACGTACCCGTATTTTCGGCATTATCTACGTCCCAGTTCTCGCGAGGCACCTAACGCGCCCAACAATGGTACTCGCGCGGCGACGCTTTTAAGGCACGATTTTTTTTCCCCTCCTTTTTCTCTCTCCCTTTTTTTTTGCTCTAAACAACGACATCTGCCGT
This sequence comes from Ancistrocerus nigricornis, assembly GCA_916049575.1. Lineage (NCBI taxonomy): Eukaryota > Metazoa > Arthropoda > Insecta > Hymenoptera > Vespidae > Ancistrocerus > Ancistrocerus nigricornis. The sequence goes on from OU696667.1 coordinate 27,376,278, forward strand.
TTGAGAAATGCTGCCTTTTTCGACAAAGCCCATCGCCGTGGCGTAAAAGCGCGTGTATACACGAAGCGACACATACACGCGAAGCAAAACAGATAACGCGACGTAGATGCATCGCTGAGTCCGTTACGTTGCTCTTCTTCTCTTCCTATATAACTACAAATTTTATAAAACAGGGTTAGACTATCTAATCCCTCTTAATTACCAATGCACATGATAAATCATGGAATGATTTAATAACACCAAATTCGAACAAAGTATTCCAAAAGTGTATTAGAATATACATGATACTCTCTCAACACTTGTTGATTATCACGATGACCGGATACCTCCGAAATAACTAAACCACATATCTAATTCCCAAAGGATCCAAAGCAGCACGGTCCAGTATTTCCAGTAATTTTCATTATTTCCAACTAAAAATATAACCAAAATTGCTGGTATAATTCCACTAAAATAATCCTCTCCCAATATTTCTCTTTTTATACCACAAAAGTTTGAACACCGAAACGAGCAAAGTGAAAGAGCAGTTCGAAATCGTGCCACTCGGTGAAAGAGACAAGAAAGTTCTACCAACGAGCTCGAACGGACGTAGAATTTTTCGAACGATCCCGACGAAGAAGCAGTTCAGAGTTAGCAGGATCTATGGTAAGGAAGGCTCGAAGAAAAAGAAGATGATGAAGAAAGGAAGGGAATACGTGGAAAGAGAGGCGTGCGATGGAGCGTACGAGTTACTCGGTGTTGCTGCTCGCCAGGCTCTCTTCGTAGAGAGCACGCCTCAGCTAGGTGGTCTTCGGCGTTCGGCCTCAGCGAGTCGACCGCAGTCGAGCGCGCGACGTAGTCGAGTGCGGTACACGTTTTGCCGCGGGCGGCTTTTGCTATCTCGCTTTTGCTTTATACTACTTTCAGTGTATATAATACGTGTTTGAATATACCTGTGTGTCCCTCTTTCTCTATCCATCTATACGCGTCTATGCTTTTATACGCGTGTCCCTTCGTGACCGTGTTTTCTTCCATCTCTTTCTATCCCATTCTAGCGTGCATCCACCATAGCGTTCCATAGATTTCTGTCTCTCTCTTTCTAACAGGGGAACCGTTGCTTTCCAACGAACTTTACAACCCCCCTCGTGAGTAGCGTGACCGGCGCGTTTCCTGTACGGTCAGGACTTGGATCGTCGATCTTTCAAAGGAGACCGAAAGAGGGATAAAAAGAGAAGAAGTAAAAAAAGAAAAGCAAGCCTCGGAAAGAGAGTCCCTAAGTCCCGCGAGAAGGGGAGAGAGAGAGATACGATTCTGTTTGGAAAGGACGCTCGAGCGGGAAAAGAGAGTTCCTCTTCTTCGTGGAAGGGCTTCAACGAGAGTGAGAAATAGAAAGAGAGAGACGGATGTATAGATCGAGGAAAGAGTGAACGAGATAGAGAGAGAAGACAGAGAGCGCGCGCGCATAAACCTCGCAAGGTGTATTACGTCTTCGTCTCGTTATCAGCATCTTTATCGGTCGCGAGTGCCGCGCATTCTCGCGTCCCACTCTTCCTCCCTCTCTCTCTCTATTTTCTTTTTTTTTTTTACCTCTCTCGAATAAAGAGAAGAGAGTAGAAATCCTCGCGAGTTGGTGCGAGCGTGTCGAGAAACGATGAGCAACGGCGCCGCGACGCACTCGACGCGCCGCAGGAGAAACTGGACGACGCGTTCGACCTAACGGTTTCCATCATCCTCGACAATAACGCTCGTCTAGTCTCACGGGCTTTGTCTATTTCGCTCTGAAACTCTCGTAACGCGTTCCGGTGTGCTCTTTCTTCGTTTATCGTGGACAACACCTTCGAGAGTGAAACGATGAACGAGATAGGTAAGACTTTATTTTCCTCCAAAACTATTTCTTCTTGGATACATGACGCGATAAGTGACGCGTCATTCGACTTCCGCGAATGAAACGTGATTTATAATTTACTTAGTAATTCGACGACTTCGTGGTAGATATCTTTGAAGCAGCGGTTTTTTACGGGACGCCTTTGAGCGCGATTAGTAGATAACGAGATAATGGTATATTACGGAAATATAATAACGCGACAGTGTTTTATCTCTATTTCATTTCTCTTTAGTGAAAGAATTCCAGAGAGAAAGTCCAACGTTTGTCAGAGGAACAATCAAGATTTTAGCAACCACGGCAACAGACTCGTTCCCCCTGTTTGATCCTTTATCGCTTTCGTTGCTGCTGACGCATGTGCCTGGACCGCTTGTTCGTACTCCCCTTACGAGAGCCGGTTTGTTGTGGAATTCCCGGTAGATCGTTTTAGTTTTCTTACGTCGAAGATGTTCGAGACATTGCAAGTTGTAAAACCGATCGTGTTTATTTTTTGTGTCAACGAAAATGTATAGGACAACGTAAAGAAACGATGTCTCGTTTGGCGTATTCTTCGTGAATAAACGTTATCTCGTCCAAGCGATTGCATTGTCTCATCGTTTCCCAAAGGTTTAAGGTTATCGTTGTGTCTTTAGTAGTAGTAATAACAACAAAAAAAAAAAAAAACAGATATAGCAAGTACGGAGAGTCGCACGTCGAGAGCGATAGATCGGAAAGACCTGGCGGGAGGGAGAAATATGTGTCGGACGAGCGTTGATCGTCCTCGAGATCTTTCGAAAGTAGTAGGTGATAGTATATTCGGATCTCTCGCTCGTGCCAACGCAGGAAACCGGTTTAATTTTTTTTTCTTTTTTGTCGAATGTCGTGTCCACACCGAAGTGGCGGACTTTTCGAGTTTCCGCGGAACTTTCTTGGAAGTTTCGTAGAGGGGTGTGGTAGTAGTAGTTCCTAGCAGTTCGTAATTAACAACGAAACGAACTGTCGTCCGCGTTGTTCTCTTCGTCGTCCTCGAAGCAACTTCGTTTTTACGGATTTCATGAAAAACCTTCGTTGGTTTCGCACGAAGAAACTCGTCGTCGACGCGAAGATAAATTCTTTTCGCTGTCATGCCGTTAATCCCGAAGTTGAATGACTTAGTCGCGCTTATCCTCGTTTTGCGGATTCCTTCGTAGTTGCTTTTTTATCAAGGACGAATAAAATTCTTCCCCTCTTCTTTTATATAAACTACTTTTTTACGAGCCAATCGTAAGGTCCAAAGTACCGAGTGACGAAGTGGCCGTGCTTGAAAATAGATCGTTTTCTCTTTCTCTCGACCTTCTTATTTCCGTGATTCCTCCCATCGAACTCGTATTTTCTTTTCTTCAAAGACTCGAAATACTTTCGAACCACACAGAAATCTTTGCGATCTATATGTCTCAATGATACTCGGACGATCTTTCGAGAAGAATAGAGCGCAATAATTTCATTCGGAAACATCGCGGCTCGTTTCACCGTTGTGTCATTCTCTTCGCCATTTGTGCGAAACTCAAGGTAAACGATCCCCGAGCGAGTATACGAGCGGTGCTCTTTTCTTTCCTCTGGAAAGAAAAATAAATAAGAACCAGAGTATCCCCCGAGAGTGAGCAGAACAGGAGGAAATACTATCCGAAGTGTATAAGCAACGGTGGAAGCGAGAATCGCGTTATTATGTATGTACGCGTGATTCCATCAATTATGTTTATAGGACGCTGAAACAAAGAGAGAGAGAGAGAGAGAGAGATAAAAAGAATGAGAAAGAGATACCTACGTTAATGTCTGTACTTCGGAGTAACAAATCGTTGCGTCATAATGCGCGTCGGTAATGCGCGTTCTTTCGCGCTTCGTTATACACTCGTGCTCTTTCAACGCATACAACGGAAGCAAAGAATGACACGTAAAAAAGTAGAGGTGTGCGTTTCTTCTTCGAACGCTCTTCTCTTTTCTATTATGAAACGCGTTAGGTGTCGATCGAGTTCTCTCATCTCGAGCATCGAAAGTTTTCTTTAAATAAACACACCCGAGTTCGAGTGGAACGCGCACGCTTTTATTCGCTTCTCGAGCGTCACGAAAAAAGGAAAGGAGGAAGAGGAGGAGAAAGAAGAAGCAGAAAAGTCGATTATTCGGCTACCGTGAAGGATATCGGGAGACGATCGTCGAAGATGCTCGTAAAAACTTGATACGCATATGCTGGCTTCTACTACGTCTCTTTCTCCCTTCTTCTTCTTTCTTCGTTTTTCCTTCTTCGCATCTCGTCGAACGCGAACTTTCGAGGTTTATACGTCGGCACAATTTACGATGATTCCTTCTCCGATGAAAGGTGAAACGTGCTACGAATAAGCGGTGTATAACTATCGTCACGCTCGCTCGAGGGGCTTTAACTCGTATGACGTTTTCTTTTCTATTATATCCTTCCTTTTTCCACGTTTTTGCTAAAGTCCGAAAAAAGTTCTATCGACCTTTCCGCAAAACGTACAAAACGTTCGACCGTTCGAAGCTCCAAACTTTCTTCCCCTCTTCTCCTCGTTCTCGCCGATTCTTTGGGTTGGGTACGATGAAAAGGTAACGAACTTAGAGACTTGCTTCCGCGAGCTTTCGTTCTCCTTTTTTTTTTTTTTTCTACGGTCAAACTTTCTCTACGGAGATGGTATAAAAATTCGATGAAGGATGGAATAAGACCGAAAATTATATCTCCTTAGGACCGCCGACATTTTAACTCCTCGGAAAGAGGAATCAAGCTTGTGCACGATGGTATTCCCTCGGTGTATGTAATCGAACAAAGTGTGAGAGAGAGAGAGAAAGAAAACTAGGTATAAATATTTACAAACCGATGCTGCCGTTCTTCTTTGTATCCGCCCAATAACGCGATCCCGATTGTCCGTACAAAGCACAGATGTTTCGTCGATACGTTACTAGGAAGGTCGAACTCGCACCTGCTTTGTGTGTCCAATGTGCGATAATCTACAGCCACTAGAGGCGAATGCGGAAACACGGGAAGAGATACGAATGGAAAAATAAAAAAATCGATCGTTAGATCCGAGAAACGCATTATTACGATTGTTCCTTTCCTAGAAAGGAAATTCGCTTGATAAATTGAAGATTCATTCAATCTACTTTACGTATCACGGACAACACGAGAGAGAGAGAGACAAATAAATCACTGATACCGCATCTAAACGCGTTCTCGCTAATGCGAGTTGCTTTCCTCGTTCGAGAATTACAAACACCTATTTGTAACAGGTTGCACGTGACTCACTCACCGCATAAATTCGAATTATCGTTACCTCAGCTACTCTCCATCTAAAACGAGCCAATTCCAATCTTCTCGAGGCAATAGTTTAAGATTTCCTTCTATTAAAATCGATTCTCGGATTACGCATCGAGTGTCGTCGTCAATCGGATAGAAACGCGTGGCTTGTAATTGCGTATCACGCACATCGTTCCCTCACGTATTTATCTCTACTCTCGGAGAACACGGGCCGATCGATATGGAGAAAGAGCTTGTGCGTCCCTTTTATTACTTACGACCTCCGTGCACGGTGAATGCAGTTCTGTTCGGCGGTCCCTCTCGAAGGGCTGAATGAGAGCGAGCGAGAGAACCCAAGAGAGAGAAAGATAGCGGGCGTTATGCGGGACAGAAGGGTCGAAAACGGTCTAGAAATTCCGCTGGCAACGAAACCCGCTTCTTCGTTGCAGTTACCTTCGACGCTCGATAAAAATTTGTCGAGAGTATAAGAAGAAATAAATGTGTTGCTTGGTGGATTTTTCGTTGATTACGATAATTAATGAACTGAGATATTCGTTTTTTTATTTATATGCAGCGAGTTTAGAAGATATTTGTAGAATAACCTGTTCTATGGCTTTTACACTTTTAATTTATTTCGTAATTAATGCTGCGAATTCTTCGGAAATAGCCAATACTTGAACCGTTTAAATGTAAAGCACATATTTCTTATTAATTTATTATCGAGTTCTGTTATATAAATATCGGAAAAATTAGACGGCTGTGAGAGGAGTTACAAACGTTCGTAGGTATCTAGAAATAACTTCGTTTTACGCAGTATATATGAATATCTTTCTACGCTCACGATAAATTAATTTTGTGGATACTCAGAAAAATATAAAATGATTAATTCGATCCTTTTTTTTAATAACGCGAAGCACGCGGGAAAAAAATCTGTCAAAGTTAAGGTACCTCGGGCAGCTGGTATTATTGCTTCAATCGTTATACTATAAAAGGTTTGATATCTTTGAAAATATCGATAGGAGTTACGCGGTTATAAGTGGTAAAGGTGAGAGAAAGTATATTCGCTTTCGAAGAACGATGAAATCCCACGGGCTAGACGTTTGTTGCTTTGATCAGAAGCGGGCGTTTCAATCAGAGCGCAAAATCGATTACCCATACGGCGAAGTAGAACAAAAGTATGGCACGTCGTGTACTCTCTCGCTTTGCGATTGGCCACTAGCGCGCGCGCGTGCTCCCTTATAAAGGGTACACTCCTGATTGCTCCTTTTGCTCGTCTCTTTTTCGCCTTTCGTATTTTATAATACTTCAATTTGCCAGTGCTCCAAAAATTTCGGGTTCGTTGTAATAAAGAGAATGCGATTTTTTTTCCTTCTACTTTTAGTTTTCTTCGTTACTTTTTTGTCGACCGGATTCCTTTCTTCAAGAATCGATCGTACCAAAATCTAGTAGCTATTTTCTTCATACGGAGGACTTTAACGATCCCCGTAGTCTTGTTCGTTGAGCCGTGGGAATTCAGGAAGCATAACATTCCTGGAAAAGGTAGAGCTTAACTTTCGATATTAAAGCTGCGTCGAAAAAGCAGGCATGCTCTTTCATTCGAAGCACTTTGCAAGATGGTCGAAGGCTGCCGGATTACTTGAGAACCGCTGTTGCGTGCACCTTGCCTAAGGCTTCGTTCTCACTGCACTGAACTGCAAAAAGCATCGTGCGATGGTACGCCGAAGTCGAAACGACGAAAAATCCGCGAGACGACGAGTCGTTGCTTCGAATTACCCTACAGGGAAAATGATGTATTCTTGTCGAAGGAAACGCGATCGACGCGAGATAGAAAGTATATATCAAATATATATATGAAAAAGAGTGAATATAGGAAAATAAATTTGTGAGCAACGAACGGAAATCACGTGTTACAATACGTCTAACGAACTTGTACGCGCTTCGGATGTTGCGAAAGTAAAAATTTACCGTACGCGAGAGAGACTGCATCTATTTTATCTCGTTCACGTTTATGTTCGCGTGGAACAATAAAACGCGCGTGGAAGCAAATCTCACGAGCGTTGTGAAGGGATTAAACACGTTGACCGCCGTTCACTGGTGCTCGATTTTTTTTTTATTGCATTTGAAACGTTTATTAATATTTACGAACTTATAACCATCGGTAGAATATGATAAGTGAATTCTGGTCATATTTTTAAACTGGTTAAAGATATTTTTCTTATCATAATATCTTTCGTATGAAATTAAATAGACATACAGGTTTATAAAAAAATTGGTTCGGTAGTCAAATCGATATCGTTCACTGGTCGAGTATGTCACCGTAGTCGTACTACTCATCATCAACGGACTGTAACCGTTCAATGGTGAAAATCGTGACCTTGTTGACGAAGTAACACGAATGTACTTTCACTGAAATCATCGAAACGCGAAGCGAGCCAAGTCACGGTACGGAACGGTTTCCAAAGATCACTATTTTCCCTTTTGTCAAAGAAATCGATTGTCGAACGTAAAAGTAGAATATTCATGCCGATCGGCGGAACGTCAAACGGGAGACTTCTTTTCTTTCTAGGCGGGTCTCGGAGTCCACATTTTATTCCGATAGAATGTAGGTACTGTTATATATATCGAACGTCGAATATTCGATAGGTCTATTCCTATGATACATGAGATATCCTTTGATCTTGATTAGAGACAGAAGAAAAAAGAATTCGGCCTCGCTTTCCGTAGATGCATGCTGTGTGTTTCGAAACGACATGCATCTAGTATACATATGTATTGTACATACAGATTTCGAGATCTTTCGTATCGAGATATGGGTTATGGTGTCGGCTTTATCTACCTGGGAACTTTCGAAGATCGAAACTTTCGAAGTAACGGGTACGTGCGCGAACCTTACGGCCTCGGTATATACGAAATGCATCTCGTCGATGCATCGTCCTCGTACGCACGCACGTAGCTGTCACGTTCGTGAATTATTTTTAAATGCAAAATATGCTCTGGGACGCGATAAACAAGCAAGCAGGACAGTACCGTCAGACGGGAACACCTGTTAACGCGACTTCGAAATACGTTACTAATTAACGCTTATTAATAAGCTCGCGTCTCGTGCAAAACGACGGAAGAAACTTTATAGGTAGATTTTTTTTTCGAAGAGTTGTCGAAAAAAAAACACGTGTTCCGGGTCCTTTCGACTTAAAGAATAGGTCGAAAATGTGCGAGTGGCGAGCGAAGGAAACTCTTTCTTTTTTTCTTCTTTCCTTTTTTGAAAATATACCCACGCAAACGAAATACGCGTATTCGGTCGAGCGGTGATGCGTAAAACCAGCAGCACCGCTAACACTACTATCCACGAGCATCGTTGAATATAGCATATAGCTACATATGCACGTCGGAGTGCAGCGAATCGGTCGCGCGAGTTCGTCGCGAATTCGTTGCTCGTCGCTCGCTTTGTGCTTCTGCTACCACCTCCTCCTTCTCCTCCTTTATGATCCAGCCTACAGAGGTTCGCTCCGCTTTTCGCTCATAAACTTTTCCAGTACTCGGCGCGGTAGGTTTTAAACAGGGGCGCGCGCGTGCGTTTCTCTTCGTGCTCGGCGTCTTTCCGTGACTGCATTTTTTTACTTTACCTAAATTTAGGTTGAGCTCTCCCACCTTCGTCCTTCGACATTAATCCCTTCTTCTTGACCCAAAAATTTTGTTCTCGGCGTCACGAGATCGATCTAATTGGCCCAAGGATGATCGAGGGGAATAGTTGCGAGATCCGTGCACGATTTTTAACGTTCTTAAAAATAAAAATACTAACTAGAACGAAAGGCGAACGTAATAACGTGGATTAACATGCACGATCGTTAGACGCACGTAGCTAACGCTGACTCACGTCGAGAGATCGGCTTCTCTCTTAAGCTTACGAAGATACGATCTAAACGACTCCTTGCATCATCCGTGAGTTGCTCATGCCAAGTTTAGAAGATCGAACGTCGATACAGTCGTTTACCACCCGTCGAACGTGTATATCGATCCTTGTGATCCTCTTGAAGCGTCTTCTTCCAACGCACGCTTCGTGTGTCGAATCGATTCGACTCTTTAAAAAATGATCGATCGTTTATCACGTCGCGACGGTTACCGGTCGGCTAAATATAAATCACCGATACACTTCGAAATCTGCCAAACGTATCGCGCTGTAATCCTTGCTTTCGTTCGCGATAAATTTAACTTATCGGAAACTTTCGTTTGCTGCATTCAATTTTAATAAATGAAACTTTTTGCATTTTAATTCGTTCTCGCGTGATCCCAGCCACTCTGGACGACTAAATTCATAAATGTCAAAGTGCATCGGTGGATTCATATTATGACCTTTCTCAAGGTAACTCCAGTTGCTCGGTTTTAACGGAATAGCTGCACGGCAAAGGCTATAATTATAACAGAAAAATATGTTTGGAGAAACACAGGACGTTTTACTGAACGAGGCACGCGTGTTACCGTAAACGTCACGTAGGCTATCTCTGGTTTCGCCGTGTCGGCACGTAAAAGCCGTTCCGTCGTCCTCTTTGCGTGGACGAGCGTGAGAGAGAAGGATAGAGATAACGGGCGAGTCTCTGCTTTCGATCTGACTCGTACAATTTCGTTGGTTCTCCAAGAGTACAAACGCCGATGCTTACAATTATTCCTACGTTCTCCAAGATTTCTTGGAGTACACGCTACCATTTACTTCTAAAACGTTTCTTGGTTTAATATTCGATATATTCTTGCATCAATGTTTCTTCTCTCGCGAGTTCCTTGTATCACAAAGATCGACCTTTCGTGTCTCAAAATCTTCTCAGTTAAATGACGTTCGCCATTTAAGTGCATATAGGTACAAACGAGTCCTATTTCAAGACCGGTTCGTTCGTTCGGACGAGATATTAAAGCGAAGATCCATTAGGCGGTAAGAATTAGTCATTCTATTCTAGAACGTGGAAACTGGTGTAAATGAATCCTCTACCTTCAACGTTGAAACGCTTATCGTGACGTATTCGAGTAATGTATCTACGGGAAAGTAAGAGTATAACGTTGAAACGAGGTTCGACGGTGCTATGCGTGATTTTTAATGGAATATCCTGAAACTTATTTACCGATTGCAATTTAAAACCGATCGAAGGATGGAATTTCCCGGTTTATTCCGTGTATATATATATGTATATAGTAGATATATACCTAGGTACTCCCAGTACCGAGGCGAGTCGTTAGAAACTCGCGTTCGCGAAGTAGGTAACCCGCAAAGTTAATAAAACTATTCGTTCGAAGCTACGATGGTTTATAACGATATTATCCGACGTGTACTCTGCTTCGTGTCAAGGAACGGATTGTTTACGCTAGGTAGAAGCGAGTTTTCCACGGGGGAGGACAACGGAAACACGGAATAGTTGGGCAACAATGTTTGGTTCTTGTCGGACTGACAGGCTTACTCTATAAATCGGCCGTTAAAATAATATTTAGTCGTTTCCACATTATTTCTGTCCGCCATCATCTCCTTCTCGCGCGTTTGCGAGGGCGTGAGAAGAGCCACCAGCCGTGTGCTCTTCTTCTTCGATCCTTCATCTTCGATATTCCCGGACCGACCGACGTCATAATTGAAATTTTTCAAATTCTCCTATCTCGTTTTTGCGCGAAATAAGCAGGAGGGAAAGTATTTCTCGGTGCGTGCTTGGAATGAGACCTTCCATTTGATAAACCTTGTTTCTCTTTTTTCTCACTCAAGATCGAACCTTAATATTATACATTTTTACAATTTCTTCATATTTTCATTATTCAAACTTTAAGATCGATCCGATCTTACAAAGTTCTCGCTGCTTTTTTTATTTTAACTCTTACGTTCACGGTATTATACACTTAGGTAGGTATAATTTCAGATATTCGATCTTTGCAAATGCAGTAGCGAATTATTATGCAACCATAAGAAAAATCAATGTCACAGGTAACTTTATACCTATGACTGGTCGTCTAGCCGTACACGCTCGAGCCTTCGACGAAGTGCGTCCTTGTCCATGCGTTACTTCCTTTTCGTTGAAAGTGAAATGTACGATAGAACGATAATTTCTACGCTAATAAAACTAATGCAATAAAGTATACGGTCGACTGCGCACGAGCGAGCTCGTGCTCCACGTCCCTTTTTGCCTCTAAATAAATCAATCGTCCACTTTGATCGTTGTCTCGTAAAAAGAATCTCGTAAAAAGTTTTTCCACGATGCGTTTCGACCATGAATTATTATTTAAAATTCTTTCGAAATCTTTCTCCAAACAGAACCGGGGGTCGCACGTGCCAAGTAGGTATTCGAGGAAAGTATTCATGCAAACATCCTTCTTTCGTTCTCTCTTTCTCTATTGCCGTATATGCTTGTTCACCTTTAAAAGTTTATCACATCACGCGTTTGCTAAATCCAACGTAACGAGAGTTCCGCGTTTACCCTCGATCGCTTGAAAATTCCGAAGACAAACCCCGGAAAGATGAGTATACACACGCGGTAAACCACAACACGTATATAGTTCGAGCTCATTACAATATTCACAATGTTGTCGCCGAGTATACCTACGAGCTCGATCGATTACTTCGATCGTTCGAGAATGAACTTTTAAATGAGATACACTGGTAACACGAATGCCAATAACAAGAGTGATAAACGTTGATAAGCGATCAATCGAGTTCCTCCTCCATTTCCTTTGATAAAATAAACCGATAAATGAGAATGAACGTGTGAGGAATGGATGGAAGGAACGAAACTTCGAATGATTTTTATTTGGAGCTTTTACGAGGCTCTCACAAGTCGAGTTATTCGCTCTTTATGATTCTCGATCCCTCTCGTATTTCGCTTCGAAGGAAACTGACCTACCTCGTATCCTCCCTTCCCTACTCTTGACTCTTTTTCCCTCTGTCTTTCCCGCTCTTTCTCATCACCTACTCTACCGTTTCCACTTCCGTGAAATCGCTCGAAGACTCTACTTGTGACACTTTTCTATTTTTTTTTTTTTTCATTCGCGTCTCTCTCTCAGCCTCTCTCGTACTCCCGACAATAGTTTATCGGGTCGACAAACTTTTTTCCGAGTTGCAACGACAATATTTCCTCGTCTCGCACCGGTTCGTTTTTCTGGTATTCAATGTGGGTCGACTTTCGTCCAGCAGTCAGGCAGCCAATGCCGTTGGCCTCGTATTTTGCCGATGAATAAATCCCGGAAAGGCGTTTGTCCGATTTCGTCGTTCGCTTCGCGGTGCAGCACGCTCGATAAACGGTCTTCTTTTCTTCCCGTATATTTGCTTTCTTCGGAGGTTCGCACCGAAAATTCGAGTCAACGATCGCACGTAGACCGTTCTCTATTTTTAGCTAATATCGTCAGCGTTTCTTTACCCCTAAAAATTCAAGGGGTTTCCTTCTCGACTTCGGGGTGTCTCGTTAGGAATACGAGTGCTCGATAAAAGTAGTTTCTCCGATCGATATCTCGATGTTACTCCGTAGACGTTTATCTTTTATAATAATCTATAACAACGATCTATGAACGTGAATATTATACAGGGTGAACCACGAATCGTGATCGATAGAGATTACTCCGATATCAGCAGTTCGATCGAAAATGTTTTTATGAGCTTTTGCATGGTTTCAAGAAAGTTTTAACATGATTTGTAAACGTCGATTCGTTCGTAGAGAGTATTTTATCGAAAAATGAAGCTCTGTAATATAAAGTTAGTAAATTTGTTCTCGGTCCAGATGAAAGTTATGTTCCGATATATACCGAATTCATCTTAAAATCTCCTAAAAGATAGATGTAACAAAATTATGTTAATTTTCAAAAAATTCAAGATAATCTTGAAAAAACAAAAAAGAATTGACAAATAATGTTTTACAATCACATTGAAGCTTTCTTCAAACCATGGAAAAGCTGATAAAAACATTTCCGATAGTACTGCTGATAGCAAAGCAATCTCAACCAATCACGATTCGTGGTTCACCCTGCATATATATATTTGAAAGAAATCGGGAGACTCTTTCGAAAGGGATTACGTATTCGATAAGAATCTAACGAAATCTCGTGGAACCCAGATAAATACTCGGTTGACGCTTTCCCAACGAGACTGAGACGAGGAAAAGCAATTTCTCGGTCGATATATCGGGTAGTAGTAGTACTCTTCTCTTACTTCCCGCCGTACAAACGATATCCATTCTACCCATACTCCTTCTTCCCGACGCATTATCGATATCATCGTAAAAGTATCTCGACTTTTCCGTAACGGTACTCCTTATCATCGAAGACTACGATAACGAGGCAAGTAGGTCCACATACTTTCGTCAACGACGTTATAACGAACTGGAGAGTCGTTCGATTTCTCGATGGATAACGAGCGAAGAATTCCAATTCGATGCCACGAGTTATTTTCGTCTGAGCGGAAAGGGTTGTTTAGCGCGTCAACGAATGGTAAAACAATGATATCCCGGTGTGAATGTGGTACAACGGCTCGCGGATATCGGATCCATTGTTCTCGTTTTACCTACTCGGAGAAATCCGATCGAAGGTGAGCTCGCACGAGCGAGTTGGCGAACGAGCACGACTCGTGTCCTCTTCCTGTAACGATAGAATATATTAACGTCGAGTAGGCTCGAAAGTTCTCTTCTAAGCAGCCCTTCCGGGGATCAGTCGACTCTCGTCGTTCCATAACGCGTACGGTGACCCGTGAAGATTTTTTATAAGATCGATGCTCATTCGAGACAGGCCGCGTTCGAGTTCGTCGTCTTTATCCAAGGGCTTTGAGTCACCGCAAGCTCGAACCTTTTTATCTTCGATGTACTCTCTACACCCTCATTCGAACGGATTTTCTCCAAGATGTTGAATTATCGAAGTGATCTTTGCGAGCCTATGCTACCTATTCTTTACCTCTTTTCCTTACCCTCTTTCTTTTCTTCTTTCTTTCTTTCTTCATTACGTTAGTCTCGCTAGCTGACGACGCGGAGAAATTGAAAGTTTTAGACGACCTAAGCGAGTTCTGTCCTGAAATCGATCGAGAGCTTCGAGATTAAAACGTCTAATCGAGTCGAGTAGCTGCTATTCCGTGTGCTCCTTTTTTTCCCTTTTTTTTTTAGTTGTCGAAAACGATCCTTTTTTTTTTAATCCTGGAGCAAGGCTAACGTTTTATATACCATCGAGTTTTACACGAATTTTCGTATAAATCGAGCGTCGTTAATGAGGGAAAATCGAAGCTATAGGCATCCAGAGAGAAACGCTCGTTAATCATCCCCTAGGAGATTTCGCATCCCTGTGAAAAGGGCTTTCGGCTAACTAGGTTCCCCACGCGCTCACTTGCGTCTCTATCTTTGGATACGCGCCCCTTGAAATCCTTTTTCTCCGTTTCTCCGGTACCATTTCTAAAAGTTTCGCGGTTGCTTTTCCCATTTCTCTCGGCGTGCAGCTTCCAGTAGAGCTTCTCTTCGAACCAGCAAAGCTTCGCGACTACCACCAACAGCTTCGCGAACCTCTTTCCTCTCTCTCTCTTGCTCACATTTCCTTTAAGCACGACCGTAGCGCGTTTATAAAGTAGAGAGAAGTCCTACACATTTTAAACTTTCAATACGCGTTCCTTCCTACGCTTAGATTACCTAAGATTAGTTGACTCGGAAAATAGTCCGTCTTGAAATCTTTACCTTCTTATGTCTTCTATCTCTCTCTTTTCTTCCCCTTTGTATGGTATTCTCATCGACGGCGTTGCACGTCGTTAATTAGCACGAGCGAGTAACCCCCGCGACTCGTTATAAGAAAAAAAATTCAATTGGTATTTCTCTTTAACATCGTCTGTCCATCCCTAGAGAGAGATACAGAGAAAGAGAGATCCGTCTCGTGTATTAGCAATTGATAAGCTTGATGAACATGTCAAGTAACAATTACTACTAAATTGTTACTTGTTTTGTATTGGTACTTGCTAATTCACTAGAATTAGAGAAAATCATATGTAAAGTTATTTGAATATCAGATCTTGTTAGTATGTTAGTTTCTTCCACTGAAAACCGCTTTATTAGAAAACTCGAGAGAATCAATGAACGTTCCATATTTAACAGACTATAAGGTTCTCTTCTACCTGGAAATCTTCATGTTTTTTAACATATTCATTCATTATTCAGCTCTTTAATCGATATTTCATAATTAAGAACGTTAACTATCGATTATCTGATTCATTTAATGTCCAAACTCACGGAGAAAGTATGATTAGAAATGGAATTCGCGTTTAGATCGAGAAAGAAATTAACGAAAGATTTAGTCGAAGTGTCGATAGTTTTCACGAAAGGAAATTTTTTTTTTCTTTCCAGATATGACTCTGTTCGTTCTGAACAGTATTCTCGTGGTGGGTCTCACCATGACCACCGCGTCCGATGTACTAATCCTGGGATCCACGTCCATGAGATACGCCGAACAGGAAAACAGTAGGATACACTGTCGATACAGCAAGGTCTACTCGATGCTTCAGGTTCGATGCTCCGATCCAAAGTTGGAAGAGATTCCACGTGATTTAAATACCGATATACAGGTAAGAAGTTCTTGGAGAAGGATTATTTATACTATCGTTATTTTGTTCGATTTAGAGATAAGCTTGTTAAATCGGTGTTCTTATCCGTATCGTTTTCCTATCGTTCGATAATGATCGGTGTTTACAAGACGATACTACAACAGCCATAAAAATTGTCTACTTTTCTATCGACATAATTTGACGATAAACGAACTCATCCTCTTTCCTTTTGTGTTTACTAGATCCTCGATGCGTCCTCCAGCAGAATACGAGATCTCCATAACGACAGTCTCTCGTCGTATAGGAATCTGGCCTACATATACCTCGGGGACAACTTTATCCAAAACATCGAGGAGTCCGCGTTTGCGCAACAGCATTATCTTGAAGTCCTTGACCTGACGAAGAACGGTTGCGACAATCTCCCGAAGAATCTCTTTCAGCTACCCTATCTCCGTAAAGTCTATCTGGCCGTAAATAAGTTTGCCGATTCGGTCTTCAAGACTGAGGTCTCCTCGCCGTTAAACTTTCTGCAGCTACATCGTAACAGATTGACTAGGTTACCCGAGATGGGCTATCTACCGTCTCTCACGCATCTCAACGTTTCCGAGAACATGATTAGCAAGATCACGACGGAGGAGTTGGCACGTTTCTGTTCCCTTCAGAATCTTGACGCTTCGAAAAATCCTTTAAATCTCGAAGAGAATACCTGCGAGTGCGTCACTTTGAAAGGTTGGCTGAAATTACGAGAAATCGTGTACAAGCCCAGTTACAATTGTACGAAAGCAGCGATCGCTCGTTGCGGGAACGTCACTTTTAGTAACGATACTATAACGATCTACGAGGAGTGCACGAACGTTCTGAGGATACAGGCTCAGGCTGAGAAAGCGCGTTACATATGGATCCTCGTTGCTTCCGGTGTCTCCAGCTTCATTTTCTTCGTCTTCCTCGTCCTCTGCTGCGTTCACAAACGTAACAAGAAGAAGCGACGAAAGCTGAAGAAGGAACAGCAACGTATAGCCGCGAATAACGCGAACACGCAACTGCTGAACAGCAATTTGAAACCAGCGAGCGCCACGTAAACTGAGAGGCAGAAAAATTCGCTGCACGGTTTTTCTCTATTCCTTTCGTTTTTAGTTACCGCTCGATGTTTTTACCACGTCTTTTGTTGATTATGTTTTTTTTCTCTCCATTCTCTCGAAAGACTGCGTTGTTATCAAGGAGGATATTGAACTTTCATCGAAAGGAGGAGGAAGACAACGATGTGGAGGAGAGAAGAGGGTTCCGATATCTCGAGAGAATTTGCTCTTTCTCGTGCTTGCTCCTCGAGAGAAGATTCTTTCCTCGAAGAGGATTTACGTTCCAAACGTTCGAGTATAAGTCTCTGGTAGACTCGAATACATCTTTCGAGACCACGATCTCGTACTTGTATGAAAGTTTATGTAGTTCCATGTACTTAAAATCCTGAACGGCGCTCGTAGTTTCATTTCGTCGTCCGTGACTGCCTCGCCGTATCGTATGGATATTCGATTTTTATGTGTTTTTTGATATTCTGTACTTTATATATACATATACATATATATTGTATATCATACGTTATGGAAATCTATTGTTTTTGTTACATATATTATATATATATTATATATAAACGCGCATATACAAAGTTCGAAGAGGAATGCTCTTACGTTGCAAACGAACTGCTGTACTTAGGACGACTCTCTTCCTTCTACTTTAAAACGTTTTAAAGAAAGAAACCATTCTCGTCATTTTTTCGTTTCATTTATACTTTCTCATTGTCGTATCGTCGATAGCCTAAGGGATTTAGCGTAGACGTAAAATATTCGAGCTTAAGATTCATTTTGCATTTTCTTATCGAGGATCGATCTTCGATTCTTTTCATCCGTTTTATACGATGGCAGAACCGCTCGTTACGAGAGGTGATCCAAGGAACGGTACGGTAGAGATCGTAGATTTTATTGATTTACGCGGAAGTCCTTCCTTTAAAGAGTACACGTATACGAGTGTAACAGCGTAACGACTGTGAAACGATCTTTCCTCTTTGCGAGTAAGTTTACTCTATTTTTCTATAAAACGGTCTGTCGTTTTATGAATATATTCGATATTAAGTATACATCATCGATCATCATCAGTTTCGCATTCGACGAGTTTAATCTCGAAGGTTGTTGTTACTATCTTGCATAACTTACGAGAGGTGTTCTACGCTATTCGATATATACATAAGCAAGTTTATCTTATCGTATCTCGCCCTACTAATAAACTCGAAACGAATTTCTACGCTTTTTTCTTGCGATAGACGTACTCTAACAACGTGAAACAATTAAAAAAAAAAAAAACAAAGAAAAGAATTATACGAAAGGAGTTTGGTAATTAATGAAGTATACGTCAAACACTGCATCGGTATTATCGCCGAGTGAGATATAACGTAACTATCGTTAAGGGACCTAATCTATTATATTACTATTTTTCCTTTCAGTTTCTTGTATAAAACCGTCAAGTATATATTTCGACAAGTTTAGTAGGGCACGTATATAGCCAGGTATTTACGTATTCGTTGTACAGCGTAAGAACCTAAGAGCTGTCTGTGACACTACAGTTTGTACATATCATTTTAATTTCTAGCTTAGTTATTAACGAGGAAAGAAAGATTATTTATAAAGTGCGAGTTCTGATTAATATAACTACGTCCGTGTTGTATGAGGGTTCGAGACGAGTCAAGAGTCTTCGCGATTACCATCCAACCGAGTAATCTTGCCAATGATTTGTAGGCTGTGCATTGCATGCACTTTCTGTGAAAAAAAAATGGAAAGCGATATTAAAATTGGTAGAAAAGTATGATGGCTGTTATACGTTTAATTTTTAATTCCTATATGTGCCGATGATTATGAAAATGGCTTTGGTCATATATTTTTATAATTTATATGAATGCAATAAAAATAAAATATTCGGTGAATTTCTTTCTTTTTTTTTTTCTTTTTTTACTCAGATTCCTTTCATAATTATCGACACATCTGTATTCCTATAATACCTTGCCAATAAATCTATTACGCATTTCGTTACGTTTAACGTGGATTTTAATTTATATAAATCTTTCCATTGCATTGTTTCTGTAATGGAATAATACCTTATAAAACAATGACGATCTCAGATAGGGTACGTTTCATTGTTACACAACGACGGTAAAAAGTAATACCATAAAATAGTATTACAAAGGCTTTATGTATCCGAACAAAATACAAAATCGATATTGTTGTCATTTATTAGCGAGTAACGACCCCTCGGCGAAAATTCCATTATTTAGGTCGTACCGAGACATTATAAACGATTTATAATCAGAATTTGTCGCGTTCCCGCAGTCGAGAGAATATTTATTTTCATGAAAAATCGGGAACGGTAGGAGAGACGTAAAAACAATCGGGATTTGGCCGAGGATTCGAGGAGATAGATGAGACGTCAAATTTATGGAATTCAAAGGGGTATTTCCTGAAGATATTTCTCAAAGTTCACGGACTTTTGACTCATGGAAAAGTTCAACTTCTTTGCCGTTCTTCGGGAGATCGCTCGTGAAAGAAAATTTCAAGAGTTTTACCTTGCAACAGTTACAAGAATTTCCCTTTTTTTTTTCTTTTCTTTAAGAACGAGAACGTTGAACAGCTTGACTTTGCAAAGAAATTCTCTTTCTTTATATCTTCTGATAAAATAAATCTTCCGGGGACAAGGAAGCAGCGTCGTGACGAAACGTTGCCCAATTAAAACATCTCCAAAATAAAGACACTTCTTGCATGTATACACGTACGTTCAACTTTTGTCGCATTGTATTATACTTAGTATTCTCGAAAGCGTCGGCACCCCATTCTCTCGCAATAAGAAAATAAAGGAATATAAATCACGTGCGCGGTAATTCGCGCGTTTCCGACGCTCTTACACAATGATAGCTGCCGTGTTATATAATCTTCGAAATTTTCCCGCCCCAGCTGTGTCGTCGTCGTCGTCCTTCTCGTCGTCGTCTCAAGCTGCTGAGCGAAATCAGTGCGCGAGTTGAAATTACTTCTGGCGAGTATGTACACCTACTCTTCTCTCGGACGAACGAACGGAAAGCGGATGTTATCTGAGCGTGGAACCGAACGAGGAAATAAAAGATACTACAGAGTTATGTTAATTGCAAAACGAGAGTGATGACTTTACTGGAAGATAGTACTCTGATTTATTCCGGTGTACACGTCTTCCATAAGGAATGTTCCTTTCATCCTTCGATCGGTACAGGAAGTCTTGTTTCTAATCGATTTTCTTTAAATGGACTCATTTTCTTTCGATCGTTCTAACTTATTTCAAATTAAAACTCAAGGGCAAATATATACAAACTATCGTGGTTACTAAGATTACTCATCATCGTAATGATTTTCATATCTCGTATACACATTCGTTGAAAAAAAAAGTTAATCACGTAATCGTCCTTAGAAACTAAATCTATTTTGTTTCAACCATTTTCTATGTATTTAAAAAATTGTCAAAGTTATTCACATGGATTATTTTAGGTAACTAACCCCGGAACGATCTTTTAATTCCTCATTTTTCAATTCAGTAAAAAAAAAGGTGACAAATTCCAATCTCCCTCTAGAATCACTCCCATATACCATTTCCCGGCGTTTTTCCACGACCCATCGCGAGTTCCAATAATTATCTTTCACTCGGATTTTCCGCGAGAATCTTTCTATTTATCGAGGAAGTAACTCACCGGTGCGCGTGATGCTTGGTAATCGATTCGGAAAAAGAGCTCGTAGCACGTACGCTCGGGATCCTCGCGTTCTTTGCTTTCGAATGGCCGGGACCGAAGGTGCGAAAAATAGATTACGTAGTTGAGGATTGAGTAAGGGCTCTACACGGTACGGCGGTGATTCGATCCGTGCTGAAAATCGAGTACGAGGAAGGAAAAGAGAGAGGGTAGAAGGAAGAGTACTCATCCTCGTTCGAAGCAAAAATACGTCGTTAATGGAGTCTCGCGTCCACAGTCAGTCGATTTCACGCGAAAGATACAGAAAAGTCTTTCAACGGTTCCTCGCGTTACCCTTTAATGTGGCACTTCGAAACGTTGATGGTGCACGCATCTGCCACTGAAAATAGCAATGGTAGGTTGCACCAGCGGCATGTTGCGCGTGGAACCGGATGAGAGATACCCACGTAACGGAGAAAAAAAATCGATCGGTCTACTCGAATCTGCTACGCAATCATTGGTATCTACCACTTGAGAACGAACGAGAGACTCTCGAGTAGATACAATGAATTAAGTTTCTTAAGTCGTCAGGTACGTTAGCATACTACGGGGGAAAGAAATCAAATTCCTGGAGGACCACCTTCGTCATCACGGAAGTAAACAATGTCGTAGACGAATTCTTTTCTTCTTTTTAGCTCCGTTGGCTGGATTTACAAAAGAATAGCGAAGGAGTAAATTAATTAAATTAATTGGATAGGACTGCAAAGGTAACGCTCGTCACGGTACCACGAAGAAGGGTATTTATTTCTTAGATAATACGACTTTCACGGTGTTTGCCACGCGTAAACGCCAGAAGACATCTTCTAATGAAACTCTCCCTATCGTGAAGAATTTTTATGAAAGACCACGCGAGTGGACCTCTTTTATGTCCGTGACCACTCATAGAAATGAAATATTTATCTTTAATAATTTCCGTTGCTCGTCGACGATATTTCTCGAATATTAACAGAGAAAAAAAATAAATGTTTCAAGTCGCACGAAAGTTCGACTCATTTAATATCGTTCGAAAGGCTATTTCGTAAATTCGATGTCATGTATCGTCGCGGATTCCATCCCGAGAGTCCAATTTTCCTTGGTAAACGCTTATTCAAAGGTTGGCTTTCTATCCGAGCGTCCGTAGAACGAACCATTAGCGGACGACTTACGGGCAGGCGATACAATCTGATTTAAATTTGATGCTCTTCTTACCTATGATTACCTAACGGCGGATAATTCATTTCGTAACGGAGCATAACGGTCACGCAATGCCTCTCTCTCACCTTCTTTCTTTCTTTCATTCCCTCTCGTTCTCGCGAGCCTCGCAGCAGGCTCGCGGATTCTTTCTCTTCGGCACACAACGTACTGGATGCTCTAATTACACAGCTCGATGCTGATTAGCAAGCAGAGCCAACGCTTCTTCCTTTTCGCCACCCTCGTTCTCATTGCCTCTTTCTATCCCTTGAAAAATCATGGAATGCACAGATTTTTCCTCGATTCTCGTCTCAACTATCGAAAAATAGTACACGGTAAGGTACAAAACGAATCGCGTTCCTTCCCACGGCCTTCATCGCGCTCCCATTGACTCGAGCACCTACGACCATATTCTACATAGAGCACACGCGTTAAAGCCAGGGCTTGCGTAAAAAAGACGGGCACGAGATTATTTGAATAACGTCTTAATCGTCACGGGTTCTTAGATTTACGCAAGCGTTGATTAGATTCGAAGGTAGGCCGAGTTACGATTAGCAACGAAGAATAATAGCCCTCTCTTTTCTACGTTCTACTCGCTCGTTAGGGACCCCTGCTGCTAACTTTCGTGGGCGTTTTTGTGACTGGACTCGTTAGTCTCTTTTCAATTCACGAACGTTCAAATCCATTCGTACGGTTTTATAATCTTTCGACCGAAGGTAGATATCTTTGCTGTCATCGTCCGTTCTATTCTCTTTCGACGACACGTGGGACTCGTATCCTTATCGCAAAACTCCTTTTTCTCAAATCTGATACATCTCTTAATTGTTATAATACCATATCGCGAGGTTCCTACCTCTACTATTTTCCGAGATTGAAACGAAATCGCGATCGAAAGAATTCATTGAATGTAGGAACACCGTCGTATCAAGGATCGTTGCTAAAGGATAAGAAGAAGAGAACGGTGAGAGGAGAAAAGCGAGAGATAACATAATTCACCCTATCTGCTGCTGAGAAACTCGTGGCTCGCGTTCAAAGAGATCCCGAGAAATCTGGGCTATCAAAGATAACACTGGGCGATAACCCGTGTGTGACGTAACGAGATCAAAGGATCTCGTTGCTCGATCAAGGCGTGACGTCATAGTACAATACGTTGCTTGAAAAGGTGAGGACAGAAGTGAATTTTTTCGAGATCGGTGATAGGGTGGACAGGGTGAGAGCTCCGTTTCAATATACGATCATCCCTTATCGATCGTAAAGCGAATGGTACGAACGTTCGCTTCGAATAACGATATCAAAGAGATAAATGTAATAAAGTTGTTCACGAATTTGTTCAATCGTAAAAAAAAAAGAAAAGATGCTCGCGTTGATCCTTTCGTCTTAATTAAAAACTCAATTGCCTAATTAGCGTTTCCTCGAAAAAAAGGCGGCCGATACGCGTTGGCCCGTGTTGTCCCACGGCGTCAGACGGCAAACGCGCGCTCGCGATGAAGCAATCAGCTTTCTCCGTACAAGCGAGAGAAGATCCCTGCGTCTTCTTCTCATACCTGTCCGTCGTCATCGGGCCGTTGCTGCTACTGGCACGGGCCGCCTCTCCTCGTTGTTCCAAGCAGGGAACCAAAAATCGCACGTACACCGAAGGCCTGGAACAATGGTGAAATAAAGCGCGGGCTTTCCACTCTGCGTTCCTATGTGAACTGGAGTACCTACATGTACGCGTACCTATACATGGACATGAGCATATACAATCCCATTTAAAAGTTTTCAGTGTCCTGGCTCTATCCTGATCGATGACGATGCTTTTCTTTCTCATGAATTCGATTATACACATTCTTTGTAATAAATCATTGTGATAAGAATGTAAGAATAAAGTAATTAACGTAAGAACAATCGACTGTTATAATAATGAGACGAGTTTACGATAAAAATAATTAATCAATCCGTCGATTGTTCATTTTCGGCTGCTAAAATCTCTGCTTTAATTATTAAAGTCGTTTCTATACGTTCGTTGATTGATTTTAACCATTAATTATTACTTAGTCAAATTAATCGAATATCAAGTGGTTGATGTAATTTCAAAACGAGATATGGAATAAATGTTACTCATTTACTGCGACGGAATTCTATATACCAAAGGATTACTCGTAATAAATAATTATCTTAAAAAAGGTTAATTATACTGCTAATCTCAATAAAATTTTTGGTTGAGTATGTACATACCCCGGGACACGCACGTCGGTTCGTACATTTCGGAATCGTAGCGAAGTTGTCCGAGCGGAGTCCGCCCTCTTCGTCCTCTTCTTCATCCTCCTTCGCCTCCTCCACCATCTCTTACTCCTTCTTCTTTGCCGTTCTCCTCCCAACGATGAATCCGCGCGCACGAGCGACCGGCCGTCGCAGGAAATGGCATCTTCGTGGAAGTAGGAGCGCTGGCTATATAAGAGAGCCGTAACATCCCGCAAAACGTCAACGTTTGTCTCTCCGCGAGAAACGACGCGCCACGTACATAAAGAAAACGAGAGATATATAGTACATATACATATATATATATATACTATATATATATCACAAAGTCGCTGTTCGGGTACACGCGTTTTTCTTTCCCCTTTCGTGTCTCTTTTTCCTCCGCGTGCTGCCCATTTTTTGTTTCCTCAATTTTTTACCCTTCTCTCTCTCTCTCTTCCTGTCGTCTACCGTCGTCGTTATACTCGCGCATCGTCTACAACGTTCGTCTTCCCTTCATCCTCGACATGTATGCGCCAGTGCGTCGTCAGGTAAATGAAAAGTACGCTGAAGTACGGAGATAAGCGGCTGATGTGCGGGATTTTTCTTTATTTCCACTTTCCTTTCGCTTTTTCGACCTTTCCTCTCTTTCTTGGTCTATTTCCTTTTTTCAGTCTCTCTCTCTCTAAGTTACACCCATCCTTCTTCGTTGCACGTGTTTTTCTTTTCACCTTCCCCAGTACTCTTTTTTTCCTTTCCCGCCAACGCGAGATCGTGCTACGCGAGTTTCGTGAAAAGCCAGTGAATGGATAGGAAGAGGGACGGTGGGGAAAAGAGAAAGTGGGAAGAAAGGGACGTGTGATTTTTTTTTGTGCGGCCCTTTCCCATCGCTCTTTCCTTCTCTCGCTATATTTTCTCTCCTTTTCCCGCCTGGCACAACGATGATGGTACCTATTTCGCGCGCGACTCGACGAACGCGAGAAATTCAACCGCGTAACCGGTGAGCCGCGTGCGAGTCGCAGAATGGAAGGTTTTCTGAAAGGAAAAGGTTTTTTTCTTTTTTTTTAATCATTCGGCGATCCGATTCGTCGTGCATGGATTTTGTGGAAGATTTTCTTTACGGTTCGGTCGGTGTGGAGTCGTTGCGACACGATGGAAAAATTGTACCGAAAAATTGTAGTTTCGGTGCGACTTGGTACGCGCGAGTTGTCATCGCGATTAAAGGGTTAAATGTTGTGAGGGATCACTGGTGACCAGCACTAGATTTGTCATAGTCTATTTCCTATGTATATTAATATTTACGAGAATATAACTATCGGTTATAAAAAGTGTGAGGTCTTATTTAAGAGATACGATAGTAAATTCTTCTAAATGTTCATTCTGAAAAAAATTATATACCCTCACAGGACTAGTCAAAATTGGTTTGACTCGCGACGGAGGCGATCCGTCGAAGAAGCGTCTATAATAATTAAAGTTAAGCCGAGTAGTCGATGCGCTTACC
This sequence comes from Ancistrocerus nigricornis, assembly GCA_916049575.1. Lineage (NCBI taxonomy): Eukaryota > Metazoa > Arthropoda > Insecta > Hymenoptera > Vespidae > Ancistrocerus > Ancistrocerus nigricornis. The sequence continues at coordinate 27,401,591 of OU696667.1, forward strand.
GTCGCGTCATTGTTCGGCCAATCTCGTGAGAGAATGAATACACTCCCGGTGAAAGGTGTCGCAAGTCCGTTCAATTTCACACTTTGATACATCCAGGATTGCTGGCTTCCTGACAACGCGTATAACAACAATAGCGTGTATCGTTAAACTTACGCCATCGAACCTTGTGCTTTTTCTCCTTAACGATCGGGTCCATCGGAAAGGAACGATACACCGATAGATCTTACGTTCCCTAATAACACGATCGTTCGATATCCGGTACATTTCACCCAGGGAAATCGATATATCCCGACGAAAAATAAAAGACAAAAAGAAGACGAGCGATTCTCTCATTGTTCCATCGTTATTCGTTTTTTTCGATAAGCACTTGGAACTAGCCCCTGATGCCCGATTTCAGCTGATAATTAGTTTCCCACTCAAAAGAAGGATTCTCATTTCGCTAGATATCCCTTCTACTGATCATCGGCATCGGGCTTGCCTATTGCGAGCCACCATTGAGTAACCAGTACGGTGTTCCTGGAAATTTTGCTGGTAGCAACGGAAATTTCGGTGGCGGCAGTAACAACGGAAATTTCGGTGGAGGTAACAACAATCACAGACAGCACGATGGTGGTCAGTCCTACGACGATGGACACAACGGGGGCGACAATCAGGACTATGCCGATAATTACGTGAGTAATGACGAGCGGCATCACACTTGGCCCATTTACGAGTGTGCTCGAAAATCAATGACGTTTCTGTGGAAAATTTACAATGAGTCTCTCTCTCTCCCTTTCGATGCTCGAGTAATCTCGATGAGATCAAAGCGACTTTGTTCTACCGATGAAGGTACTTTGAAAACGAGCTCATTCTTTTGATCAATTATGTAATCCTTTGTAATACCAGTTATTCTTTTTTTGAGTGGGTTGCTTCCGATTGGTTTATACGGAGGATAATTTGTTAAAGTTTGTATCGATTTTTAGTACAAATTTAATGACTGAATTTGTCTGTTATACAGAGTGTCCCATATCAACTACCCCAGCCGAAAACTACATGTGTACAAGTATGACTTTAGTCGAAAAGTCTACAAAACTTTTTCGAAAGTTTATTAAACTTTTCGACTCGAGTCATACTTGTACACATGTAGTCTTCTGCTGGGGTAGGTGATGTGGGACACCCTATATAACACTTGAATGATGGTTTCATTTTTTTTCTGTCCGTATTATCTCATAGCCAAAGTCGTACGAGTTCGGATACGCGATAAAGGATGCTGCGACCGGCAATGATTTTGGTCGTCGAGAAACTAGCGATGGCGAAACCGTTCGTGGGGAGTACAGAGTGCAACTTCCCGATGGAAGGACCCAAATAGTGACATACACGGCCGATTGGAGAACGGGCTTTCACGCTGATGTCAGATACGAGGGTACAGCGACTTTCCCCGATCAGTATAACAATAATAATAACAATAACAATCAAGGCTACGATTTTCAAGGAAACGGTATAAACAATGGCTATAATGGAGGTAATTTCTCATTCTTTTTCTAAGTAAGATAAACATTTTACTTGATGTGAAGAAACATTTTTAAACATTTTTCAAATGCATGCATTAAGTAGTGTGGGATTTTTACAAATGAAAAACCTCTGAGGTGATGAATTACACATCGAGATAGATTATTTGCAGAAATTAAAGATGGATCGCTTTTTGCAGGTAATAATAACGCTGGATATAATAATAACAACAACTACAGACCCAGTGGTGGTGGCTACAATCACAATAATTATCAATTAGGTTCGAATGCATTGGACAATAATAATTACAACTTTGGTGATGTTACGCGGAACACTTATAAGCCACCGGTGTATGGACCACCTGTGGGTTAGGTATCACAGAGTATTATTACGATTGTATAAAATTATTATTACCTTTTTGTAAGAAATAAACGTTTCCTTTATACTCGAAGGAGCTTCGTTCGAAGCTTCGTTGTTTCTTATCACTGTCACGTCTTCGTACAAATTATCGTACAGAATAAATAACCATAGCGTAAGACATAGCACTTTGAACGATCTTCGATAAAAGTTACAACATATGCATGTAAAAAATATCTGCAGCTTGGAAAAAAAATGAAAATATAATTATGTCATGTGTCGCTTACCCACCGTGGCGCAAAATTTGAGGGATAAGGTAAAAAACTTAGCAATCATGATGCAGGAAGGTTTTAGGCTTCTCATCATCATGAACGATACTAACGTTTGGGATTTTTTACAATTAGAGAGCACGTACCACGGCATATCGTATCTGTAAATAAACCATTGTCGTTAGCAACGCAAAAAAAATGAAATTGTTTGAGATAATAAAACGAGACGAAATGTTACGCTTTGTCAAAGAGTGAGGCACTGTGGTCTATTATTTTCTGACCCAAGCTGCTCGTTATGTATAGCAAGCTGCAATGGAAAATGATATTTACTATAGAGAGTACAGTTTCTCTCATTCGTTCGGGCTCGAACGCGTCGTTTTGCAATAGCTAAATAAAATGTAATAAAATCATTATTAAAGGAAGCCGGACGTTTAAAAATATTCGCTTAAATTCTGATCGCTCACTCGTAGAAATGCGGCCATGAGAAATATTATAGTGAAAGATAACACTAGTATCAAGCACTTATCGATGGATGAATTAAAAGCGGCGTCAAACCTTTAATAATAAAAAAAAAATATTATCTGATAGATGTTAAACGTATAAAATTATTAAGTCGAGTCGTAAATAATTTCCGTTTCAGCACATAAATTGTATTTTTACATAAAAGAAACAATTACATAATTAAATGCATCATTAAAATTTCCTGCCAGAAATGAAAATTATTTATTTCCTCAACTAAATATAACACCTCCCAACTCGTACTAACTCTAAAATCCTTTTGTGATATTTTATACTTTGAACTATCAGCTCGTACGCTCTAGCTTCCGAATTATGGTTGTGCATAGATACTGTTTTGACATCGATCGCGTCATCGAGCATGCTCCTGAAAGCAAGATTGACCATCGAATTATTCAAATCGACGTTTAATCGATCAACACTCGTCGCAATGACTTTTCCAATATATTTTCTAGTTATTCTTACCCGACAACGCGGAACATCCCGCAGATATATTGCACGATGACTATGAAGAGCATGTAATTGGTTGCGGAAACAAGGCAGAAAGCTGACGCTAGTATAAAAATGATCAGCAGTGATAGAAGAAAGTGTTCCTCTTGGTCGAAAAAAAGTTCAGCCGGAAAAGGTAATACACGGGGTCGAGTTGTATTCAATGGTACAATCACATCCAGGATAATTGGTCCAGCTGATAAGAATATGCCTATGACAATTAGCCCGTAAGCTGATACTACAAAAATTTGAGTTACTTATCGATCGTTTTTTTAATTTTGTTTTTTGTTCGTGATACTTTTATCGCACTTACCTAGTAATATTAATGCGTATTTTCTACCAACCTCCCCGTATTCTTTCATGATCTCTAATTGCTTCGTAGCTTTTGGCTCGAGCCAGTCACGCTTTATAAACTCCAAGATGAAACTTAACTACAATATTATTCATAAATTAAAAAAATCCATTAAAGTTGAGTTATCAATAATTTTCTTTTCGGGAAAAAAATTCGAATGATTTTCTTTTTATAAATAGTAACAAGTCACTGCAATAAATAGTGAATATGTAATTGATTAAAATATGATTGTTGGTCATTTTATTTTTATTAAATAGCACTGAAATAGTGAAAAGAAAATTATTCTTTTACTTTGTTTCGCACGATTGGAATCATTTAATGTACCTTTGATACATTGATCACGTTATTATAATAGATGGAGACACCGATCAAATATACAAGAAAATTTGAAAGAACTTCTATGAATATCTCGACATTCACTTTCATCATCGTTCCTACCTAAAAGTGAGAACTTATCAAAATCTAAATCTCGAAGAAAATCTCGTCGCGTTACTTACTTGTACTATCAGATGCAGTAATAAAACAAAGCTCACGATCACTATTCGAATAAACCTCTCTTTCAACGTGGCATAAGGCCAAAGTCCGATCAGCGATAGGCAAATTCGATTGGGGTTATAATAGCGTATCTCGAAAAAGTTTATTTCTTGGGATTGACACTTGCTAGCCATGTGAAAGGAGCGTTTCACTTCCTGCTATATTTCACTGCTTCTTCCGGTTTACTGTTATACCATTCCACCATAATTTCTCTTTTATCTTCGCGGGCCAATCTTTTTCTCTTTCCGTATGATGAATAATGAACGATGCATGGTTCGATCTTGAGTGTACTTTTATCCATATGCGTGAACCAAAGGGGGAAAAAAGGGTTGGAAAAAGGAAATGCCAAGTAAAAAGTGACGCGTGTCAATGGTAATGACTTTATTACGCGTTCTTCCATATCCTGCATTTGGAGTTTCTCAGCCGACAATTAGGAAAGGGTGGTTGTCTGCAAGCACGATTTTTCCCCTCTTTTCGGCATGACCTGCGCTCTGAGTGATCGTTCGAGCGAAGATAACCACGAGTACGTTATTTTCCTTCAGTCGAAGTGCGCTATGTCGTCGATTGATGTCTTGCCGTTTCAACCAGACGCTGCTTTGAATTTTGAGTAAAATGGTGAAATATGAAATAAAAGAGTGGATGTGGTAAGCGAACGTGGTAAGGGAGGAAACGTTTTTCTGGGATATAATACATCATTTATTATTTCTTCTGGTGTTTCTTTTTGGTAACATTACTCTTTTTATTCTCATGAGCATGCTCGGAGGGACTAATTCTGGCTACTTATGTGTATGTAGGATGATTGTTATTGTAGGGAATGAACGACCATCGCGTAAGACAATGACGTTTGTAATAGCTTGAACGAAAAATCGTAAGGAATTATTAAGTTCGCGATGTAGTTACAGAATTCTTTGATATCTTACCGAAGCGAAGAATTCCATTGACAAGATGAACGTTTTACCGATAGGTAAGTAACAAGGCCTCATGCTTCTCGTTATTATGAACCATATCAGCATTCGTGATCTTTTAGAGAGTGTGTACCATGGTACATCGTATCTGTACAAATGTCAGTATTTTATTTTATTGGGAAAAATATTATTTCCCTAAGTTAGCCTAGATTTATCACACAAGAATGTTAGTTATTTATGCGAAAGAAGTTTACGCCTTGTCGGATAAGAATATGCTGTGATCTATTATTTTCTGACCCAAGTAACATTTCATAAATAGTATGCTGACGTTTGCGACGATGTGAAATATCATTGGGATGATTTTCCTCAGATGTATCGAGTTGAACGAATCAGTCCGTAACACCTAAATGAGATAAAAGGATTGTTTAAAAGCATTTCGTTATAAGAATTCAAATTTTCGAGATAAATGAAAGCACTCACTCGTACAAATTGAAAGACGAACATTAATGCACCCATTATCACTAACATGAAGAAAAGGCTTCGGTATATAGAATTAATTCCAGCATCGAACCTTGAAACGATACGATAATGTGTTAATGAATGAAGTTCAAAAAATGCAAATAACATAACATACTAACTCTAAAGCTCTTTTGTGATACTTTACACTGAGGATGATTTTAGCGTAACATTCGCTCTCGAAATAGTCATCGGTGACTGGAATTTTGCTATCGAAAGCACTCTCCAGCATGTTTCTAAAAAATTTTAATGTAGAACAATCGCTTCGATATATTAAAATCTTTATTTTCATACCCGGTTACATAAAACATTCCGCAAAGATGTTGGATTAGTATCACGAACAGGAAATCGCTACTGGCCGAGGCTAAACCGATTATCGACGCCATTATACAAGACACTGCTACCAACCAAATGTAGTTTTTCTGTTCGTCAACGTAACATTTTACTGGAAAAGGTAATGTGCGGACACGCGTTTCGTTCAAAGGTCTGAGAGAATCAAGAATGACAGGTGAGGTTGATACTAATATGATTGAAAATACTGCGACGTAATAAATTGCTGAAAAATAAATAATAACTTGTGAGCTCGATTGTCGTTCGATGGTTAATCTTTAGAGGACGGGACTGGTCTCAAAAGGGACCACTGTTTTGGTTGGAGACTCGTCCTGATATATACATTCGATTTGTATTGAAAATGTCCCGTCCTCTAAAGGTTAAAAAGAGAAACGATCGATGGATTTACCTAAGGACGCATACGAGAATATTCGACACTTCTCTGCGTACTCCTTCATTATTTCAAATTCCTTCGTGCCTTCTTTCTCCAACCAATCGTTCCTGATATTGTTTAAAAGTTTGTGTACCTATTAAATTATTTGAAAGATTAAAAGAAAGGCCGTAGTATAAATTAAAAGCAATCGTCCATAAAATTACTTTGGATGTTTTAAACAGGATGTTGTAGTACACTAGGATCATGCACAAGGCTACAAACAAATTTATAAGAACTTCGACGACTAAGTCAATGTCGCTTAGCCCCACTGAAATAATTGTATTTATCTGGAAAGAAAAATTAGAGACAAATTAAATGGTCCGAATATGTTAAACATACACAAGGTGGTCCATTTAAATAATGCCACTTTTACATATCTCTTAGAATCGTGCAAAAATATTCTTGCAATATATTGCTCGCTTGGTACAATTTAAATTGCATATTTTTAATTTTTATACAAATATTGTTGAAATGGATATTTAAAAGACCTTATTTAAATGGACAAACCGGTATAATACATTTATAATTTACCTGCGCTGCCAACGCTATAAAAATTAGAATGTTAATGAAAATAGCCCTAATCAATTTCGTTCTTGGTTCCGCGTAAGGCCAAAGTCCAATTAACGATAAACAAATCCGGGTAACGTTGTAGTAACGGTTCTCAAAGAAGTCCATTTAGTTTTATCGTGACCGAAGACCGATGCGAGACTAATGACCCGATCTGAACATCTTTGCAGTATTTCTCTGCTTCCATTAAATCGTCGGGCAGCAATTTTTTTTTTCTCTTCACCAGCAACTAATGCTCCTTTTTCTTTGGTACAGTAAATAATTGGCGGGAATAGGGTTTTAATTTTGCGTAGAAAAAGGGGAGAGAAATGAGATAGAAAGGGTATAGAGTACGCAGCAGGAAAGTTGACACGTGTCGATGATAATGGCTTCGTCTTTGGTAGCACGGTATAACCCTCGTTGTTCAGTCCGCAATTAAGGGAATTTTTAATGAACGTTATTTTCTCCCCTATCTCCAATGGACTTGCGCTCTTTGGAACTCGTTCCGCTGTAGTCGTAAATGTATCGATGTTATACTTCAGTTGGAAACTTAACGCTCGTCATCGTTGATTTCACTTCTTCTTTCTCGAACTCAAACAAACTATAAACTTAAAGATTTGTTCAAACACGGTTAGTAATTTAATCTAGTATCGAGTAGCCACTGCAGTCATTTAGTATAGAATTTAGTAGAGCTTTCGAAATTAGAACGGATTTAGTTGTTTAGTAGTGAGTGATGAGAAATCCTTACACGTCCAGTAAAATCTAAGGAAATTGATCTACTCGATTAAATAATTTCACACACGGTAAGTTATTCAATTATTGGAACACGTCTTTCGAATAAAATCAACATTTATTTTTTGAAGTTCCAATACGTCAACTAGTGCTAGACACGTTTTATACATGACCTAATCAATTACTCTTTAGTCAAACAGTAATTACCGTAACGAGTAAAATACCATCGCGTAGGATACTGCTGTTTGTAGCAACTGAAACAGAGAACATATACATGTATAAGTGTATTTTGTTAGAAAGAATACTAAATTGTAGGTATGCACTGTCTCTTACCGATGCGAAAAATTGAATGGACACGTAGAAAGGCTTGCCGAGCGACAAGTAACACGGTTTCATGCTTCTTGTCATCATAAACCAAAATAACATTTGTGATTGTTTAGTAAGCAAATACCAGGGTGTACTGAATCTGAAAAATTGATGGCGAAGAATTCTACGGTAGGTAAAGGAAATTAGGATCGATTACATTTAATGTACTCAATTTTGCATGATCATCATCTTTTGCACTTTTACTACAGTATAATTTTCTAAAATCTTGGAGAACTATTTAACAATAAATATTAAATATATGTATAATAAAAGGGATTACACTTTGCCGAATAGAAAAGTGCTGTGATCTATTAGTTTCTGACCGAAGTAGCAATTTAGATACACTATGATGGTACTATTGACAAAGACAACAATGGTCATCGTGGAATCCGTCACACTTTCCAGTCCCTGAGTAATTTTGTGCATGAGCTACGAACAATAAAAAATAGTACCTATATAACTGAAAAGCGTATTTAAAAATTATTAGAGATTAACTATGTTTCATTTACCTGTAAAAAAGTAATGCCCAATAGAAACAATCCTATTAAAACCAATAGCAAATAAATGCGTTGATAGGCAGCACGTAAAAACGTTTCGAACCTTAAAGTCAGTAAAATTGTGCAATTGAATAAAACTGGACATATTTTAAGAGTAAAACATTATTTCAAACTAACTGTAATGCCTGTTTGTGATATTTTATACTGCAGACCACTTTAGCGTAAGCCTCAGCTTCCGAGCAATGTTTATCATTAAAGACACTGTCGATCATATTCCTACAAAAAGAAAAGACAGGAGTGGACAATAAGAAAGACACGTGCAATTTCAATCGTCTTACCCAACGACTGCAAACATTCCACAAATATGTTGCAGAAAAAGTAAGAACATATTGGTGTTGCTTATCACGCTCACGCCTAATATCATTGCCATTATGAACGATGCCAGTAATGTCCAGCAAAAGTATTTCTCCTCGTCGACAAAAAATTCCATTGGAAATGGAAGCTTCCGTGGACGAGTCTCGTTCAAAGGAGAGACGAAGTCCAAGCAAAGTGGTACGACTGCTACGAACGTTAGCGTAATGACAGACCCGTAATATAATCCTACAAAAGTATGCAAATAATAAATTGCATCGTTGATCTTGATTCGTGAACGATTAACTCTTTGAGGCACGGTGGTATTAAAAATGTCCTATTTGTTTAATGCGTATATATTAGGACGGAGCATTACTCATAGATGAGAAATATAAAATTTTCATTTTGAACTGGCCTGGGTGCGGGATAGTTGCCTTTTTATATAAAAATGAACTACACAAAATTTCAACCCAATTCGATAACATCTTCAGGTTCCTTTTCGAATTTGAAGTCGTACAATTTTAATAATAAACTAATTTTTAGTCTTTTTTTGTATAACATCTTTTTTTTTCAAGATTACACGTCTTTAGGACTGTAATAATTTCCTTTTTAACACTTTGGCTACCCGAATTTGGGATACAGTGAAAATTTGCAGGATCGCCAAGAATCGACTACTCTTCAATTTTTACGATCAAGGGCTAGTGAGAAAGAGGAAAGTCTCTTCTTTACGAATATGCAAGTCGCGTTTCGATAGTATGACCAGTTCAGAAGTTACAGCAGTTTAAAGTTTAAGATTCATTTCTGCATAAAGTGTAATATAATAATATGTTATTATTTATATATTATGTTATATATATTATATATTATAATATTTATATATCGTATTTATTTACAATAAGAATTATTATACATTATAACGTAAGTGCGTCCGATGTATTAAAACTAATAATTATTGTATATATCTTGACTTTATATAACTCTCAAACTATTTGTAAAAATGTATAAATGTATATAAAATTGATATGAATAAATACCAAGATACATTGAAAGAAATACTGGAATTTTTAATTAAAACCCTGTATTCAACATCCAATTTCCTCATTTGTTCAAACTTCTCGTATTACGGTCTTTAAACGAAAACTCCATCAATGGAGAAAATATCACGAGAACGTGAGCAGCACGAAGGTATTCGAATTTCTCGTGCCACCTCTTCACACATTATGCTCTCCTGTTAGAAATCTCAGTTTATGGGAAAATTTCCCGAAAGAGTTCGATTGAAGCGTTCGTGAAAATATTACTTGCCTGCGCCATCTAGCGGTGAAGAAAAACGGCGAAATGTCGAATTTCTCGTGCCACCTCTTCACACATTATGCTCTCCTGTTAGAAATCCCAGTTTACGGGAAAATTTCCCGAAAGAGTTCGTGAAAATATTACTTGCCTGCGCCATCTAGCAGTGGAGAAAAACGGAGAAATTTGATGAGTTTGCAAAGGGTTCGTTTAAAACATTCTCCTGGTCGCAATAATTAACCGATTTTAATGAACAATAACTCGTTGGAAAGCTAAAAGATCGGGCTACAAAATGGTCATCATAGAATTTACAGAATACTTCACTTTCAGTATCTAAATCGCACTTAAACTTTTCAAATGTAATTTCTATGTTGACGCTAACGTTAATAAAGAAATCTATTATAGCTATCTTATAGCTTGTTCTTTTAGCTTTCTAACGAGCTATTGTTCATAAAAATCGATCAAGAATTGTGATCAGAATAATTTTGATGATTTCTTCTAGAATAAAAAGGCGATTATCCCGCACCCAGTTCAATTCAAGTTCGAAAAAAAAGTTTTAATGCTCCGTCCTAGTGTATATGTACCATTTACGTAGAGTAGGTGGCAATACAATCAAAAAATGTTCTGAATCTGTTCGCATGTGTTAGAAAGTTTCGATTTATTTCCGTGCCTCAAATGGCGAAACGACTTCTGCATTTACCTATCATCATTACCGAATACTTTCTACTATCCTCGGCATATTTCCTCATAATCTGGAATTCTTTTGTATCTCCTTTCTCCTGCCAGTCTTTCTTAACGATCTCCAAAAGTTCGTATAACTGCAAAAAGGATCGAATATCAGGCAAAAGAATTTTCAAAAGTTAATAGAAAATTTGAACGCACTTTCAATCTATTCAACGAATTATTCGTGTACATGAGAACACCGGCGACGCATATAAGAAAGTCTGGCATAGTTTCCAGGAAAGTATTTATTTTATGTTTCGTTGTTATAATCTTTGCTGTCTGAGGGAAGAAGTCACAATTAACGTAGATCATCGAATGCAAAAATGATATTTTTAAAGACATTTTACCTGTAACACAAGGAGACAACACATATTGAGATACACGATGAACGTTCGAAGGAGTCTGGTCTTTGATTCGGTGTAGGGCCAAAGTCCAACCATAGACAGACAGCTTCGTGTGAAATTGTAATAGTTATTCTCGTAGAAGTCCATGTTTGATGTAATATCACGAGAAGTTGAAGCTTCGTTAAAACTAACTCAACTGATTCTCATTTTCCTCCACTCAAAGTTTTCCGACTCCCTTCTTCGAGTTATAAATAATGAAGGGAGTAGAGAGATGACACCTTGCAAAAAATAATTCAATGAAGAGAAACGCGAATATGACTCGAGGGATGAAAAGACAAGGGAAAAAAACCGAGAGACGAATTATTATGTCGACGATAATGGCTGCTATTAGGTACATGTTTAACGTGGTTTTACGAACCCCTTTTACAACGTAGTTGTATGCGTGTGTGCATTCGTTCTTCGAAGTATAATTAACAGAATTTTTTATTAGCATAATGTACTCCCCTCTTTTGAGGGAGACTTGCGCTCTTCGTTGTTACTCGAGCGAACGGTATTATACCTGGATATGCTTCTTCAGTCTAGCATAAGTCGTCGTTCAGTACTTACTATCATCGATCTCTCCTCTTATGGCAAAGTGATAGCAAAAGGAAATAAGTCATTGGGAAGCTTCAGACGGAAAAAGAAGAAATTTTGGGAAAATGCTAAGAGTAACTCCTGTCTTAACTTTTTTGATAATTTAATAATTCAATGACATCTATAATGCTATAAGTATATTTATTGTAATTGTAATCCTACCATGATGGTACAGTGGATAGATGATTTATTGCCGCAAGGAATAAAATATCATAGCGTAGGAGACCGACGTTTGCATGATCTAGAAAAATGTTTTATCGTATTTCGAAAATACGAAGCGATGATTAATAATAATAATTTTAACGATTGTTCTTACCGTTAGGTAAAATTCCAAAGAAGATGAGAACACTTTACCGATCGATACGTGACACGGTTTCATGCTTCTGACGATCGTCATCAAAGTCAATTTTTGTACTTTCGGTGATGATATGTACCATTTGGAGTTGCAACTGAAAATTAACAATTTATATAAAGGATTTTATTTATGAAAATTCTTTCGGAGATCACGATTCCATATTTACATTTTCGTATGTACGTCGGAGCTATGGTCAATCACTTTTTGACTGAAATAACAATTTATGAAGACCCAAAAGAGATTTGCCTCGATGTGAATTATACAGGTTATAATCTCCTTTGCATTTTCAGTCGTGAGAGATACTTCTAATACCTGCGAAACGATAAAGATAGTCCTACATTTGTTCTATCTTCCAGCGGCTCGTCTCGCCAACGTTTCTTTCCCTTGATAGTCTGACAGTGATATAAACTAAAATTGCTCGGCCGCGGTCACTCACGCGAAGAATATCGACGCTGATGGCAATTCCTATGAGAACGATCCCGATCAAGTAGCAAGTCTCGCACATGGAATTAACCATTTCGATGAATCTTTGGAAAGGTTGAACATGAATTTGTTTTTTTTTTCTGATATATGAAAACTGAGAACGTTCGTAGCAGAGAGCTTTATTAAAAAATATTTCGCTGAGTTGGTACTAACTTGATCGTTCTTTCGTGAAACCACACGCCGCGTATTAGCCTTCCGTATATTCTCCTTTCCTCGTCCGCTGCAGTAGAAACTTCCTCGTTACCATCAAAAGCGGTTTCGAAGATATATCTGGAACAATTTTTGTTCATTACTTTTTTCGAGCTTGGGAAAAAAAATTGTAGATTTTATCGCGTTTGTTTTATTACCCAACAAGATTGAATAATCCATTGCAGTGTTGTAAAAATAGTAAAAGTAGCGTAAAAATAGCTATCGACGCGCATCCCATTATATTCAGAGCAAAAAACACTATCGGGAAACTAATGTAAAAGTATTTGTTGGTATCAAAAAATAATTCCACTGGAAACAGAATGTCGTAGTAACGTGACTCGTTTAAAGGTACAATTATATCAAGTAAGACTGGTAGGAGCATAAAAAGTAAGATGCTGTAGAGCGATACGTAGAAGACCACTGAAAGTAAAGTTAATAAAATGAGGAGAAAGCCCAACTGTATTGGAGATTTGGCATACTGTTTGATCTTACACAGGAATATAAAACTATATGTACTAGTTTCCTTGGCATACTTTGTGAAAATCTCAAGTTCCTTCTTTGACTCGATCTTCGTCCAATCTATCCTTATGTGATCGATCATCTTCCCTATCTGAAAAATTTGGAAATAATCATTTTTCTAATCTACAGATAAAACATAGAATTTAAATTGAGTTAGAATGTTGTTGTTGTAAATCATAATGGACAATAACGTACCTTTTTTTCGTGTATATAAGCTGTAATATACACGGCAAAAATGCAAATGCACAGGATGAAATTTGATAAAATTTCAACGAACAAATTCCCATTTAAATTAGATGTTAAGGGTTTCATTATCTGCGAAAAATCATATTTGATTAATTAAAAAAAAGCTTTCGATCTATGGGGAAGTTAATTTTGTTGTTACTTATACGTCCAATAACACTTATCCCTGGACATACATATAATACTTATTACCTGGACAATAAGAATAAGTACGAGGATAAAAGTTATGAACGATGCACGAATTTGTTTCGTTTTCACGTCCAGATAAGGCCACAGTCCGACTACCGATAGAAAAAATCGATTAATTTTGTAATAATGCGATTCGTACGCGTCCATCGCTTAGCGAGGTTGATACAAGTCTGACGTGACATATAGAGATACTAGAGAAACTTTTTATGCTTTTTTCCTGCACGAATTAATTCCAATAATATCAGCAAATTGTACTATTACATTACACGGAAAGATAATTAATAGGGAAATGTAGGATGTCGTGTTTTTTTCTTTTTTACATTTAGGTATCTATAGTCGACGATATTATCAAGAGAAGAGGGTTGACGATAATCGTTCTTAATCGATCGGAACACGAGTCACTCTCTTCGAATATAATTAAGTTCACACTCGTCGATTTTTATTTCCCTCGAGAATACCGCTGACATGCGCACAGAAATCTTTCATTCTTTAGTTCGAATCCTTCCGCGATGTACTTCGAGTCTCTCGATGGACTTTCGTTCGTACTATACTACTATATAATACCTACGTGAGTTCTTATATTGAAAATATCTGGATACGTGAAAAGCAGCTTGAACGTGTTACTTTGAATTCACTTGGAATGAAATTTTAGTAAGTATGAAAGAAGATATACATATAATACCTACGTTTAAAATTTGTTTAAGAATTTCCAGAAAAAATTTTAATTAGTAATTATTTATTATACTTATATAAATCTATATACGTACAAACGTTTTATTCTTTTTTTTTATATATATATATTGTATATTCACTCTGACGATCGAGAGTATAGGTGTAAAGTGAAAATTGTCGAAGTAGGAGAATCGTGCACCGTCGAAATTGTAGTCCAGTTATTTCATGGTATAGCACACGGTTGCATAGGACACCGAAGTTTTTAATAACTTTAATATAAAAACGTTTTCGTTATATATTTTTTTTTACGTGAATGAAAGAGAAAAGTGAACTACATTCTCTTTTTACCGAGACGAAAAATTCGTAGGAGCTAACGAAAGTTCTGCCCACTCCCACGAAACACGGTGTTTGACCTCTCATTAGTATTAGTATCGCCAATGCTTGGGTATTTTTAGGAGCCAAATACCAGGGTGCAACGGCTCTAAAAAAAAAAAAAGAAATGATTAACAGCGATTGTTCTGACGTGGCGTTATTGAATTATTACCAGCGGTTTTAAAATGGAATATACTCACGCTTTATTGGACACGTCGATACTATGATTTATTACCTCCTGACCAGCGTGACAATTAATGAATACAGAGAAGAAAACGCCAACAACTTCGATAACAAGCGACATGTTATGGCTTAAGTTCTTCGTTAACGTTTCTTTGGTTATTAGCATCATCTACATTAACAATTCAAGTATTAGCGAATATCGACAATTGAATTAAAACCGCGAACATAGATGTCTAAAGGACATATTTTTTCTTGAAATAGGTTATAACGAAAAATATAATAATCTGGCACTTTATTAACGAGTTGCATCCCGACTGTCTTTTTCAAGGCAACATAGTGACAACGCTGTAGCAGCGTTTCTCAAACTTTTTGACCGTGAACCAGTATTTTTTGTAAAATTTTACGCGGCCCTCTTTTATGTGAAATAACATATCGTATTATTTAAAGTGCTAATTTTTATTTTGTTAATTTTTTCTGTGGAATGGGCCACGGACCGCGATTTGGGAAACGCTGCGCTATACCATTGTATATAAATGTTATAATATAAAGTTTGCTATATAAATACTTGTTCATTTAAACTCTTGTTCGTGGTCACGATTAAATTTTTGCTTTCGGACGAGTAATTAATAATTAAGCTTATGTTTACCTTTACGTACTGGGATCCCATGGCAACCATAGCTAATGTAATTTGAACGGAGTAACATACTTCGGTGATATCTTTTAAGTGGTCAAAAAATCTTCAGAAATGAGAAAGAGTTTTTTAAAGGTATAATCATTTGGAAAAAATCAATGTTACGTCGATTGAAACGTTTACCAACTTGATGGCTCTGATATGAAACTCGATGGTTCGGATAATCTTCTTACGAATTATTTCATTGTACTTGTCTGAGCAAATGTATTGATCTTTTTCGTCGAAAGAGTGCTCCAAAATGTATCTGAGCAAAAAAATTGGACGGTGTCACGATTGAACGTTATTTATATATTAAAATCATCGACATATGGAATGGACCGTGGCATTTGTAACTAGATAGACATCGTTCGAAATAGAATGATAAAAAAAGTTAGAGAGATGAAGCGTGAAGATAGACATGTTCTATTTTCTATTATATATTATTTATTAATTTATAAGACAAATTTTTGAGAAGTTTTAAAGAATAATACATTTTTAACTGCAACTTACAAAAAAACCAGTTGATTTAGATAGTCGATAGGCGGTCAATCCAATATGTCGATGATTAAAGCAAACTTTCTTGAAAATTAGAAAATTGTCGTACCCCGTTATACTAAACATTCCACAGGTGTGATATATGCCAAGTAAAAAACAACCATACACAGCTATTACTACGATACCTACAAGCACTAAAATCAACGATATGCATATTAATCCAATCGTGGTATCTTCGAGTTGGACAAATGTTTCTAAGGGAACAAGAAATTTACGCTCGCGCGTTTCATTTAACGGCAGGACTTTATCCAATAAAACTGGTAACTTGAAGTCAAAGATCGTTAGCAAAAGGAAACCGTAGAATATAACTGAAAGAAGTCGACATTGTTAAATTTTAATTGCAGAAGATAAGATAATTATCCTTACCTGTTAACACTATCGTAATGTTTTTACTTTTAATGGTATACTTCTTAATAATATCAATTTCCTCTGAATTTTCTAACATCGCCCAATCGGACTTTATAAAGTCGAAGAACACTTTTAGCTATTTATTTGTAAAAAAAAACGAAAGAATACTCACTATTTTTGCGTAAGTTCTTTAACATTTATGAAATAACAATAATCGTTGCGATTCTCCATACATATACTTTTAAATACTTTTAATACTTTTAATACTACTTAATAAATACTCATAATACTTTTAAAAAGTATCTAATACATATACCTTTCCCAAATGGTAGTGACACGTAATATAACCATACAAATAACAAATACCGGGTATCAGAAAGCTAAGAAAATCGACGATGTCATCTACGTTGTATTCCATCGTGAAGATTTTTGCAAACTGTAAAACAGGTACTCGATGATGTCTATTCGCATAAAATAATTTAGAAACGAATGGTCATGATTCCTGAGTATTTACCAAACTCGACAGCATCAAAAAGCATAACCCATAGCAAATGGTCGTTCGAAGCATTCTAGTTCTGGGCTCTTGATAAGGCCAAATACCAATTGCAGACGTTAATGTCTTGGTAAGATTAAAGTACGTGCTATCGAAAAAGTCCATCTTCCTACGGATGTCGTGTAACTTCTGAGGGTGTTCGTTTCATTAAGGAATCAATCCCCTTTCGCGATCGTCGTTTCCCTTTCTCTTCTTTATTTATGCAAATTTGCCTCATTTTTATTACCATTATTGTTACACACTTACGTTCTCACGGAACAAAAACCTCGAAGGGAGGTGAGTGAGAAGTCTACCACGGAACGCCGTTTGTAAGTTCTGCTCACTTAAATCGATCGCTTGGTACAATTAATTATACTCTATAATGATAGGACTCCACTTATACTCTTTCTCTCTCTCCTCTCTGAACTTCTGATCATGCGCAATATTTTTCTTTTATTTTGACGCATGTTCGCAACGATAGGTGCTCTAAGTGGTGAGTTAGTAGTCTTCGCGCCACCGATCGCACGACTTCGTAAAAAGATTGGAGATTGGTAAGTACGGATGAGTTAGGGAAGAAGTATATGTATTAAAGAAATATGAAAGATGAAACGTGTTTCATAAAATCAAAGCATACGTGGTTCGAAATCGATAGTCAGGGAATTTGGTTTCATACTACATTATAAGTATAGAATTTGTTTTATAATGTGTTTCATGGAATAGATCTTGTTCTATTTCACGTTTCATATCTTTTTCGAGTGTGTTTCGGGATGCAATCATTATAGGCTCATTAAATGCTGAAGAAAAGAATGACTTACCGTAATGATTTTTTTATGTGAAGAAGGGGGTGTTAATAAAAGTATGAAAGAATTGCTGCAACAGTTATTACTTGAGACGTTGATTGTCATGATCTTTGTTATAAAAAAAAATAATACAAAAAATTAGACAATTATACGGGTTTAAGAAAAATCGATCGGGCTCTTAATGTGTTAATTAAAACAATCGGCTTGTCAACCGGAAACCTTACCGTGTTTCGATCAATCGCTTATCATTATTTTTCTGGACGTGGCGGGGGATGGAACTTTGAAACTTGTTGCGCTAGCATTCTGAAGTAATGGGTAATGCTAATACTTTCTTAATTAATACAGACGATATCGTATTTCTATTAAAACTTTTATATAATATTTGTGTGCGGTTAAATAGTAGGTAAAAACGGGTAATTACAAATTGTTCTTATCAATATTCTTTGATGGAAAGATTGTTTTGAGGATGAATATACGTCTACATATGATGTAAAATAATGTCTATGGTTAAAAAATCGTCAAATAATTAATACGAATCGAAAGAACTTTCGGTGTACCGCGCTCACGTTTCTATTCCATAGAATGTTGAAATTGCAACACGAACTATACTTCTGATTATACTTTTGCATTAGTTAAATTTCAATGCAATACAATCGTAATAGCGATGATTATCGCATAGAGATAAATACAGTTGTAAACGATATCGCAGTGTGCAGTAGCTTAAACACAACAAAAATCAATTAATAATAATAATAATTAATAAGATATATGATCGTTCCGAAAGTCTTACCGTTGTGAAAAGTGTGTGGGCCAAAATCGTCATTTTTCCATGAGTAATACACGATGCCTTTAGACCTCTCGTTAATATTAGTAACAATAATTTTTGTGTCTTGAGCGAAGCCATATACCAAGGAACCGCGCAGCTGTAAAAAAAATTATAGATTTCGCTCTAACAAAAACTTATGCAACGGATTACCGTTTTACTTATTTATAAAATATACTATTTCAGGTGAAATAAGTGGTATACTCTGTATAATTTTTGTTGTTGAAATTCTGGTTATATCATTATCCCTCTTTCTACTCACGTTTTGTCAAAAACGTCAAGACTGTGGTCTATGAGCAATTGTCCTATATGAGTTACTATGAACGCTATACCAACAGTAGAACATAGAAATATAAAGCTTGCAATCGTTGAGAACAAGTTCTGTGCCAAAGCCATATGAAAGAGCTGAAAACAATTTTACATTACAAAAATTAATAATAAAATGATACGTTTATATGTACTTACGCGCAAGGTATTGGATGACAATAAAGCTATCACGGCAATCATTACATAGAAGCATGCAAAGTTATATACGTCCTCTAGAACTTTAGAAAATCTATCAAATGCAAGGAATAAAAATTATGAAATGAAATTATGCGATAAAAAGTGAATTGAAACGTTTATTTGATTAATAATATCTTTTATTTATTAATACTAATGATAGGTCGTTCGGTAAGTTCGTGTTGATTTCCGACACACGAATTTATCGAACGACTCAATAAAATGATAGTGCATGTATATCGACCGTATAGCGGTTCCATGGTATTTCACACTTTCCACGATTGCCTCATAAAGTATATTATCTTTGTTGGTAGCATAATTTTTTTCTTCAATATTTGTAAATCCACGTTCCAGTATATCTCTAAGAATAAAACGATACGTATAAAGATCATTTATCGCTATTTCCGAGAAGATTATTTCTTTTCTTTCTACACTAGGACTACCGACGTTAAATGAATAGTTATCTTTATCACATCTATCTATTTAACAAGTACTTTAAAAAACATTTTATTTGCTTATTTTCCACGAAAGTGATTTCATTATTCGAAAAATTGTTAAAGAAGACATATAAAATTCGTCATTGTTACGGGTTCGATAGTTCTAATGTTAAAGATCGTAAAATATTTGATTACCCAACTAATGAGAACAGTAGACAAGCATGATGTACACAAATAATGAACTCCGAAATATAGGTTGCCATCAGTATTCCTACTTGCATTAATAAAAATGATGAAATTAAAGTCAGAGGAACATCGTACTTCTCGAAGAGGACGACTGGAATGATTATTTTCTGACGCAGAGGCCATTTCAGAGGTGCGATGGCATCGAGCATATAGGGTAGAAATACATCCAGGTAGGTAAAGATATAATATATGGATATTAGAACTAAGAAAAACATTGACGATGATCGTAGACAAATAGTATCGATATTTGGAAACGCTATCTAAGGAATTTTAAAAGTCTACAAAATTTATTCTTACTTATAACATACAGAGATAGTAAGTTGCTTTTACAAGCATATTGTTCCATGATAGAAATTGTATTCGTCTTTTCTAGTTTCTTCCAATCACGTTCGATATATTCCCATAAGATTTTTATCTGTCGCAGGCCAATCGATGTCATTTTATTAAGAGAAAATTAAATAACAAATATGTACATTCGTATACCTTTGACATTTTATTGATCAGTGTGAAATGCGATAAGAAAGCAGTAAGGGTGATCGCCAAGTACCCTAATATATAAATGATTGAATCAATACTGGGGAACAATATGATAAACTTGAGTAACTGAAAAGAAATGAATGTACCGAAAGATTTGATTTCTAATTGCGACAATGTAATAGATTTAAAAATCGAAAATTTACCATACAGAACATGAATGTCGCTTCACCAAGGATATGAATGCACGATACTATAGATCGCGTCCTTCGATCTGTGTAAGGCCATAATCCAGCGGAACGTAATATCAAACGTATGAACCAGTAGCAATGATTTGCAAAGTAATCCATCTCTTCTCGATATTCCACCAGAACTACTAGCAATTACGATATTACAATATCCCGTAGATTTTCTCTGCGATTCTCTGTATCTAACATTACCTTTTTTAGTATTCTTGGTAGGTAGTAACCAATCGCAATTATTGTAATCATCGCAAAGGGTTGAAAGTGGGAAAGAAACATTTGCGGTTGTCATTTTTATAAGCACAATTTTCCTATTCGTAGTCTATCTCGTCGCGATCGATCGGAACCTGCGCTCTTCATTTCTCTTTGTGATGCGAAGCAAGAAAGGTCTCTTCTTTGATAATGCGACACTTTGGTCTTTGCCTAAATAATAGTCATAAGATTATTATTTATGGAGAAACACGAAGTACATAATGACGTAATAATAAAAGTATACATGAGCCATTTATTCTGATAGTGATATCAATTCATTTTTTATGATTCGAATTTTTCTGAAAAAATAAAATGATCAGATTAGATTACAACCATAAATATCATTTATACTGTTTTTCGACATTTGGATTTATACTACTTTCAAAATAAACGGCACATATGTGACATAAAGTAATCAGCAATTAATTTTAATTAAATTTAATTTAATTAAAAATTTTTCACGGATTATAATTATACCTTATTTAACAAGACTATTCGTACGCTATTTTATAATATTATATATTTTATAACAAGAGAGAAACGTTAATAAGAAAATCAAACCACTTTCTTTCGATTAGTTTCAATACTTAATCAATTGTAAGTTGAAAGGGGTAAAGTTAAAAAAAATATTGCCTCCTGTGAGGTTTGAACTCACGACCCCTGGTTTACGAGACCAGTGCTCTACCACTGAGCTAAAGAGGCTGCTGATTTCGTAATTCTTATAATGGTAAATAAGAAGGCCTAAAACATATATCTAATTTCTTTGAAAATATTGATACTTCTGTAACATATATTTTAACTAAAATAGCAAAATTAGTAAAGTAAGAATGTATAATTGACACTGACTCGTATATAATAAAATTTATATCAAATTGCGCTACATGTTGAAACAATTCTAAAACAAAATATTTCTACATAAATAATTTCTGTCCAATACAAGTATTTTTAATGTCTAATGAAGTATATTCATTACATTCCTGCAGAACTTTTTATATTATTATAAACAATAGAAATTTCTATAATATATTTTAATAACTATCTTAATCCATAGTTAAAACTTTTTAAAGGGAAAATACGATTTGAATGTTGCATATTATAAACCAATTGCAATTACAATATATAGTCTCTTTTTAAAAAATTCAAAAACGATATTCCGCATGTGGTATTGCATGTTGTATAAAATAAAACATTAACCTATGTTAACGCTAATACACGTAAATATATATTTTTGTACAAATTATCAAATTTTCTGAATACAAGATCGTTTGATTTGAAGACCAATGCGCGCGACTACCTGTTACAAACACGACTAATGATGATTTGAGGAGGAATACTCTATTTATGTCACGGGTTGGACGCATTCTTCCAACCACGACCTCGCTCGTGCGCATGCTCAATTGCGTTTCGGAATAATCTTGAATTACTTACGATTTATTATTCAATAAATTTAACATTTATATTAAAGATTAAAGAAACTATGTTAATTAATATGGATTGAATAAAATTAAATCTTTTAGGCTTAATGTGTGGTCTTGTATTCTGTAGTGCATATTGAGTATAGTACAATGATTCTTGTAAAGCAGCCCGTATGCATCGTTTACTTGTGTGGGTTGAAAACATTGGGTTTAATCAGGGTGTGGACACTCCTTACCCCCACCACCTTGGCAATTTAACGTAGTCCCCGCCGTTCACCCATGCGCATTGTGGAAAATAATCAACTGGAGGGCAGCACTAACGAACGCAAAGCTGCCAACCGTGTTTATTGCTTCTGTTCGTATAGTAACTAGCCCGCCGAGGTCTAGATCCCAGAGTAGAAGTGCAGTCCCCGCTAGCCCCTTAAACCTGTTGACCCGTTAGCCTTCTAAGCCCGCGATCCGGCTAATTGGAAGGGGCACATAAGATATATACATGTTTGAAAAGCCGTCTGTTTAATAAATAGTGAGATAGATTCATTCTTCGAAATTATTTATCGTCGTTTAACAATACTTGAAGGAATATGCAAGTCGCGTTTCGATAGTAAGACCAGTTCGGAAGTTACAACAGTTTAAATCTTAAGATCCATCTCAGCATAAAGTGCAATATAATAATATGTTATTATTTATTTTATGTGTATTTGAATAATATTTAAGTATCGTATTTATTTACAATAAGAATTATTATACATTATAACAAAAGTGCGTCCGATGTATTAAAAGTTATAATTATTCTATACTTTATATTACTTTCCGACTATTTGTAGAAATGTACATATATAAAATTGATATAAATGAACAAAAATAAGATACATTGCAAAAAATACTGGAATTTTTAATTGAAACCATGAATTAACCATCCAATTCCCTTATTTGTTCAACTTCTCGAGTTATTGCCTTTTGACGAAAACTCCATCAATGGAGAAAGTATCAGGAGAACATGAGCTACAAGGAGGAATTCGGATTTCAAGACCCACCTCTTGAAATAGTATTGTTTCCTGGTAGAAATCCCAGTTTAAGGGGAAATTTGCCGAATCGCTGAGAATCGAGAAAGTATCATGAGAACGTGAGCAGCAAGGAGGAATTCGGATTTCACGTGCCACCTCTTGAAATAGTATGCTTTCCTGGTAGAAATCCCAGTTTACGGGGAATTTGCCGAATCGCTGAGAATCGAGAAAGTATCATGAGAACGTGAGCAGCAACGAGGTATTCGGATTTCACGTGCCACCTCTTCACATATTATGGTATCCTGTTAGAAATCCCAGTTTACGGGAAAATGTTCCAAAAGCGTTCGTAAGAACATTGGCAGCGCCATCTAGCGGTGGAGAGAAGAGGCAAAATTTGATGATTTTTCAGGGGGGTCTTTAATAAATTCTCCTGGTCGCTATATTTAACCGATTCTTATGAACGATACCTTGTTGGAAAGCTAAAAGAACGGGCTACAAAATGGCTATTATAGAATGTTTATAATACCTCACTTTCAGTCTCTAAATCGTACTTAAACTTTTCAAATGTAATTTCTATGATGATGCTAACGTTAATAATAAAATTTGTTATAGCTATCTTATAGCTTGTTCTTTTAGCTTTCCGACGAGCTATTGATCGTAGAAATCGATCAAGAATTGTGATCAGAATTAATTTTTAAAGTAAATCTCTCGAAAGTCGATAAAACAGGGTCTCAATTGCACGCTGGCGCCATCTAGCGGTGGAGACAAGAGGCAAAATTCGATGATTTTACAGGGGGGTCTTTAATAAATTCTCCTGGTCGCTATAATTAACCGATTCTTATGAACGATACCTTGTTGGAAAGCTAAAAGAACGGGCTACAAAATGGCTATTATAGAATGTTTATAATACCTCACTTTCAGTCTCTAAATCGTACTTAAACTTTTCAAATGTAATTTCTATGATGATGCTAACGTTACTAAAGAAATTTATTATAACTATCTCATAGCTTGTTCTTTTAGCTTTCCAACAAGGTATCGTTCATAAGAATCGGTTAATTATTACGACCAGAAAAGTGTTTTAAAGGAACCCCTTGCAAATGCATGAAATTTGGCCTCTTCTCACCACCGCTAGATGGCGCCAGCGTGCAATTGAGACCCTGTTTTATCGACTTTCGAGAGATTTACTTTAAAAATTAATTCTGATCACAATTCTTGATCGATTTCTACGATCAATAGCTCGTCGGAAAGCTAAAAGAACAAGCTATAAGATAGCTATAACAAATTTTATTATTAACGTTAGCATCATCATAGAAATTACATTTAAAAAGTTTAAGTACGATTTAGAAACTGAAAGTGAGGTATTATAAAAATTCTATAATAGCCATTTTGTAGCCCGTTCTTTTAGCTTTCCAACAAGGTATCGTTCATAAGAATCGGTTAATTATAGCGACCAGGAGAATTTATTAAAGACCCCCCTGAAAAATCATCGAATTTTGCCTCTTGTCTCCACCGCTAGATGGCGCCAGCGTGCAATTGAGACCCTATTTTATCGACTTTCGAGAGATTTACTTTAAAAATTAATTCTGATCACAATTCTTAATCGATTTCTACGATCAATAGCTCGTCGGAAAGCTAAAAGAACAAGCTATAAGATAGCTATAACAAATTTTATTATTAACGTTAGCATCATCATAGAAATTACATTTGAAAAGTTTAAGTACGATTTAGAGACTGAAAGTGAGGTATTATAAACATTCTATAATAGCCATTTTGTAGCCCGTTCTTTTAGCTTTCCAACAAGGTATCGTTCATAAGAATCGGTTAAATATAGCGACCAGGAGAATTTATTAAAGACCCCCCTGAAAAATCATCAAATTTTGCCTCGTCTCTCCACCGCTAGATGGCGCTGCCAATGTTCTTACGAACGCTTTCGGAACATTTTCCCGTAAACTGGGATTTCTAACAGGATACCATAATATGTGAAGAGGTGGCACGTGAAATCCGAATACCTCGTTGCTGCTCACGTTCTCATGATACTTTCTCGATTCTCAGCGATTCGGCAAATTCCCCGTAAACTGGGATTTCTACCAGGAAAGCATACTATTTCAAGAGGTGGCACGTGAAATCCGAATTCCTCCTTGCTGCTCACGTTCTCATGATACTTTCTCGATTCTCAGCGATTCGGCAAATTCCCCGTAAACTGGGATTTCTACCAGGAAAGCATACTATTTCAAGAGGTGTGTCTTGAAATCCGAATTCCTCCTTGCTGCTCACGTTCTCATGATACTTTCTCGATTCTCAGCGATTCGGCAAATTTCCCCTTAAACTGGGATTTCTACCAGGAAACAATACTATTTCAAGAGGTGGGTCTTGAAATCCGAATTCCTCCTTGTAGCTCATGTTCTCCTGATACTTTCTCCATTGATGGAGTTTTCGCCAAAAGGCAATAACTCGAGAAGTTGAACAAATTGGGAATTGGATGGTTAATTCATGGTTTCAATTAAAAATTCCAGTATTTTTTGCAATGTATTTTATTTTTGTTCATTCATATCAATTTTATATATGTACATTTCTACAAATAGTCGGAAAGTAATATAAAGTATAGAATAATTATAACTTTTAATACATCGGACGCACTTTTGTTATAATGTATAATAATTCTTATTGTAAATAAATACGATACTTAAATATTATTCAAATACACATAAAATAAATAATAACATATTATTATATTGCACTTTATGCTGAGATGGATCTTAAGATTTAAACTGTTGTAACTTCCGAACTGGTCTTACTATCGAAACGCGACTTGCATATTCCTTCAAGTATTGTTAAACGACGATAAACAATTTCGAAGAATGAATCTATCTCACTATTTATTAAACAGACGGCTTTTCAAACATGTATATATCTTATGTGCCCCTTCCAATTAGCCGGATCGCGGGCTTAGAAGGCTAACGGGTCAACAGGTTTAAGGGGCTAGCGGGGAATGCACTCCTACTCGGGGACTACACTTCTACTCTGGGATCTAGACCTCGGCGGGCTAGTTACTATACGAACAGAAGCAATAAACACGGTTGGCAGTTTTGCGTTCGTTAGTGCTGCCCTCCAGTTGATTATTTTCCACAATGCGCATGGGCGAACGGCGGGAACTACGTTAAATAAGACTCCTATCTTTATGCATTGAGTGACCATACCCTGGGTTTAATTGCTGTAATTGGGATGGAGTTGTTGTTTGTTTGTCGAACGAATGATGTTACAGTCTGTGATAATCGCTATGATATTAACAAGTGACAAACTTAGAGCGTGTTTTTTTTAAAGACAACTGTTAGATATCTGTACTACTTTGAATTATTTATAACGAAGTAATTATTTGTATTTATTAAATAACAATAGGTATTCAAAATATTTGACAGTATTTTCAGAATAACAAGTTTGACGTGTCCATGATCTTATCGTATTTTAATGAATCATCGTGACCATCGTGACAGATAAAATAAAACCGTGTTCCGTGTACGAAGTAACATGGCTTTGTTTATAGTCTTCGTTATTTTATCTATTATTTCTTCGACTTACGCTACTGTGCATTTTCAACCTGAAGCAGTACATCTTGCATATGGAGGTAATTTTTTTTTAATATAACAGTTTTTTATCTATTACATATAGTATAATATTTTTGAATCTATTGTTTGATCAACATGTTTACATGAGTTGCATTTCCATATAAAGGACATTACTTATTTTGCAAATATAAAAGCAAGATGAAAATATAAATTTGTTTATAGATGAAGAATAAAAAATAAAGAAACTAAATTTGGTATTATCATTTGCAGAGAGTATCCACGACATCGTCGTTACATGGAGTACAAAAAACGATACTCATGAATCAATTGTAGAATATGGCATAGGAGGCTTTGCTCTCACCGCCACAGGCAACTCAACCCTTTTTGTTGATGGAGGACCAAAGAAAAGACATCAGTATATTCATAGAGTCTGGTTGAAGAACCTTACACCTGACAGTCACTATAGTAAGATATCTGTTTTATTTTTAGATTATTAGTAGGTACAGTATGAGATAAAATGTATTAATTTGAATTAGTGTATCAATGCGGAAGTCGGCTTGGCTGGTCGAATGTTTTTTATGTAAAAACTGCACCTGATAACTCTGTCAATTGGTCACCACATATTGTAATCTTTGGTGATATGGGAAATGAGAATGCTCAGAGTTTATCAAGGCTACAGGAAGAAACACATCGTGGTATGTACGATGCTGCAATTCATGTTGGAGACTTTGCTTATGACATGAACTCAGAGGATGCCAGAGTTGGTGATGAATTTATGAGACAAATTGAGGGAGTTGCTGCTTATCTTCCTTACATGACAGTTCCTGGTAACCACGAGGAAAAATATAATTTTAGTAATTACAGGTTTGTCATCCTTAATAGCTAGAAGGTAAGATCATCGATCACTTTTCTAGCTACATCTATCAATTGATTATAGAGCACGTTTTTCGATGCCTGGCGACTCGGAAGGATTATGGTATAGCTTTGATGTGGGTCCTATACATTTTGTAGCTATAGAAACAGAAGCTTACTATTTCATGAATTATGGGATAAAGCAACTTGTAAAACAATACGAATGGCTTGAAAAAGATTTGAGCGCAGCAAGCCAACCTGAAGCTAGGTAAATGAAAATGTTATGTACATTCTGTTATAATTGTGTTATATATTCAAGGTATTTTTGAAATTACAGGCTTAAACGTCCTTGGATAGTAACATTTGGGCATAGGCCAATGTATTGCAGTAATGCAAATGCAGATGATTGTACCAATCATCAAAGTTTAGTTAGAGTTGGTTTGCCATTCTTCAATTGGTTTGGACTAGAAAATTTATTCCTTAAATATAAAGTAGATTTAATGTTATGGGCACATGAACATAGTTTTGAAAGAATGTGGCCTATGTACAATTTCAAGGTTTTTATAACAATATTTACCATCTCTATGTTAAATACTTGTATATATCGACAAAATAATAAATTAATTAAATTGATAGGTATACAACGGTAGTTACGAAGAGCCGTATAAGAATTATAGAGCACCTGTACATGTAGTGACTGGATCTGCTGGATGTAGCGAGGGTAGAGAAAAGTTTGTTCCTCAAAGACCAGACTGGTCAGCATTTCGTAGCTCTGATTATGGATATACACGTATGAAAGCGTACAATAAGACTCACCTATATCTAGAACAGGTAAAATGATACAAATGATGGCTTATACGAAATCTTGATCTCTTATACAAACTGCGTTTTCTAGGTCTCCGACGATAAAGAGGGTGCCGTTATAGATAGATTCTGGCTTGTCAAAGATAATATAATGCCATTATATGATTTAAAAGAATTGGGATTAGAAGAGAATTAATTAAAAAAATATATATACATTCATATACATATATAGATAAATAAATATATGTATATTAGTACAAAATACTATATAATGAAAATGTTAAGATTAAGAAGTAAATCACTTTTAATGATTTGCAGTACTCTACATTGTACTGTTTACATTTTAAGCAATAATATATTATGTAATTCATTGTTTAATAAACATTAGTGACGTTTGTTAACGTACAATAGGAGCAAATAATTACATAATTTTTGAAGCAATGTACAGATAAAAAGGAAAGAAATAAATGATACGAACGTACAATATAATTCTTTAATTCTTAAAATATAAATATATGTATATATAATCGTTATATCATATAATAATAATAAAATAAGAATTATATTAATAGTAATAATACAAATAATAATAATAATAATAATAGTTATAATTATATAGTGATTTGCATCTCCATCTGCATTTTTATCAGATTGTTACATTACTTTTTTAACCATGATATATAATGAGTGAGGCGGCTTTACATGAAGCAAACAAATTCTGTTTTATGTTGATATTTCTAGATATTACAACAAAGAATTGTGATAAAATTTGAAATTTATACAATAATACAATTAAAGCTGTCATTTTCCTACACTTCCACTTTAAAAATGGCAAAACCATTTGATAGCACATCAGCTTCTAACTTGGCTAAACTTAACATTTCTTTATTTTCACACAACAACCTACTGACAAATTATGAAACAAAAAGAACAGGAGTTGTCCTTACATATATTATTTTACTAAAAGGACAGTAAAGCTGCAAAGCGTAGAGTACTACACTTCATTAAACAAAGTTAGAATTATTATAATAATCGCTGTCTTCAAGAATAGAAGAGTCATTGTTCATGTTATAGGTGGTTAGAGGATCATATTTAAAATAATTACACTGTTTTAAAATATAGATAAATCCTCATTACATAGTATCTGGTTTTCTGTACTTACAGTACATGAATTTACCATGTACAATTTAGTGAGTGTTTAAATGTATACATGTGTGCATGCATGGATATATTATCTACCATTGGAGATATGTGTCAAAATATAGTAGATGCACAAAAAAGCATCAAAAATCGACAGAAATCTGATCTATGTTTCAAGAATATTTAAGTTTCGGACAGTTCTTAAACATACATCTACCTGACTTTCCATGCATTTCATCACACACTTCAACATAAGAATCCAAAAACCTTTTGGTACTGTCAGTGATTAATAGAAACAATGGAAGAAGTAGCAGCAGAATGGCTTTCTTGATAAGAAAACTGAGGAAAGTGTTCCTGTTCTTCCGCTATAGAATTCAAACCACCTCTGCTTCCTAAACAACCTTGGTCTGGTGGTGTAAGTTCGACACTTTCGCCAGTAAATTCACGATCAAAATACCTAGTGTCGGTATCTGACGTAACTTGTGGTTTAAAAGGAGGTGGAATTTTTTTCTGTACAAGATCTGACCAGTCGATAGACGAGAAAAATGCATGATTCATGATATCTTTAGCATCATTAGGTCCACCACCCAATCTTCTGCTTGGATCTTTAATTAAAAGTCCTAAAAATATTGATTACACGTTAAAAATCTTTTCCTATAAAAAATCAGCCAAGTATCGAACATTAATTAATTTTACATACCACCCAACATATCTTTTGCCTCATTACTAATAGTTCTGGGAAATTTGACTTCTTCTAATAGAATAAGCGTGAAAAGTTTTTCATGATCTCTACTATAAAAAGGTAACCGACCACACATCATTTCATACATAACAACACCCACACCCCACCAATCTACTGCTCTTCCATAATCATTATCTTCTAATACCTCGGGTGCTAAATATTCAGGTGTCCCGCAAAATGTTTTTGTTGTCCTTCCTACGTATGTTAGAATATCAAGGAAGTAGTATAATGGGAATAAATCGATCTTCATAATTTGTATAATATAAATTATACATACCATACGTGATATCCTCCTTACATAAACCAAAATCAGCAATTTTGATATGCCCATCTTTATCCAACAAGAGATTTTCTAATTTCAAATCACGATAAATGATACCTTGCGAATGTAGATAGCCTAGCGCCGAGATTATTTCAGCTCCGTAAAATCGAGTACGATCTTCGGTAAATACTCGAGACCGGCTTAAGTGAAAAAATAATTCTCCACCATTTACATATTCCATTACGAAGCATAGTCTGTCTACCGTTTGGAAACTATACTTCAAAGACTGAAAAATAAGTAATGAGATTTACTTATATCTACTGTCTGCAACGCAATATATGGAATCATTAAACATAAATTAATGACATATGGTTCTAACATATTTTAAAAGAAGAATATAGGTACACACGATTAAAAAAGGATGGCTCGTAGTACGTAAAACTCGGTTTTCTGTGAGCGTGTGCGCCACTTCATCTTTCCGAATGATAACTTCTTTTCTTAAGATTTTAATGGCATATAAGTGTCTCGTTGCTTTTTCCCTACACAAAATTACTTTTCCAAACGTGCCTTTGCCAAGGACTTTTAAGAACTCAAAATTTTCAAGGGTCTGTAACAGAAAATATAGAAAAATGAGTAAATTACATATAGTTACATAGTTAAATTCAAATGTAAATACAATACTTGGTGCGATACACATACTACTTTCTTTTTGCCACTGCTTTTACTATTAGAGGTACCCTGTACACTGAACTTTGCAGACAACTCATCGAAGCTACCGCCATCAGATCCGTACGAATCGGATCTCCCACCTCCCGTGGACTCCATGTCGATATCTTCAGACGAAGAAGATTGCTGTATTTGCGGCTGCTGCTGTTGCTGTATTTGCGGCTGCTGCTCTTGCTGTATTTGCTGCTGCTGCTCTTGCTGTATTTGCAGCTGCTGCTCTTGCTGTAATTTATCCGCTACATATCTACAAAGGAATACATGTTTTTGAAGATACCAAAAATCACAGTTTTATAACTACAAATTACTCTTTGCCACAAACAAATCCATTAACGACATCGAACCTGATCGCGGCTACCCAGTCTTCTCTTTCCTGTTCGGTTTCTACATGGAAAGTCCTTTCGATTACGGTTGCCCACTGTAGACCCCTGATCACAAACGTATACGGTTTAGGTCTATCCACGGACATTATTTGACAACCACGTACTGTGAAGTTATTTAATGGCTGTGCCGAAGCTGCCATTTGTTGATCTGGTTTAACTTTAAAACCAACCAAAGTACCGTCGTCCCTGAGGACGAAGTATCTTGACCTCCAGTTCTTTATATGTTCTCCTACGAGTGGATCGTAAATGCTTTAATATTTCTCATTTGGCAATAAAAATATCTTTCGTTATAGCTTCCATAAATATTCTTGGCATCGTCGAATATAAATTAACAAGTCTATGGATGGCAGTGTTACATCGATTTAGAAAATACTTTATTCGATGCAACAATATAAAAAGCACTTTGATTATTTTTGTCATCGAAGAAAATCTTCATTGTACATATAGTGATCTGAGGCATAACAAGCGCAAGATATAAGAAAACAACAAGGGGGTATCGACGAGGAGCCAATTATATAAATAAAAACATTATAAACGACTTGGCAATACCGCGTTTTTGTAGCCAGCCTTCTTTGACGACACGCTGACTACCGCCACCGGACACTGCGACATTCACCGCTGCGTCCCCCATGACTCGTTCGTTAATGCGCACTTATCTATACGGTCTTGTCGCTTCGTTGCTCGCTCGGGGATTAAAAAGTCACAAAAACTGACAGAACGCAAAAGCGGGAGTCGTAGAAGCATACGAACTTGAGCAATCATAGATACACGTTTGGCAGATTATATACACACTCTATATGATCGGCTAACGCACTGGCACTGGCTAGCACCAATATCTGTTGATAGTTCGGAGATGGCGCATGAATCACTCGCAATTAAAGCTGGATTCTTATGTACGCTGATCTCCTTTCAACAATTTTTAGAAACGTTGAAATAATCAAATCACAGGGTTAATATTTATTCGAGAATTCCATATATCGCAAAAGTTTTTCGACATCCAATGTCTTTTAAAAATTTTTCTAAAGACGAACGCGCGTGATCGTTCTCCTTGTATGCATGTGTAGGCACGTATAGGCATACATACATATATTCCGAAGCCGGTAACAAAATGCAATGGCGTCGTACGTATGCGTGCACAACCTCGAAGGCGGGAATATTCGTTTCGAATATGTCGAAAAATGGCCGACCGAGGAAAACTGCGACACAAATATATTTCTAATGAAAGTTCATTATTGCTCTCTCCTCCCTTTTTCAATTCATGATAATCCAAAATGCGTCGGTCGATCGTACTACTTAAAAAAAAGTGATCGTTCTATTGGACCATCTAAACGATATATATCGAAAACGAATCGATTCAAAAGAATCATTGGTAAAGGCGCCAAAATTTCAAAAAGTCGTCCTTAATAAATTTCCCAAGACGAAGTTAAAAAAAGTTCTAAAAAATATTCCATTTAACTAATACACTAACCTAATTTAAAAAATCTTAGTATCTCATCTTCTCCCTACCCATAAAAAAATAATTTACACAAAAGATCCAACCAAACAATACCCCCTTGACATAATGAGCCATTTCTTCCTAATTAAACCACCCTCGACACGTTATATTTCTATCAAGTACGACCGCTCGATAACCCATCTCGTCTTCCTCTACCCATTGTCATAGAATTTCAAATAGCAAAAAGAAAAAAAAATCATTTCCAAGCCTAAAGATAGAGAGAGGACTCGAACGAAAGGAAAAATATAAGCTCGGAGCGCGTGTCTCGCCGCCGAGGGGGATGCGAAGCGTCGTCGTGCGATGGCGGTGGTGGGCGTGCTACGTAATCTCTCTCGCGCAGGGCTACTAGCAACTATCGAGAGAGAGCACGAGGAGAAAAGTACAACGTTGGTAGTCTTTGCCGTTGTTCTCGTCGTCATTTTCGTAGTCGTGGTGGGTCGTCGACGGAGGACCGATGCTAGAGCGTGCGCGTGTCCTGCGTCAGTGCAGCAGCAGCGGCGGCAGAACTGCCACCACCGTTCTCCTCCTACTCGTCATCGGTAGCCGCTAGTTACATTCGACCGTCAAGATGTAAGCTCACCGGTTTTCGAACAAAGTTTGCCGCTGCGCTTTCCGGCCTCGTTCGGGGAAGAATAAAAAAAGGGGTGCACGTAAGAGAGAGAGAGAGAGAAGGGAGTGTGTGGGAGAGAGAGAGAGTGAGAGAGAGAGAGTGGGAGAGAGAGAAAGAGAGAGAGAGAGTGGGAGAGAGGGTGAAAGGGGAGAGGAAAGGCGTTGGACTACCAGGGGAGAAAGAAAGGAGGACGCGAGAATGGAGGTACCGAGAAAGGGATCGATCGCTTCCCGATAGCTGGCATGGAGGACACGGCACTAGGGTAAGTCAACCGATCTATCCGGGATCCGAACTCGGCCACGCACGGCCTTTATTTTCTACTATCGGCCACTCTCCTCCCCTCCTGTCCGCGACCGTCCGCTTCAAAAACATCCCCTGGTCTTCGGAACACATTTCGCAGAGAAGCTTTACCCGAGGTTCGTGTGCCTCCTTCGTGAAGGGAAAGGGTTTGGTGTAAGGGATGATTAGGGCTTGCGTAGTCAAGCCTGAGGATACCTTCCTCTCGACATCGCGTCCATTACACGAGTGCGAGGGTTTGGAAAAGGGTGAGGATGTAGGGCTTGCTTTTGGGATGGTTTTTATTTTTTTATAATAAATGAAAGATATCGTTGTTTTCTAGGGTAATTGTTCTCGCTCGTGGAAAATTTTTCTTTTTGTTAGTTTTCTATGAAATTGAACAGTAATCGTACCGTTCGAGGATACGGTCTCTCGTAAAACGCGCTGGAAATTCGAGGAAGTCCCGCATTCACGAGAGGGGATACTAGGTGATCGTGCGATAAGAGAGGCTCTTTGCATAGGGTGAGCCATACACCATCGACTGACTGCTCGGTAGTACAGTGTTCCCCGCGCGAAACAGTCTCGGGGTAGTGCTTCCAAGCGTCGTCACGAATCGGCCCTCGTAAAAACTTGTGTGGAGTATTTTTCCCCGGCGTGATCGGATCTTACCTTTTTTTTTTAAAGTGTTTGCTCGATTATTGACCGAGTTTCGATCGATCTTCGAGGTGTTCGAGCGTTCGAAGGTATCGTTAAAAAGTTTTAGCTTGTAGAGAAAATTGGAAATAAGATTTCCGAGATACCATTTAAGAGCGCGAAGTTTCGATTGAAGCGCTTCGCGAACGATAGCAACGTGCCGGTCGAAGCATGACGCTCGCGAGAAGCGTCTAACGCGACGATAAAAACCGATCGCGCGTGCTGTTGCTCCTCTCACGTAATTCGGCTCTCCGTTTAGCGAGCATGGATGCGTTATGTCATCGGTCTCTCTCTCTCTCTCTCTCTCTCTCTCTCTCTCTCATGGCACCACCACGTTCGATCGTGCGGAACGTCATCGTGTGGCACCTATGTGTGTCTCTCAGTGCATCCCATTCGTGCGAACGAGCGCGTCATCGTGCTTCCGCAAAAAAATTACGGGCCTCGGCTTTCAAACTGATTCGACCGTTTTAACGTTCGCCCTTGTGTCGTCCCGTTTCGATTAATTTTTCACACGGTCTCGACGAAAACAATCGACACGGAACAGGAATATCTCGAGTTCCTTTTTTAATCCTTGAAGAGCCGAGATTTTTCACGAATTTCTTAACTCGTAGGAAGAGTCGTTTGATTTTCAATAAAAAGTTTTCGGTGGTGAACTTTCCGTGGTAAGGGCTTGCTTTTATACGGTCTTACGTACCGTGAATCGCTCAAAGGCGAAAACGATTTACTCCACTTTTGATAAGTTTCTTTCAATTTTAGTTTTCAAGCTCTTGATCGATGCTCTTCATATTTAAAATAAATTTCTTTAATAGCGAAGCATAATATCGCTGAATGAGCAAGTTATTTTGAAAGTAGTATAGGTATATTTTTTTTAGTACCCAGATATTTTAATAAAAATGCAGATTATATGATTATAAATATTATTCGTCATTTTTAAAGTAAACGACTCGAATTATAAAATTGTTCAGGTCCATTGAAAAATGAATGAGTCTACATAACTTTCATCAATTTTCTCTACTTTTTGTTTTGTGGAATCAATCGATTTGCCAAATGAGCGGTTCGTATAATAAGAAAACAAGGAGTCAAGCAAGAAAAAAAAAGAAGAACAAAAAGGAGAGAGACGACCGTCTCGCACGCGCAAAATCAATTTCTATTTTAGTAGCGGTTAACAACAACGCATCGGCTTTGGAAGACGTCGTCGGGAGAGTGCGTCTGGGAGTGATCCTTCCTACATCGCGTAAGTCGATCGTCATCGAGAAGAAATAAACCGTCGACTACCGAATTTCCAGCACGGCACGAGAGACTGCGTTTATTAATAACCGAACGAAGGGAGGAAGGAAATTGCTCGTTCTATAGTTTACTTCGCAAAGATGCGACGGACACGACAACGTTACCTTTTTTAATTTTAATAAAAAAGAGTGCTCCTCGTTTACGTAATCGAGAGCCAAGACGTCGTGCCGTTCCTAAGAATTCTCTTCCTCCTTCTTCATGAAATAGAGTGAAAAGTTTCGATCTGACGTATGTGTTTTCACGCTAGCTTGAAAACCTTCTTACGTAACGATCCGATGTAAAACGATGGCTAGAGAGAGAGAGAGAACGAGGAAATATGTTTGTTAATGGCCCTATCGAGCCACACGGGTTCCCCCGGTGCGCTACGTGATGCATCGAGTGCAACTATCGGGTTAAAAAAATAAATTCTCGCTTTCCGGCACGTATTTTACATCAACGTGACACTCGCAAGAGTTTCTTATCGTTGTTTCGAAGAAATAATTCCATTTTATGGATCTACGTACGTTCGTTACGTCTACGATATCGATTTTTCGCGTTTTTTACTCAAGAATGCAATCGCGAATATGTAGTTGAAGGAGGAGACGGCTCGTTTGACTTTTTCCTTAGCGAATCTGACCGAAAGCTGGCCCGGTTTTCACAAAACTTTTCGAATATTGGCATCACTCCATAAACTCTACTACATCACCACCACACTACTACTACTACTACTACTGCTACTATCACTACTACTGCCATTCGTTGACGTCCGCGCCCGTCTCGTCAGCTTACGAAGTTTAGCCTACTTAATTCGAGGGAAAATTTACTTTGCGATATCGATCCTCTTCGCTCGGCGTTCCCCTCGTTCGTATTTTTGATCCTCTTTATAGAAGAGACGTTGATCGCGGAAGTAAGATTTCCCGTTGAAAGAATCCGACGTGGGCTGCCGTAACATCTCACTTTATGCGACTTGTTGAATCTCGAAAAATCTCTACGTAACGTCTAACTACGTTGACGTATTTTTCCAATTACTAATTCACGTTCTTCTATGAAAGCAATCAGACGAATTAAGTCATTACTAACGTCTGCAAAAAACTATTATCATCTTTGAACGAGATAGATCGAGTTATCCGTGCGATCTGATAATTACGAGAAGAGAATACGTTTCACGTCATAATCTTTCTAAAGAATCTCTACGACGTTAGCTCGAGCGATATCGTTTGTACGATCGAACGACTCTGGGAGTAGTTTTCGTGCTTGACGAGGACAAAACGGCCGGAAGAGACAGGAGAGACGAAACGGAGACGAATTCCCATCGATAATCGGATAAGTACCGACACGTAGATCCATGAGCATGTACGTAATCATACAGGGTGTCCGATTCCAAGTGTCCAAACGAAAAACTATATGTGCACATCAATTATTAGAGTCGAAAAGTCTAATACCATTATTAGAAATTCGGCTTAGTTAACGATTTATTAACTAACAAAGATCGGTCAATCAAAGCGGTAGTAGAAATAACGTTGTTTATCGTGGAGTGAATCGACTTCCTTTGCCGATTGCCGTGATTGACCGATCTTTGTTAATTAATAACTCTAAGCTAAATTTCGAAAAATAGTATTAGACTTTTCGACTCAAATCATTGATGTGCACATGTAGGTCTCTGCTTGGACACCTGAAATCGGACACCTTGTATACGAACACACAACGAGGACTACGTGCATATCTACATAGCTAGCACTGGTTGAAAAGGTGGACGCACGTTTATCGACGGGCCTTTTCGCGTCACGAGCCGTTTCTAAGTTCAAAGAGATTACGTTACACTCGACGGAGATTCTAACTTGCATTCTCCTGTTGTCCGTTGAAGCATTTAACGTGGCTTCGATCTTATACCTCATTTAACGCTGGAGACGACGTCGAAGAGCTGATTATTAATCTCTTAATAACGATCTCGCGTCGTTGTCGTCATCGTCCTCGTCGATACCACTGTGTTCGATTATTTTTAGATCCCCGAGCTTTTTATTCGAATTGCTTCTCTTTCTCTATCCCGAGGTTTTGCGTGTGATAAGTTCAAGGTACAAGCCACCGCAGTCGAGCGCGATAAAACGTAAAGCCGTCGTTCGATTTCACCTTGATTTTAATAAAACGATCGTTTCACGGGTTATCCCGTGAATTAATCTCCCCATCTCTCTCTCTCTCTCTCTCTCTTTTAAGTAGACAATTTAATTCGAGTCATATCGTGGGTATAACGAGAACCGTGAGATTCAATTTTGCACTTGACGCTTGTTTTCCAGATGTCAACGATGTAAAAGACAGGGTCCCTCTTTTCGGTGCAGCCGGACCAGCTAGCGTTCGTGCGAACCTTTTTTAACTTCCCGTCTATCTATCTATCTGTCTTGGTTCTTCTACTCTTCTACTCCTGTATTTAATAGAAGCCATTCTGCAGGGAAAGCTTCACCTTCATTTATATCGTGTATGTACGTAAATCAGCACGTTGTCCTTGCCGCCCAAATGTTTGACGTTCCGTCGTAGCACGGTCGAGAGGACGACGAGAGGAAGCCAATTTTAATGTCGAACGTTCCCACTGTTCGTCCACTAAAACTCACCACCCCCTAACCCTCTTTTAGCTCCGTTCACCTATGACCTCTTTCAACAGCTTCGAGGACGATGCTGTCGACCTCGACAATTAACTTTTCCTCCTGTCGGTTCTTTCGTCCTTTTTTTTATATGTTTTTCTTCTTTCTTTTTCTTCCTTTTTACCATCTCATCGTAGTCCAGCTTCAACGTCAACAACGACGAGGCTGCGTGCGTCTGTCGTCTAAAAGGAAGACTAGTTTCCCTTAAATCGTGTCAAACAACCCGTCTCGCGTCTTCAACCCGTCGTCGTCGTTGCAAAAAGTAGGTCAATTTAGAATCTAGAAGGAGAAACGGGTTTTCATATCGAATGGGAATGTAAATGCGATTTCTGGCGGGAATCTATTAAAGCTCTCCTTATTCTTATTTTAGATCCTCCATTTTCGTTCTTTCATGTTCCGCTGATCCACGCATTGTTAAAGGTCGATTCACGTTTCTCGGTACGGTGTGGTTTTTTTTTTTTTTTTAAACCTCGAGAACGATCCTGGTTTTATCGATATCGATTGTTTTTGTTAAAAATAAATTAGTTGTAGCGAGGCAGGAAACTGTGACACGTTGCTACGCTTTTATTTCTTTTCAATTTCGTTACTGTAAAGCGAAGATTAGCACATGAAATAGTTTTTAAATTGCTTCAAGGAAAAATGAATGCTTGTTATAAACTCGACCCTCCTAGAACTCGGTTTATTCGTTCCGTGTTAACAAATTGCCTGCATGTGTAACCAATAAAGTGTGATGAAAACATACATGTCAAAATGTTTGCTGTATATTATATAAAACTCTTTATTTTGCGTAACGCGTTATAACAATGCTGAGAGTATAATACATAAATATCACCATTCGATAAAGGAAGAATAAAAAGACCTCCTACCTTCGTTAATTGCCACGAGTATGCAACAGTTTCAGACATTGTTATATACCTACGTTATTAAAGAGATTCACGATTGTGATTAACCTTAGAGAACGTTAATATCGATTTATGCACCGAGCGTGAGATTTCCACGTTAATTTTCCTGCGATATACGAGAAGAATAC
This sequence comes from Ancistrocerus nigricornis, assembly GCA_916049575.1. Classification (NCBI taxonomy): domain Eukaryota; kingdom Metazoa; phylum Arthropoda; class Insecta; order Hymenoptera; family Vespidae; genus Ancistrocerus; species Ancistrocerus nigricornis. Next base: position 27,441,235 of record OU696667.1, read on the forward strand.
GATCAAATAAACGAATGGCATCGTTCGTTCGCGAGCTAGCCGCTGATGTAATCGTACTTCCCGACAGTTAAATGTCTGTTAATCAAATTGTAATGGACGATCTAATCGCGTTCTAATGTCTTTTTTTTCTTCCTCTGGTTTCTTCGTATTTTCCTTGTTCTACTTTCGAGACTCGCATTCGTCGTAAGTTAACTTCGAAGGGAACTCGTAAGTCCATTTCTTCCAGAGTCGTTCTTTGGATTATTTCTTACGAAAAGGGAATGGTTTTGGTAGAGAACGGCCACTTTCGAGCCGTACTTTCTATAGAATAAATAGTTTCGTGTCTGGGGAATACGATCGAGAGTCGTTTGCTGTCGGTCCTCGAGATATACACGGAAGAAGAGCTATTTCGCGGCACGACGTTTTAGTTATTCACCGATCGCGAAAGGGAACTTATCGGAAGTGGAATAATTTAAAGGGGACGACTCACTCGTCGCGATCGTTTAGTCGTACGCTAATGTAAGATCTTTAGGGACCATTAGTTATCGAAAGGAGCTATCTATTGAAATATATCATAAACGTATCTCAGGAATAAAATAACTCGAAGAAATTACGCGTATCGGTATGAGCGTTTCTTTTGAAAGTACGAAAACGGCCTTCGTTAAACGTGCTACGTTAACATTTCATTCGATATCGTATATATTTTTAAACCAGGTGTTGTGAATTATGTGTCACACTTAGTTATATACATACATGTACTGGGTGTTCTAAAAGTGGACGATCAAACGAATTGAGGTGGCGAGGAAGGTCATGTAACCGATTGTTTATGGATCTAAAGTTATTTTAAAATCTGTAGGTATAACAGAGATCGTTAAAAATATTCTCGCTAGAAAGTTACACTATTTGGAATCATATCTAAAATAAAAAATTAGTCAAAGAACTGAAATTTTCTTAGTCGTACTAGACAACGTCAAGAAACATTTTCAAATAACTTTCGAACCACCAACAATTACATAATAAATAATACTTCGTTCGATCATTCATTTCTGGGACACCCTGTACACATTCGTGACACTGATTTATAGACCTCATTCGTTTATATCACAAAAATCAATCCTATAAATAAAATAAAAAGAACAATATCAATTTATTTATTACTATAAAAAAAAACCTGCTAGATGTCCAAACGTTATTAATATTTAAAAAACAATTGAAAAGAACTTTTTCACGTTGCACGGTCTATCAATCGATCGGAATAACGACCGTAGCGTACGTTCAAGAGCCAGTTGACTATACCAGCGGGGGGGTCGGAATTGCCAGGCAAAGGAAGAGATTCGCTTCGTTAGCGCGATGGATCCTTTTCCGCGATAGATCGTTTCGAGAAGGAGTAGAGCGTTCGAACGTTTTCCCAGGGTGCACTCGTGCTCAACGACCTATTTATCTGACAGACACGGTTTGCCCGCCTCGTTCATGGGACTAACCACCGGTAGCGCAACAAGAGAGCTTTTGTAGTTCGGTGCGACCTTCTGCTTCTCTATTGCACGTTATGTGTGTGTGTGTGTGTGCGTGAGCCTGCCGTACAATCTACTCCGTTGTCCTAGTAAAATTAAAAAGCAAGAAATAAAGGAACACTGCGTGTCTTTGCCGCGTACGTATGTTCTTTCCCGTGTCTCTGTGAACAATGCTCCATTTAAAAAAAAGAACGTATTCTTTCGACGAAGAAAAGAATCTTACTTCGAAACAATTCTTGTGTCACTCGAAGCGCAAATATTTTTTTTAAAAATATTTTTAATAATCAGAGAATCGGTCAGGGATTTTCAAATTTGTAGTTTACAGCGAGAGTCTCGTTTTTGTTAGTATAGATGGATGAGGATATTGTTCTTCATGGGTCGACTTTTTAGAAAATCGTTCGTTCGTTATATTAAAAGGGACAAGAAATAGAAGGTAGATCGACTCGTGATTTTATGAGAGAGATATCATTCCAGTACTTTGAGTAAAAGCGAAATTACCCGTGCCTGGGTTGATATTACATCTTTTTACGAATAAATGAAATTTATCGGTGAAACTCTTAAGGAAGAGAATCTTGGAAAGTGTCGGCTAATAAATTTTTCCCTTTTTCTTTGATAAGAGGATTCGATGAGCTCGCTCGGTGATGCGATAAACGAATTAATATTCGATGAATTTTAATTTCCCGACTAATTAACGAGATTCGGTTTTGCGTCGATTATCGAGCGAGAGATATTCGTGCGTTCGTTTCATGTAATTTCATTTCGATATCGACGTAGCGACGTAAATCGGGGTAGAAAAAAAAAAAATTCTATGGAAGAAGTACCATATTAATTGAATCTTCGACGAAGATACGTGAAAGGATTAATTTGACAAGAAGCGTTGAATTTCAACGTAAATTCGCGCTGATTCGAAACGCGTAATCCAGGTTACCGGATATCTCAACGTCTAGCTATGTCAAATGCAATGCTGGAGCATATCTATCGAGTATATTACTCAGTCTCTTCACGTAGCTTGCATGTAGCGCGTGATAACGTTAACGATTATCAAAGGTGCGAGCGTAGATGCGATCCTTCGATCTCTCGTATTACGTTCTATCGACGAACTAACGCGATTAATATTCACCCAACCGAATATTTCAAGTTTACATATGAAACGATCGTAGATCGCTTAAACTATCATGAGAATTTCGTGAATAACCGAACTAGTTAATTTTTACAGTGATTATGTACGATAACTCGTCTTAAATTCAATGACAATTTCTCGATTCTTACGTTTCATTCGAAAAATCTTGGCGTTCTCGTCGAGACTCAAAGAGAGTCTTGTTCTCTCTAGAAAAAGGATCTTGATGAAAAAGGAACCCAAAGGACAAAAGACAGCGCGATCCTTTTTATTGTCTCGGAAAGTAATGTGAGATACGAGAAGAATCATTTCTCTCGGACGATCTTACCCCGACGCCTTTTGTCCGTCATTTTATTCGCCTCTCATTCAATGCATTTACGTGCTCTTTTAACCCTACACTTGAACTCATTATACTTGTCTAATGAGTACGTAAAAAAGACCTGGATCAGCTGTGTGAAAAAGAAGAAAATTTGCAAAATTTTGCAGAGCAAATTTAAACGATCGACAGCTACACTCGCCCACGTCGATCAAATCACCTCTTCTCCTATAGAATCGGTAAATCGATCTTCCGGAAATCAATTAGCAAGCGCGTGCTTTAAAAAGCTGAGCTTCGTTGTCCGTTCAAGAGCCATCGACGACGAAGTTGGATTACACGATGGGACGACGGGCTTTAGATTTTAACCCACGATTTTGTGAGAGACGGATTTTATCTGGCGTAGATCCCCCCCTTTTTTACTGAAAAAGAAAAAAGTAGATTATGAAGTTATAATGAGCTTTAGATTCGAAGCCACGACGAAAATTCCTCGTGCCGTTCCTAGGAAAGTTATGACAACGTTTCGTAGCTGGTTTTTGTCTGTCCCACCTCGTTGTTAACCTAGAGCACGAAATAGTAGTATGATAGTTACTCGTAATTACACCCAGCCATATATTCAACGTTATACCATAGGTATAACCATTGATTTTTCATCATGGAAGATAGCTAGAACACGATATTAGTAAGACTCTTTTCCCTTGAATGTCTGCTTGTGCCTTAAAGATCGATTTTAGTCCCTCACGTAATTACACACACGTAGTCCATTTGGATCGTTGACACATGATTAAAAAAGAAAGCAAGTAATGTTATAGACAAACGAGTCGGAACCCCTTTTGATAGAAACCCTTACTAGATATCGTTCGAAATAGAATTAGATAATAAAGAGAACGTTAAAGTTTTACCTTTCATCATCGACTTTGCAGTATCTCCGAGGTCCGAGCTATCGAATATGGCATCAGGATTGCCGAGCGCTCGTCAGAGGAAGCTTGGACCAGCACCAATAGCATCCTTCGAAGACCTATCGGACGAGGTGGAAAACGTGAGTCCCCCATGAGTCCTCCCTGAGTCCTACTACTTCTTATCGACTCTCCAAGCGAGCTCGGCTCACGAGAATCGAGCGCGTGTGTTCCCTCTCCGAGTGTCGCACGTCTTCCTTAAACTTTGGAGCGGGCGCCTGAACCCCGAAGTACTACTACACACCTTCAATACCGAGCCTGTGATCCAACGACAAACCAGTCTACGAATTTGAATGCAGGGGGAACCGACGGCACGAATGCCAGGCATCATCGAGGTCGCCACCCCGGCAACGCCTGGTAGTTCGCTAAAGACACCCAGTACACCAAGAATTGATATCAGCAGGGCGAGCAGTTCCTCGCACCATGAGGATAGCAACTCGAGGGAATCGTCACCCGAGAGAGAGCTTCTCGCAGGTATTTCTCTCTTTCATGAAAGATAAATACCTCTCGTTTTCTCTGCTCTGATAACTCTACGTTAAAAGATGAAGAAGATAACTAGACTTGAAGGACTCTTTCTCTCTCTTTCTCCTCGGGGAGAGAGACCTAGCTTTTATCTATTAAGCTACGAATGCTACTACTACTATTACTTCCCTAAAGCACCATCTCGAATTTCTTACTCCACCGATATCACTTTGAGTCACTGATTAATGAACCGTAATCGTGAGCTGAGTAACGAGAGACAACTTTCTATCTACCATGCTGCCAGAGAAAATGAATTACGTCTTCTCTCGAGATATGCTAGCTAGACAAGTAATTAAAGATGAACTCACGTTGGGTGTATTATGTAATTGCTTGACCTCCTCCTTAGGTGGAGATCCTCCTCCAGGGAGTAAGCTGACCTTGGGTTACAAGGAAGATGCTCAGGATTTAAGATCGTCGACGGAGGAATTGGATCTGCAGGATCCCATACACGAACAAGATCTCAGGAGGGAATCGAAGAAGGCGCGAAAACGGAGAGAAGATGGATCGCAATCGGATTACAGTGGTGGGACGAGGTATACGCAGGATAGGGAGAGGAAGGATAGTAATTGCTCGGAAATCATACTTCTCAACATCAGTGGTAGAACATCCAGATTGTCCTCCGTGGGTAGTCAGGGTTCTGGCGTTTCTGGAAAGCTCTCGGTGGTGTCGGGCACTTCCTCGAGGTATGTCTTTCTCCTTTATTTCGTTACCTCTCTTGTCTCGTTCTCTCCCTGATCGTAGTAGAAATTACTTTTTATTTTTACATGGAGGAAAGTCTTCCAAAAAATACCAAGGTAGCGTGGGATTTTTTACCCACTAAAAACCTTCATGTTGGTCTTTGTTATCCGGGTCAATGGACTACTTCCCGGACCAAACTCAACGAGAAAAATTCCTAATTATATTTTGATCATTTTGCTTGCCGTTCCCGAGGATTCGTTTTGTCCTTTAAATAATCATTGATAAGACACGAAGATTTTTCTTCTCTCCAATCGTTACCGAAGGTCACCGAGTCCACACAAATGCCTCTTGGAGACATCCTTCTGCGGTAGCAAGCCGACGTTGGCCGATAACCTGATCGAACCCTCGAAGCCAGAGACCGAAGACTTGGAGAAGATACTATTGAAACGCGAGGCTGATACCACGAAGGCGTTGATCCCGGAAAGTATTAAAGTTTCTATGGTCGGGGGTAATTTAAAGCCTGATCCCTTGGACAAGCCCAGGAGACGTGGACGCGAGGAAAGGAAGGAGATCTTTAAGAGAGAGGTGGAAATTACAAAGAGGTTTTTAGAGAAGGTTAACATAGAGGTAAGTTTTCGTTAGAAATTTCTCAATATCTCTCGATTCAACATAATAAATACCTAATTACGATATCTTCAGGTACCGATCATACGTAAATCATCAGAATCATCGCAAGAACACTCACCGAAGATTCCACTGCAAGAAGTTCAAAAGCCCGCGACCCTCGACTTTAACGACAAACGAAAGAAAGCACAGAATTTCAAAGAGATCGTCCAAACGACACCGACTGCGAGTAGTTTAACCGGTAGTCCTAAATTACCGAGACACCAAAAGGTTCGAGATCTCGAGGGATCGCGGACACCTAGTCCATCCTCCGTATCAAGAAAGAGCAGTTTTGCCTCTTTGTTCAAGGTAAAGTGATATGTTTCAAAAGCTTTCAAACAAACCAAAAAAAAAAAAAAAAGAGCTTTCAAACACGCACACATATACACACACACGCAAATACACGCACGGATAGAGGGAGGGAGAGAGAAAAAGAGAGAAACAATTTTAACGCTTTTAGTACTTGTCGCTTTGTGTCACACAATCGAGCTATTGTAGTCCTACCTATGCCTCGGTAAGCGAACCACGAGTTCTAGTCGAGGGGTGATCCTAAAGGAAAGTATGCTCTGTTCCTCAAGACCAGAACTGATGGCAGCGTATTGAGTCCAGAATCACCGTCGCCCAGCACGAAGCCCAGAAGGAGTTTGACGTCGAAGATAAAGGATACTACGGAGAGCCTGAGAAGCAGATCGAAATCGCGCGAGAGAGTCTCCGTTGACAAGGGTTCGACGTTGAAGAAGGATTCGAAGAACAAGGGAGTCTTCTCGTCGACTCTGAGTCTTTTCAAGAAACGTGAACGAAAGAAAAGCTACGATGAAGCGATCGCGGCATCTTGTGGAATCGAGTGTGACGTTGGTAACGTGGATCAACCATCGTTGGAAAGTATCGGCCAGGTCGAGTTCACGTTCAACACGGAAAAGGATAGACGTAAGGACGACTCGATCTTTATCAGCCTTCACGCGGACGATAGGAACTACGAGGAAGCTTTACCATCGGAAAGTGTCTCGATACCTTTGGAAACACCTACGAAATTACTGGACGAGTACGAGTCGGAGCCACGTACGGCTGGTGGTATAATGATGACGGAAGTTTCTATAGAATATCATCGACCTCCAGTCACCGAAACGACGAACGAAGTTAGGACCGAAGCTAGGATAGAAAGTACACCGTCGAAGAGGTCGTCTTGGGAAAATCAAATACCACGAAGTCCATCGAAAGATTCGCAAATGTCGAGAAGCGGTTCTAGAGATTCTAAAATAGGTACTCATCCACCGAAAAGTGTGGAAAGCACGGCAACAAAATCGTCATCGTCGCCATCGAACGAAGTTAGGCCAACGTCCGGGTCACAACGAATCTCCAGTAGCTCGTCCAGAGAGTCTATCGCGAAAAAAGTTCCCGAAGTACCAAAAATGAAGAGGAAAAGTAAGGAGGAGCAACAAATGTTTCCACCAGAGAGGATAGAGGATGTTGTTTCGAAAAAGATGCCGGAAAGTGAGGTCCCTAGCGCGAAGAAAGTCACCGAGCCCAAGAAATCAGACTTTCTGGACGATGGTTCGATTAAAACGGCCGAGGCTGATCTGGTCAAGACGTCTAGCATAATATCGGATCTTGATCACAATAGTTCCGAGTCCGAGAGAGATTCCGAGATCGAGTTCATACGTAATAAGGCTGAGAAAATTACCGAGGAGCTTCCCGATGAACGAAAGGGTCTGTTCTACGAGGAAAGCTTCGAGGAGGATCTTCCTTACATTCCGACTACCTTGCCTTTGGAGAAGAGCGTAGCCATACCGATCCTGCCTGTGAAACAACGACTTCAAGAAGTGAGGTATGAATTTGAGATGAAAATCGTGCTAAAGTTTGAGTTGTGAAAAGTATGGACATAGTCAGCTTCCAGCAACAACATTTTTATATAATGTTCATATAAAATTTCATTAAAATTGCTTTATAGTAATCAGTTTATCAGGGACTTAGTGATCAAACCTTTAGCAGTTTGGATATTTCCTATACTTAACAATATTTATAAGTGTTTTTTATTTCAGAACGATTCCAATCGAGAGGCCACGTTCAACCACACCAATAAATCCCACCCTTTTGGACGAGTTCGTGATGCAGACTTCCCTGGACGAGAGACGCGTGGAAAGAATGAAGATTTCCTTACCCCGCGAGGATAGTTTTAAGCTGAAGAGTCCGAAGAGGCACGCAGCAAACACCTTTAGCGAGTTTGCGGGTAAAGTGACCGATGGTGGTCGTAGCAGAGCAGCTGGAAAATCACCTAGTCCACCACCTCTACCACCTAGGGCACCTACCAGACCAACTAATTGGATAAATTTCGAAGAGATTCCAGAGAAAAGAAAGGCACCAAAAATAATTCAAACGATACCTCGTACCGAAGACGAGGTTAAAACAACTAGTTACAGTTACGTTCAACCCGAAGAGTGTAGATGCGAGTGTCACGAGGAATCGAGAAGAGCCTCGATCAGAGAAGCAACGGCAACTAGAACTTCCTCGTGCAGTAGCAACGGGGAACGAGCATGCAACGGTGAAAACTGCGTCCTGCCGACTACGAGCTCCGTCGATCGTGCCAGCATCGTCAGGTAAACGCACCTGGGTACGATCGTGGATCGAATATAACCAACAACCTCATCGAACGACTTTGGAAGGCGCTAGTCTTGAGTAGAAGTCTGTTTCTGTATTTTCAGTGACAGCTCATTGGAATGTAGCCTGAGCATCGAGGACAACCAGATCACTGGACAACCCGGTCAACAGAATTTAAGCTCGGGGAAACCCTTCGGTATGGATCTCGACGTCAGATCGAATCGATCGAGTATCGTTTCTCAGGAAGAGATCGAAGAGAGCACGCATTAATAATAATAATTTCAACGAGAGAATTGCCTCGTTTCGAAATCTTTCTGAGTTTGCACGATCGTCGAGGGTCGAAGATCGTAGGAAATATAAAAAAACTTGAATCTTCCATTGGATTATACGTTCGATCCTGAAATTTATCGGATATCTACATAACTACCTTCCAAGAAACGATCGCACGATCGTGGCTCATAGTCCGATCGCTCGGGAACTATGTAACTTCGGGTTGGTGTTTTAGGAAGAGAAATGAAACAAAAAAAAAGGAAAAAGTTTAGCACAATGACGCACGTAGATAATCGTTGCGATTTAACGTAAGCGAAGCTTCGCTGCCAGCTAAATAATATAGAAAGGTTCTATCCGTATTTTAGATAAGAATAATACCAAAAGTTGGGCTCGAGCGAACGGAACAAAACGCTCTTGTTTGCGGGTCATCGAAAGATTTTTATTAAATCGATCTCTCTATCTCTTTCACTGTCACTCACTCTCTTGCTCTCTTTCTTCTTCATGACCTAAAAAAACTCTCGTCTCAAAAGGGTTCGTGAGTGTCGCGATCAAACTTACATATATTCGTACGTGTTACTCTTCTTTTCGAACACCGTATATAGCTCGTTGCAAGATTCATTCGCGATTATCGATCATCGTGCCCCGTTCGTGATGCATAACGTACGTTCCAGCGTTTCGTAACGTTCGTAGCCCGAGACGCGCGCGTTGGAAGATTAAGGGAAAGAAAAAAAGGAAAAAAAAAAATCGAAAAATTTTAAAAGACCAAAAATCATGACAAAATAATAGGATCTCTCTCTTTCTCTCTCTCTCTTTTTCTCGGATTTCGATCTCTTTTACGAGCGGTGATTCGCCGGTATGCAGACGTCGTGCAATTACTTCATCCTTCGAAATAGGACGACCAATAAGAAAGTACTAATCAAATTCATGCGCTGATGGACGTTGCTTCTCGTTAGAAACACAAAAAAAATCGTTTCAATATCTCTCACTCTCTATCTTCTCGCGGAGATTCGATAAAAATCTCGAGAGATGAAGCGCTGGCAATATAAGAGCCTCGACGTCACGAACCCTTCCTTCTTTGAAGAAATTATTTTATCGACTGTTGTATACACTGACCGTGGAGGGAAGGTTTCGTCACGATCGTTGACTAAAATTGGGTATCACGTAACCCACGTCATCGTGTGCATATGTCATCCTCGTCATTCCATGAATGATGTGAGAAGCCAGCCAGCCCGTCGTCCATTTTGCGATTCGAGAAGACCGATTTTTCTCTGGTTTCCGTTGTAAATATTTAATAGCGAGTATCGTGCCGACTTTTCGCGGAAGTGAAGAGTTTCGTTATTAGATGAGAAATAGGAGAAAAAATAAATAGCGAAACGCGTTGCACGGAAATGGAATTACATATTTATCTACCTCCTAAGCAATCGTATAGAATGAATGGCGATCGAAGAAGGAACGGTGAGACTTCGACGTCCACGGTGCTACCTGCAAGAAGACGAAAAGATGTTAACCCTTTGCACTCGACTGTTACTTCTAAGGTGAAATATTTCCAATATTATACTATTTTATTTATTTTACGTTGGGAAAAAAGTTTTTTCGAATACAAAAAAGAAATGTAGGTATATCAAACCTTATTAGACATCACGTTGCCGTAAAAATTGGTCTCGTTGAGTCACCCTCGACACTGAGAACAAAGGGTTAATTATTAGAGAGATTAGCGAGAGAAATGCGAAGAAATTACGTGTACAGTCGTATTATTTGATTTGGCTTTTTTTAAAACTAAAACGAAAGGTTCAAAACCTGATTGAAAAAATACTCTTTTTCTAAAAAAAAACATGGAATATGTTAGTTCGATCAAATCGATTCGATATTAATCGAAAAAAGCCGAGCCAAAATCTCGAGATAAGAACTTAGATTCTTGAATGCTCGCAGAGTATCGTTCACGATAGAAGATTCGAAACGAATCTAAACGTTATTAACGAGCGTAACGATGACGTAGCGCGTTGTTTTCATCGATCATCATCGTCATTTTTGCACAGAGTAAAGAATGTTACGTTTTCAACGGTACACACGTCGTTGTACGAAGTTCCGATTACAATCGGGACTGTCATTGTGTTCAAAGTGGAATACTGACACGCGTTATATGACGTGAAGCGTAAAAAAAGACAGAAAAAGGGAAAAGAAAACTTTAAACGCCGTCTTCTTCGCGATGTACCGAGCGAATAATCGTCCACGTAAAGCGCTCGTTAAATAAAAAAAAAAAGAAAGGCACAATCGTTGAATTGATTGATAGACGTACTGACAATATATACATACTTTTTCTACAACGCTCTTTTATACTTTTCTTGTTTTAATTTATTTATAACACGAGCATTTCTTCTATACTTTATATATCGAATTGAGTAAGATACTTGTCAAGTTTGAACGATTAGTATCGATAAAGAGTATCTTATCCAGTTCAAAAATTTCGAGAGAAAAGAAATCCTCATTATTTCGCGTTCTCCTTTTTCTCGGATAAACATAATATCATTCAAACGTATATCGATCATTACGAAAAAAGGGTTAAGAGTGTCGGAATTACTCGCTCGGTGCGCAAAAAAGGATGGTTTTCCTCTTCGAATTGCCGTAACTGCGTACCGGAATTGAAACGAGTTCTTGACGGAGTCGTTATTTCTACTTACACTTCTTCCTCTTCCCGTTTCCAAGGATCAGCTTGGTTACTGTGAGAAGCGATTCATAAAACTAAGTCATTACAGTTTCGAACGTACATATACATAAATACATACTTAGGCGACCGTGTAAATGTTCTTCTCTCCTTTCAAATCTGTACAGTGCGAGGAAGACTAAAGAAAGAACAAAGAAAAAAAGATATGAAAGACGAGGAAGAAGAAAAGAATAGTATAAAAAAAAAGAAAGAAAATCGAGAATGATGTTCGTAGCCCGACGTTTACCGAAGGAAAACATCATCGAAGGGCGACGTCATCGACTCTTTACGACAGTAATTTAGTGTACCATACGAGATATATATATATATATATACATATACATAGCTATTTTTCTCTTGGTTAACTAACGTTCGTTTTACAACCAAGACGATTTTCAGAGTATCTATATTAAAAACTTGTAACAAAGCTGAGGTGACCTTGAGCTCTTCGAGTCTACCCGCGCGTGTGTTCAAAATCTTATCCCTTCTATCTCCTTTTATCCCATTCCTTCTTCTTTTCGTTCACCATCGAAGGAAATGACGTCATTTTGAAAGTATCATAAAAATATAATTTCTAACGTGATTACCACAACGATGTTCGCGTACCTTTATCATAGCGCGAATATTAAAATATCGTCACGTTCATTCCCATTTATCCTCGTTAAGTCGTTATCGTTTGGGTCGTTGAATAAAATTGATGATGTTTCGAAAGCTTTCATCCGACGTTCTCGTTTCGTCCCATCCTTCGCACGTTCGTCTTACCCAACGAAATTACTAGCGTATTATCGACACAAAATAAGAGAGAAAAGAAAAAAAATAACGCGTGTTACTCTGCCACACACTTCGAAAGGCTCAAGAAGACCTTCTAGGCGCATGGTAATTTTTCTAATCTTTTCCTAGCGGATAAAAAAAAAAGAAGAAAAGCAAAGAAAAATAAAGTCTATTTGCCGAAGAAAAGTCGAATAAAAAAAAAGAGGAAAATAAAGTAAAAGGTTTTTCGGGATCGTGACGAGAGTGCCCGAGCGGGTGTCCGGGCAAGTTTCGAGGGTAGCTCTTTCCATCCTTTCTCTCATTTCGAAACGCGTTAGAGATAAGGGAAGAAAAGTGTGATTCCTCGAAAACACGATGATGATGATGATTCATAGTTCCTCGGACCTGTCAGTACGATCCTCTAGCAATACGCGAACGTTCATGTTTATTTTTAAGGCACTAGATTATCGAGAGGTAAGGAATATCTCAATGTTTCTAATGTTATGTACATAAAAAGGACGGGAGTACATTTTCGAAACGCTAATTACATTACAAGATATGTTCGACGACCTCATGTTCGAGAAAAAAATAATAAAATGTTTATGTGTTTTGACGGATGGTTAAATCATTTCAACTACTACTACTACTACTGCTATTACACTCTCGACGATTACGTCGGGTCGGCAGTGGATCGACACCAAAAGCATCTCTCTGTCTCTTTCTTACTCTACAAGTACGAATAGAATAATTTCTAAGATCGTACCACCCGTTATTACCGATAGAAATTATGATATATCCTGCGTGATTTTGCGTGATCTAACTGTAAATGAAAATTAACGACTACAACAAGAACTAAAAACAGAAAAGAAAGAAAAATATTTAAGCACGTTTTCCTGTTACACGATGCACAGTAAAATTTTATCTGTAATCTGTCTTGTTGCTTCGAATGAATAACCTTGATCCTGATAACATCGTGTGAGATCACAATTTAACGTAATTTTTCTCGAGCGATTTCGGGGGTGGACCGTACGTATCTTCCTTCTTCTTGTCTTCTTTTGCCTCGCTCGCGTCCAGTATGATCGATTGATCGTCGTCACGCAAAAATAATGTTGTCACTGGCGTCGTCGTGGTGGCATTATTGTCTTGAAGAGATTGCTAAATTCGAGAATGATATCGGAAGATTAAATTCTTTTTATTTATACAAGTTTTATATCATTTATTTACCTGCATAACGTTGATCAAGAAGAGAAAAGCGAGTAGAGTCAAAGCGCTTAAAGCAGCTCCGCTGCCACCTCCCTTATGCCCTTTATAACCACTGAAATGTGAACAATGAACTTCTTTAATCTTAAAGTTACGATAACTTTGTAAAGATATTCTTTGAAATTTCCAATAAATTACCCGTGCGAGCTGTGATGATAGGAACCACCACCCCATCCGCTGTGATAACGATCCACTGGTGTATACGGTGTCTTAGCGGATGAACCAAAATTCATTAACGATTTAAACGTCATTTTAATCTGAAATAAAAGTAAAAACGTTTTAATGACACGTGTATTCGTGTTGCTCGTTCCTTAATCCTTCTTTGTGACACACCGAAGCAAATATTTCCTTTAAAAAAACAGAACACGACGAGGCAAAACGTTTGCTTTGCACGTTCATTCATGGCAACACGGTGTCCACTTTAAACGAGGAAACGGCAGCACGGTTCTTTGACCCTACGCGCACGGAATGCGGTCGATACCGAGTTGCAATGTTTTTTGCCGAGAGCACGGCAACAGCTATTTTACGAGAAATTTACGCGAGCTCTCACCCATTCATTCCCTCATTTAAATACACCACCGATGGACTTTAAAGCGTCACGTTTTCCCTTCGGGCATAGCATAACATAGCACTCGAACTGTTTCGAATTCCTCGTGTTAAATCATTCTCTTTCCATCCACGAAGTTGAAATTTCTCTGTTAGCTCGTAGTTGATTCGATATTTCTCATTTACCCTTTTTACGAAACTTCCTTCCCTCGATATTTAATCCTGTCATAATTAGAAAGCGTCGAGAAACTCGATGAATGTGATATACTTTACAGTGTATACGTGACAGAGGATGCCGTTTGCTTACCTTCGTGAAATTCGAAAGGTACTCTGACGCAAGTTGAAGGAAGATTCACACACCGAAAGCAAGGAACCTTTTCTAAGCAAGACCGAGAAACGACTGTTCCGTCATCTGAAAATTCGTCGTGCGACTTTTTATCACGGTTTATGCGTTTACCGCCTCGATGTCTTACCAGGCGTAAATCTTTTCCGGATCTTGCGCGACAAAAGTGCTTCTCGGTCTTGCCCTTAATTTTACCTGCCTGCTTGCCTTCTTGTTCGCTCGCTTGTCTTTTGCCTCTACCATTTCCTACGTTCGTCCGATCGTAAACTCGCTAATGACTTTACGCTCGAAGTTATTTTCAAAAGTACCGTTAAACGTTGCTCGACTTTAAATAACTCGCAACGATGTCACTTCGTTCGTCATTATTTTTCCGAGGTTGTTTATTTTAATTTATTCATTATATATAATTATACTTCACATACATACAACCTTAAACCTAAGCGAGCTGGACGAATTGGATATTCTAAAAAAAAAAAAAAGAACAACTGAACATCACCCGTATTTATATATATATTCATATATAATATTATAATGCCTATATACAATAATTAATTTAGACCGGGTGTCAAAATCGCTTTTACCAGCTGAGTTTACAAAAAGTGGAATTTTTTCTTTTATTTTGAAGACCTGATACACACCTCAAAGATATAACGATATCCAACGATCGGTGTCGATCATACTTTTTTTTTTTTAATGACGTTCATCGCGATAATTACGATCGTCGTCCAACGATTAGGGAAATTTTAGTTTCTTTCGATCGATTCGAAAAGTTTTATCGAATTAATTTAGAAATGAATAAAGGACGACGCGAATTATCGCGATAAACGAGTGGTTCCTTCGTGTCCTACGTCTATATTAAATAAATATAAATAAGTATAATTATAATAATGATCGTCGACTCAAGCCAACATGGACTCTCATGTTGGTCAAAGTCTCGAGTCTTATTCAGTCTACTTCTAAAAGCTGAGACGCCCGACGAGCTTTATTCGTGAATTCTCTCGTAACGTCGGCGATAAGCTCGACGATCGACGAGAGAATCTTGCGATAAAAAAAACCGTCGATCTCCGTTTCGAGAGAATACGTCGTCTTTCGCGATGATTCGAGTCTTTCTCGCCTTCGATTACGTGGCGTGCGCACACTTCGATGAAAACAACGATGAAAACTTTCGCGTGAGCCGTATCGAAGAATACCCTTTAAAAAATTTCTACTAGGCAAAGTTGCATAATTTTGTTACGTTAGACGAAAAGAAATAGTTAGATAATTGATTAAATTCCCTTAAAGATAAAAATCGTTTCGACCGACTATGTTTTCGAGCCAGTCTGTTAAATTTTTTTTAAAGTAATCAAGGAATCAAATTTTCTTCCAATTGAATTACTTTAACTGGGTTTTCCAGGCCTAATTTTCTAATTTTCTGTGCTTCGTTAGCCCGGAGTAATTTCGAACGGTCCTCGCGAACGTTTAAATCGCGTTTAACGCGACTGTTCGCGCTCATGCGACGTTACAGTCCATGAAAAGGGTCCTGCAATCCTCTCCCATGCGACCACGTCGTCCTGCTTCGTAAAGGGCCTCGAATGTTACGCCACTTTGGCTCTGTAGAATATAGCTCGTTGCATACCTGATAAAAAAGTAAATAGAGATTAGAATGGTTATGATATATAATAATTAAATCGAATTGATAAAGAAACGTACGATCCTAGTTGGCAGAACATCGTCGATGTGCCTTGAGCATCGGCAATACACTCGGCACTGGCTTCGCAAATTGCTCTTTCGGCACAACCTTGTTGACCTTCGTCTTCGGCCCTACCGATATTGCTGAAGGCTTTCACCGACCTTACGTATCCCTGCAAAAATAAATGAAATAATTAAAGAAAAATCATTATTATTGTTCAAGAAAAATAATCAAAAATTAAAATACAATTGAAGGTACCTTTAACATACTGATGGATGCCATGGCAGCTTCGGAAACACTGTCGCGTCTACCAAGAGAACGTGCAGTTAAAGAACGATGCGAGAACGATGTCTTCAGTGCGTCGAGCAGGTTGATGACGATACTGATGAACTGTACGATAAGAAAGTAAATAGCTGTAGCATACTTATCTCGGTGTATTCTCTTTGGTTGTTACACGAAGCAAAAGGGAAAGAATAGGAGCATGCGAGTCTAGAAAGTAGAAACAGTCGTACTTGGTTGCCATCTCGTCATGGTTAAAGAACTTTTCTTTGTATTGTTCTTATTATTTTAAGGTCCTTTGTGTATCAAGTATTATTCTTTAGACATTTTATTATCGTCAAAATTTAATTTTCCTCGACGAAATGGAAGCCAAAGTATTGTTAGCATACTATAATAAAGAACTAGTATTGTTAGTAATGATGTCACACAAAAAAAGGTCCTAAAATTAGCATTCCCAGTAATTGGGAATCGTGAAAATGAATTTTCTTCGGCTTCGTACTAACCTCTGAAGCATTTTTAGCCATGACAGCAACCTGACTCGGGTCTCTGCCCTGTCCTAGAAACGCGCCCAACACCGCAGTCAAAATGTCCTAAACAACCGACACCAGGCGTGTGTGCTAAGTCGAAATTTTGAAATTTATTTACAAGAAGGATACACCAATCGTCTCTTTTTGGTTGACTCGCATGACAGCGGATGGTGCAAAGTTATTAGATATGTCGGTTCGTTTATTTACAAAATGTTCCTCCAATTTGTCGTAACTTTCTCTCGGACGTAAAATATCCGCAAAAATGTCGTCCACCTTTTGTAAGAATAGAAACTCGCCCGAAACTCCAATTAAATGGCTTAGAGAACGTGAAGATCGTTAACGAAACTACCACGGCCGTACGAAAAAAGAAGAATAAATGACTCAATTACTTGTCCACCTTCACAATGGGACTCGTTAACGCGAGCAGCCAAAATGTGAATCGGGTGAAGCAATTGTCATACATTGGCGTGCTTCTATTAGCAAAAAAAGGAAAACCGAAACCTAACTTTTAATCGTTCATATGCGAACAGCGTAAGCGAAGATAGTTTCTTTTATATTGTACGAACCGTGTGCGAAAGAGGAACATAGTTACTATCGTGTAAGTGTGCGTCTAAGGCTACTAGCTTTTGCAACTGAAGGAAGAGGTAATAATAAGCTTGTTCTTTTATACAAAGTCACCTCCCGACGATTTCATTGTATACTTAGTGTATTCAAAATCGTAGAGATGATCTGGACGACGTTTAATGACCTTATCGAGTACCTGCATGGGGCTGCTTTGATTGTCCACTTTGTCGATACCATCAACGGATTGTTGAGGACCTCCTAAAAGTGCAGTTAATACACGAAGACCAACGGAGAAAAGATTCGTCCATGGACTGGCTGGAACACCTTCGTCTATGTCGTTCTTGCTAGGTCCAGTTATCCCAGCTGTTTGTCCTAAAAGCATCTGCATGAACATTCCTAGCATGTTCGACCAAGAGAACCCGCTGCTGCTTCCTTCCTAAAAAAAAACATTAATAAATATGTTTAAAGATGTCTTTCTTAAAATCTCGGATAAAATTGCGTTGAAAAGTTGCGACGCTAACAGTGTTCCAAAAAAAGCTTCGAGTTGTTTTTCGACTAACTTGAATCTGATTAGTACTGATGTCCTCGAGATCGTCGATCGCCACCTTCTTCATAGCATTTGGCTTCTCTGCGAATTTCCTCTCATCCCTGACCTGTTGCTGATAATGTTGAGGATATTGAAGCGAATACTGAGGATTCTGTGGTAACGCAGCAGCTTGTCCAACGACAAGAACCACGAAGCATAACGCCACGCGCTGATTGAAATGCATCCTGAAACGGATATCAATGTCAATTAATCAATGGAGGTTAGTTGACCATTACGGTTTATGGTTACGATGTATAGCAGAGGTATTGAATTTGTAGGGCTTTCTAATTGTTCTAATATCGGTTAAACGTGTTCCGGTTCTGTGGGCTTTGAATAATTATGATTGATACTGGGATATAGAATTAATACCAATTTATGATTAATATTAAATCTTTTCGTGAATAATAATTCTTTAGTAGGAGTATAATATCAACGATAGATCGAGTGTATATTATTATTCTTTGTTCACTTTCTCCATCATTTTATTAATTCCTTAGTAGGTATTTCCTTTTCACGGTTATTTCTTCTCACGATTCAACCTTCTCCGAGAACACGACTTCACTTGGAACGTTTCATTGCCAAGGACGATGAATGGAGAAGATGATAAGATTTGGCTCGATTTCGACTCGAAGGTTGAAGAGGAAAGCGATTCTTATTTTGTCTCGAGCGGAAGTGGAGGGTAACAGAGGCTTATAAAGTCGAGGAACTCGAAATGGAACACGCGGAAGAAAACGGCTTGGGTTTGGTGAGCGTGAACGGTTCGAGACACTTGGAAAGTGTGTCACGGCGGTTAAGGTCGGCTCGATAAGTGAGCAACATGATTGCTCGTTAGCCCACTTCTCGATCGACGCTGCTGGTTTGTTGAACCCGGTGCGTACCGTTAGTTCGAAAACGCGGCCATGACCTACTCTCTTCCTCCTTCTCGTCGTCGTCAACGTCGATGACGATGATGGTGAACGAAGCGATGAAAGGAGAGAAGTTTGTACTTCCAGGAATTTTTTTAATGTTGCAGGTTCATATTTTTAAATCGAGAGTGGAATTTAATTAAAGTCGAGAGGTATATATAAAACTTTTTGTTGAAAGTTTAATTAAAAAAACGTAAAATAAAGATTAAAGCTGGTTGTAATAAATGAAGAAATTAATTTATCTTGTCTGTTTGCCATTGGTTTATATTTAATATTATTGTTATTTGCCTGTCGTCGTCGAAGCAGAATGGCATTTATCATGCACCAATAATTGGTATAAATGTTATGAAGGATGGTATATAACATCGAGTAATTGTAATCAATTACAAAATGTTGGGACTAAATCAATATTTAATTAAAGCAGATATTAATTAAAAGAAATCAATTATTCGTGTTATCCTGAAAGGATAAAGTTGACAGTAACGTTTCTTCGTCCGATGATGGGTGAAGAAAAGGAAAACAAGACGTCCTGTGTCACGAAGCTGTCGCATTCGTGTTTTCAAAAACGGTACTTACTCGTCCTAATGGAAAAATGGCAAACACGTTTCTAACTGTACTCTAACGCCTGAAAGGTATTTTCTACCTGTTCCTGCCTTATTAACTGTGTCAAACTCATCGTAGAACCGTTCGTTCATCCATGACGCGGGTCCATATGTATTCTAACAGTATATCGATTTTTTGTAAAGGTTATCGAACGATCTCTCGATCGATTATGTTTTTAAACTAAACAAGACTTTGAAATCCATAAAAATTTAACGTAATAGCCTTAATATCGTTCAAAATATTTATACACGATAAAAAACTAGAAGTTATAATTAATAAAGCTTTAAAATTAATTTAGTATTAGTGACTCGTTATTTTATAATACACTAAAAAAATTAAAGATCACTTATTATCAAAAATTTATAAAGATGCACAAGTACCTTCCTCTTCTAAGATCGTCGATATCGATCTTCTGAAATGAAGGATCGAATCTTACTAGAGCTTGCAAAGAGCTTCGAAAACTTTCGAGTTTGATTTGACACCACGGAAGAAGGGTCCGAAGTCAAGGGAAACAGAACAGCTATAGCTAACTTTTCTACTCACTTCGATATTTCCAGGTAGCCTTCCTTGACACTGACTTTCAGTTCTGAAGATGAAATTCCTTGCGGGGTCTTCTATATAGCCTGCGGACGCACGTGGGGGAAAACCGTTTGGCCAATGACCACTCGCCTTTGGTTCTATTTTCAATGGAACTGGCCTATCCTCTGTACGCATCTCGAGCTCTACTTAGAATAGATTTTTCAAATGATTTTGCTATGACATTGCACCTCAGAATGTTTTGCTTTCTATCTTATTTAGTTTATGCGTATACTTCTTTTTTTTAACTTCATCCATTCTTCGCTTCTCATACTTTGATTCACTTAGTTTGTACTTCAAAAATAAACAATTTGTTTTCTGGGCTTTATTAATAGATAATAAAAATTTGTACTCGTTTTGATAAACCCGATAATATAGTCAAGTCAACCGATCGAACGTCCGGGGATACACGTGTTAGAATTTGACGCGTACCGTTGGATTCGTTCCGATAGGTCTTATTTGAGAATTGACTTTAAAAAGAAGGTCAGAATATTTAACAAAAAATCCTGCGAAACTGGTCGAGAGTCCTGTAATTTACTTTAGACATTTTTATCATTACGATTTCCGGCGATCGCAGGAAGATGGGCGATGCGCGAGTTCGTTCTAGAAGGTAACATGCTGCAAACGTGTTTTCAATGTTGAATAGGATGCACTTGCTGCGTTCGAAAGTTTGACTCGAGAAAATTCTGTAAAATCGATTAGTCCCGAACATTATCGATTTTTCCAGAACGTTCAAGATTTTGTCAAGAATAGGATTAGAATTTAATTCGTGGGCGATAGAATTTCTTTCTAAGCACGAAGTCGTATCGTGCTCTCTTCTAATATTTATACGCATACCATGCCGTATTTTACCGTTCTGATCCCGTTTGATGCACCATCATGAAACTTCAGCCATTTTTGAATATCGATCATTTGCATTCCCAACGTTTGCTAACCGAAAGAATTCGAAAACCTCGATGTATCTACGTACATCTCGTGAATTATTTTTACGGACTGTTTAAATATGTAATAACACTCGTTAACTTTATGGGTCAAATTCTTCACGATATCCGGATCCAGGATAAATTAGAAGAGAAACTGCAGGTGACTTCGAAAATGCGAGTAAGGTAATGATTCAGAAGTTGACCTGGACACGGCCATTACCACCACGGTATGTGGTTCTCTGCCTAGCAGACAATGAAAACAAAATCTTGGAGGGATCTAGATGGGATCTTTGCGATATCGAACGATCTGGGTCGAGTCTTGCTGCAAAAAAGTGTCAATTTCGTTGACACGATCCTAAAACAATCTATTACCGTATCCTGAGATTAATGAAGATAGAAAAAATGCAATTATCTTTTTATTTATTCGATGTAACGATTTTAAAACCTCTTTTCATGGTCTATATATGTCTTTCTCTTGATTAAATTAACATTATATTTTATATATTTTTCGTGGAACCGTCTAGAAAGTCGTTTAAACTCGATGACGCACGCGAAGGATGTCTCCTTCGTACAAAGACGTGTCCCATCCGTACTTTCTTCGATCGATCTTTCGTGTCGTGTCTCACGATCGGTCCACTTATGGACCAACCTGATTTTTCGTTAAGGAACACTGAGAAACTTCGTTCCATTAGAGTTAAAACTTTTGCAACAGGTCCCAAGTTGCTCCTTGTATAATTAGAAGAAGATTAATGAAGCGAGAATACTCCGAACAAGATTTTTCTAATTAGGGGAGACCGGGGCTAGTTGTCCCAATTTTAGGTTTTTTGTTTCTACAGATTTCTGCAGCTTATATTTTCGAATTTTTTGGGGACCATCATAAACTTCAACTTCTTAGCAATACATAGAAATCTTTCCGCTTGCATTGAGAAGTTTTTAACACGTTTTTTTTTCAATTTCAAGCAAACGAGGTTTTTGGGACAACTTGCCCCGCTGCGGGGTAAGTTGTCTCACGCCATGGGGCAAGTTTTCCAAAGTTTCCAAGGAAAAATCCTGATGTATGCACCATGATTATTGCGAAAATGGACACCACCGCCGATTTCAATGTTTAATGTCCCATTTTAAAGAAGAAAGCATGTAGAATACTGTGCCGTTGTCCGTTTTTCGATATCGTTAAGCAATGATGAGAAATTAATTTTTTAAGTGTCGGAATATGGGTCGTTTTCAAGCTTAAAACTGCTGTATCTTTCCAACCAGCCATCCTATCGAAACGCGACTTGCATATTCGTAAAGAAGAGTCTTTCCCCTTTCGAACAAGTATTTGATCGGGCAAATTCGAGATATTTCGATTTTTGACAAAAATCCTGACCTATGCATCATGATTTTTGCCAAAATGGTCACCACCGCCGATTTCAATGTTTAATGGCTCATTTTAAAGATAAAATCATGCAGAACAATGTTCCGTTGTCCGTTTTTCGATATCGTTAAGCAATGGTGAGAAATTAATCTTTTAAGTGTCGAAGTATGGGTCATTTTCAAGCTTTAAACTGCTGTAACTTTTTAACCAGTCATCCTATCGAAACGCGACTTGCATATTCGTAAATTAGAGACTTTTCTCTTTCGAACGAGTATTTGATCGGGCAAATTCAAGATGCATCGATTTTTGACAAAAATCCTGATGTTTGCATCATGAACAAAAACCTGAATTCTGTCGAAAACTAATGATAAAAACAAACGTTACAGCAAAAAAAGAGGATGGGGCTAGTTGTCTTAGATCTCATTGTCGGGACAACTTACCTCGACGTGTGAGACAACTTGCCCCATTTTCATAGGTTTGTTTCTCGGGTCAGTCAGATCAAGGCGTTTTTTAAAAATTCTGGCAAGGAAATGAAGCTGACCAAATTCTCTTTCTATTACATGTGCGAACTCGTGTGCAATCGATTTTCATTAGTGCCTACAGATGCTTAAGTAATGTACCCAAAGTAGAATTGAACTTATCAAAATATAAATTCGTCTCTTGAAGTAACCAGGGAAGACTAAGCACAACGACCACCACTACACTTTTTTTTACTCGCTAAGACCTGTACACCATGCACCGGACGCGTTTCCCCTTCCATCCTAAGATACCAAAACTACGACTGGGACAACTTGCCCCTGGGACTTTTAGCCCCGGTCTGCCCTACTCGTCCAAGAGATGTCAATTTTTTACGGTCCAGCGTTGTTACGTTGTCTTTGTCTAACAATTTTAACTTCTTCTCGCGAATTTTATCTATACACGGAAACACCACTACGGAATCATTCTCACAAGATCCCAAAACCAGTTATTAGAAGTGTATTTTAATTAATGACACCCAATCATTGCATCCATCATCCTCTCTCGGAAATAATCGCTCCCTTACATTTTGGGTCGCACGATAACTCTTAAACTTGGAAATATCTTCGATTGAACCCGCTGTACGACCTGTTACTCGACACACTTATCTTTTAAACATCGAGAATTTCTAGCTATAGATTCTTGTAAAAGTCTTCGCTTTCTTGTGACCATAGTGGATAAAAGAAAGAGAAAGAAAGAGAAAAAAGAAGAGATAATCTTGCTCGACATCTGGTATCTTTTGTTACGATAAAATAACATTCTCTGGTTCCCTTTCCAATGAATATCCTGGATGGTTCTCTCGAACGTTTAACTTCTCCGTTAGTCGATAGGTATTCGTTTACAAGACGTTGGTCTTCAATATTTTTTGCTTCTTTCTTGATCATGTATTTGTGTAACACCTCCCCTTTCTTCCTTATTGATCTTTTTCTCATTCTATCTATCTCCTTATAATGTGCAAAGAACAGACACGTTCTGCTAGAACGTAATCCATCATAACTGTTTCAGTAGCGGGATGCTGCGTCGGTACTTCTTATTAGGAGAATCTCGCTAATCGTTTCTCTTTGCAAGGAAAGCAACAGCAGTGGTAACAGCAGTAGGTACGTGCAGCGCTAGAGCGAAGTCACATCAGGAAGTTCGGTGAACGTATCACGCGTTACAGTTCGATCGAAACTTAACGGGACTTAACATCGCGACCTTGGAGGATGCGAGGGAAACCAGTCTCGGCCGATCTGTGCAACCGAACGAAACAAGGGCGAGCGATCGTTTGCATGAAAACAAATCAAACTAGTTCCTTCTTCCGTATCGAATGCAATCATCTTTCTTGACCTACCATATTTTCGAAATTGAAGTAATAAACTTCGAGTAATCGATCCTAAATCCTGTTATTCTATTGTTCTGATCAATTTGATTTTTAAAAAGAAATGCTTGAAACTAGAAGGATAAAGATCGTCCTTATTTTATCCTCTTTCACGGTTCAACTATCTCGATCTCTTCCAGATACCAGTAAGAAGTTCTGCGAATACTAAAAAGATGGTTACAGAATCTATTTGCTCTTTTTTCCTCGTTGGTTTCTTATCCAATGTAACGGATTGTTATAATTCGCTGTATTCAAGGATAAGCCATAAAATGGGAACGTGCTTTTGTCGTTACAGATGTATGCATGTAGATATGTATGTATGGCCAAGTAGAACTCGCGTTTCGCGCACGAGGGAACTTTAAACATGGAGTCTTTTTATGGCTCCGGCATACTTGTGCTGTAATACGATGCTTCATTAATTCCTAATGTCAGCCTTTAAGAAGAACGCGTAGTTCGCGTTTGCTCGCTCGATCGACGAAGCGTTATCGAACGTGGGACAAAAGTCTTTAAACCGTTCGTCGTGTGTCTTTATAATCCTGGCAGGTGTTCGTTTATTTGACAGGTGGGAAAAAATGACATCTCGTTAAGTTCTTCAGAACTACCTTGCTTGAACTTCATTGGAATGTAGCTAAAGAATGGCACGGTTCTTCTATAGCACCTCTTCCTTCATTGTTAACTTAACGAGCCTGCACCGTCTTCCCAACTTTGAGATATCATTCAACCTCTCACCTCATTTCCTTTCTTTCTCTATATCAATAAAATATATCCAACGGATATCTTACCTCGGTCATACTCACCTCCATTTTCCATACTTTCTCTATAGACACCGTTCCATTCGTCGGGTAGCTCGAGCTTCAAAGAATTATACATAAAGGTGGATTCTTGGATAATGACTGCTTAGTAGATAAGATTCTTTTATGTCT
Organism: Ancistrocerus nigricornis; assembly: GCA_916049575.1. NCBI lineage: Eukaryota > Metazoa > Arthropoda > Insecta > Hymenoptera > Vespidae > Ancistrocerus > Ancistrocerus nigricornis. The sequence continues at coordinate 27,466,221 of OU696667.1, forward strand.
AGAGAGTGAACCGTATAACATGACCCAATAAGGAATGTAATACAATTTTTACGAATCGATGGTCACGTTATGAAGTTCATTCTGTAGAGGATTTTATCGATCATTACCACTACCTGTCTATAAAATACAATTCTAGTAATAGTTCCTTTAAAAAAAATGACAAAAACGAGGACACGTAAGATTAGACAAATTTGTATCAATTCTTTGATCGGTCGGGCTAGAATCTCCAGGCGAGCTTCAAAATATTACAGTAATTTTTTATTTAACGCAATATATAACAGAACGTGGAGTGGATGGGGGGATGAAGTATTATATCAGCGTTTTTTTTTTTCTTCGTTCGCTAAATCGAGGTAAACGGCTTCGCTCTCGTTGAACCTCTCGAATCACAACGCTCAACGCGCGCGGGTGGACATCTCTTTTTACTATTTACATAATAATAAATTTTCAAAAAACAATCGCTTTAGATCATCTCGAGATCATCGACGTTATTAATTAATTTCTCTTTCCTCTCTCTCTCTCGACTTAGATTAGTACGCGTAAAATATGTATCAACGTTTTCTTCTCTCGTATTCTTCGTCCTCTTCACTAGCCTCTTCTCATAAATTCTTCGAGTTATCTTGTAAAGTTCTCTCACGTGACTCTCTGTATCCCGTTTAAACGTCAATGTTTTCTCACTTTTCTATGTACATGTTTAAACATCCGTATACATACGCATATATTATGTATATATCCGTGTACACGTCGATCACAATTCGAATCTCGACAATGGACCACGCAAGAAATAATTTCACGTGTCTTACTGCAAGAAGTTATTAAGTATATATTTTTATTTCAAAACAGAAATTAGGAAACGGAGAAATCCCAAGGATGCTCTCTAAATATCTTCTGGACTTGAATCTTGCCGTATCTAATTGGCGAGTCCTTCCAAACGAGTCTCATCAAATTTCGAGTAAATAAGCAGTGGCCGTCTGCTTATCCACGAAAAACTATTAAACCCCCACCCTAGTCATTTTTAAATCACAAAGATATTTATCATCCCGAAAATGTAACAATTCTTGCAATAAAAATCATGAGGTTCGATTTTCCTTTAAACTAGGTTAATTAACTTAGCGGGAAGTCCGTTATCGAGATCACGTTTCGTGCTAATTTGTAACACAAGTCTCGAAAAACGTATGTACATATATACCGTGCGCAAGTCAAATCGGGAGAATTAATGTTTAGAATACTTTAGTTATAGTGTACATACCTCTTCTCCATTGGGATACCTTTAATCTCTCTTTTTTCTCTATTTTATTTCGTACATCGTTCTAACTCTTTCGATTTTCCTATCTATTACATATAATATAAATGCACGTATGTATATGTACCTATGTAGACGGATATACATATCATCGAGGTTGAGAGTGACTAAACCGAAACTTGCAAATTTCTTTTTCTCTATAATAGATCGTTTGACGCCGTTTCTTTTATACACTTAGTATAATATCGTCTATCTATATAATCTTTGATCTCAAATATCTCGTCGATCAAACTTTTTATCTTCTCGATTTATCGCTAAACGTACTCGCTCGAGAAACGAACGAGTTGGAAGAAAATTCTGAAGAGAAGACGACGTTTCTGTTTTCTTAAAAGAAAAAAAATATTTCGATTCGTTCGAGTACCACACTTTAACTATCGCTTTCGAATTAAAAAATTAAAACGCGTCCGCGCGAAAGAACGAATTCAAAGAGATTAACAGCAACGATACTTTGATATAACAATGTAAATAATATATTATTTTTAGCAACCAAAAGCTTCGAAATGTACATCCAACACATCCACTTGCGTACAAACACGCACCTAGAGACACATCTCCATGCACACACGCACACACACACATGCAACGCGTTTCCGTATCTTTCTCCGAGTTATTTCTTCGTCCGTTAGATTTTACAGATAAAATTAATATCATCCGATAATAATACTTATCGTTTATAAACATTAATCAACGATAATAATAATAATAATATACACGCTTTCTCATTTTTGTTCGGTTCTACGTCAAGTATGACGTTTTGTCACTGACAAAAGGAGTTTAGAATTAGAAAGGAGTAAAAGAAAGTTTTTGTTCTTCCGCAGCATCCTCCCGTCGATTAATTTTGGATAAGTTTCCTAAAATCATTGCTGTTCGATCGGTATCTATACTGACGATAAAAATAATAAATGATTGTAATAATTATTAATAATACTAAAAATAAAAGTAGTCATAAAGTAATCAGTAAATGAGCATAACGTTGAGTACTCGTTATGGCGCGAGAGTAATTAGCGATAGTGGTAACAGTAGTAGCCAGTAGCAGTAGTGGTAGTGGTAATAATGACGGTATTTAGTAGTTAATAGTACTGGTAGAAGTAGTAGTAGTAATAATGACAATGATGATGACAGATGGTGATGACGACGATATTGATATTTTTTCTTGCTTTTTTTTTTCATCTTCTTCTTCTCTATACAAGTACACAAATATTTACATAATTAATATCATATATGTATACGTTCTAAACGTGCCTTTTGAGCGCATTTTAAAACATGTTCTCTCTCCTCGCTTTTTTTGTTTGTTTAAATCCCCCCGGACACGCTTTGTCCAGAAGTATTTGGCACATCTCAGATATTCGTCCGCGTATTTCTCTCTCTCTCTGTTTTTTATTTTTAATAAACTTGGCAGAATATTGTCCCCTTTCTCAACGTAGTTCGCCAAGGGACGCGCATTCCCTTTTGTAATATTTTCCTTTATTATTTTTCTGTTGTTCTCTCCGTAAGTATCCCTGGCTATACGTATTATTTTTTTTTTAATAACGTTATCACGACGTAGTTCCCTAATATGTGTGTCTAATTTTACAATGCTTCGACATCGATATTTATGCTTTATTCCTTAAATATCTATATCTGTCCTCGAGAGGGCTAATCTTAAACATCATCGATCTAATCGACGTTTCTTTTATAACTTTTCTCTACACGCCTCCGCGCGCGCGCAAAATATTCGCTCGAATTTCCTATTTTTTGTTAGACCGACGTAAAAAGCGATCTGACCCTTCCTTTTTTTTTTTTTAGTTTTAACTTCCTTTTTGATGAACCTTCGCTCATTAATTTTAATACTATTACGAGACCTTTTCGAAAAGCGAGTTTACAAGATTGGTAAGATTTAGTTTCTCTACATCGCATTAATGCAAAGTGGAAAGAAATTAGAGAGAGAAATGTCAAACCGTGTTTGATAAGGAAATGGGAATTTGCTTGTAAACGCACTTTCGGAGATAGCTGTCGTAATTCTAAATTTTTAATAACCAGTACGTGAATACACGCGAGACGGAATTTGGGGCACATCGATAAACACTATGAGGCGCCGTTTTTTTTTTTTTTAATTCTCTGCTCGACGTCACAATAATCGGTAAATTTACGAACTTTTTTGTTCATTTCGGAAAAAGGGATCGGAGGGTTAACACACGACGATCGAAAAAACTTATGATAGAAGTGCAGACGGCACGATTCGTAATAACAATTCTGGCTTTAGGTACCTTTAGAAAAAGAGTATTAAAAAGACTCGTTAAGTTTAGCGCGCGTCTCTTTTACGCGCGTTTCGTCCGTTTCACAGTGCACAGAGAGAATTTAGTATGTTTATAAGATTCTTTCGTTCAGAAGACGTGCAATAAAGACGTGCTATTCGAAGAAACAGGAAGTAGGTATCCCCTATAGCTGTCTCACGCTATAAGTATGCCAAGAATATGTGTATACATATATAGGAGTCACAGATCGATTCGTAAAAGTTACGAGTATTACCTATTATGATTCGCATGAACTCGTTCTCGCGTGATATGCTGAAACACGTGATATTTATAAAAAAAATATTACCTTTATAAAATACTTCACCGCGTAACAGTATCGATCCGTTAACGCGTACCTTCTTCGGTTTACAAAAAGGAAAAATCATTAGCGAGAAAACGGAACGGAGGAGAGTGATTTTCTACGCGACGAGATTTCGTTACTTCCTTTTTTTAAAGACTATGATCATACTTAAGAATTAGTCGTTATTAATGTAACAGTATCGATTGTAACTAAATTCGCTCATACCTAGTCGAGTAATCCATCGAATCTATACACTGTTTATGGTAGCAGGACGGTAAATCGAGTAACTTCCGTCTAACTATCGCAATTATCATCAACATCGTTCGTCCACGTTGTCGGTTAAGGTCTACGCGTATTTAAAATATCCTAAGAAGCACAAGAAAATATATCGATGGCCTAATCGTAAGGAACCATGTCAACTTTGAAGCACCATTTTAACGTCGAATGCCGAGCGCCCGTCGTCTCTGATCACGATCCACGAAATACGACGAACTTTGTTTACTAAAACATACCCTTCTAATCGCTCGCGTATTCTCCGCTATCTATTTTGTCTTTCGCCATTCCTCGTACAATATACCCTCTACGTCCTATATTTTGTTTGTTTATACATTCAACGGCTCTCTAAAGACCTTCTAAAATAACGTTCTTCATCAAAAACGAGCTACCAAGAACGAGGAACACAATCGATACATTTCTCTCTAGATTTCTATAAAAAGTCTTAAGTACGTCCAAGCTGTCGCATTAAAACGACTTATTCGGTAGTACGATCTTAGTCCAAGTTTCAATGACGTTCGCAAAATTGAAGGATTCAAGTTTACAAAGATCCTTTAATCGATGACACGATTCTTTAACGATTTCGCGAGAAAAACGAACGAAGGGAGAGATGGACGCGATTCGAAGGTCCAGTTACACGATCGATAATATACAAAACTTTTCTTTGCGGATGCGTTAGACGCGTTAACGATCTCTTTTATTTATTTATTTTTTCTTTAATAACGAACTAACCCTACACGATGGTTGTCACGGAATCAACAAGATTCTCTGCGTTAAAATAGCTCTTAAGCAGAAGGTATGAGAATGTGGCTTCGCATTGTCTCTCTTTCTTCGATAAAATCTCATCGAGTTCGAGTCAAACCGGATTCAGATCGATCAAATGTCATTTCGACGATTACGAGGATACGCGAGAACGTATATCTCGGCCATCAGGAACTACGAGTTTACTCTTGAAGACTTCGCTTTTCGACGGTCGAGAATTTACGAGAGAAACGATTCGTGTAACGTTTCTCTATCGAAATATAGCGGTGTGTCATTGAAACTCGCGTTGATATCCAAGACACATCCCAAGACACATTCGTTCGGTATCCCATTATTGAATCCAAGATGCAGGCACCCACTGTGGTTCCCTCTCCAATGAATTGATCTCCGTGAGAAGTTGATTGTAAGCACGATCGGTATCATTATTTATGATTATCATGTCGAAGAGATGACCGTACTTGTCCTCCATTTCTCTTGCCTTCTCGATAATGTCCTTCAGTTCTTCCTCTTTAAAACTCTCGTTATTCTTTATACGTTTTTGCCGGAGCTTCTCGAGACTAGGTGGTGCTACGAAGACCACGTAAGGCTTCAGATCGGAACTACGTAGGATCTTTAAGCTTTGTGGATGAAGATTCAGCACGCAGATCTTCCCAGAGTTCACGACCGATCTTATAGCCTCTACGGAAGTACCGTAATACGCTTTCTCATATTCACCGTGTTCTACGAATTTACGACAGAGAATATCAGACTCGAATTGCGAACGAGAAATGAAGTGGTAATCCTGACCGTCGACTTCGGAGTCCTTTCTTGGACGACTCGTATCTGATATGGGAAAAAGAAATCATTTATTTTGTCTCAAATTACTATTTTACAAATGTAATAAAAAAAAACAACTGCTCACGAGGAATAGCTGCTGCAAAACGTTCGCTGTCTTGCATCAATCTTTGCCTCAGCTCGTGTCTACCAATATTGGGAGGACCGATAAGAACGATAGGCCTCTTATGATTCGCTCTTGGGAAATACAGAGCAACCTCCTCGTACGTTAGCACCTCTTCGCTATCATAATCTATAAAAAACATATACTCATTGTAATTTGACGTAAGGGTTTGCTATTTCGACACCTTATCGGTGGACTACGTCATATAAATATAACGTATTTTTTCGTCTAAGGTATAAGCACTCGGTCGATAAGGTGTTAAAATAAAATAAAAAATGATATTAATACCATCTATGGCGGTCGTCGCGTAAAGAGGATAACCGTCGTCGTTGTAATTTGCGCCATGTTTGCTTCGCTTTTTTTTCTTTGGATTCTTCCTTGCACACAAGAGCGTACTCGATTTTTTCGATCCTCTCACCGTCGACTTTCCACCGGCTATCGTCTGCTTCATGGATTCTCGTCTGCGAAACATCATGGATGAGAGCATTAGCCTCACAAATTTATGCAACGGGGCAACCAGTCGTATACCACGGGCGCGGCCCGATCCTTGAACGCTTTACATAAATTCCACCGCTTAACTTTGTATCTTACGGTGCTCCTCCATTATCGTTTTATATTTCACGTTAATATCTTTTCTCGTTGTTTAGACGACACGACGGTAAAAGGGATGAAATTATTTCTGTAGTTCTAAACTTACTGATGCTGGAAGGCTCTGCTAGGTATAAGACCAGCCAATGTTTGATCCTCTTCGCCTTCTCTGTAAGCCTGCCACCAGTTTGGATCCTCTTGAGAAATCACGTGTAACACGTCACCCTTTTGGAAGCTCACGCCAAGTTCTCTGCAGGGTATATACGGATCCTCCTCCGGATCGTAGTCGAAGTGAGCACGTATATGCTGTACCTGAATAAACATTCGTGTTCTTGGTAATAATGTTATATGTATGAAGGAAAATTGAGACGAGTCACTAGCTTGTCTCGTACGCTCACCTGGTTGGTATCCTCCTTTCTGTTATTCAAATTATTTCGATAATTCGTCGGCGCCGGTAGGACGAAGAACGTAAGACTACCCTGCATTCCAGCTAAAATGTCGCAAACTTCGTTGACGCTCTTGCCGCGCATTTCGACACCATTTACTTCGAGAACTTCGTCTCCCTCGTGAAGTAGTCCGGATTTGTCTGCTGCACCACCTCGCACGACACGACCTTCGAAAGAAATTGGAATTGTTAGACACGATTTAATTATTTCTTACTGGCATCCCACGTCGCAATTATTGTGTTTAAAATTTATAACATATTGATAATTGATATAGCCTAAGACATTCTAGATAATGTCAGGGAACTTTTGTTAAAATTTGGGATCAATCTTATTAATAGTTTCGGAAATCCTGTACTAAAAAGGAAAAATGTGATTTCTCTTTATAAATAGTAGAAATAAATTTATTTATCGACATTACGAGCAGAGTTTATTATTACCTATAATAACGGCATCACCATCGTTTCGAACGGTAGCTCCCAACGGTTCGTTGGTCTTCTCGATCCTAATAATTTTGATGTTATCTACACGAGACTCCCGCCAACTGGTTGTGGGACTCGGTGGACCGCTCGGCGACGAATTCGAAGGACTGTGCTTTCTTTGGAAGCCCTCCACGTACGAGACAACGGAATCGTGCGCCAATAGAAGCGCTTCCATGTCGTAACCCGTCAGAATACCCGTCAATTCTTCTACAGCTGCCATCGTTTCCGCCGTACCAACGTCCGTTGCCGTCGACGACGACTGCCATTTTTCCAGCACGTCTACGCACTATAATCGAATAAACAAATAAGAATCATCATGAATATTATTTAAAAAAAAACAATTTTATACACAGTGTCTATTAAATTTATTACTCACGTCTCGAGCCAAAGTCGATGCATCTTCTGCATGATGTTTAAGAACTTTGTTCGACCTTAACCGCGTCTTAAGCGCATGATGTGTTGCTAAGGCAGTTGCAAATCGGCTTTGCAACAAAAGCGTTCGAACTGCCTCAAGTTCGGCTTCCACGCCTGGACCCGAAATACCGAGAGCGCCAGAGATGTTTCGTAATTGAAGCTGCAGTCTTTCCAACGTGGCAACGACCTCTCCGTACGCTAAAATATGTAAAGACTACTCGTTAGATAGAAAGAGAGAAAACACTACTCTTCCCCTCGTTATTCCACGACTCCTCTATTAGACGGTACACAGAGGAACCTGGAGAACTCGAAATCTCTCCAGGGGGATGCTTTTAAAACGGCTACTCGAGAATCTCCAGATAACGCTTCGGACAGAGATTTCAGACGTTTCAGCTCTTGAGAAACGTTGAGATAAAACGTACGAGGTACACGAGTGCACGCGATAGTCGGTGAAATATTTTCGAAAAAAAAACGACACACGATATTTTTTATTCAAGTAAAGAGCGTGTATAAAAATTTGTTCATCGATTTTCGTTCAATTCGGTCCATCGAGATAATAATAGAATTAAAAAAGAAAAGGTAGGCTACCGGACTCGCCCGAACAGCGTAGGTAGAAAAGAAAAAAAGGGAGACTCACTTAAGGGCGCTTGAGGTGCGACATGAGCAGGACGACTAACAGTGGTCGTCAACTCGTCTTGAGCGTAGGCGAGGTTCTCCTGACCGGAAAGATTCGTGGCATGACTTTCCAAAGCTTGAAGCTTCGTTGATCCTCGAAGCGATCGGTTCAAGATTTCTTGCCTCTCTTCCTCGTCTTTGCGTTTTCGTAATTGTTCCTATAATATTAAAACAATTCAAATATTATTTTTATAATTTCACTGTGTAACCGTATTTATTTATAAAACGTACAATCCTCGGTTTATATTTTACTCGATCGACGTAGACCTCCTCTTTTATCACCCAATTCCAGATAAATTATTCAGCGACCTATTTATACCTCTCCTGGCCTACTAGACACCGACATATTTTTAGGTTTAGTTCCTACGTACCGCATATTGACGTTTAATTTGCGCGTAGGTGTTTGAAAATCATAACCTATGCACTTTAAGAATTTAAACGAGCGGCGTAGAAAGGCGGCTGATGACAGCCATTACCGAGACCCCGTTTTGAACTTTTTGACAAAGGAATGCGAACGAAGTAAACCGAGATAAATAAGAATGAACGTTTGAGAACGTATCTTTTTCTCTTCTTAAATCCCTCACACAAAAAATGACAACTCGAAATGAAAGCTTTTGCTAATGAGAAAAGAGAACGTTAATGCGGTTTCCTCTTTTTTCGGTATAATCGTATTCCGAGAGTCGTCTGCGCGATGAATAAAATCAGAAAAATTAAGTAAACAACGTATTTAAAAAGTCGTATGGGCGATTAAAAGCAATGAGTACGTATCTAATTGTTAAAAATGTCAGATGGAGGAGGGGAAGAAGACAAGCTGACTCACAAAAGTGGTTTCAAAGGGCAGAAGAGTGGCACCTGCAAAATTCACAGTCCTCGAACGGTGTTTTATTGACGCTGTTGGGAACATATGTTCGTAGTTTTACTTAGGAGGGTAAAAACTCCATTACGGTTGAACGAATACGACCCTCGCGAGGAAACGGAAGGGCTCATGGAAAAATCGTAGTTACGTTGTATGTTAGTCGAGGTTGACCAAAGTTACTTCCGCTTAAGCACGTTTCGTTCATTTCGAAAAGTTTCGAAACGTGGGTAGGTATATGTATAGCTAAGTACGAAGGAGTTCCTATCGAGCGATGAATCTTCGACGAAGAAGAAATTGCTAATTTCTGGAAAAGCTTTCTACAAAGTATACCAAGTACGTAATTGCCACTTCGCACGAGACGACGCTGAGAATCTATTACGAGATATAATGAATGCAAGACATTACTATGGAAATACTGGTGGTTACATTCGCTCTGAGATAAAATATCGACCATCGTATATCCTCGTGAAATAATACGAAAGCACTGATATCACGGAAACGTTTCTCCATTGAATCATAATTGAATGTGTATAACAATCAAAAGATACGTTCCAGTCAACGAACTTCGGTAGGAGGAGTCGTCTATCGAATGAAATTTCGTCGAAAACTATCGAAGGGAACCCTGAATTTCGTTATCGAAAGGACGTACCGATAACATCACTAATTTCACGGATCACCCGCGTTGAGCTTTTCTAAAATATCGACTTTTTATATAACGACCCGATGACGGCAAGCCGTGCATGCTGTTATGCGCGCAAGAATACTTGGGCGAAGCCCTGTTTACTTGGACGATACGTAGGGTTTCTCGAACGTGGCTCACGTTCGTTCCGTAAGTTCCCAACATTGCCAAAGAGTCTTCTATGAGATACGAAAGAGGGAAGGTGGCATCGTTTGCCGTAGACTGGACGTTTATGTACTTTATGTATAATATATCTAGTATATATCAAGTCGGATGCTCGAAAGATCACTTTAACGTGAGATTGATCGACCGAGAGACTTTAATCCGTTCCTTTGCAAACTTTACGTCACTACGTTTCCGACGTCTCACCGATTCAGCTTTGGATCGTTGGTCGATATTTTGGAAAAAAAATAATTTAACGAGCTAAAAGTTAAAAATATGATCGAGAAATCATCCTAAAACCTACATACGAGTCTGATGTACTTTTAAACGTAGGAAAGACAACTATCTACGTCCTAACATTCGCGTTTGAAAGAATGAACGGAAAACGAAGGTGGGGAAAGGAAAGTGGGCGCGTATATCTATCGAAACTCGTTAAACTTACACTCAAGGCATGTAATCTTAAAGCACGCCGGAGTTCTTTGCATTCCGAAGCACGCTTGACTTAAGGTAAGGCGAGAACGGTGTGAGGATTCTATAAGATAAACATACTCACGACTCTAGCCACGCCTCGACGAGAGACACTTAGCCTCTTAGGTGGAACGCGCACAGTACACGCACGAGCGTATGGTCTTTTACTCTTTCGATGGCGATACGTCTCAAGTTTTTAGCCTTTTCCAAGGAACGAAGCAAGAAAGAGAGAGACGAGATCCTCGTCGAGCGATAACGATTAACGAGCATGTAATTACCGTAGAAAACGATCTTCCTACGCTGCTGCGAAATCTTATCGTTGTCGCTCCGAGGGAAACGCATTAAGTTCGAAGCGTTTATTGCTTCGTTAAATTACAGTACTTTTCAACCGCAGCCCTAAACATTGAGTCTTCCCGTATGGAACATCGACTAATGTTTCTAGAAACTCGTTAATGCTTTACTAATGAAAAGAAAATTCTATTTTTATATGGAATCTATTCTGTAAAGGAAATCTTTGTTGTTTCTTAGTAAAAATGTGATTAAGAAATGATCGAGTAGTTGGAAAATTGACGTTAACGATCGTTACTAGCGCGATATGGTATAACGTAAAAAGAAAGAACGTGCGTTTAAGTAGCTTGGTAGATGGATCGAAACACCGACCGTTAGTATGCCAAATAGGAAGTACGGAAACTGTACAACTGTACTGACTACCGCACTACGGCACACTCGACACAACGAGTTTCCATTAGCCATTGTCGCGTTCGCATCCGTGATTTCCTGTCCAAATGTTCGCGAGCTCGACGGGTTATCGTCGTGCCTCCCGAATAATCATTTGTCGTTCACTGCCGGTATTACATCACGCAAATGGATCACCGCATGAAAAACTAGCTTATTTTTCAATCCCGATGGAATAACGAAGGCTTTTGAAAATACTTTTGGTGGAACGTCGACGTTATTCGTCGTTTTGTTCGTTGATACGATTATTTTCAATGGTTTTTTTTTTAATTACATTATTTGTACATTGTTTTTAAGAAGAGGGAGACTTAGAAAAGTATTTGAATCAACGGAAGTTAGATAGTAGAATGGTTCGAAGCTTCGATCGAGTCGTGTGTAAAGTTATGATAAGGTATGCGAAATCTTCACGATATAACTGTCAATCTTCATAAGTTTCGGCATGCGACCAGTCGGAGCCATCGCACATAAATTTCATCGAAAGAAAACGAATCGCTCGTGAACTTGATCGAGATGTTTACGGAGCTGGTATCGATAAAAACGTCGTTGCGTTGGACACAGAAGTCCAAACTTCGGTTCCTCGGACGTAAACACATTTTCGTTAATACGTCGTGACTGCTGGATATGCGTTGCATCAACCATTTCTGTATCAACACGTCGACTATCGTGTGAATTTAGTATAAACTTCACTTTGGACGATCGTATCAAAATTGTCATTCTTATAAACATAAAGAATGTAAAATATGACTAAACGAGAGTATAATCTTATCAACGGTGTATTTATATCACTGGTTAACCACGACAGTCAACGCAGTAATGACCAAGAATGCAGTTTATGATCAGCTTCGTACAAAGTTTGAATTCTTTGTTTCCATGTGATAAAATTAGATTTGTGCATTAGACAAATAATAGAAATGGAAACCAAGAACAACTACGAGAAGACTAATTTCTCAAGAGTCGCGTAACGACTCGTCTAACGCAAGAGATTCATAATTACCGTCGCGACGACTCGTCGAGTTTTCGCAAACACGAATTACGAGACCAGTCTTATAGGTACTTTCTTCCAAGTTTTACGCGAAAGACAATTGACCAATTCATACATACCTGGTACTTCCTAATAGAATGAAGCTGCTGCTGCGTAGGTTCCGTGGTATTAGCATAATCGTTGCTCTCAACGTTGTTGTTCTGGGTCGAAAGCCTGAGGGTATCCTTCGGCGGTCTGGCGGGTGCCCTTTTTTGATCTCTGGGAGGGATGGCAGGTTTGACCCCATTAAGACCGGCCTAAAAATCCATTCCAAAAAGAGGTTCGAATTAATCGTCCCTCGTGCTCCACCATGCACGAAAACTACATTTCCTTTTCTTTTTCCAAAAATCTATATATACCTATATAGATAGGTATATAGAACGAGATATAGAGTTAGGAACGAAAAGTGAGATAATGAGTCAGACGAAGAAAGAAAAAAGAGAGAAGAAAGAGAGGTAACACAATATCCTCTCGTTCAACTAATTCATTACTTCTATCATTATTAATATTATAAGAGAACAAAAGGTAAAAAAAAAAAAAAACCCTTACAAAAGAGATCCCCTAGCACGGCACGCTACGCTTCAAAGTCGTGCCGTGATTAAGTCTAAAGAAACGAGATACATTGTACGTAAAAAGGAAGGAAATTAAATTCGATTAAAATCGGGAGAAGGAGTCGGAGAATGACGAGGCGAGAGTACAGAGAGACATAGAGAAAGGGGAAAAAAGTGTAGGCACGTGCCGTCTACTAATTCCTACGATAGAAACAAAACCACAAGGTACAAACCATTGCTGTCTTCTATTAAATCCTAATAAATACGTAATAGAAAGAGTTCTACTTTACCATGCTGCATCGCACGTCCTCGAAAGGTTCGTCCCCCATGCTTTTAATATCGTTTCGTTCGTCGAATCAGCTGATCGGTAACGACACGTTCTTTCGATAACAGTCATTTAAATTCACGACAAAAAAGGTAGCTTCTAGCTATGTCATCAGCTTGACCAGACGAACGAGACGTTACGCAACGCGATACTCGGAAATTCGAAGAAGCAGAGACTTATGCGGTTTACCTGAAGTGCGCAAAGATCGTCGTGGTCCTGGTAAGCGTATAGCGTTTCGTCGTACGCACTGTTCTTCGGTGCGAGTCTCGTTGAGTTTGGTGTTGAGTCCGTTCGTCGTTCGTCGTCGAGATCGCGAGAGAAGTGAGAAGCAGAGGGATGTGAAGGAAAAGTAGATGAAACGGAGGATGATAAAGAATCTTTCGTAGGAGTATTCGAACGATCGATACGTTCCAATTCGATAGAGTTCGTTCTCGTGATTTGTTTCCGGAAGCTGGTCAATTTAGAAATATCCACAAAGCTTCGTGCTTTAATATGTTTTTCAAACTCATACTCGAGCGACAACCTCGCGTTCTTTTCATTTTGAGTATCAGGCGAAAGATCCAACAACGATTTCGCGCGATCTTCCAAAAGATCCATGATCGTTGTATCTTTATTAAAAGACAATTCCCGTTGGGAGTTCCGTGAGTTTTGATCGATTTCGAAAGATACAATTTTTGTAAGATCATCAGAGTAGTCTCGATCCTTGTAATTATTAGTAAATGAAGCGACGCAAGATAAACGAAAATTCTTGTCACGTTTGGGTGTAAAGAGGTCGTCGATGGAAGGTGAGATGGATGCGGAGTAACGTCTGATAGAGCACTCGCCGAAGCGAGACGTTAAGTTAGAGAGAGATAGATCGTTAGAGCGAAGCTCTAGATTCGTGCTGGAAGCGTCTAGGTGAAGCTTTTTATGATGGTGTCGGCGAGGCTTGTCTTGGTGCATGATAGAGGAGAAGCTCTCGATAAGGAAGCTCTTTACTTTGGACCTTACCTTCTTGGACTCGTGCTTTTGGTCTATCGTACGCGCTATTACGTTCTCCCTAGCGCTAGCTACGTCCGTTGCTAACGCGGGAGGCGAGGCCACGATCGGCGTTTTGTTAATATCGCTTGAGCGAAGTCTAGGGGAATCTAGGGTCACTAGGTTGTCCCCCGTCGTTGTCGTCGTTGTTGTGGCTGTTGTTGTTGCGGTTGTTGGTGTTTTAGAAGTCGTCATGGTCGTCGTCGTCGTAGTCGTGGTCATCGTCATGGTCGAATCTTTACTACGATTCTCGCGTTTCTGTTCTAGCGTGTTGTGCTTGCTGTTGGCAGGTGTTCTGTTCGGCGGAGGATAAATCGGATGGCACTTGGTGACCGGCACAAAATCGGGAGGGCAATCGACGGCTACCTCGCGATAAGCTTTCCCACCGACGACGAGAAAGCTTCGATCGGTAAATTCGAGATCGCTGGAGACTTCGCTTCTGAGAGTCGAATAACCGCTTGATATTTGTTGATGACGTTTCTTCTTGGATCGCTGTCGCGCGGAGGAGGACTCGAGACCGTTGCTCGACTCGATGTTGAGAAGATCGTCCGTCGAGCTGGCACTTACGCGTTCCTCGACTTCCTGATTCTTCATCTTCACCGCGAACTTTTCCTTTTGTCTACGTTTCGAGTTCTTCCTCGAGGAAGCGTTACCAAGCATCACCATCGTCTCGATCTGTGGACTTTGGGAATCTGACTGAAGAGTCGTTGGCATCCTCGTTACCGAACATTGTTCATCGATGAGTCTCGTGAGATCGGATACCTCGTCCGATCTTATCAGGAGACCCTGAATGTCTGGGAAATCTGGTAAACCGTAAGCTGGGTTATCGAAGGAGGTGGAGTCGCGCGTGCGAGTGAACAGAGGCGTTACTTTGATCGGTAACTCGGTGACGGTGACCGGTCTGCAAGGCGAGCCAAGATCGATTCGTCGGGCATCGTAGCTCGGTGAATCCTTGCCACGAGCGTTACCCTTCTTACTCTTGTTTTTCTTGTCCTCTGTACTATGCCTGAGTACCAGACTGGTGTCCAAGGGGGCTGTGCTATCCGACCGACTGGACGAACTTCTTGGACTAGCCGAGTCATCGCTACACGTTTTCAGCATGGTCGGATAATCCTCTTTAGCGAAAGGATACTCATCTTCGACGTCCACGCTCGATTCCTTCTGTCCGTTCGCGTCCTCGCTCGAGCCCTCCTCATCGTCCTCCTCCCCCTCCTCGCAAGGACGATCGTCCCTGAAGGGACTCTTTGGATCCTTCGTCTCGATAGCTTTTAAGATACTACCGTTCGACTTTTCCATTTTTACAACTTTTTCCTCTAATTTTACCAATTCGATCTCGAGCATCGTCGGCTTCCTGCTACCGTTGAGGAGGATCGAGCGTGGGCCATCGGTAACGTCGGTCCGATCGGCTGCTAGCCCGAGCCTCGCGGCCGAGTCCGTCGTGCGTTTTTTTAGAATATCGT
This sequence comes from Ancistrocerus nigricornis, assembly GCA_916049575.1. Lineage (NCBI taxonomy): Eukaryota > Metazoa > Arthropoda > Insecta > Hymenoptera > Vespidae > Ancistrocerus > Ancistrocerus nigricornis. Next base: position 27,481,943 of record OU696667.1, read on the forward strand.
TCTTAACGTTTAAGGAGAGATCTAACTCGCTAGCGCTACGGGGACGACGAAGCTCATTCCGATATTCGGGCGAGCAATTCTTTACCTTGTTGGGATAGGCCTTCTGTAATAAGGTGTCGGGCACATCGACTGGTAGCTCCCGGTGATGGCCTCGGGCTCCAGGAGCCCACATCTCATCGGGAGCCAATCCCTCCTGCAATTTCTTTCCTGTCTCTCGCGAACTCCCGTTGTTGTTCTCTTGCAGCTGCGTCTGCTGCTGCTGTTGACTCTGCTGTTGCTGCTGAAGGTGTATCTCCGATGCGCCACTGCCGCTACGGCGACGAGACCTGAAACAATTGCACGGATGTTTTAGCGGACCGTTCAAAGGGGGACTATTCGCGCGAACCGATCGCATCGATTGTTTTTAGACGCGACTCTAGAGAATTCCTTATTTTTCTCTCTTTCTTTTTCCCCGTTTTCATTTCGAACGTTCCCTTCCTTTGTTGTAGGTATGCATTTGGATTCGAACGCTCAAATAACGATTCCCCCGAATGCTTCCGACGCGTAAAAGGGATTCTGGATAAAGGAATGGAAATAACGCGTCTAGCGAGCACGAGAGCACCGTTTGCTCCACGATAAAGCGTTTCAAAGGTCCTAAGACCTATTTCTCGAGGGAAATACAAAGTAATGTTGACTATTCGGTATTCGTCCGTTGTTTATACGTATGCGCATTCTCTTGGAACGAATCTTTATCGTTGTTGAATCATTTCAAAAGGATCGTTCTCGCGAATCGCTCTTCAATTTTCCTCTATCAAGAGGGATTAACGTTTTGGTACTTCATCGTTAACAGCTGTCGATTGCCGGAAGTTAATTTTAAGAGCAAAGTCGATCGCTACCTTTGTAAATTTTCTTTCTAGGACAAAATAAATGAAATACCGAGGGGGACCAAAATTCGTTCTGACAAACTTCTCGCTTCTCGACCTTCCTCGCTCGCGTCGTTGCCATTATCGACCAGTTCTATAAGACTACCGGCAACTTCGTACAATGACGACTAATCTCTGTTCTGTCGAGACTCCGGGGACGGAAACGCGCGGACAGGTTCTTAAAGTTTGCTCGACAGAAATCTTCGATATCGTCTTGGCCGCCTCGGTTTAGCCGTGACTAGGTCTCGATTCAATTTCAACGTACTAAAATATTTATCCTGGAAGTAATCATTTATTAATATTAAAATTATCATCTAAGATAACATTCTAAGGCTACGTAAATCAATGACTAATTACTTTACACAGCTTTAACAAACTTTACAAACTAAAATAATTACAAGATCGTTTAAAAAATTTAATAAAACCCGGTCATCCCTCTCGTCTATCAAAGTCACGCTGAGCTAATCCAAGGTATGCAAAGAAATGGATACGCATGGAAACAGAAGTTAGAGTCGCGAGAAGACTGGATGATCCACAAACGATCGGTAACCGATACCACGTATGTCATACCCTCGGGGATGATACACGATACGTAGTCTTGTAGTTTTGACTTTACGCGTCGTGCGTGCGAAGAAAATTGAGAAGCCAGTGAGATTTAAGTTACGTAACGATGGACCAAACCGCGAGAGAGAATCGTGGTAAGAAATTCGTGATAATTCATTCATCCCGTTCTCTTTAAATTCGTAATTAAACTATCATTTATCGATGTTGGATTAAAGGTTCGATGAAAAAAGGTCTTTTTTCGAAAAAGAATTCGATGAACGAAATCCAGCTCGAATCTGGAGCGGAAGAAGGAATTTATCTAATCGATCGAGAACGTCGTCATCGCGGCTAAGTTCTTATAATAACGTCGTCATAAAAGTCGATAACTCGTCGATGAATACGACGACGGGCGATCGGTGGAGCCGTCGTAAACGTAACTCATCGAATTCGACGATAACGACGCTGCATCTGCAGGCATCGAACGAATATATGCGGTATAATGAGATGCAGAAAAGAACTCGCATACTGACACGTACGTCGTGCGTAATAATACGTGCCCTCCGTACGACTCTACAGTCGTCGACCAACTGAAATTCTCCGACGCGGTCGAAAGGGGAAAAAGATAAACGAACGTTTTGGTCTTTCTCTCCCTGTGGTGTGCGCGTCTTGGAGTACGTTGCGCGTCGGATAAAAGCGAAGAAAAATGTGCACTCTCATAAAACTTTCTCGTCGTCGCGTCGTTTTAATATCAACGAAAATACGATGTCCCTTAACTTCTAATCAAATTCTACGAGCATTCGTCGAGTTGATTAAACGGCAAAGTTTTATTAAAGAAAAAAAAAAAGATAGATGCGATTCGAAGGATAAAAAACGACTGGAAATTTTTTTCGCTCCGTCAAATACTATCCTTCTCCCTCCTTCTCAAATCCGATGTTTTATGGAGAATTTTCGTTGCTTTATGACCTCGAAAGAATTCAAGCGTTACATAGCCGCCGCCATTGGCTCGAATCCTTACGAGAATGCACACGTGCGTTCGAGAGATAAGGAACGAAATAAAGAGATAATGGGCTCGCGAATAAACGCACGATAGATATCAACATGCTGGTGTGCCACATTAGAAATAAACGAGGAGGTGTGAACAAGCTCTCTCTTTCTCTCTCTTTTGAGTTATCTTGTGGAAATGTGCACGTAGGCGATGTATTCGTCCAAAAAAAAAGCAGGACGTATAAAAATACGTGAAAAAGTATCACGTGCAATAGATAATATCTGTCATTGATGGGAAACATTTTGAAATTTCTCTTATATTTTATATCAAATTTCCCAATGACGAGACTCGGCGAAAATTTTGCTTGATTTACCTTGAAACAATATCTATCGATGAATCGCGTTAAAAAAACTGGGATGGGGGAAGGGAAACGGTAGGGACGGTCTCGATGAGTACGCTCGATATTTTACAGCTCTCGAATGAAATTCATCGAGCCCACGGTCCTATCGTGATGGCGAATGCGAAAATATATATATGGCGCTATCGTGGGGGCAACGAAGGATACGCATACGCTTTTTACGTATGCGATACGCGTTAAAACATAATTTAATCGTGTCTTCTTAAGGATACGTGATTCAGACGCCTTGAGCTAAGCGCATACTCTGCGTATAAAGCAGCGGAGGCATTCGTGTAAGTCGCGAAAAAGTATCTACGCTCGATTGCATTCTACGAGCTTCGATCTCTCGTTCGATCTACCATGTGATTTTCTATAACGAAGATTTATTTTATTATCGATACAGTTACAAGAAGATATCGTCGATGTACTCGTGTATCTAAAATAATTTATCGATCCATTTTATCTCTTCGTATTTATATTTAACGCCATTAGACATTTTTCAAACTTTTCTGCAAAAAGGGTTAATTATCCTTTCGTCATACGTTACCGTACATTTCAATGCCGATTACACCCGCATTAACTACGTACTTACGAGGACTACTAACTACGACTATTACTAAAACTTGGAAAACTAGCCGAACTAAATAGTGGTACTGCATTTCGACAGCCTACTGAAACCTACCGATTGACACAGATATACCTAAATACGTAATAACGTAATATTCGATGGGATGTGTCTTGGAAAATGACCGTGATTCGCGATTTCCTCTACACGGATATCCCGAGGAAACGAAGAAAGGGGGAGACCACAATTTGGCTCAATGATATAACGCTCGGTTAATTCGCGAATACTTCCAAGAGACATTGTTTATTTTTAATACGATAAAACGAAGCGATTACGGGCACGTGACGTGCCACGTAATCCTCGATAGCCGTGCATGGAACTTATTATCTGCTTAACCTGCCCCAAAGGCGTACGAAAAAAAAAGGGAAGAGAGAAAGAGGGAGAAAAAATCGTCCGGCTCTAATGCGTCAGACTTGTAATTCCAGCATGGTATACTTTAAAATTGAAAAGGTATTACTTGATGAGCTTGCCAAAACTGTTCGAACGGTACATAGTCCTGTTTGTAATTTTTATAACGGACATGTCGTATTACCGAATGAACGTGTCGGAAAATGATGGCACTTTTCTTAACGATGTGATTTCGAATTTACTTTAATTCGTTAAAATTGAAATAAAAATCTCTTTTTTTTTTCGAAAGTTCATTCTCCATGAAATATCCCATCGGATATCCTAAAGGGTTTGTTATACGAACAGACCTAATCGCGTTCCGTCTCTTGAGCACACGGCGAACTTTCGTCCGGTCGTCGGTCTGCGTCGGCCTTCCGAGGAATTCGCTAAAATCATTTCACGTTTCTATGAGTGAACTTCGAAAGTTACTACTTTGGAACTTACTACTTCGGTTGTGCCTTCGAGCGACGATACAACCACGACGACGATGAAAATGATGATGATGATCACGGGGAACGAGCAAAGATCGTTAAATGTTAATGGAAATTTGTTCATTCGTGAGTGTTAATACGATTGTCATGACTTTTATACGAAATTAGGGACCCTGATTTATGATAATTCCTATGAAGTCGGATTAGATGTAATTTAGTGGGACTTGTCAGCGCGAGAAAATTTACTTTAGAAGATTTAAGAACTCGAAAGGTCTCAGAGTCACGTATTTAGACCGAATATGAATTTTCGTGCTACTCGAACAAGAACCATTGAAAGAAGCCACGCGCGACGCGACCGCTTACGAAGGGCGACTCTCAACAAAGGTACGGTCGCCCTTCGTTTCCTTCTTTCCCACCGAACTACACTCCATCGAATACTCGAAAAACCGGAGAAGATGAACGGACTAATTGTATCGTGTCTCTCGAGTAGGTTTACGCATAGAACTCTCGTCTGGGTTACGTCCGAGCCTCTCTTGCGTGACATTTAGAAAAATTAGTTCGTATTTCCCTAAGTAATAAAAATATTGTATCTTGATTAAAAAAGTATCTTTATATTAAAAACGAATGACAACATGATTCTATAGTAATTACAGAAGTATCTCTATATTAAAAACGAATGAAATAATTATTGAATAGCAATTAAAAATCAAACTGTATATTAAAAACGAATGGATATCAAACACCAACAAGATATTTTAATAAAAGTGACATTTGTTTCTCGATACGTGCGAGCATCAGTCGCAGAACCCGATAACGATTATCGTATAATTTAGCACGCCCATGGGAATGCACGCGACGACGTTGAAATCATCGAGAATCGATGCATTCGAATTTCTATCGCCGGTTCGAAAATACGATGCAACGTTCGATTCCACGAAGATTTGAGTTTTACGAAACGATAGAAATCATCCTCGATTACGAAACAAAATCGTGTCCGGCTCTTCAAGGGGGACGAATATCCGCTATTATCCCTTAAATATCGGTTATTCGCGATAACACCGTCGGTATTTAACGGCGTAACGAACGCACGTCGAAGATCATCGCGAAGGATATCGCGAGGAGTCTCTCTCTCTCTTCCTCTAGTATTATCGAGAAACGGAAATTCAACTTGCTAAATTGGCGAGAGCTCGTAATAACGGTATTTAGCGAGAGGGCAGCAAAATCAAGGTTCGCCGTGGCAAATCTTGCGGAAAATCTCGAGACGCTTGCGTAATCGCGGTATTGACCGATATTAGTCAAGAGAACGCCGTTTGCATACAGCCTTATTGAATTAGATAGCTACGTAAGCGGCTCGTTTCGGAGGCAACAAACGATAACGTAGGTAGGTACGTGCAAAAACGGGTCGATCATGAACATGACACGTAATGTACGTGTACGGACGTTTAAATATGGAGGATGATGGTGTGGATTATTCGAGATTAAATAAGATGGACAGTGTCTTAGAAATGGGTGATCGAAAGGAGTCAAGCGACGAGGAAAATTATTTCTAATAAAACTGACTAGGTATGTGGTTATCGACTTATTGATCGATCAAGAGACATTTCAAAATTATTAAGCTACAAATAATATTCATTTTTTGCAATATCAAACAAAAACTTATTAGGATAATAAATGCATTACCACAATGTTTTCCCAGAAACTATTAAAATATAATTATTTAGAAGTGTGACCCTGAATAGCAATCACTTTCTAGTAAAACTATTTTTAACAAATCCTCTTCCACGTAAAAGTTTTGAAATGACTTTTCAGTCATCAACGATTCGATAACCACATGTATGGTAATTTTGATTAAAAGTATTCTCCCCCGTATTCTCGCTTTGTTTGATCGTTCACTTCTGGGACACCTCGTATATACCCACTAGTTCCTACTCTGGTATAGACTTTTGAAATAAATCCAATTCCCGTCTTACCCGATAAATAATAACTCCTCGGCCGCTTTCGCAACGACGGACGGAAAAATCGCGGAAACGGAAAGACGTAATTCGTTCTCGTTAATTTATTCGCATACCACGAGTAATTATTAAAGCTTCTCATGCACAAAATTCTCGAGCCTATTAAATGATTCGCGTCGGGTAGCTTTAACTCGTTCGCGAACAGACCGGTTAACGATTCATCCACGAATGTCGACTAAGGTATGCAAGAGGACGACTTGGAACGAGAACTAAGATGAGAGTAGTTTATTCTCGAAGAAATTAGTGAAACTAAGACGATACGATAAGCTAGAGTTATCGAAGAGAAGGCCGTGCTTGGCTTAATGAATTTCACTGCTGATTTTCCACGTTGCGAGGTGCATTTACGTTTTCCCCGTGTAAGACTCATTTATTCGTACGAGTCACCCCCTCGAGATTCGCACGAATGTTCACCGTGAAATATGAATTCGATTCCGAGACTCAATGTACTTCAGAGTGGGAGAAGGGGCAAGAGTTATTAAGACTGGATGTAAAACAAACTTGGATCCATGGAAGGAAAGGAAAATGCGCGGGTGTTCAGCCCGGTAGAAAAGGAAGCCGGAGGCTTTTGAAAGTCCGAGATGGAAAAAAGGGAAAACGATACGAAAAGCTTAATTTCGTAGTACAAAAGTTTTTCTTCGCTATGCACACATACCGGACTCGATATTTAATTAGTATCACATTTACACCGTGCTCGGTCCGGTATTCTCTGGCTCGATTATTTCCATAGCGAGTAAATGCACGTGGCATGAACCGTTATGTGAGAACGATGCTCTAAGATATGTATTTCATTGCTTTTCGAAAGAAAAGAAAACGAGACTGCCAGTAAAATATATGGATATAGAGATACATATATAATGGAAATACTCCGAAGACGATTAGCGTAAAATACGATGGATACATTCGCGATTCTTTTTCAGAGTACTCCTCGAAACAAAAGCTTACGAACATCGTTCCTTTTCGCGAATCGTTGCTGCTCGGCTCGTGCGATTCATGCTCCATATTCTCTCGCGAAAGCTCGCTCGTTTGGATAAAAGCATTCGATCTGAAAGAGCTAACGTGTGCTGATGTATGAATTAATGAAAAAAAAAATAGTGAAGAGAGGAAATTCTATTTTCGAAGGAACGATCGAAATCGATAGGAAAATTTACATTTGGAGATCTTACTCGAGAGTATCGTCGAAAGATTATGTAATGAATCTGTTAATTACGGGATCGGCACGTGTTTTCTCTTATTTATGTAAACTCCAATCCAGCATGCTAAGATCGGCTACAGTTAGTCATTTATTATGCGTATCTCATTTCGATGACGTTGCGGAATATAAATTCTTTTAATTGGAATCTCGATTAAGATCTCGCTCGAACTACATTTTCTCGAGAGTTTCCAACCTAACGATCGATCGATTACGAATCGAACTAGAACACCGTGAAGAAGAATCGTCTTTTCCAGTATTGGAAAGTCGCTAAGCTACGCGGAGAGTCTTTTCTGCGTACCAGTCGGCACCAAGCGAGAGACTCCGACCATATACCTACAAGTGGATGGACGACGCATCGAGAACGGAAAGGTATTCGGGCCGCGTCATCGCGCGCGTAAATTTTGCATTTTCCCACGCTAGCACGAATAGAAATGATCTGTCGAGAGACCGAGAGAGAGAGAGAGTCTTTTCTTATCCAAGATCGATAGATCGATCTAAAGAGAGTGAGATCGATGCCTGGCAAAGAAGGAACGTACCAATGGAGAGTTTTGAGGATTCTCATGGCGTGGCCTCTCGACGATTCGTCGTCGCTCGTTCGAATCACTCGAATCTCTCATGGAAGGCGCAGCGAACGTTGGCTCACGCGAGACGTCTCATTCTTCTGAATGCCGATCCCTCTCCTATCTCTTTTTCCTTCTCCTCTTCTTTCACTTTAGATCCCACGATGACAACGAATCCTCTTGCCTTCCGCGAAACAATGCTCACGATTTCTCACTCTATCATTTATTGTCATTTATCGCTTACAGATATAATTATTATTATTATTATCACTCACTTCACTCTCCTTTCGCAACAACACTTATTCTAACAAAACGCACGAACCTAGTAATTTCCCGAGTCATCGGCACAAGGTGTGATTTCCCACGTTTATAATCCAAACGTTCCCGCGATGCGTCGTGCCGAAGCAGACGATCCACGACGACGACGACGACGAAGATGACGGGAACGTTAAAGATTCTGCCGTCGCCGTCGCGATTCGCGCGCTATGTCGCACGGAGAACGCTCCTACCGGTTTTGGGCCGCTGCCGGCGGACAGGTATTCGCTTCTCCGTTAACCGCTTTAATTGCGCCCGGCTCATATCAACCGTCCACCAAGCTTGGAAAAGAGTGCCTCCTCTTCGTAGTTTCTCCCTTGTCCGTTGAAAAATGAAAGGAAATGCTTCGAGCTTGTCCACGGAAAAGTATTTTCTTTCAACCCCCTCCTCGTAAGATTTTCACCCTCGTCTACCCTAGGTCTCTCTTTAACACTTTCATGAAGGATAGAAAATGTTTGGTAAGATTTCGATGGTATAGAAAAATCGAGGGGACGAGGAACGCGCGAGAAAGACTGGCGTCCTTCCAGGTTGAAACTGACGTGAGTTTGTTGGCTTCGCTTTACCCCGAGCGAGCGAGCCGACCGAGCCGGTGCCCGTTTCGTCCGTCTCCTTCTCGCAGCTACCTCCTACCTCTGTCTCGCTTTCACTACCCACACGTCGGTGCCCTCTTCGTCCCTCCACGTTAACTCTCTCTCTCTCTTTCTCACACTCTGCCCCAACCGTGGCCCGCGCATTCCTATCCTGCCTCCCTCCCTTCCAACTCTTCCGAGCCCCACTCCTTCATCTCCTCCCTCTCTCTCTCTCACTTACTCTCTTGCTCTCTACCTATTCTCCTTCTTCTTTTCCTTCTCCTCTACCTCTTCATCGTTCTCGTCGTCGTCGTTACCGGTCGTTCTCTTTGCCTCGTCTCACCATTCCACCAGTTTCGATGATCACGTGGCCTAGCATTGAAGTCTCTCGTACTCTCCTTCTCTCTTCTTACTCTTTCTTTCCTTTCTTTCTTTTCCTCTTCACTCTCTAGGCCTCTCCTTCTACCTCAGAACCGTGCACTCGCACGTCGCTCTTACAAGAACGCGCTGACGAGCGTAGGCTCTATCGCGCGAGCCTCCGTCGCCGTTTCGCCTTTCGACTCACAGCTGATTCCACTCTTCCTTATACCTCGTCAGGGGGATTACCAATTTATGCTTTATAGACCGGAGTATTTTGATATCGAACGGGATGATGGAGAGAGTAGACCAATGTTGGTTAAGAATTCATGGAAACGATCAAGATGGATGCTTCTCGATTGGATTTATCTCTTTGCACTGGACTGCATATATTATTACTTTAAATTGTACTGGGACGTTCGATGAATTTGAAATCTACGTCAGGGTAGTTTGGAGTAGCTGCATTTTAAGGAGAATATTTCTGCATAATTTTATTGAATGACATTTTTCTTACTTTTCGTGATTTCAGAATTCCATTCTAGTCAAACCTTTATTAATTTTTCATTAATGAATAATTGCTGATAAGTGAATTGAATGAAAAATCAAACGAATGCCGAGTAACACTCGACATCGAGTGCTAATAGTTCGCTTTAATATTTTTTTAAATGATATATCTTCTATCTCTTATCTTAGTTTCTCAAAGTCATAATTTAAAACAAAGTTAAGAAATTCCTAGACTCCTAAGAACGTATTTCATAATCCCAATAGTTTGGCTCGTAAAACGTAGACAACCCCCACCTACCCCAGACAAACTTATTCCCGTATTTTTCCGACGAAACGTATCGACGTCCTTCGAAGGGTAGGTTGAAACCACGAAAAGGTGTAGAAACCATAGAAGGACCGTCGAGCGACACCCCAACAATTTTCGATAAACTTCTCGAACGGAATAGAGCTAGGTAAAATCGAGCCAGCGAACGGCTTCGCGAAGAGAATGCTACGGAATTCTATATCAACCCGTAACGCAATTTTCCCGAGACAAGAACCCGTCTTTGATACTGGCGAGCGAGGGACTTCGAGTGGAACTTTTAATTAAACGGTAGGACCTTCGTGAAACGCGTTGAAAACATCGATTATACCGAAACGCGCGTTAAGTCTTTTAGTCAATGATTTTCGTGCAAGTACAAACGGAATGGTAGATGCATGGAAAATCTTTACTTTCGACGGAAGTAATCGATCCTTTCGAGCGTCTTCGATTCTTCCGCGTAGGCCACTCTCCTCCCTTCTCTCTTTCTCTTTCAAGACAGAAATGTGAGAGCATTGAAAGACCCGTAGACGTAGAGAGAAAGAGAGAGGGAGATATGAGTGGTCGAGTAGTTCAGACAGAGACCACGGTATACAATGCCTTCATGGCGGAACACACGGAGAAGAATTCCAAGGAGCTCGGGATTCAAGCCGCCACCCTATAGTTTTCCGTCTCCGTTTCGGCTTATGTAAACCACATTGCACCGGCCGACGCGTCGTGCATGGTTTCTGTCGTCTCGAAGACGTCGCGAGTGGAGGATTTCAAAAAAGTAACTTTTCGAAACTGTGTAACGATATAAGCGTAGAAACATTATTTTTTTTTCTATTTTCTCAACAATTTGTAATCGTATTTTTCAGCCGTTGTAAGTATATACTTACGATCATTATTTATGTCTGACAAATGGTGACGATAAGACGAAGCGATCCCAGACACGAGGAAGACTATAAATCAAAGAAAATCGCTGCTAAATTATAAGCCGCGTGCCGTTAATCGCGAATTCCGCGAAAGAGATCCATCGGATGGATAAGAAGAAGGAAGTACGCTTTCCCGATTGACTTTTGACATTCTAATGAGCCATGTCGAATAAGAAAACGAGCCTTCGGGAATCTCGTATCTCACGGAGACGCTTTGAGAAACGTAATGCGTACGAATCTTTCACGAAAATTCAGACTCCCGGTTGCTTTACGTCAACGTCGACGAACGAGGGATTATGTAATACTGATAATTGTATATCCGAAGGATACGACTTTACGTAACGTGTTTCAGGATGTGTTAATCTCGGAAATGCAGAAAAACGAGATCGTACTCGCCGAAACGGATCGATAAGAGGGGTAATCGAGCGAACATGCACGTAATTACGATCGACCTTGCAACACTTACAGATTCCGTGGAGTTTCTCATAATTTTTTTTTCCATTTGGCTTTAAATTTATTCGACGATATTACCAAGCGAATAAATTCTCATAAAAGCACCACTAAAAGTGGGTTAGGTTTGCTCGAATTGAAATATACGAAAACGATTCATCTATAAAATATTGAAATACGAAATTGTTTGAACACCTCCCATAACCCCTAATTCATTCTACCTTCGTTTCCTGGACTATTGCTTCTATTTTCAAAAGGTTCACGGTAAGGCCATTAAATCCCAACGAAACACGAGATCCCGAAAATTAATTAGAAACGGGCATACGAGCGTGTAGAAAAGGATCGGAATCGTTGGATTTCAGGTCGGTCCAATAACGTCCGACGGAGTGAAAACAATAACGTGCGGCCGTCGAAGAATGGAGTCCCACTACGTTTTCGGGTGGACTCGATTTTACGAGCGTCGTTTCGCATATCGATTACTAATTTCAGAATGCACGTAAGTACGATACGTTACGTGCCACGATGCCAATGGCCTCTCGTACTTTTGTCGTTGCCGACAACGAGAAAGCGAAATAGTATTGGAGTAGTACCTATATTTCGGCACGCTCGAATCTGTATAACACGTGTACCGTGCGTGTGGTCACCAATAAACGGAGTTACGATGTCCAGACAAGCGTGTTTTGTTGAAGGAACCAGTAGGAGGAAAAAAAAAAAAGAAAGCACACTGCCTTTTCATAGAAAAGCAGAGCTTCGCGTCACGACAAAGGGATCGCATTAGAAATCGACGAGCAGATGCCCCTGACCGTAAAATACCATGCTCCTTTATCTCGCGTTTCTAAGTGCTTGCCAGTGAACGAAGAGATAAAATTCTTTTTCTTTCTTCTTCTAAAAAGACATTTTTCCATCGATGCTTGGGTATGTAAAAAATTATTTTAAAGAGGATGGATGGATATCGTTGGTAATATAAAGTGGTGCACGATTTCGTGAGATCGTTACGAGTGATCGAGTTGATCGATAAGATTAGGGATGCGTAATATAGGGGGGATGAAATTTCGTGGGAAGAGAAAGGATGTTGATAATTTAAGAGAAAAGTGGAGTCTCGTGAGGGAACTCGAGTGGAACTCTCGAAAGCGGCGCTTATAAGTCGGAATTGGATGGACCTTGCTAAAGTTTTTAATATACCTACTGTAAATATAAAGTAAGTCGGTTTCTAATTAAATACTATGATCTTAAGTAAATGTATATGACAGGCGTGAAATATCTTTAAAATTCACGCGATAACTTTCTGTATATCTTTCTTTTTCTCTCCGAAGATAATATACTTTCGAAAGAACCCAACAAAGTACATAACCGACGGATCATTAAATAACAAGATCAAATAATTATGTTTCGGGGAGTCATCTAAAAATACATCGCGTTATATAAAGTTGGAGGAATTGGTATCGCTAGCTCGAGGAAGATTAACGCGTTCGTTACGAGCCTAACTGTCTTGGCACACCTCCCACATTGTAGTTTAGTTTTGTTTAGTTATATTAGTAGTTATGAGAGTTTAGAAACGATAATCGCGAAAAAAAAACAAATATATCATTTGTTCTTTATTTCTACTCAAAAAGTAATAAACTTACAGACTCTATGTCTTTTATGTTATTCAGTACACTTTTATTTCAAACAAATTCTTTGCAACTCAGAAAATTCTTCGGCTTACACGTAAAAGATAAAAAACCTTACATTTTTTATAACAATAGATAAAACACGATGCTAAGCCAGGTTTGTTAAATTCCTAGTAATGAAACGCAACCGTAACGAACGTGGTAACTCGAACGAGTCGCAAAAGAGTAAAAAAATAAGAAGAAAAATGCAAAAAAGTGTCATTGTGAAATAGTCGAACTAAAAGTAGAAGCGTGCGTCGTCGATAAATCGAAGGTCGATTTGGTAGTATCGAAGAAGATATATACGAGAAATAAAAGACTTTGTAGTAAAGAAAGTAAAAGAAGCTAACATAGAATAACCGAATAAAAACTCGAATGGACTCTGCTTAAAAGAAACAAACATATCTGGTGTAAAATAATTAAAGAACCAAACATGAACACCTTTAAACTCGGACCTTGCAATTTCTAAAACATGGTTACCTGCAAAAATCCGAAAGGGACAGTCCAAAGCGATGAGAGAAGCACGTCCAGAAGGCTTTGCAGGGATCGCAAACCCGGTTGGGATCGGGTCCTCTCACCGTGGCATCCATCGGTTCCATTCTCTCTCTCTCTCACTCACTCTTTCGTTCGCTCACGTGTTCGTCGTGGGTGTGGATACCGGGGGGATTCGATCGGAAATTATCGATAACGTATAGGTAAAGAAAACGCGGTGGAAAGAGAAACGCGTTGGGTACACATCGGACTAACGGGTGAAAATGTTGACACGACGTGGAGGCGCCACGCATGAGAACTGGAGCTCGGAATGTACTTTATCTCTTTGCCATGGCACCTGATATCGAAAGCTTATCTCTCTCACTCTCTCGTGCCTCGCAGGTCCCGTTCTCGCGAAGCCAGCAAACACACGAACCATCCTGCTATCTGTATTACACCTAACGTCCGATATCACGTGACATTACAACGCCACAATGTTCACTCGAGATTACGTTCGCACGGTGTTTAACTCGTCTGTGTATATTAAACGAAAGAAAGATAGAAAGAGATCATATTTGGAAGTTCGAAGCTCGTTATAATAAAAAAAAAATTCTGGAAAGCAAATTATGCAAACGTGACGGTGAAATTAATTAGATCACCGATTGTATCACCGAGGACGATGATAATACGCTTTCGTACTCGGCGTGAAAAACATGGTAGGTGATAAAAATTTCATTCGAAAACGCAGAATTGTCCCCGACGACTCGTCCACGCATATACATATGTATATTCCATATCTATAATAACAGAGCGACACGAAGCATCTGTTCGGCTTTACGCCCCGTTTTATCACGGACAAATGTCACTTTATTACAACAAAACTCTGTTACGAACGAGAGACGATGAAATTTATCAAAAAGCATATATATAAGCGCGCTTTCGTGCACCGTCCTGTTTTATCGCATCGCACGCTGCACCGATATCGAAAGGAAGAGTTTCATACGTGCGCATGGATACGTGTCTGTCATTCTAGTTTTCTTTTCTTAAAATAGTCATTCTTTAAATTACCGGGGTAATATCTTCTCCCTCCATGCGATATAATCACACGAGAAGGATAACTTATGAGGTCATCTCTTTACACGCCCGACGCTGACCAGACTTTTGTTTATTTTCTATTTATATCCACTATCAAGGTACGTAACACGGTGAAACCATATAGCTTGTGTCAATGTATACGTCGATGCACACACGTGGTATATATCTGCAAGATGTAAGACTCGTGCGAGTACACGTAAGAGACCCCGCATACCGTTCGCGCGATCACACGCGCGATAGACAACCCCTTCGGTGAGTCACCCACGGCAAATAAAACAAAGAAGAAGTCGATCGACTCTCCTAAGGCTATGTACGTTCCATGTACGTACACTCTTTAAGAGAAAGAGACTTCTACACTCTTGTCTGAATTCAAGCAACGAGTGGTATTCCTGTCGAAACTCACACGTGTTCCCTTTCCGACAATATCGGGCCGATCGTTCGCAAAAGTCGATTACTCGGCTGATCACGCGACATCTATTATCAGCTAGCTGTCGGAAAACGTTAGAGAGTAACGAGTTAGGACGACGCGTAATTGGATCGCACGCTGATAAACGTCAATTCATTTTTCCGTCCTTGCCCTCTGGTATATAGACGCTCCATTTGTGAGAATTATAATGAATTTGGTACCTACTTGTGTGTGTGTGTAAAAAAAGGGTTCGATATATTTTAGGGTTAATAGTATTCACTGAGAAGAGAGAAAATATCTAATAAACGTAGATTGAAAAATTAAACCTTTTAATCTAAATCAACGTTTTATTATCGATGATTACGTGACTATCTTAATATATTGAATGCACACAAAGGAGATTGTTAAAAAAGGTATTAATTATTATTAATAAAGATTTGTCTGTTATGATTGAACTGTTTATGTCTACGAAGTAACCTTTGCCAATATTAATAATAATCTTATATTGATAACCTTGAACTAATATATTTTTAAACAAATTCCTCTGTGAATATTCAATATCTTGCCAAGAGACTAACGATATCGAACGATCATAAATAATGCAAGTTAATTAACATTCGAAAGTGTCTACTTTCAGGCCCATGTTAAATCTTTTCTACTCATTTCGACCAGTAGGTACTAAAAGCACTCAAAATAATGTACTCTTTTTTTCACCACCCTGTATATAACTCTACCACGTGTGTGTACCGCTATTATACGTGGTTTTACTCCTTTCATACCCCCGTCCACGAGTAGCGTGAAATGTATGGCCTATTATGGGAAATCTTTATGCTCGAACTTGTTTCGCTTTTCACTTCCACATTCCACGAGGAATCGTGTTTTACGTTCCATCTAACCCGGCTAGTTTCCTTCCTCGTGCGATTTCTCGTCCATTATCGGACTGTCTTAAATCAGTACATGGTTATATATCGCGATAACGCTCGAACGGGTTTGCCTTTAGGGCGAACGATGATACCCGAGGCAGTCTATCGATTTGGAAATACATAGGAAGATAATCGATGACGGGGATCACTGACCGTACGGATAATCGAAAGTGTGCTCGCCTCTTGTGCCTACGTATATTCGAAAGTGCGTTCTACGGGTGCACGAATAATCGAGATTCTGTGGGGCGAAGAATTTATGTATATATGTACATAGAAATATATATATATGACACGGGTATTCGTCGTCGAGTATCTCGTGGACGTTACCAACCACGAGGCACTCGACTGACAACAGGAAACCACGTCGTTGCATTTTAACGAGCCGATCCGTTAATAATTATATTCTCCATTTATACCTTATATTATCTCATACACAAACTATAAATAAAATGAGAAATGCCCATACCGTGAAGAATTACTATAATCAATCGATAATTGTATTACCCGAACGCGCATTTATTATGCACGAGTAAAATGAATTTAATTAATAAATATACCATTGCCGGAAAAGGAAAGGACGGAAAGTTAAAATTGAGTAGAATCGAAAAAGAAGGAACCCACGTTGTCGTGGAGTAGGTTACGAACGGGGTCCCCGAGATAAACACGACGAATTTTATTTCATCGGCGTTGTGTGCACGGAGGACGGTCTCTTCCGGTCGTCAGGTGGACGAGGTCCCTGCGGTCGGTGAAGCGACAGGAAACGCAGGTGCAACACCGAGCGCCGGTGAATTTACTCTACCTGAGGCAGGTCGAAGACGTACACGCTCATCGTTCGTTTCATCGTGTATATATGTATAGAAAGGTAGGTACGAGCCCCTCGGTTCTGCAGTCCGTACACGTCATAGAACACGAAATTCGAGGAACTTTAGGTTAAGGGGGCGTATCACAATGCCGTTGTAGGTATCAGGTACGTGTACTAAACACATGTATAAAAGATACGCGTATTTATGCACACGTACACATTGTGTGTCAGTTTTGTGTGCCGCTAGGTAGACCCCGCTTTTCGGGTTTTCCCTTGTGTGAACTCGATGACGTTCGACTCCATTCATAAGATTCACTATATACAAGAAGTGCCGCGAGGTTGGCATTTTTTTTCGGCAGATTCCTAAAGCTCGCTTTACGTTCGTCGAAGGCGAAAGTCATCCGCGAGCGTACACGTCACGCCAAAAGCATCTCTCCTTTTTTTTTCCTTTCCTTATCCGATCAATCGGGTGCGCACGCTCGACCGTCTCGCTTGGTTGATCGTGAGATAGCTTTGGATATGAAGGTTTGGAATCGTGCAGTGGGAAAATTCGATCGACAAAATTTGACAAAATTTTTGAAAGCCTTTTGGCGAAAGTTGTTCGTCGTTGATATCAATCGCGTTAAGATTTCTAATCTCGGCCAATGAGATTTTAATAACACGGAACGAGGTTCGTTTAAAATCGATGTGAGAGATAAAAGAATATTGCGGCTTGTTGGAAAAGAAGGTGGCTTGTTTTCCTTAGAAACTATAACGCGGTTAACGGGAACGTCGACGCTTATGGTATAGCGTTTAATGTAATTCTAATTGACTTGGCCAAGTTCATTTAACTTGTCTATGGCGTTCCGGTTTCGAGGTAGATAATATCTTTGATAAGCTGGCGGACCTTGCGGAAGGTAATGTATTCGATTCTTTCAGCCTATTTCTTTAGAAAGTGATAGGTTATGGGTGGAGATTCTTTGAGAATTTACGTAGCCATTTTGATATTCTTTCAAATCGGATATAAATAGTTTAATATCGCGATATCCACGCGGAAAGATAAAGCAATCATGTTATAAATAAGGAATTTACTAAATAAGCATAATTAAATGCTTAAAGCAAACTTTCTTTGTTCGCTCGAACCTGACTTGCTTTTAAAGGGAACGCTGTTTTATCCCACATCGGTCATCGAACGATCTCACGCAAAGGCAAAACGTTTTACCAGCGCCATCTGACGAGGCTTAAAGAAAAAGTCGACTTTTTCGACGACGGTAAGGAAGAGAACGGGGTGATAATGCGAAGATTTCAATGCGTGGTTCGAGTACCACATCCGGAACTTTTTTAAACAATCACATGCAGGATGACAAATACGAGAAGTTTGTCAAAACGCACGAGTTTTCGGTGCATCGCTTTCAACGATTCTAATAACCTACATCAATTTCACGTTTCGTTTTATTTCGTTCGTGCTGTCATTGACCAATGACAGAAATTCTATTACGTGTTTTGACATAAAAACGAGACAAGAGCCTTCTAAATAATTCATAAATAACTAACCTGTAAATCGCTTCACGCTCGTCCGGTGTATTGAGGAAATTCCCGTCGTTCACCGCCGAAGACGTCGATCCTCGTGGCGATCTCGGGCCTCCCTCCGGTTCTCCAATCAGGACCTCTGTCCGGCCATTTTGGAAGGGACTGCTAGCACGACGTTCCACTAACTTGCTGCTCTGTACCGGTTGCTGAAAAGTTATAAATCCGATCAGTAGGAAGTAAGTGTCACGATCGTGTAACTAATTAAATTCTAATTCTTTAACCCCCGCCTATGCGAAGATAACAGAACGAATTTGACGAATTTATTAAGGTTCTAGCTTTTAGGGTTTAGGAGGGTTTTTTTTTACCAAACTAAGAATGATATTTAAAAAATTCAATTTTTTGAAGAAAGGGATAATGTAATCCGGTTATAACATTTTATAAATTTATTTTGGTAGATCTTCCAGGGATAGATAGATAAGGTATCATCGCATACGCAACGATATATCGTCGTCCGGTACTAAAAGGGTTAAACAATATTAAAGCACTATCCAAACATTCGTAATAAAACATTTCCTAACACGTTTCTTCTCTGATTCCTCTTTTTAAAATCTATCAAACGGAAGGTTGTATACAAACGACTCGTCGATGCTTTCAGTAACGAGCAAGTTTTCGAGTATGTTTCATCTCCACGTTTAAAACTGACGTGTGAATTGTCAAGCAACGTTCGCGCGAGAAATGAAAAGAATTCTTTCTATCGCGATGAACTATTTCCATTTTTTTTTTCCCTCGATATCAACCCCTTACGCAACGACGTATCCACCGCGCTGAGAGTTCTTTTAATTACTATCATAGAAGGCTGCCCGTCAATGCCACTGAAAGTTGCATGCGAGCTGGCTACGTATATCTACCGTAGAGATTTCCGGTAAATGGATAGATGAACGGAGATAAAACGTGAAGTCATTATTTAAAAATGCAAAAATCTTTTTTGTTAATGCAAGTTACCAAGTTTATGATTAAGGATATATTTGTCTTTCTTCTTGGGTAAAATATAATTTAGTTAACGACCGTTATCGGTATCGATAAATCCTGTGTTAAATCAAGGACACGTTAACCAGCATATCTCTATGTAGATACATGGTTATTATATCGTAATTACGTTTCATGATTAATGACTCGATTCTTCCTCTTACGGAACGTTTTACCTCGATCACCTCGACTATTACTTAAATATTGAGTAATCAACGGCAACTGACCAAAAGATTCGTTTCATCCGGCGAGGATTGCTGCTTATCGGTTGCTTCCTTTCGTTCCTGCAGAATCTTTCCCTCTCGCGTATCCTGGCCGTCTTTGCTTACACCCTTGGGAATCGTACCGTTGCTGAGCTTCGAGAAGCAGGCGTTCGTGTTACGCACATCCCTGGAAAAAGAAGGAAAACGTCGAGCGTGACGGCCGTTTTCTTACCTCTCTGTGGTTATATCTTTCAAACGAAGGTAGATAAAGAATGAATTCAGAGTTTGGCTTAAAGGATAACCCCGTAGAGAGTTTAAGAAAAGTTTCTTCGTTTCGCGTGGAATTTAAGGGACGGTCAATCTCGAGAAGTACTCACTCATCCGCAAGGGTCACGGTGACCTGATTACTCGTTACATCTTTTTTCGTGCTCTCCTGGCTCGTGGAAGCGCCGCTCACGTTTATCTGGGAAATTAAAATAGTCCGTTATGAATAATTCATGTTGTTCTTTGGGTAAAGACAAAAGTGAGAGAGAGAGAGAGAGAGACAGAGGAAACGTTAACTAAGAGGTGCGATAAAGCTGACTGCACGAAACTACGATAACTTTGAGTATCGATCGTGTGAAAAAAGTAACGTTAAAGATATTATTTTGCGAAAATGTTATCGACGTAGAACGAACACATACTCACGTATATCTACTACATATAACGCGTATACGTACCAAAAGAGAAAAAAGAGCACGGCTCGAAGTAGTTGAATAACAAAAAGGAAAAGCTAAAAATGCTAGAGTGTAATAGAGACGACGGTAAATCGCCTCACCTCGTGTAAAACGCAACGGCTTTGTAATCGTAATTACAGCTCGACGCAACGAGCACGTTCGCGCATTCACCTTCGCATTCCACGTTTCATAGGCTACGAACCCTACTTGCAAAACGGTCGCGCGTCGATTAGTTTTTCACGATGTGGTGATCGAGCGCCTCTATCGCGCGCACTTCGTTGCTGACGTTAAGGAAAACTGGAATCGATCGATGGGACCCGATATACACCGTGTTGCTATATAAATCTCTCGGCATCCCCGTATTGGGGCTCGAAGACGAAATTCATTTTCCGGAGGATGGGCAAGGGTGCACGTAAATATATATATATATAGAGGAAAACACGTACGTACGTAAATGTATATTACTTTTTCGTGTCTATAGCGAACCTGTTTTCCATACGTCACTACGATCGATCGTATGTACATTCGACCATATTATCCTGTATAATTGAAAAAATTCCTTTTTTTTTCCCACCCTCGTAATATTCTTCATTTTCTACCTCTCTTCAGCTATTTTACACACACACATACGTTATGTAGATTGAAGCATAGCTTTTCTTCTCTCGACCACAAAAACGGGACTCGACCTAATACGTTTGAACGTATACCTCTCTTTCTTCGCGTTCATAACTTTCATGCATAAAAATGTCTCGAGGTTTATTACTTTTCCTCAAAAATCGTAGCTTCGTTAGTCGTATACTCGTAGAAGGTATGGAAATCGGTTCTGAATGAGATGGACTTACCCGATGATTTAGTATAGTTTCGATATCCCGTAACTGGATGCTCCTCAGGGCAGCACACTCTTTCAACCTTTCTCTTACGCCTCTGCGAATGGAAACGTTAGAGTTAGTACTGTTTCTCTTCGTTTATGTATTTGAACTTTGCGAATTACGCTTGGATACGATTACGTTTGTATCGTTCGATATATACATCGCGCGTATCGATGTTAACCCTTTCCGGTTCTTGGTCGAGTCGGATTCGATATTGTGTTTCGAGCTTGAGATAAAACACGAGTTTGCATATTTGTTGCATGAAAATTGAAGAAATTGTCTAGTGTATATACATGATGACCCATTTAAATGAAACTACCGAGATATCTCTTCCAGTTGAGGTGTTACGACAAATATTTTATATACAATTTGAATAGTACCAATGTGTTGCAAGTATATGTATTTTTTAACGTCAATATCTATCAAAGTTTTGCAAGACCATTTTGTTTCAATAAAATATTTGAATTCGAAGAGTTATTTGAATGTAAAAATATTGAGAAGTTTGCTATTAAAAATATGAAAAATCTCTACGATAAAAAATTGCTAATAACCTAATGTATATTAAAATATCCAAAGTATTTCGAACCGCAAAGAGTTAAGTATATTTTAAAAAATGAATTTTTTTTTCAAACTTTTCATTACCTTTCGACAGCGATGACCCAACCGTCTTGTATCCGCACAGCATTTGGTCCATCCAGCTCTTCTAGCAAGAATTCAACAAGTTAATTACAGCGAAAACTCTCCAACCACCAAACGTACAGGGGATAATTAATCGTACATAACGAACATACGGGGTTGGTCGATAAACGATCAACAAATGAAATTTTTTTTGCTTCCTGCACGTAATGCAACGCAACGTTCGAACAAACGCGAGAGAATGAAAAATTCTATTCATCTCTGTAACGTCGAAAGTATTTTTTCGGCGATGAGTGAAAAAAAAAGGTGGCATGGGAGAAGCAACGATCGCGAGGTACTATCGCAACTATTAATAGTCGGTCGATCGACGAGACGGAAACATTGGTTCTCGATCGATGCCAATCACCGTGCTTTCACGATCCAACGATTCATTCGATGCGCTTCTTTGTCTTGCGACACGAATATATCCCGACTACTTTGTACCTTGGAATTTATATTTTGACAAACAAGTCACGGTTGTATCGCTTACAATGACAAAGTATCGTGAGAATCAAAGGTAAATTAAAAAAAAAAAAAAGAGAGATAGGTACTAAAGAGGAATGTAAGAATGGGATAAAAATCTTTCCTCGTACCAATTTTCCCGTTAAACGAATGATCTTCGGTCTCCTCGTCGTCTATGAACTTAATACTAGATAAATCGAAGTGTCTCGCTAGATCCGTGCTTTCCTCCGCGCAATCGTCGTACGACGATGCCGGTACGAGCTTTGAAACGTCGTCGAGCGTGGAATCGTCCGCGATATTCGATCGATTATCGCCGTGCGAACGGGAGCAGCCGCAGAAAACGAATTTACGAAAGAACTTTGACATTTCGAGGGGTACGAAGGGACCAATGTCGATGGTGGTGGTGGTAAAAGACTACGACGAAGCTTACAGAGGAGCCAATACTTCTCAAAGATTAGACTTCCTCTTTGATTAGCATATAACGCGCGAGCTTGCTCGCGAACCCTTTTATCTCTTTATCTTCAACGGCTTTTATTTCCACTCAGAGTTTTTCCCTTTATCGTCACTTTTACGAAGTTTTCCTAAACTCGGCCCTTCCTCTCTCTGTCTTTCTACTTTTTAGTATCTCTTTCTAGTCGTAAAACGCTCGATGAGCTTCGAAATACTTTTATCCCTTCTCGCAAGGACGATCGAGAACGATTTGGATGAACGGTCACCGAATGACACACTATCCTAATCTTTCGATTTTCCTTCCCACCACACCCTCTCTCTCTTTCTCCTCTTTATTACGTCAAAAACACTTGGTTTCGAGTACGTATTCGACGTTCGACCATCGACTCGCCATATACCACGTCGTTAAACGTCGATGAGAAGAGGCTTGAGAATACACGATTCGATATGTGTATATGTATGTAGGTTACACCCCAACACGGATTGCTTCTCAGAAGCGCGAATTAATTTCTCGCGAGACGGCCGTGCTTCCAACCACCGGAACTACTCTCTCTCTCTCTCTCTTTCTTTCTCCTCTTTGTTCTCTCCTCCCTCTCGAGACGCTTTTACCGCGCGGAGAGCTCGCTAATAAAATTTCAGCGTCGTTCAGCAGCAGCGATTCAAGGTCACGGTAATTCCACCTCTCCTACACTTTTGTCTTCTTAAGGGAGAAGAAAATATACATATTTTTCTTCTCGTCACTTTAAACGGCTCTTCGTCGTTGTCATCGTCGAAACAACGTTGTCCGTCACCATTAAACGGAGTCACCACAAAAGACGAGAGACGGAGTAAATGAGAAGAGGGGAAAAAAGAGAGAAAGAGAGACGCACACTCCAATTGTATTTCGTTTTCGCGCGAAGTATCCTCCAGAAGGCTTTTTTTTCGCGAGATAGACGGAGACGGTTGAGAGAAGCTGGATGATAAAACTCGAGAGTGGAAAAAAAAGAAGAAGATGGAGAGAGAGAAAAAAAAGTGTCGAGTATATTCCTCTATATATCCTTCTCTCTCCCTCCCTCTTGCTCCGGCTATCGAGGTAAGCACGAATGCAGCTTGACACAGGCAGTATTCGTCTCCGCACGTGTCACGAGACTAGAAAATAAACTCTCCGCCGGTCGGAGAGACGAACCTCGTCGAGGAGGAGGAACGCGCGTACGTACGTCCGAGAGCGCTTTCGTAGCGCTTTCGTCGCATACACGAAACAGGGTTTATATTTGGAACTAGTCGCTGGCAGTCACCGATAAAAATTAACCGAGCGCCAGTTCAACGTACCTAACGAAAAGCGATTCCCTTTGAACGTTTCGATCGATTATTTTTCTTAAGATCGATCTTCGGGATTTCTTCGAGTAGATTCGTAGGTTACTTTTTATCTACTTTATTGTTTGGATTGTCATCTCTTTATTCGCCGATAAGAGATCAAGCATCGAGGAATTAGAACGTCCTAATCGATCTCAAAGTTCCGATCAACTACCTCTCGCTGGCTATCGGTCGCTTACTCGAAATGCAAATCCCGTGGTTCTCGATAGCAACACGGCTATCCTATTAAAAGTTTTAATTCCCTCTCGACGAATACGTTGCATCCTTCCGGTTTTAGCTTTAGTCAGGGTACTTTTCGCTAGTATAGCCATGGAAATCGTTCAATGTCGCGGACGTTGTTTCGAGGAATGCAGAAGATGAAGATAAAGAAGATTCAGAGAGGGAGAAGGAAGAAAGAAATGTTGGGATGGTTAAGTATAGAGTCGTCATCGGAGTGACCTGGTCCCGCTACACGCGAGACTTCAATCATACGAATAGAATCGCTTGACGCGCCAGTGAGAAGGCGAAAACCAGTTTTCTAACTGTACAAGTCTTTACTGCAGAAACACCGTGTATGTATAGACAACGTGGCATCGATACACGTGTGTCGGTTGGGATGCTTTATATGGAGCATACCGAACGTCTTCGTAGCTCTTAAAAATTTTCTATATTAAAATCCAAGCGAAATTTTTTTCCTCCTTTTTTCCTCTTTCTTTACAGCCTCTTTTCTCTCATACAACGCAGAAGCCGAATGAAAAGCAACCGTTTCACGCGTATTACGTTTTACATTCGAGCGAATTCATTATGACGGATACGCGCCTCGCTACCGTGCCCCACACGTGCGTACGGATATCCGCAGGATGTTGGACGTCTATTATTTAGCATTCGCGAGAATACGACGGAGATGATCAGCTGGAAAAACAGTTATGTCGTGTCTCGTTTCAAACCGAGCATACTGTACGAGTAACATTCTCGTACAATGAAGATCGATTATTATACATTATTGTCTAATAACGTTTAATATCGGTGATACATTTGCTAGGATAGATTGAGACAAATTCACAAAGTTCTCTAGAGAGAGATAGAGGTACGTTTAACGTTTGAATGATCATTCCAAGCCTCAAATATTCATACATAGAAAGTGCATTTCAGGGATCGTATGCGAAAGCTCCCAACTCAGTTTCGCTCTCTCAAACTTCATTTATACATACGCGTACGTCATTTCAGTGACTCTTCGATTATAAACTTTGGACGTGTCTGCTCTTGGAAAGATATTAGCATGAAATTACGTTACGACGATGAGCCATATCGTATTATTTCTTTTCAACGTCGTTCTTCTTTTTTTCTTGGAATATATTTTTTCAGCTCTATTTCATACATATCGAATAATTACGAAAGCTACGTCTCGTTTGTCTCGATTCATCGCGTATATGCATTCGCAAACGTGGCATGGATGTATCCGAATATTCGAGCGTTTAACCTACGCGTCGTACGGTATGAATAATCGATGAATAATCGAAGAGAGTCGACAGGGCGGTAATAGTAAAATCACATCGAGGTACATGTATCTCTCGTTGCATATATACATAGATCCATTAAACAGAGGATCGTTACACGTAATGCTAATGGCATTACACATCGTAGGTATTTCTAGGAGGTTTCATTAGTTTTGGAATTTCACTTTTACATCGCATGCTCGATCGTAAATCGGTTTAACGAAGAGCCGGTGGCCGTTCGATTATTAAACGTCGAGTAAACCCGGTATTAACATTTACGATCGTATTAGAACTTCCGATCGGTCCACGTGCCGGTAGATAATACGTGCGGTGTCGTCGTTAAAAGAGTCTTCCGGTTTTCAAGGACATCCTCGCGATGAGTAAGAAAAGGAGAAAAAGATAGGAAGTCTCGAGAGACTCGTAGAACGATTTAAACGATCGTGAACAAAGATTTCTCGAAAGCAGAAAGAACAATCTTTTTTATCAATGAATCGAAAGTTAATCAAACGAGGAAGGATCGCGTCCGTGTAGGATCGACCGTACTCACTTGGTAGGTTTCTTCGTTGTGGGATTACGTTTAACGTAGGTAGCTGCTTCGTTGCTTAGCCTACAAGGCAAGCTATACTATAATTTGCTTTTTCCACGGTGTCTCCTGGCACGATTCTTCCTGGCTACCGTTGAAAAATTAAAAGAAACTGTATCCCTCGCTTCACCTTCGCACATTATCATACGATAGAAGAAAATGGTCAGACGAAGATAACACCGAGGGAAAGAAAAATGTTGTCACAGGTACGTTCAGGATACACCCGAACCACAAGCACGTACACAGGATCGACACATCGTGAGAGAGACACGCGCGAATTACGTTTCGTGTTGTTTTGTACGGTCTGTAGAGGCACCGATCGAGAACGCGCGCGCACTGAATGCACACGGAGA
Source organism: Ancistrocerus nigricornis (assembly GCA_916049575.1). Lineage (NCBI taxonomy): Eukaryota > Metazoa > Arthropoda > Insecta > Hymenoptera > Vespidae > Ancistrocerus > Ancistrocerus nigricornis. Next base: position 27,508,404 of record OU696667.1, read on the forward strand.
GCGTTGCTCACTCGCAGCACCGTGACGAAACCTCGAGGATACACCTTCCTACGCGTTTACTCTCGCTCGTCCTCGTGCGAGCGACCGTATTCACAACTTTGCCCGCGTCGATCGTTAACAAGGTACACATCTGTATCATTTGCACGTATATCGCACGACGAATTTCATCGAGCCACCTGAAAATCATCAACTATGTCGATCAAAACTCCGTTGTCTGTTGTCTTTGAAGTTGCGTGCTACGTTTATGAGTTGGTAAGGGGAATTTTATTATTCAAATATAGAAATAATTGTGGGAAAGTTCGTTGAATTTCAAAGATAAGCAAAGTCTAATAAATTATTAACGTTGCTTGGAAGAAACTAGCGTCGACATGCGGTCGAAGTCGTCGGTAGGTATCTATACGAAACGTTTTCGAATGGCTCGTACGAGAGAAGGCAAAACGCGAGTCGATTTCCACTCGGCGGAATCGCGATCAGCTTTCTCGCCTACGAATACTGCAGTGGCATCGGATTCCTTTGGATATTATGGCGCGTTACGCGGAAGGGAATCAACCACGCGTGCACGAAATAATGATAATACGAAATGTTAAAAAGGAGGAAAGAAAAAAGAAGGTTGGAAAATGTGAAGCTTTCTTGGGAAAGCTTTCGAAAGCTATCGTATTCGGAGTAAACAACCATTTATCGTTGGGGTACGACGTCGTGACGTTACGCATCGGTAAACGACGAACGAGCTATTCGCGAGACAGAGAAAGGGTAGACAAATTTATCGTTTCGAAAAAGCGTATCGTTACGCGAGAACGAATAAAACGATGTAAACAGGTGTATAAACAATTCGATTTGATGCGAAAAATAAACATTCGAAATAAACGAAGCGTAGGCAAAAAGAAAGAATTATATCGAAAAAGAATCGGTTAAAAATTCGAAAAAAAAAAAAGGAAATCGATGGTACAGTCGTGTGAGAAATTCATATAAAAGTTGTAGCATCGATCGGTGAATAAGTAATGAAAACGGTTAACCGCTCTTTCCTTCCTCGATTTCTTAGAAGCACTTAAAGATCAAAAGTCGTTTCAGCTCGCGGTTTATAAAGAAACGACGAGATGATCGCACGCGGGACGCCTTTCGCGCGAACCTGGACGATTGGTTGTTTCACGTTAAACCCAAGTTTCATAAATACGCATCTGAATTACGCGTGCATGCACGTAAGAGAGTCGTACACGCGTAAAGGTTCGTTCGACGTTTCAGGAATATTTAAAAAGGCACTCTCGGCTGTCCCTTCTAGCACACTTTCCCGCGAAAATCGTTTCTCTTTTTCCATCAATGCTAAGTCGATTACTCGGAATTCCTTTGAATATTTATCGTAGAGAGTACGAGTCGTACTATTTTTCGCGTAGCTCGATAAGCACGTTGAAGAGAATTTATACGTCGATGTTACGTTCCTTCCTCCACCTCTTCTGTTTTTTTTTTGTTTCCTACTTCGCTTCTGAACGGCCGATCGATCGCTCCCTGTTGATTCAAATCACCGAGTGCTAATTCGACGAATCCATAGCGTATTCCACGATACTATCCCTATATGTACATACGATGAAGGATCTGTGTACACGGTCGAGCAAATCGGGAGTATGACAAATTACCGCGTAAGATAAAACAAAAAAAAAAAGAACCAATTCGATGTCCTCATTTATGATAAATCGAAAAGCTTCTAATTAACGAGCGTTCAAACTGTTGGACGAAGAGAAGAAAAGATTGGAACGATCGATCGTGAGGCTATCCCTTTAAGAATAAAAGATATCCAGTATTCACGAACGATTCCATCGAAGCCCGCTTGTTCGTGTACATACATAGGAAGGTTTAGGCGTTTATCGCGTACCAAGTGCCGGGTATCCAGTCGCGTTCGTCCGCAAAATCGCGCATCCGGTCGAACGCACGAATTCGTCGACGCGGCACTCGCGATATCGGGATATGTGACAAAAGGTTGAATTTCCGAGGGAGGAAAAATAAATCGACCGCGAAGTACGCCGTTTCTCTATCTCTCGGAGATAAAATCACGATTTTCGAGAGGGATCGAGTCAAGAAAGTGGACACGTAACAGCGAAAAGTATCGAAAAGAGGAAGGAGTGAAAATTTGGGAGAGGGGAGCACCGTGGTAGCAGCAGCAACAACAGCATCAGGCAACTCGAGTTTGGTTCGAGTAATGAATAAACGTGAACTTAGCCGCGCACTCACGTTCGGTACACGCAACACTCGCGAAGCGACTAGAAACGAACGATCGAAGTTACGATCGATCGACTGCTTTTTTTTTTTTTTCACTTCCACTCCTCCTACTCCATTCTTCTCCTTCTCCCAATGTACGATATCCTGGTGCTATCGTCGAGAAACACTCACGTAACTAAAAGTTGTGTTTCCTACGTACGCGGCGGCACGCTCGACGCGAGTCGACTGGAAACTCGAACGGAGCCGAGCTCGAGAGACGCCGCGTTTATGCCGATCTCCTTTCTCGAACGAGGACGAAGAAGAGGAAGGATAGGTCGAGCTCTCGAGGACGAGAATACATGAAAACTCGTCCTTCGAAGAGATTGGGAGAACTCGGTTGGTGAGCTCAGGACGAGGAACTCAACGGGAACTCTGCCAACTTCGCCGTGGCACCGTCGGCCAAATTCTCTCTTCTTTCAACTTACTACTCTCTCTTTCTCTCTCTTACTATCCCGTTCTCGACCCCCTACTCCTCTCATCGTATGCCCCTACCAACTTACCTTCGACTCCACTCCACGAGGCCTTCGTTGACGAGCCACCTGAGGCATTTACCTGGCGAACGGCGGAATCGCACGAAACGATACGGAATTGTACGACGTGCCTACCACGAGATAGGCGTCCCGTCGCCGGCTCGAATTCGAAACGACCGGCCCAAGTGGAGTGCAAAAGTGCGCCGCGATTTCGCGAGGAGGAAAGCGGAGTCGCGTGACCGCCACCTGTGCGACCGTTAAACGCGTGCTCCTTTGCTACTTGTATGAGAGAGAGAAAGAGATTCTTCGGGACGAGCATCATTTTCAATCTTTTTTCTCCTTTTCTTCATCATTTCCGGAATGAGAATTACCGTCCTGCTATTTATCGTTTAAACGGAGGTAGTATTTGAGAGAACGGAGAGAAAAGTAGTTGTATTTCGGGAATCTATATCGCGAAAGCTGTTTAGATTCTATTACATTTTTTTTTTTTTTTAAAGTATATAAATTAAGGTGTTTTTAGGCATTTTTGTTTATTAACATTTATTGATTGAGAACGTTGTTATGATGGTCGGCGTGAAACACGTTTATCCCTGACATGGTTCGCGGTGATAAGGATTGCAGACAGTCGGCGAAGCACGAAATTCCAAAGGATTTTAAAAATATAATATACGAATCAGTTTGTTATGTAAAATTACTTAGACATTTAACTTTTTAATCGTTTCGAACCTTCGCGTTTCGAAATTTCCGGCCTGGTTTAATTCCCCCAAGGATAATAAAAAAGAAATTTCAATCTTTAAAAAATTCTATTAAGGAACCTTCCCTTAATTAATTCGTAATAGAGAAAAAGAAATCTATTATATCCGATCGCGTATATTTTAGCTGTCCAATCTCGCTAATACAGCGGATGTCCGTGTGCGTTATATATCCCCGGAAGATTTTTATCATATTTCGATATATCGATAACTGTCAGAACGATATCCGCTCGACGAATCTGGAAAAGACTCTACGACGTGAATTTTAGGTTGAAACCAAGACGGATGTCGAATCCTCGATCGGAGTCGTATAAAATCGCGGATGTATTTAGAGAGAGATTATGTACATGTGTGTGTGTGGGAGGGAGAAAGAAAAAAAAGGGTCGTTTTCTATATCCCCCTTAAAGAAGATACTCGAGAGATGGCTCGCGTGGACGTCAGAGAGAAGAGACACTTTGCCTTCCTATCTCCTCTTATCTCCTGTGCGCGATCCTTTGTAAAACGGCTGGATAGAAATAAATTTTCTACCGGACGGAACGCGTCTCTCGTTCCGGCACGTAGTAGCATTACCAACACATACACGTTCGATACCTATGCATAAACGTAACCGTGTATACGTCGGCGTCTTATCGAACGGCACACCGCCGAGAGAGAGATTTCAATGTTCTTACAATATCTCGAAAAGCACGGGAGAGCTTTTTTGAATAGGTGCAACGTAGGTATACGAAAGTGTGAGAGAAAGAGAAGCCAGCGAAACCTTAAAGGAGATATATTCTCCGAGAACTATTGTACTCTCTCTTCGAGGAGTTATCGATTCGCTGTTCGCCTCTATTCTCATTCTCGCTAGAGAATATCAAAGCGTGGAGGCTTCGCTTCTCGGCTTCTTCCTCGCTGAATCGAGATTCCTTCGCGAGAAGGAAGCAAGCTGTAGGAAATACTACGACTTTCGAGTATCTCTTCTCCTTTCGATTCGTAGGAAAGTTTTAAGAAGAGCTTGCGGTTCGTGTTACGCGAGTGAAACACGTTACGTAGGCTTGGACTTCGACTCCTCCCAGTTTGACTCGTCTTATAGAGATTCTCCCATCTCATATATTTTTATTATACCCATACAACGTAGGTAAAGGTATTCGTACGAAGGTGGGATTAATAATGCGTGAATTTCGTATTACTCACCGATCCTGCTTTCCTTCCGTTTTCGTAACCGGAGGCATATCGTCCCAGACTTGATGCACTGTAATAAAATAAAGAAAGAAATTATTTATACCTTCTTACGAATTCCACGAGATTTCCTATGCAGGAATTACGGGAATTAAACGAGATTTATGTAAATCGCGATGAAAAATACCCTCGCCTGTTAAGATTATCATTGATAATTACCTGATGTATATACTGAATGACTTCCGCGTTGGTTTCATTTTGCAGCATGCGCCCGTTCACGTCGAGAATTTCGTCGGCGAATTCCAGACTGTCCGCGTTGTCCGCGAAAGAACCTGTCGAGCATCGAGAGACACGTCTCGTCAGAGTGATCCATTGACACATCTGTGTTTACGTTGTTATACGTTCCACCGAGACACGCGATAAATCAGACGAGAGAGAGAGCGAGACCAGCGGCTGGTACACACAACGTCGAAGGTACGACGCGTCGTCGTCGTCGTCGATAAACACAAAGCGCGAAACGATTAGCGTTATCGCTTCGAAGGTATGGTAATGAGAGAAAGAGAAGGGAATCGAGCACGAACGACTGTTACATAAGACTTAATTTTTTTTTTTAAATCGCAGTCAATATATCACTTAATTTCAAATTGTATAAAAATAGACATCGACTTATTATAATAATAAAATTCGATCTTATCGAATCATACTCGATATACTCTCTGCAAAGGGTTAAAACCGAACGATAGTAATCATCAAATATTGACGATCCCCGAAAACATCAAGCATCGGTGCATTTACCGTATAATGGAAACCCGATAATAATAATAATTTGTAATAAAAAGAGAATCTGCGAATAAACGATAAGATCTCCCTCGCGGATTCGTACCAGCCGTGCGATGTTTCACGATATTTATCACGTTTTATCGTCGGTTAAACGATGCCTTCGAATGGACAGCTTTAATGCGAAGGTTATCTTTAACTCATTCGTAAGAAGGATTTCCCAGTGATTTCCTATGAACTGAGGAGGAATACCAGGACACGTTTAGATTTTTCTATTCTCATCGGACTTTACACCCGATAGACGTAATTAATGAAATCTGTTGGACGTTAATTCGACGTGTTTCACGTCGCAGTGATTTTCGTGGGCCTCGCGGTACAACCAAATCATAATATTGGTATTCGGCGATCGATCTTCGTTGAACCGTGATAAATATTCAAACGTTTAACGAGGATACGCGATTAACGGGATACACGAGTTTTAGATAAAGGGGGGGAAAACTAGGCCCATGGGTTACTACGTACCATACAACTTCGACTCCCCGTTCTTGTTCGCCAACATAATGATGTACCCCTCTAGATCCGCCATTTTCGTTGTTGCTATCTTCCTCGTGGACTGTTGGACAACTTCCAGGAACGACATTCTACGTAAACGCCGCGCGACATAGAGGCTAAACCACTGACACTTATCACAACGCTCCCGCTGCTGCTAGCGTGTCATCGCTTTCGAGAGATCCTACGGTGATCTCCGTAGAGAATGACGTTGTCACGTGACGTGCCTTTTATTTTCGCACGCATTTTCGTCTCACGTATTCCGAATCACTATAATTCTGTCCTTTACACCGAAGCTCTTTAACCCGGTTTATTAAGATTTTTTCCTGATAAAAGCACTCTTGCACTATTCAGCTTCCTTCGATGATCCGACATCGAGACATTAAGGTGTAAAGTAAAATCGGAAAAAAGAGTAGAACGATCTAAGGAAGGATCAGGCCCATCCTCGAGAGAGAAAGATTCTTTCTGGGAGCGGCTTCGATTCTCGTACGCGATCTTTTTCCTTTCTTTTCTTGTATATATGTACACGTCCAAATTGACATACGCACGTACGATATATTCTATGCGTATATACACATGTATATAAGAGAAGAATGAAAAGGAAACCCGGCCGCACGATGGGCCGCCCGAGCTTGAGCCTGCCTACATCCTTACGACGGTATTATCCCCTTGAAATACTCGATGCAGGAAACAAACTCGCGTCAATTCACGGAGATCTCGTTTGAGGATCGCTCGTTGATTCGAGGAAGGACTCGAGCGTCGTTCTCGGTACCGCCTCGGCCATCTCGTCTTCTCTCGTATCCGTTGCATCTGTCCGTGTAAAATCGGTATGATAGTCACTTCCGATTCCTCTTGGGATTATTATCTTCGAAGGATATTCATCGTCCCTTTCATCTTTTTTCGCGGGACACTAGCCGAGAAGACAACGAATCGACGCGATGCATCCCGAATTCTTTGCATCCGTTGAGAAAAACGATCCTTCTACCCTTTCGATCGTCGAGCAGCTAGGATCTTATTTTCGTTCGACTACACACTTGGACCAAGAAGAAACTCGATTTTTTGTGTTGCCTTTTTCCCGTAGAAGGATCGACACTCCTTTTGCTTCTCTTCTCCGAGTAGAAGCGCGTACGTCCGAAGGTAGTCGCGTACTCGCTCACGGAAATTATCCTCTTCCGCGTTGAACCCTTACGCGGAGTCCTGCGAGTACGTCGACATCGTGCGCGAAATCGTGCGCGATAACCGCGTAAAACAGGCGCAGCGGTGCCGACACTGCTCTAGGTCTGATAATATCCATCCACTCTGCTGGTGGTGCTGCTGCTGGCAATGATGATGCTTCTTCTGGTGGTGGTGGGTGGTAGTAGTAATAGTAGTAGTAGTAGTAGTAGTAGTAATATTGGTGGTAGTGGTGGTGGCAACAACAGCGCCACTGTTGTACGTTCGCGACGCCAACGTCTTACCAACGAGATCGACGCCTGCCTTCGAATTTCGTGCTGACACTCTCGTCCAGCGCCACCGTCGTTCGATTCGATTCACCCCCGAGTGACTACGCCATGCCATCGGCCGAATCACACGATTCTTATCCACCGGTGAACGTTAGGAGGTGAATACGCCGGTGCAAACACTCGAGTCTTGGTAACATCGATTCGGGAGTTTCAACGATTTCATATTTCCACTGGAAGTTTCCTGTTCGACGAAAAATCTTACCTAGCTTTCATCCTTTTCCCTATCTTCTTTCATAGACCAGAAATATGGGTCATGGGAATGAGGTTACGTTTGTCTGGAACGATGGCACACTTGCTCGAACGAGGAAATGGGTCGCGTGTTTGCACGCGATTCACCATATATCAAAGCTACACTATCGCTATTTGCGTTTTACCGAGGATGATTGGCGTGACTGGAAGGGACGATCCTAGTGAGAAAAAGGACGAGATGAGTCACGGGGAACTAGTCGGAAGGACATCGGTGATGATGGTGGTGCTGCTGCTGTTAGTATTGGTGGTGGTCGTTGATGATGGCGTCGCTGTCTGAAAATTGTACGGGAGCGTATGTAGGTTACGCAGACGCACGCGTCCCCTCGGCTAAAATGGAGTTGGAGATATCGACGGAGGAGAGAAAGAGAGAGAGATGCTGTGGGGAGATCAATATGGGGGATGCTACGGAGTAAGTCACCACCCCGAGTTCGCTTGCGCTCGTCTTGCGCGGGAAGACCGTGGACCTTTCGATTAGTTCGCCCGATCATGGATCGTCTTTCTCTACTTCTTGTGTTCCATAGAACGATTCCATCAAAATCATTCGCACGTTTCTTAAGTATTAGTACGGTTACCGTTGTACATCGACTACCAAATCGATAAAGATGAAAGACAAATTGCAAAAGCAACGGTGATCTAACGATCGTGACGTTAGTCAGCTTCGGTTTGTGAGATTTAGGCATAAAAAAAAAAGATGGCTAACGGACGAGCTAAGAATAGACGAGCAGCAGGAATCGTGACGTGTGCGGTAATCGTAGCTGCGCGAAACAGTACCGTGGTAACGTCCAACGTGACAAAGAAAGCGCCACGTATTAGTCACCGTCACAATGCTAAGTATCTCTAGAGAATGTAAAGAAAAAAGTGGCAGGAGAAGAGGGTGAAGCTAGAGGAGATGGACGAGAAGAGGGAGAGACGGAGATTACGATATGGACAAAAGAGGGACGGTGTTCTTGGTCGTTTCGCAGCGATGTTCCAAATAAGACTCGACGATTCTTCGCGAATATTGGCTGTAATGCATCGATATTAGGTTGAAGGAGGCAGGAGGATACTTTCTTCGAGCTTTACTCGGGGAAAAAATAAAAATTGCAAGATCCTATGCTTTGGTACACGGTTGTAAGAGGCTTTTCTATTCTCGAGGACATATTCTATGTATGAGATTCTTCGCGTGTATGGGAAAAGCCATCGATATGGTATTTCCTCGGTTTTATATAGCGAACCAAGAGACGGACGATGAGAAACCCGTTGAAATGCCCGCCTTTTCAGCTCGCTATGTGGAACACGCCTTTGTATTTTAAAGGCACGTACGTATGTAGGGTATCCAAGGTAGAAAGGGAAACCTTGACTATATTTAATCTATCGATACACCCTCGGTATTTATTTGAAATAAAATAAAATCGATAGGATGCCGTATATGCGTGTGTGTTACATACCGCAAACCCATATTCTCCCTGTCAACTTCATTCTTTGTCCTTTCTTGGTTAACGAGTAACGATGGAATCCTTCTATAAAAGTCACTCGTGTTTTGTAATGTTACGATTGGTAGAAACTTCTCACCAGACCAATTACATCGATCGTTTACAAGAGCAACTCGTGTAAAACTCTTTTTCATGAAATCATTGTACCATCGAACGATAGGATAGGTTTCACTCGTCGATTTCTATCGATGCATGTACAGCGCCGTATCGTGGTAGGAATCTCAACTGGAATGACTTATCGTGCTTTGTACTCCTTTACCGTGAGTACGTAAGTTCGAATACTGCATTTGCAAGATTTAAAACGAATCTCGTCACGATGACAAAACAAAATGTTATCCTGATTAAAAAAAAAAAAAAAAAAAAAAAAAAAACCATATCCTCTTATAAATCTAAAAAACCTAACAACAACCCTCGAATCTTCGCGTGTCCGCTACAACTCACCCCGATCGAAGTTTGGCATGACCACCCGAAAAAAGTCCAACGCTTGCCAGATATTATCACCCAAGCATTAAAAATTCCCACGCTGTATTCCGACTACTTCCTCGATTTCCACAAAAAAGGGAATACCACGTAATACAAGAATACCCCTTTAAAAAAAAAAGATCCCTATCACGACTAAAAACGAAGACAGAAGGGAGAATCCAAGTAGCCCTCGGATTACGATCTATTTCATATCAGGTCTCGAACCTTTAACCCGATCTCATTCGAGTGTTCTTCTCTCCACGACAGAATAGAAAGAGGCCCCGAAGTACACAATTCGTTCCCTCTCACGGTGTCTCCATCACGAGGGTTAGCAAGAAATAAAAAAAAGGGGGGGACAGTGTGTATATATCGAAGGGGTGGGCGAAGGGTAACGCCGAGCCAAGCGAGGAAACGATCACGGCGACGTTAGGCACGCGCACGACATGCGCGTAGTATCCCCGTACGCGCATGTTTCTTCTCCGCAAAACGGATCGATGCTGGAAATAGCTCAGCCCGCAGGAGAGTACGAGGTGAGTCGCCTTCGCTTTCGGTACGGCCTTCCTTGGGCTTTCGTGTTACTAGATCGACTCTTTTTCCAGAACGGGAAAAGAGTTTCATCGGTGATCTCGGTGTCATCCTTTGGGGGGGGCTAGCTTCTTCTTATCTTTTTCTTTCCTTTGCTGTGCGTCCTATAACTTTGTCTCTCTCTCTCTCTATCTAACACACGTATATATCTACGTACACCTACACATCGTCTCTCTCTCTCTCATCTCTCGCTTCCGGTTCAACATCGTCCCTGAATTAAGAGTGCGGTAACATCGTATATATCGTCTTGCAGAGGAGAAAAAGGGGTCTTTTGCGTGATGACGCGAAAAAAATGTGCACCCTACCGATGTGGCCGATGAGGCGCAACTCGTAAGTATCCATAGCCGTGTGCGTGCTCTTGAAAACTTTTCTAATCTGTCCTAGACATTTTTTTTTTTCCCTGTCTCTATGTATATCCACCTTTCTATCTGACTCTCTCTCTCTATCCATCTCTCTCGCTCGTTTGAACTCCCGAAAAGTCCTGCGCTCCAAGCCCGTGGATTGATCGCCGTCTCAGCGAAGGCTGACGTCGAGGTATGCATCGTGTGTGTCACGCAGCATGCTAATCGTATCAACCCGCTGAGAGCCTCCACTTTCCGTCAATTATGTGTCACGAACCGACGAGCTCTTTGCTTGTTAACCATATCGCGGAAGAATTCGAGGTTGGAACTGAGGGGGTAGACTTACTTATTTTTTATTCACCGAGGGCTTAGCATCGCTACGTGCTTGAATTGTGATCGTTTGGGAATCGATTTTATGATAATGAAGGATAGTTCAAAGGTGGTTGATGCTGGCGGCTACTGTTGATATAGTAACTAGTGTAACTACTTATTACATTTACTTTCAAACTCTTTCTGTTCATCTTGAAATAATTTTCGTATTGATCCATCTTTGGCAATTTTGCGTCCACTCTTTCGTAACTTTTCGACCGTTCTATGTAAAAGTTAGGATCGTATATAAATAGAAGGCGAAGTTTAATCTTCTTTTTTTTTTCTTATTCTTCTTTTTCTTTCCTCATCTTCCTGGCCTCGTTCACGTAAATCTTTCACAACGGTGCCTAGCGCGGAATGAATGTTTACCGAAAGACGACGGTAAAAATTTCCGTCTCAACGTCCCGAGGCATTTTTCATTTGCAGCCGGGCATTCAATTTCCGCCGTTTTCGTGTAACTCGTATAATTGATGCGGTAGCTTAAAATTTCGATGGTTCGTACTAAAAGTTACGAGGGTTCAACGTCTCGCTGAAAAACCAACGTCATTTTATCATATAAATAAAATATACACGAGTTGAGAAACTTCCTTAAGCTAAAATTAGTAGTACGACGTTCTAAAATTTACACAAATCCCACACGGTCCTGATCAATGGTATTGACACCTACGCGGACACTACTAATCCAATATCGAACGGTTGCTGATCTTTGGTTCCAGTATAAGTAACGAACGAGTATAAGAGAGTCCATTTTCCATACGATCGTAACTTTAAAACATATTGCGTAATTACGAGGAACGCTTTGTTCTAGTTTCGATCGAATGTAATCCGGTACGTAGGAGACGTCGAATCGTATCGAGGGTAAGATTTTGGCAGAGGAGGGTACGAAGCTACTCGTGCTAAGCTCAGTCGACGTTCGGCTTTTGCCTGTGATAAAACTCGTGATCGATAGTTTCGGTTCTTAAAAATTGCATTATTTACACTGTAAATTGACAATAGCCCTATCGAATCGTTTCAATGGCCATTCTGCGTTACCAGTTAAAAGACCAGGTTAATTTATCTGCATCCAAGTAACATAAATAAAAGTATCCCATTTATCCCACATCATCAAAGTCTCACATTATTGCCATGGAGAAGTCACGATGCCCTTATTCCTCTCTTTCGTGTATCGATTCAGCTTTTCCGTCGAGCCAAGGCACGTGTACCTACACGCTCGTTTACTCGTGTTCGTGTATGTGTGTGTTTAGCCTTAACTGAATGTGCGCTACCGTGCGAAGCGACTCCGTGACCCGTGTCGGTGCTCGTGCTCCTAAAGAAGGGTTTGTTGGCACACGAAACGAATTGTGACGTCACACGGTAATATCGAACAAGTTAGCTCGACCGTGTCTTAATCTCGATCATCCACGAAGTTGATTCACGCGTTATAAAATGATCCCGATCGTGGCCGCTTCTTCTCGTTACTTTATTTCACGTATACCATCGACTTCGTTGTAAAATGGAATGCGGAAAGTGGTTGGATAATTGGGAGCGTAGAAAGATCTTGCTGACAAGATCGATTCACTGCCTAACAGCATTCTTTAGAATTTATAACAAAATCTTGTTCATTCGGCAAAGCGATCTTGAGATAAATTATTTCTGAAGATAAACGAAAGGATGGTTCGTAATACCAAGAAGTTTTCTAAATTTATTTCTGGATTAGATTGTAAACTTCCGAACGAGAATTTGCACGGAAGGAAAAGTACCGTGGCTGGGTTACTGCTTGATAATGAAATTCTGGACGCGCAGTTCTTATTAAAATGTAAATCCGTTCGGTACAAGAAGGTAATCTTATTAACGATATCGAGAGAAAGAACGTCTCGCTATTCCTGTCGTCGAGCTCACAGTCGAAATCTTTCTTCGATAGTGCGGACGTAGTTACTTCAAAAAATGTCAATTCTCATTCGAAATTTTGTCTCGTTAATTCCACTGTCGCCAACCGCGCACGCTACGAAACGGAATGAGGAAGCTTTCAAGAGGTAGCCACGAGTATCGATCGACTTGCTCCAGCGGTGATTCGATAACTCGCTGATAACTTTCCTTCAAACCTTTGATTCCCACAATCCGTAGTAATCGTGTTTTTTCTCGAACTTTAAAAAAAATAGCTGACCAATGCTAGACCGAAATTTGTCAAGTTCTATGCGCGGCCGGTGAAGCGTTAACCTCGTTTTCGTCCTGTAAATATACGAGACGGACATTGGTGGCACGATATTATTCATTCCGAGAAAAATGAGTGTCGTTTCTAATATCTAGGGTTCCACGAACGTGATAATAAAGTATGCTAGATAGGATCGAGTATTCGAACAAAGACGCTATCTCTCCTCCATCTCCGGTTTCTTTTAATAGAAAAAGAAAGAACGGGAAATCGATTGATTACAGAAGCCTCCCCCGCAAGACGGTAGGTCTTAGAGGATGCACAAGCTAGCCAAGGGATTGAAAAAGAAGAAAAAGTCGAAGAAGAGTAAGAAGGGCGAGGAGGAAGAGTTCGATCCGGAGGAACTCGAGCGTTACCGGCGCGAACGTGCGGAGCGAGCGGAGCGGGCCGAGCAGAAAGCCGAGGAATCTGGTGAACCGGCTGCGGCCGGCAATGCTGGCTCCGACGAGTGGCGAAAGTTCGAGGCTCTGACAGCGGGCGTTGATTCGTTATTGAAGAAGACCCAGGGTGATCTTGATCGTATAAAATCGGTCTCATTTTTCCAACGTAAGCCGGCGTTAGACGAAAAGAAGCCGGAGGAGGAAGAGCAGGACGAGGAAAAGAAGAAGTCCTCGTCGAAGAAGTGGATCGGTTTCGACGAGGAAGGAAATCTTATTGAAAAGGAACCTGGCGAGGCTGAGGGTGGTGAAGCTGGCAAAGCTGCCGGGAAGTCGGTGGTCGGTGAGAACGGTTTCTTTGAAGTACCGGAAGACGACGATGATCAAGACGATTCAGCGGACGACGACATCTTTGATACGACCTACGTCGATATCCTTCAGAAAAACGATCTTATATTAGCCTATATACCGGATAGTCCTGTTAAAGACGAGCCGGGTGACGATCCGTTCGATACTTCAAATGCTGACAAGGTCTTAAAAACCGTCGATAAGAAGGGCAACAAATTAGTTAGTCTCGGTAATGCTGTTGAGATTCTCTCTGGTAGAATCGATCACGTGAGTACGTGTAAGATCACACCTAAGAGTAAAAGGAAGCCTGTTGTTCAGCAAGATCTATTACTAGACGATTTCGACGAAGTCGAGGCCGGACCCGTCCCCGAGGGAGCCACCACCGAGCCGGTCGAGGTACAGAAGACTCTTCTTGACGACGATTCCGATTTACCTGATATACCGGTCGATCTAACGAAGTTACCACCCGTATTACCGAGACCCGTCACGCCCGTAAGCACGCAAGAAACCACCGAGCCAGTTACCACCGAGTCAAAGGAACCGATCGACATAACAGAATTTGAAATACTCAAGGAGAAAACGATCTTGGAAGAAATTCCTGACTTGGATGATGCTGAGTTCGACCTAACCGAACCCGTAGATAATCCGATTCGTCTTGAGGAAGCTGAAGATCCGTTCGGCGAGAAGGAACCCGAAGCTAAGGACTTCGAGACTGAGATCATCGAGGCTAGCTTTGAAGCGGCGACATTCGTAAACGAGGAGGATCCCTTTGATACTACTTTTGCCGATAACTTGTTACCCGGTAAAACCGAACTTAAATTCATCGAAAAAGAATTGGAAGAATTACCGATCTCTACGGTTTCCATATCGCTCACTGATCCTGCTGGTTTAAACAGAGACTACGAGACAGGCTTTCTCAAACAGGAAGAAATCAACGATGCTACCCTTAGTGCAAATCAAACGGATTTGTTGAGTAATTCGACGTCAGATTTGAGCTTGATCGATCCGCCCATTGCACCAGCTGAAGAAATAACCTACGTCGATCCTTTCGACACGTCAGCGATCAAAGAACTTCCACCTGGCAAGACAGAGTTGAAGTTTTTGGAGAGAGAACTTCTTGGTGAACAGCCCAGTAGCAACACCGTTCTCGTGGACGAGGACGACGACTTTGATCCCAGAAAGGAAACGCCACCGACTACACCGCTTTCTAAAGCTCCACCGAGGCCGGTGCCACCGGTTTGCCCCGTCAAGCCTGAATTTAAGGTTAACTTTGAAAACGAGGAGGAAGCGGATAAGGAAGTATCAAGTCCGAAGAATCGCGAACGAAAAGCTTCGAGGCCAGAAGTAATCGATTTATCGGTTACCAAGAGCGTTGCTTTCGAGTTACCAACTCCTTCGAATCGACCCGATCTCTTGACAACTACTGACGAAGAGAAATCGTTACCCTCGAAACCTTTGACACCGTACTACACGCAAAGGTCGATCGAGGAGTCTTTACCAGTCGAAGACGAGGACGTCGATGTTGATCCATTCGACACCAGCTTCGTAGCTAAGGTCACTCCGGGAAAAACAGAGCTCAAACTAATCGAGTCGGAATTATTAAAACAAGAGCCACGGTTACCTCACAGTCTCAGTGATCACGACTTCGATCCCAGGTCGCAAACAGAATCAACCAGAAGGCAAAGCGACTTCACCGCGGCTTCGGTGAGACCTGCTAACTTAGAATTTAAACAAATATCCGATCCAAAGTTACAGGGAATAGTCGAACAACAGGCGAGTTCGCAGAAACCAGAACTTATCAGGCGTGAGAGTTTGCTCGATGCCGACGTAGAAGTCGGCGCAAAGCCTCTTACGCCACAAGTCGAAACGAAAACTATCGAGGAAGAGGAAATTTCTTACGCGGATCCTTTCGACACCTCGATAGCGACCAACATTTTACCTGGGAAAGCGGAATTGAAAGTTTTGGAGAGCGAACTGGAGCAGATAACCGAGCAAGTACAAATACGACCAACCCCGATCAGCATAAGTTCGATCGTTGCACCAACTACTGTGCCGGACGTAGAAGATTTCAATCCAAGAGCCGAAGAATTGTCAGAGTCCAAAGATTTTCTATGCTCGGACGAGCAAGATCCAGGTGCGAAAATACTGACGCCTCTTCAATCCAAGGACATCACTTTGGACGACAATATAGATCCATTTGATACGAGCTTCGCTACCATTGGACCTGGAAAAACCGAGTTAAAGATTCTGGAGTCTGAGTTGATGCAATAACGCTAAAAAACAAAGTATCCTTCCTTTCCCGATCTATTTGGTCGTTTATCGAACAGATCCGATAAATATTTTCGCTCGTTTCTTTTAGAAATTCAATCAAGATGGATTCAAAAGGAGGAAATCCTTTCCTGATGGACGACTACGGGTCCGAGGACGACAACTCGTCCGCCAGTCAACAAGCCTTGAATCCGTTCTTGCAAGGCTTCGCTGACTCTTCCGAAACTTCGGAACACGGAGAAAATCCATTTTTAAATTACTCCAGTGATCAGTCCTATGAACCTCCGTTGAACGTTGATTCGACGAATCCTTTCGCGTCTTTCGGCGTTGACACGTCCACGACCGCGGATATTGCTACCACAGGTGCTGATATTTTTGGTACGCAAGAGTCGAACATATTTGTCACTTCGAGCAGTACGCCGGAAGGCAACCTGTTTGATTTGTCAGCCGAAACGAAAGAGGAGGAAGAAAAGCCTACCCAACCGCCACCGACACCAGTACAAGCGAAAAATGGGAAACCACCATCGAGGCCGCCACCGCCCAGACCGATGCCTCCACCACCACCACCACCGAAAAACACCAAAGATCTTATCCTTTCGGTCACAGGCGCTATGGACGCCACATCCAATCACCTTTTGGATCGCCTACAAGCCACGAGAACCCCGAGTCCGACTCTGATGCATTCGCCTTCGCCAACACCGGAACACAGTTTCGCGGACTTCCTGGATGTTGATGGGAACGTACCAGATTTGATGTCCGACGACAATAAGGCCGAAGAGCCGCCACAAAGTAGTCAGAATATTTTAGATTTATTTGATGCACCGAACACGGACACGACTTCTACCGCGATCTTCTCAACGCCGATTACAACTGCGGACACTACCAGTTTAATCACTGGCGTGGCAGTGACAAGTGCCACTCAAGAGAACCCATTCGTTAGTATAACTGATGAAGAAATTCACTCGACCGCTCCAGCGGAAGGAGTTTTCGCTTCGGATTATCCGGAAGCTGCTGCCGTCACGACAGAAAAGAGAGCATCGGTTAGCTCGATGACAGCCTTCCCTGTTCAAGAGCCAGAACATCAGGCAGCCGTCGATTTAGATTTTTCGACACAAGCTACACCGGAACAACCCATTTCTGTGACGGCTGCCGAACTATTTTCCACTGCTACGGCCGAGCAAGTTTCTACAACGGACTCTCCATTCTTCTCCATGGCTGATAACACGAGCACGACGCAGTACGGGATGACGGAAACATCGGCCACGCCGTTATCGACAACGACCACGCAGCAGCCTAGTCAACCTATATTCTCGATGCCAACGGACAACGAACAGAACGCTTTCTCATCGGATCTCTTAGGAGATTTCAGTGAACCCGCCAAGGATGTGGGTGGCTTGATTTCAACCAGCCCGACACCGGCCGCTGAATTTCCTGGTACCGATAACTATCGACCCGATACGCAATTGGATAATTTCGCTGCTACCACAAAAGCTATCGAGAGTACCGGTGATGCATTTGATGCATTCGCATCAAAATTCGATAAAGCAGCAGAGCCGGAAGCCGGTTCCGACCCGTTCCTCGATGCTTTTGGTAGTAGTGGACCCACTGCTATGGATACCTCTAGCGATGGTACGTGTTGATTACTTTTATAATTGTTTTAAGTAGTCTAGCCTGATAAAATACAATCGATCGAATGTGCTTTTTGCAGTGTGGGGTGATTCCTCGGTGGGTGGTGATACCGGGGCCAGTGGTTTCGAGGAGAGTGATGGCTTTGATTCATTCCTAAGCATGACAGCACCACCACAAGTAGAATCTAAAGTAAAACGAATGGATTCTGCTGACTCGGACGAAGGCCCTGACTTTAGTGTCTTCATAAAGTAAGTTTACGTTAGATGTAATTATTAGATTTTTATATTTATATTCTCTGATCTGATTTATCATTACACAATTTAAGACCGAAAGAAGGAGATCAGTTAACGCAATCCGAAGTAGGACCAGTACCAGCCTTAGCACCACCACCAAAGAGTCCACAAAATTCCGCGTACGCGGATACATCGCCACGATTTAATCCGTTCGATAAAACAGCCGGGTTTGCCCAGGAAGCCATCGTTCCCACGGAAACGGCACAGCCTGAAATTACTAGAACGGATTCCCAGGCAAGTTTTATCAATCACTTTTCAAACGATTACACCGCAAAATCCTTGCGAGGATCGTTCGTCATGGACGGTATCTGTAACGTGAAAGAAAATTTGATTTCAGGAGACACCACCGACTCCATTGTTCGACGAAGACGTGAGCCAACCTTTAGAAGACTTTCCACGAGTCACGTACACCGGCGACGGCTGGGAAATGCAGTTACGTCAACCGAATAAAAAGAAGATCACAGGGCAACGGTTCTGGAAGAAGATCTTTGTGAAACTCGTTTATCAGGGTGACAATCCGGTTCTCCAACTGTTTAATAGTAAAGACGACAAGGACCCGTTCCAAGAGCTACCTCTTTTACCTTGTTACTCCGTTTCGGATATCGGTGCACAGCAATTTGACCAATATGGAAAAATTTTCACGGTTAAGTTGCAATATATTTTTTACAAGGAACGACCTGGTGTACGACCAGGCCAGGTTACCAAAGCCGAGCGATTGACGAATAAGCTCAGTCAGTTCGCTGCTTATGCCATTCAGGGTGATTATCAAGGTGTTAAAGAGTTTGGTAGTGATTTGAAGAAGTTAGGCCTTCCCGTTGAACACGCAGCTCAGGTAAGTGAATCATTAACGTTTAACGATCCTTTTGCACCACAAGCTCCGTTACAATCATCGTTAATTCTTATAATTTAGATATCCCAATTGTTTAAACTCGGATCCCAAACTTACGAGGACATGAAAACATTTTCCTGCGCCATTGAAGAAGCTCTGTTCAGGTTACAAGCTCACAGAGACCGAGCACTTACTTATAAGATGGAAGAAGTTCAAATAACGGTGGTTGATGAATTGTACGTCGAACAAAGTTCCGAGGGTCATGTGGATAAGCAAATTGCTCGCGTTCGCCTTTTCTTCTTGGGTTTCTTATCTGGTAAAATGAATTCTATATTTATCAGTCTTAATACTCAATACTACCTACCTCACTATCTATTCTTTATACAAAAACAATTATTGCTCAGGTATGCCTGACGTTGAATTGGGAATAAACGACATGTGGCGTCAGGGTAAAGAAGTAGTTGGAAGACACGATATTATTCCTGTGGTAACCGAGGAATGGATCCGTCTAGAAAACGTCGAATTTCACGCTTGCGTCCAACAAGACGAGTACGAGAAGTCAAGGATCATAAAGTACGTCATATTTTCTTTTTATACCTCCGTCGGTGCTCGTTAATTAACTGCATTACTAAATTTTCGAGTATTTTAGTTTACGCGTATTTGATTGATCTTTTTTTTAAACAGAATTACAACTAATTAAACTAACCTTCGTACTAACCGATATTTAAAGGTTCAAGCCTCCTGATGCATGTTATATCGAATTAATGAGATTTCGAGTGAGACCACCTAAAAACAGAGAACTGCCTCTTCAGCTGAAAGCAGTCATGTGTGTTACCGGCAATAAGGTAATTTAATATTCACGCTAAAGGCTTCAATTGGGATAGAAACGAAATCTTTTCATGAATCAATTATTATTATTTCCACAAACTGATAAAGCATGTTGATCATTAGGTGGAATTAAGGGCAGACATACTGGTACCAGGATTTGCGTCAAGAAAACTTGGACAGATACCTTGCGAAGATGTAATGGTGCGTTTCCCGATCCCAGAATGTTGGATTTACCTCTTCAGGGTAGAGAAACACTTTAGGTATGGTTCGGTAAAATCGGCACATAGAAGAACAGGCAAGATCAAAGGTATCGAGAGGTTCTTGGGTGCAGTCGATACGTTGGAACCTCAACTGATGGAAGTTACATCTGGACAAGCCAAATACGAGCACCAACATCGTGCTATAGTTTGGAGAATGCCTAGATTGCCTAAAGAAGGACAAGGTAGAGACTTTTCTTTTAATTTAAATCAGGCCTAAAAATTCGTTCCTGACAATTATTTTCAAATTAATTACAGGTGCTTACACGACTCACCAACTGGTCTGTCGTATGGCTTTGACCTCGTACGATCAAATTCCTGAAAATCTATCCGAGTATTGTTACGTCGAGTTTACGATGCCGGCTACCCAAGTTTCGCATACTACGGCGAGGAGTGTTAGTTTTCAAAATAGCGACGGCGATAATCCTCCAGAAAAATACGTTCGTAATTTATCGCGACACGAGTACAGGTACGAGTTTTGAATTTTTTAATCAATTTTTATTGTCGCTCAAATATCATCCTTGGGCTTGAACTTGTCATATTTAGAGTTGGCATCGAGCACACGCAAGGTGAGGGACCAGGAGCGTACGTATCGGCTACGCTAACGAAAAAGATTCCTGAAGCGACGCCGGAGACTCACGGCGAAGTGTCAGACACCCCGGCTGAATCCGATTCCGATTCCTCGGAGTAAGTTTTTTTTATTTTGGTTGTGAATTTTTCGGGGCTTGCGCATATCGAATGATCGTTGTTTTTCCGAGTGTATGATAGTATTGTATTGTATCGTATGTGTATGAAATTAACTGAGAGAGAAGGTGTTATATAAGTGATCGATGAAGTGTCATTCAATTGACACAAGAATCGCTCGTTAAGTCAAAATACTGATTCCACTATTGTACTTATCGCAAATTCGCCTGTGTAAGGAAAAGAGACAAGGAGTGGAGGACGTGTAAATCGGTACAGGTTGTTTCGTAAGTTAACACACCAATAAAAAATTAACATTCGCACGTGAGAGAAATATCTATCAGTTTCAATGAGAGTATCCGACTTGTAATAACCGACACGATTGTGAGAAATAACGAGAAAGACGTTGTTCAACGGACTAGAGAAGTGAATGATATCTTTCAAACGACCGTAAGCGTTCCAAATTTCTCCCCTTCTTGCGTTCAAAACGGAACCATGTATTCACGCTTGCCAGTTTGTTTCAGTCTCTTTCGCAACGTATTACGAGATAGCTCACGAAACGCCTTGCATCCATTTACACGCACAACGTAGTACGTAATGAACTAATAAATATGAAGAAAATTAATTTTTAAGAGACGACAATACTGCTGTTTTGTTCAGCTTAGCTTGCTAAGTCGTAGAACACCTGCGGTGAAAGGCTTTGCTATACGTGTAATGTTTCAAAGACTGAACGGCATCGTTAAGGCGTTATTCGGCTATGGGGATTATATAGCCGAATTCGAAAGCTTTTTCTTATTTAACTTGGGACAAAATTGGAATAATCGGAATTGAAGAGATAGAAAGGGTTTCTTACAAAGATTAGTTAGAAGGAAAGTTCTGCAGATTATCGCGATATTCGTCCATTTCTAATCACTCCAAATGAAGAAAATTCAAAATCAGCATTTATAATTTAAAGTTAGGTATCAAGCGAGATTGTTAAGAGAAGTAAGTGCGAAGTATGCTAGTCATTATATCGCCAAATATTTTCATTTCAGTATATATATCATTTTTATTAAGTATTTATTCCGTATTAATAAGTTCAGATTTGATTATTTCTATTATTTTTATGCCGGGATAACGATCAGAGCGAAGTATTTATTAGCTAAGAAAAATATAAGGCTCGTTATGTATTTGTGATCGTTCGCGTATCTTACTCTAGCTTGCAATTAGTATAAAAAGGAAGAACTATTGTTATCTAGTCTATAGTCGTCGCTTACAGTTAGTAGACCATATTAATTGATAATAATCATTCCATCGAAATTGCGTGCGTGTAGAGATCTAACGCAGAAAAGGCGAATTTGATTACGATTCTTACGATTCCTCGAAAAAAAATTCCGTGAAAATAGTTTAGAAAAGTTCAAGAAATTCTGTTAGGAAAATTATCAATAGGGTTGTTACTTATTAATGTTTTTTCTTTAGAGAATACTAGTTCACAGATAATCGTTACCTCGTAATGGTACTAATATATTCGATAAGATAAACAATAATGAAAGATAAAACAAGTAGGATAATTTCGCGTTAAGATCATTCAGTTCCTAATTACGGTTACTCAAAAAAAAAAAAAAAAAAAAAAACAAGTTCTTGCTCTATTTCAGAACGAGACGATATATAAATATAAGCCCTAGCTGAAATTACCATAGAGAATTTTCAAAAATTACTTTGACATTCGTCATAACAGGCACGTTCAAGATGACTGCGTGACTAACAACATAATGAGTGCTAACGAAGACTTTAATTGTCATTAAATACGCCAATCGTGAGAAACGTATCCAACTTGAATTTTAAGCTGGGATCTCGACATGACACACACGTTTAACTATTGTATTTATGCGTTAGAATTTAAATGAACGATAAAAAAATTAAATATGAAATCGTAATAATCGCAAGGTATCGACAATTCAATGGTGCATCGCAGGTTTACGTGTGAAAAAAAACCAAGTAAAATGTTATAAACGAAGCAAAAAGGAGGCAGTGATAGCATAACTGCAATATGTTAGCAATATGAACGAAATATTCATAATGTTATGTATATATATAAATATATTAATTATTCGAAAAGGAGTATAACTCATAAAGGCAGGTATACACGTATAAGTATTTATAAGCGTAACTTTTAAGTCTCGGTTATCTCGTTATCGTTCGTTTGCGTTAAATGTTATTACGGCTGGTTAAGAAAAATCGCCGGCAGAATGCTCGAAGAAAAACGTGGGAATAAGATGGGAAAAATGATGAATGCGTGAAGAGGCTATTGATGAGTGTGAAACTATCGTACGTAAGTTTAGAATACATACGTAAATATTAATGGTAAGAGATAAAAAATATTCAAACTAGTCACATAAGTTTCAGTTGTTTTATCGTCTTTTTTTTCGCATTTTTGCTTCCCTCTGTGGAAGCCAGGAAGAGTACACTCTAGTCCCTAGCTCGTAAGGAATACACCGGACAAGGTGTCAAAGTCGTCAGGAATACATTTAACTATAAATATATACTCTAAGCTTAGCTTGTACGTAACTTTAACGCGTTTTCAATGAAATATGCCAACTACATTGCAGTTAGGTAGACGTAATAATCGTCGATACTCTGATCGTTATCGAACTTTACGTTTCCTTTTGTCTTTCCCGACGTTTTATAGAATTGCAATTTTTACTCTTACAAATTACAACGAAACGAGAACTATCGATGTTGATAAGAATCAAAGAAAAATGTCAAAAATTCACTTCTTTTTGGGAGAAACGCGAAGCATCCGAAGTCTTTGAAACTGAAACGAAGCAAAGCTTGTCAATCGGCGGTGTAAAGGTCTGTTTGCGTTGGTACCTTAAACGGATTTTGGGTGAGTTTCTCTCAAGGAAGCTCGCACCAAGATATGTTATTTCCAGCTCGTGATCTCAAATACGCGTAATTGCACTTTAGTGCGATCCAGAACGGCGTTCTAAAGGAAGAAAAATAAAAAAAAGTAATTAAAACAATTATACGATGCATGTATAGCTCTTACGTTAGCGAGAATGTTAATTAGTGTGTACGCGTAGTATTTGCGTGTCCATGATGATTTTCAGAGAGAAAGAGAGAGAGAGAGAGAGAGAGAGAGAGAGAGAGAGAGAGAAAGAGAGAGTGAGAGTGAGTGAAAGAGAGAAGAAGAGAGAGTAAGAGAATCGATAATGGTAGATTTTAAGTTAAGGTACGTGGAGGTAGCGAACGACCCGACGAAGACTTAGAATTTGTCGTAAAACACGTTTCTTGTCTGCGTTTATATTTCTTTCTTTTTCTTTTTTACTTCACATCACTTCAGACATTCTCACAAGAAAAACAAGCAAATAATTTAAGATTTCCTCTAGAATTAGTCACACTGTTTTAAAACGTCCATCTCTTTTTCTTTCGTCGTTTGTTATTAAAAGTTAAAATCAACATACACGGGGAATTTGTGTAAACTTACGTCTAAAGTCCTCCGGCTTCGTAAAGGTGTCATGCGAACGTCGGCTAATTCCGGAGGAACATAATTTATTTGCATGCGAGTCTTAAAGATCGTAGGATAATAAGTACGATGTTTGTTCAGCCGATCGTGTCGTAAGAAATTTAAGTGTAGGAGGAGGAGGAGCACGCGTTACGCGTCTTGATCGTTCTTGTAAAATGTATTTTTTATGACGAGATTGAAGTTCGCGAGATAGAGGAACACGAAGGATAGACAAATTCGAAATCGAGTAAAAACGAAACACCGATCGATAAACACTTATACGAACGCTCAATGAAAGCAGAAAAAAAGACAAATTTACTTTCCAAAGCCAAACTTGTATTCCATTTCTCGATATATTCTTATGACCATCGTAAAAAAAAAAAAAAGAAACCTAACGATGGAAAGCTTTCCCAAAACGCAAACTATTTTTATTCCTACTGTTCGTCTCCGGAGGCCCACCGATAATTTAACTCGCGAGTATTGTTAAACTCGCTAGGAGGTGCAACGACGGCGAGCGTTACGCCTATGCGCGGGAAACATACCTATCGCGATATGAAAGTACGTACTTAACATAAAGAAATAGCAATGACCTCGTTACTATCCTGGTCGTTCGCCAATTCTAACGAATGGTAAACTCCAAACTTCCGAGGACCCATGGCGTTCGAAAATTCGCGTGCTCGAACTTCTCGTCGAAGAAAGAAAAGGACTCGTAGGTAAATGGTAAAAAAAAAAAGAAATTACGCAAGAATATTTGTCTGGTTCGATAGATCAAGGTTGACGAAGGAAGAAGATACACCGAGCGTGACAACATCGGGGGAATTTTGAAAGAGTTTCGCTAAACGTGAGCTCGGTGTGGTCACGTGGCAGTGTATATGAACGAGCGCGCGTATATTCGAAAGCGCATCTACTCTTAACAGGGTTCGACGACGAGAGAACCAAAAAAAAAAGAAACTCATCCTCCGTGGAATCCTAATCGTCCAGGAGAGAACTGTGTCTCTATCTAGTCGCTGATCTGTAACTTATATAAATAATATACATATACCTGTTACGTATAAAAAAAAAAAAGAAACCTTAATGTATAACTATATATGTATATGTATGATTTAATTGTATTCTAAACGAAGGTGTAACCGTGGCGCGTTATAAAAGGGATTAAGAGGAAGAAAAATGTAGAAGATATACGCACGTACCAAAGAGGAAGCAGATGAATGGAATGTGTTTCGTCGTGTAACATATATCGCAACGAAGCGACTTCGGGGATTAAAAAGAAAAAACACAATGAGAGGACAAACAAATATTCTAGAGCGAGTGCAACACTGTTAGCCAATTGTATCATTGATAAATTCTATGTATCGATAAATAATATAACATTGTTTAAGCGATGGAGACCGAACGATTCCCCTTCTTTCTTTCTTTCTTCACTTCCGCATGATTGGAATTTTGATTCATCGCGTAGTGCCAGCCAACTACAATTATAATATCGTTGATGCAACTTGGTAAACGTTACGTATTAGGGACTCTCGTAATAAATGAATCTTCGATCACGGATAATGCGAGTTCTAGCGAGGCACACCGCTAATTAACACGACACTAAAGAAAAAAAAAAAACTTTCCATGCCAACGGCGATCGTTTGTTCTCATTTGGATCTCCACGGTGTCAACTTTTCTCTCCCCCCTTTAACAGACATGTAAATCTCTCGTATCAATAAATAATGACTAGACCGGTCCTCCGTACGTGCATCCACCAACGTCAACCATCAAGCTGATTTAACCTCGAACCACCCAAAAGGCGACTTCCTGCTTTTCTAAACCCGTCGTAAGTAATACATCACATACATGTATTCGTATTATTTCTGCTCGATCGATTGGCAATGACTTTTGGCACCTAACCTGAGGATTCCCCAGACTCGTTACGTCACTACATTTGATCAACTAAATGATCTTTAGTATGACGAAAATCAATGCTTCTCTAATACTCGATACATTTAACGTTAGAATTACCGAGGATCTTAAAATAAGGGATTGTCTGTTTCATGATCCACAATTTCCTGAATAATATAACAATTTATTATATATTTTATTTATTAATGATGGCTAATAAAACATTTTCTCACAATACTTGTCAAATAAGTAAATGTGATGAACATAACCGTACGTTAAACGTTGGTAGTTCTAGCGTTAATAAACCTGTCACATTAGTACATTTATCTTCCACTTAATAATCTCCCTAGACAGTATACTAGTGCTACTAAAATTCGATTTATTTATACTACCTACCACAGACGTAACCAAGTCTAAAATCTATGAAATATACTAGAGAACCCAGCCGTGAAATTCAAATAACTCGAGAAAGTTTAAGTCGCTCGGAAAACCTTAAACTCCAATCCCAATAAAATCCAACATCTAATTTCGCCTAGACTAGCTCGTATATTCTAGCCAAGGGGTTTGGGTAGAATACGATACGGTACTGTAAAGTCGATCGACGATGTAAGAGAGAGAAAGAGATAGAATCTAACACAGGGATAAGAGAGCGTCGGCGCTGCGCGCTCGATAATGCTTCCCGAGTCCTAAGAGACCCGCTAGCACATCGACTGTCGACCGTTACCACCTCCAGTGGCAGGTCCACCTCCACTAGCACCTCCACTAGCCAGCCAACCACCACGCTGGTGAGCAGCACCGTCAACGGCAGCAGCACCGCTGCCACCAACTCTACCGACGCCACCACGGCTCAGCTGTTTCTGTTTACCAAACAAAGGAGCCAGTTCAACGGTGGACCGCGAACGGCGCGTTCATGTCCGCCAGCGCGTGTGTATCAACGTCAGGCATCGTTTCTCCTTCCTCGAACATCGAAACTACGTAACAGTATTTATTTGTGCGTTGGTCTAGTTCGTGGATGGGAGGACAAATTGATCAAAATTTCGGTGTAATTCTCCTTGGTGAACGCGAGAAATCTGCTACTACTAGCATCGCCTTGCCGTTAACGAAGAGGAGGAAGTTTTAGGACGGAAGGGCGCCGAATAGGAAGACACAGCAGTGAGTAGAAGACTCACGCGCGCGCGGACAAAAATAAAATGGTCCAGGGACAAGCCGAACGAGTTTTTCTTCCTTGGTCCTTGACCCAATTTCCAAAGTTGTCAGTCCGTAACTCTCCCGTCTACTTCTTCCGGTGTGATAAACGTTCTATTTCGTACGTAATGTTTAGATAACGCCCGGTGATGATGACGACCTCGGGAATAGGTAATTTCGGAGACTCGAACGACGTTGCACGAGGGAAGACGTTAAGTAAAACGTAATGGGACGAAGCACGTAATCATTCTCGGAGTAAAATCTAACGTGTCAGGCCTCGAGGTTACGCGATAGAACGGGACGTTATCCCTGGATGTTATTTCAACGCTGTAACAAAGTAAAACGTCTGAGTTTCTCGAATGGATTTTTCTGTGAAACGTTGCACGACGTGTCTGGGTTAGCTAAGTTCGTGATCGGAGTTGCGTTAACAGGGATCGGAAAGACAGTCGACCTCAGATCGTGGACTATATACGAGGGACGGTGAACGTGGGTTCTCTTTTACAGTTAGATGAATACTCTTTCTCTTTGCACGAACGCTCACACAAATACACGTATATGTAACATATATATAGAGAGACTGCAGGATGTACTCGTACAAAGGTACATGTGTCGAGAGATAGAAAGAGAAGGAAAATATCGTGACGAGTTATTTTTCGATCTCATCCGATCACTTCTTGCCCGGCCAGGTATCTGATTTTAGATTGCAGCTACGACGTGCAGCTGCAATTGAAAGACAGTGAACGTTACGGTTGATCGACAGAAAGCAACAGAAAATCTCTTTTAACGCTCGATCGATCTTTATTTCACTTTTGCGATACTTTGATAAGAGATTCCCGATCTTGTTCGGAAAAGTAAAAATAAGAAATAGAAGACGGTGGACAGGTTGGTAGGGTAGAAAAGAGTGTTTAGAGAGAAAGAGATAGTACGAAGGGTTGAGAAAGAGCGGGAGAGAGAAAGGCATCGTTCGATATTCTCGACGGGAGGAAGCGTGTGCGCTTTGACAGTTTGCGCAGCGATCGGTGAGCGTGACTCCGTTCCTCTACGTTGTGTCTATGTTTCTTTCTCTCTGTCGCACTTACACTGGTACTAGCAGTGTATCTTCGTTGTGTCTACTGGTATATTACGTAATCGCGATTTACGAGCTTATCAGCTGCGAAGCGTATGGCCTCTGCCCGTCTGTATTTCTCTCTCGGTCTCTATCTTTTTCTTTCTCGACGGAGAACGCGTCTGAATTTCGCACGAGTATCCAGAGACAAAGAGTCGCACTCCTGACAATTGCGTCGTACGTATCGTGCATACGTGTCTACGAGGAAATGAGAGAGAGAGGGATAGCAAGGTCGTAAGATACGAAGAATATAGTCATTGTGTTTTACGTTCTTCTTCGAGACGTTCGATGACGACGCGATACTAACGCCAACGAGTTTCTTCCCGCGAATTCTCGTTGATTTTAAAAGCAAAACGTCCGTTCCGTCCTTCCTCCTAATCGGTATTCGTTCCATCGTTAGTTAAGTTTTTAAGAAAATCATTTTTCGTCGCACGATAATCGCGAGGCACGAACGCTGCGTTTAATTTCGGTTTTGGTCAGTTGTGATGTAATTCGTTCGTTACGAGCATGTGACGAGGGAAATCCAAAGAACGGTGTATTTTTAAAATAACAAAGGTCTCGATAATTCAAGGGTAAAATCATTTCGTTTGATGAGCTCTTAACTACCAATCTTTTTTTCTTATCAAGGATGAACCTAATGAATTTACTGTTTCGCGTAACGATAGGAATCTTTTCTGAACGTCACTCGAATAAAGATGTTTTTACTAGTAATGCACTTTCCGGATTGAACCAGTACCAAAGAGCATTTCGATGATTCCTCTACAACAGGTTTTCCACGTCCAACAAGAGTCTCTACGTCAGACCTCTTCTTTTGATACCAACCGCTCCGTTTTCCTCCTCGATCATTTTAGGTTCCCGAAACAGAGCGCGGCGGGTGATTGCGTTACGTATTCGGTTAGATGGAAATTCTGTTTAGACACACTACGACGGAGTAACGTTTACAAGAGGTATTTAGCACGTTGTTACTAAAAATACTCAGCCGTTCCGGCCAGTATCGTGACATTACGCGTTTCGTTGATCACCGATGGGAACGTTCGACGTTTGGTTTCTCTTAAACGTCGATCTTTCATCTTTTATGTTAATGAAAGACGATGATCATCGTAGAACGTATCTTCTTCTTTTCCTTATCCAATCGAATGATTTCTCTCTCTCAACGAACGACCGTGATCTCATACGTAAATGCGTTTTACCCGATTGGCTATACTTACGCATATTTAACACTATGTAACATACCACGTCATTTGTATGCTGATTTTCATGATAAATAATCTCTTATCCGTGGATGCAAGCTTAAAGACGTGGGTAGGAATAAAAAAGAAAAAACCGTCAACGCCTAGTTCAATTTTCAGGCAGCACTCTAACATGATTTTTCTAGTAGTTACTTCGAGCGAAGCTTTTTATCGATCGATCGTGACATTGCCATGAATAATGTACCTAACCACAGCTTTTTATATCGTCACAGGCTACATTCGATAACGATCGCGTCGCATCAAGACCAAACTTCGATAAGAATTCGCGATAAATAGATTCTTTATTGTTTATTACTTCGATACAATGTGCTACTACTATCTAACTCTATCTAATAATAAGTGAAAATTGATAGATTAGTTATCTCTCGACGATTAGCTATCTCTCGATCGATATCGAATATTCGTGTAGCCGCAATGAAATCGTTTATGAATGAATCGACTATAATTAGCAGAAATAATATTGTTAGTCTGGTCCAAGTTTAAATAGTGGCTATCTCTCACTCGAATTTAGACTCGCTTGTCCTAGTTTCCCTTTTCGTCTTCTTTATCGTGCACTCCTTCGCGCACGAGGAACGAGCTCGTTTAAAATTATGATTCGATATGTTAAAAACGTTCCCGTTTGAGTAACGAGTCTATTCGATAGTAGTACATAATTGCTTCTTAGAGGAGATAAAAATGTAAAACGGAACTAAACCGGTTAAGGTGTAACCGTTAAGGACTTTAACGATCGAACTTAACACGTTCGCTTCGGTAAGAAAGCAACGACGACGCTCTTACGATCCTACTATTCTCCTTTGCCATATATAAAAGGACTTCTTTGGAGGAAACCGCGAGGAGATTATTAGAATGCACTGAAATGACAGTGAAAGTTGTGTGCCAAAGTTGGTGAGCATCGAAGTCGTGCAAAGTCGCTTGTGTAACCTTTAAATCGGCGGTAAAACAGCATCTGGTGGGAACTCTCGAGCGTGACCGCTGTCATCTTGCTCAAGAATACCGTCAATTTTTCTCTATCGACGTTAAACCGTTGCCGACGGTATTGCGTTTCCATGGTAACGCTAATGGGAAGTAGAAAACCAAGGAGAGATATATAGGTGCTTGTAAATCTCAACGAAATATTTTATCCGCTTCTTTCTCTCTCTCCCTACGAAACGGGGAACGCGTATGGATTCGCTTTCATTTTTGAAAGATTCTTATCCTGAAAACGTGCTTATTAGCGTCATCGGCCTCTTCCTTTTTTACGTAAGACACGGCTGGCTGCGTTCGTCTGGTAGAAGCCGTCAGACGAACGAAAGGAATCTTTTCGTTAAACGTTGCAACATGGAACAAATGTGCATCGATAGAGGGTTCTATCTACGTATAGTTAAAGTTCCGTTCAGAAACTCTCCTTTACAAATCGGGAAACACCTGGCGTGGTCTTGAGTGAAAGTAGGATATTAATAATTATTCCTCATTTTGTTTGGGTAGAACTACTATCCACCTGTTTTAAAATCAATGCCGTGAATAACGATTCCACGTTAAAGTTATCGTTCCAAGTTAACGACTTGGCTCGTCGCCGATATATTCGTTAAAACGTGTCGATAGTGCAACGAGCCGGTACTAGACCCGACGTTAATGCATTTTTGTGCGAAACGATGCAACGGGGCGGGTACGAGTCTTCCTCTATACGTGCAACAGTATGCATATACGTGAGTAACACGCGCGAGCATCGTTCTGCTAGGCTTGGCTAGTTAGGAGCAGCACGAAGCGATACAACGCGGCCGTCGTAGAGTGGCAGAGCCGTAAAGCCAGAGCAGAGAAAGTTAATTTCGCATGGCCGTTGAACCGATATCGCGATTACGTAGGGGAGTCGAGAGAGAAGTAACACATTGACGGTTATAGCGAGCTACGAGCGTCTAGTCGTTACTTGCAATAGCATCTACAAAATGACTATCGTTTTGTAAATTCGGTCAATCGATGAATTGGTTAGAGATATAGATAAATTCAATCGTAAATATCGTATGTAGTTCGTTCGTGCATGTTCTACGGTTTGTATGGACTACTCGTATTAAGGATAAGTAACCTTTTAACCGGGGAGTTTCTCGAGCTACGGTAATTTATTTAGAATAAAAATGTTATGGTACGATGAACGATAAGCATCTTTAAAAATACTTGAGATAAAATATAAAGAATTGTTGAAGGTATTACTTTCTTTCAGGAAATAAAAAACACATGCTACATAGTTTTTTGTCGGTATAGTTAAATGCTCGTGACAAGTTAATTCGTTTTCCCCGGTTAAGAGAAGCGGCATCGAACTTTTTTTTTACGTATTGTGTAACGGAGTACTATATGTTGTATTGTATTTTTTTTTTATATAAAAAGATATTTTATCGAGCGTGCCTATCGGATCGCACCGAAAGCTCAAACAAAAGGCGTTTGATGAGACTGCACGGGGTAGGAGCAGATGTGGCACATTCGCCGGATTCATATCGCGTTGCTGGATTTTCAAATAATGCATCGTTCGAATATATGTGTGTCAATGGTATATATATCGTGCACTCTCGATGCATCCGGTGGGATTGTATAGACGAGTTTCGAGAACTGTTTGAAATACCGCTAGTTTTTCCCAAGATTCTTCTTACAATTTCGAAAGAATGGTGTCGCGGTATTCGACGATTAAAAGCCGCGTTTATGTCGTTACATTTTGCGAGATACGTCGTTCCGTTAATTCGTTCGATGCATCGACCTTTTGCTCGTTCTTATCAAGGTTAGATCTTGGGAGAAGGGAGGCAGGCAAGCAGTGCAACTACTTGGAACGATAAAATTGGCAAAAAGAGAAAATTGAAATAAAGAAGTAAAACTTGTTTAAAAAGCTGTCAAAAGTAGGTAATACATGTTGTATTTAGTATCAAACTTATACATTACTATTAACCGGGAAAAGTGCGTAACCATATTAAAGAATTTGGATTTTTTGTATTATCCTTAGATAAATTTTCTATAAAGCATAAGGCTCGTGTTATTCGAAATAGTTGCAAAACGTTTGGATTTATTGTAAATACTTATATGTTATTAATAATTAAATATAAAAATACTATCTTCTCGAACAGAACGGATTTTAACTCGAGGAGCGATAAAAAATCACGTGAATTATCATTCGTGGAACGCACTTGCCGCGATGCGTGTTCGAGAACGGCAGCCGGTACAAATGAGAGCATAAATACTTGGAACGCAGAAGATTTACGCGCGATTCGATTCCACGAGTAAACGAAAGCGTAGAAAGAGGAATGCCTCGAAAAATAAACGGTACGGTGACGTGGGGTATTCGTCATAATCCTGACCGATGTCTTTCGAACTTTTGAGAGAAGAAAACCTTAATTTTTCGATATATGCCAATTCAAGCCAAAAGTGTATCCTTTAGCCCTCGAGAACTGGATTTCCTTTACAGTTTCCATACGTTACTCTAAATTAAAACTCGTTGTTACTTTACAAGATTCTGTGTTAGGCCTATAAACTCGGATTTTACTTGACTGTTTATTTCGTGTCATTTATTCAATAAAAGAGTGGAATCCTTTAATGTACCAGTATATATACAGCATTTTCCAATAAAACAGATTAATATAATAGGCACAAGGTAATACCCGAAGGTAACTCGAATATAAAAAAGTCCAAAGCCTCGCTTCTCAAACTTCTTCCAAGGAATTATCAAGCCCCAAATCGCGATTAAAATTTCGACTCGAGTATTGTTTCGAAAGTTAAAGAAACAATATAACCAAGTTTCACGAGGAAATCTCGAGAAACGATCGACGATGACGAAACCGTACGTTGGAGTTCCGAGGCAAGCAAAATGGAGCTATCCTTCCGAGACTGTATAATCAACGACTAATTAATATTTATCGACGAAGGGGAGATACGTTCCAACGAGTCTGCTAAAACGAAATGCGAATGCACGTGATATACGTCTACATCTAACGCGTCATTCGGAAAGAAGACTCGAAAGTATCGCTAAATATAAAATCACTCGATGGATCTGGACCGCACCAGAGAAAACTTATCGTCGCACTTGTAACATTTCCCGGTGGCTACAACCATCTGAAAGTTCTATAACTCTGACGACGGACGAAACGCAAGACTCGTGTCTGCGTCTCGTTTTCCATGATCGAGGTAGTTCACACCGTACGTATTGTCGCCATGCGGGTCGATGTTAAGAGGAAAAAGAGAAGAAAAAAAAAAAAATACAAAAAGAGAGAGGCAGAGAGAAAGATTTTCTCGCGTGGGCGAATGGCGTACCTTCGTTCAGAGCCAACGACGTCGCTGAAACCGGTACCCGCTTCTCGTGAGCTGCGCAAAAAGACAATGGAGTGACCTTAGAGTGCGAATATGGTCAAACCAGATTTTACGTCTCTCCACCGACGGCGTCGCCCTCGAGGATATATACGCGCCTGGACCGAACGTTCTTTTTTTTTGGTTGATACGTCGTTTCTGTCAGGGTCGAGCGTGCATCCGACTCATCGTACGTATGCAACGATGAAGCAGACACGCGTTCCTCTCTTATCATCACCTTTCTCCGTTTCTAATAATCTCGAGGAGCTAGGATAGAGCAATACTCGTTAAAGTTAACCTCGCTCTCTAGTATAATTTAACTCATGATTTCATTTCACGTTCCTCGTCTCATCTCTCCATCGATTTAATTCCAGAAAAATGAATGGAACGTTGAATCGTATTAACTGTCTCTCTCATTTCGTGGAATACGCGTCTATTTCAATCTCTCGGGGAATTTAGCCGTCTTGTTTCGACGCTCATTAATTATCCCTGGGAATATCCTACTATTTTTTTATACTTGTCCCAATAAAAACTGCGAATCCTGACCCTCCTTTCGAGGACTTCGCGTTATGAGTCACCGAATCAAGGGCAAGTTCGGGTGTCCTTGATTGAAAACACCGGTGCAAGGGTGATTCATGATGTTAATGACATCCTAAATGTTGTTTCGCGAAGGATCGACGATTCCTTTTTGTTGCTTTTTTATAAATGAGTCGGTCATTTGCTAAATCGATCAACTTCAAAACAAATGTAGAGAATGCTGATAAATATAAAAAGTTAAGGATCAATCAAGTGCTCTGGAATTAAAATTTGAAGAATATTAAAGAAATGAAGTTAATCTTTTTGTTCTATGAACGGGTCAAATTAGTGTCTAGCAAACGTGAACAATTGGTTTCCCTCCGAAACGTGGAAAAGTACTTGCTATCTATTAATACGAATCACTCTCGCTTCGTTATCGATCAACCAATAACGTCACTCTATTTCTCAAGGCTAACACGACGGGAGCACACTTTGTTAATATCTTTGGTGAAAGTAAATACGTAGTCTCCTATCGGTAGTTCGATGACGTCTAATGCTCGTAACAAAAGCTCTCGTTTATTTCGAACATTTCTTCAGCTCCACCAATTTGCTATCCTCCCAAGTGGATCTCGTCTTCTACGCTATTCTCTTCTCGTTTATCGTACTCAACGCCTCTTTTGATTCTCTTCCGACGAAACGGGTTACGCATAAAACGCTTCTAAAAGCGTACTTCGCGCATTTACTTCCTGTATTTGTATATAATGACGAAGGTTCTCCGAAAAGAAGAAGAAGAGAATTTGAAGTCTAACGTGAAAATAAACGACGGACTGACGTTCGACGATAGGCTTTTGCGTAGTACGTCGTCGTACCTTATTTTGCGCGTGCACTTAACGACCTGTGGAGAAGAAAGTACGCGGGAAGTGATACGAGATTTATTATTTGCAATGTTAAAACGGAAATTATAAATAAATTACTTCGTGACTTGTTGGTTTTAGAAATAATGTTCTTTGAATTGTTTATCTCGGAAGTGATGTGAGTTTATTTTTAATGTTTCGAGGTAGTTTGAAAACATTAAAAGATTAGATCAGATTACGATTAGAAATATCATTGAGTTGTTTAACGAGACGAAGTGATTACTTTCATAAAAGAAAAAATGACAAAGTAGTATATGTTGGTTTTTAAAATTCCGTTAAATATAGATTGAAATAAACATGCTAGAATGTATTATTACAAGCCTAGATTTCATCTAATGAAATATCAAATGCATAAATTGGAGTAATTGCTATTATTAGTATAATTTTCGCATGACTATGGGTGTTAATCGATTTGGCAAGTGAAAGTAAACAGGAAATAGCACCATCAAATTCAAATTTTAGAATCACACTGATTTTTAAAATAAATTATTCATTTTTCACAGGCCAAAAAAATAATATATATGTATAACTAAAGAAATTTCTTTTGAATATTAAAGAGTGTTTGGATATTAAAATGAAAAAAGTGGTGTTAATTACTTTAGCAGAACGGCTCAACTTTTTGTTCCAAATTTAACTCTTCACCATTTTTTATATCATTTGTTTAGAAAAATACGTTGACTTCCTTCGAAAAATCACAAAGCCAGTCGATGCACCTACAACGACTCATGTTAAACTGATTTAAACTGGAACGTGTCTTCTTCTTGGGCTTCTTTCAGAATGTTGTAAGAATGCCGTCGCTGTTGGAAGCCCTAGAGCTGAAGTACGGTAGCTCAACGACGGAATGTTCGTTGACGGACGACGAAGGAGAATCCGGCTCTCCGAAGGCGGCACTTTCTGTCAGTATCTTCATTCCAAAAAAATCGCCGCGCCACACGGTACCGGCTCTGTTAGTCCTGCAGGATTGCGATATCGAGTGTGCAGGTAATGACGATGAGAAATTACGGAACAAGTGCAAGAACGTCGAGGAACTCGATCTCGCTCAGAACAAGCTCTCGCAATGGACCGAGGTCTTTGGTATACTTCAGCACATGCCCAAGATCAAGTTCGTCAATCTCAGCTTCAACTGTCTCGCCGAGGTGTTGGAGATTAAACACGGTAATTACGATCTCTTGAGGAATCTCGTGTTAAACGGCACCAGAGTGTCCTGGTCAACGGTTCAAGGCTTGATACGTTTGCTACGAAATCTTGAAGAACTTCATCTCTCCTTGAACGAGTACAAGACCGTGGACTTGGATTATCGAAAGCCGGAGAATATTAATAGATCGTTAAAGAAGCTTCACTTCACTGGCAATCCTATCGAAATTTGGAACGAGATCTCCAAGTTGGGCTACGTTTTTCCTAATCTGGAAAGTCTCGTCTTAGCCGAGTGTCCTATCAGGTCGTTGGCTCTCGAAGAAAATCGTAACCTACCGACGGATCGCGATGATTTACTCAGGCAAAAAGAAGAATCAGAGAATCGAACGCAGGATAACGAAAATATGAATCACGTTGACGCTGAGGGACGTACATCTGTCGATGATACTACTGGCAATCACATTATCACGGAAAACAAAGTCAGCTACGACCGATCGGAATCGGAATCAGAATCCAGTGGTAACAAAGTCCCGTCGCCTCATGATCCTTTTAGGATGCTTAGGTTTTTAAACATGAATGGCACTTTACTGTCGACCTGGGACGACGTGGAACGACTTTCCAGATTTCCTGCTCTCAAGTCTTTAAGAATTCACAGTTGTCCCTTGTTCGAGGTGAGTAACACCTGTAAATGTTCCTTTTTTTACAATTCCAAGTTTCTTTCGGTTCGATCGAAAATAGTCGTGTGGAAACTTTATTTCGTGTTCTTTATATTCTCTTTTTGTTTTTCTCAGAGTCCTCGAGAGTACACGGAACATGAAAGACGACAGTTGTTAATAGCAAGGCTTCCCAATGTCGAGACTTTGAATGGCGGCGGTGTGATCTCGTCGCAAGAACGCGAGGACGCTGAGAGAGCCTTCATTCGTTATTACATGGACAAGCCGGAAGCGGATAGACCAGAAAGGTAACTTCAAATTCGATTAATATAGATCGATCGACTGACCTGTCCTTCGGTGATCCAAATTCTTCGTTAAACACCGATAATTATATGTAATTATTCTCTGTTTACATTTATCGTCATCGTGCAGACGTAGTCCGAGGTATCTCGTTGGTGGACAAAGTTATAAAAATCGATTTTCAGGTATTCCGAGCTTGTGGCTATTCATGGGAAATTGGATCCCCTGGTACACGTTGACCTAACACCAGAGAAGAGGGTCAAGGTGACGTTCACTTACGGAGATCTCGTTGAGGTACATTCGATATTTAGTTACTTGCTTTTGCACTTGCCCGTTATTATGACCAAATTGACTTCAAAAAGTCATAACCATGTGTTTATAATAACCAATGTAGTCAAATACGTATGTTTTTGAAACTTTGAATCGTACTTTTTTAGGTACGATCGGTAGATGTATATAGAACGGTGTTTGAACTAAAAACAAAACTGGAATCGATGGTGAAAATACCGGCTAATAGGATGAGACTCTTCTACGTCGATCAAGTGAGTACTTTGTTTTACCGACTAACGTAGATCTTGTTTTACAGAACTTTTGGTTTCTCGAACGGTGCCTTAATAAAAAGCGTGAAATTGCTATATAAAATCCTGTACCATAATCCCGTATTACGTATCTCCCCAATCCTTATTACCAATATCTACGAACAGGTAAATTCTGAATTCAATCTTTAACCCTTTATAGCTAATTTTTTAAATATTGTAAATGTGTAAAAGTAAATACATAAAAATACATGTACTAGACTTTACAAATGGAAATCCATTAAGTTTTTGTGATAAAATCAAATTAGAGATTTAAAAAATACAAATGTATGTGATTTCGATGTTACAAGAGTCTATAAGGCGTTAAATCATAAATTGTGTTATAAAATTGTTAGAACGGATAATAATGGATTTTATCCATATTCCAGGTGATGAAGGGACACCATGGGCCCGAGGAGATGTTATACCCGAATAAGCAGCTCTACCGATACAACATAAGCAACGGTGACGAGATAATAATCGACAGCAAATTGAATCGATGCGCGTCCGCCCCGTCGAGCACGTCTTCCATACGATCCTGAGGAAAATCCACGAACGAGTTGGAAATTTCCTAAATGCTCGATCATTTCTTCTACATCGATCTTCGTCAGTCGTCAACGACATCAGCAAAAAAAGGCGAGAAGACGAGCTTTTCGTAAAGAGATAATCCGACTGCGATAAAAATAAAACTACATTCAGAGTCATCGATTCACCGAGATCGAAAGTCCAACATATAACTGAGAACTCGAATTTGACGATGATGCTGAGAGACGACTGGAGCGTGCAGTTATCGAAGAGAGAGTTTTTCCATTGAAACTATCTAATCGGTAGTTTCAATCTGCACAATAACTCTTTATAGCTATCCTAATGGCAACGAACGAGTCGGACACGCATATATATATATATATACATATATTTCGAATATCAGGCCAACGTGCCTTCGCATCAAGCACATAACATTGTTAAAGTGAAGAAAGAAGAAGCGATAGTTCGACGTTACGTTAACATCGCAGAAAAGAGCACACGTCGACCATCGTTTATCTTATTCGCAGAAAAGTGCGAAGGAAGAGAGAAGATACTTGATACCGTGATCAACGAACCGTACAGTGAGCGTTTGGAATAAGCAAAGCAAGGATAAAAAGAGTGGCATTCAAAAGATGTTCCCAGAAGAACGGACTCCGTGCTAATTTTGCTATTATTTATCGACTTTGCAATACAGCTGAATGAACAGCGGTACTGCTCGCGTGCTATTCGAAGAATCTAACGTGCTTATTTAGATACACGATTTAACGTTACGTTGTATAAAATCTTCGAGACTCGTAGAGCAAAGCTGAGCGAGTACTATCATGCTGCCACCTCACTTTCCTTAGCAAACTCGCATTGCCATACGTCGAATGCATCACCGCAGCTCGACATATCGATATTGCATTTAATAATACCGAATTTTCTGCTGCGTTCGCTGTCAGTATACGTATGTATCGATCGATAGAAACACATTCAAAGATGAACTACGTGAACGATATGCTTTATACGACTCTTTGTACTTAAAGCCATAAGAGATTTATACGTTGGTTCCTAAGGGAAGCTCGTAAGTCAGTGATAGGCGAACGTAATGCCAATTCTATGAAATATTACCACTCGAACGATAATCTCTATTGCTTTGGATAAAAATGAGTGGTAGGAGAACAGAAAAAGCCTACAGCAGCGTTATTTCCGTGCCAAAAGAGAGTCTCCAATCTTTTCCTCGATGTATCTCATTCGAGGGTACATCAAAGATAGATCCGTTCTTTCGAGTTTTACTTTTGATCCTCGATCTTTCCTTCTAATAAAAAAGGTCCATACGCGAGAAGCAAAATCATTCTCGTCATTACTCCTGATGATAGTCACTTCTGATAGGGAAAAGGACTCGTAGAAAGTCTGCAAAGTTTTTACA
Organism: Ancistrocerus nigricornis; assembly: GCA_916049575.1. NCBI lineage: Eukaryota > Metazoa > Arthropoda > Insecta > Hymenoptera > Vespidae > Ancistrocerus > Ancistrocerus nigricornis. The sequence continues at coordinate 27,548,261 of OU696667.1, forward strand.
TACGTGTTGGGAAATGGTACAAGATCGTAACCAGGCACGATTTTGAGTAAAACGTAGAATTATAATAATTCGTCTACGACGTAAGCTCTTTTTTACATGTACCTGTCGTACCTACCTTACTACTCCCCTTTCTTATTTCTTCTATCTATACATATATACATCTATTTATCTATCTTATATATTTACCTATATTCTATTTATACATTTTTCCTCTCTCAATATCTTTACACGTGTCTTCTTAATAATTTCAGTATTTCCCCTCGAATAAAAATCCTTAGCGCGTATCCGCGATTAGTTGATCCTATTAAGAGAAAAATTAGGATCGATGTTAACGTATACAACCCCCGACGAGTCCTAACTCCGAATAAATTTTTCGACAAAGATACGTTTTATCCGCTTCTTCTAGTTGACGTTATTAACCAATGCGTGGCTCCTCGATCGTTTTTATTCCTTTTAAACGACCGATTGTGCTACACTACTGTCACGAGCTTACAGATTCGAAGCATGAGACTCTGAGCTTTCGATGTAACGAACGATTTAGCCGTTATCGATTTAGTCGAAATTTTCCTAAGAAAAAAATACGACGATTGCCTTGCAAACCTTTGGAATTCCCTTCGTTAGGTACGTTCTTCTAATATACTTTCGCCATGGAGACGTAAGAGAAGAATATTTGATTTAATTTGATGAACGTAGAGAAGAAGGTCACATGCTTGAAACGTTGCGCATAATAAGTGTAATCATTATTTTTACACAGCAGAACGAGCCGTTAAAAAAAAGATAAAATAGATAACTAAGCTCCTAGAATCGTTCGTTAATGTTTTATAAAAAAAAAAAAAGGTCGACGAGTGCTGTTTATAAGTTTTTGCGAATGCGTTATTAACTTTAGATGAACGTCGAAATTCTAGATCATATTCGTTTGTCCGGGACGAACCTCGAAGAGTCACTTAGTGCCTATTCTTCTTATCCCAAGACTTTAACCGGCTTGGATATTTCTATCACTGCCTTGTAAATACCGTTAATGGTCATTCGGATTGGCAAGGCTCTGTATATAAAAAAAAATAATAACAGGCGTTAGTATTTTCTGAAAAAAAAGGAAGTTGCGGTCCGTCATGCCTTGGATGATTCAATTTAATCGTAAGACCGATTTACAGCCATGCGCGAAGTGGTCGGATAAATTTAACTTGAAAAAAAAGCATAATGACCGCATAAATCATGAGTTCTGATCTCAAAACTTTGTACGACAACGTGGCGTGTCGTACGAAATTACGAAAAAAATAATCAAGACGTACGATTTTCTGCCGATAGGAGACGAATGGAAATTTTATTTTTTTATGCTTCTTTCTTTTATAATGGCTTAAAGACGTTTAGGCCTAAAATGATCGACGGTATCGTGGATCGATTGAAGGTTAAAGATATATTCGTTTTATCGATTCTACGCTCACGTAACGATTCTTTTCTGCAGAAAATCGTGCGATCGACATAAAAGTGGACGGACACTGTGATCCAGCGTTGTACGTGTCTAGTCTCGGACCGGGATATTCATCATTCTCATTTTATATAACATGATACCTTTTTTTTTGTGCTGGCGCAAATGTACGTACTAACAAAATAAATCGTTTACACTATATCGCAGTGATTTTGTATCCCCCTTAAATTCAATTCTTGTTGTGGATCCTTGAAAACTTTTTGAATTCGTTCGTCGATCGACCACTAAATAGCATTGGAAAACGTCCCTAGATGGCACTACTACTTTTTCAGGTAATGCAGGTACTGCAGGTAATGCTCCATTGATGTTTAATATAAACCACAAACGGGGTGAATATACTTGTCATATTATGGGACTTCGCGTCCTATGTACCAAGATTTTTAACAAAAATCCTGATGTATGCATCATGATTTTTGCCAAAATGGTCACCACCGCCGATTTCAATGTTTAATGGTTCATTTTAAAGAAGAAAACATGCAGAATACTGTCCCGTTGTCCGTTTTTCGATATCGTTGCGGAGTGTTGAAAAATAAATTTTTTAACTGTCGGAGTATGGGTCGTTTTCAAGAGAAAAATTGCTGTAACTTTTTAACCAGTCATTCTATCGAAACGCGGCTTGCATATTCGCAAAGAAGAGACTTTCCTCTTTCGAACGAGTATTTGATCGGGCAAATTCGAGATAAGGTACCTGCGGGTAATAAGGCCTGTCGGCTAATAAGGCCTATGTGGCCAAAATCGTATTTAAAACAATCGCATTCGCGGAACACCACGCTGGTAGACGCATATTGCACGTAGATGTCGCTACAAACTTACGTAGGCGTCATACCACGTTTCCCGCAAAAAATATCACATTTTCTATCGAAACACTCGGCCGCGCAGCACGAATAATAAAAAACAGTCTAAGTAAATCGTAAGTATTTTTTGTAATATTCCACTTAGCTGTCCAATATCGTAGTCTTTATCTTTATTAATAGATACTTCAGTGATCTTCAAAATTTGAATAACCTATCATGGTCCAAATATTTTTTATCTTGTTTTTCTTACATACGTGCTCGGCAGGTATTAAGGCCTACTAAACTTAACCATAGGCCTTATTACCCTCCTACTTCTAGTATCAAAGTTTGTTGGTTTTATATTGTATTTTACATTACTTTTAAGAGGTTATGACTGTAAATAAGTACTACGCATATTTTATTCATAACTTGTTTTTGTTTTTGTTGTTGTTGTTGTTCTTGTTATTGTTATAAATTACTTAATTAAGGTACTGAAGGGTAATATGGTCACCTTAAGGTTTGAACAATTATAACTAAGCCAAAACATGAATTTTTAAACATTTTTAAAAACATTAACATAAACATTAACATTAAACATTTAACATTTTTTTTTTAAACATTTTTTTTTTTTCAAAATCTACTTCTAAAAATAAGAGTGGTACTTCACAAAAGCAAAAAGGGTGGTACTGTCATGGCTGTGAAGAATACAGGATAGCTGATATGAGGCAATGCACTAAATGCGGCAAATGGTATCATGAGGAGTGCGTCGGTTTGTCAATATATGATACCGATGTATTTGAGTGCTGCTAGGCGACGCTGTTATTAGTTTTTAAACAAATTTTAAGTCTTATTTGTGAATTCATGTGATAACCGAACTTTAATACCAAAGAAATTACATATAGTTTCATTATTTACGTATGTCAAAGACGTAGGCCTTATTACCCTACCATAGTTAAATAAGGCCTACTGGCAAGGTTTTTTTAAATGTTTAATTTTGTTATTATTTATGGTAAAAGTTTCCTTTTTTGTTTATATTTTTATAGAAACTGTTTTTAAGTATTCATTATTATTAAAATCTATTGATTAAGTTGGATATTTTTCATTTTATTCCAAATCTCCCTTAGCTAGGCCTTATTACCCGCAGGTACCTTACTTCGATTTTTGACAAAAATCCTGACCTGAAAGTGAAAAATCAGGATTTTTGGTGCTCACTTAAACGCTTCTAGCTCCATGAATTCTCGGCCGATCCTAATGATTAGAAGTGCGTTAGATAGATAAAAGTTCAACCTACAAGATGATTCCCGCATGGTATGGCTATGGCAATTAGAACGAGAATGGTAGGCTTGCAAACTTTCGAGAGGTTAAACGACGATAATGCTGAGATGATAAGGGAAAAGCCCCTATCCTATGGGATACCCTGGATCGTTTCCTTTCGAACGAGGCATGGATCAAGCCATTCGGCCGATAATTCAGGGACCTAGACGAATTAACAAAAAAAGTCTCTTCTTTACGAATATGCAAGTCCCGTTTCGATAATAAGACCAGTTCGGAAGTTACAACAGTTTAAATCTTAAGATTCATCTCAGCATAAAGTGCAATATAATAATATGTTATTTATTTATTTTATATGTATTTGAATAATATTTAAGTATCGTATTTATTTACAATAAGAATTATTATACATTATAACAAAAGTGCGTCCGATGTATTAAAAGTTATAATTATTCTATGATTTATATTACTTTCCGACTATTTGTAAAAATGTACATATATAAAATTGATATAAATGCACAAAAATAAGATACATTGCAAAAAATACTGGAATTTTTAATTGAAACCATGAATTAACCATCCAATTCCCTTATGTGTTCAACTTCTCGAGTTATTGCCTTTTGACGAAAACTCCATCAATGGAGAAAATATCAGGAGAACATGAGCTACAAGGAGGAATTCGGATTTCAAGACCCACCTCTTCAAATAGTATGCTTTCCTGGTACAAATCCCAGTTTACGAGGAATTTGCCGAATCGCTGAGAATCGAGAAAGAATCATGAGAACGTGAGGAGCAAGGAGAAATTCGGATTTCACGTGCCACTTCTTCAAATAGTATGCTTTCCTGGTAGAAATCTCCGTTTACGGGGAATTTGCCGAATCGCTGAGAATCGAGAAAGTATCATGAGAACGTGAGCAGCAAAGAGAAATTCGGATTTCACGTGCCACTTCTTCAAATAGTATGCTTTCCTGGTAGAAATCTCAGTTTACGGGAAATTTGCCGAATCGCTGAGAATCGAGAAAGTATCATGAGAACGTGAGCAGCAACGAGGTATTCGGATTTCACGTGCCACCTCTTCACATATTATGGTATCCTGTTAGAAATCCCAGTTTACGGGAAAATGTTCCGAAAGCGTTCGTGAGAACATTGGCAGCGCCATCTAGCGGTGGAGAGAAGAGGCGAAATTTCATGCGTTTGCAAGGTGTTCCTTTAAAACACTCTCCTGGTCGCTATAATTAACCAATTCTTATGAACGATACCTTGTTGGAAAGCTAAAAGAACGGGCTACAAAATGGCTATTATAGAATTTTTATAATACCTCACTTTCAGTTTCTAAATCGTACTTAAACTTTTCAAATGTAATTTCTATGATGATTCTAACGTTAATAATAAAATTTGTTATAGCTATCTTATAGCTTGTTCTTTTAGCTTTCCGACGAGCTATTGATCGTAGAAATCGATCAAGAATTGTGATCAGAATTAATTTTTAAAGTAAATCTCTCGAAAGTCGATAAAACAGGGTCTTAATTGCACGCTGGCGCCATCTAGCGGTGGAGACAAGAGGCAAAATTCGATGAGTTTTCAGGGGGTTCTTTAATAAATTCTCCTGGTCGCTATAATTAACCGATTCTTATGAACGATACCTTGTTGGAAAGCTGAAAGAACAAGCTATATTATAGCTATAATAGATTTTTTTATACACGTTAGCGTCAACATTAAAATTACATTTGAAAAGTTTTAGTGCGATTTAGATACTGAAAGTGAAGTATTATAAAAATTCTATAATAGCCATTTTGTAGCCCGTTCTTTTAGCTTTCCAACGAGGTATCGCTCATAAGAATCGGTTAATTATAGCGACCAGGAGAATTTTTTAAAGACCCGCTTGAAAAATCATCATATTTTGCCTCTTGTCTCCACCGCTAGATGGCGCCAGCGTGCAATTAAGACCCTGTTTTATCGACTTTCGAGAGATTTACTTTAAAAATTAATTCTGATCACAATTCTTGATCGATTTCTACGATCAATAGCTCGTCGGAAAGCTAAAAGAACAAGCTATAAGATAGCTATAACAAATTTTATTATTAACGTTAGCATCGTCATAGAAATTACATTTGAAGTGTTTAAGTGCGATTTAGAGACTGAAAGTGAGGTATTATAAAAATTCTATAATGGCCATTTTGTAGCCCGTTCTTTTAGCTTTCCAACAAGGTATCGTTCATAAGAATCGGTTAATTATAGCGACCAGGAGAATTTATTAAAGAACCCCCTGAAAACTCATCGAATTTTGCCTCTTGTCTCCACCGCTAGATGGCGCCAGCGTGCAATTAAGACCCTGTTTTATCGACTTTCGAGAGATTTACTTTAAAAATTAATTCTGATCACAATTCTTGATCGATTTCTACGATCAATAGCTCGTCGGAAAGCTAAAAGAACAAGCTATAAGATAGCTATAACAAATTTTATTATTAACGTTAGAATCATCATAGAAATTACATTTGAAAAGTTTAAGTACGATTTAGAAACTGAAAGTGAGGTATTATAAAAATTCTATAATAGCCATTTTGTAGCCCGTTCTTTTAGCTTTCCAACAAGGTATCGTTCATAAGAATTGGTTAATTATAGCGACCAGGAGAATTTATTAAAGAACCCCCTGAAAACTCATCGAATTTTGCCTCTTGTCTCCACCGCTAGATGGCGCCAGCGTGCAATTAAGACCCTGTTTTATCGACTTTCGAGAGATTTACTTTAAAAATTAATTCTGATCACAATTCTTGATCGATTTCTACGATCAATAGCTCGTCGGAAAGCTAAAAGAACAAGCTATAAGATAGCTATAACAAATTTTATTATTAACGTTAGAATCATCATAGAAATTACATTTGAAAAGTTTAAGTACGATTTAGAAACTGAAAGTGAGGTATTATAAAAATTCTATAATAGCCATTTTGTAGCCCGTTCTTTTAGCTTTCCAACAAGGTATCGTTCATAAGAATTGGTTAATTATAGCGACCAGGAGAGTGTTTTAAAGGAACACCTTGCAAACGCATGAAATTTCGCCTCTTCTCTCCACCGCTAGATGGCGCTGCCAATGTTCTCACGAACGCTTTCGGAACATTTTCCCGTAAACTGGGATTTCTAACAGGATACCATAATATGTGAAGAGGTGGCACGTGAAATCCGAATACCTCGTTGCTGCTCACGTTCTCATGATACTTTCTCGATTCTCAGCGATTCGGCAAATTTCCCGTAAACTGAGATTTCTACCAGGAAAGCATACTATTTGAAGAAGTGGCACGTGAAATCCGAATTTCTCTTTGCTGCTCACGTTCTCATGATACTTTCTCGATTCTCAGCGATTCGGCAAATTCCCCGTAAACGGAGATTTCTACCAGGAAAGCATACTATTTGAAGAAGTGGCACGTGAAATCCGAATTTCTCCTTGCTCCTCACGTTCTCATGATTCTTTCTCGATTCTCAGCGATTCGGCAAATTCCTCGTAAACTGGGATTTGTACCAGGAAAGCATACTATTTGAAGAGGTGGGTCTTGAAATCCGAATTCCTCCTTGTAGCTCATGTTCTCCTGATATTTTCTCCATTGATGGAGTTTTCGTCAAAAGGCAATAACTCGAGAAGTTGAACACATAAGGGAATTGGATGGTTAATTCATGGTTTCAATTAAAAATTCCAGTATTTTTTGCAATGTATCTTATTTTTGTGCATTTATATCAATTTTATATATGTACATTTTTACAAATAGTCGGAAAGTAATATAAATCATAGAATAATTATAACTTTTAATACATCGGACGCACTTTTGTTATAATGTATAATAATTCTTATTGTAAATAAATACGATACTTAAATATTATTCAAATACATATAAAATAAATAAATAACATATTATTATATTGCACTTTATGCTGAGATGAATCTTAAGATTTAAACTGTTGTAACTTCCGAACTGGTCTTATTATCGAAACGGGACTTGCATATTCGTAAAGAAGAGACTTTTTTTGTTAATTCGTCTAGGTCCCTGAATTATCGGCCGAATGGCTTGATCCATGCCTCGTTCGAAAGGAAACGATCCAGGGTATCCCATAGGATAGGGGCTTTTCCCTTATCATCTCAGCATCATCGTCGTTTAACCTCTCGAAAGTTTGCAAGCCTACCATTCTCGTTCTAATTGCCATAGCCATACCATGCGGGTATCATCTTGTAGGTTGAACTTTTATCTATCTAACGCACTTCTAATCATTAGGATCGGCCGAGAATTCATGGAGCTAGAAGCGTTTAAGTGAGCACCAAAAATCCTGATTTTTCACTTTCCTTTTTTCAACTTTAGACACTTATATCTCCTCAAGTTATTTCCATAGCCACATGATAGTTACATGTACTTGTAGCTTGAAGTCTTAGCTTTCGAACGATATATAGAACGTGCGGATCGGCCAAGAATTGCATTCGGTAGAAGAGTTCGCGCGGTCAAAGTCGAAATCCGGATGTCAGAAAATCGACCTTTTGGGATCGATCCTTCGGAAATCTTCGTCTAGGTCCCTGAATTATCGGCCGAATGGCTTGATCCATGCCTCGTTCGAAAGGAAACGATCCAGGGTATCCCATAGGATAAGGGCTTTTCCCTTATCATCTCAGCATCATCGTCGTTTAACCTCTCGAAAGTTTGCAAGCCTACCATTCTCGTTCTAATTGCCATAGCCATACCATGCGGGTATCATCTTGTAGGTTGAACTTTTATCTATCTAACGCACTTCTAATCATTAGGATCGGCCGAGAATTCATGGAGCTTGAAGCGTTTAAGTGAGCACCAAAAATCCTGATTTTTCACTTTCCTTTTTTCAACTTTAGACACTTATATCTCCTCAAGTTATTTCCATAGCCACATGATAGTTACATGTACTTGTAGCTTGAAGTCTTAGCTTTCGAACGATATATAGAACGTGCGGATCGGCCAAGAATTGCATTCGGTAGAAGAGTTCGCGCGGTCAAAGTCGAAATCCGGATGTCAGAAAATCGACCTTTTGGGATCGATCCTTCGGAAATCTTTGTCTAGGTCCCTGAATTATCGGCCGAATGGCTTGATCCATGCCTCGTTCGAAAGGAAACGATCCAGGGTATCCCATAGGATAAGGGCTTTTCCCTTATCATCTCAGCATCATCGTCGTTTAACCTCTCGAAAGTTTGCAAGCCTACCATTCTCGTTCTAATTGCCATAGCCATACCATGCGGGAATCATCTTGTAGGTTGAACTTTTATCTATCTAACGCACTTCTAATCATTAGGATCGGCCGAGAATTCATGGAGCTTGAAGCGTTTAAGTGAGCACCAAAAATCCTGATTTTTCACTTTCCTTTTTTCAACTTTAGACACTTATATCTCCTCAAGTTATTTCCATAGCCACATGATAGTTACATGTACTTGTAGCTTGAAGTCTTAGCTTTCGAACGATATATAGAACGTGCGGATCGGCCAAGAATTGCATTCGGTAGAAGAGTTCGCGCGGTCAAAGTCGAAATCCGGATGTCAGAAAATCGACCTTTTGGGATCGATCCTTCGGAAATCTTCGTCTAGGTCCCTGAATTATCGGCCGAATGGCTTGATCCATGCCTCGTTCGAAAGGAAACGATCCAGGGTATCCCATAGGATAAGGGCTTTTCCCTTATCATCTCAGCATCATCGTCGTTTAACCTCTCGAAAGTTTGCAAGCCTACCATTCTCGTTCTAATTGCCATAGCCATACCATGCGGGTATCATCTTGTAGGTTGAACTTTTATCTATCTAACGCACTTCTAATCATTAGGATCGGCCGAGAATTCATGGAGCTTGAAGCGTTTAAGTGAGCACCAAAAATCCTGATTTTTCACTTTCCTTTTTTCAACTTTAGACACTTATATCTCCTCAAGTTATTTCCATAGCCACATGATAGTTACATGTACTTGTAGCTTGAAGTCTTAGCTTTCGAACGATATATAGAACGTGCGGATCGGCCAAGAATTGCATTCGGTAGAAGAGTTCGCGCGGTCAAAGTCGAAATCCGGATGTCAGAAAATCGACCTTTTGGGATCGATCCTTCGGAAATCTTTGTCTAGGTCCCTGAATTATCGGCCGAATGGCTTGATCCATGCCTCGTTCGAAAGGAAACGATCCAGGGTATCCCATAGGATAAGGGCTTTTCCCTTATCATCTCAGCATCATCGTCGTTTAACCTCTCGAAAGTTTGCAAGCCTACCATTCTCGTTCTAATTGCCATAGCCATACCATGCGGGAATCATCTTGTAGGTTGAACTTTTATCTATCTAACGCACTTCTAATCATTAGGATCGGCCGAGAATTCATGGAGCTTGAAGCGTTTAAGTGAGCACCAAAAATCCTGATTTTTCACTTTCCTTTTTTCAACTTTAGACACTTATATCTCCTCAAGTTATTTCCATAGCCACATGATAGTTACATGTACTTGTAGCTTGAAGTCTTAGCTTTCGAACGATATATAGAACGTGCGGATCGGCCAAGAATTGCATTCGGTAGAAGAGTTCGCGCGGTCAAAGTCGAAATCCGGATGTCAGAAAATCGACCTTTTGGGATCGATCCTTCGGAAATCTTTGTCTAGGTCCCTGAATTATCGGCCGAATGGCTTGATCCATGCCTCGTTCGAAAGGAAACGATCCAGGGTATCCCATAGGATAAGGGCTTTTCCCTTATCATCTCAGCATCATCGTCGTTTAACCTCTCGAAAGTTTGCAAGCCTACCATTCTCGTTCTAATTGCCATAGCCATACCATGCGGGAATCATCTTGTAGGTTGAACTTTTATCTATCTAACGCACTTCTAATCATTAGGATCGGCCGAGAATTCATGGAGCTTGAAGCGTTTAAGTGAGCACCAAAAATCCTGATTTTTCACTTTCCTTTTTTCAACTTTAGACACTTATATCTCCTCAAGTTATTTCCATAGCCACATGATAGTTACATGTACTTGTAGCTTGAAGTCTTAGCTTTCGAACGATATATAGAACGTGCGGATCGGCCAAGAATTGCATTCGGTAGAAGAGTTCGCGCGGTCAAAGTCGAAATCCGGATGTCAGAAAATCGACCTTTTGGGATCGATCCTTCGGAAATCTTCGTCTAGGTCCCTGAATTATCGGCCGAATGGCTTGATCCATGCCTCGTTCGAAAGGAAACGATCCAGGGTATCCCATAGGATAAGGGCTTTTCCCTTATCATCTCAGCATCATCGTCGTTTAACCTCTCGAAAGTTTGCAAGCCTACCATTCTCGTTCTAATTGCCATAGCCATACCATGCGGGTATCATCTTGTAGGTTGAACTTTTATCTATCTAACGCACTTCTAATCATTAGGATCGGCCGAGAATTCATGGAGCTTGAAGCGTTTAAGTGAGCACCAAAAATCCTGATTTTTCACTTTCCTTTTTTCAACTTTAGACACTTATATCTCCTCAAGTTATTTCCATAGCCACATGATAGTTACATGTACTTGTAGCTTGAAGTCTTAGCTTTCGAACGATATATAGAACGTGCGGATCGGCCAAGAATTGCATTCGGTAGAAGAGTTCGCGCGGTCAAAGTCGAAATCCGGATGTCAGAAAATCGACCTTTTGGGATCGATCCTTCGGAAATCTTCGTCTAGGTCCCTGAATTATCGGCCGAATGGCTTGATCCATGCCTCGTTCGAAAGGAAACGATCCAGGGTATCCCATAGGATAAGGGCTTTTCCCTTATCATCTCAGCATCATCGTCGTTTAACCTCTCGAAAGTTTGCAAGCCTACCATTCTCGTTCTAATTGCCATAGCCATACCATGCGGGAATCATCTTGTAGGTTGAACTTTTATCTATCTAACGCACTTCTAATCATTAGGATCGGCCGAGAATTCATGGAGCTTGAAGCGTTTAAGTGAGCACCAAAAATCCTGATTTTTCACTTTCCTTTTTTCAACTTTAGACACTTATATCTCCTCAAGTTATTTCCATAGCCACATGATAGTTACATGTACTTGTAGCTTGAAGTCTTAGCTTTCGAACGATATATAGAACGTGCGGATCGGCCAAGAATTGCATTCGGTAGAAGAGTTCGCGCGGTCAAAGTCGAAAACCGGATGTCAGAAAATCGACCTTTTGGGATCGATCCTTCGGAAATCTTCGTCTAGGTCCCTGAATTATCGGCCGAATGGCTTGATCCATGCCTCGTTCGAAAGGAAACGATCCAGGGTATCCCATAGGATAAGGGCTTTTCCCTTATCATCTCAGCATCATCGTCGTTTAACCTCTCGAAAGTTTGCAAGCCTACCATTCTCGTTCTAATTGCCATAGCCATACCATGCGGGTATCATCTTGTAGGTTGAACTTTTATCTATCTAACGCACTTCTAATCATTAGGATCGGCCGAGAATTCATGGAGCTTGAAGCGTTTAAGTGAGCACCAAAAATCCTGATTTTTCACTTTCCTTTTTTCAACTTTAGACACTTATATCTCCTCAAGTTATTTCCATAGCCACATGATAGTTACATGTACTTGTAGCTTGAAGTCTTAGCTTTCGAACGATATATAGAACGTGCGGATCGGCCAAGAATTGCATTCGGTAGAAGAGTTCGCGCGGTCAAAGTCGAAATCCGGATGTCAGAATATCGACCTTTTGGGATCGATCCTTCGGAAATCTTTGTCTAGGTCCCTGAATTATCGGCCGAATGGCTTGATCCATGCCTCGTTCGAAAGGAAACGATCCAGGGTATCCCATAGGATAAGGGCTTTTCCCTTATCATCTCAGCATCATCGTCGTTTAACCTCTCGAAAGTTTGCAAGCCTACCATTCTCGTTCTAATTGCCATAGCCATACCATGCGGGAATCATCTTGTAGGTTGAACTTTTATCTATCTAACGCACTTCTAATCATTAGGATCGGCCGAGAATTCATGGAGCTTGAAGCGTTTAAGTGAGCACCAAAAATCCTGATTTTTCACTTTCCTTTTTTCAACTTTAGACACTTATATCTCCTCAAGTTATTTCCATAGCCACATGATAGTTACATGTACTTGTAGCTTGAAGTCTTAGCTTTCGAACGATATATAGAACGTGCGGATCGGCCAAGAATTGCATTCGGTAGAAGAGTTCGCGCGGTCAAAGTCGAAATCCGGATGTCAGAAAATCGACCTTTTGGGATCGATCCTTCGGAAATCTTCGTCTAGGTCCCTGAATTATCGGCCGAATGGCTTGATCCATGCCTCGTTCGAAAGGAAACGATCCAGGGTATCCCATAGGATAAGGGCTTTTCCCTTATCATCTCAGCATCATCGTCGTTTAACCTCTCGAAAGTTTGCAAGCCTACCATTCTCGTTCTAATTGCCATAGCCATACCATGCGGGAATCATCTTGTAGGTTGAACTTTTATCTATCTAACGCACTTCTAATCATTAGGATCGGCCGAGAATTCATGGAGCTTGAAGCGTTTAAGTGAGCACCAAAAATCCTGATTTTTCACTTTCCTTTTTTCAACTTTAGACACTTATATCTCCTCAAGTTATTTCCATAGCCACATGATAGTTACATGTACTTGTAGCTTGAAGTCTTAGCTTTCGAACGATATATAGAACGTGCGGATCGGCCAAGAATTGCATTCGGTAGAAGAGTTCGCGCGGTCAAAGTCGAAATCCGGATGTCAGAAAATCGACCTTTTGGGATCGATCCTTCGGAAATCTTCGTCTAGGTCCCTGAATTATCGGCCGAATGGCTTGATCCATGCCTCGTTCGAAAGGAAACGATCCAGGGTATCCCATAGGATAAGGGCTTTTCCCTTATCATCTCAGCATCATCGTCGTTTAACCTCTCGAAAGTTTGCAAGCCTACCATTCTCGTTCTAATTGCCATAGCCATACCATGCGGGTATCATCTTGTAGGTTGAACTTTTATCTATCTAACGCACTTCTAATCATTAGGATCGGCCGAGAATTCATGGAGCTAGAAGCGTTTAAGTGAGCACCAAAAATCCTGATTTTTCACTTTCCTTTTTTCAACTTTAGACACTTATATCTCCTCAAGTTATTTCCATAGCCACATGATAGTTACATGTACTTGTAGCTTGAAGTCTTAGCTTTCGAACGATATATAGAACGTGCGGATCGGCCAAGAATTGCATTCGGTAGAAGAGTTCGCGCGGTCAAAGTCGAAATCCGGATGTCAGAAAATCGACCTTTTGGGATCGATCCTTCGGAAATCTTCGTCTAGGTCCCTGAATTATCGGCCGAATGGCTTGATCCATGCCTCGTTCGAAAGGAAACGATCCAGGGTATCCCATAGGATAAGGGCTTTTCCCTTATCATCTCAGCATCATCGTCGTTTAACCTCTCGAAAGTTTGCAAGCCTACCATTCTCGTTCTAATTGCCATAGCCATACCATGCGGGTATCATCTTGTAGGTTGAACTTTTATCTATCTAACGCACTTCTAATCATTAGGATCGGCCGAGAATTCATGGAGCTTGAAGCGTTTAAGTGAGCACCAAAAATCCTGATTTTTCACTTTCCTTTTTTCAACTTTAGACACTTATATCTCCTCAAGTTATTTCCATAGCCACATGATAGTTACATGTACTTGTAGCTTGAAGTCTTAGCTTTCGAACGATATATAGAACGTGCGGATCGGCCAAGAATTGCATTCGGTAGAAGAGTTCGCGCGGTCAAAGTCGAAATCCGGATGTCAGAAAATCGACCTTTTGGGATCGATCCTTCGGAAATCTTTGTCTAGGTCCCTGAATTATCGGCCGAATGGCTTGATCCATGCCTCGTTCGAAAGGAAACGATCCAGGGTATCCCATAGGATAAGGGCTTTTCCCTTATCATCTCAGCATCATCGTCGTTTAACCTCTCGAAAGTTTGCAAGCCTACCATTCTCGTTCTAATTGCCATAGCCATACCATGCGGGTATCATCTTGTAGGTTGAACTTTTATCTATCTAACGCACTTCTAATCATTAGGATCGGCCGAGAATTCATGGAGCTAGAAGCGTTTAAGTGAGCACCAAAAATCCTGATTTTTCACTTTCCTTTTTTCAACTTTAGACACTTATATCTCCTCAAGTTATTTCCATAGCCACATGATAGTTACATGTACTTGTAGCTTGAAGTCTTAGCTTTCGAACGATATATAGAACGTGCGGATCGGCCAAGAATTGCATTCGGTAGAAGAGTTCGCGCGGTCAAAGTCGAAATCCGGATGTCAGAAAATCGACCTTTTGGGATCGATCCTTCGGAAATCTTCGTCTAGGTCCCTGAATTATCGGCCGAATGGCTTGATCCATGCCTCGTTCGAAAGGAAACGATCCAGGGTATCCCATAGGATAAGGGCTTTTCCCTTATCATCTCAGCATCATCGTCGTTTAACCTCTCGAAAGTTTGCAAGCCTACCATTCTCGTTCTAATTGCTATAGCCATACCATGCGGGTATCATCTTGTAGGTTGAACTTTTATCTATCTAACGCACTTCTAATCATTAGGATCGGCCGAGAATTCATGGAGCTTGAAGCGTTTAAGTGAGCACCAAAAATCCTGATTTTTCACTTTCCTTTTTTCAACTTTAGACACTTATATCTCCTCAAGTTATTTCCATAGCCACATGATAGTTACATGTACTTGTAGCTTGAAGTCTTAGCTTTCGAACGATATATAGAACGTGCGGATCGGCCAAGAATTGCATTCGGTAGAAGAGTTCGCGCGGTCAAAGTCGAAATCCGGATGTCAGAAAATCGACCTTTTGGGATCGATCCTTCGGAAATCTTTGTCTAGGTCCCTGAATTATCGGCCGAATGGCTTGATCCATGCCTCGTTCGAAAGGAAACGATCCAGGGTATCCCATAGGATAAGGGCTTTTCCCTTATCATCTCAGCATCATCGTCGTTTAACCTCTCGAAAGTTTGCAAGCCTACCATTCTCGTTCTAATTGCCATAGCCATACCATGCGGGAATCATCTTGTAGGTTGAACTTTTATCTATCTAACGCACTTCTAATCATTAGGATCGGCCGAGAATTCATGGAGCTTGAAGCGTTTAAGTGAGCACCAAAAATCCTGATTTTTCACTTTCCTTTTTTCAACTTTAGACACTTATATCTCCTCAAGTTATTTCCATAGCCACATGATAGTTACATGTACTTGTAGCTTGAAGTCTTAGCTTTCGAACGATATATAGAACGTGCGGATCGGCCAAGAATTGCATTCGGTAGAAGAGTTCGCGCGGTCAAAGTCGAAATCCGGATGTCAGAAAATCGACCTTTTGGGATCGATCCTTCGGAAATCTTCGTCTAGGTCCCTGAATTATCGGCCGAATGGCTTGATCCATGCCTCGTTCGAAAGGAAACGATCCAGGGTATCCCATAGGATAAGGGCTTTTCCCTTATCATCTCAGCATCATCGTCGTTTAACCTCTCGAAAGTTTGCAAGCCTACCATTCTCGTTCTAATTGCCATAGCCATACCATGCGGGTATCATCTTGTAGGTTGAACTTTTATCTATCTAACGCACTTCTAATCATTAGGATCGGCCGAGAATTCATGGAGCTTGAAGCGTTTAAGTGAGCACCAAAAATCCTGATTTTTCACTTTCCTTTTTTCAACTTTAGACACTTATATCTCCTCAAGTTATTTCCATAGCCACATGATAGTTACATGTACTTGTAGCTTGAAGTCTTAGCTTTCGAACGATATATAGAACGTGCGGATCGGCCAAGAATTGCATTCGGTAGAAGAGTTCGCGCGGTCAAAGTCGAAATCCGGATGTCAGAAAATCGACCTTTTGGGATCGATCCTTCGGAAATCTTTGTCTAGGTCCCTGAATTATCGGCCGAATGGCTTGATCCATGCCTCGTTCGAAAGGAAACGATCCAGGGTATCCCATAGGATAAGGGCTTTTCCCTTATCATCTCAGCATCATCGTCGTTTAACCTCTCGAAAGTTTGCAAGCCTACCATTCTCGTTCTAATTGCCATAGCCATACCATGCGGGAATCATCTTGTAGGTTGAACTTTTATCTATCTAACGCACTTCTAATCATTAGGATCGGCCGAGAATTCATGGAGCTTGAAGCGTTTAAGTGAGCACCAAAAATCCTGATTTTTCACTTTCCTTTTTTCAACTTTAGACACTTATATCTCCTCAAGTTATTTCCATAGCCACATGATAGTTACATGTACTTGTAGCTTGAAGTCTTAGCTTTCGAACGATATATAGAACGTGCGGATCGGCCAAGAATTGCATTCGGTAGAAGAGTTCGCGCGGTCAAAGTCGAAATCCGGATGTCAGAAAATCGACCTTTTGGGATCGATCCTTCGGAAATCTTCGTCTAGGTCCCTGAATTATCGGCCGAATGGCTTGATCCATGCCTCGTTCGAAAGGAAACGATCCAGGGTATCCCATAGGATAAGGGCTTTTCCCTTATCATCTCAGCATCATCGTCGTTTAACCTCTCGAAAGTTTGCAAGCCTACCATTCTCGTTCTAATTGCCATAGCCATACCATGCGGGAATCATCTTGTAGGTTGAACTTTTATCTATCTAACGCACTTCTAATCATTAGGATCGGCCGAGAATTCATGGAGCTTGAAGCGTTTAAGTGAGCACCAAAAATCCTGATTTTTCACTTTCCTTTTTTCAACTTTAGACACTTATATCTCCTCAAGTTATTTCCATAGCCACATGATAGTTACATGTACTTGTAGCTTGAAGTCTTAGCTTTCGAACGATATATAGAACGTGCGGATCGGCCAAGAATTGCATTCGGTAGAAGAGTTCGCGCGGTCAAAGTCGAAATCCGGATGTCAGAAAATCGACCTTTTGGGATCGATCCTTCGGAAATCTTCGTCTAGGTCCCTGAATTATCGGCCGAATGGCTTGATCCATGCCTCGTTCGAAAGGAAACGATCCAGGGTATCCCATAGGATAAGGGCTTTTCCCTTATCATCTCAGCATCATCGTCGTTTAACCTCTCGAAAGTTTGCAAGCCTACCATTCTCGTTCTAATTGCCATAGCCATACCATGCGGGTATCATCTTGTAGGTTGAACTTTTATCTATCTAACGCACTTCTAATCATTAGGATCGGCCGAGAATTCATGGAGCTTGAAGCGTTTAAGTGAGCACCAAAAATCCTGATTTTTCACTTTCCTTTTTTCAACTTTAGACACTTATATCTCCTCAAGTTATTTCCATAGCCACATGATAGTTACATGTACTTGTAGCTTGAAGTCTTAGCTTTCGAACGATATATAGAACGTGCGGATCGGCCAAGAATTGCATTCGGTAGAAGAGTTCGCGCGGTCAAAGTCGAAATCCGGATGTCAGAATATCGACCTTTTGGGATCGATCCTTCGGAAATCTTTGTCTAGGTCCCTGAATTATCGGCCGAATGGCTTGATCCATGCCTCGTTCGAAAGGAAACGATCCAGGGTATCCCATAGGATAAGGGCTTTTCCCTTATCATCTCAGCATCATCGTCGTTTAACCTCTCGAAAGTTTGCAAGCCTACCATTCTCGTTCTAATTGCCATAGCCATACCATGCGGGAATCATCTTGTAGGTTGAACTTTTATCTATCTAACGCACTTCTAATCATTAGGATCGGCCGAGAATTCATGGAGCTTGAAGCGTTTAAGTGAGCACCAAAAATCCTGATTTTTCACTTTCCTTTTTTCAACTTTAGACACTTATATCTCCTCAAGTTATTTCCATAGCCACATGATAGTTACATGTACTTGTAGCTTGAAGTCTTAGCTTTCGAACGATATATAGAACGTGCGGATCGGCCAAGAATTGCATTCGGTAGAAGAGTTCGCGCGGTCAAAGTCGAAATCCGGATGTCAGAAAATCGACCTTTTGGGATCGATCCTTCGGAAATCTTCGTCTAGGTCCCTGAATTATCGGCCGAATGGCTTGATCCATGCCTCGTTCGAAAGGAAACGATCCAGGGTATCCCATAGGATAAGGGCTTTTCCCTTATCATCTCAGCATCATCGTCGTTTAACCTCTCGAAAGTTTGCAAGCCTACCATTCTCGTTCTAATTGCCATAGCCATACCATGCGGGTATCATCTTGTAGGTTGAACTTTTATCTATCTAACGCACTTCTAATCATTAGGATCGGCCGAGAATTCATGGAGCTAGAAGCGTTTAAGTGAGCACCAAAAATCCTGATTTTTCACTTTCCTTTTTTCAACTTTAGACACTTATATCTCCTCAAGTTATTTCCATAGCCACATGATAGTTACATGTACTTGTAGCTTGAAGTCTTAGCTTTCGAACGATATATAGAACGTGCGGATCGGCCAAGAATTGCATTCGGTAGAAGAGTTCGCGCGGTCAAAGTCGAAATCCGGATGTCAGAAAATCGACCTTTTGGGATCGATCCTTCGGAAATCTTCGTCTAGGTCCCTGAATTATCGGCCGAATGGCTTGATCCATGCCTCGTTCGAAAGGAAACGATCCAGGGTATCCCATAGGATAGGGGCTTTTCCCTTATCATCTCAGCATTATCGTCGTTTAACCTTTCGAAAGTTTGCAAGCCTACCATTCTCGTTCTAATTGCCATAGCCATACCATGCGGGTATCATCTTGTAGGTTGAACTTTTATCTATCTAACGCACTTCTAATCATTAGGATCGGCCGAGAATTCACGGAGCTAGAAGAGTTTAAGTGAGCGTAGAATTGTAATGCATGCCTTTGAATTTTAACGTTATAACTAATTCTGCTTTTTATTTTTCTTAGGCGATCATCGAGAGTCGTCGACAACTTGTACCATTTTCGTGTTTTTTAATGGCGCCTACATTGGTTTTTTTATGTACTTTTTGATTTTTCATTTGCACCCATAGGCATAGTTCATTTTATTAGAAGACAGATCTTTTTTTATCTATATATTAATTTTACCGACTTGGAATTTTCGGTTGAATATGGTTTCTAAACTCGCCGCTGCACATCGTAGAGGGCGTCAGAAAAACCTCTATTTTTTCGCACGATCGGTATTTCAGTACATGAGATAGGAAGTTGCATTGCATGTCCGATCTATTCGTATATCTCGTTTGTGGTATTAATGATACGTTTTTCATATGAGGTTAGTTTGGTTTGTTTTCAAAAAGTGAGTCTTGTTGATATGAAAAGTAAATAAGGAAAGTAATTACGATTGTATAAACGCATTAGCCAACATGGCGATGTTTGAAGCATTGAGAAAAGATTATAGCGTAAGTAATTTTATTTTATTATTTACGACACGCGTGGTATGTATTTTGTACGATTGAAATTTCATTTTTAGGATTATTTGCAACAATGTTTCAAGGTAGTTGATGTTGCTACATTCCAAAAAAAGTGCATTGAACAATGTTCCAATGAAAGTGACAGAAAAGCTGCAGTGGATCAAGCTCTTCGAGATACATTACTTATGATATTGATAGAAAATACATCGGAGAATGTTGGGAATCTTGAATCTTATATTACATTTTGTATTGAATTATGCAGGAAAGATTTGGCAACCGCCAGTATGCCAGTTATGCTGCTGGGAGATATATTTGACTCTATGACATTGGACAAGTGCGAAAAACTTTTTACATTCGTGGAGAATAATGTTGTTGTCTGGAAGGAAGAACTGTTTTTTAGTGCTTGTAAAAATAATTTATTACGAATGTGCAATGATTTGCTGAGGCGTTTGTCTAGATCGCAACAAACTGTATTTTGTGGTAGAATTTTACTATTTCTTGCAAAGTTCTTTCCCTTTTCTGAAAGATCTGGACTTAACATCGTCAGTGAATTCAATTTGGAAAATCAGACAGAATTTGGTTCAGAGAAACCCGAGGAAGATGTTTTAGAACAAATAACGAAAGATGAAGATAAGACTGAAAATAAGATACCTATAGACTATAATTTGTACAGAAAATTTTGGGCCTTGCAAGACTTCTTTAGAAATCCTAACCAATGTTATAATAAAATGCACTGGAAAGTTTTCTCAGCAGTAAGTAAACCATTATAACATGGTTAATGTAAATTATAAAATTAATTTTGTAGAGTAACAATTTATTATCTTTTATAGCATGCTAGTAATGTCTTGTCAGCATTCTCTTCTTTCAAATTAGAGGAGCAACGAAGTTATCCCACAACTTGCACAAAGCTAGATTCATCAATGGAAGGGTCTCACAAAGAAACTCATTATTTTGCAAAATATCTTACCAATCAAAAATTGCTAGAATTACAACTCTCTGATTCCAACTTTAGAAGATATGTTTTGCTGCAATTTTTGATACTCTTCCAGTACCTGAATAGCACCGTAAAATTTAAAGCGTAAGTAGCCAATCATGGGGGCTCAAATAGTAATATTCAAATTTCAAAGTATCTGAAGTCAATAACGTAGTAAAGTTCTTCCAATCATTTAGTAGAATCTTTTGAAAGTCATAAAACGATGTTTGTTTTTCAAAGCTTCCTTGCCAGTGGCTATGAGACAAGGTCTGCTTTTCTTAAATTGACCATTATGATTTTTGCATGACCGTATCTCAATGATATGTTTCATGTTTAAGCGAGACGCACGAATTAAAGCCGGACCAAGTGGAATGGGTTAAGGCGACCACGGATCAAGTATATACCTTACTAGCGGAAACACCGCCGGATGGTCCATCCTTCACGGAAACTGTAAAAAATATCTTAAAACGAGAAGAGCATTGGAACGCTTGGAAAAACGAGGGATGTCCACCTTTCAAGAGACCAGCATCCGAAAGTAGTACAGAAGCTGAAGATTCTAAAAAAATCAGAAGGCCGAAGCGAAGAATCGGTGATATTATTAGAGATGCTCAAGCTGTTGGGAAATATAGCATGGGAAAGTTAGTAACTTCATGTTTTATTATCTTTTATAACGTGCTGTAACAAATCACGTTATTTTATTCAATACATATACAAATTTGCACCTTGTAGCCCAGAGCTCACCAAGTTATGGAATCTTTGTCCAAATAATTTGGAAGCTTGCAAATCAAAAGATAGAGACTTTCTTCCATCCTTGGAAACCTATTTCGAAGAAGCTATCATGCAATTGGATCCTAGTGCAATGGTTGAAGAAGAATATAAGTAAGAAGAACTCTCTCTTAAAAACGTGCTTATACCGAGTATGTAAATCGTAATTTTCACATCATATTTTTTCAGGAAAGTGAACGACGGTAATTTCGGTTGGAGAGCATTGAGATTGCTTGCTAGAAGAAGTCCACACTTTTTCGTTCACGGAAATAACCCGATAAATAGACTTCCAGAGTATTTGGAAACTATGATAAAAAAAATTGCAAAAGATCGACCAGTGAGTTTAATAGTGATTTAGGGCTCTCTCATTAGGTTGTTTATATTAATATTATTGAAATTATAGCAAGCACAATCTGATGTAAAAATGGAGGCAGAAGATACACCACCGCCGGACTCCAACGATCAGGAATACAACGAGGACGTTTTGAAGCAAGAGAGCGAACAAACGGATAATGAAAATGTAGAAACAAAAGTGAGAGAAAGCAAATTGAACAAAGTCACGTCTGAAATGGTAGCAAAATTATCGGAAGTACTCAAAGGCGATTGGAAGAAATTGGCTGCTAAATTGGGTTACACCAATGACGAGGTAGTTTCCCGTACTAATGATGAAAATAAGTAATAATTTGTCAAAACCTAATGATCATTAATTAATAATCGTTGCAGATCGTATTTTTCCAAGGCAAACCAACTCCGTACGAACAGTGTAAAAGCATGTTAGAAATTTGGGCGGAAGAGGACGAGGATGCTTCCGTAGAAAATTTAGCATACATTCTCGAAGGATTAAAGTGTACAGAAGCAGTGGCAATTTTAAAGACTTAAATAATTTAAAAAATGACAATTTCGTACGACATTTGCTATATGTATATGATAAATGAGAGGAGAATGATCGAGGATTCAAGAGATATGTGCTTTCCGTTTTTTATTTAGAAAGACGATAATAAAGTGTACAAATAATACAAAATTTCGAAACGAAACGTTGTCAGTGCAAACTATATTGAAGGATAATTAGTTGTACATTTTTTGGGCCTCGCGGTCTAATTACGACATTAGAAAGTTCCATTTATTTACGTTGTATTCGCCAACAAGCATGCTGACAACCTAAGTATATAGACTTATAACTTGCTTTTTCTTTTTTTTTTTGTAATTCTCTCTACATAACTGTAATAAATTAGTTTAATGTTAATCGTAATATATTTTCAAGTTACAGACATTGATTCGATTTATGCTCGTGATGTAAAGCAATAATGACAAGATGGAGAGAAATGTTCGTTTCCTGAAAGAGAAGGAAAGTACGTACGAGCGAGCAAACTCTTTTCTATATATATAAAAAAAGAGTTTATGATATACACGTTGTTTCGTTTGTGTCTGGCAGTTTTCAAAGCTTTGGCGATATTCTGAAAGAAAACCGTCGTCGCACGGTCTTCTCGTGTCAGAAAACAAATACACACTGTGGGTAGTTGGTAGTACATACATACACGATCGTGACAACTAATGTAATTTTACGGTGTCGCGTAGAGCATAAACCTGATCTCTTTTATTTCATTTTAACGAACGATGAGCCATCATCGTCGTTCGGAATTCTTAATCGATGTGTCACTTATATCTCTAACATACACACTCATATGTATCGACTAAAATGTAGATGCGTCTCGACGCGCGGATATGATCTCCGTTTAGGATTACTTAGCTTTTAAAGAGCAGTAGTTACGATCTAAACATCAAATCGATGATGAACGTCGATCATTCCTCGAGGAAACGTTTGACAACTCCCACGAGAAAAGAATGACGCTCGAGAATGATGTGTGAAAGCCTTAATAGTTTTTCGAAACTCATCCGCTCGATTCTTCTTCCGTCTTCGTTAATAGTTACGGTAATGATGATCGATATGAAACGTTGACGAACGTGGTATGTCTAGACGATCAGTCTTCTTTTTAAGAGATAAACGGAAACTTCTCTGAAAGCGTTAATAATAAGGGCTTCGCTTGCTTACGAGTTATAACTTTGGAAATAGAGGATAGTATTCCAGGATATGAGAAACGAGATGAAACGAGACCGTTTCTTTTCTATTCGCAATTTTCTGCACACTTGTTTTCTTTTTAGTTCTTCGCGTATCGCTTTGACTAAACGCGAGGAAAAAGAATTATTTTTCGTTTGTTCGATCCGATCCAATAGTCGCGGTCGGTACATCTCGATTTCTATTTACATAACGGCTTGCAAATATTTAAGGTTTAACGAGGGTGTTCAATTTTTCATAAGCGCATCCAAGTGTCTCTTATAATCGTTCTCAGTCATCTCGACTTCGTCTTCCGTGGCGTCTTCGTTGCTTCTTCGTCTCCTCGTGACTTCGCTGGTTACCTCTATGCAGAGTAGAGCGAACTTGTTATCGCAAGAGTAACGGACTTGTTCAAGAAGTCGACCTCCCGTTAGAGGTGATCCTAATCCGTAACGATCGGAGCTACTGGAGTGCCAGGCATCGCAGTAAGTGTCCATTGCTCGGTCTCCGAGTTTGTGCGAGCCGTGCCATGCTACTTTCTCTGGCCTAAAACGAGACACACGATATATAATACCTTTTATTTTGTTAACAAGTAATTTCCTGATTTTTTTTTCATTCCTTATATAATTTATATTTACCAAGCAAAGTCAGTCAGAATGTTTTTCCCATTAAAACTGTAGATTCTTGGGTTCTGAGAGAAGTAGGCTCCGTTACCATTAAACATCTCCTTCCATGAATTAAAAAGTACGTCACCCTGCAAACATTTGGATCGTAAATCGTTCTTTTCGATTATAATAACATATTAATATTTATTTTTAGGTATTACCTTGATGTTGACAATCGGGAGATCACGATCGCCGAGCCTGACTATACTGTCAACGTTTTGAACTCTGGAACTTAGGAACGCACGGAAGGTACCTCTCAAGCCTGCTCTCTTTGCTTGACGATAACAAGCGTAATCTGCACCTCTCACTCCGTGCATGTCTCCGGTAAATGGTTCGTTCAATGCTGCCATTCTTAACTGAAAATGAGAAAGTTTCTATCACAGTGAGGATATTCTATTCTAATAGAAATTTTGGAAGAAACTTTTTGATATAATATTATCCGATCTTACCATTCGTGGATACCACTTGGCAGCAGAAAAGAAAGTAACATATTGAGCCAATCGTCGAACGAGTTTATTTAAACTTTTTTGTAAAGAATACTTACTCCAGTGCCATCAGCTTTCACGGGTATTTGATTGATCAAATTCGAAGCTTCAAAAGGTGGATTCGCTGGTGGTGGTGCCGTTGTCGGTGGTGCTGGGGTTGTTATTGCTAGAAGCGAGCCAAGCTGAAGTATAAACGTAAAATATATTTCAATATCGAATAAGTATATATTTAATGTTTTATTATTTCAGGTAATAGGAGAACTCACTGCTATGTATTGCCATCCATTGTTAACTCTCACGAGTAAGGCTTGCTCGTCTATGATATACGCCAGAGTTCCTACGGGGCTGACACTGGACATCTACGATATCAAAGCGTTATAATCACGTTGCTGCAATAATTTTCATATAAATATCGTTACCTTTGTCATAGCTTCGGTATTTTGGAACGTTACTGCTCCTGGGACGATCTTCGTTGTACTTTCCAAAGGACCTCTCGTAGCGGCAGTTGCTGCACCTTTGGTATCAATTTATATATAATTAATTCTCTAATAAGCCACGAAGGTTTTTTTAAAATACTTTTTGTGACCAAGTCTTGGGACATTTTCATTGAATAACAAATTGAAAATATTTAGGTGTATCGATTCGCGAGAACGATAAATTTTTGGAACGTTTATTAATAATACGTTAGGCTACCTAAGTGTTCCTTTAATTCTTTCAACTGCTTTAGTTCGCGTAGCGCCTTCAATTCGTCCAGGCTGCTTCTGGGTCCTTGCGGTATGCACGTAAGTAAATTTATGTTTAGATTATTATGCGACGTTCTCGTGGGAAATATGCATTTCTAGAAAGCTTAGAGGACGATGCTACTTTGGTATATTTAATTATATGCCACGACGTACCTTGTCTCATTCCGTAATAATCTCTCTCTCCGAAAATGCGACTTCTACCAATTCCCGGTTCACCTTTCTGTCCAACCAAAGACAGTCCAGGCGGTCCTGGTGGCCCTGGAGGTCCTGGAGGTCCTGGCACGGGAATGTAGCTGCCTTGAGAGGGTGGACCAGGTGGTCCCGGTGGTCCCGGGGGTCCACGTTGTCCGTCTCTTCCATGCTGGCCTGGAATGCCTGGCATTCCGTTGTCCCCTTTATCTCCTTTTCTCTGAGAACAAAAAGAAGAGAATGTAACCCTTGTGTCGTTTATATAATTAAAAGAAATACTATTTGGTGGAACACTTACACCGATCGAGGTACCATAAACGTTGGGTGAACCTGGTTCTCCTTTATCTCCTTTCGCTCCAACTGGTCCAGAACCGCCTGGAATTCCTGGTGGTCCGGGTCGACCCTATGGGAATTAAAAAGTAAACTTTAACTACTATTAAACATTCCAGAAAAAATGCAGTGTTTGGTAACATCTTTTTACCGCTCACCTTCATAGTATTCTTAACGAAGCATTAAAAAGAAAATTCGCGTGAGTGTTTATTGAAAGTAAGGACTAATATTTAATGAGATATAAAAATGTTTCTTTTCCTACCATCCATCCCGGTAGACCAATTTCGCCCATTACTCCTGGCTTTCCGGGTGGTCCGATAGGACCGGGTGATCCAACGGGACCCGGTGGTCCGGGACGACCTCTTCTTCCTCTTTTACCTTCCGCGCCTTTTTCACCTTTGATGGTAATGTAGTCACCAGAACTGTCGATGGCGGTAGCACCAGGTGGACCTCTTTCTCCTTTGAAACCAGGAATCCCTGGTGTCCCGGGAACTCCGTCTTTACCGGGTTCGCCTTTATTTCCTTGCGGTCCTTGAATTCCATTTACACCCGGTATACCGGCTGGTCCGAAGTCACCTTTATCTCCTTTTTCGCCTTTCGTGCCTTGATCGCCTTTGTAGCCGCGTCCACCGGTTTCTCCCTTCTCGCCTTTTTCTCCTAATCCTTTGTCATCATTTCAATAGATATCAGTCAAATGAGAATACTCGTTTCGATGATACTTATTAAACACCTGACCCGTATTTAGTAATATTTCTCGATCGATCTTTTAAAAATATATATCAAATGAAATATTTCCATACTTGGATAAGATAAATTAATCGGAGTACGTTGCGTACTAAAGAAGCATAACGAAGCTGCAAGATATTTGGTAGTAAAATAGTGGTACCGGGTATTAGCCAACGGCAGCACTTTCTACAATTTGCTTCCAGTTAATTGAGTTTACGAATCGCGTTATTTTGCTAGCTGCCGACAAGAGGGAATGAATCACGTGGAGTACAATAATATTTGCGAATATTGTGTAGGCGTCGCGTAATTAATTTGATAATAATTTATTGACTTCTTCGTTTACCCGTATCACCAACGTTTAATCCGCCTGGACCACTCGGTCCCGATGGTCCCGGTGGGCCTGGTGGACCCTGCTTCCCTTCCGGACCTGCATCACCTTTGTCACCTTTTTCGGCGGGTCTTCCGTTCTCTCCAGGTGCACCAGGAAGTCCTGGAGCTCCAGGAGCTCCTTGTTCTCCTTTTAATCCTTGAATACCTCTCGATCCCTCCTTTCCATGGTTACCACTCGAACCTTTCTGACCAGGCTCACCCTTGATTCCCTTGGCACCAGCTATACCAGCTTCTCCTTTAGGTCCAGGATTTCCGGGTGTACCAGCTTCACCCTTCTGTCCTGGAAGACCTGGTCTCATTGTGATCCCCTCGGTCTAAAGTTTAATAAATAAAGTCATTAGTTGTTCATAAACGAATAAAAATATCGCGTTACGCTTTTTCCGTTTCTTATTTCAGCTAATGTACAAATGATGAAAAGACGGTGTAGGTACGCGTAAAAATGTATACTACTCCGCGAAGGAAAATGAGAATTTTTTGTCTACCTCATTTTCAGTGTGAGAGAGACAGAGAGACCCCTAATGGGTCTCCATAAAGATTATGATGGCATAAATGTAACGTCCCAAGAGGTTGCTGCTGAGAAGAACTTAATCCGTGCTATACGTTCTAACGAACGAAAACATCGCGTCGTAGGACGAGAGAATGCTCGAGAACGCGGCGCGCACTTCAATTTATCCTCCCCTTCCATCCGGCCTTCGTCATAATACAGTATCATTTTCGCAACAATGTTATCTTAATTATGCGCGTGTCTTATTAAATAAACGGTGTATCCGTAACGTAGATTTAGGGGATGGGACCCTTACGTTGTAGGCACTCCAGGCACGCCAACTGGTACTCACCCTGTATATGCCTCGGGGCTTCCAACTGGGCTGCATGCGCATAATAGACGAAATTTCTCTGTTTAATCATGAGACTAAGGTCGCAAAGCTGAAAGCCCACACTCGACCCAAAACGTCGACTTTGTCGTAGTCTCTCGTTAATAGCGCACCGACGAACAATCATCTTTGTCAATCGATTTTTCCAATCTCTTTCGATCGTAAGCTATGTAGAGACTCGAGTCGAAATTTTAACCACGATTTGGTACTCGAAAATCTGCTTTTTCCTTCCAAGTTTCTATGCCATTTGAAATTTAGACTGTTTTTTTGCTGTGTAAGATCCTACGTTGGGTTTAGGAGATGCGAATTGAAGTATTAGAGATTTAAGCTCAGATTTGACGAGTAAATGCGAATTGAATCGTTTATACAATTTGGAGAGTAATATCGAGGTTTTATTAACATTGTTTCAATAACTGTCAATTGGAAGTTTAATTCTTTGCATCGACGGGACAAATTTTTATGATAATATGAGCATATTTTTTTCGTAAAGTGATAAAACGTTTATTTGAAATATATTTCTTATTCCATAAACCTCACTACTCGTTTCAAACTTCTTTACAGAGAATAATTGTTGCTCGGATCGCGGTGGAAATTTCGACTCGGTGAGAAAATGTCGTTCTTATCGTCCGCGAAGAAAGACGTCGAGAATCATTGTCCTATAAAATTTTTATCACAGCATCCCTTGTCTCATCCCTATATATTTCAACGTCCAAATTCGTTCCATTAATTTGTCATTCCCGAGTGAAGTTTCCCGTTCCCCGTAGAAGAAGTTCTGAACTTCTCGAGCAATTTTACGCTGTATCAAAGTATTCGCGCGTTCAAAGAACTTTCGTCACGTCCTTTTCCTCACCCCTCCCTCCGTCGCCTCTCCCCTCCTGCCTGTTGCCTTCCACGAATTTATCGTTATACTTTCCAAAGGAGCTCGGAATTTGTTGGAAAAATCTTGGAGACCGTACCTCGGTCGGTTCTGCGGTTTCTCGTGGTCCACGGTAACGTGGAATTAAGTAGCTGTTAAGAATCTCATTGACCGTTACCTTTGGAATAATCGTATTAACATCTTCTTAAAAAGATAGTTTGCAAGGGTTCCGACAAATTAGTTACACGACGTTAATCCTTTTTCTTTTCCAGTCCTTCCCACCGTATCAAAAGATACGTCGTTATTATTCTTTCGCGAATGTTTCTTTTCTAAAAAAGTTTGTCTCGAAAGAATGACTTACTTCGTTCTACTTTAAAAAAGTTTTTTTGTTTGAATAGAAATGGCATATCGCACCGCAGGGGGAATAAATAACGGTACTCTATGCAATAACGAGCGAATTTCAGACGCCCACGTTATACACACACATATAGATATACATCCCATCCTTTTCTCATCCTATTCGCTCCAACATTTCGCCCACGTTTTCCGTCCATCCGCATTTCCTTTCCCCACGAATGTCAAGAACACGGCGAACCGACGTATTCACAAACCCGAAGCCACGAGTTGCATTTCGGAATTACACTCGGAATGGTATAGGGTCGAACGCACGGATCCCTTCGCGTTTCTAAACATGAATTTCTTTTATGCTTTACGCGAGATCGTAAATCTGCTTTCTTATTTATTATTTCGTTGCTTTTATATTGGATCGTGTCTTGAACTCTTGTTGTTCTGTTTTAAAGTCATGCCCGAATGAGATATAATCCGAAGCTTTAAATACGGTGAGCTGATGGAATAAAAGAATCAACGAGATTCCAGCGGTCATTGTACCCTACCAGCGAAGCTCGATTACGAGGGAAGGGTAAAAGGGTCGCCGACGATCCCTCTTTCTTGCTAAAATAAAAGCAAAAGGCAACAAGGACGACGATGTCGAGGCAGACGCTCCCGCCTAAAATATTTAAGCACGATCCGCGCTCTCGTCTTAGAGAGGAAAACTACCAAATTAAGCGTTAGTCCAGGCCGAGAAGTCGCGAAGAGAGAGATAGAAGAGGACAATGGAAGATGACTGCCTGCTTAGAAATTCGTCGAGTCCGTGTCTGTCTGGAGTCTAGCGCCCGAGGAGTCGTACGAGAGAGAAACGATGAGTTCGTTAGGGCGTATAAGAGTCGAGATTCTCAGTGACGAGGACTGAAGAAGAAGAAGAAGAGGACTGGAAGAAGAAAGATAGAAAGGAAGGTTAGAGAAGAGGGTTATAGAGAGACCGAGGGAAAGAGACAGATGGGAGAAAGATCAGCAAAATGCTGGCGATGCATCACACATACACACATAGATTGTTACTGTTCGTACAAACGCCTTCGAATTTGGTGCATCGCCATGAAGAAGTGACACGAAGACGCTCGTTAGAGTCGGATGCGTCTCTTTAATAAGATCATATTCGAGTCGAGTAGTTTCAGATCAGATATTGCACACGCTCGAGTAAAGCTCGCTGTCAAAGTGTCGTTGGATTCTGTTATATTCGTAGGTGGTTCGATAACGAGCTGGTAGCATCCGGTTCCTATTTGACGTACGTTTCATCCATCGAATTTTCTTGCCCTTTTTCTCATTCGTTCTTTCGATCGATTTATAGTACGACGACAACGTAAGCCTGTTTTGAAAGAGAATTAACCGTGCTCGGCTTTCCTCTTACGGCTCGACGAAAAGGAAGGATCTCTACATTCGAACGAGAACGAAATAAGATGATCTACCGAGCTCGAATTTCATGGTATCTCGGACCTCGACTTGGCCCTCTTCTCGTGCGATGACCTTGCAAGCAGGTAGCTCGTCGAGTACCATCGGTACTCGCGCGACTGCTTTTCATCCTTCGTCTTCTTCTTCTCTCCTGTACGATAGGAGGAACACGATATGTGTGTACACGAGCCTCGTATCGTATGTGTGCGCTACGGTTATCTTACGTGAGCTCGCATCGCGAGGAGCTCGATTTCCCAATGGAATACAGAAACCAATTTCTAGGCTGCCTACTGCACCGACCGACCGGCCAGGTGAGAGACACTGAGTATCGTGGAGGGATGAAAGTGGCTGAGGGAGTTTCTATCTCGAGTACCTTGTCGTAGAGTAGGAGGGGACAAGGAATACCCTTGGCAAAGTGTTTGCGCGTTTCGCGAGTGTACCGATCGTCTGGATACGAGTGGGGGTATCCTTTCGAGGATGTACCAAGAGAATTTTAGGGATGTTCCAAGATCTTTCCAAAATATTCCTTTACCCGTCAGAATTCTGAACTTTCGTATTAACATTTTAAATGAACAGGATTTGAATTTTTTAATTATAGATTGAATTACTTGAGTCGCGATGATTTTTCGTCGGCGACTTTATTCGTTGTAAGATTAAATGAATCGTGATATTTCGAGACTTACATCGTAGGCAGAAAATTCACCCTTGCCAGGTGGTCCAGGTGGTCCTTGCGCTCCTTTCTCTCCCGGTATTCCATCCCTTCCAGGTTCACCTTTCTGTCCTTGAGGACCTTCGGGTCCAACTATTCCTAAATCGCCTTTGTCGCCTTTAAGTCCAGGTGGACCTTGTAATCCTCTTTCTCCGGGTGGCCCTGCTACCCCCTATATTACGAATAACGTTTGAATAATCGATAATCGACTTCGATTATTTTACATAAAAGGAAAGCAATCCCTCTATTTTCATTTTAATGCATTCTATTTACCTAAAGAGTCAGATGAATGAAATAGAATTTATTTGACTAACCGTGAGACCCATCTGTCCTTGCTTTCCTTCCTTTCCAGGGACACCAGGCTCGCCTTTCGGTCCCTCGATCATCTTTGACATTGCGAAAGACGTCATCAGGGCCGTGGCATTGCACGTGCACGTACCTGGATCTCCTTTCGGGCCTGGTGGACCGTGTGGTATTTTTATCGGCCAGTCCTGAGAAAATAAATGACAAGGTAGATCAATCGGTCGAGTCATCAAATTATATCAGAAACTTCCCACGTGTTTCACAATGTTTAGAAATTCTGATCAAGTCTAAAAAGTAGGTGAAATTGCTATTTCTTTGATTGACAGGGCTGCGCACCAGTGTCCCCTAAACGTCGTTGTCAAAAAAGCGAGGTCGTTTCCCTCGAGTGTTGTTCCCTCTTAACCGAATCAATAAAAAAAAGAGAAGTATGCACCTCGTCGTTTGGATCATATCCAGGTCCGGGTGGTCCAGGAGGTCCTGGTGGTCCACGAACGCTCTCACCCTTGTCTCCCTTCTCGCCCTTCTCACCCCTCGGACCTTTGTCTGAAAACGAGAAGAAAAAAAAATCCTTTAACCTCTCTTATTTTTATCTCATCCTATTTCGAAGTGTCGTTCGTCCGATCGCCGCGGTCTCGAACGTTGCTCTCTTTTGAATCTTCTTACGATAGATATTATTTCTTTCCGGAAAAAAGCTACAGCTGCGGCTTTATGTAAATGCTATTACTCACAGTCCGGGTTGGGAGGCGGGGGCGTGATGAACGGCGGCGGATTGCTCTCCACGTTTTTATCTTCGTCATATTCTCGATCGATCTGCGAAGGAATAATAGAAAAATCGATAACGTAAGTACCTCAGCTCGCGATTTATTGCCATTGAGGGAAGAAGAAGAAGCGTACGTGCGTTGGTATATCGAATAATACAATTGAACACGAGGAAGAAAGATATTCTCGTGTTTATTATATTTCCCTGCCTAACGATAAGCGTACGACAAATTTGATATCACGATGATTAAAAGATCAGTATATTAAGTTTAACTCGAAGCGAGAGAGAATAAACACTTTCTTCGTTAATTTAATAAATTAGCGAATCGTATTGGATTTATACCAGTAACGATTCCCACGTTTATAATGTATTTCTATTGTTAAAATAAGCGTCACCCCGTTAGAACGTTAAAAAGCGTTTGGTTTATTATAAAGTAAAAGACACGATAGGGTTGGTAGATGTCCTCCTAGAGACTCCCACTCGCGATGGATGCTTTTAAAGCGAG
The DNA here is from genome assembly GCA_916049575.1 of Ancistrocerus nigricornis. Taxonomy (NCBI): domain Eukaryota; kingdom Metazoa; phylum Arthropoda; class Insecta; order Hymenoptera; family Vespidae; genus Ancistrocerus; species Ancistrocerus nigricornis. The sequence continues at coordinate 27,581,146 of OU696667.1, forward strand.
CACATAATATTAGATATTGACGGTGATTAATGAAGTTTCAGGCAAATCAGGCGGTCGCCCGTACGGTTAGCACACATGACACCTGCCCTAAGTGTTTTCCAATAATTATTAATAATGGCATGGTTTTATCGAATGGAAGAAGAGGGAGAGATCGGTTAGTCGTCCTTCGTTCCGACGTTTTTCCTTGATCGACGGACGTTCGCATTATCGGGAAAATTGGAGAACGAATTTGGCCGTCAACTCTTTTGTAAAAAAAAGAAAAAATATACATTTCGTAGGATATTTTAAACGTTTTAATCGAAAGTTAGTGTTCCATGCAAAATATTTGAATTTTTTACAGCCAGATCCCACGTACCAGATCCTTTTTGCGTTACCTCTACGCTTTTCTCTCGACAATTTTTCCCTTTACATTGTTTCCCGTAACGCATAGCCGCGAGGGTAAACAAATAAAGCTCCTCGAAAGGATTCCTGAAGTCAGGATAGGTTCGGGTCACGGCCATGCCAAGCATCCAAAGCATTCTTCTTCGTGGCAGCTCACGTATCTACCGTACCGCAGTGCCGCATTGCCGCTCTTCGAATCATCGCAAGCGTTCCCTCCACAGTAAGCCATTTAACGAGCACCACATTTTCATTAAAACCTCGTATAAAAAGCGGCCATAATACTTCGCGATGCACGCGTAATACCAGCTTTTTTTTTTTTAACTTTAATATTAAAATTCTATTTCGCGGTAGAGGATCGAGCACGTGATTTAATTATAAATAATCTAATTCGAAAGTTTGTTTTAACTGGTTATGCATCGATCAGCATTTTATTGAAATTTTTATATGGATAAAATTAATGATTTATCAGCAAAATTTTATCAGTAAACACGATAAAAATGACCGATTGTTAATTGAGCAGCTTTAAAATTAAATAAGAATCAAAGTCAATTATATGATGACATTATGCGAGTGAATTGATAGAAAAGTATCAAGCTAAAAAAATTAATTAGTTAATAAAATAATTAGTTTTCATTCATTTTTAGGTATCCGTGATGCATGATCGTGAATAATGATACGAATTCTACAGTACGTTATGGTCATTTATCTAATCGGTGTCGATATAGCATTTTAATGCGAATTCCATCGTCTCTTATACTCGGATTATCGCATTCGCGAGTAATACGGTTCGCGTAATGGCTTGATTATCTTTGTAATTTAATGGATACTAATCAACCACGTCCCCGACAATGGACCGTCAATCTGACTCGCTATCCGTTTGTTTGATTTTCTTCTTCGACTCCGTACGGCAAACATTTTCGTCACGCGACTCCCATCGTTGTTGTTAATTCGTGTTGTCCTACGTGCTAGAGTGACGTACCACGTATAAAAGCACACAAAAGTTTTTACATTTATTTTATAGTCAGTACATATTTGTTATATTTTTTAACAGAATTTCAAGGAAGACAAAACAGAGATACAAAAACAAACGTTCACCCAGTCTAAAACACCGAAGTTCCATTAAAGGCAATCGAAGAGCGTGACGCGTTGACGCATATTCGCGTCTTTGTCTAAGAGTTACCACTAAATAAGCTCATCCTGTTAGCTCCATTGACCGTAGAACGTACTCGTGGCCGTTAACAGGACGTTCGAAAGACGTCTCGTCGGTAGTCACGATCGAGAGAGAGAGAGTACGTATCTCGTGAAGCCAGCCGCAAACCGTCTTCCAATCCGTCGTACGTCGAACGAAGAAACGCTTCCATTCCTATCGGCGTCTTGGAGGTGAAATTGGGTTGGCTTAATGAATTTAGCGTGCGGCTGGGAGTTTGGGAAGTGGGTCAGACCGAAGACGGGTTCATCAAAACGCTATTGGCCCAAGACATTTCGCTTAGTTCCGAGCCGATCCTCGTCACGGAATCTATCGCTTTCACGGTAAAATGCGTACGTGTACACGCTACGTTCTCTGATACTTGCTATCATCCTTCAAAGAACATACTATCTTTAGTCGAACGAGCAGGTAGTAAATTAATAATCGAGGCTGTCTTGAAATAATAACAACGTGATGTTTCGTTAAGAAAGACGAGGAAGAAAAATTATTTTTAGTCTTTTTAAAATAATCTCCTTTCACCCTTAATTTTGCGCGCGTCGCACCAGGTGGTGCCCCGTGTTAGAATCGAGTTCGTAAAGCGACCAATCGAATGCACATAAAAATGAACGAGCGGGACGTTGCTCGTGGAAAGATTTGATTTAAAAATTCCGAGCGAAAATCTCGCGATCGAGAGGGAAGAAATTGATTAGGAATTCTAAAAATGGCAATAACACGAATCTATTCCCTCTTTTTCTTCCAATAGGAATTATCTTTTATTAATGTCAATTTGCAAGCTTATGAAATTAATTTGACAAATTTTTCATGAAATTACAAACCGAGATTCGAGGATACGAGAGTTGATAGTATATGAAGGTTACCAAGATCGATAATTAGATCAGTTCATCTTGTTTACTTGGAGTTTACCTCACGTATACCAAATTGTACGTGTCCGTCTTGATGTCCGGCAAATTAAATTGTCCTTATTCCGTAGGATGCGCGCGATAGGAGCTTGGAACTGGTTTGGAATCTGTCACGGCGACCTTACGTTATTAAATTACTATGGCGAAAGGAGGAAACCGCACGCGAACACTCGCGCGATTGTAGTTAAATATTAGTCTCTTGGTATAGGAAAGGATGCCAGGTAATCCCATTTAAGAATTAAACGATTTGAATAATGGGTGGTTACTAAGAGCGTTAAAGTGGTGGGATTTTATTTTATTTTCGTTTTTAAATTACCTCGAGTGTGCGTCGATGAACGTGAGAAAGCCCGAGAGTAAAAATACAAAGCGTTAAATTCATTTTTAAGGCGTAAAGAAAGAATTTAAAGGCTTAGTATAATACATCCTTGGGGGTTGGGAGAGGGAGGAATTTAGCTAGCGGATTTTGGTACATGCGATAGAGATCCGTAAACTTCGCTCGGATTAAGTCAAACTCTATAATGACCGAAGCGGATAGTGAAGCATGAGATCTCCCCTGGTAAAGTCGCCATTACGAAATCCTAACAGCATTTGAAGATTATCCTTTCAGTATTTACGAGATTATCTTCATAACCTAATTCCTAGATTTCTCTGTCTTCTACGAACGAGACGATCGACGTCCCCATCTAGAAAGCTAAAGACCGAATCCTTAGTAGGATGCCGTTCTTCTTTGAGGATTATTATTATTCGACTATCGAAGTTCTTCTTTGCGATAACCGCAGAGGCGGCACAGTTTTGGTCGAATTCGAAGCTCCTTCGATTATCGATATTCTCCGGGTCCACGATCGTGGTAGTAGTTAGTTATGGATCCGATAAGAAATATCCAAATTGGAACAACCCCGTTTCGTTAGTAAGAAACGACACACAGAATGTAAAAAGCAATAAAAATGTTGGTTAGTACGTAGATTATATAAAAATTAAAACCAGAGCTTATAAGTTTTGTTTTAGTAAGAAAGCCTTGAACACTTGTCTACCTTATCAAAGTCAATGTCTCCTATAGCATTGAATAAATCGATTTCCTGATCGCCGGATCCAACTTGTTCATCTGAGGAAAACTATAAAGAGAATATTACATTAGCCAATCTCGAAATAACGTATATGGTAGAGCTCCATGCTAATAACTTCTCTCTCGCTCTCTTCCCGCGACGCTCTCGTAATTATAGTTTCATAGCTTCGAAATTCTTCGATATCGCGCAATGTACCGGTGCATAAAATTAGACGATAAATCGTTCGCGTAGGTAGGTATATTCGTATTAGATCGCATCCTGCGGAGGCCGAGAGTACGGTTGCCGAAGTTAATGCGTTCTTCGGGTAGCATAAAGCTGGCCATAGTGTTGTCGAAAATGGGATACTTGGGAGTTTACGATCTTCGGCTTAACCCTATAGAATTATCAACTTTGTGCTATGAGATCCTCGTTACTCCTGCACTTCTTGCCGAAATGTTCGACTACGAGACGATTTCGCGAATGATAATCCTACTCTAGATTTGCACGAAGCGTTGAACATTAATCTTACGATGAGTCAAGATTCTGAGATTTAAATTTACCTGTTTTTGCGATAACTTTCGTAAGCGGCTCCGAATTTACAGACATAATTCAAGTATAATTTCGGTAATCTTCTCTTCGCTAAAATCAACGTTTGTGAGAATCCTTTTGTAGGACGTAATTCTCAGCTGATTTTAATGATTGATAACTCGTTAGAAAGTTAAAACTAGAAGCTAGAACATAACGTCGGTAGAATTTCCCTACGATAATCCGTTCATCGATAAATAGTATTTAAACACCCAGATACGAATATGCAGTCAAAATTGGTACACGTCTGTTGTTTTTATATTTATATGAAAAATATACGACAGGTCAAGTAAAAAAAACTAAGTAAACTGTCTGGTGACCCTATACGAAATATTCGTAGACTAAAACAATCGGTCCAGTCACTCGGTCTCGTATTAATACGGTTACAACGAAGTACTACATATGGTTCTCGCTTATGTATATGCGACGGAGCCGAGTTAAGCTTTATCGTATTCCGGCGATTTCTGATTTGGCACGTGTTCCTCTCAATTATTCAAATTCTCTGCTTGCACCGTTTCACGAAGGGATCCTCTGCACATTTCGAGAGCCAGACTTTGCGAAACGTGAGTACATAATTACTCGGCAATCTCCTCCTTCTTCTCTCGGGTGGGGTTTGAAAACGTCATCGAAAAATAATTCCTGCATTTACGGCCGAGTACAATAGAATATCGACATTACTCGTCTCGCTTTAGCGTTGCGTTAATGTTGTTACGCGGTAATAACGTTATTCATTGCATATCGTTCGTGTTATCGAGCCCACCACCGATGGCTCTCGATAATTCACGTTTTATCCGTGCAAAAATGAGAAGTCCCAGGTTTTATTATTTCCACCCTGCAACAATATCGTAATAATGTCGTTAATAATACGCTTAGATTCCTTGATAATTTTTCGATTTATTTTATAGTCGATATGCTCTGGATAACGATACGATACACGGGAAATTTAAAAGAGCCGGTTATCATTGAAAAATTCTCATAGAGCGATCCATTTTTGCAGCCGTCCCATTTATTCGCACAAAAGGACTTTCATTTTGGACATTTCTATTGCTTATTCTTCTAGGTTTGCATTGATATCGATGACCTTTTTTATTCTTAGCAGTGATCGTATTTTTCGGACCTTTTTTTATCTCGATCGCGAATAAATCGAAAATACTTATGTGTTATTTTCAATAAAGAAAGAAAGAGTGAAAAAAGATTGTTTCTGTCGTCCAGTGACGTGAGAAAGTACGAACGTGAAATATTAATGCCGATCGACGCATTTAAAAACGTGGTAAGTCGAGAAAATCTTGCGCCGCAGCCACGTTAAAAGTTCCAAGAGAATTTTCCACATTTCATGATCGTCTATATCTCATAAAGAAATCCTTATCGATCTACTTTTCTCGTAGAAATAAGTCTTGCCGACGATATTAATGAAACAAAGCGAGAAAATAACTCGAACGATCTCTATCCTTAAGTTGGACTTTACTTTCGAACTTTTCCACTGAGTCGAGAATTTTCACGCAATCATTCCCCGAACGTTAAAACGCTTTTCCATTATTCGATAATTTCAACTTCGTTTTCTCTTTACCGACTATCGGTCCAATTCCATGGCGTTACCTACGACTCCTTTTTTTTTTTAGACTAACGCTTTAAACCAAATTAATTACTCCTAGATGAAATTACTTTCTTCGACGAAAGAAAAACGTAGTTAGAAGTCTGAGACAAGAGAGATTAATGACGAGACGCAAATTGCAATATTCTACGGTTATCCTTGCGAAAGGTGCACGACGTAACGTCAAACGATCAAAAACTTTTGCGAAGAAGATCTCGGATAGTTAAGATAATTAAAATAATTTCAAAGACTAAATAATATCTTGCTACGAAACTCTTCGTGAACTGACATCTTAAAGAGGGAGAGAGAGAAAGGTATCCAGAGTAGAACCCTTTCGATTACGGAGCACTCGAACATTATCGTTCGATAGAAATTCGCGATTCGAAGCTACGTCGTGGAAAAAGTTTAATTAAAAGATCCGAGGAGAAAATGAAACCTCGAGAAAAGTGCAACGTGGACGAAGTATAAACGGTGTACCAACCTACGATAGGCACGGATTTGATACTTCAAATTAAAATGGGATCAAAAACGTTTGGTATGCACGTGAGTACATAAGAGAATAGATGATGACGCTATTCGTAGCAAAATGTCAACGAAAGTGTTAGCTTTTACATTTGCGATGCTAAACGTTAAAGCAAACCAAGGAGTTAGCGCGGCTGTGTCTCACCTGGAACTCAGGAACTCAGCTTTTAGATGTTTAATGGTACTTTACCTCTTAGCTGCGTGTCTACTTGCAAGGTGGTTAACTTTATACACGATTGCACGGCGAATTATCATAGGTGTGTGGCTTTCGAAGATGTTCGCACGTGCACCGGACCACTTTGGAATTCATTATCGCGCGCAACAACGAAATGACGAAGGGAGAGGAAGAAAGAAAAAGAAAGGGAGAGAGAAGACTATAGACTAGTTCTAGTTTTTCTTTTTTAATCCACTTGCAATGCCCGAGAAAAATCCGAAGTCCCGACGTCGTGCACGTTTTACCAACGCGTTCGTACTCTCTCACGCATTATGCATATTTTTGAAGTTGACCTAAGTTTATAAAGTTCGCAAAGCTTTTCCCTCCGTATTATCCTTCGAATGTGTAATACCCAGGCTGGTACTTTTCCACGTTTACCTCGCGTCACCGTAGATTCAGAAAAATAGTATCACCTTTTTTTTTTAAATTATTTCAAGTTGTAGACACGCGAGAGTTTTACGTTCTTTCTTTTTTCCTGTAGCCTTCCACACCCCCTACTCCCTCTTCGTGCATCCGCTCGTGTATGCATTAGCACGTACCTACGTGTGCTATGTACGGTGACACGTAACAACCATTTTTAGTTGGTTCACTCTGGATTTTCCCGTACAGACGATCGAGAGAGATTTATGTCAACTGGCGTTGTATCGGATGAAAAAAAAAATATCAGATTATTTTTATCGCGTATTCGAAATCTTGTTAGACACGGAGAATCGTATTGGAAAGTGTTACAAGGTAACGATATATAGATATGTATATATTACTTTGCATATATTTGCATTCATTTTAATGAAATAGTATTGAGGAATATTTATTCTTATTTTTGGAGATTACACGATTTTAATAACGTTGATCGTAATTGCGTGACGAGATTATGGTAGAAATGTCGTATAAGGTGTAAGGATTACGGTTATAAAGGGGTTTGAACGTTCGTGTAACAGGCGTTATGATTCTTTCAAGGCTCATAGAACGTTTTCGTCTTTCTTTTTTTCCCCCTGCCTTTTCTGTCCTTTCAAGACCCTTTCTTCATTTCCGTTCTTCTTTCCTTTTTCTTTCCTCTTTTTTTCCCCACAGGCAGGAACGTATTTAACGTCCCATGAAATTAGAACTCTCGACACCTTTGAGAGAACGAGAAGCGCGAAATTTCGCTCTTCCAGCTGGTAGCGATGACTTCGGAGAACTTTTCTCTATCTTTATTTTTGTCCAGCTTGCCTATCTCTTTAAAAAGTACACGCTCGAACGACGTCATAATTATATTCTTTTTATTTGATTCATCGTCCTTCTGGATTTTAATCAATTTACTTCGCGTTAAATCGGGATTATTGCAATCTCATTTAGGTCAACTCCGTGTTGGATTAATGCATTTCCCGGAGTAACATCTCTGATTCGATTTGATATATTTTATAATCCTTCGATCTAAGTAGACGTATACGTGTAAAGTTTTTAACAAAATTGCCACGATCATGTTACCGAATAAGATCGCGATCATACTTTATTCTTAGCCGTTTTGAATGTTTTACACGGGTCAAGCAATCAAATTTATTCTGCTTAAAATCTTCGAACGAAGTCGACTATAGAGATCGTAATCGGCAATGCGAATGAACTAGTCGCGTTATTTGTTTCCAAAAGTTTCAACAAATGGGTCTCGAAAGTGTAAACACCAGAAAAAAAAAAACTAGCTTCGAGTTTTTAGTCCCGACCGATGCCAGGGACGATATCGCTCTCAGTGACACACGATACTCGTAGAGAACAACGTCGCTTGCCATTCCCGTGAAACTCTCGATACTTTATCGTCGAGTATTTCATTCTACTGTAAGTAATTTTAGTATAATTAAATGACTATTTTAATCATTTTATTACCGAGTTCCGCGGTATAGACAGTTTTTATATTTTTGGGATAACACTCGATACGATCCATTCATGAAATTAATATAGCACGTATTTATTATTAATTTTTCATTAGTAATTGAACCGCCCCAGGCAACAGTTTCCATATGGCGAAATGCAGGTAATCGGTATTGCTTGCTTTTTAAATTATGTAAAGAAAATACCTATCACCGAACTAATTAACTACATATTTCCTTTTGAAACTGTTTCGCTGTCAATCGTACATATTTGAATTACCTATATCTATAATCTTTTACTAAGAAGCAATAATTTATACGTGAAATAGATTCGAGATAAAAATTACAAAGTTTATATGAAAAAAGTGATAGATCTCGCATGGGTATGATTAGGTAACACGGACCGTTGTAAAATCAGACGAAAAATGTCGGGTTAAACAACGACCGCCATTTGCCAAAGAAAGTAGGACAAATTATAATTGTTCTAATTGAATCTGGACCACCGCGACGCGAAACTAACGCGCTGGCGAAGCTCGTGAAAAAGTTTCGTTTATGCCGAGTGCGTGGATCGGTAAATGTCGCGAAATTATTTGAATATTTTTTTTAACTGTAATTAAAAGAGGGAGGGATAATTTTGGAAAGGTAAGGTAACGAGAGAAGGTTAGTATCAATTTTTGTAAAAGAGCCGGTAGGTACGTCGTGAAAGAAGTACGTGAGTCTCGCATATATTGCCTTAGTTAGTAAGATCACGTACGAGAAAGATGCATGCGAATTTCGTGAGGTATTCCGTAAGTCCGAAATACTATGTTCCTGTATTTGTTCACTAGGATAACTTAAAAAGTCCTAAAACGTGATTCCCCGAGGTTTGTTTCTTATCGTTCCTTTCAATTTGATGCAACTAATATCACCAAAGATTATTCATAGTATAGCTACGTTCATTTTTCTATCTTTTATTCATTTGATCCTATTTTTTATTTCGCGTTCTTTCAGAATCATTTAATTCTTCACGCCCTCGGTCGATCCGAACCGTAACGATCGCTCTGATGTTCCGTAGAGACTTATTTTTTTTCTGTCTCTCCCAAGCGAATTGTCAGGCATGACGACAGACGGCGTGACGCTGGCTGAGACTTCAATTTGGATTATTGCTATTAGCATGAATTTTCATGAAACGTTCCAACCGTGTTCCATTCTCTCGCCTCTAGCAACTCTTTTTTCGAAAACTATTCGCAAATTGGAAGGAAATCTCGCGGTACTTCTTTCCACGAGCGATTCTATCGCGTGACTATATCGTCGATAGTAACGGTCGTGGTAAATTGGTACTCGTTGCGAAAGAAATTTTTTCCCTTCAAAAATAATGAGTCGTTATTTTAGAAGCGGTTAGATACAAGGGTAATTCGAGCTTAAGATCTTTCGCGTCTGGCTGGTAATCGGCAATATAAAAAGCTATAAAACTTGAGGCTACAACCCACGAAATTTTTGATGACTCTTGACCGTATCATCGACCGACATACGATCCCCCATAGTTTTGCGAGCTCTTCTTTCGTCGCGTTTTTTTTCCACTTTTTTTCGACCCCTCTCTTTCTCTTTCATTTTTACCCTCTCGAATCCGACAGGACGATAAACCGGTCAGATTGGGCTCGAGTTGCAACGTATTCTAGCGACGAAAACCCATCATTATTGGCACGTCCATCGCACTTCGTAACTCGACCGTTCGATAATTTCCTTTCATCCTTTATTTGGAGTTGAAGCAAATCGACGATATACACGTTCCGAGTGGAACGAGAGGGAGAGCATAGGTCGCTTTTAATTTTCGCGTTAATCCGTTTCGACGCGAGTACGCGACTTCTATTAATAATAATCGAGCTAAATGCCCTCAGCGTTAGAGAGAGAGAGAAAGGGGGAATGCTATTTGCGAGACATTCACTTTGGAGATGGCAAGCGTATTATTTACACGCTTGATATATTCCGCTCGCTGAGATATACAATATGCACGATAATACATACATATACCACACCTCCGGTTACTTCGTAAATTAATGGTCTAGTTTACGTCGTGTACTCCCTATGCGTTCTAAATGCTTCTCTCCCTGCGTTTCAAATTCGTGCCAAACTTTTGGTAGGTAGTACGTGCCACGTAAACACTGTGCCGCATCAAAAGGTTCTTACAAGCTCTCTCTCTCTCTCTCTTTCTCTTTCTCATGGCAAGCAGCAGCTCGAGACTTCCGTTGGAAGGAAGGAAGGAAAAGCATCGAAAGTTTTCCGCGCATGCGAAGACGTTTCGACGGAATCATTTTTCGTTGTCTTCGGTACGAACGGGATGAAAAATGTATTATCGTCGAGAACGTTGTTCTTAGCACTGACTTTCTTCCTACTCTTTCTTCTTACCTTTGCTCGAAGTCACTCACTATTTTTCCACCTACGAATTTGGTCTTAACGAAGTAAGAGTCCAGAGCTCTCCATTGTATCGTTTCGAGATAAAAACGTGAACGAGGAGCGTGGAATCGCCATTTTGCCGGAGTCAGCTCCATTTCCCCTCCTCCTCCCTTGACTCTTCTCATACTCTATTTCTCGTGCTTGCTGCACGAGCTCTATATCATCGGGGAAACCGACGGGAGAGACATGATGGACAGAAATTCAAGCTAGTTTTTCAATCGTGTCTCTCTAGTGCACTTTAGCTGTCACCGCAAATATGCAGGCTCTCGGATCGCCGCGGTTTTCGCGCTATACTGGAGGAAAAAAAAAGTATAATTCGGTCATAACGATAAATCAGTCAAGGCAGTTCTCGCTGAACAAAGGAAAGGGCGGAAGAAGAGAGAGAGAGAGGAAGGAACGGACGGAGAAAGAAATTAGACGAAAAGAAATTAGAGAGGAAAAGAGAATTCTTTATTGTACTCCCTTTTTCCTATTACTTTTTTGCGAATCTTATTGTTTGGAATTGAGCGAAACGGTGAATTAAAATTACGAGAGGGAAATTCTGTCTTACACGTTTCTTACATTTTTTCTTTACTCTTATTTGAAGAAATATCATGACGGAATAATTGCGTTCCATTCGTCTACTTTAAGTCCGCGAATAGGTACACACAGCAAGACATATTCGCGTGTCCCGCATCGTCAAAAACTTTGGAGGAAATTCATGAAATCGTAGTTCCACCACAATCATAACTCTTCCTTCCACGATCCGCTCGACTCCCGTACTCTCCATCTTCCTTTCTCCTTCGTAAACCGAAGCGCATCTCTCGCTTTTTATCGGTACAAAGCACGGAACGACGGCAGAATTCTCAAGCCGCGGACGCTGCGAGGAACGGAATTATTAATCATGAAATTTCCCTCGTCCTAAAGAATCGACCGAGTTAAATAATTTTCTTTTTCAAAAGGAGATAATCTCTCTTGTCGGTGGAGAAAAAATTATTATAAAGAAATCAACACGAGTTATCGGTAATCGACTCTCGATTTTTCATACTTAATGCATTTGAAATGTTTAGCAATATTTATAAGAATATAACCAGTGTGATGTTTGATATACCTAAAAGATATGACAGTTAATTTTTCCCTATGTTTATTCAACACAAAATTATTAATAATATAATATAGATAAAATGATTGAAATATTCTACGAGCTTACGTCTACTTGTTTAAGAAAGGGAAAAAAAAGTGTCACTCGCTCTCTCGTTGCGAGAATTCGTGTACATTGATGGAAACGAATATATCGATAATCTCTCTGGCCCATCCGCATTCTCTTTGCAGTCGAATCGTTCGATCATTCGCGTCGACTCTCTATCGGATATTTCCGACGCATTTAACGCTTGTACGGGAATGTTTTTTACAGTTAAAAAAGGTCTAGCTCGAGTGGCAATAAAGTGAAATTTTGGCTTAGCGCATGTACGATCGAACGAGTGTTTCGCTAATCCGAATTGCACTTAAATCGATTTAATTACTATATCCGATATCTCGCCCTGGTTTCAAATGGCGTGAAATGCGGGAATATAAAAGTTGAAATGTATGTCATTGCTGAGATCTCACGTTGATACCTTTGAGAATTTTCAATGAAATTACTCCCGCATGAGGTACTTCTTTTTTTTTTAATACCTTTCATTTTTTAATACTTTCGAAACGTTTGTATATTTGAAAGCTAGGAAGCAAAATATAAAAATGATTTCTTTCTTATTGCTTGATCAATTTTCACGAGAGAAGAAGAGAGATGCGTGCATGGTTATCCATAGGAAAGTTAATGATACTGTCAGACAATATGTAGGCTCTGTCAAGCTAGATAATTGCTCGATCTACAACTTTGAAAACACGGTACATCCCGTCTGAAACCTTAACGATCACGTGTCAGGATGGCCCATATATTGGTCTAACCTCTTCAGCTAATCGGGAGTCAGACTAAGCAAACTTTAGGGCGGATCACGTGATTAACGGCGCCTTTCAAAAGCTCCAAGACCCTGTCCTCCGTTCTCAGACGCCCCGATCCAGCGGTTATTAAAAATAATAATTACAAAGCACGTCGCGCCTCCGTCAATCGGGGTTCTTCGATTAACTGTGAAATTCTAAGAGTTATTCGATTTAATGGTACGGGAAAGAAGACGTTCCAGATTCGTCTTATGTAATCGAATTTTAACCTGGCAGCTTATTCTATATAAAACTGGGGATACTTCGAGTATGAAATCGAAAGATCGAAGGTTTCCAACCGATAAATTTATATGGATTATTTTCGGTTGGGTAAGATAGAGCAAGATAATTAAAGAGATTTTAGATATAGTTTAAAAGACTTTAAACAATTGATTGATTGGCAGTTAAAATGAAAGACCTATTACCAAAGAGTAATTAGTAAGTGAAACTGATTCGTTAAATACAAAAAATCATTGTTTTATTCATTATCAAACCCTAAGTATACCCCACTTTCCCCTACGTTTTTTACATTTATTTTAAGTTTCTTTGAACATCGATGAACCGAAAAGAAGCCGCGAATGGAAGAAATCAAGAATTTTCAAAATCGTATACAGAACGAGGACAAAAATTTACAATCGTATCGGTCTTCGCACGTAACTCGATCACCTTCGCTTCTTATTCCAATTTCCATCACGTACCACAATTCTCCCATAGGAGAATTCAACCTCCCACTCTCTTCCTACCCTTTCTACCTCTCACTATTTCTCTCCCCACTCTCTATTCCATCTTCGATGCGTTCGCTTGCATCACGACGCGTCGTAGCGCATCTCTCTCCGATTTCTCATAATGCGCACGAGTAACACGCGCGCGAGCGTACCGAATTTACATGCAAATTTCGAATTTATACCATTCAAATGAAAATCTGGCGAACGATCGCGGAATCGTTGCGATTTTTCTGACACGTGACGTATGTGGGCCGACGTGAAAAATAAAAAAAAAAACGGATATTGAAATTATTCGGTATGATTACATTTGGCCCACCAAAAAAATGTTGCACCGGGTGACTTTGACACGCGTAACATATTTTGCATTAATCTACGAATGCAAAACTAAAACGAGACGAGAGAGACGGTGGTTTAACTGTCTCTACCCTGTAGGCGACGTTAGGTACTATCTGATTTGTTCACTTTTGTTTTGAAAAAAAATAATTTTTTATCGGACCTTCCCATCAAAATTCATCCGACGTTCGAGAAACATATTTCTCTTTCCAACACGCACGGAATTACAATTTTCACGTTCGCGCTAGTTCTCGAAATTTGTTATAAAATTCTGTCTCTTTTCTATTCACAAAAAAAAAAGTCATTGAAACCGGCTGAAAGATTGCTCTATGACGTCTCCGTAATCTCATCTCCTAGTAGGTACTTTTATTATCGTAAAAGACTGAAGAATGGCTTGCCGGTGCAGTTACGCAACAAGATTAATTGGACGATGAATAATTCAACGAATTTTAACGGTAATCTTCGAGCACTGACTAAGAGTACGTACGTATATCGATTTCATGTAACGATTGAAGAAAAAAAGAGTAGAAGAACCAGAGCGTGAAAATGTAACTCGTTAAATAGAAAAAGATACCGATCGAGATAGATTGACGAAGATTACTCGTGTCTCGGACCAAGAGAGATAGGTACAACATACGCGATGCAACGAGCGATAGTTAGAATTTTTGTTAAAAATGAAGAGCATCCATGATAGACACGTTTTCTATTTTTTTTTTTTTTAACGAAAGTTCATCGGTCGTCGGAACATCGTCATCGTCGAACGACCCAGGATCGGGTTTTATCACGTACAACGAATTTCCCGCAGGAGTTGCCCTTAGGTAACGGGCTACGATTCCCTCCCTTTCGTGATAAAGTGACGCGCTTTCGCGTATGGATATCGGTGTAAGTACGATGAAGCGAAAGGGTGAGTTTCGAGTTTGCCACTCGAGATTCGAGCCGATCGTGCCAGCGTCACATATATACGCGCGTGCGTGAGCCCGTACGCTTCGGCTTTGATGTCGCGAATTGCCATTCTGAATGCATGGATGAGTATCGCGTGTGATACAGACTCCCTCTTTACCTTCCTACCCCCTGTTAGTCTACTACCGAGTACCTTGATTTTCGTCTATACGCGTTGATACATATACGTACGAATACCTCTATGTTTCGAATGTTGTACGTGGTAATCGTGACTGTTCGGACGAGAGCGAGAGAAACGTTTGTACTATTCGAGTCAATCTGATTTCGGTGACTTTTCTTCGTGTTACTTGATTAGCTCTAGTACGATGGTGATACTGTCTATTTGACTCTTATTCGTAGAAATTTACATTTTCCGGATGTAGATCGGAATTACTGAGGAATATGCCGATGGGTTTAATTATCAGAGTGTGTAATTAACTCTTTTGAGGTATTGGAATTAGAACGATTCGAGAAATGTGAAACTTTTAGGGAGAATGAATACTCGGGCTTCTTCGTTGGGTAATAATTATTTTAATTTTATCGTAAGTTATAATTTTTGAAGCTATGTTTGTTGGATTGGTTGCATGGATGGGTTGATTACCAAACATTTTAACCCACATGCCAGGGAAGATATCGTCCGCATCGAGATAACTTTACAAGGCTGGGCGACTCTTTCATTAACCAACAAGGAAGGGTTATCGATAGGAGATAAAAAAGTACCGTGACATTTCGCTGCCTTCTCTCGTAGGGACGATTTATACAGAACCGGAATTAACGTACTTTTATCGATCTATTTCCTTCGTTTTGTGTAACCCCATTTTCTCGTGTTTGCGCTTAGGAAACATCGATACGATCACCCTCACTCTTCCCTCACTCCTTTTTTTTTTTTATTTCGTTTCTTTCTTTTTACACGGCCCATTTATCACGCTTTACGAGTGTATATCGGTGATATTGTAGAGGAAGCGTTCGTAACAAGAGAGATAAAAGTGAATGAATTATTGTTCACCGAAAGCGTTGCGCCAATTTGTAAAAACTCGGCCATCCGCGTCTTTCGATCGTGAAATAAAAGCTTTGGAAGGGGACGGCTTGTAAGGAGATAAAAAGAAGGAGTGAAACGGGTACACAGTTAGCGGAGAAAGCGCGGATATAGGACTTTGATCATTTTTCATCTCATCGATCATTCTCTTGGATGTATCTAAGGAAGGATGCAAGTCCGTAGATTCGGTTAACGCTCGATTAAGATCGTTCCACCTTTCAACGATATAAACACGATAAATGAAGGAATATTATAAACGTAGAAAATATAACAATTTTAAATATTTCACGGCAATAACTCTCTTTTAATAATCACAGCAAATTTATTTCTCATCTTCTCTACAAAAATATCGGATAATGCTCGATTAAAAACGTTTCATCTTTCCCTGACGTTAAAACTAAAATACCACAAATTTACATATTCCTCTGCATTAATAATTCCTTTTTCACAAATCTGATCCTAATAATCTTCTACCTTTCTGCAACTTAATTCTCATCCCGAAATTAATATCACATTTGCAACGACAACCGTGAATACTTTTCGAGCGCAACTCAATTCGTAATAACGCGTCGTCGCGTCGTGCAAAGCGATAATAGAATCTTCTAATACCACGTCCTGCTCGCGGGGAAAAGGAACGGGCGCTATCTTCCGTCCTATATCAGCCATTAAAAAATACAGCTCTACCTTTTGCCAGCCGGATAATCACCGTCATGGACTATTTGCTTTTATTGGCAATTTCCCGTAGCGACGGCAGGGCGTATTGTTTATAAATCACGGCATCGTGCGCCACGTTGTTATTATTATTATTGTTATTATTATTCCTTATCAGACAAGCATTCCAGCGCTCGCGATTCTGCAATATCGTTAATGGTCGCGCTTCGATAACCGGTAGCGAATATGCATATACATATATTTAGATATACATTTGGATGGATTATTAAAGATTCTTTCGTTGCAACGTGCCTTTATATCGCGGTATACGTCACGATACGTTTACAATATATACAGTGAGAGTCAAAAGTAAGTGTAGGCTCTTTAAAGTAGAATAATTAGGACCAAACGACTTGAGTTTTTGTGAGACAATAGAAGGATGAGTTTATTAGATATAGTGTTTTCGTCGTATTGGAAAAATGGAAATTTTAGAAATTACAACCGGTTAACGTTGCTCCAAGCATCGTTGCAGTATACCTACGGTCGAAAATCAGTAACTTCTAACTATTTTTAGCCATTTTTAGGCACGACCACTGGGAGTGACTTTTGAAATTTTTATTATAAGTAAAAATATTGGTAAAATGGCTTCCACTATTCTCTTTGTAATTTCGAAAATTTTAATTTTTTCAAAACGATGACAACACGATATCTAATAAATAAATCATTCTATCATCTCACAAAAAGTCATGTCGCTTGGTTCAGTTATACAAGACTTTTGCTTTAAAGTGTTATACTTACTATTGACTCTCACTGTAGGTATATATTTAAATTTGACGATATATATTATTATCGAAAGTTGATTTATCCAAATGTATTTCCGATAATGCAAACCGGCAAAGTTCGTAGACAAGGGGTGAGAATACGAGCAGGGTTTTGACGTAATAAATAATCTTTCGGATATAGACGTTAATACGAACGCGCGTTACGCGTTCCGCTGGAAATTGTCCTTGATAGTTGTACGCGCTCAGTCGGTCGTTGCATATCGATAACGATCGGAGGAATTAATTTCGATCAAAATGCAATCTCATCGAGCCTCGTTTTCAACGCCTATCAATTCTACGCGTCCTACCAACGAGAGAGAGTCGATCGGGTCGTACGTATCCATACCCACCGTTCGTGGGCGTAAAACGAGAGAGAGAGAGAGAGATCGTTTAATTAATTTTCTTAATTATTCTAGAAACTCGCCATTTACACTTTTAACATTTCCGTTCAATTCATTAAAACTCGAACAAGATTCTTTTTATACGTTAACTGTTAATACGGTTCGTCTAATCGTATCGGCTTCGCGTAATTTACGAGAACATAAAGAGCGTTCTTTTGAAAAAATAGAGAAAAAGAAAGAGAGAAGGAAAGAAAAAAAAAAAAAAGAGCCGTTCGTTCGATATTACGATTCATAACTTTTCTATAAAAGCATTGCACGCACGAAGCTTCATTAACATTGCATCCAGGGACCATCGGAAAGCCCGTAGACCATTCCATGCTATCGAGTCGACCCTCATTATCGTCGATTTAATCCTCACTTCTCCCACCCTCTTTCTCTCCTTCTCTCACGCTAGCACTTTTCTCGATTTATTCGTAGTCTCTACTTTCCGCGCGCATACGTTTACCGAATTTCATCCGGTCAGTAATTTCGGTTGTAATAAATTATCAAGCCGATTCCGTTCGAGCGATTGGAATTAATGTTTCGTACGGTCGGACAAATTTATCAGCGACAATACGAGTTAATTCGACGCATCCCGGCGAATAAGCTCACCAAGAGAAATTAATCGCCAAAGTCCCTTGGAAGGATTCGACCTGTAGAGAGCCGCTGGCCTACGTTTTTGCGAGAAAAATTTCGTAAACGATCTTCCAACGTACCTAACCGCTTTGTCCTGCATATACTACGTACATATATGTGTATCTATCTTATATACACTCCTATATATTAGTACATACACGTTTAAGAGCATAGGAGAGTATACATATATTCTGTACTATATACCGATCGCGGCATTATTCCTCGAGGATGGTCGTTGCCCGTGCCGCTTCATAAATCGCTCGATTTATCGTTGCTGACTCACCGCGATCCGTCCGTGCCGCGATTGCTGCCCGCGAGGGTGTAAGCGAGCGAGTAAAGCGTCGATCACGAGAGGATAGGTACGACTTACCCTCCGTAGAGAGAGGGAACTCGAAAATCACCCGACGAATCGGTCCACCGTGGGGACCGGTAACCAAATTTTACGAGTTTCGCTAGACGTTAACCTATCTTCGATTATTAAACCAACAGGGATGTCGTTTAAAAAAATCAAGAAAAGCTTTATCGTTTGTTCGTGAAATCGTTTCGTTTTATTTATTCACTCGTAACCGCGTGCTTCGTCCCACGGTCGATAGTTAATTTGGTTCTTCGGGTATCGAAAGTAGTTACCCCTAAGAGGGATCAACGTTGCTGGAAAGTTAGCCCTTTGTTCATACGTTTGGAATTGTAAGTGTACTTACGTCAAAGTCAGCCGAGCACTTTACCAGATCCGGTGGATACCCTGGGTAGAGCTTCAGAGATTGAAGTAGACCCTTTAAATAGACGATTAGGAAATAGTAAAGGATAGCTTGGTAAATCGGATTTGTCATTTCCTTTTTTTTGTCACGAGTCTCGCCGTTTTCTGCCCCCTTTTTCTCTGTGTTCGGTGATTAGCGTTCAAAGTAAAAACGATCGGTCGGTACTCGTCTTTCGCGAGGGGTGATCAATTTTCAAGCTGTAAAAGTTTCAAGGTTTTCAATGAGCGCGAACGAGACAGGAGAGCGGCAACAACAATAACAAAAAAAACCTTCGTACGTTGATAGCGCGCTCGAATGGTGTTCGATTGTTGCTTAATTGTTTTCCTTTAACCAAGTCGATCAATCATGCGCAATCATTCAATTTTCCGCGTCGAGCTATCGAGCTTCCATTAGAGAGAGAGATAGAAGGAGAAAGAGAGAGAGAGGAGAGAGAAGCGCATATGGTTGTAGTTATCCTTCGAAATCGACCCGCGAATGAGACCATCGATTTATCGTCGAATAAGTCGACGAGATAGAGTCTACTTTTTTTTTATTTTTCATTATAGTTACTCGATCTTCGACTCGTTTAGATGGACTCTAATTTCTTGGATTTTATCTTTACTAAAAAATGATTCGGTCGGTGAGCACGAATAGAATGGTCTCGATAAATTTCGCAAATACTGGCTATACATTTTTCTTATAGAATGTAAGAAGAAGATCGGCTTCTTCGCTCGCCCGTAGTTGATGTTTTTCAATGCACAGTACCGAAGAAAATCGGTGATTTATCTCCGATACAAGGCAACAATCTCAGTCTCCCCCTATTTTTCGCTAAAAAAAGGAACCGGCATGTGTTAGAATGGCGCATCGATCATTCTGAAAGTATTCGTGGGATCGATCGATCTTCCCAAATGGCCCGCAGTAACGCGCTTTACGGTGCATTTTACGGTTTTCGGTTGATGCAAGAGTTTCCGCCGGTCGTCCTCGTCTATGTCGATGGCTGCCCGCACCGGTACGCGCGTTCGCGTATACTCGTGGTATTCACTGTCCTTGTCTTTCTCTCTTTCTCTTTCACCTTCTCTTTCTAGCTTATAGTAGTAGTAGTAGTCGTAGTAACGTAGTATCGCCATGATTTTTTCACCCGGAAAACCCGCCTGCTAGGGATTCGTACGGCTGAAAAGTTGTTCTCATTCGTCCCGGGCAAATCTGCTTGCCGTTGTAGTCGTTATTTTGCGAAAGGGTATTCAGAGAGTATATACTCGTATTCAGAGCATTCAATTAAAGCATCGCGCCGAGCCGTACGGAATCTTTATGACGTCAAGTTGGTCGGTATTCTTTCTTATAACATTTTTTCATTTTTTTGAGATATTTCTTTTTTTTTTAATTAGAAATATGCAAATGATCTGTCGGGTTCTAATTTTTCGTGATAACGTACACGAGTTTTTCGCTATGTAACATGGTGACCAAAATATCAACAAGTAGGTACTCGTGATTTTTGCAAGTACGCATCGTTGATGGTTTTTCTTTTTTAGTTTGGCATCTTGTGTCAATTTCAGATGTATATTTTTTTCTCTTATATATTACCTAACATACACAGGTTTATGAATGCCAGGCATAACAAAAGACGTTGGTTCGATATCGCGGGGAATGCCGGTCGGATGGTTGTAATTCGAGCCGCGCATTATACAAGGTATGATCGATCGACGTATTCGCATCGTTTATAGGCTACGTCAAATGGAAACCAAAGAATCTTATAGTATCGACAGATCGTACAATAACCTGGAAGTTTTTCGCATTTCCCGAGCAAAAAACATTCTCTCGAAACTTTTATGCAACGTGAATTATCGAAGTATACTTTAATAACCACTTTTTTTTTTAATAACTGTATTCTCGTGCACGAGATTAATCAATTGAATTATTTATCCCAGTGATGGAGCATTACCGTAGAATCGTCTAATCAGATTACCAATATTTTGTTGAAAGTGGGAACACGCTTCTACATTTTTTAACGCTCGAGAGCCGTGTAAATTCACTGGAAATTCTATAAAATGAACACTCAATAACGGCGTTCTCAGCACAATGCAATTACAACGTTAACGATTCATCACAGAAAAGTCCACAGGATTTTCACAGAAAAATTACTGACGCTCCACACGATTTCGAGTAAATGGATCGATCGAATTGACGAATCGCGATGACTGGATTCGACGATCGTTCGGTCAGAGATGACTGCGGATGACTGTCTTATAATACGTTAGCTTGCCTCGGAAGCCAAAGGCTATAAAGTATATAGGAAGCAAGGAGAGGGGAGGAGATTCGCCTCGTGGGTCCTATGCCTGCTTGTCCAGGTCATTCTTAAACGTGTTTCGTCTATGCCCGTCTGCCAGGACGTGCATCGAGCTTAGCCGTGTATACTCGTCATGAAGGAATGGTAATTTTTTTTTATTCTGATGACAAAAATGTAATTTCTTCTGTATTTTTTGTTTAAATAACTAAAAGGGAGTTGTAAATGTCAGATATTTTGAGACAAGAATTACCTAAAATAGTTGCATTCGAAACGCTATTAAATTATGACTTGTTTTATAAAATTGTACCTTATGCTAAACAATATTATTCTCCAAAACGGATTAAATTAATAATTTATCATTTTTTTCAATAAGGAATTTGCGTATATTTAAACTTTGTTATTACTCCTCATTCGTACGAAACAACATGGGAATTACAAACTTTAAAAATAGTACTATAAAAATTAGGATCCTCTTCGCATATGTGGAAATTACCCATTGCCAGTATTTTGAAATAATTACTTCAGACTCACGTCACGAATGATATATCTCAAAATCGTATTCTCTCATTATTCGTCACTCGCAATATCCAAATGCGAATGCATTCGGAAAGAATTATAATTAATGAAAAATGTCTTCTCGATGTAACCGATAAGCGCTCGCGCTCATTTGCAATTTCAAACGAACTTTCAGCGTTTTCTTTTCGTATCTTTTCCTTTCCCCCCTCCATTTTTTTTCTCTCTCTCCGTAGCCACGGACGTGATGCAATCTGACGCTCAATTTCATTCTCGCGCGCGCGCGCTCCTTCTTTATAAGCCCGCCGCCATTGTTTCGTTTGGAAAAACAAAGGAAGAGGGTTGGGGGTGGGAAAAGAAGAACCCTACCGCGCGGAGCTAGACAAATTTATTCTCTCGCGCTGGTACCGCACGAACGAACGAATCGTGGTAGGTACCCGAGAATAAGGGAACGAGCTTAATTTCGTTGCGTTATTAGAGCACGAGAAAAAGTCGGAGTGGTCCGTTCGAAAGCCGAAACGCGCATGGGCGAACGCCCATACGCTTTGAGTTTTCCCTTGGTGAGTAGATAGGTCTTCGAATCCGAAGCGACTCGATCAAATATTTACAAGTATTTTCGCCGCGTAGTATCTGCCTCGTATCCTGATCGAGTTTTATATATAGACCACCTCTCTTTTGCGCAGCTGGCCACTTCAAAGAACTTCCACCACTAGCTAGTCGGGCAGCCAGATCAGTCAGCCGGCTGTAGGGTGCCACGAAAAATCTTCCCGTTTGGTAAAATCGAGACGGTATCGATATGTACGAAAATCTTGTGTCTTTTTGAATTTAAAAAGAAAAACATCTCGTAACAAGCAATTGGAATGATTTCGTGAGATTCTTGAGGTATTTGCTACCACTTGCCTGCCTTCATGTTTCTAAATAATTATCTTCATAATTCAATGAAACGGTCCTCGAATTATTGCGAGCGTGGTTTTACACGTGCTATCCCGACGGTTACGACATCACGACCTCTTTTATGTGCCATTCCGGCAGACTAATTATATCATACATTTTCCTACAGTGCGGCTACCCAAAGTCATTTAACGATCACGAGATACATACGTTAACGAAATATATTCTTAAGGAGGGAAACGTACGTATCATTTATAATGAATCTTTTCGTGGGATGATAAATCTTATCGTTTATTTTCGGCAGAATCTAGGATAATAGCAAGCGTATGATCGAATCACGTGGATCGATAGAGAAGAATCGTGTGCCTCAAAAAGAATTCCTAGAAAATGTTTGCGCCATGAGAGCTAGAAAGAGGGAAAGAGAAGAGAGCAAGGAGATTACGGGAAGCGGGGCATTAATGCTTCTTCCGCTAACCTATGCAATTGCTACGTGTAATTCCTGGCTGCACCCCGGAGATATAGCATCGTGTGCTCGACCCCGTAAACGCATAATTTTACAGCAAACGAATGGCGGCTCTTAATGGATTTGCATTGTTCTGACAGCATCGCAATGCAAACAAAGCTCTTCCTCGCACTCTATATCTCTTGCCTCTTTTTTTCCTTCCCTGTCCTTCATTTTTTCCCCCCTGTCGTCTTTCTCTCTTGTTCTCTATGCAGATCTTCCTTTTTTTTTCTATTCTCATTCACCACTTCTTTTCATCTTCGAAGCGCCGACCTCCAAGCGTTTTCTTGGTAATGATCACATACGTTTGTGCGTCAGCTCGTTAAAGGGTTCAGATAATGTTCTTTTTTTTTTTTAACGCGTTGACACGTTAATTTTGTACGAATGAAATTTTTAGTATTATGAATATATAATGTGTAATACGATTAAATAAGTTGGAAATGTGGTAATCAACGTATCAACCAAATTATAAAACGTTTTAGATAAATTTGATAAAGAATAAATTGAAAAGAAGAGAATTCGATCGACTCCTCCGTCGCCAATCGAGCGTTCAATCGAAATAACGTAAGAGGTCGTTCGATTTTATCGAAATCTCAAGATTTGGAGCATCTCACGTGGAAGAGAAGCAAGAGAAAGAAGAAGAATTCAAGGAGAAAATTAACGCGCGTGGAAACTTTTCGAATATAACGACATCAGCGTGTACATCGCGGTGCTTTTACCGCGACGGATTTCTACGTAGAATCACGTCCCGTCCTAGATTTCCCTTCTCCTAGTCGAGGAACCTTCCACAAAGTCTCCGTGGCTTTATTTCACTCGAAATTAATTTCATTGACGTTGGCATTCCCGTGTATAAAGAATTAGGAAAGGAGAAAGGAATGTCCGTGGAAAATGGCTTTGAAACGTGGCTTCTCCATATTCTCTACTCTACCTTTTTTTAAATTAGTTACGACAACGAAATGATGGTCGACGAAAAACTATTCTCTTAAATTTACTCTAACAAAAAATAATAACAGATTGCTTGTTTTTCGCTTGAACGCTACAATCCCTGGTCGAGTTTGTTGATAGGCATCGGTCGCTGTTGTCTCGCAAAGCAATCGCAATAGAACATAGAATATCACGAGAGTGATATGTTGAAAATAGCAGTTGTTATCGCAAATTCTTTCGACTGTTCACACCACCCCGAAGTGCGAAACCATGTCAGGCTTGTGCTGTAAGCGACGCAGGATTCTCTGTTGCGTGACACCGTCCAATTACAAAGGAAAACAGGCCGGATTAGTAGCACTCTCTCTCTCTCTCTTCTTCTTTTTTATACTCCTGCCTGTAGGTAGGTGCTAGCAGCCCTTTTTTCCAGCCTTTCTCGAGCGCTCCACAGGTACCCACCCATCCCCCCACAACGTTTCTACTCGCGCGAAGCGAGGCAAAGCGTATGCCGCGTAAAAACAATGCAACAGGCGTTGATACTATCTTAACGCTCACCACACGTTTTTCTATGCTCGCGCGAAAGCACGAAAACTTCGGCCATCGTGCCCCCGTGCTACTATTTCGTTATCGAGAATGGAAATTTTTGTACGAGAAACGCTAGCTCGAGCTCTTTACTGACCTCGTTTTCCGATATTCGCTCCAAAAAGGTCTCGTAATATTGACGAGAAGTAGGAAAAGATTAGATCGATAAATCGATCGTCCTACGAAATCGATGAGATTCATACGATGTAACTTTACTATTTATAGACAAGAGCTAACGTGTCATAATTAAAGTAACAATTATTTATCAATCTAAATTTGTAATTATCTTTGATTTCAGATATTACATAGGTACATTTACTCATGGTTAGCTTATACTCGATGAAAGCGAATTACTACCCGTCTTAGAGCAAGTAAGGACTAACTTATAATGAAAGAGGGTAATTAGGGTAATAATTTATGAATAGTCGACCTAATTTCACTTTGGCTTCATATCGTTTCATACATTCTATTTGAATCGATCCAAGTAACATAGATGTCTAAAAGGGAATTAATGAATAATAATGGGTTAATGATCTGTAAGTTGTATCGATGATGTAACGACATCATTAGTCTTCGAATAAGAAAACTCGTTTTACCTTGGGTTGAAAATAACGCTTTACTTTTCTATTATTTTAAAAGTAGAGATATTCTAAAAAGATACGAGAACTGCTATTCACTAATTATAATCTTTTTCAGAGCTACTTATATTAAACTCGAAAAATTCTTCTCATTCGAGCTATTCGTCTGATATGACGATGAAAAAGGTATCTGTTCTAAAATAGGTAAAATTTTGACGAAAAAGTCTAATCGATAGAACGAAACGGTGACGATAAAGGACAATAAAATTGCTTCGGCATTTCAACGGGAAAAGTATTTAGACGGTTCGTGAAACGTTCTATAAAGCGGCTAGTAGGAGAAATCCAGGGAACGGGCGCAACAGCTTCGGGTTCCCACGAATCTCAGAACGGTGTCGGGTCAACGAATCTCGCGAATCGTTTTCACACGTCGGGTGGTGCATTATTAAACTCTCATACTGGAGGCAACGTAGAAATTCGAGCTTTCGAGAGATACCGATAAAAGGTTCGAAAGGACCTACGTACTACTACGCTTTTAACGCATGACCGAGAAATATGCTCGTCTCGGTTGTTACCATCACCAAGCTTTACGCGGAATACGAAAGAAGAAAACGCTCGCTCGGAGATTTCTAGCCCGTATTTCAGTGTTTTGCGAAAACTACTGTCTAACGGCGACGTAATGGCGATACCATGTCGCTATGGCTGACTTTAAAACTACAATAGACCGTATTCAAAAAGGCGGTCAACGATAGCAGCCCAGTTTCGTTTTTCGATTCACGTTGACTCTATGGCAACCATTTGCCTGCAGTTGGTATATATTCCTGCTCTAAGAATGGACCAAAAGACAATGGTACTCTTGTGACACTTCGTACACTCCTATATATTCTCGTTAAAACAAAGTCCAAGTTTTATGATCGATCTATTAAACCATTAAACCGTAGATACATTAAACATGACTCGATTCCGATTCATTGACCAAGAGAACGCGAAAGAAAACTTTGACCACCGTTCGAACGAAAAAAGTCTCGTAAGTCGGATAAAACGGAGAGCTTTGTGAAATATCGATGAGATCCTCTCGATGCGTTTTAACGTGACTTTACACGTACGATTTCACGTTTCTCTTTTTTTCCAGCACGATTATTCAATCACTTCGACCGTAGGAATATCTAGCCAACGCTTCTACACCTGATATTAGCTGCGTGCGTGTATTTACAATTAGCCCTTCTGGTATACCTACACCATGAATTGACCGAGAAGCCGTAATCTTGTGCGAGCGTATTGAGTCTCGGGTGTATTCCCAAGACAGTCTGCAAGGATTATACCCGTCCCATGTATCGCTTAACACCTCGTATAATTAACAAGCTATCGTTAACACGACACCTAGATTTTCCTTTTAATCAAGGATTCATCATTTCCAAGAAGCAACGAAGAAAGTAGAAGTTTAAAAAGCTCGAAGGTAACTCAAAAGGTGCGATTAATGGACGTCGGTGAGAGCGAAGAAAGAGAAGGTCTAGATCGTTTTCGTTACGAAGAACGTTATCAATTTCTCTTTATGTTTCCTTCTTCCGTCCAAGCAATTCTCTCCGGCTCTCAGAATCCGCTCTGGATTTTCTCGATCGTGGCGAAGAGAGAGAAGAGAAGGAGGAAGGCATCACGGGCGCGTTATCCGCTGGAACAATAGACCGGGTTCCTTTCGAAAAGACGTGGAAAGTATTGTCGTTTCGTTGGAGAAAAAGGCTCGTATCAGAGTTCCGGCAAGTCGCTGCCGCATTGCTACGGTGGTGGTTCTAATTAACGAGAGCGCGTACCCTGGTACAAAGGGCGGAAAGGAGAGAAAATGAAAAAGCGTTCGGTGCTGATTCGTATCGACGGAGAGCTCGAAATAAAGTTGGTCCTCTCGGTCATTCTCTCTTTCCTCTTTTCGTTTTCTCAGACACACACACGTGTGAACATACTCCACCAGTATCATTTTCCTTCTTCTTCTTCGATTTCATTCGCTTCTTCTCGACGCTTTCTTCGTTTCACCGTACCCCTTTACCCCAAGCGAACCCTTCGTCCCTCTCAATCGCCATCGACCTCTATTTACCCACTTTTCTTTGCAAGTGCCACCAGCAGCAACCCGGGAGGGTCCTCGTCCGACTGATAATGAACCGGTTTCTACTTTTCACCGATCGATGCTGATACCATTTCCAGTTTCACGGTTCTAAAGGAGGTAATGAGCTTGCAGAAGCCATCGGCATTTTTTCCTTTCCGCTCTCTTTCACCCACACTTTTTCAAAGCTTTAGAACCGTATGCGACAATCCGTTCGAGGATCACTGACTTCTCTCTCTCATTTCTTTTCTCCTTCGGCCTTTCGTTACTTTCTTCGAGTATCTCGACTATCTCGGATCGATCATTGATTTTTAGATCCCTCACCAATACCGGCTACTTATTTACCATCGGAGCGAGCCGCGTGGGTGGCGGCTAGCTTCCCCCAATGCGCGCACCGATCCCTTTGCCTTTCAACGGAAATATTTATCCGATACAAATCGTCTTACTAGGTTTGAAAAGAGGCAATCACGACGATTGAGCACCGATTGTCCTCGTAAGCCGACCTATCGACTTAGCGTCATTTTTATCAGTAGAGTAATTGCCGTGTATTTCGCTATAGACGCGTATCTAGACATATATAAATATGTAATCATGTTGGTTGATGGCCCGATCTAACTCTTTTGCCGCTTCGTACAAAAATAATTTTGCCTATTTTTTATATTTAATTATTAATAATTTCATTTTAATTCAGTTATAAGTTTTGACAGTGAGTGCAAACATTTTTGTGTGCATAACACGAGTCTTATTCTTTATACAAAATTTATATAAGGAAAGGAGGAAATTTTCAGAAAGTTTTAGTTTGTTTATTGATTGTTATTGATATAGCCATACATCAGTGTTGAACACGTAGTCATTACTTAAAAGATTTAATAAAAAAGATTTGCATTTAATAATGTTGATTGGTTCCCGCGGAAATTGGTAATTAATATTCAAGCACACTACTGTAAACAAGACTCGACCGAAGTTTGTTTTGAACTATTCTACGTAATCCCGACGTCGCCGTCAGTCGCCCTTAGGACACCGAAGTGTAAAGATGTTCGGTAAACATCAAAGATCCCGGTCTTGTTACCACGATGTATCGTGTACCACAGTGCAGATATTATTTTATTAATGATTTCCGGTGTAATATCTTTGTCCCATTCATTTGATATATGTAATTGTGTTTCTCCCAGAAGTCGAGATTACGACGAAACGTATTATCAAATATTTACGCCATTGAGAATGTTATTGAACAGAAGAAAGAGGGGAGGACAATAATTCTCTAATTTTATTACCCTCAGCTCTCGTATTCCTCGTCGAGTAACGAAGCTATCAACTTCTTGCCACGTTTAACGAGGATTATTAACGTGATAAATTGCATTCATCGTGCATATTCGCACTCTCAGCCAAAAAAACCTATGGATCATCTTTAATAAAATTGTTATTTAATGGACCTCACGTTTTAACGGACTCGCTTTAACCCGGTAGGTACGATAAATTTTCATAGGTGGTAAAATTTATCGCGAACCACCGACGCGATCGCATATACGGAAAATACGAAAGTACCACCTCTGTGGCGGGATCGAGGTGCTACTAGTGGGGGAGGGTGACAAAGTTATCGTAGTCTCCCTTCCCCTACCTTTAAGTGGCTCGAATCGCACCTTCGTTTAGTTACGAATGGCCACGGTTCTCTGTTCTAGATGTTTCAGCGATAACAGGTGATTTGTGCGTCCCCACCTTCCTCTTTCGTGCTTTTCCCTTCTTTAGAAAACTCTTACCGTACGCGACACACCGAAAGATTTATCTACCTATATTACCTCGAATCTATAAAGCATTTGGGAAAACGTATTGGGAGCAGAGACACATTTAAGCCGATTTCTGGTGTATCTTAATGGGACAACCGATATGTTAGGATTTAATCATTCGCATTCTACTGTCACCTCCATGTCGAGATATATTTAATATTGTTGTAAAAAGAGGCAAATTTTGTAAGTAAAAATTTTTACGAAATGGTTCATTGTATAGTCGTATCGAGAGGCGTTTATATGAAATTCATCTCTTGGTTTACGTTAAAAAAGCAAATATCGAGCTAGTGATAGATGAGTTATAGAAAAATCTTCGAATATAAGAAACAAACGATTGTCGAGTGCTATTCGACATAAAAATCGGTCTCGTATTGCGTATTTTACTATCATCGTTTATTAATTTTCCTTTTTTGCTGTTTCGTAAGAACTCGGAATATGTCTAGTAACATATTACAAGTAGTATTTGTTAATTTGGCTTCTTCACGAAATGAGTCTACATAGGAAACGATCTCGAAGCAGAGAGACTCAGACAATCGATATTACTTGCGACGTTAACGTTTGCGATACAACGCAAGTACCGTGTAGAGCTAATTAGCTACGTATTTCGGTGCATTTCCAAAATTGCTTTCCTTACATATGTTTTTATTCGAAGTTCAAATAAGTAGCTTATTTGCCAAGTTGATTAACTCTACGTAACGAAAAGTAGAGTAAACAAATAAACTTTTTTGCATGTAGCGAGGTAAAGTCTAGTCATTAAGAAAATTAATTTTAAACATAAACAATTCCATCGACTAAAATTCCATCCATGGAATTAATTCTTTTTGGTACTGAATGGCACAGTCATCGAGTCCTATTTTCTAAAGTCGACTAAAAAAAAAAAAAAATGATGGTATCACAAAATAGTTTGAACGAAACTTACTAAACTCGGAATAATTCCGCGTCTCGATGCTCGTTCCCCCGGACTGTTTCAGAGCTCTGAGGTATTAAGACTTCAACGAAAGTAGTAAATCCGACGATGATGCTCTCTCTCGTCGCGGAGTCGCGAAAGAAAAAGGAATAAGAAGAGAGTTCACGCGAGAGAGAGAAGAAGATGAAAGAATTCACGTCGTCCAGACGTCTTCGCGCTATGACAGTAAAAACGGAGTTGTATCGGGGGATGGAAGGGGTTGTGTGTCTAGAAAGTAGGAGGGATGAGGGGTAGCTTAGTCCGGATACTCGGTTGCTGCTCAGAAGCAGGTTATGCCCGCGGGTATTTAACTTTATGCATTCAAGCTCTTCTCAAACCTGAGACTCTCTCGCACCGTTCTCCCTGTTCGTCGACTTCGCTACGAAGGATCTCTTCCTAGTAATACCTCGACCCCGTCGACTCTTCTTCCTTTCCAGATCCCAGGAGCTTTATATTAAACTCCGATTTTACGCGAGCGTAATCGTAAAGATAAAGGCGCGTAAACCGCCGCGTAAAGACGCCAACTCTTCTCTCCCGTTCCTTCGAGTATCGCGCCGTTAAATTGATCCCCTCTTCTCAACCGATGCCGCCGAACTTTTATTGGAAACGTAACTCTGACTTCCTCGCTGCATTCTATCCTTAGTTACTTGCCACTTCGTGCAATCGCAATTTTACCTATCGTTGTCTCTCTTTCTCATCTCGAAAAGCTCCAAGTTTCTTACTACGTGCACATGTGCTCAAAGGAGTCTTCTGGTCGTTATTGTAAAGAGCACTTATCGTAAGCACCGTATTAGATTCTATTTGCTAGCCAATATAGTTAGACTTTGTTTTTTTATTAAAGGTAGATTCTATCGGTAATAATAATTTACTTCGTTCCTATGTAAAAAGTAAAAAAACCGAGAGAGAGCAGGGTAAGAAAATGAGTTCATTGCTTTAGCCCCGTACGTTATTAAAATTTGTTCCAGCGACGCGGAAAGTGGTAGATTAATTGGCACCTTTGTTCAATACGTGTTAGAGGTCGGACTCCTTTGTCCGGCGTTACGTTAATTACACCGATTATGGTTTACTGATAGAAAAACTCGTTATAAGATTCTCCTCGTTTCGCTACGAGAAGCCATGTAATTATTTTGACGATAGTTATTTCGCAAATTAGCACGTCACGTAGTAGTTTTAAAGTACCTACGTATTCCGAAACTTCGTACTTTTAGTTTGATTATCAGCACCAAACGTTAATTGAAGTTTTTTATTGACAGGTAGAGAAATATAAGCGAATGATATTTTTAAGAAACGAAGATATGAAATTTGTCGTTTGTTTTTTTTTCAGTTTCTCCAATCAGAATATCGAGGTATCCACTCCTTATTATTACAGACTAACGGCAGTTAGGCTGTCCGTCGCAAAAAATCGGACTAACGCCGGTGGTATATTTACAGCAAAATCGTAAATTTGAAGGGAGGGGGAAACCTTAAAATGCTTATATTTCATCGACGCGAAGTGCTACATAATTTTGGTTTGTTTCATCATAATCCTGGAACTTTTTCCCTTTCGTTGATATATAAGTTATTAGGATCGCGGCTTCCAATAAGTTAATAATCTAATTTATGTGTTTTGAAATTTTATGAAATATCAATTTTATCAGTCTTTTTTTTTCCGACCTTTTTCGTTAACATTGCGAGTATATCTATATATATAGAATTTTGTCCAGTTTCCTAATTTCGCCGTTAGTGAAGCCAGTGGAGTTAGCGTCGATATCAGGTGGGAATCTAGCTAGCGCTGGAATGTTTGACATGTCGATATTCTTAACCTATCACATTTTATTTATTTATTGTACCCGTCAGTACTATCGCAATCTTCCTTGTCTATAGAAACGTAGAGGATATGTGTGGTTAGAAGGGATAATTAAGGAAGGCAGTAGACTTCTTTCTCATTAATTGAGAACGTGGTTAATTCTATCGAAGATTTTAGATAACAAGAAGTTGCTAATTTTTCGTTATAACGTCCGTCACACGCAGGAGATACAGGGTAGTGGTTATCAAGCAGGTTAGAAAAACCCGTACTTACTAATTTTAATCCCATTCGACATATTAATAAAGATATGAACTAACTATTCTTTATGTAATCATTTTTCAGATAATTTTAATTTTTTACTTCATTAGAAGATTCGAATTAGTAATAAGTAAAATTCGCTGCGTGTAAATGTATAGATGAGTTCATATGGATACGTTCCGGGAGTTTCTCAAAGCGAACTATCATATCTTCGTAGACGTTTTTATGAATAATATTGCAACAAGTCTGAATGTATACCACATCTGTTATGTACTTTTTCGGTAAATTTTTCCATCATTGTACACCTATTACATCGATTATACACATTGTAATATAATATAACATGTCCTCTAGTTAACCTGGTCCCCTCGAAAAAGGTCGTAGTATACGACTGGGACGCCGGCAATCTTCCTCGAAATGTATAATTTTAATTTGGAATCGCATGGATTTCTTTGCTCTAAAAGCATCCAATTTCGGATCCCTAAGAGTTTTCTAGTGAGTACGCACTCAAGAACACTATTAAGTATGAAAGTAGCTAAAAAATCGCCAAAGATCGTCAAATGGAGCTTAGGTATGTACTTTTCTTGGAGAGACAATAGAAAATAATAACATCATAGTCTACGTATGTCGAAAAATAAAAAACAATAGGAATGTTACGTGGGCCGTCGCTGTAATTTATAATTGCTCTTATTTTTAAATTGAAACAAGGATTTTTTATTATAACAAAATTATGTAAAATCATACACAAATAACATTAAAAATGTAAAGTGGGCCGTCG
This sequence comes from Ancistrocerus nigricornis, assembly GCA_916049575.1. NCBI lineage: Eukaryota > Metazoa > Arthropoda > Insecta > Hymenoptera > Vespidae > Ancistrocerus > Ancistrocerus nigricornis. Next base: position 27,613,985 of record OU696667.1, read on the forward strand.
CTGTAGTTAATATAAACAATAAATCGTGCTTTTTCTTGCTACATAAAGATATTAAATCAATGATGCGTCGCATCTTTATTAATAACTTTTTATCAAATATCTATAATTTTAATTTCCATATTAGTTCTTTAGACTTTGTTAAACATTGTTGACTTCATAAATTACACATTCTCCTTCAAACAATTTTACTAAAATAACAATCTCTGTAAAAAACCTTGTACAAAGTACGCGACGGCCCGCTTTCTTCGTAAACGTTAAATATAATATAACATTTTGGTACGTCTATCAATCCAGGAACAATATTTAACATGTTTGTATAGATAATAAATAATTCTAATTTTTCGAAGGTTATCCATATACAATTTTTAGATAATTTTTGAAAATTGTTTATGTAGATACAGTAGGGATACAAAAATTTATTTTACTAATCTTTAATCTAAAATTTAAATCAATCGGTGAATTTATGATAACATTTAATTTATTAAACATTTTAATGAATTTATTCAATTTTTATTGTTTCCTAGTTCATAAATAACCGTATAACAACCGTCTAATAACCTGAATCAAGTACATAATTCATTTTCCTGCGCTAGAGTTGCTCCACCCCATGCTTCCATTCATTCAATTAAAAAATACAAAAAGGTAGGCTTCGCATATTGCCAGGTTGTATTTTTTCATTTTTCGAAAAAAAGCGGGCCGTCGCGTACTTTGTACAAGGTTTTTTACAGAGATTGTTATTTTAGTAAAATTGTTTGAAGGAGAATGTGTAATTTATGAAGTCAACAATGTTTAACAAAGTCTAAAGAACTAATATGGAAATTAAAATTATAGATATTTGATAAAAAGTTATTAATAAAGATGCGACGCATCATTGATTTAATATCTTTATGTAGCAAGAAAAAGCACGATTTATTGTTTATATTAACTACAGCGACGGCCCACTTTACATTTTTAATGTTATTTGTGTATGATAAATATTTACCGTCAATTTCTGGACACGTCCTTAGACCGGTAGCGCACTAAATGGTTGGATACTTAATGACGAGCAAACTTCGCTCCCCGAGTGTGTCGAGTTCGACTGCTCGATTGGGGTCAAAGGTAGTTTGGCGAGGACGTTAACCGAGTCCGGGTTAAAGTGGTGCGCAAGCGGGTTAGGTATCAAATTCAGAAACGTACAGTTAATCCAATACCGGTACACTTATCATGCCCCGGTCAATTTAATTCTCAGAATGGCTATACCATGATTATCGATAGGAACGATATTTAAAAATAAAGTACACCTTGCGTTCGTGCCTAAAAATGGAACAATGTGACATTTAAAAAAGGAAATTGGAAAGTTAATATCGATTTTCGTTAAACAAGGTAAACTTTTTCGAAATGATATCTCGTATTCTATAATTTATTCAAAAAATAAAGAGAAATAACCTTTCCCAATGGTAGAAATATCATTCGGGCGGAACGTTGATTCCGTGTCGCGATTTTGCATCGATATCGAGGTAGCAATTTCTCACGTCGAGTTGACGTATATATTTCAAGCTCGCCATTAAATAATTCGTTCCCGCGGAATATGTATACTTAGCGATACTCGAAATCAAACTCGTTGAAACCTATGCCGCCGATATAACCACGCATTCGTGGATACTGCCCGAAACTTCCCTTTTGCGTTTAATAATTCTGTACAATGGTCCGATCAATCACATTGAGAGTGAGAGAGGGTGAGTTAAAAGAGAGAAAGGGTGAGAAGGAACGTGCAATCGTCGATGGAATAACGCGTGTCGGAGAACATGTGTTCGCGTACTACCGATGTCGAAGCCTTCTTCGTTAAAGTCGTTAATCATCTGTCGATAGCGTGCCACGTCGAGCAGCACGCGTGAAAACTACGCGAGAATAATGGCCGGTTCATGGGCATGTCCCGGTCATCGAATCGGTCCATGCGTAATAATTTCCTTCGTTGTGTTTTTTTTGCTAACCTTTTAGAGAATTCAAAAGTTCGTTACGTTTCGTAGCTTCTGGTTTGGATTTTAATCGAAATTTTCCTCTTTTCAATTATAGGTAGGTATATCCAAGCGTAGGATTTCCAGGATGTGTGTTACTCGACAGAAATGTCTCAAAGAAAATAGTTTGAACGGTCGCAGGAAACGGTTTTCACTCGGGCTAATAACCAATTTAATAAAGATAATCGAAAGTCAATGTTGGATGGTAGATACGAGTCACTGCTCGGGAAATCGATGATCTTAGAGCGGAAATCTAGGTTCAAGATTTAATTGCATGATGGGAAATCAACTTCACGGGTTCGTTTGACGATTAATCGGTCTTCTTTCTTTCGGTTTCTATTATCAGATATTTATCTGACCTTTATTCGTAAGCCAGAAAACGTTCGAAGACAGATCCGATAATAATTTATCGTGCAAAGATCAGCGAAGAGACACGAAAGAAATTATTCATCGAGGTAATAATCGTGTCATCGCGGCTAAAACCCACGCTGTTTCTTGTGAATATTTATTTGCAACCACGGTGAAGTTTATTTTTCGAGGCGGACAAAGTTTCGTTATAAAAATTCCATCTTCATCCTCTTAGGTACTTTTCTCACGATAGCGTAACTTTTGACGGTATTAGCGGTGCTTCTCGAACGCGTTCTCTTACACCCGTCGCGTAAATTTGTCCATCCGTTCCCGTCCGTTTCGTATATTTTTCGTCTACCGTTGTTTTTCTTCGGGTTCATGCTTCTCTCTTTGGGTCTCTTTTGCTTTTTCGCGAGTCGCGATAAAACATAACGTCGAGTTTCTCGGTATAGCGGGGAAAAACAGTCGTCACGTGGTAAATTGCAGCACGGAGAGACAGCATCGACGGTGGTGACGTTTTGACGTGACGAGAGGACCGCGTAAAGCAGATATCGTGCGAAAGGAGTGCTGACCGTGGGTAGATGTGTGCCTTTGCGAGTATACTCGTGTCTCTCTATTTGTGTGCATGCATGCATACGAGAGAGAGAGAGAGGCATTCGCACGCATCGCGGTTGACTTTCGTTTTAATTGCACTTTCTGACACACGTCACTCCAACGCGGCCGCTCGCCCGCGTTGATCTACTTTATCAGATTAATAATTAATTCGTATTTCCATTTTATTTACTGCCGAAATCGTTCGGCCTTCGACATCAGTATTTCGGTGATGTCTCGAGCGAGTCGGATTTTTAACGTGAAATTTTCAGAAACTCGCGTTATTTTTCCATCCAAAAGCAGTCGTGTGAAATCATTTCTTTTTTTGTTTTAGAGACAAATACGAACAAGCTTCGCTATGTAATCAATCAGACACAGCACCGGGAGGATTCGAATTTGACAAGTCGATTCTAATCGAAGCTGTCGACGGATTTAGACTTGTGAATTTCTGTAAAGAATTATTCGAAAAATAGGAACCATCTATTATTAGAACTTTTATTTTTTCAGAAGATATTGTATCATCGTATAATTATATTCAGCTGCAATATTTTTGGGGGGAACGCTATTTTTATTAGTATTTCCAGACTTTTTACGAAATTCGAAACTGACGGCTTTATTAACGATAACAATGCCGGAACAACGCCAACGAGACTTTGGTAGATTTTAAGCAATAATGAAATACCATCGAAACTTTTAAATACAAATATAACAAATTTCTTGACGTGAGAGTATAATCGTCCGACGATAACTCGGTCACTAAATTAAATGACAGCTTTCTCTTACACCGTTTTTTAAAAACAAGCGATATCACGACAAAACCACGAGATATTTAAAGAAATAAATGAGAAGATTTGCAGGGTGTTTTCACGGTTGACAACATCCAGGACAAACGAATGAAGAAACGACGTGCGAAAATTGGCCCGGACAAGAAGACGTATGCACGTGCGTTTATTCTGGTTAACTGGTGTCGCGAGCAGAGATACGCGGAGTCTGGTGCATATGTAGGTATCTCTGGCATAGGCTTGTTCGCACGAGCGAGTCTCACAAAAGGCGGGACAAAAACAACGGACGAAGAGCTTTACGATCGAAAAAGCTGCTACGTACCGTACGTACGTGTGCGCTTCTCGTTCGATACGTGCGTGCTCGGAATTTCGCGCCAGCGTGGAATAGGTAATGCGATATCTCTATATTCACAGGCATGTAGTATAGGTAGCCTATATACCCCTATGTACATATATATATATGAGGAAAAGTTAGCATTAGCTTCGTTACATGTTACAATTTTCGTTGGTATGCGTCTAACGCTCCGTAAAATACGAATTTCACCGACGCGTTTAGAACAAGAATTGTTTCGTCTATTTCGCTAGCGTTCCTCCAAGCTCTGACGTTGACGTACTGCTGCTTTCGAGAGAGAGAAAGAGAATTCTCGCGAGCTTGCAAATACAATGAAGACTCGGGAGTAAGTGTATCGTACGTGCGTGCACGCGATAAACGCCTGTCCGAATTGAAATTTCCCTCGAATTAAGTCGAACAACCTCTCGATCGTCTCTCGATACTCGGACTAGAGTCGAACACGCGAGAAGCAGAGGTTCTCTGTATGTTCTCTACGTTCCTATCCATTCGAGGAATTCCAGCTACCAAAAAACGTGGTATAGGTACCTATCGACGTACTACTCTGTACGTGCATGTAGGTATACCTACGTATGCATGCTGTACAGTCGGTAGGTATTTCGAATACGTGGAAGATTTAAGAGCGAATCCTTGTTCATTTAAGCTTAGAAATACATGAGATTTATCGATTTTTTTTTTCTACTAAATCTCTACCTAGTTACTATTGGTTAGCACGGTAAGGGTGGCCTTTGAAATTCGTATTATAACGACGTACGCGAGAATGCATCAAAGTAACGTTCGAACGAGAATTCCGATCGAAACTTTCGGTATTTGCGATATAATATCGTTCGATGTGTAAAGTGTATATATGTGTGGGTATGTTAGAGGGAGAGAGAGAGAAAAATGTCGGTTTTCCGTAAGGTTCGCGTTGAATTACCTCATATCTGTGCGAATACCTAATAACTTAATGTTCCGCAAGGCAGGACGCGTCGGAACGAGTATACGACGATTTATGGCGCTAATATTACAAAGACGTCGGTGAGACGTGTAATATGCTAAGTCAAACGTCACGCTCCATAAATTCTCAGGAAGTTTTTAAAGTATCGGGAAGTCTGACATAAGAGGTGGAAGTATCTTGACCGACTTACTTTCTTTCGTTCGTTAAAAAGTATGTATCGTTGTTCTTGAAACGGTCGATTAATCGTTTAACCTTTTCAGAGGAACGACATTTAAAATGAAATTTTATATTTCTTAATTTATTTATATGTAGCACCTACGTGTTTCACAAAGTTCCCAAGGTTGTTTCTGGCTACTATATTAGCGAGCCTTGAACGGTAAGGCAAATATTGGAAATTTTTTTAAATATGATCTTTAACTAATCGCGTGCTTAGATTATCGAAATTTACAAAGAAACTGTTTTACCAAGCTAAATAAGTTTAAACGAATAATAGCAGGTAAATTCATCTATAAAACTTTCCTTTGGTGTTATTTAAAACTAACAACGCGAACGTACAAAGTTTTATAGCTCTTCTTCATATTTTATAATTTTTCGTTCAGATTATTCTTGAATTTTCTCATTTTGCTATTTATTACACGTCCTGAGACCATACAACTCTCTCAGTTACATTTTTTGTTTACCACTTTATTTATGTTCCTTGTCACATTACACACATAAAACGTAGCTTATACACGCACGCTAAACAGTTAACTACTTCTGGCTAACTATTCCATCCACTCCAACCTTCCAAAGGTTAAAAAGTTAAACAGCCTCAACGATGTAACTCTCGCACACCGTTCCATTGACGCTTTCAAGTATCGAGTTTTTCATGACGATGATTTCTGTACTCGCAGTACTCCCAACTCAACCCTCCATAAAAGTCAAGATCAATCGTGAAAAGCGAGGGGTTGGAGAGTTGGAGGCACGTCTCGTGGGTAAAGTGGAAGATCTCTCTAATCGTTGTACGATTCTGTACACGCGTTTCGCGTTTACCTGAAACGACGGCTTTCGCGCGTCGTTTCAAAGGCAAACCTTTTCTACGGCAGTGAATTACTACACTGGTTAATTTGAAACGCCACTCGTTTCGACGCGAGACATCAAAGGAATACCTACCGAAAAACTTTTCTTCCTCGTTTCTTTTTCTCGTCTCCCACTCGTTTCTTTCCATTTTTTTTTTTCTTTTCATTTCTCTCTTTTCGAAGCACGTTGCTCGTCCAACGTGCACGCGTTTTAAACGAATATAGTATACTACAAGGTAGGTAGAACGATTGAAAAATTTTGATGCAGTCCGTGGAGCCGTTTGCACGCGAGGTGGCAGCTCGTTTAACGCTCGGTTTTCGCATCAGAAAATGATCACATTTCTAGACGCGTTTGCTCGTTACCCACGTTGGATTACTTCGCGTCCGTTTTGCCTCGCGATCGTTTCCTCTCGACGTCTCTTCTTCAACGAATCCCTCGACGTTTACGTCTTTGTACTTTACCGCACGAAATTGCGGGAAAATCGAAATACGTTGGTATATTTCCTTCTCTCTCTGTCTATCTATTTATCTCTTTTTTTTTTTTTTTGTATTTTATCTTCGTAACTAACAGGAGTACCTACCTCCAACAAACGTTTATTTTCGATCATCGAGATAATGTTACCTCTGGAAGAATTTCCATCGTAATTCACCGTCGACACGGCCGAGCTCGTTCGAACCGTAAAGATAGTTTGTTATCTTTCAACAAATGGTTTTTGATATAGCAGCTTGTATTTTTACTGTAGAATGCCTCGAATTTACGGGAGGCATAGTAATGGTCTTGCTTTTATTCACCGAACCTTTTAAAAATTCCGATGGAACGAGCATTTAACGGTTTAACGTAGCACGGGCTTTCGTTCGCTTTCTATACCGCGTATAAGAGGTGGTTTGGAAAACGATCAGCACTGTGGAAGCGAGAAAGCTCGTTTAAACGAACTTCCGCCGATGTACCGAAAATACGGAAATGAACATATTTCGAACTTAATTATCTGTTCCTTTACGATCGACCGCAAATCATTATCGGCAATGTGATATACCGTGTGTGTATTTTGATAGGATGAGAATAGCACAAAGGATCACTTTTTATCGGTACTTATTTACAAAAGTATTAGCATTACGTTAAAAATATGATTCTTTTGGTATGAATAATGTAACGCGTTATTGGATGGTATAAACATTTTGGCTAATAGGTAAAAAGCGTCTATTGCTTTTCAAGGTATTATGAACAAGGTAATAAAGTTCAATCATGTTTAGATAATTAAAATTATTATTAACATTGTCAATGCAATGGCTAAGTAAATCTATAATAATGTTATGAGAACATAATTTAATTCCCTTAAATTAAACAGTGATTTCCAATCACATACCGAAATTGTCGCTAATAATGCAGTAGAAAATTAGTCTTTGTCTGAATTACAATAGATACAAATTTAATAAAAAATATTCAGAAGATTTGAAACAGTTTTATCAAAAGCTTGAATAACGTCACATGAAATTGAGACAACGCATCGACCACATTCATGAGGACTTACACCAAGTCCATCATTGTCACCAAGAAACGGTCCACGTGCCTTTAATCATCCCCAACATATATTTTATCCCCTTTATTCGTAATATTTGATCCAAAAAGCTCACAGCAAATGAGAATATTAACCTTTGGCCGTTAATCGATCCGTAACTTATGTTCTAACGGATAAGAAAGAGGTACAGGTCGCTCTTTCACCGTGTACCAGGTCATTAGATCGCAATCGTCGTAATCATAATTTTTTTATCGAAAAAGCGTGCAGTAAATGGGAATCGTAGTAAGGTCTTTCCATACCCATGTGATCCATCTATAATTTATGTATACCTACGGATAAGAGACTAGCTCGGTGAAACCACGAAAGCAATTTTCCGAAAAAGAGGAAAGGGAGGAAGACTTTACGAGCCCACCATTACAAAGCGATTTACTTTCGACTTGACAAAAATATATCAAAGTATAGGGACTTGGTAAGCAGGAGGGAACGTATAAATCGCTTGGGTGGTCGAAACGAACGTACAGCTATCTTGTTACAATTTTTTTTTTTTATTTTTTTATTCGAGCAACGTCGTACTCGCATGCCGCGGATACCTAGAGCTCGTACGGCGTATCGAGGCCGGACGATATTTTATATGTCAACGCTGTGCGTCGGGGAATATTAAAAAATTTCTAGGTCGAAGAACCGGGCAATATTTTGTACGCTGGTACTCGGAAAAGGTACATACAGAGGGAGAGAGATCGACGAGGAAATTATATTCCACGGTGTGCGTTTTGCGCGCTCGAAAATGTAGTTACGTGTTTAAAATTCGCTCTCGAGCGTTGATTGACAAAAGGCAAGGGACTGGTCGCGAAAGAACGCAATATTGTAGTTTGCCGTGTTACGAGAACGCTTTCGCGGTGATCGCAAAAGGAAATAAATTTGTTTTTTTTTTTTTCTTTGCCATCCTAGATAATTCGCATCCCTTTTTAAAATAGTCTTAAAAAAAAAGGGAGAAGAAAGTTTGCAAACGAGGTACGATATAGTTAATCCGATACATCCACGGAAACGTAATCGAGTTCGAAGCCGTTAGCGAACGGCTTGGCGCGCGCGCACACAGTCGCGTGCTTCCTCAGATTTGACTTACGAATCAGCGGCTCGTCTAGTAGCTCCGACAACTCACTGACGGCCGCTTACCGTTTGTTTAGTGACGGCTGGTTATAGTTTTGGCTGGCTCGGTATAACGGGCTGCTTCGTCGATCGTGCCTCAGCACCCCGAGGGCTAACGAGCTGTTTCAACTTTGAGCGCATCGAAAGCTTACTTCTACATCTATCTCTCTCTCTCCCTCTTTAACGCAACCCTTCGGAATACTCACCCTCCCTAGCTTGTCACGAACACGAACGCACTCCCCCATCTACCTGTCTTCAAACTTTATAACTTCTTCCGATTCCCTTAAGAACTTTGCTTTACTCGAACTTAGAAACCGGACCACTCGTGATCCGATCGATCCTAGCGAAGATAATAATATATATATGTATATAAATACCATAGGACGCGTATATCAAGAATTTTATTCGTTCATCGTCCTGGCATTGTATTTTTTTATTATACAAGAGCGCGAACCCTTTCATCCTCCAAGCAAAATTAAAACTTGGTTGGTTTCGTATAAAATATTAAAACCGTGCTTTCCGTATAGCTGGTGAATAAATCGAAGCAAGTAATGGTTGCATCGTCTGCTTCATTACGATATCTTTTACGTGAAACGAAATAACTTTTCCATTCGAGGAAGTATTTTTCCATTAGAGAATTTTGATATCTCGTTCGTTGTGTCCGTTCCGGTATTATTATCGACGCATAGATACACATACCTTGTTGCTTTATCTTTCTTTCATTTTCTTTGTTACGTTCTTCGCGAAACAAGAGAATTATTTCATAAGAGAGGTTTCTTTTGTAAAGTTCCGAAGAGATAAGAACTCGCTTAAAAGGAGAAACTCATTTCATTATAAATCATATTTGTTACGGCGTAAATCTTCTCGGAAGAGTTTTTTTTCAATCCTCTTTAAAGAAACATCTTTCTCGTGATACTCAGGGTGTGAGAGAGAGAGAAAGAGACAATGAGAGGTCACGACGCGCTAACGTCCCAAACCGACGCTTCGAACATTTCGATCGTATCAATGACGAGAACGAAAAAATTTGACGTTTGATGGACGTACCGCGTGGATATCGGGAATATGTCGGTTTCTTGCGCTTTTTAAAATAGCATTTTGAAAGGTGTCTTTCGTTACTATCTCGACGTGGTATTAATGACAGGCGTCCTTTATCGGTGAATCATCTTTCGGGAAGAAGGGAAAACAGGTGAAAGGGTGAGAGAGAGAAAAGTCGTGGTGAAACCAACCACGAAAATCGTGTTATCGTCGAGACTGCGTGACGCGTGGCACGACTCGACCGCTTTGAAATATCGACGACACGTAGGTATCTACGTCTCTTTGTACAATTACATACGACACGTGGCAGTTATTAGCTTACGAGTACTCGTGCAAGCGCACAAATTACTGTACGCTTTGAACGAGATCGTCGTAAAACAAACCTTAGGCGTTTGTTCCGTCCCAAAAAAAAAATTCATTCACTTTTCTCTTTGATTTATTTGGAAAAGAAAATTTCGTTTTAATCCTTTCTTCGTTCGTTTTCTTTTCACTTCGTCGTCATTATCGTTTTTTTTTTAATTACTATTTTTTTTCAAACCATTTCGCTATTCTCGTTCGTCCCGTCGCGCGTCATCGTCGTACTCCATCATATAAGATCGATCGCGCGCTCGGAGAAGGATTTCAAACGCGAGACCGATAACCCAGGAAATTGAAAAAAACTGAACCAACCGCGCAACTAAATAAAGGTAGCATTTTTTCCGCCGCTATTTCTATGGCTAGCCTCCCGTTTTCACGCTTTCGAGTTTTCTTCTATTCGTTAACCCTGGGAGGGTTCGGAATTCACGCAACAAAAAGTATAGCTACGGGAGATACAATTTTTATAAGCAAACCATGCACGGTCTGGAAAAGCTTTTCTTGTGAAACTTTCAGCAACGGGAAAAATTTAGTATATCGCTATTATTGGATTTGTGTCGGCTAACCTCGAACGAAGAAAAATATAGAAACTTGTCGAGTGAAAAAGTCGAAAGATCGAAACATTTCTTATCGTTATTTTAAAAAATTTAAAAAGACCATTGATTTTTTTTTGTAGACGTTTCACTTTTTACAAAAAATCATATTAAATAGGTGATGACGACATTGAAGCAGTTATTTCGTACTGATGAAGATTGGAGAAAAGAGCAAAAGGAAGGAAAACAAAAGAGATAAAAGAGAGAGAGAAAGGGAGGATGGACAGAGCACGTAAAGATAATACGGTTTACCAACGAGCTGATCTCTTCTCCACAGTGGATGATGCACGGAAGGTAGGCGGAGAAACAGGGGACCCAATTAGCATCTTGTGATAAATATGCGAGCAGCTCTATGCAGGCTTTAGAAAAATCTCTTTGAGTAGCTCGTGCCACCGGCGATTTCCGCACTGACGTTACCGGAAATATAAATATATTACTATTCGTTCCTTCTCGTTTCTCTCTCTCTCTGTCTATTTTTTTATATCTTTTGTCGCTACTGAGCTACCACTGCTACCTTATTAATAAAAAGGAAACGTTAATAATTCAACGATGGAGAAAAGAGAGAGAAGCCAAAGTTATCTCTGAAATTCAACAACGTTTTCTAATTAAATTATTTTAAATCTGATTCAGAGATTTATTGCTCGCGAAGAACAAAAGTCATCCACAACATTATTAAGCAAACGACTCCCTTTTTTATATATCCTTATTAAATTCCAACTTCAGAACAAATATCCAATCTTAGAACAATATTAGAAACACGAAATAACGATATAAAGTACGGCTGGAAATGATTCTCTGTTAGCTTTGGTATAACAGATCTCGAAGTTTTGCGTGGAAGCGGGTCAGTGAACGAAAGTACTAGGGAGGAGGTTAACGAAACGTAAAGAGTGGAGAATGTTTGACATTTCTAGAGTGAAACATAGCTTTGCGATAAATGAGAGACTTTGAATGAAAATGTCATTTTCTCTTTATTATCTAATGTAATCGTGAAAATACATAGAAGTAAAAAGTTACTGGGTGGTCTTCCAGTTTCGAACAAATGCTCGAGCGTATATTTAATCGTCTTGCTAACGGTAGATGTTATCGAGGAACGCCACGAGCGAGCTTTAGGAGGTGGGAACGCATCGGTAGCGCGCCGTATGCGCCACAAGTACAATTCATTGGGCCGCACCGATAATTATAGCAATTTATTCGTGGTAAACAGGGACCATTAATTTCAGTCGGTGCATAACGCGCGCATACGTCACCGGAATAAATTATGCAAACACAGATCGGGTTGAACGCCTAGTCCGCGGCAAGTCCGCGATGTTCGCTTACGTGGAAGGAGAAATTCGAAGTTATCGTGGAGACCCGTACTTCGGGACACGTGGTAGCGCACGTGCGATGAGGAATGCACATAGGGTTCGTAGCATACGTCTTCTCGAGGTCGAAACTACGTTGTTTCCTGCCAAATTTAGTCGACGAAAATATACACGGATTGTCCTCGAATTTCGTACTAAATTGGTTCTTGAAATATGTGTGGAAATGAAACGAAGCAAGGAAAAGTATTTTTTAAATATTTATCGATTCGTATCTGGTCTTTGTGAAGTAAAAAACAACAAAATTGACGTTTAAATATGTTTTAAAGTCAAGGACCGCCTGTAGGTCTATAGGTATGTTTCTTAATCTGTTAATTAGGAATTAACTTTTGTTCGACTCGTTTTATAATGAGCACTTTTTCCTTTGCAATTAGAAAGTATATTCTCACACTAATAAAAAAAAATCGTTTTTTACTTGTTAATTATTTATTTTGACAAAATATTTTATGACACATTTATACATTATATAAATTATAGTTATTACTAAAATGCAAATGTCCCATTTATAAAGAACGTTATAGTGATGTTTGAAACTAAGCTGTGCAGATTCCAAGTCTCACCATATGGTCACACTAGGTTTTAATACGTAACAACGATACATTCTTCACATATTATTTTTTTAAATTTCAATGACGATAAAAAGACGACATGCCCATTGCAGTCTATCTGGTAGAACGATATATTTCGTCATACCCAGTTAGCAAGTTAACGGTATATAACGTATTCTCATTTAATTCGCACATATATCTATCGATCTCGATTCTCTCGCTCGGATGTCGCCAAGAGGTACGAGTTTTCGCACGAATTTGAGCTCGAATTGGTTCTCAAATTTTATTCTCACCACGTTATTCATCTCCTCCGATATATGTATATACGTTTCATTTAAATATTTTAACGCGCCGAGCTACATTCGAGTGCCCGATCGATCTTCATAGCTCGGGGATCCATACGGAGACGAAACGGGGATATAAATCTTAGTCGCCTGAATATGCAGTGGAATCAAACGTCGACTAGATTTAAGCTCGTTCGTCATTTCTCGCTGTTACTACGGGTTTAGAACTCTGGCGCAACGAGAAACGTCGTTTCGATCTTTCTCTCTCTATTTTTTCGCCTCTCTTTCTATATATATAAAAGACCTGCTTGATATTAAATAAAATGGATTATTCAAACAGGTCTTATCATTCGTTTATAGTTACTTAGTTTGTTCCATCTTTCTTCCGTAATTCAACGTTGGTTTGTGATCGAGGCCACCTGTGCTCGAAGAGGTCCGAGCTACGGGATAATTAATCATCTCCGTATAATAAAAGTCAGTGGGAGGTTTGCGTCGAAAAATTAGAAAGCTCGCTTGCCCGGCTGTGGTTCATCGAGCGTGGAAATTCGATTATAGTTTCGGGGAAGGTAGGTAAAGGATAAGGTGATGGAAAATGACAGGAGAGAACGTCGTGGGTATACGTACGGTAAACGTCAGATATAGCTTACCGATATGAAGTTAATGATAGCAGAAGTAACATAGAAATTTCTATATAACTTAACTATTTTCAATTTCATACCGATGAGATATAATCTCACGCTTATGGTGCATACATTATAACGAACGAATTTATACACTTTATTCTACGTTTCCTACGGATTTAATGTCATTCATAACCCAGCTTGCCACGGTAAACGTCGTTTTATACAATTGCTCATTATTCGACGCTCATACCGCGCAAAGTCAATTCGAGCGGACGTATAATTGATCGTTGAACGAGTAATTTATTCACGGTGCGAACGTTCTTTCATAGTCGAATGAAATCGTGCTTCGTTTCACCGTATAAATGTTAGTAAATTTTAAATTCGCCGAGCGATCCATTCAAGGGACAGAATCCATACGAAAGGGAGACACTCGTTGTATGGAACATTGACAAGATCTTTAACGGATAATCGAGAGGTCGACCAGGGAAAGCGTTCATAGATAGGAAGGTAGACGAGAAATTTCGTCGACCGTTCGATCGAACCGCGAAATCCGAAGACAGACGCGTTCCGATACGACGGTTAATCGACTTTTACATAACTCTAACCGTTTTCTCCATACGTCCGCCGTTGAAGTCAATATCGAACCGGATAGCGAGAAAAGGGACTAGGTTCTCCGAAACGTCGAAGGGTGAACGGAGAGCACTTCCGATTTCCTCTTCTTCTCGTCCTCTTGCCTCTTTCCACAAAGGAACACACATACACATATACCTACGTGCTAGACTGCAGTCGTGAAATTGCACTCGCGCGAGAAATTCCTTCCTCGAAATTCTGGATGTACTCTCGTGGGACAGCTTCGACTTCGGTGTCCCACCCCCCTCTCACGTATACCCACTCCCATACACATACGTGTTGCCGTTCCCGTGTTGCATAATAATTGCACGGAGACCCGCACATACAATTATTATAATGGCGCGACGATATAACTGGATTTCGTCGTACCGAAGCGAAGTGAAGCCACGGCGGTGGTACTGCCCGTCGCCATTGCTTTCCCGACCGTATGTATTTGTACTTGGGGTCCTTCGAGGACAGCATTGTCTATTGTTTCGTCCACAGAGCTCGTTGGACTCGCGATTGCTCGACGAACGGTACCTACCTGCCTCCCAGTATTCTCGTAGTCCCGCTCGAAGCATCCACATCGTAGCATCCTATCCGCTGCGGACCGTTTAATCTTCCGCGAGACTATGAGAGAGTCCAAACGTGATCGAAGACAAATGTACGGGGTTCTCGAGATTACCGAACCACGTTTTCTCTTCCTATTTACGATTTTCGTCGACGCGCGGTTTATCGGACGAGAGTCAACGTTGGTCGATCTTTTAGCCCCGTTGCCTCGGGGAATCTTGATTCCCTTTGTGCGTGTACCTCTCTCTGATTGTCTTTTTATCCCGAAAAACGTTCGGTTCTTTTATATTGTAGTATTACGAAGCGGATGTATGCAGGAGATATCGAATATTCATTTACTTCGTTCGCGTTGGAAAAGTTTTATTCACTTTTTTTTTTTTATCCACGTAGAGATAAAAGTTGTGTTTTATGTTTTAGATACTGTTTGGTTTACTATAGCGTGTAGACAATGAGAAAATTAATATTATTGGGGATTGTAACGTTTTAATAATGTTTTATGTAGAATTATTCGAGAAATATCTATTTTCGTTGACCAATTTGGTACTATCCCATCGATCCTGTTTTCGGGATCACCAAAGCTCTATTGTAATCTCTCTCATTCTCCCTCTCTCTCTACATACGGTTGCATGACACAGACAAGATTGTTCACCGCACGGTCCCTTGTACATTTGTAATTGGACAGGAATATTCCTGGTAGAAGCACAGGTAAGACAGGAATAGTCCTCTCAAACTAACATACATTTTGCTTTCAGAGATCTATCAAAGTGCGCTTCGCTTGCCCTGTTCTGTAAGCTATTAACAACATAATTGTGTCCTAATGTCAATGCAATAGTATACCCCCCTTCTCTTCTTAATTCAATTTCCGCATAGAGTGTACACCGCACCATCTGCTTGCTTCGAATTAACCAGGAATTAATTATTTCGCGTATGGGGTGGGGTCTAAAGGGACGCTGGTAAAATGACCCACGATGTTTTTCCGTTAAATTAAGAGAATGTTGAAAAGGCAAACGTCGGGAATGATTAACGTTACGAGGTCAGTTTTCTTGGGACAATTAGAGACTCGCTACACGTTCTTATGTGTACTCGGTAAGAAAAATACAAGAAAGTAATATTTTCTAGTGGCGAATATTTTCATACTGCGATCTTGGTAATAATTTTTCGTTAGTGCAGTCGGTGTATTAATGTTGTTCAATTTATGCACATTTTTACATTCTCCAATTTGAGTTATTTCGTGTCTGGCGTATTACAGTATTTGTAGCAGAATAATCACCCTGTATATGGGATAAAAATTTGTTGGTAGTTGTTAGTTGCTTGTAATCTTGTATATACAAGACGATAAAGAATAAAATTGACTCGTTATGCCTCAACTTAATACATTTGATCGCTATTAAATCCTCTCATTTCGAGCTTTTTGGGTTCCATTCTAAAATTTATCACGCCTCCCTGATTATCACAGGGAACGTCGTTAACGATCAAACCGAACGGGTTCAAAGATACGAATACGGAGTCGGTGCATTCGAGAACGCGCAGAGTGTTTGGATTTCCCTTCTCCAAGCAGTTCCAAGCACGGCAGATCACGACACGTGCTTTTGACGTATACGCGATTCCCTCACGGTCTTCGCTCCTTGTGGAATCGACGATGATCGACGCTTTCATGGAAGCACTTACTATTAACCGAAGACAAAGCTATCCCGAGCACTAAGCTAAATGGGCTATGGTAGGTACAATACAACCACGGAACGTACCTCATCTTCGTTAATAATCGATAGTGTTTGACGTGTTACGAAATTGCAGGGATAAAGTCATCGGTTTTTTTTTTTCAATTAAAATTATTTATTTTTCAGTTATTTTCGTTGTAAAAAAAGTTTTTTCGGTTGTAATACAAATATTGGAAAATGTTTTATATGAAAGCTATATGGGGATCAATGTATAAAAAAAAAAAATTGAACGAGCTAGAAATATCAACTTTGTTTCTGCCAGATGAAATACTGGAATGAATGTTTTTTTATAAATAATAATTATTTCGATTATATCATTTATAAATAAACTATAACGATCAATTGAAGAAAACAAAGTTGATTTTTTTATCTCCTTAACCTTTTTAAACAAAATAGAACTATTTTTATTATAAATTAGTTCTCTGTATTTACAATAGAAATATTTTGGATGACAAAGGTAGATGGTACACTTTGTATATTATAAAACATAATTAATGCAAAATATAATTTGATCGACGAAATATTTGTTTTTTTTTCTTCTAGGAATCTCAAGAATGTCGCTAGCAAAAGTTGCCACGCGACTCGCTTTGTCTCGCGAGCACGTAATGACAATTTATTAGGAAAGTTTCGTCCCTTCTTGCGGTAGCCGAGCGTCTATCCACTTTCGTGGCTAACTTTATCTAATGCACCGACTGCTTAGCCGTAAGTTGGCGAGTAGGTGCAAAGCTAGACAGCTGGAGAAGTGTCAACGCGGTTTCCTACTCCTTCTCTTCCTTCTAGTCGCTCGTATTCGTAATACTGTCATCGTGAGCCCTGAAAAGACGACTCACACACGTTTATGATACGTGTATTTTCGGTACTATGCGAGGCAGATGCACGAGGGTTCAATTTACGTGCTTTTTCGACTATTTCCTAAGATTTCGTTCAATATTTTTCCAAGTAAACCGCGATAATGTTTAATTAGCGACATAAAAAATATTCCCGAGATTCAATTTGCATAATTTATTCTTTAATATCTATTTCATTTAATATTTATAAACCTGCCGGTGGATATGAGAAGTGAATTTAAATTAAAAAGCAACACGGGATAGAGCATCGAATCGTCAGAGAGCATCACAGTCGTTTTGTTGTCCACGGTGTATTGTTAACAGCGGTGTCGGTTGATCGTCGGTTTTATGCCGAATGAATTTCACGCGCGTTTGCTTTTTTTACGAGCAATAAAATGGAAAAGTATTCTTTCGACAAATGTAAAAGGATCAGTTTTTATTTCCCCCCGTTTTTATGATCCAGTTATGCGATGAGTCAATTGTTTTCAAAGAGTACTTAAAGCTTATCAAAGGAGATCCATGAAATTATTATTTTTTTTATTTTCTAGGACTTGGGTTTTTTTTCAGGAAATAATTGTAATTATAAATTTAGGGACCACGTTCCTCAAATATTATATCGTTGAAATGTATGAGCATCTCTCTAGCTTCTATCATCATTAGGATTTCCCTTCTCCGATGCTTTCAACCAGTATCGACTAATTTTCATTAACGACGACGACCAAAGTGGGTACTTTGTCGTTCACAAATCGTCCAGCGCAATTGCCAGGCCGCAGGCCCCGAGGCTCCCAAGGAATCACGATATTTTAGCAGGTGGAAGGAACAAAGTGCTTCATATTTCGTTCTCCATTTGCTCCACGCAGACATTTTTATCTCTCTTTCTCTCTTTCTCTTCCCATTCACGTTTCTCCTAGGCGCTCGAAGCGTACCTTTTGTTGTCCAACTTTGAAACGCGGTCACAGTTAGCGACAATCAACGCCAGTGCCGTGACCTTTGCCCTTTTTGGCCCGTTTTTCCCTCTCTTTCGTTCTCAACTGTCGTTAATAGATTCGCACGTAAGAAAGGTAATCGTCGTGCAGCATCCTATATTTCTTGAAGGAATACATCAACCATGTCGATACAAATCAAATAATTTCAATTTCACCGTGAATGTGAGAAATTTCCTTCGAAGAAAATCATTCTTATCGATGATTTCTATACGGGTAAGGCACATCGAATTTCGAGGTTCCGTATATCGCGATTATGCGCTTCCATATAAAACCAACGCCTAGGTAAAGCGTCCTTACTCTTAACAGTTGACATACGAGAACACCCCTTTCAGAAAATATTTGACAACGTAAAGATTCGGGGTGCACGCTCGTAAAGTTCTTCTCTCTCTCTTTTAAAATCCTCACATTTTTTCGTCCAACCAATTTAGAATATTGTCTTCGAAGGAATTTACACGCGCGACTCGCATTTGAAGAAGATTTAACGAGTCAGAAAATTGTCACGTTCGCCGGAACACAACCCGTGGTGGTGGCGCGAGAAGAAAAAAGGAAGATGTGAAAAAAAAAAAAAAAATCGTGAAAAAGAACAAGTAAAAATCGTCAGACCAAACGGGAATTCCAAGTTCAACTTACAATTAGCTCAGGCGCTAGAAACTAGTACATTTGTGGCGCCCCGTCATTCCACCTGCGAAGTTTGGAATGCGATGGAACTTGCCTTTTTAACTTTGGCTTCTATTGTAGGTAGATACATACGTGTCGCGTGAACACGCCACAAAAGTGCATTCTGTACTTGGCTCTTCGTTGAGAATACCATTTACCAGAAAATGTACAAGTAGAAAAAAAGAAGGGATAAAGGGTATAAAGTTAAAGAGAAGTCGCGCTCCGTAGCATAACGCTAAGCTGTTCCACATGGACTTGTTAATGCGAAAAGGATGTAAATTTTTGTCCACATGGCACAAAGCTCAAGTACCCGAGACAATGGGAATGCCATTTAAAGAACCGAAGGGAGAGTCTCACGGGAATCACGTTCGCGAATGTGTTCAACGTTGTCCCGTAGGATCCGAAAATTTAACTCGTCAACGGCCGTTAGATTTTGACGCTTTCTCGCTGTACCTTTCTCCACGGTCCTTAATCCCGGATGAGTATAACTCACCATAAAGGAATTCGTGCGCGCACGCGCGCAAGCAAGGTTTTCGCGAAAAGGTTACGCCACGTAATAATGCGATTTAATGCGGCTTCTTAACAAGCCCAGGCTAAAGCGCGAGTAAAATCTTCCATCCGACCTTTCCCATGGAATATTTATAACAACTTTTAATACTAATTCGTTCGTTAGCACGAAAAGGAAACGTGGTATGGAATATCATGAAATGGTACTAGCATTGCGGTAGAGACAAGGACTTGAGAAAATTTATGTGAATTGAAACTACATCTCTTCCCATTTTCTACTAAAAGCTACGAGACTTCAATGAAGACGGAAATGCTCTCGTGAAATATTTTAAACGGGACCCCGTTTTCTTTTCCTTGAGATCTATATACTTTTCTGACTTATGGAATTCTTAATGCTTAGACAGATGTTAGAGTCATTGTGAGGTAGTTGGGTTCAACGATTTTTCAATGATTTCGCACTTTGACGTTTGGTAAAATGACTAGTCATATTTATTCGGAAATCGTAGTTGTGATATTTTATTTCGATGTTCTCGATGGCATAAGGAAATTTTTAATGCGAGAAATATAAGTAGAAGGTAGTCGAGAGGTCCTATGATTTTTCAATGATTCCACACTTTAAAGTTCGGTAAAATGACGAATCATATTTATTAGGAAACCATATTTGTGATATTCCATTTGCATAAAGAAATTCTTAATACGAGAAATATAATTAGAAGGTAGTCGAGAGGTCCTATGATTTTTCAATGATTCCACACTTTAAAGTTCGGTAAAATGACGAATCATATTTATTAGGAAACCATATTTGTGATATTCCATTTGCATAAAGAAATTCTTAATGCGAGAAATATAATTAGAAGGTAGCCGAGAGGTCCTATGATTTTTCAATAATTCCACGCTTTAACTTTCAATAAAATGACGAGTCACGTTTATTTGAAAATCATATTTGTGATATTTTATTTTGATGTTCTCAAGCGCATGAACGTAGACTTGCCACTCCGTTGCTCATACTTGGTTCGATCGATCGATACGAACCGCACGCGTTTTATTTGAATATTCGAACAGCGAATTACGGACGAATAGCGAAAGTCCTAATGTAGCGTGCGGCTGGGAAAGCGGATTCGCGGGAAATTCAATAGACTTCGTTGAGGTCACGACTTTCGTATCCTGGTCGTATGGTTTCGCGAGAAAAGCCACTCGCATCATCGTCTTGCGTCGCATTTCTCGAGAGACGCCCCTGAAAATGCGGAGCCTCTGGCAAAGTTGCATCCACTGCTGCAACTAGTGCCGCTGGTGGTTCTAGCTTTCTAGTGTGTGTGTGGTAGTAACGGTAGTGGAAGGGATGAAGCGAGCGAAGGGGTGGTTCCGTCCACCAGACCGGGAGGATTTTGTAGGTCACAAGTAGTAGATGAGAATGTTGCCCTGACCTCTCTCAAATTCCCGCCAGAAAAACTCAAGGAAAAGCTTATTCGGGAAATCGTTGGAAAGCGAAGGTGTCGATTAAAATTGCCTACTTTTATCTATCTTTAGTAAACAAAAATGTTTTTTTACTTCTCACGAATATTTCATAAGGACTCAATCAAGGATAAGTCAAAAGCATCATTTGTATCTACAAATTCATTTCGAATCCACGTATTATTTTATCTTCCCAAGTAACAATGCTTTTCGATAAATCCTACCATCTGTGCTCGACCCATTTATTTATCAATTTATTTCACACGAATTTCCGTCCATGCGCGCGATATACATACGTAATCGAGTGAATTAAATAGCGGATTATTCAATAAAGCAGAAACGTCGGATTCGCTACCGACGCATATTACAGGCTATAATCATATCGAAAAGTATCCTCGTATAAAAATTAGTTCAATCCTTTTCGTGATGTAATAGCAAAGATAGGTATATATAGAAAAATATTTATGATCGTGTGGAAGAAAACATCTTTTACGGATGATCGCGCCTAAGATAATCGGTTTTCACGAGAACACGAAAGGAGAATATTTCTGTAGCTATATTTTATGAGGTGGTACCGGTGGTAGTTCGCTTAGTAGTTGCCCTAAAGCAATTTGAATTACATATGCCCGCATTCGGGTTGAATCTCATATCGCATTCTCGTAGGATGGACCGGCGATGCTACTACCTTCGCCATGACGGAACATCCAAGTAAATTCCCCTTGAAATAATTCAGACTCCTCTTCGTGTTTTCCACTCGGGAAGGTTCGATCGAGATCGAATTAAACCTTCTTTTCCTTCATGCTTCCTCACATTCTACCTTTCTTCTTATTCGAAGGAATCGGATTTGCGCATCGATTCGCAGAAATGTCGTCTCTGATTAGGACGAAGTGGGAGTAATTCCGTTACTATCACGTATAAGTACGCCTATCTTTCACTATTATAGAACTTTTCAAGGTAGCGATTTTAAGATATGTATGGTTATGATAAATTAGGACTTTAACCATTCGCGCTATAACCGTTCTCCTAGTTCATACTCCCTCAATTCTGATTTAATTTTATCTGACTTTGATATGTCACACCAGAGTTTATTTAAAAATTGTAAGAAAAAATAATCTTGTAGTGTCAAAAGTTAATATAGAGAGTTCGAGTCTTGTTTTAGCAAGCTTTAAAACACACTCGACATCGTTCATCTTACTTAACATCGTGCTAAACTAATTTTTCATCAAATTTCAATTCGCTCACAGTCGTGTCAGAATTATTCTCTCTGTGAAATGAGAAAATTTATTTTAACGAATTCGTTAATTTTTCCTACTAGAAAGGAACCGCGCACGCGTGTACCATTTAGGTACTATACGAGCGAAGTAGAACTCGACGTAATCGCGGTGGGTGACGAAGGAATTTATTCACGAAATACGCACGGTTCTGAATGAGTGCATTTGCGATAGCGGGAGTCACTATCGTTACAACTGCGAGCAATTATTGCAACCGCGAAGCTCGTGTAAGTTGCTACTTCGAACGTGCAATATGTGCTTCCTTCGAATTCACGATATGCGCGGATTTTGTAAGTACCTACCTATCCAAAAGTGGATTTCGTAGAGCTGCTAGCCTAACGCGCTCGTCTGACGTCAAGAGAACTTCGCCTTAATTATCCCGTAGCTTTAATTAGTCAGAAATGTCACGATGTCGCGCGGTTCCTCTTTATTTTCGAAAAACGAAGGTTATATCGATCGATCGAGTTACCGTTAGTGACGTTAGAACGATCCAAAATTGTATAGATGATGATTTATCTATAGGTAGCTACCAAAATATCTTTTTCCATTGCGATATGAAAGATATTCTTTGTGCAATTTGCAGATGAATACCTTACAAAGAATATTAATATAAATGTATATTTTATTACCTGCATATTGTACCCAACATTAAAATATATTCGGAGATGTTATTGATATTACTTTTTCAAAATTTCAATTGCATACAATTGTTGCATTCTTTGATATTACTCACACTGCATATAGAATATTTGTTATATATTTTCAATTTAAGATGATATTTAGGTTGCTACCTTTCAGTGAATCATTCTATATAATACTAGATGACAGTTCCATTTGGAATATTTGATAAACAGCATAAACTAAAGTATAAAACAAAGTAATTTCAAGAGATGGAAGAAAAGAGTGCTCGTGAGTAAAATGGGAAACGTAAGTGACATACACGAATCGCCGTTTCTTCAACTTTATCCGGCTGACGGTAAATCAAGGAGGGTCGTTAACGTAGATCGTTTCGTTCAATAAGATCTCGAAGTAAGAAGGGTTCGTAGAAAGGAAGGCGATAGCGTATGGCCTAACACGAAAAGGAAAGTCGTTTTCCTAAGGGCTCCTAGAGAGCCGGATATATTATCGAGTTGGTCGTATCGTTTCCCTAAAGCGATTTAGATTACCTATTCCGGATTTCATATTATGTAGAACGTCCGTTCGAGCGCGAATGACTACCCGCGGGCCAACATTTGCCCCGAAAATTCTTCGAATACTGCACGGTGTGGCTCGAATGCGTTTCGTGCGAAAACGCTTTCATAGGGTGGCTAAACGCAACGAGTTTTCCATAGAAATAGAAATTTTCCGTCTACTTGCCTATCCTGTACTATTTTTCATTTTCCTCTTATAGAAAATAGACCGTCTGGACACTTTTCGCAGTTTGTAAACGACCAAGAGTAAATGTTTAAAGAATTTGTTTTCTTATCATCGCAGTTATAACACACCGTGTACAATAACTTATATTTCTTTCTCTACGTGAAATTCTATACTCTCTTTTTACCATCCATCCATCGAAGAGAAGACTTCTCCAAATAGGAAGTACATCATGGAATTTTCATGCAAAGATACCGAACTGCATATCGATATCGAAGCGAGACGAGTAGGTACCTATCGTAGTTTTATTTCGATACGTCGATCGACCGATTAATATCGTGACGGTTTTGAAGGGAATGTCGCGAGCGTTTCAAGTAAAATCCTTTGCCTTCACGGACCTGACGTTTCTCCCGTATCTCGTTCGTAATATCGGGACGATTAATCAACTTGAAGCTTTTTACGTCATGACAACCGGCATGAGATCTATCCGTTTTCCAATTTTCTTTTTCTTCGTAATGTTTCGATCGGGATAATTCTAATTACAGGGTACACACGATCGACCTCCCTCCTTCGTCGTTAGTCCTATCAACAATTTCATGGTACGATCAGCGATTTCACGAATGATTTGCGTGAATAATCTTTTGACAATACGAATCGTGCTTCACGAAGCATAGCAAACGTTTAAGCTTCTCGGAATAATTAAATCGTAAAGAAACTTCGTGAACCGTAATTATAGTCTTTCAAAGTGGTACAATCTTTTAATTAACTCTGCAATGAAATCGTTCGACCGACTTCCAAAATGGTTGATGAGTTTCACCAATTCCTTTAGCTCTACAAAAAAAGAAAAAGATCAACGGGAGATACTAACAAGGATCAAGCATTACGGGATAGATTTCAGACGCTTTGGTACAAATCGGTGCCTGGCGTTATACCGAAGCATCCGATTTACCAATTTGCGGAACTTTCGATCCACCTGTGGATTATTTCCAAGCAAACTCGAGTTAAACGAGCTTCTCTCTCTCTCTTCCTCTCACGAGAGTCTCCGAACCGGCGTCGTGGCGCAACATGCGCGTTTGCGAAATTTCGACCGTGTATATACACCGACGTGCTTGGCTGCTCCGCGCGTTGTGCTTTACATCGAGCAATATTAATATGCATGTGGACCGGGAAGATAAACTCGTCGTAGAAGAGAGAAAGAGATAACACCGATTCTGGGCGTGCTTCGATTCTCTCTCGTAAAAGAGCGCCAAGAGCGTGTAATAAAACAAATTCCGTGTCTACGTTTGTAGGTACTTCTTTTTACAGTCACGTGACAGCCGGAGCTCGTGGGTAATTTGTGGGACCGCGTGTCTTCCGGTTTGGGAGACACGGTTGTATAATATATTACACGTTTGTTCCGATTTAAATTTCATTTAATCGAAACTCACCGACGTGTACGGCTATCTATCCTATCTGGCAGGATGCACAAAACAGGAATATAAATAAATACGTGTCGGACGAATCGCAATGCGTTTTACGCAAGTAAGAATCGATAATTCGTTCGCGTGGGAGTACTTAAATACGATAGGAGGTTTGTTGGTAAGCACGAAGTCGGTTGATGATCTAAAACGGAGTTAGAACTTTGCCAGTCCGAACGCTTCTGAACTAATCCATACCATACAGTGGCGTAGACTTCGACATTGCTTCTAGTATCAAAAATAGAAGGTAAAATCGGTTCTTAGATGTATTCACGTGGAATAAATAATTCCGTACGGTCAGAAGGTATCGAATATATCTTCAAATTGAATGAAAAGATATTTTATAGCCAATCAAACTCCAAGTATCGAGAATAAAAGATAAACCTGAATATTGTTAGATGTATATATCGACGAGTAATAAATATTTATGAAATACACTTTCAAATTGAATTGACAAGTATTTCGAGGAATCTTTATCGATAAAATCAATTCGAAGACGAAACCATGTCCGACCATTGTCCAAAGCTTACGCCCTTGCAACGTGGTTCATCGGAACGAGCAGGCTGCTCACGCTCGAATCGCGATTCTGCGATGCACACCCGGACCACAGTCGAAAACTACATCCCGGAATGCGAATGTCGAATCAAGCTACGCGGAGAATCCGATTCGTCGTCGCGTATCCGCCTTCTAAACTTCTACCGTTATCGAGTGCGCCGAGAGGGTTGAAACGGGGTGAGATAGGTAGAAAAGAGAGGAGAGAGAGGAGATATGGAGTAGAAGGTGGCTTTAAACGCGAGTACTTCGAGCTCGTGAAAGGCCAGTGGAGATGGTGTTACCCACGTAAAGGTCAAGTGGCAATGCACGGTGAAAAGTAGCGAGATAAGACGTCGCTCGAACGTGGAGAAAATTAAAGCGCGGGAAGATGTTTTTTTCTTCTATTTTCACTAGATTTTTTTTTTTTTTCAATACCTCGAATATATATCCTATATCGCAAGAGCGATTCGATAAGTAAATAATCGTACAGATTCGTTAACTTCGAACGAAGTTCCTCACGGTAATATTTAACGGATAACGAATTTAATCCCTCGAAAAGAGACAGAGAGAGAGAACGTTCGAAGCGAAACGAATGAAATTTCATGGAACGGAATAAGTGTTATCGATTTTATGGAATAACGAGGATCAAGGGGGATTAACGCTATTCGATACCGGGCTGTAAGCTGTAAACTCGAGAGAGTGTGTTATCGACTTCGTATTATCACATTCGCGTTCCAGATACGGTCAAGCAAGCACAAGCGTTAGATGCACTCGGAATGTAATTCTCGTTAGGCATCGAAACCCAAACGCTTTTCGCGCTTACCGGGGATAGTTAGACGTTTGTGTAAATCAAAACTAACGATCGCAGCAGCAGCATCTCTTGAAAGGCTACATAGTAAACGATAAACATCTAGATATTTATTCGAACAACGAAAAGAATTTTCGGATCGATTTTACTCACGTGTTTCGTAGCTGTATAACCGGTGAATTGTTGAAGCTTGCTGCTGACCATCTTCGTACCGTTGTTCGGTGCTTTTTCGGACTTGTGCCAAAATCCGATGACTCCGGTTATAATCAACGCGACCAGCGTTATAATACCGATAAGCAATGCCAATGTCACGATTTTACTACGGGGTGATATTACCATCGCCATCTTTCTTACGATATCGATGCCACTTCTTTCCTCTTATATCTTCTTTCTTTTCTTTATCAACGAACTTTTTTTTTTTTCTTTTCAACAAACAATAACGACCAACACCCCGTCGGAGTGGGCGCAAAACATTCGTATATTCTCCTTTAATATTCTATTTATGTATATATATGCGTTTTCTTTGTATATATATATAATATATATATATCTATGTATATGAATATCTCTGTCTGTAGGGCCGGGGGTGGGGTATGTAAATATAATATATTCTCATTGCGCGGCCATACGTGAATTATTATAACTTTATCACGTCCTCGTACTCGAATATGGACGACGAAACGTCGGGTGAGTCCTCGTGGACCCTTCGTAAAGTCATCTGGCAACGAATCGATCGCGACCCCGAATCGAAAACGGTGAGGGTGGCCTCGATCCCTATCCAAAGACGCACTTGATATGATTTTACGGAGATACGGAAGAATTCCTTCCCGTTGGTCCTCCTTCTCTCCTTTTTACTCCTCTCATACGACTTTGCAGCCTGGTGAGAGAAGACCGTGCGATGCTGATCCGTTTATTTCCGAGTTCTTTCTTCTTTTTTTTCTTTTATTTTACGTTACTTTTCTCCACTTCGTCTTTCTTTCACGTGGTTGGTGAAGATTTGAGAAAAAGGTCCAACCTTTGAGATATTCACTACTCTGTCGATCTTATGATCGATTTACAAGGAATCTTGTAACGTACGAGTTTCACAAATTCTTGAAAATTTTTACCGAGGAGGAACCTTTCTCGTCCCGAATTTGTTAACCTTTTTTTTTAGTCTCACTAATCGCCCCCCTCTCTCTCTCTCTCTCGTGAAGGAAAGAGGGAGAGAACTTCTTACTCCTTTTTTTTATTTTTATCGTTGCAATTTCTTATCTTCTCTATCTTGCAATAAACTTAATCGATTTTAATCAACAACCGTTGTACATTATAAACGTACCACGCATGCACACATGTAAACCGCGCACAACAATAACGAGTCACGATAAAGTCGTCTGACGGATCAACAATAACGTTACTACGGGCGCACGACGACGACGACGTACAACCTAAGAGAAATATCGTCTCGCTTTTCTTCCCGCTTGCGAGCTTCGTCAGCGATGAATGGCTAAAGCAAAGCACGTTTGCGAGAGTAATAAGGTCGACTTCATTAAATTTTGCTCAGTCTTTTTGTCGATGTTCCTACACTTTTTTTCCAATCCCCAATATGACTAGATTTAATAGAAATTCGTCGTGAAAGATTGATTGGGAAAATAATATTTCTTTTTTCGATGAGTTATCAAATTTGTTCATTTATTGTTTTTATTATACATTTAACCCTCTTATTACAAGATTAAAATTTTATTGATATTCACATTCCTATTTATGACTATAAAAATAGTCTAATGGAAATATTCGTGCTTTGTAATAGGTCGACCAAGTTTATTAATCCATGCTAATATTAAAAATCGTATTATAAAAGGACTATCACAATTTGTCCACTATATTATATCAAAACCGTCTGCTCACACTACCGTGCGATAAGAGGGTTGTACGTATATTTTCGAATAGAATAATTGATAAACTTTTTCGTTAATTAATCAGTCCCACTTTGGGTAAGGCTGACGTTGCAAATGTGTAGCACGGAGAGAATTAGGGGAAAGGAGGGTTAGTTAGAAACGAACGAAGGAACGAGACCGTGGCTTTGATAGATTGCATTTATTTTACAGAAGTTTCGAATCGATACGAAGTGTCGCTGGTTATACCGAGAGACTGGAAATTTTAATTGCCAGAAGATGGGACGGGGTCGTCGCTCAGGGATCGATCAAAAACGTTATTCTCGAATTTGATAAAAGTTAGGACGTATTTTTCGTTTGGTTGTAAAAAATATTGGGTATATTTTATATGGAAGACGAAATATCGAGGGAAAATATGTTTTTATCATATACCGTTATGTTTCGTGTGAATAGTCGACGCGATAAATAAAACTAGAAGGGTTTTCAAAGCCATGTTCGACCACTCACGAGTGGCTCATACCATGGAAGGCTCCTTTCCTCCATCCGGAGTGGATTTGATCGTTCAATAATTTCAACACGTTTGTTACGCGAACGGATAGCTGTCGCATCGTTGATTTTTTTAGGTTAGCTATCGATGGAAGAGAGGTGCTGAGAGCTCTTGTTCGCGTTTAAACAATGACGGATAGTCCATGTCTACGGGTAGCAGAAAAAAGCTACAACAAAAGGGACGGATTTCGTTGTCCATATTTCAAGTATATTTTTGTTCGTTCGATAAATCGTCGTTTGTCCAATACATAAAGATTCGTTGCTTGCTTATTAATCCTGAGTCATTTTTACAATATCTATTTTTTTTTTTTTAGGTATATATAAACATAAAGTAATTTTTGTTTGTTTTTATAGAATAACCCGATGACGTTAACAACTCAGAACGACGCTCGATGTCGAGCCAAACGGACTACTGTATGGAGTTCCACAAATTTTCAAGAAAATTGAACTGTGCTACTTCAAATGCACCTCTTCTACTTGTACACTCTCAGACGAAAGGAGTGCCGGAGTCAAACGCGAAGTGTTTGATGTAGCGACAACTCCAACGTTGTCGACCGAGAGAGAGATCGAGCCTAGGCAGGTTTGGTTGTTCTTTAAGACACAAATCAATTTTATTCTATTTCATTCCTGACAACCTACGTTTCTTTTTATTCTACAAATCGACTTTTCGTCTTTTAAGTTTTATTTTTTCTTGCTTTTCTTCCTGTTAAAGAGATATTCAATGCTTATTTTCCAGGGAAATACGACGATTGGAAAATTTTCGAAGTTGTAACAAAGAGAACTCATTTCGTACCTCGTCGAAATTCGAGCAGCAATTTGCAGAATCGAGAAAGAGAGAGTGAGAGAGGAAGGATTATAGCATGCTTTTTGATCTATCGAAGTTCGATTCGTATGAAAGAGGAAGTGTGGCAAAGGAAGGCCTCGGCTAAACTCGGAAAACTCGGTACTCTATATAAATATATGTTCACTGAACTTTTAGAATGGCCAGAGTAAGTAGATAAGGCCATGTAAATTAAAGAATGAAGTTGGGATAGCGAAGATTCATAGTAGGTGGAATATGAAATCTGATAAAAAGTTGCAACTTCGTCGTGGGAAGGTGAATGCTAGCGGGGTTGGTTTCACACATCGATTACTCCCAAGGTACTAGATATCGACTTCATAGAGGATGAATGAATAAATGGTATACGACATAGGAGTCTATTTTCAATTGCTTCAATTTCTGTCGTTAGATAAACCTATCAAAGTGATTATCTATTCTAATAACGTAGACTTTAGTTCGTCCTGCCATCCGTTTATGTCAGTTTTAGTACGATTAACGCAAAACTTTCCGCAATAATTTCAACGATGAAATTTAATAACTGCTTCGTAATTTAATTTTTGCTAGATATACTTTCGCAGAATAAAATCCGTCAAAAGATCCACACGAAGGACTTGGCGGAAGCTTCGAAGTCCCGAGACCCGTACGGTCTAAAGCAAGGAAGAAAGTGAGAGGTAAGATTCCTGAATTGTACGAGAGAAAGAAAGAATCTAGCAAAATCTCTTCTCGGACGTAAGAGATGCAGGAAGTTGTAGAGGAATTTGAAAAATTCAAAACGCTAGCTACCTCACGGAGACGTATGCAGATGAGTGAGTTTCGTTTATACTTGGAACTCTTTCTCTCTTTTTCGTGAGTACCACGACGAGATGCATCCCGTACGACGAAATCCGTATTCTGTTCCAGTTTGTACCTTCGTTTTCTTCCTCCTTCTTCCTTCCTATCCCTCCTTCTCATCCTCTTTCCACAAACGCGATCCCACATATTTCCTTCTCTCCCTCCTTCAAACGAATCCTTTCCTTCAGTGTTTTCAAGATTTCCTTACGAAAGTAGACAAAAAAAAAAAAAATGGAAGACAAAGAAAAAGTCCAAACGATCGAGAGAAGAGGGTACCTTCCATCCTTGGTTACGAGCTTCTACTCGGCCATCTACAAGATCATTTCGAACACCTCGGATGTTCCACTTTTAAACGATCCTTTGGTTACTGCAGGATGCTCCTAAGATTTCAAATTATGACGCCGTTGTTCCAATTTCGCGTTGAACGCGATTCCTGGCACGTTCGTACTATCTCTTTTATCGTTGTACCATCTTCCCCATACCCTTACCCTATACCGAACGTGAATTTTATTGATGGGAGTAAGTACTTATCTAAGTCGTATTTAATTCAATATTTATTGATTCCCATTGCGTTAAAATTGATTACGAACTTTTTTACCACTCTTATTTAACGTTAACATATTTACAAATCGATCGAATTTGTTCTTCCAAATTGACAAACAATTAATTTTATAATATTTGATATTCTTTTTTCTAACTTCGATTCTCATGTTTACCTTTAATACATATTTTTACAGTTTGATCGAATCTACGGAAGACTAGCAGGGGGTATTACGCAACGCGGTTAAATATTTACTTATCCACAGGATGTAACGTAAGCTTTGGCAAATCGATCGTCGTCGACAGAAATGGCCGGACGTGGTTTGTACGATAGTAGTCGGCGTTGCTTTTTTCTTAATCGTCGCGTTTATTTTTACGAGCACTTTCGGTTCGTGATTTTATTTCTCGCTCTATTCTCGAAAATTCTCGTTCGGATCGCGTCCGATGTTTACGAAGTCGCACGATCGATAGTAATAAAGTTCCAGAAACGTTTGCTACAGCTGACAGGATGTACTACTAGGTAACGTGTGTGTTCCGTACGTATGCATAGCTGTAACAAAAGTAGTCCTCTCCTTCTTTTTTTTTACTTTCTCTTTGGTAGAAGAAAACTTAAAACGTCAAGAACACGGAAGAGGGTATTACCTCGCGATGTTTATGATCTTCGAAGAATTTCTTTTTGCGAACAGCCATCCTCGCGACAAACGTTTCGACATTATTAAGCTCGTAAAAAGTCAACGAAGAAAGGCGAAGAAAGAAAAAAATAAAAAGTAACGTCGTTAGAGTCGGAGAACCGTTCACAGCAAATACATTTTGAGCATTAAGAGATTAACTTGTAAAGCTGGAAAACTTTTGGTTTACCCGTGAGTGGAGACGAAAGAGGATAAAGAGAGAGAGTTGGTAAATCAGTCCTCTTCGAAATAGTATTTCACTAGGAACGAAGATATCGCAAAGAAAGGCGTACTATCATATTTCAGGCTACGTTTAATTGTCTTAATTTAAAATCGCCGTGTACACCGAGCTCACGCTTGTTTCCCATTCCTTTTCCGAGACGAAATAATTACGGTATTACCGTTTAACGCTCAACTAATGTTCACTTTAATTAAAGAAGTCCAAGAAAGAGAGAGAGAGAGAGTTGAGATCCGCGAAGACGCCGGCTTGAAACTTCGCGCCTTCCGTCTCTTTATCCCTTTTCTTTCTTTTCCTTACCCAGTTAAAGTTCCCTGGTCGAACTTTAGAAAATGTATCGTATTTTTGCGATACTTACACGCCCCTACCCTTTAAGTCGAACTTTTCTACAGGTACCAACACGAGGAAACAAATCGCTTTGGACAAATTTACGTATTTTCTCGAGCTTCCTCCAATTCCATTATAATAAATTGTGACGAAAAGAGCTCGTTAGAAAAATTAAACGGATTAAGTAGATTCCCTTTGTGGGCTGGCAGTCCATTATTATTATTATTATTGTGTGAATATTTCTTTTATTTCTTTTTTTCTTTCAAGAAGATATTAAACATTTTTTCACTTGGTTTTAGTTTCAGAGATATTTGCAAAAATACTTTGGAAATTTCTTAATTTGACTTTAAGTTTGGGTCAAATCTGGATTGTGTCTTGAGTTATTTTTTCGTTCTGACAAAACACACACACTACCATAGGCATAACTCAACCATAAGTAGATGTATATAGAAATTATAATTAAAAATCAATGATGTCTAGATATTAAAACTATAATATCGGAAATATTTCTGCAAATAACTCAGAAACTAAAGTCAAGAGGCAGTTAAATGTATAGGGAAAAGTTGTTCAAAATATTAAACTTGACGACATATTTCAATCTCACTAAAATCAGTGAGGTCAGAAACTTTGTAAATAATTACCAAAGGATATCGTTTAATCGTAATTTAACAGTTTAAAGTAAGAAAACGCACCGTGCGCTTTTATCAACGCGTAACGAGCCATCGGACACGTTATTAGCGAACGCAACGAAGGAAGGGATAAAACTTAGTCGCGCCTGTTACATCAATTTCCGCGGAAAGTTCGGACAGCAAAATCAAATAGAAATTCGCATCCAACTTGAAACTTAAGTAATTACAACGTCCTATCCGTGCTTCGTGATCAAAGGTGAGCGCCGGATTGAGAGAGGAAAGATAGAGAGTGGGTGAAGGGTAGAGGTAGGACTTGGATAAAAAATTAATTAGGAATTAGGACATCACGAAGGACGTTCGATGTCATTCGAGAAACTTACGTAGTTTTCTTGCTCGTCTGAGAAACGCGACGTGATTTTAACGAAATTACACGGGAATTCGATCGAGACCGATCGTTAAAACATTGACGAGGATATAATTAAACTTTTGAAGGAGGAAAGGATACAAAAAAGAAGAGATTACCTTCGTTCGTTCGTTTAATGTCAGAAATTATATACGTTACAGACGTGTAATTAATTGTAAAAGTTAATAGACCGCGGAATCTGAGAACAAAAGGATTGTAAAATAGGGGGAAAAGGGGAAGGAAAAGAAAAATGTTCGTTCGCGCTATTTACCCACGAACCAATCCTGCGACACTCGGTATTATTAAACACCAGCACGGGTTTTCGCAGACTCGACATCGCCTTCAGGCTCGTTTCGTACCTACATTTTCGTGGCACAGATCGAAAAGCAACATTCTGTTTCTTGTTAGCGAAACGGTACATTTATATATATCTTCTATCTTCCCACAGTATTTCGAATGCAAGATAATCTCTTTTCACCTGCCGTTTATATTCTAATGGATCCGCAACCATCAGCGGCGAATTTCTCGTTCGTTTTTCAATGTCCTATCCATTGAGGATTCCGTAGCGGCGTACCTAGGAGATTCGAAATTTCCAGCTCTGTCCCACTCGAATTTTCTCGTCCCTGTCAACTCCCCTTTTCCTGTTTCCACCTTCCTATCCATATCTCCGTGACTATCTTTTTTTTTTTTTTAGACAAAATCTACCGAAAGCGTCAGAGAAGCACGGAAATTGAAAAGTTCGAGCGCGCATGGCCATGCGCGTCATCGAAAAAACATCGCACGAGATTGGAGAAGCTTTTTTGCCTACTTGATTTTCCCCGTTCGTACTATCTAGCCCGAAAAATACAAGGATCAAAGTGGCCCTGCACGTTCCTTTTTTTTGCAAGTCCAACACGTTGAAATGAATTATCGATGAGAAGAGTGGAATTGCGATGAACATTTTCGTGATTTCAACAATTTCACTCCAGTAATTTTTCCGGTGAGCGTTAAAACGATTTTGTCGCGACGTTCTCGATCCTTTTTTTTTTGCTTGAATTATGCGGAGTCTACGCTAAAAAAAAAGTAACCAAATCTTTATAAAAATAAGCCACTCGAATAACCGATCGTTCGTCTAATTCAGTAATTCAAATCTTGTTGAAACTCTGGTATATTGGTACGAGAAAAGCTCATTGTAAATTACATTTTATGGAATGTTTATTCGCGAAAGAATTCACCGAGGGGTTGTCGCATTGGCACGCGGAAAAACGAAACTTCTGGACCCTCGTGTAATATTCGCGATAATATCAGATGCATTTTTGTAGAGGACACAGTAATACATCCTTCATCGAGTTATCCTTTATAGAGCTCGTTTTATCAAGTATCACTCGACGATTTGGCCTCTTTTATTGGATACCCGAAGCGGTACTCTCTCCATCGCGTAGATGCTTTTTTATGTAAAGTCGATGAGAGTATGAGAAGCGACATGGCTCTGGGTACTATATACACAAGCATATACACGTGTATGAACGTCGTCCGTGTATATCGATACCTTATCGCAAACTGGGAATAATAATAATGTGCCGCGCGAGAACGGGCTGAAACAAAAGGCAGCTTTTTGTGAGCTCGCTCCGAAAGCGTTCTGATAAAATGAAACTCGTTATTATCCACAGGGCAAAATTCCCACGTACATACATACGTAAGCAAGCTCGTATATAAATATTAATCGAGGTGATAAACTTTCTAATGGCCACGTTTTGAACAAATTTGAATTTTCTTCTTTCTTTTTTCGATCGATATCATAGAAAGACTTTCAAAAGAATGAGAAGAATACTTGATAAGCTTCGATAATCGATATTTCCCAAGATCAATAGTTTTGAGAATATGCGTCTCATAGATTTTTCCGAGAGTGATATTTTTCTATACCGATGCGAGTCAAACCTTCCAGCGTAACTTCATTCGAACTCTAGCTCCCAGGGAAACGAGACTTCGGACGCTTCAACTTTGGAAAAGTCTGTTCTATATAGCGACAGGACTTGGTACGTTTCGAGTTGGCTCAACAAACGTGGGGGCATACTGCGAATCCGTATCGTTGTTGAGAGGTAGTTTCGCGAAAGTTGCTCGACTCCATTGTTACGCGATAATTAATTATTTGATACTCATACTTTTCTTCCTCTCTAGTTCCCTTCTATTATTTACTTTTGGCTAATTTCTCATTCGTAATGCCAATAACTACGATGTACGATCTCTTTGCATTGTTAACTATTAATTACTAATTTCAACCTGCGTAATTCTCACCTATGTTTTCTTTACCAAGATAGTATCTAATGTTTTCTTAAGGTTTTGGTGGAATTGGTGCGAACGAACGGTTAAATATTTATTAAATTATGATTGGTGCCGAACCCAATCGAATTTATACATGAAAATACTCAGGCTGAGAAAAAAATGAGAGTATTTCGAATATTTTCTCGCGTTCGTCTTATAGTAGCTACATAAAAAAGTAAATACGATGGAACGGGGAGCGCGGCTAGAACAGTTCTAATGTTAAGAACGACTTGGCAACTGGAGATCCACTAAAAGCTCTCTTACCGTGTCAGAAACATCGGCTAATAGACACGAAGATTTCACGATAGAGTAACTCTCGCTGTATCGCTTCGCGCGATTGGAAATTCGTGGTAAATTGTTTTGAAAGAAAGGGAAAGAGCCTGGGAGAAGCTGATGGAGCACAAACGATATAATACACTGGCTTTCAGAGATATAAGCTACGAGATATTCTTCTTGGAAATAGATTTTTATCAATCACTTGCTATTGAAAAATAATATCAGCTATGCTAATAATATAAATTATGAATTCGTTATTAATTTGTTATAGCAAGATTTTGTATATTTTAAATCTAATACCAAACTTTCTCAAAATTAAAGATTACCTAAATAGTCTACAAATTGTGGTGGTACAACATAACAATCTTTTATATGAAAAATAAAATATTATTCTATTGGCAACCATTCTGTACCACCACAATTATAAGTTCGTAAAAACAACCATCTAGAAATCCTTACCTAACAAAGATACAAAACCTTTTACTATCGCAATCTCAAAGTCTCGATATTAGATTAAAGCGATTTAATAGTAAACCTTCGAGGAAGAATCTTAAGCCATTGTCTAGGCGTGATTTCCGTATAAACGACAGACAGAAAAAAATATCGATATTCTCGTAGCCACGTTCTGGCAATAAACCCGATCGAATTGCGGTCCCGACATCGATCGCGCTCCGAAAGCGAAAAGAGATCGTTTTACCGAAGGTGTCACGGACTCGGGAAATGGCTACGTACGAGGTGAGGAACGTTTAGAGTTTGACATTAAAGAGAAATCGTTCTTGCAAGCAAATTTCCCACACATGACAGCTGTCGCTGCAGGCTGACGTCGTCTTTCGCTCGTAAACTCGGTGCTCGCTATACGTTGAAACACGAAGGGGACGCCTCTCTACAAGATATTAGAGAAGTCGACTACCAGCAACGACTACGACGACTCGCTGACGGAATATCACGATAAAAGATCTTATCGTGCCGATGCGAAAGATCGAGCGAGATCTTTTTTCGGTCCTCCAAAGAAATTTCGTCCCGGTAACGCGAAAACTATGACTCGGTGTTAAAAGCGTTAGGATATGGAATTTATTCCAGCAAGGTGTAATACATTTGAAATTGAGTCAATTTTTAGTTAAACCTTTTAACGGGGATGGATTGATCCGTTGGGCCACTCCTCTTAAAAATGGGTAGTGCCATCAGCCAAATCCATCGGTCGCGACGAACTTTTTGCTCGAGCGTTACCAAAATTGCCACACCTCGAATATATCTTTTTATATAGTAATGCTCGTGATTACTTTGCTAAAAATCAATAGCGCAGTACTAGTGTTTTCTATAGGGATAAAACCTATATATAAATTGGTTCACTGGCATTAACATTTTCTACGAATTTGATCTTATGACAGCGAAGCCAAAAAAGGATTTTTTTATTTTTTATTACACTGAGAGATTGTTCGGTTATCTGAATAATTAAAAAGAGTAAAAAATTCATATGAATAAAGGAAAGAAAATAACCATCTTAAAATAGTTCCGTGGGGTCATAGCTTCGTTATCGCTACCTTCGGTAATCATAATGCAATTTTTTTATTTTAAATAATCATAAATGATGTAAAGTATGGCTAGATAAGCTTATATTCTTATCAATATCATGAGTAGTCATACGTGACAATTATAGGCAACAGCTACAGTCTCATCGAGATTGCGCTAAACTTATGGTGTAAACGTTGAAAACTCGATCTTTAGACGTTTTCTCGCATATGATACATTCGAAAGAAGTAGAATAATATTTCATATTCAGAAACGATGGAAATCATGCGTTGCAGAAACAGCGGTTGGATACGGTAAACAACTGCGAGTGGCGGTAACGTCGACGTAAAACGCGCGCGCAAGCTTTGAACGAAGGAAGAAGAAAGACTCGAGAGAACGGGGAATACCGAAATGGAAGATTCCCATATGTATCGATGAGAATATAGAGACTTAGGTATTCCTTACTTTTCTAGGATCTCTGATTCCTTCTTCCACTATCCTGACGTGTTTGGCATCTTTGCCCACCGACAAAGCCAAAGGGAGTCGAGCATATTTTATTTTTAGCTTCTTCGCATTTCCCAGAGTTTTACGTGTCTTTCCTTCCTACTAGAATCAAGCTCGAATATCAAAGCAAAATTTGGAATTCGAATTTTCTAAACGTTATAATTTTCTATATTAACCGTTAATATACGTATGTATACCCGGCATTACAAATTTTATATAGAATTGTTCGCCCGTAAATTCAATTTATTACGAAGCTTCGAAAAGTCCCTGCTGATATTTCATCGCGCGAGCGACTTCGTTAGAATTTTATAACCTTCCTTCCTTTTCCCACGAAGGAACAATCGTAAGAGTATGAAGCGAGTAAATTCGCGATTTGAATTTACCGACCATTGTAATTTTCTACGTAATTTAAGTGGGTACCTATCATCGAGGAATTCGATATCAACTCTTTTCCATCCTCTCGTATTATTTGCTCGAGTCAATTTAATTTATCCTCGGGCAAAGACGTCTTCGTCGACACGTAAGTAAGGTAAAGGAAACGCTCGTGTTTAAAATAATAATTATATGCGAGGTAGAAAAACGTAGTACATATACAATATATATGTCTCTCTTTCTCCGGTTTATTTTAAATATGCACGACGTTCCACTTTACGACGATCGTCAAAGTTCTTCCTACCGTTTCATATCTTCGTTACGTTCGTATATTAGAACCGTCAGAAATGGAGCGCGTGCATTGTATTCTTAGAAACGTCATGGTGAATAGATACCATTCACCGAGACTAGTACGTCTCGTTAACTTTCAAACGATACAATTACTGCGTATGTGGCTACCGTTGTTCTCAGTCGTCGCATTGACCATATAGATGCGTCCTGTATTAACTGTTTCATGATCCAAATAACTTTCAATATTTTTTCAAAAATTGTTCCATAAAAAAAGGTGTAGGTATTGACTTTTTTTTTCAATAAATAGGACATTTTAAATACGAGTATCGTCAATAATATCGATTAATACGCAATGATATAAACCGTTCGCGAAACGAACCGAGGGAGGTATTCATCAATTTTTTCGTAAACTGTTTTATGTTAATTGGAATGAAAATAATATTACGTCGAATTAATACGCGTAGGATGTATTCGATCGAGAAATAAAAAGGACTTTATTTATTCACAGTTTTCGCATGGAATTGAGCCAATTAGCTTAATCAATGAAAATTCGAGGGTTACTAGCTCGTACGAAAATAAAGCGGATGGGGGAGTTAACAACGCCCAAGGGAAAATATTTTCTCGTTCCGACTTGAACGAGAAAAGGGAGATGAAGGGGAAAAAGAAGAAGAAGAAGAAGAGGAGACGGAAGGTCGAGTAGAAGAAAGAGAAGGAGAGCGGGAAAAGAAAACACGCGGTATAACGAGCCGATAAGTCGAGGGTTCGTGTGCGCTTGCGCGTGAGACCTCTCACACAAGCACGTACTAATACGTCAAAATGTAGAGAAGGAGAGATGTTAATTTCAGTAACGAAGTGGAGTTGAAGGGTAAAGTGCGTCTGACACCGGTCTATCTTTAAGTAGTAGAAGTTCTATGACGCGTTTCGGATCGGACCTCCAACGGCTGACGTAAACCATACACTTTTCACTTGCCATGACGGTCTATTTACGTTCGATCGTACCACCTCGATATCGTTTCATCCGTTGGAAGGAAATTAACGCTTATCTTCTAAACTTATCCGAATTGCTAACTGCTCTCTTTCTTTCATCTACTTCTAGAGGCCACGTGTTTTTTTTACGAGCGTATCCATTAAATGTTTCAAGAGAGTTACTCCGTATTTAAAAATATCATCGATGTGGGTAATTTTTAATTAAACGCTATTCGAAAGAAAAGAAGGATGAGAGAAAGGAAAGATCGATCGTCTCGTTGTCGTCCTACTTTAAATTTTAATCAAAATATTTCACCGCCTCGCGTAACGTCACTGACATCGGATACGTTTCATCGTGGCAGCAGCGTCTATTGTGAAACTACCTAGGTTTTGTTCTCGATACTCATACTCGCGCCGTTCCTAGCAAAGGAATTCAACTCAACGTCGAACATTCATCCGTTAAACGCGATATAGCGTGCATTCTCCCCTCTCTTCTCGAGTCGTTACGTTGGCTATTAACATTCACACCGTCTCGAGTCTCCTCGAATTTCCACCCAAACTCCTACGACTTCTCGAACGGTTGATGTGCCAATGTTTATCTTCAAACTGATCGTCGTAGTTGTCCATGCAGTATGCATGGAGTTTCCTAGACATTTTGATAACACTTTGTAGAGAGTTCATGGAACACCATAAAGGGAACGGGTGAGATAATATCGAGCATAGTTTTAAAATGCTTCTTTTCTTTTTTTTTATCGAATCCTGAGAACGAACGAAATTTTCTAAATATTTCTTTGAAGGAAAAAGTCCATGCTAATTAGCGTGCTAATTACACCGTGGGAAGTGAACGAAGATAATTCGATTATACGATACGATAGATACGTTCGCATAAATGGGCTGTATTTTTAAAGGGAAACCAACGATGAGCACGCGATCAACGATTAAGCTTTTGAACGGTCCGGTAATAATAATTGTTAATTTCACCGAGGCTCGTTTCAACCGCGAAAGGGGGGATAACTCGAAAGGGTAATAGAGGATAATCTTTGTTTCATTGGTCTTTTCCTATCGCACCTCTACGGGTCGTTTCTCTTGGTAAAATCCTCCCCGCGTATTTGTTACGAACGCACCACGCCGCGACACGTTACGAGCGTGGTTAGAAAGCGTGGGGTAGCATGGACGAATATCGAAAAGTAGAGTGAGAATCGGTGAAACAGTTGGGCGACCTTAAAACCGCGATATATCTTTGGAAAGTGCGAAAACGTAGCCTTTCTCGTTACCAGCCCTACGGCGAAAGATCGGAAGCTACTCGACCGTAACAGGCGCTACTTCGAACTTCGTTCGTTTGTTCGTTGGAACGATAAAAAAATTTCGAAAGGGGGTGTGCGCCTGTAGAGTGGGTAAAAGAGGGAGACGGTAAAAGAAAAAAAAAAGAAAGTTTATTTCGCCTAAGGGAATTCTCTTTCTGCGAATAGCCTCGTCGAGAGCGAGCCCGCAAATTTCTCAGACGCTTTCTCTCTCCCTCTCTCTCACGAAATTTTTTTGCATCTCGTCGAACGTACATCCCACTTTTCCCCGAGTCCTTCTTTCTCTCTCGTTCCATGCATTACGCGAAATACGGCGGATTAAAACGACGTGGGAGCATCGGTACGATGTAATTTCGTTTGCGCATTATGCGATACGAGGAGGATTTATGAGAGAGTTTACGCGGAAAGAGATTCCCGTACGCGTTTCTACTCTTTACGAACCGGTTTAATCGAGACAGGAAATAGGACGGAGTAACGTGGTAGGACCAAGTTTTTTGGTCAAATGTTTTTGTCTTCTGCTTCCCGAGAGAACGTACGTAATTTCTTTTTCCCGAAGACACGAATTGTTAAAAATATTACTAAATACCCCTCGAGTTACATTCGTACGTAATTTAACCATAGAAATCTCGTCTGCTTTTACCACCATTCATCGCTGCAAACCGCGAGACACACATTAGCGAGAGATCCTAACGAGATTCCGAGAGTGGTCCACAGTGGACTCGACAACCAACCTTTGGAAAATCACATAAACCTAAACTGTCTCCGGTAGTAGTATCTCGGTATCTTCCTCAAACGATCTTCCATCCAGCCAAGTTAGCACCATCAAACACGAGGTATCCATACGAATCGGATCGAGAAACCCCACTTTAGCGGCACAATTCTCACGCGAGTCCATCACTTCCAAAACACATCAACGCGTTAATCGTGTAATCCCGGCACAAGAATTGGAAGAAAACAAAAGAAGGGAAGAAGAAGAATGGGAAGAGACGCAAAATCCACCATCGATCTTATTTCACGCGAGATAATTTTTAAAAAAAGTCCATTTGTCGCACGTTCCTATCAATAACGATTCTTTTATTCGTTCTCTTCCCACCCTCTCTCTCCGTTCTTTCGTCCATGTTCAACGTCGAAACGGTCGTCCTTCCACTATTCTCTTTCCCAAGAAAATCAACGAACTCCTTTCGCGGCTCCTCGATCACGCTCGATGTTTGCGCGCGCTCGCATAGCGTCTTTACTACTGTCAGTAGTCCGGCCGGCATTTGAGCGCGCCCGCCGCGCTGATTTCAGTCGATCCAGAGGGGAGGAGAAGGACGATCCTCCTCGCGCACTCGCTCGCTCGCTAACGTTAACTTGTCGGAGGACACGCGCGGAACGACGCTCGCGCGGGGGTGGAGGGTGAACTTTTTCGAGAGGCAGCTGGTGCCACTTCGCGGACGTCGAGCGTACTAAACACCACGATCCGTGCACGGCCGAGGAAGAGCACAGTCGCGTCTCCGACGCCGACGCCGACGCCAACCCCGAACGCCGAGTGGGGGTTTGAACTTTTACCCTCGCTACGAATACCACTTCTCCCCCCCACTCCATTCTCTTCTCGTCTCTTCTCCCACCGCTGCGAACAACCACCACTACCTCTCTACCATCATCATCCACCACCTACACGTTGTTTGTTTCTCAAACGTACGTACTTCTTCTCTTTTGCGGGCTGTTTTTTTTTTCGAGCACCTACACTAAATTCGTTTTGAGGGCTAGGAGATTTTTCGTATGTTGTGCCATAAAAAAGGTTTCTTCTGGGGATCACGATCTTTCAAAGTTATCGCGTCCTGTCGAGCAGAATCGTTTGTAACAATTAG
Organism: Ancistrocerus nigricornis; assembly: GCA_916049575.1. Lineage (NCBI taxonomy): Eukaryota > Metazoa > Arthropoda > Insecta > Hymenoptera > Vespidae > Ancistrocerus > Ancistrocerus nigricornis. The sequence goes on from OU696667.1 coordinate 27,656,494, forward strand.
GAGATTTTTTGTGGTATAATTGAACGGGCCAAGTTGCAAAAGTCTCTAAGTCCTACTTAAGGACTTTTTTACCTGATATCTTTTTCATGTGATGCATGACGTTCTACGGGTTGATGGTATCAAATAAAAAAGTCAAAAAGTGGACTTAAGGACTTTTGCAACTTTACCCTTCAATTTCTGTTTGAGAAAGGATTCATTGGCTTGGGTAATAGTAGATGAGATACTTTAGGGACTATCGAACTTCAATCGAATACAAAAACGATCGTTGAGAGAGATACGATTGGATATTAGACGGAGAATAATTCAGAACGATATCGTCACCACTTTCCCTATGATAAAATCATGAACCTCGCGTCGCTACTTATCTCGGTATTACGAGGACCAGCAACTTGGCAATTTTAATGTCACGATAGCGCCTAGCATGGCCGAGCACTTAGCGTTAATCTTTGATATTGGACAGGATAATACGAAAGTTTTGTGGGCTATGTCTTCGAACGTATCGGTTACATGTGTAATGTTCGTAAGGTATCCTGTGTGCGAGGATTCAACGTGTAACATGAAAAGCTTTCGTAAGATCCGATAGCGAGGCGAAACGACGTTCTTCTCATCGTTTTACGACGTCGGGCTCGGTATCGTTCTGTATCGTCGCCGACGACAGTTTTAGAAAAGATGGCCCCTGATAAAAGGGCGTTATCTTAAGTTGTAGATCGTCCTGAGTTTGTACGCTTAGATCTGGGTTAGCTTTATTTTATGGTTTTAGGCGTATTCCTTCCTTCCTTCTCGATGGTATTACTCCCTTTTCGAGTTTGGAATAAAAAGTCAAACGATTTACCCAGTACCGTGCACTCTTGACTCTTGTATCAGCCTTTTGTACCACTCTACAGTCGCTCGTGTTCACACACGTACCTTCCCACCCTGTCGCGAGGCCTTGCAAAGTTCCGGCACGTAACCACTCCGTTGGTGCATCTGACGTTTCTCTCGAGTCACCGTGAAAGGGCGCTTTTCTTTTCGCGGAAGAGAAACTTGATACGTAATGACGATCTAATCGTATCTTTTAATAATAAGAATTATGGGCTCCACCTGTGAGCAATTTTGTAATTATCGTTTTAACGGTTAATGGATTAACGATTCTCTCATCGACCGTTCGCACTTTTTCTTTGCATTTGAATGCCATATATATCCCATATGTTTTTATTCCAATAAGAATCATAAAGTAGCTTGGTACGGTAAAAAGTGTTAATTGGCGATATCTTTTCATCGTTTCGTCGGAGAAACCGACAGAATTGGAACACCCGCGACTCGATATACCGAATAAATTAGCATCGACTCAAATCTCTCTCGCGGCATATCTTACTTTGATATTTTTTCATTGTAAATGACATTTTTATACTTGCTAATAAAGAAGGACGTCTATCAGACCTTAGTTTTCGTTAAGCGACGATGACGGTTAGAAAAATTGGTCGAAAGTGTCGCGGTCTACCTAGAATCTCGGCGTTTAAAAGCAGCAGATCGAAATATCGGCTTTAAACGCGTAGCACCTGATAGAGGATTTCCTTTAAAGAAGAAATATACGTGATAAATTATGAATTCTCGTTATGGATCCACTGGGAGAGTTAACGTTTGGAAGATCCTGAGATATTAATTTCCTTTATGAACGTTCCTGTCCACTTATGATGTGCATCTATTAGAGATATCGAAATCCCTTTGACGAGATTTATCTAAAAGCACTTCCATTTAATATTTTACATATCGCACGCGTTCCAATCGCCCTACACAAATTTTCGACTTACGCACAAGCCTCGGCAAAGCCATTTTATGCGAGCCCGTTGTCGCACCGAAGATAAAGGGATTTAGCGACTCTGGTGTGTTTTTACTCACGAATTAAAGTAAATTCGAGATATGCCTAATTTATGTTGACGAGAGATTTAAAATTCTCGCTTTAACGAGGACACGAAAAAAGTATATTTACGAGGTCTTACATTTTTCCCAACCCTCAGACATCTCTCAGACATCGTAAAATCAATATTCCTTCTTTTTAGTTCGAAAGCAAGCAGATTCGAAAATGCGAAAGCCACGAAGGATAATCCGATCGAAGGTCCAGAAGGACCATTCGGTCGACGCATAAAGTCTCGTTCCACTCGTCGTCCGTGCTCGATCACGCGTGACAAATGTTCACGTAGTCGAGGACGTATTTTGTCCGAAAATTAGACGTCATACGTGGTACGTACGTGAAACGGGCTACGAGCTTGTCATGCACACGGCAAAAATCGTATTTCGCGTAATGCCATGGCTAAAATCGTTGGCGTACTGAAAATTGCTCTGCGGTGCTCTCCTGTGTTTCTTCGAAATTCCTTCGTGTCGCGGGAAATATGTATTACGAAACAAGCTTGCTCGTTATATTGGTCTGTAATAATTTCTGTCTAATAGGTTACGTTCATTTTCGAAGAACGTTATGCGAGAGTACCTTTCGTGGATATAATAAACATTTTATTCTCGGTAATTAAGTGACCACAATGGAACGGAAATTACGTTAATGACCGAAGCTTTTACGAAATATTCTGGTACACGATTTGCCTCTCAATAAGTGGAAAAAGTTTCCCTAGAATAATTTTTATACTCTTACCAGAAAACGTTAGAGGAACTTTGGGCCACGTGGAAAGAACGATTAGCCTCTTTCAACGTTACGCGTAATCAAACGAGCTAGACGAGTAAACCGACGATAGACTTTCCCACGATCGTATCGGGTTAATTTGAAAATTGGTTGGAACTCATTTGCGAAATTTATTCGTCGTAGAGCCTGCGTGAGAGAGGCGGGCTCGAAAATCGGTGTTCAAACAGTGATCCGTACTCGAGAAACCATCGCACAATCCGGGCCCTAGACACATAGACAAACGGATTCATACGGGCTATTCGTTTCGACGTATCAAAGACTTCCCTACGAGCCGCGAACTACCCTTCGAAAACACATTCGAGCCACTTACGTTGATCGTTCTCTGTGGAAGTGAAAACAGAGAGATTCAACGGGGAATTAATCGATGTCTCTCCTGAGAGATGCAAAAGAGCAATTGACCCATTTTTTTAACCGGGGAAGTATCTTTCTTTTTCCGCATTTTCTTTCTCTCTTTCTGCTTCTATTCAGAATAAAGAGATAACACCACGTATACATTCGTCTATCTACAAATCTCCTTAGTCGTTCCTCCCAACCTTCCACGCTTCATTCTCGCGCGTTGTCTCTTTTCAGAGACTCTTTCCTTTGTCCTTTATATCTTCACCGTCCTTTCTTTCTTATTTTATTTCTTCTTTTTTACTCCCTTTTCTCTCTCTCTCTCTTTCGTTCTTTATTCACCTTTCTTTCCATTTTTTCCGAAGAACTTCAAGTCGGTGTCAAAAGAAGCGATCAACGACGACAAGTAATTTTACCGCTCGGAAAGTGCATCAAATCACGTCACGATATTCGCCCTGACCTATCCTTTTTGGTATCGCTTTAATTTGGTACAGAGAAGCGAACTTTCTGTTTTTTTTTTTTTCTGTGTTCGACATGGACGGTCCAGCTTTCATCCCAACGATTCGATGTTCTCCGTTCTGTCTATCCTTCTCTCTCTGTACCTATCTATCGCACTGGTTAACAGAGTTTCGTATAGCGTATCAAACACAAACCTTCGACTTGCGTTTTTGTTTTCTCTCTCTCTTTTTTTTCGTCCGTTTCTTTTTCAGATTTTTTTCTATCCCTGGTTGATCCGATCTCAACCCCATACAATATCAAAGAAACAAAACGACTCGTAGAGAATTCTAATTCTATCCCGGAACTTTTCCAAGTGTACTCGATAATTTCATAGCGAGAGGTATAAACGATGTTACCATTAGGGATTATTAGGAAATCTTCAAATTGCGATAATCTCCAAATGAAATCGACCACACGATCCATCGATGTATAACATGGAATGGTTATTTCTTCAAAGCTCTTCTATCTGATATTAGAAAGAGCGAGAGAGAAGAGACAGCTTATCGATTGGCTCAAAAAGGAAATTTAATATACGATTTTTAAACTTATCATGGTTCCTTTTTCTACTTCTATTCCTAGAATGCAACTCCTCTTTCTCTCTCTTCACGCTTTTTTTATCGAAACTCCGAGTTTGAAGAAGTTCAAAGTTCGAAAGTCAAAGTTCAGAGTGGAAATGGAAAGAAATAAATCATTCGTTTATGTCTCGAGATAGTATATACAATCTTCCGCGATTTAAAGTTCGACGTGGCTGGTAAAAGGTCGTTATCAAACTTATAGAGCGAAATCGAGCAGCGAGCACGGAAAATTCTCCTAATAGAATAACTGCATTCTACAGCATTTAAGCTCGGTCCTCGATTTCAATATATTCCGCGTATGAGTCGTAACGTAATATTCGAATACCAGGTCAACCCAATCGTACGTATATAGGTATAGATAGGTAGATATACGTATACACGTACCTACATATACTTATGTATAAATACGCGTCTTTCAAAGATGCGCGGGTTCGAACCGATAGTCGATATCGCTTGCCTCTTGAAATCGCATTATGATAGAGCACGAAACGTGCAAATATAATTAGACTTCGTAAAATGCATTATATAGTAGAGACAGGGAGAGAGTGAGAAAGATAGATAGAGAGAGAGGGAAGCCACGATCTCCTAGGCGACGGTACATTCACCAAGTTAATTGATCAAACGTTTGCTGAATTTTTCAATCGATCCTACAATGGTTGTGATTATATTAATAGAAAAGATTTTCGATAATAATACCATATAATTCAATGAACGTACCAGTGAAATTAAAATTCTATCGAGTATCATCGGAATGTTCGATAAATTCCACGGTGCTTCGCAAATATACCTATACATATCTATACGAGAACTTTATTCAACAGTAACGAATAATAGTTATATAGAATTTTCATCGTAAATACATCGATCATGAAAGATACATCGATAGACGTATGTTACCACCGACATCGCACGGAACATTGTCTATCCAGTGTAATACATAACGCAAGAAATTTCTAAGGATTCTATCCAAGTAAAACACACACGTGCATCTGGTGTTTGAGAAGTACGTATCCTCGGTCAAGGCATGTCGGGAACAGAGACAAAGGATGCTCTCGATTAGTGGTCGTCCCAGGAAAACGACATAATCGGATATGGTGTCTAAGGATTAAAACAACAAGGCAGAGGAACGGTAGAAGTTGTATGACTGTACGTCTTAGTGTCCGGTCCACTCGTGACAAAAACGTTCCTAGCGATCTCCAGCTCGAGCAAGGCACTTTGCTCGAAGGAAAACACGTTATATTAGCCGTCGGAGAAGTGACGGCCGGGATATGGAACAAGAACAAAAGCGATACGTTTGCGGTAGGAAAGCTTTGAAACGAAAGCTTGCGGCCTTCGTCACCGTCGATCGTAAGTCCGATCGGTACAAAAAACAACACAGGCAACGACAGCAACAATTCCTTCTTCCTGACTCTCTCTCTCTCTACGTTTGGCTCGTCGATTAATCCGTTCGGTATGATCGTAAATAACGTTTTCCACCGATAAAACCGGTCCTTTAGAATTATCAGCGACGTTTATTGGCAACGAACTGAAAAATACGCGAGTCCGTGCTATTACGCCCCGATAAGAAGCGCGTTCGAGCAACAAGGATAAACGATCGAAATTCACGCCGAAGATTATCTCGTCGAGCTACGCGAATGATATTCCATTCACACAGGATACGACTACTTAGCGAGAGTGACGTATCTCGTCGTCCATATATGTATATACTTATGTATAGGTATATATAGGTATTTAACGGGCTTCGTTTTGTCAGAGTTAATAATAATCTATTCGTCGACAAACCATTATGACGCGAATCGTGCACGTCCCGTCCCTCTCTTATCGAACGCGAATTCGCCAGTGGGATCGTATCGATATCCGGATTATTAGATTAGTAATTGTTATCATACGAATATAATAACCATAATAAGAAGAAAAGAATTTGAACGAGAAGTTTTAAAGACTATTATAAGTTTAAAACAATTTTTAAAGACAATTCGCGTAATCTCGTGTAAGAAAGGCGTATCTACTTTCACACTTTACGCTCGAGATCTCTTCTCGACGAAAAGTTAAAAAAAAAAAAAAAGGGGAAAGAAATCAGGGTGCTAACAATAAGAAGTCGAGCGAGTTTCGCGGGTAGTTTCTCGTCGTTGCTGCTGCAGCGGATGGAGAAAAAGAATCTCGAAATTCCGCGGAGGAGAGAGCCTTCGTTTCTTCGGAAAAGTTCTCGTCTGAATTTTTCACGCCCGAGCCGGCGCGCGAGGCCGCAACCACGACGACTCGGGGGTCGCGCGACGTGTGTGCGGTCGGTGTTGCAGCACGATTTGGAGAGAGGAAGTTACTGACGGTGGTAGTGGTGACCAGCATCCAGACGTTAGGAAGTACGCTCGAAGGAAACTTAGGTCCGGCTGGAGCATCCCCCGAGGACACTTTAGTGTACGACACTTGTTTGCTCCATCGAACGACGTATTTTTCTCTACCCCCTGTACCTTGCACACATCGACCCCAAGCATGTACGTAGAAAAGTACTATGCCTACTCTTTTTCATCCCTGGGTACTTAGGTTAATGAAATTTATGGATTATTAATGTGTGGATTAGGATTATTATCTCTTGCGTGTGTTTTCTTAGGCTTTGTATTAGCTTCAGTCCAGAATTTTATACATTTATAGTACTATGTTAGGTATATTTATTTTAATTAACTCAGGAAAATTAAAAAAGGTACTTGATAGCTGACCACGTTCTTGAATAATTAGGTGTCCACTAAATGATAACAATTTTTATGGGAATTATAAAACTACATCGATTCACAAGTTCAACATTTTTCATTTTTCGTATGTTTATTCTAATTTCTCATCGAGTGGTCTCTACATGTCACGCAAAAGGTTCCGTATATAAGATATCTGAACAGGAAGCCTTAGTTTAAATCGAATGTACGACATAGAAAGCATTCGAACGGAATACGGATATCGTGAAACGCGCCGAGAGTTTCAGGTTCGATTTTATCTCTATCACGAAAGCGTGTGTCTCGTTTATCCGCATCCGCTACAAACTGTGTTTCGTTGTCCAATCGGATATGAACATTCCTCTACTTTATTCATTTTGAACTCGGTTGTTCCACCCAACCACGAACGAATACGTTCGTATTTATTTTTTTCTGAGCATAAATCAACGTCCACGAAGATTTCAGAGGTTTATACGATATTATACGAATATTTATGTATATCATATTACGAAATCGATCGGAAATTTATGTAGGATTACGAATATTTCGGATTTTCATCTAGAAATAAACGATTCTATCGTATCACTCGTTCCGAAAGACAATCCACATTGAATCGGATGATCGTGTTTCACATTCGCGGGTAGGTATCAGCCAGCTTTCGATCTTCTTACGATTCCTGGAAGATGGATTTTCTCGAAAAAGATTTTTTCGTACATCGGAAGGAAAGTGGGACGATCTACTCGTTCGATTTCCATTGAAATTAAATATCGAAGTTCGATGTTAATAATGAACTTTCTAAACTAAATATAACTACCGTTTCTCTCATCGAATCAGAACTATCGAATATCGAATGTAATAAAATAAAAAATGAATTATTAATCGACGGACATGAATATGACATGACACGAGGTACTTTTGTGGAACTTCTATATTTCAATTACACGCAAAGTGTTTAAGTCAAACGTACGTAGGACGAATATAGAAACGTCTTTATTATTCTAGACACGATTCTTTCGAAAAAGCAAAAAAGAGGAGAAGTAGTGAGAGAGAGAGTAGACAATGTCGCAGCTTGCGAGGACTTTCGAAAAAAGAAGACGAGAAGGAACGGTTGAATGATAAAATGAGCGCCTTGAGATTCTTTCGATCGTACCCATGGCAATAAAAAGCAATATTCTACGAATGGAGGGGCCAGTTCGATTTGCTTCGCGTGTCTCGCCGATCTTTTTTTTTTTTTTTTTACACCACACTCGATCCTCTAGCGAAGAGAGAAGCGTCGAAGAAGCCCAGAGCGCGAGAACCACAACGATTCTGCGGAATTCTCTCTACGACGAGCTTTCTCAACCCTTTTACCGACACCCACGTTTTTCGGTTCCTCTCTCTCTCCTTTTCGAGACGTGCGCGGAAAAGGAAAGCTCCCGTCACTCGATACTTTCGTGCAAAAAAAATTTACTATTCCTTTTTACACCTCCTCTGTCGGAACTTTTATTCGAAACTTCACTCGATATTTAACACCAAGTTTTTATTTAACGTTATCCACGTACGATGACATTTTTCCATTCCCAGTTGACCGTGTTAAGTCTTCGCGCATCTTTAACGAGTGTGGATTGACATTATATTTTTAGCATACGGTAGCAAAGATTTTTGGATCTTTATTATATAAAAATGAAAAAAATGATCTAATGTATATATAGAAACTCAGGGAATTTTAGGAATTAAATGTCTTAACTCTAAGGAAAAGATTTGGGTACAAAAATAAAACAAATTTCTTTTTTTAAGTACCTGTCCGGCACATTTATTTCAAAGCATATAAAATACATAACACTGAAAACAGTTTCTGTACAAAGACGAAGGAAATCCAATCGCGATCGTAAAAAAAAATCCAAAAAAAGACCTTCGTCCTCCAGTCGAGGACTCTTTGTCCTTTGCGTCCTTTTATCGTTCGTCGAAAAAAAAACGTCGCCGTCGGACGCACTTCTCTTGAGGCATCCCGACGCGTTTTCTTACCTTTATCGCGTCTCGTGTCTTCTCATTTAGTGCGGCAGCTACCCGTTCCCGTTCTTCCATTTCAGCCAGTACCATCGTAACCCGCGCCAGCGTATCATAGCGTCCCATCATGTCCCATTTCGCTCTTCCATAACCTCGACGCATTCCAACGCCCGTATCTCCTGGCGTAGTTTCCTCTATTTTATCATATCAAGACCTTTTCTCGTTCCTTCTCGACCGTTCGTTTTATTAACAAATTCTTTCTTCGATCGATTGCTATTATTGTTACAATTTTATCTCTATTTTTCATTAATTGTTTTGTTCTTTTTATTCGTAATCTTCGTGTACCACGGTACTTGGAAGATAATTGAGATAACACGTATAACACGGAATATTCGGAGGGTCTTAGCAGCATTGCGCATACGAGGAATTTAGAAGAAGTATTTTTCTCTCATCAAATTTCTTTACCGATAGAAATTATTCTCATGGTCTTATTAAAATAGAAATAGGTATAGAATTTTGACGACTCATTTTAAAGTAGAAAGCATACTGAATAGTGTCCCGTTGTTCTTTTTTCAATATCCTTATGCAATGATGAGAAATTAATTTTTTAATTGTTGGAGTAGGGGAGACCGGGGCTAGTTGTCCCAATTTTAGGTTTTTTGTTTCTACAGATTTCTGTAGCATATATTTTCGAATTTTTTGGTAACCATCATAAAGTTCAACTTCTTAGCAATACATAGAAATCATTCCGCATGCATTGAGAAGTTTTTAACACGCTTTTTTTTCCATTTTAAGCAAACGAGTTTTTTGGGACAACTTTCCCCGCTGCGGGGTAAGTTGTCTCACGCCATGGGGCAAGTTTTCCAAGGTTTCCAAGGAAAAATCCTGATGTATGCATCATGATTTTTGCGAAAATGGTCACCACCGCCGATTTCAATGTTTAATGTCCCATTTTAAAGAAGAAAGCATGTAGAATACTGTGCCGTTGTCCGTTTTTCGATATCGTTAAGCAATGATGAGAAATTAATTTTTTAAGTGTCGGAATATGGGTCGTTTTCAAGCTTAAAACTGCTGTATCTTTCCAACCAGCCATCCTATCGAAACGCGACTTGCATATTCGTAAATTAGAGACTTTCCTCTTTCGAACGAGTATTTGATCGGGCAAATTCGAGGTACATCGATTTTTGACAAAAATTCTGACCTATGCATCATTATTTTTGCCAAAATGGTCACCACCGCCGATTTCAATGTTTAATGGCTCATTTTAAAGATAAAATCATGCAGAACAATGTTCCGTTGTCCGTTTTTCGATATCGTTAAGCAATGATGAGAAATTAATCTTTTAAGTGTCGAAGTATGGGTCATTTTCAAGCTTTAAACTGCTGTAACTTTTTAACTAGTCATCCTATCGAAACGCGACTTGCATATTCGTAAATTAGAGACTTTTCTCTTTCGAACGAGTATTTGATCGGGCAAATTCGAGATGCATCGATTTTTGACAAAAATCCTGATGTATGAATCAAGATTTAGAAAGAAGAAAGCATGCAGAATACTGTCCCGGTGTCCGTTTTTCGATATCGTTGCGGAGTGTCGAAAAATAAATTTTTTAAGTGTAGGAGTATGGGTCGTTTTCAAGAGAAAAATTGCTGTAACTTTTTAACCAGTCATCCTATCGAAACGCGACTTGCATATTCGTAAATTAGAGACTTTCCTCTTTCTAACCAGCCTTTGATCGTGCAAATCCATTCTTGACGCAATTTTCACAATTCTCATGATGTACCTACTGATATAATAATATGCAAGTTGTCAGAGAACAAACTCGAACAGCAATTTATTATAGTGCACAAGGTTAATATATTATATTTCGTTAACAATGTCGAAATAGACGGTAGACCAACCACAGAATTGTCTGAATTACGGAATGAAATAGTAACATGTCGAACTAAAGAGCAATAATTTACAAAAATTGTTAAACTATCGCAAATATAACAATATTTTTGTTCTAATAATAATTCTAATCATGTTTGCTCTCCACGTCTACGGTAAGAAATGAATTAAAACATTACCGATAAATCGTATTTAATTAATTACAATAACGATAATAAATCGTTTAATTGAGATAACAGTAATAAATCATAGTATCAATATTAACGATAATAGCAACGTGACAAGGATAAAAATAAACAGGTGTGAGACCTTGCTAGCGGTGTAGTCAACAACAATCTTTGTTTTGGAGCAGGGTGTCCCGAGCTGTGTGTCGGCTTATTGTTAGTCGTGACCCGAGACTCGAGGGGCTTAGACACGTCGTGAGGTACTCTATTCGTGTGCCGTAGTGGGATTATTTTATACTAAGTTTAATACGTCGTTACGTGCATCCTTCTATCTCACTCAAAGAAATCAGTCGATACTGTCGTTACCCATTTACTTATAAATTTAATTATAATAAATATATTTCGCGAATCGATTTTCCGTTTATATTATTACATTTATATCGTATTTAAATAATCGATTTATATGAAAGTTTGTGTAACAATATCGAATGAACGATAAATTTATTAAATTACGTTATACTCGTACGAGGGATGGGAAATGTTCACCGTTATTTCAATTGTTAATTTATCGTTACTTTTACTACATTAGCTCAATAGCACGAATCATTTCCAGACGTCATCGTACGAACTTTGTGCAACGAAATGTTGCGAGAGTAAAATGGGACCACGCGGGACGATGCTTTCAGCATATTTATCTGCCTTTCCCATGGACTTATAATTAGTGGACACGTAACGAAGCTACAAAGCGTCTCTAGTTTGCGATTGACAGAAAGTAGGTCATCGGAGCAAAATTTAAACACATTAACGTGCGAGCGCGACCACCACCGTTCGTTCTGTCATTTATCAATATGAATTTATAATTCTCTAAAGAGTACTACATTCGAATATCTGCGTTTATTACGAAATTGAAACGGTACGCGATAGTGACAAATTGTTGCAGATTTAAAGAAACTATTTTTCTGTGATAATAATACCGAAATGGTTTAACACAATCCTCGAAAGAATTGTTTTAAACTCGTTCAAAGAATATTCGTTATAATAACGATGGAAGAATAATATAATCTCGAATAATTCATTAATCTCATATTTTAACTCGTTCAAACCAGTTTATCGAAATTCCATCGAACGACTCGTTATAGTTCCATAATATAAATTAACAAGTACAACCGGTCGCTATGTGGATTCGTTAAAATGTTCTTACATTTTTAAACATTTTATTTTCATTCTCAGCTTATATTTTTGAATTCTCAGCAGTATCGATCGCGTATCACCAGTTAAGCAGCTCGTGCAAACATTTCGTTCGACCGAAGCTACTTCGAATATTCACTCGGAAGAGCATAGCATATATAAGCTTTCGTTAATAAATTAAAAAACGAACTGGCATTGATTAATTAACTGTATAATTAATAACGTAATTAGACGAAATTAATGATGGATACGATAAAAAAAGAAGGATCCCATTTTAGTTCATCTTTTTTTATACAAAGATACCGAAATCGAACGAACGCTCACCTTCTGTGTTTAACAACGATTTTTGCTTATTAAGATCTCAAAGTGTCGGAAGTTATCACGAACTTGGAAGTTAAAAATGACTGTCGACGACACGCTCGCTCGCTATGTGTGCATCCTTTCGACGTGGGATGGTAGGAACCGGATGCTTGTCAACCGCATTATCCGATGAATCCTTTCTACCTCGTTGAAACCCGAAAGGTGGAAAAGTTCTTTCCCTTTATCACCATTCCTTTCTTACGAGTAACGTTGAAAGGAACTGAATTATCTTACGTTGGAAAAGCGTCTTCCAAAGTGGACTATAGCATCCCTTAGGGGACACTGGAACGATCCTAGGCGGTAGTAGACTTGATGTTAATAAATAATATTATTTTAGGCTTCAAGATGTCGTATTCAAGATATCTTTTTAGGACGTAGGTACAGATTTAGATAAATAATAGAACTGATATTTAAATTAATTATTTTACAACAAACAATTAATAATTTAAATTAATCTGATATTTAAATCGTCTGAACCTAAACTATATTTTATAATTGGGTGATCTTTATTAATTAATAACTCATTAACTAAGTCGAATTTCCAAAAAGTTCATTAGACTTTTCGACTCAATCAATTTTTGTGCATATGTAGTATTCTTCTCCCACACCTTGGAACTGGACACCCTGTATATATCGTTCTAACAACTTCGTACACTGATTTTAATTATACCATTCTCTAAAGACGCCTGAATACATTCCTGGTCAATAACGTTCGCGTAACAAAAGACGTATTAATACCTCTCCTGTTATTCGTGTGATTATAACATAATACTTACTTTGATATAACAACCTAATGGACGCCGTTTTAACATCAGGATTATTAGTTTTTTATCCTTCCTTTTTCTTTAAGATACAAACTCGGGCGTTGATTTAACGCGAAAACAGATTTAATTGCCACGGTCGCGTCGTTCGCTACGTTGAAATAATTCCATCGAATTTAATTCCTTTTCTGATGACGATGTAACGTAATTCCTGAACTAATTAAAAATTATCGATAGATTATACTTATCCGTGACACGCTTTTTGCGACTGATATGGCTTTATTTCATTTTAATCGTACCAACGGCTTACATTCACCGTATCGAACGACGAACTACATATACCTATCTACCACGTTCTCGTCGGATTGTCTGTATTTATTTCCAAGCTTACTAATTACGCGACTAATTCCGTTGACGTACGAATGGAACCTATTTGCAAGAGCGTTATGGCTATCAGCATCGTTCACAGAAATGTCTTTTACGCGGGATCGTATAAAGTTTTATAGTAATCATTGATAGGAGATAATACTTCAAAGCGAGAGATATTAACGAGTACTTCCGTTTCCTCTAAAATGAATCGTATTTCCAACATATACTCTATCACGACCTACGAGCAAACCACCACGGTGTTCGAGCCGATTCATCTCGCCCCGTGGCATCTTTTTACAAATTCTACCTTATATTCGACTGACCTAGAAAACTTTCCCGAATAAAGTTTCCCGCTGGCGGAGAACACTAGCAAAAAAATGAGTTTTCCACGATGTTAACCGAGCACGAACGCAGCCGCCGCCAGGGTAGTGGTCAGCGTCTAGGAGAAAGAATCGATTCTCTTTTTCCATTAAGACTCGATTATACTCGCATCGCCGGGCAAATTTCGATAGGCTGTTATCGTTGATGGAATAATAGCACGGGAGAGTAATATAAATTATAATTGGTAATATTAGCTGAGTCGTTCGTTCAAAGAATGGTGGTTCGTTACTAACGATGCTTTCAAATAGAGCTATAGTTTTTTTTCTCGCAAACTTTGGTCAATTTATGTAGGTATCCGTTATGGACGATTACTCGTATCAATTAGAGAGTGTGTAGAATGGAATATATTGTTAAGGAAACTACTATGCCGTTTTCTGTGCTTGAGCATCGAGTGAAAAAAGAGAAAAAAAATTCTTTCTTTATCTCTCACGTCCTCGGAGAATCCCAGATATGGAAAAGAACACAAAGTACGACGGCTTCAATCTTGATGTCTCTATGAAAGTTGGCGGATACGTAAAAAGAGATCGGCTAAGCCTAGGCGCAATCTCGTCGTCGCGCTCGCTCGAGCAATAATCTCACCCTTGGGACGGTGTCTGCGATAATTCCTCCTCGAGGGCGGTATTTTATTCTGTCGTATATAACAGGAAAATTCTCGGATGATCGAGAATGACTGGACAAGAGAGTGGGGGGAAAGAAGTAACTCGTAATAAATTTATCGAGAATGGAAAAGTCCTCGGGAGGGTCGTTTATGGTCGGACTTTTTTTCTACTATTTTTTAATAACAGTTCTTTTACTTCTCCATTAAAAAATAAATCCCTGAAAATCTTGTCTTTCAGGATTCATAAAAAAAAAGATTTTACTTTGACGCGACTCTTGTATAAACAGAAGTCGAACGGAAGGGAACTAGTAGAAAAAGTCAGAATGGGTAGCTCCGGTGTCTTCGTTTCCGTGACATCGTTAGACGAGGAAAAATGCCAAGCCTCTGTGTAATCTTGTCCTGTTACATCGTGGTAATCAGCTCTGCTTAATATCCCTGACATAATTAGTTTCACGAAATACGTTCTCCCATTCTTGAAAAGAGTCTCGCATTTTATACCGGTCCGTATAACGTTAGAGAGAAGGAGACTTGCGTCAATGGCGGATATAAGAATATCGGTGTTTGTTAATTTATCAGTGACACGCTTGAAAACGTGGTTTTTTCTTTATTCCTTGCATCGTATTTTCTCACGAACTTTATCCTCCAGCTCTTTTACATATTTTCTGCCCTTTACTATCGGGTTACTTTCGTCTCCTCGATATTTTAACAACTGCTATTCCTTACGCGCAAAAATCTCGAAATTTACTAACTCATAAATTCACGTTATAACTCTCGTAGAAGTTCACGATCGAATCGCTAGATCGTAGATAGTATTTGCTGGAATACTTTGCAAAAACAAAGCGAACGAAAGAGACGATATAATGGAGGAACATCGTAATGCTCGTATATATTTAGCTTACACTCGTCCACCGGTTAATAGCGAAGGAAACAAATGTGCAAGGTTCGGTCTTGATCCCGGTCTACTTAATAAAAAGATTCCAACGTATGTATCTCTCGCGGGGATCCAATAAAACGTCAGGGTTATTGTCTGGGGCCGTTAACTCGAAGCTAGCGATGACCGTGAAATTTATCATCAAAAATAAAGAAAATGGCAGGAGGAAGATGAAAAAAAAAGAAATTAGGTACTTCAACGTTATACATTGTCTCTCTTACTGGCGAAAACATTGGATCATGGATATGACTTATGGCTTCGAAGAGAGCACGATTACTTTTATCTAAACGAATGAATCTAATGATTTTCTAATAAAAATGAATCTAATGCTTTTCTAATGAAAATGAATCTAATGCTTTTCTAATGGAAATAAATCTAATGATTTTCTAATGATTTTCCCAATAAGGAAAAAAATGTACATTACACGAACAATTGAACAAAACTGATGCCTTATCGTAAGACGATATCCATGTTAAAATCAAGGATACACGAAAGACTCGCGTCCTGAAAATTTTTACCGAACGTAATTAAAAACGTCGTGAAACATCGAGCGTGCCATTAATTTCATTAAGCCAGGACGCAATCTCGGGACGTTGCATCGCGGGCTTAACTTGGTGACGGCGTCAGGATAATTCGTCCTTCAGGGTATGGCTTTTCCGGTGCCCGGATATATCGTACCTCACGGAGACGATCCTTCCTTCGACGAGCCGTCCAAGCTGAGATAATTCACTGGTACTAGAACCCCACGCCTTCTATCCTCTCCCTCTTTTTCTCGAATCGCGTTCTTGGAATCCTTAGAAAGGATAACGCACCGTAGATCCACGTAGAAAATTTCTCGTGTGTATCGCCCACTACCTTTTCTTTCTCTCGCTTACATACACACATACACTCATACCCATACACTTACCTTCCCTATCATGCTTTCAGCCGTACTCCATTTACCCAACGGAAAACTACTGTCCGTATTCGATTCGACCATCGAAAGGTTTCGATGGACCGTTCGAGGAATTGAAAGGTAGGAATATAAATTCTGTGATTGAAAGAATTACGACGCGCGTGGACGGCTATCGGAAGTTTATTTTGAAGAAGGGGAGTATCCTGAATGGGGAAACTACACTGGAGACTTATTCTTTTATAGATAACTATACACATATCGAAAGTTCATCGCGTTACGATGGAAGAAGGAAAAGTTGGACTCTCGAGTTAAAAGAGAGAGTATTCCATCTCTGTACGTAATAAATGTACTACGCGTAACGTTAGTACTGTATAAAAGTAGAAGGCCAGTACTGGAATATCCTATAATCGCACGAGTAAAGTACTTTGTACCATTTCCAACCCTATGCGTTCTACTTTCCTCTGGTATCGCCAACGGAGATGAAACATCGAGCGAACGAGCGGAAGCCAACGAAATATGTCACATCCGGCGATAAAGCTTTCCGGGAGTGCACCCAGGGATCTCATCCGAGTTCTGCCGGCCCTACCAGGAGGACCTCTGCTCCCATACCCCTTTCACATAAATTTCCTACGAGTCGAAGGTTGCGCCCTGGCATCGGCCATGTACATTTCAATTTAATGCCACTCGGTATAGGGCACTTTTAGCTGTCAACACTCTCGATAAAAGAGACAATTTGGTAATAAATTAATTTATTTGTACTCTGTAAATTCACTTAGGTACGTTTTATGCTTTCAAACAAACAGTGGTAAAGAGATAACTTTGATTTTTCCTTTCTCTTTGCATCTAGCCATTCCGAAGGTCTCAAATTGCGTCACTTCTGGCGATAAAGCACGATAAAGCTCGTCGTCTCTCGCCCTACGTTCCAGAGAGTGCAGCCAAAGCTGCTGCTGCGTGAAGCTTTCATGAGAGAAACCCTCTCGAAGACCTCTCGTCCTTCGTAAAGGCATGTTAGAAGCTCCTGATAGAACAGACCGCATCTTTGTCGTACTGTCAGAAGTTCCATTAGAAGATTATTTGCTACGTCGAAAGACCAAGATGCTTTCATCCATCTCTGCCATAGTGTTGCGATACGATGGAAGAATCTGATTGAAAGCATCTTTAGATCCATCCCTCCCTCTCGCTCGCGAAAATAATCGTCAAACTATCGAGAGACACCTTCGAACATTCATTGACACTCTATCATCGACATTTTTATCGTTTTTGATATACAGAAATGAATTCGTGACTTGGACATTTTAGTCTTTGGTCTATGCAACTTTTTAATACTATTTTGTTAGGTATATCCATAAAATCGCAAGAAGTAAATAATCATACACTAAAAATTTAATGTATTTTCACTCAAATAATGGACTTTAAATATTCAGTCCTGTACAGATGCAATATAACCTTTAAAGGTTATATCTTTTTTATACGGAAATAACTTTTCCCGATAACGATTCACTTTTTCATGATGATTAATTAAAATATACACTTTACAAAGACTTGGTACATTTATAACCGTGAATTGAATACGTTTTGAACTGTGGTTTCGTTTCATTAACCTCAAGGATCGAATCATTTTTATCGACCGTGTAGCTATACGGCATAGGGGCAAGATGGGCACACCGATCGCTCCGTCCAACCTCACCTTTGATGTTTTTTAGTGACGTAGTAGTAGGATTTCAGTATTTACGGCCGGCTTCGTGTTTTATCGCGAAAATACAAAACAAACGACTACGAGGCTTTTACTATTCTACGCCAATCTTACTCACGCTCTTTCTAATAATCTGTTTTAACAAATAATACACAAGATATGAAAATTCGTGTACACTCTGACAATTAATACATGCATGGCTGCCAAGTGTCTTCTTTCGTGCTACGTACAGTAGAAACCTACCTCGGTTTTCATTAATTAACATTCGTATCCCGTATTTTCATATTTATAATTATCCTGGCTCGGATTTACACTCATTAAATAGAAACAAAAGGTAAAGTCATATCGGAGTAGGAGTACCTTTAATTAATTGATTTTAAAATTAGCCATTTCATTTATGAGACGACTTTAATTAAAATCATAGTTCGATGCTCGGACATGAGCACGTACGTTCGATGGATAATACCTATTTATTGGTTATCGAGGATAATTATCGACGTAACGTTCGATTCACGTCGAATCTTTTTCGTTTCGACTTTGAGATCCTACGGCGAACGTGTCGCTCGTAATTTGTTTGTAAACGCGTGGAATGCGTGAAGTACGCGCCGAGGAAGGACAGATTCGTCGATCGAATGGGGAAATTCGTTAACGCCAGTCTGTCGTACGGACGGGAGATAGGCAACATCTTCTATTGGAAAGGATTCTGCAATATCTGTCGGAACTACATCGGATAAAGGTCTAATAAGATTTCTACAGTTACCAGATAGCTAGCTCGAATTATTTCTGTAATTTATTTCGTGGTTAGTTAGGAAAATAATGATGGAGTTTGTGAGTTCTCGAATGGTTCGATAAAACGAAATATAGAAAAGAAAGTTTATTTTGTCGGGTACCGTTCGTTTATTAAATCGGTCAATTGTTGAAAAATATAATATATATGTCTATATTAAAAGCAGTCCAAATTATTTGGTTTCTTATTTAACAATTTTTCGAATAACGAAATTACTTTTTTAGAAATGTATTATTCATTTTATTTATTAATGATAGCGAATAAATATGAGAAGTTGAAATCGAATGTTTAATAAAAATAAAATAATCTGTTCGAAACTGTACATATATCTATCACCAAAGTATCGATCGACGCGAAGGTGGTCGTTCCATTTTCCAAAGTTTCGAAGCCGGCCGAATGCACGAAATCGTCTATTAATCGAACACTTTATTAATCATTAGCTTGATTTCAATTTACCGCAGAGGTCAGGGGATGACACTTTCCTGCCAATTTTCATTTACATTTTATCAAACGAGTTTTCCACGTGAATTTTAGCATGACATCGATAATGAACTCGTTCGTGAAATATTTTTCACTACCGACCGCACGATCTTTCGATCGATCAACAATAATTTCACTTTGCGACAAAACTTTTTCACGCAGAGACGTTTAAACCGCATTAGGAATGTTACGACAATTTTCATCCAAGAGAAAAATTTGCGAAACATTCCCCGAGTGCACGATCCCGAAGATAATTTCTAAGTTTAGCAAGGAGGTAACTTCGAAAGTTCGAGTTTGACCGCGCTCTCGTCGTTTCTCTCTCCTCGAGTCTCTTTCTCGTATTTGCAGAATACGTTAACCTCGTTAGCAGCAATCGGTCCATTAAGAGATTCGCTCTAGTTAATTCGCCGTGTCGAAGGACTCTCCCGATTGAATTATCAATTTTCACTTCTGTGTTCTAACCGAAGACCTTTCGCTCGTTGCGCCTCATCGTAACTCTAACTCGTCGGTAGGTAGGCGAACAAGGTGAGAAACGAAAATCGATCTCTCAAACGTGTTCATGAAGGTACGCGTTAGCACGAATCGAACCAACCAACCAACAAATTCACCGAGTGGAAAATTTTCCGAGGTACGAACTTCTTATTTCTCGAATATCGTTCTTTTCTCTCTGTTAAACGAACGATATAGATAAGTGCCTGAACGCGCAATACCAGAATAACGTAGCTTCTTATTACACGGTAGAAGTTCAAAGAGAAAAATATCTCGAGCGTTTAAACGATCATATCAAGGAATATCCGCACGAGTGGAGTTCCAAACGATCTCCTATCCTTAAGGCATTCTTCAGAAAGAGAGATAATGTTTAGCTTCCGTAAGAAAGATTTTATCTCTCGCTAACTCGGAATTGTCCTTTTGCAATTTCACTTCATATACGTACGATCATCATCTCAGTTTTCTTTGACTAATATTTTTATATATTTCTTAGCAAGTAAGCCAGAAAATCTTATTCTCTTCTTACTCGATACAAGTGAAATAATTAAAAGAAGATCATGGCTATCGAACGAGCGTGTTAAAAGTTAAATGTAAGATCACGATTTCCTTCCAGAGCCGGGTTAGCAAGGGTCAATACTTTCACGGTCGTTCGTGGATCCCCTTGGCACGAAAATGTGACTGTTTAGATGGTCATCTTTTGATTGCAGGGATTTATACGAGGGTCCAGATCAGATAACTCCGGCTCCAATTCGCCTCGGAATCGGCAGTGTCGAGTGGGCACCCTTCCCCTTTGGAAAACCGAGCGAGTCCAATTTTCCGGTCATCCCTTTTTTCCTCCACACTCTCTTCTCCCTTTTCACTCCCCTGCTTCACCTCCAACCTTTTCTTCTTCTCTTTTCTATCTGTTTATCTTTCGCCTCCGTTCCTTACGAATCGTCCGAAGGATGCTCCCCTCTCTGCACCAACTTCTCCTCGGCTTACGCCTCTATAAAATGCACCTTAGAAAGTTTCGCGAACGGATGGAGGCTAGTGCTCGTCCTTAAAGGGAAACTTTGACCGCTGGCAAACTAGATTAAATTGCAGTGATCCATGGACGACCACGATTTCGTACATTTCGTCATAGTTTTTGATCGGTCGTTCATCGTTTCGTAAAATATTCAATATAATTATCACGACGTACCTACAATGGGGTATTTGCATCGAAAAGCTGGAAAAAATTATTTCTACGTGGAAACCGTGCCGAAATGAAACAAATTATTATTTCAATGCGGAATATATGTATTAGGAATGATTTTAATAAATAAATGCATATTTGTTAAATATTTTTAGATTAATACAGTTCGCAAGTCGTGATTTCTTCTACGATGACATCTCGTCGCGATGGTCATTTGTGACCATTAATGAAACTGATATACTAGACTACATTACCCTAAACTTACTGTACTAATACCTACTCATAATAATAATAATTCAATTCAATTTTGATATTATAAACGTATATACACGTAGATACATGCATCGTGCTTAATAACACATACGATTACGAAAATTATTCATCCGATATCTCCACCTGGCTAGATATACATACTGTTGATGCAGCAGCTTTTCTTACCGATAAACAATGCTTTATTTACGAAAATAGCTATGATCACGTGTAATTAGACCATGATAATTAGTATGAGTGTACCTTCGGTAGATTATAGCTGTGCAAAGAGAAGATTTCAAGTAACGCACACGTCATCTTTAAACACCGCAGTTCGAGAAAGAGAAATGGTTCTATATTATTTCACATGTTGATACATTGCACTCAAGAATTTCACGTATCTTATTTTCGTTCGTCTATTTTCTCGATGGCTAAATCCAACATCGAATGAAATATTTACAACGACGTATGACTCGAATTAAATCATCTCTCGATTCCATTGATAACGACGTTAACAAATATACGACACCAGGAACTCATATAATTCATTATTTCGTAAGGATGGAAAAGGCGAACGACAGTTTTATTAACTCGCACGCCACAAGGAAAAACGATTTATATTCGACCTGGTCTATTATCAAGATCGAAATTAGAAAGCACTAGAGAATTAGTCGTGGAAAAACGATAGGGTGGGACTTCTTTATCTACGCCGGGACAATGGACGTAGAGAAGGAAGGGCGTACACCGCGTATATAATACGATACTGGCTGGTTCGATCGGTCGTGCGAAACGAAACGGTGGAAATCCTTGCTGGGTGAAGTATAGAGAAAAAAAAAAAAGAAGAAAGACCAGTATATAAACTTTTATTTCGCGCCACGTTTACTCAGGCACGGACGAAATTTAATGGGCATTTTGTTCGCAATTCGTGCGGGAGACTTCGTACGACAAGAAACTCCCACCGAGCATCGGAAACGGCTTTCTAATTCGATCGGTAATGTCACTTTGGAAATTTACGGACCGGAAGTTTATCTTACCAGTTAATTCCATCTGCAAGCATTTCCTTCCGTACCATCCCGGTTCTCGTCGTCGATTCGTTTATTCCGAGCTTCGTTCACGGATCTTTCCCGAGTCTTATCCCGGATAAAGGATGTAGAAAACGGATAGAGTTATACGAAAGAATGTAATTCGAAGTAAAACTGCCGTAGTTCTTTCCAAGAGAGAGAGAGAGGGGAAGGTGGGTATTTCTTGAATTCTTTATCGCTCAATTTCTTTCTCTACTTGTTGAAATACCAGTCGATAGAACGACGTATCGATATTTCTGGCCGATACTACGCACGGATCTCTGAAATTCGTGAAATTTCATCTCGTCTGTCTGTTATTTTTATCTGATAAAACGTGATCGGTATATAGGTACGTTCTTCGACTTTTCGGTATCGTGTAATTATAAGTACTATCGACGTTTTAATCATTGATACACGTTTCATCGAATTAATTTCTGAGTTTATGTTAATTAATTTGACGAAAGAAGAGAGTAAGATAGGTACAGGTTAATATAATTTATAGTACGAATGAAATAATTGATATCTTATACGCTTCAAGCAAGGTTGAGTAACATAAAGAATAATAATAAGAGACTGCTCGTTTTCCAAAGAAATTTCCAAACTCGTGCTCGTTATATCCACCCTTATATTCAGTGCAAGAGGATGAAAGAAGAAGAAGGGAGTAGTCGAATGAGATCCCTTAAATCGTTTACGCAACATCATCCGAAACTTGGATCAATTTGCTTTGCATTGCAAATCAGGTGAAACGTTACTCCAGTTCCGCGTACACAAATTCCCTTCGAGCATCGAGATAATTGAAAAGAACACACATAGATATACTTCCATACATTGATAAACTCGTTAGTATGGTTATTCCTCGGCAGAATTGTAAAATTGCATCCCGATCTATGAATCTTACCCTCCGACCTAAGAATTTTCACCAAGTGATTTCTCTAAAAGGAGACAGAGAAATTCTTTAATTGTCGAGAAGAAATAACAAAAGAATCGAAAGAGGGAACGCTTATACAACGTTAGCGAGTAATACCGTACAAAATCTTGACGAGATCGTAACTGGTGGTTGAAGTAGGAGGAGGAGGGAGAACGTCCTTCTCTCGTTCGTTACTTTTACGCTCCTTTTTACGCTCGGTACGGGAAAGAAAAATCTCTCTTTATCGGTAGGTGGAATTTTCTCGAATGCGGCCCTGGCGATAAATCGACGACGCGGCCGTCGCCTGGACCGCAAATCCAGCTTTTTGGAAAATTAAACCTCTCTAAATCTGCCGTCTCGCTCCACGCTTTTCCCTTGCTGCTTCGAAACGCCACGGGAAAGAGGTAAAGAGGGTGAGATAACGAGAGAGAGAGAAAGAGGGGGGAAAAAGAAAGAAAGACAACGTAATGTTTCTTCCCTTTCTAACACCCCTCCTTCCTTCCTCTATATCGCCTATTTATTTGCTATTGCCGAGGTTTCGACGTTTCCGTGCTACATGTACATATATATAGATATATATATATATCTATGTACGTGCATACGGTATGTATTTAGACGTTTATGTGTACGAGCATGCATATAACCAAAGTGAGAAAAAGCCAACGGTGCGCGACGATACGTTTCCCTTCGAAGAAAAGTATTTCATAGGAGGAAACGTGCTAGGAAGCCAATGCGGTTGGGAAAGGAAGAGAAATTATTATCACAATTTATAAAATTTTCAATGGGAGAAAAGTAAAATTCTTTTTGGAGCATAAAGAAACGTTCGAACGAAATATCATCTATTAATTCTTTTTGGTCTTGGTCTGACTCGACATATGGCGATAGAACACGCGTTCGTTGTGTAAAAAAAGTTTTTAAAGTAATGCAAATTACCAAAGAAAGTGCATAAAATAGTTTATATATAAAAAAGTTTGCTATTCAATTTGATTTATGCATATTACTTAGAATAAAATATCTAAAGTAACGGGAAGCCGCGAAAAATACTTAATCTCTGAGATCATTACTGTCTACATCTCGCTACACCCGCTCGTCTCAATATTTAAACTTCATCGTCCATTTTTAATATCCATTTAATCCCTTCGCTGTCCAACATTTTTCCTGACAATACCGAATTATGCATTTATTTATAACTTTCCCGCAAAATCGTAGCCCGTACATTATCGCATTACAACGTACCTCGTAAAATCACATGACAGTGATGCTCGGGTGCATTAACCATAAAGACCGTTATTAAAACGGATTAACGTCGTTTTATAAAGAGAGCATCGCGTCGATCGTAACGTCGACGTACGTAAAACGGGTTGATACTATCCATTTTATCGAAGGGAAGGAGAGAGAAAAAGAGAAAGAGTTAATTAAGAAAACGAGATAATCGGAAAAGGTTAAGAGCTTTCGGTGATGCGGAAAACGATATGAACGTTCAGCGTGACTGCTGGATCGTAATTCGAACGGCTTGTAGAGCATACGAGTATCTACGTAACACGGTGAAACAACGTTGATTCGCAGGGATGCGCTACTTAGCGAGCGTAAAATAAAAAAAGCTTGGTGGTTATTCGTGTTGAATGAGTCCGATGCTTGGGTATCTCGCGAGTTTAGGTAATTAACAGAATATTGCACGGTTAAAGAGAGAGGAAAAGATGCATAAACTAAACGAATCAACCCAATTTATTTATTTTTTTTATTCTTTTTACGAATATTAAGTTGATTTACGTCGTGGCTAGTTCGATGACAATACCAAAAATTGCCACTTTACCACGTTAACCCTCTTTTTTTTTTATTCCTCTACCTCTATTTTTAAATTGTCGTGTCATTAATTCGTGCCGTAAAATTTTGCGTTTCCGCAAACGAACACGTGGATGGTATGCAAACGCGGTAAACACACGTAACCGGCGTGATTTTTTATCGCGTTGTTTCTCCCCCTCCCTTTCTCTCGTTCCGTCATTCTCGGCCGACAAAATGTCAGTCCGTCGAGCAGAATGTTTTTCAACGGTAGTTGCGTAGCCCTCCGCCAGCACGTCGATTATCACGATAGGAAATTTATAGAGCGCGCAGCAACGGTCTCTTGTAGCCGTGTCAATAATGCAGAGCCAACGGACGCCCGTCGTCGTTCGAATGGAAAATATTAAAACTGATGTTTACCAGGATATTTCTAGCGGGATTACTCTCAATGGTGCCAAACTCCGAATGGTATAGGAGACGACGAGAGTCCTTCTCTTTCACGGTTTTGTCGTCGCGGTCGAAAAGTTTTGCTCGTAGCTTGAAAATGAATTAAAAGGAGCTTCCCAGCGACTCGAAGTTTCTAACACGCTCTAAAGTCGAACGTTAGAGAGAAGTTTCTACGGTTAAAGCGACATAGATGCTGAGCGGACGATGAGACGAGAGTATTATCTACGGTTAGAAAAAAATGGAAAACTAAGGAAAAAAAAAAACTTTTTAAAAACAAGCTTTTATTTAGTGTACTAAAAAGACAATAATAAGAATATTTTTTGATTAAAACAGTGCTGAATGCTATTTATAAGTGGTTATAGTTCGAATGGATGGATCCTCGAAAAAAGTAGTATCGAAGTTATGGCTGTAACACATATAATAAATTATGTTGAATTATTTGTCTTAAAAGCTTGTCGCGCGCGTATCTTTATTTTTCATTCACGGCATCTCGGCTACTCGTTCAATTGACATATGATAGTTCTTTACTGTATGTAAGTAGCTTCAAATTTTTCGAAAGAACCCTTTACTTTTTCGAAATTCTTTTTTGAAAAAAAGGTATTGTCATCCGAGTTACATATGTGTGCAAAGTTTCAAGTCGATTGGATATGTAGAAGTGGGTGAAATTAAGCTTACAAGATTTGTACAGGACAAACATACGGACAAGTGAAACTAAATAAAAGCTTGTAATAAAAGGAAAACTAAGGAAAAAAAAAAGGAAAGGAGAAAAGTATATACGACTTTTGAAATGTATATAGATACTCATTTTTCTTGTTTATAGAAGTACGTGTCGTGCGACAGCTATCGACGGAAACACCGCAAAACGCGCATCCTCTCGGAAACAACGTATTCCTATCATCGTTGGCACACACGCGATTCTGTCTTTTGATTCGAAATTTCCGCTCGTCACGTTACCGTACAAAATGCATCGCCGTTGAACGCAATATCCAGGGGCCGAGTACGGCTCGACGAAATTTCCGCACGTCCGATAAAAATTTCCGTTCTTTATTCGTGCGGGTTGGGAGGCTTGCCGTATCTGCGCTCGGGAATAGGAAGAACGTGATTCGTTTGATGCTCGAAGTATTATTATTGACATAGTACGATAAGCTTCTGATATCGACGAAAATCTCGGGAAATTACTTTACATATAGGTATCTACTTTTTTATTGAAGTTAATTTTTAAAAGGAATACTAAATAAAAATGCATGTGTTATATTTATTTATTTATATTTATTTATTTATATAGGTATATACAGAAAATGCCCATTGGTACAGGTGAGTATTTGATAAGATAAATGTCGAAAAGAGTATATAGCAGCTTGCTCAAAGCAACCAAGCAGTTCAATGTTTCTTAGTTGTGTTTGTGTAATGTTAAACTTTAATTTAAAGTTTTGTTAAATTTATAATATTTTATTTTTAATTTACAGACTACATATACAATCTTAAAGCCTTTATAATCGACTGTCGTCTCTAAAGTAACAATATACCATTCCACTTTCAATTACATATTACGACATTTTGAAATAAAATATAATCGAGCATCTGATAAGTGAATCCAAAAAAAAAACGTCTAGTTCCACGACGTATTATCACATAAAATCAATCTTATCAAGTTCAAAGAATCAATGGTTAAAAGAAAGAAATTAAATTCGAGCATCTCCGAAAAAAGAAGTTCAAAGATAATAAGTTTAGAATGTTATTGAAAGAAAAATGACAGTTTATCGCCATAGCTAATTCCCGGCAAACCCTTTAGCAAGACCGATAAGTTGCGATCGTTCGAAGGCGAATAAGCCGTATTTCAGAAGTTCTCGATCGCGAGAGGAGGGCAAGAAACTGTAGGAGTTACGTCGGCGATCCGATCAGGCGGGGGTAGCTTTTTGTTGCTCGATAAAACGGGAGAGCTAGTTGGGGGGGAGAAACGGGGTTGGCGTAACAAATTTCTAGGTAGAAACGTTTCCTACCTCCGGGATCGCGAGCCATTTCCCAGAAATAGTAAATACGTACGCATCGCGAGCGGGAAAACGGCATTTTACGCGAGTTCCTCGCCTTAGCGTTATCGAACGTGTATCGAGGTTGGTTTGTATGGTGCTAGGCGAGAATGGAAAGAGGTTGGGGGTAGTATGTGGCGTAAGGGCTCGAAACGAGGAAGCTAGATAAACGTTACTGGCAGCAAGGGCTGACCATGCGGGGTATCGCTGACGTAAGAAACGTTGCCGTCGCCTCGAACATACCACGGAATTTCCTTTACAGCTTACTCGATTGGAACGATCAATATTTTCGTTTGCGTGAGTTCACCCTGTCGTGGGATATATAAAATCGTTGAAAAGGGCTGAAAGACGGAAACTTTTCCTATCTATTCCGCGAATCGTGTCTATTGGTTTTCGAAGTGTCGTGGTACCGATGGTTCTGAACGTAGAGAGATCACAAATGAACTCATTTGAAATGCATCCTGTTACACCCTATATCTCAAGAACCCTGAGTAAAATAATTTTATAGATAGAAAATGCAAGAACCTCGACCTATATATTTCTCAAACATAAATACAACACTCTCGATTGAAAAGTCGAAGCTACTACCTATAACAGATACGTTTCAATCGCAAAACAGTTTAGATAACCCGCTATAAAGTCGTGAAACGAAGGCAAAGTGATGGGATGATTCTTAGGGTTTACAGCGTGACCTTACGAAGGGAACTTTATAAAACAGCAAGGGAAGTAAACGTTTCTTCGTACTTTTTTTCCTCGCTCACGACTTTCCTTAATAACTTCTATCGTCGTCTGGACTCACTTTCCTCATGGATAAGCTCGAAACATTTATTATACCGCGAAGCAAGCCAAAGAATGAAACTCTTTAAAAGTAGTCTTCACGAAGAAATTTATTATAGGTCGAAAAGTAATCGATAAAAAAAAGGAACAACGATCTTCGTAATCATAGGACGAAGGAACTAATTTGGCGAATTAATTGTATCGTCTGACCAATTTTCGTCCATCGTGTTGTTCTTTTTTTTTCCAGGACAAACAACGTAAACAACGTCGATTACAACGCAGGCGCGCGTGGGTGAGCGACGGGACAAACAACGCGAGGTAGGTGCAAACGATGGGACGTGGCTCGACTGAAAAAAAATGCAACGGGAAGAATTTGTTTATGCTAATTCGTTGGGGCGCGTCGATCGCGTTTTAATCAGTTGTCGATTGCATTTCGTTGCTACGCGTAGCATCCCCAACGCGAACTCCCGTTTCGAATGCCTGGATTTGTTGGCACATTTCGAGAACCGCTCGTGTACTCTCTCTCTCTCCTTCTCTCTATCTGTCTCTCATTCAGTACTCACAACCACCAACGGGCGTTTGTGCTAGCTGTCCGATTATTCGTGAATTTGCCTCGACGAGAGATTAATGAGACGACTTTGCAGTTATTTATTAATCGTTATGTATTCGATTGCTTCGTTGCGGCTCTCGTTTTCGAGACTCCCCGAATTTCGATGATTTCCACGAGCATTCCACGTTGATCGTTTTCGTTATCGATGCGAAGGGACGGCTATTTGATAGATAGAAGATTCAATACGGATGAAATACCATAGGATATTAATTCATACGTTTGTCGGTACTCACGCAAGCCGTATCATAATATTCCATGATTGTGTTCAAATCATTCATTCGATAACATGAGAATAAAGCCGAAGCAATGAACCTGATAGCCAAGAGATACGTTCTTGCGGTTAGTTTCGAAAAAAATGTCTGATAGTTGGAAAAACGATTTTCTCGAAAGAGCTCGTTCGAACTTGCCGTGTCCCGAACGCGTATCGTTCCTACGTTTTTCTCATACCGTTGAAACATATAATGGTATAGCGTGACGAAACCCCCCCCATTCGATGCAAGTTACTTTGCATGCAAGCTTCGCGATGAGATCGCTTTCTTTGTCGTCGCAGCGTAAAGCTACGGACGAACCTACGATGAATATCGCGCTTCCCATTCCGTTTTGCATTCAAAGCGTTCCAACCTTCCGTTCGAGTGTCTCCCTTATCTTAATTTCAATTGTAACGATAAGTGGTCTCGTGCAGGGATTCGAGTTAACGAAGCTCTCTCTCTCTCTTTATTAAACCGACTGCAGAGAGAAAAAATTAACTCAACGGAGAAAGAGAGTGGGTACATATGTGACCAACGAATTAAAACACGAGAACGTTTTTAACTCGAGCCGAAGTTCTTTTCAGCGGCAGACGAGCGACAAAATCGAGTCTTGACGTTCTTTACCAGAGTTGATGTACTTCGTCAAAAAGAAGTATCTACCTAGCTTTACCTTCGCTGCAAGGCTCGCACCAAATCCCAAGATAAACTTTGTCTCGCGGGAAAACACTTCGTTTTCCTTCGAGAGTAACCTTTTTCCTCTTGAGAGTAGTAAAAGCTCTTAACGGTGTGTCGCGTGGTAGATGCAAATATTTCGATAATAATCAGGTTTTTTTTTTGTATGAAACATGTAGCTTTGGAGGAGGATAAGTGATCGAGTCACTTTCTATGATCTAAAGATGGATCGGGAAACGTATCTTTGAGACGTCTTCAGCTATTATTTTCATTATTTTCCATTCGAACGGGTATCGCGTTTCTCGCTTGATCGGGAACGCGCGTAGGTTTAATTACTCTTTTAGAGGGAGGTGCACGGAAGAGCGAGGTCCACGTTAGAGATTGCTGCTGAAGAAAGGAGGGTAGGGCGAGGGGAATTCCCTCGAACGGAGGAAAACTCTTTTACCGTCGAAGGTACGGTGTTAAATTTCTAAGTACCCGGATAATTACTTTCGCATCGCTTCCGGTTTACCGCTCGCCTCAAGATTTCTCCGAGAACTTTGTAAGCCGCGCACGAGAAAGGAAAGTTTCCACTCCCGGCGTTCGTGCTCTGGAACTCAAAGATCAACGTCGCGCGAGTGCGCGCACGAGGACGAGTCCTCTCCTCGCGCTGCCTTTTTTTCTGTTTTTCTTTTTCGTGTCGTATTTACGTGAGATTTCTTGGAAGGTACTCGCGAATGGCGTTTTAGCGTGATAAGTTCTGACTAGGGGGTGGATAAACGGAGGTCGAGATTTTTTGTTATTATTTTAAAAGAAAATGTCATTTTTATTTGGGAAGTTCTTTTTTATTTTAAATACTCAAGACTTTTGGCTTATTAAAGGAATGTGATGTTGAACTACAAGTTTAAAAAATGTTTGCAATAAAACTACTTGAAAATTGCAGGAAAAGTGAGGTACTTTTTTATACAATATGATAGAAAATTGATCAGTATATTACATGTCTTTTTTTATAAGCATAAAGCATAGACATATTTATTATAATATAGAAGTGGTCCATATTATCAACAATAGTCGAAATTACCCTATTTTTCTCGACTTCAGGAAAAAAAATAGTCACGTCGATATAATTTTCATTACGAAAGCATTTCGAATCTCTTGTTTAAAATACTCAAGACTTCGCAACGTAATTAATCGATAAAGCAATCGTAATCATGATTGAAACCACGATACAAATTGCAAATGGATCAAAAAGAGAGATGTAAAAATGAAAATGGAAGAGGAAGCGTCCGGAACCATTTAGCCAAACGTATTATCGGTAATTGTTCGATAGCTTCGGGTATATTCGATATCGCAAAGCGGTTTCAATCGTGTTTCAGAAAAGCCGAAATAATATTATTCTCTGGATTAAATGATACGTCGTTCGCATTCACCGTTTGAGACTTCGATACCGAGCGTTGTTGTTTCACGAAAATGGTCACACGATTAACTCCAATGAAATGGTTATTACATGAACGAAAAAAAAAACAGAAGAGAAAAAAAAATATTCTTGAGAATTGGTGAAGAAGAAGAGGGTGAGTCGAAGAGTCTCCACTCGACAGTCCCCCGTCCATAAAAGCAAGCTAAGAGGCCGTTGATCGACGACGGGTACCGCGAGCTCGAACGGAATTTATTCGGAATCGATAATCAATTTACTGTCCGTCGCCCGGAACAACACTGCCGTCGTCACGTGACAGAGAGAAAAGCGGAACGAGAGGTCGAAGAACAGAGAGAAAATGAGGCCTGTCTGGAGGGTGAGAGAAAGAGAGAGAGAAAATACAGCGAGAGTGCGAAGCGACGGGGGTGCGAGGAAAAATGCAAAACGGTTGCGGCAAGAAAATAATCCACGTCCATCAGTATTTAAATGAGTTCGTCGAAGAGGAAAGCGAACGAGAGCATGGTATTGGCTTCGAAACTTACCCCTTTCCTTCTCGATGTCTTTACTAGATAATATGGTTAATTAAACGGAGAAAAGATGTATATATATGGTGGGTCTTTTGAGAATAAGAGAACGTGGAAATTCTTTCCTTTGAATGGTTCGACATAGTTGAAGGAGAGTTTGCGAATAAAATTTTACATTTTCATTCATTTTATTAAAATATTTCTTTTGTATAGAGAAAAAAAATGCACCGTTCCTCGAAAGCAACGTTGAGTCGTGATACGAGAAGTAGTCATAGTCGAGCACTGCTCGGACTTTAATCTTTTCCAAGAAAATTATATTCGCGACGGAAAAAAAACAATCTGAATTATCGACATCAACGATCTCACGTACGGTACTCGACGGTGTGATCATCCAGCCGTTAAACGAGATGGTTTTTCTCGAGTTAATTGAATGGTAATGCTCGCGAGTACGGATCACCAAGAATCTGGAATAATTTATTGCACTGGAAATTCCCGGGGAACAAACGAGCGTGATGAAGAGACGCAATCACGGCCGTTTCTAGTCGAGAAGGGCTATACGTTATATGTTCGTTGGTAGGAAGAGAACACGTTTTCGACTCTGCTATCTACGTAAGACGAGAGGAATAGCGATAATCGTAAGAAAAGGATGGCGAGGATGGAACTTTGAAAATTGTAAAATTCTCTTACCAATTTCCAGTCTCTTTAACCAGCTACGATCGAAGAACGATAACCGGTGTCGTTTATCGAGCTTCAAGCTCGTAGGAGATCAAAGTCTACTTGCTCGAAATTATATACACGTATCTATATACCTACTTTTTATAAGTATTTGCACATAGACCCACGCACGAGCGTGTAAATACATATATAGGCTGCTCGAAACGAAAGACCTTTTCGGGGTTAAGAAAATAGAGAAAGGAATCTAGCGCGAGTGCACGCAAGGCACGGCCTGGAGGATCAGGTACAATGCTTGGGCACTAAAGGAGCTACAAAGAGTTTGCTATGAGAAGGAGAAAGAGAGTTGGAAATAGGCATGCGAGTAGAATAAAGAAAACGAGAAGATAAAAAGAGAGGAGAAGCTCGCTAAGAGGTGCCAAGAGAGTAAGGGAGAAAGAGAATTTCGAGGACGAGGAGAGAAAAGCTACGTAAGGGAGCAGAATTCTCGAGGCTCGACGAAATTCCCCATCGTTGAAAATATTAGAACGATCATTTTGTAGAGGAAGCTCCTTGTTGGTCCTATCTCTCTTTCACCCACGTAAATGTAATACCTAGGCTAGTACGTCGGGAGACTTGGCATCCCTTCCAAACTGCTAATTTCACGCAACGACGTAATCTCTCCCGCGTTCCGTTGCGGCCGCAGTAGAATTTTATCGCGTACTCTTACCGGGAGAGTGTAAAGGGCGAATCTTCCTCCTGCGATCGGTAGTCTACCGGTTACGATCGGTATTCATTCCAAGTGTATTATGTAAAAGGTTATTACCGGCTCTTCCGATCGGATTTTCCATGAAAATACATTACCCTGCCGTACTTACGCTGCTTTGCACGAAATACAATGCTAACAATCGATATATCAGTTTTTTTAAACGTTAACGGGCGACTATTCTTTTTTATTCGTCTATACGACGGTAGAATATTGGATAGATGTAGAGAATTGTAAATGCGTAATAGTTATGTTGGGTTTTTTTTACGAGAAGAGATTATTTGATAAGTTAATTAATTTATACCAGCAGCTTTATATTTTTCTAATATCAATTTCATTATTTTCACGGCAAAATATCATTTGATTACGTTTTAATGGCCAATTAGTTTCAGAATTCTTCGTAACAAATTAACAGCTGAAATTTTACTGTTCGATCATTAATGTCAGCTGATCGAAATATGAATAAAATGCTGATTCATTAATTCATAGCCATTTTTTAACAGTGCACGATCATAACGTAACGATGTGATATATTAAAACACAAAAGATTATCTCAAATTATAGCAATGATAAATAAATCAAAGTGAAATTGTTTATCCTCACAGTGGAGCCAGATAAAGATTAAAAAATTAAAGAAGAAAATGAAAATTTTGGAAGCTCGAGAAACGAGATCAAAAATTCATTGTCGATAAACGGCTGGGGTAAAAAAAAAAAGGTAGAGGATCTTTCGAGTATTCTCATTCCCGCGTGTTACATCGATGTCGACCGTAATAAAATTACGAACACGGAAAGTGTACGTGGGAGGAGCTGCCTTATAAACGTCTAAATTTTGCAACGGAGTAATCTCTGCTGCATGACTCCTTCTCTGTCTCGTGCACACGTTGACACACATATAGGTACATAGAGAGAGAGAGAGAGAGAGAGAGAGAGAGAGAGAGAGAGAAGGAGGAAAGCGTATCGAGGCTCGTCGAAAGAACATCGTTGCTTTTATCCGCGTCGTATCTGAAACTTTGCCGCCTTTCCGTACTTTGATGGCGCATTCCGCGTTTTCTGACACGGCTTACGCCAGTACACGACTCGCATCCACTTCGTCCTCGTTACGTTTCCAGCGAGTAGGGTATCGTCTTACGAAAGGCAAAATCCACGCGAGGTGTAGATTCTCTTCCCCAAGGCGAAATCTTTCGAGCTTCTCTTATCGCTAGATTCGCCTCGTAAAAGACAAAACATTCTCTTCTATGCCATTCCTCTCTCTTTTCAAGTTTCTCCGAAAATTTGGAGACGGTCCATGATTTACCCAAAACTTGTAATTAATTCGAATTACGAAAAAATAATTTAAAAAAGGGAGAAGAAATCGATAGGGTTGGAAACGTCTGTGATTTTTATTTGGTGCCTTCTATTTTTTTCAAGCGAGACGGTGATGAAACTTTTCCAACAGCAATATTTATCCATATATAAATTATCTTTTCAAGTTTCTTCGAAAATGTAGAGACGATCTATGATTTACCAAAAACTTGGAATTAATTCAAATTACTTTACAATTACAAATTAAATTAATACCTTCGAAGCTTTTTTCCAACAGCAATATTTATCCATATATAAATTATCTTTTCAAGTTTCTTCGAAAATTTGGAGACGATCCATGATTTACCCAAAACTTGTAATTAATTCCAATTACGAAAAAATAATTTAAAAAAGGGAGAAGAAATCGATAGGGTTGGAAACGTCTGTGATTTTTATTTGGTGCCTTCTATTTTTTTCAAGCGAGACGGTGATGAAACTTTTTTCCAACAGCAATATTTATCCATATATAAATTATCTTTTCAAGTTTCTTCGAAAATGTAGAGACGATCTATGATTTACCAAAAACTTGGAATTAATTCAAATTACTTTACAATTACAAATTAAATTAATACCTTCGAAACTTTTTTCCAACAGCAATATTTATCCATATATAGGGTAAGGGGGGGCATGATGGGGTAGCGAGGCAAGATGGGGTATCGCACCTAACTTCTTATTGGAAGATGCTAGAAACATGACTAATGCACCAATAGTTT
Organism: Ancistrocerus nigricornis; assembly: GCA_916049575.1. Taxonomy (NCBI): domain Eukaryota; kingdom Metazoa; phylum Arthropoda; class Insecta; order Hymenoptera; family Vespidae; genus Ancistrocerus; species Ancistrocerus nigricornis. The sequence goes on from OU696667.1 coordinate 27,691,581, forward strand.
GCGATTATGTTGTAACGAGTAGGGCGTCCAAAAAAGAGAGTCGAGGGACCCGTATCTCTTGTTTCTATCGATAAAACGGTTCGCGCGCTACGTCGACACACGTCGATGTAATTTTCAATGCCCAAAACATTTAGAATAAGTATATATTTAAGAACGGTAAGTCCATTGTTATTATTATACCATATTCTTCATTTCATCTTCTTTAATATGCCATATTTAAGATTAAGGTATTATTTTATTTGTTCTACAAATTTATTAATTTCTGAAAAGCAACGGTTTGAGGCAAGATGGGGCCTTTGCGACGGGGAATGATGGGGTACCCCATCATTCCCCCTACTTGAATTTTTCGTGTGAGATTAAGCAACGTTAGCGTTTTCTATTATAATTTAATTCAAATAAATATCATTACTGTGGAAATGACGCCGATTTTTGTTCGAAGTCGTGGACTTTTCAAAATGCTTCTCCTAAAGATATTATACCGATACCTGCTGTTCAGCGGAATGAGATTCGAAAAAATTACCGTCGCGGAAAAACCGCAATTCTCACGAGTAGTCCATATAAAACGGAACTTGAGAATCGAAAACAATTAGAAAACAAACAAAAATGTGCGAATCCAAACGATCCTCGATTAAAAAAAAATAGAAAACCTAAGGGTAAGGCAAATAAAAAATCAACAACTAAGGACTGCAAATGTTTATATTGCGATGGATCATACTTGCAATCGAAGGAAGGCTGGATTGCATGCCAACTTTGCGGACGTTGGTCCCATAACTCATGCGCAGGGGTTAACGAAAAAAATCTGTCTGAGACACATATATGTAGAGATTGTGAATAAACTATATGGAAAAGTATTTAGTCAATTCATTTTGCCCCATTTCCAGTACCCCATTTTGCCCCATTTCGAGTACCCCGTCTTACCCCGTAGTAGGGGCAAGACGGTTTTTTGCGGCACTTTTTTAAAAGTTTAATAACTTCGAAATTTGATTCTACATTGTCACAAAGACTATACCAAATATTAGATTATTCATTGTAGCTCTACTATAATTCTTAAAAAACTCATTTAAACGATGTAATTACCATTTTATTTCCATTTTTCCTTAGCTTCCCCATCATGCCCCCCCTTCCCCTAAATGATCTTTCCAAGTTTCTTCGAAAATTTGAAGACCGTCCATGATTTCCCCGAAACTAATAATTAATTCAAATTACAAAAGAATAATTAAAAAAAGGAAGAAGAAATCGATAGGATTTGAAACGTCTGTGATTCTTTTTTAGCCCCTTTCTCTTTTTTTCAAGCGAGACGGTGATACCTTCGAAACTTTTTTCCAACAGCAATATTTATCCGTATATAAAGTGGTTACACGTGGCTGGAAGTTGGGGGAGGCAGAATGATCGAAAGCTCGAAGCGTTAGTTACGCTCGTGCGGTCGAAGCGAGTTCGATCGTTCCTACGGCGGGAAGCGGAAATCACACTCGTAAATTAATTGATGCGGTTCTCGATTCAACGCACGGAAAAGCACGAAGGGAACTCTCGTTCCACGGCTGCACGGTACTAGGCGCTCTTCGAACGATGCTGCGCGCTTACGACACCGAGAGTTAGAGAGATCGAAGGCAAGAATTCAAATGACTCTAAAAAGGAGGGGAAACTCGAGCACACGAGAGAGAGAGAGTCTTGAAATTGAGAAAGAGAGAGAAAGAGAACTTTATTTCTCTCATCCTCGGTTCTCGCCTCGAATAAATTATAGTATAGTACGTCCGAAGGGTTGCCTTTCGCGGTGAAAATTTATTACGTGTCGTTTGCGCCGAGGACACAAAGAGTATCTCGTTTGTACGATACCAAACGCGATACTACTCTCTTACCACAAATATTGCCTCGATAAACTCGAAGAAAGGGGTGCCTCGAGTGTATTCTGGAAATGGAGAAGAAGAAGCAAAAAATAAGAGGAAGAGAGAAAGGATTAGAAGGTAAGGTACACAGAGTGTCGTCGTTGATTAATGGTCTGAAACGTGCTCGTAATTTCGAGTGTAGGAGTGCTTATTAAAAAGCAGAAGCGCTTAACTTGAGAAAGAGAGAGAGAGAGGAGAGAAACAGAGGAGAAATGAAGTGTGATTCAGTGCAGCGTATGTACATGACGATGATACTAACGGTGGTGGTACTTTACGTTGGTGGTAGTATCACCGGTGACGAAGCTTGAATCGCGCCCGCATCCGGTCTCTCGTTCTTTATTTAATCCTCGCCTTCTTTCGCGGCACGTCGTCTCTACCTACAGTTTTACAAATAGCCGCATTCAACTTTTCAAATACGAAATACTTTAGTTAAACCTATATCCTCTTGGTTATTCGGAAAACGGAGAGAGAGATGTAAAAGATGACATTTAATGAATTTAACAAATTCCGTACCTAGGAAGTATATATTCTTTTCTAAAAGACAATTTATCTCAATTCGGTGTATAGCATCGATCAAATTTTGCAGCTCTATCGACAACCATGCGAGAGTATGAAAAATATACAGGGTGTACCATCTAAATGTAGCCACCTTAATGTCTTTTTTATATGTTATTACATAAATGGTATCACAGAGTGAATGCTTTGAAAATGTTATCTTTTTCTTAAAGTCATTTCTTCCGAAGTTTTCAAGATCATCCAGATATAGGTGACTAGATATTTAGGTAGCTAAATTTAGGTGGAACACCCTGTATACATCGGTGGTCGATATTCTCGTCCGATAAGACAAGTATACCTCGTATTAGACCATATCGCTGTTATTACAATAAAATCTATGTCATTTGGGAAAAGAGAGAGACATAGTTTCGAGAGATCGAAGTCGAGAGCAATCTCATCAGAGATATCGGACGCCCGGTGACTTTTACGTCTCACTCCCGAAACAAATAACGTTAGAAGAGCGACGTGGATACACGTGTCGAGTTATTTCCAGAAAGAAAGAATTTTGACCGAGGTGTCGAATGGATCCAGAAAATCGATATTTGATTAAACGCAAAGTTTCCAGAGGAACGTCCCAGCAAAATATAAAATATGCACGCTCTACTTATTTTTGCTCCTGTCGCTCAAAGTTCTTTACACTTCCTTCCGATTTTAGTGTGCCATTTGGTCCTTGCAATTTATAGAGATTAATCCACGCGGAGAGAGTAGTCTCGATTCGTGCTAGCTCGAACGACTACGAAACTTTTCTCTCCCCGGTACGCCAATGTTATTCCGAAAAGACATTGAGAAGTCAACCGTGGAATAAAGAGGAGAGGGATATCGAGGGGTAAAGCAAGAGAAGCTACGAGATGAGAACGCTAGCAAACAGCCGATAACATCATCTCGAAGGAACAACATTACTCTGCTCCGTGCGAAAGAGAGAGAGAGAGTATTCGTGGAGCTACCGTGTTTGACGGCTCGATTTTAAGCGACCGGAACAAAAAAGGGGTGACTGTGTTCTTTCTTCCCCTCTCTCTCTCTCTTGCTTTCTCTTATCGAGGGGGGATCGGAAAAGAAACTCTTAGAGTAGAAGAGTTTATTCGACGAACTCGATCGTGAAAGTATCCTTTTCATCTCTCCTTCTTCTTTTTAGCACCTTCCCTTTTCTATACGTTCTCTTCGACAAGATATTTGTTTCACTTGCTATTAAAAATAACACAAAGGAGAATTTTAACAAAAAAAAATTCAATAAAACAAAGTCCTTCAATGTGCACGAATTAAAAACGTTTTAGTACGGGAAACGGAAATATCAGTTTCGATGAGCGAAATTAATCGACACACACGGCTTCGATTTATTCGTGCAAATAATCCGCCGCAAATTAAACGATATTTCTGTTGATGCGTCGATACGTCAGAGTCGATGGACAAATCGTGACGCTGAAGTGGTACACGGCAGTAGAGCCATTTTGAATTTTTCGTTTGTACCTCTCTCGAACAATTTCGTTTCCCTCTCTTTTTCGTTCGTCACACGTCATAATCTTCGCGGACGTAAATCCAACGACTGAGCTATGCTCGCAACGATATTTGAGTTTCCTTTCGGTCGTTCGACGTTGAAACGAAGAGAGAGAGAGAGAAATACAAAAGCACGGGAGAACGCACGAGCGCTGCTCGACTATACCACGAAGGAAAAAAAAGGAACCGATTGGTTTCGGTTACAAGCGCGGGTTAATTAAAAAGCGCGATAACGCGGAGTGTCGAGTGAAAATCGAAATATCGGTTCTCCTTCTTTCTCTCGTTCTCGACTCGTTACTCGCCCTAGCGAACGGGCGCACGCGTAAATCGCCTGATTTTTCACGCAGCGTGTCAAATGTGTCGCACGCGACACGAGAAAGTCTGACGTGAATTAATGGAGAAAGAATCGACTATTTAACGTTATATAAAAAAAATTATCGAATTTCGTTCGAGAAATAGAAACAGGTACTTTGGTCACTATCCATGATATATATATTGTTATAGCCGATCGTTGGAAATCAATAGTACAGTGGGTATGAATATTCACGCGATTCCTCATCCGATAGCCGTAGCGTCATTCTTCATTTTAATCGTTAAGAATTATTTTCCAAACAAATCCAGACTCTTTTTTAATCGAATCACGATAGAAGAGAGTAGGTATACTTTTATGGGCAAATTGAGAAACGTTGACGATTTTTCTACCTTTTTTTTTCGACGAGATCGATTAAACGGAGATTAATATTTTTGGTAAGAAAACTACCCGGGGAAATTAATTCTGCTTTTTGGTATCTAAACGCAGGTGCAACGGATTTAATGCAAATCCATGGACCACGAAAGAAATGATCGATTGGCTTGGGAAAACATGGTGAGCGAGGGATCGAGGTTAGTAAAATTCGGACGTGCATACGTGTTCTATTAGTTATGGTGGCGCGATACTGCATATCGTCGACGGCAATAGAACGTAATGTAATTATAACAAAATGTTGACCAGGGCCACGTCGCAACAATTACCGGTGGCAACTAATTAACAAAGGTATCGCATGAATCATTGTACGCGCGTAGTACACTGTTTAAAGCGCGCGGCCATTTGCTCGAGAATCACAATGCGTCTCAAATAGAAACTAATTGTCATAGGTAGATAACTCGACGCGTTACCATTCCCATTAACGTGTTTCCTATCGACTATCGCACGAATTAAATCAGCACGAATAGTCCTGCGACACGACGCAAAGCCAATACAGTCATGTTCGACGATTAATTACAACCTACGAAACGTTTTGCGTTATAATTTGTTCGAGATATTCACCGTTTTCAACAAATTTTAATATATTTCGATTATATTACCTACATTCGTATTAATATTCCTTTCGCAAATAATTTTATGATATATATCGTAGCTTTGGTCTCTTTCTCTAGTCGATCGATGTATTTTCCGATCGTATTTGATATTATAAATTCAATAATTTCGATCGGGTTCCATTTAATTTCATTCGGAAATGCCCTTAAGAGGACAATGAAAAAAGCTGTGCGACGATTCCGAGAAAGGGTACAGGAGCTTCTATGCAAATTTTACGATCTACGAGATTTCGTCTACTCGCATCTTTTTCTAACGCGTTACCCCATGCAAATTTCAATGTTTTTCGTCTCGAGTTTTCCCCCCAATCTCTTAGGAACACTTCGAGTGCGTTCAACGTAAGAAGGTTTTGCTTTTTCCACACGGTTGGCCATCGTTCTCGAGGAATATTTTAGATAGGGCACATATTACGGCGAGACTCGTGAATAAACAGAGATTATAACGGTGAGATGTTTGTTCCAACGGAGAGGGATTTTTCAGATATTTTCCAAATTTTATTCGGTGTATATCCTGAATTTTTTAAAAAATCTAACATTATTTTTAATATTTATAGAAATCAATTCGTGACAAGACGTTAATAAAAGTATTTGAAATCCCTTCTACGTTAAAACGAAACATTTCTAGTAAAATAATAAAGTTTATAATATTTATTAACTCACGTCATATCTCTCCTGAATATGTGGTCCAGCTTGAGCCATATACAGCGTACTAGCCGTATCGAAAACTAATTCTTGCGGGATCCTGGTTACCCTTTGCCTCGCCATCTCGTGGCAATTCAGGTAAAGGGTGACATCGGTGGCGGAAACTTTGATGACGATCTTGGACCATTTCTTCGTTAACTTTGGCACCGTGAATTTGGCTACTTCCTCCGAATGAGAGTGCTCGTCGGAGTTCGTGTAAACTAACGAGATGTTCTGATTGGAACCCGGACCATCCTTGACAAATGGGAAAACAAGAAGGTATTAACGATAATTTGTCTTTGTATAGAGTTGTCCTTAACGTTTAAGAATGACGGAACAACTGATATCTCTTGTATTTTCAGATTAGATCAGCTTTAACTAATGAAACAAAATGCATACGATAAATAATTTTTACAAATATCAATCACGTTGAAACAGATTTCAGAAGAAATTGATACAGTAGATATAAATGTCATGCAATTGTTAAATAATTACTATAAATGAGATTCTCTTTCGCAATATTCTAGTGCATTGTAGAGAAGAAGGCAAACTTACCGAAATTCGAATGCCCAATTGCACCACGGTTTCGAAGGGGTTAAGAACGGCGAAGAGGTAGCTCGTCCTGAAGGACATCGGCTTAAAGATAGCCACTAGAGTAAACTCGGCCGGCAACTTTTCAGGAAGGTATAGTCTATACGGTTGCTTCACTTCGGATCCAGGTCGGAAACCAAAAGCAGGAAATCCGTCGAGGCCATCGTCGATGTAAAAATTGACGTCGTCCGTTGGCGCGACCGAAGTTACCAGTAAATCATATACACTATCTGAAATCAAGAATCAAATTGGATAACATTAAAAATTTATTGTTAACGAAATTCTATCAAAAGTTTCTTCGAGACGATAATCGGCCAGTAAATCTAGGCAACTAAATTCATCAGCATTTCTACGGCATCGAAAATTGCGGAATTTACATGGGCTCCTATTTTATGTAAATTGTTTAAAGGTAGTTGAAGCACCAGGAGCAATATATCGCCGTAACTATATCAGTCCATGTGGTAGACCAGGCACATTATTTTACTGCGATAATTTGTGACTCGTTCTCGTACTCGCCTACCACGCTTCAATGAGGATACTCAAATTCAAGTTAAAATACGTCGTAGAATTTTCCTAAAGCGCAATCCCGTTGGAGGTAACCAGAATATCGCTATAGGAAAGAGACGTTCATTTCATTTACATTTCCTAAAGGAATTCTTTGACATTTCGTATTCAAAGAAATGGTAAATGTTACCAAATTCTCTTGGTATAAATAAAACGCTTGGTCAAAAACGGGGTTAATTACCGACGATACGCAAATGAGAACGTTTTAGTTAATTTGGATTGTCATTGATATTTGGTATTTATGATATATATCGAAACACTGCGTCGATGTACGAGCTTGTAAACGTTTTGAAGTATCGAATATCTCAATTATTTTGACATCCATTGTACGCGAAATGACGTGTTATTTAACGCCAACATCGATCTATAATAGTGAAATATTACGTCCCCTCGATGATTCGGTATTTAATAATTTAGCAGACAGCTCGCCATTTTATGTGTCGTATATCACACGCACTTGTGTCACGCGATACACGATAACTGTGTACATAGCTAGGCGAGAACACCGATAATCGATATTTATTACCTTGTGGTAAGCTCGCCCTACACGTCCAATTAGTACCTTTAAAAACTTTGGGATGTTAGGAACACATTTGGAATTTCATTCGTTTCTTCTTGCTATTACGTAGTTCCTTTTCCGCCAGAAAAATTTGAATTAGTGATAATATCGTATAACCATTAAAAGGATTTCTCTTTATTATTAAAAATCAGTTATTTTTTAATTCTCAAATTAGTTCCATATTTAAAATAACATAGGAGGAAAATGTTCGAATATGTAGGAACCTAATATATTATTAATTTTCTGCACAATTCATAATTGTAATGTACATGTATCATATATCTCAGACATATAAAAGTACCTACAGAAAATGAAGATTTCAATGCCTGACGAAGCAGATGTCTAACCAGAGACTTGAATGCCGGGATAAAGAAGATATAACGAACCTCCACCGTTTACATATTTGCCTGATACATCCCTCTATGCCATATTGAAATTACCGCGAAGAAGGGTATTGTTTCTAAGTCTTTAGACGAGTTTGCGCAAGAGGGTATGAAACATTTGAATTAAAAGGTAATAATTTACGACCTTTCGTGTTTCTTACTTCGAGATGAAAGAACTCGAAGTAAAAATAAAATCGCGCGATTAGATCACGTGACTTGGTCCTCGTAATCATTTTCTCTACCATCTGTTGCCATATATTATTAGTCGTTAACAAACAAGAGAAGGTTGGGAGAGTGGGAGTACGAGAAACAAGAACATCTTTCGAATAATTATTCACTTCGAACATCGTATCGCATGACGAGCATATTCCGTTTCTCCACATTTCCAAACAATATGCTACACGCAAACTTTGATGTATGCGAAAAGTGATTTACATGACCGAATACTATTCGACTAAAGCAGAGAACATTATATACGCTGCGAGGGCAAGAGCTTTCTCCAATCGTCCATTATGTATGAAACATTTTATATATAGATATACGATCGTTAACCCGTACCTTCCTTACGGAACCCAATTTTCTATAAAATGATAATTTTTGTTAAATTCTTAAATCTGCAGAAGACAGCTCGAGCTTTCTCCAATTATCCATCATGTACGAAACATTTTATACCCAAATATATAACCGCTGACCCTTCCGTACGAAATCCCATTTTTTGTATGAAATCGTAATTTTTGTTAAATTTCCGTGCGTGTAGAAGACAGCCGCATGGCTGATTAAAAAATATAAAATTAGTATAGAAAAAATAAAAAAAAGGAGACAATGTTGACGCGACCGTTTGTTAAAATAAACGAAATCACGTCCGAGCCGTTGGACGTTAACGCAAATTGTCATACCGTGGATTCATTTCAATCTTTTGCTCGGCAGAACGTTCGTGATGATATTCGAAAAATTTTGTAAAATCACAGGTCGCGGATGTTCGCCGCGGTGCAATTCAGGTACGTACGTATGCATGTACCGCGTCCTTTACGCAGGCGAAATAGGATAATAGGATACCGACGCCACGGTAGGAGGCACTCTTCCGTTTCAGCAACTTTCCAGAGCTTTCCCGTGGGACGAAGCTTTTCTTCGGTTCAGCGAGGCAGCGCTTTTGCACAATTTCCACGAGAGACTCGTTTCCGTGACGGCGAGTCGATCGTCGTACATTTTAATTCGATAGATCGACCGTGGTAGATACGTAGTGAGTAAGAACGAGAATTTCTTTATCTTATTTTGAACGCTTGGAAGAAGATTCTTTTTATCTATGAAAGATAGAAAATGATGTGTGGAAAATAATTGATGATAGGGTAAGACGGGTATGTCATTTTTCTTTTATATTAAAAAACTTGAGTTTCTTATGTCTGTTTCAAAGTGTTGGTATAAAAAGGTAAATGTAAAAGTATTCTTTTATCAGTATCATATAGTTTCTATTTTTTTATTATCACAATTGATACACACTTATTTGTTACGATAGGAAAAGAATACTACTTATTTATCATAATTTTTTGCAGCTTCAAACAACATAAGAGAGATATTCAAGATGCTACAAATAGAGAAGACATTCTAATATTATTTTTACGTTCTCGACATTTATTCAAAGTCTAAAATGAAAAAGTCCCACTCGATATCTCGACGAAAGAAGTTTATATCGTATTGTCGCTTCGCAATATTGCAGGATCGTTGTTAATATATTCGCCCTCGTGGACAGTTCCGCGAAAGGGCGAAAGGTTAGATTGACATTCGAGAGTTTGTTAAGGAATATCCCTCTTTTTCTTATATTTAATATTAAATTCCCAGAGAACCGTGGACTGTACCATGGAAAGTTCTTTCAATAAAGAATGAAAGAGTGAAGAATAAGGAGGAGAAGGAAGAAGAAGAAGAAGTATAAAGAAAGAGTGCGAGAGAGAAAGAGAGGAGAAAAGAGATTTTTCCATCAGAAGTTTCGGAGAAGCATCAAATAGACACGAGAAGCTGCTACTGTCACATCGACGACTCGAACTTTCCTTTTTATTTACAAGATCGTTTGTTATCATTCCGAAAACTGCAACGTCTCTCTTTCTCATTCCATCGTTGCACGAAGGATGTTGACTTCTGGACAAGGAACTCATCGCTTCCCGAGAGATTACGAAAGTTTTTTTTCCGAAAAATAAGAACGAGCAGTAGCTGCACGGTAAGATAGTGAAATACGTAGAGAAAAATTTGTCCGAATGATTCGTCAAAGAAGTAAAGTTCGACCGAGTTCTTATACGATGTTTAAGTGGAAACTCAAATGAATTCGTTTCCCACGACCATTCGCTCGCATACTATCCTCTTTTCGTCGTTTTCCATCGGAACAGGAGGTTAACGAGCGTAGGGAGTAAAAAACTGTAACGCGACATCTGTGCGAGCGTCGTTTCCTCGCGGTTTTCTACGTTCGGTCTAGCATCGCGCGCATACTTTGCACGGCTCGCCGCGACGCCGAGAGCAACACGTGCGTTTTTCAGTTCTTGCAACGTTCTAGTAATTATCTTTTCGCTATTTAAAGGGGTAATTAAACGCGAGAGGATGACTAGAAAATGAAATCACGAAATTATGTCGATTAAATAGCATTCTACGCGTAACATCGAGAGAAAAAAGAATGGAAACCACAAAACATCTTCGATCTTTTCGCACAAAAATACATTTCCTTGGAAATTTTCTCCTTTATTCGTAGGATAACTTCTCTTAGTCACGAATGGCTTTCCTGTTTGTAAATTTTCTTCGAACGTTGGAGTCTGCAAGAAGGAAAGTCGAATAGGGAAAAACAACGTGGCGTAACTCGGAAAAGTCAAAAGTCGCGCGTAAAAGCTGTAAACGAAATCAGATTACGAAAGATTGCGGTTGGAGTTTTGCCTCGTGCCGTAAAAGACCACGAGTAATCGTCGGTGGGTGGAAAGAAAAACAGTTGCAAGAGTACGAACGACGACACATCCACGGGAGAGATGCTATGGAAAATCGAGTTTGCTACGAATTTTTCCCACTCCAACTACCGTTTACAAGCTGTCTTTCTTGTCCTCTTTCGGAAGCTGTCGCCCTGTGACGCGCGGAATCTTTCCAGTAGTAATCGAGCGTTTTTACCAGACCTTTTCTCTGGTTCGGCCTGTCTCGAACAGATGGCGCCAGATATGCCGTAGGTGGATACTCGTCCGTCCAGTTACCACCGTTATCTACTTCGCTTTCCCATATATCTATCAAGAAAGATATGATAGACTCTTACTACTTCGATCTTCCTCGTTATTAACCTTTCACATTTCTCTATTTTAAACACGAGTGTGAAGAGACTCGTATTTTAAACCTGACATTTATATAATAATCGTATTAAAATAAATGGACCAAACTTAGGGTACGACGTCTGGCCAATTAGTACTTTCATAACTTATACAATACAGAAATAATTATTTCACCGGCTAGGTATTTTCGTACGATCGATTTAATTATTTGGATCTTAGAAAATTACTATTTCATTGGCACAAATAAAGAGGTATACGTTTTGACTCCGTCTACCTTGAATTTTAATGATTATTTATTTCTAGAACTATTCGTATAAAATTAAGTATTACTAAGGAATAAAATGATTTTGTTCATCTTCGATATAGAATTATTTATCTGAGAGACGATAAAAATACAACGAATTTAACTTCACGAGGTAAAAGACGGAAGAACGTCTCTCGACCGAAGTTTCCCGCGTGATCCATGTTACATTTTACCCTGGTCTTATCCACCTTGTCGTGCTCATCTTTCCTTATCGTACCTCTTATAATATCCCACCACGTTATCCTCCTGTTTCAACAAACTTCCATCTTCCTCTTTCTCCCAACGCTCGTTGCGTTACGACCGACGAGAGAGCAAGACAAATTCGTGGAAAAGCTTCCACGAGCCGAAGAAACTTCCTTCCTTGCGGTGGGGTGGACGAGTGTGCTTGGGCCTTGAACGAAGCCACGGAGTTTTATTTACTTGAAAAGTTACATTAATTGTTTCAGAACTCTCGAGAACGACGACGATGGTAGGAGGTGGGCTGCGAGATGCCGCGAAAGCGTTAATTGGCAACGAAACTACAATTAAACACACCACGGAATCAAAGCTCATACGGGCTTCTTCCTGAGAAACAATGAAGCCTGGCGTCCGAGTACCGTGAAATTTTAATAATTTGCATCGACGCTCCCGATCTGTTGGAAGATTAAATAAGGGTGCTGGTGCTTGTTTAACCCGTTTATATGGCACAACTTTCCACATAATTTATTCTCGTTAATTAGAGTTTTTATTTTAATTAATTTATTTATTTATTCGATGAACGGGTAATATACCCTTTAGTGTACAGAGTAAAACAATAACATTTACAAACAAAATAGACATAGTAATAGTAATAATAGCAATAACAATAGAGTTATAAAGAGCCGTGATGCGAGTTCAGTGAATATGAATCGAGCTTGTCAAAAATAATTATAAAAATTGATCGAAATATCGACCAGTGTTATAAAAATTTGATTTTTAATTGTCTCTTTTTCGAGAAGCAAATACATTGCTTATAGTTCATAATCGTTAATGAAAAAACAAAGTTTTCTTTACTTTCCACGATCTACTATGAAGGATATTTTCACGATCTACTATGAAGGATATTTTCACGAGAAACGAGGAAATAATAATCGACCACGAGAAGTGACGTAAGGAGAACGAAAACAGTCCAAGTTCAAACATATTTTTTCCCAAGAGGAGAGCGAGAAGCTCGAATCCCCCGATCGACGGGATACTTATCCGGTAAAAGGCGAGATAAGACGAGAGTTTACTTTCGCACACGAACGGACAAAGTTCGATAACGGCAGGGACGCGGTATGGTGGCGATGGCTGTGGTACCGGCATCCGAGACGGTAGCTTCAATTTCGTCTCACGTTACACGAGTTTCCATGTATTTCGCGGTCGGGATAGGAGGGTGCCTCCCCTCTGGGCATTTCACGCATGAACAGACCCTTATTTACTCGTACTCTTCTCCTATCCGGTGAGAAGAGCCAAGCGTCAGACTTACGAGACGCCAGGTACGCGAGAAGGAGGAAAAAAGAGAGAGAGAGAGATGAGAGGACTCCTCGAGTCCTAAAAGGGCGCGAGGACCGTTGTGTAAACCCCCTGGAGGGCCTCCTGGATAAAACTCCTCGTTGATTTAGGCCGGCTTTTGTCATTTTCTCTACTTGACAACGGTTCAAGAAGAAAGGAGAATAAGACGAAACTTTGAGCGTGACACTTAATTCTTTTTTCGCTTAAATTTCAAGAAAAATGAGTAAGATGTTAAATAAAAAATTGATATGAATTAACTGACTAGCAGAATTTTCGAGGAAAATGAAGTCACGATCGATTTGTTTGCGAACAGTTTTGAAACTAAATAACCAAGGGAACACGAGTGGACGAAAAATTTATTGCACTGGCTATAGATCAATAATTCTATCGATCGATTAGCCATTCTGTTGGACAATAATTGATATTCCCTACAAATTAGATTTTAGACGGATAAGCGGGAAATTTAGGTGCCGTTTAAAAATTTATTTATGCCGATCAAATTGCGATACTTTGCCGTTGAAATAATTCAATTTATGGAAGAAAAGTGTCGGCAAAATATTTATCTAGGTGACTTATTTTGACTAATAAAAAATTAATTCGCTAATCAAATAATTTATTGCCACTAAATTTATAACTGAGAAGAGTCCAAAGACTTTTATTTATATTTTATTGATATTTTTTCTTTACATTTTAGGAAAGGAATGCGTGCACGGTGGATTGCTAAGTAATCAAATAACATTTATTATTAACACTTAATGCAAAGCAAATCGCGTCCGTTCTCTTCCACCTCATAGGTCTCTAAAGGTCTCCGAAAGTGTCCCATGGGTACAAGAGAGAGAGTATAAATCTAGCTTTCCGTGAAATGCCTGTCATCGCTCCACTGCATTATGTACGATACTGAATTATGTTACTATAACAGCCTTAAGGGAGTGCATCTATCGATGCATAAAACGTATTACTATGTTAAGTATTTTTTTTTTCATTGATATCAAACATTTTCTAAGAAAGCAAAAAAAGGAAGTTAAAATATTACAAAACAATTTGTAAAATGAATATTCCTTTTCAACTTCGTAATGCGTAGATTCGAAATTAATGCTGTATCTTCGCAACGTATCTACAAAGTACATACTGTACCTATATATGTACTATTATAGTCTCAAATAACGATCGATTCTTGCCGGAAGGGCCATCGTCTTTACATGGATATTCAAGGCGAGGAAACAACATTTTGCATTTGCGATAAAGTTCCGTAGTCATCTTCGATCTTCCTCAGAATAAATTTATCCAAAATTCACGATATAAGCCGAGAGAACATCTCTTAGCTCTTAACTTTAAATTCCTTCAATTCGTCTCAGACACGACGTTATTCTCATCCAAACTAAGTACATAGTATCAGCGAAATATAAATTTTAATATTCTCGCAGTTAATATGGATTCAGTAAAATGAAAATTTATTCGCACGATTGTAAGCCCTCGGCCAATCAACGTTCAGATATCGGCAACCAACATCGCAGCTCCAGAGAAATCCTTGCAATTATTTTCCCCATGGGCCATTGTTCGGTTGCCCGGCTTCTTACAGCGAACGATACAAAGCCTCTCGCCTCGCCGATACTCACCGATGATAAATGGGTACTACCCGAAAAGAATCACTGGAAAGAGGATCTCGAGATAGGACTCGTTACAGAACGTGGCAAAAGCACCACGGTGTTGGAAAGCCGACAAACCGGGAGCTTTATTTCCGTTCTACGTTGTTCCTTGCTACTTTTTTCCGAAACAAGTATCGGCTACGAAAGAAGAATCTTTGTTGGTTCTTTCTTGCTTGGTGCGTTTGATCATTATTTTCGCGAGTACGGTGTATAGATGTGCGAGTTAAACGATACGGTTATTAACACTGTTCTTTTGTAAGACATTGTAAGAGTATAGATCTTGTCTCGTTTCTTTTTATTGTGCTCTTTTTTTGGATAGTTGTTTTAAATTTAATTGAAGAACACACACAAAATTATAAATTTAATAATTATTTTTATATGAAGGTACGAATTTGTTTTTGATATTTAAAAAAGGAAAGATGCAAATTTACGTTTCCTGTTTTTTGAGTTAACAAAAAATTTGAATCACGCAGTTGTACTTTCCAGTTATTTATAATAAGCTTATCGTTACTTTCAAGAGGGTAATAATAGTATTCTAAGTAAGCAGGCGTATAACAAGATAAAAGATCGAGAACAAGGTCTGCTTGACAAATCCAGTCTACTTTGTAAAACACCCGGCAACGAGAACGGTGCAGACTATAACTTTCATCGAGTCCAACTACTTTTATCCGATTAAGAGCTTCCGTGCCACAAATCTTTATTCTTTCATAGACTAAAAATTGTTAGTGCGTATAACAATTTTAGTACAGTACAGTGGCCTCTTCAGAAATTCGAAAGAAATGTTGGAAATTTGTGAATTTTGTTACATTTATAAATAATCTCACCACATTTAATTGAAATCAACATTTGGTATTTTATCAACTAAAATTCACAAGTATTTAAAACAAGCCAATTTATCTGAATTGATGAATTTTAAATTCATACAACCATAATAGATAAACATATAAGACCTATAGATGTTTTCTCATTCTCAAGTAAATAGTCGTCTATCAAACGTCGATTGTTTACTTCTAAAGTTTACGAATCACCGAAGAAGTTCTCATTGGAATGATACATTTGTTTACTAATCGAACGACGAGTACCTACAAAGTCGACAAAATCTAAAAGAACACGCATTGTATGACCAAAGTAGTACGGTCTCAGGTTCAGGAGTAAAAGTATCTCTATTTCCTTTCCCTCGAAATCCTCGTTGGCCCAATTTCCAAAGCGGTCTAAACGAGGATGTTGACGTTTCCTAACCTTCCTCTCTCTTCTTTTTCTTCCTCTCTTCCTACTATCCGCTTTTCTTTCTTTCCTTTCTATCCTTCCTGCCTTCTTTAAGTGGAAAGCAGAGAACGGATTTAATCAGAAAACTTGGAAAGAAAGGACAGCTGCCTGCTTCGGTTCGTCCGACTTTTCCTCGAAGCAGCTCCTTCCTCTCGACCCTTTCTCTACTTCTTCCACGGAGGAACGAAGAGAATCCTAAAGGTGGAACGTAACACCGCCGAAACGCACGGCTTTGTGCGGATTTGGGCTTTCGCCGTATAATCGCGCAAAGCTACCGTAATTTTTTGGATAGTCAAGAACGAGCACCATAAAAGGACACAAATTGGTAAATATTAATAAAAAAACTTTCACCTATATCTCTCTAAATTTAACCTTCGAAAATATTCATTAAATTAATTACGAATATTATTTTATCTCGAAATATGTCAAAAGGAAAAAAATATTCGATTAGATAACTCGAGGGAACGTGCACGCGAGGATCGAAACGAGAAGAAAAGGGAAACGAAACGGAGGTAGTAATATCTCGTAGAGGAAGGGAAGCTTTCGAAGATCAAAAGTATAACCCATCGGTGGCACAAAGAGAAGCGAAAAGAATCGAGCCACGCAACAGTCCTTATACACGGCTAGTACGTTCCGCAATATGTTTCAAAAGACGCAAGCAAATTCGGCAAGAGAGAAAGAAAGAAGACTGAGGAGGGAGAAAGAGTGGGAAACGACTCATCTTGAAGTTCGCTCGTAAATCAGTCGTACTCGAAGGGCGAGGGTGCACGAAAAGAAGAAGAGGTGGAAGAAAAAAAGATAAAGGATCGAAGTCAAAGGTGGAAGCCCTCGTAGGTTTCCACGTTTTATAACGCACCCTTTGTGTCCCGCCTTCCGAGAAGAGTTCCGTGTGACACGCGAGCCGAGCGAAGGTAATACCAACGTCTCTCGAGAGGAAGACTTCTTCTCGACGAGACGCGGCCAATTTTGTCGCCCACGTTGAAAAAGGACCCCGATCTCGTGGTGTTTTTAATATAACACCTTAGATCTTGCACGAAACTCTCTTAGAAATTAGTAAGTAAAAAGGATTTTTTTATTCCGATCTTTATTATTCCCATTTTTATAATCTTTTTTCCAGGTTATAATTATTTATATTCCTTTTTATACCAATAGTACTTTATAAATCAAATAACGTTGAGTCACACACGACAAAGGAATACCTATCTCCGAAGAAAATTGATGACGAGGCAGATTCGAGTTCAAAGAGTTCACATTTCGATCAACAATATACGAATCAGTAAATAATATTCTTTGTAACATAAAACCTACATATTTACATCCCATAAGAATCCCTTTTATCCCTTAAAGACGCCGAAGTGGAGAGTCAGAATTTCCCGCTTTGTAGAAACGAAAGGACTCGTTCCTAAAACTCTCAAAGAGAGTCGCTTTGTTTGTCGATATCGCACTGGTTGCGTCTTGTACCAAGTAAAACACGATCTTTAAGAGTCCTTTGCATCAGACTAACGGCAAGGAAAATTAGGTGCAAGCCTATTAGGTAACACTTGGCCTCTCTCTCTCTCTCTTTCGAGTTAAGGAGCACACGACAGAAAACGCGCTGGTTCGCCAATTAACACCTTCAGGAGAGGCTCGTTTAAACCTTCTCTCTCTCTCCCTACTCCTTCCTCACGTTCGTTGGCGCGCTTGCAAAGCTTCTCTTCCATTTGGAGAAACTCACGTTATTAGATGCGAACGATTCGACGAAGGCACTCTCGTTGATTCTCGCCAAGAGTCTATCGTAACTTTTCATCAATTCTCCGCGTACGTTCGTAACGAGAGAACCTCGACGGAACCTTTTACGTTTCTATTTACCTTCCCGCAAACGTGAAAACGAAGAAATATACCGACAGCTTTCCGTTAAAACGTGTAAAAGATATTAGGTGTATAATAAATAACGACGTGAGATATTTACGATAAGAAATTGGACGAAAAGTAAGTAAAAATTGTGAAGGAATTGGAACATGGATATTCGACTTTAACTGTGTCAACAAGGGAATTAATTAATACACCGCCTCTTGATGCATCGTACATCAAACAACAGAGATATAATGTTAGTTCCGACAGCGGTATACCGCGTGCTCACGCCGAGGGAAATCATTCGTAGTAAATCGGGACGATCGATGCGATATGACGAAGGTGTTTGCGGAGAAATGACGATGGAGATGTGGCTATCTCACTGTATGTATAATTAGCTATTAATGTTCTTGCTAAGAATATCAAAGCGATCGATTTTCCATTAGGTAAGATGTAATATTGCCTTGAAACGTTTCGGTGTCTTCGTACGTTTTATATCGAAATAACGAAAAATTTGTTTAGCTTTGTGTATTTAATTGGTTATAAATACTTTGGGGAATTTTAAATAATTTCTGGAATAGTGGAAACTTAGGAGAAAGTACTTTGTTTTATTGATTAAAAAATATCAAAGTTGGTGTGAAAGGGGTAACAAATGATAATAACATTCTCTTTTTTTAACATGTGTTTATTGTTGTCAACAATCTTACAATGCAATACAATTAACTTAAAAAATTAAATTTACTTAACATTTATACAAATTTTATAATTATCTATGTGCACTGACTATAATTAAGAAAAGACAAAGCAGTATTAATCACCGATGAAACGAATCTCTAAATGAAAAAGAATAGAATCCAAAAATGAAATGATGAAAATCCGAAGCCGTGAGATAGCTGGAGTAGATGACTCGAAATCGGTGGTACAGTGACACGGTTTTCCAAGAGATTCTCTCGTCCACTCGGTCCCGTAGAATTTGATTTTCCCTTTCTAGTCGTTGATCGTAGAGCCACGAGAGTCGGGGTGATGCTCGAGGCGATGGTGTACCGGTGCCCTCCGTCCTCGAGGAGGGCTTGGAACGAGCCCGAGAAGCATCGGGTGGCACACAAAAGGTGCAGCTAAGAGTCCATATTCTTTATTACAGGTGCCCCGGGGCTAAGTCTGAGTGGTTAGTCTCGACGCGTTCTTCTCGGTATTGTCGTCCGAGGGCTAGCCCGAAGGTGTCCTCGTGTGCTGCATCCTCTTTCTATCCTGTCATCTCTTCTTCTTTTTTTTTCTTCCTTCATTGTACTTGTAACTCTGGTTATTCAAACCGTGTCCTTTACGCTACGCCGTCGATAAAAATGAATTACATGGAAATATATGTGGCAAATAAAAAAAACGAAATTTTTTTTTTTTTAGGAGAAAGAAATATATCTAAGTGTAATAATTAAACTACGGATATTTTTCTTATTGCTTATGTTTTTCAAATTTTACATATAAAACAAATCATTAAATATGTTACATATATCCTTTATATTTGACATATTTTTATTCAGTCATCAGTTCTCTTTGCAATATTTGATGAATCATGAATTATAATTCATATGCATTTGCATAAATATCCGCAGTCTAGTAAAAATTATAAATTTATCGAGAGAATAGGAAAAGTCGTACGAAAAGCTCATATATTTTTATTCAACGTAATCCCTTCCACTTGGTCGAGTTTAACGAGCCCCCCCTCTTCTCCAGCCTTCTTGCCTTTCTCACGAACATTTTCCTTTCTTGTTCGTGGTCGAAGACGGGCACTGGTTTTACGAGCCCTCCCCAATAACTGGCCAGTCGTAAACGTAAATTTATCAAAGTGCGATTTTAAGGACACCGCGTGCGACTCCATCGTTTCTCGTAAGTTCAGCTTTCTTGAAAAGAAGAGCTGATCGATGATGCCTGCGATCTTAAAAGTAACGCAAATAATTCGTAAGCGAAAATTTACGAGATTTCCATTAACCCTAGTCGAGTTGTACGGTAATAGAAATCTCGTAAATCGTTGAGTTATATTAACGAAGAAAATAATTAGACGAGTCCAATCTTTCGGTTCGTCATAAATCTTAACCCATCGTAAAACGTTACTTTGAAAAGTGTTGATACTTTATATCTTTTAATATACCAACATGGATTATTTTACAGGTTAGGCAGTTACCTCGAACGAGCCACGTAGTAAACGTTAGAGGAAAGGGATGAACGAGTGGAAAGAGTTAAACGTGGAAGAAACTCAATTATCGTTAGACACACCGATCCTGGACATTCGCGAGCCGATTTATGGAATCTTAGTGGAGTCGCTAAGACCGAAGTAAATGATAGAGCAATGGAGAAGCACCTCGTACTCTTCCGGCAGCGTTCTCCGTGTAATTTCAAAAGCTTAATACCGAATCGATGTCGTCGACTACGTTCTCTTCGTTCTTTCTACCATCCAATTTGACCCTTTTTCTCTCTCTCTCTCTATTTCGATCGCAATATCAGAGTCGTGTTCCTAATCGTTGTTCCGAGTCACGTAACGATATTTGAAGGGAAAAATAATTGAAAGTAATCGACGTGATTAATTAAAGAAGACCTAGTTGGATTCGATCTTTTTTTTTGGAAGGGTAATTTCTAGGGGAAACTCTCGAACTCAGTTTAAGTCGGATTCCGATATCGGCTTGCGGTCAACGATCGGCGGTTTGCAAATTATTCGAAGCGCGCGCAGGAAATCCGGCTTGACCGGCCCCCTGGCTTGGCCCTGGTGACGGCTTCGATCACGGCCACACAACGTGAGTCGAGGGAAAACTATTTTAATCTCGATAAATTTCTGATGGACGGGGCCCAGACGTGCCTAAAGCCAGCTTGAACGTAATTATGGTTACGTCGACGTAGTTCTCCTCCTTCTACTCGTTTCTCGTCGTTGAATCTACCTACTACCTCTTTCTCTCTTCATCTCTTTTCTACTCTCGTACCGATTGGTAACAAACGAGTAAGCTACCAACGAAAAGCGCGCGATCGGAACCAATTAACTCTGCAAAAGGCTCTGGAAAATTGTGTTATTCGAGAGTGAAAGGTTTAAAGGTGCTCATAAAGGGGTTCGCGTAAAATAACTCTCGAGCTTTGAACCCTACCATTGGTCGACCAACGATCGGTCGCGGTGTTCACAAAAGTCCTTGTAAGAGTACCTGTCGAGGATTTCATCCGAAGTTAATTTCGAGCTTTTCTATTAGTTTCGTTCGAGTTATTCTCTTTTCCCTTCTGGAAAATCATTTTAGAAAGGGTCAGTAGATCGATCTTCGTCATTTTGAAAGTCTAATAATAACGAGGTATTTGGTTAATTTTGTAGGGAAAAATATTGGCAAGACTCGAATTCGTTCAAAGGGATGAAAATTGCTGGACGAGCAAGAAGGATAGACCCTAATAATTTTCATGGAAGTATGAATCGTTAAAGGATCTCTTTTGCTCCTGACGTTGGTTAATATTTGGTGTAGAGGAATCGGCCATTGTCGCGACCCCTCTCGAAAACGACGCGCCATGAAGCGCGAACGAGCAGACGACGACTCGGTACAAAGTTTTCTCTCTCTCGGCACTTCGGCCTCCTTTCTTTCGTTTCCTCTCTCTTCACATCGTCGTCAACGTCGTCATGGCGAGTCCTCCTATCTCCCCCTTTGATCGTCATCCTTCCAACGTCGTCTGAAAATTAAATCCTACGGACATGAAAAGAAGCGTTCGGGCCGCGGTTTTTCGACTTCGTCTCTCTTCCATTCGAGCAGCTGACTTCTTAGGTATTTAAATTAAAAAATGGAATAGCAGATTCATTATCAAACCATTGCCTTATAATATCGAATGGAATTAGTTGTATCAATTTTAAGATAAGGATAAAAAGAATTGGTCAGATTCCATTTTTACGAGGTTGTTCATTTTTATTCATTTAATGTGGTCTTACTCAATTTTTAATATTAATTTTATTAATTGTCTAAAAAGTCGATGAGAAACTAATTACAATGAATATTAATCACAAAGTATTTGTGATGAAAATTAGATAGGACATATGGAATTAATTATTTTATCTGTAAATGGATGAATAAGAATTTGAAAAAAAATCAATCAAGGGATCACAGTTATTGCATTCGTTAAAAATCTTATTGATACAAAAATTTGCTGCATACGATATCACAAATCAGGGTAAAATATAATTTGGTGTATCTAAGCATCCTCTTGAATACAGAAAGACTGAGAAATGAAATAATATTTGAATTGTTTATATAATTATTTAAAATTGTCTACAATATATTTATTATATATATTAAAAATGATTTTCTTGTTCACATTCTTCGTTCCATAGTTAAAAAAAAAATCACGTTAACGATTCTCGTGAAATTTCCCGACGAAAGTTATGCGCGCATGAGCGAGACATTTAATAAACTCGTCGGATAATAACGATACCTGTATGACGATAAAGCGAACCGAGGTGGTGTCGCGATCACGAGAAAGTTATGCGTTCGTAACGCGTCGTTGCGTGACGCGAGCTCTCTTTCTTTCTCTCTCCCTCTCTCTACACTTCGAGGATCGAGCAGAGTGGGATAAAAGCGCCGAATCATAAAAGAGTCTGTCCCCTTTGTACGATATATTCTGGGCAACCAAGCTTGCCACCTCCTGCTCGCTCCGCTACCTTTTTCCACGCCTGTTTTCCTCTTCCCTTTCACATTTCCTTTTCGCATTTCCCAGTCTTTCTCCAGCGTTCTTTTCTCCCTCCTAACGCCGAGCTACTCCTCCACCCACTATTTTGCCGGCGTTATAAAATATTTAATAAACTCGTTACGCGGCTGCCAACATCGCCATTCCACCGAGCTAATAAATCGTCAATGAATTTCGTTTCCCCACCTCTCTTTCAAACATTCAAGACATTTCTTCCCTCTTTGTGTCTTCCCTCCTTTTCGTTACCGAGATCTCGAACACGCCTCACGATTAATTACACATCGGGTCACGAAAGCACCAGGCTAAGTTCATGATCGTGGCTTCCTTTATTCGTTTCTCGTCCAACGAATCTGCATTGAATCGAAATGAAATTTCATCGTCTCGGTATGTATTCGCACGAAGACTCCTTTTCGTCCTCGCTTATCGTTCATTCGAGACATCGATTATTCAACGAGGACGTAGGTACATACGTTGCTTCGTACTTTCGAAGCGTCTAACAGCTTCTCCGATTGTTTTGACCTTTTCTACTCTGCATCTCTTTCTACCTACGCTTTATATCAATTATTAAACGATACGAGATGAGATGTTTCGTAAGTTTGGTTCAAATCGATACCGAAAAGGTTGGAAATACCTTTTTTGAATTTAAAATATTTAAGTAGACATTTCGCAAATTATTCCTCGTACTTTGTACAAAATTATTATCCCAAAATGACAACAACAATTTCCAATATTACAAGTTTTAGCCAATGTATTTTCTCTGTGGTTAATTTACGTCATTAAAACTCCATTAGTTTCTACTGACGTGGAGCTATTGAAAATACGATTATTAAGACACGAAGTATGTACGTTCGATGTAGTTTGGATTCTAGACATGAGGAAGACGAAAATTGAGACATGGAGAATTAGGGAATACGAATACGAATTGCTCGCTGTGGAGTACAGGCTGGAATACAAAATGGTTGGAAACTGAGGTAGGTAATGCGTATCGTGCGCAACGCGGACTTTTGTTCTTTGGTAGACATCGAAACTCGTATTAATTTATATTAATCTTTCTGATTAGATTTTCTCCGAAGGCAAGAAGGGAAAAAGATGAATAAATAGTAAGGAAATTCTATTTCTCTCTCTTCTTCTCTCGGTAAATACAGTATAACGAGAAGGTTTAAGGTGTAAATACATTTCCTCGTATTCGTACATCGCAAACAAGGAAACCTAGCTCATTTCACGCTTGACAATTCGTCGCTGGAGAATGTAGAAGCGAGAACGTTAATTGGATTCGCCATTTCAATATGCGGACAAACAAGAATACTTTATGGAAGACTATAAGCTAAACTTTTCGAAAAATTTCGAAACGTGAGAAATATTATATTCTACAAACAAAATGAAAGGTTCCACAATTTTTCAAGCATCTACTATATTAATTACTGTAACGAGATAGCCGGAAAGAAGAGAAAAGAATCGAGTCTCATCGATTGGTTCAGAACTCCTGTGTTTTCTCTCGTCCTCTTTGCGGTATTTGGAACGATCGAGATGAGAAGAAAAAGAACACTGGCGAGTAAATACAAGCGTAGTCGAGAGGATCCCATGGAAGACAAAAGCAAACGATGGAGGAGGAGCTAAAGAAGAAGAAGAAGAAGAGAAAACGGGAAGGAAAGCCACCGAGGATCGAACGCCTGGGCGTGAATTATCTTTCGAGATTTACGGTTGCCGGAAGAGGAAAGGAAATTTTAGGGTATGGTTACACGCACGTGCATATACTCCCTTGGTTGTTATTATTACGAGGTTCGTGTAAAGAGAATTACGTTAAAAAAAATATTACATAATTTTAAGACACAAAGATGATAAAAGAAAATTGATCCTCCGAGTAATACATTTTCGCCTCTTCTTCTGTTTATTCCAGCATCCCTGCCAACGCTGTTTATCGTAGGAAAGTTCCTAGACAGGTCACTGCGTTCCTCTCGTGACGTGACTTACGGTGGTACCAGTATCTTCCGGTTCGAGGAATCGAAAAGAGAAGAGGCTGCCTGCATCGAGAAGGATTCGAATGTGCATTCGCGCGTCCTGCATACAAGTAAAAAGTATTATTCTCAGGTCTCTCCCTCCTCAGCCATAGTCAGGCATCGACGATGAAAACGAATCGAGTAGGAGTCACGCAAAACCTCCTCCCTACTATCCCAGAATTTGAATTCCTCCTCGCTTCTCTGCATCTTAGACGAGATATTTGCGATACAAATGTCGCGGAAAATTGGACCTCTCTTTCCTAGACCGTACACGACCAACATTATTTCCCACGAGTCCTTTCTCTTGGTTCTTTTTTTTTTTTCCAAACGAATCTCATAGTCCGAATTTCGAGTAGCGTCGTTTCTACTTCGTAAAATACACTTCTTTTTTTTAAAATCCTTTTTAAAGGAACGAAAAATCTACTACTCTTTCGCTACTCGTTAATAATTGATGAAACTTTCGAGCGGACTCCCGTCGTCGCTTCTCGTTCGCGGTCGCTAACGTCTCAAGATTTTCACTTCTTCTTCTTCCTCCTCTCGAAAAGGGAATTTTCAACAGCGATAAATCCCCGTCGAGGGAGCATCGATAGACGACGTCACACGATTCACCTTGATTTACGCGCATGTACTTTCCATGTATGCGTATGTGTGTACCGAAGCAATATTCGAGCGAAGCAGCAGAAGCGGCGGTAGGTACGCGCTATCGAAAAATTGTAATCCTCTTAATTGTTCTATGGGTAAGCCAATTAGTAAAATCCGATTAACTCGCGTATTCGTCCCTCGTCAACGGGTTCTACCATTTTTTACTAGAGAGAACTCGTTCGCGTGGATACTCGAAAATCCATTTTTTTTCTCTTCTTTTTGTTCATCTACGAAGAAAAGCAAAGCGAGGAAAGTGATCGATAAACATTTCGTCGAGATAGACTTTTTCAATATTATACTTGCGAGACTGCTACGCTCTTTGAGTAATAAGCTTGCCTGTAGAGATCCTCGGCTAACGTTTCCCACGAGAGACAACGTAATCGATCGGGAAAAGCGTACGTTAATTATTAAGATAGCCTAAGCATCTCTTCTACGGAACTTGCCTTTCTTCCACGATAATTACTACTAATGAATAAGGAAATAAATGGAGGAAAACTCTTATTACGGCACGGTTGTCGATTAACTAATTTACGTTTAACGAAGATAGATCAAAGAGTTCGTTTGACATCATCCTCGTTTCGATACGTATCAAATTGACGAGGTAATAATATCCTATGCCAGCTACCTACCTATCGTATATCACGATAGACCGAGCACAATGAAACTTTTTCTCATGCGAGATGGAAAATCGTATGGAAAGTCCCTTCGCAAGTTTCACGATCCAGCTGCATCTCGGGAGTCAAACGTACCGACGACGCGTCATTCAAATTGGATCACGCTAGGGAACATCGATTGCACGGTACGCTTCTCCCGACGCATTCTACGTATCTATGTATCTATCTATGTTATATACGTATATATATATATATATATATACATACAATTCTCGAATAAAATACACGTAACGGTATCGACGTTCGCAGAAAAATTCGTAGCCTCTTTAAAGGTAGTCGGAAGTGTTCGGAAGCGTTGGAAACTTTCGACGCGTTATACTTTTACGTTCGTATTGGAAATCGTCGGAGAGAACGAAATGGATTTTCCATCGTGAGAACGGGGAATTCGAGGAGAACGAAGGAGGGGAAAAAAAAGGAAGAGAACGAAGTAACGACGATTCCTTTCCAAACGGAGAAATTAATCGGTACGAGATAGATATAAGTATAGATTTACTGTCTCTCGAAATATATTAAATACGTGGTACGCGTAAGCTCTTCGATAGAGTACGATTTAAACGAGCAATAGGATATTCATCGATGATCGACAAGATGCATCAAGTGGTCCGTCGTTCATATAACCATTTCGACTTTCAGGATCATCGATTCCAGTAATCTCAGATTCTTATGGCATGTCGTATTAAATTTGAGCCGATATCTCTTAACGACGAGTATCATTCAACGCAACGTAAATTGGTAGCATCAATTTCGATTAATTTCGAAAGATTATACCTACGTCAATCCGATTTCTCGTCTCATTAACAGTCACACTAATTTCTCCACGAAATGTTCTACGTATTTATCAACGGGAAATTCATGAGTATATGAAACGTTGCTGAGTGAGGTAGTCGACTGCCGAAGCTTAAGTACGAATTACGAGAAGCCTCTTTAAACGTTTCTCTCTTTCCAGGAATGGGGAAGCAATGATAACTCGGTGAGTTCAAGATTCGTTAATGTATTGTAGGAAACCTCGAAAACTTGGAAGGATCTAATTGACAAAGACATTCAAGATTTCTTAACAAATGTGTAGATATAATCTTCCAGTCGATGACGCTTGACTTATAAAATTATTAACTCGTTTTCAACGCAATTACAAGAAGCATTGTCTCGCTTAATCAAACCGTTCGTTGTTATCGTTAGCGTTACTAATTGAGAAAGAGGAGAGTGGCTGAACTCGATTAATCTGTTTCCCACCCTACCACGATTTATTCTCTACGAAGTTATCGAATTTCGTTCCATTCACCTATCGAATCCCTACCTAGCTAGATACAAGGATAGTTTCGATAGAATCGAATAGAATATAGTACAGAGAACTAGTTGTTATTCGATTATTCGTAAAGCTCGAGAATCGAAGAATCCTCGAAGACGAACGACAGCCTCACGCGCGTTTCCTTTTCTCGCTGCTATCTCGATCATCCTGACCCATTTGTCCCGAAAACCCAGACGCGTCCCGTTCGTTCGATCGTCGCGCCGAAAGGTCCCGAGATTCCCGGGGATTTGCCCGCTACATTTTCGCCGTGGCGGCGGTGCCTTTAAATTATTCAAAGAAGTGCCGGCGAGCGTCGACGATAACGGCGAGCGATAACGTTGAAAGAGAGAGAGGAAGATATCGATGCGCTCGATATCCCGTTCTCGATTATTCCTTCCAACTCCATTATTAAAAGCCCTTTTTCTACACCCCCGCTAGATCCATTTTTTACCCTTTTTTAACGGAGCGACCTCTCGATTCCCCCTTCAAATTTCTCGAGGGTTTAACGATAATGACGGTCCTCGGACGCGTGTTCTTCTACATAACTGATAATAATCACAAGAGGGGAGAGAGTCGAATGGGTATATAAACGAGAAGGAAAACGATTGCTCTTTACCTTTTTATTCCAAAACGTTGTCTAAGAAGCGAGTGGACGTTTCTTTGAAATTATTCTCATTTTACAAGAATATTTGTATAATATCTATATTTTTATAACGGTTGAGATTTTTCTGAAATGTCGAGAAATCGTATATAAACGAGAAGGAAAACGATTGCTCTTTACCTTTTTATTCCAAAATGTTGTCTAAGAAGCGAATGGACGTTTCTTTGAAATTATTCTCATTTTACAAGAATATTTGTATAATATCTATATTTTTATAACGGTCAAGATTTTTCTGAAATGTCGAGAAATCTCATTAATTTCATATTTAAAATATGCCACTCTCTTTAGGTAGTGAAAAAAGAGAGAGAGAAAGAAATAGGAACAGGAGATTCATCGTTTTTAGCTGGAACGAGAAAGAGGAGGGAAAACTGGGGAGAAATGGAAGCGTCGAGTCGGAAGTAGATGGAGATGTAGGAAGGAAGGAAGGAAGGATAGAGCAGAAAGGAGTAGCGAGGCGTGAAACGATTCTGGCGAATTAAACGCGTCCCACCGCTCGTCGCGATATAATATATTAATATTTTATACTCGCGTCGTCGCGACGACCATGGAGATGCACGAAACGAGAGAGAGACGAAAGTATATATAGTAGAAAGAGAGAGAGAGGACATGAAATTAGAATTACATTCAGGAAAGACTGCAACGAAATAGTTCGAAATTCTAGCAATTTCCTGACCGAGTGGACAACGGACTTGATTACAAGCTAATGCGTATAATAAGAACAATAACAACAAGGATGATAATCGTTCGACTAAAAGAGAGAAAGGAGTTACAGAATACAATGCTTCGTCAGGAACGTACGCGAAGATGGCGATCGCGATAATCGTGAATTCCGATCGGTATCCTTTGTCGTGGGCACCCTTTGTTACTTTAAGTGCGACATTAATCGAATTTTCGAGACTGAATTATGCGCGGTATATTTCACGATAATGGAACCAGCAGTTGCACGCTTCTCTCTCTCACTCTTGTAACTTCGAATCCCCAGACGGTATTAAAAAGGAGAAGCGCGATACTTCTACAGAGAGAAATTCTACGAAGAGAGGGAAGATGAATAACTGCGGAGAAATCGGGGTGAAATATTTTTCGTCTAGGTAGTATGCGTGGGGCAAACGTTATCTCTCGTTAGCGTTGGTATAATCGATTTGTCCTCGATTTATTTCGAGGGACAATGCGACGAAACCGAACCATGGACGATAACGATACCGTTGTATACCTTTTATATAAAAAGACAAACAAATTTATATCGATCGATTTTCTTGGCACGAAGGTAGATACTCGTTCATAATTTCACCAAGTTCGATAACTTTCTTCTTATCTAACGAGAGAAAGAGAACCACGATGGTCACATTTACGAGATCGCCTTTGAACTTTTCTTTACCCGACGCCGACGTGACTCTTCCTTCCCAATCGCTTTTATCTGCTCTCCCCGAATAATTTCTCGACCAAAAGTTTTCCTCTACTCGAAGAGAGAGAGAAAAGAGACGCTTCATTAGTACGATCGAGAGAACCGCCTCTCTTTCTCCTTAAACTTTCGTCGGGATCGCTTAAACCGCAAGGGGGAGCTGTCAAAATCGGCTTGTCACGAATATGCCGGAAGAATTATGCACAAAGTGCACGTCTTTGTTCGGTATCTGTCCGCCCACGAATCCGACGGGATTATGGTGAGAATATTTCGTAATAAAACTTGAACCTCCTCTCTCGGGTCCTCGAAGATTTGACGAGCGTACGTCAAATACGGATCAAATTGAAATATGGAGGTCACGTCTGTCATACTCAGGACGCGGTTATATTCTGCGATATTCCTTCTTTTTATCGGTACGAGTCGAATAGTGAAAAGAAGTTTTCTCTTTTTTTTTTTATATCAATTCGACGAAAGTCTATTTCACTCTAGGACAATATTAATTGACATATATCCGATCATATGATTAAAATGGATCATTTCTTCGTCGGATATCAACAACTAAATAACGAATACTGATCATTTGTGTCTCGAGGTGAATTAATTACTCTAGGTTCTTTATAGAATTCTCATAAAAAAATATAGAAATTGATTTTATTTAGGAACCTCTGTGTATGCACGTGGTTTATTCTTATACAAGTACAGTGGAACTTGCGTCTTTTAGTACATGGTTGCCAATAGTTTTAGAAGCATGTGTCTTCTAAGTATAAGTGACACACTTGTAACGCTATAGCGTTAACCTCGAATATAGATAACATTAGGAAGATGAGTTTGTGTCGAGTACGTAACATTTATAACAGAAATAATATATAGAAATATAGAAATAATAATTTATTAAATAATATAGAAAAGAACAGAAATAAAAATCCCAGTCCCTTCTAACCAATAAAATTCCTTCCTTCTTTCTTATCTCATCGAAAGACATTACCCATCAAACGGGTCGTCCTTAAAATTAAGAATACCCGCCCACATCGTTGAATAATTTTAATGTGATGTGGTTTAACCGGAACGAGAGAGCCCATTCCATACGATGAAACAACAACAGCCGTACGTTGACGCCAGCTCGCTGGATGCATAATGTAAACGCGTACAAATAATCGAGGGGAAAGGCTTTTCCGCTAAATCAGCTGCATTATGCAGGAAGATGGAGCGAGAGAGATAGAGAGAAGAGAAAAGCAGAAACGGACCGTGGAAATGGCCTTGGAAAAGGCCAGAGTGCCGGTGAGTTTGTGTTTAGTTTGGATACGTGTAAGAGTGAGAGGGACGATGGTCCAAAGGGTAGAGGCAAAGGAGTACCGGAACGACGGTGTTAAGGTCTTTACTCGCCTCCAGCGGAATATCCATGGATATAGAGAGTAAGGGCTGCCACGATTAAATATTACCGAGATTATTCTCCAGTTTCCGGTGAATATCCACTCTGCATCCGGAAGAGAACAGAATCGTGAATAATTTATTATCGAACGATCGAAGATCACATTTCGGAGGAACGCTTCTCATTTTCTATATAACTATTCACTAACTTTTTTTATTATATTTTTTATTACTAGACAAGAATTCGTTAACAAAGAGTAGGATAGCGAGCTTCTTCGATATTTTAAACGACGATAGTAGGTACGTAATGAACGGAGAGAGTCGAAAAGTTCTCGAGCGCGGCTTCGAGAGAAACGTACGACGATGGGAAATCATTATTTCACGATTTTACGACGGCAACGTTAATTAAATAGCCTGGGAGAAAAGTGTGAGTTAATGATAGTAGAATAATAATTAGCGAGATTCGCTCTGCATCGATTGGTTTATGCTTGAAATGGTGCAACGAGTACGGCCAAGACGAGAGCTCGAAAAGATTCAGTTTTTGATTAATTAATAATCGATTCCTTTTAGGAATGTACGTAATGTAGGTACTCGTTGCATGAACTGAAATTCTACTCTTTTAAATGAAATTTATGTTAGGATGTTATGATATTTATTTATCAATGCTTTCTACAAAATTAATAATCTATTCCTGGCAGAATAAAAAATATAGTTCTCTACGTTACATGAACAAAATTCTACTATCTCATATTACAGAGATTCAAAAAGAGAGTCTATTAAACTCGGTCCATTGAAAGAGTACAAAAATGAAGGTTTTCATTCCAGTAAAGCGCGAGAACCGTGTGATACGAGTTTCATAAGCCAGTATCCGATTGCAATCTTTCCTTGTTCGATGCGCGTCTCGACGTAGGGCGTGACAAATTTAACTTCGACACTTGCCACGGCCCTCGCGGAGGTCTAGAAAAAAAAACAAATAGGATCGTCGAAAGACGTATAACGAGGGTGATAAAACGGGAGGTGCGACTGAGAGGAAGGGAAAAAGTGAGAAAGAAGAGCTCCGATTGGAGCTCGGTTCGCGTAAGAGAAAAACGGAACGAGGGAGAAAAGGCAACCCCTCGAACAAACGACGCTGTAATATCTCACGGATATTCTCGACCGGGCTGTGGCCGCGGGGAGAATCGTATTCAAACTTTCCGATTATCTTTCCGAAGTGTCTGGGAGGGTGCGACTATTTTCCCTCGCTACCACCAAACCTTTTCTAACATTTCTTTCTTCTCCGCCTCTTCGATAGTCACATAACTACATATAGGGTGCCCATATTTTTCGAAAGGATTTTATGGAACGCAATTCATATTTTTTTTTCCATTTTCCCTTTCTCGTCGTCTCCGATCGAAGTATTCTACATTTTTTCATCACCTCATTTTCATTTATGTCACGTTTTTAACACGAGTTAATTTATTTATACCTGTCATTACATTTTGTCGTTTCGTACTTTCAATACGAAAATTAATATCCATTTGTCGAGAATTCAAAGGAGACGTCTGTCAATAGGACACATACGAACGATCGAGGACAATTTCGAAATACTCGTGGAAAACGTTTCACCCTCGTTCGGCTGTCTCTCGGCCCCTTTCCACGCGAGTGCTCGACAAATAAAGAAGGTGTCTCGATAAAGATGCATTCGTCACTCGACGTAACCCCTGAGACGTTCCCTGAACGCCACTCACCATCGTACCTTTTCCACGCTTTGACGAATAGTCCGAGTCTCGGAGTCGCGAGAAGCTACCGCGCGTGAAATAGAATCGACCGCGATCCTATCGTGGAAATATATTTATACGTACGTAGCTTTTTCACCATCGTGAGAAAAATTACCACTTTGCGAATTTTCGCCAGCGAAAAGTGACGACGGAATGGTCGAATCAAATTATGGTTCGAATGAAAATTATTGTAATGTACGGTTCGCTATATTTTTAGAATACAAAGCTACGTGTGTATCTGCATGGCTTCTTTCGCGTCATTAGAATAATTACTTCTTCGAGCGAAATTATATAAAGAGAACAATCATAATTGTGCTAATAAAGAATTTATAATTAAATGAAAATTAAATTATATTACAATTGAATTTAACGAAATTATACGTAACTTCTTTTAAAAATTATCTCTTAACGAGTCACCGCACGCAAAAAGTGGCGTCAGTTTAAAATAGTCGAAAGAAAAATATTATGATTCGGTGAATGTTTGGTCCATTAAATTTTTATAACCCTTTCATCAAATGCATATCAAGTACTCCGGTTAATTTACTTCAAGAATTTATAATAAGTAAACTCGCTACTCTTCTTATCTCATTCAATTAATCTGGAAATAACGCGGTTACATCTTCCAAAAGGAAAAAAATGATTCTCCGCTCATGGACCGTATAATAATTTGAATTCGTTTACGTATTCAAATCTTGCGATCGTATTAATGGAAAGAGAGACACATTAAAAAAAGGTTGAGCGCCTCGATATCGCTTCGGTATCGATTCCCTTTCGAAAGCATCGGCTTAATTCCCGGATAAGTCCTTTTTTTTCCCCGATCGGAACTTTATCCGATTTCAACCTGAGCTTTAAAGCGCTCGGCGATATTTTGTTACGCCACTTTATGCATATCCAAACAATGAAATTTTGCATAATTCGTTTCCGTATCGGTGGGATACGGAAGAAGAAGACAAAGAAAAGGAATACCGTACTCGCGTATCTTGAGATCGAATTTCGAAGTTTCGTGATGAGAGAGAGAAAAAGAAGTTCGTGAGACTTTTAAGTCGGTGAAATTAAAGCGAATACTTCTTTCTTCGATCTTCTTTATTTCACGAAACGAATAAAAAGCTCAAACCTATAAACCAAAGTAAAAGTGGGTATGAATGTCTCGCGGTGGACGGTATCCCTCGTTAAAAATACTCTCGTTTTGTATCGACCCGTTCATTCGTCGTCGATTGGCAGGGCCACCGATCGAGGGATCGATCGTATATATATAACATCGAGACTAAAAACAAACTTGGCTCTTAACGATCAAATTATTCACGACGAACGAGTTCGTAGGTAATACGAATTTCATGAGGTCTATCGAGTATCTAGTAGCCTAAGTGTATCCATGCAAAGAATTCGACGATCGTCATCGTTAACAAAAAAATTAAATTTCCTTCACGTTCCATTAGATCTCGAATACTTTCTATACCTTCTCGTTAAACACAACACATACAGAGAAAGCATATCGTAGAGAAGACAGAAGGATTTTTTCAATGTTTTACGCGACTCTCGCGTGAAATACGAGAACGAAAGAAGAGAGAGAATAGGGAATAAAGAGAGAAAAGAGCCGTCGACGTAACGGGCAACGAATTAATACAGTTTTCGAGGGCGCGAATAATTCTGGGCAATTTAGTTCTGGCACTCGTCCGATTCTCTCTGGCCCGTCGTCGTACACCGCTCCTGGCCATAGTAATTTTCATCCGCGGGAATTTAGAGGTTGGATGTACCTACCGATATATATATATATATATATACATATGCATATATACATAGATGGCTAACTATCTATGGTAGATACCCACACATAGACACACAGGTAGATGTTATACGAGTACGGTCGAAGGTGTCGCGCGCGACACAAACGAACCAACGCCTCGGTGCAGTCTCGTGCATACTGGGAATATGGACCTCGCGTTTTGTCCGCCTCGTAATTTTTCGGTTTCATTTGGCCGCCCTCCAAATAGCTGCATATTGTGTCAGCTTCTCCTCAGACACGCGGGAAATTGCTTGGCCAGATACGGCCGCAGGGAAACACCATTTTCCGGCAGGCGCGCAACACACCAGGAAAAGCCCTTTTAATTGGTTTCGTGGAATCAGAAAATTAGCCCACCTTCGTCCGTCCAACAACGTCACGTTTTTCTCCTTCTTTCTCTCCCTTTTTCTTCCGTCTAATCTCGATACGAACGATACCTTCCACTATCTTTCTTCGAAGAATCCTGATACGTTAGAGAAAGAAAGGGGAGAGGTAATAGAAAGACCTTTGATCTTGGCTCGAAGAATGTATCGGAAATGACGCTCGCTTTGATTCCGATCTTGGAGGAAATTGAATAAAAATATCAGAGGGATGAGATTTCTTGGATGAAAACCTTATCTTATTTTATAAAGAAATTGATTGAAATTCGAGTGGACGAATGTTATATAAATAGGATGCAACCTTGATAATAATGATAAAAAGCTAAGCTCTGAATGGTTCTATAAATTGACCCGTGGCAGGCCACGCTTGGCAATCAATTATTTATCGTCGATGGCACTTCGAGTCGAAAACGGAACGGAGCTCGACGTCTCTATAAATACGACGACATGTCCTGGGACCGACGCGTCGACAGCACCGGTCGTTGTAATCTACTTATCGGAACTCTCGAGCGTATCCTCCCGAGTATACGGCTTCGGTATCCTCGTCCTTTCTATTTCTATTTATTCCAGTTCTCTATCCCACCCAACGTGCGTACTCTCGCGCGGCCCACGCGAGATTAAACGTCCACGTATCGGTCGTCAATGGAGGTTCGGACTCGGTTAATCTCGCTGGACCATTGTTCGTACGATTGTTGGAAAGAAAAAGGATTAAAAGGGTGAAGAGATAAGAAAGAAAGAAGGTTCAAAGTCATAGTGAATTTGTCGAGACGAAGAGGGGGGGGGGGTAAAAGAGAGGAAGTTCTTGGGTGTGGAAAAGATAGAAGAGGAGCTAAATAAAGATCGCGAGACTGCGAACTGAAAGTGAAAAACGCCGGGAGGAAGATTCTGGGAAAGATAAAGAGAAGGGTACAAAAATGAGACGAGATTGAGAAAGGTGAGAGTAAAGTTGAGGACTTACTAACGGGATCGGAGAAAAGGTAAAAGTTGTAAAGGACGTGGGATGGAACACGATCGGTAACGGAGAAGACGATCGGGTAAAGTTTGTGGAAGGTGTCCGTTGGAAAAAATAAAGAGACGAGGTAAAGTCGTCAAAAAATATTAAAACATGTTCAAGAGGAAAAGATGACGAGGAGGATCCCTCTGAAAGGTGGAGGATGAGGGAGAATAAGGGTAAGATGAAGAGGAAACACGGGAGTTCAAGGAAGCGAAAGAGAATCCTACGAGTGCACCTGATCCCTGTCTAGAATTCCCAGAGCAAACAGGTATCGCTTTCCTTAGCGGAAGGCAACCGCGCGATCGAGCCAGTAACTCGCTAGAATTTCGTCTGTTTGCTCGAGCGGTCGCCCGGAAAAGTGAATTTCCTCGGGCTTACTATTTTCCTGCATCGCGTCGTCTAGTTTTGTTACATAACCGAAATATGTTTTTTTCGTCCAACGATACAGGGATTTTATAAAACGATTCCCTCTTTACGATCGCTGCTAGCGATGGATATTACATTTCCATGAATGCCTGTGAGAAAGTCGTTTCAGAATTGTATAATAGTTAGCATCTGGTTTCAAACAACGTTCCAAGAAAAGTTGAAGCCTTTTGGTCGGGAAAATGATTCTCGAGAGAATCCCTGTACGAGATTTTCGAGTAACGCGAAGAGTGGAAAAGAAAACAGAAGGGTAAAGACAAAGTTAACCTTTAAGGGTATTCACTTGGCAGAGAAATCGTAGGATTTGAATAAAAGATTTGCATGGAAAGAATGCAATAATAAAATAATAAAAAAAAATACGTAAAATTCGATTAAGAAAATTTTTTTCAAACGTCATTTTCTCATAAATCTCGTCGGTGCGAAGAAAAGAAATATAGAGCGAGACAATGGAAAGAAAAACGTTTAAAATACTTCGCGTCGAGACTCACGGTGGCGCAGGGTGGCAGTAAAAAAGATCTGTCACGATTACCATGCAGCCGTTGGGCAACGATGGGTTAATTATGACATATGGCAAGGCTCCCTTCCATGTGTTTTCAGCTTGTCCCGGTGGATCCACATGTGCCTGGGTATTCTCCTCCTCCTGTTCCTCTTCTTCACCATTCTTGCTTTGCATTCTTCCGCTCGTCTTTTTCGATAAAACCTGTTTTCACGGTGGCCAACGAAAAGGAATAAGACGAAGATTCAAAGGAAACAGAAGAAGAAGCGGAAAAGAAAGAAAGTTAACCATCGTAAGTCCGCATCTGTCGAGCGTGTAAACACATGTAAAAGCTAGAAATTGTCTCCAAGATCGTGATCTTCTCGTAAAATTACCCATTCCCTACTAAATGATGGGTACAAGATCAAGATCATCGTCTCTTTTGTGCCCTTGATGTGGCGCCAAATGAAGGAATGTAGAGAGATGCTAATTGAACGATTTATCGTGTCGCGTCGTCGACCATCAAGGCACGAGAACGTGCAACGAGCTCGTCGCGATTTAATCGACTCCTTCGAATCGTCTCGTCTATCCGATTAATTTCAATTAGCATTAATGGTTGATGGAATGAATATACTCGGTTCTGTCATTCCACAAATTCCTCGTGTGCTTCTTGTCGTCAATTAAATCGCGGGCTCGAAATTTCTGAGGCTATCGTTACACCAAATATTCTTAAAAAAAGACCTACCTTCTTTGCCTCATTTAACTCCTCGCCTTATGATTTAATTCGACAATCAATCAAATTAATACTTGAAATTTAGAAAAAATGAATCATAAGCTTATGAATGGAATGAATCATAAGAAAAATAAACTTGGAAGAATTGAACCATGAGTTTGACTCGTGCTTTTTATCCTAGTCTCGGAATTTGTACGAGTCTCACATGATATTATAAGGCAAAGGATTAAAATAACATATTTCTAACATTAAATAATTTTATTTTTAATTATATATAATAAACAAATATAGAATACGAAATTCAACAAAATGTCTCGAGTCACGCTCAAAGAATTAATATTTGTACCATCGTCGATAAATCATATAAATGATTTCAATAATCTTTTCATATTACAAACAGGAGAACACAAAGAACGGCAATCGTGGCGAAGCAATTAAGATGCAAATCAATTTTATTATCTTATCTTACAACATTGACGAATGAATCCATCGGTAAAAAATAATTAAACGTTCCTCGAAGAAATCGAATCTCTTCCCACTAAAGAAAAGAAGAAGAAGGTGGACGTACCTAGGTGGAGTGTATACACACACCATAAATCATGGAGAGAGAGAGTCCAGAGGAGCGATTTTCAGCGTGGATTCTGTCAAAGACTTCGCGGTAGAATATCGAGGAGCGCGAGCCTGGTCCAGACGCTCGTAAAAGCGGGACGTCAAGCGGCACGAGCGGAAGTTCGACGTCGTACGAATAAAACATCGTCGAATAAAAGCGACGGGGTGGTCATCCTGAGGGCCCCGAGATAAGCTCGGGATCAGGTTTATGATGCTGAGCAGGCTGCTACGATCGGCCGAAACGAACTGGGACCTTTCTCTCTCTCACTCTTTGTCGTTTTCTCGGTCTTTTAGCTGCCACGGTGTTCGGACCACACGTGCTGCGAGGAGCACGTGCGAACGAATTTAACGCGTCTGCAAAGATTAACACCGAATATTTTTCCTCGTAACTCTCTTCTTTCACGAAGGAAGAAGAAGAAATGAAGGAAAAGGAAATTTATGTACTACGAAAGGAAGTGTAGAATTGTATCCTTACGATATCTAACCAGAAGCTACGTCATTTCCTAGCTGAGATAAAATATCGATAGGTAAAAATCTCTCGTTGAGTTTTCTCGTTTTGAATAATTTTTCGTGTGAAAATTCACGTGGGAATATTTCTAAGATTCCCTTCGTGCTCTCGACCGAGAAGAAACCCCTTTGAACGTCGAGAAACCGTTCCATATATTTCCGCTTCTGAATTTGACTGTGCCGATAACGTTTTGTCCAATGAAACTCGAGGGATTTATCGATCATCGGTGTGGGACAAAAGTTCTGGAGCTTCTCTCTCTCTCTCGTACACACTCACGTTTCCCAGTCGAAGCAGCCCTCCCGTCGCGAGAGACTCGTTCCGAGTCCGCCTTGTGGGAGGACACGGTGGAAAGTGTGTGAATAAAACGAACGATTCCGAACGGCTTGTCGGAATCGTTTGACTTCGTGGTATGCATTGAAGAGATTTAAAAGAAATAAAGAAAAAGGAAATCTTCGGTAGATACGAAACGTACGCGTGCATCTCAATAACGCATTATTCTTTTTACCGTAACGAATACGTTCGATCGATCCCTCTTAATCCATGCCATTTATTTATAGATTCATAAATAATTACTGTTTTTTAAAAGAAATTCTAACGAAGCATTTACTAATCTAATGATAGTTTTTTGCAAATTGTAACAAATCATTATAAATAATGATTAATATATTTTATTGATATACCAAGACGGAAATTATTTATGACACGACCAGATATATTTGATTAGGTAATACTTTTTCTTTTTAACACTCTTTTCTACTACTTACTTACGACATTATTATTAATCTTCAGTCATTACTTATGGAGTTTGAGCATTTAAAATTTAAAGACCGTGTTAATTCCAAGCGTCAGTCTTCTAAAATTAATAGCACAGTTTTACCTTGCATACTGATTACCAAAACGGAATCGCGATAAGGGTGAATGGGAAGCGCAAAAGTTCTTAACACAATTTATCAGAATGAAATCTTGATGTGGCTGGGAATCGAGAAATAATTAACAAGGCTGGAAAGGAGAGAGAGAAGAAGAGTTATAAAAAATGTATGAATCGCGTGCATCGTACGTGCGATAGAACATACATACGCATGGAGACGTGGCGCGTGTCGAAAAGGGGATGAGTGGATAAGGGATGAAAGAGGTGAAAAGGTATGCAAAAAAGGCAGGAAGAAGGTCAAACACGCGAGCATCGTGCTTTCCCGCGCATTCGATACCACCTACGCGTACCGCTCGTGCAAAAAGCAATGCATTCTCTTCGTCATTCGCAATATCATCAACTTTCCGCCCTATGCGTTAAAATTTTTGCACGATAGAATAAAATTCTAGATTTTCGAGACAAGTCAAGTTTAATTATTTTTACGAGACACGCGATAGAATTATTTAACCCTTAACACCATTCGCGGGGAAGCAGAGTCCCCCACAACACACATTTTCGGAAATATTTTAAGTATATCAAGCTTCAAACCTTCTTTATTTGACGTCTTTTTAAGGTTCAAAATTTAAATAAAACTGTTAAATTACAACGACTATATACCTTTAGTTTATTTCATAAAAAAAAATCCTAACTTTTCCCACATTTTAGTACTAAAATATTAAATATACGTACGGGGGACTTCGTTCCCCCATGAGTCTAGATGTGTAGGCTGAAAATAGTGAGTGATGTTAAGGGTTAAAAAAAAGAAAGATCACGTTATGTACATTAAATAAATATCGAAATCTCGATGTAAAAATCATTGGAGTATCGAGTTGGGTACCGTAAAGGGCGTAAGCAAGAGCATAATTCTTGTGCTTCGACGCGCTCGTTAAGAGATCAAACGACTTTGGCTGGAGTAGTAATGAGGCAGGAAGAGGAGCACCACGGCGACTACTCGCTCGCTTGCTCGGACTCGCGAGGGAGGGCTTTCGATGCGAACGAATTAATTTGCAGGAAGCTAGCGGGCGATAATTAGGCCACCGAGTTCGGGGTAAGAGTGGGAGGGTTCGAAAGGAGGAGAGGCGGTTTTCCCACTCGACGGCTTTAAACGCGCGGAAGCCGAAAAGCGAGGGCTGTCGTTAACAGCTACGGGCCGTGCTAGAGTACCAAAGGGGAGAATACAGAGAGAGAGAGAAGGGTGGTTGGAAGGGTGGTTGGAAGGGTGGCCACAGTCGAGCCTGTTTTGTTTACGAGCCTTTTGTCTCTCGCTCGAGGAGTAACGATCATTCGTTATGTGGCACTCGTCGCGCGAAAAGCTTTCTCGCTCGGCTAGGTGAGAAACCTGTATATGTTTCTCTCTTTCTCTTTCTTTTTATCTCTTTCTTCATACCCACTCTCGTTGCCCATCCTAAAGCCCACTTCTCTTTCAACTTCTCTCTATGCCTGATTTTTCTTCTTCTCTCTCTTTCCTTTCGCCTACTTCACCTATCTCTTGCCTACTTCTTCACCTGTATCCCACGCAAACCGCAACGAATACGATCCATGAACGTGTGAGTATAAGTAGGGTAGCACGAGCGGCACAAAACAAAGTTACCCCGGAAATACTCGAAAGCGTCACACTTTTTAAGTGCCGAAGTCCGACCGTAAAGTTAGACACCTAGAAAGGTTTTCTCTCTTTCTCCCGCGGTCCCTTTCTCGTCACCTTTCCTTCTTTTTTTTTTTTCTCTCTTCCCACTTTACCTACCTGATTACCCCTCGTTTGTCTTTGCGAGCTTTTTCGGCTTAGAATTTTCACTGGAATTTCGTAACGACGCGCGCGCCTTGATTACACCCCCTGATACGTTCCTCTTTCTTTCTTTCTTGCTTCTATTTTCTTTACCATTCCCTTTGGCTTTATCTTTTTCTTCACGATGAATCGTTCCACGTTCGTATAATTAAGGAGATCTTAACCGACATAAATTTTCTACGTCATGAAATTGAATGAAATTTTTATCTTTTTTATTAATTAATTAATTAAATCGTCGTTCCATTTCCTTTATCAGAGTTGAAACCGCTTGATGATCTTCACCAAGCAATTAGTCTCGAATGTATTACCACACGTAACAATTTTATCGTATCGCGTTACGTCACAGAAACGTTCGATTTCTACGATACGCCGACCAGCAGCACGATAATGCATCACTGTAACATAATCAGTCGTAATTAACGCTAGGTTAAAGATCGAATAACTTCGAGAGGTTAAACGGGAATGAATTTCGATAAAGTCGTCGACCCCAAATGGAACCTTCATAAAAAGAAGCAAACTTCTCGTCTCACCCTCGTAGTCTTCGTTTCATTACAAGACAAATCCCTTACGATCTATTCCATGAAATACCCTAAGAAATTTACACGAAGATCCCAATGACATGAAAGACCAAGAGGAAAGAAAACTGAGAGAGGAAAAGTAATAAAAAATATAGGCAAAGGGATGCGAGAATAATCATCAAAGAGAACGATCGAAAATAACCGTATTGCAGTGACGCAACGTTGAAGAAAAACGAGAAGCATCGAGGAAACGGTAAGAGAGATACAGAGAGTGAACTAGAAAGAGTGGGGAGACACGTAGAAAACGATGGCCGGCCACGAGCGTGTTTTATTTCGCACGAGATACGTCCCGCTTGTTTTACGAGTGCGTTCGTCCGAAAACGAGAGCGTTGTTCGCTTTTTTTTTCGCCCAAGCCCTCTCTCTCTCTCATGCATCCCCTCTTCCCTTTGTACCTTCCACCCCTAACTTTTTTCCTCGTTCCTTCCACTCGTTCTGGACCTATCTATTCTCTTTCTTCCTTCTACTCTCTTTTTCCACCTCGTCCTGCCTCTCTCAGCTTCTCTTTTTTTGTTATACCACTTTCCATCGCGTACCGTTTCTAGCAACAACCGCCTGAAAATCCCACAAATCGGACGCAGCCACGCGATTCCACCTTTCGTATAACGTTCTGCTTCTATCTAACGCCGGGGTTGGGGGGGGGAGAACTGTGTTGGTCGATAAAATCTCTGATTCGAGATTGATCGATGCTGGTCGGACGCGAGGACACGCGCATGGACATCAAAGGCGGGCTTATCGATGGAAATAAAATAAAAAAAAAAGAAAAAGAAATGAACAACGGAAAAGTTTCGTTTTTCTGCGATCCTGTGTTGAGTTGGAGTCGACACTTTATTGTTAAGGCACGATTGAAAATATTTTTTAAAAATTGATTCGGTGTAGATATTATTGCAATAAAAAAATGGGAATGGTGAATGAAAAGTTTGGTATTTAATTGGAAATATATAAAATTTATTTATTTAATGCTTTAAATACAGTGTACTTACATTTAATTCGAATAATACATTGAGTTTGCATAACGAAGTTTACAATAATTAATTAGATCTACATTTTTATGAGACATTGTATAAGGAAGAAATATATAAAATCTTGTATTAACGATGAGAAATTAATATATATTACTTGGAATCAAATGTTTAAAGTAACATAGACC
Organism: Ancistrocerus nigricornis; assembly: GCA_916049575.1. Lineage (NCBI taxonomy): Eukaryota > Metazoa > Arthropoda > Insecta > Hymenoptera > Vespidae > Ancistrocerus > Ancistrocerus nigricornis. The sequence goes on from OU696667.1 coordinate 27,734,279, forward strand.
GCAAAAGGGTTAAATATTGTAATAATACATCGGTGGATATTAAAAGAAAAAGCTAAAAAAAGTAGTGACGTTGAGGAATAGAAAATCATTGTTGCGTCGAGGATATGAATGTTTAGGGGCCATATGAATGGCGATTCGCCGGCTGATAAACAGCAGGATTATGCACAGGAGAGAGGAAAGAGGTGGTACGGGCAGACGATATACAGGGTGTATTCGACCATATAGTCAATCGGGATTCCACGTGTAGCCAGCAATAAATTGAGTCGAAATAAATCATAAAAGTTAACATAAGCCAGGTTAGTTAACGAGTTATTAATTATTAAAGATAGGGCGAAAAAGCGGTAGGCGGCGAGCCGCGGCCATGCTAATCTGATGGCGAGCGGCGAGGGGAGCGGCGGGCGAGACGATCGAGTATCGAATTGTTTACTTTCGCTCTTCTTTCCTCTTTCGTTCTTTCTCTCTCTTCCTTTCCTCCACGGCGGCGCTACCTTACGTTGGCGACTCACGCGGACTCTCTCTCTCCCTTCCTTTCTCTCTTTCTTCTAGCGTCTCGCCATCAGAATAGCATGGCCGCAGCTCGCCGCCTACCGCTTTTTCGCCCTATCTTTAATAATTAATAACTCGTTAACTAACCTTGCTTATGTTAACTTTTATGACTTATTTCGACTCAATTTATTGCTGGCTACACGTGGAATCCCGATTGACTATATGGTCGAATACACCCTGTATATTGCAAGGTGAGTTATCCATAGGGAAAGAAAAAGCTGGCGAGATAGGAAAGAAGAGAGAAGGTTGGCGTGTCTTAAAATATTTTACACTTTCCAAGCACGCTCCGGGACCAATATGTCTGCCTGGGGCAACAACCCGACTGTATCACGTCTCCACGATTTTCTATGGTTTTTGCATTCGATTTCCGCGCGCACAGTCTCTTTCTTTCCTTCTCATTCGCGTCTATCTACAACTACGACTGCATCTCGAATCGGACCGGGACTCGATAAGCGACTAGCTTCTTTCGAACGGAGTTATAAAAAGGTAGAGATGAATTATTTATACTTTGAAGGTATCGTTCTCTCAAAAATATCTTAGCCAGGATTTTTTTTTTTGGATCAACGTTATCGATAATAATTTTCTGTAGATCATCTATTAATATTTGAAGCAACATTGAACCGTATACGAGGGACACGTTTACCATTCGTATTCTAAACGAGTGTTGGAAAGAGCAGAATGATCGATGAGTCACGGCGAATTATTGGGTACAAACACGGTTGCGATGCGCGTTCGACCAATCAACGCCCACATCCGGAGCCCATCAGCCCGTCCCAAAAAGAGCTCGCCGAGCTCTTGCAACAACGTCGTAACGTTTTCATCGTGCCGCTTCTTTAACGCTCCTCCGGGGCCGGCTTTTTTTTCGACACTTACATATACGGAACGCGTCGGCACACGGCGATACGTATTTATATCTTCGCTAAGATGAACATTTTTCAAGCGCGAGGAGAGCCAGAGGGGTTAGATGAGTATTAATTACGAGCAAACTCGTCGTCCCTGTTTTTTTCGACACCCATTAAAAATCCAGTGTTGGAGATCGTCCAAAAACTATTAATCTAATCTTTTATTAGGAATTTTTGAAGTTCTCGGAAGTTTTTTTAACGTTGTTTCCTCATATTTTTCTTGAAATATCTTTGGTATCGGGTTGTAAATATAGTCATGAATAATTTTTGTTTCGGTATATCAATTTTTATTTATCAGTAAAATAAATTACGATTATACATTAGCCATTATTTATAATAATTTGGTACCACTTGCAAACCTTTTACTGAACTTTACTTTACCTTTTCCAGAAATCGAAATTATTTATAACTCAATATAATAATATTAATATTTATAGAAAGAATACGTGCTAGTAGCACTCTTTTTAAATTTAATATAGCTCCACTTTTATTCCAGACGAATACGCGCGCAATGATGGAAACTAATGTCGGTACTACAGATTTTTCTGCTCTCCTAAGAAAATGAATGAGAGAAGAAGAGACGAAAAGAGCAAACGAAATAAGACAAGAATAGCTCATAAATTTTAATCGAGTCGGGAGCTCGTCCGTTTTTAGAAAATTACTTCATTGATCGTTTGGTACCTACTACGCGCTGGAGACGCGCATCAACGTCTTGCATTTCTTTATATTCCATAATTTAAAACTCAATATTTTCTTTTTATTAACAAATTCTCTCCTTTCGTTCATTCTTTCCTTCTACGTCGACCAAAAGTGTTTCGTAATTTTTATCGAAACGCACCAAACCAATGGGACTCGAAGGTACTAAGAAAAAAGTCAATGAAAAGACTACGATAGCGGAATACGACTAGTTTTTGCCCCTTCTAAAGATGAAAAAGATAGCAAGACCGGAATATAGGAAGAATCTAGGAAATCGTGGAATCGTCTCGTGTCGACAAACACTTCTAAAGTTCTATTTTCTCGGTCTTGCTTTAATGGAGTGCGCTCCCTTGAATCGGGATGAGTAGAAAAAGGTCGACGATCTCGAAAAGGACGTTGTAGGAATCCCTGTCCTCGGATTACGAGGTACGAGCGGCAAGGAAAAACGATTTTACGCGAAATCAGAGATTCAACGACATTTTTCTATCTTTTTCCTTCCCCAACATACGACGCTATTTTAACATTGGATTCATACAGAATCTAATCGTCGAACGATTATCTCATATAAATTCCCATTGTGCTTTAAACCAATCCCAATATCGTGATCCCGTAGCGATGGTGATATTCGATCGTTCCGCGATATCAGGTATCAAGCATCGAGCGTGAAAAGTTCAACACCGCCGTATTCTATTTCGTCACGCGATTTCAGTTTATTTCACGGAAACCACGGGAATGCGCTTCGATCTGTCATCGGTAAAGCACATCGAGCGGTTTATTGCGAGGTCGTACTCGATCGCTGACAATAAAATGTAACCGTCTATTCGTGCATCAAAATCCCATCGCGATAAATCGTGCTCGGTCGCGCGTGCACCGAGAATCTTCGTTTTCTCTGACGCTTTTCCATATTCAAATTCTTCCATAAAATACACGACAGGTTTAGAATTACAGATTTTAGAAAAGGCCATCCCCGTTGATATTAAATTTAATTTCCCGCAGGGGTAAAATTAATCCCTATAGAAAAGGTACCTAGGTGAGAATAGCGAAAAGAGCCGAGGATATGAATATTTTCTTATTAAAATTTATGATATTATTATCATTTTAAAGAGAGCCTCTTACACCGAACGAATCCGATCGCGATAATACGTCCCGTCGGTGGGGGCTTACGCACGGTGAGCTTAAAGCATGATCGCGAGAAGCCTTCGTTGGCGCCTGGCCGGACAACCCGATCGATAAAATATTCAAATAACTGCAATAACGAAAGCTCGGCTGATGCCGGTGTGGTTCCAAAGTGTGGATCCGTTGAGATTAATAGCCCGGTAAATTTCGAGATTCGCCAAGATTAAAATACGTTTCTTTGAGAAATCGACTTTCGAGAAACGTCGACGCGATAAGCAAGATGTTTTTATCCTTCGGTATCCCACCGAGATCCGGAAACTGAAGAAATTACGAGCGGAAGCCTTACTCGTGCTATTAAAAATCGGTGGAGGTAGGTTGATCGATTGGCACCTATTAAATATTGACGAGGTAGACGATAGCGCAAAAAGCAGTCGTTTCCGCGAGAGCACGGGAACGGGCTTGATACAAATGAGCTTCGGGGGAAGAGAAACGTTATCTCGCATCCTGCGGGAGCTATCCGTCCGGTCCCCTCTCTGCGTCGCTTAGCTAAATCCCGCCGCCATTGATCCCTTTGCATTTGCCAGTGATAAGCGAGGCAAAGATCGACGAAAAAGAACCGATTCAATCTTTCGAGACCTTTCTTCAAAAAAACTTGCCTATTTGAAAATACGTTACAATAATTGTGTGAATGTTGAGAAGTTTTTTGGCACGACTGTAGATAGTTTTTTATGTTCTCGATAGAAGGAAAAAGTGGTATGAAAGAGCCACTATCATTTACACAGTAGTTTTCGAACGAATGTTGGACGAATTATAGTTGTAGCAACACTAGTTGCTAGTTAAACTAGTAAAAACTTTACTAGGTTTTTTAAACACTAATTTGTCCAACATTCGTTCAAAAACACTACTGTGTAAATGATAGTGACTCTTTTATGCCACTCTTACCTTAACAGACGATTATCTTATTAATTTTTAATTTCTTTTGTAAATTCAATCCACAATCGAGCTATTCCAAAGTACCTTCCCTGCTTAGAATTTTTTGAAATTATAGTATCAAAGTACTTGACTGGTGCTTAACTATTTTTAATTATATATTTGCTCTATCTCTAATCGATTTCGAAAAAATTCTTGTTAACCATCATAACGACGATTATGAGATTCTTTGAAAAGAGAAAGGTAGAACACCGATGATCACAGTCGCTTCTAGAAGAAGAGGAACGTTCTCATTATTACCCTCAAAGGACTTCTCTTTATTAACTCCGTCCCTCCGATGCTCTCTCCATCCAAACAGTTCCGTTTCAAACTCCCGGCAGTCGTGAGGAGATCGGTGCCGCGCATGACTCGAAACTTCTTCTTGCGGGTAGACAAAAGTAACGTGAAACGCACCAAGAAAGTATAAGGAAAAGCGATTCTATCGTTACTCCTTAAGAAATTTCCTTTCGCTTGCCACGAAAGTAGTTCGCGCGTAAGTAAAGATATTTCTTAAAGAGAACTCATTTAACGAGAATACCAGGGCGTGAGAGAATATTCAAGAAATAATTAAATACTAGATTGTTTCATACTTTACAATAAAACTTTGACTTCTCAACGAAAACGAAGAAAAAATAAGAAATAATTTGTCTCTCGACGTAATTATTTTCTTAACATCGATATTATTAATGAGTAAAAAATAATATAGGGAATACTCGATTGGAGGAACAAAAGTCGAGCAACTCGATGTAATTCTAACGAGAAAGAGATTCGCGGAACGAGATTAGAGGATCGTGTGTCGAGATCTGTGTGCCGGTCCGACCGTACGTTGACTTTACTACTGCGCTATTCGAACCGGCACGCGCTGCTTGCGAACGCTTTTGCCAGTTTCCTCTCTTTCTCTCTCAACGTAGGAAGGTCACCAGCGAGGTTAGCACGGAAATGAAAAATCCTTTCTCTCTCTTGTGGGTATTCCCGCGGGAATATCGCGGTGCCCGCGGTATCCTTATAAAACTGGCAGATTAGAGCGAGGCGTGACGAGGGCCGGAAATCCGCTCTCTGGATTTTAAGTATCCCACTGACGCGAGAACGGACCTTTTCTCTCTTCTTCTACTCCTGGTGAACTGCGATGCTCGCAAAAAGGAAATAGAAAATGGTGGAATTGAGCCCGGCGACGTGCGACGCGAACTAGATTACCTTCCACACCGTGTCTCGCGAATTTACTTTACCTTCCTTGAAATATTTTCGAAAGGAAGTTAAATCACTGTTGAAATAATCGATCGATCGATTGAAATTAGTTGGGAGAAAAAGGTTGAAAATATTTCACACGGGTTTAACACGAATTTGTCTCTTTCCGTTGTCGCGTCGGTTGCGATAAGATCGATATAAATCGGATACCAGCACCACCAAGCGTCTACCACCTTTTCATGGCTGATTCTATCGATGTTTTGTGCTATCAGGGAATAATTCGTCGTTGGAAACTAGGAGATACGTTTCTCATTTTACGATCGTGGCGAGCTGTCGTTCACGGTGATATCTTCGAATAAACGTTAGGTGTTCGAGCACTCGTATCAAGGTGTACATTGAAACGATCTACGAACGATGTACCAGATATATAGTACCGTTCTTATCGGATCTACGAAGAAGTTTCTTATGATAGTTTGGTTTTAACGAATAAAAGACACTTCTTTCCCTAAGAAAATATGCTTTTATTATCCAAATAAAATCTTTCATTTCGAAAAGAAAGAGAAGAAAGGAAACGTTATTCTCGATCTTCTCGAAAACGCTGACACAGATTGATGCCTCGAATCTAAAGGCTAACGGAGAGCTTCGAATTGAAAAGTCAAGAGAGAAATCTATTCCGGCAGGCGGGGCCGCGATCGAAGTAAACTATCCGATTTATATGGTCAAGAGCTATCCTACGGGACGAGAAAATATTTTGTGTATCCCGAGGAGAATAGCCGTCGTTCTCGGACGGCGTAAAAATGGAGAACGATTTATATCGAAACGAACCCGAACTATAGTCCTGTGCGAACTTCGATCGTGAAGCGACGCGAATGAACGAGAGGGATGATGTTTGATAAAATATTTTTAGATAACAAAAAAAAAAAAGAAACTTTGCCGTGCATTAATTTTAGTTGGACTCGTCGAACTTACCTCTTTTCTCGCCGAAGAAATCCCCTCGACCGTTGATCGTTCTCAGAACGAGTAAGACCAGAAACACCACTCTGAAACATTATTTTACTTATTAAGTCTTTTAAAATTTTATTATTTATTTACGGGAATAAACCTCTTATATACAAGATTATAATTAGTATGAGGAACAGATAATATAATAATAAGAAGAATACAAAAAAAAAAAACTAATTACAGTGTGATCATTAGGGAAGATATCAATGTTTTTTAAATATAGATTAATAAGAGATGATTATCAATGAAATAAAAAACAATAAATACATCGTTACAATTTTCTCCCTAAAAACCGAAATTATTTATAACTAAACTCAGTAATAGGAATGTTTACGGAAAGAATATCATAAAAAAAAATGTAGAATCCTCTTTTTCCTCAAACCGAGAAAACACCATGGTAAACCCTAGAACTACAATGAACTCTCGCAACCTTCGCAAAATCATCAGTAGCAAAGATGGAAGGCAAAGATTTCGAGAGGCGCGATATCGAGCCGACGTAGGTAATTTTTTCCGTTATTATCATTATCACCGTCCCCAGGCTAGAAAAGAAGAGGGTAGAGCTTTAGGATAGGAGAAAGGTAATACTAATTACGAGGGAGAAAGAGAGAGAAAGAAAAAGAAACGGTGAACGCTCGAAAGTGAAGGGAAGAGGAGGGTATTTAGGATAAGAGGGCGAAAGCGGAAGATGGTAACGATTAAAACGAAAGAGGAGAGGTTCCTCCCCCTCCTGCTGTTAGAGGATAACGGCGGCAGTAGAGGAGCTACGTGATCTCTCGTGGAAGAAAGGCATGAAATTAGCGTTAAAACGAATCGAAATACCGACCCGTTGTTGTTTTACCCGGCGAACAATGCTTTCATCTGGAGAACGTGCTTGGAAAAAAGAGCCTCTCTTGACAAAAAAATCATCCTGAAAGCTGGTCCAACAAAAATTGTCGAAAAATAACACAACGTTCCATATATTTTTTCGGCCGTCGTTCGTTCCTTATCATCAGGGACGAATTCCATGCAAATTCTAGTTTCTCGATAATCATTAGCCTTTGTCTACTCGTTGACATATATAACGTGAAATATTTTCCACGGTAGCATGATTATTAACACGGAGACAAAAGAAGAGGGAGGATAAGAATTTCAATGTTGATTGAGATTCATTGCAAATTCGTGATTAGGATTATCTTTCTCCCGTTCGATCACTATCTAATATCTATGTCTTCAAATACAGCTTACACGACATGTAAATGAACCTGATGAATGGATTCGAGATTTTATCGTAACGCATCGAAGCACTCGAAATAGATACTCGATGTCCTACATATGTACCTTGTCCTTCAGGAGGTCAGTAGTACGATAGATATTCGCATCGATAACCGCGACACGTAGAAGAGTTCTCTTTATACGACGAACAGCGTTATCCTGCTAGCCGCGTGGGCGTGTGCCAATAGCCGTCCGACGTGAATCACGAACGAGAATTCCGGCCTTACGTAATGCGCGTAGAGCGTACGTTCTATCGTACAAAGCGACAATATCGAGTGCTACACGCACGAGTAGCTACAGCCGAGCCCGTATCGACGTTGATTTCCGTCGATGGTTTCAAGACGTCGACGATATCGTCTAAAATATCGTTTATATTGTTTCCAACAACGTTCATTCATATTCTCGACTTGAAATAGCATAGGTAATAAATTTTTTTATTCAATCTGGCTAGCGTTAATACGATAAATTTGGAAAATTCGTGAATACGATTATTCTCCAGCGATTCGGGGCACGAGCGAGAGCACACGTGGTGCGTAAATAAAATAACCAGACAATATTTTCGTTCGACCGAAAGGTAAGTTAAGTGGAATTCATCGAACACGTTTCATCGTATATTTTATTCCGAACGTATACGACCATACCTCTCGATATATTATTCCTATCTCATTCCTGTCGCGTGGTTTAACCTCTTTTACTTTCACCGATCGAAATTACTTGGAATTGGTCTTTTTTCTTCGACAAATATTAAAACCATTCCCGACACGCAGCTATGGGGTAAAGGTAGGAAGGAAAGAAAAGAGGAAAAGATAAAAGAGAAAAAAAAAAGAAAAGGGGGGGTTTACTCCCAGGGATATAAGCTTTCAAAGGCCGGCAAAGTAATCACGCGCTCTCTCAAAAAGGACCGTCGTGAATGAGGAGGAAGAGAATGAGCAGGAGGTCGAGGGTGATTTTCCTACGAGGAGAGCCAAGCTCTCGTTTTCCAGGCGCGATTCACAGCTCGCGACAAAATAATGGCGTCATGAGTCAAGCCAACGTAGCGTGCTCGCAAGATCTCGTCCTGGCTATTTAACGAGAAACGATTCGCGAAACGAGAATGCTCCAACCACGAGGATTACGTTATGTGGACCACTACCAACATCGTCGTCGCGTGCCACAGCATCGATGATAATGACGACTACGGACGGCACCCTATTAACCCACTGCCCGAGAATATCGGCCATAAAACAGAGAGAGAGAGAAGTTAAAAGAACGGCCAACCCAAAGATATCGCAACAAGCGTTACCACTTCCTCTTCGAATAATTAAGAGCAACGACGAAGATGTAGGATGGGCCTAGCTTTAGCTTCTTCTCGAGTAGCTCGTTAACGAAGCTCTTTCGTCCTCTCACCCGACGTTCTCTAGAAAATAACCGAGTTTCATCCTGAATTCGATACTTTCTATATTCGTAGCAGTGATTTTGTAATATAGTAACGTGCTTTTAAGTTATTTAGAATTTAGGTGGATCTATTAAAAAAGACAAAATACATATTTCAAATAATATTTATTTTATTTTATTTTTATATTATATTTTATTATTTTTTATTATATATTATATATTTTATTTATTATACTATATATTATTATTAATAATAATATTTAAAAAATACTTTTCTACATTTGTGTACATTGCTCTACTTTCGGACATATTTCAGGAAACAATTAAGTACGAATTACTTGATAAAATAATTGATCTTTATAAAATAGTCCAGTTTCAACCTGAATTCCATACTTCAACTTCCCATATACGTAGGAGTGATAATCTACCTTAATCGTAGGCTCCTAAATTATGTGCATTTAATAAATATCATATGCGAGTAGGTACGTCAAAAATCTGGAGTAAGTATGCTCGATAAACCGTTAATTATCCGTACCAACCACATCGATGGTGAAAATAAAAGGGTGTCTCGTAATTAACCACATTTTCCAATAGTTTATTACCGTAATAAATCTCCTCATAAGTTTTCCTCGTTAAGCGTAATTATAATGCGCGTTGGAGTACACGACGTATCATCGATCGTCATCGTTTAATGCGCGAGTTGCGTCACCGTGAATCATATACGATGAAAAAATCTGTATTTATGTCTCTTGGAAGGCGCGACCGGTCGAGAAACGATCACCCTACGATCATCGTCGCGATGAGACCTTCCATTATGAACGAGATGCCGTTCCATCGAGCTGTTCTATTCTGGTCTTCTATCGTAATGCTCGAGAAATCGTTTCAATGGCACGATTCCCGTGAATTCGACCTTTCTAATCTTTATCCCGAAACGGATGTTGGCGGTTGCACTATGGTTTATGTCTTCAACGACAGCTGACACGTTTCTAAATGCGTTACATCACACACCGGCAGTCGCGATCGATAAATTCTAACCGCAATAAATTTTGATAACGCGAGATAGATTCTGCACACGTTTTAATGCTACGAAATTTTATTACATTTTTTTTTTCCTCCATCCCCGTATGAATCATTTTCTAACGGAACAATTAATGCAGTCCGATAGAACTAGCCGGAGTTCAGGTTCGTTTGCGGTCGACGTCTCGGGGAAACAAGTCGAGAGATTAGTGGCGCGAGCGGTTAATCAACGGATACAATTAGCACATTCCCCGCACTTTTTAATTTGCACGAGCATAAATCCCGCTGGATAGGCGGAAGTAACCGCGACGATTTACGTTTCGTCGTAGTTTCCCCGCGAGATCAACGGTGCTGGACCGCAAAATCCGGAGGATTTTCCGAAAGGGACGATTTCGAGTGGACGGCTGGGTATAGAGGGAAGAGAGAGAGAAATAGTTATTCTCGTAAATTTATAACGCGTCGGTTGGTAACGACAAGTTTGCCTAGTTCTCTTTCTCTCTCGTACAAAACTCGTGTGAAACTTTTATTATTTATAATATTTTACAATTACTTCCTGAGATAGGATTCTAAACAATCAAAAAATTAAAGTTCAATCCACCGATTAATCCGATAGCCAACGAAGGTAACCGGTATCTGATAATCCTGAATACGAATGACCACTTTGAAAATGATAAATTGTAAATCCACGCCGCGGTCCCACCACCGGCAGTGACCAGCCATTGTATGCATATTTTCAATCTCAGCCCCCTCTCTGTTATCGAGCTTGTTTCATTTGGCCAAGTCCGCTTGAATAAATAACTAACGTCACCCCGGCAGATGCACGAAACGTGCCGGTGCTACGTGGGAGTCAATAAACCGATAATACGATCGACTTTATTAGAAGACCGTTTCGTAGGTACGGAAAAGAACTACTGAAATACGAAGAAGAGATTATCTTTGCAATTTCAGTCACGTCTTTTCGTCAATGGAAGTAATTTTCTTCTGTCTAGATATGTTCATTGGTCAAAGTGATTTAGTACACTTTTGAGATTGTTTTACCCTTTGCGTTGTAATTATGATTTTACTTTTATTCTTGGCCAACTAAATTGATTTTAATATCTGATGTTAATTATGAAGAAATTGTTTACTTTTACAGCAACATTTTAATAAAACTAGGCATTTACTAATTCTTTTCACGAAGGATTAAATTTTAGTGTCAAAGTATTTAACTAATGCTTACCTTTTTATATTTAAAATAAATTTCTTCAATATTTAGGCTGAACATGATTAAATGACAACACGTTTTATGGCCATTGTATAATATTTATAATAATGTGATCAATTTTCTTTATTTTTTGTGGTATCGATCGATTCGCTACACAAGAAACACCTTAAGAATATTTTCTTAATTATTTCTACGCGTCTATGAGCACGACACGAGTCGTGAGATAAAACGTAAGAACGTAAGCATTATTTAAGAGCAACGTAAGATTAATGCCACTGCTCCGAGATTTTCCAGAGCAAGAAGATAATAAGTCGAATAGTTTTACACGGGCTGATACAGATTCACGTAATTAAAGCTCTGCGGAAGATTCAGAGGATCCGAAAGAGTTTTCGAAACTTACATAAGCTCTCGTAATTCCAGTTAATTCGTCCGAACTTCGACTTAATACCCAACATCTTTCGAACAGGGTTTAATTAAACTAAATCCTCATAGCACCGACGCCGACGTTATAAAATCGTTAGAAAAAGGTAGGTAGGTAGGTGTAGGCACATATACATATATATATATATACATATCTCCACCAACGCTCGAAGTTGTCATCGAGTATTATTACTCGCTTAAAAAGCTCAGACTTTTATTATAACACATGGTAAATGCGAGAGAAAAGATTAATATCGCACGAAAAATTACGTAGGGATATGAAACGAAGGAGAAGAAAAATCTTAGAAGATCTGCGTTGCGGTACTGGACGATCAAAGCGAACCTTTGCCCAATAAAAGATGCCTCGGCTTTGATTCACGAGGAAAGATAATCAAACATCAAAGAGTGAACGTAAAATTATTTTACATGCCGCGAGCCATAAATAATCCCGCACTGTGTATTACATGTTTGCGATTCTTTTTCGAAAGAGTGTGACTTTGTTAATGCTTTTTTCTTTTTGGCGTAATTTGTTAGCTATCGTGAACCATGAAATTGAAAATCTTACGTCACAAAAGATTCATTCCTCTTTGAGCTTCCTCTTTACACAAATCGCCGATATAACTAATGAATATCGGAGAAGTTTGGAGGCTATCCAAAGTGAGCTACCAGTCTTGGAGGTCGGTCCACGATGGCATAACTCGTAAGGGTTATAATTCAGGGAGAGAGAGAGAGGGAGAGAGAGAGAGAGAGAGTCGGTAGCAAGTCGGAGAGGAGCTTGCACATAAGTCGCTCCTACTATACGACGCTATCTATAAACCGACGTTAGGGAGGCCACGTGCCTCTGGCGAAACCCGAAATGACTTAACGTTCCTGGAACAATGACCGTAAGGATGGACACCAACGGAAGTACGTAGTTTTATTAACGTCGACCATCGAAGTTTCGTACGGCTTTCGGAGATAAATAAGAATCTTTCATCTCCCTAGAAATGCAGTAAATTTCTTAAAAGAAGAAAGCATAGAAAACACTGTCCCGTTGTCCGTTTTTCGATATCGTTGCGGAGTGATGAGAAATATATTTTCTAAGTGTTGGAGTATGGATCATTTTCAAGAGAAAAAGTGCTGTAACTATTAAACCAGCCATCATATCGAAACCGCACTACCAGAATCGAAAATTAGAGACTCTCCTCTTTCGAATGAGCGTTTAAACGGGCAAAGTCGGAATTCATCGATTTTTGAGAAAAATCCTGATGTATAGCCTTTGATATTTTTTGGTCCAAAATGGAAACCACCGCCAAATTTGATGTTTGATGGCTAATTTTAAAGAAGGAAGTATAAAGAACACTGTCCCGTTGTCCGTTTTTCGATATCGTTACGGAGTGATGAGAAATAAATTGTTTAAGTGTTGGAGTGTGGGTGGTTTTCAAGAGAAAAAGTGCTGTAACTTTTAAACTAGCCACCGGATCGAAAAATGACTGCCAGATTCGTGAATTAGACACTCTCCTCTTTCGAATGAGCGTTTAAACGGGCATAGTAAAAATTCATCGATTTTTGACAAAATCCCTGATGTATAGCCTTTGATATTTTTTGGGCCAAAATTGAAACCACCGCCAATTTTGATGTTTAATGGCTCATTTTAAAGAAGAAAGCATGCACTATAATATACCGTTGTCCGTTTTTCGATATCGTTACGGAGTGATGAGAAATAAATTGTTTAAGTGTTGGAGTATGAATGGTTTTCAAGAGAAAAAGTGCTGTAACTTTTGAACCAGCCACCGGATCGAAAAATCACTGCCAGATTCGTGAACTAGAGCTCTTCTTCTATTAAATGAGCTTTTAAACGGGCATAGTAAAATTTCATCGATTTTTGACAAAATCCCTGATGTATAGCCTTTGATGTTTTTTGGGCCAAAATGGAAACCACCGCCGATTTAGATCTTTGATGGCTTATTTTAAAGATAGATGCATGTAGAACACTGTTCCGGTGTCCGTTTTTCGATATCGTTACGGAGTGATGAGAAATAAATTGTTTAAGTGTTGGAGTGTGGGTGGTTTTCAAGAGAAAAAGTGCTGTAACTTTTAAACTAGCCACCGGATCGAAAAATGACTGCCAGATTCGTGAATTAGACACTCTCCTCTTTCGAATGAGCGTTTAAACGGGCATAGTAAAAATTCATCGATTTTTGACAAAATCCCTGATGTATAGCCTTTGATATTTTTTGGTCCAAAATGGAAACCACCGCCAAATTTGATGTTTGATGGCTAATTTTAAAGAAGGAAGTATAAAGAACACTGTCCCGTTGTCCGTTTTTCGATATCGTTGCGGAGTGATGAGAAATACATTTTTTAAGAGTTAGAGTATGGGTCGTTTTTAAGAGAAATAGTCTTCAAAAGAAATCAAATTGTAGATTGAAATATGTGGAATAATTATGTAATTGTAATATTATACTGTGTGATGTGTGAGTGTGTGAGAAGTATACTGGAGAAGAGCTAGTGCGTAGTTTTAATTTCGTTAAAGCGTGCAGATGAGAACGTCTCGAATTCTTTATAAATATCTTTACAGTACTTTAATTTGTATACTTAGTATATTGTAATATACTAAGTTTATTCATAATGTATTAGTATATTATATAAGTGTAATATTATATAATTTAATTTATATTTTATATTATAATTTCAAGTATTTATATATTATATTAAGATATTATAAAAACTGTAATATTATACTGTAGTTGGTATACTTAGAAATAGTATTTCTGTACATTGTTTATGAAATATGTAAGTCATGCAGTATAATTTATAAGTAATAAATGCGTATTTAGGCATAGTTACATACTGTGTATTTTCCAATGAGAATTATTAATAAATATCAGTAAAACCAAATTATGAGTACTTAATCAAACACCACATCTAAATTCCACCATCCCTACTTTCCTCATGCGTTTAAAAAATTCCTACGACATCGTCTATAGTTACAAGTTTACCCCTTGTGTTCATTCAGTGAAAATTGCGTGTTTGTTAAACTCTTTTAAGAGTTCATCGATTTTATGGCACTTAGAAAAATCTTTTTCTGAAAACTGACGCCAATTTCTCGTCGGAATCGCATGCCAGCGCCATCTAGCGGTCGATTTCGGAACTTTCCGCTGGAGCTTCCTCGATCTACCGCTAGATGGCGCTGCTAAGACAGTGAAAAATCCGCCAGAGGGCGCTGGCATGCAATTCCGACGAAAAATTTCACGAAAATCGCAAATTTTTCGTCGGAATTGCATGCCAGCGCCCTCTAGCGGATTTTTTTCTTCCGCGGAAGCTTCGTCGATCGACCGCTAGGTGGCGCTGGCGTGCATTACCGACGAGAAAATTTTCGGCAAGCTTCCTCGATCGACCGCTAGATGGCGCTGCTAAGACAGTGAAAAATCCGCCAGAGGGCGCTGGCATGCAATTCCGACGAAAAATTTGCGATTTTCGTGAAATTTTTCGTCGGAATTGCATGCCAGCGCCCTCTGGCGGATTTTTCACTGTCTTAGCAGCGCCATCTAGCGGTCGATCGAGGAACCTTCCGCGAAAAGTTCCGAAATCGGCCGCTAGGTGGCGCTGGCATGAATTACCGACGGTAAATTTGCGACAAGGTTCCTCTATCGACCGCTAGATGGCGCTGGCATGCAATTTCAACGAGAAATTTTTCCGTAAACTTGGATTTCTATATATTCTTTGACGGAGATTTTGTTTAAAGACCGTAATACGAAAAGTTTGAACAAATGAGGAAATTGGATGTTGAATTCAGGGTTTTTATTAAAAATTCCAGTATTTATTTCAATGTAACTTGGTATTTATTCATATGAAGTCTATATACATTTATACATTTTTACAAATAATTTAAAAGTTATAAGTATGCAGTAATTATAAGTTCAATACATCGGACGCACTTATGTTAATAATATATAATAATTCTTATTGTAAATATTACATATATAATCATTCTTATTGTTATAATGTATAATAATTCTTATTGTAAATATATACGACACTTAATTATTATCCAAATACACATAAAATAAATAGTAACATATTATTATATTGCAGTATTTATTGCAATGTATCTTAATATTTATTTATACGAATTTTACATACGTACATTTTTACAAATAGTTCGAAAATTATATAAAGTATGCAATAATTATAAGTTTCAATACATCGGACGCACTTATATTACAATGTATAATAATTCTTATTGTCATAATTTATAATATTTCTTATTGTAAATTAATACGATACTTAACGTTTATCCTAATATACATAAAATAACTAATAACATATTATTATATTGCACTTTTTACAGAAATTAATCTTAAGTATGGAATACTTAGTTGGAATATGGAATACTATAGTTGGAATATTTAAAAATAGTATTACTGCAGATTGTATATGAAATATGTAAGCCGTTTATAAGTAATAAATACGTATTTAGTCATAGTTACATACTGTGTATTTTCCAATGAAAATTATGAATAAATATCAGTAAACCTAATTTATGAGTTCTTAATCAAACACCACATATAAATTCCATTATCCCTACTTTCCTTATGCAGTTAAAAAATTCCAACGATATCGTCTATTGGTACAAGTTTATCCCTTGTGTTAATTCAGTGAAAATTTCATGTTCTTTAAACTCTTTCAAGAGTTCATCGATATTATGGCACTTCGATTTTAATGTTTCATGGCTCAAATTAAAGTAGAAAGCATGGAGAATACTGTTCCGTTGTCCGTTCTTCAATATCGTTGCGAAGTGATGAGATATAAATTGTTTAAGTGTCGGAGTATGGGTCGTTTCCAATCTTAAAACTGCTGCATCTTTCGAACCAATTATCCTATCGATGCCACACTGCCAGATTCGTAAATTAGATACTTTCCTCTTTCGGACGAGCGTTTAAACTGGCAAAGTCGAAATTTATCGATTTTGGAGAGAAATCCTGATGTATAGCCTTTGATATTTTTTGGACTAAAATGGTCACCACCGGCGATTTCAATGTTTAGTGGCTTATTTTAAAGATGGATGCATTGAGATTACTGTTCCGTTGTCTGTTTTTCGATATCGTTGCGGAGTGATAAGAAATAAATTTTTTAAGTGCCGGAGTATCTCTTGTTTCAAGCTTAAAACTGCTGTATCTTTCGAACGAGTCATCGTATCGATGCCGCACTGCCATATTCGTAAATTAAATACTTTCCTCTTTCGAATGAGCGTTTAAATGGACAAAGTCGAAATTCATCGATTTTTGAGAAAAATCCTGATGTATAGCCTTTGATGTTTTTTGGGCCAAAATTGAAACCACCGCCAATTTTGATGTTTAATGGCTCATTTTAAAGAAGAAAGCATGCACTATAATATACCGTTGTCCGTTTTTCGATATCGTTACGGAGTGATGAGAAATAAATTGTTTAAGTGTTGGAGTATGAATGGTTTTCAAGAGAAAAAGTGCTGTAACTTTTGAACCAGCCACCGGATCGAAAAATCACTGCCAGATTCGTGAACTAGAGCTCTTCTTCTATTAAATGAGCTTTTAAACGGGCATAGTAAAATTTCATCGATTTTTGACAAAATCCCTGATGTATAGCCTTTGATGTTTTTTGGGCCAAAATTGAAACCACCGCCAATTTTGATGTTTAATGGCTCATTTTAAAGAAGAAAGCATGCACTATAATATACCGTTGTCCGTTTTTCGATATCGCAACGGAGTGATGAGAAATAAATTTGTTAAGTGTTTGGAGTATGGATCATTTTCAAGAGAAAAAGTGCTGTAACTTTTGAACCAGCCACCGGATCGAAAAATCACTGCCAGATTCGTGAACTAGAGCTCTTCTTCTATTAAATGAGCTTTTAAACGGGCATAGTAAAATTTCATCGATTTTTGACAAAATCCCTGATGTATAGCCTTTGATGTTTTTTGGGCCAAAATGGACACCACCGCCAATTTCGATGTTTGATGGCTCATTTTTAAGAAGGAAGCATGGAGAACACTGTTCCGTCGTCCGTTTTTCGATATCGTTGCGGAATGATGAGAAGTAAATTTTTTAAGTGTCGGAGTATGGGTCGTTTTCAAGTTTAATAAAACTGCTGTATCTTTCCAACGAGCAATCCTGCCAAAGCCGCACTGTCATATTCGTGAAGAAGAGTCTTTCCTCTTTCGAAAGAGCGTTTATACGGGCTAATTTAAGATCCATCGATATTTGAGAAAAATCCTGATGTATAGCCTTTGATATTTTTTGGGCCAAAATGCACTCCACCGCCAATTTTGATGATTTTAAGACAAATAATTCAACATAATATATTATATTACGTATATGTGCAAAGTTTCAAGTCAATTGGATATCTAGAAGTTGGTTAAATTTAGCTTACAAGATTTGTACCGGACAAACATACATACATATAAAAAAACATACAAGCGAAACTAAATAAAAGATTATAACTAAAAAAAAAGTTCAAAGCGATCTTCAGAATTTAATCATGGAAGACTAAGAAGATCTTGGTTTCTAGCCCGTCACATTGATTCTCGTTAAAAATTTCTAATTACTCTCGCACCCGTACAGAGCGTAGGTTTATGGGCTCGTAGTTCGCCTAAACTGGCTTCCGATAGTACGCCGTGTTTAGTTCATCTCCTCCTACCAGGAGCAAGTAGCTATCCTAAATCGCTAGTAAATTTCGGAATATTAGCCGTAATTCACGTTGGGAACTTCTTGTCAGGCGGAAAAGCCGACTATCGTGAGTTGTTCGAGTTTAAAGAGAAAAGATGTTGGGTTGATTGCTTTAGGTAATTAATGGAATAATAAAATATTTAAAAAGACAAAAGGTTGTTGGAAGAAGCGTTAGGTTAGATCAACTCTATCCTGTACGTACATACATATACATTTGTGTGTAGGATAGTGGTAAAGGGACATTGTTACGGCTTTATTAATCAGCGCTACGTGCCCGCCAATTAGCGTATTAATTGCCGAGCCGCGATCCTCCGTGTTCGCGAGGATGAAACGTCGCCGAAAATCGTTGAACCTTACAAAAGCCCGTTTCATTATCATCCTCGTCGACGACGACGAAATTTCGCGCTTGTCTGAGTTAGAGAAAGAGAGAGAGGCAGATGGGAAGGGCAGGGTAGAGTTGCGGGATAGGACGGGACGCGTTTCGCGAGAATAATGAAATCGTGGGTGCGACACGTCGCATTGTCGACCTTCGTTGGTCGGTGCATTGCTTTTCTGCTAATTACGTCACCGGGGTTTCACCTACCGGTCGGTCTACGTACGTGGGTGTAAAGTTTCGACAACTGTGATTTATTGACTTCAACTTTGAACCTACGAAAAGAATTGCTCTTATATTAACTTATTCGAATTATCGAATGAATAATTAAATATATGATATTTTACTTTTTATCGAGCTATTTATTTTAAAAGTTACCTACATCGGTCAATTTTAGAGACAAATGAGTTAATTGCTTTTAGCCAAGCATTGGCATATGGTAACATTCCTTTGTATTACAAAGTTTTCTCATCCCAATGTTAATATCTGGCAACATATTAAACAATGATCTACAAATATACATATATACTTTTTTGCACATTTTATTATATATTTAATTATTTTAGAACACAAGAAGTATGCTTATCAATTGAAAAATAATTTGGTTTGGAAAGAGTTAAAACTGTTTACTGTCCGTTTGAAATAAATATAAGTAACCGAGATAAGGAATATAAATGACATTTCTCGATAGCAAGTATAAATCTTTAATCGCACGATAAAATACGAATATTTCAAAATAGCACAGATGAGACGATTTTTAAAATAAATGACTCAAGTCATCCGTTCTCACACGTTACGTGCCCGCGTTCCCGTAAATTATTGTACGTGGTACAATAGCCGAAATAAGAGAGCGTCTCAAGACGAGCAAACTATTGGAAGAAAGCGATAGAAATTCGGTCGTACTTTATACGGGCTACGAAACGGACTTAACTGTATCAATAAAGCTATACGGGTGAGTCAAGAAACACTATTCTCTAAAATAACTTGGTAGTTATTGGTTTTATCAAGAAACGTTTCAAATGAATTATGTTACATTCGAAAGGACTTACGAATGCGATTGAACTTTGATTGAATATATAATATATGTATAATATAAAGTTATATATAACACTTATATAAGTTATATATAATAATTATATATAACATATAATATAAAGTTCAATCATAGTTCATCTACGATTGAACTTTATATTAATTTCTTCATACAAAATATTTTAAATAAAAATTCTCATTGGTTCATCTCGCATACCTGGTAATTATCCTACAATTTATATTATATGTATACGTTACACTATAGTTGTAACAAACAGTTACACGTAACAAAAAAAAAAGGAATTTCCACGGTCGCACGAACAGGTTTAATTAGCAGAATTTTCCGAGGGCGTGATCGTTCATACGTCCCCGCTCATTATCGTCGTCCGAGCCAAGTTCGTTCCGGGCATCCGGAAAGAGACAGACAGGCAGGAGAAAAAAAAAAGAAAAGAAGAGGAAAATGAGAGTGGACGAGAAAAGAGCGTCTGAGCGAGAGAAATAGAAGAAGAGCCAGGATCTCAGCATCCACGTTTATCGAGACACCTGCTACGAATTTCAAGTCACAGATGTAAGAAGAGGCACGCGTACAAATGCCGACAATGAAACGTGGAAAGTTGCCAACAATTCGGCAAATAGAGAACGAGCAAGAGAGAGAGAAAGATAGAGAGAATTGCCGTATTCGCGCACATGGAAGTGTGTATAGGTAACTCGTTTTAGGAAGAGGTATCCAAACGGTTGATTCGAATTCTCATGCCCGGTAGAAGGGGTAAAAGCAATGAAACGAGTGAACGTCGTTCCGGAAGAACGGACATTCCGGTTCGAAGGTTCAACGTTTCGTGCTGGGAATGTTAAACTTCGACTGGCGAACTTGTTGGTTATCGCCGAGATAATTAAGCAAGAACTCTCTCACGCGTTTGTTGTAACAGCCGGACCGAAGTAGGGTCGCAACGACAACCTGGACGTAGCTTCCTTTTTTTTCTCTCTTCGATTTACGACTTTTCGCGAATCGATGTATCTTTTAACGATTCGTTATCTTTTTTTTTTATATGTTCCTAATGTACTTTCACGGATCAAAGCAGGACGGTCCTATGATTTACGAATAGAGTAGAGTCATTGGAATTTATGTGCTCTCTCTCCATGACGTACCTTCGTCCGTTGTTATCGGGACAATGAAGCGAGTTACTCAAGGGTCCATTACCCCTGAAGGGACAATCGTAAATTAACCTCCTCTATCTAGCCTACGGAAATCGTAAATAGTGATTTAACTAGGCGTTGATGGAAGGCGTTACCTGATCGAGGAAAAATGGGGCGTTGCCCGTCACGGCTTTCAAACAATAAGGCGCCTTGATTATACGTTACAGTCTCTTCATAAATAATATCGCGAATTTTTAATGAAGTTTAGTCAGATTTTTATTTGGAAATGATCGAACGTATTTAAAAATCGAAAGGAAAGGTCATGGAGCACGGTACTCGTAAAGATAATTTTATTATAAGAATGATTAAAGAGAAGCCACAGGTCGTGGCGATATTTACGCTGAGGAAATGAAGCGTGCTTAAATAAATGCTGAACTTTTCATGTGCACTCTTTCTCTCTTTTGCATACACGGTGAGTAACGTATGGGTAGCATGACACGTAAGAGCCTCGTTTAAAGAGAAACAAAATTAAAGCCGTCGCTAATGGTAGGTATGCTTTAACGGTAACTCCCCCGGAGGAACGATATTTTCTTATTAGACACGTATGCGGTCTCATTATCTCGTAGCAGAGGTTACCGAAGTCCCGGTGAGCTAACGCAAGAAAAATAACGCGGTGCATTCCAGCGCGTAGATCTTTTTCGTTAATTACTTTTTCTCTCAAGACCACCCTCGTGTGCCGTCTCGTAAAAACTTATTCCTAAAGAACTATCATATTTCATTGGTAATTATTTGTTGAATCGACAGAAAAATCAATCGATTGAAAAAGGATCAAATAAATAAAAATTATTTTTACAACACCAATGTTCCGGATTAGATCGGCCGAACATTTAGACCCGTGTGTTCAACAAGACTCGAGTACAAACGCGTGCTTCCAGCTTAATTTATAGTAGCACGCAAGGCACCTATAGGTCTTTCCGCGAGTGAAGCGTATTCGGTTCCTTTCTATTACTGGAATCTACAATGGTGCCATAATTCATAGAGCGCGAGTGGAGTTTCGCGAGTATCTTATTTTTGGAAATGCAGACGGGAATGTTTGAAGGTTTAACCGTCTCGAGAACAATAAAATATCCTATTAATTTTATTTAATTATACTATATATCCGTAAGAAACTAGGCAAAGTTTCTCGACTAACGTTTCATTCGAAATGATTTTGACGTGGAACGAGCCCCAGGATAATTTCGAACCGACTTCCATTTAGCACGTCGAATCATTGAAAACGCGTTAGTACCAACGTGTATAAAAGTGCATTGTGTTCGAGTAAGAAGTCGAGAGATGCTGCGGGATGTTGAAAAGACTCTAGCTATTTGTTTCCATTTGTTATTACGCCATAGTGCGACTTTAAGACCGGTTTATAAGAAGGCACTCCGAGTACATCGCGTACCGTGATTCGAAGAAGCCATTGGGTTCGATATAAAGTAGAAGATCGGGACGACCCTTGTCTGGAATCGTTTTGTACTTTGTCGACCGAGATACGATTACGATCGTGATCTCCTCGAATAAAGCAGGATGAAGTTGCTATCGTGGACGGCTCATTTGTTCGGTCAATGAATTATTTATGTTACAATAATAGAAAGATTAGAATTATGTATTAACAGGATGGTTTATATTGTTTCTAGAGGTGTTACTAATTTTTTATATTTTTAATTATAAAAATATTAATAGGGAGTGAGATATTTTTTGTCATCGCTTAAAGCAAATTGATAAGTACTAGTTTCCTAAGTGATTCGGTCGAGTTATAAATGAATTTCAATTTATTTATCAATAAAATAAACAATACTTATAAGTTAATCATTGATATATTTGCTTATTAAAAAGAAAACCGCTTGGGTTATAAATGCATCACTACAATTGGTTTTTAAAAACGACAATAATTAATGGCTCGACCTAATATTTAAAATGAAGTTATCTCCCTTACGTTTTATTGAATAAACATGATATAATGGATAATAATAACATTTTCGTTTCATACGAGAAACAGAGCATCGCTGACATATCTGAGAATTTATGATAACGACATCGTAAAGTCGTCCCGCGAACGGCGAAAAGAGCGAAGTTCACGCGTACCGAAGGAAACATCTTTTTTTTTTTAAGTAAATAACTTTTCTCTCTCTCTTTTACTTGAGAAGAGTGGAGGGGTGTACGTGGTTGTAAAGAATTTCGACCGTAGAAGAGGGAATATTTGAGAAGGGTGAAATGAGTTGCCGCGCTTCGAGCGTATTTTTCGTGCTTTATGTTAGCGTTGCGTTTACGATAGAAGAGAAAGGTAAAGAGAAAGAAAGAGACAAAAAGAGAAACACTGGATACACGCATGCATTCGAATTGCACAATCGTGACACCCACGTTTGCCTGCTCGGTGTTGTATCATCGAGATAACGCAATTAAACGATCGTAAAACGAGGAAAAAGAATCGTAACTTTTTTTTCTATAACACTCTCGTTTGACAAATAAATTTTGCATCAGAATTTTGATAGTTCCACGAAACTTTCAACCACTCTTAAAACTTTTTAAGCCACAACTGCGAGACTTGATAACGCTAAGACTCGTAAAGAACCGAATTTCTCTCTAAAAATAATAACGAAACAAGGTAGGTATACACGAAAAGAGAACATCGAGGGGATATTACAACTTTGGGATTTACAATCGAGAATCATAAAGCCGATATTTACTATCCATACACCCGTGGTAGTTCGCGAAAGCACCGAAACAAGAAATCAGCAATAACTCGCGAACTTTTACAACCCTTCCCACACAAAGACCACCGGCGAGTATTTATCGCTTTTCATTTTGCCACGACTTTCCCTCTCTCTCTCTCTCTTTTGAGAAATTTTATCTACGATTTCGTCGACTTCGACGACGGAACGTGCCGTGCGAAATTCCACGATTCGTTTACGAGCGCGACGTTTTGAGCGAGCCACGTGCTTCGAGGGTGCCTGCCCGCCACTTCTACGTGTGTTGTTTTCATAACCCCGCTTGCCTGTTCCCTAGCTCTTTCTCTCGATGTGTAAGCGTGTGCGTGGATGACACGAGCTAACACGTGCACCGAATACCGTCCGTCCGAGCGAGCCCACCGACTC
The DNA here is from genome assembly GCA_916049575.1 of Ancistrocerus nigricornis. Taxonomy (NCBI): domain Eukaryota; kingdom Metazoa; phylum Arthropoda; class Insecta; order Hymenoptera; family Vespidae; genus Ancistrocerus; species Ancistrocerus nigricornis. The sequence goes on from OU696667.1 coordinate 27,758,318, forward strand.
GTAAATACGCTCTGTACGGGATTAACGCGAGGCCGTCACATGGCACGCGTGTTTCAAGCTCGCTCTTTCGAACACCAAAACGCGATGTAAAGGTCTTCCAGAGAGAGAGAGAGAAGGGAAATGAACGAGTGGTTTGTTCTTTAGGCATGAGAAATGTTAAACGGAATGAATGATCCTTTTTTTTAGATTGTATAAAATAAGACGAGGGTCTCTGGATTTTATCTTTTAAAAATTTGTTTATTTTTGAGATTCTTTGGGCAACGAAGTCGTGTTGAAATACATCATTCGAATATCCACTTAAACCTCTCACACTTAACGCGTTATTTATAAGTCAGCGATTGAGTTTGCTTTTAGAAATTGTTATAATTTTATTTTGTAATTAAATTATTGAATAATATTTTTATAAATTGATGTCACGCCTGTAAATGTATGCAATTGTAGAGGTTGTTGAATAATAAATTTATACAAAACTTTATCAATGTTGTCTACTTTTTGTTTAATGTAAACCAGGAAATATGGAACAATGTAACTTAGTTCTATCAAATGAAATTTTCTTTTGTAATTAGATTATCGAATAATTTTATAATTTTATTTATAAATTGATGTCACGCCTGTAAATGTATACAATTGTTGAGATTGTTGAATAATAAATTTATATGAAACTTTATCAATGTTGTCTACTTTTTATTTAATATAAACCTGAAAATATGGAACAGATTCTGAAACAATGTAACTTTGTTCTATCAATTAAAAAAAAATTCTATTAAAATGTTGGGGGTGAAAGAGTTACGAGCTATACAAATAATACAATTTCCATTCGAAACTCTCGCATGTTCGAAATTTGAATGGTTTAAAACACACACACGTGCCACGGTCAGTTTTCGCGGTTTTGCTCGAGCAAAACGAGTTTATATCTCCCGGCGAAGCGGCCAGCGTAAAACGTTAAACGTGCAACAGTTGCTTCCGGTCGTAGAAAGTCGATCTTCGGACGCTCGCTTCCCGGTAATGACAACGTCTATATCTCGGATCGTTTCTCTGTTTGTCTTACGAGCGAAACGCGAAACGATTCTATCGACCGTGTCTTCGTTTTCTTCTACGTACGTGTAAGTGGGAGCCAAAGTATCGAGACGTAACTTGGGCTAGAGAAAACAAAGGGACATCGTTTGAACAACGAGATATTTCTTCCTTTCGGGTTTATAACACGATCATCCTCAAACTCTCTCTCTTTTTCCCTCGCTCCCATCGTTTTTCCGTGTAACGAAGATTCTGCCAATAGCAGAAGTTACCACGACTTCGAACTTTTCCGAGCTACCTTTCGACGTCTAGCAACTAGATTCGATGTATATCCGAGCAAATAGAGCAAGTTGCTTTCGCAGGATATTCGCGAAATCGTTGAAGAAAAATTGGAAATCCATAGGAAACTCGGTAACACGTATGGCGAAGTATTTCTATTCGAAGTCGAATCTTCCTTAGGATCGACGAGATAAAGTCTTGAAAAGCAAGGTGTAGATATTTTTGTCGAGTCTCGAATCGATATATCTCGAATAAATAATAGAAAATCAAGTTTAATAAAAACGAAGAAAAATTCTATTACCCGAAACCTTGACATCACGAAAAGTATTACATCAAACCTCACGTAATTCACTATGATTTCATCTTACCAAGTGACACAATCCAAGACTACGTTTAAGTAGGAATCTTGCGAAAGTCTCGACGAAATTCACCGGTGACAGAGCTATGCGTTAGGAACGTAACACGTGTGTACTTTATAACACATAGAAAGAGAGAAAGACGTACGAAATAGAAACGTGGCAATGGAACGTCGTCTATGAGCCAGCAGCATGGGAGATACAAGGCACGTCGTCTTTTTTCATCACGAGTAATCTGGTCGTCGTTCGTGAAAGCGAGCAGAGCATGGTGTTAGCGAGAGTATAAGAAGCCGGTCCTTCTAATCAAGCCGACCCTACCCCGAAACACAAGGAGAATCTCAAGAGATCCTGAAAGAGGAAGGAGGCTTAACGTATCTAAACGATCGTAACGCAAATCCGACATGATCCTACGAATAACCCCGATGCGTATCTCCTTAAGAGGAAAAAAAGAAGAATTACATTCGAAAGATAGATACTACACCTCGTAGACTCGTTTTCCTGAAAGAAAAATCCTACAACATTGTTCGAAATTGATGAAAGCTCTCAAGGTGGATCGTGCTTGAAAGGAGAAGTGCCTTCGGGTGCCCCCCTGGTTACGATCGCGTTATTACGCAATGAAATTAATCGGGTACCCTGAAATCGATAAGGTCGCATCTCTGTTAATTAAATGCTATTACAAAGGTAGTTTCGGAGAGAGCGTTTAACCGCTAATGGCGCCAGTTTCAACCCTTCCCATTCTCCCCCGTTCGCCATCTTCCTACGTTGCAAACCGCTACCGGTTACGGTATAAAAGGAAATCTAACGTACGTTGGTATATACCCTCTATGTATACGTAGGTACATAGATAGGTAATATATACCGATAAGCTCGGTTGCATCGTGCGTACCGAGCCCCTTTCTCCATTCCGGAGATTAATACCGTCTACTACTTTGAATCTCTCCTAAACGTTCTTCCCTTCGTGGAATCGAATCGCATATATGAACTCGGAAAGAGACGAGAGAGAGACTAGGTTGCTTTGACCGATAACACGATTCGCTATGGAATTTCCATATCGAGGCAAACGCTTCGAGTGCTTTTGCGAATAAACGATCTCGAATCGATCCTTCGGTTATTTCGATTTTTTTTTTCATAGAGAGAGCATATTGGATGGGGTTAAAATTCAATTTCATTCGAAATATGAAGAAAAATCGTTCTAAAAAATTAATCCAACCCCCCCTACCCTGATTTCTAATATGTTTTTTCTAAAAACGTGAGATGAAAAGTAAGAGCGACCAATGTCTTGGAAAACTTTCAGAGTGCTACCTGTAGCTCATTCACCCTCGCCAACGTTTAACCCCTTTAATTCGTCTCCCTCCAATTACCACCCTCGACCGTACTCGACCACTCGCGGTAAACTACTACTCTCTATCTCTCTTTTTCTCTCTTTTACAAACAGTAAGTATGGTGCATACTCGAGACACACTCACCTAGGCCACATATTGAGTCATTCCATCGGCGTGACAGGTGGTTAATCTCGTAGGCTTTTCTCCTTTTCTTCGCACTCACACAAACACAGGGGGTGTAAACACGTTAAGAGACTATGAACACTTCCAAAAATCGACTCGATTCGAATGAAAATCAATCACGTTTCTTCTTATACCCGATGTTCGGATAAAAAGAATTGATAGAAAATGAGTAAAAAAACGAAGAAACTTTGACTTTCGATAAAATTGTAATAGAGGAAAGCGACGGTGGCGCCGATGTCCAAGGTCGGCTCTCCGAAAGGGAGGTCACCACTTCGTGGTCCTTAACGTACACCACCACTACTACTACCACCACCAGTAGCAATTGACTCTCTCTCTCTCTCTCGATCTTCAAAGCTTAACTTCCGCGATCGAATCGATCGAAGTTCAAGGACTCACGGAAGGACTCGCACAGTCCGTGTCCAATCCGTCCCACGGTTCGCCACTCACTGACAACGGCTTCTCTTTCGTCACTCTTGCCTTCCTTTCTTTCTTTATTTTCCTCTGCCCCCTCCTCTTCTCTATCTCTCGTTCCTTCCCCTCTTTACGTCCATCTATCCTTCTCTCTCCCTATATATATGTGAATCTATACGTTTGTATATATTAAGATATTTTTCTCAGTCAGTGCAAAGGCGTCTTCAAATGTACAAGACGATAAGAATAATTCTTCGAAACGCTCGGAGCCTCTTTATCCGCACGACGGAAACGCAAGCCGGCGAGTGCGAATGATCGCGCGGCGCACGAGATGGCTAAGCTAAGCTCTATCTTCCTTCTCCCTTACTCTCCTTTCCTACGGTTATCTCCCTCTCTCTCTCGATCTTTCTATCCTTCTCTCTCTTAGTTTCTCGCGACGCGTCCCGGCACTTTCTCGCGGTCGCGCCCGTTTGCCGGCGGCCTCTCAGTGGCGCCTGATTCAAATTCTAGCCCCACGTGGCTGCGACGGCGTCGTACGTTCGACTGCCGCCGAAACGACGCCCGGCGTCGGTTTGTGCGTCGCCATCTCGCGACTCTCACTGATACTTTCTGTCTTTCTCTTTTTCTCTCTTTCTAACTTGGAGTCCTCTCCGTTTCGAGAGAGAAAGAGCACTCGCGCGGTACCTACCATCGGCTTTATGCGATCCTTTTCATTTTCCGCTTTTTCTCTCTCTCTCTCTCTCTCTCTAGTACTCTTCGCTCGTCTCTCTCTCTCTTTTTTTCCTTCTATGCTACGAAAGTGAGATAGAATGTTAGGTTTTGTGTTATATGATTAGTAGACTGCGGATATTTATGCAAGTGCATATGTTTTTCAAATTTTATATATAAGACAAATCATTGAATATGTTACATATATCTTTTATATTTTACATATTTTTATTCAGTTATCAGCTCTGGTTGCAATATTTGATGAATCGTGGATTATAATTCATATGCATAAATATCCGCAGTCTAATGATTAGTTATCAATTTTTGTTTCTTTTTATATGGTTTTTAGGTACGTTTAGTTGATTCAAATTGGTATTTAATTGAAATTATTGTATTTTTAATCGAATAATTAATTTTTGTCATCCAGTGGTTAAGACTTGGAATCTCTCTGACTGAATATGAATCTTCTTTGTATAAAATTTTGAAAAAATTTATCATTTTACAGATCTTCTTCCATCCTGACAAATCGTATTAATGGATGTTACGCCTTATTTAACTTCGAATTCATGGTGCATTAAAAGCACCAAGGTAGATAATTTTATGCAGGAAAATGACGAGCACGATCTATCTTTTGCTTTCGTAGCATGCATGCCGTAGCAGGTATGTAAGAAAGATGGGAGCTGCTCTAAGGAGCAACGTCTGATCTCGAACGCGTAATAAGAACTGATCTCTTTTCGCATTATCTCACGCGCGATACGTAACACGATTTTCCTAGGGGCTCATGCTTCTGCTAGGGGCATAGAAAATAAAAATAGTTATCTTGGAGAACGTCGAGATAACACGACGCTCACGTAGCACCTGTCGTTTTCATAACGTTCACAAAAATTTATTTTTCGAACGTTGGTATTCCTTTTACGTTATGTTAATCCTTTATAACATTGAGTGCACCTGTGCCTCTAATCTCTCACGTCATTACTTTGTATTAAACGAAGTGTTATTTATTAAATAAAATTCTTTTGCATTTGTTGTCGAGTGTGACTCGACGAGAGTCGAATAAAAATTGATCAAAAGATTCACCATTTATCAATATTCTATCTATTTTTCACTGAAAAATGCAATTTTTATCAATAAGAATAGAAAAAAGTTTCTATATATTTAATTCACTTACTCAAACACATTTACCCTAACACATTTTCCATACAATTACTCAATCAATATTCTAACCAGCATCACGTCTCTAATTACTCATTCAAGCATTACAATATTACTCTTATACGAATTAGATCGACCACCTTTTCTTATTGTTTTAAAAATTCGTTTACCTAACACTCCTGCTCATTCTCCTAAGAATGATTAATCACTCAATTAATATTCCACCAGCATGACCCAACTAATTAACCGTTCAAGTATTTCAATGTAACTCTTATCGCAATTTTATCGATCGAAAAAAAAATCAGCTACTCCGTCTGGCCTCGTATTTCTACAAGCATGTTAATGAATTAGTCACAACCGTAGGAGGATTCACGATAGAACTGGTTCGCGCATCGGGAACGGACGTGACGTTTTCCCATACGATAAACGTGATTTCCTCCTCTTTCGTTCGTTCGCGTGGCGATAATCGTGAGGCAAAACCGTGACGAGAAACAAACGCGTCTTCCCACTTCTTGGACTTTCTCTCTATCTCTCTTTCCCTCTCTTTTTCTCAGGGAGACGACTCGTCCATTCATCCGAGTCCCGTCCATTCATCCTCACGTTCGAACGATGAACTTTGGCATTCGAGTTGCAGCGACACGGTCAGCGCGTGGGTACACGCGCCTTGATCGATGCGAAAGTGCATGGAAACTCGAAAACAATTTGTTCTCTGTTCTTTAAAGAGCAACGAGCGTTTGCAATTACGTGATTCTATTATCGAGAATCGAATGATTAACGAGACACTCCCACGGAATCTCGAACTATTTTTTTTTTTTTTTCACGATCCTTAACGAAGCCAATGAAAACGATGTTCTTCGTTTCGAATTGTTAAAGGCTCACTTAAAAGCCATTTTCGTAGGTCATAAGGCAACCAGCCAAATTTACCAGTCACCTTCGTCGTCGAATTTCATGGACGGGATTAAACAGCTTCGAATAAATTACCACGCCTATTTACGCTCGGTCAAATTGCTAAAGAGGTCGTACGAAATCAAAAGGTAGAGTCAGACTTTGGTTAGCATTAATGAGACGTGCCTAGACGTTGATATGAAGAAAAGGAAAGAGAGGACGAGCTACTCGACGTAGGAACGTATGGGGATTGCGACATCGTCGTGTCGATCGATCGATCATTCGAAAACTTTCCCACGGTCGTGTTACGCTGGACCCAGGATTCTGTATTAAAACGGTTCTCTAACAATTTTTAAGAAAGTTTTATTACTATACCTGGTGTACCCAAAATGATACACGTTATAGCCTTCTTTAATGTATATTAAGACTGTATTTAAGACTTAGGCTGATTAGAAAAATATCTTGTGCGGGTATTCAAATGCAAGCTTATCTATATTGATCGTAAAACTATAGTTAATGTCAAAAAAAATAACTATCATCGATATTTAGGCATTTTAAACGTCAAAGTTTGACTTTTTGTTCTTCGTACTGTACAAATCAGTGTACAATAATAATTATTTAACATATATTAATGATAACAACAATTTTTATACGTCAATGACAAGAAAAACGCTTGGACCAAGGTATCAATGACGCTACACGTGACAAGTAACGCGATAACTCAAAAATATCCACGTAAAAACCATAGACTGTAATTCATTTAATCAAAATATTGAAAGGTTTAATTCAGAACACTTTAACCATTCGTTTTATATCAACTATATTCGATAGGGAATGATCTGGCTAATACCCATACCGCGAGAATCAGGATTATTAACAAGCGTGCGCGCCAGCACGGCCGAGCGATTATGAATCGAACGCACATTGATACGGATTCAAACGGCATGCGTCGTAATCCCTTTGTCGTCGGGACTGTCGGCGAGTTTTGTCAATCGTAAACCGTCGCCATCGTGTCTGAGGATCGTTTCAATGGTTTTAAGTCGTCGATAACTCGATCGGATCGATATAATACCATTCATTACGCTTCGTCCGTTCTCACGTTAATAATACGTAGTGTCGTTAATCGTATTCTATCGGTAATGGAGATCCAACATGTTCGATATTGAACGTATGTATTTAACCAGAAAATAAGAAACGAAATGGATTAATTAGCTTGATTATCCGTGTAACAAACTGTACGACCATTAAGTGCAATTTTACCCATTAAAACTTCGATCGCACTTCAGGATGGTAATTAACGAGCGTAACGAAATCAAATGAAATATTCGATTTTATCGTAGAACGGTGGTTCGTCTGACGAACATTGAGTTTTCTCGCCTCGAATGAATTATACAACGAGATCGAATCTGACGTCAAACCGTCCGACGCGTACAACGTATTTATAGGTGTTTGCCCGTGACATATGTATTATAGATTCGTATATTTTTTCGAGGTTAATCGAGATCGAAGGACGAGCTTACCGAGAATTCGAATATATCGATGTGCTATCTAAAACTTGCTGTTTGCGAAAGGAAAATATTTAAACGATTTTTGTGTGGAAAAAGCTCATGCGATTACCCTGTTTCGACTACGTGGTATAAATGTGGTTTTTACGGTGAGTAGAATTTTCTTATTAATTCCAATCGCCATAAAAGAGAATTTAAGCGATCGCACGGTGGATATGCCCCAGGCAATATCGAATTCAATGAGAACGCGGGAACATGCTCGAAACGCGTTACGCACTCCGATTCATCGTAGATTCTCGAGCTAGCTTTGGAAGCTTTTCCCTAGAAACGGAGGTAACTGTTTGAAAGGCATTGGCGCCAAGCGAATTCGCGTTAATTGAAATTGTAAAGTGCCCGAACGAGAGGCGCCTCTACGTTTGACCACCTGTGCCACTGTAATTTAACTTTGTATAAAGCGTGGCTTTGGCATTTTACATCGTGCAAAACTCATTAACGGCCAAGTGGGACGAATTGTTGCACAAAGGTTTAACTATTTGTTAAGGGAAGTACGAAAGTGAGTATAGTTAAGGTGATCAAGGGACTTTTAAAGTGAGATTTGTGGAGATAAAGTTAAGGACGAGTTGGAGAGAGAATATGATCATAAATCTGTAAAGTTTGTAGACAAAATATTTTCTTGTTAATATCTAGTTGTTTTCTGAAATGTCATACAATGTTTAAAAGAAATTTGTTTTTTTTTTAATTTTGTAATTATTCCACTCTGCTTTACCAGCAATAGGTATTTTATCTATCAACGATACGTAAATGTGTTCTTAAGAATATGCGGATCACGCCATATACTCGTAGATACGAAATGTTTTATCCATCACGTGTTATCCAATGAAACATTTAATTCTAAAGCAATCAGATTCTTATATTACATTCAAGATGGTAAATGTATTCCAAAAATAAGAAAATAGATTTTGTATTTTCGTAGAATCGATCTGTGCGACCGTCGTAAGGTAAAATACAAAACTGCAGTACCTACTGTCGGTATAATAGTAATCTGGCTTATCAGCCATTGTCAAATATCTTTTTTGCAGTAGAAAATACCAAAATTACTTATTCTCAAAATATTCAAAGTACAAGCTACTTGATATACATATATACAACACGATATTAATAGCCTCTGGAAGAATCCTACGAAGTCTTTTCAGCCAAGTTCTGTGCTTGCATCTTTTTCGCTCGTAGAACTTTCTTATGCTTCATACCCTTCAAGTGAGCATTCCACTGTAATTCGCCGATAAATATCCTATCGCATACCTGCAAAAGGTAAAGTATTAAACCAAAAAAGAATACAAATTTCATAAACAAATTAAAAATTCCTCACATACCTCGCAGTACTGTTGAACCTCGTTACTACTATCGGTAATTTTCTGATTCTCGATATTCTCATTAAGCGGTCTCTGTTCTGGCTCCTCTCCCCGTAATATCGCTGAGATAATCGATACAGCCTTATCAAACACATTAGATTTCCATTTCGTCAAATTTGTGCAATCCAAATCATACAACGGTGGTACCTGATCAACGAGAAAAAGTTTAAGTACAAACAAAACACATCTTACAAGTCCAACAACGCACCTGTCTATCTGCTCGACGCATCAACCGATTCCTGATCCACTTTTGCTGTTTTTTCGCGTACCTTCTCGTAACCATCTTGAGATCATCGATACTCCGTTTCAGTAGCTCTTCGCCCTAAAAACGCAGGATGCAATTAAAAAAGCGTCACTTGAGAGTTATCCCTCGACGTACAAAGATGATGGGAGGAACAAAGAGAGAGAGAAAGAAAGGAAGCAACTTTTACGAGGGAAGTAACCTCCATTAAGTAAATTTTCAAGAAAGAGAGGCAGCTGCCATGGGTATACTACTTATCACCGGGGACGACCCGGTTGAAATGTTTCGATGACGGCACATAAAGGGAGAATCACGCGTGATTATACGTATAGAACGGGCAGCTGCAACGGACATCATCGCGTCGAGCACGTTGATGAAGATACGAACGCAACGTGTAGACGTTCTCTTTCTTACCTACCTTGTCGCTTGCCTTCTCTTCCTCCGGTAGGATGAGGTAATCGTGAAACTCCTTGAAGCCGATGCTCTGGAAGATGCCTTTCGTGTAATCCGGTGACCTGGAATGTAAACATTCACTTGAATCCTCCTGTTCGCTCTTCTTTCCTTACTCTCCGATCATTCACCTCCCCATCTCTTCGTCAAAAACCCCCTTCCTAAAACCTTTTTCCTCTTTCATCGCGAAATTAAAGCGGCTCTAATTAACTCCTCAAGAGAGACAACCCTTCCTTATTGCCGGTAAATTTGTTCGGGACGGAAACTGCCAAACGAGCCGGACACTTTTTATTCGCACCGATGATCCTCCTTACTTTATCTTTTTCCAACGCATGGATATCTCATTAGTGTGTTTTTTAACTGGTACAGACAACCTCGATGCTTGTCTCTTTTAAACTTTCTGGTTATTAATGTTGAATGCAACTTAATTATTTATAGCAGGAATTATTTTTTCCTGTCTAGAAATAATGGAGATAACGTAAAATTTATGATATGAACTAACAATTAATTTACATTTGTTTTAAATATTTTATTATAAGACAAACAGTTTAGTATTTTAAAGTTACTAGAAATCCATTAGGTTTTACTGGGAAAATACAGATATATGGGTATGTAACTTTGATGTTATACGACCTATAGATGGTTAACACAGTATCGGTGCTCTTATCGCGTTGTCACGGGTAACGTAATACATGAAATCCTTTATGTGACTAGAGTGGTACTCCGGTACCTTTTTCATTTGTCAATAGGTTACTCTTCTATCTTAATAGTTACTGTGGTTAGAAATTTCGTGATATCTTAAAACATTTTCAATTCATCGCTATCTAATATCAAAGCTATCTAATAAATTCAATATAAAATATATACCCAGTCATCTACACTTTCATTTAAAAATGTTTTCTTTCTCAGTCACATAAAGCATCAAGCTACCAATTCCAAATGATGTACAAATTTCTAATTAAAAACTTGTAATAGAAAAAAGAAATGAAATTTATTAAAACACTAATTCACTCAACAAACACAAATCATAAATGACATCAGCTTACAAATATACTAATCCTCGAATATGTTTTTAATAAAATACATTCTAACAAAAAAAAGCTATTAAATCCAATATAAAATTGAATAGATACCCAACCATCCACACCATCATTTAAAAATGTTTCTTTCTCAGTAACATAAAGCATCAAGCTACCAATTCCATAATCGAACTCCTATCAACAAAATTCTTTAGCCCAGTCATCGATACAAATTCCACGAAGCATCCTCCTCTTTAATTCCTAATTACTCGGCTCGATATAGCGTCTAGCCGTGCGATGAATCGTGGCACGAGTCTAGGAACTCTTATATAACATCCCGATGATTCTTTCCTCGTACTCACGACTACTAGATATATGGGTTAGCTTGGTACGATTTAATGCAGGAAAAGCTTCTTCACGGTTATACACGGTGAGTCCGATATACGATTTCCTCGTAGGTGCAGATCCTATTCACGCTTGGTGGAGGCCACGAGCGTGATTCGAAAAAAAAAAAAAGGAGGATTGCATTTTGCACGGTCGTCGGCTTATCACGGCTGCGATAGTGATAGTGAGCCCGAGGTCACGTTGCGAGCGCCGTTACAAGCTTACGTGGCGAGAAAACTTGCCTCGCGCGTAGTCGGCACTCACTTGTCCACACACGTGTCAATGCCAAATAATACGAACGGTATGGGTAGGTATATACCCTGTGAAGTCTGTCAAAAAAAAAATAGATCCATCGGTTGTTCGTTAACGATTTTTAAGAGTGGGGGGGAAGTACACCAAAGTTCGCACTTATCTTCGCGTAACTACTCGATAAACACCACTTCACTTTGATATCTTTAATAAACTTGGAAAATTTATACTTTCATGCATAAAAACTCTATACAATTATTCAATCAATATTCTAATCAGCATCACGTCCTTAATTACTCATTCAAGTACTACAATATTACTCTTATACGAATTTGATCAACCACCTGTTCTTATTTTTTGTTAAATTCATTTACCTAACACTTAAAGGATTTAGTTTTATATATATATTTTTTTTATTAGAATTACACGGATGTATGATGAGATATACTAATATATACGTAATGTAACGTAATTAGAAGGTTTTATGTTCATTAAGTATACCCTCTATCGCGATTAGTCTTAATGAGTTCTATATGTATCATAAGAGTGGCGAATAAATTCGTAATAGGAAATTTAACCTTTATCTTTCTCTTGAGCCAATCTACTTTTAGCAAGCCAAAAAAAAAACGAAATTTGCGAACGATAACCCTGAGAAATCTTGGCGCGAACATCGAGAGTCGCACGATATTTATTATCGTTGCTGGTAGTAATAATAAGTAGTCGTAGGAGTGTTGGTAGTGGAAGCAATAGTAATAGCAATGCGAAAGTAGTATTGGTAAAGTCGTGTCGACGGTATTAGTAGTAGTAATTAAGATAACCGTGTCAGTAATCAGTGCGACGAATACGTAACTGTTCTAAAATAATTTTACTACTTGTTGCCAGGCAAGTCCCGGTAAAGCCAACGACCCGATACACATGTCTTCTCTTTTTTCCCTCCAAAATTCATAAAATACATGAACGAATTATCGCGGTGGCGACGAACGATAATCGGTTATTGGCTAAGATGTAATACCTTCGTGTAAAACAATAACGTATTACCTTTCATTTTAATTTTTTATTAACCAGGGAATTAACGTAACAATTTAGTGGAAAAAGCGTTAAACGTACTTGTAAAATATTCGACAAAGTTTCATCCCTAAAAGTATGCTTGCCACGAAAGTTCAATAAAATAAATTCCAATTGGCACGACTCGTAAGTAGAGTAACGATACCTACTAGTAGAAAAATTAGTTAAACTTTTCCATACTCGACATTACGTTTGCAAAGCTGCGTAAATAGCTTTTGCAAATAAATTATCCCATCGTTCGATGTTCGTAGAATTGTTTACCTTTCTTTTTTATCATATGAACTGTAAGAACGATCCAAGGATCGACGTTTGATAGAAAAGGAATTATAGTATTTAAGTCTTCTATTTTTGATCGTCCCTTTAAATACCTCCGGCTACAACTGATTAAAGACTCTCGTTATTCGAATCATTATCGTATTACGTTTTGCTCCATAAAAAAAGATAAAGTCGAGTAGCCCTTTATCGCTGTTGGAATTGCGTTCGATCATCTTCGTTAGTCTAATGAAAAGAGACAAAGAGAGAGAAATCCTTTACGCAAACGTTACTACGTCCGGTAAGAACGGTCGTTTTATCTAACGGACGACGAGGAGATAACGTACATATAAATTAACTATTAACGTTCCGCGATTTTCTTCCGATTAATCTTGCCTTAGATCTACGATCGAAGATGCATCTCTTCTCCAGAAGGAAGAAGTATATGAGATAAAGAGTATATACGTGTGTATATGTGAGAAAGAGAGAGAGAGGAAGAAGTTTGTAATTCTCACGTGTCAGTTTTTATCGGCACCTTATCTCGATCACTCAGAAAGAGTATAATTAACGGCTATGCTCTACCACGACGAAAGGTATTTCCATTGGACAACGGATAGAGAGAAGATGTAGGCGAGAAACGGACGTTGATTGACCCAATAATCGGGCCCAGGGTTATCGCTCTCAAAATTGTCACAGTTTTTTCGTCGTTCGCTTGAAAGAACAAAGTTTACTGGGTTATCGATCGTTACTTTTTTTAACTTCCTCTCGCGATCAAAGATATATATTTTAGAATAGTCGTTTCCAAACTTAGTTGTCCTCATTTTTAGAAAGAAATGTTATATTCGAATTTAAGAATTAACTTTTTGTGCGAACAAACGAGAAGATGCAGTAGCCAATTTGTGAATTTTATGTATTTATCTTTTTACTTAAATGTTTTTGTGAATAAGATTATAGTATAACAAATATGATATAATATAAAAAGATGCAAGACGACTCTAAGACCCTCTGGACCTCCTCAGTGCCTCTCAACGTCGAGTTTGTCTACTTTGGGGAATATTATTGTTAAAAAATACTAATAACTAAGTTTATAAAGGAAAGAGACATTTGGAAAACGTTTATGCAAAGCAAGAAAAACGAAAAAATATCTCGCTAATGTCATTGATCGAGCTCGCATTAACGTACATCGCGACAGTAAATGTGGCATTAAACTAATTGTTATTGCTTATGATCGGCACGCGGTATATTAATTATGCTGTCCACCGTGAGCTGGGTGGTTTAATGTTTCACGCGCTATGACGTCATATCCGGTATAATTCGAGCAGGTAGGAGAGCAGCACGGCGGAGCAATGGCGGAAATTTGCATAATACGAGACACGCTCCTTGCAGAAATGTGGCGAATATAAGAGGGTATAAGTGGGTAAGAAAGTGGTAGGAGGGGTAACTGGGGTGGGAGGAACTCGATGCATCGTAAAGAAACGGAAAGGGGAAGGTAGGGTGATTTATGTTGGTATATGAAAACTTTTTTTTCAAAAGTTTATCGAGCTCAGCTTAAAACTATATTTTAATTGATGCTTTTATGTAATTCAATTAAATGTTGAACAAAGATATTCTAATAATAAAAAAAGAGGTTCTAAAGTATATTTTAGACTGTAGACATCCAGTAGTAACATTAAAACATTGTCGTTTATTTTTTATCCTATTTTTGCTTTAAAAATTATTTCGTAAAGTAGAATGACCCATATATTTTATTGAAGTTTAAATATCATTCATTTTAGTATACAAATTTCATTTATCGATGAAATTAATATTAATTATACAAGATGTCCCACTAACTCAAGCAACCTTAAATATGTATCTCGCTTATTTTTAATAACCGACAGTGGACAGAGTTTGTAAGACACCCTGTATATATGCCATTAGTTGCAATGAATCGTCACTGAAGGTCAGGTGAAATCAAACAACAAAAAAATCATTAAAACAATAAATGCATCCCCAGAATTTGTTCCCAGAAACGAAAATTATTTACGACTTGACCTAATACTACAACTATTAACCACAGACACAAATCGCCACCCGAAAGTGAACGCTCATAATCCCAACATGAATTACTATCGATAAAATTTATGGGATTGGTTCTTAATCCGAGGCGAAAGCAAATGATAAGACACACGTGCTTATCGAGGCTTCACGAAATCGTAGTATTTAATCCCATTCAGATTGTATCGCGCCAGATTGGCCGCATATGTCTCTTTCGTTTCGTCCTACTTTTTGCCTTACGTCGTATTAAATACTTAACGATAATAGTATCTTTGATCGTACGAGGAAGAAATTTCGTCGATCGAAAGCGATTCGATACAAGAAACTTTATTCGCCCTTTTCATTCTTGCGAAAATATTCTATCCAAGAATATCGATCGATAATTACTTATTATGCCAATTACGGCTGAATTTCTTCAGGATCTATCTGCATTCCTCATCTATCTCGTGCTATACTCTCTCCCCCCTTTACCGCACGATCACCTTCGCTCTCAACGAACGGCGAACGATTGTTTGCGAAATTTATTACCCGGTAATAATAGAAAATGGCGAATCCAAGATTGCGACCATAATAAGCCTAGGTATCTGACACACCTCCGAACGACGTTAACGTGGAAAATTAGCGCTGATTACATATCCGCTTTCACTCGCGCTCGTGTTTTCTCGATGTAACTTATCGGATCTTTTATTTGAGGTAGTGTTCACATATTTTTAAATTCTCTTAAAGAATAAATAAAACAAACAAAAACAAATGAAATTAGAATAACACACACAGACAAGGCTATGAATATTTGTTAATTCTTTATAAAACAATTATATCCCAATATAAATTTCCATTCATCTCATATCACATTTCATATTGAGATATTTAAAAACACAAGTATCAAATTATTTTCACGATACTGCAATATAACAAAACAATAATTCCCAAACACAAATATACATTTTATCTCGAACTGCATTCCTATATTAAACTAAAATATTTCAAAATACAAAAGAATTAACGTAGGAATTTTGATTGAAAAAATGAATTTGAGCTTGGAAGGGTTAATGGAACATCGCGATTACTCGCATGAATTTTACACAGGATCAAAGGAAGTAGGCGAACGACGACGAGTCCCCCTTTTCACTGCAACGATTAAACGTAGTGCACGGATCGTCTCCTACGGTTCGATTCCCCTGAAATCATTGTACGTAGGTAGAGATATCGGAGCCGGTCGTTACGCGTAGCTCGGTGTTGCACGTGCCAAGCGCACACACACCGTCTGGAAATTGCAACGGCGCCAATTTGCATAGCCAGTGCAGCGCGATGCGGCGGCGATCTACGGATGCGTATAAGCGCGCGCCACGAACATGCTCCCGTTCGTTCACTCGCCTAGCTATGCACACAGACACGTTTAAATGTATCTATAGTTAACGTAGAGAGCGAAGGGGATATCACGAGCATATCCACGGCAATAATTAGCGATAATTGTCGGTGGTATTAACCATCGATCGACCGACCGGAAAGTCCAAGGCACAGATAACGTTCTCTCTTATCAGCCGGCGCCTCCAGACGAGAAAGTTACTCGATTTCCGTTATTCTATCTATTTCTCCAAAGAAGAAAAAAGAAAAGTCACTCGCGGTAGGATCGAAAATGTGTGAGCGTTAACAGAGGCCTCCTGTCAAGTGCGTGTCAACCCATGAAGCGAAAACCAACCGAACGAAAAATATTCTCGTTCGTTGTCGACTACCAGCGATAAAAGCCGACTAGATTTACCTTACAAACCGATAAGATGCAACGGTACGGACGAACGAGCTCGTTGTTAAACCGATCGCTGAATCACTTCCGTTAAAGAATACTTCTTCCGCTTCTGTAAGAGTTTTATGTAGAATCGTGTGATTTTTTTTTAACAATCGTGTACTTTTATTGAGGATTCTGATAAGATAGTATGTTTAAAGTAAATTATCTATTTGTAATTAGTTGGTAAATAAAAAAGAAATCAATGTTAAGTGCTATTCGATATCGTTTCGCTATAAAAACCGGTCTTGTCAAGTAAATCTTTTTATTTTATAATCGGATACAAAACTCTCAATTTATAGAAAATCACAAAATATTGATAGATTCTATCTAATGAATAAACTCTTAGTAAAACTGTTCATTCCTAATGTAAACGAAATAGAAAATTTCTGTCGGGTTCTAATGGGAATTAAATATGAAAACTGAAATGAACCAAATTAGATTTAATATATATATGAATAATAAATGTATAATAATATGTATAGTAAATATGTGATATACTATTGTGTTATATATATAATCAAAAAGTAAAATGTATAGTAATAATAATATAATAAAAAATGAATAAAAAATGAATAGATTGATGAAGAATTTTTCCAAGAGAAGAATCTTTATAAAAAAATCATTTGTTCTTCTCACAGTCGAAATTTTCTCCCTCTCCGTTTGATATCTTCCGTTCTCCCGGCTAAGCATGCGAGCCGTAAACTTTAGCTCGTTTGGCCAGCGTTTACGATCATCGTGTATACACACGGATAAGATACAAGGGACGGTCCAGCAATAAACGCGAGAACTCGCGCAGCCGGAGCTACGACTATTTGCATTACTCGCTTTTACCGTTCTTATTATTACTCGCCTAATAACAAAGGGTATCTCGTTCGTGGGAGACTGCGAAAAAGATGAAAAGAAAAAAAAAGGGTAATAAAAATAGTCGACCTAGATCTCCTCACTTTTTTCCACGAGTCTTGGTATAGAAGAAAGAAGAGGGTATTATAAAGGTAGGTATCGCTATCTCTTCGATACAAGACTACCCTGCTTCCACTATTCGTAATTCACTTAACGCGACGTTAAGCCGGTAAAAGCCGAGACTTCGTTTTCTCAGAACTCTTCTAACGGACACCCCGTGTCTCTCTTTCTCTCTTTGTGTCACCGATAGAAACGGAGCCAGAGGATTCGCTCGAACGATTCGACTTTATCGGAGATTTCGCCGAGGAAGTAGGTCCTCCGATCGATTAGATAAGAAAGACCAAAGTAGGAATGCGAATCTTTTTTTGTGTTCTATGACCTTTGACCGAACGAACACTGTTAAAAGTGAAAGGATTCCTTTTTTTTCTTATTAAGACACTTCGTTCGTCAATTGATTTCTGTGTAAGAGTTACGAGTCGAACGAAGCAAAGATCATAGCACAATGTAGTATATTGTTCTTAGTTAATAACAGGAACGTCTTTTAAATTACAAAAAAAAATCCTAATTCTCGATGTAACTTCCTGGTAACTACTCGTGCAAGGTTCACGGAAAATCGCGGGAACGATAAGCGAGACGTTTCGCGTGGCTATCTGATTCTCGTGGAATTCGATGACTCGGTGCGAATGCGACGCCACAACTGACTCTGATCTTTCCTATCTTCGTCATGATTCTTTATCGTAAATAAACGCTTTAGTTCTCTTGCCATCGCGCTTGTCGTTGATTTAAAAGAAAAATTATGAAGACGTTAAAAGGTTTATAACACGTACATCTACATTTTTATTCGATAGAGTCAAGTCTAACTACCGTTATCGCTGTTCATCGTTTCGGAATGAAACTGACGATGGGAAATTATATAATAAAATATCTAATAAGATAATTACAAGGATAATTCCTTTACGAAAAAATTTGATTTCTCACGAACGAGACAATAGGCGAATAAAGAGATCTAAACTCGTAAAGAAACGTTTAATCTCTCGGGAACACCCCCGTAAACAGTATCGTGCGAACATCTCTTATCGCTGCCTGCGCGCGAGCGTTAACTCAGGAGCATTAATTTCATTTTTATCAACGGCTGGTATCTCAGGTTAACAAATGAAAAGTGAAAAAGAAAGGTGTCCGGTACAAAACGACGCGATAGAAACTTTCACCGCTCGGTGGGTATGCAGAAAGCGAGCGTGCCCGTGCGATAAATTTCTCATAATGCAAATGATTTTCTAAGAAAGCCAACAATACGGAGCGTAGAACGAAACTTATCGATCTTTCCGGTGGTACGCGCCGATTGTTTACGAGGCCGAGCACGAGTCGAGCATTTGCAAGATCGTTGCTAGAATGTCTCCCTCCCCCCACTCTGATCCTAATTTCTTGAACAAATTACACGAGTACTCGTACAAACGTCATATCGTATTCAATTATTTTCTAAGATCGTCGTGATGTGACTCTATTTTACGAGGAAATGTCTCGTTGATTATTTATGTTAACACGTTGCAGACTAGACAATTTACTGCTAACCGTAGTCAGCTGCTTGCTTGCTTTTAATATTTGTAAATCACTTATAGTTTTTTACCAAGTAAAAAATCATTGCTATAGTAAACATTTATTTAAACAAAAATTTGAAAATATTGCCAGGTGTTGAGACTGACTTTAATTGCATCTATTTATTTAATAAGTACTAAAACAAAAACATTGTATTAGTTATTATTAATAAATATCAAATAAATCAAATAGATTATACATTTCTACCAAACTAATTTTGATATTAGAAAAACTGTAAAACAAGAAACAAACTCCCAGTCTTCGGCAGTCCTAATGTCGACTAGATATCTACACTGTCTACTTAAAAAAGTTTCTCAATATTACACTGTTTTATTAAAAAAATATACCAACCCAAAAACAAGAAATACATAAACTCGGTAAAACGAAAAGTTTGGTACTAATTTCGCTACTCCCTAGTACTAAAATCTTTAAGCAAGTTAAAGTCGTTGGCATCACCTCGGTCATTTATTTCTCCCATTCATTACCATTGTCACTCGTTGGTGTATCCGACCCATCTCTCCTCTTATTAAAACTCGAGTTGAATTTTTTAAGCACGTCGCTCGTAATATCTCGAAACGAGAAGGAGTTCCGGTAGCAGTAGTAATAGTAGTAGTAGTAGTAGTAGTAGTAGTAATAGTAGCCATTCCTCACGAGCGCCTACCTCCTTTATTTTCCGTCCGACATCCGGTCGCGAGCGTACGCTCGCAATTTCCGGAAGCGAGTAAGGTGAAGAGAGTCCCTCTCTCTCTTTACCATTCTCCCATTCTCTCTTTCTCTCTTTCTCCCTCTCGTACTCAGTCTCCATTCACGAAGCAGCAGCGTCGCTCGTATACAAATCGCAGCTCACGTGCTCCCCTCGTCGGTACGCCAAGTGGCACGCACTCGTGAATTCGAAGAAATGATTTGCACGAGCTCGCCTACCCCCGCACTCACCTCCGCGAACACCCACGCCCCCGAATAATTTTTTTTTTCGATCGTGCGACTCGCTTTGTAAACGAAGTTATGTATATCTATGATACCTATGTACGTGAGAAGGAAAGAGAGCGCGGCCTCGCCCACACGATTTCGACCTACTCGATTATCATTCATATCGCTAATCGGAGTCATTGATTCCGTTGCTAAATTCGGATTGTTTCGATTTCATGCAAAATTGATAAGATACTGTCAAATATTTTATAAAGAATTTCTCGCGACTATACCGTATTAATAGATTGGTTGAAGTAATTTTAAGTTATTTATTATTTATTAAAGAAATCTATTTGATGAATTTAGAAAGGTTTCTCTATTTTATTTTTATTGTAAGTTTATTTGCATTTGATACAAATTTTTGGCAATAAGTGATTTAGTTTAGCAAAATTGATAAGGTAGGTACTGTCAAATATTTTCGAAAGGAAAAGAAAGAGATTTCTCGCGAATATACCGTATAGATTGGTTGATGTAATTTTAAGTCAATTATTATTTATTAAAGAAATCTATTTGATGAATTTAGAAAGGTTTCTCTATTTTATGTTTATTGTACCTAAGTTTATTTGCATTTGATACAAATTTCTGGCAATAAGTGATTTAGTTTCAATTTTAATCAAATTTATTCAAACGAAACGAAAAGAATAAAATTATTAAACAATATTTTTGTTCATTTTCATAACTTTGCGATATTTAGCTAAGCCTTTCGAGAAAGAAACGTAAAAGTATTAATAATTTTGTGACCGGACTACGTTCGTATATCGCGTACAATAACGTTAAAGTTGCACTTTTTCTCATAGCCCGCACACGCACACGAATCAGAATGTCACGCGCGAGCTCGCCTTGTAAAATAGCTATCTAATAGATGCTGTCAACTTTCTAAAATGTTAATAATAGTTGTCGTAGTCGTTGGAACGCGTGCTCGAGGACCCTTTTAAAAGCTTCGATCCAGCCCCAAAACGGGTTATTTTAGAATTTACGGAATTTTGACGCGAGTATCGCCGCGAAACTTTTAATTACCGCGGAGAGTTTGGAAATCGTGCTCACCCGTTCCGTCGATCTTACGAAGCATTCTATCGGAATATTTCATTTTACCCATCGTAAAGCGTTTCCACGCGTCGTTTTAATAAAGGGATAAAAAGTAAGAAAGCTTTGCTGCTATTATAATCTCTTAATGTGATCGCTCGGGGGCAAGTCTCTTCCTTTGCTGCTCGAGGAAAATAAAACCAGTCTTCTGGGATCAACATATTAAGAATAATTTACGTCATTCCAGCTTCTTAATGTCACTTCCAAGTAACAAAATATATTCGTCGTTACAAGGTGGAGTACATTAACGCACCGTTTCAAGGAATCTCGCTTTTAATATCTTACCGCGCTTTTTGAACCTCTCTCTCTCATCCCTCTTATATACATGCACGTATACTTCGAGTTCCAGAAAAGAACACGTGTCTTAACGATGCAACAACTGGCATGACCGGTTCAATCAAAGAAATCATTCGCGTATGCGGGTATGTAATCGTGACTGTGGTTATTCGAGCACGCACGAAAAGATAATTAAGTCCCGACACACTCGAGGGCCTTTAAGGAGCCACCTACCATAAACTCATTTTAAACTTTGTTATACTCTTCGAAAATAACGAAGACGAGCGATTCCTTTTATCGAAGTTTTAAATTGTATAAAAAGAAAACGAACAATTTTTATCTCTCATCCCTTTTGTACGATTGTTTCCATCTTTTTTTGTTCCATATATGAAGTACTTACTAAGTCGTGCACTCACGTGTTGGACTTAATCCTTTGCTCGTTGTAACGCTGATGAAAGTCGAGTAACTCGTTCACCAAGCCCTCCTTCATCATAGCATCGACTCTTCCATCCAGACGCTCGTCGAGAACTTTCTATAAAAAATGTTGAAGAACGAAGAAGTTTGTATTATTAATCAAGCTTGCGCTGGACAGATATTACCAATAAACGAACGTATCATCGAACGGTTGCAAAATTATTGAAATCTCGACGACTTTAAAAAGAAAACTAAAGAACCAAGCGTGATCAAGACTTGCATAAATTATTTTAGCTTTAACGAATCGATTTCTACACTCTTTTAGTTCCTTTTACAGACAAAATTTTATCTTCATCGTCTGCTCGGTCGATATTGCCAAGATTTATGATCGACCAATTTCAATTTACGAATTAATCAAGCAACGACCGTCTGAAGCGGTTGTTATGCTCTTCGCACGTTATAAAATCAAGGAAATAATTTAAGTGAAACATTTCGTTATGAAAAATTTCACGAGGGTCGGAGAACGTCTCTTTCTCGAGTGTGAAAGCAATGTAGGTAGGGTGAAGAATAAATGGGTTAAAGGAATACCACGACCTTCTAGTCGAAGATCATGTTCACGGTATATCTCGATGAACGTGGGTGGCAGTCGCTCAGCGAAATCGAGATGCTTGACGGCGATATCGATGACAAACGTCGGCCAAATATCATCGACGTAACGGCACTGCGTAGGTAAATATTTTCGGTATCAATTAGAATAGTGTGCGACGAGTTTAGAAGAACGATGAAATTAGGCAGCTGTGTTGTATCTTTAAAAAAAAAAAAAGAAAGGTATCTCTGAAAGAAGAGGCGGAGGGAAGGTGAAAGAAAACGTACGGCCTCGATAGATTTCAAAGAGTTTTGCAATTATCTCCTGGTACGACCTTGCTAAATAGCAAAGACACGTTAGAAACGTGTCCTCGAAATTGTCAAGTGTAAAATTCCTGCTCGGTCGTGCGTGTCGTACTCTCCCCCGTGTGCGTATAAACGTACACGCGTGTCTCCCAATGTTCGCGTGAATTTTACGATACATCGCCCTAACGTGCTTAGATTTACAAATCTATGTAGGTACCTGCCTGCTTCCCAAAAGTGGCTACCTCGCTGGATCACGAATATAAAGAGAACTTTATATTCGAAGGAAAGAGATCGATCGAGCTTAACCAACGATCACCTTCGTCCGCCTCCGATCGATCGAAATCATCCTAGTCACTC
Source organism: Ancistrocerus nigricornis (assembly GCA_916049575.1). Lineage (NCBI taxonomy): Eukaryota > Metazoa > Arthropoda > Insecta > Hymenoptera > Vespidae > Ancistrocerus > Ancistrocerus nigricornis. The sequence continues at coordinate 27,781,502 of OU696667.1, forward strand.
CTCCTCCGCGTGTACGAGCCATGATCACGAAGCTATGATCGCGAACTATCGTCTTGTGTGAGTGAGAGAAGGAAACGTTAGAAAGTAAGGGAAGGACCGAAGCCTTCGCCAAACGCGCAAACAAAGCGTAGAAAGCGAGTGTACGTGTGTGTGTATGGTAAAGTTAGCACAGTCATACTCGGGATAAATACCATTCTATATTTAGTTTTTTCCTCTCTCCCTTCTGTCTTTCTCTCTCTCTTTAGAGAGGACACTACCGCATTCTTCATTAAACGTCCGTGGGTATTTATAGTCGTGCGATCTGGATGTTCCGCGGGTAGAATTCTAAGAGAATAACTATTTTACTAAATTCAATCATTTAAAACTTTTCATTTGTGAGAGAAAGGACGAACACAAAGTTGACGATGTGAAAGTTAACTATGTACCTTTCATTAATTTGGATTTTAAAAAAACTTTTGATTACCTCTGTATTTCCAACGTTATATCTATTTATTTATTTATTAGTGATGAACGGGGAATACCTCATTAATATACATACAATTTAAGATAATGCACAGAGGTAACAGTGGAATATCGAGGATTATAGAAATTTAGTTTACAGAAAATAATCACCTAAAACATCAATTAGATCATATCAATTTAGATTAGATATTTCTCATTAGGTTTTGGTATGAGAATTGAAGAAAAATTCGATGTAAAAGAAGCAAATGAACGTCGAATCGAATCGTGTTTCACGATCTAAATCTTTAGACATTTAATTCAACTTATCTTTATTGCAAATTTTGGCATATTTTTCATGCACCAAAACGAAACCTCCAGTGAGACTAGACCGGAAAGGGTTTATTAAATGATTAAAAAATAAAAAAGTTGACCGAAATTCCAAAGTTTCGACAGCATAACGAGGGTTTAATTCCGAAACAGCAAAAGGGCACGAAAAGGCAAGGAAAGCGTTCCTCGAAGGACAAAGCTATAGTAAGGCTCGAGCGAGGAATCGTTCTCACGCTCGTTCACGGTTAAAACGCGACCTCCGCAACCCGTTTCGGCTGTGTTCACTTTAAATTGTATTTAAATGCCTGCCCTGACTCCACACGCGTGCTCGCGCGAGCAATCGTTTCCTCTCACTCTTTCCACCGCGCGTTTCATTCATGATCGACCGGCACATACCGCCTCGTCCCCTAGCCGCCATCGTTCGCGATGACGCAAGCTGACCAAAGTCAGTATTTGATGACTGTGATGTACGTATGTGTACAAGGTATCGAGATGTGTGGCACGACTATACATTCCTCTCTTTGTCTATCTCACTCCATTCCTCAAGATTCTCTGGCTAAACTCGATTCTAAGACCGGTTGCTCTTTCACCTTCGAGATTATACCTACGGCTTTTAATTTTTTAGAATAGCAGGGAGACTAATCCGAATTTCTGTATCTTTAATTTAAATACTTGGACTATTATTTAAAATATAGACACGAATTAATCGATCAGAATTTTGTCATAAATTTTGTGAAGATCGTTTGAGAGAGAGAGATGAAGTTGTGGTGAGTTTAATGACCACTTAAAAACCACAAATATGTAAAGAAAATTTACAGTGTATCTTTAAAAGATGCATTTTGGTACTTAAAGATTTGACACCGTCGTCGGCGCGATGGCACAAAGGTACATCGTTCTAATTATATCTTTTTAATAGCGGCTTAGCGGGGAGCTCGACGACCGTTCGAAAGTGCCTCTAATGGAGCCAGTAATAGACGGAGGAACTGGAAAAGTCATTCGTTGACTTCTCTTTTCCACGTTCTCTTTCTATCTCTCTCACGTGTCTCGTACACTTAAGTAGGATAACCGAATTTCGAATAAGCTCGATAATGAATTTCTCGATGGGTTTCTTCGATCAAATGAATCCGATGGTTTCTTTACGTAACGTTTTCACCGTGGTATAGAAGAGTCAAATAGAGAACCGAAACTAGAAAGCCTCCTCCTTGCTAGATTCGTGAGCGCACAATCGGGCCAAGGCCTTCTCGTAGCCAAGAAGAAGAGGAAGAAGAAGGAAACGAAGAACGAAGTAGAAGTACGGTGCTGGTGTGTTAGAAATACCGTGTGTATATTAGAAAGAGCCAGGGCTTCGAAGAAGTTAAGCGCGTGTGACTTTTCGCGACCCCGTTTAAGACACGTAGCGAGCCACGAGTCCGTTCGAGCGTTTCGTGAAGGTATCATCGAAGGTCTCGAACGAAGGACGAAGGACAAAATCAGGTGGAACCGAAATCATTCGAGGGAAATCGTTGGGAGTGAAGCAACATGGTCATCGAAAGATTGAATAAAGATAAAAAATATGATAATTCGATAGATATCGGATTTTCATTCTCCCAATTTCTCAGTGTCCATTTTAGATAAGGGTCGGGAACCTTTCTAATATAACTAGCCGTTCCAACAAAACCTTCTAAATAAATCAAATTCTAAGACAAGCTACTAAGCAATTCTAAAAAATAGCTTCTAAGCAATTTTAATTCGCAAAATAACTTAACTTAAATTGATAATTTTATAATTATTTAATTATTTCCAATCTCTTTTTTTACTTTATACTTAATCTAAACAAATAATACAAAATTCTGATAACGATGGTCGGTTCTCTATTAACCACAGCACCTTTGTGCAAATATTAAATCGCCTAATAAAACATAAACGACAGAAAATGCCTCTAAACCTTGTCTAAAAAAACAAAATCCCCTCCAAACCTAATAAGGAGCAATCGATCCTTCCATCGATCATCGATCGACTTCGCAATAAACGACTAAACCACGCTTCAACGATATTCTAATACGAAGCGACAAACTATCGTGTGTTCGCGTGTAACGGAGCCGTGCGAACTAATTATACGAGTCTAGCACGCATAATTTGTCCCGTCGTGTCCCCTATGCGTTCCGATGATATTCCGATGTCCTGTTACGATATACACACGGAGAGACGTTGTCGCGTCGTGGGTGTCTGTATCTACTTATGAGAACGTTGTACCCGCGCGCATGAGTTTGCTCGCTCGCTTGCCTGGGCTACCCACTTTTTCCACTGCAAATGGACAGAACGACCTTCGACCGAATCAATGATCCCGTCTGGAGGTGAAAAAGTCAAAGGCGCGGTTTGGCAAGTGCACGCGCGTGCGTGCGTGCGTTCTCGGTCGCACACACGCAAAGCGTAGCGATTAGATCTCGCGAACGAGACTCGTGTTTTTTCCCCGAAATCGAATCATTATTATTGTCTCTACTCGCGGGACTTTGGAATTTCTTATTGACCGAATGAATAGCTGTCAAGAAAGACAATCGTGGAAAACTCGTGTACCATTGGTGTTTTTTTTTTTTTTGTCGTCCCTGCACGATGAATAATGCTCGATGACGTGGCCTGTATTATGTAGAAAACGTTTCCAAGCGACCCGCCCATCTCTCGATTAATTTATATGATCGAGACTGACCGAAGTCGCGAGCTCGTAGCTTTAGGATTCTCGCGAAATCGAAAGACGCCGAATTATGTGAGAGATTTTGCTCGAGGTCCGACGTTTCTACCGCCTACAATTTAGTTAAATGGCTTTCCCTGAAAATGAAACTCGCTACGGGCGACTGGCTACGATTCTCGTGAGAACCCGGTTTCGTATGATTTTTCGTAACACGGAATATCGTGGCCCGAGGAAGGAAAAAGAATACAATATATTTTTCTTTCAAGTAAAACCATTAAATATCTACGTGTTCAATTTTTCTACGTGCGAACGTGTGCACCTGCTTCGTCGTGTGAAAAGAAATGAGAAAAAAAAGGATTTTAAGAGCAAAGAACGAGCGCGTGCTACGTGAGCAAAGTTACGTCTGGGGAATCCTGTGCCGCATTCTCACCGAAGGGAGCTCTCTGCTTCTCTATTTTTGGCGGCAACTCGTTACGGTGCCTCTAGGTATAATTTCTCGATCGGCGGGAGGCGCACGAAAGAGAGAAAGAAAGCCGGTACACACGATAGAAGGAAGAGAAGATAGAAAAGAGAAGATGCGACTTAAAAAAGGCACAAACGCGTAGCGACCGCAACCTTTCTAAGAAGGATCGTCGACAGATTTTTCAAAGCAAGCGTCGCAAACGTTCTTTTATATACCATCTTCTCCAAGTTGGAAGAAATAAAAAAAAGATGAGGAATGAAAGAAAAATTGAGTGCAAAAATAGAAAGAAACCGAGAACTTTTCGTATTTTCCTTCGAATTCGCAATTTTTCGTAAGCGATATTTCACAAAGAAATCAATTATGAAATTTCGTTCGTAATACGAAATGTTCCGAAACAACGATCGTTTCGTTTCTAAATCGTTTCACCCTCTCCTTTACGTTTATAACGTTCCACGTCGTAACGCAAACGTTCCAACTTCTGAAAGGAACGCTCCTATTAATCCGTTTAAGAGCAAACACGCTTTCGCGAACGCGCTCGTAAATTTGCTCGTAAATTTCCGTAAAAGGAGGCTGTCCTGACGAATCTTCTAACCAACGTTACCGTCCATTCCAATATTCCATGGAGAATTAAACGCTCGTCGGACCGATCATCGAAGATGGATTATTATCCATACAGTTTTTTTTTCAATTTATTCTTACTTTAAAAGTCTCCCATACGTTCACTTATACACGTAGGTATCACCGAGGTGTTATTTCTATACTTTGCAGAATACGTTCGTTCACGGGTAGAATCGAGTACTACGATAATTGAAAAGATAGGGAGCGACGGTGCGGCAGAACGAAATTTGAGAAAAGGATGGATAATATAAATGAGGAAGAAGCAAGGAAAAAGTAATTATTTCGGAGCGAAAGTTAACGAACACGGTCGGTCGCGTAACGATGCTTATTTTCCACGTCCATGTCCTTTCTAAACGGGCATGAATCTCTCGAGGCGAGAAGAGAGGACAGAGTAGGGGGAGAAAATGGTTATAAGCTCTCCTCATCTCTCGGCGCGACATATCACGTGCGTCATGTGCTCGCTCACGCTTACAGCGAATTCAGCCGAATAAAAAGTTCTGTGTCTCTTTCTCTCTGACTACTCTTTTAATTCCTCGTCCCAGTCGTTCCATCCTTCCAACTCTTCTTCCCTCTCTCTCTGTCTCAATATTCCTCTCCACTATTCCTCGGGTGCGGGTTGCCGGAAATGCCGTGCGTGCCGCACTCTCTAAAACCACCGACAGTTAGATCCGTATGCGAAATGCAGCCAATAAAAAAGCAAACCGATATGCCCGGGAGAGGAAGGATAGACGAGGGAAAAAAAACTGACGCCGGTTCGAGCACACTCGCTCGACCGTTCGCTCGCTTACTCGCGTCTTTTCGCTCTTTCTCTCTCAACCCATCGGTTTACCCTCATCCTAACTCTCTCTCTAGTACGAGGAGCATTGAAATTCGATTCCACCCTGTAAAGGAAGCACCTACCGAAATTATAGCGGAACTCGCCGTTGGTATTTCCGAGGCTCCCTCGCAATTTAATTATGCGTGCCGTACAATTTTTCTTCTCCTTTCGAGGGAACTCCATGGATAACTTCGTTTATGATTTTATCGGTAGTAATAAGAATCCTTGAGAATCTTGTGTATCAATTTTATCGTTCGTTAAGCGAGATTTTTTAAATTGTTCAATGGAATAACGATCTTACTTCGGATGGATTCTAAAGTTTTTTAAATTAATTCAGCAAAGCTTACTCATTTAGTGATTTACAAAAATCCCAAGCAGAAAGATAAAGATATTTTACTTTTGTTGAAACTTCATCCTAATAATGTATGTGTCATTGTTTAAAAAAAAAATTGATTAAGCTAATATAATAAAAAAAGAATGTATTATTTCGTGTTTGAAATTGAAGCAATTTATCCTACACCTACATATTTTTCCGAAAGTAGGTAAGTGTGCGTAAATGAATACTCAAAATCCAAGCTAAATCCAGGCACTAATTATTTAACCGAGACAACGGTGGATTATGTTAAAAATTGAGGAGGGAGAGTGCGATAAAGCGTCGGTTCATCCACCGTTCGTGAGTTTTCCGCGGCGACTCGGTTCGCTTCTCGCGGGCAAAGCCCTTATAATTGCTCTATTAATAACGTTGCTCGCACTCTCGTCCGTCTTAAAAAGCGTGCTACGCCTTCGAATCGTGGGAGGCGCGATCTAATTTTATAAAGACGTCTCCTCTATCGTTCTCTTCGCGGTCTCGACGGACATTTTTCAAGCATTCGTTCGGTCGTTGCTTCCTTCGTCGCGCGGAGCAAGTCACGTGGGGTTTTCCCTATCGTCGACTGCTCTCCGGATTCTGCGGTACGACTCGACCGGACTCTGAACTTCCTGAATGAGTTTCCTCAAACTGCGATGAATGTACGCGACTTTATTAAATAACAATCTTTTGTCGTAATTGCGAAGATAACGTTCGTGAGAAGTTATAACATTATATAATAAATTTATGATGTGATATAATCAATGTACCTATGCTCGATTAGAAATGGATATTTATGCAAATGCATATTTTTCTTATTGCGTATGTTTTTCAAATTTTCCATATAAAACAAATCATTGAATATGTTACATATATCCTTTATATTTTACATATTTTTATTCAGTTATCAGTTCTCTTTGCAATATTTGATGAATTATAATTCATATGCATTTGCATAAATATCCGCAGTCTAGAAATGAATATAGGTATAGGATAAGTCAAAAGATAGCTAAACAATTTCTATAGTAGATAATCTAGAAAGAGTAACTGTCAAATCTTCACCTCCAATCTTTGATTTTCACCTCAATCTTTTGATTCTAAAAACCTAATAACTCCAGAGAATAAAATTTATTCAAATCCGTTCTCTACCTCACCTTATACGAAATTCGTTAATTACACAAATTGCAAACACCTAGAATATTTATTTAACAAAACCAGATAAATCGATCACGAAACTAAGAAAAAAAAAGGGAAAGGCTTGTAACGAAACCATGAAAAGTCGTCCACCTACGTCTCGTAAGAACGGGCAAGAACAACTTGTTCATAAACGGAGAACGAACGTCAAACGAGTGGGTTTTGGCGGACTCGGAAGGGTTCCATCGTGGTAGTCCTCGTGTTCTTCGTCGTCGGTGGCAGGAAGTGACGACATATCCGACGGCGTTTATCTTCGACACGGCGTGTCCGACGTGCGCGTACAAAACGGCAGCTGTCGGCCAAGTGGCATTCTCCCGCGTAGAGACTTTAAACTTTGCGATTCCCGTTGCGTGCGATCGCACGCACGCACGCTCGCAAACGAGTAGAGAAGAAAGAAAGAAAGAAAGAAAGAAAGAAGGAAAGAAAGCAAGGAGAAACGCGATACGCGGCCGAGAAGGAAGGAAAAAGTCACGACGACTTAAACGAGGAGGTGAAGAAGGTGGAGGGTTCGCGAAAGGAGAAAGGAGGCGACTGCCGGTCGTGCGGAGTCGCCAGATGCGCGGCACATTTTAATTAACGTCCAGACATCCTCCGAGACGGATGACCCCGAGCTCAGGGCCACTCGATGCCCCCCTTTTTCCGAAGAACGCGCGATCCCTTGTTCGTCTCTCTTTCCCTCTTCTTCGGTTCTTGAATACGCGAGAATCGTACGGATAGCAGGAAGTCGACCCGCCCGTTCTTGACCCTCCTTTCTCTCTTTTCTTTTTATTTCTTTCTTCGATCACCAAACGACGACGACGAGATAAAATTCTTGCCTTTCCTGTTTTCGTGATCTTTGGATCCAAGCTTTAGCGATGTACCGAATTAAAATTAAGATACTTGGCTTTTAGTCATACTAGAGTATTTTTATACTCTCTAGACGTTTGCTTTATATCGATGGGAAGAAAAAAAGTTGAAAGAAAAAAAGATTAACTGTGATTCGCGACGAATTGCAGCGACGATAAACACCTAAAGTTCGTGTAAACAGGTTGTATCGCACGCCTATGTAATCTGCTCGTGCAAACATCGAAGCCGAACAGCGAAGCTATTCTCGTAAAGAGATAACCTACGAAAATCGATCGCTAATCGCTTCTCTCTCTCTGGCATTCCGTCGAACGAGGGAAGAGTACTCGTATATACTCGGTAACTATATTATTCAGGGCCGGGGTTCGAGTAAATCTATTCTACGAATCGATTCCACGAAGCAATACGGTTTACGCGATACTGTGTTACGATGAATCACGGTTCAATGTTATGTGTTTCTGCGTGAGTCAAAAGAATATCAAGGAAGGAGCGTAACACGTAAACAGGCTGTGATCGTTATCCAATTATTTAGATTGAAATATCAAGATGCAATTGAGGCCTAAAGTTTAAAAATATTTAAAGTTTAATCTTAAAACGAGAAAAATTATAATTTTCATTGAGTTTTAATTGGAAACCGGAGATATGCAACGGTACAAATTACCATTGGAACAAAAATTAATTTAATAAAGAAATATACTTCACGGCAATAGAAATGAATGAGAATAATTTTATTAAAAGTTAATCGATACTTAATTTGATATATTCAATCAATCTTCATTACTTTTCTTCTGCAAAACTTCACTGTTTATCTGTAAATCTTTCAACATATACCTTAAATTGCATTAAATAATTAATTTAATAAAATTCGAGCAACAAAGAAAAAAGTTTAATAATACTACCAAAGAATGTTTGAAAACGTTTGAACAGATTGATCGATCCGTCCCTGAGATTGCACAGCGCTTGCCGTAGGTGCACGTTGGGATTACGTTGCCGGCGAGTCATTCATAAAAATAACGCGGTCGGCGCACGCGAACGCGTCTACTACTACTACGAGTCGCGTATTCGGTGCTTCGTTTGAGAGAGAGAGAGCTTGCGTACTACACACTACGAGGCGTAGAGTGCGCGCGTTCGCGTACGGTTGTAGCGCGTAAAAACATAAAAATGCACGAACGGACGTACGGTCTGACTAGAAGCACGTGTGTTGGTGAGTTGCGTGCGCCCTGTACAATGCTTTCTCGCTTCTATGTATATGGAATACTACTCGAGACGTGAGCACGTCCGACTATTGGCGCGAGAGGAAGCGTCAAGTGGTTGCGGCTCGACTCTGATCAGACTCACTTTTTCTTTCACTATCTATCTTCTTTTTTCGAAATCTTTTTAAATGATTTTTTATCAAATAAATTTGTTAATATACTCAGTGTGGTAGGCACTTTAATTCTTTTTTCGGTCTGTATAATTTTAATCTAGTTTAATTTAGTTTTATTATTCCAATATTTTATATTTTTTAAAAATTAAATAATTAGCTATTGTAAGAATTTATGTATATACTGTAGATTAATTTTTGTAAATTTTTACGTAATAAAAGGAATTTTATCAATGATAAAAACTTGTATGAAATTATTTCTCTCCTTTCCCATACACCGATTTTATTTTAAGATGAGAGAACGTACTCTTAAATCTAAATATACGAGGGGTAAAGCAGAGAACTTACTTTTCTAGAAAACAGTTCGTTACTATTAAGATTGAATTAATGATACCTGTACAATTTTACTGCCGCTCGATGTCGGCACTATCTCCTCGGCGCAGTTTAATTCTTCATAGAATTTGCATAATTTTATTTGGGCTTGCCCCACCGCGATAAGTCCTAAAAATATAACCAGCGAAGGAAGACGTATCGTCTCGTCCATGAGAATGTTTAACTTTCGTTAGACCTCTCGAGTACTTTCGCGATAAATAATCTCGCCCGTGGCGCATCTTTCGTTAACGAGGAAGAAAGGAAAAGAAAAAAGAAATCAAAAAATTATCGAGTAAAAAAAGTCACTGGAGAGAACAAATTAGAAGTATAAGAGGGACCTTCTGAGAAGAGCTCTAAATCGTTCGCTCCACTTCAATAGCCCCCATATTTTTCCATGAGACTATCAATGGAATAGTTTAATAAACGCAAAAGGAACCGACCGACTCACCGGATAAAGATGAGACCGGACGGTAATTGGACAGATTGCACTAAGCGAGTATTACGTGGTATAACTCGTCGTAACCTTGAACTTCATAAAGCAACGATACAAGGAACTTCGTTAAGGCGAATCGCTTTGAGAACACAACAAGCTAAAAACGGATAAGACGGTACGAACGTTGCCAAAAATAATTACATATCACGAGTATCGCGAACGAGCGACCGCAAAAACGTGAATATAATTTTAAAAAGTGCGATAAAAATGTACGAACTTACGTAATAATCGTAGCAAATATATATTTTTTTCACGATCCACACAATTCTTTGCAGTATCGAAAGATTCTAGACAAGATTAGACGCGTGGTTTCACGCGAACCTGCACGGACTTATGCGTCCGATAATAATTAGTATCCGCTCGATGAATTAGCGATCGCTTTCGCGTTGTTCCTTTTCCGTCTCGAGAGCTCGTTCCCGCTTCTTTTCCCTTCCTGGGTGAGTCGTTCCAACCGAGTCTGAAACGATCTCAGACGTCGCGAGAGATCTTCTTCTTTTCTCTATCGCTTGGAAGTTCTGCTTTCCAAGCGGAACCTTCAAAGCTGATATCGCATCGTGGAATAAGTAAGAGAGAGAGAGAACGAGGTGCAAAGTGATCGTCGAACCGTAATTGATGGGAAGAAATAGAGTCCACACTGAAAGGAGGTTTTTCTATACGCGAAAAAGAGACCCGACGCGGGAGCTGTTTGACGTTCCACCGGGAAAGGAAAAATAGAAAGACCGACGGAGTGGTAAAAGACTTAATCCGATTTCAACTGGAACGTTACCTTATAAAAAGCATTCTCGAGAAAAGTGCTTCGTCCTCTTGGACGTACTAGACGATAAAGGAATAAGATATAATTGACATCGACACTCGTTCCAATTTTGGCTTTCAGGAAACAAAGAATTATTGTTATTAACCCTTAAAGGCTATACGATATGAAATTTTGTTTTAAATTGTACAAAATTATATATTAAGAAATATATGTATTTTTGCACAAATAATTGTTAGGATTACTCTTTCTTGATAAGAGCTCGAAACAGAAACGTCTTTAGGCTAGTACGATCGCTGGAGGAATGAATAGAAGTATAAATAAAGGACTCCAAGCAGCGTCCAAACCCAAAGCATAATATAAACAAAGATTAGAGGACCCTCGTTCGACTACGAGGTATTCGGTCTTACGTATGCATTCTAAGCAATGCTAGATTGAGTTTTGAATATAAAAAAAACTACGTTAAATATCTAAGGAGGTCAACGTTCGATCCAACAATAATGGACCTAGTCTAGGCTTAACAGATTAAAAAAAATAAGTGTAATCTTTAATTCTTGACTAGTCGCATGAAGAAAATAATTTAACTACTTATTATAATCTAAAACATCGTTTGACTTATGAAAAACTCTTACGAAAAAGCACTTTAAGGGTTAATGGTTAATCACGTAAACTCGATCGTGACTTCAGATATTATACGTACTATAATAAAATAAATCTCCAAGAATAAGAATGTCGAGTCACACTCGACACCGAGTGCAAAAGGTTAAAATACGAAAACTTCGACGAAGTTAGCTAACGTGCCAAACGACGTTATAATTAGCCAACGTTTAAAAAGAAAAGTTGCGAAACTTGGCGATTTATCTTCAATTGCGGGCGGTGACGGAAAAGAGGAAGGAGCCATTTTTCTTCGATGCTTCGTAAAGGGTTCGTCGTACGACGATGGCGACGACATCAAGCCACGACGTCAACGACGTGGGTGGAATTACTCCGACTATTATTTTAACTCGACCCATTTCTCTTTCCTTAACGCCGGGAGCGTCGCCTGTCAACGACGAATCTCTTCGCGGGCTTACAACCGATTTAGAGCACAAATGGAAGAACGAAGTGATCATTAATAAACATTTACGAGGTCTCGTTGCATTTATTCCGATATTCCTTTGAGAAAGAAATCTTATGGGATAAATAATGGTACATTTCGCACGTACTTTGACTAGGTTATCGTCGAGCAAAAGCGAGGATATAATAATACGAGGTGGAGCATCCTCGTCATATCGTATATTACAAATCGTAGGTACCTTTGACACGTTACTTCGTGTAATGCGATCCCGTAGGATCCCACAAACTCGTATGACAACTCAACGCGATTTATGCCGAGTACTTCGGTGAAAGAATCGTCTCGGTTTTCATTCAATTTCCCATATATAAGTTAAGCGAACGATAAATTTTCTTCCCCTGGCTAACATAAAGCCCTACCGCGACTCTTTGGGTATGACCATTGGGATATTTTAAAGTCCTGTTACGTTATCTTGTCTCTCTTATCTGTCATAAATAATTCAATGGTCAAGCTTAAATTGAAAATAAAAATTGCTATTGTATCGTCAAATCAAAAGATTCCTTCAAAGGCATGCAACTTCGTTAGCAGATTAGAAGAAACCGTCTGGAAAAGGTAAGGCCATTCGTTTCTTCGATACGTTCGAGCAATTTTTCATACCACGCTCGAACCATACCGATATATCCGCTTAACCCAAGCGAAGGGTTAACGGAACGGGAAAGGCAGGTACGGAACGCACGAACGTAAAGTCCAATTATCCGATCGAAATCTATCCGAGTTCCATGGAGGAATTAAAATCCACGGGGTACCGGCACAAATACCTTTAACGTGGTGCGATCGATAGCCATGCTCGCGGCCGGCCACGAGAACCTTTCGAAATCGGAAGTAAAGTGGTGGTAGTTGTAGTAACGGTAATGGTCGATCCATCGGCCTTGCCACTCTCGATAGCAGCCTCCGGAGGAACGTTTGAACCGTTCGAGAATTTCTTTCCGTACGGTCCACGCGCGTTACCCCGCGTGGAAATCTACGAGGCGATCGAACGACCGATCAAGTGCGAGCGTGCGATCGAGACTCAACTGCCCCGAACTTTCCCTGAAAGCGACTTGGCGTTAAGTAACGGCACTCTAGGACTAACATCGTTTCGTTTAGCTTCGTACTACCTGCACGAATTTACCGTTTCGCGAATGATCGTACTTATTATATGTAACGCTAGACTTTCTTTGATATTCTAAATATTTTAATGATAATAATTCTGAGTTTTAACACTAGAACTACCGAAGCAGTCAAAATGACTGGTTACGTATTTTTAATCTCACTATTTTGCGAATAAGAAAACAATTTTCGTACAAATTTATTGTCTATTCTATTTATTTGATATTTATTCATTCAAAATGGAATATAAAATGTTACTTTGGTAATATTTATCAAATCATTACACGTGATGAAAATAAATATAGGTTTAACGTCGGTAGTTCTAGTGTTAAATACGTTCGAGCAATCATATATTAAGTATTAATTTTATTCATCTTATCGTTATTGCACGATTCCGCATATTTTATATCGAATAACTAACTTTTCTGTGGAGCATTTTTTTATTTTTATTTTTATACAACAAAGATATAGAAATATTTTCTATCGGAATAGAGTGCAGTCACTCGACTGCAAAATTTGATTTCGAAATGGTTGACTCTGAACTTTCATAGCAATTCAATATTACTTCCAATTCACCGTTTACATTTCACGTCCGGTTGCACTATACCTAATTCCAAATCTTCCTAAATATTCTAAATTTGTTCATGCGTTCATATATTAGATCCCGAACAGGTGAAATTTGATTTTGAAACAGTTGGCTCTGAACTTTCCGAACAATTCGATATTACCTCAAATTACATGTTTGAAATGTCTGGCCATGAAGAGCCACGAGGTTTATCTACTTAAACATTGTGACATGATTACGAGCGAGCTCTCTTCTTTCTTTGCACAACAACCTTCCATTGTGTAACGCTAGTCGATCGATAGTGGAATAAAAGATCGGAATAAAGTCGAAGTATCTGACAGAAATCCGATGAAAAGATCTTACATTCGATGCAATTATAACATCCGTGAAATTTTGATCGATAGTATAGTCGTTAAAAAATTACGGGTCGACTAATTCATGAGAACGTACCTGCTAGATGGATATAAACTTGACTCGTGAAAAATCATGTCGTCTAATAATACCGTAGTACCGCCATGAGGAAAAGAAACCAAGAGAAATAAATAAAAGTTTATATATAGAAAGAGAAAGAGTATAAAACGAGCGATTACGTCTTTAACGAGAAAATTGAGAACGACCTACTGGTTGAATATACATACTACCCTTTTACCGGTTAAATGTACTAACATATTAATAGACGTCCTCTTTTATATATAAAAATGAAAAGCCTAGAGAACAAATTGAAATCGATGTCAAAAGTGCTAGTCACCGAGATAACTCTAATTAACCCTTTGCCTTATGATTTAATCCAACACTCAATCAAATTAATATTAGAAATTTAGAAAAAATGAATCACAAGCTTGTCTAAATAGAGACTAATAAACATTAAAAAGAAAATAAATAAAAAGATAAACTTGTAATATTTGAACTTTGACTCGTGCTTTTTATCCTCATCTCAGAATTTGTATCACGAGTCTCACACGATATTATAAGGCAAAGGGTTAAAGAAGCGTGAAGAAAAAAATCAATTCGATACTCAAGTCTACGATAGAAAATCGTTTTATTATCGTAGCACTTTACCGTAATTAAAACTTCCGGTAGTGACTTTATCCCGTGAAGCTCGCGGCACCGTTAACGTTTCCGATGAAGTAACAACAATGCGATCTCGCGTACGCGGCACCTTCTTGTTTCTCAACCTAGCAAAACGGCAATGCGCGCATTAGTTTCGGTAACTTTATATAGGCTGCTGCCTTGTAATCGGAGCTATGACGCGTGTAACGCACGAGTGTATAATAGACGCACACGCCTATAATTTCTATGGACACGAGCTATTTCCTGTCGGCACTGGGCGTACACAAATCACTGTTCGATTTCGAAAGATATCACTTCGAAGTGTTCGAATATGGTTTTTCTTCTTGAGATATCACAATTTTATAGAATTTTATACAGCCTTGTTAGGAATTATTGCATATATACTTGTATGAAGGAGAAGAAAAGTAGATTACAACGGTTAAGACGTACTAGAACAGCGAAATACTAACCGACCGACAGAAAAAGCAAGAATCTACCAGGCAGAGAGTCTAACGATCAGCCGCGTGGAAATTAATCAGATTCATCCGGTACTCGCTCGGGAAACATAATGCTCCGTTTCTCCCGTCAGATTATGCGCTGCACGACGTAATCGCTACCGATGGAAGGTCTCGAACGTATAACAAAATAAAAAAAGAAGAAGAGAGAAAAGAACATCCACAATTTTTATTTTCATAGACGTATCTTCAGTGAGATCGACGAACCGTAAAAGAATAGAAGGAGGATTCGTCGGAAACGCGAAGGAATCGTATTTCCACGTGAGCGTTCGAATAATTTCTAGCTTTCGCGGATTCAGAATTTCTAGATCTGGGACGGTAGGAGTTTGAAGTATTTACGAGGACACTTTGGACGCTGGCTGCCATCGATTACGCGAACGTCTTGGCGAAGAGAGTATAGATTATCGTGGAGAGTCGCGTTTATCAAGGAGAAGGATCGATGGCTCGGGAATGGAACGATTTATTTTACTTTTCGATGGAAACCCTCCAATCCCTTTAGATCCTTCCCTCTCTTTCCTTTCATATTAATTAGTTTACCGAACATGAAAAAGCAAATTGTCTACTCGACTGAATTCCGAGGGGAAAAAATTAGTCGGATATTCGAGTTCCACTTAAATCAACATGAAATTTAGCAAATATGATTTACCTGATCGCATCGAAGCCATAAGATTATGGAATTGGGATAACGCAGAGGTCCACCTAATCCGGAACCACCAGCCGCTCGTTGCGCTTTTAAGATCTCGGTGTGGGTAATTCCGTACTGTTCAAAGACTTCCAAGGATCTGAAACAAAAAAATATTCGTGTATTAATAAAAAGTTCACGTCACTTAAAATATTTATCTTCACTCTATTATCGATACACGGTAGTACCTAAACTTATTTCAAGACTTAAAAGGTGTTAAGGTATTCTTGGTTGAGTTTAATAAAAGATAAGTACAAAATCAATGACTCTTTGGCCAAAATTAGAATAGACTAGAGGAAGGAATGGTCTTTTTGAGTAGTTCTAACGATCCTCAACCTTGCCTTCTATTTCTGAAAACGAGACTCTCTCTCCATGTTTTTTAAGAGAGAAAATTGAAATCGAATGAACGTTTATACGAGATCTCTCAAAAAAAAGGTAAACGACCGAGCACATTGACCGTGGGTCCGTCAATCCACCCAAATTTATTGGGCTAGGTTATAGAACGAGTCTTCCTCTCTTCTAGACTTTTGAAATCGCGCTTTCCTGACGTCATCGATAATCTCGGTGTCTCTTGATCTTCTCGTACTTTTTACTACTCGAAAGAGAGAGACGCGGAGGCAAAAACGAACTCCCGTCGTTTCTCGCGGCCGGAACTGGCCCGAGCTTGTTTTTCTTATAGCAGGGCTCCGAATTTAGGATTTCCGGGATGTCAGGGAGGAAGATTCGAAGAGTTACAAATTTACTTCAAGTATCTCTTCCCTTTCTCCAATGTTTCTTCCTTCTTTCAAATTTCATACAACTAATTAACCCCTTGACTTATGATTTTATTCGACAATCAATCAAATTAATACTAGAAATTTAGAAAAAATGAATCATAAGCTTGTCCAAACAGAGACTAATGAACACCAAAAAACAAATAAATAAAAAAAATAAACTTGGAAGAATTGAACCATAAGTTTGACTCGTGCTTTTTATCCTAGTCTAGGAATTTGTACAACGAGTCTCACACGACATTATAAGGCAAAGGGTTAAAATCTTTCCTCCTAATTGTAAGTACATTTAAAAGGGAAGACCCGGACACGACTTAAGTGGGTGTCCGAGAAATCGAGGAAAAGAGGAATTATTTGGAATAAAAGCAGCTGCTACAAAATCGAGTTCAGTCGAGCAAGATTCAAACGTATAAGGAAACCCTCTTTCTCGGACTCCCGTTCGTACGTTCCCATGGTCGGACGCACCAAGGAAAGAAAGTCTTCCGCGTCGAGTTACTCGAAAAAATTCGAAGGTTCTTTTGGGAGGCTGAGAAGACGTCGTCCTCGATTCCACCTGTCGTCGAGAGTCCTCCTCCGTCTGGGAAGGAACCACCGCGCGAGTCGCGTGTCGTCCGCTTTTCGATCGACGTCAACGAAATCCGATCGGCTGCTGGAATCCGCCAGCGACGGGCAAAAGGAGCCGCGCTTTTGGAATTTTTCGAAAGCGTTTCGATTTCACGTTGCTGCACATTTAACTTCTCTCTTGAAAGAAACGTTTCGTAAGATCGTTGATATGGCCAAAACTACGAGACGTTCTTGTTTTAAACATCCGGCAATAACTAGTCCTTGTAATTACCAGATCAAAGACACTTTTACAAAGCCTAGGATACGATCTGGGTAATGTTATTTTCGTAACTCCGATTCCCAACTGGGTAGCCCGATACATTGACCTATCACATTTCTAAAATTACTTATCGGTCATTCGAGAGTATTACTATTTGTAGGAGAGCTTTAAAAGTATTTCTAATTAAATCGATATGAGAAAGGTGGACGGGGAAAAAGGAGAGAACATAGAGAGAGAGAAGCGTACGACCACTCTTGGTGAACACGCGCCTTTGAAAAACGTCCTCGTTCGGACAGTTCTCGATTAATTAAACGCTGAATCTTGCGAAATGTCGAGCAGAGATACCGGTATCGCTCAACACGAACTCTTTGAAGGCGACTTTATCGTCGATTCTGACCCATATCGATATCCCCGGGTCCTCGTTTCGTTCTTTCTCCTTCGAGCCACAACTCGTACAACGACGTTGTTGTGTAATCCCTCTCGGTGGCCGTGTAATCGGTAGGAATTGGAAAAGGCGCGAGGTGGGAGGCCACGCCAAGTGAATGGAAAAGTCGACTTTCTCTTGGACAACTTAATCCGCGGATACACACCTCTTAGCGTATTCCTCCCACGAGGGGCTCGTTCATTTTCCTGAGGAGAGACCAATCAAAAGTGATCCTCCCCTTTTATGTATTCGAACGAACGATTTTACCTTATCCTGATTCATTTTGATTTTATTTTAGAAAGACTAAATACTAGAAAACTATAATAAGCTCAAGATTAACTCTTTGCAGTTTTATACCCAGTACTATACTTTTATACTCTAAAAATTCAGTCTATTTGGACGACAATTTTATTCTAGTAAATCCAATGACCAGTCTGCTTAGACAAAACTGTTATTTTGGTAGATTCACTGTCCAGTCTGACCGAGCAACGTTTTTATTTCTGTAAATCTCATGTTTAGACTACGTATCAACGAAATGTTTGCACCCACTATACGTCTAACATTTTCAAAATAATCACCGGCTGTAAAGAATTAAAAAGACAAGAAAATAGGAAAAATGACCCAAAGAGAAACGCAGAAAATACCAACGATTCGTTCGCTAGACGAAAGTGGGTCCGCGACGAGCGCGCCAACCGCGGAAGCATCGTTTAACGTCGGTACTATTATTGGTGCGCGGGTGGAATTATGTTACCCTTGTCTTTTATTAGCCAACCGCGGTCGCTCCACCGCCGACGAAGACGAGACTCTCTCTATCTTTCTATTCCCTGTCTCTCTCCCGTAATTCTGGCTCCCACAGGATGACTAACGTCTGCCGGTGTCTTTGGCACCACTCCAGGATCACTCCGAGGGGAGATGGATTTTAGCCACGACGCGTTTTCCCGTCTTGGCTCAACCTTGGCCAAGCAGGTACTCCTGTCATTGCCACGTGGAGTCTGCCTCCCCCCCCCCCTTACGGGGGCCACTGCTCCTTCCAAGTTTCTTTTTTCGAGGTGTACCACCGCCGTGATCCGTTTCTCGCGATAACAGACGCCACCGGCGTCGCCTTTGAAAAAAACCCCTCGAACGAGAAGCCGTTTTTCTCTTCCTTATATCCTCTCTCTCTTTCTTTTACCCGTCGGTTTTAGTATCTTCATCGTCCTTTTCGTAAATTATTCGATATCTTAGCTAGTAAGACACGAACGCGTGGGTGGATTCCTGCCGTTTGATCGGGGATTAGGGTATTTTTATGGTGCGAGTTTTGAAATTTTTCCTGTAGGTATGTCTGAGTATTTTTGAGAACGGAAACTGGTAGATTACAAAATCTTTGCTCGGTTTAATTCAACTTGTATTGTAAGATTTATATTAATCAATTAGCAGTCTTACTTTTGTTTTATCTTTTTAACGAGCGTCTGGTTTCTCTTGCTCAATCGTGCGAGTAATTAAGAGAACAAGCAGGCGATAAGGGTTTTTCCAAATATCTCTCGTGATACGTCCACGTACCTCGTCGATATCGAGGCCACGAATCGTCCATAGCAAGAAACGAGGAAGCGTGTGGTTGTTCGTCTCGGAGAACTCGATAAATTACCGCGGCTACGTATTTTTAGAAAATACCGTCCTAACTGTCACAGACCGACAAAAATAGATAGCAGTACTACTTCTGCCGAAACGGTAGCACCGCCGGAGCAACTGGATCGTCGCATATTCGTTACAATGTATCGAAGTTATTACCACGAGATATCGACGAAACTTGTGCTTTTAATAGAATCATTTCGAATTATAATATTGATTAATCTTTAGAATGCTGAGATAGACATTATAGTGATCAAAAGTAGACTACTATTTAATATGCATGCATTAGCTACAATTTATATTAAGTATGCATAAATTGATAAGCAACAATGTTGTTATCGGTCGATCTACCTTCACGGTATTCGCTTTGGGTAAGAGCCAAAGAAAAGTTTTATACGCGAATGAAACTTTCGTTACTCATTTAGTCTTATTTAACTTGGCGAAACTGTCTTCGATAATCTGGCTTTACAATCGTGATTAAGGGAATTTAAAACCAATAGAAAGTGTGACAATCAAATTTTGGAAATGATCAATATTTGCCTTGTCTTTCCACACTGGACTGATTATAGTGGGACTTGAAAACTTCGCAAAACACGTAGATCGTACATATGAACAAGTTTTATGTAAAATAATTCCAATTTTCTATAAAACAATACCGACACTCTAATGATTATGTAATAATTAATTTAAAGAAATTCAATTATGTGCTTGATAAAACGAAGAATCGATTTTTTTTGTCATATCTCTCTGTTCCTCGAAGATTAACAAACAAAAAAATATTAGAAAAATCAGAACAACGAATAACCGTTAACGATATCTCTTTCCACGTAGGAACGATTATCGCGAATACGTTGTACAAGGCAATAAGAAGGATTTATCGCAAACGGGTGTTCACCTGCAACGAAAATGCGAGTGGAAAGTGGCCTTTAGCTTTGCACGGCTCGTAAAATCCTAATCTCGTATTATCTGCCGTGGTACGTTCTCCTTGCATATTTTCTGTTAACGGCATTATACTTCTTGGGCGCTGCAGTCGCGAAAAATCGAATGCACATACAGAGAAAGTGCGACATAACGAATCACCGGGGAGAGAATCGAACACGAGGTTCGCACACTTATCTTGAAACCCGTCGTGACGCTTGCGTTTCTGTTATTGTTACGGGGCCGTTCGCTAATTGTACCGACTCGTGAGGCGAATGAAATTCACGATTTTTTATGCTTCTTCCAGAATTCACTTCAATTAATTTACGATATCTCATTTTCTTCGACGGATTCGTTATCATCGAGAAGTCATCGATCAGCAAGAAAAATCCAGAGACCGGACACTTGTTCATATACCACGTTCACTACCACATAGGACTCAATTTTCTAGATAGCTCGAGTAAGGTAGTTAGAAAAGAAGTTATCGATTAACACAGGTGGGTAATACCGTGCAAGATAGATTATAAAATTAATAAACCGTACAAACTATCGTGGTAATTCATCGAAAAAAAAATGATTTTCGATCTTAATAAAATCATATACCACGATTAGAGTATAACATTCGTAATATAAAATCAAACTCGATAATGATCGCGAAGTAAGATACTCTCGCGTGAAAGCGATCACCCGTTCCACGATTTTAATCATTCCCAACGTAAAGCGCGGGCGGGCGATCGAGTTGGAACCTCCGACGTGAAAGAGAGCCTTTATGTCTAAGGAAACGGTACTGGGATACGGCGAGCGTGTCATAAATAATAGCAGCGACATTATTTGTCGCGCTAAATTAAATAACGAAGCCGACAGGCTACTTTATGAGTCAAGCCGACGGAATCTGGTAAGCGATTATTACTCGAGGCTGCTATACCAAAGGAAATAATCAAAACTTATGGTAGATAGATCTACGTAGATACTTGTATATATATTCTATCGAGTAGATGTGTAGGAGATACGATTAAGTCGCCTTCGACAAAGAGACTGAAAAGACTAGGAGAGAGAAAAAAGAAAATTGAAATATACCGTAACGTTGGTGACTTGGCAAAGAACATAGATCAGAGGGAGCGAAGGTGAGGCCGATCGGCCCTTTCTCGACCAAAACGATCTCTTCTCTCGAACGTGTAAGAGATTTCATTATTATCAACTCGCGAGGCGAGATCGAATTCTTTTAACATGGTGCGAAACTTTCGTCGTTGTCGTCATCGTTCGGTCTCTGTGTAAGTGTTTCGAGCCAAGTAGAATTATTGGACGATCCATTCACTCCGGAGGAGATCTGAAAGCGCGGCTTTTGTGGGTCAGCCCAGGCTCGCACGCCCGCTTGTTACGCATGCTTACTCGCGCTAAATGGAAATGAAAAAAATGTTATTTTCACTCGGGCCGTGCGTAGCCTATAGAAGTTGAAATTAATCGACCGAATTCTTTCGATTCAATCTCGTTCAACGAGCCATAAGTTTATAAAGTTCTACCACAATACGTGGAAGGACTCTCTTTTCAAGAGTCGTTAGACATTGGTAATAGCAATGGTTGCCTTTTATTACACCTTCGCGTTATGCGGGAGTAATCGATTTCCTTCCTTTTACGATCGATCTCACGATTTGTCCAGAATTAATGATCATTCAATGCTATATTAACCTAATTACTTAACGTGCTCTTTAATTATTATCGCGTTTACGCGTCGTCGGTATGCCGTTTTAAAGTACCTCCTCGTAACTCAAGAAACTCGAATGAGATCCGAGGAGAGAAAAAAATCAAATATGAGAGATCGTAAAAATGACATTACGTCGAGGTGTCACGTGTAGGTATATACTGGGGACAGTATCGATCAACGATTTCATTGACGTTTCGCGTGAAATGTCGTCCGCTCGCTCGCACCGCGATGAGATCGTCTCGCGTGTCAACGCGCGTTATTCCACTTACGGTACGGAGTTATCTGATAACGGTGCGAACCTTGACGCACGAAAGTACCATTTTTACGGGTCAGTGGTGTCGTGAAAAGTCGATTAAAAGGTAGATCGAGCGTGAAACTCGGACGGGAATAATACGTGTCGCTTCCTTTGGAGGATACTGACTGTTTCCGATTCTGCCTTTCTTCGGGAGTTATTTTTCTAAAGCGAAGGGAAAGAAAGAGAGAAATGACTTCGGTGGGAGGACACGCGAAAATTATCACCGATACGAATTTACGACTTTCCAAACGTTCCTTTTATGCTTGTCTAAAGCTTGCGTTATAATATTTCTATTCTTCGTTTCTCTTTATTGTTTATGTTAACGTCTTGTGTAAAATATAATCGAAGAGTGCTTGTAGAAAACAGTGCCAATCTAAGTGTCAAAATTTAAAAAAAAAATTTTTTTATTGGAATATTGTATAGTATATAGGATAATATTACGATGAGTCAGAAATTATTTACGTTTCTAGAAACAAATTCGATAAATGGTGACAAGTCGTTGCAAATAGTGACAAAAATATAATTGATTAAGATATAATTATTTATTGATAAAAAAAGATTTATCTAAACTGAAATAAAACAAATTTAAATTAATAAATATATGAATCATGCGACTCTCAAATTCACCGACTCGATCTAATAGTTCTGAAAAATACGATTAAAATAACTATTTTTCCTTCTAAAAAATTAGATTTTGGCCATTTAAATTTTCTATAAACCCTCTTCAATTAGGACCCAATAATCTCCTTTACTTTATTCCACTAAAAAATAAATCAATTTTTGAAGAGTCACACTTCACCATCGGCGATCTCTCGATCAGAAATCGTACTTATCTTATACACCGATCGTTATGGAATTTATCAGCTGGAACACGCCCTACCGGAACGTTACGTAACGGTGCTACGCGCGGTCTGCAGTTCCTCGTGTTTCTCCTCGAACATTTAAGCAGTATATTCCGTTCTGTGTCACACGTATATGCACGCGTCACGTTGCACCACCCACTCGTGCCGCCAGCAGATTTCCAGCTTAGCGTTACGATCGTTTCCTCTCTTCATCTCTCTCGCTCATCCTATCATCCTTTTCATCTGGTACGCGAAGCTATCGTAATCGATGCGCCTACGGTGTAAACGAATCCGATTTGGACTCGAAATACCTGAAAGGTGATTCGATAAAACGCCTTTTCCTAGATTTCTATTTTCATTACGTAATCATTCTCCAAAAAAGTGTATCAAATTTCTAATTCCATCTTTGATTTGAGATAAAAAAAGTGACTTTTAAGTAGAAGTGAAAATCGAAAGCTCGAATATCACAGATCATTTATTAATACGCCGATCAAATAAGTCCGGTCGATCGCGGGACGTGTCGCGTATTATTTAACGATCCGAATAATCACCGTTGTCCTGTGACAATCGAGACGGCTGCCAAGCTAATGTAAGATTCGATCGATGTCCTATGTAGATACATATACAATACGTAATATGTAGGCTACGAGAGTACAGGGATTACGTAATGGAATTACAGGAAATATTACGCGTTATGGTTAGGTATCCGTCGTTCCAACTAGTCCGATCACTTCGATGTTCGAACACATCGATCTAACGGGAACGAGTTTGCTATCTCGTGCGGATAAATGAAATATGATGTTCCGTGTATCATCGGTTTTTCTCTGTATTTTGATTAATTAAACTGGACGCAGCCTCTTATATGCACATTACAGAGTTCTTGTAGTAACTAGAACCTCGGTTGACTCGTGAAATTTCTATAATTCGAATTTTTATTCATCCATTAAAGAAAAATTATATTAGTTGAAGAAAACTAGAAGATTAGTTCTAGTAGAATTGTTTTGAAATATAGAAATCAGTACTATGAATTAATCACTATAACTCGAAATTTACAAAATTCTATTCTTTACACACTTTTTATCCGGCAAAATTCTGTCCAAATTTCTAAGGTGTATTTTTTATCAACGTAACATCAACTTTCTAATCTCTGTAGTACTATCCAATTTACTATTGGCTCACCAGTGACCCCAATAAGTAAATTAAAAGTATCCAAATATTTAATCGAATTGATAGTTAAGTTACCGTATATAATCAAATTTTGTTAAAAAATTTGTCTCCTGTGATTCTTACACGTGGCGTACCCCACACGTCGCTATATCGACAAAAATACTCCAACTGTCAAAAAAAAACGCCTGCATCGCTTGTGAACTTAAGAAAAAAATCCTAGAAGTCAACCGCTACGAAAGCTTTACGACGGCCAAGAGACTTGAAAATAGATTAGAGACCTTACAATATCGTTAGTTAACCGATTGTTTTACGAAGCTGATCGATCTATCGAAGCACAAGAAAAAAGGAATCGGCCTCGGAGTAGTCGATAGAGACACTCTCGATGCGAGTATCAAGTGTGATGTAGTAGCATTAGCAGAATCGC
This sequence comes from Ancistrocerus nigricornis, assembly GCA_916049575.1. NCBI lineage: Eukaryota > Metazoa > Arthropoda > Insecta > Hymenoptera > Vespidae > Ancistrocerus > Ancistrocerus nigricornis. The sequence continues at coordinate 27,806,183 of OU696667.1, forward strand.
ACTTCGAGTTTGCAAGATCGTTTCGTTTTATCGTCGATGAAACGGATACTCGTCCTATCTAAAATTACCGTTGATAACGTGGTTATTCGATCAGGAAGCTGGAAAAAGTTGCAAGCCGAAAGATCGTAAAAGGAGCAATAACATTTATCGATACGAACGAATTCTCCAACTGATTTCGCGTAGAGTAAATAAAAAAAATATCAAGAATCCCACGAGAAACGAGTAATTCGAGTCCAGTATCTTTTTCCTTTTGGAAACTTACATTTCGAAGAGAATCAATAAAACGAAGTCGAACTTAAACGAGATGCAATTGAGCCATTCCCAGGCTAAAGCGAGTAACATCGCTTTAAGACTTTTACTGCCAAAGGGTGATAGTTAACTTTTTATATTTAAAATAAATTTTCATGATCTATTGACATATGAAATAAATAAATTTTGATTTAACAAAAAAATATTAGATACTTATTTTCTAATATATTTGTGTGAGCTAAACAAAGAATATAGTATTTATATATTGCTAAATATTAATTCATAGTAATTCAAGTGATTAATAATTGGTTCTAACACTATTAAATGATATATAACTTTATTAATTTTCTATACTTCTTTACTCGACAAAGTTAATCGATTTGGCAAATGAACGACTCAATTAACCCTCGTGAAGGAAGAAATAATCGACTCTCGTCAAAAAAAGAAAAAAAGGACACCCTTCGTCCGAGAGAAAGAATAATCGCTTTATCGTGTCCCCGCCATACGACCCAAAAAATTCACCCTCGAATCGGAGAAATCGAACGTGAGAAACGTGGCCAGTTTACTACATTCTAGAAGGCGAACTTATGTGCATTTATGCTTTACGACGGCTTAATGTCGTCTAGACCGGATAGAGGAGCTGGTATATTCGTCAAACATTATCGGCGATTACGTCTCGCGAAATTGTCTCGTGTTTAGGGAAACTGCCGATTCTGGTGCGTACACGTGGAAAGGGAAACGGCAGACGGGCGACGTTGGTGAAAGTACGAAGGGTGCCTTCGAATTGTGGTGAGTCGATGAAAGGACTCACGTGTGTACACGTGTGTGTGTGTGGATTCGAGGGTGAGAGTAGCGTCGTACTTGGCAAAGATTCAAACAGTGATTGCAAGGGCCTGTCTCAGCGTTGCGCGTCCAGAATATTTTCTCCTTACTTTTCCTCCTTACTTTTCTCTTTCTCTCCTTCACGAGCGTCTGGACCTTTTATTCCTTCCACTCGCCGCTACGTCCGACGACCTCGTCTTTTTTCATTCCCCTCGCATCTCCGCCCCTTTGTGACCGCCGCTTCAGAGAAAGAGAGAGAGAATCGTGGTCCGTTGGGATGAAATATTCGGCGACGATTTGTATCGCGAAAACCGCTGGTCCTTTTTCCTCCTCGTATTCCGTACGAGTCGAACACGTTGGTCTTCTTTTTCTCGCTCTTGAAAATGGGTATAAATCATGGATAAAGTAGGGAGTGAGGAAGTTTTCCTTTCGTGGAGAAGAAAAGAATTTTAGCTAGACTCTTTTAACACGTTCGTTCGATTAGGATATATTTTTTTTTTAAAGGAACTCAATTAAATATAACTATCGTTTTTTTTTAATTAATAAAATAATAGGAGCTTCGAACACTTTAGCGACAAGGTGAAAAATTTGGATATTTTCTTTTGAAAGAAACGCAATTAAATATAACTATCGATCTTATTTAACACTAGATTTACGGATATCGTTTATATACCTATTTTCACTGGAGTAAAATAAGGGGAATATAAAGAGGAAAGAAAAGAAGAGAAATCGACATTTACATATATTTCATTACTTAACTAAAAACCCACGTATGATTTAAAAAAAAATAATTTTTAGGTTTTATATATAGTAATCAAATTAGCTCAGTCCGTAAATCTAGCGTTAATTAATAAAACAATAAGAACCTTGAACGCTTTAGGGACACATTCAAAAATCTAGAATATCTCGAGCATCCTTTAAGCGAGCCAATAACGTTTACCGGCCTAACAAAGGCTAATAAAATAGAAAAAGAGTCTTACAGGGTCACTTCGTGCTCCGAAGCCTGGCTCCTTCGATCGTGAATCCCGGTTACCGAGAGAATAGAATTTATTACGCGAGAACGATGTTATCGGTGGACTAAAGTGCGAAATAATGCGCGGTAGATATCTGTATTTGTAAGAGGAACAGAAGGTGGAGGAAGAAACGGGTGAGGATTGCCACTCTATCGGAAAAGAGAACCGAGGGTAGAGAAGAAGCAAGGCAAAGTCGAGGAATAAATATATCGCAAAAGAGAACACGTTGCGGGAACGTGGCGTAGATAGCGAGCACTAGAACCCGAAGAATGCAGAGCATATTTCAAACGGCGGTTTCTTTGACTATGAAAGAGTATGTACGAGACAAAGAGAGAGAGAGGGAGGGAGTTTTAGTCTTTTTGGACGTAAATGGAGAACTTCGTTCCGCGTTTCAATCGGACCGTGAAAGGTCGTTCGCCATTTCTACGTTCTTCTGGTAATAACTAAAAAGAAATGATTATAATGAAAAGCAAAACGAGACAACAAATCTCTCTACCTCTGTTCAACTTTTTTTTTATTTTATTCCACCCTTTTACGTTAAAACTTGGCACGTTAACTTAATTTAAAACTCTTTTTCGTTTCCCTTCTTCCAATCGATTCGCATAACTCGGATACCAAAACCCTTTTATCGATCGAGCACCAAAAATGCAACTCTCTTCGAGCCAGCAAACGGAATTCAAGCAGCAGCACGCGTTAAGACCGAGATCGAATCTGTGAAAGACGAATGGCATAGGTGAGTTAAGATTTAACGACTTCATTCGTACGTTTGTTTCGGTACTCGAGTAGAAACTCCGAAGACAAGAAATTTCATTTGATATAGACTCGAAAAGCAACCTAATGTTCTATATCTATCCGTCTATCTATCTCTCTTTCGTTTACCTTAGACCGGTTAGTCGTTTTATCGTCGAGCATCGACGCTACGTATGTACTTTCCACGATTTTATCCTTTTCCTTACGGGCACGACCATACCGCGCTATGAATAATGTCCCGCTTTGATATACACGCGCTCCGCATCGAAACAATGTTACAATCTGTCCGATCGTAACTCTCCATCTTCTCCTCCTCCCGAGAGATTTCGAGTCGTCCTGAAACGTTAGGTACTACGAATTCTATCGACGCGTTAAGCTCCCTCCCCCTCTTATCTCGTATCTCTAGAAATAAAATGAAGTTGTTACGGAGAATTCCCCTGTCTCTCGCTTTTAACGAAATACTTGTTTTTCCATCGATATCTTGTCTTTCAACGAGCTGCAATTAGAGTTACAAGATCAAGATAATCGGAATTCATAATTTATTATTAAGACTTTTACGTTTTCGTGACCAGCTTTTCTTTAGAGTCTTTGCTATATACCGCAGGGACCTGATATAAGAATAAAAACAATGACAAATATTATTTTATAATGTTATTCTTGTTGATTCGTTTGAAAAAAAAATATTATTAAACAACTTGGTTAAAATTAAACAAAATCACTCATTTCAATAACTAAAAATGTAGATGTTACTAACAAATGAACAATTGAAGAATCTTTCTATATATCTCTATAATAAATGTAAGAGATAACCAGCTGCAGAGTTAAAAGCATAGCACTATATTGGTCCGCCCTCATGGACGTGTTAAAAATAATTCAATTTTTTCTGCAAAGACAAAAATAAAAGATGAATATTCGAAAGCCCATAGAAAGTTGTCTAGTCATTGCGTGAAATTTATTCAGAGAAGATAAAAATTCTCGATAAAGATAGAACGAGGATCGCGGCGCAAGGATCGAAGCATTTGGACCGAACGACGTCGTTGTCGGTGAACACCGCGATACTATCTTTAAGATTGAAATTATCTGTCGGTTCTGGAGCACCGGATTATCGATCATATCTGTCGGACGAGCGCGAGCACGACACGCAGACTCGTCTGGCACTCGACGTCGAGTGCAGCGCGGTTCAGGGAGCGCCGATACATCCGTCGTTCAGTGGCGAGAAAAAAAAAACAACGAATCCGATCGAAAGCTAGAAAAACTAGAAATTGTCTGCACTCCAAGAAATCCATTTTATCCTCTCCCGACTACTCGAATATTCCTGATTTTTGCCAAAACTAATAAAAGGGAGTAGAGTTAATCTGATTAGTCGTTGGCAGGGTCGGATTAATTTTTTTCCATTATTATCCCTATCATTTATTTCCTTTCCTTCGAACCTAACATCATTTCTCTCGTATCTTCTTCCTTCTGCTTAGTGGCGTAAATTTATTACCTAATCGTGAGACTGAGAATAATAAACTTGATAAATCCAAAAACGCGTATAGCTTTCGCCGACGAGGATCCTTCAGGGAAAGGCAGGTAAGTTTAATGCGAGAACATTTCGCGGAAGGCGGCCGAATATGCGAGAAGAGACCGAAAGAGAAAGAAAAGGAGTTCAAGAGAGAGAGCTGGAAGAGAGAAAAAGAGATGCTGGGAAAGGAGCCGTGAAAGGATCGTTGGGTGTGTCCGAGCGGACCGACTCGAAAAGCGGACGCTTTATTAACCGGACGGGGTCAAACGATGGAATATCGAGAACGATAATGTTCGTGCAAACTTTTATACTTAACGCTAGAACGAATTATCTATCGAAATTACGTAATAAACGTTACGTAAAAAAAAAAGGAATATATGAAAGAACGATAGGTAAAATTGTAGTGCTCGACGAGCGGAAAGACAAATAAAGCGAAAAGATGCGAAACGATATTTCCCTTCATCCTCTCCTCTCCTTTTTCCTCCCGTTTTTATCAAACAGTTTGCCTTACGATCGCTCGACTCGTAGTCGGCTTGCTCGAACCGTGCCAACGGTGCTAATCAAATATCACGATCTACATAATTTGTTTAGGAGAGGCTATAAATCATTACCCGTGCCTCGGCTTATCTCGAGTGCTGATTCAGTGAAATTAGTATATCGGGCTCGGCTACTCGCGCTCTCGCGATCTTTTAGCTCTCTTCGAGCGGAGGTCGCGCGAAGTTCGCGCGGCTAGAACACGAATGATCGATCGCAAATTGAAACGGGATCTGCCAGGCGGATCCGCGTCTGTTCGTGGACTCGTATCGGAGAGTAAATCGAGGGAGAATAATCGTACCACGACGATTATTATACTGTTTGCCAAGTTACTACTTTATGTAGCGGACAGAGGGTAACGAGCGCAACGAATCGACCACCGATCCATCGGTGGTAAGCAAATTCATTGCGATTCGTGCAACCGAACGACGTTGATTTATTACTCGTTCGAAATCAGAGAGTAGCCCTCCTAGGATGATTAGGAAATTGGGAAATCACTTTTAGCGGTAGAATTTTGTTTTTTTTTTCAGAGAAATTAAATTATTGGGGTAGAAAAACATGTAGGGGAAAAGTGGCATGAAAGAGCCACGTTTTGAAAGAGCCACTATCATTTGCACAGTAGTTTTTGAACGAATATTGGACGAATTAATTTTTGAAAAACTAACAACCAGTGTTGCTACTTAAAAACTATAATTCGTCTAACATTTGTTCGAAAACTGCTGTGTAAATGATAATGGCTCTTTTAAAAACGTGGCTCTTTCGTGCCACTCTTCCCCTATCTTTCTTTATATGTTTCTAAAATTATACCAATACGATGATCGACAATTACGTCTAATTAGAAGTTAACTGGACTACCGCACGTATTTTTTTACAAATTTTACCATTGCCGATAATAATAAAATTTCGATTATACATAAAAGAAAACATAAGTCTATGTTCTTATTGATCATGCATTTACATGCACTTACCTCACGAAAATATAACTGTGATTCAGATCTGGGTGACTCACTTTTCCTTCCAAGTACAAAATTAATTTTTAATCCAAAAAATTAATAATAGCTGTTATAGATTAACGAGCACAGCAATGGAAATGTAGAAAGATTATGATGTAAGAATTAAGGGATCTCGAAGACCGAGGGAGGTAGTAGCAAAAGGAACGGAAGGTCTAGGTAGCAGCAGCAGCACCTGCCATTGACCGTAGTCCGATGATTTACGATCTCTCTACCTTCGTGGAAATCCGTTCGTTCGAGACGGTCTCGTCTCAAGGTCAAAAACTAACGCTCCATCAAACTCCTTCTTCCGTTCTAGAGAAAAACGGTAAGAACGGACTCGGTTAGAATCATCGCGTCGCTAAACGCTTTTACAGCAAGGATCGCCGAGGGTAGATCGAATCGATCGATCGATCGATCGCCGCGAGATAAAACGATAGCTCGTAACTAACATCCAACGAGAGTAGAATAAGACGTCTCGTTACGCTCTTTCGCTGCGTACTCTTATAATTAAACGGTCCGTGCTTTAAACGAGAAATTCAACGGGTGTTAGCGTTACAACGCTAGTCGTTTTACATTTAACACTTCGACGTGCCTATATATGCATCACTTCTTTCGACAAATATTTCATACGACTTATTAACATGACTTTACGATAGGTATGAATCGCGCTTACGTTCTGCCAGACACACCAAGACGAGAATTTCGTACCACGAGTTGTCACTTTTACGAGACGGCATAAATATCCGACATTCCTTATCCTTTTTTTTGATTTATTCAGTCGTAAGAGTATAAGGCGTACTACTACTCGCCGTTTATTCTTCTCAGTTTCTCGCGCGTTTTACTACGATTTAATAGTTCTTCAAATAGTGGACATTCTGTGGAGGCCGCTAACTCGGAAATCGCCTTTCATCGTTCACTCGACACTGCATCTATTTCTCGATTTATTATCCAACATCGATCATAATATAACGTTTATCGTTCCTTCGAGTTTTGAAATCATCGATGTCTTGTTTCTCAATGAACGGAATATCTGTAACCCCTCAATTAAGATATTAACATTAATCATCATAAAACGGAACTCATTGTGCATATGCCTATGACGTAATCTCGGAGAAAAATACATATCATTCGTATGTAGTTGTAAGGCGAGACGACATGAGTCATGGTTTGAAAAAATGTTGAGTTATATGTTAACTTATACCAGGAAGGTGGTATTTGTGTTTTCAGAGGAAATGCAATGAATCGAAACAATACTTTTTGCTAAATAATTAATAACGATCGTTCGAATAATCATTCGAATCATAGACCACAAATTTGATACATCGATTTTAAGGGATGTAGGGGAGACCGGGGCTAAAAGTCCCAGGGGCAAGTTGTCCCAGTCGTAGTTTTGGTATCTTAGGATGGAAGGGGAAACGCATCCGGTGCATGGTGTACAGGTCTTAGCGAGTAAAAAAAAGTGTAGTGGTGGTCGTTGTGTTTAGTCTTCCCTTGTTACTTCAAGAGACGAATTTATATTTTGATAAGTTCAATTCTACTTTGGGTACATTACTTAAGCATCTCTAGGCATTAATGAAAATCGATTGCACACGAGTTCGCACATGTAATAGAAAGAGAATTTGGTCAGCTTCATTTCCTTGCCAGAATTTTTAAAAAAAGGCCTTGATCTGACTGAACTATTACCCGAGAAACAAACCTATGAAAATGGGGCAAGTTGTCTCACACGTCGAGGTAAGTTGTCCCGACAATGAGATCTGAGACAAGTAGCCCCATCCTCTTTTTTTGCTGTAACGTTTGTTTTTATCATTAGTTTTCGACAGAATTCAGGTTTTTGTTCATGATGCAAACATCAGGATTTTTGTCAAAAATCGATGCATCTCGAATTTGCCCGATCAAATACTCGTTCGAAAGAGGAAAGACTCTAATTTACGAATATGCAAGTCGCGTTTCGATAGGATAACTGGTTAAAAAGTTACAGCAGTTTAAAGCTTGAAAATGACCTATACTTCGACCCTTAAAAGATTAATGTCTCATCATTGCTTAACGATATCGAAAAACGGACAACGGAGCATTGTTCTGCATGATTTTATCTTTAAAATGAGCCATTAAACATTGAAATCGGTGGTGGTGACCATTTTGGCAAAAATCATGATGCATAGGTCAGGATTTTTGTCAAAAATCGATGCATCTCGAATTTGCCCGATCAAATACTCGTTCGAAAGAGGAAAGTCTCTAATTTACGAATATGCAAGTCGCGTTTCGATAGGATGACTGGTTAAAAAGTTACAGCAATTTTTCTCTTGAAAACGACCCACACTCCGACACTTAAAAAATTTATTTTTCGACACTCCGCAACGATATCGAAAAACGGACACCGGAACATTGTTCTGCATGATTTTATCTTTAAAATGGGACATTAAACATTGAAATCGGCGGTGGTGTCCATTTTCGCAAAAATCATGATGCATACATCAGGATTTTTCCTTGGAAACCTTGAAAAACTTGCCCCATGGCGTGAGACAACTTACCCCGCAGCGGTGCAAGTTGTCCCAAAAAACTCGTTTGCTTGAAATTGAAAAAAAAACGTGTTAAAAACTTCTCAATGCAAGCGGAAAGATTTCTATGTATTGCTAAGAAGTTGAAGTTTATGATGGTCCCCAAAAAATTCGAAAATATAAGCTACAGAAATCTGTAGAAACAAAAAACCTAAAATTGGGACAACTAGCCCCGGTCTCCCCTATTTTTTATTATATAAACTATTAAAATCCATCCAAAACCAGACTAATGTATGGGTTAATAAACCAAACGTTAAATTTAAATATCTCGGAAGTAAAAAACACGTGACTAACGTCGTTTTGCCTTCACACCCACAGATATAAACACCGACGTATATAGAAACGGGACACGCGTGGTGTAAAAAATCAACGAAGCCATCACTGGATAATGCATGAACGTTTCATAGGCTCTAGACCAAGCCTAGCTAGTTTTGGCTTCGATCGAGTCGACGAAATTCAGGCGATTATCAAAACATGAGGACAGCAGCGTTTCCGGAAGGACACGCCCCTGAGGCGCCAGGAAGTCGTGACACGGTACTGCTACCACCTAAAAGCCTCCACGTGGCTCACGTACACACAATGGTATAAGCAGGCGAGTGGCCGTTTTGAAGAGACCTTAGAGAGTAGGCGTTTTATACGCTAGGGAACCCCGTTCGTCTTCTTATTCTTCTTTATCGTCGTTGGTAGAGAGTAGTAGTCCTCCCAGTGGTCTTCGAGGTCGAAGGGACTCCGAAGCCTCCTTCTTTCGTACGCGTCGCGAATGGCTTCGTGAACATCAAAACGAGCCAACGAAGTAGAAGATAGTAGTGTAGACGTATAATCCAGTATACTGGTCCCATACACGTACGAGTATTTCAACGTGTATGTACTGACACGATTTAAACTAGCGCGATGGAACGACGACGTGAATGAAATTCTCTATGAGCGTAAGAATTTTTGATCACTTGCCTGATCCGTTACGATATTTTCTTCTTACCTTCTATACTTCCTGCTTTTCCTTTCTTATTTCATGTTTACACACGATTTCTGGTTTCGGATTTATAGTAAACGAATAGAATTCTCTCTTTTTTTTTCTCTCATAGACAGGAACGATTCGGCTGCCGCAAGGCACCCTCCTCGCGCGCGGCTTAACGTACGGCAATTTCGTCCGCGGTCTGTAAACGGACGGCGATATCCACTCGGGAAGAATGAAAAAAAAAAAAAATACATTACCCAGCGTGGCTTTCACCGCGATGGAAACTCGCGCCAAGCTCGTAACGTTAGGTCTCTCCGTTTCGCCTCGCCCAGTTCATAAAAAATAATGCGTTAAAAGGTAGGTATTATCGAAAGGAAAACACGCGTGGTAACATGCTCGTTTTTTGGGTAAAGCTGAAAGAAAAAGAACTTTTCGTACGATGACTTTGAAAGTTCGATCGAGAAAGAAGTTTCTTTTTGGTAAAAATTCGTGCGAAAGCAGCGACCCGTCGGTCTCAGGAATATTTGCGAATGAACGGGGGAAAGATTCGTTTTGCGTGGGATATAAAAGGAAAATGTCGAGAGGATAGCCTCTTGTGAAAATTGTAACGCTTCCTTCTTGACGCGAACTTAACGTTTACGAATGGACTCGCATAAATCATAAAATATGTAAAAGGAACGGAGAACTTTGGTACATCTGTCGTGATCGAAGGTGTCCTTCCGTATACAAGAGAGAGGAGAAGAAGAAGGAAGTTAATAATAAAGGAGAAGGAAAGGCTCGCAGCTGGCCGTAGAGTCCTTTCGCTTTACTCGCTCTCACTCGCAACGAAAGGATCCTTTCCCCGACCTATCCCAACCACCATAACCGAGTGTCCTGCCAGTAATCGTCTTTTCTATTCTTATAAGAAGCTCCTACTACCGTCGTCGCGAGGAAGGTGACTACGGGCCAGCTGCGAAAACTCCCGCAAATTGTATTGTGAAAGCGCGTGGCTCGTGTAAAAGAGCAACAACCGGCTCGATGGCCTAATTGTTCGAGACATTGGGTTATCGATCAATTTTTGTCATTTTTTATTAGCCAACTTGTAAGATAATAGATTATTTTTGCAATCATCGTTGTAATTATTGTAATATTAAGTTGTAATTATCGTTAATATTAATAAAAATATTGTTATACCTGTTTAACCATTTGTATATTCCAAAATAATAAAACTTTTTGTACCAAAATTTACTCTGTCTACTTTTATTTTATGATCACCCTTCACACAATTTCTCTTAAAACTCTCAAAAAACCTAGCCATATTCGATACAAATAAAATAAGGTCACAGTTAGCAAAGAACAAATTATGACAAAGGCTAATCCCATACACGAATACCCATTCCCCTCAAAAAAATTCAACCATTAAAGTATTAATAATAATAAAAAAGAAACCAATCCTTAAAACATAGATTTTCCCCGTGGGAAAATGTCTATTATAATAACACGGTAACGTTATCCACGGTATATCGAATAATTTCTCGGCAAAGTATCTAAGAGAGTCTATCGAATATCGAATATAGAAACACGTACGTAGGACGAATGCGATATTCACCGGTGTAGCCGACAATTAATCCGTGCGCTCCGTATCGTATAATCCGGAGCTTAGCCCGCAGGTGAACCGCGAAATTGGTACGTTTCTCAAGAAGAAAGCAAGAGAGTCGACCTAGTTTCTATCCGGTCGACGCGAATGTGTAATGAGAAGTTCGACACTTTGGCCGCGGTTGATCGTTATCGTAACGCTTGATCGTTATCACCGAGCGTGCATCTTACGCGCTTGATCGTACGGGATCCTTACGATCTTATGCGAAACTTTCGCCTCCTCCTTAACGATGTTACGTTAATTCAGGGGAAAAACACGAGCATACGGTGCTTCGATGTATCAAAATGGTTTATCGGAGTACACGTTCGTCCGTGAAAAATCTTTAAAAGATCTCAACCCAAGGTGAGAATCTTTTCCTACCGGTAATGCTTATCTAAATAATTCTCCAAGTTGGATCTCGTTGGCAAACAGAAATCTCAAGATTAATAAAAATGTTGTAACAGAGGACCGTTTGATGCAATGAAGCTTCCATTTACGATAAGACGATGACATTGATTTGTGAGACTACGATTGATCGTTAAGCCTACCGTGATTACACGTTTCGTCGTTATCGTCCTAAATCTGGAGTAGATTTTTGATTGATAAAGAGACACGAAGAATATCGATATTAAAGCACGTCTGGTTCAACTCGATCGGAAAGTTATTAATATTTAAGACTCTTTGCCGGTCGACTAGATACCATACGCTGAGTCTTTTCTTTCACAATACCGATCGTTCGATTAATTATTCAATTGCGTGGAACAATGGTGCGCGGAATTAGCCAGTTCACAGACCCTGCTTATCTATATCAAGGCCAACATCCGGTCTACTCACTCACGATTCTTCGTGCAAAAGCTTCGTTTTAAAGTAGGCCAAAATTTTGATCAATCGTTCGGGCAACGAACGAAACGAGGAAAAATAGTTGCGAAATTTTCGAATGACTCGAAATGTGATAATAATTATAGAACGTACGAGGAAAAAGATTTCGCACTGGCATCAAATTAGAATAAAATATGATCGACGACTACTTCGTCATGGTTATTTTTAAAGGTCGTTAAATTAGCATAACAAACTGTACGTTAATTTGCACGATCGATTCCAAACGATATCATTAACGAAACGCTACTAGTTTTATTTGAAGCCTAAATAACGTCTTTAAGTGGGTCGGAATTTTATCAAGCTCAACGAGCACGCGTATTACTTCTATTTCGAAGATATTACAAGGCCTCGCACGTGGCTCTCGAATTCTATCGATGTAGAAAAAACACTGAAGTATATGGAATGTATCGTAGCTCGTGTGTCTTTTTAATCCAGATCAGATTAAATTCATAAATCTTAAAAGTATATTATATCGATAGAAGAAGCAAGAATTCCTATCGATTCGTACTACCTACATATAATATATACGACAGCTGGCAAGAAATTTCAATCGAGACGATACGTGCAGTCGACCGAAATGTCACTCACCTTATGACCTTCCGTCTATTGTTAGGATGAAGCCTCTGCGCCATTTCCGGATCAATTTCGGCCAATCTACCATGTAGCACCTCGTTCGTCTCCTCGCTCGTCCACCCGTCGATCTTCATCTTCTTCGAAGGCGAAGATTCGTCTTCTGTTTCGCTTCTTTCCGACGTCTCTCCATCGTCGTCGTTGTCCATGACTTTTCTCGTTTTCTCAAGCTCGTTTAGTGAATTTCCTTTTGGATTTGACACGAGTATCTTCCAAAGCAGCGACTCTATGTAATAGTTCGTACCACCGACGATGACTGGCATCTTCTTTCTCGAAAGTAAATTGTCCATCTAGATCGATCGAAAGAAGGAGGGTTCGTCGTGGATTTAGTCGATGGTTCGAGACAAGGATATCGAAGAAATCAAAACTATACGTAGATATAATGCATTAAAAAAGAAAACTCAAAAATTATTATAGAAAATGTTGTTCGTGGTTAATCGTTGATTAGTAAGACTACTTCTAGTTGTTAAAGCGTATGGGTGCGTTAGTTTCAATGATCGTTCGATTATTCATTTCTATACACGATCAAATCTTTTAAGCAGGGTAAATTAAAGTACGAATTATTCTACCAGGGTTATAACTCGACGAACAAGGTATGTAAGTAACTTGCATTCGTTGGATGTTATTCTACATCTACCTCGATGATCGGCATACACTTTTTTTAAATTCGTACGAAGGACCATGGCTAATCGTTATTCAAAATGTCAAGGTCTTCGTTATATCGATATTAGTATCAAACGCCGTTTCAAAGATCGTTTTGGCTTCGTTCGAGATTTCTATCTACGATGCCTGAGACGAGGATGGAAGCATCGGTGATCTTTCAAATAAAAAAATTAAGACTTCGTGACGAGTGATCGCTTTATAAATGGACAATAATTTAACAAAGATCATCGATACTTTCTCGTTCTCTTCGCTATTTTTTGGGGAGAGATGATAAACAACGTAAGAAAAACAAAAAATTAGGTCAAACGAAACAAAGGTATGCAAAATATATGAGAATAGATTACAATCGGTAGAACCATGTCCCTGAAGTTGATGACGGAAAAATGGGTGAGAGGATCGACTACGTCCAGCATATGATGAACCGCCATTTGCCTCTCCTCTTTGGTCACCTTGGCCGTAACGATGTCCAGACCCTTATACACCTGCGAATTACCATCGTGTCTAAATTATCGTAATTGAAAAGATAATGACGGAGTAAAGTAGGGGGGAAAGGAAGATTGCTTCGAGTATACAGTATCTTCTCTCTTTCTTTCTCGCTATTTACCACGCGAATTTCATTAATTAATTTACGCACGTGCCGATGAATTTTCAAGCTCTGGAAAATAATGGTCGAGTTTGGAAAGAAACGCGACGGTACGAATGGTAGCTTTAAGATTATACAACTAATGGCAACTCGTATCTTACTTATATTTCTATATATATTTGCTTAATTAACTTCGTAATATAACTAATAATAAATAATAAATTCCTTTTGATAATATCCAACGATCGAATTTGGAAGGAGAAGCACGACGCACTAACCGTACCGGCCGCAGTCCCACGGGTGAATGCGCGTAAATAAATAAACAAACCGTGCATAGCGCTGAGTCAAAATTATGACTCATCCGGGGGCATCGAACCGTGCAATTTTGATTCCACACACTCGACACTGGCATTAGTAATATTTTTTTAGGATATTTCCTTTCGAGCAATAACAAACTCACGTAAAATTACTTCTTTAATGATCGATCCTGGTGGATCCACTTCGCAAAATATTTGAAAGAACCTTACAAAGAATTTAAAGACTCTGAGGAAGTATCTAGCTAATAGTCATCGCAATGGAAAAAAATATCTGCGATCGCTGTCATGACTCGATACTATACTTTATACCGTTTCTAAACGCATTACGAATTTTCCAAGCCGCAAAATTGCGGAAGATAAAGAACAAGCAGAAAAAGATAAAAGCATCGTAGAAGATCGCGAAAGGGTAGTTTTCGTTCTTTCTCCCTCTCTCGTTCCGTTCACGCTCGATGCGCACCACTAAGAAACGAATAAACGAGAATCCAAGAACGTTTCCGATTACGAGAATTTCGACTTTACGCTCAACATTCCATTACGTACACGACATAGCTCGGTGTGGAACAGGTTTTCAACGTTCCGATCCGGCCGCCAGATGTAGCCGGAACGGCCGTGTCTTCGATCTTCGAACAGGTTTCCGACGTTCTAAAGCGGTCTTCAACCTTCGTTCCGCTTCGATCTTCGTACTTTTTCCTAGCTTTTGCGCCCGGGTAGGAAAGGAGCGAAGTACGAGGCCAATTTCACGCGAGCAAAATCCTCGTACGATCGAGAGAATTAAAACTTCTCGGCTTCGAAGATACGAAGTTTAGTCCTCTTGCTTCCCCCTCTCTCTTTAGGTATACACCTATATACCTTTTACCGCGTGCCGATGAAGGTACACCAAGAGGAAGAAGACGAAGAAGAAGTACAGCGACCGGCTCGTTCCACGCGCGCCGAACTCGAGAGACCGCATTCCACCGGTTCGCTATTGAGCCTTAAATCGATCCACCGGATCTCTTCACGGAGGGTGTTCGCCAAACCGAGGAAATACGATTTTTACCTTTGGAAAGGACCGAAGTATAACGAGGATGTAATAGCGTATTTAAGGATTCTTTTTTTCTGTCTCCTTTTACATCTATAGGTACGTGTAGAGTTAACCCTCGTCTAACACGGTACAAATTTTTTTTATTATACGAAGATTACTTTTGTATACCGATATATAGAGGGTGTCTGCAAAGTGAAAATTTAACAAAATTAATTTATCCCATATTTTTTGGTAGATTCATCTAAATTATAAAAAGTAGATATGACTTAGGTTACTTTCATAATCATTTGCACATACGTGGTTATCCAATTGTCGATATTTCAAAATTTGTATGCGTAAGAGATCATAAAAATTCTTCTATTAGAAAGTTATGCTTTTCGTGATCATGAAAAAAATAGTTTTGAAATAACTTTCGAACGATCCAAAATTCGACCACACGCACGATTACTTAAATTGAAAATGGTCTTCCCACTTTTGGGTACACCCTCTATTCCCTAAATAAAAAATCTGTCAAATTCTGACACTCGATAAGACGAAATTACGACGGTATTAATTTAATAATAAAATAAATCGTCTTTAGACGCGAACGATAAATGAAACATGTGAGAACGATAAGAAAGGAGACGAGCAACGAAAATAATAAAAACTATCGTACATCCTCGGGCAAACAATTTTGAAGTCCATTGAAGTTCACGTATCGGGTAGCACGGACACAAAGTTTCTTTACGAGGAACGTACTTCGCCCGGAGGAAGTCAAACTACGGTCCAGAACCGTCGATATTTTATCTACGAGCCACTTCGATGGCTCCTCCCTTCCATCGGACGATCGACGCAAAGAAATGAATGAAATTGAGCAAAGAAAACATCAAGATTGATAACCCCCCACAGGTAGAAACCATGGAAGAATATAACGTAGCATAGTATAAATTTATCGATCGGAAACCAGTTATCGGCATGAAACATAACGCGAGCCAACGACGTAACAAATTCGAAATCGGACAAATAATGGCTCTGGGGTGTGAGCGAAACTCGTTCATATTCACAATGTAGCAAGTTGACCATGAGATCCAACGAAATTTATACCTGGATAATGAATGCAATTTAAGATCGTCGTATATAACATTTAATTCGTAAACTTATAAAATAATTCCTACTTTTCGATCACGTATCGAACGAGTTAAACGTAACCTTTAACCGATCGAGCAAAAAACTATGAATTCTGAAAAAGGGGCAACAGTCGAGCCACGCAACGTCGATCAAACTCCTCGTTTCTTTTCTCAATGTTCCTTTTTTCTTACTGAAAATCACCGATGAAAATAAGTTCCATGGAAGGATAAGCGAACACGACAGGCGTGTCACCGTCGTCATCGTCGGAGTCGCTCGTAAAACGTCGACGAGTTGAAACGGTGAATGAAGAGAAGAAGTGCCGAAGATCGAAGAGGACGGCGGCGAGACCATTGAGGGCACCTTCTCTGCGAGAGGAACGAAAGCCTCTCTCGAAACCTGTTCCTCTTCGAACAACCGATGACCGGCTGTGGTTCTCCTCCCTCGCGAGAGCGAACGAGCGAGCACTCATACGGCTAACGGAACGCACTCGCTCGCTCCGAATTCTCTCTGGGTCGCGTTCCGAGTTGCTACTCTTTCGAGGTACAAAGATCTCGAGCGATCTCTAACAATAGATCCGTTCCTTGACTTTTACTTTACACGGTCGACTTTGTTCCACGATGTCGAACTTTTCTCTTAGCCTCGGGAATTTCTTTCGGATAGTGACGTCATTGTGGGAGGTTCATCATGTGAAATTTATTCTCGATCTGTGATGAATTGGACATGTTTGTTTTTTATTGATTTCTTAAAATTTAGAATTAGTACAGTGTACATGATTAGTACAGTGTACATAATTAGTACAGTGTACATGATTAGTACAGTGTACATGATTAGTACAGTGTACATGATTAGTACAGTGTACATAATTAGTACAGTGTACATGATTAGTACAGTGTGCTTTCATTTTGACAATCAATGTCTTTTCTTGATTCTTGCAAGATTCTTGATCCCTGATTCTTGATTAACATATCAATTTATTATTTTTGAAAAATTGTATAAAAAGTATTGAAATGTTTTTTAAATTTTACCGCTTGAATTACGACATTAATATAGTGATAGTAGTGAGTAGTAAGGTGTTAAAAACCAAAACAAGATCTTGAAATTCTTATCTTGCCGTCCATCACTATTGCCAATCGATAGTTTAACCACGTCAAACTTATTCTCAGCATCCCATAATTAAAATGTTGTAACGAGTAGATCCCGCCACGCAACTTTTTCTCACCAATCGAAAGAAAAAAAAGAAAATTTGCGGTGAAAGTCAAAATCCAAAAGCATTGCACCAAGTCGTTTTCCTTAAACGGTTCGATAGCTCGATATAAATCAAGGAGGGAGCGACGTGCCATAAATCAAACGGTCGGATATATCGTGCGGTTTTCGCGATAATGAGAGAAGAATATTAATAAGGAAGTGGGAATGGTGGAAGGTACTACTATTTTCCATACGTTGAAATTATTTTAACCGTGGTGTAATGGGGTTTCTCGTTGAGAGGAAGAAGGAAGATAGATAAAGCAAGTGTAAGAGAGAAGCCAACCCCGTAAATAACTCGTATGTTCGCGAGAAGAAACTCGCTTCTCTCTCTTTCATTCGTGCATGGCATAAGTTTAATCATCGATTTACGAGTCCGGTACCCCGTAACCCGATCTTCCTGCTACGTTATTTATTAACACGTTCGACCGTCGTCTCGGACTATCGCTCCCGTAACTAATATATTAACGTTCGAGTAAGCGCACGCGAACGTCGACTCTCTTCCGTGACGATCTCGAAGCCATTGCCGACTACTCGTGAACTATCGTCCATGGCTATCGAAAAGCTTTCCTTTGCCATCGTTAACTTCCATTTCCAGTGCTTTCGAACAAACGTCAACGTGGTCCGAGAAGCTATCCATCGTCGATAACGACACGGGAACACGGTCTTTTTCGTCTTGATTTCGAAGTATAATTAATTAATTAATTAACAAGATTTCTGCATTCTAAAATAGAACGATATCTTGTTATATCTAACGATTATCTATAATTAAATGATATATGAATTTGATATATCTTGTTATATTTAACGATTATCTATAATTAAATGATACATCAATTTGATTATCACCACTGACGAACGACAGCGATGAAATATGAGGTCGTGGACCGTGTTCGAAGTAAAATAACATAAAAACTAAAGTGAGAGAAAAATGAAAGGAAAGAGACCGGTCATTTGTCTTCCGCGTGGTTCGTCATTTCGCGGGCAATTCGTCAATCATTGAAATTCCGTAGGAAAGGAAGCCGAGACTCGACCAAGCGAGAGACCTAATTCGTGAGAGCAGAAATAGACGGAGAGAAGGAAGAGCTTGGTCTAATCGCTTCCTAGACTCAAGGTCGCCGCGTGACGGTAAAGAAGAGAACGAAGGGGTATAAGAAGAAGCAAAAGAGATGGAAAACGAGGCAGAGTGGTGGGGCGTTGGAAAAGAGCGGCGAGCCAATCAAAGGCAAAATAGAGAAATGTGCTGTTCTAACGGTCCACGAGACGGTGGAAGAGGAGGGAAGTTCACCGGCTAGAATATCCTGCACGATGATTTATTTGTAACGCTTAAAGGAACTCCGGCCAAGGGAGACCTCCCACTGTTAGAAGAAGCAATTATCAAAACCACCGGCACATCGGTGAGGCAATTACGCGAAATACGCTCTCCTTCTTTGCCTTGGAGTCGTTACTTAAATCTACTTAATAAACGAGCTTATCTACTGGCAGTCTTCGATCCACCTTACGTACGACCTGGAAGTGGAATAAATAATTCGGGGTCGATGAGAAAACGAGAATGTCGTCTGTAACTTTCGGAACTTTGATACGGGGTGTCCCTGAAGTGGATGATCAAACGAATTTAAGTGACAGGGGATTTCTAATCAAAATAACCATCTATGTCGATGGTTTTAAATTTTATTTTTAAATTATTATATATTTCTTCCGATATATATTAACTCTTTTAATTTTATACACTCTTTTGTACACCAAAGGGCATACAGCCCGTTTATACAAATAAATACGAATAACCACATGTACGATTATTTCATTTAAAATGACCTATCACGTCCATTCACTTTAATCGTCCCACTTCTGGGACACCCTCTAACAATACGAATTTCAATTACGGCTTATTATTAAGACGAACAAAAAGAATAAAAAAGATAATCTCGTATGACCTCCACACGCGAGCTACTCCAACATACGTTTTCTAATCGTTCATAATACAATACAATGTGGATTATGATTCGCGAATTACCATGTCCGGATGACATTTGTTACATCCGTCGATGCCGATCGTTTTCAAGGCTTTACGATAATGATAGCGGGATTAGCCTTCTCGTACCGTTCGAATGAACCCAGCTGATTTCGACGAAACGACGACGACAATACCTGTTGTCGATCGAACGAAAGAATTACGAATGAAATTTCTATGAATAATAATACGCATTGTCGTATCGAAGAAACTAGGGTAGGTATCGTTGATCAAAAATGTGATTTCTTCATCGAAGAAAGTCTTTGTCCGTAGGATAGATCGTGGAATGAATTTTCTGCGAATAAAGTAGACGATATAAATCAAGTGCGTGATTAGTAGAAAGCGCGAGTAACATCCAGCAGATGGTACTTTAAAGAACACCTTCCCGCCGGTAGATAGTTGCCGCGTTCCACTCGGTGAGTTCCTTCTGATTAGAAGGTAACTGTAAACCGGACGATAAAGCAAGTTGAGTGTCCGGTTTGTAGAAACCGAAAGGTTCTCCAAGGCAACGCTTTTAATATACCTATATTTTTTTAATATGTTTTCCAAAAGAGTAAATCTTTTCAAATTGCTGCTAATATATGCAACCTTTATGCTACATTGTTAATGAATTCAAAATGAAAGATTCTATGCGACGATATCTATACGAACACTATCAAGAATGTTAAATTAAGTCGAAAATCCGTTAGAGTCCACGACGCAACAATGTTGCAAAAGTCGACGATCGTTTCACTCGACAAACATCCGATCGAACGAAGACTGTTTCGTGGTTTAGTGGGGGGGGGCCTAATAAATTAGCCAAAAAAATTCACGTTGAATACTTAATCAGTAGAAAACGTAGCTCGCATAGCTACGCGTAGAAACGTAGCTCATCGATGCCGAGGCATTAGAATTGGTTAGACGATCGCAACGACGCGTACCAGGAAACGTCGGGTTAAGTATGTTAGGCACGAATAACGCAGGACATTGGGCCGAGGGAACGCGCAGGACGTAAGTTGTTGTCGCAAAGAACCTCGTGTGCTATACGTCGCTCGCGATTTCCGGCAATTTCCGGAGCAACCAAAAAGAAGCCGATGTTTGTACCTATGGTATCTTTAAAGGCTGTGTTACCGTTTTACCATTTTAATATTCATCGAAAGCGTACGGCGCTACATCAAAGGATGATGTGCTTCTTGAAAAGACCGAATTCCGTTGTAAGAACGTGAGTCTCGTTTTCTAGCGGTATTCTACGCGTGGCTTTAAATACATTTTGTTTTGGTGATCTCTATGAGATAAATATATGAGCAGATCACTGGCCAGAGATCCAGTTCGCTTTCATTTTTTTTTAATTTTATTGTGAACTCGATCGAACTTTTTATATATAAATTCAATTCCCTTAGTATCATTAAATGACAAGAATTTGTATGATTATTGATAAAATTGATAAATATGCGAATTATATAACATATTGCTAATTCGAGTTTAAAAGAGAAACGAACCTTCTCCCAATGTTCCATTTTGAACAATTCTTTCTCTCTCTCGTGGCAGAAAAGAAATTGGAAAGGAAAGGTTCAAGAGAGATGAAGAAAAAAAAGAAAAGACCCTTGGAGGATAGCAACGAAAAACTCTTAAACCAGCTCAGTGAGCAAATAACGGAAAGATCTCGAGGACCTTCCCCGAAAGCCTGTTGAAGGACCTCGATGATGCGGACTTTCCTTTGTCGGTACGCTTTCCAAAGTGCTTTAACGTACGGCACGACAAGAAAGAGTAGAACTCCGAGCAAGACGATCGTCACAATCGCGAAGGGATCGATCCAACGACCGAGAAATGACGGAAACGCGAAGAACCGATCGTAAAACGATCGCCAAGAGGATCGTACGCGTACCATGTGGGTCTACGATAAATCAAAAGATAACGCCGACGAAGGTGAGAGATCTTTAAAGTAATTATTCACAGCGCGGGAATCGGTATATTACTGTCATGATATGAAGTTAAGGTGAGAAAAGCAGGAAGTACGTGTTGTAGAAATTTTTTTTCATCATTAGATGCACCTCTTTGTTCGTTAAACGATCTTACGTAAACTCGGGGAAATCCATCTACCCATACGAATGCAATAAAATGTAATAAATTTCCTCTTCCATCTCATTATCATCACGATGCACAATATAAAAAAATAAGAGACACAGCATTGTTCTACCCTATTCTCAAAATTTCCAACCCTAAAACAGTCAGAAAAATAAAACGAGACCGTTCGTAAGAAGGGAAGATAATCTTAACGAGCGGTCAAAGCCATTCTCCTTTCTTCTTGCCTATCTCTCGAGCAATAAGAATGATACGGGATCGTAGCTGGTGTACGCGGGAACTTTCATACCACGAGAAGCAAATTAATCTGAGCCGAGACGACGGTAGGGCTACGAGGCAAACTTCTCTAAAGAGAAGAAGGTGGATACGTCCCTCTCTCTTCTTCTTCGCAAGTATTCCGCCTAACGTGGCTCAGGCCTATCGTTTTGGGGTACCTGCGCGTACGAAAACTGGTCCAAGAACGGGATGGCGCATACAAACGATCTCCTTTCTCTATCTACCTCTCTCTTTCTCTCTTGCAGGCAAGCACGCACGTTGAACCACGATTATCCTACCTTCTTCCGCCGTTGATTACCCGTCTCGCTTTATCCGCCCGTGGAATCGCATCCCCACGTCGTATCGTATTCGAGTTTCTCACGTCATCCTCTTATCAACTCGAAGAACCGGTCCTCTCCTGTCTCTCCCTCCCCCCCCCCCCACTTCTCAACATACTCTTCTACTTCATCTTAACCGCGAAATATACCTCGGTCGTACGCGTAGGCGCGGACACCGAATTTCATTTTGCTAAATAACGATAAGAAGTGTACCTAGAGATCATTTGCCTTTGTAATTCATGGACTTTCTAAAGATATATCGATTGGTATACGAATATCGAGATTTTGGCAATATTTTATACGAAAAGCTTCCCAAGTCGACATTTTAATCGCGATTTGATCCTCCAAAATGCTCTGTTAGAAGTTTGTAGATTAAAAGTGAAGCTTATGGAACAATATATTCAGCCTCCAAATGATAGTTATGTCCGCTTTTAACCCTTTGCACTCCGAGTCTGACTCGATAAGACCGATTTTTAGGATAATACGATGTCGAGTGGTCCTCGGCGCTCAATTTTATTTATACTTACAGATTTTACTCCAATTCATCTACTAACAATTTTTTTTTTTTTACAATATAACTAATGATATATCACTTGAAATGAAATGATATGATGTTGGAAATATGGTGCCTCAAAGGGGACAGTGGAGTGCAAAGGGTTATCCATTAGAGCTTATAAACTTCGTTTTGACCCTCTAAAACTTACGAGAGTCCGACATGTAGGTTTTATAGGGTCAAACCGAAGTTAAAATTTCGATACTGGTTATCTCGATTATAAATACAACCTGCTTATCTTCTAAAGAGAACGTCAGCACCCGTCCGATCGTGACGAAAGACGAATTTTCGACGGGATTAAAAAAAGAGAAAAAAAAAAGTACCGAAGCGAATATTGCTTTACTCACCGTTCGTAACGCGATCCGATAAGCGATCACGGAGACTAGGGTGAAGGAGAGAGAGAACTGCTTCGCTAAAGGGTGCTTCGAACGTTGTTGCATCGAGAATCGGAACAAAGGATCTACGAGGAGAGTCCTCTCGAGCGATCGCTATCGAACTCGTTGCGTGCGATTCGCGAGCGCCGGAAGAAGGCGAGCGCTATCGATATCCATCAATGTATGAAAAAAAGAAGAAGAGAGAGAGGGAAAAATGCGGAGCTGCCTGCGCACTCTTTCCAAGTATGCTTATTAGTAACGATGTATGATACTTCATTATAATGCAACATTGTACGGACGCGTTAACTCCTTATGGAAATTTCCTGCAGTCGGCTTGTGTGTTACGTTTCCATGATCTCCGCTTAATTATACTCTATATCAGGCTTATTGAAATCGTATAAAGTGAAATTAAAATGTATTCATTGTAATTCATTCGTACCTCTGGTAACTCCCCCCTATCGATAAGATATTGTTTCCTAATGAATTGTTTCCTCGTTGGTATCAGGAGTGGATTAGATCTTTTAGAGGCCCCTAAGCACTTGAAAAAGTTTTAGTGCTTCGATGCACGCGTTAGTCTATTTAAATATTTAAAATAAAATAAAATATTTTAAATTAAATTAAATTTTAAATTAAATTAATTTTAAATTAAATATTTTAAATATTTTATATTCCATTTGAATGGTTAGGTATCGAGGGGCTTGAGATTGTTGCACAAATATTTCTATTCATATCTGAGAAGTAAGAGTTTAAATAGAAGATTCCAATTTTGTTGCATTTCTAAGATAAACATATATCATTAGCCATTCCATTCATTATGGGGTCAGATGTGACTTCTTCAGTTTTACACAATCATCAATATAATATTTCAAATTACAATGAATGATTAATCAAGCCTTCCTTACGATCATCCATTATTATAAATCAGTGATATCTTTAACCAAAACATATCTAACCTCCACTAAATAGACCCAACATCATTAATAACAGTTTTCTCTTCGTAATCGATGTCGTGTAGAAAAAGAAAGAATATTAGCAAAGTTAAATCACAGTGCTAATTATTGAGAAGCTGAAACATGTCTCACTAGCCTACGCAAAGACAAGCAAGCTCGTTCGATGTGTCCGCGTGGACGACCTCCGATCGTTGTCGTGAAAAAAATCCCAACCAAAGGATACACCTTAATGGTGACCAGTTTCTTCGTTTCGTTCGATGTATTTCTTCGATAACGACGAACTCTAAGTAAGGCCGCTTAACTGCGAGCTCGCACGCTTGTCTGACTGCCTGCTCGGCACAACGGCCGACTCTTACAACGATTAAGCACCGTCTCGGTTGAAATCGCCCTATCGACGATAATCGTATTGCGAGGACGAGGAGATTCTTTCTTTTCGAAAGAGAGTCTTTTAGAGAACTTGAAAAATCCTTGGACTGTTATAGGTAAAACGAACGTTCATAGTCACATAGGTAAGTTACGATAATACCTACGGAAACGTTCGAGCCACGGTAGAGACATTTTTCATGCTTATATATAGATAATACGATCAAAACGTAGAAACCAATTTCAGAGTCTTCGTATCGAATTAAGATAATAGCTACGAGATTCCTCGAAGAATCGTCGCGCGATTTTATCGCTTTAAGAATTTGCCAATAATGTTATCCTTTAGAGGACGGGAAATTTTCAGTGTAAATCGTGTAATTCATATATAAATTGAATGTATAACTCAGGACGAGTCCCTGACCAAACAGGTGGTCCCTAAATGGACTGGTCCCGTCCGCGAGAGAAAGGTTAATGCAAAAAAATTGATGCAATAGTTTTTGGGTGTTTTTCAAGATATCTTTTTGCACTGAATACAAAAAAAAAGTGTTGAAAAGATCCTGGATGCGTCCTCGATCTTGGAGAAGATCAAATTTTTAATATACACACTCACACACACATATACATATTATATTCGCGGTCCTAAAAAGAAATGTTGGACAACGACGTTTGAGATCAAAATAAGAACAAAATGTTACCTTGAAATGACTTTTTTGAAGGTCCAGGATGCCTCAAGTATTTTTTTCACTATTTTTCTCGTATTCTACACATCAAATTACCCTTGAAAATCATTAAAAATTTTATTTCCCTGGGTGATCCCGTTGTCTAAATGTTAATAAAGACTAAAACATTATCGAGAGAATAATATTAAATTTTATTGAGAGGGAGGTGAGACTCGTAAGTGAAAGGGCGATCACGTCGCGCGATAATCGATTCTGCGCTAGAGTCAAATTTTGGAGTACGTATATTTATGTATGAATATATGAGAGAGAGGAAAATAAGTTCGAATTCGGGCGCGTTCGTTTTATCGCTTCCCGTGCGGATAGCGTCGTGTAGCGATCAATTTCGTTGGCACGGCTCATTAAGAATCCCCGCTTAATATGTATAGAAATGTATGCTGGGGTACAAAAAGCCCGCTCTGCCGCTTGGCGGCAGCGTAACGCACGATGTCATGGCGTTTGGAACCAAACCAAAAGTTTTCCTATTTAAAATACATCTACGATCTCTGCTTCCTCCCTCTATCTCCCCCTTTTTCCGCATCAAATTTGTTAGTATCACCGGTGTGGGACATAAAATTGTCGGAAGTGAACGATGCTACGTTTCAATTTTTTTTTTTTTACTTCGATATCGAAATAGCACTCAGAGAGAAAGCCGTTCGTGTAAAATATCTCTCTTGTACTCGTTACGCGCTAATGTGTCTTGAAAATTTGCTGGATTTTGTATCAGATAATATTACGTCAAGTCATATTAAATGATTTCCATTTCAGGAAACAAGTTTTAATGATTGATTTAGTATCCTAATGATTTTTTTGATGATCGAGTACGATAAATGTTAACAAGTCATTGCACATAATGGCTGTAGTTCGTTTATGTTTCATTAAATTATTCCTTACCAAAATTAGAACGTACTTTTAAAAAAAATAATACGACTGGTATAATTACTTGTTTTAGTATATGTCGAAAAAGCTTCCGACAAGCTACATCTCGCGCAAAGTTAGTTGGTAGCCGAACGATAGTGGTAAGCGTGCGTTCTATCGGCATAATTAAAACTTCACAACGAGGTTATCACCGAACGCTGTTCTCCTTGACGGACCTCCTAACGTTCGTTCGGTAGTTGTGAAATACCGTCCAAATTCTTTCCCCTCCTCTTCGACGAGCCAATATTCAATTCTGGCCTCATAAGCGGTGACAAAATTTGGAATCTTCTCTAGCTCGTAAATTTCTCATTTCGTGAACTCCGATCGGTGAAAGTCAGAATCTTGAATAAAATACGATGAAATTTCGTATGAAATTGATCTATCGATAGACTAAATCTGTTAATCAGTTTTCATTACGACTACAGGCTGTCATAAAAATAAAGAAATTATTTCCACCGTCTCTATTCTATCGAGAATCTGTTCTACCCTCGGGGGAATATGATCGGGATCATTATTTATGACAACGAAACGATCATTTCTAGCCCACCCAAGTGGTTAAATGTCACAGGCGAGGTTTTCTCGAGTGCACGTTCCAACTTCGTGCTCGTTCCTTTCGCAAACGAATCATCGTGGTCTAGCGAGAAAAACGATGACGTATCGTTAATATTCTCTGCTTCTGAGAAAAATATAAATCATGAGATAAAAGTATTTTAATTTTATCAAACGAGTAGCAGACTTTTTTTTCAACGGGACACATATATATATATACATTCTGTACCACATAGCAGATACTTACGATGACTCGAAAAATAGATCTTTAAATTACGACACGCAGCTGATCGCGAACTATGTAGCAGATTTACTGTCACCGCTCGTAGTCGAGGCTGACTCATCGCATCGAGTAATTCAACGGGAATGTCGTTCATCTCTGAGAGGACTAACGCATGTCGGGTACTTAGCTACATGAATATTAATCACCGTTAAATCATATTTACAAGCCGATCGTCTCGGTGAATGTCAAGAATCGAATTTTCTGAACGAGTACGCGGAAAGAGAGTCCGTCCCTCGATCGTGTTCGAATGGATAATTCATGCACGAAAAATAAAGGACTCAAGCTGGAAAAGCGAGGTAGTCTTAAAGGATCTCCGTAATTCTCACGGCAACGAGTATCCAACGTGGATCTTTAAATCGATCGACGAAGAAAAGCGGAAGACGGGACGACCGTGGGAAAGTCGGTGAAGAGTTTTGTTTAAATGACTCGCACGAGTCTCGTGTTTCTTCATCGTCTCGAAGAAATATAAATTAATAAAGACGATTCGTAAATCGAATTAAAGGTCTCAATTATCTCGAACAATTACCAACATTCGCATACCTAGCGATCTATACGAGAGATCGTTGCACTTTGATCCGACTGAACAAATTCCATCGATGAAATAAATTTAAAGGAATGGGAAAAGAGAGAAAATCAAGTTGAAAAATGTTCCTAAAAATAAAACCAGTATAACAGAAGCAACAAGGTAGCGCGTGAACAGCGTGGGAGCGATAGAACACGAAATCGACAGGTGTAAACGTCTTGGATCGTGCAAGAAGACTCGAAAAAGGATTACACGAGTAACCTTGGTTGGTCTAAAGCGTGACCTTGATGTGCCAAGTGCTCGAACGATCACGGGAGAGAGAAAGAGAGGTCATCGACTACGAACAAACGATCCTTTCTCGTTGATCACGAAACACTCGAAATCCCGTTCACGTGCTCGATCTACATGCCAACGATGGGCCACCGATCGGCCAATGTTCGAGTAACGATTATTGCCTCTCGCTTCTCACTCCGTTCACGCGGATTCCGCGACATCCTGATCGATACGACGATGCTTCGTACGTTTCTTCTTTATTTTTAGCATCGTTGTCGAATGGAACAATAGACTTTAAATATCTAAGCAAGGATTTTAAGCAATTACGAAGGAACGACGATGTAGTATATTAAATATCATTAGGTTATATTATACTCGATGCTTTTATCGATAATAAAAGGCCATTGCTTTGAAATTTGTAACAGGATATGGTTTAAATCGATGACTGGTTGTATTTTAAGGTCAAGCTAATACCACAATTTTTAAATCTTCATTTTTCTTTCGTTTATGAATATAATATTTGCGTAACCCAACGAGGAACCAACCCTGATAGCGATAAATATTCTCCCTCTTTTTCCCTTCTCCGTCACGGGCAACGATTTTCTACCATTAATTAAACTTTACTCCCCCTATTCGTTCTCTTCCCTTTCGGTTTACGCATACAGGCAACGATCTCTGTAAAGGAATGGACCGAGTACCAGCAGCAATTTTATCTCTCGCGAAATAAGAAATCGATAGAAACTACTGTACATCTTAACGCGATATAATTTAACCCTCTATGTACTCTTGTAACTTCGAAGTTACATACTCACATGTCTGTATTTTCTAATTTTTTTATATTTTTTTTCCATTTGTAAGCATGTAATTCTGAACTGTTCTTCTGATAATAAAATATTTAAAAAATTGTGAATTCCGTGTTATTATTTTTTCCTAATCACTGAAAAGAATCCAGCCTACAGAGGGTTAAAAAAAAAAGAAATCCTTTTCCATTAGCTCAATTTCCGCGTGAAGGCCGGAGATAGATTCGATACTCTCAAAGTCGGCTCGAATCAACTCATACATCCTTTTTATATTACACAGAAAGACACCTCTTGAAATATCGTCGTCGATGTAAGATTACATAAGAAATTAGAACGAGAGCGATACGTAGGAGTGACGGACGATTTGACGAAAGAGAAGATAAAAAAAAGAAAGAACTATGTAGCAACTCGTAAAAATTGTAATTAATGGATCGATCTACCGTCAGGACTTATCCACGTAAAGGTGGTAGAATAGTATCTATCGAAAGGAAACGGCACTCGCCATTAGTCACCGCGCAAAAAGTTTCGGGGGAGGTTCGACGACCTCACGAAAACGACGCGTATTTCCGTCTTCGCTCGCTTAACCCGTTCTCGCCCACACCAGCGACATCACCACCTCTACCATCATCGAGAAAGAGAGGGAGAGCCTTCTCGAGCCGGAGAAAAACTCTCATTAACGTCTTTCCACTTCCTCGTCGACGGTACCTACCCAACCATTGCTAGTAAAGTTCTCGCGGAATGGGATCGATTCCGGAGCGGATAGAAATAGTTCTGTCCGGGTAACCCGACTCGATTCGACTTATTTTCGCGATTACCGACTGGGATTTAATCGGACGTGTGCACATTAATTCTTCGCAAATTTTCTCTTACGTTATAACATAACTTCATAACCATTTTAAGATTCATCGAAAATACATCTGAAAATTCAATGAAAAATTAGTATGATTAAAGACACGTTCTAAGAAAAACGATGTAAGACCATTTAACGTTTATAAGTGCTTAACGAAGTCTCGCAGAAAATGAAATTAGCGCTTCATACGAATCCGTGCGTTCTACGGAACGTACTCTTACGTCGTCTTCTCTTGTTACGGGAAAACCACTAGACGAGATTACCGGCGCCATCGAGAGTTCGCGATTGCATTTACCCGATGAATCAGTGCAGTTATCCTGGCAACGGGAGCGTAACGGATGCATTTGGAAAAAGGAGAGAAAGACAGCTCGAACTTTGCGCTTCCCTTTTACGCATACTTTTTTTTTTTTTTCCTTGAACGTAAAGGCGCCGCAGAGATTACACGTGTCATTACGTTATTACGTAACGGCAAGATTTGTCGGACTTATGTAACGCGCGGTCGTAACGATAAAGAAAAATACCGCTGGGCTCGCTCGCACGGATTCGCCATGAATTGGAACTCGTTATTGCCGTTAATCATAAGAGTCGCGAGATAAGATTTTTCTCGGAAGTTCTATGTCATTTCCAACTCGATGACGTCTTCCTCTCGTTTCTTTTCAAGGGCCAAAGATCGTGACACGTTAACGTGTCGACTCATACGAGTTATTCAAGTTTATTTCTTTTACTTTTAATTTCAGACGATTAAAAAACAATAGAAAAGAACAAATTACTTGAAAAAAAAGAGAGAAGATAAATTTTGTATAGCATGGAGTCGACGCCAGGCGCCTTTTTTAACACGCCTAACAACACATACGCTCAATGAATGTATGAATTCATGCATGAATGAAGGTTAAAGTCGAAGTAAAGCTTCTAGTCATCGGTGGCTCTCTTTTACCACGCAGTCCACGTGTAAAAATGTTTATCCGACGAGTTAACCCGTTTAAACTTTACGAACGTGCCACGAAAGGAAGAAGACGTTGAGATATAAAGTTTCTTCCTGATGTAATTACATCGATTCTCGCGTTGTACCAGGATCATTTCAAACGCGATCGAGCTACAACGATTTTGAATAAATTATTAAAAGTTGTTTCTAAAGCTTACTGGGATTACAATGACGAAGATGATCGTTGTTTATGTATTCCTTTATCGAATATATCTCGAGAAACGTATTTCCCATTTCCAATGTTAGAGACGTGTGATTTCCCTATTTAATTAGAAACGAAAGAAGTATTAACGATGCCGGATCATGCGCGCATTTCTACGAAACATTTGAATAGACATTTCTTCGTGATTTCCTCATTGAAAAAGACCGATGAATCGAGAGTGGAATAAATATTTAACGTGGCGTGCGCGATGTAACGCGGCAGGCTCGTCGCCTTTGCATTTATGCAAACGCTATTCGAGAATACTTTCTGTCCTTTGACACGGCAATTTTTCCGTAACGAACTATTTACAGTACCGAGGTCGGAGCCTGGCTATGTTGGCTATCGACGACGAGTAACACCAAGAACGTGGTAATCCCTGACAAGAGCATTAAACGATACGAGTCAATACGTAATCAAGAAAATGGTTTCGTAGAGAGGAAACTTAGTTAGCTTCTTTTACGATAAACGATGACAGAGAAAATGTGGGTCAAGTCCGTGAACGTTTATCGTTTAACTTTCCAACGTACCTACCACTATTTTTCTTTGGTATTCGACGTGTATCGTCTTAAGTTATATTTCTTGCGGTTGAAAGCAGTCAAGGTGAAAAAATTTCCCGTTTTTTTATTCTGTCAACTCTGAACTCGTCTGGTAAAATCACATCTGCCAAGATGCAAGTTATATCGAAGAAATGCCACGAGGTAGTCTGGTCGTGGAAAAAAATATCGCAACGCCCAAAGATTTGCGTATAACAGCAGCTCGATCGACGAGACGAGTCAGCGAGTCTGGCGAAGCGTTTCGGCTCTCAAGGGCCACGTCGACAAAGAGCATCGTAAATTCGCGTCATCGGGCTCGTGGATTTAAAACCGGTTGCCGAGTACCTCCTCTCGTGTGACCAGCTGAGAGAGTTCGATTTTTACCGTAATTCGAGCGAACGTCGCGCCTCGAAACATAATAAGGAAGAAGGATGAGATTTCGCTGAAAAATACTTGAGTCTCTTTTACGAAGAGAGAGAAAAAAAAGAATTTAATATACCTTCGAAATACAAAATAAATTGGAAAGCCGACATAGGGATTACTCGAAAGAGAGACATCATCGCGTCCGTGTAAAAATGTTAACAACGTAATAACCCGCAGGATAAATCTATAAATCTCAAGCTCGGCGTCACTCCCATGGTCTCTTAATGATCGACCGGATAAAAGCGATCGATCACTCACCGAGCATTCGAGCTCCTTAAATCGTTCGTCGTGGCAACGAGTATTATGCTGATTATCCGATCGTTTCAGATCAAGTGCTCGCAGATAGAGCAATCATTTTTCTTAAGCGCAACGAGACCACTCGTGTAGTTACTTAACCGAATACTTTCGATCATAATCGAAACTATCATTACTAAGTGTAACTAATTATTAATCTCTAAACGCCAGTTCACGATAAGAGACTAAAATAGACCAGAGTAATTCATTCAATTTCGATTTTATAACAGCAAACTTACCAAATAAAAACGTTTACACGTGCTTACGGTAAAAATGTTGAATTTCTGAAACGTAAAATACATCATAAAAATATAACTCGATCCTATATAAAAATAACTATACACCATGACATAAAAATATACATACCAAGCAAAGGTTCCCTAAAGAAACGTTCGGAAATTTCGTACGGGCGAATCGTTCGTAACGTTAGACCGGCTATTTCGAATTCAAGGACCGCCGGGCTAGTTCGCTTTGCGCGGGAACGAAGAGAAACGTGAAGCAACAAAGTTAGAAGAAGAGAGGGTAAAAGTTAGCGGGAACGGTAACAGCAAGAGCGTAGCACGTGGCGAACAAGCGTGCCTTCGGGGGCCTTCGACATTCCACGATCATTGGCACGCCCCTGGATAGGCGAGAATTTAAAAGGCAACGAAAGGACCGTGCTTTTTTCTAACTCGGCATTCCTCCTACTCTTATTTCTAATTCTCTATCTTTATTTCTCTCACACTCTCTACTTCTACCGTGTTCCTCGTGCTCGATCGCTTCGACGATCGAAAGCGGGAATGACACGTACTCGTTTAGTTAATTATCCAACAGATATGTCTGTCCGTCTATTAAAAGCAACAACGAACCGCACGCTTTCTACCTACCACCGATCGTTTACTATTCGTGGACGCGTTTGATACGAACGAGGAATATAAGAAAGATCGATCGACCGGTCTTCGCCAATTTTTCAACCAATTTTTTTTTGCCTTCTTTCTCTCATAAAACTACATCGACCTGTCGTACGTAAGTATAAACTATGTGAAACGCGGAAGAACGACAGAGTACGTTTATTACTGTCAAAATTAAGAATCGTACGTGTGGACGTATCAACTACGAGTGAAGTATATGTACGCGTTTCGCGTGTACACGAGACGCTTCGCGGTAAGACGTTAACGTTTGCGAATTTTCATAAACTAATATTTCCTTTCGAAACGCGTCACTTTGTCAAGGTTCAAGTATAATGCTTTTGCAATGGTTTTAATGGAAAATTTTAATTAAAATTTATTAAATATGGAATGAAAGGGTTACGAAGGTGATATTTATTTAAGGGATAAGTATAGATTATTTCTCGACGTGGGTGGTCCGAGTATTTTAATAGATTTAGAGAAAAAATGTATTGGAATTTAATGGATCAACCAGTGGCTAGTCTCCTCGTTCTGTTTTTTTTTTTTTCTTGTCCAGCAGGTAATATCACGTCACGTATGTAGAATATCTATTAAACATCGAGTATCTAATCGCACAGCTACATTTTCCTTGGAGAGAGAGATTCTTACCGGTTAATACCGTAACTACCACCAATTACCGTTTCTATCGGTATACCGGCTAGAACGAGATACCTCTATGCGAACTATGACGCTCGAACGTTTTACAAATTGTTAACTAATTATTATCTTTTCATGCTCCCTTTTACGCGAACGCCACTAAACTCCCGCGGCGCGTGCTTGATGGAAGGCTTCGGCACAAACGTTCACTTTCTCGAGTCTCTCTCTCTGTCTTTCTTTTTCTCGATCCCGGTGGGCTCGATTAAATCCACGTGATTTTTCTGATAATTTATATACAAATTTCATGACTGTCATCTTGGAAATAATAGGAGTCAGTGAAAGTATGTCAGGAATTGGTTGCTTTATTTCTTTAATCCTTTCCACTTGCCTCTATAACAAGATTATACAATTTTATGTCAAACTATGTATCAATCGCTGTTTTTATTTCAATTTCTGATACTTGGATTAAAGAAAAGCCTCACAATGCTGTTCGACATCACGGTGAAATAAAAATCTGTCTAGTTGAGTCATGCTTGACACCGAGTGCAAACGGTGTAAAAAAGAAGAAGTATTTACAGACTCCAGAGTTCGAATCGTAAAGAAGGATGGATCGACATCGACGAATTAAGATTAGGATAGAACAAAAGCACTCCTCTCCGATGAAAATAGTACCATGACGTCGCGTAGGTACGCGGGGTCTTCTAGGAAATTTCAGCGCGCGACATTAAAATTCTACGCGTTGAATATTCCATGCGTACACCGCTCGACCGTTTATAGCCTGCCGGCTAGAGCCGGATAAAATACTATCTCACGGAGTCCTCCCGTAGAGAAAGACTCTGTTTAAACTGACAAGACTATTTTTTTTCACGAACGTAGGATACATACATACATAGTCGATCGAACGTGCACATAAATTATGACTTTTCCACGATGTCGAATTCACGAGTCGTAGCTCGACTTTCTCGAACAATTGTAATTAATGCTTTTCTTCGAAGATCGATCGCGTCTACGAAGACTACAAAGTAACTAGATTTGCGTAGAGGTAGGTACACACTACTACTAAGAAATGAATTTATGCTACGTGCAGCTTTATGGAACGTAACTCGATCATTCTTCGCGCGTAAAATCACATTTCGACGATCGAGGCATCCCCACGAGAGATTCCTGTCGGGGGCGTCTTCGTGCGAGAAACGTCGCCTCGTGTCCCACGAGAAAAAGGAAAAAAAATAGAGAGAAAGTGGAGACGAAAAGTGAAGGAGGAGAAAATTTCATTGGCAATGGACGAAGTTAAGCATTGATTTTCCGACAAATTTTTTTATCGAATGCTGAAATAACGTTGGAATTAAATCGATATACGTATATCATCGGTATATTTTAACGTAATTCTCCAAGTTCGGTAAATCATTGAACCCTAAAAAAATGGGGAAAGTGGAGACGAAAAGTGGAGGAGGAAAACATTTTATTGTCAATGGACGAAGTCTGATTTCGTGACAAATTTGTTATCGAATGCTGAAATAACGTTGAAATTAAATCGATATACGTACATCATCGGATTATTTTAACGTAATTCTCGAAATTCAGTAAATCATTGAACCCTTAACAAAAAAGAAGAGAAAGTAGAGACAAAAAGTGAAGAAGGAAAAAATTTTATTGTCAATGGACGAAGTTAAGCATCGAAATTAAATAAATATACGTAGATCATCGGATTATTTTAACATTTCTCACAAAGTTTAGTAAATCATTGAACCCTTAGCTTAAATCAAATCTACTTTCACGCGACACAGTAGTCAAAATGATTCTCACGTGGGCGTAAAGAAGCAAAAGAATACCGAAGGCAACGTTCTCTTCGGGCGTGGCGTTTTGCCCGCGCGGAAATTTGCAGGGTTAATCTTTTTTCGGCATACGTGTGGGCAGAGAAAGAGAATACACGTGGCCACCTCCATCTCCGCACCTCTTTGCGTTTCGTCTCGTCTCGTTATACGCGATCGGAAGAAGAGCGATCGCGTGGTCGCTCCCCAAGAGAAACAGCTAAGACGACAAGCCTGGTCTACTCTCGAAGGAACACGTGATTTATGCACGCGAGTAAACCCGTGCGTAACGTGCTCGCGCGAGTAGGCGAATGGCCGCGTTGTATACTCGGTAAAAGAATCTTCTAACGGGGCGGAGAGTGAATAGAAAACGAGATGATTCTACATTTTTTTTTAGTTAAGATATTTGTGATTGCGAAAGTAGGTCAATTGTAATTTTTTTTTTAACTACGAGAATAAAGCGAGTGATTTTTCATGTTCCTTTTCTGATTGATGGAATCAATGTTTTTTTTTTTATCTATTGTACACATTTGCATTGTGTCGTGAAATTACCGCGATGGTTTCTCGGAATAATGAAAATTAAAACCACCTTTACATGTAAATGAATAAAAATTGAATAAAATTAAAATAAAATTAAATGGAAATTGAGAAATTTAACTCGTTAAATTGTTTTAGGATAATAGGGAAATATTATAAAAAATTAACAATTAGGAGATATTTCTATTGATGGACAAACGTAGTTATCAAAAAATTATGAAAATAATAGAAATAGAATAAAAATTAGAAAAAAACACATACCTGTTAAAAATTAACACATCTCTTTAAAATGAACCATAGATTCAATAAACTGACATCTTTTATTTAAACCATATTCCAAAGAAAAATGAATTTGAAATACATCTTCCTCCCGACAAATAAATGAATTCCCTTTATCCTCTTTCACGGCGAAGCAGAAACGTTCTTAGCGATAAAAGCGTGTAACTTACACGCTGCTAATTGCAATTAACCGTAGCCCGTAAACGAGGACGGTTCCTGGCAGCTTCGAGGACTTCGTCGAATCGTTAGCTACGATAGTTTCCGAGTAACGCGCATAAGCGGCTCGGGGTCCTCGCATTACAGGTTGGCCGTTTGGGAAACGTGGCAAGAAAAATAAGAAAAGGTCGTAAGTAGTATCGGTCGGTGGTGGTTGGAGGACGAGCTGGAAGCCTTTCAAATGCCTCCACCAGTGAAAGTGATATCGTGCCTTGAAAAATTAAAGTATTACGTTGCACAAATATCCCAGACGACCGAGAAAAATTTACACACTCGTCGGTGACGCGTCAGAGGATTTTATCCGCAACCTTTCGCACCGTGAACCGACGTATATGAGAAACAAGAATAAGTACTTGAAACACCAAAAGGAATGAATTATTTTTTTTTTATAAATATCTTCTGATTTTTAACGATCAAAGTCCGTCGATGTCTCGATAAACATTCGAAAGATCGTCGAAATCACCCACGCGCGACCTCCGTTCGGTTCTCGTATATTTTTCTTCGTCGCGAATCGAAGAGCCAACGAATTCGATGTTTCTGACAAAGATCCTCACAGCAGAGAGAAGAAAGAGGAAGGTGAGACGAACGACCGGCCAAGTTCACGGCTAAATTCCACTCTTTTTTCAACGTCCTTTCATGTCAGAATACTCAAAGAGACATACGCGGCACGAACGGCATTAAATATGCTCCGCGCGTAAAAGTCTCGTGACGTTACGAAAAATCGAGAAGCGACTACCTACGTATACGCTTGAAATTCCTTTTTTTTCGGTCCAAGTGACTTTTTCTTACAAAAAACATGTCAAAGAATAGACCAGTTCATTTTTATAAACAATAAGAAGAATTATTTGTACGTCGTTAAAGGTTCGTGCCAACGACCGCACGTTTTAATCCATTCAATTACGATTCGTCCATCGTTCGATAATAAATTATTTAGTCGAGTCACATCGTCCCATAAAAGCGATTATATCGAATCGAGCTAATACGAGACGAAAGCCCGTATATGAATATTATATTTCAAAGCTTTTACGAGTGCTCGGAGGTACGTTACGACACGTTGCCTGATGATAGTACCTGGAAGACGATTATTAATAAAGTCTGCATTAAAAGTCGTTTAAAGAGAGAGAAAGGAACCAACCAAGAGCCTTTCCTTCTCGTCGTTGGTTTAATCCACAAAACCATTTGTTCCAGAGAGTGGGAAGCACCTTTTGAGCGAACTTCTAATTACGAGCGAGCTACTTCCGCGTGGCCGTGCCTAAACATACAACCGAATAACGGAAAACGTTACGCTAGAGTACTCTCAAAAAAGAGAATCTCCCTGTCAAGATCGCATTAGTTCAGATTAGAAATTAATTCTTTGGAGGGTTAGAGAAAAAAAAGAAAAGGTAGAATTCTTACACTGTCATTTAGTTATGACGAAAAACATTGGTCCGTGTAACGCATGGGAGGTTATAAATTATCTGAAAAATATAACAGGAAAATAAAAACGATAAATTGGCTACGAGGTATCTAGAAATAGAGAAATTATTTCGAAAATACGAGGTACAATAAGCCCACGGATATCGTCAGGCCATAGACATAGATTAAAAAAAAAAAAAACATTGGTAACAAAGAAACGAGACCGACTGCATTCGCATCGTTGCACTCGACGGTATAGACAACGAAACGCAGTGGAAAATCGAAGTGTGCATCCATTCACACTTACACGCTCACACATGTATCACGGACGGCCCCGGTCATCGACACGCGCACGCTACATCGCGAGGAGAAAGGTTTCTTCCTTTCTCGTAGCTATGCGAGTCCTTTCGTCGCGAGATACGTTCGAATTCAATGAATATAGTCGAGAAGATACGGTAATATTGAAGAAATTAAGAGAAGAAGCAAGAAAAGTTGAAGAACGACGACATAACCTTTCGTCCTGTCGTCGAACTTTATCGATGCTTAGAAGTCGGAAAAGAATGGTTTTCGTTACTCACCTGCATACTGTCGGCTGAGATAATCTCCCCAGAAAATTTCTGCGCCAATTCAATCCCCAATTTCGACTTTCCCGAGCCAGTCGAACCCAAAATCACTAAAATCGGCACTCGCGACATTTCCGTATCACCGTGCTCGTGCATCCTTCTCTCGAACGCAACGCGCATGCGCGTCCACGGTCCAACCGTTCCACACGGTTCCATTCGTTCCGTCTATCCGTAAGGCGGCGGCACGCTCGATTCGCGGCGCGCCAAGCGCGCCTCTTTTCGAATTTAAATCTCTTGCCACGTGTTACGTACAGGCTTCTGTATTACGATTTTTTTAATATTTATTTTTTTACTTGTTTTATAACATTATTATGACTTGTACAAATCCTAAAGTGTTCGTGTAAAATGAATAATACAAATTTTCAAACGAGTTATTACAAAAAAATTATGTAGGTTCAGGAGAAGAAGTGGCTGGAAAAAACTACTTCATAAATTTATATCGTCCTCTCCCCTATCCTTTCTTTCTCTCCCAGATGTCCTTTTATGGATGTACCCTTATAGTTTCAACGTCTGCATCGGACAACCTATAAAGAAAAGTGCAGAGTCAGTATGGGAACGATGGAAGAATGCACTGTCATAATCTTTTCAGATCGTTTCGTTTGAATTTTGTCGATCCAATTTTACAGTGAATTTCTTATCCCAGTATCTTGCGTTATTTACGCATTGGCGACCGTCAAAGTAGTCATACGTCGCTTTAAAATCTATGACTCATAGCCACTGACGTACCTCTAGTTCATTTATTAAATTTTTATTGCAATTTGTAGCAATTTTATGCAAATGTATAAACCAATATTCTCTCGTGAAAGTGTCAAATACAAATGATATATAAAAAGTGTAGATTTAACCCTTAACGCCACTCACTATTTTCAACAAAGTCCCCCGTGCGTATATTTAATATTTTAGTACTAAAATGTGGAAAAAGTTAGGATTTTTTTTTATGAAATAAACTATAGGCATATAATCGTTGTAATTTAACAGTTTTATTTAAAATTTGAACATAAAAAAGACGTCAACTAAAAAAAGGTTCGACGCTTGATGTACTTAAAATATTTCCGAAAATGTGAGGACTCTGCTCCCCCCCGAATGATGTTAAGGGTTAAAAAATACAAATTTTTAACTTATCCGCATTACGTTTTCCAAAAAATGACGTTAGATCGTGTTACGTTAGGAGATACCAGGACTCGAGACATTAAACGCCTACGAGAATTACGAAGCGACGAGTTTAACGCATGGCACGAAGCGAATGGACGATACGTGTTAAACGATAGATCAAGTTCTATGACACACACAATGTCCGATCTTACGTGCCGTGTCCGATGTACCGTTTCTGTCGTCTCTCGTCTCGTTACAAACTCACGCAGCCGTGACGTTATCGCGACGAGTCCTATGCAAACAAACGAATGGTGAAATTAGTAAAAGAGAAATTAGAAAGGGGAAGCGAATGATTTCTTTTCACGCTTCTCAACGGCAAGGCATTCCATTCGATCTACTTTTACGACTCTCCCTCTTGTCGAGATGATCATCGGTGATAATCACGTCGCGACACCTGTAAGATCGAAATGATCGATTAAAAGAATGTCACGAGTATCGGAATAATAAAAATCTACGCAGTTGTCTACGCGACTTTACTACACATATATATAGGTACTACCTACCACGATCTTGGACGATTCGTTACAAAAATAACCCGGGCCACGATACATCGCTGCACCATCTGCCGCGTCATCGATGACTCCACTTTGCATTATACAAGCCAGGAACTAGCCAACTATATCTCTCTCGCACTCACGATTTCACTATTCGATGTAAACGATTGCACCATTCGTATAATTTCCGGAAAACTAGCAACTAAGTTATTCATATTCTCAAACTGAAAATCAGCTAAAATCTCGAAGAAGTTATCGAGTCTGCGTGCATTACTCGAGCACGTGCGAATGACGAAGCGTGGTACTGAAAATTGAGCTTCTCTCGATTCGCGACGTGTTATCGAGAGTTCATATTATATCTATCGATGCCCTGTACCCAACGGTATCTGTACCACGAAAGGAGAACGCGTGTTTTCGAATCCATCGTTTTTATCTGCGATAACTTTCACGCGAGAAAGGTGTGACTCGCCGCGACGATTGTTGTCGATGATGATGCGTCGAGAGATGACGATGTCAGATTACGAATCGTGCTTTTAACAGATACATATTTTCTATCTACACGTGATCCTCTTTTCCTTTTAACCTCGTACTATCGCATGTTCATTATTTTTCTCGCGAAATCGAGCTAGTAATCTCGTAGCTTGACTGTCAATAAATCGATCGATAAATACCGAGAGACGATTAAAGTAAGCTTGAATTACGTTTATCTGTAATGTACGAGACGATTAACGTTCGATCGTTACGTCTTCATCTTCTCGGCATTAGGACGGAAGAGGGGGAGACACCCGAACACACGTAATCGAACGTAAATTTTAACGGCATCGTTAACGGATACAACAAATCCAAGCGAGGTTCTTGGCAACTCGTCAAAGCGTTCGAAGCTTGCCGTGATTTATGCTGGGCTTGCTCGTTCGAATGATATAAATCATCGATTTCCAATTTTACCGATTTCCTAGCGAACGAGTTAGTACGTGCCGTAACTTAATTATAGAGATCGTGTCGGGTGAAGCCTTCAAAAATATTACAATGCGTCGAAAGAAAGAACGGTTTGAAATAATCGTGAGTTCGTTCCGCCCTGAACGAAAGCGTCGGAGTAGCGGTCGTTTGGCCAGTCGACCGGTCGACTACTCTGCCGGACGCTTTATGCAAGACGTTTTAATTATCATCGCACATTCGGTCACGCGAACTGGATATCAATTATCCTCCACGGCGTGTATTCCACGTTTAATATTTTACCGATCGTGGACGTCACCTCGTAGGAGTCCCTCGTTGTAACAGAGGGGTTCGTCCACTTCCGATAGGCAGCACGGACCTTTCAGAAAAGTTTCCCGAAAGTCGGTACTTTTCTGAAAGTTTTGACGCCAACTAAGACAAACGGCATATTTCCCCCTTCCGAACGATGCCAACGGAATGATAACGAACCGACCGATGCCCGCGTGCAAAAATTTCTTACCTGTCTCGCGTTTTTCATGAAAGCCATCGACCGCACGGTCTAATTAGTTTCTAGTAACATGCAACTAAAAGAAGAATATATGTGTAGAAAAGAACGACGACTATGGGATCGTACGAGTCGACCAAAAATTGATACGATTAAACGTTGAGGTTAATGGAACGCGATAACGCGACGCCCGAGGCTCCAAAATTCATGGCCGTCAGAAACTGCGAATGGCGCAAGACTTTTTCGTGCCAAAAAAAAAGCAATTTCATTTGCGGCCACGCGCGATAAGGAATCACCGACGCAACCGCGAGTATGCCACGTAACCACGAACGATCGTCGGCTTGTCTATCAGTCATTGCCCCCGTACTTTTGAAATCTCATTGGCGTATCTTCGATCCATCGAATTATCATCACCTCTCTACCGGTTTGTCGATGGAGAGGCTATCTATTCGGCATCTTTCGCAACTTTGGGATAAGATAGAGGAATCTTTTCCTTCGGCGTTATTCGGGTCAGTAATTAAATCTTGAAACGATTTTTTTATTCGTCCTTCGGTTCTAAAATTCTTGGAAAGTTAACATCTCTCTCTTTAACCGATGTAAATGCATGAGAAGTCTCGTGGATTTGCGCGTATACCAAGAGAGAGAGAGAAAATAATTTGACGAGACGCGCGTAAAATAATCTGGCAGGCTTCTCGCGAGATGCAAATCCCGAAAGGCTCGTCGTATAAGACGGTGAACGATCGAGGCAGACCTCGTGCGCTAAATTTACGCTTAACAAAGGTTGCGTCGCTGGTCGATCCTCTCTTCTCTCATAGAAAGGTGTAACGTACTCTCTTCTCGTCCGAATCGCGAGATACGTAACTACTCGCTTCTTCGTTCGTCGTCGTTCGACTTTATTGGCAATGACGAAACACGACGGCTGCGTGGCACGCTGCTTTCCATAATTCTCGCATTTAATCGCCTAATCGCGGAACGGGTCGGACGAGAGGTAAACGCGGTGAAATTTCTACGAGGACACCCGAGGTTGATAGTGGACACAACAAAAATAAAACGGGAAAGAACGATGTAAAGGATAAAAAGGAAGAAACTTTAGAGATTCTCTTTCTCTCTTTTACTTTACGTCCCTTCTCAATTATTCTGTCTCCTCGTAGAGGGAACTGCCGTTAAATTTCCGCCCTTTGCCAACGTAGCGTACTTTGAAATCACGCTCGGTGCATCCACCGCACGTTATATCCGTCTTTATGACGTTGAATTAATTTAACCCGCCGAAATAAAGGGTCGTTGATCTTCCTGCGAAATGTCGGAACGCACTAAATTAGTACGCCTGTATCTACTCCTACGTGTGTTTGACGATAAGAATGACATGGAGATTAATGCATGACTCGATCGACTCATTTCTACCGGATTAAGGCAATAATTCAAGAAATTTTCTTAGAAAATAGAACTTACTACCGTGGAACAGCTGATGCGTTCCTTACGACTGTCGTAAACATATTGAAGCTAAAACACAAACATGGTAATATATCTATGGGATCGTTGAGTGGAATATGATTGCGAGGAACAATGGTGAAACGATGAATGTTAAATGATATAGTCCTTTATTCGTATAATAAGATAATTTGAAATATAAACATTAAGGAACTGTCTGACTCTCCTGAAAAAAAGAAACATCGAAGACTCTTGTTCTCCTTCACTCTTTCTCCTTATCTTAATCCTCGCACGCTTTCCAATTTTTCAACAAAAATTTATAATAATAATAATAGTAATAATAATAATAATCAATAGGTACAAAATTCTGTGAAGGTCGAACGCGACTACTTGCGAATCCGTATAAAAAGTTGTGTGCCTCGCGAGAAAAGAAACGTCGTGTATTACACGCATTTATTATTACTTATTTCCCCTCTTTTCTTTATTAATTGCTTTTCCCACGATTCTCCGGTCGATCGGATTTTTGAAGTTCGACGACGTCGATAACAACGAAAGAATTTTCCATTCTCTTTCTTTCTCTATCTTTTTTTTTTCATGTTACTTTTAAGTACAACAGAATTGTCATATGTCTTTCATTCGGTCTCTTTTTTGTATTTATCCGCTTATAATACATAGGTAGGTATAACAAACAAGCGTTCTTCTTCTCCTCTCTTTCGGCGTCTTTCGTCCCCCACCTCTTTCTCCTTGTCTATACAAAATTTTCTAGCTCATCCTACAAAAAACGGCGAGGGCTTCTATATATATATATATTTTTTTTATTTATATATATATAATTGTAGATATTAGGTGAATGTAGAGATATAAATATTACTTCTAAATATTATTAACTTCTGGCATAAATATTACTTCTCCATTTATTGTAACTATCTATCTATATATGTATATATATATAAATATGTATATATCTATATATATACACATATATACACTCTTAGTGTTCGTAAAACTGTACTGTGCCTTGACTCGCCGATTTGCTTTAGCCTGCTTGCGCGCGTGCCTATTCGTTACGTTATTATCATTAAAATCTATTAGTTTATATAATAATATCGGTAGTAATTGTACAAGGGTGACTTTTTAGGCTGTTTGCTGAAGCTTCCTCGATGTATTCCAAAGTGAGGACGCGCTCTGCTAAAATCACTTAAAAAAAACGAAAGGATAGCTGTCACTCGACCGGAGTAACATCGAGGAATGACTCAGTGGAATCATTTAAATTCTATTTTCATTTTCTCATTTAACAATCTTCGAGGTATAGGTACACTGAATACGGGATCGACGCGTTCGAATCCTCTCCGAGTCCCATTAATTTTT
The DNA here is from genome assembly GCA_916049575.1 of Ancistrocerus nigricornis. Lineage (NCBI taxonomy): Eukaryota > Metazoa > Arthropoda > Insecta > Hymenoptera > Vespidae > Ancistrocerus > Ancistrocerus nigricornis. The sequence goes on from OU696667.1 coordinate 27,850,126, forward strand.
TCTAAAACGTACGTGTGACAGGGAAAAGAAAATGATCTTGGCAAAATAGCTATCGAAGCTGCAGATACATATATGTATGTATATATATATACACGCGATGCTCGGTGCTCGATCGGGGATATACGAAGGAGTTTCCTTTGGTTGGAGCCAGCGAGGCAGGAACGACGCGATCCCTTTTTCATTAAAGCGGCTAAGTCTCTCTGTGGTGCTCGTTCCCTTTTTTCCCGCGATGAGGAATTGCACGGATTACGAATATCGGTTAAAAAATTGCAGTGAATTTATTAATTTATAATATGATTTAACGAAAATATCGACAGAAAAAAAAGGAGGAAGAAAACGTCGTAACGTCGTGCAATTTCTCCTCGCCGAGCGAACGTTAATATTTTTTGTATCCTTTTTTTTATCGGATCGGGGTTTTTTTGCAAAAATAAGAGATTCTATCGATTCTACCTGTATGTATTATATACATATAGTATGTGTATATCGCAGTTTAAAAAATCCGTGTGCCTGGCTTATCGTAATACGCTATAACGTTATTGTTAATATTATAGTGTTATTGTTACTGTTATTATTATTATTTCTATTATTATTTAATTATTATTTTTATTTATTTACTTTATATCTACCTCCTGCTTCTACAGACGTAAATTCGTTCTCTCTCTCTCTCCCCCAATCCTTTTGTTTCCTCTTTAAAAAAGGTGTCTTCGTGTCGTTGACGTCGTAGTTGCGTTATAATCGTATAAATATTCAACTATGTTTCGTCGTAGAAAAGTTTTATTCTCTCTTTCTTTTTTGTTTCTTCTTCTTCTTTTTTTTTTAATTTTTTTATTTCAGTTGCAACGTCATATAAAAATAAAGGGAGAAATAAAAAATATTGTTTTGCTCTGAATAAAAAACCTAATGTTACGTGAGCAATTCACGTTATTTATTATAATGCATCGAGGGCGCGAATTCCATAATCGATAATAATTATTATCGACTAATTCTTCTCGTTCTCCTAATTCTCCTTCTGTAACTCACACTCATTCACTCTCTCTCTTTCTCTCTCTCTCTTGTTCATTTAATTATTAACCTTAAGGTCCAGAACAACTATACACAGTTTCGTATAGCAAACTATATATTTATTTATGTACACTTTTTATAAAACTCTATCATTCGTAAAAATGTGTGTTACTTTTTTTATTCATTTTTTCGTATTAGCCCGCGTGCGAAGCACTCGTCGTCGCAAACCGTCTACCTCTGCTTTCTTAATCGAACAAAGAAAAAAAAAAAACAAAACAATAAAAGAGAAGGTGAAGAATAATCTCCGCCGTAGGAAGTACGCGGCGGGTCGGCAGTTAGAGGGTTTTGCGTGTTTATATGCGTGACGTGTATGATACACGTTATTTTTTTCTTGTTTCTTTTATACAAGGAAAAAGGTTTGGCACGGGATTCGTTCTCACGTCGCATCGTTTTTAACGAAAATCTAAGATTCTCTTTTACGAATAAAAAAAAAAAGAAAAAAAAAAACAATATAACGGAACGAAAAACGTAATGAAAAAAAAAAAGGAAAACTGGAAACAAATGCATTTGTCATGTAAGGTAATTAAAAAAACGAAAAAGAAACATTAAATAAAAAATTGATCGTTCTGTTTATCCATAAATATGAAAGAAAAAAGTAGAGGAGTGTTGTGAGCGACGATAAAAACGAATCCTCGTGCGTTAATAATATATACATATATAATATATATGTATACATATCGTATAATAATCATATCTATCGTATATCTATCGTACTTCGTTAGAGAAGAAGAGAACCATCGTCGCCATTTCTATCTTTCTTTAGCAACGAGAATTTTCTTGCGTCTCCGTCCTAATCCTAAATCCTAAGCCGACGCTCGCCTCGTCGTCTTTTATATATATTCATATATATATATTTATATACGCGCTAATCTTCCCTTACCGCCTCCGACCCCTCTTTATTACAGTAATTATTATTATTATTTTAAAATGTCTATGTAGCTAGCAGGTACGTTTGCACTCTTTTCAAGACACCGGCGGATCAAGGGGGATTCGTGTCCTGAGGTACGAGAAATTCGATGTTTTCGCAACGAGCTGAACAATATACGTCGTCCTATTTTTTCTTTTTCTTTCTATTTAAAAGCCGGAAACGGAGAAACGGCCGTAGATCACTCATCGTCGTTGTACTTCTTTCTTTGTGCAATTTCTTTTTCGCTCGCCATCGGTGACGCTTCGATCTCTTCGAGACAATTTTTTATCATTAAAAGAACAATTATTCTTTCGACAATCAAAAAGCTACGCCAATTTTGTAATTTACTCGAAAAAAATCGAAATCGTCACATCGTTTTAATTAAAGCCCGAATCCTTGAAAGGAGAGAAACGAGTTATAGATACATGCCTAAATATAATATACTACATACATATATATTTATATATTCTCGAAAATGAAAACAAAACCTCCCCAAAATCCGCCAGGATGACTCTCCGAGCAAAATCCATTTGAAGAAGTTTTCGCTGAGAGAAGGCCTAAAACTCCAGTCGATAAAAGAAAGGAAAGAAGACTTAGGATAATAATAACAATAAAAATAATAATATTAATAATAATAATAATAATATAATAATAATAATAATAATAATAATAATAATAATAATAATAATATTAATTTTAATATTAAGAAAAAAAAGAATAAGACGATAAAGTGGAGGAAGAGGAAGAACAAAGAAGGGAAGAGAGAAAAATGCATCACCGACAAAGACCGATCATCCGGCTAACGAGTCCCTTGACTATACACAAACGCGTTCTCGTCCCTTTTATATCCCTTTTACTTCGCCTTCCTTTCTCCCGTGATTTGGCACGATACAGAGAACTCACAGGCCGAACGCAAAACGAGCGAGTGAAGGAGGAAGATGAAGAAAAAAAGAAAAGAAAAAAAAAAAAGAAAGGAAGAAGGGGCATCGTCGAAACGAAAAATATATTGTGAAGGAGGGGTTGTCCATACCTTAAGAAGAAAAAAAAAACGACCACTATTGCGAGGTATACCATAGTCGAGTTTCCTGTAACCGTATCCTATATTATATTTATGTATATAATGTACACTATATGCATCGCTATGTACGTGTATGTGTGTGTTCGAAGGATTCGTATGCAGAACGAATTCTTCAACTTCGTTCGAGAAGACGAGGATTTTAGTAATGAATTCAGGGAGAGGTATCGTTGTTAAATATTATGGATTAGAAGGAATTAGAAAAGGACTTGGGAGAAGAAAAAGTAATCGAATCGAGGCGACAAGGATGGACGCGGAAGACAACGCGGCCGTTTATTCTAAATAATGAGTGTCAACGTAAGAAAGTATAAAATCAATGAATTGGTATCTACGACGAGAAGGACGATCCCTATTCGATCGTTCTGTAAAAAAAAAAAAAAAAATGCTAACTCCCGTAGTCATCATCGTCCGGAACTTTACGATAGATTAAAGAGTATCAGTGAACACCTTTTTAAAAAATTATCGAACGACTGATATCTTTCATCCCGAAGGGCTATGTAATAATGTGCACGACACAGAATGCCAAGGATGGATTCGTATTGTATGTTTTCCCTGTATATATATATATACTCGAAGCAAGAGAAAAGAGGGAAGAATGCCAAGATACCGTGCCACGCTGAAAACTTCCAACTGCGAAGTGCTTTTGAAATTCGACGATGACGACGACGAAAAGCCGTCGAAATTGTTTTCGACATTACGAGCTGCTCGTCCTATGGAGGTATGATTTTACGAGGAAGATCTCCGTTATCGTTCTCCGCACGAATTTCCGTTCTAAAATGTCTCTCTCCCTCTCTCTTCGATCAAACTCTACTAGCGTATGTAACATTTTTATTTTCTTTTGTAATATTTCACCGACAAAGAACAGATTAGTTTAAGGCGCGTATTATTAACCTGAGTGAGACCGGAATTTACGCACGGTCCGTGATCTCTATTCTTTTCGAATCGCTCTCTCTCTAAGAAAAAGCACAACGGTCCTTCCCGCAACGTGGAATAAAGTAGTAGAAAAGTTATTATTAAAAAATATAGCAGGTGCCTTCGTGACCGCGTAAAAAAATGTAGCGGCGTTCGAAAGCGTCGGCGCAAAATTCCCGAACATGTTTGCCGTGTGTGTCTCTGTCACCTCGAAAGTCGAACGATCGAAACGCATGCTTCTTCATCATCAGTTTTTAAGGCTCTCGACTTTATTTCCCCTTCTAACGAACGAGCTCATTTTTATTTCTTTAAATCCATGTTTCGCGTCCCTTTTCTACAACGCTGCAAGCAGCTACCCCGTTAAAAATACTTGCCCTGTACATGTTATACGTATAATATCCGAAGCACTTAGGTCGCAATTCACTTTCTACCGGTAATTAGCCCATAATTTACGTATACCAGTGTATATGTGTGTGTCTGCATGAGTGTATATGTCGCGTCACAAACGTCAAAAGTTTTCGAGACTACATTTAACGACGCACGTGCGCACTCGACTCTCCTAATCGTTTTACTCCTCCCTTTTGCCCCGTTCCCTCCTTTCTTTTTTTTCCATCCTTCCTTTACCATTCAACCGCCCATTTGCCGCGATACTACTCGCGGCCACCCTTCGTCATCTTAAATTTTAATCCTCGTAGTCATTAACCACTACCGTCGCGGCTAGCCTACACCTGGACTTTTTCCTAGTATTTATCTATGCCCTTTCACTCTACTCGTTTAAATGTGCATGCGTGTAAAGACTTGCAAGTGTGTTTGTAATGTGTGAGTTTATCGTTTTTCTTAAGAACGGCCCGCGTCGTTCCTATGCGCTTTTTATTATTTATTTCTTATCTTTTTTTTCTTGTAAAAAGTTTACGAATATATGTGTATATATATATATATATATATAGATATATATATTATATAAAGAAATACTGTTACCTACAATGTAATGAACACATTATGTTGCTTCTTCTCCCTCCCACCCTCGCACAAACGGCACCGCGCGCTCGTTCGTCTTTCGAATTTTGTGTATTAACTATCGTTGTCCCGTGTTTCAAGTGTCGGTATGTATAGCTGGTGTATGTGTGTGTGTGTGTATTCCTCTCGTGCTTCGCTCCTTAATAGCTAGCACGATATATCTTCTAATATATTCTTTATCCCCACCATCGTTCAAAATCTTATAGGATTAGCACAATCGCTTTTATACCACCGTGACTCGGTTAATAGTAATAGGTCATACTCGTATAGATAATCAGCGATATTTAAGAGCCCTATGATGAAACTAAAAACCGATAACAGTAATAATATTAATTAATGTTTATCGAACTAACTAATGTCAATAGTTATTGGTTATTTCTCATTCATGTCTTTCGATCTATCGCACAACTTCATTTTCTCTTGATTTAACATGCACTCGTAATAACCTGATTATATAATATATATCTATATATATATAGATATATGCCTGTCTATGTACGTGCAGTGTATACATATGTATAAATATATATATACCGACATATACATTTATATATGGAAAGAAACCTTAGTTTATATACCTATATGCGCGCATCTTCCTTTTAGAAATCCTCGTATGTACATTACATATGTCTATATATATATATGTATATATAGATACCGTTTAAAAAGCGTACTTCAGCGGAGCTCGACAAATCTTTTTACCTAATCCTAGTCGCGTATCCCCGTACGTCAGGAAGAAAATAGGTGAAAGGAGACACGAAGAAGGAACGGAGAGAAGTTCGAAAAAAGAGGGAACTCGTTTACGGAGATCGTCGCCTCGACGGTAAGAAGATTCTCGTGCGACGAGTGAGGGATCGAGTATAGAAAAAAAATCATTCGATCCCACCATTTTCCGATCCTTTGTAAGAACAACAAAAAATCATGCCCACGATCGCTATAACAATTATATTATCATGGAAAATGAATAAGAGAGAAGAACGCAGAAACGATCCAATTATTAATTCCATTTCGTAGTTTTTTTAATTTGTTTATTCGCGCGTTATTGCACCCATAAGAGAAACGAGAGTCTGCTTAGGAAAGCTACGACCTCTTTGGAATTTGTCATCTCTCCTTCTCCATTTTGTTTCTATTATTTCTTTATCTATCTAGAACAGACTAAAGCACGGAAGGAAGTAGAGGGTAGAAAGATTTTTGTTGGGCTGCCCAAAAGAAAAAGAATTATCAGACGTTTAAAGCCGCAACTCCGAAAATAGAAAGAAACTAGAGATAGAACGAAAAAAATCCGTCGAGACGATAAGAGATAGCAAAATCCGAATGCGAGAGCTCGAACGATGTGTATGTGTGTGTGTGTGTATCAGTGAATACAGAAATTTGTTTTCTTTTTTACTCTCTTACCTTTAGCCCCCTCCTCACTCTCCTCCATTCACAAATAATCTATCTAAAGCGTCTCGAACGTCGTGAGCCCATTTACAAAAAAAAAAAGAAAAAAAAACCAGGAATTCGGCTCGCACGCGATCGCACAGCGAACACCAGGCCGATCGTTCGAATTCTTTCTTTTTTAACTACTCTTTTTTACTTCTTTATACTTAGGATATCAAGGAGTTCGAAACGTCGTCGAGAATACGGGAGAGGAGAAAAACTGCTTATCACGCTTCGAGCGACAACGAAATATCATTCTCGAAAGAAAACGGTGAAAAATAGAGAAATACCTTTCCTATCTCGTCAAAACGAAAGGAAAAGAAAGAGAAGGGAAACGAATTCGAGAATATAAATATTTCGACTTAAAAAAAAAAAAGTCCTCGACCGGTCAATCTCATCCCTGGGCTACCGTTTAATAAATTTTCTCATTTTTACGGAATAAAAGCTAGGAAAGTCTGGTTAAGGTAAACCGGTTAGAACGTACATACATACTTCGTTCGACGGATCGCCACCCTGCGATTCAGCGTGTGGAAAAACGACAGCGAGAAAAATTGGAGGGGATTAACCGGTAGCGAACATTTGACTAATGATAATCCTGATAAGCCTCCTCGCTCTCTTCGTACGGCGCGCGCGCACGCTTTATCAACATCGTTATAAACTAAGGAAATTAAAACTAGTCGCGTAAGTATATAGGAGTTTCTCAAATGCAATCTGCGCGCGACGCACCGACGACGTGTTTCGTTATCTCATCGCTAAAACGAAAGATATTCGTAACTTCTCTCTCTCGATTCTTTCCATTCTTACTTTCTCTATTCCTAATATTCTTTTTGGGATCACGTTTCGGCGCTCGTTACAAAAATATTGACGGACCTACCGAGAGGATGGCATTACGTACCAGATGTTCAGTGTGTGTGTTTGTTCGTCCGTCGAATAATATTGTAAAAAATGAAAATATGATGGAAAGTCGCGCCTTACAAAACGAACAAAACTCTCCCAAACGAGAAATATATATATATAAGTATATATGTATATCGAGATGCGTACGATACTCGCGCGTGGTTTCTAACTTTTCCCTATCTATCTCTATCCTTATCTCTATAGCCTTCTCGCGAAGAACGGTATAGTACGCGAAGCAAAGTCATAAATAAAAAAGTACAAAATACGCGTATTAAGTCGTGCGAGTGTCTCTCTCTCTCTAACCGTGGATGTGCAATGCCTCTCGCGAAACTCCGTTATTTCAATTATTTTGTCCTCGTTATCATCGTACTTTTCACTTTTTGATAGTCCGAATTAGATGTAAAAAACGGAGACCGAGAGTAGTCTCGACGGGTGGCACCTAATCACAGAGGTACACGTTTTCCCGCGATGAAAAAGGAAACTACGCTCGACAGCCGTGAGTAGTAGTACACCATGTGGCTTCAACGAATCGAAAGAGGTTTACGGCGTCTCGTCCTTCGGTTGGCCGAGTTAGCCGTGAACTCGTCTCTCGAAGATCGGGCTTTTGCTCTCTTATTTGGCGTATTAAGTATCCCGATAGGTGCGAGGACGCGGTGGTCGCGCAGCGGCAGTCGGTGGTAAACCTTGACTTTGCGATAGCGTAGTAGTAGTATTCGTAGTAAGGTGTCCCTCGCTTGGTGGTGTCTCGTTCCTCGAGGTAGAGAGAATCAGGAAGAGAGGAAACGAGCGTCGTTGATGGATTCTTTTCTCTCCCACGGGAAGAGATCGAAAGATCCGTGTGTCGTCTTAATCCGAGTTGCATTTCTATGTTGATGAATGTGTACACGTATGTATGTCGTGGTGGTATCAGGGTCGTATCAATTCCCTGTTCTCCTTCTATCCTTCACCTTCTCGATTTTCTAAACTCCGCTTCAACGTGTCATAGCGAGACTCCGTCTGAGATATCTTAGCCTAGCTCTGAGTAGTTCCTGCCGCCTGGACAATTCCGAGATCTCGGCTTTGTTGCTGACGTTTATACGGGATAGCGTATCGCAATAGAGGGCTGCCTGCCTTAGAATCGTCACTTTCGCTGCCTTTTCCTTAGGTTCGACCGCTGGTACCAAACGACGTAAGTCTTCGAAGTAATGTCTAAGCTCGACTCGCCTCTGTCGTTCCATGTTATTGTGAAGACTCCTCTTCTCGGTATCCAACTCATCCTCGGATGAACTCTTCGATCCAACGCCACCCTTGCTTCTCGACGTCTTGTTTCTTCTCTGGCAGCTTCTCTGACAGGATCGTTTGACGGGTTTATCGTTGAGCGGTGCGCTAGCGGGCGCGTTTCGTTTTCTCGCCGCATTCGATGGTGGTCTGCCTCGTGGTCTGGGTGCTGTCACCGGTGTCTGTTGTGGCGTCGTAGAAGCCGACGTGCTTTTCTTTTCTTTTGTTATCGACGATTGTTGTTGCTGGTGGTGTTGCTGATAGTGATACTGTTGTGTTTGCTCGTTCGTGTTACCATGGTTGGAGATACTGTTCGCTCGACAAGGTTTCTCGAACGTCACTACGTCGATCTCTTCTTCTTCTGTAACAGGAAGAAAAAGAAGATGGTTAGATGGAGTTAATTGATATATTTTTATCATATGTTCGTGAATGAAATCATCCAATATTTGGTATAGGGTAAACCTCCCAGCAACTGGCCACTTAAGCACTCTGGCCAGTTCACGTTAGTGTTTCGTTAAAATGGGTCACAATATGAATGTTTTTGTAACACCTATGTATAAAATAAATCCTCTTTTATAGATTTGAATTATTATTAAGTAAAACAAAACAATATTGGGTATATAAATTTTAATTGTTTGAAAAATAACAGTACTCTAGTAGTAACTGGCCACGCAATTTAATTACTTACAGTCATCAAACTAGTAATTGGCCACGTTATACAAGTATCATTTGGACACTAAGAGATCAAAGTAAATCACAAAAATTCATAGAAACTTAATCCAAATGGCAGAAGTACCTAGTGGCTAGTTTCTGAACGTGGCCAGTTACACCTCGTTTTACCCTACGTAAAGTAGGGACAATCGTTCTCTTTTAATTATGAAAAAAATTCAAGAGATTACGGACGCATCGATTAGTAATACTTCGATGAGCCATCAACGCAAAACTACGGTCAGAGACCGCCGCGAGTCCGTTAATTGGCCGGCCAAGTCACTTCCCTCGACCCTTCTTACGATCAAGGCGAAGGTCAGCTCAGAACGCGCGGCGGAAACGATCGTTTGACCGTTCGCTCTTTCTCTCCTTCTCTTAGGAGAGAACTTGGCACCGCCAAAAATAAGAGTCCGAGCGACGTCCGGCCGGGAATACGGCGAACGCTAATCGTCTTTCGGCGGATGTTCGATAACGTTTTATCTGAAGACTCCTGTCGCCCGCAAGAGCATAATCGACTCTCGAGACGACGAGTCACGGAGAACGGACCCGTTAGAAGCGAGGACACCCCTTTGACGATCGATGCCACGTGCTGGTCAAGGAGACCTTCTACGAAAGAATATAAAAAAGAGAGAGAGAGAGAAGCAGGGCGTAGGCGTCATGCCTTCTTCTCTGACGTTTCGCACAATCGCTGGAAATCCGGTTGGTCCAGATTGTTCTCTCTTTCTCTCTGTAGTAAACCCGGATACGATGATGATTTCTGTCAAGGGCAAATCCCGAGAGTACGTTCATCCCCGACCACGTCCTTCTTCCTGCTTCCGTAGATACTTCAATTCATTAAGGAAAGTTCTTATCGGTCGTTTCCGGAACTGGTTCGATTGTTAGAAATCTTAAGGAAATAAAGAAGTTCAACGATTCGATATATACAAAATGAACCCGTTCGATATATTTACATGTTAGTGGGTAATGAAAAAAAAAATGTGTCAGAGTTACGAGAATGGAAAAATTTCCAAGTCCGATTCCCGATCGATCGATTCGCGAATGATTTTTACGTCGTAAGTACATAAAGGAGGAAGAAAATAACATTTGATCGCATTTAACGATCAAAATTCGAGGACCGATTTGCATCGATTTGCGTAAGCGATAAAACGTTATAAAAGTGTTGCGTTCACCCTGACACCACGACCCGAGGTGCCGTCCTTCCCATATGGTATAACGATAAACGGTTTTCAGAAAGGATAAGAGGAAACATTTAACCGATGACGTCGGGAGGGCATCGATGAGAATTTTATTGGTGCGAACGGAAACGAATCGATTTAAAGGCTTTTCCACGTCAGCTCGTGTACATATTCGGCCGATTACGACAACGTAGCTTAATTATGATTATAACGTTTTTTTAATGAGGATAGTCGATGTATCGTTCGAGCCTCATCGAGCATGCAAATTCATTAGCATCGATTAACGTTGCTCGTTATTCCGAAATATACTTCCGTAGGTGAATCCCATATAAGTGTTACGAGAAGACTGAATTATACGAAAGATTGTCTTTTCCCGAGTCGAAATTTTAATTATGATTTAACTCTGCAGAATGCTGTTAGAAGTTTGAGATTAAAAATGAAGCATATATGAAATAAATAAAATATGTGGCGAATAAACTATGTTTTTAATCTCCAAGTGGCTGTTTTGTCCGCTTCTAAGTAATGGAGGGTCAAAACGTAGCTTATAAACTTCGTTTAGACCTACCAAACTCTACGATTGTAGATTTTTAAGTGTCAAAACGTAGCTTATAAACTTCATTTGGACCTTCCAAATCCTACAAAAATAGGTTTCTAAGTATCCCAAACCTACATTTGTACAAACCTACAATCGTAGACTTTGGAAAACCAAACCAAAGTTAAAATTAAATTAAAAAAAAAAGAAATTAAAAAAATGAGACCGTGTCTCTAATCAAGAGTAAGTTAATATAAAGAAGAAACGAATGTCGGGTAAAAAGAAGAAAGAAGTTGTGCTCGTTAAAAGCTCGTTGCTCCCTCGGTGAGGGCCGATGATACACGAAGGCTGCATCGCGGCTCGACTGGTCGCTGAGAAAAGGAACGAGGAAGGCGCCACGCGGAGTCGACGCGCCCAAATTCACAGACGACTGGTGGGAGGAGTATACTATCCGAACTAAAGCAAGAGAGAAGGCGCGTGCGCGTAGCGTCGCGACGCTTCCACGTGTTTCGCGCGGCCCCCGTACGAGCGCGCGCTAACGTTACTGGCTCGAGGCCAGAGCGCGGCTAGCAGAACGAAAAGGCGCTAAACTTCTAAAAATAACGTTAGACACCTATATCCGAATTAGGAACCGGCGAACTCTCGATATCTATCCGTAACGCGGTCTCTAACTCGTTCGTTCTTACGAGGTCAACGCCGGTTTGTCATCGGCGCCACGTGTGCCATTCTTTATAGTTTCGAAAACCGCACGTTCCGCCCGAATTCCGTCGTTTTACACGCTTGGACACCTCAACGGGTGCTGGCCTAACGTTCTAAGCCGGTTGGTACCAACCCGTCTCGAATTTCCTTCCTCCTTCTAGCTTCCTCAAAAATCTGGAACGAATGGAGAGTGGTTCCTATGTGATCTTACGTATAGAAACGGTGTATCGTTAGTTAGACATGATTTCTCGAACTTCTATTTCCTTATCTACTATTTAAATTTCTTTTTTAAAGAGTGGGAAAAGCAAATCGTTTAGGTAAGCACAATCGAAACCCGGAAATCGAACGATCGCGAGCGATCGACCTTGCCCCGTCGTCGTGACACTCGCGAGCCGAGTTTCCGCTGACGATGCGATCGCGACTTTAAAGAGTCACGATTTGGCGCCTTTTAATATATATTTCTTTTCTTTTTCCCTCTCGGTACTTTTGCAGATAAAATTAAATAACACGCAACATTTATTCGATCGATCTTGAATTGCGTTCCACGCGTATCGAACCCTTGCGCAATTTATCGATAAAAGAAGAACCTTGATCGTGAGAGAAACGTGATTACATTGATTTTTTTCTCTGGAAAAGGTTCACAGTCGTTTTGCAACATTGTACTCGATGCGTAATATCAGAGATGTAAATAAAAGCTATCGGAATAATCATACGATTTCTTGCCAAATACAAAATATCTTCCTACATTCTAAGATAACTAATTCCAAGCATTCAATCTAATCCCAAAGAATAAACTAATAAAAAAAAAAATTATTTAAACACGAATCACCCATATCCCCAAATACCCAAAGAAGCTCAACGAACGAAATACATGAACTAATCTCTTAAGCTACACTTCTCCGTACCCACGACCCCAAAAATCTATAATATATGCATATCGTACGTTTCTCGCCCTATGGGGGTCCACTCCTCTCTTCTCAACCCTAATAACTATAACAGCACTAAGCAGAAAACTCCCGTGGAACGCGCGCAGAACGATCGGAGGCTGCGGAAGGGTTCGGCGGCTCGGCTGCAAGGAGTCTGGACCACTCTCCTCTCATCCCGGTCTCTCGCTCGCTCTTACGAGCAGAAAGCGCTCGAGGGGAAGCTGTGAGAAGTGGGAGAATTTCGAGAGGAGAGAAACGAGGAGGACGGCACATGCAGCCGCGTAAGAGCGACCTTGGAGGTCAGTGCTCTCGCGCTCTAAAGCAGGCCATAGTAGTACGTCGACGCGAATCGATCCGATCGTCTCTCTCTCTCTCTTCATCTGTCTCTCTCTCTCACCAGTTGGGATAGTCGGCCGAAAGAGAAGAGGAGAGGGAAAGAGGAGGTAGTAGTAGGAGGTCGACGCTTTTCGCGGATATCGAACGCGCCGGATCCGAGCGGGAGCAACGCGCCCTCACCGTCGCGACGCTTCTACGACGCCCTTTTACTTACTCGGTCCGTGTCGACGCACCCTACGAAAACGTCCTTTCGCGACCGCTGCCATTTTTCATCCTAACCCTCCTCGAGATTACTCTCTCATTTTTTCCAGCCTCCTAAGAACACGAGGACGAATACGATTCGAGTTCGTAATTGAATGCTGTTTGTTTTATAGTAGGTACTTGCTTTTTTTTTTATAAAGAATTTGAATGAATTTTTTAAGGGTTTTGACACTGATCAAACTCTTTTTTGTTACTCTTTTTTTATCTCAAGACTTACCAACAATTACGTAACAAAGAACGCGTGGAACGGCTAGTAGCTCTAGTTGATAAGCAACCACGATGGAATTCTTTCGCAATGATAACAAGCTTACAGGGTTCTCCAGCACTCGACGACCCGTTGCTGAAGCGATAAATCGAAAAGATATCTCTCAATGAAAGATTCGTGTTGAGTTTGAGACTATGAATTTGCGGGAGACGTTTCCGTGACCTATGAGTACTATTTTCATCATATTCCTTCTTAGAATCTTCTCTTTTATCGATCAGAATCCATCAGGGAAAAGTAAACGTTTATTCGTGTGGAAGGAGAAAAAAAAGAATCTAGATTGGTAATAAAAACGTATGACTAGTGAACGAGGTATAGGATCCCACGGTTTAAAGTATTCTCCTTCGATGACGATGATACTTTTACTCGGTGCACACACAGTGCGTTGCTGCACGTGACGACACACGTTTCTCTTCCTGGTCACTCGGTGAGTACGTACACGGCCGTATATAAGGCGAAGCCATAAATCTCGAGGTAGCCGAGGCTCGTGATACTTCTCCCTGTCGACGTTCTTCCATACTTCTACGTGTCGATGTGCTCCACTACTACGAGGAGCAATTCGGTTACGAAAGCGAACACATCGTGGCGGAAAGTACGCGCGTACTCGAAAGTTATCGTGGCCGAATCAACCAAACATTCACGGAGTCAAGAATCAGAGGGAAATGAATTATTACAATTTGAAAATCATGTTTAATAAGTAAACTTCCTAATAAAATTTGCATTATTCCGAGTACATAAATTACGATAAGATTATATTTTTCACGTTTTATTATCACGAGTGACCGATGTAGTAGCCAAAGTGTAAAAAAAAATAAGGAAAACGTGATCGTTTCGATCGTCTATGAAATAAATCATCAATTAATTCTGATAAATCAAAACACAATAACCTCGATGAATGAACGCGAGTAAGATGTTTATGACTAACGGTCGATTCATTAAGAAGCACGATGCGCGACGATAGCGATTTAGCACAAATATAGGAAAGATAATGAGGAGTGACGCGAGAAGTAAAAGCCAACTGGGAAAAGCAGGTCCGATCCGTGTATTTCCGAATCGGTTCGTCGAATGCCCTGAATCCAGTGACAGTTATCTATCTATACGAGAGAGAGATAGAAAAGAGAACGAGTGGTAGGCAGGAACGAGAGTATCCGCGTCTATTCGCGCGAGCGGGTTTATCTGTACGCGGTTGTTAAAAAAAAAAAAGAATCGAGTCTAGGCAGATTCCGTTCTTGCATACACATGCACGCAAAGCCAGACACGCGGAGACACGAGAATACGAATAGTAACGCGAGCGATACCACCTGCGATAAGTATCTCACGGTGGATAGGAGATATGATATATAAGTACAACACGTATAGAAAATAATTAGTCAGGAAGCAAAGTCCACCGAGTAACATTAATACCTGCCCACACCCTGGGAAAATTGAATAATTTAAAAGATGGGTTTTTTTTCACCCCCTTCCAGAAGTTTTCTTTTATCCCGATACGTATCATGTTAACATACACCGAACGTGTTTAACGTATCATCAAAGGTGCGATTAAAATATCAACATAGTTGTAAACTAGTAAAAATAATTAATTAAACCAAGAAAAAAAGGAAAAAAATTCCTACATGGACAAGACACGTTTTCTCCGGTCGTTAAATTTAAAGGGAATACCTTCGTATCGAATCTTAAAAATGTTCGCTCTCGTATAATCGTTTGGACAGGTCTGGTGCTCTACGGGATGGTAAGAAGAAGAGACAGGAGAAAGAGAGAGAGCTTAAAATCGACTTCGCGAAATCCCACGAGGGCAGAAGAGAAAGAGAGGGAAGCGTTCGCCCGACTAAGCCGCGAGACGACGTCGTCGGCGACGGCGTTGGGCGAATAAAGAGGATAACACCCAGGAAGCGTCCCAGTTTAGCAGACGGCATTAGAAACCGCGGCCCACACGCTCGTCGGTATCCGCCCACAAAATGAGATGCGCTAACGTCATCCGGAGCGAACGAAAGAGAGAGAAAAAAAAAAGTGAAAGACTGAAAGAAAGAGAGAGAGAGAAAACGACAAAGTGCATCATCGTCCGACTGACTCACGGAAAATGCCAATCGCTCGCGAATGCCGTTCGATCTCTTTCTCTCCCTCTCTTTATCGAGAGAGAGTACGAGCGCGCGCGCAACGCGTCGTCGGCTACGTTTCTCCGTCGCTCGATAGCAGAGTAGGCGAGCGGACTGGCATGCCGGCTCGAACGAGAAATGCAATAAGAAGAAGAGAACGTTGGCCGACTAATCGGGGAGAGCAGCAAAAGAGTAGCCTCCTCTCTCGGCAATGGAGAGGAACGAGAGGAGAGTATAGAGGAGAGAAAGAGAATGAGATAGGGTCCTTGCGATCCTGCCGCGCACGCGTGCGTCTCTTACTCCTCTCGATCGTTCCTACATCCGACGATTAGTCGTTTCTCTTACATCCAATATACTTTGTTTTGTTGTTATTTTAATCTTCTAAGGAATCTTATAACTTATATATCGATTCGAAGAATTTTTATCAAGAAGATAGATTTTCTTTTAGAGCAAAGAGACGAAGTGAAAGAGAAGTCTCGGCGATAGCGCGCGCATTTCGAGCATCGAATCGTTTTCTTACGCGCCAAAGGGAGAAAGTTGTCGGCCTCGTTCATTTCAGTCGAACGAATACTTACGAATCACCCGGCGTGGAATTAGTTTCGATCAATTTCGTGCTAACTCGACGAACTTATATGCTCATGTTTTTTTTTAACGAACGACTTTTTAAAAAAAAGGAAATTCGCAGAAACGACGCTCCAAAAAATTTCTCCCATTTGACATTTTCGATGATTGACCTCGAGGAGTCTCCTGTATAAGAGTCAAGGAGGATCGAGTCCGGTTCGACGACCAGGCGACATTTTTATTTAACGCGGAAAGACGAGAATGGAAGACCGATTCTCACCGTTTTTAACCCTCTCTCTCAATCCTGCCTTCGACCAATTAACCGGCACACCAATTCCGTGCCTCGTTAATTTCACCAAGAAACGGGAATGACACGCGCGCTATTCTTTATGACACGCTAGACTCGTATTGAATTATTATATGACTAGAGAAGTCTACGGAACCGGTTCCCGCGCGTTTCTTTTAAAGAACAGGTGTTACTGTTACTTCGACACAATTTTTCTATTTTTCCTCTCTTTTTCTTTTTATCCCGAGCAAACGCTTTAGACGTAACAATAATAATTCAAACGGGGAATGTGAAATTTATACGGTAATTCTTGACAGAAGTTATATGAAAGGAAAAAAGACATTTTAAAAGCAGGCTTGTATTATGTGTACTAAAACGACAATGATAAGAATAGGTATTTTTTTATTGGGACAATAGTGAATGCTATGTATAAGTGGTCATAGGTTGAATGGGTAGTTTTCTTAACGGAAACCTACATATTGCAACATTTTTTTCGTTAATACTTATGTATAAAAAGTTTGAAGTCGATTGGATATGTAGAAGTGGGTCAAACTTATTTTACAAGATTTGTACCGGACATAAACTAAATAAAAGCTTGTAAAAATAGAGCAATGCAAAAAAACTTTTAAGTATCTCGAATTGTTACGAACGGAAAAAGATCTCGAAGGAGTCAGCAAACGAGACAGATTTTACGGTTGGCGCTTATCCGGCAGCCTCTCCCACGCGGTCGAAGTTTAATGAATGAACGAACGAGTCGCGTCATCACGGAGATGCGCTTTTACGTTCGGTCCCACCCCACAAAAATAGGCGCCCACTTGTTCCACCGAAAGGAAAGGCATAATTATAGCCAAAGAGAGCGGGAAGCCGACGAAGTGGAGAAATCGACGGGAAAGAGAGACAGAGTGGGAGGAAAAAGGCGAGAGAGAAAGAAAACGTTCGATCTTACGCTCGGTTATACCTAGAAACCTTAACTCTTACCTTCGCGAGAGAAAGATGTTAAAACCCACCTGCGATCGATTCTACGAAAGAGAATAGTTTTGCAATAACAACCAGAAGGCGCGAGAGAGTTACGTTCGCGGTGAAACTGCATTTCAATGAAATTAGGATACGACTCACGTTGCCTACTACTCTCTGCACTTTACATCTCGATGACAGAACACGAATAGAATGCGTTTCCCGTTTTTCCTCTCGCTCGAATTTTTCCTCGTCGGTAACCTTTCCTTCCTCCCTTCTACGATCCCATAAACATTTGCTGACAGTTAATAAATAATAATGAGACTAGTCGTTGACGTTTAAACGGTTACCGTTAATCGCGTTACGCGATCTAAGTGCACGAGGCAGTCAAACATGAGATTTATAACTATGTACCGGAAAATAATTAATAATAAAAAAAGTCGAATAAAAAAAATATTAAAATAGTTTAGATCGTCGTTGGATCGAAAAATCTCTTTCGGTCTCGACGCCGAGCACGTAACTGCACCCACCGAATTCCAGAAACGTGTAGCACGGACGAACGAAGCGGAACGACGACGTCGCATGCATTTTCATGCGGACTCGAGCGAGTGTGCGAGAGTTCCTTAGCTTCGTCGTTGTGCCGACCGACGCGTTCCACGGCGATTTTCCTGGAAGCTGACCGTCGAGGATTTGCATGGAGAGAGAGGGAACCATCGTGCTGGCCCCACTTCAACAGGCACCTCTCTTCTTTTCGTCGATGAAATAAGGATATTAGGGGATACTCGAAAAGGTGCCCTCGAAATTTGCCGCCTCGAGTAGTAGCTCGCCAAAGAGCAAGGACCTCGCTTAACAACGTGGATACGAGAGGAGGTCAAGATCGAACCTAGACGTCCGTGGACCACGTTCCGTTGAAAAAAACAAATTCTATCAACCTTTTTCTTAAAGAAAATTATATTATTCCTTAGCACTCGATCCAATATTGGCACCGGTGACTCGCGTGAACCGAACGCATCCAGAAAATATTTCTGCAACGCGTCATCGTGATCGGTTGCCAAGAGAAGATATATAGAGAGAGAGAGAGAGATTCGGGGAACAAAGCGCATTGGTTTTTACGCTACCCGTTTAACCTTCCTGTCCAGATGATTAATCTGCTAAGAGAAGACCAAGATGAGAAGAGCGGGTCCCGACCACTTTCAAGGAATTCCACGGTTGTCTTGACCCGACCGGGAAATACCCTTCCTCTCTTTCACAAGTACCAACAGTACCTTTACACCGAGCGAACGGAGTGTCGGTAGGTATCTGGAATTAAAGAGCCGCTCGTAAAAGCCGGTACGAGTTTATTCGCGCTACGTAATCGTAGCCGGCGCTCGAGAAAAGCGACTAGATTGGCGGCGCCGTCTTTTACACGCGCGTATGTTGTATGTATACTTAAGCATATATATGTATGTATAAGAACGTAACACGGATGTGGCGCTTCGTGGAAACTCTTCCCATCGAGATTGCTCTGTGACGCGTGGGACGAATCGATAGCGGAAAAAAGGACATTATGTGGGCGCGATAACGTCACGAGGGGATAATAAAAAGGGAAGGTGTCGTATTGAAAAAGAAAATACGATATAATCTTCGTTCTTCTAAGAAAAACTTATGAATTAAAAACCAAAAATAGTTTTTGTATCCAAAAGAAAAATTTGAGAAAAAAGGAATCGAAATAAGACTCGTAATAAATGAAGAAAACTGAGAGACAGAGTTCTTCTAAAATATATAAAAGGGAGAATACCGAGGGGGCGTGGTACCCGTAAGAGACGGCACTGAGCATCCCTCACCGCCCGGAGCGCGACTGCGCGCGAATGGCAAAAAGGCTTAACCGCATTCCGGCGACCATTTAAACCGCCACGGCGGGGTCCCACGCCTGACCGCAAGCGGCGACCGGCTATCGACTGACGTCACGCGGTACCGCGTGACCTTCGAGTTCCCGCGCGATCGAGACGCGCATGCGCGAACACCGAAACGTACGTCTTCGGTTTGAAAGTCCGCGGTTATATTTTATCGTTTCTTCTCTTCAATCTTCTTTTTTCAAGTTGTTATCGTTCGTGTTACGTAATTTTTGGATTTCACAATATTCTAATAATAATTTGAGCTTATCCGGTGGTGATACTTTGGGACGAAGACACGAAATTAAGAAGGAACTTCGTGAAGTTTTTGGGCTTATTGCGGGAAAATTGAAACGAGTAAAATGGAAGAAATATCGATGAAGTTAATCAAGGAACTAATAAGAGTTGCAAAGATCGCCTCAGCGTGTGGTCGAGAGATCCGGAAAGATCACGAAAAAACGAGGCGAGTTTGCGCGGCAAAAGGAAACGAGGTCGTCCGGCGCCGTAATCGAAAAGAATTACGTAAAAGTGAGAGCTGATAGTTCTCGTGTCGCGCAGCCTCTTATCTTGGGTCCACGATTACTCTTCGCTTTCTTTCTTTGACATTTCACCGAAAAATCGAGCAGGGAAGATTCGATGTAACTTATACATCAAATTGTTCTCACGATATAGTCCGATCGATGAACCACGACGGGATACTCTCGACGTCAGAACTGACTTCCTTCGTCTTTTTAAACGTCAAGCATCGATCCGAGACAACAACATCGACGACAACGGCGGCGACGGTCAAAAGTAGCGATTTAGAACTCGTGGTCCAAGCAATTACCAATTACGAAGAGATCCGACCGCGCCAAGATCAAATTTGCAGTGTGTCCGGTCGCACGGTATCGTCGTCTTCTCGAGCCATTAAGAGGGCCGTCGAGGCCGAAACGCGTATACTTTTCGTGACCCTCCTAATGTCTCCCTATTATAGACGTCTACGCATCCGTCTACGTTGGTTTAGAGTGTCCGAACGGTATCATCGAACGAACGACAGGTTTTTCGATACTCTCTATCGATTTTCTTGCTCGCGTACGATTGAACCATTATAGAAACGTAGGATTCGCCAAGGTCGCCCGGCTGGAGCAAGAAGAGGAAGTCCTTAAAAGTAGAGGAATCCTAAACGATGATGATCACCGACTTCTACAGCTATCTTTCCAAGAAATATCTTTTTATACATATCGTTTGCTTGCTGCAAGATTGTCATAACTCAAAAATCGTGATTTTTTAAAAAACATGTTTGAAAGTTTTGAACACTCGTACAGGGAAGTCATACCTTCGTTAAAAAAATAGATATATCGTTTTACCAAATAGAAGAACTAATAGAATCGCAACATTTTCTAACTCTAATTAACCCTTTGCACTCCGCGTCAAGTCTGACTCGACAAGACCGATTTTGAGGATAATACAATGTCCAGTGGTCCTTGATGCTCAATTTTTTTTAAACTCACAGATTTTACTCCAATTCACCTACTAACTCGAACAATTTTTTTTTTTACAATATACCTAAGTAATGATATATCACTTGAAATGAAATGATATGATATGATGTTGGAAATATGGTGCCTCAGAGGGGACAGCGGAGTGCAAAAGGTTAAAAAATCACAATTTTTTAATTATATACAGTCTCCTTGAATCCATAGGATAAAAATCACAGCTTCGACATTTCGGCATAGCTCAATGAAGTCTATAGCAAAAATGATGGCAACTCGAGAGAGAGAAGGAACGGATCAGGGATATTCTTTTTTCTTCCTCGTGTAAAAGAACGAGGTCGAGACGCGTCTCTCTAAGCATACCCACACACGTAGGTATACGATCGAGGTTCGAAGCAGGCGAAGTGGCACCTTCCAAGAGGCGAAGACGGTAAAGTAATCAAGTTACGAGGCGCAACGTACGTGCCTGGGTCACGTGCGCGCGTAAGAGTCGCAACACACGTGCGTCGTCGTCCCCGAGGAATATTCTCTCTCTCGTTTCCCCTCGTATTCTCTATCTCTCCGGTACTTTGCCTCTCGTTCTTGCACACACGTGAACGTCGGTCGTCGCGTACCACCTCTTCCTTCTACTCACACGCGACGCGAGGTCGCCGTCTCGCTTTCGCGCGCGAAGCTTCTCCTTCAGAAAAATCTCCCAGTCATCGTCTCCTTTTGTTATCTCGAAAAAAAGCCGCCGGCGCTCCACGATTTTCCGAAGAAACCAACGACGAATCGTAAACAATACCGTACTACGTGTAACTTTCATTGATATCTTTTATAATTTCGTAGAAAAGAAAGAGAAGAAATTTTTTAAAAAGTACAAATCCGATCAACTTTCTTCACCGTTGTCATATCGATAACAAGCTCGATATCGTTCTCGTAGCATGTATCGTGACTCTTCCGGTGTATGTCGAACGCGATAAGAAGGAAAGAATTGCAAGAAAGGTTGCAATATTACGAAAGCTAATAATAGTTGAGCGCGATAGTGTTGACGTAGAGGCGGCTTGCTTGACATACAAATATGCAATGTATGGTGCATATATGCCGGCGCTGAAAAAAAATGATGCACGAGCGCGCCGGTGTCAGCACGTGGTGCAACGTTACTTTAAAGTCCGACGGGAGGTTCGAATTCGTTTTATAAGAGTGAATCATAGTGTATTATATCTAGTATCGCAATGAATGGCTGGGAAAGTGAGAGGAGAAACGAGATTTGTTTTTTTTTTCCCTGAAATATATTCCCGATGATTTCCGATTTGTACGGTTCGCGTATATGTATGCAACAAAGAAGGTATCTACCGTCTAGGGAATATACCAACGTCTCGGTGAGGTCGTTAATGACGACGATTACGAATGCTATGCCACAACGATGAATTATCTTTCCTAGTTTGCGATTACAAAACAGCATGCTAATCGAGGATCGCCAACAACGCGAGGAAAACTTTAAAGACTCGCGTGTATCTCCTTCCCGATGAAATATATTTCAATGTTTCGGGTGTATCGAACTACTCTTATCATCGCTTTCATTTATACGATAACTTTTCATCCGTCTTTTCTCACGAATAAATGGTACTCATTGATCTTGAATTCCAACTAACGTTTTACTTTCGTACGCTTTCATAGGCGATACGGTCGAGCTATTTTCGAACGGAGTCGGTAAATGGAATTCGCGCGAAAAACGTCATATTACGCGAATACAGTTGGACGTGCCTTTTAACGAGCACTTTCGATGCAAGGACGCCGACACGAGACGCCGCGTACCTTCCCTCGCGACGTAACTTACGTAGTTAGCGATCAAACTATAGTTAAGAATCTTCTAGCTACGGTTGGATGTATATAACCTCGAATACCAGCCGTATCAAGGTAAAACGGAGGAAAGTTTTTCCCGATTGGAAAGGAGTTTCATCTCGAAGTGTCTTTCTTACGATATATAGAATAATATATTCTCTAGAATAATTATTCATGTAATCGAACGTAGTAATAATAAAAAATATGTT
Source organism: Ancistrocerus nigricornis (assembly GCA_916049575.1). Taxonomy (NCBI): domain Eukaryota; kingdom Metazoa; phylum Arthropoda; class Insecta; order Hymenoptera; family Vespidae; genus Ancistrocerus; species Ancistrocerus nigricornis. Next base: position 27,872,841 of record OU696667.1, read on the forward strand.
CGCTCTCCCAACGTTCGTTCGTTTCAATAAGAGGAGAAAAAAAGAGACGAGCTCGTTAATCGACTCGAAAAAATCGAGACACGTGTCCCATTTGTTCCCACATGCCGAGTACGGAAATAGATCGTGCGATTGTCCCCGATATTTCCGCGATATGTCCAGACCAAGCTGGCTAGTGCCTTTTATTCGTGAAACATCGAAGGTAACGCGAGAGAAACTAGGGACGTTTCGATCGACAGTAAAGTAGCGTTCGCGAGGGGAGAAACGTCTGGCAGCCCTGAAAAGGGGTGTCTACCCCTCTCCTCTCTTCTATCCCTCGGTTGTTGGGTGTGGTACGCCATCGGCTACGAGAATCAACCAACGACCCATCCTTTTCGACGTTCGAATTTTTGCTATACTACATTTCCCTCCTTTCCCCCCTCTCTCTCTATTGTATACCACTATACGAGTTTTCGTCTTATCATCGGTCGCGTCTTGTAAACGATATCGCATACGTGCCGAGAGACACACGTTTTATCGCTCGGACGTTCTCGTCGAGTATAATAATTTAAAGTTCGCGCGATAAAAGTTTTTGTAGGTAAAAGAACTCGTAGGAGACGCATCTTATCACGTTACTTTCGATTATTTACCGTGGCACCGATGTTTAACGCGTCCTCGATCGCACACTCGACGTTCCCTATGACAATGTTACGCCACGTGACGGATAAACGTGCCGCGTTTTTTCAGTAAACGCGATATTGTCTAAAGAAAAATAAGAATATAAAATTCAAATATTTCTAATTATCGAAAGGAAGATGTACGCGATGAAAAAGAAGAAAGAGAAAAATAAAGGAAGGTGCGAGAGTATTTCTTTTTTTTCGGTGAAGAAAGAGACTCGACGAATTAATTTCACGACGGCACGAAATTCTCACGGGATCTGTCTCGTAATAAATAACTCGCCCGAGGACGTTAGTGTACCGACCTCCGGCTCTCTCTCTCTCTCTTTCTCTCCTCTTTTTGAAACGGGTTCCTTCCTTCGGCCGACTCGCCGCCGCTCGTGCTTCAACGATGACGAATAACCCCGCGCGATTAGCATACTCATGCGGGTACCGAATTCGAGAGATACGCGCAATATTTTTCCATCGATCCCCTCGAATTACGCGCGACCTTGGGATTCCTCGTTAGAATACCTTCTATCTAATCGATAATCTAATAAAGTAACATTTTCTTCGATCGAAACGACTAAATTATAACGGATATATGGAATGCTTGATACTTTGACTGCCACCGAGCTTTGTAAAAATTTTACCCCGAATAATAATAAAATTTTCATTATTTCAAGTATATAATAATAATTTATGTGTAATATGGTTAAATAAGACTATATTCTTATCACTAGAGCTTTTATATCACTGGTAGTTATTCATGATTATCAATAGTGATGACCACAGTCTCACTGAAAAAATAGGTGGTGGTAGCAGTCAAAGTGTTAATAAAATTTACTGCCAAACCAATTTTTCAAAACACCCTTGCATCTTACTCCGTTTATAATTCGTAAGATTTTGCATAATAGATAATTATCATAGTAATGCAACATATGCAACATATTAAAAAATTATAAAGAATACATCCCTCTCAATATAAAAGAAATAGATGATAGAAAAGAGACTCACCAGACTCCGAAGGTGTCTGAACGCCAAGGTTGTCGAGCCTCTTGTAAGTCGGTTGCTGATTAAGGTGGTAGCAATGATCGCTAAGGGTATTTCTCACGTCGGGTTGTTGTTGCTGCTGTTGTTGCTGACTATTCTCGTCCTCTTTCCTCCTGTCGTAGAATCGTCCGACAAATTGACCCGTGACCTCGCTTACCGGCGCCGCTTTGATGATCGGTTCCGACATGCATTCCGATAGTTTCTCGTGTATATTGATCATATCGTGCTTGAAGACTGGAACTTCGTCTTCCTCCGTATCTGTATCCGACGTTGACGTTGGCGGTGTGTCGGGTCTCGTCGAGTCGCCGTCGCTCTCTAAGCTCTTCGTACGACATTGCTGCGTTTGCTGCGTTTGGTGTTGCTGTTGCTGCTGTTGCAACATCTGCTGTTGTTGTACGTTCATCAAGGAACGTGCCGATGTACCAACACGCGATATCAATAAACTCCTACCAGCTGGTACTTTCTTTTGTGGTTGAGAATCTTTCTTAGCAGGTAAGGTTCTGTTGTGTTCCTTGCTGATGCATAAACCAGCCCACATGCAATCGTGATGACGTATCTCGCTCGCGAGGTACGTCACCTTGTCGTACAAGAGCTCTGGTAACACATATTCGTCGTACGTTCGATCGGAATAGATGTCCAAAGGGAAGTCCAAGTCGAATTTCTTCCAAATATCCTCCGACACGACGCTCGCGGTATCCAGGGCCTCGTCCATCGGACCCAGGTCCGGGCAGTCCCATACTGCCACCGGCATATCGCCTGAGATGGGAGAAATAAAAACGTTAGAACGTTTTATCGATTTTCGTTTAGCTAAACGCCATGACCACACTACTTGGTTGTATACTATGAATATTTCAAGGAGTTGGTTCTCAGTTTTTTAAGACAAATCGCATGCTCTTTTGTGATATAAATAGAGACTACTGGGATTCCCTATTGTAAAAAAAAACACTAAGCTATCACGCGATGTATCGTCTATCAGGAAAAATTGACTAGGTTGCGATTCTTCGATTGTTAAATGACAAAGTAAGTTTTGTTTTTCGACGATGACTCGAACTTTCGTAGGAATCGTTAAAAAGTGCCAATCACTGTCTCTCGATAATCATAAACAATATTTTGCATCGTATGTACGAGAAACTCGCAGGCGCCTTACTTCGCGACACGTGCCGCAACAACGTTGATGTATTATCGCGAGGATCAACGGCGTGCATCGAACATGTGAATGGAGGCCGCGTATTAACCTTGCATATTAGCGGTAAAATTAGACGACCTTCGTTGTGGACGCACGCTCGGTCGACCAGTCGATCTATGTATTTGTATGTATGTAACTAATATATGTGCAAGTATATGGGTATGTGTATCAAAAGATAGATGTACGGTAGTATGCATGCACGTCTCAAGTAGATCGTTTTTCTCTTCCGCTATAAGTTCCAAGAAAAATCGCGGTAGCCGTCGGAAAAATGAGGAGTTCGTTGTAAAAAGAAAACTGAAGAAGATTTATTTCATCGATATAATTTAAATGTCACCGATTAGAAGGCAAACGATACACAAAATCAACGAAAGATCTCGCGTATCGTGACTTTAGTTTTTGCGTTTTTTTTTTCTCAGGACGAGAGAAGAAGACGAGTCTCCACGGAGATGTATATAAATATAAATAAAAGTGCACGGAGAAAGGCCGTATAAGGTGCGAACGTGAGGCAACGGAAAGAGGATAGCTATTTATTTTAAACTCTCCATTCTTCCTCGTGCCTGAGTAATCTGGTTTCCGATTTCAGAAAAACAGGAAAATAACGAAAGTCTCTCTCGGAATCCTCTCCTCTCTCGACTCTTCCTCATGTATAATAAATTCGACGGTAGGTGGAATCGACGGTCGGCTACAAATATCGCAAGTATTTCAAAAGAGAGGCGGACGAAAAGAAAAGAAGGGAGAGACCGGCCCATATCGGTGGAGTCACGGAAAAATTCACGGAAAATTGTCGATGCGTATGGTAGAACCTTTCCCGTCCTCTTCTGGAATTTCAACGGTCCGGCTTTTGCACGCGTAAGAGAAGCCGTTCGGCTGGAAATAGAGCATATCGAGTTATAAGCGTACCGGTAAGGAGCTTACCAGTGTGAGTCACGATCAACGGAGGAATTCCACGAGACTTCGTCGTTTCAACGGCTCGCGACGCTTACGACAGAAGGAGAGATAGACGGAAGGGAGATATAGAAAAAGATAGAAAGATAAAGAAAGAAAAAAAGAGGGAGAAACGAAGAGGAGACGATAGAAGGAAGAGGAAGCACAGTCAACACATTTTTATCGCACGGCAATAAGCTAGGGGCCTCGTTCTATACACAAACACACACACACCCACACATATATATCGTCCTCTCGTCTTTCATCGAGCTTCTTCCCCTCTTCTTCCTTTCCACGCGACGCGAGCGCACGGACCTTGATCCTGAAGGAGGAAACGCCCTCCTTATCGAATCTCTCGCGAGACCTCTGCCGTCCTTTCCTACGATCACGACCGTTGAAATCGAACGACACACGACAAGGTGACATTAGTCGCTTGTAACACTCTTCTATATATTGGTAAAGAAATTAGAAAAAAGAAAGAACGATATCGTCCTCTCTCTCTCTCCCTCGCTTCAACGCTTTTACTTTGTTGTCAGGATATATCTTTATTCGCGGCTCGCGTGTTTTCTTTTCCATCGAAACGTCCGTTCTTCCGAAATTACTTTGTTCCTCTCCTTAACCTCACCAACCGTCTTCTCTTTCTCATTGTTTCCACGTAAACTAACCAAAAGCTAAACAACCGTTCGTTTCTTTTAGACAAAGAGAGGAAACATTTTATTTACATGGTACGCGTTAGAAGATGGTGTAACGATGAAATTCGAATCTTAGATTTTTTATAAAACTGTCACGGGTGATGAGATTTTATGAGAAGAACGAGAAGCTTGGGAGAGACGAAAAGGGGACTCGAAGATCTCGCACGTGAACGCGGTTGTTCTTTGTGACTCGCTCGCACGTAAAAATTTTGCCTAGGTGAAAAACAATGCACGGCGCGTTACCGGCTGCCGCTACGGCTTTCCTTTTTTTTTTTTTTCTTCCTCTGGGATCATAGTGAATCGTCGAAACGTACTCGAACAAAAGAGAATCGGTAATGACCATCGAGAAGTGGCCTTGAACGCAACGAAGGAAGAAAACGCACACCCTTTTTTTTTGTCTTCTCGCTTTTCGGTCCAACCGAAGAAACGCGAGTCGTCGGTATATTCTTCGAAACGACCTGTTACTAGACGTATATATATAAAAGAGAGAAAGAAGGAGAGAAGGAAACGTGAAAAAGAGAGACGGGTGCCGTTGCGGCACGATAAACACGAGTGCCGAGTGTTTTCAAGAAGAAAGAGAACATAGGTCGAGACGGTTTTTGCCGTGTTTGCTCGGATTTAGCGAGAGCTTCTAAGAGCGTAGATAAATACCCGAGATGAGGAAGAAACGTTGGAAATTTTCGGGGAAGGTATCTCGGGCATTTCTTTTTCTTCATCTCATTTTTTTTCGAAATAGAAAAGAGCGATCGATGCAAGCGTTAGTTCAGTTTTTATTTCGTTTAAAATAGAATTTTTGAAAAGGGATCAAAGGAATGAAATAAATTGATAACGACAAGTGAAGTCTCATCGAGAGAATTTCGGGAGGAACGAGTTCAACGCATCGGTTCTTGATATAAAAAAGAGAAAAAAAGAATGAAAAGAGATTGAAACGAGATCCGATAAAGCGTACCGCTTTCGTTTTGGACTTTCGAAAACGAACACACGCGCGTGCTTTCGTTTCTCGCGGTGCCGATCGAGAGACGGACCGAACTTCTTTTCTATCTACACAAACCCGTCGTCGGGACGCAGAAGAAAACCGGTCCTCGGAGAGTTTAGAGATCGAACGTCTCTCCCTCTTTCTCACTCTCGAACCAGACTTCCGTCGAACATTATCGTTCGAGCGTATAACGAGCCGACGGCTTTTCTACTAAATGCTAATTAAGAGCGAGCCAGCCCGCGTCCAGAATGAAAACTTGCGATATGCCGACGGGAGGAGTCCGTAAGAACGAAAGAAAAAATAAAATAAAACGAAGAGAGATCGAAGCTTCGTTCTCATTCGATGACAAAAAAAAAAAAAACTTTAATAAATTCGTTTTAAATGTGACACGAAAGAAAAAACCCAAATTCACAATCAAACGAATAATATTAAGAACATTTCTTGTTAAAATATCTATTCGAATCCTTTTTCTGTCAGCCGAACGATGCAACCGGCTTTTCTGTACGATTTATCGACCTGGCGGTAAAAGGTTTAAACAAGAAATATAAAAAAAGAATTAAAAAAGCATTTAACAGTGTCGATGTATGAAGTAACGTTACGAAATACTAAAAAAAAAAAACTTGGAATTACCGTCGGAACGTTTCGAAAGCTTGAAAGAACGACAGGTCGAAAATTTGGCGGGAAAGCTGAAAGAGGCGAGGGAAAATGGTACGGAGATCGTAAGCTACGCGCAGAATCAGGTAATAAAGGGAAAACGGTAGGGCCAGGGTATAGAAACGAAGGGAATTCCAGGCTCGCGGCAGGCGTGGCCGCGTGTCGGAGGGCGCGGAAGCGAACAAATCGTCCCTTCTCTTTCTAGAAACGAAGCGCGGCTCTGGCAAGCTGGCGGGCTCGGACGCGCGCGCGCACGAGAGACGTTTATCTCGGCATACACTGTAGGCGATTAAAAATTGCCGATGGAAGAAGAGACGCCGTCGACAATGAAAACGATTCTAGTCTCTATCTAATTCGAAAAACGCGTAGTTTGAATCGTCTGCACGCTTAACGCGTGATTCAGCAAAAGAGTCTATTTATTACCATTCCGAAGAGGTCGAGAATGAGGCAGGAGAAAGAGAGAGAGAGAGTGCGATATTATAGCGACGAAGCTCGCTGCGACTTCCGTTCCCGCGAAATCGATACACGCGCACACTGTCAGGCATCGCGCGGGCGCGCGCTTTTCTACGATTGCATCAAATGTTATAACAAAATTAGGATTTATCGATTTCACGATTATTTTTATACTATTCTAGAAAAAAGAAATTCTTTTATTTTAATATCGAATTTGTAAGGAAGAGACGCCTTTTCCCTATTTCTTTTTTTATCATTTTAAATATTCATCGTGCCTCGCCTAGAGTGCCACTTTCGAAACGTGTTATACATCTACATCTATGTATATATCCATACACATATATGTAGATATATAGGAACATGTAGTACGCGTACCTACGCGTTGAACGTGCACGCCGCGTGAAATTAGCTAAAAGCGTGGGCGTACGGTGAGAATCGCGCTCTTTCGCCGCGTTTAAATATTCACGGGCTTTCGGATAGACCGTAACCTACGGCAATTCCTGACGATATATAGTATACCTGAATAGAAAGGTGAATAAAGAGAGAGAGAGAAAGGGAATTGAACTTTTAAAACCACCCCCGCGGACTCAAATTTTCTTTCACCCTTGTCTCGTCTATCGATTTTCCCGCCTACAACTTTCTCTCTCTCTCGCATCTCATCTAAGACACGTTAGAGAAAGAGACCAAGAGAGAGAGAGAGGATGGACTTAAAGCAGAACGAGCGAAGTAAGGCATCCCTACAAAAGTGCTAACTATACGTGAAAAAGATAGAACGTGTGAAATTGGAAGAGCAAGAAAATCACGTAAGATAAACGAGAGCTGATATACAGGGTGGTCTATGCAATTCACATTAATACACTAATGTAATCTATTAATTAACAAGGAAACTTTATACGGGATAGAATAAAAGATATCTGGTCAATCGAGAATGAATAAGAACGTCAGAAAATATGAAATTAAGACTGAATAAACAATTCCGCGTGCAGTTTCCTCGTTAATTATAAGATTATACCAGTGCATCCAAGCGAATGGACATCGTTTCGAAGATCTGCACTAGCTAACGAAAGAAGAATCTTTGCTTATATGGAATCACGAATCTAACATTACGCATGGATCATTTTCAAGAAACAAAGTTAAATTACTCGTACACTATTAGGATTTCGGTCTTGCAAGGGTCGGCATTTCTTATTCAAAATTTAACCCTCGACAATATTTTGACATAAAAAATATAGCATTCCATATAAAAAAAAAAAAAACTAAGGTAAGGTAATAAAATTTATACGATGCATATTTGAAAGGTTTTTCGAGGTGAACGAGTTACATGGACCACCCTGTATATCGTACAAGAGAGACATAGACGAAACGGGCACGTGAATTTTCGCCGGTATCCCGCCTCTCTCACCGAGAAGAAACGAACACACCCACGTTCTAACGCGCGCACTCGTCGCCATGACTACGACAATGTAATGGCACATAAAAAAACGAGAGGGAGGCAAGGTAATAAAAAAAAAGACGAACGTAACGATATTACACATCTAAGAATCTCGGTGAACTTGATATTCATACACGGGGATGTACATATCTATTGCACGTACCTGACAGCCACCACTTCGTGTCGTAATCCAAAAGCGAGATAGTATCCACTGTGGAACGCACTTTGGCGCGAGTTCGAATCTCGCGGTTTTAAAACAAGAAGGATGGAGTTATATATGTAGTTATACACCGTCCACTCCTCTCTTCTTCGACAAAGCTCACCGGCGAATCCCCGAAGATATTCCAAACTCGCCCGATGAGAATTTCAATCTTCTCTCTTTCTCTATCACACGAACTCTCACTATAGCTTCCCGGCAAAGCTTTCGTTATATACTTTTTATCTCCGAATATAAGAACTCAGAATCCGCGTTCTTCTCGTTCTCAGGCGTCGCAGCCACTCGTGCTGCTACCGTTCGGCCACAGACGCTCCAGCCGTTTTCTTTTCGAATCTAAATCACGAAAGAAATGTATCGAAGAACTGCCACTGCCGCTGCCGTTTTCCACCGGGCAGAGGAAGAATTTCATTCTCGGCGTGGTCTGTACTGGCTTTTATTCCTAAGGCGGTGGCCTTTTATCTTCTTCCTTCCTTCTTATTCTTTTTTCCTCTGTATCTCCTCCTTTTATTCCGTCTTCGTCTATATCAGTATTACTTTATATACCTCGTATATATATATATATCGTCGTCGACCTTTCTCGCTCTACGTTAAAAACTCTCGAAGGGAGTCTTAGGTACGCGCACGCCGATCGGCAGCGATCCGATCCTCTCGGTAAGGCCGGTTAAAGGCGACTGAACCGTGCGGTCCCGTGCGCCTTCCTTCCATCTTCCGCGGCTATGTCCACCGCTACGGGACCCGGCTTCAGGTACGTACCAATCGTTTTTGGCGCCCCATCGACATCATCCCGAACATTTATTACCAATTTTTTATTTTTTTACATTATAAGTAGAAATAATAAATAATTTTCTAAATATAATCAATATTAATATCGATCGATTTATCGATACGACCAAGATAATTTTTTTTTCTTATTTCTATAGATATGGACCGGTAAGAAGGTAAGGAGTAAGAGCGATATCCTTTTCAAGACGCACAGGCATCCAGGAATATGTTATGGTTTGATGTACGCCGGTCTCGCGCGAGTTTGTCATGGGAGAAACGTGGAGGCCACATGTGGTGCGAGCTTGCGGTTGGCAACCTGTCGGAACCTGTACGGATTTAATACTTACAACCAGACGCGCCGGTGCTATGCCTTACCCTCCTCCTATCATCGCGCTCCCACAGAGTCTATATACTACGGTCGCGTTTATCCGGATAAATTTACACGTCGATAACCTCTTATGCTTTCTACCTTCTTATTCTATTCCTTTTTTTTTTCTCTCTCTCTCTTTATATACGCCAATCCCACGAGTTTGTCGATTAGGTATGACTCCTTTGATTTATTATTTAAAATCTCAGCTTCGGTGTCGGCTTCACCGTGTCACGTTCGTATGCGAAGAGATTATTCGTTATTATATCGTAATGTTGGGGTATAGACTCGAGTATAACCATAGTTGGCGCGTGCTAACGTCGATCGATCAAAAACGTGCCGTCCCGCGAAGGAGAGAGCTCAGCAGAGCAGCAGAATCTTCGGCAGAGGAGGCACGCTAAACGCGTTAGCAGATACTAGACTCCAAGCATCGATTCGTCGCACGTCAATGACCGACTCGTCGGCGAGTTACGCTAGGGTTGCTCGGATGCCACGACTTCCATCGAATCATCGCAAAGCATTGCGTTCGGTATTACCGAACGAAATTGGCTACTAAATGCGAACTGTCTCAACCGTCTATAAACTTTCTCGAGAAGTTTAACTATCGTGGAGAAAGAGAGAGAGAGAAGTTTGTTTCGTAAGAGAACGATCGAAAGACATTCTTTCTTCTAATCGAACGAATCGATATGTATAGGTAAAGAGATCGTCGTGTGCTCGTAGGACAAAAAAAAAATTAAGTTATATTTTTCCTTTTTTTATTTCACGATCGTACGCGTGCGAACGGCTCAGCCCTTGACACACAACGTTGCGCAATCGGGAGTCGAGTCGATGCGGAAAGCGCGCTCGAGATATAGCATGCCGTTATGTCACTTTTGCCGCTTTCCACTCTTGGTATTCGTTATACTAACTTAATGTTTTTTTTTTTTTTTACTGTATTAACGTAGCATATAAGAAATTTCTTTCCGTCCTGTTGGTCGATTCCAGTTTCGAATGATATGACGTACGAGCATAAAGATATTTTGACGTTTAGGAGGATTAATGGAGATTTAAATTCTTCGAAGACGAGACACCGGGTGTATGTACGTCACGCGTAACCGAGCGACATTCCACGTCCGTTTCTAATATGTCAGGTGTCCCTCGTGTTTCGAGCGCGTTGCAGTCGATGTTGTAATATCTCGAATACAACCATAAACTATATTTCTTACTTCTGGACTTCTATAGTCTAGTTATCTATTTGATACAATTATTCTTCTGTTATATATGATACTTGACAGCAACATTTACAAAAAAAACTAATACAAAGTTATATACAACCAAAATTAAAAATATATGTTAAATAAAGAATAAGATATACCAAACAACTTAGTAATAAATAAACAAATAAAATAATCCCTGAGGATATCTTTTTTTATGCGGAAAGCGTGGGGGCACCACACCCGAACGCGTCGCTCGAGTCGACTCGTTACGTCCCTGCTCGTACCGCGTGGGGGGCCGCGCCCGTCAGAATTCTCATCCATAATGTTCGACTTTTTGCAGAAATTATGCCAACGCCAGGTAAAAATTCACGTGGACGAGCTTGTCGATGTTCGAGGATGATCCTACGAAGCAATATCGGCGAGTGTCTTGACGTACTTCGAGAGATTTTCCGTCTCTACACGACCGCGTCGCGCCGTTGGGAAGTATTTCTCTCGACGCGGCATGGCGCGCTGCTGTCGGACGCGGTACCGAAGCGACGGCTTCGAGCTGCGCGCGAAAGAGGCGCCACCGAATAATTCGATGCGCTGCCGCCGCCCGTACGACGCCCACGACCGTATCCCTACGACATATTGCGAAATCGAGTCTCCTACGCGTCGGAAAATCCGTTCTAAATTAGGACCATTCGTGATAGACGAATTTTACTGTAGCTTAAGGTTTTGTTAATCGTTCAAATTTGTTTAAATTATTATTTCATTTTTGTAGGTATGATATGAATAATATAGAAATTTTCAGTTTTCTTTGATCGTTTGGAGACTTTTTTTTAAGTAGGGGAAGAGTAGCATGAGCCACTATCATTTACACAGTAGTTTTCGAACGAATTATAGTTTTTAAGTAGCAACACTGGTTACTAGTTAAACTAGCAAAAACTCTACTAGTTTTTCAAAAAATACTGTGTAAATGATAGTGTCTCTTTCATGCCTCTTCCCCTAACCGAGTTTTCGTAAATATTCATTAGTTTTATTTAGATAAAAGTGCCGTGATGAGTATAATGTGTTAATATTCAAAGTCAAATTTTGTTATCTCTTTAAAGTCTTTTCACTAATAACAGATTTTTCTTGAAAATACTAAATAATTTTGTTCACATAGGAATATTATAATATGTGAGATATGTATTATCAGCAATGTTCAAATCTAAAGATTTCTTTATCGTTCTGAAGCTTTTTCTGGGAAATACCATACCTACATCCGACCGGCTCGAAATGACCTGTGCTGGGCGTCTTGTCGAAACTAATAGGCCGTTGTTTAACTTACCGTGAGTGATAGATTACTGTTTGTGTCCCAAGACGCTTACTTAATTGTTCTAAACCGATTTTTACGCGCCCTTACCGGTAGCCTTCCGGGAAACAGGTTTGAAATTGTGGAAAATTGATCGTCGGCCGTAGTATGTGAAAACTAGTTTAGTTAAATTTTCTTCACAAATTCTTAGTATTACGATATTGTTATTAGAATTCTGACTTTTACCTAAAACTTACAAAAATTGGACCAAAGTCAATAAAAGAAAGTGAACATCTTCGTTTTTCTCGAAAAACAAATGAACACCATACAAACGCGAGCACGCTGTTCTATTATTTAAATTACTCTCTTTTTTTTTGCAACGAGGGACTTTATCGACGATGATAAATGAGCGCGTTAAAAATATGAAAGCGACGCGTATAGGTTACGTACGTAGTAGGCATATACCGCTTTTTACAAAGCCCAGGCGTGGTGCAGCTCGCTCGTATCTCGTCGACCATTAGGTTAGTTATGCATAGATACTAGATACCACGGTCAAAAAAAGGTTCATGGTATACCATTATAGGTCCAAGGAGAGAGAGAAAGAGACTGAGTAAAAAAAAAGGGACCACAGCGGAGGTCGATAAGCAGCTGGAGGTCAAATAGGACGTTCGAAGTTTGGTCTTTTGATCTCCGTCGCTTATGTTGAACGTTCTCCGTAAATTTCGTTGAGTATTTTTTCCTCCCTGGGACCCCATGACGGGGATAGGGGTTTTTATTCGGGTCAAAAATATAATCTGGGAGCAAATATCTTAAATTCTTATCATAAGCTCATAAAGATATGCAAATAATTTATGCGAAAATTTCCATCAAAATTTCTTCACAAATTTTCACGTCGCTTCCTCTATAGGAAACTCGATCGAGCGTGAAATATATGTTCTCGAGGAAAAAGGAAATTCTTTCTATCCAGTGAAAATCTCAGACCTCTCGCAATTACCGAACGAGCGAAATGTTTCGCGTCCCGATAGAAACGATCGAAATCCTTCGACTCGAATCTCTCGTCGCGACTGGCACGTAGAGACGAAGAGAAGAAAGAGAGAGAAGAGGGACGAGACGGTAAACTTACGAGGAGTCGAAGGAAAACTTGCGGAGGCAGATCACCCCTGACAGTTCACACTCGGCTGGCTCGTTCGGAAGCACCGTGCGCCGCATTCTGGCCCTAAAAGTCAGCTTGAAACTCGATAGCGTTGTAGATCGATCCAGTTACAGAGGTCGCGAAACGCTTGTCCTCTCGGCGACCATTCGCGAGCCTCTTATCGCTAATCTACCATAATTTTGGTTCACCGCGAAAAGTGGTTACCACGCGAGCCACTTCATTTCAAATTTGCTGCACCGGTTACAAAAATTGCAAGCCTGAAACTCGACGATAATAAGAATAAAACTACTATAGTCCGAATATTTCTCCAGGTTTTCTTCCCATTTAAAAGTCTTTTACGTAAAGTCGTAAATCTGAAAATACACGATCGACAGTAGCAGTTCCTTCTAAACATCGTTGAATCGACCGGAACTTTCTTATCCTTTTCGAAAATCGCACCTGTGAAAACTTGACTCGACAGGGATCGGTTGGTTCGTGCCGAAAACGAACCCATTGTCGAGGCTTTCCTTTATTTGTCGCGTAACAAACGTACACCGGTGAATACTCCTTGCCACGGTGCGGTGGTGAAAGAAAATTTTTATTACCATTGCCGAAACATTTTGTCGTCCAATTTCGAAGGTTATAAAAATAAGATGATACGAGATAATAAAAAAAAAAAAAAAGAAGAAGAAGAAAGTTAAACGGGGGCAAAGTATATCGACTCTTCGATACGACTTAATTTCGTAATATACCGGCGGTACATTTAAACAGGTGCACGGTACGTACGAACGCGTAATCGTTACGGGCGAGACTTCGAAGGAAGACGTTCATATTTTTAGCAACGTATTTACATTCTTGCCTTCTCAAGGGCGAGTCTCCGTTGGCGCTTCTGCCCGGAAACACGATATTCTGCCAGCAAGAAAGACGAACGCGCGAGTTCGAAATCTGCCAATGGTTATACTCTCTCTTTTCTACTACATTAGCTGCTTTTATTATTATTTCTATCGTATAAAATAATATTCAGCTAATAAAATGACTTTCCTTTCCTTCCGTACAACTTTAAATAAAATGAAAAAAAAGGTGTAAGAGTCTCATGAATTTTAGCGATCCACAGAAAAGAGGAAGATCCCATCGATCGACGATGGTTTCTTCCTCTCCAATGACCAAAAAGACACGGACGTTCAAAGAGAGTCGGACCAGGAGGATAAATCCCACAGGATTACATCCCTTTTTCGGTGCCGAAGGGAACTATCTGACGGTGCATCTCGAGAACTTGACGAGCGCTCGGAGATAGTGGTATAGTAACAGCGGTAGTGAGAAAGAGAGAGATGCGAAGCGAGGATTGGTTGATGGATTATTCGAAACGCGTCTTTGACAGTACCGTAAAGACGTGGCCAGACGTGGGCAAACGTGGCGGTGACTCGTAGAGCGAGAGAGGGAGATAGAGATAGAAAACGTTTCTTACCCTCTTCACCACTTCGTCTATTGTTGTTCTACGTGCCGAGAAAAAAAAAAAACCTACTAGCCCTCTTTTCTTTCCTCCACCTCACTCTGCTAATTTGTGAAACGAACCGAGTCGATGACATTAATCGGAAGAGCTCGTTACGAGGACACGTCGATAGGAACGATTGATATCGATATAGATGATGAATGGATCGTTTTCCTCGAACCTTGTCCCTTCGTGGAACCTTAGTCACTTTTTTCAGAGATTCTCGAAATCGGTCTAATAACGAAGGCTTCTTCGATCGCGTTGCGAGCGTATAGGAGAACCGCATACGGGTAAGAGCAATCGATTTTATTGCTCTCCATATGTGTCGCGTTGTCGTCGCCAGTTTTCCTATGAAACTCGATCACGGTGAGACACGACGCTGCTCGTCGCTCTTCTCGGCTTTACCAAAGCGCATAAATAAAGTAAAATGGATTTCTCTCGCGAGTTTTCGTTGGTGGTAGACAAGATAAGGATAGAAGCGTTTCGGGGATTGATCGGTCTTTTTCGTGGAGATCCTTTTCGTTGGAATTTTCTGATATTGTAACTTTCCACGTGATCTCGTCTTATAGATAAATTTTCGGTGTACAACGTGCTAAGTTATATAACGTATTCAGTTACATGAAATTGGTCAACCATTTCGATGGTAATGTCTTTGTTTCAAAGATAAAAGGAACGATCGTAACGAATATTCTCGGTCAATGGATAGGGAAAGATGGGATAGGAAGAGGTGGCCAAGAAAATGAAGCCGTCCGAAGCGTGCAAGTCTTCGCGTCCTTCTACGTTTTCGTTCTTCTCTTATCCATCGTTATGCTATCGTGTGAATAAACGACTGGAGGATGACCACGAATGCAAGGTTAACCAGCGTATATCCTCGTTGGATGGAGATTTGTCGCTTTTGACGTCATCGGACACGCTTACGTCCGTGTCCAGAGAGTCTTGTGGATAGTTCTCGATCGGACCACGATAGAGGACATGGTTCTCCGAGAAATTAATCCTTAGTGGTCCGTAATTTTGTCATAATCATGAATAAGTGAATAAATCGATCTCATATCGAACTTTTCGAGGCTGCGATTTTGGCTGCATTAGAGACGGTGGATGAGATATCTCTGATTTATATTTTAACAGAGCATATGCTTTTGAAATATTTTTTAATATCAACGTGTCATAAGTACCTACTATAAAAATATTTGAAGCAAACAAATATTGTATCGAGGTTCACAAGCTACAGTAAATTGGGGTTCTCATTGAAATTTGTCGCAACACATTTGCAGAAACGGATTTTCAAATTATCCAATGATTTACAATATACTCGAAATCACACAATAGCGTGCTAAACCAATTTCTCACCAAATATTGTATAATCATATAATTGCTTCGCAGTTTAAACATAAGCTACACTGAAATAAACTCATTGTCCAATCATACCACAAAGGATTAATAAAATGATTGCAAAGATCATAACGATGGTAAAACCAATGGTAAATCCCGATCCTTTTAAAAGTATCCAAGCGAGATCGGTAAGATTGCGGGATTAACCGAGCACCCTCGATTCTTTTCGAAACGATACACATCTCGATCATTGTGATTCGATCGGTTCGTATCCCCCACGAAGAATACAATTTGAAATGGGGTTTTGCGTAGGTACCTGAGAAGGTGCGGGTAGATGGCACATTTATCCCGTTAGGCCGGCAATAGCCAGTTTTCCTTGTCCCCATTGGTTCCTAACGGTGCCGGATACCAAAGAACACCCGCAATAAATCCTTTTACTACCTCGGTACGGGTCGGTAGCGGCCGGTGGTAACATTTGCGACACTTCCTTCTTTCCTTGCTGCACGCCTACGGCATGTGACCCGCGTTGAAAATCTTTTGTAGCGAACGATGCCTGCAATACTTCTTTACAACGTTCTATAAAAAAAACGTGATTGGACGTTCGCATCGTATCTTTGTGAATTTCACCCGACAGAACTCTGTCGTTATATTGTGTCCTTCGTTGCTATCCACTGACCCGACGGACGTCGCTAACGAGACATCTTTCTTAACGATCGATCCACTATTACGTAATTGTATTGTAGATCTTCAATGAAAAGGAAAAAGCGAGCGTCTCGTAGTAGGTTGTTACGCGGGCTCGAGCTCGATCATTATCGGCTGTGGCGTTCCGTCTCAAGGTAATTTTAATCACGCGCCTTTACGATCGAGCGAACGGGCCATGACGATTCTTGTCTGTCGTCTTTCTGATAATCTTGCCGGCACGGCTCACAGCTGTGCGTGCCATCAATGATTTGCTTAACGCCCATTTGATATTCATATTTATTTTAACAGCTATCAAAACTACGAGTGTTGTCTCACGATGGCCTCGTTGTTGGCTTTTATTTTATGAAACACAAATATATATATATTGAATAAGATATATCTAGGTGAATTTCATGAAATTTTTCGGGACCTTTTTCGGTGCCAAGCGATAAGCTTCGAGAGTGTGCCTTTGCGATAGTTTTGTCGCTAGCTTTTTTATTTGACGAGAGACTTATATATATAAAATCACACGTACGTATACTTATACGAGTTTCACGAATTTTTCGCGCCCTTTCCCGATGCCACGCGATAAGCTTCCTGAGACGAGCAAAACCGATAGACTTTTATCGAGAGATCCTAAGCTTCTTCCTCGTCTTCTTACTCTATCGAGGAAATCTACGAAGCGATCTTTTTTTTTTTCTCTCTTTCATCCTAAGCGACATAGTCCAGCTCGGAAGCACGATTTCGAGTGGCCGGCAAGTGGACACTTTCTCGATTCGCCGCGTTCGTCGCTCTCTTGACTTCTCTCTTTCTCTCTCGAGGAGTCTGTTTTCGCTTAAGGAGGCAGAAGAGAGAGAGAGAGAGAGGGGGAGTTAGGCATGGGGTCCATAAAAGTGTCGAGCTACGCCCCAAAGTGTCACTTTAGAACCCCCGTCCACTCGAAGCCCTGGTAGAAAAAAAGAGGAAAAAGCGAGCACGAGAGAGAAGAAGAGAGAACGAAAATACGAGGAAAGAGGAGTAAAAAGAGAAAGGCCGCAAGCCACCGTTTTCTTTTTTCTCTTTCCCTCTCTCTTTCTTTCTCTCTCATCTCAAACTAGAGCCACATGTCGCCTCGTAAATCTCGAAATAATCGTTCGCAGGTCCATTGAGACTCGATGACGCTCTCTCTCTCTTCTACTCTCGTTCAGGGAGGCCAAAGAGATTAATATCCGGAATCAGGTAGAGGAGGAGGTCCCGGGTCTGCAAGGTTACCACCAAGAAAGGATTCTTTACTAGCCTTACTAGGAATACCGAGAAAAGGGGCTCCAGAATTTTGCAACGATCCTCTACGATGGAACAGAGGAACCGACAAAAGGGAGTAAAACTATCAACTCTTTCGCTTTCTCCTCTCTCTCTCTTGGACACGTTTTACTGTATTCGATCCTTAAAAAAAAGGGTGTATGGAAAAGTCGGCCGAAGCAATCTCTCGGAACGATCGTACTGGTGAATTTATCGCAAGTTTTACTGCGTGGCCTGCGATAAAGTCGCCTTCTTTACGCAACCATCCTCGCTCCTTTAATGATTTCTGGATCGCTCGTCAGAGTTTAGGGTTCTTTTAAAATATCCATTCTTTGACGTGACTCTCTTTAACGATATTATGCGAATATAGAAAGAAAGAGAGCGTATAGGAACGGGACCGAACTAATCAGGGTTAAAGGGTCGTATAGGAAATATGCCGGTGATTTGTTTCTTCGAAAAAGTCTTCCTAAATTAATTCACAATGATCCGGGCCTGACGACGCGGGTAAAATCGACGTTAAGGAAATAACCGTGGGTACGGTATGAATACGATACTCTCATACGAGTATTCTTCGATACAGTGACTCGTTTGTTTCCTGGGATATCATCGGAATATTGATCGAATTATACTTCTCTAAAATTGATTCTGGACCGATGGGACTAGTCATTCGTCAAAAGAACCAAATATAAGCCGTACAACCAATTACATTTCCTTTGAGAATCAAATTTCTTAACAACCTCATTTTTGGAAGTTGTTTTAAATTAAATATACTCGAATAAAACTAAATATCATACTTTATAATAATCTTATGTATTGTAGAGCTGCAATCGAGTAGCCAAAGAGCCGTATGTGGCTAGCGAGCTATAGTTTGCTGACCCTTGGACTAGCGTAACGCGAAATTGATCTAATTGAGAGCGACTACGTATGGATAAAAGAAATGAAGTCATTTTTCGTAGAAGCGATATATGAATGTACTTTTTCTTTCGTACATCCTTTCCTTTCTTTCATATATGTATACCCACGTACACGTGTATACATATCGAAGAGGTTGAAAGCACTTTATGCCATCACGAGGATCCCACTCTCTATCTCTCTATTAAATCATTTTAACTCGGTTTACTCACTATCACCAAGCAGGTAGTAAGGAATGCTCATAGCTCGAGATAGTCGAAGATAAGCTGATTAAACAGTTCGCAAGAATTTCGGGGGTTCTTGACACCTATCTTATCGCTTTTGAGAGTCTCCTTCGCTTCACGAGAGATCGTAGTTTCTCTTCGGTCGATCGAAACTTCATTCTTTTTTACAAACATTTTTTTTTTTCGAAAGTGTCGATGCTTAACCATGCTTCTTTTTTATCTCCTCTTGATATCGGTTACGTCTTTTTTTTTGTTTTTAAGAGCGTAATAATCAATGAATACCTCCTGCAAGCATTCGGTTTATGAGGTACTAGCGTAAAGTGCTTACCTACTTTTCTTTCTCTCACACTTTTTTTACTTCTCCCGTCGTTGACCTTCGTCCTATTAAGTCATAAATTGTTACGAAGACGCCACCGTCCGTCGTGAACGAGCGAGGTTTCTTGCTATTTTACTGAACGAATCGCGCGCGCTTTGATGTCGACGACTGACGTCTTCGAAAAGGGAATAAGGGAAGGAAAAGGCCGATGTCCTCTCTCGTCGAGCAGTGAAGGAGAAAGGGAGAAAAAAAATGTGATCCTTGGAAAGAGACTTTTTTCCCGAAGGGTGCGAGGGTGTGCTGGGAAGCCAAAGAAAAATTGTTTCTTTACGACCCAGCGCCGTAAATATTTCTCCGATTTCGAAAATAAACGCCAGTGAGAAAGAACTGACCATTAGTTCGAAAGAATTTTTTTATCAGTGAAAGTACCAAAATGGATAGTGTTACACACGAGGTTTGAACGCATCTTTCCCTTCTCGAGAGTTTATGATAACTCACTTTTTTACAGTAGATTCTAACGTGTAAAATCGATGCCTCTTAATCACAACAAGAGGCACAACCGTGCGATACCATCGATACAATGTTGTATACTGACAGTCGGAACGATTTTTGGACATGTAACAAAATTTTCCAACATCACTAATGTACTTTATCCCCAATTCCTTTACGCATTATCATGCTCTTTTTTCTAATTATGTAAGTTTACGTCTCATTCGTTTATTGACTCTCGTTTATCTTATCTCCTATTATAGCCATCGTGTAAGTTTTATACGTATAAAACTGAATTGATTAAAAGTCCGTCTCTCTTCTTATCATAGTCGCCGTAGTAATCGTCCAGCCTTCTCCCCTCCTCCCCTCAGACATTCTGTCAAACGAAAATTATATCATCGAGGGCATTCAACGAGGAACCATTATCTGTAGTCGCGTTCGCGCGTTTTTTTAAAATTGGAACTTGATCGTTAACCCTTTAAAAGTCCACACTAAAATCCGTCATCTTCCTCTCTTTAATTTTGTTTTATTTAATACCTTGAGTATATTTCACGTGACCGGAGCAAGGTACGATAACGAAATTCAGGGCAATGGTCGAGCTTGAGATCGTTCTCCGGCGTTATCATCATTATGCGAAGTCGTGCAATGCCTAATATCGAAATAATTTAGGCACAGTTCAAGAGTGCCATTAGATAACGAGCCTGGCGCGATCTCGAAACTTTTATCTCCCGCTTAATGCAAGATCGTTCTTGTTTGAATAACGTTTGCGAACGTGAGTCTAGAATTTTTACGAACGCTCCAAACTTTTTTTATCTACTTGCTGAAATCTGCAAAAATTTTAAAATTAACAGTTTACGTATATTATTTACGACCGATCGACGGTACGATTGTAGAGTCGAGATTTCTCAAAAATGGGAAATCGCGTATAGGAGATACGGATAAGTCGTCGATCCAATCGATACGAAAGCATTCGTGGCGCCTCGTTATCGTCCTATCTAGATAGATCGAAATTGATAGGGCACACGTGATCTTACTTGAAGACTTGTTCATCAAAAAAAGTTAGAATAGAATGATTCCACAAAAATGTAAGAAAATAAAATATTCAACCGCTTTGGAAATTATAACGTTAATAAAATTCTCTCGTAAGGACGATAAGAACGATATACGATTAAATTGTGAAATAGTCGTATTAAAATTGAAGGTTCCTCTTATCGGTCGAGTGTCAAGAGTCGCGTGAGTTTTCACTATTTAAAATTCAGAAAAAAAAAGAGAAGAAGCTCGAGCAGCCAGCAACGATAAGGATAAAATAACGCACGGATTCGAGTTCTATCGTGGTTCGATCGACGAAATGAAAGGACTCGAGAAATTCGAGTCGAAACGGAAATTAATTAAATCCCGGTAATTTTCTTCATTCTTCCGTGAATCCATGGGCTCTACGTGGTCGTCGTTAAAGTTAATACACGTTAATAGAGACATCGTGTACGGTCAAGAATTATCGCGTGTTGTTCATGACTGCCGTGATCGAAAAGTCTGCGATAAAAAGCAAACCGTGAATTCTCGCCACGAGAGGGTTTCGCGGAAGTCCCGAAGAAATGCGTGCAATCAGAAGTTAATTGGGAGCCATCACCTGTCACCTTAATGACCTCGTGTCTTCGCCAAACCCTGTGAACCTTGGAAACGAACTTATGAAGTGACCAAAGCGAGCAGAAAATATCAAACCACCGTAATTAATCGCATTAATTAGTAGAAGTGGAAAATTTCTGGAGATAGTAGTTAATCTTGGCTAAAGATACTTTTTATAGGTATAGGATTAAATTAGAATAATTTAGGTCAAACATTTTACAAAGTACTTTTTAAGAAGATAACCAACAATTTTAGCTTAACGAATTGGTAAAACTAACCTTTTTCCTGGCAATTATTAAGTAAAATAATGTAATCCTTTCAGGCGATATAAATCAGCATCTTAACCATAGTTTTATATATTTGTAATCTTTGAAATTCACAAAATGGCTGTAAACAATATTGTTTAGCATCGTTTCTACCGAGATATTGCCAGCTGGCACTCAGCATGCATATCAAATTATATATTAACATTTTTCTGAAATAACCCAAAATTTGTCACAACCATTCTTGCCTCTGAAAATCTATCGGCTTCTCGATTTTTAACTTTCTCAACCAACATGGTGGTGTAACCCTTTACAAGTCTCCCGACACGATATGTACCTCAAGTTTATAAAATCATTGTTCCCGATTGTAAAATAACACGATTGATATTTCCGATCGAAAATCTTAGTTCTCAAGGCCCTCGTTAAAATGTATGCCTTAATTGCCGTGCGCGGAGGCAACGTCGGCCAACGAATGAAAATAAATGGATCCAAAAGGAGTAGAAGTCCGGCTGGTTTCACGTCCGAATAAGGACGGCGGGAATTCCACACAAAGGAATTCTACCTGGCTTGGAATTTCGAGAGGGCGTAGTAGAATCGTACGATACGAAACGGGCCCGAACGGTTTTAATAATACTCTTCTTCGCATCTTGCATTGTTTCGATCTGGAAAGGAAGATTGGCAAAGTGCGAGCGAATTCAATCGGAATAATTAAGGCTTAATAAACTTGTTTCGCAAGACACAGGGACATACCGCAACACCTGTTTACCCGGTGTTCGAGTTAACTCGCTAGAACGGTAGGTAGGTACCTATATAAGTGTTCTCGTACTAATTGTACAATATTTTATGTCACGATCGCGTTAAATAACACAAAATGAGAAAGAAAAAGAGAGAGACAAAAATCTTTAAAACAACATTATCGAGATCTTGCAACGCGGCGTGGCAGAAAATCTTGAATACTAATTGCATGCTCCTAACACGATCGATTGTAACTCAAAACACAAAGAGACGCGAAATGTCGCGACACGGTAATTACATCCAAAATGAATTATGAATCTTACTTGGGGATCGTTTACGTCCTGCGATAAAGGGATGAACGTTGTTCTAATTAACAATTAACGTATTTGATACATATTTTAATTGTCGGATACATACTTTTGATATGGTTAAGTTATCTCTTATATTTCGAGCTTCTCTCTTTCAAGATCATAATGCGTGAAGGTTCAAAAATAGTAATAAAATTGTACGAGAACCGACGCATTCGAACGAGTTCATAGTACATTGACAGAAAGAGAAACAAGATGATTATTCCAGGCAGGAAGGTTGCCGTGGGTGGATGCGCGGAAAGGAAGAAAGTGACTAGAAAAAAGAAGGTAAGTCTGGAAGGATTATAAGAGAGAGAGAGAGAGAAAGAAAGAGAAAAGAAAGCGCAACCGAGCGCGACCTGCGCGCGCATGGTTTATAACGAGGGGCGCGCCTAAAAACGACGGCGCGTTACTTACGCCGTAATTAGGGGCCTTTATTAATTAGCCAATTAAGTCCGCAGCGATCTTGATCTTCGGCGCATCCTGCCGCGCTTCGTTAAAGGACATGATTCGCGCGAGCACACCGTAGCGTAGGCACCGCCACGCCGTACGTTGGTAAAGAAAAAGAAAAAAGATGGAGGAAAAGAAGGTGAAGGAGGTGGAGCTTTTAAAACGTTTCGAGGTGGTTCAGGGTCAATTCCATCGACTTAGCGACTTCGACCTCGGAGCGATCGTGCCATATGGCCTCTTAGTCGATCCTACGACGTTCGTACACGTGAATTCTTTTCTTACGTTTTTACGCCTCTCCCCATTCATTTTTCTTATTTCTATCGTACGATCTATACTTTACTTTTTAACTGAGAAGTTAAGAAACTTTGTTTTTTAACGGGGATGGTCTTTCGCATTGGATCCTTATCCACTTTCTTTTAAATTAGCTTATCATCGCAAAGTATTTTCCGTGCCAAGAGAGAATATTCAAAGGATATTCGATTACATTGTACTATTCCTGCTCTCCTATCCAGTTTCTAAAGAGATATTCCTGCCGTTCTCATATACTCTTAATTCTGAAAGGAGGAGGAGGCGAAGAGTAGTTTCGAAAACGTAGTTCCGGGTCGAACGCGTGAAATCGATGGAGACGCGTCGTCTCCGGTGCACCCTCCGCAAAATGGGAGGTGGTGGAAACAAACGGGGTGTAAGGAAGCTGGGAGAGGCGAGCGAACGCGCGCACGTAAGAGAGAGAGAGAGGGAGGGAAAGTGGAGGGAATCTGGTTCTCCCGGGCACACAGGTGTCGGTCTAGACTCTTTTAACGGAGGAGAGAAGAGAAAAAGAAAGGGTTGAGCGAGAGAGAGTGAAAGAAAGAACGAAGGGAAGGATAATGGATCGAAGGGAAGAGAAAGAGAGAAAGGACGAAGAAAGGACGGAAGAAGGGAGAGAAGGAAGGAAGGAAGGAAGGCCCCAAAAGAGTGGCGCAATTCGGGAGCAATGGGAAAAATGAGACGACGAGGACTACGACGAGAGGCGCGTCGTAGTCCTCGTCGTCTTCTCCATCGCGCGCAGTTCGTCGGTAGAAAACCAGTTCGAGATGCATTATGCCATTCGGCAGCGGTGCGTTCTGCGCGTTTGTCTACCTAGCACCGGGATATAAAGGATAAAGAATAAAGGATAAGGGATAAAAAGGAGAAGCGGTCCTCTCTCAAGGACAAAGATGAAACGAGCTGGCGAGCGGGTAAGAGGAAGAGAGAAAGAAAAAAAAAAGGACCCACGACGGGGCCACGCGAAAGAGAGAGAGAGGGAAAAGGACCGACCGATCGGCCAAAGAAAGAAGGAAGACGAAGAAGACGAAAAAGAAGAGGAGGAAGGAGGGTACGAGGGAGGAGAGAGAGCGTATCCTGCAAAAATACGTTGCACGTACTCTCTTACGCACGCACGATTCGGAAGAAAGAGAGAAAGAGAAGAAAACGGACGAGCGCACGCGAGCCTTCCAGTGCGAGCTTCTGTCCTTCTTCTTTATATTTCGTATGCAGCCGTGGTACACGAGAGAAAGAGGGACAAGAGACGCCGAAAAAAAAAGAAGCCTGGACCGATGTGCGAGCGAGGCTGCTGCTGCATCGTCCGGAAGTTTCGTTCCCTCCCCGCCCTCCCCGGGGCCCACACCGAGAGACCACACGACCAAGAAGACGACGAGTCGCTAATCGAGTGGCAAAGAGTCTTCTTCGAGGTTCTTGACCTTTGATCCTTCGCCGATGCCGTTTTGTATTCGCTTACTGCGTCGCGGCTCATTTTTTTGAGGACCTCTCTCTCCCCCTTCTGCCCCTCTTACTCTTCCGTTCTCTTTCGTCTCTCCTTCACGACGATGATGGTAGTTTTATTAATCACGTTGGAGTTACACGTTTCGAGCATATGAAGCGTATCCTGTGACGATCGGCTCGTACGAAAAATTATAATTGGCTGCGTGCGCAAAAAATCTTCGCACCCTTTAATTGACGAAAAGACACTGCGGTGGCGAACGATTAACCGTTTCTGATATATGTTCGGGCTGTCTTAATCCTTTGATTGTTTAATAAGAATTAGTAACTTTAATATCTTTTAAACTATGAGAAGAGGAGAAAAGTTTTTCGCATAAAAATTGTTCGGTACTAAAGATATCAGCGAATTGTTTGTAGGTGGGTACATAGTTAGAATGTCGAATATTATTGAACGGTCTTGTATATTAATCGCAATCTTATGAAAAAACCTCTGTAGGTGAATTAAAAGAAAATCTCCGAGTATAAAAAGTAAAGAGTGCTACTCGATATCGCGTTCCCATAAAAATCAGTCTTGTCGACTCACACTCGACATCGAGTGCCAGGGTTAAATCTTTAACCCGTCGTCGTAGGTGCGAAAGCTCGGATGCATTGAAAGGGATAACGTAAATGGGAAAAGTCACGAGAGGGTTGCTCGAGCGCGTCACGCAAATCTCGCCTTTCTCTCTCTCTCTTCGCTCTTAGTTTTTCTTTTCCCAGCTTTGGAGGCTCGCATCGAAGGAAAAAATACCGAGGGCGAGACGGTAGCTTCCCCGGAAGGTACTTCCAGCTCGAGCGAGCAAAGAGCCGCGAAACACTCGAAAGCCGTAGACTTTGCCACCCCGGAAATCCTTTGAGCTTGAGGGCGAAACGGCTTCTGAGTTTAGTACTATTTAACTCGGCGCCTTTTAATCGATCCCTCTCCAACCCTTTACTCAAGCACTTGAAGACTCTTTCGAGAGAGTGGAAGAAAGAGAGAGTAGATTCGGGGTCCACTATTTAGCACTCGGTTTTAACACCTCGACCCTTTATCGGCCGGAAATTCCTACGACGGTAAAATTATTCTACTTTGTTCGACTTAACTTAAGAATTAGACTCCTTACCCTTCCTGATGCCACTCGCTAAGAATCACTCGAAAACTTCCCTTTCCAACGGGAGATCTTCTTCCCTTTCAAAATGGATGACGGGTGAGACGTTATGGATTTGTCATGATTTTGACAACCCTTCGACATAAAGTAATCTAATAAATCGACCGAACTTAAAAGCAAGAAACTTTCCCTACCATTAAAACAGTGACCCCAGATATAATTCGTGAGATGAAAGAAAGAAAATTCATTTAACGAAGTTCAAATAATATCGAGATACTTTCCGATGCTAGAAGAGATTTCAAAGATGATTCTTAAGAGATGCTCTCAAGGGTGCTTTCGGGCATCGGCGTTATAAGTGGAGTAGGACGTTATCGTTTAAGCTAATCGCCGATTAATTTTCGGTTCGAAGATCGCCGCCTCGGTTGGTCAGATTTGATCGAAACTTTCCCCCCTCCCTCTCACCCTCTCTTTTTTCTCTCTCTCTCACTCTTTTCGTCTCGCGTACGAGCAAAGAACCGACGGTGCGGCCAGGTGCGGCCCCGAAAACCTACGAGGGGGAAAGAAAGAACCAGTTTTTTTAGGGTCTCCTTTCTTTCAATTCGTCGCGACGAAGGGCAGACCGCGCGCGAGCGCGCACTCACGTGCGCGTCTCGTCGCTTTCCTCCCGTTCGATGCAACCACTACTATAGCACAGCTCGGACAGTGGGAAAGTTTCGTCCGTGAACCGACGACGTCGAATTTCTCGTCGGTTGGGATCCTCCTCGCTTTCTCCTTCCTTTTTCTTCCTCTTACGCCTTTTTTCACGCCCAATCCTTTTCGCGATCGCGTCCCTGAACCCATTACTACCGAAATATTATATTAGTAGATTGTTTTTAATATTTATTTTAGATACGATTTCAAATGTTTTATTAACACGTTTGCGTGAAGAAATGAGTCATTGATTGTTTAATTATGAAAAAACAATGATATGGGGATACTAATTGACGTATAGAAATATTTATAGTATTAGTCTAACGCATGTGAGTATCTATCACGGCTTTGATTTAATAAATTTTTGGCTAACATCTTAATCGTGATAACCTAATGAAGATACTCGACGTGAGTAAAGTGTATAAATTCACGCGAAGTTAGTCAGGAATATATAACATTAGTCAAACTTCGTATGTACATCGTAAATATGACTTCTATGAAGTACTTACCGACATACGAGATTACGAGAAAATAAATTGCAAATAGCCTCCTTCTCGAGAAGTTATCTCGCGTGTCGCTTATCGATTCTGGCGTGGATATCTAATCGAGTTAAATGATTTAAGAAAGCATTTAAATTCCATCTCGTCGCGATAATTCGAGTCATAAAAAGTTTGAATTCCTTGCGGTTATGCTAACGAAGACACGTCTCGAATCGATCGTCTCCCGGACCCGCTCGTTCCTCCCGTACGATTATTCCTAATTATGTAAATTATCTTATTCCACGATCCGACCGACTATATTCTTCTTGCTCATGAGATCGTGCAGCTCCTAGCGAGTACTTCTGATGAAAGGTTACTTTTAACGATATTGGTCCTAATCACGTGCTACGGGAAGATTAAGGGCATCTAGCGTGGTATACGGTCTTGGATTAGAACGATCGAAAACCCTTTGATATATGAAAAAAATTTTGCTGGCCCGAAACATTTTCGATCAATTTTTATAAGATACCCTTGAATTTAAATATTCCTCTTATTAGAGAAAGTGTTTTTTGGAAATTACTTGTTCTCTTCAAACAAGTGCATTCGACTATACCGAAGATTGAAACAAGCGGTAGTCCTAATTACACAAAGTATCGCTACTTATACAATTAGATTCCGTTCTTTTCGAACCTCGTCCAAGATAAACGGCTACTTCGTTTATCAGATGGCTCCAATAAAAATAATCTACTATACTTCGAGTTTGTAAAGAAATAATGAAGTTTCGAATAGATCTCGATCGAAATTAAATAGCAAAGCGTCCGAGTAGACTGGAAGGTGACGAGGCGACAAAATAGACACTTACGAATAGCAAGAAAAAAAAGGTATGTGAAAAAGAAGGAGGAGGATATAACGGGAAAGGAAAAGGAGAATGAGAAGAAGGAAGAGTACAGGGGAAACGAGTCGCGAGATCGGCCGCGCGTAGTTCTCGAGGTCATCGCGTATTTAAGCGTCCGTGTGAACAAGCGCGTTAACACGCGGATGCGTACTAAGATCGTTTAACTTTTAAACGGGACTACGCGTTCGATATCGTCCGGTTGATATACCTACTTACGTGTGCGAGTGTCGTCAACGGAATCTATGGACCACCTACGTAGCACTTCGTGTACAAGTAAGAAAGAAAGAGAGAGAGATCCGTGCTCCAGATCGCGAGGACCAGGGTCAATATACTTTCAGAATTCCGTCCGGCTCGGCATCGTTTCAAGATCATCGATCTATTTTCAAGAAACGCGTCTACGAACCAACCAGTGTGTCTATTAGCGAGTAATCCTGTCACGAGTTTCTCCTCGTGTCACGTGCTTTTTTCTTATTCCTAGTTTTTTTTTTTATTCGAATTATTTGCAAATATATTAAGGTATCTGCTCGAAGATTAGGATCCAAAAAATTGTATGCGAAATGCTCGTTAATAAACTTCTCTCGAGTAAGGACCTTTCAAAGTGTCTAACCATCCTAGTTAGTAGATATTGAAATCGGTCAGGCACCTGGCCATGACGAAGACAAATCAAATCCAATCGTCGACGATTACACGGGCCTTGCGCAATTCGGCCTCTAATAGGCACATTTTTCAACCGCGATATCTCGCCATTAATCGAACGGATTAGATCGTCTCGAGAGATCTTACAATTAGCATCAAATATATCAGAGAGATCGCAAACTTCTACCGTGGTTTACTTTAATAAAAAAAAAAGAGACTTCTTCCTTATTTTTACGAAGGTATAACTCCTTTACGAGGGGTATCTCGTAAAAATTTCAACGAGAAGCACTAGGAAGATGAAGAAGAAGACGGATATCATTTTGGAAACGCGAGAGACTCAATAAATCAGTAGCTCATGCGTATGGCCGACTTCCTCTCGTGATTGATAATCGCGATTCTGTGGTACATCACCGAGGCGTGCGCGAATACGAACGCCTGTTCGTGTATCTTAGAATCGGTTAAGTGCTTAGGTCATCATTATTCGGGAAGGAGACCCATACGAATGATTTTTCGATCTCTTTCTCTCTCTATCTCTCTTTTCTCTTTTCTATTTGTCGGGAGATGATTGATTAGGATACACAGTTCCATTAGCGTGGAGCCGTACGTCTAGCGAATAAGTTCGTGAATTTCGATCGATAAATTCCTTATCGAACTAAGTATTAATAAATTCATTTCGAGAAGGTAGCTCGATCGGAATTCACGATTTTCTCGAGGATTCGGTAAGAGAGAAAAAGAGAAACGAGACGATCGAAGCCTGATTTTCCAGTTTCTTTCGCTTATCACTCGTGTGAAATAGTTAACATCGTAAAAGCGTACGGTATGTAACTCGGCGAGACGCAGTAGTAGACGCCATTAAAAGGTATTACTCTGATATTTAATTATAAAATCCTTCCAAAACGAGAGGAATGTTTTGGGAATTAATCGAGCGTGTAAGAATAATTAGAATCTCGAGAAAAGAAAATGTTATTATCGCTAAAAGAAAAATCGAAGCCTCTTCTCGTTAGCCCGTTTTCACCATCCCCTTTTACGTTACCCCACTATTTTTCAAAGCCGTCACCGAGGCGACGCCATCTTGCAAGGAAAAAAAAGTGCTCCCATCGTGATTAGAATATGATTAATGGTAGGGTTTTTTCCGGGATGAAAACAATACAAGGTTCGCGGAGAACTTGATCGAACTTTCTTTCGCGTGGGTACGCGTATCTCGTTCGATGAATTTAGTAGTTCGTTCGAAGGACTCCGAGATGAAGGAGAGAACAACTCGGATCCTCTTTCTGCGATCGAGACAGATAGTAGTAGCGGGTCGGCAAAGAAGAGCGGGGAGAAAAAGGATGGTTGACCTTCGGAAGTAACTAGCCCTCGTTTGAAGAGACCTAAATAGCACTAAAGATCTCCGAGAGAGCCTTTTGCGTTTCCTGTTCGTGCTCGAAGCTTTCTATCGTAGAACTCCACGCGCGGCTTCGTGGGAGAGGAAGGGAGAGGAGGAGAAAGAAAGAGAACATGAATGGTAGTCCTGTCTACCTGAGATCCTTCGAGGATCCTTCGGGTCTCTTTTTCTTGGAGCCGAGAACAGACCGTCTGCGTTTTCGATAGCGTGCTCGCTCTGCTCTACCTCGGTACTGAGAAACCGGCACGTCAAATATTGTAAATACGAGAAATCCAAAGAGAGAAAAAGGGAGGGAGAAAGAAGACGGTGCGGTTTCTTATCTTCCGATTTGATAAATGCATCCGGTCTTATCCTAGTACAAACAAAGGGATAAGGGAACTTTGAATCTTTAACCGCGAGCTTCCACCCACGGTGACCGGCGATCTTCCCTATCTTATCCTTTCCTCCCTTCCACTACTTCTTCGTTTCTTACACGAAATTTATAATATCGATTAAAAAATAGACAGTTTTTTGAAAAGACGCTTAATTCCGAGATTCCCAGGTAGACGTAGCCCTTCAGAGAATTCTAATCCCAACGAATAGTATTTAAAATTTCTCCAATATCATTATGCTTAAGATAACGATCATCCACCGGATCCGGTCGATGTAATTTATAATGATCGCGAGTGTGGAACTGTGATCTTAGAATGTAAACGTGGTAACGTTGAGGAGAGACGCGGGGAAAAAGGAAGGAAAATTAGAAACCTGATCGTAGATTTTTCTCGAGCGGTCAATGAGACAGCGAGTTAAACCAGTATCGAGAGGAGGTAAATGAGAGTAGAGTAGGAGGGTAATAATAAGAGAGAAGGGAGGTGATGAAAACGAACTAAAGTGAACTACTACTCGTAATTCATCGTAGCTGTTCGGTTTCTCGGATTACATATCGTGCTCGGTTGACATGGGGCAGGTTTGACCAATAAAAAAAAAAAACAAGAAGAACCAAGATGAGAAGAAAAGCAAAAAGTGCGGTCGATGTAAGCCGTACCAATTATCACGAGACCGCGGTTCCAATCTACGAAGGCTTGCATAGAACGAGAATCGAGTCTCGAATCGGTCCGGAAACGCGAACGCACCTGGCTCTTCTTTAACCATCTCGGCATCCTACTCCTTCTCACCGTTTTCTCGAGGACGACATCCTCCACGAACGAGGACATCTGCCTTCGAGTTGGATTCGTTCCCCTTGCATTTCGCGATCGAAGGGAGAGCAAGTTAACAAATGCTCCCGTTTAGACACTTTCGATACCCCAGAAATTTCACGGATAAAATCGAAATCTAATTTCACGTGGCTTGCTATTTATTTTCATTTAAACTTCAACTTTTTTTGCTAGAAATGAAGTTGTTAAAGTACCATCCCGTCACGAGGAAGTGTCTTACATGGATGAGTTATTCAATGAAATCGTCTTTTCTCTCTTTTTTTTCTGAAAACACCCTTCGATTCCTAAGCACTCGCCGCCGCTCGTGCGAGCGGTGGTTCGCTTCTGACCAGGTAGAACCTTCTTCTTTTTCTTTCTTTCATTTTCTCTCTCTCTCTCGTTTGGGTCTCTCTCGGTCAAAGAGTTCTCTATTTTTCGCAGACAGGTTGGCCCGCAGCCGCAATTTTCGGGCATCCTCGTCTCTTTCCTCGAGCGTCGATCTCCTCTCTTCTTTTCTCTACTCCTCTTCTCAGAGAGTGGGGCCACCTTCGTCCTCTCGTAGGCGCCTCCCTTTGTTTCGCCACGGTGTCCAGGTTATCCATTCTCAGGAATGTCGTAACCTCGGAGCGCACCCTCAAAGAGCGGGCCGATTCTCTTTGAGCGGACGCGGAATTTCACTCGTTAACGACCTCGAGTTTTATCCTGTTCTCGCGTTAACGATCCTGATGGTGTTACGTGAATTTCGTTACCGTGATTTACCTTCTTTAAAAAAAAAAGAAGAGAAGAAAAAGCAAAGAATAACGTTTCGCAATTCGATGTATACTATGCACTTCATATCTCATTAGTAATTATCGTTCATTATAACCTCGATGATATTCATCATATTCGCTGATAACGACGAAAGTGAAACCGTAAAGGCAAATGCGGTTTACAATTTAAACGTAACGAGAAAGGCGAACGCGTTAATTACGGCGACGGTGACAAAGTCATTGTCTACTAAAAACGCTTAATTAACGGTGAAAGTATCACGAATCGTGTATGAACGAGGGAGGAACAGGGAATGACGAGACGAGCGAGAGAGCCCATTCGGGTGTGTGGCGCGACATTTTCGGAGGCATAAATGAAACATCGAGCGACCTGTTTTCGCGTGCCTCGATGGGATCGAATTACGAATAGCTAATGATCGTTGCGAGATATATCATGGGAGGAGGAGTGTCGCGTTTGAAATTTCGCAGCTGCTACCTCGTACTCTCTTTCTCTTTATGTGGGCCTTCAAAAAATGTACACGTGTTGAGAGATAATTTGGCATAAATCAGTATTACCAAGTAATAGATATCGTAAATACTGTTATTCATGAAGTCACGAGGCTATGAATTTGTCATCATAGTTCAACACTCGTGCTAACCCATTCTATCTTCTTTTATTTGGGAATGAGGAAAAGAGATTGTCAAAATTTGTCTCCCCTCTCTGTTAATTGTCCTCTCCTCTAATTGTCTAAAGTTTAGTATTATTTGTAAAATAATTGTGAAAAGCAAATACATTAGGAAAAGTTGGTGGGAGTCTTGGAATAATGTAAATCGAGGTCCAGAATTTTTTGGTAAAGACAGAGATGCGATTGATATAATAAAGTTATCTAGTTCATATATAAAATCACATAAAAGTTTGGTATTTAATTAAAAATATGCAACAAATTAATCTGAATTAAACGAGTCCGATCAAATGACAGTATCCCACTTATTGCAAAGGATCTATCCATGTACTACACATACGAATACACAAGATACATTTATCTAGTCTTTTATGAGCCGCTTTAAGGTCCACTTTCTCACGATTCTCTTTCGATATAGTGCTCAAGCTCGCCTTGCTCGCGTAGTCGTCGTCTTTCGACGGTTATTGCTCAATTTGTCCTTATCCATTATCTCGTACGTTCAACTCAAGAGACAACAGGTTTTCCAGTGGTATCGACAACTTCAAAACGTCGAATACGATCGAGCGACCAATGACACGTCACTCGACTAGGCCACACGATTTCCATCTTTCAAAAACAAAATGATTGAGAATAGATACCACTTTTCTATCAATTGACTATTCCAATAGCCTAAAACGATTGTATAAATTTATTAGAAACGTCGAAAGCGTGAAAAGTATTATCGCGAAACGAAACAATCGGATCCTTTGATGATCCTTCCGAGAGAGACAAGATCGTTAATGACGAAGCAGTAAAACGATCGTATAATTACGTGTATCATCGACGACATGATAAACAATTCTTTAAACCCAAAAGAGGAGGAGAAAGAGTGAGACGTCGCAATAAAAGTGCTCGAATAAAATCTCTTATACGCTTAATTGCGGGCTTTCGTATGGATCCACTTAATTATGCGGACGAATAATACCGGGATCTTCTTCCCTTCGTGAGAACGTAGACCGAAGAAGCGAATGAGAGAGAGAAAGAGAAAAAGAAAGAACACCGGAGTCCTTCACCTTACAGGTATTGTAAAAAATATATGAGGCGCACGCTCGAAAAAGTACGAAAACAATAGTCACTTTGTTCGATCCTTGCTCGTCACGCTTTCTCTCTCTGTCTCTCTTTCTCCAGCGCGAAAAGGGTCACGTTTCTCCTGAGACGAACGCTCTTCTTTTCCCTCCTTTCTCTCTCTCTCTGTTTCTCTGACCACGATTAGAGATCGTGTCGTAATTATTTATTAGAATCGTCATCAAAAGGGAGTCTTCGCGAATTAAGAATCGGCGTGGGATGGAGTCACCCACGAAGAACTTGTTCATTCTTTATTCAAATGTTCTTTATCTCTCTTTCTCTCTTCTGTCTCCTTCAGGAACCGTTCGTATCTTCTCCTTTCTCTCCATATATTCCTTCTCTCCGCCTCTTTCATTACGCGGGCTGCTTTCCTCCGCGAGTAGGTACGACAGGTGTTCGCCACGTGCACCGTACGTGATCTCTACCCTTTAACTGTAATAAGATAGCCCTCGTACCGCGAACGAGCACGCATGCTACTTTCCAGAGAGAAAGAGAGGTAAGTGTCACGAGATGGAAAGAAAAGCATGGAAGTAAACGGTGATTTTGATTTTCGTGTCCGAGAGTGCTTTCGAATGAGACCAGCTCCCTTCCAACCTCGATTAAACACGATATCAACTCGTTTGCAGAATCGTACGATTCACCAGGTGTTTCACCCTTCTGTTTTCGTATAATCTATCTTTTCAATTAATAACTCCAGGACTACGAGAAATATAGTACATGTCCCCTTAAAACTACGAAATATTCTTTTTTAACCGGATAAAATGATTTAAACTGACAAGCAAACGTCATTAATCTTTCTTACTGAAATTATCCAGCACGGAATAGTAAAGCCCGATTCGTAGTAATATTTTTCGGTGAGAGAACGCTCGTACTCCGGAAACGTTTCCGTGCGTGAGCTAGTTAAGAGTTGTAAATAGTATCATGGTCAGTCGCTCACACGAGTTACACGCTAATTAGCCATCTACTAGACAAAGTTAGGGTCGCCGTGTTTCGAATGCACGATTACGTATTCTCGTTCCTTGCCATTCAGTTCTTTGCATTAATTTGGAGTAGGTACGAAAAAGTTTACAAAGGCGCCGCATAATGAAAGTACGAGTACACGGTGGAAGATTATCGTGTTGCGAGGATATACATATCAAACGATGAGATTAGTTAGAGTTAACGCCTTTGTAAACTTTTGTTGCAAGGGCAAGAACGTTTCTCGTACAGTGTTTAAAGCGATGTATCTAAGAAAGTTGCTTGATATGAAACTTTTTTTTTTTTAAATCATAACTTTGGATTAATAATACTTTTAATAAAATTTTATACACCATTTGATAGCAGGACATGTGTTCTATAGGACACTACAGTAAAAACAGAATCGATTACCTCGTAATAAAATAAAAACGCCAACATCAGGGCGAGATCTTATATCAGGCAAGTTTACTCTAAGAATGAACTGCAACCATAACATTACATCGATGTTTAATGCAAGGAAAAAAAACAACCAATTGGAAGTAGAGAAGAGCAATAACGGTTATGCTGGTACACGTACCGTGTAAATAGCGTCTACTCACGCGCATGTGTTAACGATCGACATACTAATTAATAGTTCTTCGTATGTACGCATAATTTACGAAAGGCTCGGGCCTTTGTGCTCGAACACGTGTACCAGCATGTCCGAAAGAAAATATTATATTGCGTTTGGCAAAGTGAAGTGACTCATCTAATCAAGCGAGCCCGAATTAATTGAACCCATTCGTTTGGGTCCTAAATTCTTTGCGTTGGGTCCATCCCTCGAAATGACTTCCATTGTCTCAAGACTCGTTGCTTCGATGAAAGAAAAAAAAAGGAACTAATGGCGAAGGTCGAATCATACTATTACATGTTCCATTCGATGAGTTCCATGCGTAATTGTTCCGTACGAATTTAACGAGCGAGCGTTCGCTCGTGTAACGCTCCCTTCTGTTTAATTAGAAAATTAAGAACGAGAATGGAAGGCAAACACGTTGTTAAAGGGAGACACAAGGATTTCCTTTCTCCAGTTATCTTGCGACCACTGTGACAGATAAAAAGACGCGTTAAAATGTTTCGCCCGTTAACGTAAATGTTACTTTCGTAATTAGATCGCGATAACGCGTGCAAATGGCATAAAAATCATATAATTAGTAAGAGAGAGAACTGTTGCGTGCCATTTACTCGAGGGTGCGTTTCACAAAGTTGCAATAAACTTCGTCACGATATACTACAAATCTCTTTGCTTGTACCAATTAATGTAAAATTCTATGAAAAAATCAATTCACGATAGCTTTCTCACGGTCGATTTACTCGAACGTCCCCATTTCTTGCGTGCACCTAGCTGAAAATTTGATTATCGAGTCGAACGAAGACCGAGGAAGAAAATTATACCCCGTTTCTCCTTCTAATATTCCTCGAGTGGGTGCCCGATCGTTCGCAGAGACTCATCCGTTCTAAGATTGAAATTCACTATCTGTGAATGTGAAAGGAGGAGAAATAGATAAGAATACGAAGAAGGAGGAGAAAAAAAAACTAGATCGCAGAAGATGAGATTTGACCGAGAAAAATAATCATTCCCATTTTTCCGATTCACCGAGCAAAATGAGACGTTCGGTCGTTCACTCGTTTGCGTTCCCTGTTCGCGGAGACCGAAAGTGTAGAAGCATAGATATGCATATACATAGATAGGTACGTTTACGTGCGTGTGTATATATCAGCATGGTCGACGATCAGCAAGAACGAGAGAAGAGGCTTCTTGACCCTTCGTTCGGCGCGCAGGATGCGACGGAGGCAGTCCGAAGGGCGTTTTCCCGCTCTGCAGCGTGCTCGAAACCGCTCGATGGGATCACCATGGAGACAGACGTCCCCCATACCTTTATTCCCCGAGATATTTCCCCATGAAGCTCCGCTGCTCCTTCGTCCCTGTCCCGGCGAAAGCTCCGACTTCACTTTCGTTCCTTCCACCCTGCCTCGAAGGTCGTCCCGGTTCGTCCCAGCTCATCCTGGCTCGTCCTTTCGCGACACTCCTTTCATTCTAACTCAAGATCCTCGTTCTCTTACATTTTCGTTGAAGGATTTCGACGACTTTTGAGAGAAACTTTAATTTAAAGAATATCACGTAAAATTTCATTTGATTTCTTCCCATCTTCTTCCTTTATTTTCCTCGGGAGGGTAACGAAAGTCTTGGAGACTCCAGGGCTCCGATCGATGTTCGAGAAGGGTGTAGGTTTCTTATACGCGAGGGAGAACTAATCTCGCACGCTGCGTCTGCCGTTCTCTACGAGTACTTTTTTCCGCGAAGATCGTAATCTCTCGCTGCGTACGCACGACGTATTCCACGCTTGTATACAATACCACAGCAAACACGCTAAATCTTCGATTTTTGTATGTTTGCCAAGAAGAAGACGAGGGTATCGCGTTCGCGTTATTTCGTGTTTTATTATTCTCTTCCCTTCGGTATTCCCTTCCCCGAAGGAATAGTGTAAAAAGGGATAAACCATTTAGATGCATAATATTTCTATGAATCTGATTTTCTACGAGCGAGCGTGTACCAACCCTTGGTACGTTGCCAGGATATAAGTGGGGTGAAAATGTTCGAGAGAGATTTTTCGAAAAGTCGATTAAGAGATTGTTTATGATTTTTACGAGCGTGTCTACCGTTCCCCAAAAAGCCATGAAAACGTTGTCGAATAAATCGACATCTATAAATTACACTTCGATACATATAGAGCGTGTTCACGCGTTCGAATACACTAAAACGTTCGTAGTTTGCGGTAAAGTTCCGTTCCCTACCGAACGAACAAGACACCCATCCCTATTTGCTAGCACAACCGCTTATTGGATTTGAACTTCTCCTAGTCCTCGCGATGTATCCAAACCAATCTCGCGCGAAACTTCCTTTATCCGATTGCCGTTGTACCTGCAATTTGTGCCGGGGAATCGTTGTAATAAGTTCGTCGCGAAATAGTTGAAAATCACGAAGGTCTAGCCAATCTTGAAATCTCCCGAGAAAGGAAGAGGGACGTCGGGAAGGGGGATCGGAGTTTCTTCGTATCCCGGGGAACTTTGCAGAGATTCATTAAACTCCTCTGCGGCATGGGTTATACCTAGCTACCTAGACTCGTATTTCACTAGGGTCGATAGTAATCGAGAGCTTCGAGGGCAGGTTACGAGATATGTATGTATGTATATATATAGCGGGGCTTTACTGTTCTGTCGTGTCTCAATTGGACGTAATCGCTAGTGATACGCTGCTGTCTTTGTATGCGTGTGTGAGAAAGAAAGAGAGAAGGAACATAACTCGCAATTTTATGCCGTAACAAGCCGAACGGTATTCACCGACTGCAAGAGCGTGCAATTCACTGCGACAATGCTTTGCACAATTTCTCGCAAGGAGAACCGGTGCAGCGTTGCACTTTGTTACGGCATACGATGCAACCGCTCTAAACTCGTAAGGTGGTATCTTAGCGGGAGCTATCTTGCTTTTTCTTTTCTAACGTAGAAATGAACGATGCTCGGTCGGGGCATCGATCGAGCTGACCGAAGAAGCAGGAGAAGAGCAAGAAGAGTTTGAGACAGGTCGCGGTCACGAGGGTGTTGCACCACGTTGCGCCACGTTGCGTCACACGTTGCACCAGTTGCGGAAATTCAAGGGGAAGGACCGGCACCGCGCGCGCATAACCCACCACGGCGTTTGCGCTACGCGATGCAGTTTTCCGAGCCAAAAACGTTCGACCCCTCGATACTGCCAGCTTTCAGCTTCCGTATACGGGATAGGAACGAACGATATCCGGCTTAACTCGCTTGTACGTGCATCGGGAAAAAAGGGGAACCGTACGGGGGAAGGGACGAAAGTTCGGAAAAATTATGACATTTCGCTAAATCGTTCTCTTGTTATTTCTTCTTTTTTACCCTGGGTAGTATCCCTTCTTTTGGTGACTGGAGAGCTTTCGAAAAATGGGTCAGAAATTTATTGAAGTAGGACGACAAGTTTTTTTACTGATATCAAGCAAATTTTCACAGGTTCCCAGTGAAACGAGAAATGTATTTAAAATTTGTAAAAGTTGTTTTTCTCGTACTTTTTTAGATTAATTATTATTTTATATTTTATTATTATAGAGATACACTCGTGTGACTAATATAACACCCGCGATTATTCGTTCAAGGGTGTCCACTAGTGAAAGAACAGCGACAGTAGGCATCGGTTTTTCCAACGTCAGAAGCTTTTTAACAGTAGGTACTGTTTCTTCTTGCGTAACAATTCTACAGGGCGTGGACAGGAAAATCCGTACTGCTTTCTGCTTCTCATGCTTTCGCCTAGCAGTCTTCGACGTGACCGCTAATTGCGGCATTTTCTAGTGCCGCGTCTCTCGAGGCAGGACGAGAGACGAATTTCAAACGAGACTAGAACTCCGTCATTCTCACCGAACATGTCAATTAATTATCTTTAATGAAAATAAATCGTAAATTTTGACGGTTTTCTCAATTGAAAAATGAATCGTTCATAAGTTTAATTTTTTTCCTTTTCTTTATAACGACAGATAGTATGCATTATTTTTCAGAGTGAATAGTTCTTAAAAATGAATTTCGAGCGGAACTTTCCATTCTATATTGCGCTCGTTACGTGTCCATTGCCAAGGAACGAGACGAAGGTGTTTGTCCTACCGTTCGATAGCATTGTTATGTTAATATTATACTCGCACCTGAAAGAGACAGACCCTTCCAGTTCGCTATTCTTCTTCCCTTTTCCTTTCTCAATCGTCCATCTCTCTCTTTCGTGCGAAATGTAGGCTTCTGTTACGTTTTACCCTAGATCACCTGTACAAATTTAGATTTCGACCGATCCTCGTGAAGCGGAGCTTCTTTTTCTTTATTTTTTCCTTCTTGCATTCTCATCGAATGACAATGAACGAGCCGAACGCCACACGTTCCGCTTTCGTCGACTTCCACGGAAAACTTCTTTCCCCGCGTTCTACTCTTGAATAATGCAATATCGTACCGATGATGCCCGGTCGAAGAAAATAACGGAACAATTTTTCTTCGAGCTCCGTGTCAAAATTCCGTAGGAGTCGTCAAGAAAAAGAAAAGAAAGAAGTAAACGGTCTCTTCGAAAAGTGGCCTCGTGACTTTCTGAATATATCAAAAAAATTTCCATCGAGAAAAATGAAAAGAAAAGGAGACCGAGAACTCGGGGCAAATTGGGAACGCGAATTTCTCGAATGCTTGGCCTTCGAAGTTGGACGGCGTTTATTCGCCTAGCGAGGCTGATTACCCACCGTTATGTCGGCTCTTTAATCTTGAGTAGTTAGTAAGATAGACGGATAACCGCATCACTATCTGTATATTATATAAACTACTATCATATTGATCGTGTTAATCTACCTTATCGGATGGCTCTCTCGATACGCCGCCTTGTAATTCGCAAGATTTCCAATTATTTTATCTACCATGATCTCTCTTACTCGTTCTCTCCTCGATTCCTATCCCGTGTGCTCTCTTAGTTCGCGAGAGCAAATAAACGCGGAGACCGAGATCTACCTAGGCAGGGAAACCCCGAGAGCCTAAAAAAAATAAAAGAGAGATCCTCTCTCTCGGAGCAAAAAGAAATCACGTCACCGTGAGAAGTCTCCTCTTTCCCCCATGGGAACGAGATAAGAAATGGAGAGCACCAAGAAGCCGAATCGATGTTTACGTTAGGGGGGTTCTCGGCTAAGGAAAATTGATATCGATTCTATCGTTTCGAAACGATCGCTTTTTACTATTCCGTTCTGGAGAAACGAGAGAGAGAGAGAGAAAAAGTAGATTTTCTTTGAACGAGATTAAAGGGTTATGCACGTGCCGTGATTTCCTTGCTTGGTTAATAAGAAGAATCGAAACAACGTAAATGCTAAAGGTAAACTTTAGCTCGTAACGAGAAAGTTCTTGATTCCTTGTTTGCTCGAGATTAGGGGAGTAAACTTTTATTAGCATTTCCAGCTAGGCTACTTGCTTCACGGCAATCTATACCTACCGCGAATTTTCCGCGAACCCTCCGTTTCCATGAATGTATGTAAGTATATATATCTACGAAAAACGAACGTACTTGGCACCGTCGAAGTTTTCCATGAAAAATACGAGGGTTCCCGTTATTATCGTTTATTTGAACTGAAAGAAAAATATTTATTGACGTTCCTCGCGTCTTACGCCTTTAGATAACGTTAATCTCGGTACCGGTCGGTAAGCGCCGTATGCACTTACCTGCGTGCCGCAGGGGCGTAAAATATAAACAGGATCAACTTTGGTGAGGGTATGGTCGCCTTGTGTTTATGGAAGACGCGAAATGTAAAGGATGATGAAAAATGATGCCTCTCGTTTTATCATGGAAAACAGCGAGGATTCTGTTGATTTTTTAAGGAAATATTAGGGGAAGAATTAATAAATGATCTGGTGCTTTCACCGATCTTTTTAGAGTGCTTTTCTGGATTAATTTAAGATAATAACAATTTGACAAAGCGTAAAAACGATAAATCATATATTATAAGAGGGATAGTAGGAGTTGTGAGAAAAGAATCGACGAACTTGGTCGCTCGAAGGCGGGTGCTGCTTATGATTCTATGCTGTGCTTCCGGTGGAAATACGTGTCGGAAATTACACCTTCCGTGTATTATGTTTAAAGTCTATACCATTTTCCAATAATTAAATAGAAGTTTTATATATCACACGACCTAAAATACAATCGAAACGATCTTAAACATTCTTGAAATGCAATCCTACGATTAAAAAAATATGTTATATCATTACAAAATGATTTTATTAGACTAAATTCTGCAGATATATATTCTTAAATTTCTGATGTGCTTTCTACATGCTTCATAAAATTCTCAACCGAGAAATGACAGAATAGTTGTCAAAATGGTACATAATCACGGTAATTCGAGACGAGAAGAAATTAGCTTGGAGCACACGAAAGAAAGGTACTCCTCGCACTACGGTATATCCCTCTTTTCCCTCACCCCTAAGCCGCACTCACCAAACATTTTTTTTCATTCTTCATCCCCACTTCTCGCCTTGGCTATAGACGAGAAGCATCCCCGAAGTCACGAAGGCGCTCGACTGCATTCGTATTCCAGCTGTTAGGACTGTTAAATTTATGGCCTTCGTCCTTTTTTCCTTTCCTGGAAGCACCACCGAAGGTTTCTAACCAAATTAGGTGGCCCGCGGGTGACCGAAGTGTCTCGACTGAAACGTTTTTTCTCTCTTTCTCTTTTTTCAAAAAGAATTTAACGAAGGCTATCAGAGATACGATATGAAAGGGAAATGGGGAATACGATAAATTCGTGAGAAAGCAGATAAATACCATGGATGAAGATAGTCGAACGAAAGACGAAGTAGAGTAAAAATGGGCGGTCGCGTCGTTAAACGATCGTTAAAAGGAATAATACTTGTTACCCGGGACACTCTCGCAAAGTTATATAAAACTCCTAAGTAACGAGCCTTAAAAAAAATTCGAACGAAGAGGAGGGAAGAAGGGGGAAAGAGGAAGAAAAAAGTTGTCCGGTAAAACTCGTAGACAAGTCGACACGCGAATTTCGTTAGAGAAGAAGCAGATCGTTCACCCGTCTTGAATTTCTCGTCGTGCATGCAGATGTCCACTCGAGTAGGTACGTAGAAGATACTTACGTACCTATAAAGCGTTTGTACGAGTACTTCGTTGTATCCGAACGAGAACCAGCCCATTTTGACTGGTCAGGGGCGAAGCTTTCGAAACCCCCTGCCGAAAATTTTTCGCTAGAAACTTTTGGTAATAAACAAAGGACCAATATTTGTACCGTTTTGCATATTTAAAATAATTTTTATGACATATACAATATTTTTTCTGATTCCATAAGAAATTTTGTTTCGTTGTGTCGAAAATTAAGAAGGAGTCGACAAAGGGACAATGAAGAAAAAAAAGTATGCCAGTTCGTCCGGCAAGGTGAGTACTGTACCACGAAAATACGAACTTTCCCACCTGTCCCTCTCTCTGGAAAGGAACGCGGCTCGTCGTTAATCGGAGATTTCGAGTGGAGCCTTGTCCATACCGACAAACATCGTACCTCACAGCGAGAATCGTCTTTCGTTCCTTTGGAAAAGAAAAAAAAAAGAAAGAAAGAGAGAGAGGAAGGTCTTCGTCATTAGTGGCGCTAGCCTCTCATCCTCTCCTTTTCCTTTCGAGATATTCGCGTGAGATCATTAGCAGGATTTAGGCCACGAGATGAGGTAAGGAAGGAAGGAAGGAAGGAAGGATTAGATTCCTAGCACAAAGAAAGCCGCTCCTTCGATTCGTCCTGTTGCTCAGAACTCACGTGTTAAGTCGGAGATTTCTTTCTTGCTCTCTATAGTATACAGAAAACCTGTGGTACACACAATGAAGATTAACGATATTCCAATTAGCCAAGCCGTTATTATTACATCGGACTGGTTTTCTTCCGTGCTACGATCACTCGGGAGCAGCATCTGTTACGAGTCGCCTAGACGTCGTCGTATAGTTATCTCTCGAGTCTAACGATCTGTCGATCGTTCGAAGAAACGAACTATGTATATAATGAGCACAGCGGGAAGAAAAAGAAGACGGCCGCTCTCACATTATAGAGAAAGAGAGGGAGATCGTAACGTTTGAATTCGTCGCTCTAATTATTATTTAAATTATGTAAAGAGCTTTGCCCCGGTAAATCTTTTTGGTCTCAAAAGAAAAAAAAAAAAAGAAAACCTTCGAGAGAAACCTTTTCAAACCCTTTTGTACTCCGAAAATCTGCTGGACTAGGAAGCAGAATGACTTGTCGGTGAAACGTAAACGAAAGGGAGGGTTGAAGTAGAGGATCGAGAGAGAGAGAAAGAGATCGTTGATCCGAGGATTTTCGAGCGTGTTCGAACGCGGAGAATGTTTGTCTTGCCGAAGGCACATCGAGTCGGGATGAAAACACCGGGACGCGCGATGGTGGCGGCAGGTGCTTCTGCCCAACAAAACGAGCACGAGCTAAGAGAAAGAGAGAGAAAGAAAGACAAGGTAAAAGCGGGAAGGGTAGAAAGCCGAAGAAGAAGAAGACGAAGAAGACGAAGAAGAAGAAGGAGAAATCCCGCGTGGAGTCTCCTCGCGTTGTGATCCTGTTTAACGATAATGGCTGCGAGGTAGACGCGTGCCAGCTGGGTAATGCTTTCGGACCTGATT
This sequence comes from Ancistrocerus nigricornis, assembly GCA_916049575.1. Taxonomy (NCBI): domain Eukaryota; kingdom Metazoa; phylum Arthropoda; class Insecta; order Hymenoptera; family Vespidae; genus Ancistrocerus; species Ancistrocerus nigricornis. Next base: position 27,916,762 of record OU696667.1, read on the forward strand.
TTTATACGTCCCTCTTTTCGGCCCGCAGAGAGCCACGATCCAAAAGGCAGATGGCTCGCCACCTTACCTCGAGCCTTCGCCAGACTGATTCACGCGAGGAAAAAAGGTGAACGACATCCCGCTCGCGCCTCGTCCGCCCGGCATGTGCGCACAGCTTTCTTATCGTTGCTTTTATAATAAGAGAGAAAGAAAGAGATAGAGAGGGGGGGTGCCATTTACCGGGAGACCAGAGTTTAATCTCGAAAAAATAAGAGAGAAAAAAACAGTAGATGGTATACCCACACTTAATGGAATGACAATGGCACGTGTAATCGATAAATAAGAGAAAAGAAAAAAAGTACGGAGAGAAAAAATATTATTTCATTGACGAACGATGTAATTTATTTTTGCCTTTTTTTAAGATGCGTTTATCACCTTATCGATAAGGTAAATATGGTTTTCTAACATGAGTCCGAGTGCTCGCGGAAGAAAGTACATTGGGTACTGGAAATAATTTAGTTTTTACGTGATAAGAAACATTGCGATTTCGTAGAGACGCGATAGCCATTGAACTTGCTTCCTCGGACTTTTGACCACTACGATAAAGTAGATACATATTTATTTAATACGCATCGAGAGCGATTACTTTGCAACTATGTTATAACCATGATTAAGTGACGGATCAATGATTTCGCTCGATGTTGCAATACACTTTTTTCCTTCTCTGATTTTTTCGTCTCCTTTATTTTTGCGATACGGGAATTCTAATAAATTATTGAATCCTCACGCCAAAGTTCAAATATTTGTGCCGGGGACACGATAAATTTTAGGGGAGATTGGGCTGTTTAGAAAAAAAGGCGCGGTACTCACGTAGACGGCAAACGTACGAAGCAATTTTTGGAGTGTTTTGTCCCAAACGCCTTCGCGATTTGGCGGACGCGCGAAAATGCGGAGCAAGTGTTTGCCAAATAAGAATGCAAAGTGACGACGGGACGTCGTCGTTTTGGAGAGAACGAGTCGAAGACGTCTCGAGTATCACGACGCAGAAGAAGAAGATTACGTAACATCTAAAAAACTCAAAACATTGAACAGTTGAACTGTACACAAATTGAAGCGATTAAATTCGCTTTTAAAAAATGACAGTTTCTCGATTGGTGCTTTGACTCTTTAGATTTAAAATAAATTTCTTTGATAATCAGTTTTAATATCAGCAAATAACCAAAATTTTGATTGCTGTTGAATAATAAATGTACCAATATAATTTTATCTTTAATTTTCTCAACTTTAGTTTCATGGTGTTAATCGATTATGGCAAATGATTGACTCATATGTAAAAATACAATGGTCATCTTGTCGAAATCGTGATAGTCATAAAAAGTCGAATTTCTTAATCGAACAAAGGCGTGGCCCCTTCACCATAGATTTCGATAACTACGGATATATACATTATGCGCATCACGCAGTCGTATAATGAAAGACGAGAGGGGAAGTTGGACCTCCGAATACGAAAAAGTTCGTACGAATTCTGCGTCGCCCCAACGTCGTCGTCTCCTTCCGCGTAGGGTGACTCAACGATTAAAGATTTCCTGCCCCGACTCTCATCCTCGCTGATGCATCATTAAAAGAAGCTTGATCGAGGGTTGGTTGGTTCGATAGTGCGTCACAACCAGCACCACTCTGGGAAGGATTCGCTGGCCACGATCTTTTTCGCGAACTCACGTTCCTCGATACTCTCTAACCTTTCGTTTTGATTTATTATTATGAAAATTTTACGATTCTATTTCACTATAGCTTATAGACGAAGGCTAAGAGTGATAAAATCTGATTCGATGACTTTATTTAAAACGAATTAAAGCATTATTGCAACGATGGCAAACACTGATTTAAAATTTGATTTCTTTCTCTACAATTATAATAAAAATAATATTCTTACATATTATAGTATTATGAATAAAACTATTAATAATACATATAATTTTATAATTCACCGGTAAAAACTCGATGACCCAACTCACGAAATCTTTGGTAGGTGCATCGTAGGATGCAGGCTGCAGGTAAGCACGGTAAAATCCTATAGCACGCACACCCTCGCAAGCGGCCAACCTGCGCGCACATAGACGAAGGAACAAACGAAAGAAGGAACGAACGAACCAAACGAAAGAGCAAGAGAGCGAGCGAGGAGGGATTGATCGCGACGGAGGCAGGCAGGTGCTGAGAGCGACAGCTGCGAATTCGCGATCTTCCTTTACGAACGGAACGGAGCTTTTGACCCGCTCTCTTCTCCCTCTCCCTCTTTTTCTCTTAATGGGCCACGCACCCAAGAACCCTCCTCCTCCTTCTTTGAGCCACGAGCTCGACGTTCTCCTTGAGGATTGCATCGTCCTCTATACCAACCTTGTGTATACAGTGAAAAATAATTATAATACGTGTTGGATTCATTTCTTTTTTAAATATTATTATTATTTTATTGTTGCAAAATCGTCAAATATCAATATTACTTATGAAATTGTACCTCATATTTTAATATTATAATAAATACCATATTAAATATTAATATTAGAAACCATGGCACACACTTATCAATTAATTATTTAATTGTATGATAACGTTATAGAATATTCATAAAAATAAAACTCGAGAAATTAAAAGAAATATCCGTCCCAGTCACTCTTACCGCTTTTTACTGTACGGGTGCGTAACGTTCATGGATAAAAAGGGTTCAGGGAAGGGTTTATGAGAGTAAGAAGAAGAGAGAGAGAGATTCGAGGACGGAGAGAGAGAGAGACGAAGAAAGACAGAGAATGAGCCGGCGCCTTTCGTACCTTCCGAATAAATATTCATTCGCTTACGGACGAGTACCGACCTCTCGAAGACGTAACAGTTAATAATATGCATATTTATGAAGAAATGTAGGCATTCGAAGAGTACCGGGGGCCCGAGCACCGCGATTGATCTTCCTTGAAATTTAGATACGAGAAGAGGAGAACGAGCGCCGATCCTCCTCGAGTCTCCTCCATTTAATTTTCATGAAGCTTAATTAACGCGTCTTCTTTCACGAAAGAAGAAAGAAAGAGTGCAGTACGAAGAGGAAGCAGCTTTGGATAAGTGGTAGAAAAATCGGGCGAAATTTTCCATTCTAGCTGTTTTCTCCGAAAAAGAACACCTTACCTTCGTTTTTATACCCACCAACGAACGAGTAACACCTGGCCAGTGGATAGTCTTCGAAGTCAAACGTTTTTTACCAACGCTCGCCACTCGCAATTAACTTTCACCGATGGTTCGTCGACGAAACTAGAGAAACACGAATGCAAATGCGACATGAAAATGAATGTTTTTCTTCGAAGACTAGTCACAAAACGGTCGTGCACCTAACCCCTTCAGGCTCTCTGTTTTATACCGCTGTTTTGGTTCGTATGTACAATGTACATACGGGGGACTCTTCGTCTCCTTTCCTTTCCCTCTATGTACGTATGTATACACGTACGGTCAAACGATAAACGGACCCGCACAGAATCTTTGGGGTAAGCGACAGTTGGCGTACACGCGAGCCCAAAACGGACCGCACAAAGGTGCTCGCGAGACTCGAATTATGGGGTAGCAAAAGAACAAGGTAATTCGTGTACTGCATGAGCGAGCAAAGAAACGAAAGGAAGAGAGAGAGACAAGTAAAAGAGGTAAACAACGTTGACCCACCTTAGACCGGAAATATTCACGATATGTATCTCCGTACTCGCGGATACGAAAAATATAAGAACACATAAATATGTTTCTTTTTATTTCTCTCGTTTTTTCTTTTGCCAATACAATTATTAGTATTAATATTCCGGCATAACATTATGTCTGTACTTGTTAAATATTTTTATATTATTCGAGTTACGTTTTATATTAATGTTAAAATGTAATAATTTTCTGTTTAAAATATATTGAGCATTTAAATATTATTGTTTATATATTTTCAACTTAAATATAAAATAACCAGAGTAACAAATACAGAGATAACGTTGCGTTCGTATCGATCCTTTTTTCTACGAAACGAATCGTTAAGATTAATCATAATCGCTCATGCGGTTTTTGCGGAGGACCGATGAAAAATGTGAGGCTTAGCGAAATGGAATGAAAATGTAGAAGTGCGTGAAAGAGAAAGAGAGAGATGGAAGGAGTGAAAGATCGCAAAAGGGACGGTATCGACGGTCCCTCGATCCCTTCGGCTTCCCCTCTTCCACCTGGATCGACCCTTACGACTCATCGCGGTTCTCTGCTCCCCGATCTTTGCCTGACCTTTCGACTCCGTCCCCGTGTTCCTTCCTCGCCCGCACGTTATCAACTAATTTTATTCAGGACCCTCGACTCGAGCCCGTTCTCACGATATTCACTTAACCTCGCGGCCGTTAATACGATAAAATCGCGGAGGTGGGATTATTAGATCGGAGATCGAAGAAGAATATCCCAGACTGAAAAAAGACACCATTATATTTTATATATACGATGCAAGCTCGATAGTTTGACGTTCATCAGTCTAGTAATTCAATATTTTTACGAGCACAAGGAAAGCTCTAAGTCTGTAGGATAGTTTCACGGTTTTCGTAAATTACTGTCAACTGTAACTTTTGCTTATTAACATGTTAATTAAACATACTATCAAGTAGAAACTTATGTTGGATGAATTCTAAATAAATGGCTAAATCCAGTAGTAACGAAAATATGTAGCTATTGCAACATTTTCAATTAAAATTCTAATTTAAATTTCGAACCTGAAAAGTTCAATAAGAGTTGTATATAGATTTATAACAGTACATGTAGCTATATCTTGTAACGCGATTAATTAGAAATTAGCGAACCTCGAATAATTTACGGATTATATTACCCAAGGATTCTTTATAGCTCATATTCTTAATTAAAAATTGTTGCAATATTAAATGAAGTAGAACCGGGAACCATTACACGGTTTACTCTGTACACTTTACATAATTGACGATACCTATACATATTAAAGCTGCGTACGTTACGCATAAAAATTTGCAAGTAATATTATATGCACAATGTAGTGTACCTACTCGCGTCTCGTACGGGATAACGAGTCGACGATTCACAGGATGCCGGCTTCACGAATTTCCAGGTGCACTCGTACCGTCGACGCAGGTGCAAGCCCGCGAATCGTTCGTTCGCTAGCTCGTTTCTCCACGAAAACGTATCGGCCGGGCTGGCGCGTTCGAAAAAGGAGAGAGACGATTCGTCCTCCTCGCGTCGTCGCGATAATCAACGATTAGAGACTTCCCCTTCGCGTGACTCCTCGCGAACGATCAATCCCGCGCAAAACGACGCGGTTTCGCGAAGGACCGTCGCACGCGACCGGATCTTGCCGTGGCTCCTAACGGAAGCGTAATTCAACTCGAATGCTCGAAAGTTGCGGGCTAAGAGTGAGAGAGAGGAAGAGTTTCGTTATCGTTAGCGTAATTTTCTTCTTCCAGGGTAATAATCATATAACCCATTACGTGTTATCGTATTCGCAATTAGGGATTTTGGGTCAATGAACTATTATAGTTGTATGAATTACTGTAAGAATGAAAGATTTGGTCTTTAATAATACCAAATTGTATATTAAAAGACATAACTCCATGTAACTGTAAAAATATGGGTAAATCTAGCATTTTTTTCTTGTTATGGTTTACTTCCGTATCTAACAGACCAGCTAGCAATTACTATCAAATGCAACTGAGATGTTAAAAATTAAAAATGTTTAGGCTAACTTGAAGACAAATTTGAACAAGAAAATCTTATGCTGCATTCTAGAATACCGTGCCAAATAGGAAGCGAAAATATATTTTTGTAAAATATTCTTAGCCATTCTATTTATTCAATATTATTTAGTAAATATAACAAAGCCTTCTTTAAAGTACTTGTCGAATAGATGAAATTGACAAAAATAAGAGTACGTCTGTTCGTAATCCTACCGTAAAAAAGCAACAAAGGTATTTTGGAGACCAGCACAGTAGCCTACCCCCATTAAATTGTACCAAAAGCATAGAACACAGAAACAACAATTTTCCACGCTAATTACTTCCTAACGCTTATCCTTTGTCCCATTTAGCATTCACATAACTACATACTTGCAGCACACATTGTAGATACGATTTACCCTATGCGTTTCTCACGGCGCGTTCCACGTCCTTATCTGTCCCACGAGCTCCTGCATAATAGAATGCGAAATAGTATATCAGCGCACGAGTTCTATAGATACATTTAATTTGTCTTCGCTACAGATGCGAGACGCGTTTCGAGCGCGGACATGGCGAAGCTTTGACGTTAATCGCTTCGGTTCTCCGTTCTTCTCGGAAGAGGAAGAAAAAACGTCGAATCATCTCTTCATCGACGATGCCGCGAGGTTTTCAAACTTTTTCGAATGGCGCGTTAGCGCTAATGAACAAGATGTTATACAGGGATAGCGCGCGCGCGCGCGGTACAACGCGCGAAAAGTGATACGCACAGAAGTAGATACCTGCGAGTAGGTATAAAAGCGATAGACCGGTTATATGAATATTGTTACTTCGTCATGCTCGCATCATTGATAAAAAAAAAAGGGAGAAAGATCCAACCGAGACTGTTCTACCTTGGGAAGAGCCAATTTTTTAGCTTTTTTAATATTCGTTATATCCTTGAACGTGTCGGTTTGCACTGCTCCTGAATCCTCCTGGTCCAGTCTGTCCGCGTGATTTTACAAGCGATTAAATGTAATTTCAAGAATGCTTGAAGTCCTCTGAGAAAACGTGAAAGTCGATCGGTGTACCATCGGAAAGCCTGGAAGGTAATTAACCGAGAGGCGATGGTACGAAGCCAATTAGCTCGACGGTGGTTGCGAAGGATCGTCAATGCTATCGGATACGATATCGATTGGCTCGGGGATCATAGCGTGGTGGTTACTGCTTGTAAAGATGCAAATGCTGTATTACTAAGATGGATATTATTTATGGGTGCTTGGACGTAATTAAGTAGTTTCCTAAACCTGAGAAACGTGTGTTTAATATTTAAGGGTAATATTAAAAGAATCGTTTCTTCAACTTTTAATACTATCTACTTCCATAGTAGTCGAGATATTCAAATGAATTTTGGGTTCTTTCTTAAAAGTGGTCCAATAAGAACGTTGCACTTTCTCCAATTTATATTAACTGTCTGCTTACTATCACAACATCTTATTTTTATACAAGTATAAGCTATATTTACGTCATTCAACCTGTGCACACTGTAGCCAAACATAAAATTTCGCAATAATTCGCGACTGGTGCTCGCGATTACAGGGTAGCATAATTCGCAGCAGGTTGTACGCGAACGAGGTATTTGTGGCAAGGGCGGAAGAGACCAAGAGAGAGAGAAAGAGAGAGAAAGGGAGAGAGAGAGGGAGAGGGCGTGGTAGAATAGCACGAGCATCCCCGAAGAGTATCTTCGCCAGCGTGCGCCAAACTGTGCGTAAACTTCAAGGATATTGTTCGGAAGGCGGGGCCCGTTGTTGCAATTTGCCAAGAGCCGGCTCGGAAAGCTTTTGATAATACGCGAGGTAGTTCGCAACAACGGCGCATAAGACGGAGAGATAAAGCGCGGAAGGCTAGCGGTCAGTACGTGTGACCATTAATTTCCTTTCCTGGAGCAAACAGAGAAAAAAGAAAGGCGTCAAAGTAAGAGAGAAAAAAAAAGAAAAAAAGGGGAGAGAAAAAAGACAAATTGAGAGAAAGAGAGAGAGAGAGAGAGAAGAGTAGGAGGAGGAGGAGTTTCTGCTCCGCATTATTCTGCAACCTGGTATATCCGGATATATCTTGGCTTTAATCACCGGACGTTATACAGACCGAAAGTTGGATACACTTCGCCGGAAGACGCTGCACGCAAGAGTATATAGCTACCTACCCGGTAGGGAGGTCTAAGCAAAGTAATACAATGTGTGCGTACATCGTCGATCTTTATCGTTCGTGTAGAATTCGATGAAGATAAAAAAAAAAGAAGAAGAAAGGGCGAGGTGTAGTCGGCGGATCTTTAGAAATCTTCACGATAATGCCTAATGCCTTTTTAATTGCCTACCGACTTAACCCTTTATGCTTCGCATTTTTTTAGACATTTAATTTCAAGAAATATACATCCATTCGTTATCGCAAGGTTTTGCATATTTTAAATGAAACTGCAAGCTTCTCTACATTTTTATATACTGGGTGTATCATTTAACTTTATCAGCAGAAATATATTTACATTGTATCTATTACTTCGAAGTATTTTTTTTAATGTTAATGAAATAGAAAAATCAACCTTTTAGTGTCAAAGGTTGTTGAATTTATCACCAAAATGGTTATTATTTATAACTAAATAAACTAACATTCCATATAAAAAAAAAAAACCTACACTAGGTTAATTTTTATTAATTTTATCGAGTCTGACTCGACGTAGAAGTTCAACCGATTAATTAAGATCTTTCTACCTCAAACTCTTCTTCCCTCGCTTCTAATAAATTTTGAGCATCGACCTATACTATCAAAAAATATGAACCTACTCTTTCCAATGTACTTGCCTTTTACAATTTCATCTATACAAAAAATACCAAACTCACGTTTAGAATTATAATGAAGAAAGAAGTTGGTAGGACCTACAACGAAGTCAAAAGCATCCCGAAGGCCGACCTCGCATATCTCTCGCGTTCTCTTCAATCTAAAGAAGAAGAAGACGAAGATCGAAAGAAGAGCGATCTCTCGTGTTTATCCTTTTGCGATCCTTCGTGATCCTCCACCACCAACACCGTTGTCTGTGAGAGAAGAGGGGAACGTGGAATAAGATGGAGAATGAAGATGGTGGAAGAGCAGCAGCTTGCCACGATAATCCATAACGATGATATACGAGAGCCGTAGAAGAAGAAGCCCGGGCCGGCTGGACGTCGTGCTAGGCGTCTCTAATCGCGCGACGTTATCCACGTCGAAGGTGGACACCTTCGACTCGCGAGAATGCAATTTACCGTAGAGGCTCCTGCGACAGGGGGTTAAAAGGAACGAGACGGGAAATAAAAGGAGGAACTTCCAATTAAATTTCCTTCGTTAACAACCTTCTCAAGCTACCCTTTCCCCCCCTCCCTCGCTCGATACCACACTATGAATTTCTTTTTTCATTCTCCTCTTTGAAATGATTATTTTTATACGCTACTTCTCCCTTTTAGCTTCTTTCCTCCGTTTCTTTTTATTACTTTTCCTACAACTTTGCCGGACGATGCGGGCGCCACCTGCTCGAAGACACGCGCTCGCGCGTGCACTCCTCTACCTTTATTTTTCACGTATTTACGAGTCACTCGCGGAGATCGTGGAAAAATGTCTACGCGAGTCGCACGATGACGCTGTTGATTCCGAGAATGCGTCCTGACGGATAAGGATTTATAGAGTTGGGAGAAAATTGCGAAGGATCGAAGTTTGGTTGGTCCTTGGTAAGCTGAGAGTAAAAGTAACACCGTGTATCGTTTGTCTTGAAACGATCTTAGCTATCTCTATACTTTTCTCACACGATGGCTGTACGTAATTAAGCTATCAGAGGTTAAAACCTTTCTGTCGGATCCGACACAATATTTTAATAGATAACATTTTTCTACCTTCGTTGCATAACAAATGCACCCAATGTACATATAAAATCGTACAAAAGTTTACCATTCAATTTGAAAGATGCAAAATCTGGCAACAGTCATAAAGAACTAATCCCAAAATTAATGTGAATTACTTAGAATTGAATATCTAAAATCTCGTGGACCGAATGGTTAATTGAACGTAGAGGGTTGTCTTTTTTTGCCTCGCTCGGTCGTGTAATTCCGTTAATATTCTATATAAAGTACAAAACTGTCTCCGTCAAATTCTTCCCACACTTTTGTACCATATTCTTTTTTCTACTTCCTTAATAAAAAAAGAAACTCGGTAGAAAATGTAAAGGAGTCGAGAATAGGTACCTACCGATCGGCGCCGAGTAATTAGCGTCCGAGCGTATGTCAGACACGTGTGTAAACGTAGTGCGTGTGTACAGATGACACAGTCGTTCGATTGAGAAAGAATGCTGCTTAGAATTACTAATTTTCTGACAAGCCTAACGCGAGTTACGCACACACATGGACACGAGCATACGTTCGGAGGAAGCGCTGCCGTGAGATGTTTATCGAGGAAGCTCCTAACGAACGAACGTAGGAATACCTTCGCCGATGGGTTCCTCTTCGTTCTCCATGCTCCGTCGCGTCCCGACTATTTAAATCTTTATGATCGAACGGACTATGCGCGATCCGTCTTTTTCTGTACGGGAATATGCATATTGAATCATTCGTATTGACGGGTGAAAAGTTTATCGTTTTTATAAGTGCTACGTGTTTTTTTTACATTTAATTCTAATCTTTGTTCAATTATTGCTATAGAGGATACTAATCAGAAAAAGTGAATGAGAGAACAGAAAGATGAAATCCATCGAGTGAAATAAGGCTTTGTCTAATTATTGTTACTAGATAATTATTATTATCCCGACAATTGGGGTATATATTTAAGAATTTCAAATTTGGTCCGCAGCCTATTTGCGCCATCTGTATGGCAGTGTGTAGTATACGTACGACTATATTATATCGACACTTTTATGTCGATAATTTTTATATATAATTCTAAATTATTTGTAACTTATGTATATTTTATAGCATGAATAGGGTAGTAAAAAATATTTTTAGAGAAAATAATTGGAAGTTGGTAACTGACCGATCGGTGATCATGTACATCTGTTGGTACTGTAGGGATTTATCGTGCATCGAATCACAGACGAGGTATAGGATAGACGTATCATGCAATGTACATTTTTGTCCCACGGTTTTGGGGATACGTTGCCCCATTACCATTTTAGTGTCGCATGCGACAATATCGGTTTAAAGATTGATGTATGCATCATGATTTTTGCGAAAATAAACACCACCGCCGATTTCAATGTTTAATGGCCCATTTTAAAGAAGAAAGCATGCAGAATACTGTCCCGTTGTCCGTTTTTCGATATCGTTACGCAATGATGAGAAATTAATTTTGTAAGTGTCGGAGTATGGGTCATTTTCAAGCTTAAAGGTTGAAGTATTTCAAGCTTCGGCATATAGCCTCTTCATTGCTTCATGCTGCTTTTAATAAGGTGCTATCCATTCACACTTAAGTGATGCTCAGCTACTCAGTTCTGTGAGTTTATTAGATTCAAGCTATGACGTCATTTTCAGTGTGTGAAAGGAACGCGCAAGTGAGACTTTTCATATGAGCTTATATCTCTAAAGCACTCACTAAAGCACACGGTCTCGATCGAGCTCAATTGTGGATAGAAAACTCAGTTAAATCTAGTGGAATCTCACTTGCCAACATTGAAAGGAACGTGCGTTCAACTGAGTTCTGACGACACAAGTGAGAATACACTGAGTTTTGATGCAAATGGAAAGCACCTATAAGGAGTCCAAACGAAATGTTAAAAGAACGGGTTCATTTTAACTACAGCGCGCTACTGCTCGTGCACTATTACGCGATAACTGTTGTGTACTAGTATGTGTAGGTGAATAAATGACAATAATTTGATTATTAATTACCATCCTATAATTATAGAAAGAAAAAATTAACAAAAAAAGTCTCTTCTTTACGAATATGCAAGTCGCGTTTCGATAGTAAGACCAGTTCGGAAGTTACAACAGTTTAAATCTTAAGATTCATCTCAGCATAAAGCGCAATATAATAATATGTTATTATTTATTTTATGTGTATTTGAATAATATTTAAGTATCGTATTTATTTACAATAAGAATTATTATACATTATAACAAAAGTGCGTCCGATGTATTAAAAGTTATAATTATTCTATGATTTATATTACTTTCCGACTATTTGTAAAAATGTACATATATAAAATTGATATAAATGCACAAAAATAAGATACATTGCAAAAAAAACTGGAATTTTTAATTGAAACCATGAATTAAACATCCAATTCCCTTATTTGTTCAACTTCTCGAGTTATTGCCTTTTGACGAAAACTCCATCAATGGAGAAAGTATCAGGAGAACATGAGCTACAAGGAGGAATTCGGATTTCAAGACCCACCTCTTCAAATAGTATGCTTTCCTGGTAGAAATCTCAGTTTACGGGGAATTTGCCGAATCGCTGAGAATCGAGAAAGTATCATGAGAATGTGAGCAGCAAGAAGAAATTCGGATTTCACGTGCCACTTCTTCAAATAGTATGCTTTCCTGGTAGAAATCTCAGTTTACGGGGAATTTGCCGAATCGCTGAGAATCGAGAAAGTATCATGAGAACGTGAGCAGCAACGAGGTATTCGGATTTCACGTGCCACCTCTTCACATATTATGGTATCCTGTTAGAAATCCCAGTTTACGGGAAAATGTTCCGAAAGCGTTCGTGAGAACATTGGCAGCGCCATCTAGCGGTGGAGAGAAGAGGCAAAATTTGATGATTTTTCAAGGCTGTCTTTAACAAATTCTCCTGGTCGCTATAATTAACCGATTCTTATGAACGATACCTTGTTGGAAAGCTAAAAGAACGGGCTACAAAATGGCTATTATAGAATTTTTATAATACCTCACTTTCTGTCTCTAAATCGCACTTAAACTTTTCAAATGTAATTTCTATGATGATGCTAACGTTAATAATAAAATTTGTTATAGCTATCTTATAGCTTGTTCTTTTAGCTTTCCGACGAGCTATTGATCGTAGAAATCGATCAAGAATTGTGATCAGAATTAATTTTTAAAGTAAATCTCTCGAAAGTCGATAAAATAGGGTCTTAATTGCACGCTGGCGCCATCTAGCGGTGGAGACAAGAGGCAAAATTTGATGGTTTTTCAGGGCTGTCTTTAACAAATTCTCCTGGTCGCTATAATTAACCGATTCTTATGAACGATACCTTGTTGGAAAGCTAAAAGAACGGGCTACAAAATGACTATTATAGAATTTTTATAATACCTCACTTTCAATCTCTAAATCGCACCTAAACTTTTCAAATGCAATTTCTATGATGTTGCTAACGTTAATAATAAAATTCATTATAGCTATCTTATAGCCCGTTCCTTTAGCTTTCAAACAAGGTATCGTTCATAAGAATCGGTTAATTATAGCGACCAGGAGAATTTATTAAAGACCCCCATGAAAAATCATCAAATTTTGCCTCTTGTCTCCACCGCTAGATGGCGCCAGCGTGCAATTGAGACCCTGTTTTATCGACTTTCGAGAGATTTACTTTAAAAATTAATTCTGATCGCAATTCTTGATCGATTTCTACGATCAATAGCTCGTCGGAAAGCTAAAAGAACAAGCTATGAGATTGCTGTAACAAATTTTATTATTAACGTTAGCATCATCATAGAAATTGCATTTGAAAAGTTTATGTGCGATTTAGAGACAGAAAGTGAGGTATTATAAAAATTCTATAATAGCCATTTTGTAGCCCGTTCTTTTAGCTTTCCAACAAGGTATCGTTCATAAGAATCGGTTAATTATAGCGACCAGGAGAATTTATTAAAGACCCCCATGAAAAATCATCAAATTTTGCCTCTTGTCTCCACCGCTAGATGGCGCCAGCGTGCAATTGAGACCCTGTTTTATCGACTTTCGAGAGATTTACTTTAAAAATTAATTCTGATCGCAATTCTTGATCGATTTCTACGATCAATAGCTCGTCGGAAAGCTAAAAGAACAAGCTATAAGATAGCTATAACAAATTTTATTATTAACGTTAGCATCATCATAAAAATTACATTTGAAAAGTTTATGTGCGATTTAGAGACAGAAAGTGAGGTATTATAAAAATTCTATAATAGCCATTTTGTAGCCCGTTCTTTTAGCTTTCCAACAAGGTATCGTTCATAAGAATCGGTTAATTATAGCGACCAGGAGAATTTATTAAAGACCCCCATGAAAAATCATCAAATTTTGCCTCTTGTCTCCACCGCTAGATGGCGCCAGCGTGCAATTGAGACCCTGTTTTATCGACTTTCGAGAGATTTACTTTAAAAATTAATTCTGATCGCAATTCTTGATCGATTTCTACGATCAATAGCTCGTCGGAAAGCTAAAAGAACAAGCTATAAGATAGCTATAACAAATTTTATTATTAACGTTAGCATCATCATAAAAATTACATTTGAAAAGTTTATGTGCGATTTAGAGACAGAAAGTGAGGTATTATAAAAATTCTATAATAGCCATTTTGTAGCCCGTTCTTTTAGCTTTCCAACAAGGTATCGTTCATAAGAATCGGTTAATTATAGCGACCAGGAGAATTTATTAAAGACCCCCATGAAAAATCATCAAATTTTGCCTCTTGTCTCCACCGCTAGATGGCGCCAGCGTGCAATTGAGACCCTGTTTTATCGACTTTCGAGAGATTTACTTTAAAAATTAATTCTGATCGCAATTCTTGATCGATTTCTACGATCAATAGCTCGTCGGAAAGCTAAAAGAACAAGCTATAAGATAGCTATAACAAATTTTATTATTAACGTTAGCATCATCATAAAAATTACATTTGAAAAGTTTATGTGCGATTTAGAGACAGAAAGTGAGGTATTATAAAAATTCTATAATAGCCATTTTGTAGCCCGTTCTTTTAGCTTTCCAACAAGGTATCGTTCATAAGAATCGGTTAATTATAGCGACCAGGAGAATTTATTAAAGACCCCCATGAAAAATCATCAAATTTTGCCTCTTGTCTCCACCGCTAGATGGCGCCAGCGTGCAATTGAGACCCTGTTTTATCGACTTTCGAGAGATTTACTTTAAAAATTAATTCTGATCGCAATTCTTGATCGATTTCTACGATCAATAGCTCGTCGGAAAGCTAAAAGAACAAGCTATAAGATAGCTATAACAAATTTTATTATTAACGTTAGCATCATCATAAAAATTACATTTGAAAAGTTTATGTGCGATTTAGAGACAGAAAGTGAGGTATTATAAAAATTCTATAATAGCCATTTTGTAGCCCGTTCTTTTAGCTTTCCAACAAGGTATCGCTCATAAGAATCGGTTAATTATTGCGACCAGGAGAATTTGTTAAAAACCCCTCTGCAAAATCATCAAATTTCGCCTCTTCTCTCCACCGCTAGATGGCGCTGCCAATGTTCTCACGAACGCTTTCGGAACATTTTCCCGTAAACGGGGATTTCTAACAGGATACCATAATATGTGAAGAGGTGGCACGTGAAATCCGAATACCTCGTTGCTGCTCACGTTCTCATGATACTTTCTCGATTCTCAGCGATTCGGCAAATTCCCCGTAAACTGAGATTTCTACCAGGAAAGCATACTATTTGAAGAAGTGGCACGTGAAATCCGAATTTCTTCTTGCTGCTCACATTCTCATGATACTTTCTCGATTCTCAGCGATTCGGCAAATTCCCCGTAAACTGAGATTTCTACCAGGAAAGCATACTATTTGAAGAAGTGGCACGTGAAATCCGAATTTCTTCTTGCTGCTCACATTCTCATGATACTTTCTCGATTCTCAGCGATTCGGCAAATTCCTCGTAAACTGAGATTTCTACCAGGAAAGCATACTATTTGAAGAAGTGGCACGTGAAATCCGAATTTCTTCTTGCTGCTCACGTTCTCATGATAATTTCTCGATTCTCAGCGATTCGGCAAATTCCGCGTAAACTGGCATTTCTACCAGGAAAGCATACTATTTGAAGAGGTGGGTCTTGAAATCCGAATTCCTCCCTGTAGCTCATGTTCTCCTGATATTTTCTCCATTGATGGAGTTTTCGTCAAAAGGCAATAACTCGAGAAGTTGAACACATAAGGGAATTGGATGGTTAATTCATGGTTTCAATTAAAAATTCCAGTATTTTTTGCAATGTATCTTATTTTTGTGCATTTATATCAATTTTATATATGTACATTTTTACAAATAGTCGGAAAGTAATATAAATCATAGAATAATTATAACTTTTAATACATCGGACGCACTTTTGTTATAATGTATAATAATTCTTATTGTAAATAAATACGATACTTAAATATTATTCAAATACATATAAAATAAATAAATAACATATTATTATATTGCACTTTATGCTGAGATGAATCTTAAGTTTTAAACTGTTGTAACTTCCGAACTGGTCTTATTATCGAAACGGGACTTGCATATTCGTAAAGAAGAGACTTTTTTTGTTAATTAGTCTAGGTCCCTGAATTATCGGCCGAATGGCTTGATCCATGCCTCGTTCGAAAGGAAACGATCCAGGGTATCCCATAGGATAGGGTCTTTTCCCGTATCATCCCAGCATCATCGTTGTTTAAGCTACCGAAAGTTTGCAATCCTACCATTCTCGTTCTAATTGTCATAGCCATACCGTGCGGGTATCATCTTGTAGGTTGAACTTTTATCTATCTAACGCACTTCTAATCATTAGAATCGGCTGAGAATTGATGGAGCTAGAAGAGTTTAAGTGAGCACCAAAAATCCTGATTTTTCACTTTCCTTTTTTCAACTTTAGACGCTTATATCTCTTCAAGTTTTTTCCATAACCGAATGATACTTATATGTGCTTGTAGCTTAAAGTCTTAGCTTTCGAACGATATATAGAACGTGCGGATCGGCCGAGAATTGCATTCGGTAGAAGAGTTCGCGCAGTCGAAGTCGAAATCCGGATGTCAGAAAATCGACTTTTTCGGATCGATGCTTTGGAAATCTTCGTCTAGGTCCCTGAATTATCGGCCGAATGGCTTGATCCATGCCTCGTTCGAAAGGAAACGATCCAGGGTATCCCATAGGATAGGGTCTTTTCCCGTATCATCCCAGCATCATCGTTGTTTAAGCTACCGAAAGTTTGCAATCCTACCATTCTCGTTCTAATTGTCATAGCCATACCGTGCGGGTATCATCTTGTAGGTTGAACTTTTATCTATCTAACGCACTTCTAATCATTAGAATCGGCTGAGAATTGATGGAGCTAGAAGAGTTTAAGTGAGCACCAAAAATCCTGATTTTTCACTTTCCTTTTTTCAACTTTAGACGCTTATATCTCTTCAAGTTTTTTCCATAACCGAATGATACTTATATGTGCTTGTAGCTTAAAGTCTTAGCTTTCGAACGATATATAGAACGTGCGGATCGGCCGAGAATTGCATTCGGTAGAAGAGTTCGCGCGGTCGAAGTCGAAATCCGGATGTCAGAAAATCGACTTTTTCGGATCGATGCTTTGGAAATCTTCGTCTAGGTCCCTGAATTATCGGCCGAATGGCTTGATCCATGCCTCGTTCGAAAGGAAACGATCCAGGGTATCCCATAGGATAGGGTCTTTTCCCGTATCATCCCAGCATCATCGTCGTTTAACCTCTCGAAAGTTTGCAAGCCTACCATTCTCGTTCTAATTGCCATAGCCATACCATGCGGGTATCATCTTGTAGGTTGAACTTTTATCTATCTAACGCACTTCTAATCATTAGAATCGGCTGAGAATTGATGGAGCTAGAAGAGTTTAAGTGAGCACCAAAAATCCTGATTTTTCACTTTCCTTTTTTCAACTTTAGACGCTTATATCTCTTCAAGTTTTTTCCATAACCGAATGATACTTATATGTGCTTGTAGCTTAAAGTCTTAGCTTTCGAACGATATATAGAACGTGCGGATCGGCCGAGAATTGCATTCGGTAGAAGAGTTCGCGCGGTCGAAGTCGAAATCCGGATGTCAGAAAATCGACTTTTTCGGATCGATGCTTTGGAAATCTTCGTCTAGGTCCCTGAATTATCGGCCGAATAGCTTGATCCATGCCTCGTTCGAAAGGAAACGATCCAGGGTATCCCATAGGATAGGGGCTTTTCCCTTATCATCCCAGCATCATCGTTGTTTAAGCTACCGAAAGTTTGCAATCCTACCATTCTCGTTCTAATTGTCATAGCCATACCGTGCGGGTATCATCTTGTAGGTTGAACTTTTATCTATCTAACGCACTTCTAATCATTAGAATCGGCTGAGAATTGATGGAGCTAGAAGAGTTTAAGTGAGCACCAAAAATCCTGATTTTTCACTTTCCTTTTTTCAACTTTAGACGCTTATATCTCTTCAAGTTTTTTCCATAACCGAATGATACTTATATGTGCTTGTAGCTTAAAGTCTTAGCTTTCGAACGATATATAGAACGTGCGGATCGGCCGAGAATTGCATTCGGTAGAAGAGTTCGCGCGGTCGAAGTCGAAATCCGGATGTCAGAAAATCGACTTTTTCGGATCGATGCTTTGGAAATCTTCGTCTTGGTCCCTGAATTATCGGCCGAATGGCTTGATCCATGCCTCGTTCGAAAGGAAACGATCCAGGGTATCCCATAGGATAGGGGCTTTTCCCTTATCATCTCAGCATCATCGTCGTTTAACCTCTCGAAAGTTTGCAAGCCTACCATTCTCGTTCTAATTGCCATAGCCATACCATGCGGGTATCATCTTGTAGGTTGAACTTTTATCTATCTAACGCACTTCTAATCATTAGAATCGGCTGAGAATTGATGGAGCTAGAAGAGTTTAAGTGAGCACCAAAAATCCTGATTTTTCACTTTCCTTTTTTCAACTTTAGACGCTTATATCTCTTCAAGTTTTTTCCATAACCGAATGATACTTATATGTGCTTGTAGCTTAAAGTCTTAGCTTTCGAACGATATATAGAACGTGCGGATCGGCCGAGAATTGCATTCGGTAGAAGAGTTCGCGCGGTCGAAGTCGAAATCCGGATGTCAGAAAATCGACTTTTTCGGATCGATGCTTTGGAAATCTTCGTCTAGGTCCCTGAATTATCGGCCGAATGGCTTGATCCATGCCTCGTTCGAAAGGAAACGATCCAGGGTATCCCATAGGATAGGGTCTTTTCCCGTATCATCCCAGCATCATCGTCGTTTAACCTCTCGAAAGTTTGCAAGCCTACCATTCTCGTTCTAATTGCCATAGCCATACCATGCGGGTATCATCTTGTAGGTTGAACTTTTATCTATCTAACGCACTTCTAATCATTAGAATCGGCTGAGAATTGATGGAGCTAGAAGAGTTTAAGTGAGCACCAAAAATCCTGATTTTTCACTTTCCTTTTTTCAACTTTAGACGCTTATATCTCTTCAAGTTTTTTCCATAACCGAATGATACTTATATGTGCTTGTAGCTTAAAGTCTTAGCTTTCGAACGATATATAGAACGTGCGGATCGGCCGAGAATTGCATTCGGTAGAAGAGTTCGCGCGGTCGAAGTCGAAATCCGGATGTCAGAAAATCGACTTTTTCGGATCGATGCTTTGGAAATCTTCGTCTAGGTCCCTGAATTATCGGCCGAATAGCTTGATCCATGCCTCGTTCGAAAGGAAACGATCCAGGGTATCCCATAGGATAGGGGCTTTTCCCTTATCATCCCAGCATCATCGTTGTTTAAGCTACCGAAAGTTTGCAATCCTACCATTCTCGTTCTAATTGTCATAGCCATACCGTGCGGGTATCATCTTGTAGGTTGAACTTTTATCTATCTAACGCACTTCTAATCATTAGAATCGGCTGAGAATTGATGGAGCTAGAAGAGTTTAAGTGAGCACCAAAAATCCTGATTTTTCACTTTCCTTTTTTCAACTTTAGACGCTTATATCTCTTCAAGTTTTTTCCATAACCGAATGATACTTATATGTGCTTGTAGCTTAAAGTCTTAGCTTTCGAACGATATATAGAACGTGCGGATCGGCCGAGAATTGCATTCGGTAGAAGAGTTCGCGCAGTCGAAGTCGAAATCCGGATGTCAGAAAATCGACTTTTTCGGATCGATGCTTTGGAAATCTTCGTCTAGGTCCCTGAATTATCGGCCGAATGGCTTGATCCATGCCTCGTTCGAAAGGAAACGATCCAGGGTATCCCATAGGATAGGGTCTTTTCCCGTATCATCCCAGCATCATCGTTGTTTAAGCTACCGAAAGTTTGCAATCCTACCATTCTCGTTCTAATTGTCATAGCCATACCGTGCGGGTATCATCTTGTAGGTTGAACTTTTATCTATCTAACGCACTTCTAATCATTAGAATCGGCTGAGAATTGATGGAGCTAGAAGAGTTTAAGTGAGCACCAAAAATCCTGATTTTTCACTTTCCTTTTTTCAACTTTAGACGCTTATATCTCTTCAAGTTTTTTCCATAACCGAATGATACTTATATGTGCTTGTAGCTTAAAGTCTTAGCTTTCGAACGATATATAGAACGTGCGGATCGGCCGAGAATTGCATTCGGTAGAAGAGTTCGCGCGGTCGAAGTCGAAATCCGGATGTCAGAAAATCGACTTTTTCGGATCGATGCTTTGGAAATCTTCGTCTAGGTCCCTGAATTATCGGCCGAATGGCTTGATCCATGCCTCGTTCGAAAGGAAACGATCCAGGGTATCCCATAGGATAGGGTCTTTTCCCGTATCATCCCAGCATCATCGTCGTTTAACCTCTCGAAAGTTTGCAAGCCTACCATTCTCGTTCTAATTGCCATAGCCATACCATGCGGGTATCATCTTGTAGGTTGAACTTTTATCTATCTAACGCACTTCTAATCATTAGAATCGGCTGAGAATTGATGGAGCTAGAAGAGTTTAAGTGAGCACCAAAAATCCTGATTTTTCACTTTCCTTTTTTCAACTTTAGACGCTTATATCTCTTCAAGTTTTTTCCATAACCGAATGATACTTATATGTGCTTGTAGCTTAAAGTCTTAGCTTTCGAACGATATATAGAACGTGCGGATCGGCCGAGAATTGCATTCGGTAGAAGAGTTCGCGCGGTCGAAGTCGAAATCCGGATGTCAGAAAATCGACTTTTTCGGATCGATGCTTTGGAAATCTTCGTCTAGGTCCCTGAATTATCGGCCGAATGGCTTGATCCATGCCTCGTTCGAAAGGAAACGATCCAGGGTATCCCATAGGATAGGGTCTTTTCCCGTATCATCCCAGCATCATCGTCGTTTAACCTCTCGAAAGTTTGCAAGCCTACCATTCTCGTTCTAATTGCCATAGCCATACCATGCGGGTATCATCTTGTAGGTTGAACTTTTATCTATCTAACGCACTTCTAATCATTAGAATCGGCTGAGAATTGATGGAGCTAGAAGAGTTTAAGTGAGCACCAAAAATCCTGATTTTTCACTTTCCTTTTTTCAACTTTAGACGCTTATATCTCTTCAAGTTTTTTCCATAACCGAATGATACTTATATGTGCTTGTAGCTTAAAGTCTTAGCTTTCGAACGATATATAGAACGTGCGGATCGGCCGAGAATTGCATTCGGTAGAAGAGTTCGCGCGGTCGAAGTCGAAATCCGGATGTCAGAAAATCGACTTTTTCGGATCGATGCTTTGGAAATCTTCGTCTAGGTCCCTGAATTATCGGCCGAATGGCTTGATCCATGCCTCGTTCGAAAGGAAACGATCCAGGGTATCCCATAGGATAGGGTCTTTTCCCGTATCATCCCAGCATCATCGTTGTTTAAGCTACCGAAAGTTTGCAATCCTACCATTCTCGTTCTAATTGTCATAGCCATACCGTGCGGGTATCATCTTGTAGGTTGAACTTTTATCTATCTAACGCACTTCTAATCATTAGAATCGGCTGAGAATTGATGGAGCTAGAAGAGTTTAAGTGAGCACCAAAAATCCTGATTTTTCACTTTCCTTTTTTCAACTTTAGACGCTTATATCTCTTCAAGTTTTTTCCATAACCGAATGATACTTATATGTGCTTGTAGCTTAAAGTCTTAGCTTTCGAACGATATATAGAACGTGCGGATCGGCCGAGAATTGCATTCGGTAGAAGAGTTCGCGCGGTCGAAGTCGAAATCCGGATGTCAGAAAATCGACTTTTTCGGATCGATGCTTTGGAAATCTTCGTCTAGGTCCCTGAATTATCGGCCGAATGGCTTGATCCATGCCTCGTTCGAAAGGAAACGATCCAGGGTATCCCATAGGATAGGGTCTTTTCCCGTATCATCCCAGCATCATCGTTGTTTAAGCTACCGAAAGTTTGCAATCCTACCATTCTCGTTCTAATTGTCATAGCCATACCGTGCGGGTATCATCTTGTAGGTTGAACTTTTATCTATCTAACGCACTTCTAATCATTAGAATCGGCTGAGAATTGATGGAGCTAGAAGAGTTTAAGTGAGCACCAAAAATCCTGATTTTTCACTTTCCTTTTTTCAACTTTAGACGCTTATATCTCTTCAAGTTTTTTCCATAACCGAATGATACTTATATGTGCTTGTAGCTTAAAGTCTTAGCTTTCGAACGATATATAGAACGTGCGGATCGGCCGAGAATTGCATTCGGTAGAAGAGTTCGCGCGGTCGAAGTCGAAATCCGGATGTCAGAAAATCGACTTTTTCGGATCGATGCTTTGGAAATCTTCGTCTAGGTCCCTGAATTATCGGCCGAATGGCTTGATCCATGCCTCGTTCGAAAGGAAACGATCCAGGGTATCCCATAGGATAGGGTCTTTTCCCGTATCATCCCAGCATCATCGTTGTTTAAGCTACCGAAAGTTTGCAATGCTACCATTCTCGTTCTAATTGTCATAGCCATACCGTGCGGGTATCATCTTGTAGGTTGAACTTTTATCTATCTAACGCACTTCTAATCATTAGAATCGGCTGAGAATTGATGGAGCTAGAAGAGTTTAAGTGAGCACCAAAAATCCTGATTTTTCACTTTCCTTTTTTCAACTTTAGACGCTTATATCTCTTCAAGTTTTTTCCATAACCGAATGATACTTATATGTGCTTGTAGCTTAAAGTCTTAGCTTTCGAACGATATATAGAACGTGCGGATCGGCCGAGAATTGCATTCGGTAGAAGAGTTCGCGCGGTCGAAGTCGAAATCCGGATGTCAGAAAATCGACTTTTTCGGATCGATGCTTTGGAAATCTTCGTCTAGGTCCCTGAATTATCGGCCGAATGGCTTGATCCATGCCTCGTTCGAAAGGAAACGATCCAGGGTATCCCATAGGATAGGGGCTTTTCCCTTATCATCTCAGCATCATCGTCGTTTAACCTCTCGAAAGTTTGCAAGCCTACCATTCTCGTTCTAATTGCCATAGCCATACCATGCGGGTATCATCTTGTAGGTTGAACTTTTATCTATCTAACGCACTTCTAATCATTAGAATCGGCTGAGAATTGATGGAGCTAGAAGAGTTTAAGTGAGCACCAAAAATCCTGATTTTTCACTTTCCTTTTTTCAACTTTAGACGCTTATATCTCTTCAAGTTTTTTCCATAACCGAATGATACTTATATGTGCTTGTAGCTTAAAGTCTTAGCTTTCGAACGATATATAGACCGTGCGGATCGGCTGAGAATTGCATTCGGTAGAAGAGTTCGCGCGGTCGAAGTCGAAATCCGGATGTCAGAAAATCGACTTTTTCGGATTGATGCTTTGGAAATCTTCGTCTAGGTCACCGAATTAGTCAGAAATAATTAACAATTGATGCCTTGTTCTATACTGAACCAATACCTTCGAAGCCTCGGGACCGTGAGATAAAAATTTACATAAAAATCTTCTGTACAAACCTCTTTACAAACTTCTATAAAGTATGCCGGCAAAAATACAAAATAAGGTTTTAACATACGAAGGATGTAATTATTTAAGATATCGTCTAATATTATCAACGTTATCTGGAAAACCAGTACGTATTAGCGATATTAGAAGTAAAGACGATGACCCTGGACTGAGAGGTTAGTTCTATCCTTATACACATGTTATGTCTGAAGTTATATTATGTATTAATATGAAATGTGTTTTTATACAGAATGTGAGATAAGCTTTATTCGCTTACTAGATAAACTTACTAATGGTACTAGGGTAGAATTGAACGAAACCGGTACTACTTTATATTACAACCCTGGTTTATTGAATGGCGGAGAGTTGGAACATGATTGTAGCTTACAAAGAGGAATTAGTTATTTTTTAGAAGCTGTCATTATTCTAGCACCTTTTTGTAAAAAGCCGCTTGATATTAAACTTAGAGGGGTCACAAATAATACATTAGGTAAATTATTTTTTATATATATATAATATGGTTTGTGTTTTACAATACCTGAAATATTGTTTTCAATATTCTATACAGATCCATCTATAGATAGGATTAAAGCTGCATGTATACCACTGTTAAAAAGGTTTATAGTAGATAAAGATGTTGAGTTGACTATTAAGAAGAGAGGAATGACACCGCAAGGGGGTGGAGAAATACACTTCAAATGTCCACTTTGTCGTAATGTGAAATCTATACAAGTAATCTTCCAATTTCAACTAATATTACTTTGCGATTATAGATAGATATGAGAAATTACCAGGTTTTTTTACAAAATGTATTACTTATAGCTTCAAAACAGTGGCATGGTCAAACGCATTAGAGTAATTTCATGTAGCGTGCGTGTTTCACCAGCAATTGCTAATCGTATGGTTGAATCTGCAAAAGGTGTTTTGTTAAAATTTTTACCAGATGTATACATACACACAGATCACTGTAGAGGTGCAGCTAGTGGAAAGTCACCAGGTATTTGATAAGTCTTAATAAAGAAATATATTATCTTTTATATTTTGTATTACTAAATTATATGTTATGCATATCAGGTTTTGCAATCAGCTTAATGGCTGAAACAACAAATGGTATTTTCCTTAATGGAGAAGCTTGTTCACCTTTAATGACATCAGGCTCTTTACCTTGCGTACCAGAGGATCTTGGAAAAGAAGCTGCAATGATGTTATTAGATGAAATTTATAGGTAATTAAAAATATATTTGATGTTCATACATGTGATATTAAAATATATTTGATTAGTGCATCATTCTTTCTATCATTTTAGGAACGGATGTGTAGATTCTCCCTTCCAAAGTATGGGAGCCATGTTTATGGTACTTGGTAAGAAGGATGTATCTAAACTTGTAACAGGACCACTGACTCAGTCAATGTAAGTAATTTATTATGCTAAAAGATGTACAATGGACTAATGATTTTAATTGTTTGTAGGATACAATTTTTGCGAGATTTGCGAGATTTTTTTGGTATAGTTTTTAAAATTGAACCTGTTAAAGAGGAAGATGAAATAAAAGAGCAGGTTATTTTGACGTGCGTAGGCATAGGTTACACTAATTTGAGTAAACGTACATTGTAAAATATGTATTTACATTAGACATATTAAAAAATTTTATATTACAATACAAAATCTTGCAAATGTAGTGGTTTAGCTGGCCATGGACTAAAAAGTTCTCTTTTTAATTGTTTCCAAGCACTTTGGTACTGCACAGACCATTGCTTGAAATCGTAATAGGTAATTTTCTTAGGGTGAGATATATCAGTTTTTATATTTTTATGTTTATCACAAATTTTTAAAAATGTTTTCAGAAGCGCACGTCTGCTTACGAGTAAGTCATGAGCCTTTTTCTTTTTGGTTGCTCCTTGCTTCCTGCCTTGAACTGCAATTTCTGTATCGCTAGGTAAATTATTACTACTTTTATTATTATTGTTTAACAAATGTTAATTTATTTAAATATTTATTTATTATATGAAGACATCAACCTTTTCCGCACGGCGCACCATATAATACTCGATGGACACGGGTTTATTCTTTTCCCTTCCTTCCTTTGGATAAAAGCAATGTCGGCTTGAAAGATTTTTGGTACGTGTAATTTACTATTAAACCTTTTATACAAGCCACGTTCCATGGCTTCTAGCGAGAAAGGGGAGCCTCCACCGATCGTAATACTGTCCAATTTTATTTGCGACATTAGTAACGATAACAGCGAACCTTGCACTCCAACGATGTTCCATCTGAAATACAATATATCTATTTCATCAATATAATTATATAACCATTTTTTTATATATACATACTTTGCCATTTTATCTGAACATGATAAACTTAACGTAGGATCTCCTCTACCAGGTTTTGTACGCAATGGACCAGTTATATGGTAATTAACTCCGGGTAACTTAGGGTCTTGGTGTTGTTCCATTTTCAAGCACTTTGCTCCAGTTCTGTATATATCTAAATTTGTATTGCAAACATGTGATTCTAACGACACTTCATCTTTATCATTGTATATTATTTTTCTGATTTTTGCTGGACATTCATCCTCAATGTCATCTTTAGGAAATATAGAACAATCTCCGCAAGGGCTTTGACTGGAGAAAAAATGGAACGATACGTTGGGATAAATTTCCAATTTATTCTCTTTGCTCAGGAATAAAACATTACTCTTAAAACCACTTAACACAACATCTATTTGGTCATATAAATAACGTAAGAAGGCACGTCTTGCGAGTACTTCCGCATGAGAGTCACTCAATCTACAACCTTTTTCACATTGAACAGTTTTAACCAAATCAGATTCTCCCAAACATTTTGTACCGGTAGCAAGAGACACTACAGATAGAGATCCACATTCCGTTTTTAAAATAATTCCTGACAATATTGTCCATTCGGTATCTATTGGTTTCCCAGTCTTTTTTAAACTGTTATATTTTTCTATACAAAGTTTTGCTACCTTATTTGGAAAATCATTCATTGTGTCATTTAATGCTTATTACTATATTAGCTAATATAATATGAATTATTTTATTTCTATTGATTTTATCAATAAACATTTCTTGGATTCCATGCATATTTAATTTGCGAGCTTAACAAAATTTGAATTAGTTCCACATCAATAACAGAATTTCACTTTATATAATCTTGTAAATAGTCCTTTTTAACAGCTCTAGGAACAATACCTGAAAGAATTAAAATATATAGTTGTCTTATAATAGAGATATATTCAGGCATACAATAATAGAAATATGTATAGATATACCTTGTGACGATGAACACGATTGGAGCAAAAGTAAATAAGTTCTGACTCAACTGTGCTTCTTGAATCTATATTTTCACTGAATGCTTTATAAAAAATATAAAGTTTATTATTCAGAAATGGAATTATTATTTTTATTTAAATTATACCTAGCATAGTAGTAACAATGATATTGAAGCATACCTAATATCTTCTTCGTTTTCATATACTTCTATTAATCTGAAATATTAGGTGCTTTCCATTTGCATAAAAACTCAGTGATATCTCAAACTATCATCTGTTGTCTCACTTTTTCTCTTTCATATATTTTATATTAATTAAGGGGAAACAATACATCGGGCCAAACTCTCAGCTGATCGAAGCGCCCCCTAGTTGTAATTTCGTCTCTTCCGGCGAAAGTGCAGAGGAGAGATGCATTAATGGCGCATGGTGGGGATACCCCCACCACCTATCTCTCCTTATGAACGGAAAGCATGTCGCATACTTTTCGTTCATAAGGAGAGGTACCTGGAGGGGGTATCCCCACCATGCGCTATTAATTCATCTCTCTGTACGGTGACAGAGCGATAGCAGTACAAATATGCAGGGACGTAGCAAAATACTGGGTCGAAAGGGCCTCCAAAAAGTTAGCCTGTAGTTTGTGTAAATTTAAATTCCTCTATTTGAAATACAATATGCAATGCATATAATATGCAATATGCATATATATGCAAACAACCCCTTGGTGTTTAATGATGAATAGATCCCATAGAAATAAATCAATGATTTTTATTTACATATATTTGGGAATAAAAAAGAGAACAGAGAAAGAAAAAAAGTTGTAAAGAATATGTTGTTAATATTTGTCCTATAAAATTTTATCTTTTGAAACCAAGCCCTTTTCTTCGACTTTTCACGTCGACTAACACTTGTGCTTGTCTCTTTAAAACATTTCTCGTTGGCACTTCTTCCTCGTCTTCCGAAGGAGCTACTGCAGACGATGCCCATGTTGGAAATTTCGAAAATAGCGGAGCATTTTCAATACGCGCAGCCTTACCTTCCAATGAAGTCGTAATAGATAATGTTTCAAGCTGCAGGATAATAGTACAACTGTACAATATTCTTCAGAAAATAATCTCAAGTTTCTTTACCTTTTCCGTCAATACATCATCCGTCATTTCAAAATATGTATCCTGTCCTCCAAAAATCTCTATTATTTTATTAGCCATTTCATTCAATGCCGACAAAAGTTTCAATGGTTCAGACGATATGGTCGAATCTTCTTCGATACCAGTAGAATCAGTTGTGTTCTATGGAAAAAAAAAAAAAAAAAATTGGTTAAACTAACAATTAAGAAATAACTTGGTAAAAGAGGTCAGGAAGAGTGCGTTAACCTATCACGAGTTAGAACGAATTTGAACTTGAATTAACGAACCTTCGAGGTAGCTTGCACATCACCGATAAAATCAATACTCTATTTTTCACGCGTTTTTTCTGGTCCCGTCGAACTGTTTACTTTCGATCGAGCTCAAAGGTGTTAATGCATCGCGACGAGGTGAGAATTACGGTTTGGAAGCAGTTCGAGGGAAAATCCATCGGTTTCCGATATATAGGGTCGCTTGGGAGGGATGTTAAACTCGCAGGATAAATGTTTGACTGGAACGCGCCAACCACGAGCACATTTATAGTCGCGGACGTCGTTAAAGACGGTTTCACTAATTCAATTAGTCATATACACGTTATTTCCATCGAACGAAAGTTCCGATGCGTGTAGAGACCGAAAGGGCCGATTCAATTTTCGGAATGCCATTCACGACGTGTTAATTCTTCGTAGGGCTTCGTCGTCGTGCTTTGAATGCGTCGAACGTTCTTCGTGTGGGATGCATACGATTAGCCGTCGATCGGGGAACCCTTAGTGAACATTCGAAGGATTTTCTTTTGATTTCGAGATAAAGGGCTCGGCATTCTGTTGGTGTAATTTATAATAGGGATAGCAGTGGTATGAAATTTAGAGAATTTATACGTGAGTTTGGGATGTTAATCAAATTAGAGGCAAATTAAGAGAATCAGATTTGATCTTAACTCTAGATTACTACAAGGGTTGCTAGGGTTAAAAATATGTATGGTTTTTTCTCTTGAAGGCATTTATTACAAACAAGGTTTCAAAATGTAAGAGATGGATTATTAATTATTAAAAATCAGAAGAGAAATAAAAAAACACGAAAGTTTAGTGATATAGGGTTAAGAGAGATAAGGAACTCCGTGGTTTGAAATTTCTAATGGCATTCAACTTCGAAGACAGGCAGCGATTTCCAGTCGTTTTTTAAAAATGTAGATTAATCGCTCGTGTCACGCAAAACACGCACGTGTCGATGTAATTCCGGCATAGCGTCCAGTTGTCTCGAATACAATCGACCGATAAATATTTATGAGCGATTACAGTAGGGTAGCAACGTACCGATTGCATACTTCGCCTACGGGCTTTGGATTATGAGCGAGCAATCGGGGAATGTTGCTTACCGATCATGGAAATGTCGAAACGTCTTTTATTTCCTATCTTATTTTAATATTAAACATTATGATTACTCACCTGTAACTTATCGTATAATTTTTGTAATACTTCGGCCACCTCTTTTAACAGATCTTTGATTCGGTCGCACTCAGTTTTTGCCTTTCGTTGACGCGCAAGCTCCTCTTCCATTTTTTTATTCACCTTCTCAGACTCTTCGGCATTTCTGTCATCAATTTTTGTTATTAATATTGTAAAATAAAATTTATAAGAGATACAAATATGTATTTGCCGAACTTACTCCTCGGCATTTTTCGTCTCGGTGAATTTCCTTGTCTCGATCTCGTTCGCGAGTTCTTGCCTTTTCTTTTCGAGATCCATTTTTTCCTCCTCCATATTCGTTCTCATTTTTTGAAGATTCTCCTTGGTCGCTCGTTGTCCTAGGAACCGGTTTAAAATGTCTTCGGACACGGAGACACCGGTAACGTTGCGCAGCTTGGCGAACGCATCTTCCAATCGCGTTAATTCTTCCTTCGTTATTTCGTCCTTCGTATCCTGTCCGTAAATCTTTGTTTGCGTGGCATCATAATCCTCTCGTGGACGAGTAGGGAAAATCATTTTCTCTAATCTCTCCAGCTCGGCTTTTCTTTCCGCGACACGATTCCTTTAAATTCGTAAATTATGAAATAGGTATAGAATAATAGGTACAAACTTTATAAAGAGCAAATGAAATTTTACACAAACCTGAAATCTTGAATTACATTTTCCCGTTCGTTACCACTGTTCGCCACTTCGATCTCTTGCTTGACGAGTTTCTCTTGCATATTGTCTCTCAATTCGATAGCTTCTTCTTTCACGACCTAAACGTGTGGAGTTTTTTAATATTTGTTGTAATTTAAGTCATACGACTTACTTGTAAACGTTCCATTTCGTTCTCATGTTCTTTTATGTCGTCTTCTAATTCTTTTAAAGAAGAAGCGTAAGAAACGGATCGTTCTTTTAATTTAGAATACACTGATCTGCATTTCCTTCGAACTATGTTAGCTTTTATCTGCATCATTCTAACTCGCTCCAGTTGTACCTCTAGGCTGACTATTTTCTATAAAAAACAAGAGTACCTACGTTTTATCGATGATCGATATGATAAATTAAATTCGTACCTTTCTCAAAGGATCCTCCAATCTTCTTTTAAAGATTTTCTGTTTCTCCCCTTTCAATAATTCTTCGTACTCTTGCATCCATTTTTTTAATCTCTGTCTTCGCTAGTTAAAAAAGAAAACTGTTTTAACTTAGTATTGTGGTTTTTGGTATAGAAGCATATAACGAGAATGAAACAGATTTTGGAAAATAGTTTAAAAAAAGATACGCGATTGTATCGATTTGTGCAAGTTATACATTTCGTACCTTCTCGAATTGATATCTCAATAAATCTCTTGATTTTTGAAATCGTATGTTTTCTTCACTAATTTTCTTTATCGTTTCGTCCAAGCCACGTTTCCTCACAATAGCAGAAGTCTCGCGACTTATCTGTAAGGTTCTCTCAGCAGCTTCATGGTTCTGCAAAATTTTAAATATATTATCGATACTCGTTACCGTTATTTAAATAAAAATTTCTCACATTTCTCGCTTTCGCATAGTCCACATACAACTCTTTGATCTCTTTCTTAAGCGACGCGATCTTTCCCGCATTGTCGTGTTTCTTTGCTTGAGTTTCTTCGAAATTAGCCTTCCTCTGTCCCTCTGCGAATGTAACAAAACGAATTATAGGAAAACAATAATATAAAAGCAGGCATTAAATCGAAATTAAACTTTCTTGCTTTAATCATTCTCGCATCGACATCATCAAGCGAACATTCGCGTCGTTAGGCACGATTTCCTGGATTTCGATGATGGAATGTCTAGGATCGTTGAAAAGGGTATTTCATGATAATAGAGCGCGCTTGCGCCAGAGAAGCTGTATAACTGCGAGAAACGAGGTAGTCGCATGAAAGAGAGAAAGAGAGAGATGGTATTCTCCTCGGCTCGTGAATCCGCCGAAAAACGATTAAATTGTCGTTGCCATTTTCTGTAAAAGAGACGAGCGCTCGGCCGGCGGGTATTCGCTAATGACAGGTTGCCCTCGTCTTTCTAGGCGAAGCGCAACTCTACTCGATGGAAACGGGGGTAAGAAAGCAACGGGAGAGGCCATGAACGATACAAAAAATTGTAACCACCGTGTCCAAGAGACTCGAGTGACACGCTAATTCAACCTTTGTCACTTTCAGGGAACCTTAATGTACGAAAAAGTGTCTGTTTTTTTGATAATCACTCATTTTTTTTTAATATTAATTGTTCTGTAATATAAGTTTATTGTTAGTTTTCGGAGCCTAATTATTTTGGCATTCCGATAAATTTTCTTGCAGTTAAAAGAAACTTCGAAAAGCTTTACACTCACAGATACAGTCATTCACTCATTTTCTATTGTTTCCTATTAAATATTAAAATAGCAATAGCCAAAAATATAATCCGGAAGTTAATGTTTATACTTGTCCTTATCGAACGTATTAAAGTCAATACCACGACACAGGTGTTTGAAGGAAGAACCTCTTCCTGCCACTTGTCACTCCGTCGAACTCTTCAAGTGAGATAATCGTTCGACGATTGCCGGCATCCTGTACCGTGTACTATATCGTGCCGCCATCCGATCAGCCGATCCTCCGAGATCCTCTTCTGCTTTCTTTCTTTTTTTCTTTCTTAGTAATCTCTCGTAAGGATACTTAATTGAACGAAAGTACCTTTTATCCGCATCCGCAGAAATCTTACCGCACAAATAGTCAACGTAATAATCGTAGTACCTGATAATTGAATCTTCTTTTTTATTTCCACGATTTTTTTACTCAAATCATTCTGCTTCTTTTCCACGATGGATGCTGGCGTTAAATCGGACATTTTACTGTCGAGCAAAGTGAAACGCATGTGTTCCTCGTTATCGATTAAACGAGACACGTCGTCTTAACGACGAAAGAGATACGGTAATCCAAATAACTGGATCAACGTCTTAAAAAGGATACAGATATAAATATATTTTAAGTGAAAGTGGATTCAAAGGGAAAGAGTAGCTCGCCGAACGATTGTACGTTCGAAGCACGTGAAATTAAGATGCAGGATTAAATTTGATTGCAACCATTCGTAAGAAGAGCAATAAAGCGAATAGAGACGTTCGCGAAGCAAAGTCATGCTCCCAGCACGAAGACGAGTCTCATTCCTCATTGAGTCATTTACTCGGTGTAGACGTTGCCCGTCTTTTTCTCGCGTCAAGCTGAAACGTTTCGTTCCGACAATTTTTCCTCCTTTCGCACGAGATTGTACCTAAGTGTCTCGATTAAACGAGCGTTGAAGACGTTATTTCGCGAGTTTTACACGAACGAGACCGATGCTTTCGATAAGAATGAGAACTAATGATTTCTCTTGACGGTATCTCGTACGTTTCCAAGCACAAAAGGGCGAGACGATTCGCAAAGGCTTCGTGTGTCTTCGTACAAATTCCGTATAACGCTCGCGAGGAGTGCGAAATTATAATTTCGCATTTGTATTCGTTAAGGCGGCACGGCCGTGCCGCGAGGCAGTTAACGCCGACGATGAATTTCGCTTTACACGCAATCAAGGGATGGAAGGTTAATTAATGATCGTACGCGTTCTCGCGACTCTTCGCTTCAACACGCTACCGGTTGGAATTTTCTTAAAGCCTCGTCTTTTCAATGGACAAGTTATGCGATCGTGCTTTCCGAAAGGATGAAAATCTCCACGATCGTTTGTCATTTCAATCTTACTGCCGTTCATACTGATTATAACAATTTCTATCTTACAAATGAATTATTTCTAAATTGATAACATTAACAAGTATTTCTAATCGTGATTCATTTGAATTTACAGATCGCGTTAAATCGATACCTATGAATACTTCCGAAATAGTGGGTAATTAATAGTTTTAAACATAGGGTATATTTTTGGAATATATTATTATAAAGTGATATCAAAAAGTTAACATTGAAAGATTTTAATATTATCAGTTTAAGTTAAAGTTAGTTTCACAACTTTTATTACAACTTTTTGCACTCTTTGCTTCGTAAAACTCGTAATTTGAAATAAACTTCAAATCATTATCGCTAATATATTTTTTTCCCCGTGATTTCAGAAGATTTCATTGCTGTGAAACTTCAGAAAAATTTATCCCAAAGTTAGTATAAAAAAAGGATGAGGTGGAGAGGGGGTAACAAAGCTCAGATATCTGTTTCGCGACTTTTACGTAACGAAATAGAAAGTAATCGGAAAGCGATCGCCGTGTAAGGCGGGTGAGTTGTTAAAAAGACTCTTTTCTCCGCGTGCGCTAATTAACGCACTTGTTAGCAAGACAATTAGATCAACGATGTTCCGCTATTCGTTCACATGCGATTAACGCAACGTTTCGATAAGACAGAGAAAGAGAAAAGGGTAAAAGGAAATAATTAAAGGCATCCATCGCCGCCGTGTTTATAATAGGCTCGGCTTCGTTAGTAGGCCCACGGGATAACGCGCACCTTTCATTATCTTGATTCTGGCGCGATGTTTGAACTGTTTCGAATCCGAACAATTTCACATCGCGCATACCTATATAATGCAAGAGTGATCAATTATATCCAAATTTGTATACAGCCGTTTAAGGTATTGTATTATCTATAACAAAACATTTTAACACATGTTAATCATGTGTTTTCTATTTCTATCTTTAAATCTTCTACCCATTCCTGTGTCATTAGGAATCTTTAGGTATAGATATATTAATATATTTAAATATTGTCATCTGATATAAAGTTTATTAAGATTTTATAGATATCACTACGTTTTATCTATATTACTTTTCCTCGATTGATTACTTTCAAATATATTTTAGCGCCATCTATGCCCGATTTATACAAGTTTCTATTTTTCCATCCCAAATCGATGAATTAAAAAGAACGTAAAATAAAATGGTAGGGGGTTGAAGCATGCTGTATTAAATTTAAGAAAAACGGGTGACTAGGATAGGTCACATAGTAAAAGAAGCGCGTTGCGTGCTCGGTTCCAGCGTGCTCGAGCTCCGATTGGTCGCCGTTTGCCGGCCATCGCGGTATATGGCGTAGGAATACACGGCAAAAGGCAGGTGCGCGCGCATCCGGGGGACTACTTTCAGCGCGTTAAGGGAACAATAGGGGATCCCAGAAGTGTTTCGGACGCGGTCGTGTTCGTGTACGATCGACGCATGCTTTTTTCTCGTACTGTCGTGCGCGCAAACGTGCTAATCCACTGTATTACTTTTTGGACGTAACTATACAGGAATAGGAGAGTTCGGAACGAGATAGAAATAAAAAGGAACGATGCGTTCGATCAAGAGGTGGTACGCGTGTCTTATAATCGAGTGAAGAGAAGTGTGCTTTTTTCCCCCTTTATCTTCTGTCTCGTCCTTCCCTTTCTCAGTGTCTTTTACTCCTCTCCACTATTTTTTTTCTATCTTTCTATTACTTTTCTCTTCCATTTCTTATCTCTCTTTCTATCCCTTCTCTCGGTCAGTGTGTGCACGC
Organism: Ancistrocerus nigricornis; assembly: GCA_916049575.1. Lineage (NCBI taxonomy): Eukaryota > Metazoa > Arthropoda > Insecta > Hymenoptera > Vespidae > Ancistrocerus > Ancistrocerus nigricornis. The sequence continues at coordinate 27,951,646 of OU696667.1, forward strand.
CGGAGGCCCGATGAGTGTGTGTCCGATCGACCTATGTGGATAAAATCAACGGCACCATGTTGCTGCTGCTACTGCCACGACATAAATTGGATTACAAATCGAGCAGGAGCGAGTGGTTTTCAACGACGACAGTGCTGTTGCTCCTTTTAGCGTGCCTGCCAAACGTGTCCGGTAAGCGAAAGATCTATAATCATCTTTTCGTAAACGAGAAGATAGCGCGAAAAACACGGAAAGAGGTTCGCGAGTGTGCGCAGTTGGTCGATGTAAGCGTGGGGAGGTCGCGGTGGTTGGTGGCTAGGCAACAGGTCGGCATAAACGACGCCGGCGCGTGTACTTGGGACATTCTGACTTCCTTTTTTTTTTTTTTTTTATTCTCTGCAGTGCATCGAGTCGAGAGAGAAGGAGAAAGAGAGAAAGGAAGAATCTTCTCTCTTTCTCCGATCATGCATTAGTATTCCGTAGCAACGTCGGACATTGCTGCGTTTGCCTTCGATTACCTACTACCTGTCTCGAAAATGTCGACCGACCCCGAGGAACTCTCGATTCCATCGTCTCCTCCTCTCGCAAAAATTCTTTTCTCCTCTTTCGCTCGACTCTTTCGTGCCACCGTATAAACTCGATGTGAAACTCGTCGAAAGAGAACGCGCGAGTTGCGAGAGAGAGATCGAAGATTTCGAGAGTTTCGAATTTTTCAATCTTCCCGCCAAATCGTATACTCGCGAAAAAAGAAAGAACTATTAAGAGGTGCAACGTTCGAATGACGTTTCGAAGATAACACGGACGCGGGGATGCACGTGGTGGCGTTACCAGTGCAGCGGTTCTCATTCCTCATCTCGTTTCTCTTACCATGTTTTTCTTTCTCTTTCATTTTCAATCATAAGTTGATAGTCACTGAGGGACAGGTGTCCGAGGTTCGCTTTCCAGGAAGCCGTCTGTGCCCTACGCGCCCTCACCACCGAACCTTCTCTCCCTTCCGATACGTTCCTAAACACTCCTGCATCGCGTGCGTTTCTTTACCGAGTTTTCCGATTCTCGTTATGCGAAAATACGTCATGTTTCTTATTTCAATATTTTCTTTCTTAGTCTCTTTAGAGATAGAATCATTGAAATCATTGTTATAAGTCTTGTCCTTTCCGAGTCAGCCTCATATTTATTCAATAGTTTTCATTGAAAGATCGACCGCGTGGAAATATTCTAACGCGAGAGGGAGGGCGTGACGATACCGTAGTAGCCATCGATTATCTCGTAAAATTCATAATGATTGAGATCTACGATATAACGAAGCTATCAGGTATAAATTATATTCCCACGCCTTCTTACCTAATGGCTATACGTATTTTATACTCTGATGGGTGCTGTACGTATATATAAATCTATGTGTAACGTTGCATACCGTATGCGTGTATATGACAGCGCTCGCGTTCTTACGGCGATTCGTGGAAGAAAGTGAAAGAACGATGTAATTCGTTGTTGGACGATGTAGTATTAAGTTTGGAAAGTTAATCAGATATAGTAATTATCTATCGGTTGTATTATTTTTAGTGGGAGGCGTGCCATAGAAATTGGCGGGAATTTCGAATTAAATACGTCGATAGTTTTTTTTTAAATTACTTCTAATTGAGAAGCTCATTTGTCAAATCGATTAACTCCACAAAATATATCATTAAAGGTGGGTTTATCAAACTTCCCCGTAAAGTTACAGGGTTGATAAATGTTGAAATTCTTAGTTGTTGGTCACTTAAAAGCCACGTATAGACATTGACGGGGTGGTTGGATAAACTTGGCCTAAGAGAATTTATAAAATAATATAAAAAGTTAAGCATCCTTTAGCAAAACTTTCCATTGATATCCTAATAGAGATCAATGGTAAATTGTGAGTTTTATTGTGTTTCCATGAGAGCCAAAGGTAATCTAATAAAAACATGAATGGAAATAGATTTCACAGGAATGGGAATCAATGAAAATCAATGGCAATTTTGTAAAAACTATCAACCAAGTACTTTGGTATTAAAATTTAAAAAAAAGCGAAGTTAATCGCCTTGGTCCGTGAATGGCTCAATTAACGATACCTTTTTACAATTCCACATAAAACTTTCAAACTTCGACGGTACTATACATTTAATCGAATCCGTAGGTGCAATATAGTTAAGAGTTCGATCGTTATCTCGAACATTCCGCGGAGAGTCGATCGAGGTCCGTTTCTCGAGTTTCTGTTACTTTGCATCGGGATACTCTGGATGCGGCGCGTTGCCGGTTCTCCGGACGTTCTCCGCTCTTACGTTCTCAGGCTTTCTCTTCTATCTCTCCTTAGAAACCGATCCGCCCGGACTTAACGTCCTTTCACACGTTGGAGTCTCGTGAACGCGCGCGCCGCACCGCGCCGTTTAGCGTCGACGACGCGACTCGAGAATTTCGGAACACCGTCGTGGAATTCGGTTCGATCATCGATTAATCCATCTTCCTAGATTTCTCATTAATACCAACATTCCTTTTTCTCCTTGTTAGATCGTTGTAGATATACAAGAATATCAGTGTAATAATACGAATGACAGATAGCGACGATATCTATTAACTTTCCAATACTAATACTACATCGCGACAAATTACTTCGTTCTTTTTTTGTAATTCATGTCGGTACGATCGTAATGAACATTTTTTTTCCACCGTGTATATAGCCTAAGTTTCTAATAAAACTTGTAGTCGAGTTTTATAATTGAATTGTACACTTTTATAGTAGCTAGAAAGATCGACTTTCAATTTTCTTCTTAGGAATACTAATCATCGATAGCAACGAATAATCGAAATAATAATGAAACTTTCGAAAGAACGTTATAGAACGCAAACATGAATAAAAGGAATGAATCGGCGTTAGGAGCGTAGGCAAAGACCGAAATCGAAAAAAATCGGCTTAGGATCCGGTACGGTATAGGCTCGTAACCGGTTCCCCGTTCCCTTTCATCGATCCTGCGAGCGGCTGCAGCACCGGCACGCGTGCACGCGAAAAACATCCGTATATATCTTTCTCTCTCTTTCTTCCCGAATCGATCGATGCTTCGTACGAGTAATAATAAAGTACGAAACCTTTTCTTTCGTGGTCGCGAACGTTCGATCTAACGTTCGAATCGTAACGTCTTCGATTCCTCTTCTTTCTCCAGGAGCGTAACTCGCGAAAGAGAGAAAGAGAGAAAAGAAGAGAAGCATCTTCTTTGGTATCTCGCGGCATCTGCTAACTAAAAGAGAACCGAGATATCTTCCGGGCAAGTTTGTCGCGCATCCCCGATCTACGAAGCTTGGACATTTGCATTCGTCTTGTCCCCTCTCTCTCTCTCTCTGTATATCTTTTTCTTTCTTCGTCTATTCGTTCTCCTACGGAGCAAAAGTGCATAATCGAGGACCTTCGAGCTGACCGTACGTCCGAAGAGAACGTTTTCCCCTCTTCTTCTATTTCACATTCTTTTTTCTTTATTTTAGCTTCCTCTCTTTCTTTCCTCTCTTTCCGTCTTCGTCAGCCTACCCGTCGAAAGATCGGAGAACTTCTCTCGATATCGAGGAAGAATCGAGGATTGTGCCGTCAGTCAAGGGCACGACGGACCCTTATACAGCGAGAGACGATATGCAGATTCTCCGTGGAGCGAGCGAGCGAAACGTTTCGATGCGAATAAAAGCCTCTTTTCAACCCGCTCGTTCTGCTCCCGCGGATCTCGCCGGACATCGATCGAAAGTCCGAGCGTTACGATCGTCGATTTCTATCCTTCTTCTCCCTCTTTTCACCACGTGCCTCCTCCACGCGAATTCCGTTGCGTGCCGTTCGTTCTCGAGTGGGTACTTACCTACTAGGTATCTCGTCTTCTCTCAGGGGCTTTTCTTTCGTGTCACGGGAATGTTTCTTACTGTTTTCCAATGTTTTTTTTTGGAGTTACTTTCTCTTTGAGAATCTTGTTTATTAGAAACTTATTGTAATAGTGTATGTTTAATTTTTTATTATAATATTTTTAGCATATTATGTGGGATCGATACAACTCATTCCTTTACGCTAACTTCGCTACTTCTTTAGTTCTCGTTACGAACTCCACATTTATTTTTTAAAGTATGATAGTTACCCTCTCATTGAGGTATCTTCTTTTTCCCAATATCAATGTACCTATATCAAATTTACTCTAACTAGAAACTCCGAGGGATAGTGGGGTAAATTTTGCAATATCTTTGATACAACCTCGACAAATTCAAATGACTTAAAACACAGCATTTCTTCACCAAATAATTAATATAAACCTACTTTAATAAATTTTCCAAGTCTCCAGGTTTTCCACGAGTCTCTTTACTTTCTAAAATTTCGTACTCCAAAAAATTAAAGATTATACATATCTTATTATATTTCACAACGCGTTACTGTAATTCGCGCATAAAGAACTATGAGAAAAACAGAACAGCAAACAAAAAAATAAAATCTTAGGGTAGATAAGATCTCCCCCTAGGCGGTAGCCGCAAAGAAGCTACCATTTAGATTCTCATTTTCTCGCGACTTTTCTCGCACCGTATGGAATCAACTTAACGCATCCCGCGATTAGCTCGTACGGTAGGAGAGCACGAAGCAAAGGATCGTTGTGTTCGAAAGCAAGACTACCGGTTTGTCTTCATCTTCGTCGCCGTCGTCGTTTCCCAAGAGAAGCGACCTCGACGATGTGCGCGCCCTGTTCTGCGTCGGTTCAATGCGATCGTATCTATTAATCATTCGGCTCTTTCTCTCTCTCTTTCTCTCTCTTTCCTTCACATGGCGTAAGACCGTGTACGGAGTCACTCTTTTGCCTGATAAATGGCAATGAGCCCGGCGGTAAGGCGAATGCTTTACACGAGGCTAATCGCCGACCGTCTAATAACTCCTCCGCACCGGTGAACGGTCATGAGAAACTTTGCGACGAAACTTACGGAATTTTCGACGTTTTCACGAGCTCGTCAACTTTTTCGGCAAAGTTTAAAAAGTCCCGGGAACTTTTTCGTAACTGAATCGTTTCTATACGAAACGGGGGATGATTGATAAGCCTTACCAAAGCCGCTACCGTGGAGTTCTACCAGCTAGTTGCCCGTCGCTAAATTGGATCGCATTAATCTTTGCAGCTGGATGGCACGCTACGTGCGCGTGCGCTCGCGACGTTAATCCGTGGCAATTATAGTTATTATATCTACTAACGAAATTGATTTTGAAATTCCACAAGACGATACCGTCTAAAGTTAATATCCAAAGGCTAGTTTACGAAGAAGCTCGCGTTTTATCGTTTAATTAGTATGAAGGAGAAAAAATTTATTACGATTTACTAGGTTTTCTAGAAAGGATACCTATATCTCGTTTTAATTGTCCCAATTAATCATTTAAGAAAAGACTAGTTTTTCTAATGTAATGAGATAAAGTAAATGAACTATCGATGCGGTTAACGCGGAAAGGATAACTCAACGTTAACGAGAGAGTCTTTCGCGGTAAGGTAGCTCGATTAATTTTTCACGCGGTCAGCGTACCACCACGGCTCGCGTACTCGTGTTTGAAAGGAAGAGTCCAAGTGTGGCGGACTCCCCGTCCTGCCATTCCTAGATACGGCTTGTTAGCTCGTATTACATGCTCGCGCGATGGAACAATCGAAAGTAACGTTTACGCCGCTAACGTGCCATTAAACGAGCGACTCTCTTATCGCGTTGTTCCGCTTCGATTTTACAGGAACGACGAGTAACTCGCGTCAAATTTCATTTATGATCGATCGAAACTTCTATCATAAACGATTCTTCTTATATAATAAATCAGTTCTTTTTATTATCATTCGTTCCGTACAACTTTCGAGTATCATCTCAAAACTTTGTTCCACTCTAATGACATCTACGTTTACGCAACGTATCAAGCGCATGCTCTGGATGACATAACGTAGCAAGAAGAGGACGCAACCGAGAGTAGTTAGAGTATAACGAAGCAATGGCATTATTCCAGGCAGTGTAATTTCCGTGTTTCGCGTGTGTATATTCACCAAAGACACGAGGGTCTTTTCCCTTCTTTCGTTACAAGGGACTGGTATACGCACGGTGATATTTTCCGGAAGTTACGTCAGTCGCTTCCCAAGGTGCTCGGCATGCCTATACGGATAAAGGAGTTATAACGAGGAAGGATTCGTTGGTCGGGTAGGTGAGTTTGTAGAAAGAGTCTTTCGCAATTTCTAAGTGAGAAACGGCTTACCGAGCGAGTCCCATCGAGCTGACTAGCTCACAATCCTCGTGCAACTTCGTCGTGCACCTCTTCGAAGATCCAAGATCGTATTTACTTAACGAAACGCGTGCACAGTCTCAGCTTCGAGACATCGAGCGGGATATCTAAGATGTTCCGAGTCAGAAAACTCGTTGCGAGTCGATCTCGAAGTACGATAACACGCATGCCTCGCGCCTACCGTCTCGTGTCTTCGCGAGAGCGTCGGCTCGCGCTCTTTCGCCGCGTGCGCTGATTGGTCGGCACCCCCTTTAATTGGCCTTCTCCGTACCGCGAGAACGATCCTCCGGGCTACAGGCGCCAACCGGTAGGGATTAACCACCGTCTTTTCTTTAATGATACGAGAAACCACGCGATTCGATCTTTATCTTTTTAAGATCGTCCGATAAATGAAAGATCCTAACGGAAAATATTAAAAATATTGTAGTTGAGTGTATTCCCTTGCAATAACATTTATCGAGGTATTAAAAGCGAACAAAGCGAGGATTATTAATCATTTTTGTAAAATACGACAAGCTGACAACTTGTGAGACTTAATAAAGACAAAAGAGAGAGAGACACGGGACAGTCTTCCATATTCATTTTAGTAAGAGCACCGATAAGAGGCACGGAGTCACGATTTGATTTCCGGAAAAACGTGATCTTCTTAAGCCCTCTCTCTCTCTTTCTGGTCGTTCCTCTAGCCCGGAGCCTCCTCGAAAACGTGACTTTCTCGTGTATCCTAGCCGTGCCGCCCGTACATACAGTCCCATTGTGTAATGGTCCTTGAACCAACATCGACCAGCAGCTGGTCGACTGTCTCCCACGCCCTTCAACGAGACGGCACGAGTCCTCGCGGAATTCCCAGGATTTTAGATCGCCGCTTATCGCGAAGAGATTCGCCTACGTCGCCCTAGCCGGGGAATCCTTCCTTCGCTTCCGCCTTTACCTTCGTTACGATGATCGTTAAACGAAACGGCTCTCTTTTATTTGCACGGAAAGCCTTAATTGTACTCGAGTGCTCCTTTTATCCGATGATCTCGATAAAATTAGTATGAAGAATTCAATTATTTCAACCTGGTGTATTACGTGATCGTTTAAAATCATTAGGGTAACTTGGGGGAATATGCCACAGAATTAAGACAGTACTTTTTTTAACTTGGTGTACTCAGCCAATTATAGATGAAAAAACAAATAAGTGAGAAACAAACCCGAGTCGAAATTTCGGTTTGACCCTCCAACAGTTAAAACCGGACATAATTGGCATTTCGAGGCTGAAACCGAAGTTTATTCACAATAGATATATTGTTCGTGTTTCATAAGCTTCACTTTTACTCTACAAACTTCTAAGAAAGCATTTTCGAGGGTCCATCTATTATTTTGGAAATTATTAAAACGTGGCATATTACTTCGACTTACCCTATATTAAAATTACTCCAATAACATTTAATTCTAAAATAATTGATCTATCGACACGATTGTTCTTTCAACCAAATAAAAAAGTATCCATTCATATATTTACACGCTACTCGAAACATCGTAAATCATCGAACGATCGTCGATGAATTTCTACGATCTTTGATTTACGAGCCTTACGTAAGTGCGAACGCGTTCTTACGATCGACAATTACCTACTATTCGAACGTGATTTTTCTTAAGGGAGAGTCTCGCGACAGCGGTCGATCATCATCATCGTTACCAGCCGTGCATCACGGTCAAGCTTCGACGAACGAGCAAGCGTCTACGACGGAATCACTCGCACCTATATACTCGTGTCTTCTTTCTTTCTATTCGGTAATACCGTAGCACCCGTGGACAGGGAGTTACACGTGTAATCGTTGCGATCGGTGCACGTTGCGCGTCGTTTCATCGCGAGCACGTTGCTCGCATCTCCGCGACGAACCGCATAAACTCAGCACGCAACGCTCTATATACGTAGGTACTCGTTCGCTCGACTGCCTGAACTAAATTGCAAGATCATCGTTAACGCGCGATTTAACTCGGTCGATCCTTCTAATCACGGAGGTGACATTGACTAATCGACCGAGCCTTCGCGTTGATTTCTCTTTGCTTCTAAAGATATTTTCATTCTTCTCTGTTTGCTGAACGCTCGTCGTTTAAAATACACGCTTTAATTACGCTTCGTTCTAGCACTAATATTTTTTTAACTTCGTTGAACGATGTAGATCTTAAAGCAACGTAAAAGCGATGACAGCTCTTATATAAATTGATTTTCCAATTAACGGCTACCGTTTAGCAATGGTTTTCGGTTCGACTCTTCCGCGATTGACATTGGAAATAAACACGGTTCGAGGAAGAACGTGGCGAAAGAAAGTTTCTTTTCCATGTTAATGCATCTCCGAACGTGGCAAAAATTAGCAACACGCTGCAAACCACTTTTCTAAGGATCGCCTGTCCTCTCATTGGTTGTCGAAAGCTTCGAGAACGAGTTCTATAGGCTGACAAGGGAGAGGTCAGCGACCACTGAGCGCCCGGCGAATCGTGTTTGTCAATTAGAGTTACTTCGGTTAGACGAAAGACTGGCTTTTTAGGAATTAGCGTGAGTCGAGCTAAATTCGGAGCACGCAGCAGATTGGTTGATGGGTAAAAAAATGGCTCCTAAAACCAATATCGGTAAAAAGAAAAATGGTGTCTTGAGGAAGTCACGATATCGATGAAACCTGGTTCACAAAATCTTCATAAACATAATTTTAAAAATCATGATACATGATACCAAAAAAACAAAGTTTAAAAATCATGACACATGATACCAAAAAAACAACGTTTAAACATCATGACAAACACCATAACGTAAAAAAATTGAATGAAACTCCCGTATCCCATGAATCAAGATTTAAATCACGATCGACACACTATTCGAGATCTCGGCAAGATTAAAACTCGTCCCAATAAATTGCTGCGGGTCTTTTTTTTTTCTTTCACGTTACTATAGTTTAGAGAAGGGATCTCGAAAAATTCTTCTCGGAAGGAAGGACTCCGCGAGAGGCGAAGGATGTCGCGTGTCGCCACGGCTTTGTGTAACTTTCGATTTAAGTCGAATACACCGGAGCGAAGCCCGCGGTCTTTCTGCTCCGTGTGCGTTATACTCGAACCATCGGCAACCCGATATGTCCACATCCGCTAGCCGACACGATGCAGCGTTATATTTTTGTGTGTGCGGGCTCGCGTGCTTGTTTCCTTTCAAATAGCCAGTGTAAAGTACCATTTCTTACTGCCGAGAGATACGCTTCCCTGTACGATTCGTAAGAATTTCGTAACGTGTCTTCCGATAATCTTTATCATAGTCGTTTGTTATTCCTAGGTCGAATACAAGTATTTTTTTTATTGTAAATTTCGATTTATGGGAAAAGTTGGGATAAGACAATTCGATCGTGTATTTTGCTATAGTTGAGAACCACTCGCGAAAAGGGTCAAAGAGTGGGGGAAGATGGAAGGAGAGCAAAAGGGGATCACGATGGTATCAGCGTTGTCGAGAGTGTTTGTTCCACGCCACGCGTTGATTGGTCGAGTATTCGTGCGGACCACGCTCGGTAGCCGGTCATCCCAATTAGCCGGCAGATATTAAATGACTCATTGTCCCCTACCGATTGCCCCTATGCTACTCGCTTTAAACGTTCCCTTGACTTTCTTCTTGCTACTATTATACGATATTTTGAAACGTATGTTCAAAAAAGTATATGAACGTGTCGTTTTTTATTTTTCGAAGTTAATATTATTTTTATACGAGTCTCTTGAAATTTATTTTCCACTTCCGAGTAGGAAGCAAAGACACGTTTGTAAACGTAGGTACTATACTACCCTCGAGCGTCGAGCTCCCCATTTATTCGCTTCGACTCGGGAGCTTTGTACGGTTCTATCGATTGCCAGGTGTGTCTTCGATAAGTTCTCGAGCGTGACGGAACACGGTAGGAAAGACCTCCGTCAGGCTCGTCAGTTTTCAGACCGGATAATATAATAGAATCTCGTTTTCAGAGGCCAAACTACTTCGGGATCAACTACGACTAATTTCTCCATTGCTCGAAAATCTTCGAGGGACGATAATCGTTGTCCCATCCTTTTTCTCTCTCGTTGAATAAAAAAAAAAAAATTCCGTACAAGCAATTTGCCGCGTGAGAGAAAGAAAGAAATAATTATCTTCGAGACAGAGAGACAACGGGTCGTCGATCGGGTAATCGACGTTCGATTGCGAAAACGTTCGTCATTACGAAGCAATGAAATAATGAGAGAGGAAAATTTCTACGTCTCGGTATCCCCAGCATCCAGCGAGACAATCGAAGCAAGAAAATCGGTATTCGATCTTTTCGAGACGAAATGGCGAACCTTTTCGAACGAATGCTTCTTGTCCTTGCCGTTTGAAAAATTTGTCTCGCCCCTCGTTATCTCCATGTACGGTCCAATCGGAAATTATTGCGACTTCGACCGGTGACAGAACGATGTCGAGACGTTCGTGCGTACGTGCGTGCGTGCGTTCGCGCCAAAGAAAAACCAAGTCGAGTGCCATCGCGAGAAAGAAGGGAAAAAAAGAAGGAAAAAGAAAATATCTCGGGGTCTTGGCAACGGCGGCAGGTGCGAGATACGGAAAGGTGCCAGTCGTCCAAGTTTTCACCGTGACTCGTTCCGTCTTTCAGGTACTGCGTTTTTCAGACGATCGATACCATGAAAATATTACTTACTTATTTCTTTAAATGACATATTCAAGGTTTATCACTTTCTGAATCTTGGAAAAATGTTAATTAATGTAGGTATATTAACTCTTTAAAACTCAACGTCGAGTCTGACTCGATATTTCATCGCTCCATTTAATCGAATATCTGATTCGAAATTATATCGAATTACATTTACTTGCACGTCACTTTTCACCACAACATGAATATACGAAGAAAAAAATAGTATACTGTAATTAAATTGAAACAATTGTGAATATTTAAAAAAAGACTCCAAAATTTTAATCTATCTCCTGAAATATTGACAAAAATCTGGAACAAGTTTGATCGATTACTTCCGGATCATCGACTTGTACGATACTATCGATATCGGATCGACATCGAATAAAATTTCACGCGCATTGTTTCGCTTCCTTGAATCGCGCCAGGCTCATGGGAAAGGTAAAGGTGTGAAATTCGAGAGGATTATGCGGAGGGCACGCGGTAGACGCGTAACCTGTAACGGGTGTGGATGCATCGACGCGTATGCATGTATGCATACATATATATATATCTACATACATACATTTATAGGCGTGTAGAGATACATACACAGGATTCGAACGAGTTGGTATGTCGTACGAGAAACGCCGGTGGCCTAACGCGAGCCGGAAAACGATTCCTCGCTTGCTCGTTCACTCGCACGTAAAGAACGGACCGTTCTTACGCTCGTAACATATATTTCTACGTAATACGTGGCAAACGGTCATACGCTGGCAACGGTATCTCGAAGGCCCGGGTTCTTCATCAAGACGCATGGAAAAGTCGCGAGTGGCGTTTAACGCATCTCTCTCTCGACTTCGGTCGGTAATTCGAAAACCCAGCTGCGTTCACCTTTTTCCTTATCGTGCCCTTCTCGGTCCACGCTGCGCCGTACCGTGTGTCGCTCGCGATACGCTCCGAGTAAGGAAGGCAGATGGCAACGCACGGGGTTTACCTTTCGATCAGACACTTTTTTTACCCGCTTTCCACCATATATAGAATTCTTGTTAATTATGTAAACGGATACTTCGATGACCGAGGATTTTTCCATATTCGGAAAGAGATATCCCGTTCTTATAAAATAAGTATAAGAAAAAAATGTATGACACCATTTCGTGATAATATAATTTTGGAACTGAAAATAATCACTTTTTCGTAATCTTCCGCGCGTCAACCGAATACAAATTGAATCAACCAATCCGAGGACCTTATCGGGATGAAAGAAAGACCGGTCCAAGAAGCATCGAATTCGGTGCGATAACCCCGAAAAAGGAATTTTTCGTAGGTATCTACCGTGAAGGGTTCGTTTAGCGACGATTTAATCAGCGGGGGCCGATCAAAGCCGCGGGATCTCAGTTTCGTACAGTCTTCCGGCAGTACGGAAGGATAGTATCTTCATTCGTCGGGTGGATGTTCATATCGGAGGTCTCTCTCTGGCGCTCGCCAGTCACGAAAGAATCGTCGAGCGAGTACTTAATCGTGCGTTGGTATTTGGGGTCAACGAGGCGAGAGGAAGAGAAAAGAGAGAGGGTGGAGAGCAGTGAGGGGAGAGAGAAAGAAAGAGAGAGAAGGGAGGAGAGTTAGACGGAGAAAGGGCGACTCGGTGCCGCGTATACGTCGAGTCTCCACTTACGCGGCCGTGCGAGCACACCAATGCACGTAAACGTATCTACTACGTGCATACACCGACCACACATACGTATCTGTCTACATGTACACACGTGGTGATCCTTGAACCGCCTTTACTTCGCTTCTACGTCTCTTCGTATCCGACACCTTTCTCTTCTCCTGCTCTCTTATTCCCTTCTTTCCATTCGCCTTTAGATTTCCTCTGTCGTTTTCCCTCTTTCATTCGATAATAATTATCCCGTCATCCACGATACTTTCCTCCCTATATCCTATCTTGATCTCATCTCATAAGAAGTTATTACTTACAAATTTTTCTCTTCGTTTTCTATGTCGTTTATTCTGGTTTGCCTGTCATTACTGTACAATTAACTCAAATTGTAACAAATATTCAATATTGATCGGAAATTTGAAAGAGTAGATAACTATAACGGATTAGCAATATTATAAACCGCAGTTTATCATAGTTAATTACCAGAGTTCATTCGAGATAAAATCAGCAAAATACGTTGAACGATAACGACAACGAGAGAGAGATCCGACGAAGGATGATCCTGCGAAATCATGTATCCCGCTCGCGATGCGAAGTCACGTTGATGGAGTTTCATTGAGGCCACGGAAACTCGTTTAAAAACGAGCGGACACTCCTCCGATATATATTACTTCATTCACACGAGCGAGCACACGAGAGATATCATCGTGAACGGTACGATAGTCGCATACTATGTATTATAGATAGGTACAATAAGCTCGCGCGATGCCATGACTCTTTCGTCGAGAACGTATTATAATTATGACTTCGAAGTATCTCTTTAAAAGAAGATGAAGAAAAAAAAGAGATTCCTCGGGCGTTAATCAACATTGGAATGTCTTTGCTCGCGTATAATGACGCGGCGTTATCCTTTCTTCTTTTTTTTTATTCTAGTTTTTTTTTCTCTCGTTCTTTTTGTCGTGGCAAGCAAGCCGGACGACTTTTACTTGTATTTCCATAGAGTTTTTTTTTTTTGTTACATCGAGTCGATCCCGAGCACGTCGATTAACGCGAGAGAAGAAACTGGTGAAGAAAAAACTTGCAATTAGTATAGGTCTCTGGGTGTGAGAATGAAGCTGACGTAAGAGTTAATGTACCGTTCGAATAGGTATAGGTACTCTTCGGCTGATCTGCTACGATAATCTACATGTAATTTCAATATCAAACGTGTATCAAACGCGGTCTAAATTGATTTCTACATTTTTTGGAGGGAGTAGTCTTTAACCTTTCGTGGATAGTGGAGAAAGTAAGGCTCGTTAACTAAACGCACGAGGACTTGTTTATTACTCGGCGTTTTCTCAGTGGAAATAATAATTATTAATTAGGTCATGGCGTGGGCGAGTGCATTTTGCAATTTCTTGGACCGATTTCTGTTCATACTCTTTTATTTCATATACGATACGTGTGTGTACACGTGTACACGCGACATCGTTTTCTCGCGTGGTTTCCTTTGTTTACCTTCCTTCGTACATCTGTTCCTTCTTCGTATCTTTCTTTCTCGAACTCGAGGAGAGTATCCTCGAAGAAGCAGGCGTGTCTGAGATAAGTCGCGACAATATTGGACTTTCCCGAGAGCGTCGGCGGCGCCGCCGCATGTTTCGCTTCTTTTTAAAAGGACGCCTTCGAGTCTTCGAAATGTTCTTCTTCCTCGCCGGATGTTAGAGGAGTCCGATGCGGGGTGTGTGTTTGTAAGGAGTATTTGGGCATCCGAGTCCTTTTCACGCGACTTTCTCTCTTTTTAATATTATTTTAGAATTCTTATCTTTCTTTGGTCTTCATTTTTTCGTATTTTGTATTTGTCGAAGGTAGAGAAGAGCGATCAAGTTATGTGCACGTATTCATTGCACAGCGGTTATAAACATTTTTAGCTTTTAGTGGTGTCAAGTTTAATTATTAAAATTTATTTTAAAATGTGTCAATCGAGACACTAAAGTTTTAGAAGAAGAGTTAATATTTTTTGATCTCTTTTTCTTTTTGAAATCTTTTAGACTACCCTATGTCTATAAATAACAGTATAAGAAAATAATATATCTAAATATTTATATGTATTTCTACATTTCTAACCAGCCTATAAAACAAACCTAACGCGCTAAATTTATTTCCAAGAACCTCCGAGTTGTTCCAGAATCGCAAACGATAACGAGCGCACGAGATGAAATATTTTGGGTCCGCGGCGAGGTCCGCACGGTGGCGTAATTTATTCGAACCTAGAGGTTGAGCAAAGAAAGAAAGAAAGAAAAAGGAGAGAGAGAGAGTCCGAGGAGTCCGAGAGAAAGGACTGTGAGATATAACGTGGGGTCCGAAACAAAGGATAGGCGAAAGGGGTATGGAAGGTTGCAGCGTAAAAGGAAGGACTCGAGAAAAGGTCAAAAAAGTGGCTCGCAGTACGGAAGGGCGGGACACGGAGGGACAGTTCCTATGGTTCCTTTCGGTGAGATCTTCTAAGGATCTTTGAAAAAGGAACAAGCTCGAATATGGCGCTTTGATCTCCTACTTTTCGATTCGATAAATCGATCGTTATCGACGTGCTCGCGATTGTATATTTATAAAGACGGGTGATCGATGATTTCCTTTCTTTCGAACATTTCTTACACTTTGATTTATGTTCTCTAAAATATAGTTTTTAAACTTTGGGTCGTCCGAGGTATCTACCTGATTTTTATTCGAACGAATCTTGATCTCGGCTCTGACATTTTTTCGATGTAGACAGCACGCGTCGATGGTCTGACCTTAAAGTACAGTCGAAGTTGAGATTACTCTTGCATAATAGCTCCTGATTATACTCACAATATACACGTAGGTACGAACGGTACGGTCAGAGTCATGTCGTTCTCTGCTCGGTTCACGTCACTTTCGTACGTGACAAGAATTTCGTATTGTCTCTTCGAGCCACGGCAAGATTCCTCGTTGCTCTTTGCCACATTGTGATTCTCAAACCTTCTCTTCATTTTCGACATATTCGTACCTATGATTATGAAAGCAACGTTTCGTAAGATCAATCATCTCTCTCGCAAATTTTACATTTATATTCTATAAAGATTAAAAAGTTTCGTTTAACGATTGAAACTCGCGTGCTTCCTTATATTAATTTCCACTTGGAATTCGCTCGTAAAACTCTTTCGACGTACGCCATAAAAGTGGCTGTACTTTCAGCTATATCGATTTCCGTATGAGAAAGAGAGAGATACGTTGTTAAATATTTTCGCCATTTCGTATCGATACCACGGATAGTTTTCCCCTTTATTGGCTCTGGCCTGGATAAAGGCAATACGGCGGACCAGTGCTCGAAGCCCGCGTACGAGCCTCGCCTATGTAACTGTACTTTCATCCGAAGGATCTCCGAAGATACCTTTAACGCTTCAACGATTCGTAATCTCTCTCTCTCGAATGCTATTTCTCCGCTTAGGGATTTGCTATACGTTCATTACAGGATTGACCTCGGCTCTTCTCGTTTCCAACTCTTCTTTCTCAAACGAACGGGAAGATAACATTTCTTTTTTAAATACTCGCACGTTTCGCGCGCTCTCTTCCCTGAACTTATTAAAATTTATCTTTCTCGCGATTACCCACTCCCATTGACTTCAACGACTTTTACAACGATCTTCGAGGTACCGAGTTCAGAAAGATAAGATTTCATTTCATTTTTAAACCTTATCACGTAGGAGGACGTTAGGTAGGTCTTATCACTTTTAACCGCTCGCGACCAGATCCAACTCTTAAATCATCCCCTCGAGGACTCGAATCCTTTTCTCTGTTGACCTTGTTATCGAGCAATGTTCTCTCTCTCTTTCCCCCTCGAAAGCCATAAAATCTGAAGCGTGTGCCTGGCTTATGGTCCGTTCGATGTATACTTTTTTCACACCGCCTACGACTGCCCATAGAAATGCAGGAACATAAGCCCTAACATAAGACCAAGAAATAAGTATAATTCTTTTTGTAAATTCCTTTTGTTTTCGCAGTCTGATACAACCAGGCATAATATATACATATACACATAGATTTGTATACGAGAAAAAGGGACATATACGACGACCTTGTTCGAAGTTTAAAAAACAAAAACAGTCTTCGCAGGAGTTATGTGTCCCAATGGCTATAGCCAATGTCGGTGATGCGGTTAGTATAATACCAGACGCTGGAGTCCAGCGTATAATGTGGTGCAGGGTGACGATGGTGGTGATGCTGACTATGGTGGTGGTAAAATGGCGATGGTGGTGGTGGTTGTGTTTGGAGAAGGGGCTTGCCGGCAGATGTTCCATTCGTCCTGCTGGCCGCTACGCACAGGGCCCTGACTCTCTCTCTCTTTCTCTCTCTCTTTTCGTTCCAGGGCTGTACAAACTACGAACATCCACGTTCGTTGCCTTGCCTTAGTCGTCGCACGCGAAGGAATCGATAGTATCGAAGAGAGAACAGCTGCGAGCCTTTTCTCCCTTCTCGATCGACCGCGGTATCTTTTTTTCCCCTCTGTTCCCCTTACGATCCAGGAGACCAGCTAGGATCTAGATGCCATTTTATTCCGTTCCCTTTCGCAGGAATCTTTTACTCGAAGGATTGGATATTTACTTCTTCCTACCTTTAGCGACGATTGCTGTCTTGGATATACAGTTTTGGAATTATCTTTAAATGAATATTTGATTCCACGTTAGGTACAAGTCGATCGTTTAAACGTTTACTTAATTGTGTGAAAATTTTCTAATTCGTTTCTTTCTAATATACACTCTTTTGATGTTAGATCGAGATAGAGTACCCTCATGATAATTAGGAAAAGAATTTATAGACGTGAGGATAATTTCATGCATCCACGTAAAACGACGCCTCCGAGCTCCGGATTACGGCAGAAGCATGTTTTCGTTGGGGAATAGCCGTTTTTCGGCCGGAGCTTAAATTGCCCCCTCGGGGGGACATTTTGTTATCCTATGAGCATAGGTTAGGTTGGGTAGTCAGCCACGGCGAACAGGTAGGTATAGCTACGGGTCCTGGACCAGCCTCTTAAAAACAGTATGGCCGGCTAACGAACGGCCATAAATTGCGCAATAGGAAGGAGGTACGAGCCACTTAGGCGAATATCCGTATAATGCCCATTATAATACAATAGGGTCCCTGTGTCTCTTCTCTCTTTATCTCGTTTTCTCTCTCTTTCTCTCGTTGGCTCCGCTCGATTCTCAAAAGTACTGTGCTGGCCCGCTCTTCTTCGACGCCGTTATTCCTGCCCGAACGTTCGTTCGCTTTTGAGAGGGGGAGGGACGAAGGGTCTCCTCCGGATACAAGGGGACACCTCGAACGAAGGGACGCGATGCCGATCTTTTTCCTCTCGTATGTAGGTCTAAAGTTCGACCCTGCGAAAAACTCTGAAGAAATCTTTCCGTACAATTTTTATTATATCAAGACTTGTTAACAACGAATTATGTAACGAGCAGATGTAAAAGTACGAAGATTCCATCTTGATGAAAAAAAAATCTCATTTTGATCTCATTACGTTCTTATATCACCCGCATCAATCACGAGATCATAGGCTTCCGCATTTTCGAGCGGTACCAAATACGAGATTTCGTAAGGATGACCGCCAAATGGCATCGTCGTTGAGGGGAATAATCATCATCATCTGGTTTGATGGGCGGTGCACCGGTACGAAAAAAGTCGCATCGCGCGATATTCTTTCGAGGTCAATGCCAAGGAAGACAGTCTCGCGCACGAAAGACGCTCGTCCCGCGCATTTTCTTGTCCGTTTCTTCTCCCGCGCCGCTGTCGGTGGTCTTCAAAGAGGACGGTGTTCATCGAAGTAAGATGCCATTATCGTCGGCACGTAGCGACGACCATCGTAATTGCGTTCCTTTCCGAGTCGCTCGAGCGTACACCGTACGTATCTTATAGTTGAAAACTCGCGTGTATGCTCGCTTTAAAATGGCTACTGCCATCGATCTCATCGATCCTTTAGCCACATACGTTGCTATTATCGCGCGCATGTGCCCACGATCGATGATCGATTAACCGGTGCACGTCACTTTCTCTACTCCTTCGCTTCGTTACGTCCCACTTAACTCGGGGAAACGGGAAATGCCGAGTGGCTTTACGGGTGCCACCCTCTACGAGCCACTTGTTGCTCGCGTGCAAATCTAACCGCTCCGTTACGTTGCCGTAACTTTCGAATAGGTACGTGCTATTTTAAGCATAGTGGACCGAGAAGTATCTTAGATATTGTTTATCGATCATTTTTTTTTTAAAGAATTTCCGTGAACCACGATGATAGCAATCAAAGATGAATAAGACGATTTACTTAAAATATGGGAAGAATTTCTCGTAATCGTGATACATCGATAACACGACGAAAGAGAATATTACATTTAACGGTAGCAAAAGCCTCGCACGAGAGCGAAGACAAATTAGTTCGCAAAGTGCTTCGTATATCGTGGAACGATGAAGCAGGTTATTCGGTATTCATAAGTGAGCCGTAATTTCTCGATGGATTTATCATGGGAGCGTAATTACGCGAGGATTCAGCTTCGCGACAGCTTTTTTTCAGCAGTGCTTTATTTCGTTCTTCTCGGGGATGGGTAAGAAGGAATGGAAGATGAAAAAGGGGGAGAAGGGGTGCTAGGAAAGAGACGAAGAAGGAAAGAACGAAAGTCCGGGACGAGCCTTTCGAACCAGTTACGTATCGAGTGTCGAAGGAGGTATCGAATAACCGACATTCCTCGCGGACGTTCCGAGAGAGCTCTCGCATCCGATGGATTTTCTTCCAGCATCCTTGCCTTATTATAATCGAAACGTAAGCTCTCGATACGCGTCGATAATTTCGTTTCCTGCGAATTCCGTGAGACAGTTTGGAAGAAGTTAAAATTGCTTTTTGATACTTTGAAAAAAATTCTAAATTTCGACATTATTACGACAGACGTCGTGACTCGAGAATAGTCTGTAAGAAAAAATTGTCTAGACTTTGGACCAGATGGAGGTCATCTATTATTCCTAAGCTAATCTCTAAAACGAAATAATCACGTCAAGGGAAAGGATACGAGAGAGAGAGTCGACGAACCCAACGAAAAATAATAATAAAAGAAAGTATTTCGGAGCGGGTCCATAAATCGCAATCACGCCGAGAGCTGCCAACGAAATTTCGCGATAATTTAACAAACGACGAGACGGCAGTGGTCCGGGGTGTACCGTTGCTTTGAAAAGCGGCGAACTCGTGATTGAACTGGCGTTGATTAAAAAATTAAAAGGAGTCCCTAAAAAAAATATCCAAGTAAATTTCTTACCACGTTCAACATATTTCTAGGGATGGTTTTTTTTTCGCAAATTTTTCAATCCGAATTCCTGAAGAAACGTTCGAAGTAGTACGTGTTCTGTATCATCGCGATTTCGAGGAGTCTCTTCGTAAATCGGTTCTCGTCCGCTACACCGTAAAAGTCCTCCGAAAGAGAGAAGAAAAGAGAGAGAAAAGGAAGGAAAAAGGGACGAAAAGAGACACGAAGAGAGCAAATACCTAACTCTCTTCGACGTGGACCGAGACTGCAGCGCACCTTATACGATCCTCTTCGCGTTTTGTTGTGTGTGCCTCCTCGAACCAGTCCTTTGAAAGGGTATACAATGTTGAAAATACAAGGGAGATGGTAAAAACGATTGGGTCCTTGCCGTGCCGAAGATGGGTACCAGGAGAGGAGGAGAACAAAATCGAAGGACGCGACCCAACATTGCATATACCTTCCCTTCTTTTCCTATTCTCTCGTCGTTCTAATCGAATTGGCAAGAAATTAACTCGTTGGTTACCATCGAACAAATTATCCATCGAATGAAGTCGAGATAGGAAGGTCGAGTCGCTTCACGACGTTTCTTATTATACTTGAAAGTGCAAAGAGAACGAGCATCCAATCAATGAAAGTATTGAATGAACGTCAAGGAGTTACCGGCACGCGGCTGATCGCACGATAATCGGCATTCATTCGTGAATGGTACATAAAGGGCACGCGACAAAGCGTACGCGTTCGTGCATTTTATTATTTACCCATTATCTAACCGAGAGATATTCTTGTTTAATGTCATCAAATATTTACGAGATATCTTGATGAGTTTGATTGGAAAACTTTGACTGCCACGCCGGTCACCACCACCTATTTTTTCAGTGAGACTGTGGTGATCATTATAATTATGGATAACTACCGGTGATATAAAGGCACTAGTGATAAGAATATAGTCTTATTTAACCATATTACACATAATTTATTATTATATACTTGAAAAAATGAAAATTTTACTATGATTACTTGGGATCATATTTTTATCAAATTCCGTGACAGTCAAAGTGTTAAGGAGAAACGAAATTGGATAATTTATAATAAATAAAAACGAGTGATCTAAGACTTTCGAAAGAGAGACGATAGCAACAGGATCGAAGGAAGGAAGAAAAAGTGGTAAAAGTGGTCTGGTCGACGACGAACAAGCGATTTTCTCTCCTTTTAGTAGGTACGCTATGCGTGCGTGCCTTAGGACGATGCAACGACGATTCGAGGCCTCTATCGAAGGAGTTAGAAACGCGACTCCCCTCCGGCCAAATATGGCACAAACGAGCTCTACTTCTTGCGCAATGCGGGAGGCCGGCATAGTCCGCCGATCGCTGGATAATTTCCTGTCCGGTCTCTCGCGCGAGCGCACGATCTCCTCTGAAATATCTCTTACAGTCTTTCTACCTATGCATGTATGTAATTCTGAGTGAGCCCCTGCCGAAGCTTCTCCCCCTCCTTAACGCGATATCCTTAAAGCGACCAAGCGAGTATCGGCTAAATACTCGTTTTATAAACGATCGCTCGAGATCCGGTTCATTTAAATTAAATTCATGGAGGATATTAACTTACTTTTACATCGAGAACGATGTAGATATCTATATATGTATATTACAATTGATACTTATATATCCAGCACAGAATATTCGAAGGAATAAAGATCAAAATTGATTACGATTACCACCGAGTGTCTCCTAAAACTTGTTATTATGCACGAATGGTGTAGGTAATTTTGAAACCCACTCACGAGGACAAAGAAACGTATCGAGATCTGACCCGAGAACGTCGGATGATATCGAAGAAAACGGTACGCATACATAAAGAAACGCGGCAGAAAGCAACGGGAGACGAGGACGGAATGTAAGTAGGGCGGTGACGAAGAGAGGAGAAGAGAAGGAGGTGAAGAAGAGCGGAGACGTGCTCTCTTCCTGTCCCATCGAAATTCCACGGTGGTCCAGGGATTATCCACCCGCTGCGAGGACGACGACAAGGGAAGGTTTGTTGCCGGGGCATCGGCCCAGTGGGCGGTATTTTTACCGCGTTCTCCGACTCGTACGTTTTCTGCAAGCGTGTCCTCCATTCTCTCTCTCTTCCTCCCTTTTCTCGATGATGATGCTGGTGCCGTCGAGGTGCGCACGCGCGCGACCGCGGGACCTGAATTCACGTAATTGTGATTAATGGGCCCGCTAATGCGAGCCAGCCGCCTCGAGAATCCCGTACAGGGAACGACGTCGAACGATTTTGATCCTCCTCTGCACTGGCATCCTCTCGAAATAATTCTCTCGGTGAACGTTTCGAGATCCACCAAAACCACTCCTTGTATACCTGTCGACTGGTACTTCGAACTTTACTTTAATCTTATTTCGAAATAAATTAAAAGCAATATTCTGTTTTCTAGGATAGAGTATATCGTGACCGTGATTCTAATGACAATCTTAATAAGGATCTTCCAGAGTCGAGTTCATTGTCGTCTATGGAAACGTTTATAATTGCTTTGGAGGAGTAACAGGTGTTGAATCTAGGCTCCTACGAATTTCATTCATCGAAGAGCTAGTGATATTTAGTCTGGTAGGGGTTGCACGAGCGAGAGAGATAAGTAGACAGGGAGTGGGAGAAAAGGTTGGAACGTTTCCTCTTGGCGAGCCGCCAATGAGAGTGAATTGTCGGTGTAAGAGAGAAAGATAGAGAAGAATAGAGGTTAGGTTAGAATCAAGGAAGACTGAAAGGAGAGCTGTTAGAAGGTGAAGTGATTCTGAGTGGGGGAAGTTTATCCTTTCGCGTGGTGCGTCCGTTCCGGGAAAACTCGCTCGAAGACTGGCGCATCGCATTCGAACGAAGTCAGCCACGGAGTAATCGTTCCTCTTCCGGTCGTGGTGGAATTCTTGAAATTCTTATCTTTTCGAAGTCTCGTATCTCTCTAGTCAGCAAGGTCTCGCTTTTGTAAGACAACGCATCGAACGATTACGGTGCACCTCGCGCGGTCCTTCGGTACGGCTTTGATGTAATCGACTTTTTGTTGGCTCGTTAAATCGTTTTCATCGGCTCGTCTTTGGATTGATCGTTCGACCTCTTCTCTTATTTTCTATTTAAATCACAAGGTTATTATTCGAAAGACGAATGATCGTATAAGAAACATTCTCTGCTATTGATTAAAAAGAAAGGGAACAAATTGATCAGCTTTCGTTCGAGAGGAAAATTTTAAACAACCGTACGTTTCTCTCCATTTCTATGGAATCAACTTACTCGAATCGAATAAAATATTTGTTGGCGAGGCTCCTTCTCGTTTACTTTCTCGCATAGCAATTTCGATCGAAAGCGGACAAAGCTTTACTCTCGAAGAGAAGTTAGCAAGAGAAACATCGCGCTATCCACGCGAGACATTTGCGAGTCTTGACCCCGGA
Organism: Ancistrocerus nigricornis; assembly: GCA_916049575.1. Taxonomy (NCBI): domain Eukaryota; kingdom Metazoa; phylum Arthropoda; class Insecta; order Hymenoptera; family Vespidae; genus Ancistrocerus; species Ancistrocerus nigricornis. The sequence goes on from OU696667.1 coordinate 27,974,901, forward strand.
CAAGGTGCAGGAGCAACGACCTTTCGCAAATGTTGAATCACGAATAGTAAAAGTGATCTTTCGATGGTGGGTGAGGGTGAATAATCGCATCGGAAGTCGAACGATGAGAGAAGAAGAAAGAGAAGAAGTCGAGGGTCGTTCCGTTCATCGTGATACGATAATACGAGCAAAGCTGCCACTTCGAGATATCGATTACGTAAGCCGGTGAATCGTGACTCGCGAGCCGCCAGTGTGTTCTTTCATACACTTCCAACACGTTCGTACATTTCTACGTGTAGATATATGTCCGAAGCTTTCCTCAAATACGCTATTATTCCATACGGTTATTACGTAATTCTACATAATAATCCAACCTCGTTCTAACCCTGGTCCAAAGAATTTTCATAAATACAAGATTCCCGCTATTACTATTACGTAATTACAGGAAGCACAACGGGCAAAGATATTCGGCTATTCTATTGGTCGCTTATAAAGCTCGTGTCTTGCAGGAAGTTCGTGTATTTAATTAAACGTTAACCGGGATAACGGAGGGGTCGCGTGAACGTAGGTGCCTATCGACGTGTACGGTACAAATTATTTCTAGAGATTGTCTTCTTTCAAAAAATTCACGTTTGCCAAGACAAGGAAGCTTCTACTTTCCTTTAGGAACGAATTCCCAACGAATTTTCGCCCTTAACCCATTCTCCGATCATCGAAATGTCACATCGCTCGCATAAGCGAGAGAGCTTGCTGATAGCCGATAGAAAAACGTTTGCCTCCCATCGGTCTCTTTCGCTGGTGTGTAACTTGCCTCACTGGTTAATTTACGAGCGATGCTTGGCCAAAGGAACGGAGCGTTAAAATACGCGTGCGCGCGCGTGTCTATGACGTAAAGCACATCACGGATACACGGACCTGAACGATTGTAACACAGAGCTCGAGCTCCGTAACCAGCTCCAAGATTCTTTGGATCCACGTTTGAATCATTCATCGATTACTCGCTTCCCCGGCTTGTCTACCTCCCCCTCTCTCTTTTCTACTCGTAAAGCCATCGTAAGCTTCGAATAATCGTTTTACGCAAGCGCCACGGCGTTTTCGCACGTTCGAGAGCTCGAGATCCTTGCCGGGAATCCTGCTGCCTATGTTCACAGTGTTTACACGAATCGAATGGACGCGTGGGTTTAGAAATATGCGATCACGGACTATGCATAGAATCGATTAATCGATAGTATATACATATGTTTACGATTTTTCTTTTAATTCTTAGGTTACAAACAGAATTTAAGTAACTACTTCTATGCATCTTTTTTTTATTACAGGTATTGCCTTTGACTTTAATGATAATTTTTACGAATAATCTATTTTCATTCATTTTTTTATTCGGTTCTCATCGAATGTAAATCACAATTTTCATAATGATAGTAGAAAACTCGATATATTATACGAGTATACATCTAAAAAAAACCGTGAGTGTTTTAATTAGAATACCTATTAGTAAAAAGCGTGGAACTTTGTAGATAGGAAAGTTTAACGCCTGTGAACCAACGAAACACCATAGCGCCGCCGTTCTCGCTCGCTTTCGTGGTGCAATTTGCGCGGAGGAGAGCTTCCATTATTAGCGCGAGCGCAAATTAATTTTACGGACGAGCAGGAAGGAAGGCATAAATTCAACGCTGCCTTTCTCTCTTTCTCCCTCACACTCGCATCGTAGCAATTTACTGTGGAATTGAAACAGTTAAAGCGACTTTTTTCGGGACAATGCAGATTATACAGCGTGGGTGTGTTTCGTGGAGACTGCGAGCGCGCGCTCGAGCCTTTGGTAATACAGGAGGTAGTGTGTTCTCGACTAATAGCGCGGCATACATAATTAAATGACACGCTCTCTTTCCTTAATGACACCGTTTTTCGTGCATTTCTATATCCCTGAATTTGCGCAACCCGTGCGATATAATTACAACTGGCTCTGGTACTCTCGAAACTCGCTTAGAAAATATACAAGCTTGTCAAAAAAATAAGATATTACGCAAATAGGTTAGATCGAATTTCTAGTTTTTTCAAAACGACTTTGAATGAACGTACCGTAGGTAAATCGCAAATTCATTGAAATATTGCGATACGAAGTATATGTAAGACAAAAAACGATAAGAATAAAAAAGAATACAAGCGAGCGATCGAAAGATTAGAAAACAAATAGGTTGATTAGAATCTTTAAGATAACGATCGAGAGTCCGCTCGCCCACGGACGGAAATCCTGACGCACGAATCGCACGAAAATCGTTCATCCTACGTATATAGCGAATTAACGTGTAAGACTCATATAACGTATATGTGGACTTGGGAGTACGGTAGTGCTTAGCACGCGTAGAGAAGTCAACGACTACTACGACGACGATAGAGGAAGCGGTGGATTTGTCACGAAGGCAGTTTGGTTTAACTGATCTCATCCGTCTTGTCGCGGACATTGGCGACGCGCGCGCGCATTTCGTCCTCCTCTTCGTCTTGCGTCTTCACTAATACACGTGTATAAGTACGTATACTATATTTGTATACGTATATATTTATATATATGTATAAGTGTGCGTGACTCGTCTTCTCGGGAGCACATAGATTGAATCGTCGTTGTGTGTCGTGTGGTCTTCTCTTTTTCCTTCTCTCTCTCTTTTTCTCTTTCTCTCTTTAGTAAAGGGCTACGCCATCGTCACGAGCCAGCGGCCATCGCCGGCGCGTCGTGCGACTTCAATGACCACAGACGTGTCGGGGAATTATAAATTGAGATCGGCCTTACTTGCCTTCCAGCGAGCGAAAAGCGACTCTCTTTTCCCTTCTCGATCTCTGCTCCCTTTTGCTAAAGCACACCTGTCGATCCTTCTTTATTTTGTTCAAGCATTTTTTCGATTTGTCGACAACCACGCGTGTCTTTATGAATTTGAAATTGAACACTTGATATTAACACTTTGTCGGCTGGTTTTGTGCTGGAATAAAATATCGTTTTAGCAAAGAGTATTAGTAGTTTATCAAATTTCTTGAATAGGATGTTGTTGGTTCAATAATTTTACTCTATCAGCTGACAATGTTTTAATACGAAGTAAATAGTTTATGTTAATTATCGACGAGATTAAATGGTAGAGGATTATGTCAAGTCGAAGTTAATCGTAGATATTAAACAAAAAAATACGAGAAATCTCCTTCCTCGAAACTTACACAATCGATCCACTAACTCTACCAAACCAGTTGAGCAACGATCTTCTTTCTTTTCTAATGCGAGTTGCGTACACTTACGAAAATTCGAAAGTGTACCTATCTATCTTTTTGCTCTCTCCCTCTCTCTCTTCATCGTGACACTCTCTCATTGTGAATTTCATCGACGGCCGCGGGCACGCCATTACAATGACATTTTCGAGCGTTAGAATCGAGTCTCGTCGTCCTACGCCCACGCGACATATTCCATAGAGTCCCGTATATACATATGTACATATAGATATTTATATATTACGTCAAAAGGATTACATACGACGATACCGTCGTCCCATCTCATCGTTCTTTTTTTTTTTTTTTCCATTAGCTATTAATAATATAGCCGGTCATTAATCACTCGCGTTTCGAATATCAGAACCACAACCACCAGGAACGAGGGAAGATTCATTGAAACGTATCCTTGTCGAGCATCCACTTCGAATAAAAGCTGGGAATTTATGTGTAGAACGAGCCTCGACAAGACGTTCTTCTCTACACGTACGCGTATGTATTTAGGTACATACGTAAACACGTGGAAAACGTGGAACTTCTTCCTCCTCTTACGAAACTGACGCGTAAATCGACGAGGCGAAACGTAAAAATGGCGATTATGCGAGTATTTTATTCCATAAGGGAAAGAGGGCTTCGATCGTACGTGGTAAATTTTCGAGAAAGTTGGGAATCACTTAACGCTTAGCAGGATCGAAGGTCACGTAGAGACAAACGCGTAGAACCCTATAGGGTTGGTGTACTCTGATAAAACATAAGTACAGCGCGTGAGTCGAGTCTTGTCTCCCATCTCTCTCACTCTTTCTCTCTTACTCATTGCCCTTAAGCAGTTATTTGCCGCGTTGTTGTTGTTATTATAGCACCACTGGCGTGTGTCCATTAGTCTTGCGACGTGGTTTATGCGAAGGTACGTTACGTTAATCGAGCTCCTAACACGCGCTTTCCGCGCGTGTGATTTAGTTCGAGTCTTATCGAATCGCTAACATCATCGTGTAAGGAGAGTGAGAGATAGGAAGAAAGAGAGAGAGAGAGAGATAAAGATAAAGGATGTTACTCGTAGGAATACGCACGAGAGCGAGCTTCGAAGAACGAGACGGAAAACGCGCATGCAAATTTTCTTAATCGATGCCGCGGTACGACGACGCGTGCTGCGCGTTCGATGTTACCTAGCGTGATCGCTTTATGGAAATATTCGAGATTCTAGAATCTTTGCGTAAGGTGTAGGGTTTATGGAACGGTTTGAGAGATTTAAATTGTGGGAGGAAAGGAAGGACTCAATTTAAAGTCACTTCGTAAACCATTTCTATCTTTCCATTTTAATTTTAATTGGTGTGGATGTACCGTATATGTTATTTTTTATTATTAATCATTTGTCAATCGATACGAAATGAATTTCAAGTTATTAAAGAAGTTCTGAATTTAAAATACTCACTTAAGAAACGAATGTTTAAAATTCTCTTCCATTTTCAGCCCTTTCGCGACATCCTCGTGCTCCCTTAAAAGTATTCGCGAAATACGGAAGGGTCCGTGCCCTCCTTCCTCTTTTTCCATTCCACGCCTTTCTATCTTCTTCGAAGGGGTTACACGAAAATTCACTTTGCGTGCCGTGTCAAAGGTTCTTTTAGGATTCGTGCGCGCTTCTCTTCTTCTCTCCTTCCCACTCTTCTTTCCATATACCCGAAGTGCACTTTAATTGCCACTTCGATAAGTGAACGTTCGGGTACGTCGTCTTTTCTCTCCTCCGCATAAGGAGCACGCGACTCTTCGATCGTTTACCACTTTAAATCTATTTTACCATTGTCTTAAGATCGTTATATCCGTTTTTACCTAAACTGATTTCTTTTTTCCTTTTTTGTTTACAGGTTTTATATCCTGTTCACCGAGTCCTTGCAAAAACGGTGGAATCTGCACGTCGACGGCACGAGGAGAACTGCATTGCAAGTAAGTGACAATCTCAAGTATAATTTTAATCGCTTTTTCGGACATCGAGTGCTCGATAAATACTTTACTCGTTCGTTCGCGAAGAAATCACGAAAAAAGTACATTCAACGTAGCGAAACGTTGCCGGGAGGAGTTGCATGCCATGTTGGCGAAGAGGCAAAAGACGGCGTCGAGAGGAAGAAGGTGGGAGGAAGGGTGGAAGAGGGGGGCGAGAGAACCGGACGTATCGCGGCCTCCCACGCGAAAAGAATGAGAAACGAGGGAAAAGAGGAAAAGGGTGGAAGAAGGCGGCCGTGGTTTCAAGAAAGAGAGACAGAATGAAGGAGAGAAAATCGTATTTCTTTCGTTCTTCGAAATTACGAGCCTGTCTTTTCTCTCTTTCGAAGCATCTGCGGTGAAACGCGGTGATCACAATAATTTCTTATTATCATATTCGTGTATCGTCATTATTATAAATATCCAGGTGAAAAAAAGATGTAGGACAAAGAGAGACTCTTCTTCTTTTTTAACGATTATTCGTCTTCGGGTTGCCGTTGATAACAGCAGTCGCGTCAGTCCGAGTCGTGGTCGTCGCGTCGTGATCGCGGCACGATACGTGAGCGCCGAAGGGCTCGCGATCTTCGTAGATAATTGGAAAATTATCCTCCTGCTTTTCTCCGTAAATCGTTACCTCGAAATGCGGGCTAATGCTTGGCGTTGCCGATTTTCCGGTGATTCCGTTACGGACAATCAAACGATCGTCTCTATTCCTCTTTCCTTGTTCGATCTAGTTCGCTGGGAACGATAATCGACGAGAGAGGCAACATCATTCGACAATAAAAAGACTATAGACTTTTTTTCATTTATCATGCAAGAATGTTTTCGATTTTACTCGAAGAATCTTATCGATTCGTAACCATCACTCGACTAGCAATTTATCGACGGATCGTAATATCGAGTGCGACCGGTTTGGAAGTCGAACGGGTACGGAATGGGATGCTGCGATGGACCAAGATGAGTCTGGTTACGGTAATAGCGGTAATGGCAGACAGTCGTGACCCGCAGACGCATCTGAATTATCTTTTATCTCGAGACGTCGGAGGTTTCACTTTTCTATCGGTCAGGTCGACGCACTCGGGTGTATCTCGTGTAATTGATCACATCTATTTTTATATAATAAATATTTAAGTGAGATTTCGCTAATTAACGTTATAACAAAACTCTACATAAAAAAAAAAACTCATTTTACTCGGATGCTACAAGTTTAACCCTCTAGAAGCTATTCCTCTCTCTCTTCATCTCTCTCGCGTACCACTCTTCCCATATACCGTTATTACGTGACGTGACCGCCTTCTGCCTCCTCCACAATTCTTCCATCATTCTTATTATCGTTATTATTCCACCGCTGACCGGTATCCAAGCGGCTCACCGAGTACAACCAACAACTGCTCGGCCATGCGAGTCGAACTTGAACCACTTTCCGTCATCGTACGATTCGACGCGCTTCCTTTCGCATAATTTTAATCTCACGACTTTCCGACCCGAGTTTGCTTACTCACCGACGTTTTAAAATAGTCATTATTACCATCTATTTGTTCGTCGTTAAGATTTATGTGGATGTTAAGAATCGATTACGCGTCCTCAACACCAAAGATGATCGTAGAGATACGGAAGATTTATGAAAGAGAACTGCCGATGTAAGCACGCACGATTTTACTCGCAATTTTCGTTCTAGTTCGACTCTAGACGGACAGCGTGTTACGGCTTTGTTACGGGTCGGTGTTCCTTTATGGCGATTCGAGCGTGCCGTAATATTCAGGGTATTAGGTTTAATTGCGAGCCTGAGATTGACGGTACGGAACGTATTACGGCTCTCCTCGTGACCTCGACTATGTCTAAGCTTTAGCCACCTTTCCGGCTTTACGGAGCTACTTGGATTCTCTACTCTTATTTCATCCTTTCCTTCTTTCTCTCTCAATTTACTCTTATCTCGCGCACACGCCGCATCAACGCCTACGTCCACCTACGGTGTTAACATACATACGTGTACCTACGTGCCCGGGCAAACTAATTTTCTTGCGAATCAAGAAAAGTCTTACCTCCGTTCGTTCCCCTCTTTCTCGTCGAAAAATGTCTCGTAGGTATATCTCTTTCGTAATCATTGGGAATTCGCTTTGGAAAGATTTGAACCGAAAAATATTAACGCGGCACCGCTTTAATCGTCGTTTATGCAAAGATCAAGAACTAAATTGGTCGAGTGGACGTAACCAAATAGTTCAGGTGGCTCGCGATCAAAGTTATTTAACGCTCCGCTTATCGTACCTACCGGCTTAATCTTCCTCGGCCCGGGGATGGCGCGAGAGCTTATCGATGTTTTTGACCGTCCATAAGAAAGAGTAACAAGCTAATTATGTAATTAGCGGCTTTCAGAGACCCGAATCAAAAGCGGTCGCGTCGCCGGCCTTACGATTTCCGATTTTACGGAGGCGTGCGCGAATTCACCGAACGAGAAAGGTAAAGATAAAGACGCCAGCCCCTCGAGCATTTATATATCGAACGAATCGGCGAGAATCAAACAAGGAAAATAAAAGAAAAAGAACGAAGATATTTCGTATGTGGCGCTTAATTGGCGGACGGCGCTAAGAGAGCGGAAAGAATTCGCTAAAAGCGACGAGCTAAATTCTCTTCGAATCCCCGAATATCAACGCACTTTGCGTCAATATTTTATTTCACGAAACGAAAGTTACAGTACGGCATGAAGTATAATTGGCGAGATATCTTCCTTCGTGACAGGGGGATAAAATCTTTTACGATCGTCCCGTTAGCCGATCTCCGATATTTTGACGTGTTCCGAACGAAATCTTCGAGCTTCCTGTTTGAAATCTCGTTTCAACTTTTCAAATTTTTTCTTCCATCATTTATACGAATATGCTAATGAAATATATAACATTGGTATGAAATATATTATTAAAAACTCTGTCAATGCAAATTGGATCGTAAATTCTCATAAAAAAGAAAAAAAATCGGACACTTGGGAGAGATCAACGATCGACGAATGTTAACACCGTACTCGACTACCTACCACCTACGATAATCTCGAGGATATAAGCCAGTAACTAAAGCTTAGTTTCGCGCACGATATCCCCCTTCCACATTTCGTGATACGTCCCTCCCATAATCCAATAGAATAACAAATTTAGCCAGTGGCACTTGACAATATGGCAAGTTAAAGCAACCGCCGAGCGGATGCGAAGGGGTCGTGCACAATGGAGCAGAAAGCACCCCATCCTCTTTCTTTCCATCTCTTTCGGACGAGCACGTTTCATAGTTTCGCCTGCACGTGCGTGCCTTGCCGCGGAGATGGATTCACGCAGCCGGCCCGCAGGCTGCGCAGCGAACGCACAATGTGCACTTGTGCATTTATGCGTTTTCGCGCGACTGTCCTGCTCGCGCGCGCGCTCGTCTCTTCTTCCGCGTACACACGACACAACGGGCTCGTCTATCGAGTCGTCGACAGGTCACGTGCTCGGACACGTGACCCTCATGGACCAAGGATTCTGAGCGTGTCCGAAGCGCCACGTCGTTGTCGTCTCGTTTCTCGAAGGGGCACGATTCTTCTGGAAAAATAATATTATTTTTCTATTCGAGCTTTTCCACCCTTTCGTTGTTTCCAATTTCTTTTGAGCTATCGAATATCAGTCGATCGTTTTTCGACAACGTGATTTCTCTATAAGAAGATAGATTTTCACAGTTGCTGATAGAGGAAGTTTTTCGGTAACGTTGACCGTTATTTTCCGAAATTTTTTCGAAGCTCCCTTTTCATAGCGGCTGCATACGGTGGAAGGGTTCGTCGAGCGTAGTAACATATGTAAGATGATGGATGACGATAGGCACGCACCCCTTCCTGGTCACAGGGCCTTCTCGCCAAGGGGTACGAGACTGAGTCGCGAGCTTCCGTTCAAACTATACTTTATTGCCGAAATGGCCGCAACAATGGTCGTGGCAGGGGTTGTTAAACGAAGGGGGGGGGGTCGTAAAGCCTCCGAGCCAATAGATTTCGTTGGTTGCGATTCATGCAAATGTTTTTCTTACGTAGTAACGTACACGCCCTTTTTGTAGTTCGATGTATCCCTGTTGCATCTTTTTCGTGGATACTTGTGTGGATACTTTGTATCGACCAGTACTTGTAAGGTACTATTATTAACTTCCAAAAAAATGTATTATAGTGGAATGTTGTTTATTATGACAAGGAATGGACCCGTATATTTTTTTTTCTCCTTTTTTTTATCGCGAATATCCCAATGGTACTTCGTATTTATACGTATTCATAAAACTACGGGTACACCACGGATTGATGGATATCATTAGGATGGAATCATTGCCATCTGTTCCTAAGGGAGAAGATGCTCTTCGGCTTGGGAAGTTATTGGTCTACCGTCGGGTCTCCCGCTACATCAGGTGATTTAGGTAGATTGCAGGGGATACAGTAATGTCCTTTCTTATTTGCTTTACGCGCGTCGAATCCCGGCATGCCACGTAACACGCTTAGGTGAAACGTCACTCTTCGTGCATTATGGCTCGAGAAATAATTAAATCAACGTCCATGATTGCGATCATAAATAGTTTATTCATCATTGTTCGAGGCATCAACGTTTTTTTTTTTTTATTCCACGAGACAATCGATTAGGTCTACTCTTCTATTTTGTATATTTAGACACGTCTTAGACAACGGTAAAAGTACACGAAGGATGACAGCGAAGTAGTAAAGGAGTCAAAGAAATCGGAGGTTCGAAGAAGGGGTGGTACCACCGTCGCGTCGCCGCTTTGTTTCATAGCTCAGTGAGCGTAAAATCTTCGGGAGAACGAATCGGCGATGGATGACGAAGGTTACGGCGGCATGTCAAAATACGTGCCTTTTTTTTTTCCTCTTCGGAGCACCCTGCGGCGAGCACGGCGTCGTGCATTATCGTGCGCCTTCTTCTTCGCGCGTGGAGGTGGGGCACCCATCCCATATAAATTCGTGTGTGCGATACGAACAACAAATCCTTTCCATCCAACAAAAACTTCATCTATCTATACCAAAATACGGTCAAACAAATAAAATTTCTGATTCTTCCTAATTAAAAAAAAATTCATTAAACTTAAAAAAAAATATTATTTCGCGCGTAAAAACGAATCACCCAGTTATTGAGCACCCCTGCATCGGCGAAGACCAACGACGTGCCCGCGGGCTCTTTCGAATCGTGCTTGCTCGGCCGTGATCGGGAATCGTCGGAGCAAGAGGGGAAGACCGGCCTGAGGGGAAGGGGGGATCGAGAGAGAGAGAAAGAAGGAGAAAGAGAGCGGGAGAGAGAGATGCATCGAGCGAATGGGATAATGGACGGAGAAGGAAAGTGAGTCGGAGGGGGGGCGCGCGCGTTCCCACGGCCGTCGCGCATGCGCCCGGAGCTCGGATCACCTCGACACCCGCTACGAGTAATCTCCTTCGCGGCGCATTCAGTCTTCTCTCTTTCGTTTGGGCCTTACGTTCGTTCCCCTCTCTCTCTTTCTCTCTCTCTCTTGCACACATATACACAGAAACGCTTCTTTTCCCTCCCTCTTTTTCTGTTCTTTCTCTCTCTCTCGCACTCCTTTCGGATATCCGTAAAAACTCAAATACGAGCATCTCCCTTCTCTCTTTTTTACTTCTCCCCCCCTCTACCAGCACCAAAAATCATAATGATACGCGGGGCTCTTTCTCCGTTAGCCTCGCCCGCGCACAATATTCGTTTCCAGGCACTTGTCCCGCTGATCGGCTACGTCCGCGGACGTCTACCCACTTCTTTTTCCTCCTCCTCATCGTCTTCCTCCTCCACCTCCTTGCGGTCCCTAATACACCGCAGCGCGCACTCACGATCTTAAAATTGCTTGTCACCGGTTATCCGTCCTAAGGGACGAACGAAAAAAATCATTGGTGCGTGCCTTCGACTTTATCGTACGCACACACAAGCGTGTCATAAATTTTGTATCATCTTACGAACGCTAACACACAGTTCGGCCGAACGGTATTCTTCTCTCTCTCTTCTACCTCAAACCGTTTCAAGTATTTTCGATAACGTGCCAAGGCAAAAGTGTGCCGTCTCGTTCGTGGGTAGGTATATAATATAGGAAAAAGGGTTTGCGTACTTTATGGTTATCGAGAAAAGTACGCAACGCGAGAGGCGAGGAATGTTTGCGAAGGAGAACTCGCATCCTCTTTGCAACGTGTTATTTGCGAATACCAACGAAACGGTCCCGGCTAGCTAGCTTCGTTTCTTCTCGTGAGAAGTCCCGAGCTATCCTCTTACGACGTACCAAGACTATTTCCGTTCCTAGCACCGGTAACAAGGTCCGCCGGAAAGATATCCGATAAATCTCTGCAGCATTGTGTTTCCCTACGAGCCATTTTTCTACCCTCTCGTTCGGGCAAACGCGTTCGCGCGAGGGTTTATAATCTTCGGGAATTATTCGTTCGAGCGCATCGAGATCTTGTACCAACGGTGCATGGTAATTCGCATCGCGAAATTTATCGATTACGGAGTCTTATAGATTATCGTTCGAGCTTGGGCGGACGATTTCCTCGTTGATTCGTTTCTAAATACATTATTACCAATGCGTTGTGTATACTTAGGTCTAATGATAACTTTCGCTTTTCTGGATTCATCGTTGTAGTCGTTCTTTACGACCTAAATATCGATCGATATTTTTTCATTTATATTTTTCCAAATCTGAATGAAAAGTATCTTAAATAATGCAGCCTACCACCCTTTTTATTTTACCTTACTTCATTTTATTTCATTTGTATTAGTATTATTATTATTTTTTACAAATTAATTGTGTTATATAGTTATTTTCATTTATGTCATTATGATTTTGTGTAAATCCGATTCTTTCCTTGCCTAACATTCCCACAGGCATAATCTATCTATCTATCTATTTAAGTATCGAAGGTGTAATTAATTCGTTTCGATACCTCTCCAAGAGCAAACGTCAGCCACTGCAAAGCATACCCTTAGAAATAGATCTTAGCCATCCCTAGAATATATTTAAACAAAAATATATGAATTCATCGATCCCCATACCCATCACCCTCGACTCCATACACATCTTCCCGATTCTGCTCGTATATTTCGCATGCAAATGGCAACCGATAGGAACTAACTCCTCGGCTCGTCGTTATTTACTCGTCGGAGTAACTCGGTAGCAAGCGTTAGAGATGGCTGACACTTCGAACACGTCCGCGTTACTGCCTTGGACAGAAGCAAGGCTTACTTCTCGTTAGTGAGCCAGCCATAGTAGTACGAGACAAGCACGGAGAGGACCAAGAAGAAGAGGAGGGAGTACCAGCAGCGTATAATGAAGCGGGCGCAAACAAAACCGTTGTCCGGTCGCACCGACGTGCTGATTGCCAGCGCGAATATTGCTGGTGAACACACAGCGATCGGTCTGTTCGAGGAACTTTGCCAGGGAGAGAGATTGTCGTCGCACGTCGACCGAAAAAAGATTATTTAGCATTGATTAGTGACGCGCGTCTAACGATCCTTGCGCGAGCCTCACTTTCCCTCTCTTTCTTTCTTTTCTTTCTTTCTCTTTACACGTATGAACGAATACGACGGCTCGTTCGTTACCTACCACCACCACCACCACCTTCCTCGATGAGCCGCGTAATTTCTTTCGAGCGAAGAAGAGCGTGCAGCGTGTCCGTGCTAAAAGATAAAGACGTATCCTGTGGAGTCCAGCTGTTAGCCTAATGAAAAAGGATCTCTATACGTTACGCAGCTAATTACGTCAATGAGCTCGAACTTGTTACGTATTTATATGAGTTTATCTGTGAGTGAGATAGAAAGGGAGAAGAAACGAACGATATCCTCGTTAAGTTATTTTCAGCGACTCATTCAACGTATAAGGAAATTCACTTGGTATATCTACGTCTGTTTGCAAGATCGTGCGCCAGCTGAACTTTCCCGTTTATTCCACTTTTCGTTAACCCGTCCGAACCGCCTTCGAGTATTACTAGACAAGATCGAATTATACGTTCGATTATACCGTGCGTTCTCTCGCGTATACACCGTTTATTGGATTAGAAGTTTTCTCTCTATCTCTCCTTCTTCATTTCTCGAGAAAATTTGTGAAAAAGAATTCTTCCTTTACGTTCCACATCGACGTGTCCGTTATTTCTCTGGCAACTTTGTAGGCGCGGTTTCTACGTATACTTCTTCGATCCTTCCTTCCATCCACATGTATTTAGCAGGTTTTACAGGATTTTCACGAACACGAGCAACGCGAGCGTACGATAGAAAGAGAGAGGGCAGAGTCGAAGCTTAATTGCGATCGGCGCGTGTGCAACCAAGCTGAACGTGAAAAATGAATAGTGCCTATCCTTTACAGCGAGTCTCGCGAATTTTATACCTGTCGCTGGGCGCATATAAGCGCTGTTAATGCCACCGCCTTCGTAGATACGCGATTTACTGTATCTCTCTTGGGAAAGAGGGAGAAGGAGAATGCAGTTTCCATCGATTCCTGGATACTGAGTATTTTTATCCCCTTTTCTCTCTCACACACACGAATACTATATTTTATAACCATCTAACGTTTTTTTTTTTATAGATTTCTTTATTAGACTCTCGTTACACTTTATTACCGATAAAAATCTCTCTCTCTCTTTTGAATCGATGTTAATCCTGTTTATGGCAAAGTCTCCAACCAATACTTTTATCGACGAAGCCCTCTCCTTTTTTTCCCATCCTATCGACTCTTCAAACTGTTGGAATTCTAGTTCTCTTTTAAACGTCATCGTTTCGAAGCCGGATCAAGGTCCGCTCGCATTACGCGATATACCAGACGCTTTTTATGCGTCGAGATTTATCGGAAAAATCGATCGAGGAAACCGCAGGTTGGTTTATACTATAGAAAATCCTGCGTGCCTTGAACCGTGCGAAGAGACACGAGAATTAATTGCGGTGATTCGATACGATCGTCGTAAGAAAGGCTCCTGTATATATGCGAGGTCTTTTCACGTCGCTCTCTCATTTCGCTTCGCCATACTTTTTACTATTCTCATTACACTATAACATAGATTTTTATACCACGCGACACATTCCACCGGTCAATCGCAACGTTTCATCAACTTTTTTCTGCAACAATTTCCAACCTGTCCCACCGACCAATTTTTTTTTCACGCATTACAAATCCCTTGTAAATTTTTTGCCGCTTGTCCAACTCTATCATTATTCTCCTTTTTCTCTCTCTCTTTCTCTCTCGGATGCATTCCCGTTCACAATTACAAGGTGATATCGTATCTCGTCGTCGTAAACGATCCTTTTACCCGGTACATTTGCATACTATTAGAATTTCAATATCCTTCAAGCGATTGCTCTCTTTATGCACGCTTCGCCGGTATCAACCCGTTGGATCGATGTGTCTATATGAAATCATCGAGTGTATGGGGAGAGAGAAAAAAAAAAAGAAAGTAGATCATCGAGCTAATATCTTTACCAATGTCATATAAGAAGCAATACGTGTGATAGCTGAGCGTATATAAACCATGCGTTGGATAGATATGCAATCGGTAGCGCGTGAGACACTCAAGTTGCATTTCATTTAAATCGTCCTTCGCGCATACCTTCGTGTTCCTTCGTTTTTCTAATATTATCCTCTTACGCTTCACGAGAAATCGAAATGGTATTGAAAAAAATATATCCGATCTTTACGAGTGAATATTTAACGGGACGATCTCGTTCCCGCCGCAAGGCAAATAAAAAGTAAGATCGATCGGTGAATTCGACGTCGAGACTCTTCTTTCGATATCCCGTCGATATTTTCGCAGTACCTTTTATTTTTCTCGATGCCGGCTCGTAAAGCGACGCTAATCGAGAGAAATATAAACATTCGGAAGAGACGGGGACCCCTTTCAGATGATAATTTTCTTGTAAAAGTTGTAGGACCCACCCACGCAACCACTTTGTACCTGCTTTCACGTTCCATCGTATGTTTCTTTATATCGTAATATCTTCGCGTAATACGGCACTTGGGGAAGGGGGGATAATGAAATCACGAAAGTTGGTCGTTTTTTGAAGAAATCTGGTTGTCCTTTGAATCGCTCGTAAATTTGATTAAAAATTATTCGGGAATCTTTAGAGTGTCGCAAAAGTTCTTCCATAGCTCGTGATATTTAAGAATAGGTTTGTGGGAATATGGGTAGGCTTTGAAATTCGAGAAAAAAATAATAGAAGAGAGAAAAGAGGTGCATGGAGGAGTAGCATGGATGGGTAATAATTATCCTCGTTCTCGATAAAGACTATCGGTGCTTCTTCGGCACCTTCATTCGCGCAAGATAGTTGGTATGCTCCTGTCGACTCCGAGCTAATCACCACGTGTTCTTCTCTCGCGATGCTCCAGTTAGGTAGCAAGGTAGCCGAAGTCCTCGTGATCAGCCACCTGCGGCGTAATTGCAGCCCCTCCAAGGCATTCCCGTTCTCTCTTTCCTTTGCTCCTTATTCTTCCCCTACTTTCCTCCAGTCAGCAGTGTCCTGACACCATGGAGAGTAGAAAGGTACCCTCTGAGAGCAGCTGCCGCATGCGATACCTCCAACGGGCTCTTTTATAAGGGCTCGCGACCATTGTGATTTTTGTCGAAGGACTAAACTCGTCTTGCGATATTTTTTATCGATTAAATCGGTCGTATTTCATTCCTAATAAATTATCTTAACGTTTCTATATTCCATTCTAAGCATATTTGTAACGTTTCTCGAGTACTCTATTTTAACAATTGATTCTAATCACCAACCAGGGCCGAATTTACGATTAAATTAAATAGGTTGAAGCTTAAGGTCCACTCAAACAAAATTTAATGATAAAATACATTTCTGTTTTTAAAATTGCTAAAAAATCCAAATTTGCCAATATTAAAAACACCATGCCAAGACTTTCGAGTCAAAGGCCTCGTTATACTCTAGGATCCATTGAAACATGAATCCAACCTCGCTACAATCATTGTATCTTACAATTCGACAATGTAACTTTACGATACGATATTACGTTCACCGTTTTTTTGAAGTAAATTAATCTCCTATAACATCTTGTCGGTAATACAAAAATAATCGTTGAAAGATGCAAGATTACTTGAACCGAGTCCTATATTAGAATAATTGAGAGAATGACTGGTTCGCGGGGTGGATTCGGGCGGAGCTCACCGGCTCCGATTCGATGTCGAATGATAGCTTCTCGTTACCGGACGAGAGGTTCTACGCGCTCGCGCGCGCACGCCAATAGGAAGACCGTGTTTCTCTCTGGCATGGAGGTATTTAAGCGCGAAGGAACGCTGATTATACGCCACTGACGCCCCGGGCCACGGTCTGCATGTTAAGCGTCTTTACCTTTCCCTCTCTCATGATTAGAGAACCGTGCCGGTCTCCGAGCTAGTACCCCATTCTTCTCTCTCTCTTCTTCTTTTATCCTTAAGACGTGGCTGCCCTTCGTACCATCATCCTTCTTTCGTAGGTAATTTTTCTCTACCTTACTTTTCAACGATAATCCTTTTACTCCTTTTATCCTCTTGTTATCTACACATCTGATTCGGAAGGATCAAATTATTAGACTTAATTGTAACGTAATAATAGGTTTAATAATTGTTGGTAATTATCCTATCTAATTATTTTCCACAACTGTTATTACCATAATTATGTTTTATTATCGTACCTACCAATGTGCAACGCGTTAACGTTAAAATAAATAGAATAACGAACGTCTTACAAAGATTCGTGTTCATCGAGCGTGAAGATAGAAAAGTCTCACGGAAGGTAGATACTTGGCTTGTCAGAAAATGGGAAGAGTTTGAGGAATCCTAAAGCCGCGAGCGTGCTTTTGACAGGGTCGAGAAGGTCGAGCGTATTGCGTGAGTGCGAGGAAGAGAGAGATAGAACTCGAGGAGACGTTCCTCGAATCAGCGGAAAGGAATGCGAACGAGTCTCTCTCTCTCTTTCTTTTCGAGACGTGCGCATTAGAGATCTTTTGCTTTTGCAATTTTGTCTAACATTTGTTCGCGAATACCGTGCTACACGTTAAAAGCTGTAATGGACGGCGATAGAGAGGGCATCGCGTGCCCGACCGCCTTCGAGATGAACCTAGTCGAGTAGTCCGAAGATCTTCGAAAAATTTCGACTGCACGAGCCACCAAATGGTTCTGTGAGAGCCGGACGCGAAGTGCTGGTGTTGTAGCTCTCGAAAAGGAACCAACGAATTCCATTATCCAACGGGTGCTACGTTAAGTATCTATCGATTTTTGGTGCAAAAACAATTGGGTATTAATTGAAAAATATTTTATGATTGGTCGTACACGCGAATTGGATTTTCTGTATCTTGAAAAATATTTCTACGTTAGTATCATTGGCTCTGTATAGCTCAATTTTATTGTTTTAATGTTCAGAAAGAAATTATACGATAATTAATCTTCAATTAAAATATCACAGTTAATTTACAATTTTTTTAAATATTTGGTCACAAGAAAAGCTATTTGTAATTTTTAAGTTACATAGTAGAATATTTACACACACATGTAATGCATTAAAAAATGGAAATCCATTAAGTTATAGCGGTAAAGCCAGACTTAGAAAATCTACATATGCTGTTCAGAGTCACATGACGTTATACAGGGTTAAATTCAATACACGAGTTGATTTTTTAAGAAAGGATCCATAAAAGGTACATGTACAAGTCGTTTTGAGGACGATTGCATAAGAGGAAGATTTCAAGCAGTTAACGGTGTCCACCCTGTAGGTGGCACGCATCCTCGGATGCTGCGAGCCGTTCGGCCTTTGGTCCCTCCTTTTCCTTCGTCCTTCGTAAAACGATTAGTATGCCTCGACCGAGCCAGCTCGAACGTTACTTTCCTCCTCTTTTTCTTCTCCTTCTCTTCTTCGAGAAGAACGCCCGTATAAGCGAGTGGGTGGTTGGGCGGGCCTCGCAGTCCATTTGTTATGCTTGGGCCCCTCGGCAGGACCCCTTCGAGTTCCTTCAACGAGGATGCCGCTAGGATACCACATGATGCCGCAGGATGCCGCTAGCCGAACGTTTTTCCTTCCTTCTCTTTCATCGTAGTATTCGTTATACTCGCTTGAAGAAAAATTGCATAGCTTTTATTAGTCTCTCAAACACGTTTCGTGTATACAAGTACGTTTCTTCGATGATATTTATGCACCTCGATTCCGTACATCGCGAGTCGACTCGTCGCTGACGTATTAAATCATTTTACGATACACTAAACGTCTCACTTAACGCACGTCGGATAATCTTACGAAAGGGTTGTTATATATTTATCGCTTTGTCGGAAACTATGGTCCATTTATAATATTTTATTTATCTTTTCCTAATGTTTCCTTCGGATATTATTATAAAAAACCGTAATTTATTTATTTCAATTTGCTTAACCTTCTCATACCTGAATGCAGACAATTCTTTTCACTGTTTTTTTATATTAAATATACGGTGTAGATGAAAGATCACGATAGGAGAGCATAGATAGAGAGAGCTTCTTAGAAGGGACGACGTTTAGAAAATTCGGTGCGTCGTGTGCTTGTACCACCGCCCAACTCGCATACCTGAAGAAGCGGTCCTACCGTGTTATTAAAGAGTCGCTGCCTCTCCTCCCTCTCTCTCTCTCGTTCTTTCTCTCAACCTTCCTCCTTTTGTTCTCGTTGTTTTGATCCCGTTCTTCTTCTTTCTCTCCTCTTTTTTCTCCCCTTTCCTTCCTCCGTTTCCCCCTCATTCACTCCACGTTGTTCCTTTTTATCGTGGCTAGTCCACCTTCATTTACGAACTAAAATATCGTGTATGTACCACCATCGGTCAATTTTATCGTTTCTTACTGTTATTAAATCAAAAATACAAAAAAAAAATAGGAACATACATTAACATTTTTTCTTTTCAATATTTCTTAAGCCACGAGTAATCGTTATAAAAAAGTTAGAACGGGTATTTGGATGATGGTGGCCCGATTGGTGGCACGGTAGAAAAGTGTGGCCGAACGATCGGCATCCGATTAGATCGACTCTGTCTCTCTTTCTCTCTCTGGAATCGGGACGTTTTCCGTTTCTGCGGTCACGAATCGATTCCGGGCCATTATCGCGATTAGGCCTCCGGAGAGCTCCTTCGGAGGGACGGGCCTTCACCCACTCTCCTCTTTCGTCTCCTCCCATAGAAAAGAGCGATCGAGCATTCTACTCGCTTTTGCCATCTCCCATATGCCGCTCGTCGTGCCGTGCTCGATTATGGTAATGATACGTTTGCGCGTATCGTAGCTAGCAACAATGATACAGATACGAATTATCTCTATCTCTTTCTTTCTCTTAGAAAGACAACGTAACTTCAACTCGCTTTTCTATCTCACTTCCATTTCTTCCATCTTATTTTTATCTTTTTCGATTCAAAGTAAAGATAATGGTCCATCGGAACGTATCATCGTCGATATCGATATCGAGTATGTGTATATGGGTGTGTAAGAGTACCTACAGGTTTTATATGTTATTCGAATGTACAGAGTGTTCAAAAGGGTATATTCTTCAAAGATTCATAAAGAACAAACAAAAAGGTGGTCTTAATAAACGTGGGTGTAAATCTTATTATTTCTAGACTTATGAGACTTATGAGTCTGTTATACTGTAACGTTAAACATGTTGAGGAAATTATAGAAATTAATGAAAGTAATATCGAACATAACAATTTCTAGAAGACGAATTATTGTAGAGTACAAATTTGGTAATTCGACACCACATTAATCAGTGTCAAACTACTGCATTTTTTGGATCACCCAACTATCGATCTTGCATATTAGCATTTCACTGATAAATATGAAAACAGCTTTTACACCCATCTATATGAAGACTGTTCTTTTTTTGACAAGTACCTACTACATTACTACATTTAAAACATAATTTCAACTTTCTTGGAGACCCTATAAATGTACGAGGTTGCTGCTAACATCCGATAGTACAAATTTATACATTTCGTACTTATTTGTTATGCCAATTAAGAGAAAAGTCGTATCGAAGTAGAAACTCGCTGGATTCCAGAAGTGACGAAAGGACGGCTTTCGAGGAAACTTATGGAGTCGAGACGATCCCCGAGCGCATCAGCAGAATTTTTGATTATTATGCAAAGTTATAGCCTTGCGAGTTTTCTCTCTAACGTCTCCCTATATAATAATCCCTCGTAATTGGTCGTTGCTTATATACTCATCACTATTCATAGGACGAGCACGTTCGAGGCAGCAGGTTCGTTAGAGCTATCCACCCTGTTCCGCATAATGACGTAATTAGCGCGAGCCGTGGCCGTTCTAACGTGGCTACCTGTATATGTACCTATATATATACACATATATGTATATACCATACATATATACCCAAGAACTAACACTCACCCTTCTCACGCTTTTGTAATGTTCGTCGCACGAAGTCCGCGAAAAAATGATCGTCGCGTGCGTCATTAGTCCCCTTCGTCGATTAGAAGCAACTATTTCTCTCCCTCTTTGCCTCGTTAAACATTTTCGATGGAATGTTCCGAAATCACGATCTTAGAAAAGCATGCAACCCTCTCTCTCCTCCCCCTAGTTATCAAATTTCGTCTTACAACAAGAGAAACGTGACGATATTTATTCGAAACACGAGTTGAACGAGTAAACGGAGCGTGTATGAAACATCGTAGCCCCTAACACGCATGATCGTTCGCTCGACAAAAAGCACGGAGATGATGGAGTACTCGTAAAAGCGGCCGATGTAACGCGTTCATAGGAAGTAATTTACATCTCTCTTACCGTTTCTCACCGTCTAGAACGTAAGGAAGGTGGAGAAAGGAACCAAAGAGAGAGAGAGGACTCGATGCAACGGGAGGGATTTCCGCGCGAAACGTTCGATGTCACTTCGCGCATGGCTGCGTCGCAAAACCGTAACTGCAGCCTCAATATCTGGCACTCTCAGCCGTAGTCACGATTTTCTTAGTTGCGTGTTCTTATCGATGATAGTCGGGCACTGTTGGGCGAGGCGGTGAAAGTTTGAGAAACTTTACCGGACATTATCTCTTTCTCTCTCACTTTATGCTCTTTCGAGTGTGTGCGCGCGAGCCCACGACCATTAATTCGCGTGCCGAGAGGGTTAACTCGAACGGACTCGTAGCCGTGCAAAGGAGAGTGTCGTAACGAGAACACCAACGAGTATACCGGATGCAAATGCACTTTGTCGAACGACGCTACGCCGTCTAAACTCGACCTCTCGATCGATCGATCGATTTTGTCCCTGAGTTTCCTGAACCTTTCCAATTACTTTTATCCTTTCTATCTTTATCGAATTTCCTGTTTGAATTTCTTTTGTTTCCATCGAAAATTTCTCTCTACTTTTCTAACATATTCGATGTGAACGTTACATTTTTGCTAAGAGCTTTCTCGTCTCTCCTCGGACGTATCCTGAGCGACGTATAATAAGAAGATAAAGAATTTTTCTTGTACATTTTATTAAGAGCGACGACTTAGAAAGTCCGTTCGAGGGTCCGATCTCTCTCCCATGAAAGCAAGAACGTCGTCGACCTTCCGGAATCAGCGGACGCGAACATTTCGATTCGATCTTCGGACGTCCATCTCGGCTCGGCATCTTTCACGGTGAAAATACGCTTGAACGAAGTCGAGGTCTTCTAGCAACATCCAGCCAATTAGCCAGTGATCTATTTCCAATCGATAGAAAAATTCGTTTCGAGTAGGGTAACCGGAGATCGGTTAAAACGCATTTGCCCCGTAAACCACGTTGGACTTTCGATCAATTTTCTAATTGGTCCTTAATGGCAGAATTTTATCGTTCGTTATGTACTTACTTACCTACCAGCAGTATTTATGTAATACACGCGTGTATCAGGATTTAAGGTTGGTACCAACGAGACAATTAAAACGGCATCATTTATAAATCGCGGAAGCGTCGAATCGATAAAACCACGTTCGCATTCTCATTAACGAAGGCGGTTATTAAGATTTTCTCCAACGAAATCGCTTCCCTTTTGCTTGTTTTAAGAATGATCGGTCAGTGACGTACTCGTGAGAAATCTGGAGATCGTAAAATCGTCCTTTCGAAAGGGACACGACGGTTTCGGAGTAGAAAGCGACGTGCTTCCATTAGACCGTTATTACGTTCACACCCGTGAATAAAGGTATTATTATATGCAATTATGTTAAAATAACAAAAAAGAAGAAGGTATGGAGAGTTAAAAAAAAAAGTAGTGGAAGTATACGGTGAGAGGAGCGAGAGAGAGAGTGAGAGAGGAAAGTCCACTTCGAACGTAACTAACGATCAAGAAGCGGAGGCGAGCCCGATGACTCGCGGTTTACGCTGATGCGTCGAAAAAGCTTCTTCTTTTTTCCTTTTTTTTCATTAAATCATCGTTCTGCCTTTACGGGCTCCTTCTCGTACAAGCCGAACAGGCTGGCAGATTTCTCCGACCGCATTCTTCGCTTAAATACATTTCACGAACGAGTTTTTCCATTGTTCTTTTCTCACTTCTGTGACTTTGTATAACGGTTAACGAAATTATTCATTTTAAATGATAAATAAATCTTCGATAAATACGAGGACGATCTTCGAAGTCTAATTTTTTTGCTAAAATTTGGAAAAAGATGGAAGGACGCTACTTTTCATCGAAACACTCACCGAAATTGGAAAAGTAGAATACCGACGTACGATGGCGAGAGGGAAATACGAAGGGAAAGGAAGCACGGAGAGAGAGCACGACCTTCCAAGGTTTAATCCTGGCGCGAAGTTACACGCACGGAGACTTTCAATCTTGCTGGAAGTTCGCCGGGGCCGCTTTACACACTCCGACGAGACCGACAACGAGTGTTCTCCTCTTTACCGAGTCATCTAGCGTGCGCAGTCAACAAGGTCAGAGACACGCACGATGGTGTTGCGATGCTGACGACCTCTAACCATTCTCGTACCTCCTCTCGACCCGGAAAGATCCTACCGGACGCCTTCGCTAGACGCCTCTTGACTCCTCCAAGATCGAGCCGTTTCTTTGCATCTTTTCCTTCTCGCATTTAACGCTTTTTGCTTTAATCACGAAAATCGCGGAAATTGCTACCGCTATCTTCCTCACCTTTTTTTTTTTATCGTCTTAATATCATTTGAATGACTGGAACGTTATTAGGGAAGGAACCTCGAAGCGAATGCATTCTGATCGAATATACGATTATGCGAAAACGTGAGAACGATATACGATAGACTGGTAACTGTAAAATTCGCTTGGTATCATTATTCATCGCTGTTAGGTCGAATTGGTGCTGATATACCGTGAATTATATATTTAAAGAAACGTATTATAAGTAATAAGCGTATCTACGGTGGTGAATCGATCGAGATAATACTTAACAAACTTTTCTATTCGGTTGCAATGTATGGAAAAAGCCTCTCAAACGGGAAATTTTGTTAAAGAAAATCATCTGAATAATTACTGTGGTAGAATCATGATATAATGAAGAATCGAACGGCTCTTCGAACATTTCTTTGAAATTTTAAGGAAATTATTCGCGTGGCTTCTCTCGGGTGACTCACCCAGTATATATACGGTGTACATATATATTATTACACGTCGAGTTTCACATGGAACAGTCGCTAACAAGATTTCCGATCTTTTCGATTATTCCCGTCATGCGCGTTTCTTCGTGTGTCGACAAGCGATCGGAAGCAAACGTTCGCGAAACGCGTCCGTCTTGGTTTACGTAGTCCGTTTGACGGAAAGCCGATGATCGTGGTCCGATCGAGAGCTTGTACCAAGGGGACATATTCGATCGATCTACGCGATAGTACCAACATAGTCGGTACCGAGAAAGTAAAGAGAGAAGGATGAGAGAAGGTGGAGGCATACTCTTTCTCTATTTTCTCGTCTCGTTTAAAGGAACGCGAAGGATGGAACGGAAGGAAGGGTAACGTGAGGTAGATCGTCGTTCTATGAATCAATGCATGAGGAGGAGGGTGGTGCATGAGAGAGAGAGAGACACCTTGCAGCTTGTAGGTACTACAACTAGGGTCCCTACATACTATGGAGGAAAAAAATACAAACTCCTACGGACGATCGTCCTCTATATCCACCGCCGTCACTTTCCTCGCTCGTGTCCTCTCGCCTTCTTTATCTTACACGCGTTCTCTTGTTTTCACGGTACTCCCTCGTGTATCTCGTTAGGTGACCATAGTCGATCTGAAATTTACATCGGTGAGGTGATCAAGAAATTTTATTTATCATATCTGCTTTTTAGGTATTTTTAATAATAGTTAATCTGTGATTTTTTGGGCATATAAAGGTCGAGTCATCAATCATTTTTGTTTCTTGGAACAAATTGTTATGATGCATTTATTATCCTAATGATTTATTTTCATTAGATCTGCTTTGATCATATGAAATGCATAATTTCATATGATGCATTTATCATCCTAATGATTTATTTTCATTAGATCTGATGAATAGTGGATTAAAATGTAATTGTTTTATATTTTGTTGATAAATTAACTTATACTCTTATATTTTATTATACTGACAATAATTTCTGAAAAATTGTATAGCTGTGAAGAAGCACGCATTATGCACCCCTTTAACGAGCAGTGAAAATAACACTCCAACCATCGAATTCGCAGCTTCGGGGATGCTGCACTCGGTCCATACCGAAATTCGTCGTACCTCGAGTGCAATGTCCATATTTGACGGTTTCGGAGTACTGTTGATCATCATCGATATATTTGAGGACTCGAGCGGCCTCGGGGATGGAAAGTCCAAGCCTTGGGCGATCCTCGCGAAGGAGAGCAAACATTGTAATGGCGATACGGACTGGCTACCGACAATTTCATGTCCTCTTTTCTACTTCTTTCTTTGGGAGAGACCGTTCTTAAGTAAAGTGTGCACCGATTTAATATAACAAATTAATTCGTATTTGATCAATGAACATTTTTTCAAAATTATGCTTATTTTAAAAGCTCTTATATAAAAAATATATAATGCGAAATTAGTAAACATTAATCTTCTCATAGGAATTAACAATTAATTTACAATTTGGTTACAAATTGATTACAATTTGATTTAAAAAAATACAGATACGTAGCTATGCGAATTTCAAGTCACACGACGATAAGGAGCTTTAAAACTTCTAGCACGAACCTTGTAACATGATTTACAAATCACTTACGTTCACTTATTCTATAGCAATTAGTAAAAGAGTCGCAAATAGAGACGAATGATAAGAGAAATAGAGACACGTTCGTTTCGAAGAGAGTGAATTACGGAATTCGTAACGAGCCATTGTCTTTCTCCTTTGTCGCCGATCGTCCCGGTCTCGACGCCTTCCTGACGGGCTCGCAAGCTTCGTCGTCTGTAAAAAAGGCGCCCGTAAGGCGGCCCCTCTTACGAGAGAGAGCAATACATAATTAATTAAACGGGCGTACATCGGCCGCTCGAACGGTGGCTCGGCTTTTAACCGGCTATTAATTAGAGTTACACAGCCTGCCAACGCACGCGGCTCGTCTTAAGAGGACCTTACTCTCTTCCAGACTTTTTTCGAATCTCGATTCGTCCCGCGGGAGAGTCTCGAATCGTATAGCAAACCCTTCTCTGCCCCTTTTTCGTCTATTATACGTAAAAAGAAGAAACGACCGCACCGTGTCATTATGCGATTATTTCGCCGTTTCGTTCATGGAAATTTCACTCTCGAATTCTTTTTTTTACTATCCATTTCGACCTCGTGGGTTTGGTGCTTCCGAAAGATGGCTGCCAGAGGGTTATTACTTTTGTTCTGCCGTTTTTGGGAATCCTCCTTTTAGCTGGCCCTTTAATTATCATATCGTTCCAGATGTTTAGCTTCGACTCTATTTTATAGGGGAACGAGAAAGGTGCGATTTACAGGCGACCTTTTGTATAAAATAGTTGCAAAATTGGGGAAATTCTTTACAAGGGTTAAATAATTGACATCTCATATAACATTGATTGCAATAAAAACGCATCGTGCAACAAATAAAATAAAATACCAACAATTATTTTTTCCTCTCGCAATTACGTGGGTTTCTCCACATTTTTTAATCACGTTATACGAAGGTCGCCTCTAATCTAATTAGTCCTCCTCATTTTCATAATCAGGAGAATAAGAAAAGAGTGAAAGTAAAATGATCGTATCGACGATAAGTTCGAACGCTCTCGATAACTAGTAATCGTAAACTGCATATATACGTATCTGTGTGTGGGACGAAGAGAGAGAGGAAAGGTACTCGCGTTCGCTGGAAAGTAATTTCTTCGTCGAGGACGAAGAGCAAAAGCGCGCTCGAAGAGACGTTCCTGTTATCGATGTCGTTTCCACACGCGTCTCCCACCACCGACTTTCCCACGCGTGCTCCGACTCTCTTAGCAGTGTTTTTATACTCGTTCGACCCCTTGACAGCGTCTTGCCGTCTGGTCCGGTTCGAAGACGCATCGTCGTTCTTCTCCGAGGAAAGCCTAGTCTCTTGGCTATCTACGATTACTCGGAAAGCCTTCGATTCTATGCTCTTCCACGAACGGACAAGGAACGAAGGCAATCTTATCTTGTTTTTCGAGTTCTCTAATTCTTTTCGCATAAAATTAAATTCGTTTTTGCATTTTATTAGTTCAGAAATCCCTTGCTATTTTTTTTTATAAGGAAAGTTCTCGGCTATGAGAATTAATAATAAAGGAGGCAATCTTGTTTTCCGAGTTCTCAGATTCTTTTCGCATAAAATTAAATCCATTTTTCCATTTTATTAGTTCACAAATCTCAAAAGAAGTTCTTGAGTTCTCCAGTTTTCTTGGAGGAAATTTAAAATTCAAAAATTCATTACAGAAAATAACCTTCCTTTTTTTTCATACTTCAGTCTAGTCATGAAGGAATAATGTTTTGCAGTATGTCGAGACTCGGACGTAGGCGGTGGCCCTTTGGAGAAAACGCACGTCGCTCGAGGGAGGATCGCGATTAATACGTTTGAGGTAGACTTTAAGTATGCGTCTTCGGACGCGTATGCGTTTCATCTTCTTATTTGCCGAGTGGTCTCGAGTCGGTCTTGACTTTTTCTTCGTTCTCGTCAAGGTGAAGACGTATGCATCCTAACTCTTCCTTTCCTCGTCTACGAAGCGAAAGAAGGAATCCTTCGTTTATTAGAAAAAAATATTGTCTTTTATTATTTACTAAACCCTTCCACGATTATCAAATTTTCCTGAATCCAAACAATCAAAAAGAGATCGATGATTCTACGTTACCCGCGCGTGCGAGTTGCAGGGCTGCTGCATCGTCGTCAGCGGGGGAGAACTCGGGGGAAAAAGTGGAATTCTCCCGAGACGGAGCTAGTAAGAGTAACCTTATGTAGGTAGCCTGACCCAGGATGGTACCTGGAAAGCCAGAAGTACAGCAAAAAGCATCGACAGCGTGCCAACGACGCGTTCGTTCGCTATAACTCGCGCGAGCGCAGATGCCGTGCACTTTGCTCTCGAACAAAGGAAGACGACCTCGTGCATTAGACGAGCTTATACACCATTAAAATTGATACAAATTTTCTAACACGTTCGTGACGCGTGATCTTAAGATAAAATTTAACGATAAGTGGATAATTAAACATTCTCATTAATTCCAATCAAATCATTTACATTTTAAATACTTGGAAAGTATCTCGATTCTCCATGTAATTAATAGATTAAAAAGATACCGAACGTGGCGATAGCACATAGATAGCACGTGGAAATTGAACATACCTAGTCGTTTGGTTGGAAAATCGAAGAAAACGAAGTCAGAGTTATTGCGATCCGAGCATGTCGAATCGCTCGTTAATGTTTTTATAGACTTAGCGCGGGTTGCTCGTCGCTCTTAAACGTCGAAGAGAGATAAAGATGGAGAGAGGTGGAGAGGGAAGAGATGGTCGACGTGCCACGAGGAAAGCTTTACGACGCGATCTTTATTCAAAGATACTAGATCCCGATAGAGTAGGTAGAATTCAGCGAACAGGGCCATTGCCAAGCTTTCTTGCAATTCTCTTGGACCAAGGAGGGATGCCAACTCGCGAGTTCATAAATTCGGGCTCGCCTCGAGAACGAGACTGCGCTACGCCTCGTCGATGTCCGGTGTACAGCTTTTTTACCCTCCCCCCTCGTCCTATCTTTTTGCCCATTTTTACATCCACCATTTCTTCTTCCTCTTCTTCCTTAACGCATGCGCGTAACATCCATAAGCGAAGGAACGGAGCCTAGTATCGTGTAAACAAGCTTCCTAAGAAGCTGCGATGAAAACGCTACGATATCTCTTCTCTGTCTTTCTTTTCATTTTTCCTTACTCCTCCCCTTCTTGTTCTTCTTAAAGTATCTCGCTTGTAATAGCCGACAGGAACGTTTAAAATACGACCGATCGAGGGATTATTTATTTGAAATCTACTTGCTAGCGACTCATACATGTTCCTTTCTCAACCAACCAAAGTTGATTTTAATAATTACTATTAATCGATTGTGTCGTATAACACAATAAATAGATTATTTACAAATTATGAAAAATTCATTTAAGGAATAGAATTAAATTCAAAAAATTGTGATTTAATTCAATTCCTTAACCCTTTTAGTACCGAGCGAAAAACGGGCGCCTATGCGAAGATAACAGGACGAATTTGACGAATTTATTGATGTTCTGACTCCTAGGATTGAGGAGAGATTTTTATGTTTTTTTTTTCTTTTTTTTCTAAACTAAGAATGATATTTACAAAATTCAAAATGCAGCGTATTACGGAAGAAAGGGAGAATAATGTAATACGGTTATAACATTTTATAAATTTATTTTAATAGAGCTTTCTCACAATGCAAAGAATAAGGCGCCATCGCATATACAACGATATATCGTCGTCCGGCACTAAAAGGGTTAAAGAAATTCACGTAAAGTACAAAATCTTCCTAATCGTGTTATGCAGGGTATATACTTTGTTACAAAGAAATCTACGACGTACTATCAATAATTACAAAAGATAAGATCATAGCAATTTATTTACCATTCATCGTAGCATCGAAAGGGTTTGATTTTTTGGATAGACGAGGTTCGAGATCTCGATCGACGAGGCACGCTATACCCGATGAGAGATAAATCGTAGAGGGAGGATGATGAGGGGAGGCGGGAAGAAAGCACGTCGGCTAGACACACGGCACTGGCCGATGACTCTGGCCGATGGCTCACACCCGTGTGTACGCGTACGTGATTGAACGTGGGCCCGCGATTTACATCGCAATCGCAGTCGTAATCATCGCAAGGCCCGACTACACGCTCGGCAATCCTCGATCTTCTACAGGCTGCAACAAGAATGATGGACCCTCTGTCTCTGTCATTCGATCAAATTTGTAGAATTTTCTTTCTTATTACAAAGTTTTCTACAAGAATGCATTAGAGTATAGCTCGGACGTTGACCTCCATCGCGTGTTTACAACTCAGTCATTCCTTGGCTTTGTTTACGAGTCGACGATTGAGTGACCGGTGCATCATCGATAGAACGACGACGACTTACGTGATAGGATTATTAAAGACGATACAGTATTCCGCATAAGAGACATGGTACTTTAGGTAAATAAATATTTGTTTAACATGATTTATAGGAACAATTAAACGAATTTAATATCGATTATTAGTTATGAATATTTTAATAGACTTATTTATACGATTTTTATACTTTTGATGAAGGATTTCTAATGACAATTCTTTTTGTTACACCCTGTATAAAGGCACTGCAGTCGGTATAGACACTCGAAGAGAGTGAGATGCTCGCAAGAGTGGTGCTTTATGCGCGTCCACGTACGAGATCGTTAGTAAGGGTAGAACAACGCAGTCTCGGACGATTTAGCGCGGCTTTGCATCGCTACCTAACTACCTAACCAATCCCGAGTATTCGCGCCTTTTCCCATCTTCTTCCTACCTTCTCTCCCACCATTCGATTTATGTCGTCCCTTAGGATACATCTTCGCTTCCGGCCGTTTCGCGTTTTCCCGAAGACGATTCTTTCGCAGGCATCGCGATACGCGCGCTTCGACACCACTCACCGAAGAGAGGGTACGTGCTATGCCGTTTATAAGGAACGAACGAAGATTTTACGATGGAGATTGTCGTGATTTAATGGACGCCGATAAATTGGCAGGAATATCTAAGCTGGACGAGTCGAAGGTTTAGAAGCGTCATAAGGTTGGCTTTCGGTATTAGTTATTTCGTGATTCGATATTGTAATGGGTGTTCTGTTTCATATAAGTGAATGGAAAATATAGTGGATAGTTTGGACTTAATGGTATGGAAATAAAAATTACAAGGGTAACTGATTCAAATTAATAAATGTTAGACCATTTAATCGTGACAAATGTATTTCAAATAATTTTGATAT
Organism: Ancistrocerus nigricornis; assembly: GCA_916049575.1. Taxonomy (NCBI): domain Eukaryota; kingdom Metazoa; phylum Arthropoda; class Insecta; order Hymenoptera; family Vespidae; genus Ancistrocerus; species Ancistrocerus nigricornis. The sequence continues at coordinate 28,005,464 of OU696667.1, forward strand.
CTGGGAACCAGGTTACAAAGACTTATATTATTATTATACCAGGTTACAAAACTTATATTATTGTAGGAATTTTTAATTTGGGGGTGTATATACCATGTAGTACCACGAATTTACGAAACGTTTCCGTGGCATTAAATTATTTTTCATCTCCTCGATCTCAAAGCAGAAAGATCTTCCTACACTATTTTAACCAACACGAGTGTGTAAGATACATAATGATGAGGGAAAAAAATCATTTCGAATTCCGCCAACTCCCACATTTGTAGACAATATAATATTACATACATCTTTATATTCTCTAGAATTGTGAGTCAAACCTCGAAGACTTTCCGTGCTCGGCATTAATGCTTTACCGATCGAACGCTTATGACACCTTTGTGAAAATAGCAATCTGCGGTATTATACCTTCGAGGATAATAATACACGTTCGCGACTCTGTAAATAGTATGTTGCGGGTAGCATTCGAGTGGTAATTCCATTGGTCGTTACTTAACGATCGACGTTATTTGTTTTACTATCTCGTGGGACATTGTATTTTTTTTTTTTAAGCAAATGACAGAAATTTGGTTTTGCGAAAAGATGGACATCCAGAAAGGGATTTAAGTTTAGAGATGGATGGCGAGCAAAGAACCGTTCGAAGGCATTAACGAGGCACGATTCGTTCACGGTGTTCTGCGTTCACGGTTCTACCGCATGCCTGGCCGGATTCCACGAACGCAGAATCCGCTTCTGCCATTACGCTAGAGAAGAACGCCACCAAGCTGGCTGGACTTGCGCATCCTAGCAATCCAATCGTACATTTTTCTCGCTCTAATGATATTAACTAAATTGCGTTTCTCTTTACGCATCTTCTTCCTCTCGTGGTCTCTTGGGACTCTTCGGCGAGACGTGACAGGACGCACGAACGAGTTCGGACTCCTTCCTAGCGATTTTCCCCCGTTAACCTTCAGCTTTTGCTTGACGAAGCAACTAAAACGATTTCAAAATTTTTCTTAATGGTTTAATAATAATCTCGAGAATCAGGAGCAACGGTAAGAGGAGCATCGTGTGAACTGTCAAGAAACGAGTTCAAGGTGCTCGTCCTTCTGGCATCTTACGAGAAAAAGATTCGCATATGACGTCTACTCGTGACAGCTGTGAAACCCCGAAGGAGGAATGCAGGGATGGAATGTTGCCACGGAGACTGGCTTCCTGCTACGAGAAAGAAGCGTTTCTAATTAACTTTACTATTGAAAAGAAAATATTTTTTTTCTATTCGAAAGCTCATCAAATTAATTCGACCGTGCTATATTATTTTCAAAGGATACTTTAGCTTTAGGGAAATTGGAAAATTGTTTAAATCGGGTATCGTGGTCGTTGCTTTCGAGTCGGTCTCAGCTAAATCGGTGGGTCTGGGAGCAAAAACCACAGTCGTGGTGATTACTTAGTTGGTCCACGAGTTTGTCATGGCGGGAGGATGAGGAACGAATCGTAAAGGAAGGGGAAGAGGAGAAAGAAGAGGAGTAGGAGGCGAAGGTGGTGGAGGTGGCGATGGTGGGGTCCTGGTCTTTCGGCGAGAAGCGGAGCTACTCGGAGAAAACCGCAGAGACAAAGCGCGATCTGCGATTCGTCTCTGCGAATGAGAGAAGGAGACGAAAGAAGATTAGCGGACAGCTCTGAGCGGTGTCATCTCATCCTATCTTTTCTTTTTGTCTTCTCCTTCTCTCTCTCTCTCCCTTTTTTCCGAGCATCCTCCTTCTTCGGCATCGTCATCTTATTTCTTCTTCGGTAGGAGGAGAAAGAGGCTCGCTAATAGAATTCGCGCTCCTTTATTTTCTTCGGTCCCCCGCAACCCTTTGTTTGTTCCTCACCAATTTCGAAGGATCTTTTTCTTTCTTTGGATACCTCGCTTCGTCCTCTCTGCTACCTCGCCAAACCGTCGCGAGACTTCGCAGGCGGTGGGACAACTCTCGAGGACATCGAAACCGCGAGCGTGATGTCGCGCCGCGCTTTTCTCCGCACTTCGAATTCCTTTTAACGAGAACGATCTTCTTTTTTATTATTTTACCTTTCTTGTGTTGCACCAATCACATTTTCAAATAGATTCTTCTTTGATAGTTTTTTTAATATGTAATTGGTACAATTTATTAAGATAAGGGAACAAGTTATTTTCAAATGCGACTTTTGTAACTCTTCATTGTCGAAGTTATACGTAGTAAGAGACGTCGGCAATAAGAAGAAATCACCGGTGGCAAAAGTTAAGCTCGTTGACACGACACTTGCGAGGTCAAGCCATCGGAGTTCGATTCCCACCGATGCTTCTTGCTCGGTCTCGGCCACTCGGCATAGTCGTGCGGCTTATTTCCATGCGAGATTAATTATGAGCCTGGTACAATTGATTTTTTTTCTTTACTTATACATGTTTGTTCCAAGTGTCGAAGAATCTTGGTATTGTCTCTAAAGAATTACTAAACTTGTACAATTAAAATTGTGGTTGCAAGGCAAAAGAATATGTCACATTTTCAAAAAATTTTAATTTAGATATGTTTTGATTGAGTATTAATCTTTACGATGGAAAGAAAATTTGTTCTGTTTAAAATAGTAATGTACTTCGTTCAACATATTAATATTCCGCATTTTTTCAATAATTTAGTTTTATTTAATTTAGTTTTATTTTTATAAAATTTGCACGACAGTCCACGTACTGGACAAATATTGCATGACTTGTCGTTTATCCTCTCACCCACGCAAACACTATACCAACCTATATCTCCTTAGATCATCAAAAAGCCGATAAAAGATCTCTCCTTAAAACAAGATCGATCGACGATCATTTATTACCACGTTGTCGACGAGATCCAACCCACGTCGACGTGCGCGTGCTTTTCCCTTTCCTTTTTTTTCTTCCTTTTCAAGAACACCATACGATACAGCACTTTAAGTGACAGAGAGCCCGTACTCTTTTTCTCCCGTTGCACCAAATGGAACTCACCGTATATTTTTCTACGCTCTGACGCGCGATCGTGGAAAAAGCGAACGGGATAGAAGCTGCAGAGGGTCGTAGATCTTGCGTCGCGTTCACGACACACGAATGGTAATGAGAAAATAGGAGAGCAAGACGAACGGGGGTGGTTGGTAAAAAATTGTTGGACCGACCTGTTGGCTTCCACTCTTCTTCTTAAGCCGGCGGATTCAAGCAGACGGAAATGTCATTGCCACGCTCCGACAAAAAAGAGGGGACGGCGGCCTGCCTTTTTTTTTCCTTCTTTTAAGACTTTCAAGAGCGGTAGTGGGAGGAGTAGAAGAAGAAGAAGAAAAACGAAGAGACACATGGCGCTATACAAACGCCACTGCCGTAAAGTGTTAGCGATATGCCCTCTGTCCTGCCAACCTTCTTCCCATCTTTCTCTTTTTCTATCTCTCTTCCTCTTCTCTGTGCGAGCTGCTCAACCGGCGAACCCTTTCGTAAGAGAAGGAAAGAAACATCTGGATAGCAAACAACGCGTCCTCGCCTCGTAACACGGCTTTCTCTTGTCTTCTCTCTTTTTCTCTCCTTCTCTTTCGGCATATCGTCGTCTTTACAACGTGATTCTTCGTGTGACATTTTGCTTTATGAACTTCTTACGAGCTATTGTATAATTATTTTTTTTTAGGTATCATAAGTATCTGGCTTTTGTATTTTAGAAATTTTAGTTGAAAGAAATTTTATTACATAGATCGAAGGTAACGAATCTGATATAACGAGTTTCGTAATAGGTTTATTCTCAACCATATCATCAACGTGATGTATTATGTCATACTTAGCTCGATATATTCATCAGTACCATCCCTAATGAATCACCAGACGGTATTTGTATCAATATCGCTAACTTTTAATTTATATTTCTAGACGAACCTCCGGAGTTGATCGTACTATTCTAATCGAAAGCCGCGTACTTTCGCGCGCAATACATTAAACTTCACGCGATAGGCGCATTAACGAGAAACGGGAAATCGTAGGATATCAAGGCATGGAACGTGCTCGGTGGCCTCTTAATGCCATCGGTACGTCGTAACCGAGGATCACGTCGGGCGTTCTTAGAACGCCCATCAGGCGGAAATGTGTTTTTATGCTAGAAGGATCCGCGAACGCGTCTAATCGCCTAATCATTTTCAAGATTTCTTCGAACCTATCAAAGTCCTCGTCGTTCGAACATGCACTTACATCTTAATTTCATCGATGTAATTGAATTAATTGCATGAAATGTTGAATTTTTTATTTATATGCTAATGGATATTCAGATGGATTAATTCTACAAAACTAAAGGTAGAGAAAATTATATATATTTATTATTCGTATCATAAAAGCTTTTTCCATGGTGTTAAGTCTTATTATTAAGAAAATTCATTTTAAATATAAAAAGTTAAGTGCAACAAATAAATGCACTAAGATTTAAAAAAAAAATTCCAAAAGTGGAATTAATTGCTTTGACCCGTGAACAGCTTATTCACATCCCAAAAATCAATTACTTCGAGCTTACATACACGGACATACATATTACATCTATAGATACGAGGTTCGATTTGGAGATTCGACGAACGGCACTCGTTAGCCAGGAATGACGTCGCGCGAAAGACGAACATCACCGCGAGATCTTGTCGTCGAGGGAACGATCGAGAGTATAGGATCGATCGACCGAGCAATCGTCCACCTAATTGAGCCCACTCTTCTCTTTCTTTCTCTTCGAGAAGATCGCTTCCGATCGACCCGAATACCAGCACGATTTTTTGATAATTATCCTCGTTCTCCTTTTCTTTCGGCGTCTCGCGATACTTTTGCTCTGTAATACGTTCATAACGATTTATTGCAAAGCCCATCTGACAAATCTTATTGGTAGAAGAGTTAGTGGTAAAAGAAAAATATTTTTCGTTCCTCAAAGTATGACAATTTTACTTTCGTGTCAAACGTGTATTTATTTTTATCACATTGTTATAAAATTCATTTTATTAATACAAATTGTGAAAATGTGGACCATGCAGCTGGTCATTTTTAATTCTTCGATATTTCTAGTGTACCTTCATTTTATTGAAATATATTTTCCAACTTTCACTTTTTTGCGTGCTTATCACAAGACAGGAAAGTAGAAAGGTTTCCATGGGTTTTTGCGATCGCTTTCTTTCGTCTCTGCTACACTCAATAACGTTCTCCTCTCTCCGTGTAATACGTTCTCAGGACGTTAAACTCAACGACGACGATGACTATCATGCGGCCATTAGCTTATCAATGGGCAACCCCTTGAAGCGCGAGGGAGTACGAAAATAAAGCGTCGAACCCCGTGAGAAAGCAGCCACTTTCTTTTTCTACGCCACGGTGACTGCTGAACCCTCTTTTTCTTTCTTTCGACACTAACTCGAAATCTTCGTTAGAAACGAAACTCCTTAGCGACACGTGGTTCCGATCGGCGAGCCCTTCGTTTTCTTCTCCTTTTCTGTCTCGAGAAGGCGCCGACAAAAACGATCTCGTAACAAACTTTGGAAAGTGGTACTTGTAGCGAACTCTTCCTCGATTACGTGTAAAAGTTTATTATCTTATTAATATATATACTTTCCCACGGGGAATTTAAATTTTTGATACCCGTGGGAATGTTCTTGCCCTAATTTCCTTCGTACGCTTTTATTCATTTATATTGGTTAATTGATCAAGTTTTTAATAGATAAAACTAATATTTGGCCAGCAAAATTTTATCAGTACACAAAAACGATTAGTTATTAACTTTTAATGAATATGTGTGAAACTTCCCATCAAAAGATATTTTGCAAATCACAGTTTTCGTTAAAATATTATATTGGTCAAATAATAATTTAATTGATTTGTCTTGCTTATGAACAAATTAATTTACCGACAAAATAATCAATTTCCAGTCATATATCTTAAAAAAAACTTTCACCTCATTTTTTAATCATTTATTTCGATCGACTCGAGTTACCGTAACCTGGGAAAAGTAGTATTCCCTCCCTCCATACCGATCGATTTTTATCCTCGAGAATCCGTTCGATAAATTCGATCGAAAATTCGATCTTACACCGAGAAACCGCAGCGGGCAGCAACGGCTACGTTTTCATCGACACTTTTCTGCTTTCGTGAACGCGCGTGCGAATGCAGCTGCCTCGTCATCGTAGTCGTCAAGAATACGAGAGGAGACACCAGAAAGAGAGGAATGGGAGAGTAAGAGGGACACGAGACCCGCTGAAACCACGATCGGCCGCGACGCGTTACCGCAAGTGGCGCGTTAAAAAGCCCGATAACTCGAAGACCGGCCCACGTACCTAAGTACAGTCGGTAGCAATGATTTCTATACGTCATACATAATATATTTTCTATATTCGATAATTACATGACATCGATAGAAATGTATGTATCATTTTTAAAGATTGGGAAACGTTTTTGAACAAATTTTGAGGTATTTTTATGAATGAGAAGATCAGAGGACTTGTCTTGTATTTAAAAAGAATGAATATAAATTCTGTCATAGAGTTGATGATTTCATGGGAACCGTATGGTAGAAAATCATTGCTCCTGACTGTACAACAGACTCTCGGAACGGTCCAAGCAGATTGTCGCGGAGCACGGCCAGGTTTACGATCGAGAGAGCTATGCGCCTCTTGGAAGATCGACAGGGACTACTCGAGTGTTGTGTTTCCAAAGCCACAAGACGCGTCTATGTTCATCCATGAGAACGTGTCTTTTCTTATCCCATTTTATAATCAAAACGACTTAAAAATAGCTACACAATTTTTCAATAATCCTCAACATCTCAGACATAGCTCTACTTCCTCTCTCGTTTCTAAAGAATGTCAAAAGTGGAAAAACTTGGTCGAGAAAATTGAAAGGTAATCGATTGAAGTCTCTCGATCGTAGCAAGGTTTCGAGTGTCGGTTTCATGGACTAATTAGAAGCTAATGACGATCGACGAACAAGTCAGCATTCGATAGTAATTCGATACTTCGGTAAACGATGCTTTTCCTCGATGTTCGTTCGCTCGATCGTGGACCACAATCTCCCTCTCGTTGAAGAGAGCAACCAAGCTCCCTTCTCTACCCGCAGTCACATTATCCACGTGGGAAGTTTCGCTCGTTCTTACCACCTTCTATGTGTTCTCTCCATAAATAGAGTATAACACCACTCTTCGTTCCCTCTCGTGCGGGCAGCTCTCGATTCCTCTTCCGTTTTCCTCTCGCAAAATAACACGATTTCATGACATTCTATCATGCTCTCAAACCTAACGATAGTAGGTATATTTAAACCACGTTACGTTAATTAATAAATTCGAATAGGAAGCTCATTTTCGTGATCCTTATCAATAATTTATCATCAAAGGTTGGATCTCTCTTTTTCCCGAAAATTCCCCTCGATCAAAAATCTCTTTCAACTTCTCCGATTTTTCAATCTCCTGTCCCAGAAGCGACTTTATCTCAAAGTCGAGAAGCATTAACGATCGAATCGCAGCATCCTTTCGATTCTCCCTCCCTCTCTTTCTCGGATTCTTATCTCCTTCCTTAATTGATCCCGTCCATTGACCCTTAATTATTCGACGATCTGTTGACCCTTTCTCCCCTGTCTTTCTTTCTCTCTCTCACTCACCCTCTCGTTTCGACTCCTCCCACACCTCTCGGGAGTTGAGACGGCACCGTTTTCCGTCGCTCTCTTAATGGATGCTAATTCGACGGCGGTATTACGGTGCTGTTTCTTAATTAGCCGCTCGTCTCTCTTCACGAGCACACCGTATAGCTTATAAGGGCTACGATCGATTTCTCGGGCTAATTACTCGCTTCCAGATCGAGAAAACAACGTGGTCAATCCGAGTACTTAGCATCTTCTTACGTGGAAGGACTTTTCGATAGGTCTATCGTCGAATCGAGTGGAAGGAAGATGGAGAAGATGGTCAATACTATAAGTTAAAAAGAGATAAGTGGGTAGAAGCGAGAGAAAGAATTTCGTTCCGGGGGAAGGAACGAAACGCTGCTAGTAGTGATGGAGTTTTCGAGGGAGGAAAGGAAGCACTCTCTCTCTCTTTCTTCTTCCAAAGAGTCCATTAACATTCGGCGCGGCAAATTACAAGCCGAGACACTAATGGAACCAGCACGGGTGGCTGCCTCCTCCGGTCCACCGGCCATTGATGGTGGGTGGTGGTGTTACCGTCCCTTACTTCACCACTTCTCCTGTCTTCTTCTTTCTTTCTTTTTCTTCCTTCCTCCTGGAAGATGACGAGAAAGAGAGAGAGCCTTCGCGATAAACGCCATGCCACGGCAAAGCTCTTTCCCGACAACGCGGCAAACCATGCCTTCCCTTCGCGACACCAGCTCCTAATCTCTAACATTTTCTCCCCTTTCATTCTCGACAATTGCCTTCTCTCCGCTCGTCGTTAGAGGTAACTCGGTGGACCGGAGATTCGAGACCTTTCGTCGTGTCATTGTCTCTCTCTCTCTCTTTCTTTTCTTGGAGAACGAGCGAGGTCAACGACCGAGCTAACCATCGCGAAAATTGCGAGCGAGGAATCTCGTGGGACTACTTTTAAACGGAAATCGCACGACTGCTTTGATAGTCTATGGTTGGAGATCGTGCAGTTTTTATTTTTGGATGGATGTAGGTACATATGTACTACCAGTGATTGTAAAATTGTTATATCCATTTGATTTTTATGCTTTAAATCGGATCCAGTACAAAATATACGATAGATGAATTTATTAAAAATCTTTTACTGGAACCACTCTCATAATTATCACCCCATATATGAATATATTTTTGATTTATTTTTTATTTTTATTTATTTTTTATTTTTTTTTTATATAGATATTAAATCTCTGGGTTTCTGTATATTCTGTATATTCTTTTCTTTTTCTTTTTTCTTTCTGTTATCGCTGATTTATTTTTGCAATTACGTATATGTAACCATCACCACTTTGTGGCATTGAATTGTATTAAAGGGTTTACCCGTTAAATAAATAAAATAAATAAATAGATATGTAAATGTAAGATATATTAAAAAGCTCTTAACTGATTTTATCTAACCAACAGTGAAAGTATAATTTTACCGAGAATACTCGTATCAACATCCTACGCAAATTGGCATCTTTCTTGAACGTGTTAATGCATAAAAGTTGTCTTCGAGAAGCTACTTGTTTTTTATTAAAAGGAAATTACGAGATCTCGACTTTTGGGTGTGCCGATGAGATTAATTCGCGATATAAAATATATATTCGCGTGCAATGTAATCAGGTGGACTCGTTCTTGTGTAATCTGTTTTCGAGGCACCTTCTTTCTTCAACGACGATAGCACGGCAGAGGACGTTGATCGATCGCGCGATCGATCGACGGATGAAAAATCGTGCTCACCTACTTAACTCTCTTGAGAGAGAGGCGACTGTCGCTACAAGATTATGGAAGGGGAAGTGCGGCGCCTTCAGAGAGACGAAGAGTTTAAGTTCTTTTGGCGGTGCTTGGAAAAAGCGAACGATGCTTTCGCGAATAACAAAAAGTCGTCCTCGTTTTTGAAACGAACGAGGAACTTCGACGAATTACTTTTATACGTTGAACCATAACTATGGTAAGATATACCGATGTACATAAGTTCTTGAAATAATTTCTGAGCTCGTTCAGGTATGCGAGATGTCTGATCTTGTTATCGAGACTTCGATTATTTCTCTCTCTCTTTTTTTTTTTATTATTATTATTTTATGTACACGTACTCACGTCGTCTCTGTCGGCCAATTAAGCGGGCAAAGATCGGTAATTCGCGTCGTCGTCGACGTACCGCGCGAATTGCAATTTTAGATGCTCGTTTAGATAGCGGACAGGCGAAATCGCAGGGTCGTTCGTCATGTCTCGCATTCGCTGCTACGAGAGAGAGGGAAAGAGGAGAGAAGACGAGGAGTTCGCGCGTCTCGGATTTACGAGGCAATTTCGGTGGGCGATCCGTTAATTTCCGGCTGATACGAGCCGCGATAAATTCGCGGAAATCTCGACTATCGATCTCCGTTCGCGAGATGGTTCTCTCGCGAATCTACCTCGATCGAGTCCTTATTAACACGTTACAGTTCGATATGGTTTCTTTCAAAAAAATACCAACTGGAAATGGACGGAATTTAAGAGCACTTGAGATGATTCAAGGTACTTTAGAAAGTATCTCTTGGGAAAATTTTGCATTGGTATCCTAATGGAAACCTTTTAGCTTCGTATGAATATTAATTATCATTTGCTATTTTAAAGTAAAATATTTACTTTACATTGAATTAAAATAGCAAATGGTACGTATATTTCAGACGTTTTAGAATATTTTTAGTAAAGAAAACTGTCTTATTTGAGTAACTAAATTATTATTTTTCAAAAAGATTTAAATAAGAATTGAGTAGAAATAGACCAATTATTCAAATTACCATTAAAGTTAAAAGAAATATAATGGAAATTGATGGTAAATTTAAATAATGACAAAAGTGTATGAATACCGATTGCGATGTCCTCGTTCTTTCTTGCGTTTTTCCGGGCACCTGTAATGAACTTTTTAACGAAACCATAATGATTATGTAAAGAGGAAGCCGTTTATGTAACGATGACGAAACAATGAGCGCGACGAAATCATCGATGGTGTACAGGATCGAGATCATAAGAAGGCGAAAGTCGAGCAAAATAATGTCGGAAACACTTTTCTTTCCGTTTTCATAAGAGTTTCGTTTGAAAAATGTCGTATACCTTTTTATTTGTCCAATTTATTTAATGTACCCAACGGATTACCCAACGTTGCTTCATTGTATTCTTTCGTTAGAATCAGCTAGTAAAAAAACGATTAACACACCGATATATACCTTTGCCTTATTATTTAGACTTCTTAACACCTTTTCCTAGTCAAACAAACACACAGACATATTACTACTTCCGTGGAACCTTAAAAAGAAATATCTAGATTAACATACCTAGCCATCCTTATTTCTAATCATTCTTATCTTCCTAGGAAGATTCGCAACGCTATTCACCAGACGATTAAGCCAAAAACAATAATTCAAATCTCCCTGAAGCACGTACGTACGTACGATAAATGTTTCAGACGTTCCTTCTGCGAATAAGATGCAAAGCTGACCGACGGCGTAGCTTCTTCATCGCATCGAAGGGTGAATCTAATTCCGCGAAAAAAATGTGAAATGACCGTCGAGATGAGTGGTACGAGCACAGAGTCTAATCCTATCTCTATATCTTGAAGCTCGTGCATCTCAGAATCGAAAGGGCTGCGCGGCGCCGAGCTATCTCTCCAAGTTGGAATTAGTTGCAGGCAATTTGCATCGAAATGCGAATTGATACGAGTCTCCTACTCGTTCTACAAACACATACACACACATAGAAAAGATATATACCTATGTAGATATCAATGATGATCGAATCTATCGGTCTTTATATATCTTACTCTATCTCTCTTCAATTTCATAGCCAATTCCAGATCGAAGTCTCCGATCTATCCTGATCGATTTATGTGACTCCATACGGGCAAAACGCGGGTAGTATAGAGAAACGAGCCGAACCTTTTTCAAAAATCACTCTATTTTAGTGACGGGTATGCGTGCGTGCGTAAAGGAAGTCTTTCAGGTGGATGATGACGTTGCAGGTAGATCTCCGAAGCTCGGTAAACTTGGCTAACGCATAAGGGAAATATTTACTGGTCGACGCCGATAAATCCCAACCCCCACCCTTCGCTTCACCATCGTTTTCTAGTCTCTCTTTCTCTCTCCTTCGAGTCGTGCGTGCTCTCCGGCCCTGACCGGTAGTCAAGAAGAAACTCGCTGCCGGCGAGTAATGGCCGTGGAATCGTCGCTTCCGTTTATAGAGATACCGGCTGCAGCTTTCTTTCTAAGCGTGCGCGCGAGTACTGCCAGTCGTGTGCACACGTATATACAGGGTGTATATAAATCGTTGAGTACAACAAACTTTATAGAATTCATTCATGAGAATGAAAAAGTATCGAAGTGTGTACGCAGCTTTTTTAATTTGTAAAACATTCGTAACGATACTTGTTCGTTTTATTCGTGAAAATTATTTTACAAGAATCTAAAGTGACTCGAATGATCACTGTTCACAATAATTCCAAACACATGCATCAATTATTTCAAACGAGCATTTAAAATTTATTAGGTATTATCGATAATTTTGATCATGCATAGATCGATCAATTAAAATGAGACACCTTGTATACACCTCTCGCATTCAGTTTTCTCGCATACAAATACCCACATTTACGTGGCTAGCAAGGAAAGAAGCATCGAGTGGAGGGTGAAAGGTGAGGAGTGGGGGGTTGAAAAGGGCCGAAGGGTGGGGACAAGGGATGGTAGGGAGAAGCACACGAGCGAATTGCCAGCTGCGGCATGGACAATGCGTGCATCGATACCTACGTTCCTGTCTTCCTTCTTTTCCCTTCGTACGTGCGCGTTTCTCGTAGCCCCCTACCTACTCGTTCCCCTCGCTGTTGGTCCGTTCTCGAGTACCGCGTGCGAGCTATCCTCTCGGTTACCTTGTCTCTTTTTATTCCCGAAGGAGTATCGATGCGTTAGAACCTTAAGCGGACATCCGCGACTCGATTCTCGTTTGGCGAAGAAGGACAGAGAGAGGGGAGAGCACTCTCGGTTGCTCCTACGTGTCCTCGTGCGTGTCCGCGTGCGCACGTCCTTCGTTTCTCCTTCCTCCTTCCTTTAATTATCCTTCGATGCGACAATGCCTCGTGTTTTCTGCCTTTCTTCGCCGTACCTACTCGACTTCTTCAATTTTGCGTGCCCCTTTCTTATTCTTTTTACGTTCGATGAAAGAGAATACTTTTATCGTGCCGACATTTTTCGATTTGCATACCATTCGTATTATTTGGAAATATATTTTACAATTGAAGGGTCCAGAGAGGAACCACTTTAGTCCACTTTTTTCGAATAGAGGCTGTACTTTCTTGTGGCTTTTAGAGAGTATTATCAGCACGTTTTCTTTTAAAGAGATAGTTTTATTACACGAATTAAATTTGTCCAAAGTTTTTTGATTGGTCTATTATATATTTATATGTTGGAAAATGGTTTAACCCCTGGACCCTTCGATTGTGATTAAAATACCTACAGTTAGTACTTTAACGGGACCTATCAGAGTGTAATTTATTTTTGAAGTGTAATAAAATCAAATCTGTTTACTTAACAATATTATGTTATCGTATTAATTTCGTGCAATAAATACGAATGATTTTTTTTTTAAGATGTTATAAGAAACGGATGGAAGCGTTTTAGAAAAGTCTTTACAAGCGAGTCGGTCCGGGGAAGAGGCACGCAGGTTACTATTAAAGGGAGGACTCGTCCCTCCGTTTCTTTGCTCGTATCGCTACGGTCTTTTCCAGCGAAAGCGAGAAAGAGAGAGAGAAGTCGAGAGTACAATACGAGTCTCGACTTCCGATCATTAGGAGCCGTTAGAATGAAGCTCTCCTCTTCTTTATACAGACTCGGTGGGACGCGTTGTTACGATTCCTTTTTCGAGCAAACCCAGGTATCAACCTGTTCGTTAGAACGGTGCACTAACCGCATCTTTCTAAGTTCGATAACTCGTATATCGTTCGAGTCTTCGCGGAATTGAAATCCTTATAGAGAAAGATGTACTATGAAGATTAATAATTATAAGTGATCAAATAAAAATAATAACATCTTTATTGTAATAAATGTGTCTTGTTTGCAAAACTGCGGTGGTGCAGTATAGATTGGAAAAATCGACAAAATTCGACTCACCCATCGATTTTCACGATCAAAGGCTTGTTAGAAAGAGGAAAGTCTGTTTTTTAAGAATATAGCAGTGCGGTTTCGATAAGATGACTAGTTCGGAAGTTACAGCACTTTGAAGTTTGAAAAAGACACCTTTTTACACACGTGTGACCGTACTATATTTACATATGCAAATATAGTCTACTCGAGAGAGATTTTATTCCATAAGTGAGCTAAATTGTTAAATTCATTTTCAACGCAGCTGCATGTACCACAACCACGCTCGAGCGTGAACGAACTCGAGGATCTTTAAGCTGTCGACGCGCGTTACTTACGTCTCGCCTTTCTCTACCCAAGATTAGCCATTATCGATAAACTTAATTAACGCGCGCTGCGTGCTGGAAGCGCGTCGAAAAATTATCCGCTCGATAGAATTTCCTATTTGTACAGTGAACTACGGTAATAAAAATTTATGTACAAAAATTAGTACAAGAAGGAAGAAGAGTGTATTTAAATGAAGAAGAATAAATATTTGAAAAATAATCTTGAAATTGTAATCGATAATAAATGAAGTACAGAATCGTTCGTTTCACTCTTTACTCAATAATTCAGCCTCGAAGATACATATTTAATAACCATCTGTCATAAATAAATAATACGTGGTAACGAACGTGAACAAAGGATGTCCGTACGTTCCGTGTTCTTGTTAGACGGTTTCGATCCTTCGTGGAAGACGCAACGCGACGATCCAACCCTTTTCGCGAGAACCGATTAAACCTACCTTCGAAATCGTTCAGCCGGAACAGTATCGGCATACGTACTTACCTACTCGGTATCGTTTCTCTTCCTTATTCGTGTCTGAAATCAAACTACGTATATATTTTCTTTAATCATCTATAACTCGGAAACTAATGTATATGGAGCATATATTCTTGATGTTTTTTACTTATAGAAGGATGTAGATTTATTCCTTAAGATAATGACATGCATTCAGGTATTACCGTATATATGAAATTTTAATTAAAGAATTTCTAATCTTATGAAATATTCCCTTTGCTTTTTCTATCAATACATTTACCCACAATAGAGTACCTACTCAATTTATTTCGAATAATTTTAATTAATTCTATTATCATTATTATTTTAGCTGTACGTCAAAATATTCCCCTTGCTTTTCTATCAATAAATCTACACAAACATTTTTTCTAATACCCACCTACTCAATTTATTTCAAATAATTTTAACTAATTATGTTATCGTTATTCTTTCAGCTGTACGTCAAAATACGTCGGAGAATACTGTCAACATTTGAACCCCTGTCATACCGGACCACGTTGTCAAAACGGTGGTTCCTGTCGTGTGAGAGAAAGCATCGGGGGTGGTACGCCATCGTTCACGTGTTCCTGTCCCGTTGGATTCACAGCCAGCCTCTGTGAAATTCCTATCGACAATGCCTGCGATTCTTCGCCCTGTCTCAACGGTGCCACCTGTAATCTTAAATCTTTGCACGAGTACGTCTGCACGTGCGCGACAGGCTATACGGGTAAGTTCATCGTGATGATTCCTTTAAAGAAAGAAATCGTAAAGATTTTCCACGGTTTTGCCATATCATTTTAATTTGACACGAAAGGTATAGCTTATTCGTAATGAACGTTTATGCGTGGGTATGTTTACGCAGGTGGGAACATTTTCTGGCAAGCGTATTAAGTATTAATCTTCGAAGTAGGAAGCGAATAGGGAATAAAACTCGCGTTTTGATATTTAAAAAAAATAATTTATTCAGCTACCTACGTTACAAATTTTTCTAAAGCAAACGTTCCATCGTATTTTCGAGTAGCAACGTCCAATGATATATTCACCGTTATGGAGGAGAAGTTTGCAATGAAAACGTCGAAGTTCTCGCTTATTATTCGTCATAAATAGGGTGCCACGAATATATAGATATATAATAGTACAGAAAACGGTGAGTATTGCGTTACGATCGCCTAAGAATGCCAGCCCTCCGGCTTTTATATATTGCAGGAAATAAAGTGAAAAGTTTAACGATGATGACCGCTCGTAGAAGGCACTCGCCTGCAATGGCGCTCGTCAATCCGTACGAATCGCGGAAATAGGAGGCAATGCCGCGGATAGTTTCTTATCTTTATAGGGATGAGCGTGCGCGCGATCCTTCGAAAAATATATCCGTGGAAGGGAGAATTCAATGAAGAAAGAAAGAAGTGGAAGAGTAGAAAGGGAAGTTTACGTTTTGCTAGATAATTGGCAGACGAAGCTTTTCATGGTGGCGGTAGCCTTTGCTTTCAGTGGTTCTCCTTTTCTAATGCCTTAGAATATCAAGATTTATCAATTTTTATACAGGATGTTCTAGAAATGGACTATCGAACGAAGAGAGATATTAAGAAAAGTTATTCGCAATTAAAATAATAATATGTGGTTATCCAGTTTTCTAAATTTTAGTTGGTATTTGCCAACATTGCTATCTTTTGCTTTTAATAATACAAATTAATTTTATTTATTTTCTCGCTCTTTTATCTTAGATTCTAATAGTTAATGTAAAAAATGCAATATCGTGGGATATTCTATAAAGAAAAGTCTGACTTACAATCTCTTCTTCGCCATTTATTTAAATATTCATTAAAAAGAGAACCACTAGAGGGTAAGGCAATACCACCAAGATCGAGAAGCAAAGACATCTCGAAGAGAAAAGAGGTAGAAAGACAGAGAGGACAAGTAGCTACTCCGGTAATTAGTTCCACTAATCGGTGAAGTCGAGAGAAAGGGAGGAGATGGTACCTTTGCTGCCGTACATGTTCGCCCTACCGACGTTGACCGCCATGCAAAGAGATATCTCTACTTGCCCCAAGAGAGTATACAAGCTCGTGGCAGATACGGAGTTAATTTATTTCCTTACCGTATTTCGATAACCTTCTAATTTTATTCACGCTCTTTAGCATTATACGCGTGCATTCTCTAAGAGGAAATAGCGGGATTAGGTAGCTGCATTCCATTCCAAATTTATTTAACTCAATTAATAATCAAGATAAGAATTAAAGATAAGTTTTTTCCTTATTTAGTTTTCGTACTATTAGGTCGAGTCATCAATGATTAAATTAAATTCATTCAATCAGAAAGTAAATTCATTTTAATTTATTCTGAAAGTGGCATAAGTTACTTTCGTGCTATTTTATAACCATAAACAGTTCTACCACTTTTTTTGTTCAAAAATTACCTTATGTCACTTTTAAAATAAAAGGCTCATATAGGTAATCAATTATAATTGTTTTCTATTTTTATTATTAGATAAAAATTTAACAGTCCTTAATGTATAATATTTTATTTTCACAGGAGAACATTGCGAACGGGAAGATCATTGCGCGTCGTCGCCCTGTAGAAATGGTGCCGAGTGTCGTTCGTTGGAGGACAGTTACAAGTGCACGTGTGGATCGGGCTTTACCGGACGCAATTGTGCCGACGACATCGACGAATGCGAGAGGAATCCGTGCAAGCACGGTTCATGCAAGAACATACACGGATCGTACAAGTAAGTCCTTTTAAAACGACCTTCGAAATTGCATTCGTTAATTAAATCTATTTAAAACGATAGGTATGCCTTTAGTTAGGAAAATACCTAAGTAAAACGATTACCCAAGATTAGCTAGCAGGTACCGTTAGACACGAAATAACGATCCACAAATAAAAAACAATTTTTCCATACAGTACACGCACTTCGTTTACGCATTTAATTATTTCATTTAATCAAATCCGTGTCGTCTAAGCATCTAATCCGGCGTTTAATATTTAACAAGCATCCACGAGGGAGAGAATCGGCCATCCGCCCGATCATTCTATTCAATACACCCGAAGGAATAATCGGTCTAGGAAAAACGTATGTGTTAGATAGGCTTCTAGGTTGTTAAATAATTTATAGAGAAATATTAAATCGTATGCATCGCGATAGCGATTTCGTGTTCGCTCATTGATCAATTATCGTAATAACGAGCGGTGAGAATAGACACCGTCTATTCTCATAGTTCTCTGAGTCAGCATGTTAAACCTCGTTCCAATTATCAATCAAATATGGAAAGATCGATATTACGAGATCTAAAATCATTTTCATATTTTCTTATACGTAATCAAACTCAGAGGTTCTTCCTCTTCTCGATGTAACGGTGTCTACGTGGAGCAACGTACCAGCTTTGATAAAATACAAAGAACGATAAAGGTCCTATTGTCGGATCCCGTAGGATAAAAAGCCAGAGCGGATGTGCACGGTCACGATCGCGGCATGTGGTTAATCGATTATGCTAGTAGATATAGAATTTACGCAGTTAAGATCACGTTGTTAATGCGATAAAAAGAAAGGTGGAGAGGAAGGAAAGTAATAATAATAATAAAAAAAGAAGAGAAACAAAAATGGACCGCGAGAGATAGGATGGAGATTGGCGAATGGGTGCTCGGTTGGAGGGGGTGCCTCGAAGCGACTGTCGTTCGTATTTTGCCGCGCAATTACCGATTGTGCACGGAACGCGGAACGCGGAACGCATAACGACGCGGAACAACGACGTCGAAGAACGACGTGGAACAACGAGGACTCATCGACTCGATCCCACGGCCCATTACGGATTTACTCGTAATTCGACGTTACCTCGTCCGAAAGGACGAAATCGTCTCTCCTCGTCCCCGCCCCCGAATAATACTAATATCCTATCGTTCGTAATTCGAAAAAGAGCGGAACGATTCAACGAACGGCGCTAAAATCAAGTTAACTATAGGCTTGTGACATTTTGTTTTTTAAATTGGAACATTGAGTTCCTCATTTACATGCAAATTGAGATTGGTATTAATTGTTAGTTTCGTTGTTAAACATGGAACTAATATATAATAGCAATAATAACGAGGAAATCATGATATTCCCTATAATAAAAATGAGAGCAAAAGCAGATGTTTAATTCTTGGAAACTTTCCATTAACAAAAAAGTATTTGAGGACATAGAAATTATTTCTGAAGTCGAATTTAATGCTAAAGAGGGGGAACAAATCGTACGAGTTTACCGAGGGTTACGTTCACCTTAGAAAAAAAAAAAAGCTAGAAAAGAGGGTTAAGGGAAGGAAGAAGGTGCATCGCGGAAAAGAAACGAGCTCAGCAAAAACTGGTTTCAAAGCCGAGAACTCGATGCCGGGTGGCGAGGAGAACATAAATCCGCGCTTTGTTGAGATCGAGTGGAGATTAATCGAGGACCGAGTCGAGCTGACTGCACGAGGCCAGATAATGTCGCTGGGCTCTACATTATATTGAATTATATCGATGCCGTTCTTACCATCGTTCCTAGGTTCTCTAGAGATACTTGGTATTTTTTTAAATTCCTACTTGTTATAACGGAGATATTATGGAAAATACAAATAAAAATTTGATTCGATTGGTTAGTAATTTTCTAGAGGATCCACGAGCGTGGCAACGCGTATCGATCGAAATCAGGGAGTCGAGAGGCACGAAAGAACGTAGGCGTGACGCGATTAGGCGAGCAAAAGGCAAGAGTTCCCTCCACGCGATACCGATCGCGTCCTCGAATAGCCTAAGATTCTTGCGAGCGTGCACGGAGGAGCAATAACGCTCGATCGAGGCTAATAAAGACTTTGATGTGCCACGGCTGACCGCCGAGTCTGACCGCCAGGTGGTACAGGTAGGAGCTACTATATTATTAAATAGTTATGGTCGATCGAGGTACGAGGGCGGATCGTATGGCGCGCCGAGGACAAATGCCTTATAGCGAGAAAATTTACGCGAGCTCGTGTCCCGGCTCTACGAGTTAACGACTTAAAAAGCTCGTCGACGGTACGGAGACACTTCGTTTATAGTGAAATCAAATTAGATAATTAGGTATATGTTCTGTGGAGTCATTGGAAAGTGAAGCTATTCGATCGAATATTGTATAGGTTGAAATATTAAGAAGAGGAAAGATTTTTGGTATTTTATTTTAGTAAAGGAGAAGCTTTTTATTTGATAGCAACGTTATTTTACCATTTTACTAGCAACATCTTTAATCAAAACTTTATAGTACCTATAAAGAGTAGAGTAACAATATTAATAGTTTGCTTTATCACTAATCAGAACAATTCTGTCTGCATGCATTGGTATCAAACTGAATATGTTTCACTTGAAATTATTAATCTCCCCATTACTTATTCCTTTAAAAAAAAATAATTCTAACCTTTCAACTTCATCTTTATCACTTCGGATCTACGAACCATAGAAATCACCACCATTTCAAAAAATTTTACGAAAAATATTAAAACCATCGCCCGACAGCCGGATCTAGGGTCGAAAGTCGCACGCATAAATACTCGTTTACACTTCGTCGCGGGATATTAACTTTTCGCGTTACACTTCTTCATTCATCTTGTCCGAAGAGACCAGAGGAGGGAGGGGTAGGTTGTATATATCGATATGGATTCAAGACTATAAACTGGCACGGTGGGCGAGCGAGCGTGAAAGAGGGAGAAGGATGGAAAGAGAAGGAGCGAGAGTACGCGTGCGCGCGCGCGTGTTAGGGGCAGGATGTGATTTATGAAATAATCTCCCCGAAGTGGAATTTAATTGAGCGGAGGCGAGGCAAAAGAAGGAGAGAAGCAACAACGGTGTTTCTTAACCCCTCCGATCTTGATAAAGCGCGCGGCTCCGTTGCAATTTCGGATCTCTCTCGACCCTCCCCCGAAGGTCGAACTCTCGAAATTTTACGGATAAACTTCGATTTTGCTTCGTTACGGAATTTTCGAAGGCGTCTTTCGATCGTTAACGAGTTTTACGAAGCTGCTAGAGGAACGAGAATCCAAGGCGTTATCTTTCGCGTTTTAATACGATCGTTAGCACGACGCGATTATTCTAATGAGCTCGTTCGAGCGATACGTAATATACATATATAATGTACTTTGTAAAGACTAATAGAAAGCATGGAACATTCTCATCGGTGCGATCATTTTTCACTCTATTAACATAAAGAAACATTTTACTTGATGCATTTGACTATAATAGATACTGGGAGTGGCTCGCGCGATTATCTTGACCACCTTGAACAGATTCTTGCTATTATTAAATCGAATATGCGTATTTATACTCTAAGAAAATATGAAAAGAAAGAAAAATCATATATAGTTGGGATCTTTAAGATCGATGTTCCCGGCAAGTAGATCGGTAAAGTCGATGTACGTAACGAGTCACGGTAAAGAAGTCCACGAGTGGCAAGGCTACCACTGGATTCGAGTTTAGGCCTCTCGTCTCGTAGTTTCCACGCAATAAAATCCGAGGCCTAGAGCACCGGCAAGAGGTCAGCCAGGTCGACGAGCGTCCGTGAAGCCGTTTCCTCCGTGGAAGGACTCGGCAGTTGATGGAAAGAAAAAATAAGGATCTCGAGCAATCCGTGGAACCTGTTTCCCCGGTGGAGAGCAACCGATAACTACGTGCCCGGAATACCGACCGCGCCATTTTCGAATTTCCTCCGAATAACGTAGCCGACGACGACGTCGTTAAGTCCGAGCGCCATTAGAACGAGGCCTCTTCGTCTTCTTTGTGCTCCGCCAATGAAGAAGAATACCACTCTTCTCCACCTCGGCACGCGCTCTCGAATACCCTTACAAATCTTTTTTTCTTTCTTTTTTTTTTTAGATAGTTCCGACCATTTTATTCCTGTTCCTCGAATAGCGAACCTTTCAAAGCTCTCCTCGTTTATGTAGTTTCCTTTCGTTCGCACCGTTCTACGATTCACCGACGGCATTCTAGGATCGTACGAGCCACGCTCTCGGTTACATCATTTCGATGCTGACTTTTCAACGAGAGACACGATACTTGGGGGCTTGAACGAAGTTCTTTATTATACTAAAATTGTACATAACTGTTTTTTTTTCTCTGAAGATTGTAAGAATACGTATACACACTTCTGAAAAGAGGGTTTCGATGTAATAAGGTGCAAAATGTGTGACAGTTCTCTCATAACACGGTTTCTAATTCTTTAGTCTCATATAGCACACGTGTTTTTGTCAGTACTGCTATTGGTGGCATTACTCTCCAAGAATACACGATTTCGACATATATCGGACTCTAGATTTTATTTAACACTTTGATAAACGATTCCTTGGCGAAAATGTTATAGCATTCCAATTTAAAAGCAGTTATTATCCATTTAATTTTAAATGAAATAATTTTATTCTCGTAGATGTTATAGCATTCATCTAACTACGAAATGCATCTAATCAAATTTCAGATATCACAATTTAAAAAAAAATATCACCTCATATCAAATATTTACTATCCCCGTACATGTTAAACTATTAATAAATTTCTACATCATTTTCAAAGGAAATGACAAAAAAAAAGAACATACAAATTTAGCGAGGGGGCATCGAGAGCGTTGGCATCGCGCGCATGAAGAGAACACGACGTCGACGAACTGACGTAACGATTATCGAGTCGAACCAATTCAGGCAATTACCGTGGTGGGAAAGCGGCCGGGTTCGGTGCGTTCCATTAGTCGCGTTAATCCGGCGATATGCTCCTTACTTTACGCACGATGCATCCGTTTACGTCATACGCGAAGAGCGGACACACAATGCTCTCAACGCGGAATTAATCGCGCCCTCCGCGAGGCCACGATTAATTTAGCAGTGGCTTAATTGACCATACTAGATAAAGAAACAAAAAGAACACGCCTTTTCAAAAGAACTAACCAGGTTTCGCGATTTATAGACGAAAAATCATATAGCTACATTGTTCCGAATTATGATCCGTAAAACGTTCCAACGAGATATCTTTACCGTGATCTACAAGGATCAACGCCATTACGTTATACATATCTACGTATCACTCGATGATAATTATGAAATAAAAAACACGCGTATCCGGTTGGGAATATAAAAGCAGTATTCTCGTCGCTTCCGTTAGTTTTCTCGCGACCTAGGAATCATTTTTCCAACACGATCTTTTTTTTTCATCGTAGCCTGAATCAAATGATTTTACGTAACGCGTTCTCTTTCGCTTCGGTTCTTGAATATCCTTCGGATTAAGCGAACATCGTCGATTGGTTCGATATCAAGCGAACGTCGGGCTATTAAAATTCCAAGCTCGCAAGCTTCGTATTTTCGTGAAATTACTTTCCGTTCGAATGCATGCCGCGATATACAAAAATTATTCGCGTGTTGGTACGGGCGTGCATCTCGCGCGTCGTCTCGTAAGGACGTAATGAAGGATCGAGAGTGCGTTCGAGTAAGCGAACGAACGAGAGAGAAAGAGAGAGACAAAGTAGGGAGGAAGGTTATTAAGCGGAGGGCCGCTTAATATTCCTTACAAGAACGTTTTCATCGCGTAATTTGATGGGCTCGTAAAGACGATCTCGAGAGAAAGGAAGAGAAGATCCGCGATCATCGATCCAATCTTCGTCCTTCCGTGCTCCAATTTAACGTCAATTAAATCCCACCATCCAAATCGACTCTGTAACGGCAATTTTTGGAACAGCTAATGACAAAACGGCCCCGATACGTTCTTCTCTCTCTCCTTTTACTGACTTTTCGATTAATCCTCGATCTATTTTTTTCATTTTTCTCCCGTCCCTTTTCGTATCGTCCTTCAGCCCTCCCCTACGTCTTCTCGGAGAACCCAAAAGACGCATTAAGCTACGGACCGAGTCCGAAAAAGTGACTTTTTGTCGCGATACTTCCTTCCTCCAAGACTCCTCCTCGCCACACACAGCTATCTTCTCTTGAAAAATGATCGCGAATCGCTCTACCCGTCCACCACCTCGGAACGTTCATTTCGAAACCTTCTTTATTCCGTTCCGACTACTTCCCTCTTTCTTTCTTTCTCTGTTTTTCAACGACGAAATAACAGGACGTCGAATCGAATGACGAAATTATACTGGCCTCGGAGCCGCTCCTCGCTCTATCGAGGTAAAAACCTTAGCCGACTAGCCACGAAGATTCACTAGTCACCAAGATTCAGCTCCTGTGAATATCGTTCTAACATTCGAGACAATAATAAATATACGATAAATATTCTTCTTAAGTTTAAATAATTTCTCGTATCTACACCAGATTTTTGTCCCATCTTGACCCATTCAAATAAGAACGGATACAGAGACGGTAGATAAAAGAAGGAAAGACGAACGATTTTAAAAAACACTGCACGCACGTCTGGAAGTGGAAAAGCCAGATCTGGTATCCAGGGACTGGTTCCCGGTTTGCCTTTGACATATTTTTTTCCTTGTCGGTCTAACACGCGCGCGGTCAGGACTCTTAAAATATTCCGAGATTTTATTGTCTTTTCGAAGCAAGTCTTTTTAAACCTTCCAATCTTTCGACGATCGAAAGGATTGAGATACCTTTGGGATATTAAAGTTACACCCTTTTTATGACACGAGTATTCTCACCCTCGAATTGTAACTTTCGAAACTTTTCATGCCCCTATGATCGATACCCTGAAGAAAATTAGACCCCGATGTATATACACGTAGATAGATTTTATGGGATCTATCAATTGTGTTTCACACACATACACGTTGTATACATGTATGTATGTAATTTTCGAGAATCGAACCCATCGGAAATCATTGATAGTCGGTCACTCGAAATAATGGATTATAGGAAGAGGGAAGGGACAGTGACATTGGGTGAAACGCTCGAAAGAGCCCTTTAGGCTACGAACCAGCGATTGCACCCCGCGGAGAAGGGAAATCCGGATCATCCCCCTTTACGCTTCGAGACACAACCCGAGGCATTAACATAGAAAGAAACGTTTCCCGTGACAGAGCAACGTTAGGACACGCGCAAACAAGAGAAAATTAAAATCTTGATTGAACTCCGTGACTCTCGAATAAATAGAATATTTATTAAATTTCCTATAAAATGTGGATTCATACACACATTTATTATCATTAATGAATAATAGTAACTGTGATTCAATATTAACCTCATGCTCCGCATTCCACGTTGCCTTTCACGCCATACTCGCTTATCCCACCATCTTAATTATCTCCCAAGCATTTTATCTTAGTAATTAATTCGTCTACTTTCTCCCTTTTGTTTCCCAGAGCGTCTCTCTGTCCGAGCATTCAATATGCAAAATAAAACCTGGGAATATCGCTGACTAATAAATCCCACAACTAAAGCAAACCTTTCTTCAAATCCCGCTATTATAAAATGGAACAACGAAGGAAGTGTTCCTTCATAGATTATCAATTCCATCCAGCTAAAAAAACTGAATAAGTGCTTGACTTTAAACGAGCACCGGGTCGTGACCATTGAACGAAACCATCCCACACGATGTACGGTGACCGCGTATCAGCGAGATCCAGTTGACGTCTTCTCTTTCCGTCTCAGTCGTCATATAAGACTACATCTCGATCTTCAAAAATAATCTCTCTTATATAATAACGTCGGTGTTCACGAAAAAGCAAACTAACAGAGGAGAGACCCGGGAGCAACGAGGTCCATATTGCTTCTGCGAACAGGGGGGACTAGCTTGATGGAAAGACCAAGAGAAAGAGAGATAGAATGTGCTTCGCGACGAAGTCGAACGAAGGGTGACGGAACGAACCGAAGGTAGTTCGGTGAACAACGTTCCTGTGTGTGAGAAAGAGAGAGAGAGAGAGGAAGATAGAGAATCGGCCGTAGGGTCCCAGCAGGGGAACCGAGAGACGAGGAAGAAACGATGCGGTAGAAAGGAAGAAAGAGATAGGGATAGTCGAGTAGAGTCGACCAGCTCGGGCCCATGCGTCGAAGGAGGGAGGGTAAGGTACGATCGGAGCGCCCTCTGAGCGGCTCTATCCGGAAGATAAGGTTAGTCCGCCGCTGGTCGCCCGAGAAGGACGTGCGTTCGTGCGTTTCTCCCTCGAACTTATATTGATATTAACTATCCCGGCGAACCAGCCAATTAATTTCCTCGCGAAATTACCCGCGAAAAGTGTACGCGTGCCGTGTTGTGTCGTGTTACGAGTTTCGGAAAAAATTTACCAAAAAATCACGTGGATATTTACGACTCCTTCTCGTGGCATCATCCTTCAAAGTGTTTTGGCGTGGACGCGAAACTACTCCGAAAAGTTGGATATTGTTTTTAACGCGAAACGCAATCGAGTTTTCGGAGCCTCGGTGATTTAAACTTGAAAAGTTTGTGGTTTATTTAAAAGAATTTTTTTGTCGAAGGAGAAGTGTGCAATTGGATTTTGGATACTCTTTGTACTTCGTTTGTTTGTGATATAAATTAATATTGAAGATAGTGCGCGGCCATTGATTTTTAAAAGGACCACGCTTCGCTCGCAAAACAGGTGGCTACTACCGAGCACGCGCGTTTTCGCGTCGAGTGACATTGGAAATAAAAAGAACGCAGTGGCAAGCTAAGGGTTGTTAAGGAAATATTCGAAGGAACACACTCGATCATCGTTTTAATCGAGATATCGCGAGAGATTCGCGTGTGACGCTTCGGGTGACCGTCGGTCCCGAACGACTCGTTCGCGCGTCTTCGCGGCCAAAAGTCGAGTTTAACGTGACGAAAAAGGGATCTATATATTCGGGAAATTATATTTCACTATTTATTTTCATAAGTTGACGTTAATTCGCGAGAATGAAGCGCAGAGGGAGGACGGCGTTACGTCGAGCTTCGAGATTACACCGGTGACAAGTCGACGCTGACATTTTTCTTCCCACCCTGATCACTTTTTTACCCTCATTTTGGTTCTATCGTTTGTTTCTTTATTAACGTGCTACGACAATCACGGTGCAACGATATTTTACTTGTTTGCGTGTGAACGGTGAATGATAGATAATTATTATTTTTATTAATATTCTCGTGCTGGGATCAGTGCTCGGTGTATATATATATTGTCTGTGATCATTGGTGTTTATATACGAATAAAAAGGATAAGAATAGTAAAAAGAAGATAAGGAGCCGGTGAATTATCATCGATGGAGTATGGCGTAAACACTCGCGAAAGTGTTGACGTCGAAATATGAGGAGTACGTCTTCCTGCGTCTCGAGGGCACCGATTACGAGTGAAAATGTATCTCACGCGCATCTTTTTGGTGCTTCTGCTGGCCGCGAGCACGAGGTGCGTTTCATATTACTGTGTTTTACATACGTTTGGTTCATTTTTCACTAAACATTTAATAGTCAAAATTGAATTAAATCATATATCGTGATATCCCCATTTTAAATAATAGTCTGCAAATAAACAATTTCAATTCATCGACAAAGGCTCGACCTCGCTAGCTAGAAAAAAAAAATGTAAATTAATCGGGAAAAGTTATTGATTCTAAACGATCGCGCAAATCCACTGACTTTTTCATCCTCCTCTTAGGGCTATCGACGTGAATTTATTAATACGCATAACGCGGATACGAATAGAGGTGCATTAAGAGGGACCGCCGTAATTTGCTTTTTGCCACGGTTTGCGACGTGCTTTCACGCGCGGATCGTTCCTTTAACCGGTATTATAAATATTGATCGCCACGGTCGTCGACTCGTATTCCAAGTGTCAAGTTATTACGAACGAGAGAGAGAGAGGGAAAGATCGCTACAAAATATTTATGCGTTCTATCTTGTCGTTTCGCTTCGTTGCGTCTCGCGCGTAAAACATTTTTCAAATTTTTTTTTTTTTATGATAGAGCAACGAATACCGTTTGTCAAGGGCTAGAAAACGATGCAAATCAATTGCAATTAATTAAAAAAAAAAGAATTGAGAAGTAGAAATATTTCTGACAGCTCCCTGGGAATTTTGTTAGGAATAAATAAAAAAAAGATCTTCGTCTCGAGTTCGCGTGTGCGTAAATGCGACCTCAGAGTTTTTGTGTTCCGATTCCGATGAAATCATAAGACCGTGGGTGGCGTTAATAATTAGAGGAATAAAAGGGATACGGCGAAAGGTCCGGTGCCGCATATGCGACCCATGTGTTCCGGAACTACGTAATTTTCCATCGAGTCTCTTGGTAACTTCGTACAACCAATTGCGGACCTTCCAGGGATTTATGACGATCGTATAACGGTAACGACGTTCAAACACGGAGAGAAAGGAAAGTCGAATTTTATTCGGTGTCTTTAATTAATACCTCGGTAACAAAACCGATCGACGTTGCGAACGAAAATTGGAAAGTTACAAAACTCCTCGTTCGATTATTATTGTTACGAAATTGATTAACCAATTGAAATATTCTTTTTTACAGATGCATGTGCTCGAGCGGCTACACCGGGCAGAACTGCGAGAACGAATACATTCCTTGCGATCCGTCGCCTTGTCAAAACGGAGGCTCGTGTCGGTCGATCGACGAACTCGAGTACCAGTGCTTGTGTCCCGACGGTGAGTAGTCCCTTTGGAAGGATATTTTTTCTACCTAATCTCAACGCACGATCTCTTTTTTCTCGCTCCACGAAGGATCTACCCAATTTCGTGAAATACGAAACATTTCGTATCTCAGCGCGCGATCTTCTCGCGTATTTCACCATCTCTTCTGACCTCGACCGTGTCCGTGACTCGATAGTGCCGTCCGTCCCTTGCTCGAGGCAACCTATCTCTGTCTTTCTAGTAGCTCATCTTTTTCATCCTTAGCCCGAGTTAATCTTCCATCGACGGTTACCTTCTATCCTCGAATTTCCATCTCGCGTGATACCAGAGAGAGACCGTCTTGGTAACGATGAGAAATAGGGTATAGAAGGGCCGATCAAAATTGATTCATTATTACCAAATTGGTTCATTATTTCTAACCATGGAAACTAGCTCATGGATCACGAGAAATATTCGTAGAAACTAACCGGGACTTTCTTAGTAATTTTTCATGGTAAAAAGGAGGGAGTATCTTTTGGAAAGAAGTCGCGTTCCGCGTTCCACTCTGTTTACGCTGGCAGCTCGTTGCGCAAGTTTCGTTCCTTCGAAGGAAAAAGAGAGAGAGAGAGAGACAAAGGAGGTTCGTAGGCAGGGCAGCGATTACCCGGTACAACAGGTAGGGCTCGCGGGGGCCACCGAGGGCCATCTCGAAGGGGCCGAGCAGGGGTGGCTCGCCGACACCGCGGCCATTTACGTGCGTGTGTACACGCTGGATGGTTAATGTAAAGCCTAGGGTCAGCCTAGCGTGGCCTCCTCGGATCACAATGCGTTGTCCTCTCTTTCCCAGGCTGACCACGACCATGGCGACCCCACCACGCTGCTTCTTCTTCTACTCCACCTCCTCCTTTCCTTATTCTTATTTTTTTTTTTATTCCTTTTACTTGGCTACGCAAGAATCCTTACCATGCGTGTGCCTTTTTCCTGTCGAGCCACTTCTTGCTCCATTTTTCAAATTCTTCTTTTTTTTATTCGTATGCCATGTAAATCAGAATTAAAGTAGCTCGTACAGGCTTCTTGCGTAAGCGTATTGTGCAAAATTATTGATGCTTTCCCTTGAGAAATTCGATAATTAATAAGTAAGTTGCACAATGTCTTCTTCGGATGGTCAATGATCTTGCGCGGTTTTATTATGTGAATTTATTAGCACTTTTCTTAGAAAATCTCTCTCGACTCGTTAAATAAATCGTTGGTGATGCAATTTTATAGCGTATACATAAATTTGGACCGAAAACGGAGTACAACGCGAACCCTCTATACTCAATTGCAACAAATTTTCCAATTAAATATTATTCGGTATACTGTGAAAAAATATGTTCGAGCTATTGATAGATGACACAAAAAATTCTCTGAGTACAAAAAAGAAATAAATGTCGAATGTTGCTCGACGTCGTGTTACCATTAAAGTGGACCTTAGAGTTATATTTGAATTTCGTAGATAAATCTCTATTACTTAAAATTGAAAATAACTTAAAATCTATTACTCCAAAATATTTAATGATGATTTTAAGTTATTTTCAATTTGGAGTAATAGAGATTTTTCTACGAAATTCAAATATAATTCTTAACCCTCGACCAAGCGCAAAAGAGTTAAGAAGCACGAAAGAATCTTGACAATTCTCTTTTACGTCATCCAAAGACCCTACCTTTGAAACGAAGCCGTGTACACGCTTTTCTACGAAAATTCGAACATCTTCGCGAAAAGCGAAGGAGGAGGGATTCATCTTTCTTTTACGACGACGCATTAACCACGAAAATGCCGCGTTATTCTCTCCCTTTAGCTCGGAAAACGTTCGTTTAAGAAGCTCTGCTCGAAAGCCATAACTCAAGAAACGCTCGTATAACTATACGCGAAGTGGATTTTATTTCGGTATTCTTCCCGGTCGTTTCCCTTTAACGAGAAGCATAGGCCCGCGCGCCGGTGTATTCTATCATTACCGTGGCGGTATAGCGGAAGAAGAAACGCCTCTCTTTTGAGGAGGCACGCTCCTTTGCACGAACTCGTAGCTAAGCTTTTTGTCCTCCTTCTCTCACCTCGATGCCGCCTTTCCATTCCATTCTATCTTTATATTTCTTTCTGCCTCTCTTAGAAATTATTACGAACTACAACGTCCTGTTCTTAAGTGTGTTACAACTTCCTCGAATAAGAAAAGAAAATTTGCATCGCTCGAATCTTCGCAAATACCGTATCTAAAACATTCTTTTTCGTTCAGCGAGAGGAAGTTGGTATAATTTTGTAAATTAGAATTTATATTTTACTATCATCATTATTATTATTATCATACTTATACGGTCCTTCGTGGTCAGATAACTTTGGATCGATTTTATTATAACTTTTATACTCCTGGTGACTCCAACGGTATGACATAACAAGGTGCGAACGGTTATAGTCAACTTTCACGAGGCGAAGTTCCTTCGGCCGCATCGGACGCTCGCGCGCGCGAGTATCGCGAACATTTATAGGTACCTACGTATATTTAACGTTTATAGCTTTTCCTTTCACGAGCGAGAGTCGTATAACGTTCGATATCTGCGCGTTCCGAATGAAAAGTAATCGACGCACCGAACGCGTAAAGAATGACATTCTTCTTTCTTTTTTTTTTTTTTTCTTTCGTTACTCGCGGAAGCATCAAGACTCTTGAGAGAACAGGATGACGAAGAAAATGGCGGGACTTGAAACGACGAAGTCGATTTGGTCGCGTAGCCGGTCCGTAATGGTTCAATTTGCAGCATCTTCCAAGTGTGGATGGTGCACGAGCTTCTCTCTCTTTCTCCCTCTTTCTCTGCATAGCAGCAACCTTCCTCGTTCGTGCTGCTTTTCCTTCGCATTCTTCCTTCACGTTCTCTCACACAGCAACGACGACGTACGCTCGCGTGCCCGCAGCATCACGTCGTCGAGAGATTTCCCTCGTCTCGCGATCGAATCACGCCTCCTTCAGCACGCTAATTAGAAACCGCTCTATCGGACGTTGGATAAACGATTAAGCGCGTCTTCGTTTGTAGATTAATCATTGATCGATGGGGAGTAGCAAGAAAGAGAATGGAGGAAATGATCTCTTTCGAAGCATCGTTTTTTTTATTTGTTTAGTAGTTTACTTCTTCTGTCGACGATACAATCGGTTTACATTGGTCGATTTTATCTGATTGAAACTGGTCTCGATCGTCATCGTCGACTCATCTCGTTCGAGATACCTTCGACGAGTTATTTTGCATATGGGACTTGTTGAATGGAATATTGAATATGGCATAGATTGTTATACGAACCGAATCGATTAACTTTGGAAATGTAAAAGGTAGAAAAAATTCATTTGGTTGTAATTTAGTGAAAGTTTAATTATTAAATCTTGAGGAGTTACAATTGGGTCAATTTCACCGAGTAGATGATAAGTAATTATAAAGAGAAAATTTAATTAAAAAGATATTACTTTTCAATGTGTTTATTCGAGTGCCTAATTTGGAATACAATCGTTTATTATAAATTAATTCTAATGGTTCTAAGCAATATAAATACCGTTGTGACTACTTGCTAGTCGTAACTATCTTATTTTAAAAAGTTAAGCATCAGTCAAGTATTTTGACACTACAATTTTCCAAAATTCTAAAACTTGAATTAATCATTCTATTTTGTTATTAATTATGCAAAACTATTTCCATACTACAATAGAGTAGATCCAAACGTTCCTAAAGTTTCCCGTGCTTTTCTAGAAATTCCTATCTCGGTGTCGCGTAAGATTAATAGCGAGTAAGATCGCAACGAGAAGGAAGCGCCGGCGATGACGCGTCCGGCAAGCGTTCTCGCGCATTGTCAAGGCTCTCGTCTTGCACGTTGCATCGTCGCGACACTTTGCTCCACTCTTCGCACGTAGAAATCTCGCATACGATAGTAGATCGTTTCTTAATTAAATTATTACTAAACATTAAGCAAACATATTCTCGTAACTACGTTGAAAAATAATCCATTTCAACACCATCGTAATATAAAATTCAAATTTTATTAACGATAAGATAATTACGAATGCATGTGCGGTGAATAGAACGGTCGTTGGCATTAACTCCTGAATAATTATTCACATTTTTCATCCGAATCCTCGCTTATCTCTTTCCACAGATTATACCTACTATTTTAATTTATACCCATCGAATATGAGCGACGACAGGTTCGATAAGCGTTCAGATTCCACAACGAGTTCCCGTAGGTGTATAGACGGGTCTGTCGGCACTTGCCAGGGATCCGGATCTTGAAAATACAAATCTTACGATTTATCAGCGAGGACGACTCGCAAGGTCTTTCCGTTCGAGATTAGCTTCTCGTTGCGAAGGACGACCAACCGATTCATAAATCGTGACGGGACGAGACGTTCCCGATTAGTTTGCCTCCTTCTCTCTTTTTAAACACGAAACGTCCACGTCGAAGAAAAACCGCTCGCACGAGCTTCCGAGACAGGACGCTCCTGCGGCGAGCGTAGGACATTTAATCTCGACTCTTCTAGCTTGAGCTACTACCAACACCACCTACCTCTACGGGATCGTGTATAAAGACAGTGACGAATACCGGTCGTTGTTCGTGCGCGCGAGCGTCCGCGTGAGTGGGTATCGGTGTCCTGGCGTGGCATTTTGTTCTGGTAAAAGCACGCCGTGGGTTGGACAAATGAGCTCGAGGCCCAGTTCTCTAGCTTACGTGCCACGACTTCTAGAACCTGCGAGATGTACCTATTGTTAGGTTTTTTTTTTTCGAAATTTAGTTAACTGTTTATCTTGTGTCATGATAAACTAGAAATTATCTATTAGGTATTTAAGTTATTCATTTGAGACAAGGATTTCTGATCGAATGATAGCTCTAACTCTTTTATATCATATAACATTATATCATTTCATTTCAAGTGACATATAATTTGCTACATTGAGAAAAAAAATATACTCGAGGTTCTGGTAGGTGAATTAAAGACAAATCTTCGAGTACAACAAAAATTGAACGTCTGGGAACACTCGACATCGTATTATCTAAAATCAGTCTTGTCGAGTCACATCGAGTGCAAAGGGTTAACTTGAAAGTAATCTCAATTTTCATTTCTACACAGTTTTTTATCCTGATATAAATTCATCTTCAAAATACACTCTCCGTATTGTTCTTTTCTTAACACATTCTATATACCACACACAGTGGCTGTACATAATCGATCAACTTAGCACCAATGATGAAAAAAAAAAAACTTAATCGTTCGTCGAACAACCCACGCATCTTATTGTCGGTAAGCTTCCAAACAAGGTTCACTCGTGCCGCGTTAACGAAGTTTTCCCACGAGTAGTCATCGAGTGTTCGGACGAAATCCGTGCAGATGCGACAAGGAACCCTTCTCCCGCGAAACGGAGTAACTTCTCTCTCTCTCTTACTCCCAAAGCAACTCAACGCGAGTTACGAGGCGTGGAACGGTTCTCCAGGGAATTCGGCGAAGCGAGAGAGGTGGAGGAGGGTGTAGAGGGTCTAACAGCAGAGAGGGGGGAAAGAAGATGCGGGATGCATAATGCAGACCGAGCCTCGTCATAAAGCATAAGCGGCTTCATTATGTCGAGGAAGGTGAGTCGTCGGGATGGTCCAGAAGAGTGTGCGGGAGATAGCCGTGAGAGATGGTGGAGGCGTCGAGAGCAACGAAAAGAGAGGGAGCTAAGGAAAGAGAGATGGATAGAGCTACTCTTCGAGCAAGTATCTCCGAACTCTCCCGAGAGACTTCTCGTATTTATCCGGCGTCGAGCAACCAGGAGGGAAGACTGAGAGGGTGTCACGGCTCATCGTGCTCTCTTTGTCTCTCCGTAAAAGAGAAAGAAAGAGAGAGAGATAGGGTAAGGGCACGATAAATCCACACCCACGCGATGTAAACCGAGCTGGACGGGAGCCTCGCTTCGTTGTTGCTGGTAGCAGGCCGCGCCCAACAACGGCAAGCGTTCGATCTACTCGCGAATAATTTCGACTTTCGATCGATGCACATACCGTAGAATCTACTATACGTACTTCTCTCGAAGGAAAAGGAAAGGAAATGTCAGCAAAGTGGCAGAGAAAGACCAACAGAGAGAGAACACAATATTATTATCCAAGTTGGTCGGGTGCACGCACACGCGGCACTTTTCTTCTCATTGTCAGTGACGAAAGGTCCGACCGCTAAAGCATACGTACGCGACTCGAAACAATGGGTCCGATCGATACAATGGGGGTGTGGCGGGGAGATCATCTCCATAGAAAGGGGACCACACCCCGTAGAAGGAGATCCGCGTTCGCTTTTGCACCGGCGCGTTTGCACCGCCGTGGAAGTTGCTCCACGGGTCCACGATGAGTAAGAGTGAGATAGAAAGAAAAAAGAGTGAGAGAAAGAGAAAGATAGAGAGGATGGAGACCGTGGAGAGTCATTGACTCGCTCGTAAAGCCGCACTGCGGTGTGCCGCTGCTGCCGTTGCTGCTCCTTCTCTTGCTGTCTCTCTTTCTTCTTCTACTTCTTCCTTTCCTTTTTCTTCTCTCTCCTCTTTTTCCATCGGTTCTTATTCCCCGCTTTCGATACCATCTTCGAACTCGGCGAACCTCCTCGTAGTCTTCATATTTTACCATTACCATATCAGGTTCTCCCTCGAATCTCTTTCTCTCTCCTTTTCTCTTCGGGTTTATGCAGCCTTTTATTAAATACACTTCAGAGTAGAGAGAGATACGCGAGCATCTTCGATCATCCGCGAGAGATATCCGCGCCCATCGAGATTCAATGATGATTTTCATCGTAAGCCCTCGTCGTTAGCTTCAGATTCGGATCGTTATGGTTAAAGCGTCTACCACCCTCTGTGCTCGATTCTATTCTAAGTATACGTTGTATCAATTGTGCCTTCACCCCACGAGAAATCGCTTTTCGAGGGGAAGGTCGACGACATTCGTTGTCGTCGGAGAAAAACCAGTTTTGTTGGGAGATACGAACGACACAGCTTATCCGAACTACTTATTTGGTTTTAGCGATAGGATTGCGTGCGTACACCTTCCTGTCCACCTAGGAAGCGTTATTTTTGCGTTGCAATTCTTGGAGAGAACTTTCAATCGGGATGGGAAATTGTTTTGCACTTTTATTTTCAGAGTCTTCACGACTTACGTAGGTTTTAAGTATGTAGAGGGTGAACCGTCTAACGTGACTAATTAGAATTGATAGCTCGAAAATTTCCGTTTTGATCATCACACAGTACTAGTAAGCTAGACTAGAGAAGGGCCCGAAGCACTCTAATTTGTCATACAAAAGAGAAGCCAGGCGTGCGTGCGAGCCGAGCAAGCAATCCGTGCAAGGTCTTCTCTACGCTCACGCCAACTCGTAGAGCATTGTTTTCCCCGAGGTCATCGCGGTAGAAGTCGCTTGACCTCCGACTTCGGCGCCTCCGTGTTCCCATAAAGTTAGCTTACGCGTAACCCAAGAACTTCCTCGACTTAGGTACGTCGATCGATCTTTGGAATTCAGTAAAAGTGATGACACTGGTGTTAGAGATGTTCTCTCTTTTTAATTTATTTCTTAAATTTGCATTTCTCGTTGGAATTCACTGAAAGTGAACAGTTAAATATCTTTTTTGAATGTATGGACGTCTTATTGGAATTTGCTAAAAGTGAAAACATCAGTGTTGAAGATGTTTTACCTCTTTTTAATTTGAATTTTATTAACATATATTTCTATAAAGAACTTTAGTCTTCCTTCTTATTAATTAATTTGTTTTTTTTTCAACATTACATTTCTCCATACGATAAAAATCTTTCGTGTTATCGTTAAACGTGAAAACATTCCAAGATAAAACCACCCTCGTGCTTCTAATTACGTTAAAATCCTTAATTGCACCAAATGTGTTTTCACGATGATAGTTACCGATTAAAGGTCATTTGCTTTTTTTTCCGTCCACGTTTTATCTACGAAACCGTTCGCGGACCGTGGCACGGGTCCCTTTTTCGCGTAATTTCATTATTTCGCGATGCACGAGATAGGATGGCCGCGTCGTTAGAGTCGTGTAGGAGTAGGTACGAGAAGAAGAAAAGAAAGAGGTGGAGTGCGGTGACCCTAGCATACTCTTACCAATGTGCGCATATACATATGTATATATACACGAGAGGGAAAGAGGAAGTCGCGAGTCCCCAAGATTAGAGAGGAAGAACATGGGCACGAGTGTGCATCTCGAACGAACCAACCACCGATTCGATATCGTCTTCCGAACGTGACTATCCTCTCCCTTCGCGAATTTTTTCTTTTGTCTTTCTTCTTTTTACTTCGATCTATGCTCTTTCTCTTGCATATACCTACCTGGTCGTGCTTCTATGCGAGTAAATAGAAAAAATTCAAGTATCTAATATAACTTTCTACAGATTTGCATAAAATTATGATTACAAAGCCATAATAAACCAATTTTCCTGCGATCGTGCTCCTAATTTAGTTTATACGCTATTGGCTAACACTTGGACTTTGATATCGTTCTTAACACGTCAAGACTAGTTTTTCTTAATAAATTGAATAAATAAAATCAGAATTAGCAGAGAACAACCTACTATACCGAAAACTGGTTAAAGTTCCACAAATATAATTACGAAATCACCGATGATAGCGTATAAGCATTCTTGTGATTTCTTACGATAACGATAGAGAAATAAATATTAAAAATGAGAGAGTCATCGATTAGGCTTGCATTCAACGTTTCAATCATCTTCACCGCGTGAAAACTTACAAAACGCAGCTGCTCGCTCGTAGAATGCGGGGGGAACGAAAAGAAGACGCGTTACGTTCGTGCCGCGCTTAATCGTCCCCTTCATAAGCGGAATGGATAAAGAGAGAAACGGGAGGAGGAAGATGAGGAAGATGAGATCCAGGAGGAGGTTTAACAAATCGTTCTGGTAGCGAGGAACGATTAATCCAGCCGGGCGTCCGGCGTAGCGACGAAAGGAATCGTAACTCTCTTTAATTGCGACAATGTACAGCGTGCGTCCAGACTATCTCGTCTTTTACTCATCGTCCCGACTCGAAGAGAGAGAAAGAGAGAGAGAAAAGATCGATCGACGGCCTTACGAAGATTTTTCATCGACGCGCCAACCCCTAAAAGGCGCCGATAAAGCGCGCTACCTGCTAAAAGCTTTTTATCGCTTCGTACTTATTCTTTTTCATTCGATACTTTCTCCCTTTGGTAATATTAGGTCGAGTCATAAATAATATCCGTTTTATTTATCTTTCAAATAATCAACAATCGTATCACATTCATTCGTCAATAATATTTTATTCAGCTGATCCATTAAAGGAAATCATTAGAATAATGCATCGTTACAATTTCTTCCCAGACACAGACATTACAATCCCGACCTAATACACTTTGTTTCAAATAATATCTTTACGAAGATAGAACTCGTGAAGTATATGTTTATTATATTATTAACCCTATCGTTGCGACGATCTCTCGTAGGTATCCTTTACGATGCAATTATTCGGTGTAGCAGCCGTTCAAACTACCAGACGTCCGGTTAGAAATGTCGGTATTGTATAAAGTATACCAGTCTCAGAGAAAGCTATTTTGTCTAAAGAAACATTGTTATTTTTTATTTTAACCTACTATCATTTAATCGTAATACCTAGCAACCTTTCTTACTTATTGTCTAATCTACAATCAATCGCAAACTCGACACGTTGATTCTCTCTCAACGTTCGTAGATCAAACCTAGAATACTTTTCTTATCTCGTCTCACGATCTTCGATCGTTTCTTCTCTCTCTCTCCATTTTATCTATCTATCTATCTATCCTTCTCTCTTCGACTATAACTCAACAAGAGAGCGAGAAAAACTCGCGTGCGAAGTCGACGTGTGGGATCGCGCGAGGTATTCGTCTCTCTCGAAAGTTGTGGGAAGAGAGATCCCGTATAATT
Organism: Ancistrocerus nigricornis; assembly: GCA_916049575.1. Classification (NCBI taxonomy): domain Eukaryota; kingdom Metazoa; phylum Arthropoda; class Insecta; order Hymenoptera; family Vespidae; genus Ancistrocerus; species Ancistrocerus nigricornis. Next base: position 28,043,435 of record OU696667.1, read on the forward strand.
GGCGAACGCGTTGGCGTGCGAGAAAATGTTCGGACGCGCCGGCTTTAATTGCCCGATCGGGAATCGTAAGAACTACTCTTGGTAATTAGAGACACAAAATCGAGACGATCGTAACTAATTCGAACGAATAGAGACGAGATAGCAAACTTTGACGAGCTCGCAACGACGATATGCCTGGAAAAAAAAGGAGTTTAAAGAACGTGAAGTAGGATAGAAACGCTAACAACATCGACAACAATGATTATAATAATAATCCTTAGAACGGTATCGTACACGTGAAAGATTAATTACGATGTTCTCCATTCAGTGGGAACGTCGTGTTCGATGCGTGCTAATTAGAGTCGAACGTGTTATTAGAATAAAATAATTGGCAAATCGTTAGAAGCACAACCCTATCGATTCTTTCCATTCATCGAGACTACTAGTTGTAAAGACTGTTCGCGGATAATAATTATGATAATTTAAAGAAAAAAAATAGATAGAAGAAATAAACGTAAAATAAACGATCGCAAATAGTTCGATCGAATTTATACGAGATGTAGGAAGATTCTCTGTACGCGTAGTCAACAGTGTACGTTCGCAATTAGCGGATCGAACGGACCAATTAAGGAAGAAAAGGCTATCGAGAAAGAGGAGACAAGCGTTAATAAACAATAAGAACCGATTAGGAACGCGTTCGAAGTGTTCGTGGCTTATCGTGGCTCTCTCGAAGATAGTACAGTGAATGGTTACCGATATTAGGAGAGGTGGTGAACTCGTAAATTTGTATTTTATCTTTGAATAGTGCAATAACCGTATTACATCTCTCTCTTTCTCTTATAAAATTCACGTACGTAAGAACGTACGTGTCGTGGCGTTCCCACGACGCGAAAGTGGCGTAAAAGGAAGGATTAGAATTTTTCTATTTACACGGACGTACAACACATACTCTCTCTCATTCGATCTTTAACAACGAGCCCGATGCACTTCGATCACTCCATGGTCCTCTCCTCCGGAAGATAGGGTCGAGCCTGCCCCACGCTTTCGACCCATGACCTCGAATGCCCGCGCTACCGCTAAAATGCATCCTCGCGCGTCGCATTACATAATTGAAGGTGCTCGCGCCAGCAGGAGTCTCCAAGATACGTGGCTCTTATTAGAAGAAGTCGAAGCTTAGATGGTAACCCTCACTCTTCTGCATCGTAAAGGAGAAGCTTAGAGAGGATAGAAAAAAAAATATATCCGAAGAGTCTCTCGCCGTAGCGATCTAATTGGAACACGATTCTGACCCTGAAAGGCAAGATAGGAGAGAATATTCCAGCGTTCGTTCGGAACTCGTTTCTCTTCTCGGCATCGAAAAATAGAGGAAGGAAAAGGGTTGAAGGGAAGACACAACGTGTCTTTCTCTCTCTTCGAATCTCGTTAAGGGATACTACCATAGGTTAACGCAAGTAAAATATACTTCGATCGAGAGAGGGAATATCTAAACCCTCAATGCCGATATATAGAGAGCCTATCGCTACTCCCGTAATTGATGCGTCACCTCGCGTAGGTGTCCAGTACCTTCGAAACCCTTTTCTTACCTTTTACCTCCTTCCTTCCCTTTCTCGAAGGTCCTCGGGCAAACGCGCGCGCGCGAGACTTTATCCAACGCGGAATCTCTCAGAGCCTTTTCGCTCGCGCGAGCCTTTCCTTCGATCCTCCTTTCGAAAAGCCGCCTTCGGGATCGCGCCTGCTATTCCGCGATCGCGGCTTTCGTCTGAATCTGATGCGGAAGAGAGCAACGGCCTTTCTACCTTGCCGACTTATATGCAATCCTAAGAATAATTTCGCCGCTTCTACGTTACGTGCACACGTGTGGCCTCCGAGGTGGATCTTTTCTGGACTTTAAGGGTTGGATCGTAGCTTTAGAGAAGGATGGGTAATATTATCAGTGAAAAGGATGATAAGTTGAAGAGTTGTAGAGCAGATTATTTATCTGTATATAGTGATTCGATATTTTAAGAGTTTTTAAAGTCTTAAAGATCTTGGTTATTTTTGTAAGTCTTGAAAGCTTGACGCGTTGACAGTATTAACATACTCGAGATTTTCAAGAGACATAGGGGATCTTCCAAAACTTGCGTAGGGCAATCTTCCAAAACTAAAGATATACCAAAAATTAACACTCGGCAATAATTAAAAAACTTATGAACTCATTTACTATACTTGATCACTATTATAAAAATTCAAATTAGTTGCACTATTAGATATACAAATATAGTATACAGGACTTCCAAGAGATATAGGATATCGAATTCAAGTCTAAGTGATTCGAATCTTGGCAATCTTCAAAAATTAAAGATCTACTAAAAATTAACACTCCACAATAATTAAGAAACTTATGAACCCATTTACTGTACTTGATCACTATTACAAAAATCAAATTAGTTGCACCACTAGATATACAGATATAGTATACAGGACTTCCAAGAGATATAGGATATCGAGTTCAAGTCAAAGTAATTCGAATTTTGACAATCTTCAAAAACTAAAGATATACCAAAAATTAACACTCCACAATAATTAAGAAACTTATGAACCTATTTACTATACTTGATCACTATTACAAAAATCAAATTAGTTGCACCAGTAGGTAGATATACAGATATAGTTTACATAACTTCCATGAGATATAGAATATCGAGTTCAAGTCAAAGTGATTCGAATCTTGTCAATCTTCAAAAACTAAAGACATACCAAAAATTAACACTCAACAATAATTAAGGAACATATGAACCCACTCAGCACACCTTTTTGACCACTGATAAAAAAATTCCAATTAGTTGCACCAGTAGTCTCGTAAACAATAACATCCAGACACTCTTATATCGGTAGGTAATGTTAACGCGAGAGTAGATAGTCGGTAATTAGCTCGTCTAGGAGGAATCGATCGGTTGGGTATCGCGTGCAACGGGCAATTTCGTAGGTATGGCAAGGCTCGATCATTCGAGGCGTAGCGTTAAGATCGCGGGAGGAAAACGGATGCGCGCGAGGAGACGAGGCCGGCACGTAGGTAGGTAGGCAAGCTAGCCAGGCAGGTAGGTGCAGGTAGATCGGCACGTAGGTCGGTACGAAGGTTGCAGGAGAGATAGAACGACCTCGTTAGCACCTCCATTCTGGCGCGAACGCCCGCGAGAAAGTCCGTGCGAGAGATACCAAAGAGAGAGAAAGAAGGTGACTTCTTATCGATCTTGATATCGAGATATCGAGCTTTGACCGGAGCTTCTTGAGAGAAAGAGAGAGTTATATGGCATTTCGATCTATCGACGTTTAAATTTGCTCGTTATTTCGGTAAAATTGGAATTGGGTGTATGGACGTGTCTAAATTATAATCACGCGATTAACCCTTGGTACTTTAATTGTTTTTCTAGTTTATTCTCTGTCAGCTGTATTTGATGACTCGCTTAAGAATTTTAAGTAAAAATAATATTGTCACGTTAGAGGGGATTTTAGAAGGCAGAGGGTTTATTTAGGAAACAAAAACTGTGATTCCTGGGGGCAAATTATGAGATAAACAAAACTTTTTTCCGAGTAGAGGTATTGAAAACATTTAAAGGTCTCTTTCACTTGGAAGCCACTATTCAGATGGATTATATTAGGTGACTCGCCATGTACACGAGATATAAGGTTCATATTTAAATAATTCTTTAAACCCAGTACATTCTATGCAACACCTCCTATCCCTAAAGCCTACACTACCCTAGACTATATGCAACTTAACGGTGCATCGAAGAGTAAAACGGAAACAACGGAATGCAAAGTGTTGCAGACAAGAGTATAAGAAACTGTTGCGTCGCGTGCGTCCAGGCTGCGTTTGTCGACCGGAAAGTAAATCGAACGGGAGGCAGCTTCTCGATTTATTTCACATGGCAAAGAGAGTAAGATAGATAGAGAGAGAGAGAAGAACCAAAAGAACGTTTTACCGGCGGATGTTGCACAGCTACGTCGATGCCTCCTCGGAAGATGCAGATATCTCTCGGTGCGGCGTTCACCGAAGAAGAAACTAAGAGAAGAAGAAAGAGGGGTAAGAGGAGGAGACCGCAAGAAGAGAGAAGCCGAGTACACGCGAGAGCATCGAAGCTTGGCCACGACTCTGGCGGAGGTGGACCGTGTTCACCTCTTGTAACCGGCAAGCTAAGAACGCGATTTAAGCCTTGATTCCTATCTCCCTTAATTACCTTTTCGTAAGCCCTTTTTCGCGGTCCTACCGTAATCTACCTTCACAGGGCTTAGTGCTTTACCGTCGAACGGACCCAAGGGAAAGGGTAGGAACCGATCGTTAGATCGAAAGATTAACCGCGTAACTTGTGTCGTCTATGCTATTCTTTTTCCTTCGTGTCGTCTTCCTCTTCTTCTTACGTTTTCTCCTTTCGGCCGGTCCCTCCTTTGAACGCGTATGTAAAACGAGCTTGTAACGAGCGTATCGATCGGGAAGACAAAATCGTACGGCGGTGTACGTAATACGTATGTACTATCCAAGTTTTTTGTCATCGATCGACTACCAAGATGAAATTGTTCTTTTTAGTTATAACGTTAGATTAGATCGTTTCCTTTTTCTCTCGTGAACGTAATTGCATTTTATCCTTCCTTTTCTTCCCCTTCGTTCTTAGCTCGGCAAACTTGTATCGGTTTTGCGCGGGCCCATATCGAGTGGGATCATCTTTAAATATTGACGATGACGGGGACGATCCAGCCTCTTAGTCTCTCTCGAGAAAATATGCAAGAAAGACGAGGGAGGGTTCGAGGATGAAGAGAGAGAATAGGAAAAGAAAGAAAGTCGACGCTTTCTCGTGTTTGCCTTTTACTCGAGCCGCTTCGAGAATGCTAGTCTCCTGTGTCTCTCTCTCCCTCGAAGTTATGGTAATTTCGAACGGCTTTGACAAAGACTCGTAAACTCGACATTATTATTTTACCTAGCTACCGAATTTTGGTTAAAGAGAGTAAATTGACTAAACTTTAGAACTGGATGCTCCAAATAATCGAATTTTAAAGAACTTAGAAATATTTTCTTCGAAGCGATAGTAAAATGTTGAAATTAGAAGAAACGGTTTTAAGCGTCCTGCATTTACTGTCTCGATTCTTGAGCAATGCAATACACAGACGCATACTTTTACCGCCTTTCACATCTCGCAGTCTCCTAACGTACGGAGCATTAGCATGTTCGTCGGCGACATTCCACAGGGAAACCTTTCGATTTGCCTGAATGAAGTGCGTTCGATTGAAAATCACGTATCGGGAATCGTGAGTGCTTTTAAGCTTTGTCTCCAGAAATACACTAACGGAATAGATATATTCTAAGTATCTTCACAAGTTTCTTGTGTTTTACTTTCCAATCATATTTCTTTCTAGAATTCTAAATTATTTTTGCCTGCTATAAAATATCTAATGGTCGGTTTATATGGTAGTAAAAAGGGGTGAACCGTTCTTTTCCGGAAACGACCTATGACTGTCGGCAAAGAAGAAGAAGAGACTAGATGCTTATTTTCCAACGTGGAACTCACATGAGAGAAAGAGAAAGAAAAGCAACGCGAAGCGTTCAGTACGCGAGCGGCATTAATCATCGCGGCATGACAGGGGGAAGCATGGCGTATAATGCGTTGCATAGATTTATTTGTCGTGTGCGAGCGCGTAAGTCACCGTAGCAATGCCCGCGGCTCATGGTGGTTCCTTGGCATGCATGCGAGCCACCCTCGGGACCACCTTGCTCCTCCCTCCTAATCTTCGAGTCTCTCTCTCTCTAATCTTTCTCCTGCTTCGTGAGATCGCATTAGTTTCCATCTCATTTCTGTCGTATCACCGACAATTATTTTCTTATATATATTCCATAATCGTATGCGCTTGAACTCCATTTGATACGAAGAGGACAAGTCAAATAAACCAACGGGATGTTAATGGACGATAATGACGTAGAATTTTTGAATGATTGCACTACAATTTTTCTTGTCTTATAAGTGTATCATTAATTGTAATTGGAAGTGGTCCAGATGGATTCGTTTTGTGGGGAGGGTGATTTTTCTTATTCTTTTTTCTTGTAATCTACTTAATCGAATCAAATGACGTTTTTTGCTGCAAAAATCTGCATTTCTCTTTGAAATTAGTGTAAAGGGTTTCTCAGGTAAATTAAACATACATTTTTATGTATATAGATCGATGCTAAATAATCAATATGTTGCATTAATATCGTTCTTCTCTAACATCTATTAAGATATCGATGCGTTTTTTAAATTTTTCCAGAATGAATAATGGGAAATTAGACAATCTGATTTATTAACCATTATGGAACATTTTAAAAAACGCATCGATATCTTAATAGATGTTAGAGAAGAACGATATCAATGCAACATATTGATTGTTTTGCATCGATCTATATACATAAAAATTTACCATAGCTTTGACAATGATTCCTATTGATTAGACATAAAATTTAGACACATATTCGTACACGTTGCTCGGTAAAACGACGAAACGATGCCACGCGATCGGTATACGCGTATGCATGCATGTATGTATGTCCGATGCAAAGGCGGGCGAAAGGGCGCAGCGAGAGCGGCTATATATGCAAATTTATGCGGTTCCAAGGCTCCCGGCGTCCCCCCCACCGGTGGAAAATCCGCAGGCGGCGACAGTCCGCTCGGGTATTGGGTTATCGGATACACGAGCGTCCTCCTGTGTCCTCCCGTGTGTCCTCCTGCGTTCGCTCCGTTACCATAAATCTTGCATGCTAAAGCGCACTCGCTCGCTCCGAAACTGGAACTCCAAAGGGAACTAACTCTCTCTTCGAGAGATCCATTCTTAAAATGTAAATATATGTGTGTAGGGAGGAGAGGACTCGTTAAAAATATTTCTCGCACCTTGGATAAAAAAAGATTGTTCGATCGGCGATGTAAAAAGAATGTGTTTCTTGGTAGGTCGATATCGAGATTGAAATATTTGCTGGGACATATAATTTAATTTAGAAGATATTATTCTGTGTGTCCTGGATATGTTAATATACTGGGTGGTATTTAAAAAATAAGTAAATGTATAGAATCAAATTATGACCATAATTGTGTACTGCAAATTCATACATTTTCCGAAGGTCTTGCTTTTGCAATTTTAATTCATCATCATCCCTTATTAGATTGTACCTGGCTACACTAGACTTCGTATTTTAATTTAGGTATCAAACTTGGAATGTAATCGATTCTAGTGAAATCGAACGAAATCATTCTGGAATTCGTCGCATCCGATACATCTAAATATCTTTTTCTTCTTTTCCTCCTTCTTAAGTCGGCATCTCCAGGCGTCCGGTGCGAGCCGTAGGTACCAACGGGCTGACTCGTTCGCTTTGTGCAAATAAATTCAACGCTTCGGCGTCGCGCAGAAACGAATGGGGATTAAAGGGTGCGCCATAAAGGAAGGAGGCGGCCACGTCGAAGACAATTTGCGGCCGATTCGATGCGCTTTTTCCTGGCTCCGTCGAGAGAAAGAAAAGAAAAAAAAAAGAGAGAGAGACTCTCTCTCTCCCGCCCTCTTCTACCCGATACACCTCTTTCAGGCACGAAGAAACGCACATGTGCGCCCTCGGCTTGGTTTACCTTAGAACAAAGTAGTTTTTGTTCGATCCTCCGGAGCGAGTTCCTGCGAGTCACGGCGATTTCGTTGACGTCGACCAGACGAGAGGAGGAAGAGAGGATAAACCGTGTGGAGTTCCCTCACGCGTGTTGGAAGAGAATCTTTATAACCTCCACCTCTTTCTCTCTATCTCTCCTTAACCTTCGTTTTGCACATCTCAACGTGACCTTCGAACCTGCGTGGGTGCGTCCGACTTAGTCCACGCGCAAGATCGCGAACGACGATGCTTCCATATTTTATAAAAAATTGTTGTAGGCTTCCAACCATCCTGAATGTTTTGTATTTTCTTCTTCTTTGTAATAGTAATCGTTCTTTCCATCGTCGTAGCTCGTCTCCCTCGATTATCTGTCCTCTCGAATCTACACACACACACACACGTGGCAAGATCGCTTACCTCGGCCTTTACTTTACTCCGTTTCTTGTACTTTCCTCTTAATGAACGGAAGAGTCGAAGCGACGTGCAAATCGGCAAGAAAGCAGATCGTAGGATCGCCGAGGCATCGTTCAATCTCGATTCACCGCTCGATAAGAACGATCACGGCTAGTCCGTGTGTATTCGTGCTGCGTTCCTTTCTCGTAAGGTACGTCCTCGTTAATTGTGAGACTCGAGAACGAAAGTATATGCTTGATACCTAAATTAATTAATAACAGAAGTTTCACTTTTCATTTTTTCTCAGGGAAAATCTGTCACAACTGTGAATCAGTATCAGACTTCTCAGGATAGCTATGGTATATAAGATTTTTATTACATTTACAGAGTACAATTTCTTACTTAACCAGTCGTATAATAAATATTTTATCCAAGTTTGCGACAAATAAAAAGATTAAGGGCTTACTTAGAAATTTTGATAAAAATACGAGTGGAATCCTCTTAGTAGCAACGAATCGAGAAAAGAGAAGGGGGGTTTGAGAAAAAGAAGTGGGGGGATAGCAAGGCACGAAACGAAGGGAAGGGTTCCACCCACTAGTGGCCATTCACTCGAACGTCCAAGGCTCGTGACCACCTCGGGCTGATATGTCGAACCGAAACTCTGCGTTTCTCTCTCCTCCTTGGTTTCTCTAGTAACTCCTTATCCTCTCTCTCTCTTCATCCTTTCTTCCCTACGTACCTCCGATCTCTCCCTACACTACAGATCATCCGCGAGTACCTCTTTACTCTTCCAACGTTCACGTCCGGCGTCGCTCTCACGAATACTCTTCCCATGATTTGCTCGAGAGAAGAACTCTCCTACCATCGTCCGAGTTTCTTTCGATCCTATCGATTACTCTCTCGCAACTTTGCCCTCGGACAACGTTTCGTTCTAATGCAGAAAACTCGTTCAAAAGTGATCCAAGAACGAAAGACGTAGAAAAACATCGTCACTCAGGTTCGTTTAATAAACTTGCACGCATTTGCATTTATTTATTTTTTTATTAAGAGATCATCAGAGTCTATCCCAACGAGTCGACGACTCGAAAGTCGATAGACTCGCCAGTTTTTCCCTTCCATTCTCCAGCTATCCTCTCTCGGGTACGACCCACACGCGAGCAGATAAATGGAGGATGATGGACGCAGTAAATAAAGTATAGAATACGCATATGTAAATCACGAAGGGCGCACCCACGCCCTCTTACTCGACGAGTCTCTCTCTCTTACTGGTTTTCTCTTACCACATGCGATCTCTCACCGTCTTATATACCTTTACACTCTCTCTCTTTCTCTCTTCATATACTCCTTTGGAAAGAGAACCGACGGTTAAAGAAGAGAAAGAGAGGGAGGTGCGTGGATGGAGGTGGCTCTGTTCCACACATAATACCCTCTACTCGTATTCGTGTACGCGAAGTGCTCTTCAACTTCTTTACAGCCTCCTCAGTGCCGAGATAAAGCAACCGTGATACTGCACTCTTCTCCTCCTCCCTTCATCTTTTTCTTTCCATCCTTCTTCTTCTTCTTACCTGCGTTCCTCCGCCCGTTCTCCACCTTCTTATGCATTAGGTTCTCTTCTATACTCGCTGGATTCATCGAGGGATTTCGAGAGATCCCTCTTTAGGATATTTCTCTACCACGTGTGATACGAAAAAGACAGTTTCATATAGTTCATCAATTTTTTTACTCCTACGATCAAATTAATTATTTCCTTTCCCAAATAATACGACATAACTATCCTTCAATTAATTACAAAAAAAAGATACTACACCCAGCCTCCGTATCTTTCTCGGTTATAAAATTCTTTTCCAAGTCCAACGAAGAGACACGTAACATTAACGTGTCCAAAGATTTATAGACGGTGCAGGAAATCCCATGAATAATGCGCCAGTGGTATACTCGAGAAAGGGCTCTAGGAAGAAGAGATATACCGTATAGTCGATCTCCCTTGAATTTTCGATGGGACACCTACGAGAGCAGCTATCGTTCCTGGTGCGCTCTCGAAAGGAGCATGCAGGGAAGCAAGCGGAGATAGAAAGAGAGATGGAGGGAGGCGTCTAAATCGTAAATAAGGAGTCGACTGTCCTTTTTTAAGCGGCATGAGGCATCATGGGCGACTCGGGTGGGTACACCGAGAAAAGGGGACCCCACTGATTGTCCGTAAAGAATGGTAGCCGCATGACGGCTCCATTGTCGAGCGTACGCGCCGCTCTCTCTCTCTTGTATTCGTTTGCTGATGCTCTTATACACGGGATACACTTTGCCGGTCCATCGGTGGCCATCTTCCTTTCGAGAAAATAACGATAGTTAACGTTTTATACATTTCATGCATCCTGCTTGTTGCGAAAGTTTGAATTCGCCATATCCGATCGATAGGAACGATTATCGTTTATTATTCGAACCACTTTTTTATTTTGGAAGGAGTGAGAGATGAAAAAAAGGCTTTGTTAGCGACTCATCTGGCAAAATAAAACATCTTTTTTCGGTACCGTTAAGTAAACGCACGGTCGCATGTTGGTATATTTGGGATATATAAAGTTTTTGTGGGATACATGATCTTGGTGGATGATAAACGGAATTTAAGTGTAAGAGAAAAAGTCTTGTTCCTCAATAGCGTTGTAACGGAGACTCTCTGTGCGTGAAGAAAGAAACACACCTGTTGATCGGCACCTACCTGTTGCACTTGGCTCACGCACGTTTCTTCGACTCCTATCTCTTTATCTTCCGTAACGAGAGTTATTTGCAACCTCTTATAATCATCTAACGTGTATTTTCACGCATGGTTCAACAATAAAAAAGCGCGATATAAATAATCTTACGTAAAATAGCTCGAGTATTCTTCGACCACTTGTTGATCCACTCACCTGTTGATCTTTTTGTTTCGCTTTCGAGGGGAGAAAAAGGGAAAAAAAGTAAGCAAATAAAAATGATCTTATCGAGATCACCAGAGACGTGGTTTAATCTCAAGAATAAAATAAATATTTTTGTTTATCGACGAGATAGACGAGCGAGGGAGGATTTACGAGAGAGAAAAATGTTAACGAGGCAATTGAAAATCTCGAGAGCAACACCAGAAGAGTCGAGAGGAGAACGTCGTCTTGCTTATTTGTAGAAGACTCGGTTCGCTTTCGGTCATCGAGCCACGACTCCCTCGAGTGCTTCTTTTCGAAGCTCTTACGTGCTTACGATCACTTTGAATCGTCCGGTCCATACGCGTCCTTCGATCCTCTCTTCCGGAATCGACTTGAAGAAAAGAGAGGGAGGAAAAAGAGAAGAATAAAAAAAGAGAGAGAGGGACACGATGTTTTGTGGCCGAGAAGAGCGTTCGTTTCCAGGCATATCTTTAAATTGGGTACTCCGAAAGAAATAACCGTATGCATTATTCATGCAGGAGAAGAAGAAGGGACGCACGAAATCTATACCGCATGAATTAAAGCTTCGTGCGAGATCGTCCTCCACCCCGTTCGAATTCCACGAATACAATGAGACCCCTTTTGAACGTCTCTTCTCTTCGTCAAAGTAATTTAAAGACCGATGATAACGTACGAAACGTCATCTGTATTTTTTCACCAAGAGAGAGAGAGGACAGAGTTCTTCGCCATTTTCTTTCTCCCAAACCAAAAAAGGTCTTCTCGATCTCAAAAAGAGACAGGGAACGTGTGCGTACATTAAGGTTCTGGGACTCGCAGCATCTCTGTACTTGGATCTCTCTCGTTGGACCCGTCATTAGGCTGGACCCACCTCTCGGTGAAGCCATTACCCATTCAAATTACGCTTATCGCTCGTTCCCTCCTCGAGTACGTGCACCTTTTAAAGCTTCTGAAAATGGATGTTGAGAGAAGGACAGGAAGACGTTTAGAAGACCAAGAGCTGGCGAGATAAATCTCGATGTATACCTACGAAGAGAGGAAAAGAAAAAAAAGAGAGAGAACATTATCACTGTCTTGGCTCTCCTACCGCCGTTACTGCTACTGTTGGAACCAAAGAGACTCGCACGAGACCAGTGTGTGATCTCCTGAACGAAGATTTACAAATACATGTATAAAGTTAACCTAGTATATGTATATGTATGAAGGAAGGTAGACACGCGCATGGATCTCTTAGTTTCTTTTGCTTCATAGCGCTCGCGACCACTCCCAATCGCGTATGGCAACCGTCCATCCAGCTCTCCTTTCCATTCGGTCCAAGAATTATGCCACGTTCGCGTGCTCGTCCCTGATGCTGCACCGATATCATCTGTTGGTATACTAGGCAAAGAGAAACCGTCCACTCGGCTGGCACGCTTTAACCCCATTAACACATCGAATCATTTTTCTATAGTTCCTTTTTTTAATGGGATTATCCCCTTCTTAACAAACCCAACTTCCTTACCCTATTTGGTATAGAGGACAACGAGATGAATCGCTTCTAAATATACTTCACTGCTTCTAAGTCTCTTCGTGAACCTCGTTTTAAAAAAGTTATTCCGTCTATTCGGTATGGGATATCGATCGAACGTTAAAATTCCAAAGCATGGAATATAATGATTTTTAAAACGGCACGTTCTCCGTTCATTAAACGGCCCTCTAACGAGGTTAAATCGCGTTGCAATAATTACTCCTTAGAAGGAGAGGAGACACGATGTATATGGTTCGACTGTCTCGTTTTCGAACTGACCACTGATGGATGTCTTCTCCTCTCATCGAGAGAAAGATATAACGTGTGCCCGAAGAGAAACTTCAGCTACTAATGAAGTCGAAATTGTATTACGATTAACTCATTAAGCTTCCACGGTTTCGCGCGTTACGCAAGCTCTCGACCTACCACTGTCATCGGCCAAAGCAACGTGTTAATTAGCCTAACCTGATTCTCTGCCTTATGGATCTTCGACGATGTTTCGTGACGAGTGCTTCTTTTTGTAGAAAGCTGAACGTATGTAATGAATGACTTACGAGTTTGTAAGTCTCGCTCGTAATATTTTTTTTTATTGCACAATACTTAATTATGCAGGAGCAACATCCAATAAAGGTCCAAAGACCATAAAACGTACCACTGGCATACGTTAAAACTTTATAGGTACCTACCCTCTCTTTATCTCAAAAAAGACCTCTTTCCCCTCTCTTTTTCTATCTGGTTCCATTTAACGAGCATTGTCCGGTGTACGTACTTGTGTACCTAGATGGTAGATAGCAACCATTCGAACCTTATCATCGGCAGGTGCACGAAAGCGTCTCATCCGCGTTGCCACCACGTGGCACGAATAATTACAACGTTTTCTCCTATATATGCACAGTTATGGCAACGGGCAAACAATTTTTCTATGGGGTGGGGACCCCTGTAGCGTGCTCGTGACCACCCGGTACCATTCGGATGCTTTTTGGTGGGGAGGCACGGGCCGTAGTTAACCTTCCTTTTCGTTTGGTGGGTCCGGCGATCAGTGTCTCTCAACTTGGATCATCTTCTTTTCTCCAATACAATTTTATTTATTTTTAAATAAAAAAAACGACGATAAATGATCACGTAATATTATTTAATCATAAACAAATAGATAAAAATTCGATGATATTGACAAAAAAAAAATTCGATCGGTTCTCGCGTGGTCGCCTAAAGCGATACGGCCGCGAAACGCTTTAATCATAGCGTTTTTCTTAGCACGAAGATACGATGCCGGTGAAACGCTCCTCGAGCGTGAAAGCAGGAAGTCTGTGCGCGGTGGTACGCGACGGAGCCGCTGGTTGAGCACCGCAAACGAAGCGTAGTCGGCGGCATGAGAATTTTCCCACAGTCCCCACTACACAACCACGTGGCCCTGTGAGACGCACACCCGCTCTCGCGACGTTGCCACACCTCTGACCGACTGAGAGGCACTGCGTCTCTCTCTCTTTCTCTCTCTTTCTCTCTTTGGAGCTTCGGTCCAGCGGGAAAAGAGCGGGCCCCTCCACTGTAGAGAGAGAGAAAGAGAATACGGGAGAAAGGGAGACGTCCGGATAGAGCCACTTCGAACTCAACCAGAAAGAAAGAGAGAGATAGACTATCCTAGGGTGAAGTTCCCTACGGAGCAATGATTTTTTAGGAAAGGATATGTACACCGAAAGTAAGAGAGAAAGAGAAAGAACAGTTACGCTACTGTCGTGAACTCTCCGAGCAGACGCCGTACCACAGGGTGTACCATACGGTAACACGCTACATACATGAACATATACATTGAGACTTATACGATTACGGATATATCCGTTCGTCTTTCGTATTAACATATGGCATTAATTTTTAGAGTTTAAGGATTTCAGGGAAATTCTTACTCGATGAGACGTGAATTTATGTCGATGCTAACGTGATTTGTGTTGGATCGTTTGTATTTCTTAACTTGGTTTTTTGTTGTATGGGATTTCTCTTTAATTTATTTGCGATAGACAAATTTGTAGAAAGGAAAGGATTCTTTGTAAAAAATTTTATTAGATTTCTTGTGACTTTAATGATTGGAATTGACTTCACAGAAATTGGAATCGATAAGGGAAACGACGGTAATCGATTTTGCGAATAAAGAATCTAAACTTCCGGTGAATAATCGGAAGAGATAGGAAAGACTACTTCCTAGTCGCACGCTAAAGGGTCAGATAAAACAATATCCTCGTGGTAAAGGGAAGCCGCAACGGTGTTGCGGAAGAGAGCGGAAAGGGTTTCTGTAGGTTGTGTTACTTTTCCGTACATCGATGTCGATTCGATCTTGTTCTCTTGAGAGGGAGAGAAAGAGAATTGGGAGTCAGGTTCGAAGGATGCAAGAAAGAAACGAACAGGGTGGGGATACCCTCGAGGAAATATTTGGACAGGTTCGTAACTAGTCTTCTTCGGGGTGCGGTCTTCCGACAAACGGCTGACCGTTTTCGTTTCTTTCCGAAAGAGACTCGGTCTTCTCTCGGACTCTTCTTAAATTACCGAAAGGTGAATGAAATCATTTGGGACGAGTCTCTCCGCCTAATTGCAACGACTTCGCGAAATTCTTCAAATTCTTCTTTCGAGAATCCTGTCTTACGGCTACTTGGAATTAAAAAACTTCGTTTTACGGTATCACAACACCGATATATATACTTCCATTATTTCGTGAAGACTTAACGAAGCGACAAGGACGAGATCACGGGTTTAAAGTCCGAGAAAAAGTAGTCATCTTTTGTCGATCCTTTCAACGAAGGAATCAATAAATTACAAACATTTCCCAATCAATTTTTTATTTCTAAATCAAAGTACATAATTTTCTATGACCAACAAATTTAGAAAATGAAATAAATGTTTGCTAACTCGACGACTCGTTACGGCCCTGGAACTCGTAACGAAGTAACGGATACGTATCCTTCGTTAAATAGGGTCCACGTAGTAGCATACGCATACACAGAGAGAAAGAGAGAGATGGTGAGATGGAACGATCGCGAGCGTGGCTACAGCCTCCGATCGTTGCTATCTGGGGTGAGGACAATTGCAATTACGGTAGTTCATTTAGGCCGATTTCTAAGTGGTCGAACTCTTCCGCCGTTTTTCAACGCACTTTCATGCATACGTACGATCATTCTGTTTATTTAAATTTACTAAACTTTTTTATTGTTTTGCATTAAAAAAATTTCTATTCAGTTCCCATTGAAATTCAATGGAAAATTTTGCTATGAGATAGTTTATATTCACGATAGTGTTGAACGAGCATAAGAAGGGAAAAATTATAGAGATTTTTCAGTAGAGATTCAGCGTATAGCACGACACGAGTTGCTTCAGGGGGTTGCCGATGTTATATTCCAGGAAAAAAGAGGAGGTTCGAACCCTCATGGAAATAAAAGCGTGGAGTCGTTAGAAGGGGCAACGCTTATCCCTCTCGACAAATACATTCACGGGTAGAGCTCCCGCGCGCGAAAAGGGACCGTCCCTTTGCCACATTTATTCTCTACACATAAGCAAGCTTGCAACACTAGCACGCAAAGGCGCGTATAACCTGGCTCTTCTCTCTATTCGACTCATTCCTCTTAACACCGTTCACGAAATACAATTTGCATGCGAATCCGCAACTTCTTAGGTTTAGCTACATCGTTCCCAAGAAACGCGTTGTGGAATCCTTGTAGCAGAAACGCCTGTGAAAAACGTTTTGTAAAATATTCTAAAGTCTTCTCGAAGAGGATGACTCGTGTATTATTTCTAATAATTATTTTTAACCTTTTGCACTATAATAGTTTTCGTATTTTGTTCTCAGCAAACTCATTCGATATTTCGCTTCAGGGATGATTTAAGGATTTTAAGAAAAAGTAATATCGTCGTGTAATTTTTCAAGGAAATATATTTTTATATGAAAGAAAAATAACAGAAAATGAGAACAAACTGGCGAGAATGAACTCGTTATAAGCGAGACGCGGTAATTCGTTTGGCGAAGGTAGATGAGAAGCAGAAAAAAAAAGAAAGAAAAGAGGGGAAACATAGTGTAGGATGAAGCGATAAAAGAAGGCGAGTACGAGCGCGGCACGAATCGTCGTGTAAATATGTGCGAGAACTTGATTCTCAAGAAGAAAGGAGAAACTCTTTTGTACGGCAGCCGATGGTATCGATATTAACGGGAATCGATTAGTCGCGCATGAAGTGAGCCAAGCTCTTTCTCTCTCTCTTCTTCATAGGGGTTCCATCGGCTTTTTCTTTATTTTTTTTTGGTTTCTTAACATCATCGACGCGTGATTCCAGTTTTTCGTCGCTCCCTTTCGAAGCACCGAAGCCTCCCGTTGATTTTATAAAATATTTGAAACCCGATCGAACGAGAGAACCAATTTTCTATTCTTTGCCAGCGATTAGATACATCAAAACTCTACATCGACTAGCCATCGATATTACAATTTATGTACCTGCTTGTTCCCTTAACAAAATTTCCCATCGATTTTTATTAAGAAATTTCCATTAACTTCCTTTGACTCTAATGGTAATTTTTATCATTGCTTTGGCACCCAATGCAAATTACAAGTTACCAATAGTAAATATTGCTAAACGTCCATTCTTACAAAAACTAAATGTTGTTTGTACAAAAATCCCAAAGCGGATGCTCCGGTAAAGAGCGCAGCTGACGCGTTGCGGTCACGTGCGATCACGTGGAAGAGACACGATTCCCCGGTGCACCTTGAAATTTGAGAAAAGAAACCCGCTTGAAATTCCTTGCTCGAGATTCTGATTCGAAGCCGTCGAACGTTCAAACGTGTCCATCGAACCTTTTCCTCAAAACTAAAAAAGGTCTCATTTTTTTCTCCTCCGAAATTCCATCATAATCGGAGAACTGTGTCTAATACGTTGGTTAGAAACGAAGCCTTTTCGCGTCTTACACTTAATAGCATTCCCTGATCCCATAGAAACTCCCGAAATTCATAATTCGGTCAAGCTTGAATTATTTTCGTACGATCAGCTTTCTTTATATCGTTAGATTATGTTTGGAGAACAGAGAAAGACCATGTTTCTTACAATATAAAGTTAAAAAAAAGAGAGAGGTGGAACGAAATACGTCCGTACGCCAAGAGGTAAAAGATCAAGGCACTGCTCGGAAATAAGGTGGCGAGTCCTCGGCTCGTCGCTTTTTCAAGTTCATCGAACCGCCTTCATGCTTTAAAGAGCTAGAACTACGGAAGCGTGACAATAGGCATGCGACTCGTAGAAGTACCGAGGTGGAGAAGGAGGAAGGTCACGCGACGGCGTCTCTAATCCATTATCTCTCACGATTAAATATTTGATTTAGCTTTGTCCGAGAGATAAGAAGAGGTGAAAGGAATCGAAGGGTGGGTAGTAGGTAAATAATCGTGTACAATCTTTTGATAGTAATAAAACAGTCCTAAGACACTTTATTCACTCGTAACAAGATAGTTTACAAAAATCATACAAACATTTTTACTAGAAAATTGATTAAAAAATAATTTAACATCGTACGAATGACGGATCAGTGTTCGTTTTCTATTCCCAAGTTCCCCCGGAAGCAAGCGGAAGAAACTCGTTGTTACATCGATCGGTCCGATTTCACGGTTATCGAAAGCAATCGCTTTATCTCCAAGACATCGGCCGGTCTCTTCGACTAAACCTTTTTCTTCTTCCTTTTTGCATTCATCAAAGCGTGTATCCATCTTGGATTAGAGGGAGCAGCTGTACCCTTGACGATCGGTAGTGGTGGTAGTAACGCATAGAAGCTATAATGGTAGTAGTACTTTGCGATTCGTTTCCGCGTCTGGTAAACGTAAGTAAAGTTCTAGAGGCGGATCTTGGCCGTGTAAGAAAACCCTTCCGGCGCCAGAAGATAGAACCAGCATGAAACTAGTAATGGCTACTCTCTTTCTCTGCCATCCTCCTGATTATTGGCATACGATCTATATAAAATTGCAAACTGGTTTTACACCGGTAGATCCATTTTCTTACAACGTTTCTCTCCTAAACGCGTCTTGGCAAAGCTGTGAAGAAGGTTTCCACGAGAGAATTACCTTCTCTGGCTGATGTATCAAAGAGTTATTCGAGAAACTTGTATCACTGTTTCAAAAATTGACATTTCTTATTACCAAACGAAGAAACAAAAATTCTCTACATAAATATAAGTTTGTAAGAAATATAGAACGACTACTCGTTTGAAAGCACAGTAATAATACGATATTCCTTTAAATCTTGTTTCAGGTTTTCGCGGTAAGCACTGCGAAGAGAACATCGACGACTGTCCGGGAAATCTCTGTCAAAACGGTGCAACTTGCATCGACAGGGTGAACGAATATTCCTGTCGCTGTCCACCTACGTTCACGGGCACGCAATGCGAGATGGACGTCGACGAATGTTCGGCACGGCCGTCGGTGTGTCACAACGGCGCTACGTGTACGAATTCGCACGGTAGTTACTCTTGCATATGCGTAAACGGCTGGACCGGGCCCGATTGCAGCGTTAACATCGACGATTGCGCTGGAGCGGCTTGTTTCAATGGTGCGACATGTATCGACCGCGTCGGAAGCTTCTACTGCCAATGCACTTATGGAAAAACAGGTAAACATTATTTATATCAATTTGTCAGAAGTAAAAAATATTACTTTAAACATAGCCATTTATATAAGTATACTTACGTTTATAGTAATACGACCAGAATAGAAATCGATTTATTCTCAAACACAAAGAACGCGATTAGCTTTGTACAGCTTCTTATGGTAGATACAAGGATAGAAAGAGAAGGCTTTTAATGGTGTCAGCATCGAGCATTACGCATCTCCTCGGCAGGTGCATCTGCACGTGCATCGTCGCGCGACGATGATGCTTGCCGTCTCTCCCTCGAGGGAACGCAGAAGGGGTCCTTTGGTATTTCAAGATTCCGGAGGCTAGAATCGGCCTTACCGAGTCGTTATCGACCTTGACGACTACAAACGAGTTCCCCCCTATTCCTTTTTACTCGATCTCCCCGAGGCCGACCGAAACTGTTTTCAAATCGGTTTTCTACGGACGTCGATGTCCAAATAAAGATATCTTCTTTCCTCATCTCTGCTCGGAAGCAAAGTTCTCGAGTGACGTTGGTTTTTCTCGATTGGCCGAGGATCGTCGTTAAAGAAGTTGAATCGAAACTACTCATCTCTCAACGATCGAAAATCTTTGATCGTCTACAAAGATCAAGCTATATGGCAACGATTGGAATTTCTTCGAATCGACGGTAATTAGACCGAGCTACGAAGCTCGCACGCATTTTCCACTAATTCACTGAATGCGAATGAAAGCAACGAGACCACACGAACGAAAGGAAGTTCCACGATACCGAAAGCAACTCGACGCTCTGGGATTTGTCGTTGATCGCGACTCTTCTGGGATCCTCGTTGCCAGCTACAACTATGTACTCCTTACGTCGCTTTCCACCGTCCATGCCAAGTAAACGGCATATACGACACGGCAAATACGCGTATATTCGCCTCTCGCGTTCCGTGCAAGCGCATTGCGAGCCTTAATGATGTCCATCTTTGGCTGTTACCACCGTCTTTGGTGTCCTGCTCGTACGCGCCAACTGCCCTAGAAACGCGGCACCGTCTTTTACTATTAGCAGACTTCCCTTCTCTAAAACCCGTCGTCGGCCACTCGCTATCCTCCATCGTTCCGTCACTTTTTATCTTATTTATTTTATATAGAGCACAGTTATGCGTATTCTTTGTGTTCCAAGCATATACTATATCACAGAAATATTTTCTTTGACAGGTCTCCTATGCCATCTCGACGATGCCTGCACGTCGAATCCTTGTCACCAGGGAGCAAATTGCGACACCAGCCCCATCAATGGCTCTTTCACCTGTTCCTGTGCTACTGGTTACAAGGGTGTCGACTGTTCTGAGGATATCGACGAGTGTGAACAAGGTAAGTGAAATATCGTGTATGTTTCTTTTGGTATACGGTGAAAGGGAATTTTTATCGAACGTGGAAAACTGTAGGTATTCTTTCATTTTGTTTTTATATCAGGTAAATTCATTTTTAAGAGAGTAATTTTTCGTGGCTTGGATATCGATCTAGTAGATATTACGTTTTCGTGCTCGCATAATGATCTCGATACAAGAAAGAGAGAAGAACGAGGGATCTCTTCTCCCCACCCCAAATCGTACTTTGTACTCTGTCAGACGGGACGTTCTTACTTTCGACGGCTTTGAGATTTGTGTTTGATATATGAACGTTCAGTGCCGCTTACCAGAGATAATCAGTTTCTATTCCGGTCCGAAGGTAATGATGGATGTCTCTCTACGACGCGACGTGACTCACAAAGGATAGATATTAATGATTGGCAAGATTTAAGAAATCTCATTCGGTCCCTACTTCCGCGCCGTGAAACGCGTCACGAAAGACAGAATGCAATTGATCTCGTTAGTAAACGATTTCTAGGAGGGCCTTCATTAACTATCCTTCCCTCTCTTCGTGGAGAAGAAGAGGAGGTACTTTTCTTTCTTCAAAAGCGATTACGCAAAGACTCTTTCGTTATTTCAATTCTTATTATCCCTTTCGTAATTTACTAATATATAGGTATGTATTGACTTGATGAACAAGTGGATATTTCGTAAGATATACTTTATGTAAATTTGCTTAACCCTCTTATAACACGGATTTCATATATCAGGCTTAACTCCTTCCTCCTTCTTGCGTCAAATTCGTTACCTTCAAAAAGAAAATTAATTGTTTTGAAATAATCAAATAGTATATATTCACATACAGTATTTAAAAGCACATGTTACATATAATACAAATATTTCCATCGTGAACGAAATTCTTATTTCTATCAATGTTATAAAAGGGTTAAATGGTATTTTATATTAAACATTAAGTTCATAAAGTGTTTTATCTCGTAATGACAGTGACTCATTCATCGAACTTAACGATCCTTAATCGCGATGATAAGAACAAGACATTTTTTCATTGAGTTCAAGGTGTTTTTAATCGAATACCAATACAATTACCAATCGAGTCTATCAAACATAAGCAGCTGGGTCGACGTCCCCGGTTATTGTTTCTCCAGACACGATACGTACCACACACTCGCGGCTATTCAAGCGCGTTAACTTCGTTTTAATAGCGTGGGCGGGAAACGGTGATGGTCGATCGGCCAATCAAAGACGCTCGTAGAACTCACGGAGTCCTTAGCCTCGATTCCCTACTTTTCCTTTGGCGAAGACACCTTTCTAACATTCTTATCCGAGTTTATAGAATTAATTAAGAGTTACGTGCAATTAAACAAACGTATCAGGAGACACGTTGAACAAAAATCAATCGAAAAGTTCCCTCTCGATCATAATTTTATTATAAATAATTGCATCGTTTTTATTATAGAACAATTCGATATTTAGAAAGAGAAGAAAAAACGTGTAAAAATTCGTCAGGCGTGAGAGTACTTTGGTAAATCAAGGAAGCTCGGTCAAAATAAGAGAGAGGTGGGTCAAAGTGTAGGGGAGCGAGAACAGTGCGGTAAATCGTTGGATTAATGTTCACGATCGGAGAGTGTACGGAGTAGGAGGCCCCCATGGACCGAGCAAATTGAAAATCCGCACGGGGCAGATTGCCGGACAGGGATCGGCAGATTACGCTCGATTAATTTCCCTTCGTGCCGATCTCTTTCCATCGTTGCTTCGGTAGATCTCTTAGTGTCTTTTTATCATCGAAGCGTTTAGGAAATCGTAAAGATAAAATTCCGAAGGAATAGTAAAGTCGTTTAAATTATACAAATTAGATTATTCTTTATTAAGAACGATAATTGGCTAATTATCTAAATTAAATTACTTCGTCCATCTCCCGCGTAATACCAGTTTAAGATATTTCAATCTACAAGATAAAATAATCAAAAAATCCCGATTAAATTAAATGCATAGTCTCGACTTACTCGCGAGTAACGTATGAAAGTAAATGGCTTCGTAATTAACCATCGGACAGGCAGTAGTCGCGAGTTAATTAATAGTTCCACGGAGAATCGGAGTAGCATATGGCCACACACCTCGACGTTTTCCAACATTCTCCAGACATTCTTGTATAAAATATTTCAGAATTTCGACTCTTCTTACGAACTCACTTTATCTTTTTCTCGACACGCATGACACACGGATGTGCGTAGGTACTATATAAATTGAAATAACGACGGTGACAGTTACCGATAAAATTGCTTTGGACCATGTTGCGGAGGAGAATCATCGGCACGAATGTAACATCTGGTGATCTCAAAGAAAACCTTCGTGCTTCGCTTATAGTATATCGGGAGCATCGAGTGTCCTTTTTTGCTCTCGCGTATGAAAGAAGGAACGATCAGAGAGATCGGTGAGATCCAACATCTTTTTTTCTTCTTTCTCTTCTTCTTTCCTTTCTCGAGCACGCATTCGAAAAGCCGTTTCTCGCGCCGTCAAACAGTACCTACACGGTCTACGGAGCGTGTGTCGTGCTCCGAGCACGAGAGGTTTGTAATTAGGTGGGCATCGCTCAAAGGGAGTCCAGCCCTTCCTCTCTTCACTCCCGGATCTTCGTTCTCTCTTTCTTCTTCTCCTCTCCTCGAAAGGGGTCTCGTAGCCCACGGTATTCTTACGCTTCGGGGGCGTACCATTATATCCACCTTGATAAGGACGCACCACGGAACAAATTATCCGAAGATTGCGCTTCTAACGTCCCGGCTAATGCGGCTTCCTTGACGTTGATAAAAAGCAGGAAGGGTTGAAGCAACCCCTCGGGCCCGACAAACGCACACGACACTACTCTTTAATTCTTTCCTTCCTCGCTATCTTCCCTTTTTTTTTTCCTTTACTTATACCATCATTATCCAACTTGCCTCGTCGAAACGTCAGACCACGGAAGATTTATAATTTCTACGTTTTAACGTGAATCGTAAATCCTCGATTATCGATGAACAAGTTTGAATTATGCGAACGAGGAATCATTTCCCTTTTTTTTAATCGACGTTACCTCGAGTTATTTCTATGAGAAGGTAGATACGAGGTTCAACGAACCATCGGAGGATAATATTCCGTTATCGTCTCGACCACCTATTGTTCTATCGTATTTTCTCGTTCGCTTCAAGCTTTTAACCTCTTTCTCTCTCGGCGATCGTTAATTCTCTTTTAGCACTTGGAATTCGATTTTTCGCTCGTGGTAAGATCGAGCCGCAAAGCGGAGACGTTTAATACCATTGTCGATTAGTTTGGCCGACGCCCTTACTCGTCTCATTTATCCCTGTCCTTGCTCTTTCTCGCGGTCGTCCGATACCACGAGTCATTAAATCTCGAAGAGAGTTCATTCTCTATCTTTTCTCTTTGAGTGCACGTACGAACGCACACATTAAACTTTCAGGCCCTCTGTCCTTCGTCTTACCGACGATTGCCTCTGGCACTCGAAGATTCCGGGCTCCGATAAAGCGACCGTGGGCTTCTCGCTGCTCTCGATCATCGGACGAGGAGAATCCCTGAGGATTAGTTTATTAATGGCCACTGGGCATAATTATTGCTCGGTCTCGCTTTGGATCTTTTCGAGAGCTCTCAGTGGTCATGCCATTTTTGAGATCTCTACTATTTTTTTAGTTTATTTGGTAGGTTAATCAAGCTTTCGGTGTTCTCGAAGTGATTAGGATCTATGCTATCGTATAATTATGTGTATTTTAACGATAAGCGAGATGTACTATGTAAATATTCGATATCTCCAGTACAATAGTAGAGATTGTCGTTTTAACAGATAAAAGAGAATCCTTAGGTCCTTTCGAACTTAGATAACGTAAAAAATATTTGAGAAAAAATCAAGTGATTCGTCGTTAAAATTCTAAAAGACTCTCTAGGTAACGTAGCAACGAAAGCAAGCCATCGATAGAGGGAGAGACGCGTAACGAAATCCTTTTTTCGTCGCAGCAGCCAAAGTCGATTTTCGATCTCCGGCATGCTCTCTACCTGTCCACTAAACAAAGAGCCATTGTTATTTGGCAAGGAGCGAAATTCGGCAACGCTGCCGCCTCGACGGTGGTAAACCGACACCGGGCAGAAGAGAAGGCAGTGTCGACGAATACCTGACTGGGTGGCGTGGTACAACGTAAAAGGGCCTTAGGGCCCCGGACGCTCTTCTTACCTGTTACCCTTGAAAAGCGCCTTGTCTCCGATGGAAACGCACCTCACGAAAACGTCTAAGCTTTTTGCTTCTGTCTCTTAAGTCGATTCCTTTTACATCTTTTCTTTCCAAGTTAATCTTATTTCTAACTCGGGATGCTGCCTGGACCAGTTTTAATCCGAGAAACGTAGGTATTAGTATCGCGTAACTTCCGAGTCAAATTTCTTTTATGTTTGTATCGAGTGTATAAGATAGAGAATTTTTTAATTTAATATATTAATAATCAGAATTTTTTTATTTTATTTAAATTGTCATACGTGTGAAAATTTTAAATCAAGATTCGTGTCCTGCGTGTTTCGAAAAAAATTTCCAGAAACAGTCAGGTCGGTTAGGCGTCGACCTTCCTTCGAGGACGATTCGTCATCTCACGAGTGCAGGTAGCTCGATCGCAAACACGGCGAAGCAATGCGTTTCTTGTCGAGAGTCTTCGCGACGCGACCGAGCCGCAAAACTTTTCTTCCACCTTTCTCTCCATCTCTCTCGCCCTTCCCTGTACAAACTCTCTCGAGAGATGCACACATACACGTATACTGGCACAAACGGCACGACAGCAATTACACGAGCGCGTGGAAAAACCGTTGGCGAATTACGCGAAACGCGCGGCGGTGTCGCTTTGGAAAGAAATAATCGATCCGCTTCTCTCCGTTTCTGACCTTTAACAAAATATCTCATTTATTTATTCGATCGACTACTCCTTTCTCTCTTTTTCTTCTTCCTTTACTTTTACTACCAATTGAAGCATCGATTCGAACGAGACGGTGCCCTTCGAAGCGTAAAAACGAGAAATACATTTATAGCATTATCGGCCCGACACGATCTTTCCCAATAAATCCTTACTTTTTCATATACCCCTCGAGCCTTTCTACCTTCCCTCTATTTACTCCGTACATTAATCACTTTATCCACTGAAACGAGAGCGTTCCTTCATCTCCCGATTTCTCTATATCGGAAGAGTTCGACGCGTCGTCTTTTTTTCATCGCGAGAAAGGCCGACGGGGAGATACCTACCGAAGGGGAAAAGATTTTACAACGCACTACATTTTACTCGTTAACTCGAAACGCGGTATAAGCGAAGGAACGCAAAAGAGAGTACGGTGTGCGTTCGTAGGTAAAACCGTCCGAGGTCGAACTCTCTCGTTATGCTCCTTAAGAAGGAAGAAGGAATCTTTGAAGTCTCCGGGACAGGTGGTAGAGCAAGGGACCGTAGTAATTATCCTATTGCAATTAGCGGGAGCATGTAAGCGAGCGGAAAAAGAGGTTCCATTGGCGAAATGCGGAATCTCGGTTTAAGAGAACCGCTCTCTTTCTCTCTCCTCCCTTCTATCTTTTTCTTTCTCTCTCTTTCTGTTACTTTTGCGAGCTAGCTCTACCCGTTCGAAAAACTTCATCGAGTTGGCCAATTAAGGGGGAGAGAACCGTGCTATCGCGAGCCGTTCCACGGGAGCTGCGCGCACCTGCGGTTTTACACGGACCTTAAGACCTTACACGGACCTTACCGCGAGCCGCTCCTTCGCTATTAATTATTATGCGACTCGCGTCCTCTCCTCCGCGACAGTTTTAATTAGCTATCTCTCGTTTCGTTCTCTCGAGACGAAGAGGAAGGGACAACGTCAGTCTCCTTCCTTTCGAGGACGATCTTTGGGACCCTTTATTCCCTTTCCTTTTTTACATATCTTTTACCTTTCCTTCCGACGGAGTGGTGCTCTCTTCGCTATTCGTGGGAAAAAAAACTTTCCCGAGATGCGATTCCGAACGATTCGAGACTTTCACTCGAACGTGTGTGTGCGCGCGACGAAGCTTATCGCGTCGGACTCGGCACGCGAATTTTTGGCGGCGGCCCAATTCCGTCGAAGAAAGGATTCGAACGGAGAATAACCGATACCACGAATAAGCTTGCCTTTGATCCAGTCCTTTCTCACGTTTTCCTTTGAGAACTACAATCGTGTCATCATAATTTTCGAAATTAGAGTACAATGTAATTGAAGTTAGGAGCATTACATGTTTTATCTTTTAAAACGCCGCAAACTATTACAGTCGTCGAGAGTTTTCCTGGACAAACTGGAAAAGTGTGATAATTTTCATTTCCAAATATAGGTATAACTAATACTCAGTTTTTTATGGGTGTAATAAACAATTAAAAAGACAAGAGTGTTTCCTGGCACGATTTTACCTCATTAGCTCCAAACGGAATATTTTTTAAATGTCACTGGATGAGATGACTTTTTCGAACTGTTTTAAACTATCCAATACTAGGTAATAATTTTTGTTTGGTAACAATCCCATCATTGCATATACCCAATATTTTATTTTCCAAAAGAAATGTTTAATTATAAGTTTTTTAAATAAATGAGTTATATGATGGGATGAAACTACAAGTGTACAGCAGTGTTAAAAGTAGTCAATGACTTTCTTAATTATGGAAGTTGAAATTTTAATTTTCTCTATTTTTCTGCTCTTTCAGGTTCGCCATGCGAGCACGACGGAATTTGCGTGAACACACCGGGCTCGTTCGCCTGCAATTGTACGCAAGGATTCACAGGACCAAGATGCGAGACGAACGTGAACGAGTGCGAGTCCCACCCTTGTCAAAACGACGGTTCCTGCCTGGACGATCCTGGAACGTTTCGCTGCGTCTGCATGCCCGGTAAGTTCTTCCTCGATGGACTACCTTTTCTATACGACGGACACGTTCGACGATACCTACTCCCTCTCATGTCCTTTGCATACTCGTAAATTTTGCTTTCCGGGTATTTCCCCGCGTAGGTACGTTACGGAGGACGTCTTGATATATTCGAATCCTGCTCGGCATCTTAGATGCCATTGCGCGCATGTTCGACTTTAAAGTACGCAATTATAATATCGTCGAATTCATAATTATTAATGAAGTGGAGTCTTTCATATTTTTAAATAACGATTCGTTTGAATTATCTTCTTGAAATATTTAAGTATATTATCTAAAACGTGGTTGTTGAAAAAAATTATGAAACTTGGAAACTAGCTCTTGGTCTTCACAAAAATTAGTAAGCATCACTACTTTCATTCCTGAGGTTACATAGATTGCAACGTTAATTTTTTATTAAAACATCATTGTAGCAAAGACAGTAGGTACATATTTGAATTACAACTTGATAGTATTTTATTTCGATTTTTATTTGACATAGCTTGGTTTGCATAGACTCCGAAAATTCATTACAAAAAATCTATTCCACGAAAGGTGCTAGAAAATGTGTGAAAGATCCACCGTTGAAAAAATGAACAAGCGACGTACAACATACGCACGTTCGTACCTTGTCGTCGGTAAATTCTTCAGAGATGACAGCTCCTCGGCTCACGGATTATCTGATGATACAAGAAAAAGAGAGAGAGAGAGAGAAAGAGCCATAAGCACCGAGGTATAGTTAACGTCGAGAGGGAATACCCGGTCCGTCGTAGGGTCGCTCGATCTTGTAATCTCGCGTACGCCGAGAGCCTCGCTTAAAGTCAGCCTTAATTGTTTGACGCGTTTGCGGCGACCCTTTATTAAGGGCTCTCGCTCGATCGATTCTCCTACCGAGATTCCCTTCGTCGATACGATCGATCTTACATCGAGAATGATCTTCCCTTTAAAAGTTTGCTAAGAACATTATTCACGACGATCTTTATTTTTTACATTTTCTTTTATTTTTTTTTAAGTGATCCTACACGCGAATTTGTATATCGAACGACGGGTTATTATTTAACCGGAACCACTTTATTCGTCCGTTCGAGCGTGACCGATTAATTCGCGTCCGCTCGTATCAAAATTTAATCTCGTTTCGTGTTACCAAGAGCCATCTTCTTTTGGTCCACGGACCTCCGTGCGGATGTAGCGAATATCTCGTGGTAGCCAGATGGACGAGCTTGTAAAGATTGTACGAACGAAAGAAATAGAGCAGGATTTCGACTTCGTGAATTTTACGAATCATCTTAATCAATTTCTATTCTTTACCACGAATGTCATATAAATTATTAGATAAAAAGAAAATTTGTCAAATTTTCCAAGACATATCAACGAAAAGAAAACTTTCCATTCGTTTTCGAAAGCTGTAGAAGAGTTCCGACAGAGACGTTCGATCCGTAAAGCGAGAAAGAGAGTCTAAAAAAAGAAGAAGAAATGTAAAAAAAAAAGAGAGTGTAGAAGGAAGGAAAAGAAGAGGGAAGAAAGACAGCAGGCAAAGAGCCTCGGAGGTGCTCACGTGGGCCATCAGGGTGGCGGAAAAGGGGAAGGGCCGAGTAAAATATGATAGCAGGACTCGCGAAATATGAGACCAAGATGAGACGGGATCCGTTGGTGGTTGTGCTCCAGGCTCTCTCTCTCTCTCTTTCTCATAGCCTTTCGTCCGGGTACAAAGGCTTATCTTGTCCCTCGACTCGTTCCATCGCCATTTTGGTACTCCACCTCCACCACCAACTTTGGCTCCATCTTCTTCATCCTCTTCTTCGTCTTCGTTCTCTCTCCAAGCTCGCCTCTCTTTTTCGTTCTCTCCTTTCGTTCCTTCGTCGGTCCGCTCGCCTTTCTTGTCGGGACGTGCTGTCCCGTAAAAGGATCCGCTAAATAGCGCTAAGAGCTTCGAGGAAAGAGGATCTTTGGGCATTCAAGATTTTGCACGACGAACCTGCGCTCCGAGAAGAGAGAGAGAGAGAGAGAATCTCTATGGACGCCCTTTGTAATCCCTTATGGCTCTCCTTCTTCGTCTCGGCTTGCATTTTCGTAATGAGAAAGGATTCCCTTTCCTTCTCTCTTTTACTCGATCTAAAAACATGCACGTCTGGTGAATTCGATCGTACCTTTTTACGCGTACAT
Organism: Ancistrocerus nigricornis; assembly: GCA_916049575.1. NCBI lineage: Eukaryota > Metazoa > Arthropoda > Insecta > Hymenoptera > Vespidae > Ancistrocerus > Ancistrocerus nigricornis. Next base: position 28,072,879 of record OU696667.1, read on the forward strand.
AAATACGTTCAAGTTTCAGCGATTGAAAAAATAAAAAAAAACAACATTTTATAAAAGCAGTATATTCTAATGAAATAATCATTTATTTACATATCATACGATATGAATCAATATATATGTCGCGTGCCAACTCCGGTGGCATCTAAACTTCCCTATTCACTTCGTGTCCGTCTTCGTCATCGAGCAGCCGATCGTCGTCGTCGTCGATTCGCATTCAAAGCGTCGTGGCGCGTGCACGCATGAAAATACAGACAACGATTCTTTGATTTCAACTACTCCACCGTTTCCTTTTATTATTCATCTTTTTTTTTTTTCCTGGTTCGTTTCCTGCCACGAACGTATCGTCGGAGCTACTTCTTCGGTATAGACACGTTCCATTCCATTGGATATCAATCTCGAGCTTCGATTAAAATAAAGACGATAGGGAAGCTTGACATAATTCAAAGATAATACTAAAAAGAAAGAGACCGACTCTCAAAAAGTCTCGAAGCTATTTCGGTATAGACATGTTCCATTCTACTGGATATCAATCTCAAAGCTTCGATTAAAATAAAGATGATAGGGAAGCTTGACATCACCCAAAGATAATACTAAAAAAAAAAGAGACCGACTCTCGAAAAGATTCAAAATGTTCTTACTCGAACAGCTTCTTTATATAGCAACCTACGACAACGAAACAATGTTATCCGCATCGCGATCTCGCGAGTTACACTTCCAGGTGTTCACACGGAACGCGAGTTCACGTTTCTCTGGTTCGCTACTCCGGCAGTAGCAGCAGCAGTAGGCTGTCCTCGCGCGAGCATGAACACATGTACGTAGATACTTTTGTAGCTCTCGAGGTTCTTCGTAAAAACGCCATGAAGTAAAAAAAAAAATCGTAATCGGGGAACGTAACTCGCTCGGCTTGCGGTTGGAGATGTTAGCTAGAGAAACGTTCGAGTTGTGTGTTACCTCTCTTGTCCTTTTTCCAACCTCCTCCGGCTCTTATGAAACGGCACATTCAGAAGTCGTACTCTTCCGAGTCTGGATAAGAGATATCTCAATACTCTCTCTCTCTTTTCTTGGTAATAGTACATGTCTCCAGGCATGTGTATACGAGCAAGTAAATCTCCGTAGGAAGAAGACCTTTATGCGACCATCACTGACACAAGAAGCCGAATATACGTATATGGTTGATGCAGTTATGCGATCCGAAGAAGCGGTTCTGCTACTACGAGAAAGAGAGAGAGAGAAGAGTATGATATATTATTGAAGATGTAGATTGCTCCTAGCACAATCCCAGCAGCCTTGCATTGTCCACATCGGACAATGGCTGCCACGTTCTGTTATCTTTCAGCTCTTATTCGACCGCTCTTTCTCTCTTCGTTGCATCTCTCTTTTCGTCTCTTTGCACTCGTTTTCCACCCCGAGAGTATATTATGAACGCTAAACGCGCGATCTTCGAAGGTATAATCGTTGATACATCTACTCCATCGATCCTTTAATCGATTCGTCCGATAATGCGACTCCATCGACCGGTTCTCCGTACGTGGCACGACTTCTTCTTTCTCGATCTTTACCCTTTTTTTTTATTATTAGGAAATCCATAGATGTAGGAAAGGTTACAAGAGAAAATCTATACCTAGGTAGTTTTCGAAGTAAAGATTTTCGTTGTAGATAAATAATAAATTATATTAAATTATCTTAATGATGATTATCGGTAATCTGTAAGCGAAGTTCTACTTCGTGGAGAATCTGTAGGGTTGAGGAAGGAAAAAAAAGGATAAAAAGTTTCAATCGATATCGTATCTCGATATCGGTCGTTTCCCGAAGAACAAAGTCTCTCGTTATTCGCGTGATGTCAAAAGGCCACGGACAGCGGTATAAACGCGCACCAAGCGCGTACGTACGTTGAAGAACGTAGAGTCCGCTGTGAGATTCTATCTTTTCTTAAGCAACACTCCCGCTAGGTCCTCCGACTCCGCGGACTTTATCCGTTCGATCTGCGTTCTCTCTTTCTCTAGGCTTCCCTTATCCGAAGCTATCTCTCGTTCCTCTTCGTTCCACGCGAGGACAGGCCTAAACGAGACCGACTCTCGGTAAGTCGCCATCTAAATTGGTTCGGATCATCGATTCTCTGCAAGAGTAGTTGGCTACTGAATAAAACGGAATGTCCATCTTTCTTTTATCTCTTTTTTTCTTATTTTTTTTTTTGTAATCGTGACATTTGTAAGACATTTCCACTCGTTAAATCAATGTTGACCTCATGTTAGTTGTAAGCAGCATCGTAGACGTTCAAGTAGAACCGCATTAATTTTGATTAAACCGTTGTCATGCCCACGCACCGTTCTATTACCACGGTTTTATTGTGATTGTCAGACCGAATTTTTGTATTCGTGGATCAAGAATGTGAATTATTACATTGCAATGCTGTCATATTAAAAAAGAAATGAATATTTGCATATAAATTTATTATCTTTGGTGAAGTCTAATAGAAAAGAAAATTATTTAAAGTCAAGCTGGATTATCGCATAAATGGCTTACAGCCACATGTGTTAAAATTTACATAAACTTTCTTTTTGCTTCAATTTGATATACCTACTTAATTACTGCTATTCTTCAGTTGAAAGGATCGAGCAACAATAAACCCTTCAAGCTAAACTAATCGTCTTACGAATTCAAAATGAAGATTTATGACGTCCTTATTAATCTTTTTCTACTTCGAATCACCGATGTTTATAAAATTATCATTTTATTTTACAAATCACGTTATTCGAGTGTGCAAGGAAACAAATGGTTCCACGGCGAGTCAGGACTTCTCCTCTTAAACTCTCTTTCTCTGACATCGCTCACTCTTGAAACCATCGGGACGTCTCGAGACGATACAGCACCAGAGATCTGGTTTGCCTGCGTGGGTCGCTTTTTTCAGAAGCGTACCCCGTTACATACGCGCTTAGGCGTCTTCTCTTCTGTGAGTTATCCTCCTGCAATGGACGTTGTGATGTATACCCATCGAGCCTGAGATGGACACGCTACGCCTCTTGGATAGCATGTTTTCTTCTTCGGAGTTTATCTTTTGCTTCTTCTTATTCCATTTCCTTTTTCTTTATTTTTAATAGCATCGATATCGTTTCTTTATCAATTATTAGATTAAAAACTTCGATTTACTTGTCTTTTAGATCATTTTCGTTCTATTTCATTTACGTCATTTTCATTCTATTTCATTTATATCATTTTCATTCTATTTCATTTACATCATTTTCATTTTATTTCATTTACATCAATCTCTTGTATAACATTCTTTTCGTAAAGATAAAATCCTATTAACCATTGAAAGAATTTAAATAGAAGCAAGAATTCACGGAATTGCATTTCTAGTTTGACGTTAATCCAACGGATACGACTGCCATTTCCATTCGAGCTCTATCACCAAGAATAAGATCGATCGAACTTCGGAAATCATCGAAACCTGTCCATCGATTTAGCGTCGACGTATACCGTTAAGCCTGTAGCTCGAGCACGTAGTACATATGACGAGTAGGGTAAATGCAAAAGAAGCGAAGAGAAAGAGAAACAATCCAAGATCAGCGAGGACGATAGTGGAATGACGAGTCTTGCTTCGATAAAAGGAGAGCGTTTGACGAATAGGCAAGCCAAGCCGACGCCGTAGACACGTTTTATACGCGTACTCGTCTACTTACGTTTGTATGTATCAGTGAAGCTCCTTCTGCTACCGGTCAGATGAAGATAAGCCCGGCACGGCCGATCGTTTCGCGGTCCAGCTTTGTCGTCCATCTTACTTCTCTTCCTTCTATCCTTTTATCTCAACGTCAAAATTTCGATCTTGAAACTTGAACTGAATCGTCAATATTCAGTAGCTATAAAAAGATAGCATTACTTTTTTTTTTTAAATGAGCTTCCGGAAAGAATTAGTTATCAAGAACGAAGGTTGATCGTATTTTAGAAACAACGACGCGATCTTGTCATGTAGTCGTTTAATAAACTAGATCTATTATCTCTTCGATACAAACTAGAGCAGATGATTCTCCCTGTTAAAATTTTCTCACGATCCATCGCTCTTGATCGATTATCTAACAAATCGATTTTCTGTACCTTTCGACGATTCAATTCGTTGGAAAAGCCGCAAGGCTGATCTTACCTCGTTCCGTGCACGGTTTATCGTAACGAGCGAATAGTCGTGGGTGCGAGGATGGGTAGTATTGCTACAAATCTCTTGATTTCTTTCTCTCAAATATTTCACTGTGCTCTTATACTACGATCTTTGATGTCTATACCGTGGCAAGAGTGATTTTATTGGCTCATTAGATACTATCGAATCTTGACAATGCACGATAAATTCATCATTTTCTAGATTTACAGATTCTCGTTGGATGGTAAAAAAAGGAAGAAAAAGAAAGGTCGAAGTGGGAGAAAAGAAAGAATAAAAGAATTTACTCGTGGGCCGAAATGTCGTTCGTATTTAAAATGCTAATAGCAGCTCGCCTTCTCGATTCCTTCTCTCGTTTCCCTTCCATCCAGGCTGAACATGGTGAGAGAAAGAGAGTAGGTCTGCGCGAAAACCTCGTCTCTCGCATATTCGACTTGTTCGGCTTAAGTGCACTTCGCCTCGGAGCATCTTATTAAAGAGAAACGGAGGAGACATTTCTGGCGCGACCGGGAATGTCGCCCGAATCGTTTAAATGCGATACGTTCTCGGTGGTCGAGTATGTAAAAGGAGTAAGGATATAGGAAGAGAGAGAAGGAAAGAAGCGGATCAACTCAAGAAAAAGCTAACTTTTCGTCCTCCGGGTTGCCAAGCACGATACCAAAGCACTTCGTTGATATATATTTTCGTGTGGGTAAATAATGCATGAACTTCGCCGCGTGATACTTCGAACGTGAAGGTTTTCCAAAAAGAATCTTTTACGTAGATTTATTTTAAAGTTGGAGCGTGGATGAAGAGAAAAAGTATTCGAGCTATATTTATTAATGAGCTGTTCTAAGACCAAATAGATCGATTTCCTTTTTTAGAATCTTGTTAAGTTTTAATACCAAAGTACTTACTTCATTGATGCTTGACTTGGTATAACGAATGATAAAAAATGTATTGCCAAATGAATATAAAATGCTCGATCGACACTCGTATAAAACATTACCTACAATATATTTCTCAATAGAAATGAATCATTCTCGGTGGTTGATTCTTAATACCTCAAAGTAAGTATCCTCTTCGATATTCAATCAACGAGACCGACGTTCCGATACAAAAATATAAATGGTGTAATGGCAAAAGCGGTCTCCCGGATCTAAATCTTAAAGGAGGAAGAGGAGTCGAACGATATTCACTTTTTTCTCTTTTTTCAATCGTTCTCACCTCGACTCCTCGCGTGCGATGTCTACCCTACTTCCTTTCGTTTCTTCTTCATCATCATCGTCGTCCTCGTCGTCTTCCCCTTTTTATCGAGTTTCTTCCTCCTTCACGAGCTTATCTGCGGCCGAACGATTTTCTCGATGAGTGCGCGCGACCGAACTCGCTCTCGGACTCGTCCTGCGGCTTTGCCTCGCGAGAAGAGACTTCGAGAGAACCGCACACCGTGTGCAACATCGCTCCTTACGGACCTCGTCCGGCCTGGTTTTTCTCTCCTTTTTCAATTAAATTACGACGTCTTTGGTTTTATCGTACTTAGCGGCGGGACGATTCACTTTGCGAGGATCGTTATTTCCGGTAGCAGAAAGGAAATTTAAACTTGGAACGAACCTCGACGTTTACCACGTATTTCATTGTTATCATTCGTGATACCAAGGAAGCCTTTAGAAGAGTTTCGTGCCCACGGTCGGACGTTTTACGATCGTAGAAATCAGGATTATTCGTAGTCCGTCTCTACGACGCGTCCCTTCTCATCGTTATTCGAGATTATTATTTATTCGGATCTTCCCATTGATTCGAATTTACGGGCCACGAGGGATCGTAAAGCGAAAGGTGTAGATCTCAAAAAGTAGATACGTTTGTCCTCTCTCTCTTTCTCTACGGGTGTGCCGTGCGTTACGTGTCGGAAGAGAACGAAAATACGTTCGAGCACCGAACGTAAATTATTCGAGAAGCGGTCGCCTTCGGAAGACGAACGAAAAGTTCTTCGCCGTAGTTAAATCTCCGCGAGTTAGCCCTCGACACGAAATGTAAATCCCCCGAGCTACTTCACGAATTTATGTTTGCCACTACCGATAGGATATGATCGTGTCTTCTTCGTTTTTTTAACTTTGATTCTTCGTTGATCCTTCGAATCAACGATTCTTCCAGAGCACCTGCCGACCGATAGTCCGTACATATATACCTATAGATCTCGACGATCTTGATTCTTGCGTAATACAAAAGCTATAAGAGAGGGCACGGTGGTTTATGGACGCCATAAAATCGCCTTTAAACCGACCACTCTAATGGTTCACGACTTTTACTTATGCAGATTTCGTGGGCGATAATCTCGTGGCCCCGGGTACTACGACCTCTTCCTTTACCCCTCTTCTTCTTTCTCTCGATCGATCGAAAGGATTCTTCGCTTCTTCTTAGAATTTCCACGAATCGATCGTTCGGTCGATCGTATCCTCCCCCTTCTTCTGGATTTATTGTATTAATAAAAGATCAACGAATGCGAGGAGCTAAAAATAATTTTCTACCGTTAGCCTTGAGGTTGTTAAATTCGGAAAATTTCAAGATTCTTCGAAGGTTTCCAACGTGTGCCGTACCCATTCTTGGTAAACGGCATCGTCGTACCACGTCCCTCGTTGCCTTTAAAGGACTTAACAAGAGCAACTTTTAAAAAGAGTAGCTCAGCGCCACGGGTCGATAGGGACAGGATCGGGTATGCTACGTGCAGACATTCCATGCCCATCTCTTCTTCTCGGTACAGATATAGATAGAACTTCATAGAAACGGACGAGATGGAGACGCAGCAGACCACCATTGTTTCTCGCAAACTCGGCACATTGTTATCCTACCTGCTAACACCGTACGATCTTGACACTCTTTTTTTTTTCCTTTCGCCTCTCTTCTCGTGTCGATATCAAATTTGCGTGTAAAATGTCGCGTCTGGTGTCTCGAACTTTCGGGTTACAGAATTTTTGCAAGGTTCGTGAAATTATTTTGCAAGACGAGGACTTTTGATTGTATGGTACGAGTGATCGTAAAGACGTAGTTTGGAGTATAAATAAGATTTATTAGATGTTCATTCTTTTAAAATAATATTCTTGGTAATAAAGTTCGAATGGAAATCACAGTGAAAATTAAAGTGAGACCCTTCTGTTTGAATTCTTTCAATTTTTGAATAACATCTTTTTGTGAATAATTACTAGGTAGAGTTATAAAAATTTCCTGTTTCTGGTAACCAATTATAACGAAACATTAATAATCCTAATAATTTTATTCATAATCACTCTGGATAAATGCTAATAAATCAAATTTATTCTATTACAAAAATAGCCATTAAAAAGTAATCTCCAAAAGCAAAACTTGGACAGACAAGATTAAGAAATAATCGTTGTTTATTATATCAATATAAAAAATTATTTATGACTCAACCTAACATCGTAACAATATTCATCAGAGATGCATTTAATCGCATAATTGTAAGCGACAAATGCACCTGTTTTTCTTTCAATCCTTCTTAACTCGTTTGAACTCTTCTTTGTATCGCCTACGTCGAAGTTAATCGAACACCCGCGATGTTCCAACATACGTACGTATACGTAGTCGGGATGGTTGAACGTACACGTCGACGACACGTCGTGATCTCGTTCTGACACGAGCAAAGCACGATAGATAATAATAACGGACAGAGTGAATCTCTGTCTGTCCTTCTCTCTCACCCACCTCTCCTACACCTTCTCCAATCTCCTCTCTTTCGGTCCACGAGCGAGGACTTTTAATGAGCTACCACCGTAACCGGTCGTATGCGGTGTGTAAAGGGTACACGTTCTCGATAGTATCGCGCGGGCGAGCGCACTCCAAGCGAAATCCTTCGACATTGTTGCGAGTTGGGAGACGTGGCAGAAGAAAATCGACGAGAGCGAGAATACATTTTTTTGTTCCTTCTTTTCGACTGGAAACGTCTTCATCCAGAGTACGATGAGATCTGACGCGTGTTGTTCATTGTAGTTTCGCGAACGAGTTCCTGTGCTTTATTTGGCGATCTTATCGAATTACTGACAGGAGGAATCATTTTTATTAGACTTCTCGAATATAGATACCTACCTACTACGTGCTTCGGATTAATCTCGATATAAGCAGCTGTCTTTTCTAAATAATTTTTACGCGCAACGTAATCAAGATCCCGACGCAAATTCAAGGGAGGTCCTGGTCACCTCCCAGAAGGTCCGATAAAATAATTTTGCAACTTATTATCCATCGATACCTTCGATGTAATCTCTTCGAGTACATATATAAGATGGTTCCCTTCCAAGGAGAATAAATTTACGATACACCTGTGAACGTTGTCGAGAGAAGGGAGAGAGTCCTGCGCGAATCGGCGAGAAACGTGCGCGAAACGACGAGGAAGGGAAGGCGTTTAAAGGGGGCGAATAAAGTGGAAGAGGTAGAATAGAAGGCTGGACCAAGAGAGAGAGAGAGAAGAATGGAGAGAGCGTGCTTTTCTTCTCGTGATGTCCCGAGGCTACCGACGAGCTCGGGCTTCGATATCCTCGCTTCGATCCCAGCACGCCCATACCGCTTACACTGCCATGAACCGAGAGCTCGACTCTTGGCTAAATTATTCCCTGAATTTATTTACTCCCCCGTTCCCTTTCGACTACGAGAAAATTAGCTCTCGAATACCAGGAGCAGATCTTTTCTGCATATCGAGAACGTTCACTCAAATCCTTACCTTTCGTAACGTGCCACGAAACACGTTTAACTCTATAATACAATCTCGTGAAGAAAATTTATTGTACGAGCCAATTATTCCAACAACGTTACATACTCCATATCCCAAAGATCATAAAGAGACTCAAGAAAAACCACAAGAACGAAAGGATTATTAAATCGGATCGAAGTCAGACCGAAACGTTCTCTAAAGACTTTGGAGTACTTTCGGCATACCACCAGGAGTTGATACTCGCCGGGAGAGAAAGACAAGCGTGTAAGAGCATTATCAAGATGATGGGAGGCCGATGTTTGGTAGTGTGAAAGAAAGAATGAGAGAAACTAAAGTAAGAGAGAGAGAGGTAAAAAGGAAAAGTGGCGCGACACGTCGAGGTATGCGAATATTCGGGTACCAATTAAAATTACGAAGTCGTTGTCGAATGTCGTGCAACGGCGGTAGGCCGACAGGTAAGAGAGAGAGAAAGATAGAAAGGTAAAAAAAGGGAGATAGAAAGAGCGAAGGGTGGTCAAAGGGAGGCCAGGCACGCACCGACTCACTCGATGGCTCGTTAAAATTATTGAGCGTTTCTCGCAAAGGGGATCCGCCCCTTTTTTCTTGTCGGCCAAGGTATCCCGAAGAAGTTGAGCGGTGGTAGTCGGGTAAAAGGGGAGGGAGAACCGTGCTATCGCGATCTTCTCCCTCTTTTCGCTCCTCTTAATACCCTCTCGGCCTACGCTCAAAGCACTGCGCGCAACGAGGAGACGGATGAAGTCGCGAGAGAGCATGAGATATCTCCTAAGTGTGTCCTGCCATGAAGTTATCGTACTCTGATCCAACGATGATCTCGACGTGCGAAACGAACAAAGACAGGCCCATTCGGATGAACTGTCGCGCGACGAATTTGTAACGAGCCACTGCAAAGAGCCCCGCGTCAAACGTCACCTGCTGGTAACACGTTATCGGAAGTCGATTCGAAAACGATCAAAGTACCTACCCGCCTTCTCTTTTTTATAAGCTTTTATTTTTTTTACACTCCTGATCGTTTTATCACGAACTTTGATGTCTCGATTCTCGAAATTTCGTTGGAATTTCGAGTCAAGGATGGTGGACATTCTCGAATACTTTCACTCGCATTTTAGTTAAATTAATTATCGTGAACGTCCTTCCTTGCAAAACTCGACACCATTAATCTCGATCGTTTAATCGATATGCGTGATATCTCCTTGCGTATCCAAATCGGTCTCATGGTAATTAGTCGAGATGCTCATAAATCATGATACTTTTTCGGGTAGAGGAAAAATTGATACGAGCTTTGACCTGGTTTCGAGAGAGAACACAAATTACTATAAGATTCTGGTGTCTAGTAAATAAAATTTGCAAGCTTAGGTATGCTTGGCCGTGTTCTCGATGAAAAAGGCTAAGCTGCTACCGTACCGTAACCTTACCGGTCAAGCTCCTAACCGACGTAGTTATAATTCAATCGCGGAATGGAAGGTAACGTGGCAGAACGGAGATATCTAGATGAACTCATCAAGGACGCGCTTCGGTAGAATCTCAATTAAGGCTAAATTGCCCCACGTGGGGGAGAAAATAGAGTGCGAACAGGCTTGCATGCCAAGTGAGGAGGAGAAGTGGCACGGTGCAGTTTCGCGAGGTCCGAACGAACGAAAGAGAAAGAGAGATAGAAAAAGGGATATATATAGTGAGAGAGAAATGGTCTTCGAGTTCATTCCGCAAATGGAAGTCGAAGACCTCGAGCAAAGCGGCATTCCAAACCGTGCACTTGATTGGTTTTGGTGGAGTCCGGAGGTCGACTCGGGTCATTCGAGTTCTACGCAATTCTTCCTTTTAAACGTTCACTTCGATTCATCGTGCCGATGGATGTCGTACTGTTACGCGATGGTTCGTTTGTCAATGTAGGGATAGTTCGGGAAATACTAGAGACTTTGAAATCGATTCAAGAGTAATAGGTTTATTCACTATTAGTTCTGGACTAACTCAGCTGTTCATAAAAGATTTTAAGAGAAATGTAACTTTGGATTAGTGGTGGGAATTACTTAAGGACTAGGAAGAAGGAGAAAAAAGGATCTCTATATTAATCATAACCATGAATAAGTTTGTGATAAAATTGGTTAAGCATATTCTAAATAATTGCCTAAGTCAAAAATTACTGGCCTAAATCAGATCCTACGAATCTAGCTCGTCATTTCGACTGCATGAGTTAAAATATAAATAGATCAAGATTTTATTCTAAATTTTTCAGACTCTTAAAGCAAACGTTCGCCCTACGAAGGCTGAGTTAAGATTGCTACCCTGAAAGGTTCAATAAAACTGATTTAATCATTTATTTCATGATTATGACCTCTTGTATAAATTCAATTCATTATTTTACATTTCCAACCACGTTATCACACGCGACATTTCACCTGCCGAATACCTAGAACAATATTACCATCATGATAAACAGAAAAGACTCAGAACTAAAGAACGTGGGCGTGTATCCAGATACGTAAAAGCTCACGTCATAGAAAGTACGGATAATCGGTGCCTCAATCAGTCTCGGAATGATCTAACGGCTATCCGATTGCTTCCTGATATCCACTTACAGTAAAAGACTGTCCGCGTTGAACGCAGTCCCGTTCGATGAATTTAATGACAGAAGATAGACGAGAATACCGCCGATCTCGTAATATGAACTATAAAGAGAAAGAGGGAGGAAGAGAATGAAACGTGTGATTGCTAACTTTCTACTGGACAGACGGATGGACGTTCTCCGTTAAGTTTACGGATCTTAAAGAATAAGATGAACGATAAAATTCGATTATCCGTTATCGATGAAACGAGATAGAAAAATAATTCAGGTAAAATGTAGGTACGTCTCTCTGCTCTCTTCGTTCGCGTGTCCCGCCTCGGATTTCAAGACAGTTAACTTAATTACGTAGCCGACGAAGAAGTAAGTTAAACTCGAGGAGAGAGAAGTCGGTGATCGGATGAAAGGAGTTAGGCGAGGCGAACGCGAGAAGAGGAACGTTGTAAGGATAGAAAAGGGCAGAAAGATACGTGCCGTTTGTTGCATAGCGAGGCGAATCCAGGTAAGGTAGGTCGTACTCGGGCGTGTTCATGTCCGATGAGCGACCTTCGCCCTCTCTCTTTCCCTCTCTTTCCGTGCAACTCTCGAAGAAACCGAGGATATCAACCGAATCCTCCGTACCGCTATCCTAGACTCCTCTCGAGCTTGCCATTTCTCTTGGCCGATAGAATAAAATAGACATCGTTACCCCAGATACCAAACTGTACAGTACTTTAGAATTATTCCGTTCACTTCGTGCTCATCGTTTCATTCGATCATAGAATAACCGTTTGTGGTATTATATATTTTATTTATATCAGACAACCGAGAAAGTTCTCTGTCGCTATTCACGATTAAAATAAAAAGACGGCAAGGTATTTTTTTGTTAAAGTTTCTTTCCCAACGAGAAAGTAATTTAATATAAAATTAGATAGAACTTTCTTGGTTACGTGATATCACGCATCGAAATTTGTGTAATATTTTACAGCGTATTGGGTGGCGCGAAGTTTTTTCAAATTCATATCTTTGTGCTTCTTATGCGAGTGCTCGGTGAGTCTTCGCTTCCACGTACGAGTTTTGAATAGTAATTATCGTCCCGTCGACGCAGCGTGATATAAATTACAATCTTGGGTGAAGGAGGAACCCTTCACCAACCTTTCCCTCGTCTACCTCTTCTATCTATTTGCCTCTCTTTTAATCGTTTTATTTTTAAACGATACTTAACACAATTTTTTATTATTATTTAAATATAGTAGAAAAATTCAAACATAGAGAACACGATGAAATAACGATTAACGGTACCAATGGTCACGAACAGTCGACCAACCGAAAGCAATTAATCGCGTTTGATTTATCGACGGTATCTCCCATGAGTCGACCAATTATAAATAGTAAACGCAGAGAGATGCAACTCGAATACAATTCCGGAGCGTGTCAGTTTGGGTCGGTCGTGTCGATGGTAACGTCAGATTTCGATCTAATTGGATTAGGCTGCCGATAGGTTTCCTATTTTCCATTCGTCATCGTTCCTATCTCAAACCCTTCTATCATCTCTTTTCTTTTCACTTTTATTATTTGGAAGGAATAAAAGAAGCTGTTGGACCACCATCGGTTTCAACTACGTTTCGATAGGATGACTAGTTCGGAAGTTACAGCAGTTTTAATATTAAAAAAGACCCATACTCCAAAACTTAAAAAATTAATTTCAAAAATAAGGACAACTGGGTAGTCAACAACAAAAATTCTAATCACGTTCGAGCAAGAACACTCAAAATTCAGGTCCATATTCGTGAGGGTTCCGATATTCGAAGAAAGCTACGTCCAAGATCCTATCTAAATGGTCCATCGTAACGCGTTGTACCGGCGAGAGGGCAGCCGGTGTCGGTAAATGAGATTTCTAATGCAAAAAGAGAAATAGGAGTAACCGAGGGAGGTGAGGTCGTCGAGTAAAGTAGAAAAGACGTAGGTATATACGATAGACCGTTAGTCTAAGAACGGTGCAAGTAAGATAGAGAGAGAAAGATGGAAAGATCCGTAAGTATGGTATAGCACGGCCCTGGCTTCTCGTATGGAGGTTAGCAAGCGCAGGAGAGCAGAGAGTAGTGCCGTCTCTCGTGAGCCGCCGCGCGGATGCTGTGCAACGGAGGCAGCAACCGCTGGCGCACGCTCGACATCTTCGACCACACCCACATTCTCGTTCTCTTTCGTCGCCGGGTATTAAGAAGACAGGATGCTCTCTCTCTCTCTTGCTTTCTTTCGTTCTCTCTTCCTTTTTAAGCACGACCGCAGAAAGTTTCTTATGTTCTCGATAAAACAAAAAATGTGACACACGATTATTTCCGAAACTATTTGAGATTTTCAGAAATTAAGAGATATCCATTCGATAAGATAATTCAGGAGAATAGATTCTTGACAGGACTTAACTCTTCTTCCTGGCTACCGAAATCGTTCACACACGTTAAAATATATGGAATAGAATGCAACTTTACAAAAAAACACAATAATGGAACTTAATCATAGTATTATTTATTAGTAATAATTACATATGACATAATATCCACAAAACACAGCTTAACATTGTAAACAAAATTGGGCCAGGTATATAAAATAAATTAGTGAACCGTCGCAGCCGTTTCATGGATGACACAATGCACAAAGGTATATACGACGTCACATTCGTCGGTTCTATCGGCGGCTAAAAAAAGACACGTAATCTCGTGAGATTCTCATAATCATGTAAATGTTCGCACGATTTTATTTATTCTAATTATTTACCTCGTTTACTGCATGCTTTCACCGATGTACGCAAAGCCGCCAAGTCTTCTGGAAGATCAACTAATTGCGTCGCTAATTCCATCACTCTTTCCGTTATGATTTTCGAGTCAACCAGCTGCAATTATGCATATACGCATTAGGCGTGAATCAAATTTACATTTATTTTTTGTCTGGGTAATCAGATTGAAAAATTTACCACGGCATTCTTTTTAGCTAAGCAAGCCCCGATGCAACCAGCTTTCCTGACCAAGTTTCGCGTTTCTGGAATCTTCTCGAGCGATAACACTCGGCTTAGTTGTATGAACGACTCTAAAAATGTTCATTTTAATACACAGTTTTTAAACCATTTCATATAAAAAACTTCTTACTGTAAGTCAAGTTGAATTTATTTAAACATTCCACCATTTCTTCTCTCGTAATATCAAACGCTTTCGCGGCCTTTGTAAATTCATCGTCGAAGATAGGCTCGTCCTACGATAATTCAGTTTTTTACAAAAATATTCTTTGAAGATATTTATTTATATAATTTTATATTTTAAACACTCACTGTAAATACACATGGCAGCACGCACATTAAAAAGCAAAGCAGTAACTCGAAATTCTTCATGATTCAAGGCTTAACGATCGTCGGTATGCTTACGTAATTTATAACTATTCAAAATCGTACGAACGCTTCTTTACTAATGAATTTCCAGATTGTGTTCCGTCTTATATACCCGAGCAGTCGAAGGTCATATGATCATAACGTCGAACATATAACACGTGGTGGTCAATTAAAGATTTAAAAAATTCTTTTATTTGTTAATTCGTATAAATTTCATAGTTCATATTACAAATTCTTGATAACAAGAATCGTACATACCTACTTTATAGATATTTTGATCGTTATATAAAACGTGTTATTAAACTTTGTTATCGTTATAATTCCAAGATTTAAGTTAAATAAAGTTACTAAAATCTTGTTTCTTCCAAAGATACCTTCTGTTTTCGTAGTACTATTTATCCGAATCACTTCATTGATAAAGAGAAAATACTTGCAATGCGCTATATTCTCAATATCGATAGTTTTACTTCTCTTTTAGTAAGTAAAGGCTATCGAAATGTTACGATAAGGCTTAAAAATAATGATAATTTCGATTCAAGCGTATGTGCGATTCTTCCATCCTTCCAAGAATGATTACATAACAAGCGTTAGATACAGACCAATTAGTAGTTAAAGCAAGTTAAATTAGTCTTTTTTTAGATTGTAATACAAAGTGTTTGGAACGTACGACTTTTATTTTTTTACATACTATGTAATAATTCCTGTTTCAAGGAAAGACATATTTATCCATTTATGTTAACAAGACATATTCATTTATGGTATAATAAGCAATGACACATAGATTCAAATTTGAAGTAGATGTTCACAAATTTTTATATAAGCGAGATTTATAAGCTCAAGGAAGTGGAATAGACTCTCGTGGAAAAAAAATAACAGCTCCGTTTATAATCGCAAAATGCTTCCGAAGAAAGTTCAGGGAATTGGTTTCACTTTGTTCGTCGACTCGTACAAGGGGGAAAGTTCGATTCGTTCGTTTAACAGAGAAATGCTTTTCACTCGCATGCCTTTAGCATTAAACACGAGCGGTCTTTTATGAGATTAGAATACCTTAGCCGATATGTATCATTGGATAAAATAAACTTTTCATGGACTTGATCTAAAATTAGATCATACAAACGAAATGTACGATAAAAAAAATAACAAATGTCATCGAAGGGTCGATCGGTAATAGTTTGAGATCGAATTCACAGATGACGGAATTAAAAAAGAGGAAAAAAAAAAGATACAGAGAAAGAGCGTGCCGTCAATGTCGTCGAATCGACGATAAATCCCCGTTGGTTGGTTTCGCGCGTGGGAGACCGCCGTAGCGTAGCCGCTAACGTACGGGCCGCCACGCCCCGAACAATTACCAAGAAGTCGAGGCGGTAAATCAGCCGTGAAACCGCGTCGCCGTCCGCGAAAGCTCGCGTGTGTACGCGGATATGTCAGGGAGTATATCCTCCTCGATCCTCGATTCCCCCAGGATATCGAGGATCTAATCTAGGGTCAAGGTACTTGCCAAGAAGAAAGGGAGATAGAAGTAAGCAATGGGAAGACTCACGAAGAGAGAAAGAGATTGTAGCGAAGAAGTAAGTATTCGAAAAGCTTCTTCAGACTCAAACTCTCCTAACAAACGGAAAAGAAGAAGCCGTGAATCGTTATTAATGGTTTCTCGTCGGACACGCTTTGCTAACCATGAGCATTCTAACTCGGCGACAAATAGATAAAAATTAGAAATCGTGGAATCGTGAAAGAGAGTCGAGGAATAAAATTGGTTCTCAAGGAAATTTTAGATACGCTAACGTTCTTATAAAAATGTCTATGACTATACATTACATGGATACTTACGTTAACATTAATATATAAGCAAACCTACTAGCCTACGTTAATACGCCACAATTAATTACGCCAGAACGCGAGTTGTTATCCAAGTGAACGACGACGAGAGGAGAAACTCTCGGAGTGCTGCCAGCAAGAAGAATCGTAAGAATTTACGTAATCCTCCTCCACTCGCGTTCGCTTTTGAGGGGAACCAACGAGAGTCGAGTCTTAGGAGTTAGATATCGGAGCATTATGCCGTTTCACAGTCCCGGACGCGGCCCGATGCATGCCACGGCCGTTCTCGAATAGGTCCTCGCACAGCACACATATGCGAGATCTGCACGGATCGTGTGCCACACCCAGGTCACCAGTTCTCGAAGTACGACTCCGTACAACTTTACCGGTCTCCCTAACAATCTTTTTTATCTTTCTTCTTCCTCCTTCCCATCGAACGTTGCAACTCGATGCACCATTTCTCTAACCCGAAGTAGGTAGGTACGCCATTTTCTCGCGACGTTCTTCACGAAAGAAGAGTTCTCTCACTTTGTATACATCTTTTTCTCTTTCTTCTTAAAAAAAAATCTTTTTTTTTTAACAGCAGCCGGTTCATCGACTGGCTCGCAACAAGAAACGCCACATTTTAATGAACATTACGCACGCGATATACTCTCGGCGAGTGGCTCATCGCTTCCGATCGTTACCAGAGATCGCGAGATCGTCGCCGAAGAAGCGCGATGTATCATCGTTAAGACTGGAATCTCTTGATTCCACGCAGCATCCCTTCGCGTGCTTGCCGGTCTTTGCGAGAGTATCGCACGCGCCTATTGATCTTCCCTTAAAATTGCGTATATAAATATTAATTAACGTAATTTAGTTAAATGAGGGATTCGAAGTAGGTAATTAGCAATTAAAGGAGTACTAAAATAATAAACTCGATAATGAACATCGTGCGAGAAACATGGAAGGCAACTCGAGTCGAAATTTTAATTTCGGTTTAGTCCTCCAATGGTTAAAAGCGGACATAGCTGTCATTTGGAGGTTGAAACCAAAGTTTATTCACCATATATATAAATATATTTTTTTTATTCCATAAAATTCACTTTTAACCCGGCGTCGTTATGGTAGGAAAGTGTTACATGTACCTACGTTGAGGTGGGTCAATATGACTCGCGTATGATATTTCAATAATTTTTTAAAAAATTATTAATCAGTGTCATGTAATAGCTTTATTATACTGTGATTTCGTAAATAGAAGAAAAAATAATGATATAGAAAATTTAATTCAGTCAAAAATATTGAAAATTCTAACACATTTTGACCCAACCCTCAATGGCAATCTGACTTAATCTAAAAAACTCCTAAGAGAGCATTTTCGAAGGTCAAATCCCGATTAAAATTACGACTCAAGCAAGCACGCGTTCGATCGTCATCGATTATCGAACCGATCGAGGCACAATCGTCGAGTCATTCGTTCGCTCATCGAGCAAGCCGATCGAATGGGTCGAATATTGCAAGAGAGAGGGAGAGATAGATAAATCCAAGTATGTCTTTCGCTTCGAGGCGTCGTTCGTCCGGATGCCGGAACGATGCGTGCGAGATAACTCGTACGATTTACCGTTAGATTCATCCGCGAACGGCTTCTTCGACTTTTCTAATTCTCGAATAGAACACGCGCGGGATAGTACCTCCGTAGCTAGGTGCAGGTGCTACCTCCAATTTTTCCCACTGTATTGCCATTCACACTTGGATGAGCAGGATACGTACGGTAGATTAACGCGAATGATACTTGCAACGATAGTTTGCGATACTGGGAACGTAAAATAAACGATAATAATGTATATCATGAACTTCTATGATATTTCGAGCTTAACTACAGAACTAATATTCCATCGAGCAAACTCTATAATCGTACTAGCTCGAATGCGTGTGGTAACACGACTATCTTGCACTTAACAGAATCATTCCGAACGTATAATGATATTACGATAATTGAATAAATTCCAAGGCGTGATAAATTTAAATGTCAAAGGGACGATCGATTTTTTCAACGATACAACGTTAAGAAATCATTAAAAGATTGCGGAAAGTAAACAGGAGCACCTTCTAAGCACATCTAATCTCTCCAGCGTTACGTTGTTGCTTCTAGATAGGCCAAACACCTCGTGTGCAACGTTTATCCTCTTAGTAGGATCCTATCTAACGTATCACCGCGATCGGGAAGGATCGATAGCAAACTGGACGCACGGTAGTCCGATACACCTGGGTACCTAGGTACTTACATACAACACGTACAAGAATCATTTCGCATCGATCTTCCAGACGATGAAGAAGAAAAAAAAGATCAAATCTCCGTAGATCACCGTAAATCTTGCTAGAGATCCCCCAAGGAATCGTTTTTAACGAGATATCGGTTTTCCAATTTAAAGGAGCGTTCTTGCATTATCCTTTCTCGGGTTGGTAAGCGCGTGGCTTGGTGGGCGGGGTACCCCATGAGAAAGAGAGAAGGATCAGGATCAAGAGAAGGATGAGACGAGGAGGGTGAGGAGCCAGGTGAGAGGCAGAAGTGACTGAACGGCATCGTGCTCTCCACGGAGTTCATGTACTTTATCAACGCGCGTAGGCTCTTTCGAGAACACACCACCGAGGCAATAGATTACAATTACCCGAACACGCCTGCTCGAACGTGGGAGTACGCACGATCGCGCGGACACATAGATTGGCTGTTAGGTGTCTAGTCGTTTCTCCCCCTCTCTTTCTTTCTCTTGCTCTAACCAACGACGACGCTTCCAATGCATTCGACGATAGGAAATTGGCTCTCTAATCTCATAGCGCTCCGCCGTTATTCCCTCATTATTTCTAGTTAAATCTATAATCAAGCTACGTGCTTCCACTCATTAGCTGCTCTTTATGTAGTGTAAGTACATAAGTATATGTACGTGGTATATAAGTACGAACGAAACGTCCGTACTTCCGAACGAAACTCTTTCCGACTTTTCATTTTCTCTTTCTCATTGAACTTTTCTTTTCCACTTAAACGTCAGAGGTACGATAGTAGTGAGTTAAAGGAATCGTTGGAACGTCTTCGTGGATATGAAGGATAAGTAGCGTTTAGCGTCTTTCGGTTGTAATTTATTCGTACTTTGCCACCTACCGCGAGGATGCATCCCATGCGTGATCGTATTTCTAATTGTTTCCTGTCGGTAGGCCCTTTGTCCTTCCACTCGTTGATCATTGGATTAATTATTCTTTTCTTTAGGAATTAACATAACGAGCTGATGTATTTAAGTAGATGACATTCTTTATATCATTCTTTATTCATATTAAAAAATATATTTCAAGTAAAACAATGACTAAAACCTTTTTTTTTTCTATTTATTGTCCAGGTTTCACGGGAACCCAATGCGAGATAGACATCGACGAGTGTGCAGCAAAACCCTGCCTGAACAATGGCGTATGCACCGATCTCATAAACTCGTTCAAGTGTACCTGCGCTGACGGTTTCGCTGGTTCGCACTGCCAAATTAATATAGACGACTGTGCCTCGTCGCCATGTAAAAATGGTGGAACGTGTCAGGATTCGATTGCTAAATATACGTGCGAATGTCCACCGGGATTCACGGGAGCTTCCTGCGAAACGAACATCAACGATTGCCAATCGAATCCCTGTCATAGCGGGAATTGCATCGACGGGGAGAACAGCTTCAGTTGCAGTTGTTTCCCTGGATTTACGGGGAGACTTTGCCAAACGCAGATCGATGAGTGCGAGAGTAATCCTTGTCAGTTTGGTGGACGTTGCGAGGATCGGATCAATGGATATCAGTGTATATGCAGGCCTGGAACTTCTGGAACGAATTGCGAAGTCAACGTCAACGAGTGTTATAGTAATCCTTGCAGGAACGGAGCGAGATGCATCGATGGAATCAATAGGTAAGCAGAATAGATAGTAGATTCGATTGCGATTGAAATTGTCTCACCTCATAGCCCGAGTCGAAATTTTAACCACGGTTTGGCCATTATAATATAGAATATTTGAATATTTATTTTTTTGTTTAATAAGTTTGAAATATTCAGTGAGGAATTTAAACCTTCGATGTGACTGCAAGAGGCTGGTAAAATACGAATAGGGGTTTTCAACTCTTATTTCGCCCTCCATATTTTATTCGATCGTTAAACCTCACTTCGCAATTATCATCTCCTTCTACCACCGTCGATATAGAACCTCTCGTTTTGTACAAATATAATTTGTTTATCTTAAGCAGTAACAAGAATTCAATAAAAATTCGTTTATTCAGGAATAAACAATATGATTATATACGCCGAATAGAAGAAGGATTTCAAAGATTAAACCGGATCTAATATCAGTATACGAAACAAGAACTAGGACAATCATTAAGTTTTATAAATCTCATGTATATAATTCACAGGCTAATATAGGGAATTATAACATCGTTTTAAAATGTTCCAAAACCAATTGGAACTTTAAATCGACATTTAAATGAAATATATTTGTTCACTTCCATAAACCTCCCTTTTTAACCCGCTTCGAAGAAGGAGATTCCTCGATTGGACAATGGGCGATGTCACTTTTCTTTTATTTAATCTCAAACATTTTACAAAGGGTCGTCGAGGCTTAAAACCGCGTTTAAAATTTCGACTCGGGCTAGCCCACGTTTATCAAATAATTGATAAACCTACCACCCGACCAATTTCCTATCATTCAAATTCCAGATACTCGTGCGAATGCGAGCCAGGTTTCACCGGGCAGCACTGCGAGACTGACATAAACGAATGCGCGAGCAATCCTTGTGCTAACGGTGGTCGATGCATCGATTTAATAAACGGCTTCAGGTGCGAGTGTCCTCGCGGTTATTACGATGCGAGATGCCTCAGCGACGTGGACGAATGCGCGAGCAATCCTTGCGTCAACGGTGGTACCTGCGAGGATGGTGTCAATCAGTTCATCTGCCATTGCTTGCCGGGCTACGGTGGCAAAAGATGCGAGGCCGACATCGACGAGTGCGGCTCGAATCCTTGCCAACACGGTGGCACCTGCAACGATCACCTCAACGGTTACAGTTGCAAGTGCTTGCCGGGTTACGCTGGCACCAATTGCGAGACCAACGTTGACGATTGCGCTAATAATCCCTGTCAAAATGGTGGCTCTTGCATTGATCTCGTCAATGATTACAAATGCGTCTGCGAGCTGCCTCACACTGGTAGAAATTGCGAGGACAAATTGGACCCTTGTTCGCCTAACAAGTACGTTCTTCGAAACGTAAAAATAGAATTTTATAGAATATACTACGGAGGAAAGGGGGGTTAAGAACGATTCGAACAATTTGATTGCAACTTCAAATTCAATGGTTTTCCTTTTAACAGATGCCTGCACGACGCCAAGTGCTCTCCATCGTCGAACTTCCTCGATTTCGCTTGCACTTGCACGGTGGGTTACACGGGCAGACTGTGCGACGAAGACGTCGACGAGTGCGTGATGACGTCCCCGTGTCGGAACGGTGCCACTTGCAGGAACACTAATGGATCTTATCATTGCGTCTGCGCTAAAGGCTACGAAGGCCGGGATTGCATAATCAACACCGATGATTGTGCATCATGTAAGTGTCACCTCGATGATAATAAGTTGCATTTGCTGCTTTAGATCACAATAGAATCTTAGTTGTGGCGCGGTTATGCTTTTATAAAGTCTATTCGATGCGTCATCGCTTACACATACGATGAATTATGAATTTGCAGATCCGTGTCAAAATGGTGGAACTTGCCTAGACGGAATCGGCGACTATACCTGTCTATGCGTCGACGGTTTTAACGGGAAGCACTGTGAAGTGGACGTGAACGAATGCCAATCCCAGCCTTGTCAAAATGGTGCCGTTTGTAAGGAATACGTGAACTCGTACACTTGCCAATGTCAGCTCGGCTTTTCCGGTATAAATTGTCAAACCAACGACGAGGATTGCACCGATAGCAGTTGTATGAACGGTGGAAAGTGTATCGACGGAATCAATAATTACACCTGCGTCTGTAAACCCGGTTATACCGGCTCGAACTGTCAGTATCGTATAAACGAGTGCGATAGTTCGCCTTGCCTGAACGGTGCCACTTGTCACGATCACGTGCAATATTATACCTGCCATTGTCCGTACGGCTATACTGGAACGAGATGCGGCGAGTACGTCGACTGGTGCGCGGATAATCCATGCGAGAACGGGGCAACGTGCGTTCAGCGTAACAACAAGTACCATTGCAATTGTTCGCCAGGTTGGACCGGGAAAGTTTGCGACGTTGAGATGGTCTCGTGCAAGGATGCAGCTATTAGGAAAGGCGTACAAGAGAAGAATCTTTGTAACAACGGTACTTGCGCGGACATTGGTAACAGTCATAGGTGTCATTGCATCGAAGGATACACTGGTTCTTATTGTCAGGAAGAGATCGACGAGTGCGAGTCCGCTCCATGTCAAAACGGAGCAACTTGCAAAGACTTGGTAGGATCCTATCAATGTCAATGCACAAAAGGTTTTCAAGGTCAGAATTGTGAGCTGAACGTCGACGACTGTAGACCAAATCCCTGTCAGAATGGTGGTACGTGTCACGATTTAATCAACAACTTCAGTTGCTCCTGTCCACCGGGTACGCTCGGATTTCTCTGCGAGATCAACGTTGACGATTGCGTGATAGGCGCCTGTCATAACAACGGAACGTGTACGGACAGAGTAGGTGGATTCGAGTGCAGATGCCCACCGGGTTTCGTAGGACCAAGATGCGAGGGTGATATCAACGAATGTTTGTCGAATCCTTGCGCCGCACCCGGTACTCAAGACTGCGTACAATTGGTGAACAATTATCATTGCAACTGCAAGCCTGGCTACATGGGTCGTCATTGCGAAGTAAAAGTTAATTTCTGTGACAGTTCACCGTGTCAAAACGGTGGAGTATGTACCGCCAAACAAGCTGGCCATACTTGCATTTGCCCTAACGATTATCACGGAAAGAATTGCGAATTTGCTGGATCTTATTGCGACACGGAACCTTGTTTGAACGGTGGTACCTGCAGAATAACCGAAACGGAAATAGGTTACAGATGTCACTGTCCACCTGGTACAACGGGTACTCATTGTGAAATAGATGCCAGAGACGAATGCACTAGTAATCCTTGCCAACAGTCGGATGCCATTTGTGAAAATTTACTTGGAGATTACACCTGCTATTGTCCTCCAAAATGGACTGGCAAAAATTGCGAAATTTACGACCCGAATTACAGAGGCGGTGTATTTGGCAGACCCAATTCAAACGTTCCGAAAAATATGAATGCTTATGATCTCGATCTGGAACGCGAAAGGAAGAAGTGTATCGAAAATCGTTGCGAGGAGAAGTCCGGTAATCATCACTGCGACGAGGAATGTAACAAATACGCGTGTAACTTCGATGGAAACGACTGCTCGCTCGGTATCAATCCCTGGAGGAACTGTACCGCACCGATAAACTGCTGGGATGTCTTCATGAACGGCGTTTGCGACGATGTATGCAACAATGCTCAGTGTCTCTTCGACGGAAGAGATTGCGAGAGGAAGCTAGACCCTTGCAAGTATGTATAAAATTACTTTTTTAATCGTGCGTAACTTCTATGTGTAATAATTATACTAATTACGTGATCTCCGTTTATTTCAGTCCGATATACGATGCATATTGTCGAAAACACTATGCCAACGGCCATTGCGACTACGGTTGCAACAACGAGGAATGTAACTGGGATGGTCTGGATTGTGACAGAGAACCACCCTCCTTGGCTGAGGGTGTCATTTCTGTCGTAGTAAGGATGGACATGCAAACTTTTCGTTCGAACGTTGTAGCATTCCTACGAGACATCGGTCATGAATTAAGAACAACGTTACGCGTTAAGCAAGACGAGCTGGGCAACGACATGATATATCCTTGGAAAAGAGAACCGGAACCGAGTCTGCAAACGAACTTCTTTGGTAGACCAACGACAGTCTTCACTAATACTCAAAACGGAGTGATAGCGTATCTCGAGATCGATAATAGAAAATGTACGGTAACGCAAGGAGCTGTATGCTTCCCATCGGCCAACGAAGCAGCAGAGTATTTGGCTGCGACCGCTTCGAAGCATACCCTCTCGAGAAACTTCCCCATCGAGCAGGTCCGAGGTGTCGTTGGTCCGCAAGGTCCAGAATATCCCGACACTCCGACAAACTACAAATATGTTTTCATCGGTGTCATCATTGTGATAGTCGGTGGAATGCTCGTGGGAGTTTTAGTAACGGCACAAAGAAAACGAGCGGTTGGAGTAACTTGGTTTCCGGAAGGATTCCTTCGGACGAACAGTGGAAGCGGTCAGCGACGTCGTTCGCGTCGTCGTGGCCCGGATGGTCAAGAAATGCGGAATTTGAACAAGCAACCGTCTGTCAATTGCATGGATCTGGATGTAGGAAATGGTCGAGTACAACAATGGTCGGATGATGAGTCGGATCTCCCACCGTCGAAACGAATGCGAGCTATCGAGCCTGGCTATGCGAGCGATCACACGGCTATCACGGATTACGAGGAAACGGAACCAAGAATGTGGACCCAACAACACTTGGACGCTGCAGAGATAAGAACGAGACCAGACGCGGGAGTACTAACACCACCTAGTTTGGAACATGGTCAAGACGTGGACGCCAGAGGACCGTGTGGCATGACACCGTTGATGGTAGCTGCTGTACGCGGTGGTGGTCTTGATACCGGAGAAGAGGAAGATGAGAGCGATGGTACAGCAGCTGTGATCGCTGATCTGGTCGCGCAGGGTGCCGATTTGAACGCTACAACCGATAAAAGTGGCGAAACTTCTCTTCATCTCGCTGCCAGATACGCCAGGGCGGACGCAGCCAAGCGACTCTTGGATGCTGGAGCCGATGCAAACTCGCAAGACAATACAGGAAGAACTCCTCTTCATTCTGCAGTTGCGGCCGACGCGATGGGAGTTTTCCAAATTCTTCTGAGAAATAGAGCGACGAATCTTAACGCTCGAATGCACGACGGGACCACTCCTTTGATATTAGCCGCACGTTTAGCGACCGAAGGAATGGTGGAGGATTTAATTAACGCCGATGCGGATATAAATGCCGCCGATAACAGCGGCAAAACTGCCCTTCATTGGGCCGCGGCAGTCAATAACGTAGACGCCGTAAACATATTACTAGTCCACGGTGCGAACAGAGACGCGCAGGACGACAAAGACGAGACTCCGCTGTTCCTCGCCGCGAGGGAAGGCAGCTTCGAAGCTTGTAAAGCTTTACTCGACACATTCGCCAATCGGGAGATCACGGATCACATGGATCGACTGCCAAGAGACGTAGCCAGCGAAAGGTTACATCACGATATCGTCAGATTACTAGACGAGCATGTACCTAGATCACCGCAAATGGTGACCGTCATGCCGAACGGTCCTTTGATAGGTAAGCACTCGTCTCACCTATTTCTCTTTTCGATAGTTTCTCCCTACTTTTGGAAAGGAAAACATGTGTTTTAACCTCGAATCTTATTTTACAGGATCACCAAATCATCCTCAACTAATAACACATCCAACCGTGATCGGTTCCGCGCCGAAACAAGCGAAATCGAAAAAACGGCCAAAAACCGGTGGCGCGGGGAACCCAAACAGTCCAGAATCGGAAGGCGCGGTCGTGGTGATGAGGCGAAAGCCATCGGTAAAGAAACCACCGGCGAAGCGCGGCGCTCAGCCCCCAAACCAGGAAATCCCTCAGGGAGCGGAGGGAGCCGAGGGAAACCTACCAAGCCCGTACGACAGTGCGAGCCTTTACAGTAACGCCTTACCCTTAGTGGGACACACGGCGACAGCGAAACAGCCGCCGCCTTACGAGGACTGTATAAAGGGCCAGTCGATGCAGGGCTTGCAACAGCTCGGCCTCGACACGTTCACGAGTAACTACGGGCTGCCGAATTTTCACGATCAACTATTAGCCTCGCATCAGAGACAAACGCAGGGTATGGTGAACACGTTATCGCCACCGTACAGCAATCAGTCACCGCCACATTCAGTACAGTCAAACATGACGCTCTCTCCTCAAGCGAGCTACATGGGCTCGCCCTCGCCAGCAAAGAGCCGGCCGTCACTTCCCACATCACCAACGCACATCGCCGCCATGAGACAGGCGACGCATCAAAAACACGGAGGCATGCCACCGGTGGGGTTCGATTTTGAGAATTTACCTTATTCCAGTCAGCAGCAACAACAACAGCAGCAGCAGGCTCAGCAACAGCAGCAGCAGGCACAGCAGCAGGCACAGCAGCAGCAACAACAACAACAACAGCAACAGCAGCAGCTGCAACAAACCCAACAGCAGCAACAGGCTCAGCAACAGCAGCAGGCGCAACAACAGCAGCAGCAAAGCACGCAGCAGCAGCAGACGCAACAGTACTATCAGTACTTGACGCCGCCGTCCCATCATTCCGGGCCGGACGTAACGCCTCAGCATTTGATGCAGGCACCGGAAAGTTTTCCGACGCCGTCGCCCGACAGTCCCGGACATTGGTCCTCGAGCTCGCCACACTCGAACAGCGATTGGTCCGAGTGCATGGCCTCGCCGAACGCTTACGGTGCCGGTGGTGGAGCTCATCAAAGTAATAAGGGCTCGGAGGCAATCTATATATGAAACGAACAAACGCTCTCCTTCTCGCGCGAGCAGGTCGTACGTTGTAATTTGTAGGAAGATTAAAAAGGACAAAGAGAGAGAAAGACGGAAAAGAAACTGGAGGAAAAGAAGTACGTATAAACTGTGATTAGCTTGCCGAGATCGAGAGCAATTGTTGTTTCGTTAAACGGTATAATATGTATCGAGAACGTACGCGAGCCTCCCCGTCGCGTAAAGGGGGGAGGCCATTACATAACAAGAAATCGTGCCTTCGAGTGCTATATATAGTGTGTTAGATAAGTACATATGTAGGAAAATGTATTAAATTATGTGTTTCGATGAGCACAATGTTTCCTAATGGCCTTTTAACGAATACGTTTTTTCTACTGGTTTTCTGCGAATTGTAAGATATATATAAAGAAAGCAGCGTGTGTGTCTGGTCGAGGAGAGCGTCAGAAATTTCTTGTATTTGTTTTATATTATTTTTCTTTCTTATACGATCGCTCAAGAGCGTTGTTCCATACACAAACATTCCATACGTATGGCATTCTTTTCTAGTAGTTCTATTCTTTACGTTGTTCTTCCCATCGAAACATACGATCAATCTACTCTCTCTTTCTCTTTCTCTCTTAACGCGATGGTAGCATAATTTTTATTAGACGTTATTAATACTTTCAGCAACTATGAATTTTCCATTAAATTAAGAGTGCATCGATGGGTGTTGATATATACGTTTCTCTGACCTCTCTTCTACCCGAAGTAGCCGAAAGAGAGTTTAAATAATAAGAATTAAGCGGCGTAGTTAAAACGGTACGCGTAATAAATACTATAGATTGTTGTGAGAGAAAAGAGATTATTATTATTATTATTATTATTATTATTATTATTATATTATTATTATTATTATTATATTATCATCATTATTATCATCATCATCATTATTATTATTATTATTATTATTATTATTATTAATTATTATTAGTAGTATTGAAAAAGTACAGTTCTTCGCGGGCTTACAATATGTCGCCAGTGACAAGTTCGATATATGTGAAAAGACATATTGGAATCGGGACTCACGTAGAACTACTAACTCAACTTCTATTTTATATAAAAAGGTAATTTGTAAATAGTTCGCCCCCAGCCCCTTTTCTTCCCTCCTATCCTCCTCCCGTCCTATCCCATTCCACTACGCAACTCATTTTGCACCCTATCTCGAGTACTTTTATATAATAATCTTTTCTCTCGATTTTGTACATTATTTTACATGTTTTTTATGAGATGTAAGTTAGCCGTTTTTTATTATTATTATTATAGGACGATTCGTATGCCGTAACCATATCACTCTCTCGCTCTTGTTGCATTAAGAATCTATTATACCTATCCTTTTTACGCTGTTCCGAATTATTAAGACAGCATAAAGAGTAAAGTTCTCTTCCTGCATGGAAATCTAATGGGACCTACATAATACTTGTGCCTATATCGTAAAGTTGAGCCTTAAACGAGGAAAAAACGAAATTCTATATATTTATATACGTATATATATGTATTATGTATGGCTTTATCTCGATCTTAGAAAGAGTATCTTTACGCGGAATTGCCTTTACATTGCCGAAATTCATGCGGGTACTGCCAAATACATGACAATAAAGATACGAAGAACGAACGCGTATGTATTTTTGTAAGATTTATACGAATGAATAAGAGAGAAATTTATGAGACGAACCCTTTTTTTTTTTTTTTAAACTCGTGTTCACTTTCAAAGGAGGACGCACGACCTTGTTTCGCGTGCAACGAAAATTATAATAATGTTTCTAAGAAAAAAAATAAAAGGAAGTATACAAGAACGTATGAAACAAAAGTAAATTATGAGTCTGTGGTTGTTCATTAGTATAATTAACGCGAAAGTTGAACGTTAGACGTAGACGACGATATACGTAAATTCATTGTTACGTACGATCGACAACGGTTATATTATGTGTTCATAAATCATTCGCAAAACAAAAACTGCTCTCTCTTTATCTATCTATCTATCCCTATTCTCTATTTCTTCTATTTCACTTCGAATCACCATACCCCTGTGTTAAAGAAAAAAAAAGACAGATTTAAGGATATACTGCGTAGCCTAAGAACAATTACAATAAGGTTCTACGTCTCCAATAATTTACGATAGATCTTGTTATTTCTTGTAACTTGTAAAAAGTACTGAGATTTATTAGTATTAACTATTTTATAAGCGAAACTAAGGATTTGTTCGATCCTATTATTATATCCTATCCCCCCCGCCCTTCGTTCCCACAACTACTCGACCCCCCCACCATATTTTTATAAATAAGTTATGCCTTTTAAACGGATGTAATAATAAAGATAACCTAACATTCACGATAGGCTCGTTGTTCTTTTCTCTTCTTTTTTTTTTTTTTATTGTACTATGTGTTTCATAATGCAAAATTTGACGGGGTTACAATGTATTTTGTGCAAATGTATCGACAAGGTTTATAGGTGGTCACTGGCAATTATACTTTTTTTTATTACTTATATATTTTGTTTCATTATTTTGACACGCTTCGATCATTGACAGATTTTGCGTAATGATGAATTTTTATTAATGGAAATGACGAGATAAAAATTAATTTGAAAATTGCCGCGGATCGAACAAGACTCGAGCTCCCTCTTAGGGATTATTTTGCAATTTATAAAGCCAATGTTTGGCCGATTTTAATGTTCCGAGACTTTTTCATAATAAATAATTTATTTTTCAACATAAATAATATTACACTAGATCGAACAATAAAAAATTGCTGTCATAGTTGAAGTAAATCTTTTAATATTATACCTGCCATCACTTTCAGTCATCGATCATTAGAATTCTTCTTCGCAACATAACGTTTGGCCGATTTTCATGATCAATCTATTTCAATTAATAAAATTGCAAGAATAATACGTTTCCGTATTTCTTTATCTTGTTATCTTGAAATAAATTATAGGGATTAAGAAGCAACAGTTTGTTGAAGGTGGAGCTCGCTTAAATAAAAAGTGTACACGTAGCTAGCGACAATAGTAGCAATCTACTATAAATAGAAAACAAGAAACTAGCAGGAGAATAAATCACTTAAATATTCTTCATACTTACGATAAATGTAGAGACTAACCCGGAATCAATCGATATTATCGTACCAAACATACTTATTCTCGCGAAATGACCACACCGCTATTAACGTGTATGTACAAAGAACGTTTTTATTGATCATTGAATCTCTTTATTTGGACATTGATGCTTATTCGCGTATTACAGAACTTTCGATCGTGCAACGAGTAAAAAAGCATGTTCTTAATTATTTCCTTTGTTGTCTTTTTGTTTATTGTCAAGCTAAGGAATGTATCGCAATTGATCATCGTTGCTTCTTTGCGATATGAAACACGTGTGCATATCTCTTTCTTTCATTTACTTTCTTTCTCCCTTTTCATCTTTCTTTCAGTCTCATTTTCTCCCTCTCTCTTTCCCCGTGTAGTTTTCCTGCTCACTTTCAAACCAGCTCTCTCGGCCGCCTCCCGCGAAAAATTCAACCGGTGTCGGAAGTGCAGGAGGACGTTTCGGCTATACTCTGATCGTTGTTGCTCTCCGTCGATGAACTGTCGTTGCTCTTTATTCGCCGTTTACGCAGCTTCGCGAACTGAAACTCCTCGACTGGAACTGTACACGAAGAACAATTTGATATATAAACTTCTTTATTTTTCTTTTCCCGCGTCGGGTTTAAAAGAGGAAGGGGTGATAGGTATTTACGGAGCTCGTA
Source organism: Ancistrocerus nigricornis (assembly GCA_916049575.1). Classification (NCBI taxonomy): domain Eukaryota; kingdom Metazoa; phylum Arthropoda; class Insecta; order Hymenoptera; family Vespidae; genus Ancistrocerus; species Ancistrocerus nigricornis. Next base: position 28,103,913 of record OU696667.1, read on the forward strand.
CATAAAATCGGGAAATGAAAACGAGAGAATTTTCTGCTTTTAGCGAAATTGACAATATAACGGCTCCTTATATATATTTTTCTTTTCTGTTCTCGCCTTTTTTCCTAGAGAGTATTGTATTACATAACATTATTAATCGTGCTTATGTTACAGTGGAAGCACCGAGACTTTTCTTCTTTGTTCATTGCTTCTTTTTTTTATTAATTAATGTTTTTGTACAAGACGTACTTCGACCGTAACATGTACATTCTATAAATATATTAAACAATGACGCTCGACGATCCATCGTTGTGTCGTTCGCATTAAAAAATAATGTGTCTTTACTCGTGAACACGTATTACTTTTTTATAGCCGAGTAATCTCAATCGCAGTTTTAAAATCTTTATAGCACCGATAGCAACAATTCCTAATTTTATTTTACAAGTGTGCTAATATATATTTATATATCTTTGATTGAAGATGTTGTAATAAGAAGGTACGTTCTAAACGAATTAAATGACAGAACACTTATTTTGTAACTGTATCTTTCTACTTGTGCTCTTATCAATAGGTGGTTTAACGATTTAAATTTCAGAACTATTAGGAAAAAGAGATAATATTCTGACTAGATCAATGACTGTATTCAATTTACGAATCATTACGCATTTTCTGTCGTCCATTTGTCATTTTTTCACTGTACGTGCCATATCGTCCGTATAAGATTAGAAAACTATAATCTTTTGCAATATGTATATGATATTGTATAAGAACAATGTTGAACAATACACAGCAATTCCATGATATGCTATATATGTTAAAAGAATTTAAGCAAAGCATTATTTAATGCGACATTCAGTGTAAAGTACCAAGCATCCCTATGACGATATATGAAAAATACAATATATACTTTAAACAATAAATTATTAATTGTACTTTTAGTATCATTAATAAATGACAATAAAATAAGGTCCATTTTAAAATTAGCACTTTGGCATTACAACTTTTGTACGCGTCATAGGAAATATCACTACAAGCACATACACTACATGGTGAATGCTTTGTCGAAAAGACCATTAACGTCGCAAGTCAGAAGTATTTACTAAAAGTTCATTATCAAACATGTATATGTTGAAAGATCGAACAATGATTCGTATATAATATAAATTCACTGTATAACTATATAATTATTTCAAGTACAATTATGGTTACCATCTGAATCTGGATCTCTCTCTGGATCATTGACCATAGCATTTGGTAATGGAACGATCTCTGGCTCCAGTGGTTTCACCGGGCAGTCAATATCCTCTACTATTACCTCTTCTGCCAAACTGCTTCTAACAGCCTCTGTAACGATGCAACATTTATGAATCCGGTTTGTCTATATTTTTTCCACTGGACTTACCATTAAATGCTTGCGGATACTGCTGACTTAATTTACTTTTAACTATACGTATTCTCTTGAAAATATAGTCCAAATCTTTCTTCATATCGATCAAAAGAGCCGTGTGTTTTTTAAATTCAGCTCCTGCCGATTTAAGTCTGTTTATCGATAACTGATTGCAGTTAGTTAACATTTCATTTGTTTTTTCAAATCTTTGTAGCCTAGAAAGCAGGGAAGTTTCAATTACCATAGATAAAATAATTAAAAAACATAAATATTCCAGAATTCATGAATATAATACTAACATTTGTTTTTGCGCTCGTATCATAGATTCTACATCTTGTTGGTCGACAATCCCAGCCAGTCCTTGTACGAACACCTCCGGTGCCGTGTAATTTTGAAAGCATTCGAAACTTCCAGTGTCCGACTCTGGTGTTCCCTGCGTTGTCATGATTCTACTGTTGCTCGATTAACTTTGTAATTAACTTTTTACAAGTCCTCCCAATTCCAAATACAATATTTCACTCAAATTTGGCATCAAGAGTAGTGAACGACACGCGCAATAATCGAAATATTCACACCACAATTGATTCTATATATTTTAAACATATCTTAAAATAAATAATCTCTCGTAAGACTTCATTATTACCGTCAAATCATTGTATCGATTCTTGACAGACTTAGTAGCACCACAGACGAGGTACAAGAATCTTATGGGACTTTTTGTCCCATGTTCTGAAATACCGATCGTGCGAAAAAACAGACGTTTTCTTAAGCCCTCTACGATATGGAGCGGCGAGTTTAGGAATTTTCTGACATCCGGATTTCGACTTCGTCCGCGCGTACTCTTCTACCGAATGCAATTCTTGGCCGATCTGCACGTTCTATATATCGTTCGAAAGCTAAGACTTCAACCTACAAGTACATGCAACTATCATTCGGCTATGGAAATTACTTGAGGAGATAGAAGCGTCTAAAGTTGAAAAAAGGAAAGTGAAAAATGGGCATTTTTGGTGCTTTTTTACCGACATTTCCTTCTTTTACCGACAATGATATTTTTTATCGACATTTCCTTCTCTTACCGACAATGGCATTTTTTACCGACATTTCCTTCATTTACCGACAATGACATTTTTTACCGACATTTCCATCTTTTACCGACAATGGCATTTTTTACCGACATTTCCTTCTTTTACCGACAATGACATTTTTTACCGACATGTCCTTCTTTTACCGACAATGACATTTTTTACCGACACACATTTTTGGGATCGACCCTCTGGAAATTTTAGTCTAGACCCTCCAATCTTCGGATTGGAATGTCGGACTTCAAGCTACAAGTACATATAAGTATCATTTGGCTATGGAAATAACTTGAAGAGATATAAGCGTCTAAAGTTGAAAAAAGGAAAGTGAAAAATGAGCATTTGTAGTGCTCACTTAAACTCTTCTAGCTCCATGAATTCTCGGCCGATTCTAATGATTAGAAGTGCGTTAGATAGCTAGAAGTTCAACCTAGAGGATCAACTCAGTTAAATCTAGTGGAATCTCACTTGCCAACATTGAAAGGAACGTGCGTTCAACTGAGTTATGACGACACAAGTGAGAATTCACTGAGTTTTGATGCAAATGGAAAGCAACTATAAGGAGTCCAAACGTAATGTTAAAAGAACGGGTTCATTTTAACTACAGCGCGCTACTGCTCGTGCACTATTACGCGATAACTGTTGTCTACTAGTATGTTTAGGTGAATAAATGACAATAATTTGATTATTAATTACCATCCTATAATTATAGAAAGAAAAAATTAACAAAAAAAGTCTCTTCTTTACGAATATGCAAGTCGCGTTTCGATAGTAAGACCAGTTCGGAAGTTACGACAGTTTAAATCTTAAGATTCATCTCAGCATAAAGTGCAATATAATAATATGTTATTATTTATTTTATGTGTATTTGAATAATATTTAAGTATCGTATTTATTTACAATAAGAATTATTATACATTATAACAAAAGTGCGTCCGATGTATTAAAAGTTATAACTATTCGATACTTTATATTACTTTCCGACTATTTGTAAAAATGTACATATATAAAATTGATATAAATAAACAAAAATAAGATACATTGCAAAAAATACTGGAATTTTTAATTGAAACCGTGAATTAACCATCCAATTCTTATTTGTTCAACTTCTCGAGTTATTGCCTTTTGACGAAAACTTCATCAATGGAGAAAGTATCAGGAGAACATGAGCTACAAGGAGGAATTCGGATTTCAAGACCCACCTCTTCAAATAGTATGCTTTCCTGATAGAAATCCCAGTTTACGGGGAATTTGCCAAATCGCTGAGAATCGAGAAAGTATCATGAGAACGTGAGCAGCAAGGAGAAATTCGGATTTCACGTGCCACTTCTTCAAATAGTATGCTTTCCTGGTAGAAATCCCAGTTTACGGGGAATTTGCCGAATCGCTGAGAATCGAGAAAGTATCATGAGAACGTGAGCAGCAAGGAGAAATTCGGATTTCACGTGCCACTTCTTCAAATAGTATGCTTTCCTGGTAGAAATCCCAATTTACGGGAAATTTGCCGAATCGCTGAGAACCGAGAAAGTATCATGAGAACGTGAGCAGCAACGAAGTATTCGGATTTCACGTGCCACCTCTTCACATATTATGGTATCCTGTTAGAAATCCCAGTTTACGGGAAAATGTTCCGAAAGCGTTCGTGAGGACATTGGCAGCGCCATCTAGCGGTGGAGAGAAGAGGCGAAATTTCATGCGTTTGCAAGGTGTTCGTTTAAAACACCCTCTTGGTCGCTATAATTAACCGATTCTGATGATCGATACCTTGTTGGAAAGCTAAAAGAACGGGCTACAAAATAGCTATCATAGAATTTTTATAATACCTCACTTTCAGTCTCTAAATTGAACTTAAACTTTTCAAATGTAATTTTTATGTTGACGCTAACGTGTATAAAATAATCTATTATAGCTATCTTATAGCTTATTCTTTTACCTTTCCAACGGGCTATTGATCGTAGAAATCGATCAAGAATTGTGATCAGAATTAATTTTTAAAGTAAATCTCTCGAATGTCGATAAAACAGGGTCTCAATTGCACGCTGGCGCCATCTAGCGGTGGAGACAAGAGGCAAAATTGGATGATTTTTCAGGGGGCTCTTTAACAAATTCTCCTGGTCGCTATAATTAACCGATTCTTATGAACGATACCTTGTTGGAAAGCTAAAAGAACGGGCTACAAAATAGCTATTACAGAATTTTTATAATACCTCACTTTCAGTCTCTAAATCGCACATAAACTTTTCAAATGTAATTTTTATGTTGACGCTAACGTGTATAAAATAATCTATTATAGCTATCTTATAGCTTATTCTTTTACCTTTCCAACGGGCTATTGATCGTAGAAATCGATTAAGAATTGTGATCAGAATTAATTTTTTAAAGTGATCTCTCGAGAGTCGGTAAAAAGGGTATAAAGTACATGCTAGCGCCATCTAGCGGTGGAGACAAGAGGCAAAATTGGATGATTTTTCAGGGGGGTCTTTAACAAATTCTCCTGGTCGCTATAATTAACCGATTCTTATGAACGATACCTTGTTGGAAAGCTAAAAGAACGGGCTACAAAAAAGCTATTACAGAATTTTTATAATACCTCACTTTCAGTCTCTAAATTGAACTTAAACTTTTCAAATGTAATTTTTATGTTGACGCTAACGTGTATAAAATAATCTATTATAGCTATCTTATAGCTTATTCTTTTACCTTTCCAACGGGCTATTGATCGTAGAAATCGATTAAGAATTGTGATCAGAATTAATTTTTAAAGTTAATTTCTCGAAAGTCGATAAAATAGGGTCTTAATTGCACGCTGGCGCCATCTACCGGTGGTGAGAAGAGGCAAAATATCATGCATTTGCAAGGGGTTTCTTTAAAACACTTTTCTGGTCGTAATAATTAACCGATTCTTATGAACGATACCTTGTTGGAAAGCTAAAAGAACAAGCTATAAGATAGCTATAATAGATTATTTTATACACGTTAGCGTCATCATACAAATTACATTTGAAAAGTTTATGTGCGATTTAGAGACTGAAAGTGAGGTATTATAAAAATTCTGTAATAGCTATTTTGTAGCCCGTTCTTTTAGCTTTCCAACAAGGTATCGTTCATAAGAATCGGTTAATTATAGCGACCAGGAGAATTTGTTAAAGAGCCCCCTGAAAAATCATCCAATTTTGCCTCTTGTCTCCACCGCTAGATGGCGCTAGCATGTACTTTATACCCTTTTTTACCGACTCTCGAGAGATTACTTTAAAAAATTAATTCTGATCACAATTCTTAATCGATTTCTACGATCAATAGCCCGTTGGAAAGGTACAAGAATAAGCTATAAGATAGCTATAATAGATTATTTTATACACGTTAGCGTCAACATAAAAATTACATTTGAAAAGTTTAAGTGCGATTTAGAGACTGAAAGTGAGGTATTATAAAAATTCTATGATGACTATTTTGTAGCCCGTTCTTTTAGCTTTCCAACAAGGTATCGATCATCAGAATCGGTTAATTATAGCGACCAGGAGAGTGTTTTAAAGGAACACCTTGCAAACGCATGAAATTTCGCCTCTTCTCTCCACCGCTAGATGGCGCTGCCAATGTCCTCACGAACGCTTTCGGAACATTTTCCCGTAAACTGGGATTTCTAACAGGATACCATAATATGTGAAGAGGTGGCACGTGAAATCCGAATACTTCGTTGCTGCTCACGTTCTCATGATACTTTCTCGGTTCTCAGCGATTCGGCAAATTTCCCGTAAACTGGGATTTCTACCAGGAAAGCATACTATTTGAAGAAGTGGCACGTGAAATCCGAATTTCTTCTTGTTGCTCACGTTCTCATGATACTTTCTCGATTCTCAGCGATTCGGCAAATTCCCCGTAAACTGGGATTTCTATCAGGAAAGCATACTATTTGAAGAGGTGGGTCTTGAAATCCGAATTCCTCCTTGTAGCTCATGTTCTCCTGATACTTTCTCCATTGATGAAGTTTTCGTCAAAAGGCAATAACTCGAGAAGTTGAACAAATAAGAATTGGATGGTTAATTCACGGTTTCAATTAAAAATTCCAGTATTTTTTGCAATGTATCTTATTTTTGTTTATTTATATCAATTTTATATATGTACATTTTTACAAATAGTCGGAAAGTAATATAAAGTATCGAATAGTTATAACTTTTAATACATCGGACGCACTTTTGTTATAATGTATAATAATTCTTATTGTAAATAAATACGATACTTAAATATTATTCAAATACACATAAAATAAATAATAACATATTATTATATTGCACTTTATGCTGAGATGAATCTTAAGATTTAAACTGTCGTAACTTCCGAACTGGTCTTACTATCGAAACGCGACTTGCATATTCGTAAAGAAGAGACTTTTTTTGTTAATTTTTTCTTTCTATAATTATAGGATGGTAATTAATAATCAAATTATTGTCATTTATTCACCTAAACATACTAGTAGACAACAGTTATCGCGTAATAGTGCACGAGCAGTAGCGCGCTGTAGTTAAAATGAACCCGTTCTTTTAACATTACGTTTGGACTCCTTATAGTTGCTTTCCATTTGCATCAAAACTCAGTGAATTCTCACTTGTGTCGTCATAACTCAGTTGAACGCACGTTCCTTTCAATGTTGGCAAGTGAGATTCCACTAGATTTAACTGAGTTGATCCTCTAGGTTGAACTTCTAGCTATCTAACGCACTTCTAATCATTAGAATCGGCCAAGAATTCATGGAGCTACAAGCGTTTAAGTGAGCACCAAAAATCCTGATTTTTCACTTTCCTTTTTTCAACTTTAGACACTTATATCTCCTCAATTTTTTTCCACAGCCAAATGATTATTACATGTACTTCTAGCTTGAAGTCTTAGCTTTCAAACGATATATAGAACGTGCGGATCGGCCGAGAATTGCATTCGGTAGAAGAGTTCGCGCGGTCGAAGTCGAAATCCGGATGTCAGAAAATCGACTTTTTCGGATCGATGCTTTGGAAATCTTCGTCTAGGTCCCTGAATTATCGGCCGAATGGCTTGATCCATGCCTCGTTCGAAAGGAAACGATCTAGGGTATCCCATAGGATAGGGGCTTTTCCCGTATCATCTCAGCATCATCGTCGTTTAAGCGTCCGAAACTTTGCAAGCCTAGCATTCTCGTTCTAATTGTCATAGCCATACCGTGCGGGTATCATCTTGTAGGTTGAACCTTTATCTATCTAACGCATCTCTAATCATTAGGATCGGCCGAGAATTCATGGAGCTACAAGCGTTTAAGTGAGCACCAAAAATCCTGATTTTTCACTTTCCTTTTTTCAACTTTAGACACTTATATCTCCTCAATTTTTTTCCACAGCCAAATGATTATTACATGTACTTCTAGCTTGAAGTCTTAGCTTTCAAACGATATATAGAACGTGCGGATCGGCCGAGAATTGCATTCGGTAGAAGAGTTCGCGCGGTCGAAGTCGAAATCCGGATGTCAGAAAATCGACTTTTTCGGATCGATGCTTTGGAAATCTTCGTCTAGGTCCCTGAATTATCGGCCGAATGGCTTGATCCATGCCTCGTTCGAAAGGAAACGATCCAGGGTATCCCATAGGATAGGGGCTTTTCCCGTATCATCTCAGCATCATCGTCGTTTAAGCGTCCGAAACTTTGCAAGCCTAGCATTCTCGTTCTAATTGTCATAGCCATATCGTGCGGGTATCACCTTGTAGGTTGAACCTTTATCTATCTAACGCATCTCTAATCATTAGGATCGGCCGAGAATTCATGGAGCTACAAGCGTTTAAGTGAGCACCAAAAATCCTGATTTTTCACTTTCCTTTTTTCAACTTTAGACACTTATATCTCCTCAATTTTTTTCCACAGCCAAATGATTATTACATGTACTTCTAGCTTGAAGTCTTAGCTTTCAAACGATATATAGAACGTGCGGATCGGCCGAGAATTGCATTCGGTAGAAGAGTTCGCGCGGTCGAAGTCGAAATCCGGATGTCAGAAAATCGACTTTTTCGGATCGATGCTTTGGAAATCTTCGTCTAGGTCCCTGAATTATCGGCCGAATGGCTTGATCCATGCCTCGTTCGAAAGGAAACGATCCAGGGTATCCCATAGGATAGGGGCTTTTCCCGTATCATCTCAGCATCATCGTCGTTTAAGCGTCCGAAACTTTGCAAGCCTAGCATTCTCGTTCTAATTGTCATAGCCATATCGTGCGGGTATCGCCTTGTAGGTTGTACTTTTATCTATCTAACGCGCGTCTAATCATTAGGATCGGCCGAGAATTCATGGAGCTACAAGCGTTTAAGTGAGCACCAAAAATCCTGATTTTTCACTTTCCTTTTTTCAACTTTAGACACTTATATCTCCTCAATTTTTTTCCACAGCCAAATGATTATTACATGTACTTCTAGCTTGAAGTCTTAGCTTTCAAACGATATATAGAACGTGCGGATCGGCCGAGAATTGCATTCGGTAGAAGAGTTCGCGCGGTCGAAGTCGAAATCCGGATGTCAGAAAATCGACTTTTTCGGATCGATGCTTTGGAAATCTTCGTCTAGGTCCCTGAATTATCGGCCGAATGGCTTGATCCATGCCTCGTTCGAAAGGAAACGATCCAGGGTATCCCATAGGATAGGGGCTTTTCCCGTATCATCTCAGCATCATCGTCGTTTAAGCGTCCGAAACTTTGCAAGCCTAGCATTCTCGTTCTAATTGTCATAGCCATATCGTGCGGGTATCACCTTGTAGGTTGAACCTTTATCTATCTAACGCATCTCTAATCATTAGGATCGGCCGAGAATTCATGGAGCTACAAGCGTTTAAGTGAGCACCAAAAATCCTGATTTTTCACTTTCCTTTTTTCAACTTTAGACACTTATATCTCCTCAATTTTTTTCCACAGCCAAATGATTATTACATGTACTTCTAGCTTGAAGTCTTAGCTTTCAAACGATATATAGAACGTGCGGATCGGCCGAGAATTGCATTCGGTAGAAGAGTTCGCGCGGTCGAAGTCGAAATCCGGATGTCAGAAAATCGACTTTTTCGGATCGATGCTTTGGAAATCTTCGTCTAGGTCCCTGAATTATCGGCCGAATGGCTTGATCCATGCCTCGTTCGAAAGGAAACGATCCAGGGTATCCCATAGGATAGGGGCTTTTCCCGTATCATCTCAGCATCATCGTCGTTTAAGCGTCCGAAACTTTGCAAGCCTAGCATTCTCGTTCTAATTGTCATAGCCATATCGTGCGGGTATCACCTTGTAGGTTGAACCTTTATCTATCTAACGCATCTCTAATCATTAGGATCGGCCGAGAATTCATCGAGCTACAAGCGTTTAAGTGAGCACCAAAAATCCTGATTTTTCACTTTCCTTTTTTCAACTTTAGACACTTATATCTCCTCAATTTTTTTCCACAGCCAAATGATTATTACATGTACTTCTAGCTTGAAGTCTTAGCTTTCAAACGATATATAGAACGTGCGGATCGGCCGAGAATTGCATTCGGTAGAAGAGTTCGCGCGGTCGAAGTCGAAATCCGGATGTCAGAAAATCGACTTTTTCGGATCGATGCTTTGGAAATCTTCGTCTAGGTCCCTGAATTATCGGCCGAATGGCTTGATCCATGCCTCGTTCGAAAGGAAACGATCCAGGGTATCCCATAGGATAGGGGCTTTTCCCGTATCATCTCAGCATCATCGTCGTTTAAGCGTCCGAAACTTTGCAAGCCTAGCATTCTCGTTCTAATTGTCATAGCCATATCGTGCGGGTATCGCCTTGTAGGTTGTACTTTTATCTATCTAACGCGCGTCTAATCATTAGGATCGGCCGAGAATTCATGGAGCTACAAGCGTTTAAGTGAGCACCAAAAATCCTGATTTTTCACTTTCCTTTTTTCAACTTTAGACACTTATATCTCCTCAATTTTTTTCCACAGCCAAATGATTATTACATGTACTTCTAGCTTGAAGTCTTAGCTTTCAAACGATATATAGAACGTGCGGATCGGCCGAGAATTGCATTCGGTAGAAGAGTTCGCGCGGTCGAAGTCGAAATCCGGATGTCAGAAAATCGACTTTTTCGGATCGATGCTTTGGAAATCTTCGTCTAGGTCCCTGAATTATCGGCCGAATGGCTTGATCCATGCCTCGTTCGAAAGGAAACGATCCAGGGTATCCCATAGGATAGGGGCTTTTCCCGTATCATCTCAGCATCATCGTCGTTTAAGCGTCCGAAACTTTGCAAGCCTAGCATTCTCGTTCTAATTGTCATAGCCATATCGTGCGGGTATCACCTTGTAGGTTGAACCTTTATCTATCTAACGCATCTCTAATCATTAGGATCGGCCGAGAATTCATGGAGCTACAAGCGTTTAAGTGAGCACCAAAAATCCTGATTTTTCACTTTCCTTTTTTCAACTTTAGACACTTATATCTCCTCAATTTTTTTCCACAGCCAAATGATTATTACATGTACTTCTAGCTTGAAGTCTTAGCTTTCAAACGATATATAGAACGTGCGGATCGGCCGAGAATTGCATTCGGTAGAAGAGTTCGCGCGGTCGAAGTCGAAATCCGGATGTCAGAAAATCGACTTTTTCGGATCGATGCTTTGGAAATCTTCGTCTAGGTCCCTGAATTATCGGCCGAATGGCTTGATCCATGCCTCGTTCGAAAGGAAACGATCCAGGGTATCCCATAGGATAGGGGCTTTTCCCGTATCATCTCAGCATCATCGTCGTTTAAGCGTCCGAAACTTTGCAAGCCTAGCATTCTCGTTCTAATTGTCATAGCCATATCGTGCGGGTATCACCTTGTAGGTTGAACCTTTATCTATCTAACGCATCTCTAATCATTAGGATCGGCCGAGAATTCATGGAGCTACAAGCGTTTAAGTGAGCACCAAAAATCCTGATTTTTCACTTTCCTTTTTTCAACTTTAGACACTTATATCTCCTCAATTTTTTTCCACAGCCAAATGATTATTACATGTACTTCTAGCTTGAAGTCTTAGCTTTCAAACGATATATAGAACGTGCGGATCGGCCGAGAATTGCATTCGGTAGAAGAGTTCGCGCGGTCGAAGTCGAAATCCGGATGTCAGAAAATCGACTTTTTCGGATCGATGCTTTGGAAATCTTCGTCTAGGTCCCTGAATTATCGGCCGAATGGCTTGATCCATGCCTCGTTCGAAAGGAAACGATCCAGGGTATCCCATAGGATAGGGGCTTTTCCCGTATCATCTCAGCATCATCGTCGTTTAAGCGTCCGAAACTTTGCAAGCCTAGCATTCTCGTTCTAATTGTCATAGCCATATCGTGCGGGTATCACCTTGTAGGTTGAACCTTTATCTATCTAACGCATCTCTAATCATTAGGATCGGCCGAGAATTCATCGAGCTACAAGCGTTTAAGTGAGCACCAAAAATCCTGATTTTTCACTTTCCTTTTTTCAACTTTAGACACTTATATCTCCTCAATTTTTTTCCACAGCCAAATGATTATTACATGTACTTCTAGCTTGAAGTCTTAGCTTTCAAACGATATATAGAACGTGCGGATCGGCCGAGAATTGCATTCGGTAGAAGAGTTCGCGCGGTCGAAGTCGAAATCCGGATGTCAGAAAATCGACTTTTTCGGATCGATGCTTTGGAAATCTTCGTCTAGGTCCCTGAATTATCGGCCGAATGGCTTGATCCATGCCTCGTTCGAAAGGAAACGATCCAGGGTATCCCATAGGATAGGGGCTTTTCCCGTATCATCTCAGCATCATCGTCGTTTAAGCGTCCGAAACTTTGCAAGCCTAGCATTCTCGTTCTAATTGTCATAGCCATATCGTGCGGGTATCACCTTGTAGGTTGAACCTTTATCTATCTAACGCATCTCTAATCATTAGGATCGGCCGAGAATTCATGGAGCTACAAGCGTTTAAGTGAGCACCAAAAATACTGATTTTTCACTTTCCTTTTTTCAACTTTAGACACTTATATCTCCTCAATTTTTTTCCACAGCCAAATGATTATTACATGTACTTCTAGCTTGAAGTCTTAGCTTTCAAACGATATATAGAACGTGCGGATCGGCCGAGAATTGCATTCGGTAGAAGAGTTCGCGCGGTCGAAGTCGAAATCCGGATGTCAGAAAATCGACTTTTTCGGATCGATGCTTTGGAAATCTTCGTCTAGGTCCCTGAATTATCGGCCGAATGGCTTGATCCATGCCTCGTTCGAAAGGAAACGATCTAGGGTATCCCATAGGATAGGGGCTTTTCCCGTATCATCTCAGCATCATCGTCGTTTAAGCGTCCGAAACTTTGCAAGCCTAGCATTCTCGTTCTAATTGTCATAGCCATACCGTGCGGGTATCATCTTGTAGGTTGAACCTTTATCTATCTAACGCATCTCTAATCATTAGGATCGGCCGAGAATTCATGGAGCTACAAGCGTTTAAGTGAGCACCAAAAATCCTGATTTTTCACTTTCCTTTTTTCAACTTTAGACACTTATATCTCCTCAATTTTTTTCCACAGCCAAATGATTATTACATGTACTTCTAGCTTGAAGTCTTAGCTTTCAAACGATATATAGAACGTGCGGATCGGCCGAGAATTGCATTCGGTAGAAGAGTTCGCGCGGTCGAAGTCGAAATCCGGATGTCAGAAAATCGACTTTTTCGGATCGATGCTTTGGAAATCTTCGTCTAGGTCCCTGAATTATCGGCCGAATGGCTTGATCCATGCCTCGTTCGAAAGGAAACGATCCAGGGTATCCCATAGGATAGGGGCTTTTCCCGTATCATCTCAGCATCATCGTCGTTTAAGCGTCCGAAACTTTGCAAGCCTAGCATTCTCGTTCTAATTGTCATAGCCATATCGTGCGGGTATCACCTTGTAGGTTGAACCTTTATCTATCTAACGCATCTCTAATCATTAGGATCGGCCGAGAATTCATGGAGCTACAAGCGTTTAAGTGAGCACCAAAAATCCTGATTTTTCACTTTCCTTTTTTCAACTTTAGACACTTATATCTCCTCAATTTTTTTCCACAGCCAAATGATTATTACATGTACTTCTAGCTTGAAGTCTTAGCTTTCAAACGATATATAGAACGTGCGGATCGGCCGAGAATTGCATTCGGTAGAAGAGTTCGCGCGGTCGAAGTCGAAATCCGGATGTCAGAAAATCGACTTTTTCGGATCGATGCTTTGGAAATCTTCGTCTAGGTCCCTGAATTATCGGCCGAATGGCTTGATCCATGCCTCGTTCGAAAGGAAACGATCCAGGGTATCCCATAGGATAGGGGCTTTTCCCGTATCATCTCAGCATCATCGTCGTTTAAGCGTCCGAAACTTTGCAAGCCTAGCATTCTCGTTCTAATTGTCATAGCCATATCGTGCGGGTATCGCCTTGTAGGTTGTACTTTTATCTATCTAACGCGCGTCTAATCATTAGGATCGGCCGAGAATTCATGGAGCTACAAGCGTTTAAGTGAGCACCAAAAATCCTGATTTTTCACTTTCCTTTTTTCAACTTTAGACACTTATATCTCCTCAATTTTTTTCCACAGCCAAATGATTATTACATGTACTTCTAGCTTGAAGTCTTAGCTTTCAAACGATATATAGAACGTGCGGATCGGCCGAGAATTGCATTCGGTAGAAGAGTTCGCGCGGTCGAAGTCGAAATCCGGATGTCAGAAAATCGACTTTTTCGGATCGATGCTTTGGAAATCTTCGTCTAGGTCCCTGAATTATCGGCCGAATGGCTTGATCCATGCCTCGTTCGAAAGGAAACGATCCAGGGTATCCCATAGGATAGGGGCTTTTCCCGTATCATCTCAGCATCATCGTCGTTTAAGCGTCCGAAACTTTGCAAGCCTAGCATTCTCGTTCTAATTGTCATAGCCATATCGTGCGGGTATCACCTTGTAGGTTGAACCTTTATCTATCTAACGCATCTCTAATCATTAGGATCGGCCGAGAATTCATGGAGCTACAAGCGTTTAAGTGAGCACCAAAAATCCTGATTTTTCACTTTCCTTTTTTCAACTTTAGACACTTATATCTCCTCAATTTTTTTCCACAGCCAAATGATTATTACATGTACTTCTAGCTTGAAGTCTTAGCTTTCAAACGATATATAGAACGTGCGGATCGGCCGAGAATTGCATTCGGTAGAAGAGTTCGCGCGGTCGAAGTCGAAATCCGGATGTCAGAAAATCGACTTTTTCGGATCGATGCTTTGGAAATCTTCGTCTAGGTCCCTGAATTATCGGCCGAATGGCTTGATCCATGCCTCGTTCGAAAGGAAACGATCTAGGGTATCCCATAGGATAGGGGCTTTTCCCGTATCATCTCAGCATCATCGTCGTTTAAGCGTCCGAAACTTTGCAAGCCTAGCATTCTCGTTCTAATTGTCATAGCCATATCGTGCGGGTATCACCTTGTAGGTTGAACCTTTATCTATCTAACGCATCTCTAATCATTAGGATCGGCCGAGAATTCATCGAGCTACAAGCGTTTAAGTGAGCACCAAAAATCCTGATTTTTCACTTTCCTTTTTTCAACTTTAGACACTTATATCTCCTCAATTTTTTTCCACAGCCAAATGATTATTACATGTACTTCTAGCTTGAAGTCTTAGCTTTCAAACGATATATAGAACGTGCGGATCGGCCGAGAATTGCATTCGGTAGAAGAGTTCGCGCGGTCGAAGTCGAAATCCGGATGTCAGAAAATCGACTTTTTCGGATCGATGCTTTGGAAATCTTCGTCTAGGTCCCTGAATTATCGGCCGAATGGCTTGATCCATGCCTCGTTCGAAAGGAAACGATCTAGGGTATCCCATAGGATAGGGGCTTTTCCCGTATCATCTCAGCATCATCGTCGTTTAAGCGTCCGAAACTTTGCAAGCCTAGCATTCTCGTTCTAATTGTCATAGCCATATCGTGCGGGTATCACCTTGTAGGTTGAACCTTTATCTATCTAACGCATCTCTAATCATTAGGATCGGCCGAGAATTCATGGAGCTACAAGCGTTTAAGTGAGCACCAAAAATCCTGATTTTTCACTTTCCTTTTTTCAACTTTAGACACTTATATCTCCTCAATTTTTTTCCACAGCCAAATGATTATTACATGTACTTCTAGCTTGAAGTCTTAGCTTTCAAACGATATATAGAACGTGCGGATCGGCCGAGAATTGCATTCGGTAGAAGAGTTCGCGCGGTCGAAGTCGAAATCCGGATGTCAGAAAATCGACTTTTTCGGATCGATGCTTTGGAAATCTTCGTCTAGGTCCCTGAATTATCGGCCGAATGGCTTGATCCATGCCTCGTTCGAAAGGAAACGATCCAGGGTATCCCATAGGATAGGGGCTTTTCCCGTATCATCTCAGCATCATCGTCGTTTAAGCGTCCGAAACTTTGCAAGCCTAGCATTCTCGTTCTAATTGTCATAGCCATATCGTGCGGGTATCACCTTGTAGGTTGAACCTTTATCTATCTAACGCATCTCTAATCATTAGGATCGGCCGAGAATTCATGGAGCTACAAGCGTTTAAGTGAGCACCAAAAATCCTGATTTTTCACTTTCCTTTTTTCAACTTTAGACACTTATATCTCCTCAATTTTTTTCCACAGCCAAATGATTATTACATGTACTTCTAGCTTGAAGTCTTAGCTTTCAAACGATATATAGAACGTGCGGATCGGCCGAGAATTGCATTCGGTAGAAGAGTTCGCGCGGTCGAAGTCGAAATCCGGATGTCAGAAAATCGACTTTTTCGGATCGATGCTTTGGAAATCTTCGTCTAGGTCCCTGAATTATCGGCCGAATGGCTTGATCCATGCCTCGTTCGAAAGGAAACGATCCAGGGTATCCCATAGGATAGGGGCTTTTCCCGTATCATCTCAGCATCATCGTCGTTTAAGCGTCCGAAACTTTGCAAGCCTAGCATTCTCGTTCTAATTGTCATAGCCATATCGTGCGGGTATCACCTTGTAGGTTGAACCTTTATCTATCTAACGCATCTCTAATCATTAGGATCGGCCGAGAATTCATCGAGCTACAAGCGTTTAAGTGAGCACCAAAAATCCTGATTTTTCACTTTCCTTTTTTCAACTTTAGACACTTATATCTCCTCAATTTTTTTCCACAGCCAAATGATTATTACATGTACTTCTAGCTTGAAGTCTTAGCTTTCAAACGATATATAGAACGTGCGGATCGGCCGAGAATTGCATTCGGTAGAAGAGTTCGCGCGGTCGAAGTCGAAATCCGGATGTCAGAAAATCGACTTTTTCGGATCGATGCTTTGGAAATCTTCGTCTAGGTCCCTGAATTATCGGCCGAATGGCTTGATCCATGCCTCGTTCGAAAGGAAACGATCCAGGGTATCCCATAGGATAGGGGCTTTTCCCGTATCATCTCAGCATCATCGTCGTTTAAGCGTCCGAAACTTTGCAAGCCTAGCATTCTCGTTCTAATTGTCATAGCCATATCGTGCGGGTATCGCCTTGTAGGTTGTACTTTTATCTATCTAACGCGCGTCTAATCATTAGGATCGGCCGAGAATTCATGGAGCTACAAGCGTTTAAGTGAGCACCAAAAATCCTGATTTTTCACTTTCCTTTTTTCAACTTTAGACACTTATATCTCCTCAATTTTTTTCCACAGCCAAATGATTATTACATGTACTTCTAGCTTGAAGTCTTAGCTTTCAAACGATATATAGAACGTGCGGATCGGCCGAGAATTGCATTCGGTAGAAGAGTTCGCGCGGTCGAAGTCGAAATCCGGATGTCAGAAAATCGACTTTTTCGGATCGATGCTTTGGAAATCTTCGTCTAGGTCCCTGAATTATCGGCCGAATGGCTTGATCCATGCCTCGTTCGAAAGGAAACGATCCAGGGTATCCCATAGGATAGGGGCTTTTCCCGTATCATCTCAGCATCATCGTCGTTTAAGCGTCCGAAACTTTGCAAGCCTAGCATTCTCGTTCTAATTGTCATAGCCATATCGTGCGGGTATCACCTTGTAGGTTGAACCTTTATCTATCTAACGCATCTCTAATCATTAGGATCGGCCGAGAATTCATGGAGCTACAAGCGTTTAAGTGAGCACCAAAAATCCTGATTTTTCACTTTCCTTTTTTCAACTTTAGACACTTATATCTCCTCAATTTTTTTCCACAGCCAAATGATTATTACATGTACTTCTAGCTTGAAGTCTTAGCTTTCAAACGATATATAGAACGTGCGGATCGGCCGAGAATTGCATTCGGTAGAAGAGTTCGCGCGGTCGAAGTCGAAATCCGGATGTCAGAAAATCGACTTTTTCGGATCGATGCTTTGGAAATCTTCGTCTAGGTCCCTGAATTATCGGCCGAATGGCTTGATCCATGCCTCGTTCGAAAGGAAACGATCCAGGGTATCCCATAGGATAGGGGCTTTTCCCGTATCATCTCAGCATCATCGTCGTTTAAGCGTCCGAAACTTTGCAAGCCTAGCATTCTCGTTCTAATTGTCATAGCCATATCGTGCGGGTATCACCTTGTAGGTTGAACCTTTATCTATCTAACGCATCTCTAATCATTAGGATCGGCCGAGAATTCATGGAGCTACAAGCGTTTAAGTGAGCACCAAAAATCCTGATTTTTCACTTTCCTTTTTTCAACTTTAGACACTTATATCTCCTCAATTTTTTTCCACAGCCAAATGATTATTACATGTACTTCTAGCTTGAAGTCTTAGCTTTCAAACGATATATAGAACGTGCGGATCGGCCGAGAATTGCATTCGGTAGAAGAGTTCGCGCGGTCGAAGTCGAAATCCGGATGTCAGAAAATCGACTTTTTCGGATCGATGCTTTGGAAATCTTCGTCTAGGTCCCTGAATTATCGGCCGAATGGCTTGATCCATGCCTCGTTCGAAAGGAAACGATCCAGGGTATCCCATAGGATAGGGGCTTTTCCCGTATCATCTCAGCATCATCGTCGTTTAAGCGTCCGAAACTTTGCAAGCCTAGCATTCTCGTTCTAATTGTCATAGCCATATCGTGCGGGTATCACCTTGTAGGTTGAACCTTTATCTATCTAACGCATCTCTAATCATTAGGATCGGCCGAGAATTCATCGAGCTACAAGCGTTTAAGTGAGCACCAAAAATCCTGATTTTTCACTTTCCTTTTTTCAACTTTAGACACTTATATCTCCTCAATTTTTTTCCACAGCCAAATGATTATTACATGTACTTCTAGCTTGAAGTCTTAGCTTTCAAACGATATATAGAACGTGCGGATCGGCCGAGAATTGCATTCGGTAGAAGAGTTCGCGCGGTCGAAGTCGAAATCCGGATGTCAGAAAATCGACTTTTTCGGATCGATGCTTTGGAAATCTTCGTCTAGGTCCCTGAATTATCGGCCGAATGGCTTGATCCATGCCTCGTTCGAAAGGAAACGATCCAGGGTATCCCATAGGATAGGGGCTTTTCCCGTATCATCTCAGCATCATCGTCGTTTAAGCGTCCGAAACTTTGCAAGCCTAGCATTCTCGTTCTAATTGTCATAGCCATATCGTGCGGGTATCACCTTGTAGGTTGAACCTTTATCTATCTAACGCATCTCTAATCATTAGGATCGGCCGAGAATTCATGGAGCTACAAGCGTTTAAGTGAGCACCAAAAATACTGATTTTTCACTTTCCTTTTTTCAACTTTAGACACTTATATCTCCTCAATTTTTTTCCACAGCCAAATGATTATTACATGTACTTCTAGCTTGAAGTCTTAGCTTTCAAACGATATATAGAACGTGCGGATCGGCCGAGAATTGCATTCGGTAGAAGAGTTCGCGCGGTCGAAGTCGAAATCCGGATGTCAGAAAATCGACTTTTTCGGATCGATGCTTTGGAAATCTTCGTCTAGGTCCCTGAATTATCGGCCGAATGGCTTGATCCATGCCTCGTTCGAAAGGAAACGATCTAGGGTATCCCATA
This sequence comes from Ancistrocerus nigricornis, assembly GCA_916049575.1. Taxonomy (NCBI): domain Eukaryota; kingdom Metazoa; phylum Arthropoda; class Insecta; order Hymenoptera; family Vespidae; genus Ancistrocerus; species Ancistrocerus nigricornis. Next base: position 28,123,361 of record OU696667.1, read on the forward strand.
GGATAGGGGCTTTTCCCGTATCATCTCAGCATCATCGTCGTTTAAGCGTCCGAAACTTTGCAAGCCTAGCATTCTCGTTCTAATTGTCATAGCCATACCGTGCGGGTATCATCTTGTAGGTTGAACCTTTATCTATCTAACGCATCTCTAATCATTAGGATCGGCCGAGAATTCATGGAGCTACAAGCGTTTAAGTGAGCACCAAAAATCCTGATTTTTCACTTTCCTTTTTTCAACTTTAGACACTTATATCTCCTCAATTTTTTTCCACAGCCAAATGATTATTACATGTACTTCTAGCTTGAAGTCTTAGCTTTCAAACGATATATAGAACGTGCGGATCGGCCGAGAATTGCATTCGGTAGAAGAGTTCGCGCGGTCGAAGTCGAAATCCGGATGTCAGAAAATCGACTTTTTCGGATCGATGCTTTGGAAATCTTCGTCTAGGTCCCTGAATTATCGGCCGAATGGCTTGATCCATGCCTCGTTCGAAAGGAAACGATCCAGGGTATCCCATAGGATAGGGGCTTTTCCCGTATCATCTCAGCATCATCGTCGTTTAAGCGTCCGAAACTTTGCAAGCCTAGCATTCTCGTTCTAATTGTCATAGCCATATCGTGCGGGTATCACCTTGTAGGTTGAACCTTTATCTATCTAACGCATCTCTAATCATTAGGATCGGCCGAGAATTCATGGAGCTACAAGCGTTTAAGTGAGCACCAAAAATCCTGATTTTTCACTTTCCTTTTTTCAACTTTAGACACTTATATCTCCTCAATTTTTTTCCACAGCCAAATGATTATTACATGTACTTCTAGCTTGAAGTCTTAGCTTTCAAACGATATATAGAACGTGCGGATCGGCCGAGAATTGCATTCGGTAGAAGAGTTCGCGCGGTCGAAGTCGAAATCCGGATGTCAGAAAATCGACTTTTTCGGATCGATGCTTTGGAAATCTTCGTCTAGGTCCCTGAATTATCGGCCGAATGGCTTGATCCATGCCTCGTTCGAAAGGAAACGATCCAGGGTATCCCATAGGATAGGGGCTTTTCCCGTATCATCTCAGCATCATCGTCGTTTAAGCGTCCGAAACTTTGCAAGCCTAGCATTCTCGTTCTAATTGTCATAGCCATATCGTGCGGGTATCTCCTTGTAGGTTGTACTTTTATCTATCTAACGCACCTCTAATCATTAGGATCGGCCGAGAATTCATGGAGCTACAAGCGTTTAAGTGAGCACCAAAAATCCTGATTTTTCACTTTCCTTTTTTCAACTTTAGACACTTATATCTCCTCAATTTTTTTCCACAGCCAAATGATTATTACATGTACTTCTAGCTTGAAGTCTTAGCTTTCAAACGATATATAGAACGTGCGGATCGGCCGAGAATTGCATTCGGTAGAAGAGTTCGCGCGGTCGAAGTCGAAATCCGGATGTCAGAAAATCGACTTTTTCGGATCGATGCTTTGGAAATCTTCGTCTAGGTCCCTGAATTATCGGCCGAATGGCTTGATCCATGCCTCGTTCGAAAGGAAACGATCCAGGGTATCCCATAGGATAGGGGCTTTTCCCGTATCATCTCAGCATCATCGTCGTTTAAGCGTCCGAAACTTTGCAAGCCTAGCATTCTCGTTCTAATTGTCATAGCCATATCGTGCGGGTATCTCCTTGTAGGTTGAACTTTTATCTATCTAACGCATCTCTAATCATTAGGATCGGCCGAGAATTCATGGAGCTACAAGCGTTTAAGTGAGCACCAAAAATCCTGATTTTTCACTTTCCTTTTTTCAACTTTAGACACTTATATCTCCTCAATTTTTTTCCACAGCCAAATGATTATTACATGTACTTCTAGCTTGAAGTCTTAGCTTTCAAACGATATATAGAACGTGCGGATCGGCCGAGAATTGCATTCGGTAGAAGAGTTCGCGCGGTCGAAGTCGAAATCCGGATGTCAGAAAATCGACTTTTTCGGATCGATGCTTTGGAAATCTTCGTCTAGGTCCCTGAATTATCGGCCGAATGGCTTGATCCATGCCTCGTTCGAAAGGAAACGATCTAGGGTATCCCATAGGATAGGGGCTTTTCCCGTATCATCTCAGCATCATCGTCGTTTAAGCGTCCGAAACTTTGCAAGCCTAGCATTCTCGTTCTAATTGTCATAGCCATATCGTGCGGGTATCACCTTGTAGGTTGAACCTTTATCTATCTAACGCATCTCTAATCATTAGGATCGGCCGAGAATTCATCGAGCTACAAGCGTTTAAGTGAGCACCAAAAATCCTGATTTTTCACTTTCCTTTTTTCAACTTTAGACACTTATATCTCCTCAATTTTTTTCCACAGCCAAATGATTATTACATGTACTTCTAGCTTGAAGTCTTAGCTTTCAAACGATATATAGAACGTGCGGATCGGCCGAGAATTGCATTCGGTAGAAGAGTTCGCGCGGTCGAAGTCGAAATCCGGATGTCAGAAAATCGACTTTTTCGGATCGATGCTTTGGAAATCTTCGTCTAGGTCCCTGAATTATCGGCCGAATGGCTTGATCCATGCCTCGTTCGAAAGGAAACGATCTAGGGTATCCCATAGGATAGGGGCTTTTCCCGTATCATCTCAGCATCATCGTCGTTTAAGCGTCCGAAACTTTGCAAGCCTAGCATTCTCGTTCTAATTGTCATAGCCATATCGTGCGGGTATCACCTTGTAGGTTGAACCTTTATCTATCTAACGCATCTCTAATCATTAGGATCGGCCGAGAATTCATGGAGCTACAAGCGTTTAAGTGAGCACCAAAAATCCTGATTTTTCACTTTCCTTTTTTCAACTTTAGACACTTATATCTCCTCAATTTTTTTCCACAGCCAAATGATTATTACATGTACTTCTAGCTTGAAGTCTTAGCTTTCAAACGATATATAGAACGTGCGGATCGGCCGAGAATTGCATTCGGTAGAAGAGTTCGCGCGGTCGAAGTCGAAATCCGGATGTCAGAAAATCGACTTTTTCGGATCGATGCTTTGGAAATCTTCGTCTAGGTCCCTGAATTATCGGCCGAATGGCTTGATCCATGCCTCGTTCGAAAGGAAACGATCTAGGGTATCCCATAGGATAGGGGCTTTTCCCGTATCATCTCAGCATCATCGTCGTTTAAGCGTCCGAAACTTTGCAAGCCTAGCATTCTCGTTCTAATTGTCATAGCCATACCGTGCGGGTATCATCTTGTAGGTTGAACCTTTATCTATCTAACGCATCTCTAATCATTAGGATCGGCCGAGAATTCATGGAGCTACAAGCGTTTAAGTGAGCACCAAAAATCCTGATTTTTCACTTTCCTTTTTTCAACTTTAGACACTTATATCTCCTCAATTTTTTTCCACAGCCAAATGATTATTACATGTACTTCTAGCTTGAAGTCTTAGCTTTCAAACGATATATAGAACGTGCGGATCGGCCGAGAATTGCATTCGGTAGAAGAGTTCGCGCGGTCGAAGTCGAAATCCGGATGTCAGAAAATCGACTTTTTCGGATCGATGCTTTGGAAATCTTCGTCTAGGTCCCTGAATTATCGGCCGAATGGCTTGATCCATGCCTCGTTCGAAAGGAAACGATCCAGGGTATCCCATAGGATAGGGGCTTTTCCCGTATCATCTCAGCATCATCGTCGTTTAAGCGTCCGAAACTTTGCAAGCCTAGCATTCTCGTTCTAATTGTCATAGCCATATCGTGCGGGTATCACCTTGTAGGTTGAACCTTTATCTATCTAACGCATCTCTAATCATTAGGATCGGCCGAGAATTCATGGAGCTACAAGCGTTTAAGTGAGCACCAAAAATCCTGATTTTTCACTTTCCTTTTTTCAACTTTAGACACTTATATCTCCTCAATTTTTTTCCACAGCCAAATGATTATTACATGTACTTCTAGCTTGAAGTCTTAGCTTTCAAACGATATATAGAACGTGCGGATCGGCCGAGAATTGCATTCGGTAGAAGAGTTCGCGCGGTCGAAGTCGAAATCCGGATGTCAGAAAATCGACTTTTTCGGATCGATGCTTTGGAAATCTTCGTCTAGGTCCCTGAATTATCGGCCGAATGGCTTCGCCAACTTATCTCATTTTCGTGTTTCTTAATAGCGGCTACATTGGCTGCTTTATGCACTTTTAAATTTGTTATTTGCACTTTAATGGCATAAGCTATTTTATTAATAGCGATAAATTATAGTTCGCAAAAGATCTTTTTTTATCTATATATTGATATTACCGACTTCAATTATTCGGTTGAATATGGTTCCTAAACTTATTACTCTTTATCGTAGAGGGCGTATGAAAATGTATGTTTTTGCGTTCGATCGGTATTTCAGTACATAGAACACGAAATCCCGTAGAATGACTGGTCTATTCTTATACCTCGTCTGTGGTAGCGTTTCCACTCCGCCATTACAGAAAGTTATCATCGACGCTGCATAAACTGCATATATAACACGTCACTACAAATATGCACGATGAAACTTTTATCTTAACGTTACATTGCTCAAGAAGTATCAATATTTGTAATAAATCGTCATTTCGAAAGTCGTCGATTACGCAAACTGTCGAATGTACAGAAAAATTCGAAAACGTTTCGAATCGTGGCGCCACAAGGAAAAACAAAAGACGTTGAAACGTATGAAATAGCGTCGGGCGTTGTTACTAAATATTCGTCGCAACTTATCGTTGTCTAAAGTTGACCGCGTCGAGACGTAAGAATAATATTGGAAACTAACATTCTTTTTACGTAATTAAACGGGAAAAGTCACAATTCGTTCGTCGAAAAAAAGAACGACACAAATATAGGCGCGCATTTCGAGCAGCAGGGAGCATCAACAGCTGTTCGTAGCTTGATGTTTTCAAGACGGATGATACCACGTGAGGCATTCAAATTTTCACAGTGACTGTTGTCTCTCCAAGCGAAGCCTTGTCCGCATAATCTCGGGAAAAGAAGAAACTTTTGTAAGAATACGCTGTGCGACCTTGTATTCGGAATGGCCCAGAACATAAATCCGTTCTATTCCTCTCAGAACACACCGAGCAAAGCTACGGAAGAGAAACAGAGTGTACCAAAAGATAATCATGCAGTTAGTAAACGGTACGTCTTTCGATAATCTGCCGTATTCGTATCTTGGCCTTCGTCGTAAATTTTATTGCTCCGCGTCTCATAGCTTAATCGAATTGAGAATTTTGTTTGTTTCTTGCGAAAATGAAGATAATAGAAATAATTTATTCAATTTTAAGAATATGTTATCAAATAACATAACCTTACGCTCGAATCAAAATAAAAATCATGTTATTTGTATTTTCCGAAAATTCATTGAACTATATTTATTGGAGTAATTTTGCAGGCTACAAAAAGAGCTCATGGTCTTGATGATGAGCACGGAAAAAGGAGTATCCGCTTTCCCAGATGGTGAAAATTTGTTCAAATGGATTGGAACTATTACAGGACCTAAAGATACAGTAGGTTGATTATAAGTTTATTTTTATTTATAGATACGTGCCTGTACATATTTTTTAAACATTTTTATTTATATGCTCCAGGTTTATGCTGGCCTTACATATAAATTGACCTTAGAATTTCCACATAGTTATCCATATAGCGCACCAATTGTACGCTTTGCCACTCCTTGTTTTCATCCAAATGTGGATGCGGTGGGAAATATTTGTTTGGATATATTAAAAGACAAGTGGAGCGCTCTCTATGATGTTCGTACTATATTGTTATCTATACAGTCTCTACTTAGTGGTGAGTATTTTTGGTAGTATTTTATAGGATACACTTCATATACAATTAAGCATAATTTATTTTTATTTTTTTATCAGAACCCAACAACGAAAGCCCGCTTAATCCTTTGGCGGCTGAACTTTGGCGCGATCAGACGAAGTACAAGAAGCATTTAACGGAAGAATATCATCGAGCTCTCAAACATAATCAAGATTCATGATAAGTCCATACTTATGATCATTCTGAACCTTTCATTACTATTATTCCTATCAGTGTTTTGATTATAACTAAGTAAAATGTCGAGCATTGTCTGCATCGAAGACTCATTTACGTTGACATGGAATCTTTAGATACATCTTTCATTAGTGTAAAGTGTAATATGGGATCAACATTACATGCTTTGCTTTATCGCATTTGCCCTCACATGAATTTCTCTTTGTTCTTACCAAGACTTTAATTTTCAAAGAGTCTCTAATATCATGATCAGGTAAGAGCACACAAGAGGCATTTGTAAATTAAATCAGAATTTTTATGAAAGGTATTTATTTATTTTACACTTAGTAATATATGTTGAACTTCAACATCATTACACTTTTCATACGTGACAAGTGCATTTGATATATATTTCCATTTCATTTATAGTCACTGTACAATTCCAAAATAAATATTTTAAAATGATTGTACTAAACTACAAAACTTATTTGCCGCCGAAATCTTAACTTATTTCTACAATGTCGCGTGATCATTAATTTCCTACGTGACTGTATAAACATCTTAATAACATAGTATAGTCACATTAACGGAAATAGTGAACCTCGCAAATGAAGAATCATTAAATAATTTCGCCGCTTATATCCAATATCCTAACATTGTCACGAGTATAGAACAGATAGTGTTCAAATCTAATATTTATTATACTAACTGCATATATGTATCAAAATAATATTTTTAGACAACCAAAATAGTGCTTAAATCTATAAGAAGATAGAAACGACCTTGAAGTATAATCAAAACAGTTTATCAAAGTTGCATGCTATTCCGTCTATCGAGACACGCGCTTACTACGTTCGTTTAAACGTGAACAGCCATTTACTAAACGCGATATATGCGAGTAATCATGTCGGCAGCGTTACGAGCGAGACTATTCGACATAGCGAATAAACTATCGCTACTTTTCGAGAAGAAATCGACGATCGTTAGAAAGCATGAGATACGAAAGGTACACGCGACGTTTGGAAGAGCTTTCTCTACGAACATGAATCAAGGTGTCGAGGTAAGGGAAACATTTCAATCGATGATATAACAGTAGTCTGCCATTTTAGTTACACGGTGTCTTTGTTTATGTATAGGAAAGGAGGGTCAGCGTCGATGGGGTCGATATTAATTACGTCAGAGTTGGTAGTGGCGAACACCCCGTCCTGTTATTACCCGGTGCTATGGGTAATTAAATTCACAAACTTACATTCATGTATTCGTATCTTATCTGTTTGAAAGTGATGCTACCGAAACTGGTAGTACACAGTCACGGTAATACAAATCTCTCATGCAGATATTTTATACATGAATCTCGTCACAGCGAGTACTAGCGTGATACGCCGCGTTAACGTATGTCGGTAACAATGAAAACTGTCATAACGAATGCACTCTTCTTTAGCTGGAGATAATTTACACGTTTCCCCGATAAGTTTATTTTATTTGGAGATTTTTTACACACATCACTCTTACATCATAGAAAATTAACATAAACAAATGGATAAAGTATAAAAAGTTAAGCAATAATTTAAATGATTTAGTACTAAACTTTTACAAAACTGAGTTAATAATTTTGGTCTGTGAACGGCTTATATGAAAGCCGAGGATTTGTTCATTGATTATTGCTTATAAGTTTATTTTTATTTTTTAGGATCGATCTGGACCGATTTTAAACCACAAATCGAGGGTCTCGATAGAAAGAAGTTAACTGTGGTAGTATGGGATCCACCGGGATATGGAAAATCCAGACCTCCGAACAGAACATTCCCCATTGACTTCTTCGAACGAGACGCGAAACATGCTTTTAATTTAATGAAAACTTTAGGATATGAGAAGTATTCTCTACTCGGATGGAGCGACGGTGGTACAACGTCTCTCATCCTCTCTGCCCTATATCCTGATAGCGTTCGTAAATTAATTCTAGTGGGTGCAAACTCTTATTTTCTTCCCGAGGAACTGAAAATATATCAAAGTACGTGTTCGTTTTAGAATTAGATCCTACGAACGATTGTTTTCGAAATGATACTAACCAAATATTTTCTTGGATTTGTTCAAGGTATCAGAAACATTGACACTTGGTCAGAAAAAATGAAGAAACCGTTGATCGAATTTTACGGGGAAGAATACTTTAGAAAAGTTTGGTCCGATTGGATCGACGCTATGGAAAATATATTTGAGCAACGGCAGGGTGATATATGTAAAGAAATATTGCCTCGTATAAAATGTCCTACCTTGATCGTATACGGGAAAAAAGACATTATGGTGAACGAGGTACATCCAAAATACTTACTGGATAACATAAAAAATGCCAAGTACGTTTTTACATATTTTCTGCACGCAAATATACAATTTATACGCATTAACAATATATATACACGTTTTTGGACTTGTTTGACAGGTTGAAAATATTTGAAAAAGGAGCTCACAACTTGCATCTAAGATTTCATGAAGAATTCAATGCGCTAGCCTCGCAATTCTTGACGGAGAACTGAAAGTTTCAGTCAATTCCACGATTTAAATACTTGACAGAATATCAGCGGTAAAAATGACACGGTACATCGATTTTAGTTTATGGTCTTTTTCTAATTACTTTTATAATGACACAAGAATATATTTTTCATGGGAGTAGTACTGGCTTTCAACAATGATTAACAATTATAGACCTACGTCAGAAGGAAGAAATCAACAGTGTCCGTACTGATCTTTGAAAATGTCAATAGTCAGGTCACATTGAATTTACATACGAGTCGTGTTTATAATACAGCTGAATAGCTCACTTTGTAGGTTCGACCACGAGACGAGACACACGTCACCTCTGTTATTCTCGTGTACGACTCACACGTTATCATTCCACTTTTTATTATCATAAATATTAAATCTTAATAATTTCTTCTTTAATCGCTCGGCCTATTGTTATAGAAACTCACGCATAAGTCGTTTCGGCATTAGAACGAAGGAATTAAATCACCAGGTAAAATCTCGATAACGTGTTCATCTTGATCGAAAGCTCGAATATGTCAACGTCAGTAAAAAAAAATGATGGACCGTAGGAAAGTTAGACCTTCGTCCTACGAAGGTGTCGTGCAGGAACTTATCTCGTTTAGGAACGAAGGAATCGTAAGCGGATCGTTGAACGTCATCGAGCAGACGTAGAGAAGTCGAAATCGTTTTTGGTCGTGCCTCGCCGAAAGAGGCTTAACGTTTCCTTTGCCCACGCTGAATCGCGATTCTCCTTTCTCCTCTTGGACTCTCGTGCCGGTTATCCCACGTACGTCCTCCGTGCCAGGTCATACGATCGACGTGCCCGATCTTGGCGAATGGACTACCTAGAGTGCTGGTGCCTCTTAAAAAACATAAATCAAGTGTCACGTATTGAATTTTCTCCTCTTCTATGGCAGCACTCTTCTTGACGGGAGTCGTTCAATCGAAAGGCTTACCAGCTTCCATAATGTCGATTTAGAATCTTTCTTGGGACTAGTCAGCAATATTTCTTTCGAAAAACACGAGGATACTTCCGAGATTTTCTCTTAGATACATCATATACTATTATGGTCGCGAATATAAATTCGAAGAATTCTCTACGTTATTTCATAACGCTTGAGTCATCATCCATCGGAGCTATCTCTCTCGAGGAGTCAAAGAACGTAATTAAATAGCTTAATTAATTGTATTACTTTACTTTCTATTTCGATAATGGGACACTAACTGGATTATTAGTACGGTAACGAGCCGTCCTAAGTACGGGAAGTATCACTTATGTAATGCCAAGGCTATGGAGTCATTTTGCGAAGGTAATTCGTTTGCCCGCGAGCTTCGTCAAACGTTAGTTATAAAATGAGATCGATTTCATTATGCAATCGTTATCTTTACGTAGATTGCATTAGAATTTTATTTTATAATATCTTGGGTTTACGATGAGAGGTGTAACGATCGATACGATGTATGGAGTTAGATAGTAGACACGTACGCTCGTAGATCAGGCATCCGTTCTCTCTACGTTACTTCTAGCATGATAAGTAACTCTTAATCTGCATATCAATCATGCACCATACTGTTGACCGTACGTTACGTCATAACAAGCATCTATTTTGATAAACTTATATGTTCTTATGGTTTTTTATTCTAATAGAGATCATAGATTTAACTTTATGTAGGTGGTCCTTGACTTTTGTACTTTATTAGTACATGAAATGTGTACAAAAATAGTGCAATGTAAAGAAACATAAAAAAGTGTTTTTAAAATATTTGATTTATTAGGTGTCTTTATAAAATTTCGAAATGTTACTTTTTAATATGTACGAAAGTCAAGAACCTTCTTTATGCAGTTTACTGTAATCCATTTGTCATATTATCGATCTATAAAACGTAAGTAGGTTTGACTAGTTTTGTAGAATTTACATTACAAAACTCACTGTACTTTGCTTTAAGTATGATGACTCGTTTAGATTTAAGAAAGGGATCGAAAAAGAGATTAGAACGAATCAATCTTCATTATAGCATTTCGTTATCACGTTCTTAGCATTTCCCTATTGCAGTCTACGAAAACACTGAACGATATCCCTACTGAGGCTACGAACAAGCGAGAGAGAGATACTCCAACGAATTCAACGAGCTAATAACGAAGTTCCTCTTGGGGCAGTCATAGATGATCGACTAGTAGCTATTTCTGTCCCGTGAGTAAAGTTGAATTTAAAGCGATACAATAATTTTAATACCCTGGTATAAATTACAAGACAGGTTTTTTATTGCCGAGTTCTTTATACATATAAGAGCGTTGGCTCTCTTCACGCTCGATCGTAATTAACGTTCACCGGAGCTAGCATGTACTCTCGCACATTTCTGCACTATCAACGCGTATAATAATTTTTGCATGAGCTCCTGTATTTTTCTTACCAACTGACCTAATACTTTTTAGTCTGCATAATACAATGCTTACGGTACTTCGATTTAAAAGCTAGAAAAAGATTTACGAACGGAAACGATATTTTTTCTTCGGCATATTTTCTCAGCTTGCGATTCTTTCCGGCGATAGTTTACGCAAGAACATCTTTTTGTACTTGAAAAAATATAAATGGAGAAGTTAAGGGGGGGTGGGTTCAAGTAAGTAGCTATAAATAAGGTGATTTTCGGGAATTTTTTAATAAAATAAAGGCTCGACGAAATTTTTGGTATGTGCTTATTTACTGTTTCAATATATAGAAAGGAAAAGTTTGCATTTTAATATGTCAGTCTTTATTGCCCGTCTTTAGGACCTTTAATAGATAGAATCTCGTTCCGAAACATTTAAACTACAGTTTTGACATTTAATAGCATCGATTTATGCAATAAAAAATCGATTTTTCGTCCTATTACTAGACTCGTCATCCTTAAAGAGCTATCGAAGACGACGGACGAGACGAATCGTCTTTTAAAAATGTCGATACACTCTCTTCTTATATTGCCCTTTACATACAACGTGTCCTATAATCTTTCTAATGAAGTTCAACTAGCATAACGCGTATAGCTTAATGAATTCCGTCTGCAGATTGAATAATTAATCCCCCCTTTTCTACAGTGCACCAGTTATGCTCAGTCCTCTCATTAGTTTCGCTTTAAGCTTATAATCCATTTGAGATGAATTCTCTCGCTAAATATTATTTAGTGCATTATATTTAACAGATTCAATAATTAAAGTTACTTGACGTAGCGTTAATTCATTTTATATGGGCGTACTCTCGTAGCTAATTTTTTAAATTGTGCTTTTAAGATTTCAGTAATTAAAAGCGAAAATTCTCGTTTCATCGACTGGGTATATAAATTCGATCGAAAAGGTAGACTCGTTATCGCAGCCAAAAAGTTTTCTCGTGTCGTTTTACTTTCCACGATTGATCGCGAACCAGGCAGCCAGCCAAAACGTCCGCAATGCGCTTCGCCTCAGACAAAAATCAATGGTCCTTCCACGAGCGAAGTTGTACGACGTTAAACCGGCGCCATCTTTTTATTAGACGTTAATATTTTATTTGTTTAAACGAGATTAGTGACGCATGGAATAATCGATTTTTGATCCAGATATTTGCATCGAAGATTATTTTCTTTTTTATTTACGAGAGATCGAAGTTACGTTAGAAGGGAGAAGTCTATGAGTTTAGGATCGTAGCAAAACATTTTTAGACGGAGTATACGACCGTGAATCCGCATTATCGATACTCTCGTATCTCGACACGAGACGAACATCGAGATATCATCCGTTACTTTCGTAGAAAGTAGCTTTGTGCCACTTATTATACCAGCACCTTTTGTGTACGTCGACATGCATCCTTTTTTAAATACTACAAGGAGCCACGGAATCTCCGAATATGGAGTATCATGATACACGAATTTATTATTAAATAATAAGGAAAAAAGGGATTTAAATTAAGAAACACGGTAATATTCTCTTGTGTATTTTTTTATTTTCACATTTACAATTTTGCATAATATAAAATATCACGATACATCAATTTGAAATTCTTAAATAGTAAGAACAAAGCGAAATTTAAATTGAGATACACGGTACACTTTCTTTTCTCGGTCTTTTTATTTGTATTTTTTACATGTATAATACTGCACGCGTTATTTTCACATTCCATGCCATTTTCCCTGGCTAATTATACGGAATGGGAGGGAAAAGTGCGCATATAGATCTAATAGGAGATAGCAGTCTGTCCTCGTGACCCCGAGTAACCCTTAGGGAGAGTTTTGCATATACAGGACAGGGCGTACGAGCGATAAAGTTCGAGCATTAGCTGAATTAAGCACACCCACCCAAGCCTTCATTCGAACGAGGTTTCTTTTCAGGCTAATAGCCTCGGAGAATATCGTTACTTTCCTGGAAAATGACTTTGCTAAAAAAACGATATCAAATGAGTATTACGCTCTTATCAAAGTTACCGTAATTATCTCTAATTATCTTTTGGATTAAAAAGGTGAACGTGTACTCTTTTAATTTGAATTGTTTTTTATTTTTTTAACTTATTTTTTCTTTCGTTTGCAAATATGTTCGTAGTTCGTTGATAAGTATCGTAAAACGAAGAGAACCTCGGACGCGACGAGGTTGTTACATCACGAGAAGCGTATAAGCGGTGAGTAGTAGATATAGGCGAGGGACCGTAATAAGGAATAAAAAGAAGTAGGATGGAGAATGCAGCGGGTGTAGCCAAATATGGACACATCGTTTCTCCCTTCGATTCGAGTATCTCTCTTCTTCTTTTTCTTCCACATTTCTCCTTTCTTCTTTTTAAATTTTCGTCCGTAGTTTTCAGTGTTTGCTCTTTTCTTTCAGATTTACTTCCTTTCTACTTTCAACAGCTTAGAGGAAGCACGTACTTTCGTTTGTACATCGTCCTAAAACTCGATACTCCTTTTTTCCTCGAGTAAAAGCCGAATTTTAGAGAAGAAAATCAATTTTTGTGGATATTTAACACCGATAGACTTCTGATTAATAGTTTTGTCTAATTTAATTTTTTTTTTTTTTTGTGCAGCGTAAATATAGCTGGATTTATTGTTATGACATCATCGATTCGTTGGCAGATCTATAACGCGGATATACGAGCATCGTACGGATTATTTACGTACGGTAAACCACGTTTAAACGGCTCTGGATTCGCACGGCCTTTGAAAGTGGTTACGTCGTTCAGCAAGTTCTCGGTAAGGGCATCCGAAGCCTGACCGCCGGCTATCGATTCGATTTTATTTCCCTCGACGAGGACGAAAACAACGACTGCGTCGACTGTGTCGTTCGGTTTTGCGATTGCATTTTCCTTCGCACCGTTTCCACGCGATATAGAAGTAACCGCATTATTCAGCTGCGATTAGTATCATACTATCGTATCGTGGCTTGTGGATCTCTGCAAAAATGTAACTATAAGATAAAGCAAAAACTATTATATACCTAATCAACCAATTTCCAGTCGTTGTATTAGAAAATTGGCTCCGTCTCAGTTATTTTCACGAAATTATATGACTCTTTTGCTAGAAAAGAAATGAAATGAAACACCAATCTGACAGAAGAACGGCATAAGTTAAGGGAGATTCATGATGCAATTTTACGAGACGGCGTAGTCCCGTTCCACGCGATATTCAGCCTTCATTACTACGATACTATCATTTTGTAATTTGTGGGTTCCTCTAAAGATTCTACTATAAGATAAGGAAAATTTGCAAACCTTACGAGAAGCTACAGAAATTTGGAACGAACCAATTTTGAATGCAGGTAAAATTCGCATTTTGTACAATTTGCTATTTCGTATATATTTCAAAGTAAAATGTTGTCATTTTATAAAGACAACACCAGATACTAATCAATCAATAATTGTAAAATACATATTTCTTTGCTTCATTTTTTTTTACTTTGCTCTATTCTCGTACACATTTCAGAAATCAAATTGCCTGCAGAGTCATTACTATCATGTACCTACCTGTCCTAATTATTTTCATGAAACTATCACTGCCAAAAAACGAAATTAATTCTTATCGATCGTACGTCAACATCCAAAGTGACGTTTTAATATTATTCACCAACTTCTAGCATCCGATAAGAGTGAAATACTAATCCAACAAAAGAACGGCACCAACTAAAGAAGACTCGCGATGCAACTTCGCGAGATGACGTATAGGGTAATGCCAGTCTCGATAACTCGAGTACACGCACGTAGCCACTCCATGACTCCCATATACACATCTATACGGTGCATATTTTAAAAAGGACGACCGTCTTCTCGACGTCGACTTCTCCACTTGGACTCCGCTTGTCCGCCCGCTCGTTCCTTTTCAGCCAACGACGTCGTATAACTTCGTCGTATACCGTTGCACTCGCCTTCCCGGCGTTATAAATTGCAATTTCTCCGGCCACCAAACGGCAGAGCAGAGCCCGAGGATCCATGAAGTGCCTCCTACACTGGTACCAGGCTCGTATCAACGATAAAGCGACGAGATACGATATACCGTCAATGAGAGAGATGGAACAGAGCTTCGAAAGAATTCGAGGAGGGTTGACGACAATCAAATTTGGGCTTCAACGAAATATTTATTAAGAGACCAGTTCGGTGAAACTCTCGTAAGAATATCAAGTTGATCGTATCGAGTTCGAGCAATTAGGAGCAGGGCTAACGAGTACGAGACTCAAGGTCTACCGTTTCGCGAGAAGTCTCGAATTTGCTTGGAACGAATTACGTCTAGCCAAAAATTCAAGGAATTCCATTAGAAGTCTCAAAGGAATTTTCGTCACGCGTTGCAATTTTGCTCAAGAAACACGAGCAACCCTTATTGGTTGAAAATGGTAATAGAAGTGGGGAAGAGAGACGTCCTCGAGGTGAAACGCAATTTTCGGCGAAGGTAAAAAGGTCGATTGTACCGAGCGGGAGGGAAAGCGGCGAGGACGTGACTCAGATTTCGAGAGCACCGTTATCGACTCGCTCGTCTCTCCTTCTTTTTCCTTCTCTTCGTCTTCATCTTCCTTCTTCGTTAGCGACTTTTTCGAGAAACACATCTCGGTGTGTCCTCCCCGAGCAAAGAGAGCCGAGCTGCCATTTACGGCAGCTTGCGCACAGCACGTTGTCGTCCGTTTTCAGGATCGTTCTCCGAGAAAGTGGCTCCGTGTGTCAAAATCGTGGCCTCGATAAGAGGTACCTATATACGAGTACGGTAAGCTGTCCGCCCTTTGGTCAAGTAAAACGAACTGCCTCGATCGTACATTAATCGATTACAACGATAATCCTGTTTAACTCGAAGGTCTTACGATGTTCAACACGAAATTGGTTAGTAGAAAGTGTAGGTCGTGGTAAAAAAAGGTAAGAGTTTTAACATTTTTGGGTAGAAGGTTCATTCTGAACATGATTTGTATCAATTTTGTCATCAAGGTTTATCATTTTTAGACCAGGGGTTCATTCTGAACATGATTTGTATCATTTTTGTTATGGGGTTCATCAAGGTTCATCATTTTTAAACCAGGGGTTCATTCTGAACCTGACTTTTACCATTTCTAAGCAAAGTGTTCAGTCCGAACATGATTTTTACCTACCATTTCCAGACAAAAGATTCATCCCGACCATAATTCTCAGTTTACCACAACTTTTCTTCAAAAATAGTTCAAAGATAATGACCAAGAAGATCAAGATACTCATTTCTTCGATATTCCAAACCGAATCCCATCAACTTTCGCATCCTTGCACCTAAATCCTGACATCTCTATATAAAAACCTATGGAAACGGAAAATAGTTTTTGCACCATTGCCTCCTGTAGACTTATCGAGCGATTTTCCGCGAGACTGGAGCCGTCGTCCCTTTCGAGTAATTCCGTTCCAATTCCTGGAGCTATCGAAACCCGTACCACATTCGCAACGTCGAAGTCACTCGGTTCTCTTGTAGAGAAAGAAAGTACGAAAGACTGGTAGACAGACAGACGGTAAAAGAGACGAAGAGAAAGTTGTGGATGGTGTTTTGTATCAAGCGAGGAAGCACTCGGGTGTTTAGCAGAACGATTTTAGTCGTGGAGGTAGACGGATCAATATCAGGAGAGGTAGAACGTTTCGAAGCATGCGTGTGTGCGTGGCTCTTTGCCGAGCGTGTACGCCCGCGGAAGTATTTAGACGTGTATCTGTCATCGAGCATATCCTAAGGATCAATAAAACAGGCGGGGCAAGGTCTTTCCCGTGTTGGTTATCAAATCGACTAGTTGGCAACCTCACGGCTAGCTCGTGTGATTCAACCTCTCTCTCACTCTCTCATAATTTTTTCCCCGAGTCCTCGATCGTGACATTAACCATGATCGCTTTTACCATATCTCCACCGGCAATACGAACAGACGATTCTACCCGTTGGCACTCGGACGTCCACGTCGCCGACACCACGACGTCTGGCTAAACGTCGATCGATAGACGCTGACTCAATTCCCCTTCGCGTGTCTGACTCAGACAACCTGAGTTTCTCACCAGTACAACCATCATCCCTATCACCAACCAGCCGTACACCCTCCTCGGTTTACCATCCCAACACCGATGTCAACCCGATTGTCCAACGTGTCTCCCCAGAAATGACGGCAACTTTGTTACTTTACTCCTTTTTTAACGCAGAACTAAACAAAACGATCGGAGCTCTCATGGAACAAGGGTTGAACGGGTGAAATCAGAATACGGAGGCAGTTAAGGTCGATGCCCACGTTCTGAGTCATGCTCAAAGTGCATGCAAGCTCCCCTACCGTATCTCTTTCGGCTCAATTCACGAAGTGGGACGATCGATTCGGAGGAAATTGATTGGAAATTTAAATGTCCTCTCTGTTTCATCGACACGCCTGCCGGGTATTAAAAGATGACTTGGAGAGGTTTATAGAATTTTTATTTTATTATTCCTTTTATATACGATCGACGATGAAGCCTATCGTTTTAATACTTCGGAAATTCCTTCGACATATCGCGTTACGATGGGAGAGTTTTAATTACCTTTTTTTTTAACCTTTATCGATAACAACGATAACAGTGGGAACGAGACAACGTGACAGACAAGGACGGTGAAATATCGATTCTGTTGCTTTAACCTTTCGCAGGATGTACTACGTATTTCGTAATGTAAAACCGTCGAAGTATTCGTCATTTATTAATAAGTTACTCGCACTGCGGTATAATTTCAGTTTTATAATATTCTCCTCGCCTGTCGGCGTAAGCTCGTTGTAAAAGTCAAGGAAAGGAAGGATAAATTCGTAGTAACGTTATAACATCGAAAGTATAGGAAACATTTAGCGAATTCGGTCGAGATCTACGATCGTTAGCTCGATATTTCCCATCGTTCGAAGAACCCAAGCAATGAAACTCGATCGATAGAAGCGATCCTCCCTTCTCATTTCCAAGCACGAAACCTTTTAAACGTATAATTGATATCGATACGTGACAGGTATCGCGTGCGGTCGTAAAACGGGGAAGCAACGGGACGTGGTGAACATCGAATGAAACCATCTTGTCAATGTTATCCCGTATTTTAATAATATCGTACAAGAATATGACAATGATAAAGATTTCTTAGGAAATAAACGATAAGGAAATAAAGGTAATATCGACGTTGATATTGAAGAATTTTACTTTTTTTCATTGCGTAAGCAGACAAGGATGAATAAAATAAATATTAAGTAACGTCGATATCGAAGAATTCTTTTTATTCGATTTTATTTTCATAAAGGAAGAGACGGAAATGCAATGGGAAATGAAGTCGATAGACTGGATAGGATTACAAGATCCGTGCAATTTTCTCGGATCGAGACTTTGAAATACGAGGAGACGACGAAGCCCGGTTTACAGGGGCTAGGCACCCCTTTCATCCATTTTCCGTCTCCCTTTTTCCTCCTCTTCTTCTTCTTTTTTTTCCTTAATCCGGTATTACCATGATAATACGCGAAAACACGGGTGGCACGTGTTTATAGGCGAATAAAAGCGACGAGAGATCGAAACGAGCCATCGAGGGTATGTGGTTTGTCACGTGTGAATCGATCTCGAAGTTGTTCATATATATTTATCTTTTGCGTATTTCGTACGAGAAAGTGTGGTACAGGTATAAACGATGGCCAAGTGCAAATTAAAACGTCCGTCTATTTGTCTCTCTCCTTCTATCTCTCGTTTCGAGAAAGAAGGCGTATAAAGTTTTAAAGTGGACGTGATGTCACCGTTGACCGCATACGCGCTCGAGACTTTGCTTAATACCGAAGCAGGAACGAAGGACAATGGGCACGGAGCATTAAGCCGAGCGTATCCTTCTGGAGCATTATCGGTGACACGCTGTGGATTCGTATTACGTAATCTTTGCGAGGATGCAGGAAGAATGAGCCAAAGTTTTTTTATTTAAAGCCTCGAGAAATTCCAAGCAAAATCAAGGTTATAACTTGTGTACAAATTTTAAGAAGTAAATAGTAAAATAGAATTCGTCTTGTGGAAGGAAATTATTTGCTACATCGTGAAATCATGAAGATGAAACATTTGTACAAATTTTAGGAAGTAGGCAATAGAACAGAATTAATTTGTTGAAATTATATCGTTTGCTGCACTGGGAAATTATAAAGATGCAACGTTTCTATAAATTGTAAGAACTAAGCAGTAAAACGGTCATCATTTTTGTAATTAAATTATCTAGCACAGTGGAATCATAAAGATGTAGCTAGAGTATTATTATGATGATAATAGATAACGGAGTGACACCTAGCATTTGTATGAAAGCTGCACTCTGTTTAAGATAACGCAGCAGAGAAGTGAAGGTAATTTCCTATGTACATTCATACATAATAAGTAAGATAACAGTTATGCCAACTTACGCTACCGTTACGCGATCTCGATCTATGAACAACGTAGAAGACGTTTTAAGACCGAAATGAGTTCTTTTTTTAAACTCTTTTGGATAAAATTCTAAAAAATCGAAAGTCGAATCTTGTCACTCGTATCATTGTTCTCCATATATAACTGAATGAACATCCGTAACGTGACTCTCGCGTTGAATAAAAATAGCATATTCAATAGGGAAAGAATTCTCATTAAGGTTACCATACGGCCGTGAGGGAATCTGGATCACCAAGACAATAGAGGCAAAGAAATCTTCTCGCGGAAATAGCGACGATAATTTCCAATTGAGAACTCGTCCAATGAAAACTTTCTTTTCTGACGTCCTTCGTCCTTCGAGAGCGAGATCGTTTTAATAATATTCGAGATGAAAAATCGTTTAATTATAATAAGATTTCATTGGAACAAAATTGGATAGAAAGAAGAACGGAATTAATAACAATTTTCCTTTTA
Organism: Ancistrocerus nigricornis; assembly: GCA_916049575.1. Classification (NCBI taxonomy): domain Eukaryota; kingdom Metazoa; phylum Arthropoda; class Insecta; order Hymenoptera; family Vespidae; genus Ancistrocerus; species Ancistrocerus nigricornis. The sequence goes on from OU696667.1 coordinate 28,143,152, forward strand.
ACTCGATGCATACCACAAACAAACATTGCGGTTTACTACATAGGAAAACCGGAGATTTTCACAGCATCAATCATTCGCTCAACTAAAAATCTACCCGGTAGATTGACTATATGGCCAAGCATGTCCTTCAACAAATAAGTGCTAAGAAAAACAATGTTTTCTGCCAAAGTAGGTACGTACAGGAGGAAAGCGAAACTGTGTTTGTAAACAACAGAACCTATTGTAGTAATCATAATGCATATAAAAAATAGTAGAGTATTCTAACCATAGAATACTCTACTATTTTTATATACAATGCTCCTTATAATTATAAAGCAACTAAACGAATAATACTTTTCTTTAACAATAAAATAACATTCAATGATACAGTTTCTGCGATGATTACTACAAACATAAAAAGAGCGAACTCACCAGAAATATATAAAAAAAACAGCAAAACTGCGAAATTTTGGAGTACCTTATGACGATGAGCACTTTACAGTAAAATTTTCAGAAAATTAGCCTCCCGATGTGTCAACTACTCGTTGGCTACTTATTAGATACACGTTGAGAAGATAGAAAAGGAGCAACATATAGGGTCGATGCGTGCGTGTGGATCGTGATCTTTTTTTCTTCTCGCCGCGCGACGGAGAGCGAGTGATCCATACATGGTAACGCCGCGGAGAGACCGGCTTACACGTCGCAATGCCGTAACACAGGCTAACCCCTTCCACCCCCCTTCTCGTTCTCGGTCTTTCGCATTCGTAAGGATGTACATAACGCGGCTGTGTCAGCTTGATCGGTTTCTGCGTAAGCGAGAATCACGAAGGTTGGAGCCAAACGTCGCCCGATCGGGGTTAAATCGATGGAAAAGCCAACACGGACGAGATGCTTAGAAATTAGGTTCGATGATCGATTGCGGAGCGATGTTCTAGACTATATACAGGTATACTCGAGATATGGGTTGATTGGAACGAACGATAGAACGTTACGAGGTTCGCTTTCTATTTCTTTAAGTTGAAAATCTGGTCAATTAATATAGCGTAATTAGTTGGGAACAGGATCAAGGATTGCGATGAGGATGCTGCAAGGATCGGAAAGGCAACTTTTGTACAAATAATACGATAGACACCAGTTATTTAAAAAAAAAATTTATTTTAATACTTCTTTGATACAAATTAATACAAAATTTAAAGATACAAATCGAATTCGTAAAGCATTTTAATTAATATACGAATATTTTCACATAGGCGTGGGTGGAAGCGCGTTCGTCGATCGAACCTTCGACGTTTCGAAGGGCGTGTACGTTCGTGAGTCACGTATCGACTTTCTTCCGGTGCAGGTTAGGGTAGTCGGGGGTGGGACTAAGACCGAATTGCGGCCGAGGGTGGTACGGATTGCGGTGGAGGAACGTCGTTCGATTTCACGGCTTAATGCGGAAAATATTCGCTTCGCAGCTTCACCGAGGACGACGATGGAAAGAAAATATTATTATTTATGATTCGTACAATTTGATGTCATCGTAGAAACAAGTCATTGATTCGGACAAGATTGAAATAGACGAGAAGGGTGGAGCCCGGTACAGAAGTTTCACGTTCCGTCTCATAAGCGCCGTTTGGTTATTCTCGGTCGCGGTCGGTGATGCGACACGTAGGTTACATTGTCTCCGTGTGACAGCTGAATATACTCGATGACGAGAGAACATCGTTATCGCGGTACAATGGCTTTCCTTCCTTCGTGGTAGAAGCTACCGCTATGATCTAACGCCTACTTTGAATACGCGAACTACAAATCAAGCTATTTTACTCTGACAAGAGCGTAGAATTTAAATCTCCACTATAAATTTCGACGAATTTTTGGAGGATAATTTTCATAACCACTCGTTCTATTTTAAAATATCTGACATTTCTGTGGATTCAAAACAGCGGAATTACGTCGAAACCACGGCTGGGGCGGAAGGATCGTAACGAGTGCTTGCGTAATTAATAATTTTCGTGGGTTGCTGCGAGCCCGTAATCACCAACAGCAATTAACGCTGCTTGGTTTTGCATTTCTCGGTGCGAGAATAAAAAGAAGGAGAGAAAAAAAGGCGATGACGAGGTGCGGACCATTTAAAAAAAAAGTAGTCGATGGCGACGAAGGGCCTGGACTCGTAAAACGCGACCGACTGAGTCATTACTCTCCGCGAACTATCCAACGCCTGTACATATATAGTAGCAGGAGTGCTTAAACGGCCCGCCACGGGAGAGAAAGAGAGAGAGAGAGGCTGATACTTTATCTGCTAGTACCAGTACACCGGTAACTTTGTTGTTTCTAAAAGAACAACTACGAGCTCGTTACCCACCTAACGTCGAATGCTCCGATTCGAACGATAAATTGACTTCTCGTTAAATTTATGGCCTTCTGGCTCGTTTAGAGTGTTGATGAATGGAGAGAAAGGGAGATGGGATTGGCTGGATGCTGTGAAGTGATTTTATCGCAAGGATTTTTTTACTAGGACTGATTCTGTCATGGAAATTTAGGTGTTCTACATTGATAATATATATGTAGATATTTTTAGGAATATATATTTAATATACCATATCTAAAAAACTCTTTCGTGAGAACCATAGATGAATACCGTAGGATTCTAGCAGTGAAAATAATGAAATACAGCTTTATAATATTATTTTTGCCGTTCATAATTGCACAAGAAATTACTATTATTGCAAATTGGCAAAATGACAAAGTTACAAAAGAAAGTTACACCAACGATGTAGACAGTGTTAATAATCCTAATGTCCATCTATTTATTCCTAAAATCTGCTTTACTTTTATCACAAACAAGATTCACACGTCCTCAAGCACTTTCGACGCTTCTGTGTCATCAATGACCGAGCTCACCCTCCGCTGCAGAAAAATTTTACGTAATAATTAACCGTATGTAGCGTCGCAACCAAGCAAGCAAGGAGATTTCTTAAGAGGATTCGCGCTCGCGAACACGGCGTTGCTTTTGGCTCGCAATGGCCACGATGCGGCGAACGCTCGAAAAAGGTAAACGGCTATTATATAAGTTTTAAAGAGACTGTGTATGCTGTGCGCGTGCGAGCACGCACTTATCGTACGGCCATTTATTACATATCGCCATAGGCGAATCGAATTACGGGAGAGATCCTCTCATGATTCATCTACCGTGAGAGTGTTTCTATATATTTATTCTTTCTCTCTCTCTCTGTCATGGAAGGTCACCCATCGTAGCAACATAAGGATACGAGCCAACTTTTCATTCTTATCCGTGCTCGGATCAAGTTCGTAAACCGAACGCATATCCGACAAATTTAGCGAAAGTCGACGTGAATAAACTCAAAAATGATGTTCTTTAAAAGTTGACATCATCGAGAGTAAGTATCGACTTTCCATAGAAAAGAATACACCGTATCGAAACTCGATCGCCGCATCTCCGACGCGACCGAAGAGTACAGATACATATGTAACACGACATGGAGAATCGGATGCAAATCGGATGCAGTCACGTAGCCTACAGATCGAAAGGGTAAGATTAATCCGTCTGTTTTTTAACTCGATCGGCCTGTTTCTATTCGAATAAATCCCTCTTAAGATTTTTCATTTCGGAACACTCTACGTTAACTCGAGTGTCTTAAAAAAGCAAACGCCTTCTCGCTATGCATATTTCATGCACTCGAAATAGCTCCTCGTGCATTTTGGCGTACCCATTCGCTTTTAATATATACATTCCCTATATAGTCTCTTACGTTTAAAGAACTTCGTACTTTTAATTAAAAGAGTGGATTAAAATTGACGTTGCAAGTTGAACAATCTGCCAAAAATTACTACAAATCTTCATAGACTCCAGATCACAGAGGTGAAGAATCGCAGAGAATAGAATCGACAATTTTTCTCCCATCAAAGCGCATCCCAAGAGCCACTTAAAATACTTGGCTGAGTGACCAAGTGCATCCACGGCCCAGCGGGAGAGGAAACGTGGCCAGATACGTTCGACAAATCCGCGAAAGACCTACGCACACACGTTTCCTTCCTCCCAAACACACACACACAAGTATAAAAATATATACCGTGTGTCTATGCACATAGTTGCATAAAATCATCGTAGGAAGTATGGATCCCAAGTTCGTTCAAAAATAAAAAAAAAGATGGTAGGAATCGTCTGGTCGGTCGCAACGACGCGGAATCGCTTCCGCATCGAATCGAGCCAACCAGCCCTCTTCCGGCCGTTCCTAACCTCGCAAAGGCGGCGAAAAAGACGTCGCGATGCGCCAAGCGAGCACGCAAGATCGGCTCTCGGCGAATCAACGATGAGCGAGAACCAAGAGAAACGGTTCAAGAAAGAAAGAGAAAGAGAGATGACGCCGCTAAGGCCAGAGAAGAAGAAGAAGAAGTGGCAACGTTGCGCGTCGCTGCCGCGTCTGGCGGTCTCGCGAGAGCGATAGGATAGAATAAAGTGGGGAGAATGTACCGGCGAATGGGCGTCGACCAATCGGATGCGCGCGACCGTGCGTCTCACCTCCCCCCACCACACCAGCCACGAAGGCTTGAAAATCTCTAACGGACGCCGCTACCAGCGCATTATTCGTTTCTGGGCTCTCGTGACGCGTCAGACACAGCTCGCGCTAAGCTTCGTCGTTAGTACGTTGCCGTCGTTATCGATACTACTACACACGTAACATATATATCAAAGTTTAAGCGGGCGTCCTGTTAAAAGGTATACCTCCAGAAGCAACATGAGGGAAATCGTACACATCCAGGCCGGCCAGTGCGGAAACCAAATTGGCGCAAAGGTATGTTCGAAAAAGATGGAGAGTAGACCGATCACGTTCTCTCTCTTTCTATCTCTCTCACTCTTAGACGTCCTTATAGATATTTCGAGTCAGTGAAATCGTTACCAGGAATCTTACTTCGACAGAAAATTATTCTTTAATTACTGTGTAGAAAGAATTGATCGTGCGAGAGTGAGAAAGATAGACAATGAGAGCTTCGAATTCGCGCCGTCGCCATCTTCGAAGAATTTCGCGATATTTGCTGTCCGACGGGAATCGATCGATCGTTTTCTTTTATATATTAAGTTATTTTATATTTTGTTGATCGGCTTTTTATCGATATAACTCGTACGTGGACAAAGAACGAGGAAGAGTATCGTGTCGGTAATCGAGTTGGCAACACGTTCGACAACGGTCGAAGACCTGTCATGGCGACGGTGGATAGGGGAAGGCGCTTTCGCTCGCTCGCCGGCCGGCATACGTATTTCTAACGGTCTTTTTTCCTTCCAACTCTTCCCGCCACACCTCCCCCCTGCACTTTCAACAGCGTCCACGCGTCACTGGGGACGCCATTTTTCGAGATCGTCTTACGTATTCGAAATATTCTTACTTTTTCATGAAAAAAATTCGCGAATTTCAATAAGATTCGTTTTTAGAAGCATAATTTGTTGAAAAATATGTAAAAAATTGGAAAGATTCGAGGATATCGTGAGCCTGGGTGTGGCTCGTCCTCGCTCGTAGGAATTCGTTCTCATACGCCGGCTCGGGCAGCGCCGACATCGAACGACTGCGCGCGCATCCTTCGTCTTCCCATCTTTCTCTCTCGGTATAGCTTGTTCCTTCTCTCTCACACACATCCGTGCTCTATCTATCTCTCTTTCTCCCTTCAAGTTCTTTTCTCCAGACGGACGTACTTTCATTATTTTCTTTCGATTCTTTTTTCGACTCTTCCTTTGTTCCCATATCTCTCTTTATAATTGCTCCCTTTCTCTAATTGTTGTTATTTCTACTGTGTAATTCGATGTGTCTTGTTTTCTCTTTTTTTTTTTGCTACATTCTTTTGTTTCTATTAAATTGTTTCGTTTACTTGTAACGATCGAAATACTTGTTGCACTCTAATTTGTTTTTTCGTGTCTAATAATCGAGCAAAATTCCATTCGAACGAAGATGATATGAAACTACCGTCTCTCGAAAGCCGGCTTTCGTTTACATCTGTTTACATGATCGATCCGTGCCATTAAAACTGAGACTGCCAAGGAGAATTTTGTTAGGGCGTCGACACGTTTATCGATCGTAAAAAGAAAAAAGAAAAACGTCTTGTCGGCGAGTCACGCTAAAAGGAGATACGAAAAGAGACGAGTGCTTGGAATTCTATCGCAAGTTTGTTTTAATTCTTCGGCTTCTCATCTTCGAATTTCTCTCTCCCTTGGTCTTCTTTTTTCAAAGCAGCTGCGGAGGCCACGGTCACGCCTTCTCTCCCTTGTCGCAAGCTCAAGAATATTCTTAGGCGTGGGCGTCTGCCAAAACGTGTATTCGAGATAGAAGGAACGAGATACGATTTACTTCCTGGAATTCGACAGTTCGCCTTAAAAGAAGATTAGTTTTCTAGCAACATATTTCTATCAACCTTTTTTTTCTCTCTTCACCAATCCTCATAGAATGCATATCGAGTTACACTACCGAGTACTACTCTCGTTCCTTAGAAAATGACACGAGGAACTCGTCGATAGCGTAACGCGATATATCCGTGTAATTAACTCTTGTCCTTACGAAGTTCGTCACGATCTCGTGCCGACGGATAATCTCGTGCTTCTATCATATCGTTGGAAAAACTTGCAATATTCTTAAGTGTTGATAAAAAACACGTTTAAAAATGCTAATGGAGCATAGAAATTGATCGTTCGCACGAATTGGCAGATTAGAATCTAGTAATGTAGCATCGAGCGTACAACGATTCATCGGACCGACGACGTGGCCTGATCGTCGTCGCGCTCCCATAATTTTCAAGGCCGTCTTATCGAGTCAACGTCCTCGTGGCCATTATCGATCCTTACGTTTTTTTTTTTTTTTATTATCGCGGAAAGAGCACGCTCCAAAGCGTGGAGTAAGCGAAAAAAAAGTTAGGAAAAGTGGAACGTGAGGATCGTCGAATTGTGCAATAGGTATCGTCGGGGGAACACAGCTCCTGTCTCAGTATTGACTGTAAATCTTGTTGGTTCTCCAAGGACACCGAGAGGCCAAATAAAGCGAAGAGACTCGTCCTCTCGCCATTTTCTCTCTTCTCGTGTTCCTCTCTACCTCCATCCCTCCCTTCCTCCCTTTTCTGTAAAACGGTAGCCTCGCCCCGTTTCGAGTCGACTCGCGTTGCCAACGACCCCCTGGTTACCGCCAGGTGTATCGATCGTCGTGAATATCTTCCTGAGTATTTCGAGTACATGACTCGAAAGCTGAGTCCTGAGGGTTGAGAAAATGATTTGTATGAAAAAGGGTTTCCCAAGGTTTCAAATTTGTGATTAGAAATTTGAGTGGACGAATCCAATTACGAATAGATTGTAACATTTATATTTCAAATTCAGTTTTTATGGGAAGTACTCAGATATTAATCTTGAATTATTTTAAATAAATTGTTTTCTGCTAAAATTTATAAAGGAAATTGGAGAATTTCATCCTGAAATTTATTTCTTGTACCGAAAGTGGCTCCAGGGTGTGGAATTCGAGCAAGCGCAGGAGCGTCGTCCTCGCCCTATCCTGCTTCGATCGATCGAGGTCTCATACTTTTTGGACGTTGACCCTGTCGCGATGGATATTAATTTATCACAATAACTAGGAGTGACAACGATCGATTGTAATAGCTTTCTTCCTTTTGTAATTTAATTTGATTGATTTCTCGCAATCAAATAGGTCACGAGCAATATCTTTAATGAGAATAGACGTTTAGAAATCGTAGAACATTTAGAGACTCGATGCAGTTTCGGATTTAGGCAGACAATTTATCGTAACTTCGAGTTGACCTTTCAACTTAGAGATAACTCAGTTCCCTTTTTTAAACGCTATCGTCCTACTTTTTCAGAAGAACCCTCGTCGTTTCTCTCGAGAATACAAAATTGGTCGATCGATAAGTTCGAGTTTCATTTTATTCGTGCAGCTGTCTGAAAAGCAAAGAACTTTGAAGGCGATAATTGACTACGAATCTTTCTCGAAGGATTCTTTTTATCACACACTGTAGAAAAATATATTTCGTACTTGAGATTGATTTTTTTTAAATTTATAAAACAGACTGAGATTAGAGTAAAAGTATTTTACTTCGATAAATATAGTCTTTTTCTTAATAATACTACCCAGTGCCACCGATAGACCTTCCTTTGTGTCTTCGGTAGATCAATGGACGACGCAGCTGTCCATAAATTTTGGAGGGTCGCTCCGAGCAGCTGTAGTCGTTAATTACTTTAGGTACGGAACCCTCTGGATCTAAACTACTCCGATTGCCCTAATCTGAACCATTCGTTCTCTCTTATAACACTTATTTCGTAACTTTCTTATCAGTTCGATAAATACTATTCGATTTTGGAATATTTCCTTCTCTAGTATCCTGCATATTAAAAAAAAAAGATATATAAAAGGAATTTTTGCTCGACAACAGCAGCCAGAAATATCCCGACGATCAAACCGGTTTCGATGCAAGGCTACAAGAGATCACGATCCTCCGTGCCCCCCTGTAACAATATTACATATCATTTTCCAAACTTCCAATTATAGAAGGAAAAGAAGATGAATAACACTTTAGATTATTTATCGTTATTTATAACTCCAACCACAGTTTATTATAGCACTCGACACCTTACATAACATTCCATAAACGTCAAACCGCGAAGTAGAATTGAAACGGTCGATGAAATTCGCACAGTAACGCCTGGAATGTACATTACTAGGGAGAAAAGGCGAATCGTCGCACGAAATTGTAATTTTCACCTCTCGTCGTTCGCCACGAGGAAGATAGCGTCCCCATTCACGAGAGACTCGGGTCAAGAATTTTCTCGCTTCCCATCTGGCATCGTTCCTAAGTGACGTCTGTCATTCAACGAGAGAGAGAGAGACTTTCTAACGTGTGGAAGCACGAGAAGATTTTTCATAGTACTCGTAACGCCTCTGCTTGATCAGAAAGACCGTTGAATCATGCATAATACGTGTGTATGTTTTATCAGAACCACGATTACTAAGCAATTCGTCGAGATCTCGATAAGAAATAACGATTACGTCGTTATCATCGCGAATGTGTCACCTAATCGATAACTACATTGTTTTGAACTATATGCATACTTTGAACTTTAAGATTGTTTTATTTTTTTATCAGTAATCCCACGTTCCATGTTACTTTTAATTCTCGTAATTTAAATTACATTAAAATCAATTCGCGCGTGAAAACCGCAAGTATAAGGTGGTTATGCTCAACGAAGTGACACATATTTCTGGGAGTTAGCGTCTGCGGTGGCAACCAGAATTACGAAAAAGCTTTCGAAAACATATGTATATAGGTATATACGTTCGTTATGTGCATATGTACACACTTTCCGATCTTGTCTTATGTTAATTGTTCATCCATGTCGGTTTTACGGTCATCATCTCTATATATAGCGGTGACATTGGTGACTCATATATATCTCTCTCTCTCGCTAGCAACGTTATGCACGGCGCTTACATGTATATAATCGCGGCCACCAACTCTCTTGGGTGGGAGTAGACGGAGTGAAAGAAAGAGAGAGAGAGAAGGTAGGGTTGACCGATCTTAGCTTCCCACCAGCGATGTTCATATATGGCCACACTTAATACACCCGTCGTGTTTCCATGTAGGACGTCTTTGAAGGCGAACGGAGCTCATTTTCTCTCTCTCGCTCCAGCTCCTTTCATGCGTCTCCATATGCAATCTCCGTGTCGCCTACTCGCCGAGTCGGTTAAGGGCACCTAGCCACCGCCTTAGGGTCGCTTACGTAAGACCTGGCTGGCTCCATTCCTTCGAGCAGTTGTCCTCTCTCGTGCTAACCCGTCCAACATCATTTATCTCGATATAGGTACGCCACTTTGCGGTGAAACGTCGATCAGATGTTCGAATGCGGAATAGAATTTCAAATTGTCTGCTTGGTGGAAAGATATCGAGGGTACAAATACCTATTGTAGGGGAAGAGTGGCATGAAAGAGCCACTATCATTTACACAGTAGTCTTCGAACGAATTATAGTTTTTAACACTTTGACTGCCACCGAATTTTGTAAGAATTTTACCCCGAGTAATTATAATAAAATTGTCATTATTTCAAGTATATAATAATAAATTCTGTGTAATATGGTTAAATAAGACTATATTCTTATCACTTGTGCCTTTACATCACTGGTAGTTATCCAGGATTATCAATGGTGATCACCACAGTCTCACTGAAAAAATAGGTGGTGGTCACTGGTGACCGGCTTGGCAGTCAAAGTGTTCAGTAGCAATACTGATGATAGTGGCTCTTTCATGCCACTCTTTCCCTACCTAGTAAGAAATTAGAGTAGGGTAAGATTTAACTTGGTTCTATTTCATATTGAACCCATTTCATAATTCCCTACGTGTTGCGTTCATTCATAATACGGAAAGAGATATCCAATTAACCAACTGAGCAAATTAAACCTCTCCGTTCTTATCGCGTCACGAATCCTCCCACGCATACATAGGAAATTGAATGAGATGAGTTTCTTTCATAATATCGCAACGGGTTGGCATCGACCAGACCTATGATAACGCGTTCTTACTTGTACCGTTCTCTTGTCAAAGAAAGACAGAAGCGATAACGCCACGTACGCGTGTCTAGCATTACTGTTCATCGAAATCGCAACGTTCACGTTCCTCTCGCGCGTCGCGTTCCACGCACGTCGATTTCCAGAAATATACCACGGAGGTCTTTGAACCGACGACAAAGCGGGGAGGAGCGAAGAGAGTTGTCTGCCTAGCTGGCATGCCTTGCCAACGACGTCTAACAATTCTTGCCATGTAGTTCGAGACCCGATTCATTGATATCAACGTACGTCGTTGCATTTACAAATGAATTATGTCATATCTGCATTTTGTAATCGAGAACAGGCTAACGGTTTGCTAAAAATACGATTGATCGAGTTCATTCTATTAGCATCACACTTGAGCGTATCTTATTCAACTGGTAACAGGAACGAGACATCAACCGTGTCCGTAGTTGCCACGCGGTTCGAGCTACTTTGATGTTGCGTTAGGTGCGATTCAAGGATCGTGTTCGATTTAGGAGAGAAACGATGATGGATTTTAACGAACGATTTCATGGAACGCGATTATCACGACTAATTAGGTGCGAGCTATTCGCTTAGGAAGGAGAGAAAGAGAGAGAGAAAAGAAGAGGTCGTTGAACTTCCTTCATCCGTGCTGCTCGATATTACGGAAGACTGAAAACGGATGCCGAGATAATTGCCGAGAGAAAGCTCCGACTAGCGCGAAACTTCCTTCCCTCGTTTCTATGCGGACTTAAGAAAGATGATCGCACGGCGTACTTTGTTAGATTGTATCATCGAGATAGTTTTATTTTATTATTATCAACATCGATCGGTTCTTTTATATACGATTTATGCTAATTTATCTTGTATTTTTCTTTTAGTTTTGGGAAATCATCAGCGACGAGCATGGCATCGACCCGACCGGTACCTATCACGGTGACTCCGACCTCCAGTTGGAGAGAATCAACGTCTACTACAATGAGGCGTCGGGTGGAAAATACGTCCCAAGGGCCATCCTCGTCGATCTGGAGCCAGGCACCATGGATTCTGTACGATCAGGACCCTTCGGTCAAATCTTCAGACCGGACAACTTCGTCTTCGGTCAGTCCGGTGCTGGTAACAACTGGGCAAAGGGTCATTACACCGAGGGAGCGGAACTCGTCGATTCCGTTTTGGACGTAGTCAGGAAGGAGGCCGAAAGCTGTGATTGCCTTCAAGGATTCCAGCTTACTCACTCCCTCGGCGGTGGTACCGGGTCTGGTATGGGTACTTTACTCATCTCCAAGATCCGTGAAGAATACCCCGACAGAATCATGAACACGTACTCGGTCGTCCCATCGCCCAAGGTATCGGACACTGTCGTCGAACCTTACAACGCAACCCTCTCCGTTCACCAGCTCGTCGAAAACACCGACGAAACTTATTGTATCGATAACGAAGCCCTCTACGACATTTGCTTCCGCACCTTGAAACTCTCTACACCCACCTACGGCGACTTGAACCATCTCGTCTCTCTCACGATGTCCGGTGTCACCACCTGCCTTAGGTTCCCCGGTCAGTTGAACGCGGATCTGAGGAAATTGGCTGTGAACATGGTACCCTTCCCGCGTCTCCACTTCTTCATGCCAGGTTTCGCTCCCCTTACGTCCAGGGGAAGCCAACAGTACAGAGCACTCTCCGTACCTGAGCTCACCCAACAGATGTTCGACGCTAAGAACATGATGGCCGCTTGCGACCCACGACACGGAAGGTACCTCACCGTAGCAGCCATCTTCCGAGGCAGGATGTCCATGAAGGAGGTAGACGAGCAGATGCTCAACATCCAAAACAAAAATAGCTCGTACTTCGTCGAATGGATCCCGAACAACGTTAAGACCGCCGTTTGTGATATCCCACCTCGTGGTCTCAAGATGTCAGCTACCTTCATCGGCAACTCCACTGCCATCCAGGAATTGTTCAAACGTATCTCCGAACAGTTCACAGCTATGTTCAGGAGAAAGGCTTTCTTGCATTGGTACACCGGAGAGGGTATGGACGAGATGGAATTCACCGAAGCAGAGTCGAACATGAACGATTTGGTGTCCGAGTACCAACAGTACCAGGAAGCAACCGCCGACGAAGACGCGGAATTCGACGAGGAACAGGAAGGCGAGGTCGACGAAAACTAGATTCGAGAGACCTAATCCGTCGTCGTACTTTCCTATCCTTCTCTCTCTATTTCCTATCTATTATCCTCGACCTTTATCACCTCGTCATCCTCATCCTTTACTCCTATTCCTATTCCTTATCCCTATTCTGTGTCCCATTACGATCGGGCGAGCTCTCGATAACGCGACTCACACGTACACACACGGCCGAAAGCCCCTACAACGAGACACCCCTTTTGCGCTTCTTCTTAACTACTTGCGTTTACATCTTTATTTGATATTTCTTTTTTACGGACAGTTTCTTCGTTTCTACAAATTGGGACTTTTTAATTTAAAAAGACGGACGCGCGTTTTCTTTCCCAGGTCGGCGCAGGTTTCGTATTATACATATATTATTGTCGTTCCATTTTCGAAGGAAAAGGAACAGAAATGTAAGAAGTAATAATTAAGAGACAGAAAAAGAAAATCTTGTCATCGTCCCACTACTACTTGGTCGTCCTTCTTTTCGACTAATAATTATACCGGCGCGTCTTGTATCCAATGTATAACCGCTGTAGCGGCAAGCCACCATCTTTTGAATAAATTATTATCATATAAGTGTATGCTTTTGTGTCTACCTCTTGTATTACAGCTTCTCGTGAACGTTGCGTGATGGAACCTAAAACCTAATCTCTCTACCTTCTCAAAGTGTAAATTTTAGATTAATATTCATCGGTAAAGTAATTTAGATTTTTTCGTTATTTAAATTTAATCTGTAACATCGATGTAGAAGAATCATTGTTCGTAGACCTAATCGATACGAAAAGAGCACATGGCGAGTATTCAATTATGACTTTATATTCTTCTGCTTCAAGAAGTTAGTAATCGATTAATAAACGAGAATCAATCTAGGTACGATCGTTTCAAAATCCATATAAATTAAAACTCCTTGTCTTTCTACATTTGCATGTTCGTCGACCAAGAGATATAATCTTGAATTCTAAAAGTAATGAACGCGATTTGCATAATGAAAGATTGGAGAAAATCACACTTTGACGTGTAACATAACGCCGAGGATAATGATGACTTTCTCGTAGTTACAGTAATTTATAAAACAATTGCAATTTTTAAAAAAATTCATTGTTCCATGGCGCCCTCTTTTGGAATGTAATCTTTACAACTATGACGTCATCGAGACGCCCTCTTTCGATCCGGTCGAGAACACAATTAGAAAAGATCGATAAAATTTTGCCAGGTTGGATGCAACCACAGACGAGGTAAAAGATAGACCTGGGTTGACATGCAATGAAAATTTTTGTCCCACGATCCGGAGGCTTCGAAGCCCCTTTACCATTTTAGTGTCGCATGCGACACTATCGGTTCGGAATTATCAAAACGGTAGGAATTCTAATTAAATATAGCGATTATCAAATATTTTTGTTTGACATAAATTACAATTCGAATAAATCGATAGAATAAAAATTGAATGAAAAATATCACGGGGCTTTATGGACCCGAAATTTCCGTAAAATATTACGATGTTCGCCTTTCTGTTACTCTATAATAGCATACTAATAATGCGTTGAAAATTTACGTCAGTGTAAATAATTTATAAAAAAGTCACAAACATTTAAAAATTGCAGAAACGTTCGAAAATCACTTAAATCGGCCGAGATCATCAATTTCCGACTTAATTCTAACATCTTTAAACATTTGCAGCTCTAAACAACGTTAATCGATTTTGTTGGAATTTACAGTATGCATGTATTTTAAATCTACAAAAGGCAGTTTTTAAATTTTTATTATTAGCTCCGATATAAAAGTTGAAAAAATGACTTTTCTTATTTGCTTTGTAATTTTAAAGATTCTGATCTTTTTTAAACAAAAAAGCTACGATATATAGTAAACTAATCCTTCTATGTGCTAGTCAAAATTCAAGTCGATTCGTTTAATTATAAAAAAGTTATAATGCTATTAAGGGTGTACGGTTTTCGACAGACTCTAGTTTCTAATTAATTGTCTAACTGATTAATTCCAAATAATGTTATAAATTTTATTATAACATATTAATTTCAATTAATATTACTAAATCGATATATTTTTCAATGTAAATTCTCAAACGTTTTACTTATTAAAAGAGTATTAGAGAGACGTTAAAGTAAGCGCGAGTAAACAAAAACCGAGCGCGCTCGGCGTTGCGCGAGGGTTGTTGTGCGGTAGGAGGTCATTCCGTCGTAGTCTTTCGTAGCGTTCACATCTCTCATACCGTAAATTAGTATTTGATCGTCTAAATCATTGCTTTTGAATAATGTGATATATTTTATTATACAGTATAATAAATTAAATTTATTATTACGAATTATTATTAAATAATAAATAAGAATTTATTTTACAGTAATATATAAGGTAATTTTATTATTAAATATTCATTTAATAACATATATTTATTTAATAATTACAATTTATTACTATATAATACATTTGATTAATATTACTAAATCGATAAATTCTTCAACGTGAACTCTTAAACGTTTCATTTACTGAAAGAGTATTACAAAGCCGTAAACGAAATAAGTGCGAGTAAACAAAGTTCGAGCACGGTCAACCTTGCGCGAGGGTTGTTGTGCAGTAGGAGGTCATTCCGTCGTAGTCTTTCGTATCGTTCACATCTCTGTTATTATAAATTCTAATACATCGTCTAAATCATTGCTTCTAAATAACGCTATCAATTTTATTACTATATAATACATTTAATTAATATTACTGATTCGGTATATTAATCTACGTGAAATCTTAAACGTTTTACTTAGTGAAAGAGTATTACGAAGCTGTTAAACGAAATAAGCGAGAGTAAACAAAGTTCGAGGGCGGTCAACCTTGTGCGAGGGTCATTGAGCGGTAGACGCTCACTCCGTCGTAGTCTTTCATAGCGTTCACATCTCTGTTATTATAAATTCTAATACATCGTCTAAATCATTGCTTCTAAATAACGCTATCAATTTTATTACTATATAATACATTTAATTAATATTACTGATTCGGTATATTAATCTACGTGAAATCTTAAACGTTTTACTTAGTGAAAGAGTATTACGAAGCTGTTAAACGAAATAAGCGAGAGTAAACAAAGTTCGAGGGCGGTCAACCTTGTGCGAGGGTCATTGAGCGGTAGACGCTCACTCCGTCGTAGTCTTTCATAGCGTTCACATCTCTGTTATTATAAATTCTAATACATCGTCTAAATCATTGCTTCTAAATAACGCTATCAATTTTATTACTATATAATACATTTAATTAATATTACTGATTCGGTATATTAATCTACGTGAAATCTTAAACGTTTTACTTAGTGAAAGAGTATTACGAAGCTGTTAAACGAAATAAGCGAGAGTAAACAAAGTTCGAGGGCGGTCAACCTTGTGCGAGGGTCATTGAGCGGTAGACGCTCACTCCGTCGTAGTCTTTCATAACGTTCACATCTCTGTTATTATAAATTCTAATACATCGTCTAAATCATTGCTTCTAAATAACGCTATCAATCTTATTACTATATAATACATTTAATTAATATTACTGATTCGGTATATTAATCTACGTGAAATCTTAAACGTTTTACTTAGTGAAAGAGTATTACGAAGCTGTTAAACGAAATAAGCGAGAGTAAACAAAGTTCGAGCGCGGTCAACCTTGTGCGAGGGTCATTGAGCGGTAGACGCTCACTCCGTCGTAGTCTTTCATAGCGTTCACATCTCTGTTATTATAAATTCTAATACATCGTCTAAATCATTGCTTCTAAATAACGCTATCAATTTTATTACTATATAATACATTTAATTAATATTACTGATTCGGTATATTAATCTACGTGAAATCTTAAACGTTTTACTTAGTGAAAGAGTATTACGAAGCTGTTAAACGAAATAAGCGAGAGTAAACAAAGTTCGAGCGCGGTCAACCTTGTGCGAGGGTCATTGAGCGGTAGACGCTCACTCCGTCGTAGTCTTTCATAGCGTTCACATCTCTGTTATTAGAAATTCTAATTCATCGTCTAAATCATTGCTTCTAAATAACGCTATCAATTTTATTACTATTTAATACATTCAATTAATATTACTTAATCGATAGATTCTTCAACGTGAATTCTTAAACGTTGCACTTATTAAAAAAGTATGAGCTAATGGCTGACGATCGGTGTATTATAAAAATTTAGCTTCTATAAATTTATTAAATTTCGAGTCATTCTATTACCGCGATTTATAATACTTATCTGTGAAATAGTATTTGTAATTTTAAAAATATTCGAGATGGGTCCCCAGCAGCAACCTCCACGTGGTGGACCCGGGCAATGGATATTATTTTCTATGTAATGCATATCATGTCTAACATAATATGCATTCCATTGTAAATAATATCTAGCGAATTGGCTGCCTTGCACTAACGCGTTATCAGAAGTAATTAGCTTTTGATGGAAATCTTAGTACGTATTCCTAATTTCAAAGCATCCTGCTCATAATTACATAACATCTTTATGAAATTCAAACAACGTAACTAACTTATCTTAATGAACGCTTTCTTAAAACAAAATGATTAATAAGAAAAATTTTTATGTGTTTTATTTTCCTTATCCTTCCTACCTCTCCGCAATTCGGTCGGATCGGTTCGGTCGCGCGCGTCCGATTCGACCACTTGTAATTCGGTCCTCGAGTCCGTGGTTCGGTCGAGCCGATTCGGTCGCGCGCGTTCGGCTTGACCACCTGCATTCGATCGTAACGTCCGTAATTCGTTCGAGCCGCCTCGGTCGCGCGCGTTCGGCTCGTCGCGTGCACTCGGTTCGGTCTCGTGCGAAAATTAGAGTCAATTTTGTTCGCCGTATTAAATTATTTCGGTCGCGTTAGCTTCACTACGCAAGAAAATCGATTTCTTGTCAAAAATAATTTTGTGCGCCGCGCTAGTAGAATCATTATTAAAATTACACGTGAGGCACACCCAGGAGGCTGGAAGCTCCGTCGAAATCCAAGTGAATGTAAGTAGTCGCGTTTCTTCATTTATTAAAAGATTCAAATGAAATATTTTAACCATTTTCTAATATGATAAACAGATAACTTATGTGCTTGTTCCATTTTTTGTTTCAGATGGGTTAAATAATAAAGAAACGGACCACCCAACCATCCCGATGCTGGACCTACTACCCACGATGCCTTGGATTTAAAACGTGTAATGTAAGTAGTCGTGTCTTTCGATTTATTAAATTAAAAGATTCAAATGAAATATTTTAACCATTTCTCAATGCTATGAACATATAACTTATGTGCTTGTTCCATTTTTTGTTACAGATGGGTTAAACAATAAATCAAGGAACCAGCTAACCAACCAGATGTTCGACCTACTACCCCGCCGAACGGATCTACATCGTGGAATGTAAGTAGTCGCGTCTTTCCATTTATTAAATTAAAATATTCAAATGAAATATTTTAACCATTTTCTAATATTATAAACAGATAACTTATGTGCTTGTACCATTTTTTGTTACAGATGGATAATCAATGAAGGACCCACCTTACCAACCAGAAATTCGACCTACTACCCCGCCGCACGGATTTACATCGTTTAATGTAAGTAGTCGCGTCTTTCCATTTATTAAATTAAAAGATTCAAGTAAAATATTTCAACCATTTTTCAATATTATAAACAGATAACTTATGTGCTTGTTTCATTTTTTGTTACAGATGGTAAGTGAAATTTTTAAGTTCCTCCGGCACCCAACCATGTCGAGGACGAAAAGTCCGAATCGGCACGGGTGAGCGGTTGTATTTTTACGTAGATTTTCTTACAATTGAGTGACCGCGAATAAATCCTTTCGAGGAATTATTCGCGAGTAGTACATTATATTTTGCATTTTCTTGTCATTGTACATGCATTTGTTTTAATTAGCTCAGGATAGGGTCTTCTTGTTCTATTCGCGATTATTAATTATATTCATTGCACTGATCAAATAATGCAGTGCGTTTTATTTAACTCGTTTTATAACGCGCGAAATTAGTGAAGAATTCGGATGTTAATCATCCGAATTCGCCAAAACAGCATGTAATATGTCGAACATGCTTTGCATCGTACTAGTATATATAAACTTTGCTAATTTGTAAAATATCCCAATCAATTTACTGAAGCAATTGTTTCGCAAATATTAATAAATGTATTAACTTCTGCTTTACATCGTATTAATAAATTTGAGACTGTACTACTGTAATCTGTAGTACCTCCCGTTATACCGATATGGAGTATGTATTATAGTATATGATCGCTTGTATAAATAAAATATGAAAAAAAAGATAGTTAGGGGTTCAGCTCTATGAGTTGGAACAAATCCTTGAGACCCAGTGCCTCGGAAACGTTTGTCTGGAATACTAATTTTCGCTCATCGTTTGATAATCGAGTAAATGGTGTACATTGACCAACGGAACAAAAATCAGAAGTTAACGTTTCAACATATATAAAAGATGTACGGAGTTCCGCATTGCGCAATGAGCCAGTTCACCCTCACCCTAGCTTAGATTCTCATTAACTTCATTCATAAAATAACAACCTTTTTTTTTTTCTCATTTATTTATGTCCGTGAAGTTAGCACTGCAACTTTTTAATTTCAACAAATTAAGAGTTGTGCTAGGTTTGTGCTAGGTTTGTGCTGACTTGTGCAGTAAAGAAAAATTCTGAAAATATTTTCAATTTTTTTTAAAATGAAAAATAAATTTTTTTTTGGTAATTACATGAATCGAAAAGTTCTGCTGGGTTTTGCTCGACGAGTACAACAAAATGAGTCTTTATAAAAATCTTGTAGGATCAGCCGTTTCCGAAATATAAATTCTAATACATCGTCTAAATCATTGCTTCTAATTAACGCTATCAATTTTATTACTATATAATACATTCAATTAATATTACTGATTCGGTATATTCATCTACGTGAGATCTTAAAAGTTTTACTTATTGAAAGAGTATTACGAAGCTGTTGAACGAAATAAGCGAGAGTAAACAAAGTTCGAGCGCGGTCAACCTTGCGCGAGGGTCATTGAGCGGCTTTCATAGCGTTCACATCTTTGTTATTAGAAATTCTAATACATCGTCTAAATCATTGCTTCTAAATAACGCTATCAATTTTATTACTATTTAATACATTCAATTAATATTACTTAATCGATAGATTCTTCAACGTGAATTCTTAAACGTTGCACTTATTCAAAAAGTAAGAGCTAATGGCTGACGATCGGTGTATTATAAAAATTTAGCTTCTATAAATTTATTAAATTTCGAGTCATTCTATTACCGCGATTTATAAAATCTTGTAGGATCAGCCGTTTCCGAGATATAGTCTTGAAAAAAATTTGCAAACTTTGGAAAAATACAAATTGGAGAGTTGTGCTGAGTTGTGCTAGTCGAGTTCAACAATTTATTTAAATGGCAAAAAGTCGTAGGACGAATAGTTTTCGCGATACGAGCGAATGAACATTTTTGAAAATTACAAATTAAAAAAATACATGAAACAAAAAGTTGTGTTGAGTTGTGCTAGCCGAGTACAATAAAATGAGTCTTTATAAAAATCTTGTAGGATCAGCCGTTTCCGAGATATAGTCTTGAAAAAAATTTGCAAACTTTGGAAAAATAAAAATTGGAGAGTTGTGCTGAGTTGTGCTAGTCGAGTTCAACAATTTATTTAAATAGCAAAAAGTCGTAAGACGAATAGTTTTCGAGATACAAGCGAGTGAATATTTTTCGAGATACAAGCGAGTGAATAGTTTTCGAGATACAAGCGAGTGAATAGTTTTCGAGATAGACGTATGTGAACACTTTTTAAAATCGCTAATTCTTTTTTAATGTTTATTCTATATGTATACTAGAATTCTTTTATACGTTTATTCTTTTACCATTCCTATTTATCAAAGAAAGAAAAAAAAGTTTTTAAACACAAGAATTGATTTGTAGCGGAAAACTTATTTTTAAATAATTAACTATAATATCAATTTTAATAGTTGGAAGTATTACGAAATTATAAGTGGTATATGTCATAAAAGCATAGAAGAATAAAAAAAAAAAGTACGATAATTACGCCGCGGGACGCGAACAAGGGCCTCCGCGCGCGACTCTTTACACTTGATCCGCTGGGCTACCGCCGGTTTTCGAAAAACATTGCAGACGAGATGTTGATAGATCAATAGATCTCGAAAACTATTCACTCGCTTGTATCTCGAAAACTATTCGTTCTACGACTTTTTGCCATTTTTGCTGAGCACAACTCAGCACAACTTTTCGATTCATGAAATTACAAAAAAATTTTTATTTTTCATTTTACAAAAAATTGAAAATATTTTCGGAATTTTTATTTACGGCACAAGTCAGCACAAACCTAGCACAACCTGGCACAACTCTTAATTTGTTGAAATTAAAAAGTTGCGGTGCTAACTTCACGGACATATTTATTTCCCAATATCTTTACTCGATTATCAAATTGAGCGATTATTCGGATCCTTACTCTCGGATGGCCACACTGCTATCGGTGCGTTCGCAAGTACTGAGTTTATATGAAACCCTAACACGTAGATTTCGCGTATCTTTTTTTTAAATTCATGCAAATGTGATAAACGCAATTAGAATTATTACTCCATAACGGTATAACAGGTCGGTTATTACGGCATTACGGTATTGCGGTTAAAATGTTTCAAATATTTATGATATTCCAAATTTTAGATTATTTCGATTTGTGAGACAATTGTTCAGTAAATATTAATCAATGTATTATTTTCTTTTAATTAGAAAACAGACAGAACTTCCCGACTTTTTTTTATTATAATAATAAATTAATAATATTCAATTTGCACTAATAAAGAACAAGAAGACAATTCGCGACGGATAGAAACCGGATTACAAGTGACACAATATCATGATTTAATTACGTGATTAAAGCAGTCACTTGTAAGATGGGTTCGTCCGAGGGTTTTGCTGAGTAATATACATATTAAAGTTTAAAATCTTTTTATATAAAAGTCGAGTCATTGCATTAAAAGGAAAAGTCTCAGTCGAGTCCTTGCTTTGCAGAAAAATTAAGTCGAGTAGAGTCTTTTTTTTGAAAAATGAGAAAGAGACTTGTAGAGTCACAGTCCGTAGGCCCCAGTTTTAAGCTAATATTTTTTTAGATCAGGATTTTCAGCTTCTAATCAAACTAATACTTACTATTTCTTTCCCCCCCGTGCTATATCTTGTATCTTTACTTATGCACGTGCCCAGGTGTTACATGCATGGGTAAAGATCGGTTAGCACGGTTTTCTTGCATTTTTTTTGGCGACTGTCAATGGCTAGTGTATCGTGCACGACGTACTTTCCACCTTGTGTGCGTGGTAGTGGTGGATTGTACGTCGGTGTTACGCGAGAAATAAAACTGCACATCGAAGTGCAGTTATGCATCCTTAAATGCGTATCAGTCGAGTCATTATAGAGTCACACATATAAAAATGTATAATTAGAATATACTCGTATGCTATTAGTATGATCATCTACTAATACATACGAGTATTTTCTGGAAAATACATAACTTTTTATTGAAATATTTTTTGTTCGCGACGTATTTGGTAATAATTAAAAAGATATATTACGCAATGGTCACTAGACTTGACAGTCGATTTCAGCAAAAAGGTACGCATTAGTGTTGTGATTGAGAAAGAATGTTTGAGCTAGGGTGACGGAGGTACCCCGGGGTATCCTCCCTAGAGTAGGTTTTTGCACCCTGGCGGAATGTGAGAGAATCGTGGAGTGAGTGTGTTGGTGTGAATGAATTTTGCTTTTTTTACTAATCATTTTAAATATAGGTTCTAGGTAGGCTATAATATAAGTAACGTAGAGTTTCTGGTATGTGTGTGTGATTTAGTTTTTAAGTAGGTAGGGCCGGGCAAGGCGCAGGGTGTGATTTCCACTCAGGAGTGGAAAGTCCCGCCTCCGGGTATTAGCAGAATCGTCGCAAATCATACTTTTCAAACATGTCTATGGTAAATTTATTTTGCGACGATTCTGTACCATTTTATACTGTATCGAACATTCATAAGTATTTTGCAATTATTAGAGAAAGAAAGAGTACTCTACTTCTCGCGAAGTAGAGACGTATTTAAGTGGCAAAACTTTTGAATAGTTCGATACTTAAGTTCTTAAGCTGTATTAATACTTCGCACATTCGCGGTTTTTTAAATGTATCAAATTAATTGTAAATTTAAGTCTTATAAACTACAAGTATTACACTTATTTCATTTCTTCTATCCGATAATTTCAACGTCAAAGTGCGAAGTATTAATTTTAGTTTGTAAGCAGGTTCATCGATTAGAATAATCATTCTGCTGGGGCATTCGATTACATGTGCTCGTGTAAATGTGCACGATTGGCGGACTCTATGACTCCGCTGGTCGTCCACGAGCTAGGATAGCTTCCGTTATTTAAAATTATTTTAAAGTTACATTCACGTTACTTTTTACTTTTATCTTTCAAGTTATTTTTCAAGTAATTTTTCAAGTTATTTTTCAAGTAATTTTTCAAGTTATTTTTCAAGTAATTTTTCAAGTTATTTTTCAAGTAATTTTTCAAGTAATATTTACAATTTATGATTATAATAAAAGCAATATTAAAGAAATCATGAAATGCAAAAAGTGATTTAACGTAGTAAGATTGCATGTTGAAAAATATCCCCAAGTCGTTCTAAATGATGTGTTATACAGAGTTTATCATATTATAATGGTCGTGGCGGTGAATCGGATTCGAAACTTTGCGTAGAAAAATCAGCTTTTTGGCGAAGAGGTTCTCTCGACCAAAAAGCTATTGCACTTTCTACGTAAAGAGCTTTTTTTTCGTTTCAGGTTTTATAGGGTTGTTGTTAGGGCTGTTGGTTCTTTTAATTGCTGCTGCAGGGACGACTCTGATTCTAAGTCATTGAACATTCTAATATGATAAACTCTGTTAACATACGTTATGAACGATGGATATTTTTTAATAAGTACATCTTTCTGCGTCGGGAATAGGGAATGCCCCATGCAGTGGTTAGAGCACGAAGCAAAGAAGAGGCAAAAGTGCCGAAGAGGCCCCCACAAAGTGTGGCTCAAGAGGGCAACTATCTATGATAGTTCATATTTTAAAGTTCTCAGCATGCAGAACTTTGAATATGAATTGTCATCTTCTTTTTTTTTTACCATGCAGTCACTCAATTGCTTATTAACGGTGGTGGTTGTAGTATTGGTAATAGTAGTTTTAGTAACGAGAAGAGACGATGTATAATTCCGTCTCTTCTCCATGTCAAATTCTCCATTTTGCAACGCGGTCGCGAAATGATTTTTAACAGATGGATATAAATTCATTTTCATTTTTTTCAGTTCAGTTCAGTTCATTTTTTTTCAGTTCAGTTCAGTTTCATTAATTTTTATTTCGAATATGAAAATAGTTTTTATTCAAGTAAAGTCAAAAGAGTTTTTGATTTCTTCTCTTCAATTTAAATTAAATTCATTTGCATATGATAGAAGATTTGCGTTATTGTAAATATAAAGAAAATAATTCTATTTCTATTTCAAATGTGAAAATAGTTTTTATTCAAGTAAAGTCAAACGAGTTTTTTATTTCTTTTTTCATTTTAAATTAAATTCATTTTAATATAATAGAAGAATTGCGTTATTTTAAATAGAAAGAAAAAGTAAAGTCATGACTTAGAGTCACGAAACGTATGAAATAATTGCAAATGGAGAACACGACACAGTGCATTATGAATAAATGCACCATTTAGCACCCTTTGGTGGCTGCTATTAAGAGACGATGTACAATTCCGTCTTTTTTCCACGTTAAATTCTCCATTTTGCAACGCGGTCGCGAAATGATATTTAACTGATTAATATAAATTAGAATTTCATTAATTTTATATTTCAAATGTGAAAATAGTTTTTATTCAAGTAAAGTCAAACGAGTTTTTTATTTCTTTTTTCAATTTAAATTAAATTCATTTTAATATAATAGAAGAATTGCGTTATTTTAAATAGAAAGAAAAAGTTAAGTCATGAACTAGAGTCACGAAACGTATGAAATAATTGCAAATGGAGAACACGATACAGTGCATTACGAATAAATGCACTATTTAGCGCCCTTCTGTGGCAGCTCTCGTTGTACACAAGCGCCCTTTGGTGGCAGCTCGCGTTTTACACAAGCGCCCTTTGGTGGCAGCTCGCGTTGTACACAAGCGCCCTTTGGTGGCAGCTCGCGTTTTACATAAGCGCCCTTTGTTGGCTGCTATATTTTTTTTCTTTCATTAATAAAGCGTTCATTAAGATAAATGAAGTTAATAAATAAACTTGCTGAATAAATTTATACAATTTTATTTCTATGCAAAGTGCCAATTTATGATTTTATATTCACTTTAAAAAGAGCATGCTTTGAAAATACGAATACGTACAATTAAAATGTCAATGTTTTTAACTCTGAGTGTCATGTTCTTTTATAAAGCATAGATCTCTTTTCGATAAAGTTATGGCGCCAATAATATGTGAAATTGTTTATGCATCGGGTAATATGAGCATGGAAACGGTAAATTTATTAATGAAATATTATACAGAACATTTTCATCAGGGGCTAATTACTTCCAATAATGCTCAATTTAATTATTTAAATATTATATCATTGAACATTTTCCAACATTTGTTTCAGATGTTTTCAAGAAGAATTTTATAGCCGTGATATTTCTGAAAGTAGGGCCGAATTCAAGATCAGTTATCTCACGTGTTTAATTATAAGGCATCTTCTCATGGAGGCGAAAGATAGTGGAATCCAGATACAGCAAAGATTACAAGACGATAGTCAAAGAGGGCTTACCGAAATATCTGGAAGAAAAGAGAAAAAGGAAAGAAAGAGTTGTAATAGCGAGGTATCGATATGGAAATGAAGCGATCGGAAGTGAATATTGGAGGAGTGAGAAGGAAAGAATATGTGGACTTTGCGGAGAAGAGAAGGAAACATTATACCATATTATAACGAAATGTGAAAGGACGAGATGTGAAGAGGAGTTCATAAATGTACCAGGAGGAGATGGAACAGAAATAAAGCACTTAAGGAGAATAGAGTGGGAGAGCAAAAAAAGACAAAGGAAAAAGTAAGAGGAAAAGGAAAGAAAGAGTTATAATAGCGAGGTATCGATGTGGAAATGAAGCGATCGGAAGTGAATATTGGAGGAGTGAGGAGGAAAGAATATGTGGACTTTGCGGAGAAGAGGAGGAAACATTATACCATATTATAACGAAATATGAAAGGACGAGATATGAAGAGGAGTTCATAAATGGACTAGGAGGAGATGGAACGGAAAAAAAGCACCTAAGGAGAATAGAGTGGGAGAGCGAAAAAAACAAAGACGAAAGGAAAAGGAAAAGGAAAGAAAGAGTTATAATAGCGAGGTACCGATGGGGAAATGAAGCGATAGGAAGGAAATACTGGAGGAGTGAGGAGGAAAAAATATGTGGACTTTGCAGAGAAGAGGAGGAAACATTATGGCATATTATAACGGAATGTGAGAAGACGAGATGTGAAGCGGAGTTCATAAATGTACCAGGAGGAGATGGAAAAGGAATAGAGCACCTAAGAAGAATAGAGTGGGAGAGAGAAAAAGACAACGAGGAGAAGGATAGGCGGAAAGAGCGGTGCAGCGGCATTTTTATGTTTGTTGCTAGAGGTTTATAAAAAAAATTATTCTTATTGTGTTATGTTATATGTACAGGTGTAAGAATTTTGGTCAAGATCAATATGTAATATACCGGAAGTCCGTTCAAAGCTGGGAAGGCAAGTACTAAAATAAATAATAATATAAGGCATCTTCTCAAGTTCTCATTTTAGTTTCAGGTATCTTTCAGATATGTTTTCAAGAACAATTTTATAGAGGTAATATTTCTGGAAGAAGGACCGCATCCACGATCAGTTATCGTGTATGTTTAATTAAAGAGTATCTTTAATTATAATGCATGTTTTATTTTTATGGCATGTTTAATTATAAGGCATGATTTTTATGTTTTCAGGAATTTCAACAGATTTATTTATTACACGTGTTACATGTTTTAATTATAACGCATATTTAATTATAAGGCATGTTTAATTATAAGGCATGATTAATTATAAGGCTTGATTACCTCTAAGGCATGTTTTTATTATAAGGCATGATTACACCTAAGGCATGACTATTTATAAGATGTAACTGATTCTAAAATTTTTATATTTTCAGGAATTTCAACAGATTTATTTATTACAGGTGTTATATGTTTTAATTATAACGCATATTTAATTATAAGGCATGTTTAATTATAAGGCATGATTAATTATAAGGCTTGATTACCTTTAAGGCATGTTTTTATTATAAGGCATGATTACACCTAAGGCATGACTATTTATAAGATGTAACTGATCCTAAAATTTTTATATTTTCAGGAATTTTAACATATTTATTTATTACAGGAGTTACATGTTTTAATTATAATGCATGTTTTAATTGTAGGGCATGATTTAATTGTAAGGCATGTTTAATTATAAGACATGATTGCACTTAAAGTATGACTATTTATAAGATGTAATTAATCCTAAAATTTTAATGTTTTCTGGAATTTTAACAAACTTATTTATTACAGGTGTTCCATGATACTACTTTTTACATCAAACAATTTTCAGATATGTTCCTCGATTATCGTATTATAAATGTTATATTACTTGTTTTTGCATGTTATATTTTATATCTGTCGTATTTATGTTAATATAATAAATATTTGCTTGTTGCAGCTCACAAGCGTTGCAGCATTTTTTATACAGGAGGACAGAAATCTTTCTACGCTTCGATTGCCGAAACGTAGAAAGATTATGCTCTCCCCGCGGGTAGGTAGATTACGCGGTTAGAGTTTAAAGTCGCTTTTCTTGCACTCTTTAACAACTCTGATCAAGTTGTTAAAAATGCATTAAACGCGATTATTTTTTTTTTACATTCCTGTCTAAATTTTATAAAAAATTCAATTTTATTGCATGTCAAAAGATTATATAAAATTAGTATTCCATATAAAAGTAGAGTCCCCGTAGTTCGTGGGTCCCTAGCAGCAACCTCCCCGTGGTGGACCCGGGCAATGGATATTATTTTCGATGTGATATATATCATGTCTGACATAATATACATCCCATCGCAAATAATATCTAGCGAATGGCTGCCTTGCACTTATATATTCGTATTTTTGGTAGTTGGACCGAATCCATAATCGGTTATCTTGCATGTTTAATTATAAGGCATGTTTAGTTTTAAAGCATGTTTAATTATAAGGCATGATTACACCTAAGGCATGTTAATTATAAGGCATGACATTTATAAGATATAATTTATCTTAAACTTTTAATATTTTCAGGAATTTCGCCTCAATCGCCTCAATTATTATGTCCAAATAACGTTAAACAATTTAGTGCTGTATAATACATTTATTTTTATATTACAAAGCGTATAAACATATTTTACTGTACTATATACTAATTGTAATATAATTTACAAGCACTAACTTTTTAAGTAAATTTTCGTCAAATTTTTAAATACTCATATGTGTGGATACATAAAGGGTATATACTCGAGCGTATATGTGTGGATACATATTAGGGGCACGAGATACGCGTCGTTCGCGACAGATCTTATTCTATCTACAATAAATAGTGATATTACCGACCTCGATTATTGGGTTGAATATGATTCCTAAACTCACAGCTTTATACTGTAGAGGGCGTAAGAAAATCTCTGTTTTTTCGTACGATCGGTATTTCAGTACATGGGACACGAAGTCCCATAAGATGCCAGGTCTATTCTTATACCTCGTCTGTGATCCAACGTATCAATTTTTAATTTATCAAGGGGTAAATAGATTGTACTAAAGGAAAAATTTATTCTTTGAATCAGTCATGTAATTTGAAATCAAGATTTGGGATATATACAATCATTCTTATGATAATAAAAAAAAAGATCATCCTTATCGATCGAGCACTGTAATCGACGATCGGCGGGAGATTTTATACGATCAAAAATCGCACTATCCGACAAAAATTTGTATAATATGTTAAAAAAAAACGATTTACGCGACAAAAAACGCACCATACGACTAACAAGAAAGATTTTCCTTTTTATGACCCGATAGGCTGCAACGTCTGCGGTTTGGCCGAACGTTACGTTCGCGTAATGTGGCATCGTTTCGAAGGAATGTTGACCACGGCTCGGAGAGTAACGGATCGAAGAAGATACAGTTAGTCAAAGAAATTAGATCGCCATCAGCTTCCCTAAGTCAAATTTTTAACGATATTATAACGAGTATCATGCGCTTTATTAATTTTCTACGCACATCGACGAGACTTTCTCCAAGTTGGCGACCATCTTGGTAGATCCACGTCGGAACGAAGATTTATTTAATTAATGAGCAAATTCATCGTTAATCGAGACATTTCTCTTGAGAATTGAAGAAACGAGGTTCAATGCGCGCGGAGGGCTTTTTCCAGTACGGTGGGCGGTGAGGAATTTCGAGTGCGGACATTTAAAATTACGTTAAGCACGGCGAGCTCTTTAGACTGACGTTTGGACCGCCTCCAGTCTCTTTCCTTTCATTGAGATCATTGAGTTATCTCTCACCCTTAATTCGATGCAATTAGGATAATCCAGCATTTTTAGCGAACGCCGAAACGTATTTCCTCTTTCATCTTATCGAAATTTTCTTATTTCTTTTTATAAATTTCATTTGTCATCCACGGTCGAAGAGATACGAGATTACTTTCATGATTGTTCTAATAGAAAATGATAATGTAACGTGCCTTTCATCGTAACATCGTCTGCGATATATCACGCGGGGTGTTAAAGGGGTTAAAAGGAAGTAGAAGCGTGCAACTTTAATATTCACGAAATGTCTACGCGCTTTCTTCTTTTTCTAGCCGAGTCTTCTTTGACAAAGCCGGCAGACGTCGACCCCGTAGAGGAGAAGGTATGACTCATCATCCGGCTACATGCACGCTCGTCTCGCTTTGCGAATTCGATTCGTGCCGAGACGCCATTCGCTAATTACGAGACGCAACCTGCGAATTCAACGAGACCATCAGCTGTAGAAGAGATTATCATTATTTCACAGATTTTTAAGGTATTAGATTATTAGATCATTTTTGTTCTACTTATTGGAAATAACTAATATAATATACTTATAAAAAGAGTAGTCATTACGTTATCAATTTATTAGTTATTATTACTATAAATTTGGCTCTATTAAGAACTGTATGTAATAAGATAAGGAATACAGTTAAAAATAAATCTAATAATAATTTATTTATCTTAGGTGAATAAAAGTGTAGGTAATACGACAGAAATGATGTAACAAGCTAATACACTTTTAAACCTAATAAATATTAAAAATATTGGAAGATTTGAGGAACAAAAAAAACGTAGGAACGTAAGACGACTGATCGGAGTTATTTTCGATACGTTCACGACAGGTTAAAAAGAGGTCCAACTTTTTTAAAGCTCAAGATAGAAAAACGCTTGGAGAGTAGCAGTTTTAAAGATAACGGAGGGCACGAGATGAGAATGCAATAATAATAGAAAGGTTTCGTGGCAGCGGGAGAGCGCCGCAGCTGGAGACAGAAGGACCGTCCCGTCGTCGTCGATTATTATCGTTTTCGAAGGAGCTAAGAGAGCTCTACGTTGTTTTTGGAGTGACTCACGAGATAAAACACGTACCAAGAACCTCTTCGTAACTAGTCTACTCCGTTCGGGATCTCTCTGCACGACAAGATAGCCCCTTCCTTTAAAGAATCAAGGAAACACGATTTACGAACACTCGATCTATATGCTCAAGAAATGATTCACAGGTGATGATAAGAATTGTAGATCGGCCTCGCCCTTTTAAACCAACGTGAGATCGAATCGGAATTTGGTTCGATGAACTCGATATGATCTCATAGATACGAATTATGTGATTAGAAAGGTGAAGATAAAAGTATAACAAAAGATGAGAGTGTTTTCAATTAGATCACGTGACTCTGATCATACATCGATCAGAAATATTTGATTCATTAATTTATTTTTAATAGAAAGTAAATTAGATCAGAGTTTAGACCAGTTATTTTCGTATCGACTAATAAAACCGTGAAGAGATCGAAGATGAAGATAAAAGTAATGGTAAATGAGAGCGAATTTGGTTGGGTCACGTGACTCATAGCGTACCTAGATAAAAATATTCGATCTTCTTTTTTTAATAGAAAGGAAATTAGATCGAGTTTAGGCCAGTTACTTTAGCGTCGAATAATAAAACCGTGAAGAGGATATACATTATTTTAGGTCGAGAAGATGCATCCGATCTACATAGATCCTTTTTTCCTAGAAATCAATCAAGAGAGATTAAGACCGACTAATACCACTGGTCGGTGTTACGGTTCGGGTATAACATGGAGAGGCATATAGCTAGGTTCTGGAAAAAAATTCTGGCTCGCGTTACACTTCCTGTCGACTAGCTACTGTGCGAGAGAAGCCCTCGAATAAAACTTCCGGGTGGTGCGGTCCACTTCACTTTATTTCTTCTACTTTCCCAAAGAATAGAGAAAGGGTAGGGGTGGAGAGAGAAGGCTGAGTGCATACATGCACTTATCTATGTAAATATACGACAATGTGTTTTACGAACGGAAATAAGCGCGCGCACTGCAATTCCGCGTGACATCGTTTCCTTGCGACATCGTCGTAATGAGAGTCGGAATAGGTACGTCCGAGTTAATAGAACTTTTTTCTTATAGGAACTCATCATTTTTAAGATGATGCTCGTTAAATTCTGAGCAAAAACGTAGGAGACTTTAAACTTTCTTACCATCGTTTTTCCATGGGGCGTTTCCTCCCTACGAGCTTAAGGTCATTAACGTTCGACGCTATTTTTGTCATGTTCTATATTAAAGTGCTCCATGGGATGGGATTAAATGGAGGGTGTGCCGTGTAGATCGTCGCGTGTCGATGTTTAGTTTTAAATTAAGAAAATTGCTGGATCATTTCACTGGATCAATACTTTTCTTTTAAGCAATCAAATTAATTTTGTTTTATTAATTTCATATTTTAGTAATAATTGAAGTATCGAATGATTAAGAAATTGCAAGAGTCATTCTGTATAATTTCCCATGATTTTAATTTACATAAATGTTGAAGATATTATGCGTCAATCAGGTATAGCTAGATTCGATCGAAAAAGAGAACGTACAAAGGAAGATTTTTCGAAGAATCTTCTCGGACGAGTGATCAGTAACAAAGAAAGGACCGTAAGAAGAAGAGTAGGAAAGAAATCTCGATTGGTGATTCTCAGAATAAGTAGGAGAAATGAAAGATGCGAGGAATTATTCAGCATCCTCGACGTTTCAAGGAGAAGTAGCGAGAAAAGCTCGGAACCGAATCAGACTTTGACAAAAAATTTCTCTTTAATTCTTCAAATTTCTAATATAAAAAATTGAAGTTTTCATATCATTTTCTGCAAAGTTGGGTAATTTTTTATGGGTCAGTATATAATAAAAACACTTTGTTTTTAAAATAGAATACTTTATTTTACTTATTCATACATGATAGCCATTTGGCAAATACATCGATCTATACAACTAATCTATCTTATTTATAGATAAATAAAAACTAAAAATTAATTTTTTCATTCCATTACGCATTACAAAGTAAAACAATTTTGATTGGTCGGCACAAATTTATAAAACTTATTAACTAAACAAAATATTTAAAAATACAAAGTCATTTGATACACCCTCTATAACAAAATGAAACAATCTTTCCTTCTCTCTTTTTTATTTCGAGTGATCGTCATCGTCCTGCCAAGTTCCAAGCAACCCTTCCCAGTGGCTTCCTCTCGTTCCCCCGGAGGTGTCTGTCGTCGAGTTCAAGACACCCGAGCGCGACGGCGCTTCTTCCCCTTCCTCCCTCGTCCTCCTCTCTCATTTCTCTATCCACCTATCTCTCTCATACCAACGACAACGCGATTCCATTCGCGTTCCCGTCGCGACGCACGGCTGCACTCGGCTTCGCCTCCTCTTCCAGGCCTCTCGACGCGCACTCGCTTCCGACACGTCGAGCAGACGAGAGTGGTGCACAGGCCCGAAGGATCGACCATCGACTTACAAGCGTGTACGATACGAAAGAGGACCAACGGAGAAGGAGAAAAGAGAGAGAGATTCACGATCAGCTGTTTCCACAGCAGCTTTCCGCCCGGTGCCAGAGAAAGAAAATAAAGAAGGGCTGCAACAATGAGGGAAATCGTACATCTGCAGGCCGGACAATGTGGCAACCAGATCGGTGCTAAGGTGAGTTCTATGTAGTTAGGCTACTTTTTTTTTTGGACACATTCGTTCTTATAACGTTAGTAAAGGAAATAAACCGAGGAGTGTACATGCTTTAGCAACTAAGATAGAGATTTTTTTTTAAGAATGGATAGTTTTATAATAAGATTTTTATTGGAAGGGCGTTGTCCTGTTAGAAAGAGTCGATATCTTGGGAGAGTTAACAATTGTTTCTATAATTGTATAAGTTAATAGTAAAAATAAAACATAAAGGAGGAGTGTCAATTTTGGATATATTTTAAGATACACAATTTTTTAGGACAGAGATTTTTAGTTAAAAGGGCGTTGTCCTGTTCGCAGAAGTCGATACCTTCGAACAATTGAACATTTTTCGATAATTCTTGCGAACCGTAGCCAGTTGAATGTCCGTAGTTTCGAGTCGATCGATAGACGAGTTGCGCGTAAAGCGAGCAACTCGATGAATTCGCGAGATAACGGTAATGAGTCGTGCGGTTACATACCGTCTGTTTGATAATAATTCTCGTCATTTTTATTGATAATGAGAAATCAAAAAATTGTATTTTAAATAACAAACAGATTAATTAATCCATACTCTTTCTGTATAGAAATAAAGTTCGAATTGTAATCGAGTCGTCGAGCCCACGATGTTTATGTTGACAGTTTTGAATCTTCTCGAATCGTAAATTTCATTATACACACAACCACGCGCTAAGCTGCTTTCCAATGCAAGAAGTTCAGACGCGAACGAGTAACGCGGTCAACGCGTTTAAGCGTTCTTAATCGAAAAAAATGGATTCTTACTAATTATTACGACCATTTTTAGCCGTCTCGTCCACGTTTGGTAATATTCGTTTAATTAGGTACGAAGTCGAGTGTGGCCTTATCTTTAAGACGAAGAGAAGAAGAAAAAAAAAAAAGACACGAGAGTGAACGTACGGACATACACGTATCGATTGAAAATAAATGACGAGCTTCGTAATTACAACGATCGAACTAATCGGATACGAAGTTAACCTTTTGTTACTCGATGGTATCGATCGTAATTAAGGAATGGAAAAATTAAGAGCGAGGTTGTAAATCGATCGATTAATCGTACGACGCTTCTTCGTTACTGGGATAATAAAAAAAAAGAGACGTGTTTCTTTTTTTTCATGTCACTATCGCGTGTATTCTCAGATAAAGTCATGTATACATGTCTGCGAACACTATGAAGAGAATTTCGCCGGAGGCGCTTTAATCGAATTAAAGATAAAAACGGTCGAGCAACGAGATCAAATTTAAGAGACTCTCCAATCCAGTTCTCTCTTTCTCGACACGCCTCGTACGACTTGCTCGTTGAAGGGTCTTCGACTTTGTGCGGTCGGCGCGTGTAAAGTGATCCAACTTTTAATCGCGAACGAGCAGAGGAGAGAAAAGGGGTAGGATTAGTTCGATAGAGTAAGATTAAAAGAAAGGGAGACCGCATACTTAAGATTCTACGTTAATTCTGAGCTTATTCTCTCAATGGCCTACCAAAGAAAGGATTTCGTGAACGATTTATTTAAAAGTCTTTCGTAAATTTTTTTAGTTTAGGCGATCTTCGAGTGCATTACAAGTTTAGGAACAATGTATTTTTCATTTTAGGACGTAGAACTTGGTGTATTTAATCGTAAATTTGTTTAGAATGTATCAATGAACGGTTTTTCATAGAGAAAGGTTTAATCAGCCTCGATAGAGTCAAAGTTCTCTTACGCGTTTCCGTCGCACGATCTTTAAACACGATAATTAAAACGTCGTGAAATCGTGTAAGAACTGTAAGAGGATACGCAAGGAGCTGTCGTCCTTGTAGTACTTCTCCGTAGCATGAGTATAATGCATGGTAAATTATACCTTGCAGGGCAGCTGTGCAAGAGAGGTCACTTTATATACTTATGTTCTTTTGAATGGAAAAGTTTGAGTAGATCTTTTATCTCTTTTAATAAATTATTCGTACAATGAAAGATTGATATTTGTAAAATAAAAATTCGGGATTAATTGAACTAAACCAAAAGTAGAGAACATTCAACAAGTTATACAGGGTGTCCCACGGTTCGATGTCAAACGAAGAATGGCATGTGCGACTGATTTTTCTGAGTCGAAAGGAGTCATAAAAAGTAACATATGCCAGGTTAGTTTTCGAGCTATTAATTAATAACGATCTGCCAATCGTGAAGCGCGGAAGCGGTAGGTGTACTCTCGCCGCCATACCAAAACTCTAGCCAAGCTATGATTGGACCGGCGGGCGATAGAGAAAAAGCGAGAGCGAGAGTGAGAGAAAGAATGAGAGGCCTGGTAGTCCGTCAACGTAAGATAACCCCGTAGAAGAAAGCTAGGGCGAGAGACAGAGTGAGCGAGCGAGAGAGAGAGAGAGAGAGAGAGAGAGAGAGTCAGTGCTACGAGGCTATCTTAAGCTGGCGGCTCGCGCCGACCCTCTCTCTCTCTCTCTCTCGCTCACTCTGTCTCTCGCCCTAGCTTTCTTCTACGGCGCTATCTTACGTTGACGGACCACCGGGTCTTTCATTCTTTCTCTCACTCTCGCTCTCTCTCTCTTTCTCTATCGCCCGCCGGTCCAATCATAGCTTGGCTAGAGTTTTGGTATGGCGGCGAGAGTACACCTACCGCTTCCCCGCTTCACGATTGGCAGATCATTATTAATTAATAGCTCGAAAACTAACCTGGCATATGTTACTTTTTATGACTCCTTTCGACTCAGAAAAATCAGTCGCACATGCCATTCTTCGTCTGACATCGAACCGTGGGACACCCTGTATAGATATATTAGTCAACAGTCATCAAAATTATTATCATTTACTGAATGGTATCAAGGAAAGTTATTTAAAAAAGAAATGTGAATAAAATTGTACAAAATTCGACAAACTAATTTAATCGCTTTGACTCAATTGGAAGGTAAATGTAGGCTCGTGTTACAAATTTTATCGTGAAATCAAATTTCGATTGAAATTGTTTATCTTTCTATTGCATTTTTTAGTATAAACACGATACACCGTGATAAAGAAGCGAAAATGAAATCACGAAATAAAAATACAGGTATTATATCAGTTCAAAGTCATAAGACGTGTCAAGATTTCTGGATAAAGTCATGCCTTATCATCGAATTTTCACGCGACCCATTATCGTGATTCGCGTTGCCCGGAATCGCTCTCGTTCTATGACGCATTCCGCTTTTAGACGAGCATCGTATTCGTCCGAAGTGATCTAGTCGCCGGATGAGTCACAGGCAATTCGTTCTCGACTAGCGAGACTCGACGGTTCACGTAGATAAAGAAACATTGTTTGTGAATTTACTGAGAGAAAGTAGAAAGAGATAAGTAAAAAAAGAGTGGCAGATAAAATAAAACTCGTCGAAGAACCAATTTTAGAAATTCGGACTTAAAACTTTCACAATCGAGCGTGGAAATATTCTTTGTCAAAAAAAAAAAGAACACGAAATATCCACGTTAAAAGTAACTATTTATAATCTAAGGAAAAAAATCGACGAAAAGGTCACGAATGTGGTGACTGTGGTCACGAGAAGCAGATAAATTAACATTCGTAAAAAAATAAAACAAAAGTAAAGAAATGAATAAAATTGTAAGAATTCAGCTACAAATTTTGATAGAGTTCATATATTTAAAGTCCAAATAAGAAGCATGGAATTCTTGCCTTAGAAGTTACTATTTATAAATCTGGGTAAAAGATCGTAAACGTGTCGACTGCGGTCGTGAGAGTAAAGGAGTTAAAAGCATGGAACGTGGCGAATTCGGGCAACGAGATTAGAACTTTCGATGTACCGTAGAAAGACGAGAGAGAATGTGACGTTCAACGACCACCAGCATTCGTCCTTCAACAAATTTTCTCTTCGTTTCGTGCGAGAATTTCCATCATACAAAGCTTTTCTCCATCACGAAGGTCTGCCTGACCCTTCCATCATTTTCTCGATCGCCTTGATCGAGGACGAGGGTCGTCGGTAATACCATTCTGGAATGGTATTAGCAGTGCTCGTATTTGCTGGACACGTGACGAATATATATCGATCGGTTGTAGCTCGTTCTCTCTTCTTTGTAGATGTGAACGGAGGAAAGTTGAGTCACGGTCTCGCGACGCTACTAATACGAGAGAGAAAGAGAAAAAGAGACAAAAGAGAGAGAGAGATGTAAAGGGACGTAAAAAGACAATGAGACCACGAGAAAATAGTGCTAACGGGTTCCGTTTCTTGTGACATGCACATTGCGAGGTGCGACGTAGCGAAACCGAGTGTTTCTAAAATAAAAGGAACCAACGTCGGTACCCTTTTTACTCATCTCTATTTTTATTTCCATTATTACCATCTTCCGTTCAGAAATAATTACAAGAAGAAAATGAGACCGGTTTGTTTTTCTGGGTGTGTAAAATAATTAGCTCGACATTAAAGGATCGTAAAAGCCCTTATTACGACCACACCCCTTTCTCGTTGCTACGATATCTATATATAAGGGATACTTTTTATCCTGTCTTCTTTGAGAAGGATGAACCTACGTAGCTCTGGGATTATCCGCATATTCGTGGTATATAAATTTGAGTTTGCGAGGGAGCAGATGGTGGCTGCTTTATGTGGAATAGAAATACCTTGCTAGTAGTCGTGAGATGAAAGGTATGGGTCTTGTTCCACGACACATGGCTCGCACCAGGGGTATCCTTTCTATCTTTTACTTCTTGTTCATACATTGAATATGGTCCTGGATCTGAAAGAGACATCGAAAAGCTTGCTTGCAAGATGATATCGATCATTGAATTCGAACTTTAAACAATTTCTTTGACTATAGACTCCATTATCGTTATTAATTTATTTAAAAATAAAGAACAAGTTTGTCTACATGACTCAGAACTAAACTTACTCAACTAACCGTACGTTCAACCTAAGAAATAACACGAATTCCACACTCCCGCGTTAATAATTAGTAATTGCGTTCGTAGAGACACGGTCCAAGCACGCTCTTCCTTCCAATAAAAAATCATGAATCATCTCGACCAATGA
The DNA here is from genome assembly GCA_916049575.1 of Ancistrocerus nigricornis. NCBI lineage: Eukaryota > Metazoa > Arthropoda > Insecta > Hymenoptera > Vespidae > Ancistrocerus > Ancistrocerus nigricornis. The sequence continues at coordinate 28,181,201 of OU696667.1, forward strand.
ATTTTCATAAAGTTCAGTACAATAATACTTGAAAAGGAAAATTCTTCTTCGTCGAGTGTACGAATCGATAAAAAAAAGAAGTTTCTTTGCAAGAAAGAAATAGATCGTAAAAGGGAGAAGAAGTTAGTAGGCTCGCTCGAACGCAAAGGAAGAAATGAAAGTTTTATTGGCTGGCTATTCTTGTGGGGCAATGCCACGGCTCCACGCGTTCTTCTCTTCGTCATCATCGTCGTCGTCGTGGAAGTAACGCGCGGTCGATCGGCCACCATTGTTTTCCGCATGGAAGAATTTAACGATCTCGTCTACCAAGAAGAAAAGCTACGGCGTACTTGCCCGATCGAACTCGTATAATGTCGAACTATAATAATCTCTTTCTCTTGTCTCTTTTTCGTGCTAATAACTCGAAGAACAACGGAAAGTCGCTCCCCGGATAAACGAAATATCGCGATAGAAATCGTTCGACCACAAGCTTCTTAGGAGATAGACGAAACGTTGCGGTACACCAAAGGAAAGAATAAAAAAAAGTAGGAAGTACGAGATAAATTACAGGCCACGACCGGTATTCGAAATAGAAGTACCACTCGCGCGTTAACGACGACCCTTTTATATGCACTTTTCTTTCTACGACCTCGAATCTTGCATATTAATCTCTTTGCAAGTCTTTCTCTGCTCGACGATCGATGCTGTTTCGTGCCACTAAGATTCACGGACTTTACGAGTGCAATGCACCGAAGTGGCACTCGGGTTTCGCGGAAAGAAAGCTTCATAATTGTGTTTGCCTTTTCTATTAGCGCGTTGGTCCACTTATTTGAAATACTTTTAGAATTTCTTATGTATATTTAAGGTATGTGAAATCTTGGAATTGTTAGAACATTTACAATTATGTCTTCATTTCTTTTTTTAAATTATTAAGGTAATACGGACTGGAATTTTTTGGAAGCGATAAGGAAAAAGATTAAAGGATTTCCGATATCGTTCGAGTATTGAAATATCTATTAAATATTCATAAGAGATCGCGTTACACGTACGTAGATCTGCCTGGATTGGAAGTGAAAGTCTGAGAGTACGCGAGTAGAATTTTCGTAGGTCCGTCGTTGGCATACGCAGGAGGAGGAGGATGTCGCAGACGTTGCGACTGGCTATTAATAGAAGGGTGAAAATAGTAAAGACGCGGGACAAATGGAGAAGAGAAATGTTTAAGAGAGGGTGAACACGAGCCAGGGGGCATGGCCCGCGTTAATTTCGTGCGTGTTTATTTTTAGGATGGACTTCTGTTATCCTTGTAACCGGAGAGAAAGAGATGAAATTCGATTTATACTTGTTCACTTGAAATGATTGATTATTTTACCGATTCAATGATCTCTTTATTTAATTGACTCATAAGAGATTAGTATAATAAGACTCGTATGAATAAGAGTGCTGTCGAGAGATCGTTCAAAGCAATGATTTATATTTCAGTTTTGGGAGGTAATCTCCGAGGAGCATGGCATCGATCAGTCCGGCATTTATCACGGAGATAGCGATCTGCAACTCGAGCGAATCTCCGTTTATTACAACGAGGCTTCCGGTAAGTGAATTTTTTTCATCTTTAAACTCACACATTGCAACCATTGTAATCATATCTTCGAAGTATCATTGATCAGTCACGTCATTAAAATTTACAAATCGTGTTATATTTGACATTCCCAGAGAATAAAGTTGTAATTCACATGTCATCTTTTTTTTATCATAAATTTAATATACAATCTAAAATTTCTTAAATCGTCATTTAACTCGTATAACATTGTCGTTTCGTATAATTCGGGTGGTCCCATGAAAGCCCTAATTTGACACGGTAGCGGTCTCTTCTTTCGGAAGAGTGCCATTCTAAGTAGAAAAAAGGGCACGCAACCCCCTTTCTCTTCATCGTTCGTTAAAATATAAGCTACGAGAAAGGCAGAAAAGTGGTGCTCGTGTTCCTGTACCATTACCATACACGAATCTACATATATACATACTTATATTCTCGTACGTGGAATGGAAGTAGAAAACGAACGGGAGGAACGCTCGCGCCAGCATTTAACGACCGAAATAGCCGCTTTGTACGCTGTCTTACCCCTTTTCAAAGTCTCGCGACGACGCCTGCCGACGCCCGTCGTCGTCGACGCCCTCTCTCGCAAAATGAGTTTCGTTTTCATCGCAAAACTCGTCTCCCCAGTTTCCCTTGGTAAATCGAATTAGCTCGGGGGCACGTCCCACCTGCTGAAACTTTCCCCCTGAAGGGTTTTCTTTCACGATATTTATTTTCCCAGTGGATAATGAAGATGTCAAATTATTTTATTATCTAATTAACACCTAGATTACTTCATTTTGTTTTTAATTTAGTTCAGAATGAAGATAAGAATTTATTGTCATCTTAAAATTCTCACGACCGATGGTTACATTCTCCTAAATGTATCCCTTGAATCGATTTTGGTGGCATGATTTCGATTAGTATTTAACATTTATTTTCTGTAAAATGAGACTTTTTTATGAATTTACTTATGCCAGTAATTCAAACATATTTTTTCACAACTTACTGAGTAACATATAACTTGAAATAAAATGGTATAATATTGGAAATATGTTACTTCAAACGTAGCAATCGAATGCAACGATATTTATAAACGTTTCATAAGCAATCCAAAAAATCTATCACAGTAGTCAACGTCTTACTACATTAGCTATGATGGATTAAGTATGGTGATAAAAATTCTAGCGATACAGATGTTACATATACAGGCTTTAGATTCTTGCACGTAATGACAAGTAGGAAATATGTAGAAACGCGAGGGACATTCCAGACATTCGTAGGATGGTCATGTGCACTAGACTCCTCATGGGTATTCTATTCGTATCAGGCACAGGATGTCCAATCTAACTGCTCATCGGATATTTTAATATAACGGCACATATATCTACGCGTTTGTTCTTTCGACGAAATTTAACGGGAGTCCAACAAACTCGTAATTACCTTTCGAGTAGCCTTTCATTAAATCGATCCTTAATTAACACAAATTAAAATAAATTCACACGTATTTTGGGTGCATCCAGTGACATCGAGCTTCGTGTTAACGGTATGTGCAGTTTATTTAAAGAACGTATTTTAATTAAATCCCTCTTCTTCCGGGCGCTAACGAGTTAATTAAAAATCGATTGGTAGAGTTAAGAGAAGGGAGAGTGGGCTGGTTAGGCTTGAGAAAGACTTTTTCTCCGAATTGTCGCAAATTTAATAACAGGCTCGCGTCCTGCCTCGAAAAGAAAACGTCGGATATCTATTTAAAGCGAGCACGTTCGATTCGTAGCCCGGAACGGTGCAACCTTTGAATATTCAGGGTTCATTCGCCGAACTTGGTACGTGTCCACCACCACTCCCGGGAGAAGCCTTCAACATCCTTATTCATAAAGTCTCTATTGCTGTACATACGTAAAACGAGTCCTTGAAACGTCGATGGGACGACGAGACTTCCCCTCGTTAATTATTTTGGCCGTCATCGCTTCCCTTCTTTAAAAATATCTTATAATAATCCAAATAAAGTATATATAGGTATTTTATGTTTATCATTACTTTATACACCGTAATAATTATGGTATTTAATTACAAAACGCTTTGCGTTACCGAACGAGAAACGAAGGCACGTAACCGTATAAAACGCGATTTACAGCCAACCGCATATTTGCCAGATGAAAAAATCTTTAACGTCTTTAGATAATTACATCGGGCGTGTAGCAAAGCATCTTTTGATATCTACCAACGATAATCCTCGTTCCTGGTTGGATTCTATGTTTTAGTGCATCCATTATAGCCGCAATATCCTTTAATTACGTATCCTTGATAATGGAGCGCAGCGACGTAACAAAAATGCGTTGCTGCGCTTCGTTATACGAAATTAATATTTAGAAGAGGGTTCTACGGTCTACCTTTCTAATTAGGCGAAATGGTTTACGACATGGATGGTAAACTTTTCTGACTTGTTTAGTATATTTCTGGAAAATTTTCAACTGTCGTACGATCGAAAATAATTTTCTTGTTTATTAAAGAATAAACTGCAGTGTGATATTAGTAATCGTGTATTAGTGTCAAATAGAAAATAAAAGGATGTAAAATGAAGTTAGCAAATTTAAAATGTTAGCAAACTACTGACAAGCAGTACTTTGATACTTTATATTTACTGTCGTGAGTGCAATAATGATAAATTTTAAATGATGTATGACAGTATATGCATTTTAAATTACTAATCAATAGCTAAAAACTATTTTCGAATCATTCAAAATTTTTATTAATTCCTATAGATCATCCACTTGTAGGTCGTCACGAACATTATAATTTTTGTTTGAATTTCTCGTTCGTCGCATGACTCGGAGTGATTCTAGGAAAGAAATTTGACGTTCGTGTCGCCCGACGGCGTGGCGTCACGTAACTCATGCAGGTCTAATCAGTCCATAGAAGAGGCTCCCACTCGATAAATTGCACATGCTCGTTCTCAGAAGTGCGTGCACCTGGAGCACACCTAGGGGAAGTCTCGCGACACGAATATGTGATTTATAATTCAAGATAGATACAGACAGGTGTGGTACGAACCATACACGCGTGACTTGATAAGAAGAGTCGCTTTCTAATACCACTCTCTGTATCTTCTTCTTTTTCATTCATTTTTATTAATGTATGTCGTTCTAGGATTCTACCTAAGTGTCTGGTATCGATAAAAAATGGAAATTTAAAAAAAGAGTCACCGAGTATATACGATGATCTCGCACGCGATCAGCCACGTGACTCATTTGCAAACGATGCAGGCACGCGGGTCCAACCGTATACGCATTTCCGGCGGTCGTTAAAGTCTCTGATATAAGTTTTCGGTAGAATAATAATTGACTCGTACGATTTAACATGGAGGTCCTACGTTTCGGGTGTTATATTTAGGATAAATGTTTAATGGGAAGTTTACTGAGTTACAAGTACGAAAATTTAATGGTACGGTAAAAGACAGGACTTTTTACGTTAATAAACTAAAAGACCAAGCATTCGTAAGTGGAAGGAACTTTTTACCAGAATAAGGTTAACAGCGAGCAAGATAAAAACGATCAATTGTTTTATTAGCTGATCAACAAATTAATTTAGAGATTAAATAATTTCTTTCCCTTTAACCTCCTCGATCAAAGATTAATAAGAATATAAGAATTATTAGAACAGAAACTTCATCTTATTTCTTTTTTGTTGCAGTGGCCACATCAACCAACGGCGGAAAATATGTACCCCGTGCAATTTTACTGGACTTGGAACCAGGCACGATGGACGCGGTACGTTCAGGAGCATACGGGAAGTTGTTCAGACCGGATAATTTCGTCTTCGGTCAGTCCGGTGCCGGTAATAACTGGGCCAAGGGTCATTACACCGAGGGAGCGGAATTGGTGGACTCGGTTCTCGACGTTGTCAGGAAGGAATGCGAGAATTGCGATTGTCTCCAAGGTTTCCAGCTAACCCATTCGCTTGGTGGAGGCACCGGGTCCGGTATGGGTACCCTACTTATCTCGAAGATTCGCGAGGAGTATCCCGATAGGATTATGAACACTTACTCGGTGATGCCATCGCCTAAAGTCTCCGATACAGTGGTGGAACCGTACAACGCGACTCTGTCCGTTCACCAGTTGGTCGAGAACACGGATGAGACTTACTGCATCGATAACGAAGCCCTCTACGATATCTGTTTCCGTACACTGAAGGTCTCTAATCCGAGCTACGGTGACCTGAACCACTTGGTCTCGCTAACCATGTCCGGTGTCACAACTTGCCTAAGGTTTCCCGGTCAGTTGAATGCCGATTTACGAAAACTAGCCGTCAACATGGTACCCTTCCCACGACTCCACTTCTTCATGCCTGGTTTCGCCCCCTTAACATCAAGATCCATGCAACAGTACTCCGCCTTATCGGTACCCGAGTTAACGCAACAAATGTTCGACGCGAAGAACATGATGGCAGCTTGTGATCCGAGACACGGAAGATATCTTACAGTGGCAGCTGTTTTCCGTGGTAGAATGTCGATGAAAGAGGTGGACGAGCAAATGTTGAGCGTACAGAACAAGAACAGCTCGTACTTCGTCGAATGGATACCTAATAACGTGAAGACTGCTGTTTGCGATATACCACCAAAGGGCTTGAAGATGTCCTCCACCTTTATTGGAAACACCACAGCTATTCAAGAACTATTCAAGAGAATTTCCGAACAGTTCAGTGCCATGTTCAGGCGAAAAGCCTTCTTGCATTGGTACACGGGCGAGGGCATGGACGAGATGGAATTTACCGAAGCCGAGTCGAACATGAACGATCTGGTCTCCGAATACCAACAATATCAAGAAGCTACAGCCGAAGAAGATTTCGAAGCCGAGGAATGCGCGGATGATTTCGAAGCCTGCGAACAGGAATAAGAAGGATCTATTACGAGTTTTCCGATCTTTCACCCTTTATCATCCTACTTCTTCTTCTACTCTTCGGAATGAACGCTTGAAAGTATCAAAGAGCGATGGAATAGCAAGCTTTTTGGAATTTGATACTCTTTTGATACTTTTATATGTTCGTCGTGACACTTTTTGATACTTTTATACGATTACCATGTGGGAGTAACGTACGTTTCATTCTTGTATGTGCTCTAGTATGTCGAGAGAATATCGGAGTGGTCGGAGGGAGAGAAACGGGGAATAAAACGTTAGAGGAATTTGAAAAGTTTAAGAATATATATATATTACTTAAGATTTCTATATGTATCTCGTGTATCGTTTATGATCGAACGATATCGATTCGAAACTTATTATTATTAATTCTTAATTTATGCCCAAAGATACACAAAAAATCTCCACGAATTGTACGATCGAACGCGTATTATCGTCCAGCCGATCGGATGGATTTTTGTTATAATAAAAAATACGAATTTATCGAGAAAATATTATAAGGCACCGATGTTCACCGATTGAACACCAAAGCGATTTTACCAAAAAAAAAATGTGCTCTTCTCTTTCCTTTCTACTTTTTCTTTTACCTTTTGCAGGCACGCTTTTAGGACCTAATGCAGTTTTCTTTATATATAGATATATATACATACATAAAAGAACAAAAAAATTACTATCTTTTCCTGCCTGGTAGTTTATATCCTACGAGTCATTTATTATTATTAGTCTCTACGAGCGAAACTTTTTTTTCTAAAGAAATGCAGGTTTTGCATAGGGTGGTAAATAAATAGGTGTATATTAGTATAATCTTTATCACTTTGCGATAGAAGTTGACGATAACATCATCGAGGCAAGAATCCAAGCTGTATTAGTTTCATTATTGTAAAGGAAGACCATCGAAATATAAAACTTATAGCAAAAGGCTAGATCGTTTAAGTTTTGCCGTGGAATATAAGGGATATTGTTAATCGGCGTAATACACTTCCTCTTCGTCAAAGTCTGTTTCAGCAGGTGCCTCTTGATACTGCTGATACTCGGACACGATATCGCGAACGTTTGTCTGAGCGTCCGAGAACTCTGACAGGTCCATCCCTTCGCCGGTGTACCAGTGGAGATAAGCTTTTTTTTGGAACATTCCATCGAAAAGATTTAGCAAAGCTTTGAAGGATTCATGAATCGCCGTAGTGTTCATTACTGTAGTGGCGCTCATACTGAGCCCGCGCGGTGGAATATCACAGATCGCGGTCTTTATGTTGTTCGGGATCCATTCGATAAAGTAGGAACTGTTCTTGTTCTGAATGTTCGACATTTGTTGATCGACGTGCTGCAATTTAATGCAGTGCTAAATTATTGTCCACATTTCATTAAGAGATCATGAAACTTACCCTCGTCGACATTCTACCTCTAAAAATTGCAGCGATCGTTAAGAATCTACCCATTCTTGGATCGCAACTAGCAAACATCGTGCTACCATCGAACATTTGCTGAGTCAATTCTGGTACCGAAAGAACTCTATAAGGTGCCACTCTCCTCGACGTAAGTGGCACGTAACCTGGCACGAAAAAGTGTAATTTTGGAAAGGGAACCATGTTCACCAGAAGTTTTCTCAGATCGGTGTTTAATTGTCCAGGGAATCTAAAGCACGTTGTAATACCAGCCATGCAGTTGGATATCAAATGGTTCAGATCACCGTAGGTTGGTGACGCTAGTCTCAAGATCTCGGTGCAGATATAATGTAGGGCCTCGTTGTCCATGCAGAAAGTTTCGTCGGTACCATCTATGAGATGGCAGAGGGATAGAGTCGCGTTGTAGGGTTCCACGACAACGTCGGACATTTTTGGGGCTGGTAATATAGCGTAGGACTTTAATATTCTATCTGCATATTCTTCTTTTAATTTTTTTAGTAAAAGGGAACCCATGCCTCCACCAGTACCACCACCGAGGGAATGAATTATCTGAATTCCTAATAACAATTGGATCTTTTGAAAGCTTTTCCTTCTTTATCCAATATTTTGTTTTTTTAAATGGCCATACCTTGCATCAGATCGCAAGATTCAGCTTCCTTTCGAACAAGGTCCAAAGCTACGTCAGCCAACTCAGCACCTTCGGTGTAATAACCTATGGCCCAATTATTTCCAGCACTAGCTCGACCAGCCACAAAACTATCCGGGTTAAACAACCTGCCATATGGACCGGATAGCGTAGCGCTTAGACTACCTGGATCGAGATCAACTAGAACAGCTCTTGGTACGAACCTTTCACCTAGAGATAAGCGAAACTTGCCTTTTACGGAACCTTGTTAAATAGTAATTTATTAGTACCAGCTCCTTCAACGAAGTATACATTAATTCGTTCCAGCTGAAGTTCCGAATCACCGTGAAACGATCCATCGGGTGTCAATCCGTGTTCGTCCGAAATCACTTCCCAGAACTAACAAGATGTTCTATATGTTAATAACAAATAGAAATTTCGTAAACCATAGTCAGATAAACTTAATCATCCTAGGGTTATATGTAGCTTTACTTTCGTTCCAACGTTGTTTCCACATTGTCCTGCTTGGATGTGTACGATTTCTCTCATCGTAATTTGTTTAAATTCTGACGATTATTCTAATTTTATCCTAAAGAGGACTGAAAATTTTGAAGCCAAATAGTTTTGTGAATCGAGGTTAGTCGTCAAATTTCAGGACAATTCGATTCTGTTTCGTTGCATGATTCAGAGAATAAAATCAAACTTCGATATATCGATCGATGTAAGTAGATAGAAAAGTGCATTTTCTTCTCTAACGCGGTCGTCCAACGACCCACCATTCTTCATGATTCGCGCAACGATACGCAATAATAAAGTGTTTGTCCTCGGGGCTCGGACGAGATAATACGTGATTACCAATTTTTATCGAGGCCTTGGCTTCATCAATCCCAGTTGGCCAGAAGGACGACACCGAGTTCGATAGCGAGCCGCGGTCAACGTTTGAGTGCCGGTCACACGAAAGCGCGCCTATGATTACTCATACTATTTAACTCATACTATAAACGACTCCTATGTTAATTTTTTTACTCGGAGAATCAGCATCGAACACCTTTGATCATTTCATCGTACGTAAGACCCAGTAAAAAGTAACAAACTCGAGATAAAAAAAAGATCTATTCGACTAAGAAATCTTGTACAATTCTATAAAAAATAGTAAATTTCCTACAAAAATTGCACAAAATATAAATGATAGGAATAAATGTATAACAAAAGATATAAAAATGAATATCGAAATGTAGACAAAATTGATAAGAAAATTCAACACAGTTTCCTTGGGTTTCCTATCCGATCAAGATCGTTCGATGTTAAGTCTTGTAAAGCAAACTACTCTTCGATTTCCTCTTCTTCATCGTATTCGCCTTCATCTTCAGCGGTAGCGTTCTGATACTGTTGATACTCGGACACCAAATCATTCATGTTCGATTCGGCTTCGCTGAACTCTAGTTCGTCCATCCCTTCTCCGGTATACCAATGAAGGAAAGCCTTCCTTCTGAACATAGCTGTGAATTGTTCCGAAATTCTTTTAAATAGTTCTTGAATGGCAGTAGAGTTCCCGATAAAGGTAGCAGACATTTTGAGTCCACGTGGTGGGATATCGCAAACAGCTGTTTTCACGTTATTTGGAATCCACTCGACAAAATAGGAACTGTTCTTATTCTGAATATTAAGCATTTGCTCGTCAACTTCCTTCATCGACATCCTCCCACGAAAAACAGCAGCGACTGTAAGATATCTTCCGTGTCTCGGATCACAAGCCGCCATCATATTCTTGGAATCGAACATCTGTTGAGTCAATTCAGGTACAGTCAAGGCTCTGTATTGTTGGCTACCACGAGAAGTTAGCGGGGCGAATCCAGGCATGAAGAAGTGTAATCTTGGAAAGGGTACCATGTTCACGGCCAGTTTTCTTAGATCAGCGTTCAGTTGTCCCGGGAATCTTAAGCAAGTGGTAACGCCGGACATTGTAGCGGATACCAGATGATTTAAATCGCCGTAAGTTGGCGTGCTGAGTTTCAAAGTACGAAAACAGATATCGTAGAGTGCCTCGTTATCGATACAGTAAGCTTGATCGGTGTTCTCGACCAACTGATGAACGGACAGCGTGGCGTTGTAGGGTTCTACGACAGTGTCCGAGACTTTGGGCGATGGTACCACGGAAAACGTTGACATTATCCTGTCAGGATACTCCTCGCGAATTTTTGATATCAAAAGCGTGCCCATCCCAGATCCGGTACCACCACCCAAAGAGTGGGTCAGTTGAAAACCTTGAAGGCAGTCGCAACTTTCCGCTTCTTTTCTCACAACGTCCAAAACTGAGTCTACCAATTCCGCTCCTTCGGTATAATGACCTTTGGCCCAATTGTTTCCAGCACCGGACTGACCAAAGACGAAGTTGTCCGGTCTGAAGATCTGTCCAAATGGACCAGAACGTACAGAGTCCATGGTACCGGGTTCTAAGTCGACTAAAATTGCTCGAGGCACGTATTTCGAACCGGAAGCCTCGTTGTAGTATACGTTGATCCGTTCCAATTGTAGATCTGAATCGCCATGGTAGGTGCCTGTAGAATCGATACCATGCTCGTCGGAGATAACTTCCCAAAACTATAAATCAGTAAAGTTCGAGTGTGTGAGGTGATGAGGTCGTGTTTCGTAGGGTGTACCAATTTTTCTTTTGTCGATTAATTATTAATCTCGCGTAGGTATCGACCAAGCGTTAGATTAAGGTTATATTGGTGTGTCAAGTATAGTGTTTTATGAATATTGGTAGTCGATATAGTTTAAGAACGATGTAGGTATTAGTGCAAACGATTAATGTGGTACTCATCATTTTACAAGGATGGTTTAGAATCATACGTATCAGTGACAAACCTTAGCACCAATTTGATTGCCACATTGGCCAGCCTGGATATGTACGATTTCACGCATCTTGGAATTTTGAACGGATCACCGTGTGAGATGGGATAAAATGAGGTCCAACGGTTCGAATGTGTCCTTTTCGAGGATTTAAAGGATGTTCGATCGATAGGAAGCACAAGGACGATTAGGTGTGTGTGAAATGTCAGATTAAAACAGAAACAGACGACTGTTAGTTTCTCCTTAGCGACGCTGCTTCGAAAAAAGGGATCGCACAACGTAATAAATTGACTTAATAATTTCACAACTGGGTTATTAGATTTGTTCTTATGTATTCTCGCTTTTAAGTATTACAAATGAAGAGTATCGAAAATAGCTCGTTCGTTCGACGATTGTTTGCTCCTGTTACCTCGGATTCTGGTCCATTATTCGACGATGTAAAAAAGATTCATTCGCACTTGTCGACATCGAACGTATTGTCCCTTTAACGTACGACTTATCACACATTTTTTAGTTGTTGCTATGAACGAAAACGAAGAGCTATATAAACGGGTATAACGAGTCGAGGTCCTTAAATTGGAAATTGCATTATTTACCGTAATGACTACTAAATTTCTCTACAAACGATCTACGCTCTCTATACATAAGTTGACGAGTCGATTTCGTTGGAAGGTATTTTTTTTTTAACGTAGAAAAGTGTTTCCTAGATTCTTGAATTATATAAAAAAACAATTCTATCGTCGAGCGACTCCGCAAAAAGGCCCTTCGATGATCTCCGAACGATAATCGAATATCAGCGATAAATAAAGACAAAGTTTGGCATTATATCGCGAAGTCCCTCAACATTTTAATATAGTTTTTTTTTTTTTTTTTTCGTTGAACGTACGATCTCAGTTCTTTGGAAACAAAAGGCAGTGATCGTCTCGATCTCGGGAAGACGATCGATCGATCCTTTTTTTTGTATCTCAACGCAGAATTTTTCGACCACCCACACACATAGTAGGACAGACTTTACAAATGAAGCGCATTATATAATAAATGGAAAAATAAATACAATGCGTGTGCCTATACCGAGACAGTTATAATACAAGAGGTCGCAAGGAGCTTTTTACTCCATGAGAAAAAAGAACGTCCTTCAGCGGGGGCTCATTGCGTTTTCCTCAAACGATCTACCTCGTCGTTCGACGACTCAGATATTCGTTCTAGCTCGTCCTTCTCCTTTTCTAAATCATCTTGCAATGATCTCGTTAGTTCCGCTTCTTCGCCTTCTCTTTCCGTTTCCGCGACTTTCGATGCCGCTGTAATTCTTTCTGGTTTACCGTTCACCAGGTATCTTAGCGGCACTGCTTCGGATTTTCTCTTTGCGTCTTTCCTGTAACAATAAATATAAATTTTAATAATCTTACTAAAGCCAACGAAACAACTCCGGTAACTTTGGTACATAATTAACCCTTGGCACTCGGTGTCGAGTAGTACTCGACATTTTTTCCCAACATGACAACTAATATATAACTTGAAATAAAATAATATACCATTAAGAATATATCATCTTACAAAGAATAATCGAGTGCAAAGTGTTAAAAATCAATTAACACAAAAACTAACTTTGGTAATGTTGGACAGGACCAAAGTTTAAAATCGGCGCCAAAGAGTTCACCCTCCTCGATCGTTTGCGGCAAATGAATATTGAGCGTTTCCGGAAGAAATACCGACGTGAGTGCACCGGCGACGCTCAAGGAACCCATCACGATCAAGGGTAGGACCCTGGAATAGACGGCAAGGTGTACGATGTAGGGGAAAGTTAGTAGGCCGATACCAGCGATGAACGAGGCGATTCCCATCGCTTGAGACCTCAGCACCGTCGGTAAAAGTTCACCGACGAAGACGTAGAACACCGCAAAAGAGGCCGCAATGCCGAATTTGCCGATCATGGCTAGGGACACCGTCACCCAGACAGCGTCTAACGTGAAAAAAGTAATCCGTTTATCGAGAGAATCGTGCTTTGTGATCAATTTAGTAAAAATGGGCATACCTTCGGGTACGAACATGCAAGAAACGCAAGCCACTCCACCTAATAACATCGTTAAACACAGGACCCAGCGTCTACCCAACCTATCCATGGCGTACCAGGTAATCACGTACGATGGGATCTCCACGATACCTCCTGTAAGATTGGTTTAAACGGTTCATTAATTTTGATCAACCGAATCGATCGTAACCACGTAAAGAAATGAAATCAGACATTGCATCTATAACTCGATAGACTTGGTAGCGCCTTCAAGATTGCATTAGGTATAAAAGGGTAAAATTTTCTTGGTAACGATGATAGGATGCAACGACGAAGCGTCCAGTGCATCGTTTAGAGACGTTGATTCTCGGCGAACCCCCTTTGCTCGGTGCGTTCACCGTTTAGATGGGTTCGCGTCCATTTCAATCAAGCGTCGGGTACGCGTGTGTCGTCGTTGAAGACGCGATCGCATTATGCACGGAACATCGGCCGCAATGACGTACGATAAAAACATATTTACGGTGCTACCGCGTCGTCGTTGCAATAACGAGCGACGATCGCTTATCAAGGACGAGTCATCGAGAGAACAAACGACTGGCTAGGCGAATTTACCGATAAAGAAGGCCAGGTAGTCGGAGACACCTAGATTCGTCGTGTTGTAGGATAGACCATTGTAGACCACAGCGTTTGCGACCCAATCGAAAGCGAGTATGAAGAACTTCTTCCTGATATTTGGGTTTCTGATTAGGTCCATCGGAGTTGCCGATGGTGGTGGCGATCTTGTTTCACCTTCCATGTCGAGTACAACGTTTGCCGTGTTCTTGCCGTTACAAGAGATACCTTGTCTCTTCATAATCTCAACCTGGAAACATCGTAAACGTCTACGAAAAATGTCTGACGATCTCTGGCTCGCTCGTTCTTTTTTTGTTCGTCATGGCGTTACCTCCATTTTCCTTAGGAAGTTCGACGGCACGGTCCTGCCATTGACCTTTGCCATCTGCTGAACTATCACCTCGGCCTCGTCTATCCTGTTCTTACTCAGGAGCCATCGTGGGGATTCCGGGATGATCCAGTAGTAGCTGAAGAGAAGTACGAATGGTACCGAGGTGGCTAGCGATAAGGTGTACCAGTGTCTTAGTAGGTAACCCTGGAAAACGAAGAGATCTCTAACGTTTCGCGAATCCTGCAAGGAGCTAACGCAAATCTTGACGACTTAACACATTTCTCGATAGAATATTTCCCAATCGATGTTACAAACTCACCAGAAGTGCTAGAAGCGACATGGCACTGGCGAAGAACATGCAGATCACCATACCAGCGAAGGTCCTGTATCTGGGGCCCATTAATTCTAAAACTGAAAATACGAAACGTATAGAAAAAAATCTCATACCAGCAAAGTATACGAATCGACTATTACCCAGTATAAAAGGTATCTGATAGATCGCAGGAAAAAAGAGGCCATTCACCGTCCTCAACGCTGTGTAGATAACGTAATTGGGACTGAAGCTCGTGGCGATCGAGAAGATAACCTCCAGGAAGAGTATAGCAAAGAACGCCGTTCTTCTCCCCCATTTATCGGCGATCCATCCAAAGATGACGTTACCGATGAGGCTCCCAACATAAAAGAAAGTCGTTGACGTGGAAGGCCACCAACTGTTGTCGCATACCAGGTCTAGCTATGTGGATGCACGATGCTGTTAAAATCCTAGCTCTAATATATGCCTGAATGATCTATCGATCAGCTGTTTTTTAATGACCGATCATTATTACATCGAGGTAAGGGTACCATCGACTCTAGTTATCATACACGTAACGCGACAGCTAGGAGGACCCAAGTCATTGACCCTTATGATTTCGTTATCTCCCCACATATAGAATTACATACACATGTCAGGACCCTACTAGTGTAAAAATAAATGATTGAACTAGCTCGATCGATAGATAGCTCAAATCTAAAACAGGTACGTACTAATAGGTTCACTGTCCGATGATTCGTACGTGGATCAGATTCGTCATAGTTTAATTCAATGAGTGATTCGAATATACCTGACCTGGGCTACAGATCATGGAATACTTATTTTAATGCTGCAGTCTTTCGAATGAAACATTTCCAAACCCCAAAAATAAAGTCAGGAATAATTAATACGATATTAGCAAGCCATGATGGTAAAGAAACATTGTCTTGGATAGTACAAAGTATAGAAAAAAAAATGGAGTACGCGATATTAGCGCACACGTGTGAACTCGATCGTCACACGCATCGTCATTCGTTGATCGTAAGCGCGGCGTAACGCCGTGATTCGCGGCGATTCGCGGAGGTGGCTGCTGATAGAAGAAGAGTTCAGAAAGAGAGAGATAGAGAATAGTGGCTAGAGCGTGGGGGTGGGCCTCGTCGATGGCGTCTGCTTCGGCTCGCGCGTGCACGCGCGCTCGAAAGCCAACGATGAATCGGTGTCGTCGACGTCGTGCGTGCGTGCATGCGTATTTCTTGCTGTGTACGTGTGTTTGTGTAGGTGTGTGTGTGCTCGTAGGCTCCCACAGTGAGAGGTGTCCATCACCCTCCGTTGACAGGAGGAACGTGCCTCGGCCGCTGCCTCGCCGGCCCCTCGCCATCGACCTTTCCAAACTCCCTATTGTCCTTCTCGCTAAACTCGATCGACTCTTTCGCGGCTCGCACCGTTACTCGCCATCCACTCTTTGCGTTACTTTTTCTTTTGGATTAATTACAAGTGTTTTTTTGCATTTCTTATTTTTTAGCTAGTGTTTCTTATTGGTTGGTAATATATTATTTTCGGGGTTTTTCATAGATTTGTGGTTAGTAGGTGACAGGGTGCGATAGTTACGTTTGAGATATGGATTTTTGCAGAGATTGGTCCTAATACTTTAGTAAGATTTAATAGTAGGTATCTAGTCATTGTCATGCTAAGGATTCTGGAGAAGATATTTTTTTATTCTTATACTTTGATGAATTCTTCCGGTTTGACAAAGGAAAGGGAATATATACTTCGAGTGAAAAACAAAAAAAATATGTCGTTCACGATCCAAGAAGCTAATTAACATTAATTCAGGAAATAATATGCTCTTTCCTGCATTGAGAACGAAGGAGCACGGAGATTTCGCTCGGCGGTAAACATATTCAAATAAGTCAAATCTTAATTGAGTGCCTATTAGGGCCCGGTCAAATAAAGTTTCCCGGTGGGCGTTAATGGGTTTAACACGAACTTTGATTTAAGCAAATTGCCACTCACGGACTTTTGATGTCTGCGTGAAACGCAAAAGTTAAATTGCGTCGGAAAGACAGGAGCACTCGCGTATAATAATATGCTATTGAATTATTGTCAAGGGCAACGTACGCGAGTACACGCAAAGGACGATGGGATGGATGGATATGATGCACACACAACGCGGAGATTTTATCACCCTGACACACTTCGAAAATTTTATTGATATGACCGCGAGTACCATACGACGATCTTGATGAAAATGCATTGCCACCTATCGTACGATCGATACGATCGATATTATCGGATTAAAATCAATTTTATTCGATGGCAGCTAAGTCGATTGGATTAATCTTTGCGTAATACGAAGGATAGACCTCTTGTTATCGACATTATACAGAAGAAAAGTCAACGTTTCGTTCTGACTTGGTTGAACGAACCAAAGATTAAGCCCAAAGGAAGAGAGAAAATCGTCTTAACTAGTAGGGCCGATACGTCAACGTGCCGTTTTGCGTGGGCTGGTCCGACTCTACGCTTTGCTTCCGATCCGATGATTTATTATTGTGCTCGATTTAGGAGGTTCGCTCTAACTACTACTCCTGCCAGCACGACAGTGCCGAACGGGTCATTGTCTTTTCCGTGTCGACATGCGACCATATCTACGTTGGAGAACCTGAACGAAGAAACTTTTCTAATAAATTTTGTCGAAAGAAAACGAGAGAATCTTTCTGAAGTAACAAATCGTTGGATCGATGCTGAAACAACGAAGTACGAGTGACTAATCGTTAAAGTAATTTCGTGCAAAAATCGGTTAAAGCGTAAGCTCAACGAAATTGGTTTTAATCAACGGAATCACGTACGTAGATACGTTTTATAAATGGTTGGAATGTGGAAAAGTCTAAATTGTTACACAACTCTGAGTTTTCCGCGAACGATATCTCATTGGATTTCGTAACGAGTTGTTGGACGTAAATCGATCAATTGCATCTTTCTATTCCAGCCTCCGCGAGTTAAATATTTCCTTTTGCGTTTTTTAATCGAAATAGAAGTCAATGGAGGTAATCGATATTAATCAGGATCGTTTCGATCGTTTTCCAAAATGGGAAGGAAGAAAGCCACTGCGTTTAACGGTACACGAAAGGGGGTGGTTAACGTATCACGGAGCACTTTACTCGGTAGAAAGTGAGAGCGATGAAGAACGGAAAACGGAAGGGCAGGATTTGCCTCGATGGCTCTTTGCGTCATGTGTCTGCGTAAATCCGGAGCGTGTAAATACGCGGTAATGTACCCTCTGCATGGATAGAGCCGGTTTAGTTCGCGCAAGTAAATCCGTCTAGTACCGCGAACTAGAACAAACGCCCTCATTTTTTTTAAACGATGCATTTACAGGAAATTCACTTCTTTTTAAAAGATATTCTTAATCATTTCGATAATTTATCACGAATTTCTGTCAATAAAATCAGAGATCCCACGATAGACATTTTTGTACTCTAAAATTGGACTAGTTTTCATTTCCTGTAATTTGATATAATTTTCTACTTGATTCAGGTATAAGTAATAAAGAATTAATACTGTCATCTGTAATAATATCGATTAATTTCTTTGCTTCGGTTCTATCGAAGATCGAACGAGAAATAAAAGACAGGATTTCTACCAGAAGGAATAAAAGAAAGTTTAAAATTGGCGTCTCGCAGTCTGGCAATCCACGGCAAAAAGCCAGATCGCGCGAAATATGTGGGGATACGTATACCCTCGGCATAGGCAGAGAGTAGTAAGCAGCGTTGTGCGAGGCGTTTGATGTGACATATCACATGACCGGATGCGGGGGTAGGTAAATTGGTCGGCAATTGCTGACGCCACCAGAGCTGCAACCTATCGGCCAGTCACTCGGTCGCTCATCAACCTTGTTCACCTGTTGACATTCTCTCCTAATTAAATATCTCGTTCTCGTTCATCGTTCTTCCTCCAGAAATTGCCTACGACGCTTTTCTATCATCTGTCTCTCGCTTTATGTCACAAGAAATCATAGCAAGAATCTCAGCAATGTCTTTGACGTGGGTTTTGCTCGAGTCAGAGCTCGTAAGAACGATTTGTGCGTCGGTGGGTGTCATTGACCACCTGTTGAGTTTCGCATCGATCTGGCTACGGGGTTGACTCTCTCTCGGTAGAGAATAATTATAAGTTAATAAAAGTATAATAAAATAAATTAATGAATCGTTGGAAGTAATCGTTATAAGCAGATTTATCAAAGACAGCCATCGTAATACACCTTACTTGCTCTTGATCGTGCAGACATTGAAACAATGTAGTTGGAATAATTGATTCCATCTTGACATCTCTAGTATATCGGGAATATCTATGATCTCGCTCGTAGAACAGAGAGAAAGAGAGAGAGAGAGAAAAGGAGAACAGATCCTCGACCCCACGTTTCCTCCTCTCGCGCTAACGACTCGTGGCCACCGTGTTGTACGTACGTAGCATGTTGTCTAATTGCGACAATTTAATAACCGCCTTAATAGACACTTACGAGACGTGGCCACGTGACCACGTGTGCTTTTTCTCGTGCATGGAGTTTCTCGAAATGCAGTTAAATGCGCGAGAAGCGCACCGAGATGCTGCGAAGACGCGAGCGTTCCTCCTCTTATTCTTATTTCTCAATTTTGCAAATTCGCATTAACCTCATAGTTCGCGTCCTTAACGAGTTTATTTATGTTCCCTGTCTCGAGATGACAAGGTGGACAATGGAAACGCTTGTATCGAGCTAAAGAACGCAAGTATTTTTCTCTATACCACTATGAATGATTCCTTGATAGTTGATCGATCGAGCGAAAAGAAAATGATATTTTAAAGAAGACTTACGAGCACGTGGAAGACATGGTCATCGTGAAAGAAACAAACTACGACAAAGTCAAAGGCCAAGGCGAAGTAGGTCGCGAAACCCGACGCTCGGCACGGAGAAGAAATTTGTCGTTGACAATTACCAAGACGTAGTAGGAGTATTATGCAAATAGAATGAGCGAACAGCAAGAGACTCGGAGTGACCGACTCGTGCGAAACGTACTTTCGTAGTTTACTCCTTCTTTCCGTCAAATTTAACGAATATAATCCGGCTGATGTCCGTATGACCAACGGAGTTAGTTACTTAAGTAATAAATTATTCCTTGGATTAGTTCATTTAATCATGGTACCCAGAATCACGATTATTCGGATGATAAATGTTACCTGGAAAGAAGACGTCTATCCGTTCGCTGATCAACGTATTCGTAGAAAAGTTATTCACACGGGTGTGAAAAAAAATTTCATGCTGATGCATAATTATGTTTTTTATATGAAAATATTTCGATCGTATCAATTTCTTATAAAAGAGAGAAAGTCGAGTTTACCTCTGTGACGAGGGTGCTGTCGTAATCCTTATTATCGTAGATCCACCCGTGCTTACACTTGCTGACCGGCCAATCTGAACTGTTGGCGGTAGGTGGAGGTAATCGATTCGCGGGATGAAACAAAGATGTCGAGGAGGGCGACGAAGTTGAATTCGAATTGATGGTGTCGCTGGTATTGTGCACGATCGCACGTTGCAACCACGATTCGATGATCGCCGTGTAATTGACGTCGTACATGTAACATTTCGAATAGACTCTCCTACCGTCCGCCTTGACGGTGTATGGCAGAGAAAGGGCCTTCTTCTCTTCCAAGGTCATCAGCCCTGTCAAGTTATCCAATTCCGGTATTCTGCACCAGTGTTCCGGTGAGGCGCTCACGAACACCTGTTTTAGAATCGTTTCAATTTCCATAAATGGTCTAAGAGTTTTGAGTAGTTAAATTTATATATTAATATGATGAATCAAATCTCTTTTTAGACACTGCCAATCACACGATTACTTCGATCAAGTTTTTTTGCATTGCTTGGAACACTTGTTTTAGAAACGTTCTAATCTCTATCGATGGATTAAAGAGTATCGAGTGGCTATGCTTATGAGTAGTTGGTGCATTCAATATTCATCATTTCTAAGTCTATTACAAACAACTATTTTAGAAACGTTCTAATTTCTATCGATGGACTCATAGTTGCATATGATAAAATATTTTGTTTCCAACCACTGCCAATTTCACAATCTATTTGATCTTCGCTAGAGTATCTAAAAATACATTGTTTACATTTTACACACGTGCATCGTCAAAGGTAGGTACTGCAACGAGTGCATTGTCATCTCGAACTTTACAGTATGATCTTTGATCTTTTAGAAATCAAAGGGAAATTTTTCGAGACAACTTCGACGCGAGATGGTTTATTAAACGGGACGATTATCTCGGTGACGCGAGAACGTGCGCGACGGATCGAAAGAAGCTCTTTGAAAACGCGCGCGAACTACCGTAACAGCTGTGTAAATAAATATTGCTACCTTGTTAAAGATTAGCATTCGTCGGCACGTTTCGGCTCGTTTAAGCTTCGACGACGCCAAACGACGATGCTAATTCTAGTTTGTTCTGAGTATATTGCAAAAAGGCTATTCGTATTTTGTTTGCCATTGTTTAAAATCTCAAAGAGAATAAGAAGAAGAGGTGTGTCTATGTTTGACGATAATAAAAAGAGACTTCGTTATTCCCGTAAAAAGTACACAACGTTATTTTCAAATTAAACGATCGACTATGCAAACGTCACTGATAAAGTACGTATAAAAATGTTTATTACTAAGAAAACGTGAGCTGCGATATATTACGCGACACTCTCTTATCATCAATTTATTGCACGTAATTATAATGATTGGCCTATGCACAAAACACGACGCACGTTTTCTACCAAAAATTCCATTAAAAAAAGGAGCAAAATTTGGATTCACTTTGATACATGCGACTCTATGAAAGTCGAATGCCTATATCTATGGAACGTGGACGCATATGGTCGATATGGCCTATTCGATATATCGGACTATATTTAGCTCGAAAGCATTTCCTTCGGCATGGATTAGGATATTTAAAATTGCTTACGTAAAAACACTAATAATATCGAGCTTACTTGGGTATTAACGGTTGGCTTGATCGATGGTAAACGTGATATTGTTCGAAGGGCGACGTAAACAAGACTTATTTTAATATTAAAAAAAGAAAATTATATATATACATAAAATATGTATAGCAAACGAGACTTGCATTAAAATGCAATTATAAATGATCGAAAAAAAAAAAAATTAAATGGAAACAGGATTTACCTGCGAGAAGGCCAAAAAGGCAGCCGGAAGTGTTGCAGGTATGCATAGGAGATAATACATGATGTTCTGATAACGGCCCTTCTCTCCCACGTGTAGAAGCACCTCGTCGAAGTCGATCGAGCTCATCTTTCTTTAGCCGCTGGCACTCCGTCGCGCTTCAAGAGCGTCAGTGTGACAACGACGACGACGACGACGACGAAGACGTCGAGGAGAACGGGGATGAAGATGGCTCGGCGGCACGATGAGACGCGGTGGTTCACGTGGTGGCCCTTCGAATTACACGGCATGACCGCCGTAGCTCATTCTCGTAAGCGGCTAGACCGAAGGACGACGATTCGAACTTTTCCTCTTCCTCTTCTCCCTCCACCCACCACCACCACCACCTCCTCCTCCTCCTCCTCTTCTGTCTTCTCCCCCACACTTTTTTATTCACTCGCAGGACGACGAAGCTTCTCAGCTGCTTTCAACGTCACTCGTTAACGAAAAGTCGAGAAAACACCACGAATTCTTATAAAACTTGCGACGAGCGTTCGCGTTTCTTTTTTCGAATACTTCCCGCTTCTTCTCATCTATCATGTCGAACTCGTGGCCGCACTCGATATCCTTTACTACTTCGAGTGAAAAGAGAACGAACGTGTGAAGCCACGAACGCGTAAGACTTCGCGTCCGATCAGTGCTCGGCCTCGTCTACTTTCGTGACACCACCCTTCTACGCGAGTAGTAACGTTCCTATTTCTTCCTTCGACGAGATGATTCACGGAGGAGAGTGGGTAGATGGACATCCTCCGAAAGAACGATTTTGCTATCTTTCTTTTCGATCGGTAAAAGTCACGGGGATAATCCTTACGTTTAACGTCGAACTAAACATCGCACCAAGTAAAACATGTAAAGTAACGTTTTTTCGCGATTGTTCACTTATACCAGAAGGTATATCAGAGATATGTTACACTCACGAGAAAGGCACGAAGTATTCCTAATCATAAAATATCTAATGATAGAAAAAAACTGTCTGGTTAAAGACACCTTCGGTCACTTTTGCTTCTTCTCACTTTGCGATATGCAACGCGTAGGTAGTTCGCAGCTGGCTGAGCTTTCTGCTTGGCGAGTCAAAGTGTCAACTTCGAGGCCTTCCTCTTCTTCCTCTTTTTCCTCTTCTTTTTCTTCTTCTTCGTCGTCGTCGTCGTCGTTCCCCTAATTCGAGATCCTCTCACGTTCGTCCACGAGAGATCGGTTGTGCGGAAAAAGTAAGAGCGCGCGCGCGCACGCGCTAAGGATCTCCAATCGTTGCTCGAAGTTGTTCTTTAGTATTTTTTGGTTCGCGCTGATTAGGAAGCCGAGCCGTCCTGTTCACGCGAGGATGAAACGCGTGCATCTCTAACGTGCGAAAGGTTCTAGCAATCAACCATTACCGGAGAAGACCGCCACTCTTCTGATCCTACCGAGCATCATCTTCGATGACGTTCCCTCGGTGCTTGCCCACCACTACCTCTTCCTCCTCCTCTTTTTCCTCTTTCCTCCTCGGTACCACCGCTAGCAAAGTCCGCCGCACGCTCTTCCGCTTTCCTGAAAGCAAATCGTCCCTTTCCTGTGTTTCTTTGATCGATCGACCGGCTACTAATACGAGGGGCTCGTCGATACACCTATTTTTCTACGATTCTCATCCCTTGTCTCATCCCATTACCTCTTTCTCTCACTCTCACACACTCTCTCTCTTTCAACACCTTTCGTTTTAACGTCAGCTGAGCGAGAATCAGGAGGGTTCGATGAAAAAGGTTTTAGGTGACTATTTGAATTTATTAGCGTGCGATTGCGGAGAGTTTAGAGATTCTTTTTTTTCAAGGTTGGCTTTTTAAAGATTTTTTTGTAAAAATATTCCAGTGCAATTTTTGTTCAATTTAGCAAGGAGTTGTGGTATTAATTAAGTCGTTTAGAGGCTAAAGAGATTAACATGAATGATTTATTTTAAAGTAGACGTTTAGAAATTTCTTAATAATTTGCTTTAAGTAATTTAATTAAAATTAGTTTGGACAAAGACGTTACTTATATCTAATGGGTTAATTCTATTTAGAAATTGGTTTTAGTGGCAAAGCACTTAACTTTTTGTATTAAAAAAACATTCCTTCTTAATTAGATTTCACGTCAATCACTAATCAGGTCTCACTAAACGACAAAACTTTCTAAGGCCATTGAACGATAAGCGTTTCTCTACCTTTCGTGAAATCAATCGATTTGGAAGATGATCTTATAACTTTTATTCAAAATTTTCCTCCAAGTGTTCCTTCGCACGAACGATACTAACCACGATAAATGATTGTATCGTTCAGGGGCAACAGGTAGTCTCGATAAGCTTATCTTCCTTATTTTACGTTTTCTTTTAACGATCGCGAACTCGTTGAAATAATTTTACAACAATCTTTACGACCGTGATATAATTTGCAAAGGTAGATACGCACAAGAATTTCTACGAATCATTAGACACTTTTTCTATGTTCCTCGATGGCACAACTTTTCGATCGTTCGACCGGCGAACGAACTTTTCGTTCTTCGAGAGCGCGAAGCGGTTGCGAAACCGCGGTGTAGGCTAATACGAAGTGATAATCTAACCCTCCCTCTATCATTCGTTTAAATGGCTCCTATCTGTTCGTCCGCTTCGCAAATATTATTTGCGAAGGCATAATATCTCTGATCGTAATGAATTTAATGATAGATGGATAACCGATAAGAGAGAAAGCGAAGAAAACTTGAGTACAGTTAGCAACCACGATTAGCCGGGCACTAATTGAGTTTTCTAATGAAACATACTAGAACCAGTCTTAAGACAAGCATGTAGGATTTGAGAAACATCGAGCCGGGTAATTCGCGACGAGAGTGTGCCAAATGCATAAAATCAAATCTACTACAACTTCCGACGTCTATTTTCGACGTTCTTACTTTCCTTTCTATGGGAAAGAAAATTACCTCGAAAAATCTCCGTTCTTTCGACGACTCGGCTCATCCTATCGAGACCTCGATATATTTAAAAAAACAAACTATTTTTTTTGAAAACAATCCATCCATCTCGTAATATTATTGTTTACCACGATCGTGTCGAGAGATTCACTACGCGCGACCGTAATATTTATTCTTTTCCCTTATCTCGTCGATCGAGGGTGAACCAAGAGAGAATCGAAGATAAAACAAGCATGAGAGTCTCTCGTGAGACAGATAAGACGCGAGTGAGCGCGAGTCACAGTCGAAGTGCTACGGAAACGAGAGAGAGACTGAAAAGTGTACGACGCGTTGAACGCGACTCGCCACGAGTTCGCACATTCGCGTGTACATTAACTACGTTCATGTATACTAGTGCGTGTGACACAGAAAGATAGAGAAAGAAGGAAGAATAAGAAGATTCCTTCCTGGTAGACTTTAAATTGAGACTGTCACGATATGTCGCCGATGATTTAGACATTTTGCTGTCTTTCTCTCTCTCGTTGTTTTACGTTAAAGTGGTGATAATCGTTATGAGAAATCGTTAAAAAAATTCCTTGCCGTCATTAATAGCTATATTTAAGTACGAATGATATCTAAACGCGATATTATTTAATACGTATATAAACGTAATTACTATTAATAGAAACTGTACTATTTACGATCTCGGTACTATGACGTTAGATAAGCCTATGTCTTTCTTAGATCAAAACACTTCACTGACGTGTATAAGATGCAGTAAAAAGTTTAGAAGTAGGAAAGCATGCTTTTATGTTACCATCATTAAATATGTAGGAGGATTCGATAATGCTTATCGATATCTGCAAGGTATTTTTTTCTTACCGATAGTACAAATATTCATTCTACGTGATGATTTAATGATATGGCTATCTCGTGTCGACGTTCTAACGTTGACTGCTTTGCAATGGGCAAACAATGGTGGATTTAAATGCAAAGTCATAAAATGATAAGTGAGAAGCGATAAAATTTTGCGTTGATAAGCTGACTCGTTTCTTCTAATCGTGCCTTTTATATAATATCAAATAAAAGTGAAGAAAAGGTATGATGCATTACTGGCAAAACGAAATACTTACCCCGGCAAAAATGAAAATGTAGGCATTGTATATAATACCTAGTAAATCTATAGCATGCATGAGATTTTTTCAATACCTAATTTCACGCATCGACGTTAATGTATATAAGACGTCTATTTGACATGATTTAATCGAGACAGTTGTTGGGTCCAGCTGCACCACCGAATAATATACGTGTTATGAGTAGTATTAACAAAGATAATTAATACGTCTCGCGTGCATCGCGCATATGTCACTCGCCTAATAACTCAGTAACATATTTCCACCGTTAATTAACCGGGATCCGCGAAGAATACTTATTGACACGGATAAAATACACGACGACTCCGTGGTTGCAACGAAACTGTTGGCTCGAAGCATCGCATCGAAATATATATATGTATATTATTGTTGTAATAATAACTCGGAAATCGTAGAAATGACCAGTCGTGCGCACGTTGTTGCCCTCTAGGCTTTCATGCGAGACTATGTCATTTTATTGGATAAAACGTTGCTTGTATGGTACTAAAAAAGTGAAAGAAAGTATAGCCGAAACATCGGTAACTTCATTCATCGTTTCTCTCATTGACAAAATTTGTTCATAAAAGACGTACAGAGTATTCTTTTCTATAAAGAAACATTCGAAGAAACGCAGAATCTCAAGAAGAAGAAGAAGAAATCGGAGATAGACTTGTTTTCGTTCTCATTTAAGTTCGAGACGTCTTGGCGATTCGAGGTGGAGTAACCCTAAACTCCGGGTCGCGGTTAGGCGAGTGTGCACGCGTGCACTCTCATTGTTCAACGGAATTACGAGTGACGTCACGAGTGCAAACAATGTCATCCCACTTCGCACGCATTTGCTTCCTCTCTTACTCTCCTCATTTTTCATCCTTGTTTTCGCTCGACTCATCTCGCAAGGCGAGTTCGCACGGAATGCTTTTTCTTTCCTTGTAGGAGGGGAAAAAAGTCATTGTCGACAACGTCATTGGATCTGTTTTCCCGAGAGGAAGAATGAGAGATAAAAAAATCCAAATGGAATGAGATAACATGAAATTTTGCAACACGGAGAATTTTCTTATCGTGAGATGAATCGTTTAAGAAAAGAATTATTTCATTTCTCACATTTTCTCAGAGAAGAATTTCAAATAATTATTATATACCTAAAGTTATTATTCTATACCTGTCTCGTCTTAAAAAGATAACCACTATCCTCTCTTTGATCTCCCACCTCTCTCTCTCTCTTTTCCTCTCGTGGTCCACCTCCTTCGGGTGGAGTTTCTTCGGCGTGTGTTCGCGGGCGCGAACCGAAGCTATCACGGTACGACCGGCGCTACCGTACGGCGAGTCGCACGTACGAGCGTACGCGCACGCATTTAACGCGGCACTCGGAAGTTCGGTGGAAGCCACGAACACTCTTCAGCGAATCAATCGAATCACTGCACCGTCCAACATCCGGCCACCTCCGTGTTGTCTCGACGTTACCGACCAGAACCTCTTCCTACTATCTTTCTCTCAGTCTTTTAGTAATAATCTCAGAAGGAACACTAATCTCACCCCTTAACGAGAGCAACCCCTCTGAGAAATCCTAGAAACTGCTTCGTGCCACCGTACTCTCGTCTTCTTTCTCTTCAAAGCTCTCGTTTTATTCGTGTTACCAACCTCCCTCGAGTAGAACCACCCTTATTCTTTCTCTCTTTCTTTCTTTATAAACAAAAGAGACACGGTGGTACCTGCTAGAAGGAGCAAGTAGCCTCCATCGCGAACTGAAACTGAAGCAACGGTGTCGCAAGGGGTCCCCGGTATCCCGTCCTCCTATCTATCATTTCGAGGCTCCCTCTCGTACCCTCGCTCTCCTTACTCTCTTTCTCTCTCCCTCTGCCGGTCCATTCTCTCTCCCTCCCTCCCTCCAACCTCCATCGTTCATTCATTCCCTCTCGCTCTCTTTCATGACTCACGATGCCTCGTCCTCCTTCTCTTTTCTTCGTTTTCCCTCTCCCTTTTGCTCCTCGCGATCGACGCATCCTCCTCCTCCTCCTCCTCCACCTCTTGTATCTCTTCTCTTTCTCTCTCGATTTGATCTCTCTCTCTCTCTTCCCTCTTCGGTTGGCCCTCATCGCACCGACACGCTCGACTATCTCGACTATTAATATAAAAGGGGGTTCCTCGACACTCGCCGCCCGGTAATTGTGCGGCAAGCCGAGCGCGGAGCACTCTCGCCGATTTAGATTTCCACGCCGGGCTTGGAACCCTTTCTCGTCCCACCTCGTGCGAGCGTAGAACTACCTCGTAGTAACACAAGCTCGAAGGAAATCGTTCCAACCAGAGCAAATATCCTCGTACTTCCTCTTATTCTTATTTCTTCTTTTCCTTTCGATCTTTCCTTGTCGCCATCTTCGACGAGACTGAAGGTTTACCACTCGAAATACTCACTTGATGTTTTACCATACGCTTACACCGACCCTTCCTCTTTCCAGCTTTCTAACCACTAACGAGAAGACGCAGGATGAATTTAATATAGCGACAGAGGGATGAGGAGAGTGTTATCGATCACCAAATTATCTCTTTGTCGCCATTCTACCGTCGTTATTAAGACTCCGTGTCTAAAGAACTTGTACCTCTAATTAATCTTGATTTTACTCTCTTCGTTTAAGAGGATAAGTAGCCGCTGTCCATCCGTGGGCAGTTACGATTGATAGTAGGGACCACGAACGATTATAGTCGCGCATAGTCACGATACTCTTTCAGTACGTCGTTTGAAAACATTTTGCGCGCGTTCAATTCCATTGATCCTGAATGAGATTCTATATTCGCGATTTCGGAGCATTTTTTAATATGTTATTGGATTACCGGCTATTATGGGTGATATTTTTTCCTTTTTTTTAATTCCTTAATCCTCGGGACGTTGTATATTTCGAATTTTTCGGGAAGCATCTCATGTATGTGGGATTTTAAGCTCCGTCGGCACTCTCGCTATAATGCGCCTAATGGCCATTTGGGATCGGAATTCCATCCACCCGTTCGGTTATTCTACGCTTGCGTCCATGTACGTGCATACATCGTGCTGCTATTAAGAGAATTTACGAAAGTGAGTTTAATGTTTAACAACAGTTTTTTGGATGTTTAGTAAAATATCGTATTTAAGATAATGGGAGGAGAGTTGCATGCAAATATATCCTTTATTATTTATTCGATAATAGATATATTGGTTAGAATACGAGCTTTGTTTCCGCGATAAGTGGAGCATAAAAAAATGAGATAAGATTAATGCTTGAATATTTTCCCGCTAAAATTTCAACTGTTCTAGGAACTTGTATAGTAGTTCTCCCCGAATCAATAGTACGAAGTTGGAATATTTCATTTTGCTTCAAAACTATTATTCTATCATTTTACATTTATTGTTTATATATTTTTTATATTATATATTATTTAAAAATATGACCAACATAATCATTCGAATCTACTACCTTTTTTATTTTCATTGTTCCATAGTGTTACAATATGGCGATTGTGCGTGCGTCATGTCGCGTTTGTTTTATTTGTTTTAAAGTTTCATAGGTTTAGAATTGTACGGATATCCTTTTTTGAAATTGGCTATTTTATATTCCAATGTCATATATCGATGAAGACGAGATTGAAAATACTTCGAAAAATGGGATAAACGAAAGGAAACCGAAATACGTGAAGAGGTTAAATTTTGGCCAGTCTATTCTAAATTTAAATACCGTTGATAGACAGAGTATTTTTAATAGTAATAATTTTATAATCGATAATAATGTGGCAAGAATTCCCAGTACGGAAAAAGGAGATTTTGTACGACGATGGGTCGAAGTTCATAATTGCAACAGTGATCTTAGCAGTAATGGATCTAACCAATTGTCACCTGTGTTGGGTGCACCTCAACTCAGACAAATAGAAACATCGCCTATTCTTGGTGTCTGTAATTATCAAAATAGAACTAGATTGAAATCTACCAATGATGTAACAAAAACACAAGTACGTAATCTTATAGAAACGTCTCCGGTTCTTGGTAGTTTAAAACGAAGAAAAAGAAGAAAGTCACATTTTACGTCTAAAAAAAACCAAGCTGATATAGGCACAGACGACGGTGAAAGTATACGGAGTAATCCTTTGCTCACAAATTCAAGACACAGTAACCTGTCGAATGCAAATGTAAATAGTTCCCCCATATTAATTAGAGATGCTTACTGTTACAAGAGGAAACGTAGAAGAACTATTAGCGAGAACAGTCAGGCACATAAATTAAATGCCGCTGCAAAGGAAATGGATGATAGTACCGATAAAAATATGAATTTATTGGTTCCTCTTAATATATCAAAGAATCCTAATCCTTCGAGTCCTGAAATTGTTAGTTCTACTGCGAAATACAGGACAAGGAATGGCAAAAAAGACAAAATTTATAATAGAGAACAAAATTCAATAGTCTGTCCTTCCTCATCTTCGGCTATGCTGGGTAAAAGTAAGATTAAAATAAAAAGTTTGAAAGATAACACCAGTCATATGATCGAATCGGTATCTAGCAGCGATAGTAACGCAAATGATGTAAGTGCTAACCGTGATGACGCCGTAAGCTATATCATAGAAGACATAGATACTCAGGAAACAGTTCCTTCAGCAAAGACTTCTATATCTAGAACTGTGCCTAAATGGATTGTTGCCTCTCTTAAAAGCTCGAATGAGACAGCTTATTTGGAAGCAGAGTCCAATAAAAATGAGACCTCTTCTGGAATAAAAAATAAAGGGGAGGTAGCATCTTCTAAAGATTCGGATAAAACATTCTATTCCAAAGCAGAATCTATGCTATCTGTAACATCTATGTGTACAAATAATTCACAGGATAAAATATCTCAAATAACGTCCTACTCTAATGATAACATAGATGGTAGATCGAGTCAGGCAACTTTTGCGATAAGTAACGTCACATCGCCGGTAAA
Source organism: Ancistrocerus nigricornis (assembly GCA_916049575.1). Classification (NCBI taxonomy): domain Eukaryota; kingdom Metazoa; phylum Arthropoda; class Insecta; order Hymenoptera; family Vespidae; genus Ancistrocerus; species Ancistrocerus nigricornis. The sequence continues at coordinate 28,211,975 of OU696667.1, forward strand.
GATGAACCGGCCTTTGCAAATAATAGATTCGTGTAAAAAGAAACGCCGAGTCAAAAAGTAAATATTTTTTATGATTTAAACATTTCAGCCCATTACTTCTCTCATACTAATATATATAATTTTATTTCTGTTCTAGGAAAAGTCTAGCAGGAAAATTGCAGACATTGATAAGTAAACAGACGTCATTTGTTCGGATATGGCATCATCAAATGAAGCAAGCGGATAGAGATGGTACTTCTAGGCCACACATTGTCGTATACGTAGATAAATGCGCGGTGCATTTTTATAGACTATTGTTAGAAGGAATTGTCTTGGATGATCCTTTTAATATATTTAATAACAATGAAAGCAATGAGAAGTCTAACATATCTAAACCATCAAGTATAAAACAATCAAATAAAATGATTACTATGTTTATTACACCTGATATTGTAGGCAGGATTGAAATCAAGTCTGAAAGCATTGTAAAAATTTATCAACCATGGGATACAATGGATGAATCAAAGATGATATTAAATGTAACATATATTAAAATAATGTCCGACAAAGAAATCAAACAAAGAAATCTTATTCCTAGTAAAATTAAAATACCAGATAGAAAGAAAGATAGAGTGCTTATGAAAGAATTTAATTGTCCATGCTTTGAAGCTGATAAGATACTTCCTTCTTGCAAAGAAAGATTAAATAGTGAAAAACCAAACGTAATGGAAGAATTATTTAAGTTTTAAAAATAAATTACGAAATTAGATCGTAATACTTTAACTGTGATACGTTATAGATAATAGATGTTAAGAATTTGTTGAACCATATGATTTTTACGACATGTAATAAGTACAAATTGATTTATTTATTAAGTTACTTCATCATGTATTCTTAGATAAATTTATACTCATTACAAATATTGATTTCATTTCGTCCCTGTAATCTATGTAAAAATGATAAGAAATTTAAAAGTAATTTTTTTGAACTGACATGGTATAGAAATGCAGATTCTTCCCAACTTGTCCGGCAGATGGACACAGTTTCAGTTCGTTATCAAAGTCGTATTGTGTTCCACAGCGGTTAAACCAATTAGAATTTATTGTCCTTTTGGGTGTAATTATTGAAATTTGAGGATAGTTCTGATATCTACTGCGATCAAAAATTTATCTAGGTACGTAGCTCGTAGTTGGAAACTTCTTATCATATGATTCATCCTATGCGAACGGAATGTTATGACACTTGATGTGTCATAGATTTCATGTGACCGTTGACACGTAGATTGCTAAGATAATTAATATTTTATTTCATATAACCATTCATAGTAAACTATAATTTTATCCGTTATAAAGTCGAATGTATATATTTAACGTTTCTATTTGGCAACATAACCTCTAATATTGTTTCTTTAAGACTATCTTGTCCCTTCCATTATTTTGTAGATAATAATGTCCGTGGCTCAAGATCGACCTGAGTTGTACGAAGAGGTTAAGCTATACAAAAATGCCAGGGAAAGAGAGAAGCATGACAATCAAGCTGATCTCTACGCGGTTGTAAATACTTTGCAACATTTGGAGAAGGCTTACATCAGAGACTGTGTCACGCCAAAGGAATATACCGCAGCTTGCAGTAAATTGTTAGTTCAATACAGGGCAGCATTTAAGCAGGTATATGTACCCAAATGCTACTTATGATATAAGAATTATCTATAATTTATCATCTCTTACAAATATATTACACGTTAGGTACAAAGCGACCAGTTTCCTACGATAGATGCATTTGCAAGAGCATTTCGGTTAGATTGTCCAGCGGCGCTGGAAAGGATTAAGGAGGATAGACCGATTACTATCAAGGATGATAAGGGAAATACTTCCAAATGCATTGCAGACATCGTTTCATTGTTCATCACTTTGATGGACAAGCTACGATTGGAAATTAAAGCGATGGATCAGCTACATCCAGATTTGAGGGATTTAATGGACACAATGAATCGTCTCAGCATACTTCCCAGTGATTTCGATGGAAAGGAAAAAGTTGCAGATTGGTTGCAGACCCTGAACAATATGTCTGCTTCGGATGAATTATCCGATAACCAAGTGAGGCAACTTATTTTTGATCTTGAAACATCCTACAATGCTTTCAACAAAATATTACATAATTCTTAACTCCGAATACTCGTCGCTCTCGCTGCACATTATTTTTATCGACGCAGTGATATTCGGTTCGGTCGTAATGATAAGATTACGCGCAATTACGTAAGTTTTTGCAACGAAACTACTCGTATCGAAATCATATTCCTCCGATTGTTCCTTGGATTTTTTCTGCGAGGATAACGATATCGAAGGATCCATCATATTTTCGTTTGCTCGTTAAGTGTAACTATGTTAAATATAAGTAAAAATATCTATATACATATGTATAGCTATGCACAGAGTTAACTATTTTCTATGTGATACTTTGTAAACCATACACAGTGAATTGCCAAGTGTAATGCCTGACGTTAAAAATATGTACATTATTAGAGTAATAAAATTATTTGTAGTTGTAATTCTTAATCCGGTTTTATGTTCGCGATCGAGAGATTATTTTAATAGCCGTATAACAAATATACGAATAAATATAGAATAGACTATGAATAAATGCGTATATAATCTGTTAAATAATACTCATTGATCTAATTACATCACAGAGAGAATAGTAAAGGACAGAATTCGATCTTCTAGCCCGTAACAACGCAAGATCTGATCGATGGATCAAGAAAATCGATCCAGTTACAGGAACGTGGAAAGCCCTTAGAATCTGACAACTACTAACTAGTTCGAGCGACATCGATCGATCGTGTCGATGCCAAAGCTTCGATATCTCTCGGGCAGGCTGTTTGCGAACAATGGCAGCGTGGGTTTAATTCGAGCCGCGTCCCTTTGATGTGCCGGCTGCAGACTTTTCCAAGTCGTATTTACGCGGGTACACCCGGTATGCAAATGAAGAGGGTGGTCCTTCGACGCTCGCAGCAGTAGCAGCCGTTCCAGCAGCAGCCGCTCTCCAGCATCGCCGGTAGCCAGAGCCGTTCAAGTACAATAACGGGCAAACTATTGACCAAGCTAAACTAAATTAAACCGAAGCTCCAAACCAACAACCAAACCTTGCCGGTTTTATCACCGGTCTATTTCTATTTCTTTCCTCGTTCGCCGAAAGCGTTACGTGAGGAGACGCGCGAGCGTGACTCGCGGATATTACGATTCCGACTATCTCTCTCTAATTCTTCCTTTTTAAATGTATTCTAGAAGGGTTCTTCTTGGTAGATAGTTTCTTGCTAAGCTACGATTAGAAGTTACGAATAAGAATATGTTTGGATTATGTGTTGGTTTCTTTAGTGCAATGAGACGATCAGCTAATTCTTTAAATGTTCTTTAACACGTTCGTGGACGTGAATGCTGTAGCATTTAAATTTAAAAATAGTTATTATTCATTTAATTTTAAATTAAATAAATTTTTTTTCGATGCTATAGCATTCATTGTATATAAATATTAAAATGTGATATTCTGGGTACTCTTGTACTCTTGTTCTGGGTACTGTCCGCGAATATGTAAAAGTATGTTTTTTGAACTATGTACCTATATCGAGTTTATAGAAGCGTGATTTTGCACAAATTTACTTATACCTACGCTTTTTCAACGTGATTCTCTTTCTCTCTTTTCCTGTCTCTCTTTTCATCCCCTTTTTTTACCGAGAAACGAGAGAATTTCTTTATGAAGGGCTCCGCATATGCCCGAGGACAAGAGAGGGCGACATTGAAATGGAGAGATTCAGACATTGGCTGTCTTCGTAATGGAATATTCGGTCGTTGGCATTTGGCCACTGCAACGGTGCTCTTTTTAGACGTATCTGCTACTACGGTCAGCATTTTAATAATACAAATCTCTGCGATGTCCTTCACCGCGTTTTCTGTCTCTTTTTTATGTTATATTACACCACAAAATTTTGTATTTCTATTTTTTAAGTTGGACGTTATTTTTTTCGGATTAATTATCATGTTTTAGTTAATTTAGATTTACTATCTTTCATTACATATAGCTAAAATAAAAAATCAGCGGATAGCTCGCGAGGTTTTATCGATTTTGAATTTTCCAATTCGCGCGCAACGATTCGTAGAGAAAGATCGTCGTAACGTTCTATCGCATCTAGCCGATAAGTGATTCATATCATGCAGTCATGGAAATACTCTTGTGCAAATATTCCTTGGCCATTGGCTGACTCTCGATCGATTCATCGCGAGTCTTCGTAATATATAACCGAAAATCAAGCCTCGATTCCACTGAATATGCAGCATCCATTCTCGTCGATTCTACCGAAACGTAGTAGTTATATACCTACGCGGCTCTCGGCTTTTCATTCCGTCTTGTTTATCGACGAAGTTAACGCTTAAATTATTATTCAAACGTGACCACTAACGAAGTCATGATTTCTTTTTTAAAATTTCCGTAGATTCACGAATTTCATTTATACTTGCGGTCCGAAAAACTCGAAGCTAGAAAAAAAGGTTCTTCTATTCGATTTTTGATGTATTAAAGGGAGAACCCTCGACGACATTTTTCCAGCCACTTCGAAGGATACTCGTCAATGTCACCGGTTGATCCTTCTTTTGGACGAGGGTGAAACCCGAAGGATCTCGAGTAGGTACGATGTAAAAGCCTCCTCGAAGATCGAAACTCTCTCAATCGGATCTCGAACGTAACTCGGGAGGATTTTTATGGGGGGGTTTTCTCAGACGCGTCCAACAAATTCGTTGGAACATTTCAACAAAACTGTGCTATGTACCTATGTATGTTTGGCTCAAAGATCGGAAATACTCACTGAGTGAAAGAACTGATAGAATTCGTGTCGTGGTAATTATACCAGATTATTGGAATTGGACGATACTATTACAATTAGTGATATTCAGCTGCTCTTCGATCTTTGTGCAACAGCATCGTATAGATCAATGACTAGATCTCATAGACTTAGCTGTCTTTCAGTATTTTACATAATTTCTTAAATACTTATTCACGATGTAACAAATTAGGATTTCTTTGGATGGATATTATCACCCCCTAAGACCATTCTTTCAGCTTCTTTGCAATAAATAATTATTCCGTCGTTATAGATATATGTCCACATATTTTTGCGTTGTAAATTTTAAATGAAATATTATTATTATTATTTTGTAAACTTTTCGTCAATATAAAAATACTCAATTTGAAGGGAAAATTGAAGTGGAGTGACACGGTAGGAAAGAGAACGCTATGGATATACGTCACGCTATAAAATAACGACGATCCGCTTAAAGCAATCTCGAAGCTATTCCATCGTAGGTGAAAACGTTCGAGCTGTCTTTTGGCTGGAGTCAATATACATATACGCATGTGTTTGTGCTATATATTATATATATGTATTACCTAGGAAGCTGACGGTCGTTTCTTCCTTCTCGACCTCTCTCCAGAGTCAGGCTTTACTCGTCGATCCATCCTGTCGCTCGCTTACGCGATGTTATTTCAATCTAAATCCCTCGAATCACGAGTAAATATGCTCGGTGGACTTATTTTCCCTATCTCTGCTCCATCTTCTTACTTCTATCATCTCCCCCTTAATTTCTAACCGCAATTTCCGTCCACGGAAATTCGTCTTTCGCGACCCTTCGATTTATCTCCTACGCATTTTTAAATATCTTTTTATTTTGGGAGAAGTTGGTACATCATATTTTTCTTGTTTAGAAATTTGAAGAAAAACTGCTGTTTCTCGGTATTTATTTTTTAACATTTTTTTATGACAAGTATCAAATAGTTATAAAAATATTTTCGTGGTACTATTTTGACAGCAAACCCTGTATTTTATCGTATATCGTTGATGAAAGAAACACAGAACGAACACGATCGAAAATTGCTAGTATATACAAGAACGGATCTATTGTTCGTTTCGTCGTCCAAGAGTGACGAGGAAATTCGCACGACTGTAAGTTCATCCAATGAAAAAGTTCATATCTACGTCTGAGGATTAAAAATAAAGAAGAAAGTAAAAAGGAATTCGAGCACAAATATGCTGCAGCGAAAGATGCTGGTAATTCGAGACTGCATGACGAAAGCATCGTACTCGCGCTATCCACGAAAAGAGAGGGATAGAGAGAGAAAAAAAAGAGAAAGAAAATAGGAGATGAAGGTAAAGAAGAAGATAGGAAAAAAAAGGAGGCACTTATCTTTGCAGATTGTCGTGCGTGTGGATGGCGGACGAAAGAGGGGAATGCGTTGAAGAGATCGTGGTTGCATTCTTTGGATGCAATCAGAGAATGGGAGAAGGGTGGACCTGTCGTCTAGACTACGTGTTTATGTCTTAAGTGTCAGAACTGCGTTTGAGCGCGAATGTATGGATGCGAAGCGGAGGAAAGGAGAAAGGAAGAAAGAAAATTGAGAAAGAGGTAAGCGAATGCAAGGTCTTTGTCTTCTTTTACGAAACTTACCATTTTTTTCTGTCCTAGGAATCATTAATAAAGAAGATGGATTGTTAAAAATAAAAAATAGGGACTAATGGTAGAACTACCGAAGTATTAGAAATGATTTGTGTTTCTTTTCACATAATTTTTTTAAGTATTCAAATTACTTTTGCAAACTTTTGCAATATTTAATATTACTTATCAATCTTTTGCACTCGGCTGTACTTTAAAACTGAACATATCTCCGAATACATTTGGGACACATTTCCCGAAAAAAAATTGCCGAGTTTAGGGAAAAAATGAATGTTAGAATAAACCATTTTTTATTAAATTACTCTAAGTAACGAAGACGAGCATACGTCAAAGGTTTGTGGTTCTAATACCAATAAGATGAACATCTTCTCCCTTTTTTTTTTCACCAATAAAACTCATACATCGAAACTCGATCTTCTCCCGAACTTCACATTCGCTTCGTGACTGATTTACAAATAGGTACATTTTAAAAGTATTCTCTCTACATCCCTTTCTATCACACGTACAAATCTATATCGACAAGATTTCGAAGGATCGTTCTCCGTATTACCAGTGAAAGCGAATTCCTCTCTCTCTCTCTCTCTCTTTCTCCCTCTCTTCTATAGCAGGTGTAATCCCGTGTTTCGCGTATAACGGCGGCCGATTTTTTCTCGATTATCTGCGCATCGCCATAAATTCCGGTGACGTTTCTCAAATTGAGTGCTTTCTAACTTTACCGAGCCGACATTATATATATATATATATCTATATATCTATATGCGTGTCACATAATATACACGTGCAGGTTGGAATATGAACGTCAGGGACAGGCATACGTACACAGAAGCGTTCACGCAGGCAGGAGGAACGAAACGACGCGTATTTCGCAGAAACGAACACACGCGGTTTTGCTTCTATGTCGTTGTCGCTTAAAAAGCATATCGCATCGGTGGTACGTGAGCCGCTTTTGAAAAATTGTTCCCGATACGTCAGCGCGTCGTCGTCGGGGGTTGGAAAAGAAAAAGGGTGACTTCGTGAGAGTGCACGAAGCGATACCCGAATCTATCTCTTTCTTTCCTTCTCCTCTCGAGTTCCAAGCACCTGAGTATCCGAACGATATTTCTCTTCTTTTACGAGTTTCGAAGAACGATGATATTCCGAACGAAATCCGATTTACGTTCGCCCGGCTACGGTCTACGAGATGCGAGATTATAGACGACGAGAATGCGACTTCTTGATCGATGAAAAATGACGGAGAAAGTAAAAGGGCCACCGCGTTGATTCCATCCTCTATAACTCATGCTATACCTACGAGAGTTTTCCAAGATTTTTCTATTTTTCTTCCTCTTTTTTTCAATTGCCATATATCGATATCAATACCAGTGTCGATCTGATTTTCTAGAAACCTGTACAGTGGCTACCCAGTATGAAGATAATTAAATTATATGAGAATTTCTGTTATTGCTAACTTCATACTGGGTAGCCATATATGCCGCCGACTGTACATCTTTCTAATTTATTTACAATTTTGTTTTTTAGAATAAATTATACCTAATAGAATTTATTATCATATTTTGTATCTTAAAACACTTTGAAACGAGTTGTTTCAAATGCAATTAAACAAATCGAGTATCTGCCACTGGTGAACATCACAATTTTTAACGTGTTCATTAAAATTATTCTTACAACGTTATTTTTTATTAAAATTCCTAAATCACCCCTGGAGTGAAATCAGTTGGCATGGAACGAATAAAATATTATTGATTAATTAAAACTAATTCAAGAATAAATAAGAACCCTGTGGTCACCGTAAGAGAACGTCCATATTTATAAAAAAACCTTTTCGGGTATAACGTCATCCCAGGGCAGCAAAGTGTCGATTTAAAATTTTCGTTTAAAAGATAAGGTAACGAGAGGCCAACTCGTGCCAAGTTCGACGATGTTACTAGCCAGGTTTAACGTACGTCCTACGAGAGGATAACGCTACCGGCTTCCGGAAATTGATCCGATGTAAAGAGATTCCGGCTATGTAGCTTATGAAGAAATAGAGGAGATCGGTGCTGGAGATAAAATTAAATAAAAATCTCTTTACTGATTCGTTGAAACGATTACGAGTACATTCAAAAAGAATTTGTGTCTTCCATGCCAACGTTAGCTTCTTTTTTTTTTAAGATACACCAGGGATACGTTTCGAAAGCTTCGTTATCTCTCGATGTCCGTTCGCGACACGAACGAGACATGCAATTTCCAAGATGACACAGATTACTGAAATCGCATACAAATCGTAGCTCGTCGTCCCGGTGATCGTGGTGCACGCACGATATTAGTTTCTCGCAGTATTTCATTCTGACGAAGCCGTCCTCCGGGGACGGTACTTTATGTCGATCCTGCCAGATTCTCGACTTCGATCGCCACACCCCATTATTGCGTTCCGATTCATCCGGTCTTTCGTATCTATGTAGAAAATTATCGAAAAATTAGGGACACCTTTTCTTTTCGATATTACACGCTTGAGACGTAGTCGAAATTAGATGGTCCAATTCAAAAAGAAAAAAAAGACACAATTTGTCCAAAAAAAAAAAAGTAAAATCGATCAAAGATATTATCGACTTTGATTCGAAGCTCGTTACGAAAATTGCAATTACCTTGAACACTCGAGAACGGTGTAGAACTTTCGTATCAGTTCGATAATGAACATCGAAAGTGTCTACTTCGTTAGTGGGGATCGAACGAAGGCGGGAGAAAGTTCGTGGTAGAAAATCGAGAGGCGGAAAGGGATATCCGTGTTTCGGTAAGGAGAACGTCGATTCTTCGATTTTCATTCCGCCACGGCGATTACCGTGGCTCGTAATGAGAGTAAAAGAGAAAGATACCGATCGTTTGTTAACGAGCTTTCGTGCGTGCTCGGGGGTGGCTAGTGTACTAAGGGGTGCCACGAGGGAGCCATTCGCGTGTCCCGAGGCCTCGCGACAATCGCTGCCGGATGCCGCAATAGCCTTCGGACGTTCGCTGGATCGGTAATTCGATTCCCTGGGGAAAAATCGAAATGGAATGGTCACCGTTGAGAATTCACCGTGAAACGAGACGTCACTGTTAGAACTATCGTTACCGAAATGTACTTAATTTTACGTTTTTCTTATGTGGGATAATATTTCTCGATCGAAATATGTTTTATTTATGAGTTATGATTTTCATTGGTACAGGAAAGATAGGTAGAGTTGGGTAGGTAATAAAAAAAGACAAAAGCCAAAAGTGTTTACAGGGTATAGCATTTTATTGTTTTACTTTATATTTCTGTTTTACAAATTTGTAACAAAATGTTTTATATAAAAATGGCACAGATTTATACTGTATAGTAACATTAATTATATTTCATACAAGTAACATACACAACAATAATTATATTTCATTATGAATCAAACTAATATGTTGAGCGAAGTAGATCAATGAAAAATAGAATTTGTGGTGATCTATGTAAATAATTTTTGATTTCCTGAAGAATATTAACTTATTATATTTGCTGCAATAAAATCCAGAAAGCCTGGACATAGAAGCTATCGTAATAAAATTGATAACTAATCATACCGAAGGATTAATAATAATCTTCAACTTCACAATTCCAAGATCACATTTTCCAGAGTACCTACTTCGTTTTCTTTTTTATGGACTCATTTCTTCCAATGTATCAACGCGTGTCGTTTCGATAAAATGATTTCTTTCTTCTCTAAAACGCGATGACGTGTTTTCCAGACGAATGCGGTAGCCAGGACAATAACATTGGAATAACACACTCACTTGGAATTGTTTCGAGGCACCTTATGCAAATCTAGGCTCTAGTTTCTCTCTTCGTCCCTCGATATAAAGTCTCTCGTAAAAACTGGACGACGATTTTATGTCTTCCTCGCGATAAGAGAACGCGAGAATATTGTCGTCGTTTCGCGACCGTTCTCTCGCTCGTATGCCGAGTATTAAGGAGCATAAAAGACTTTTTTACGGAGAGATCTCTTTCTTCTTTCTTTCACTGTCCGTCGATTCGTGGGACAAAGATTTTATTTACGAGGGACCTTTTGGCTTACGATTGCTCTTAAACATTGTTCGATTGAAAAACAGGTGGGTAGATAGAATAATATAAATAACATTAGGTATTAGAAAAAATTAGAACAAAAAGGAGAATAAATTTACGGTGATTATCTTTCACGAATTATCAATCATTCGAATATGATTAAATTAAAAAACAAGTAGAGTAGTATAAATAACATGAATAGGAGATTATAAGAAAAATTAGAGTAAAAAGACAGATAGATACGAAAAAAAAGAGCATGAATTTACAGCGACCATCCTTCGCCAATTTGCGATTGTTCAATCAAGCAATCGTTTGTTCTACTCGCCAAAGTGTAACCGAACGAAAAACTTGTATTGTTCGTATAACGAACGAATTTTTACGTGTTTGACTCAAAGCGAGTCGATGCGACATAAAATCCTTTCGAATCCACCTATAAAAAATGAACGGATAGCTTTACGCTCCTGCGCGGGTTTGGATATGAATTTGATGGACGTATTGAATTTCTTACACGATCGATATTGTTTGAACTTCTCGAACTTTATCAAACATTGCGTTTCGATCAAATAACGTATTTACCAAAAGAATTTTCACTCTCCCGAAATTGCTTTTTTTTCTTTTTACAACCGATGCAAGTAAAATCGATATCCCAGTATAAAAAAAGAGGGAGAGAGAGAGAGAGAAAACGGATCGTTATCGAATATTGTTTTTCATGCCGAAAAACGTGCACGGGACTGACGAGTGAAACGTAACGTACGAGGGGCAGCCGACGAGACTAGAAAAAGTAAGGAAGAAAAGGATAACGAGTATTTCATCGTAGACATCGAAGCCAGTCTATACCATGGAAAAGAGAGAGAGAGAGAAATCGTTCGTGGAAAAATCTATTCGAATCGAAAAAGCGAAGAGACACGCGAGAGCGCATCGTACGAGGTCTCAGCAGCTGTTCGTCAGAAAATTGGTAACATTTGTCGATGATTGAAAGAATTTACGAGCTTTTCTATCCAGTTCTCTTTTTCTATCTTTTTCCATGTTTCTACCTTTCCCGAATCGTACGAATAAATCATTCGTCCGACACCGCGAGATTTAATATAACGTCAATATTCCCAGCAGGAAATCAGGAGAAAGAGTCGAGGATACGCCGAGAGTAGAGTCGACGCGACACGCATCCACTGGTTCTACGATTTCGTAGGTACGTGACATCCCTTTCGTGGCACGTACCTACCTACCTTCGAAATCACGGCACCGAAATCACGAGACCGAATCACCCAATGTTGGATCCGTGGCTCTCTCGTGCATTCAGATTTTTCTCGTCTCCTATGCCATTTCTACGGGACGGAGAATTCTATAGGAACGCAAAATTTCGCAAGTGCTCGCAGCAGCTTGCTTTTTTTCGCGTACGAGGAGAAAACCTTACGGCTTCGACCGATCGTTATTCACTACTTTATTCCTACGTCGTTCGGCAGGTACCCAAGTCTAGCGTGTTTGAAACGATCAAGCAATTCGTTCTAATGTGCTCTTTCAAAGTGCTCGCGCGACCGAAATATCGAATTCTTCTGGTGAACTAAAAATGGTTCTAAGATTATTGGATTCGTCTAGTCTAGTTGTGTATTAAGTTAAATTAAAATACGTAGGAGGTACGATTGAATTCTTCACAGGAATTTGTTAAAATTTTAGTAACCATATATCAACTCAATCCTTTGCACTATGTGTCGAGTGGGACTAGACATTCATTTATTTTTTCGTATTCGTTGCTTTTTTATCAATTTACCTGCAACATGTTTATTTCACAAAATAGCAAAATGTAGGTAGGTAGGTTTTGTTAAAATTTGGACTAATTTGATTTTTCCATCCAACTTCACAATTCCCACTATCACAAATCTATTTTTTGGAGAGAATGAAATGAAAAAAATCGCGGATAAGGTGAGAAAATCGAGAATACGGAAATGAATGTCCGCGGTGTCGCGTAATCATCGCGTTCACGCGGAAGATACGAACCGTTCGAGCTGATCGTTCTGAGGGAGGATCTCCGCGACGTAGGGAAACTAATTGTCACCAAATTGGCCGTTCGTAATTATTTCCGGCGGCAAGGTACGCCGCTGTCTACGCGGATGCCAGACGGAATTTGGACGCTCCTGTTAGGTATCGATCGCGATCGTATCGACGTCACGGTAATTCCGCGTTAAAAACTCATACGCAGATTTATTTTGTTGTTTCTACACTTTTATATAGATATATTGACCCTTCCAACTCCTATGTCGAGCGTGACTCGACATGTTTTATGGTATTTGATCATTAAACTGTTCTTACTAAAGAAATAGTATTAAACTAAAGACTTTTTATCTTTTATGGATACTATAACGTGCAACTTATCTACGTAGGTACGGGTATTAGACACGAATCATTATGATATTATATTCAAGGATAATAATTCGTTGTTTCCGTCAAAGGAACGTTAAACTAATACAATACGAGTATAAGGGAAGAGCAGTATGCGAGGTACGCGAAAGCTCTTCAAATTATTTCCGCATTGTACCAGACGTAAGGAGCAACGCGGAGTCACGGAATTTTAACGAGTTTTGTGCAACTTGATATTACGAGAGTGGAATATACCTGACAGACGACGGTGCGTCCTCCTTTCTGACAGCACTGTCGTATCGACTTTGTCCTACCTTCGCGAACAATATATCCTCTTACTCTTCTCTTCCTTCCTTGCAAGTAAAAAGAAAGAAAGAGAGAAGGATGAAGAGAACGGATTCGTTTTTGTCCCACGAAGGACGCGAGAAATCTCGGAGCTTCGAGAGGAAATGCCAGTATCATGGCACAAATCCTACCAAGCATTTTCCATTCAGATTTATACAATGAAATTATTATATTCCCTGGATCAATGGTCCAGGAAATATCTTCTCTCTTTTCTCCTTGTTTCTTTCATGAAAACTTTCGTCCCGCTAGAATATCTCCGGATAATCGTGAAACGAGAGCAACGCGAGCTGGTTTACCTTTTGTCCGTGATAAATAAGTTTCTTTCGTTGAGATTCCTGATTTTTCATTGTCTTTGGCGAGCTAATTAACGCTTTTCTCTCTCTCTTTTTTTCTATTGAAAAAAAGGATCGGTGATTTCAAAGGGAAAAACTTTGTTTACTTTTCGCAAGTTTATATAATAACTATACAGGTGTTACTTCGAGATCGTAGATTTTTATTATGCGATATACAAACCGAAACGGATGGCAACGTCATAATCGCGAGAAACTCGTAATTGAATCGGTCATTGAATTATATCTCGCCTCGTTTCTACCTTTCCCCCTCGGTTCTGTCTCGTATTTCCGAGAGAAAAGCAGGATAGCCGTTCGTCGGATGCCGTTTCGGAAATTTACGAGCTCTTATGCACCGACGGGAGTGCTCTTAATGGCGACACGATTCGTAGTTACACATAAAATTAGAGTAACATCACGATTTAAGTGGAGACAAGGGAACGGCCGACCGGTTTAAATACAGAGTCCGACTATTTTTCGACCCTACTTTAAACTTCCTTCGGAGTAAGTCCTACGATTAACGCCGGTCGATTCCCCTCCCCCGCTGGGTTTAAACTTTTAAATCCTCTCTCTCTTTTTATACTCTTCGTCGTAGTCGTGATCAAAATTATTGAGCGTTTATCTCAATTGCAACGAGTCTAGGTATCGTGTAACCGGATATTTCCTCAAGATAGTATTTTTCGTTTTTTTTTATTCACTTTTTGAATTACGAAATCACCTCTGGTGTGATTGATTTATTTTTACTCGAGTTCCTTGCAATACTTGGTTTGGTTAATCAAGGAAACATTCGGGTTAGAAATTTATTAAAAAATTATTTGCAAAGTAAGAGCAATTTTTTAAATATTAAATCAGAATTGGTCGAGAAAGAAGTAATTTAATAATTATATTATAAAATTTCAATTATGTGTTGGAGTTTTACATGCCTACTATCGTTTTGCGACGTTTCTTTAACAACTGAAAAAGATATGAAAAGTAATTTGCGTTCGTTCAGGCATGAAACCTAGCCGAACGATCGACAAATTCCGATCCTCCGTAGAAATCGAGAAAAAATTCGTGGAATATATAAGAATCAAGGAATGGACAAAATGAATACACACGAGATATGTTCGCATGAAACGCATAAGCCGAGTGCATTCGAGTCGATGCACTTTTTTCCGAGACGTAGGAAATATTTCGCGGTTCGATAGTTGCTCACAGAGTTGTTGAAAGAGAACAGAGAGGCTTGGAAGGATTACGTTGGCTGCTTCTGTCTGGCTAATTACGGTTATGACACGTCACGTTTAGAAAACGGTCTCTCTCTCTCTCATTCTCTGCGTTCGATGTACTCACAATTATATTGTTTACGAGAATCCAGCGAAATATCGACAAACTTTCATGGAATTCAAGGCAGCCACCATTACGAATATCGACTTGTCCATATCCATATTGAACGAGACAGTCTAATTGCCTCTATTCTCTTCTAATTCTAAAGTTCGCTCGAATCTGATACGGTTTCACGGTAACGTACTTCGTCGAACTTCGGTTATTTACGACTCTACTGCCCTGAAATCAGAGACAGGAAGTGTAAAGTTATAAACGAAGGGTCGTAGAGTAGTAAAAAGAAAAAAATTCCATCGGAAAACGATCGATAAGGGTAAAGTACACGTTGTAAGAAGTAAGAGCGAACGCGTTCGAGATAGGGTAGTGGAAGTAATTTATTACAGACTCGTACTTTTTATTTACAGGCTCGTTCGACTTTCGTTTCCCTTTTCACCAAACTCTTTGGCAATCGAGTTTGTTTCGCGAGGTAGGTACAGGACATCGGTCGCACGCACAGTGAACTTTTACACGGGCCATATGAATTTGAAATTTTTACCGGGAGGGGTCACCCTTGCTAACGTGAAAATTCGTAGGGCCAACCCTAATCCCTTTTTCCCCCACCTTCCTCTCTCTCTCCTGTATCTCCACGTTTCGTGCATTCGGTTCGCTTTTGTGCCGCGTCGCGTTTACGTCGAGCACCGGGATTTCATTCCCCGCCACCACCACTTCCCCCCTTCTCTACTCACCGTCCTCTTCACCGCAGAGAGCATAAAACACTCGTAAATTTGCATTCCGCGCGCGTCGAGAAAGAGAGAGAGGGAAAAAGGAGGGTGAGAGTAGGGGAGGCACCCTGTCGTCACTCACGCTACACTTCTCATTGTCGAACTTGTTACATTCCACTCTTGTCCGATCGTTAAATCGTTCAAAACGATCGAGTCTCTAATGAATTTCATTTTTTTTGAGCAATACATTGTTTAAGTTTTTTTAAGAAATTGTAATATTGCTAAAATAGGGTATCCTGTCGTCACTCACGCTACACTTTTCATTGTCGAACTTGTTACATTCCACTCTTGTCCGATCGTTAAATCGTTCAAAACGATCGAGTCTCTAATGAATTTCATTTCTTTTTGAGCAATACATTGTTTAAGTTTTTGTGAGAAATTGTAATTTTGCTAAAATAGGTTTGGTAAGGGTTTGGAGTTGTGCGGTTGGGTGAGAGAAGATATCGATCGTATGTCGTGGCAGTGTCGTCTGTTCGATAGTCGAAGAAGTATATTAAGGAATGAGAATACGAGGTTTCTCCCATTATCGCGTAATGTGCTACTTTATGAGCTTATAACATGCAATTTAGTATTTTTGTATCTAAAAGAATGCAACCTAAAGACACATTTTACCTATAATTAAATGTTGTGATTATCTTTAATGAGTGTAAAATCGGAAATTGATAATAAAAGAATTGTAGGTAATGTTCGTTTTAGTTTGGTGGTTATCTAATTTTAGAGATGTTCATCAAACAGCTGATCACTCTCTATTTCCCAATACAACTTTTTCTTGCCACTCATTAATATTAGTCGATAAAAACTTGAATAAAATATTGATCAATTGATTTATAAGCTTATCCATTTTTGTACTCTTCTCATGGAATTCTTTTAAATAATGAGAGAGCACGGTATATCAGAAAAGAAATTTAATAATAATTTTATTTGCGCGATTTTATCTATACGCTTCTTCCGTCGTCTTTCCAACGAGTAAAATAAATGGAAAACTCAGATGGTTGGAATGGAGAGTCTTCAAAATCGAACGTCGTGTCCTCCGGGAGTTCGAGATCGAGTTCTTGCAAGCCTGCAGGTGCTCTCTTTGAAAAGCTCGCCATTCCTTTTTCCCTTGAGTTTCCTCCCTTGCGACCGAAATTCATGGCACGAAAAAGAAAGAGAGAAGAGGGTCTTGGTCCGTCAGCGTTTAGCAAGCGAACGTTCCGCGAACGGCGTTAATCCGGTTCTTGCCGACAAATCGCCGGGCGCGTTCACTGGACACCCTAAGTCTCCTTTAATCCGTGGTCTGATCTCAGATTAAGTTTTACGCCCGACCGGATTCCACGCCGACGTACCATTTCTCACTTTCGAATGGTGCGACAAATAAAATTGCACGTCACAAAATCCGTAATTTAATTATCGAACAAACAAAAAAAGAAGCAATATCACCCACTTTTCCAAGTCACGTTATATAGATCTCAAATGAATGGCTTAATACAAATATACAGGGTGGTCCACTTAAATGTAGCCACCTAAATATCTTCGATCACCTATATCTCGATGACTTTAAGAAAAAAATAACATTTGCAAAGCAAATAACTTTTAAACCAAAATATTTGTTATGTAATAATTAGACAGCGGATCTTTATGCAAATTCATATGAATTATAATTCATGATTCATCAAATATTGCAAGTAGAGCTGATAACTGAATAAAAATATGTAAAATACAAAGGATACATGTGACATATTCAATGGTTTGTCTTATATGTCAAATTAAAAAAGCATACGCAATAAGAAAAATATGTATTTGCATAAAGATCCGTTGTCTAGTAATAATAAATAAGGAAGATATTAAAGTGGCTATATTTAAGTGAAACACCCTGTATACCATCCCCATAAATATTAGTCGATATATATAACTAAAAGAAGAAGTTGGTAAAGTACGATTCTCGAGTTACGGAAATCTCCTCCTTCGACGTTCACGAGCTATCGATCCGAGATGCAAAAGGGTTACCCCGAGACACAGCTACGGGTCCGTGCTTTACTCGAGCCATAACACAATTACGTTAATTGGCCGATGCTTACATTAGTATTAAGTGGAAGTCTGACGAGGAGCTGAGCCTTCGGTGAGAGCTCTTTGGACGGGTGTTGCGTGAACAAGAAGGATGGACGGATAGGAGAAAACAAGAGAGATAGCGAGACGGACAGAGGGAGAAGACCATAGAACGGAAGGAAGGAAGAAGACAACGAGAGGAAACGAGAGAGTCAGATTTGGTTGTCAGGTGGTAAAGAGAGTAACGCGAAGGTAAAGGGCTGAAAAGGGCGGGGGAGGGGTAGGAAGGTATATGGTTTCATCCCAAAGTTTGGTGGTTAGCTCCTTATAGGAGCAACTACTCGTCCGTGTCTAAGCCATATTCGACGTCGAAAGCAGCACAGCGGTTTAGCTGGCTTGTCGGAACTCCGAGCTGGCACTGATTTTACGCCATTTGAAGGATAAACGGACCCAGCGTGCCTCGTCGTGCCCCTATCGCTTATCGCTCTTGTCCTTCGTCCGTATTTGCATTTTCACATGGACATCGTATTCTCGCTGACTAGCAAGATTATTATCACCGATCTCAAACGCGTGAGCATGTTCAATATATTACAAAGTGTTAAGAAACGTAGACAGAAATAATACATCTATATACCTATCACTTGCTAGAAAAGTAGAACAAATAAGAAATCCCATTGAATTTTCTACTCCAATTTAACGGATCGACTGTGCTCGTTTTTTTTTTCGTTTCCTGTCCCAATATCGTTCGATTTTCGATCTCTCTCTCTCCTCTTTGTTCTCTCGTTCTAGGGCGGAAAGGAAAGGTGACGGTACCGATATCGTTCCATCGTCGGTAATCGAAATTTAATCGTTGGAAAGAATAGCACGCTGACGAAAGCTCCGGCCGAAAAATTCTCTGAAAACGGAGGCAGAATCCAATCTGCGAGATAGACGAGGCCGATCTGTGTCGGTGATTTGTATTCGTCCCGTATATACGCCGTGAAATCGAATACCGAAACCGTCCGCTTCCGTAAAGCTCGTCACGAGGTACCACCTCCTCTTTTGCATCTACCGCCACCTTCTCCTCCACCACTTCCAACCCCCCCACTCTCTAACGGTGCGAACGTGTCAACGGCTCGCTTAAAATCCGCTAATCGAATTTCATTAACGCAACCTCGCCGCGCGAACCGTTAATTGCCCGGCTAATACCCTCATTTATTTGAAATCAAATATGTTATCTCGTAATGGCCGTATCCGCGCGTCGAAAGCGTCCATTACCGCGTGAACGGAACGCGTTACGTGATTTCCGCTATCCAGGTACTCCGAATCTCGAATTTTGGGAAAGACGTAGGGGTAGAGTGGCATGAAAAAGCCACGTTTTTAAAAGAGCCACTATCATTTACACAGTAATTTTCGAACGAATGTTGGACGAATTATAGTTTTTAAGTAGGAACACTGGTTGCTAGTTGGATTAACAAAAACTTGACTAGTTTTTCAACAACTAATTCGTTCAACATTCGTTCAAAAACTACTGTGTAAATGATAGTGGCTCTTTCATGCCACTCTTCCTCTAATCGTGTTACATGGTAGGTACGCGTAAGAACAAATTAGGAAAGTAGTTTTTAGATGATAATACAATAAAATAGTTAGGCTAACGATCGTTGTCTCGAAAAAATAGTTATTTTTGTGGTGAATTGTGAAATTATAAAAAAAGGAAGAACTAGTCGCGGTCTAGCCACGTTCCAGTCTTCCTTTAATATTCTATGATATCACTGGTTAACGGTATCCCAGGACGTACTGTTATACGAGAGAAGGAGGATGAGAAGGTGGAGGAGGAAGCTCGCGGTGAAAAAAAAGATCGGACCACCGACTCATTTAATTGCGAAACCACTCGGTCGGTTTCTAAAGGTGCTCCGACAAGTAGAAGGACTGGCTTTACTTCCTACCGACTCAGTTTTGCGGTGAAAGACGAAACTCCAAGCTCGGTCTACCATCGCACCACTTTCCTGGCTTCTCGCCCACTCGTGAAGAGGTAACACGAGGATCCTTCGACTGTCATCCGTGATGTCGCGCATAGGTTAGCAGGATTCCTTTCGTGGCAGGATTTTCTAATATTATCTGTCAAATGTTATCGTGCTCGATGTGTCACTATCGATCAAGTCACAATCCTTTTTCTTTTTCTATGTCCTTCGGTTTGATGGAAGCTTATGTTTGCGAGGGTCAATGTATCTGATTAATTTCATCTTTCACCTGGATTTTAATTAATTGTTAACAATGAAGAACCATGCCTGAATGAACTATGTTCTTTTTTCAAAGATATTGAGTTTATCAAACTTTATGGTAATTGTAATTGCTGTATATTTGCTGATTCTAACTTAGTATCTTTAAATTTTATATTATACATATCGATATCATGTAATAGTCATATAATGATGAATATAGTCATTATGGTTGTCAGTAACCGCAAGATCGATGTCCCCATAAATTTAAAATGAAAAAAATGTAATCTAATTCTAACTCATTAATTGCAAGACATCATTCGTTCCTTTTACAACTCTTCCACATTTCATCGTACATCTCTAAAATTCACCAAAAATTTCAACGAATCGTCTAAGTAGTAATTGGATGCCCGTGCAGTCCTCAACGTCATCTACGCATCGAAGTATAAGAGAGAAAAGAAGATAAAAAAAGAGGAAGAAAAGAAGGAGAATCGGTGGTTGGGGGCGTACGAAAAGCCGATATTCATCAGCATGATGGCTTTTACTTAATGCTACGTTGCCTCTCGTTGTAACCAGGCACCATATATCCCCTATCAATTATCCTCTCGACGCTCACAAGAAGAAACGCTTGCACGTACGTACGTGAGAGCGTGTAGACGTGACAGAGGGAGAGAGAGCACCGAAAGTTGGCTTTGTGTCTTTTAAGAACGCGAAAAATTCAACGTAGTAAAAAAAATAGAAAGTAGTCGAGTCGTGCTGCACGAATTTTTCTGGCACGACGAAGACCCGATATTCATCAGCTTGATGGCTTTTACTTAACGCCTTGCGCGCGCCCACGTTCGTACAGAGGAACAACAACGAGCTTTATGAAGGTGTTCTCTCTCCTTCTCTCTTTCTCTCTTATTTCTTCTTTTTGTCCTTAGACCCCTGAACACGTACAGGGTGTGCCTCTCTTCTCGAAACGACCTTAATAATCGCACGTGGCCTGAACTAGTTTTTCCTCGGCTTCTTCTTTCTTCTCCATCCTCTTCGACACAACGAGTTAACGCGATCCTAACGATATGAGGTATTAACGCTCTTCTGATTATAGATTAATTGAACCGCGTTATCAATCGGTTGGAGGTGAGAGTACTCGAAAGATAGACTCGAGTGACGATATAGGTGGTCAATTGAATTTGGGCTAACGTTCATTTTAATTGACCCATTAGAATCGTAGAACAGAATGGGAGAGAATATTAAGGCATTAAATCTAAGTAGAAATATATGTAATATTTAGTATATACCTATAAGCATAAGATGGCACTGAACTTATTCAAAGACTCGTGCTTTACTTTATATATTGGTAGTTATTTATCGAAATGAAAAGTACACGAAAATGGATATATGTTTAAACGATCGTGAGTTAATTCGAACGATTAAAGACTTTCTTCTTTTAAAGAATTCCATCATCGACGAGTTAAAACCCTTCGATATTTTGCCATGCAACCTCGAATTGGATCTGGAAACGCAAAGTGGCAACGTTCTACGAAACGTCTCTCGAGCATTGAAGAATCCTCGAAATGGGAGTCTCGTGCGAGTATTCAGAAATCACTTGCTCCAACAGCTTTTAAAATAGCGCGGAACTAGTCGAACTTGAACGAGTCAAGCGCGCTACCAAAGAGGACAATAATTTAACATTCAACTAGAATCGTATTTTATCTTCCTCTTCCGTGACTCCACCTTTTATTTTCTACCACCGTTAACATTGGTCCACGTTAGTCAAGTATTAACCCTTTTAAAGCAACGAACGTGATGGCGACCGTGAAGCTCCGTTTGTGGCTGGAAAAATCGAGAATGTCCGTGGCTCGAACGTAAATGGAGGAAAATAGTAAAGACACGCTCGAAGCACGAATTTCTACAATGGGATAGAAAGAAAATGTGTCTCGTCCATTCCCCGGACGTCGTATGGAGCTTTTACTTAAGGTCTAAGTAGCGTTAGGACGCTGCTTGTTTGGTCGCGAGCTTTTATTGAACCAGTCCAGTTACTTCACAGAAGATTTCGTTGGATATTCCAGATGAAGAAATATATGATTGAAAAAGTATTTCAGTTAAGTAATTCGAGCATCAAAACTATAAATTAAATACTTTCAATCCCAGGTAATTAGCGAGATGATAAATTTGATCAACAATAATCATGATAGCGCAATAATATCGAAAAAAGGACAACGGGACAGTATTCTCCAAGCTTTCTTCTTTAAAATGAGACATGAAACATGTCTCATTTTCAACAAATCAGCGATGGGTTCCATTTTGGCCCAAAAAATATCAAAGGCTATACATCAGGATTTTTGTCAAAAATCGATGGATTTCGACTTTACCCATTTTAACGCTCATTCGAAAGAGGAAAGTATTTAATTTACGAATATGGAAATGCGGCATCGATACGATGACTGGTTCGAAAGATACAGCAGTTTTAAGATTGAGAACGACCCATACTCCAACACTTAAACAATTTATTTCTCATCATTCCGTAACGATATCGAAAAACGGACACCGGAACAGAGTTCTACATGCATCTATCTTTAAAATAAGCCATCAAACATCTAAATCGGCGGTGGTTTCTATTTTGGCCCAAAAAATATCAAAGGCTATACATCAGGGATTTTGTCAAAAATCGATGAATTTTTACTATGCCCGTTTAAACGCTCATTCGAAAGAGGAAAGTGTCTAATTCACGAATCTGGCAGTCATTTTTCGATCCGGTGGCTAGTTTAAAAGTTACAGCACTTTTTCTCTTGAAAACCACCCACACTCCAACACTTAAACAATTTATTTCTCATCACTCCGTAACGATATCGAAAAACGGACACCGGAACAGAGTTCTACATGCATCTATCTTTAAAATAAGCCATCAAACATCTAAATCGGCGGTGGTTTCTATTTTGGCCCAAAAAATATCAAAGGCTATACATCAGGGATTTTGTCAAAAATCGATGAATTTTTACTATGCCCGTTTAAAAGCTCATTCGATAGAGGAAAAGCTCTAGTTCACGAATCTGGCAGTGATTTTTCGATCCGGTGGCTGGTTCAAAAGTTACAGCACTTTTTCTCTTGAAAACCATTCATACTCCAAACACTTAGAAAATATATTTCTCATCACTCCGTTGCGATATCGAAAAACGGACACCGGAACAGAGTTCTACATGCATCTATCTTTAAAATAAGCCATCAAACATCTAAATCGGCGGTGGTTTCTATTTTGGCCCAAAAAATATCAAAGGCTATACATCAGGGATTTTGTCAAAAATCGATGAAATTTTACTATGCCCGTTTAAAGGCTCATTCGATAGAGGAAAAGCTCTAGTTCACGAATCTGGCAGTCATTTTTCGATCCGGTGGCTAGTTTAAAAGTTACAGCACTTTTTCTCTTGAAAACCACCCACACTCCAACACTTAAACAATTTATTTCTCATCACTCCGTAACGATATCGAAAAACGGACACCGGAACAGAGTTCTACATGCATCTATCTTTAAAATAAGCCATCAAACATCTAAATCGGCGGTGGTTTCTATTTTGGCCCAAAAAATATCAAAGGCTATACATCAGGGATTTTGTCAAAAATCGATGAATTTCGACTTTGTGCATTTAAACGCTCATTCGAAAGAGCAAAGTATTTAATTTACGAATATGGCAGTGCGGCATCGATACGATGACTCGTTCGAAAGATACAGCAGTTTTAAGCTTGAAACAAGAGATACTCCGACACTTAACAAATTTATTACTCATCACTCCGCAACGATATCGAAAAACGGACGAGGGAACAGTTTTCTTCGTGCTTCCTTCTTTAAAATGAGCCATCAAACATCGAAATTGGCGGTGCTATCTATTTTGGACCAAAAAATATCAAAGGCTATACATCAGGATTTTTGTCAAAAATCGATGAATTTCGACTTTGCCTGTTTAAACGCTCGTTCGAAAGAGGAAAGTATCTAATTTGCGAATCTGGCAGTGTGGCATCGATAGGATTGCTTGTTGGAAAGATACAGAAGTTTTAAGCTTGAGAACGACCCATACTCCGACACTTAAAAATTTATTTCTCATCACTCCGCAACGATATTGGAAAACGGACGACGAGACATTGCTCTGTATGCTTTCTACTTTAAAATGAGTCATGAAACATCAAAATTGACGGTGGAGTGCATTTTTGCCCGAAAAATATCAAAGGCTATACATCAGGATTTTTCTCAAAAGTCGATGGATCTTAAATTAGCCCGTTTAAACGCTCGTTCGAAAGATGAAAGACTCTTCTTCGCGAATATGGCAGTGTGGCATCGATAGGATAACTGGTTCGAAAGATACAGCAGTTTTAAGATTGGAAACGACCCATATTCCAACACTTAAAAAATTTATATCTCATCACTTCGCAACGATATTGAAGAACGGACAACGGAACAGGTTTCTCCATGCTTTCTACTTTAATTTGAGCCAGGAAACATTAAAATCGAAGTGCCATAATATCGATGAACTCTTAAAAGAGTTTAAAGAACATGAAATTTTCACTGAATTTCGGCATGCACTGAACAAGGGATAAACTTTTACCAATAGACGATGTCGTTGGAATTTTTTAACTGCATAAGGAAAGTAGGGATAATGGTATTTATATGTGGTGTTTGATTAAGAACTCATAAATTAGGTTTACTGATATTTATTAATAATTTTCATTGGAAAATACACAGTATGTAACTATGACTAAATACTTATTTATTACTTATAAACGGCTTACATATTTCATATACAATGTGCAGTAATACTATTTTTAAGTATTCCAACTAAGTATTCCATACTTAAGATTCATTTCTGTATAGAGTGCAATATAATAATATGTTATTAGTTATTTTATGTATATTAGGATAAACATTAAGTATCGTATTAATTTACAATAAGAAATATTATACATTATGACAATAAGTATTATTATACATTGTAATGAAGTGCGTCCAATGTATTGAAACTTATAATTATTGCATACTTTATATAATTTTCGAACTACTTGTAAAAATGTACGTATGTAAAATTCGTATGAATAAATATTAAGATACATTGCAATAAATACTGCAATATAATAAGATGTTACTATTTATTTTATGTGTATTTGGATAATAATTAAGTGTCGTATATATTTACACTAAGAATTATTATACATTATAACATAAGTGCGTCAGATGTATTGAAACTTATAATTATTGCGTACTTTATATAATTTTCGAACTACTTGTAAAAATGTATGTATGTAAAATTTATATGAATAAATATTAACATACATTTGCAATAAATACTGCAATATAATAATATGTTATTATTTATTTTATGTGTTTTTGGATAATAATTAAGTGTCGTATATATTTACAATAAGAATTATTATACATTATAACAATAAGAATTATTATATATTATTAACATAAGTGCGTCCGATGTATTGAACTTATAATTACTGCATACTTTATAAAACTTTCTTACTATTTATAAAAATGTATAAATGTATATAAAGTTCATATGAATAAATACCAAGTTACATTGAAATAAATACTGGAATTTTTAATTAAAACCCTGAATTCAACGTCCAATTTCCTCATTCGATCGAACTTCTCGTCTTACGGTCATTAAACAAAACCTCCGTTGTTTAATTTTATTAGCATTAGCAAAAATAAGCATTTCTCGTGCCACCTCTTCACACATCATGCTCTCCTGTTAGAAATCCAAGTTTACGGGAAAATTTCGCGTCGAAATTGCATGCCAGCGCCATCTAGCGGCCGATTTCGGAACTTTTCGCTGGAGCTTCTTCGATCGACCGCTAGATGGCGCTGCTAAGACAGTGAAAAATCCGCCAGGGGGCGCTGGCATGCAATTCCGACGAAAAATTTGCGATTTTCGTGAAATTTTTCGTCGGAATTGCATGCCAGCGCCCTCTGGCGGATTTTTTTCTTCCACGGAAGCTTCCTCGATCGTCCGCTAGATGGCGCTGGCGTGCATTACCGACAAGAAAATTTTCGGCAAGCTTCCGCGATCGACCGCTAGATGGCGCTGCTAAGACAGTAAAAAATCCGCCAGAGGGCGCTGGCATGCAATTCCGACGAAAAATTTGCGATTTTCGTGAAAATTTTCGTCGGAATTGCATGCCAGCGCCCTCTGGCGGATTTTTTACTGTCTTAGCAGCGCCATCTAGCGGTCGATCGAAGAAGCTCCAGCGAAAAGTTCCGAAATCGACCGCTAGATGGCGCTGGCATGCATTACCGACGGGAAATTTGCGACAAGGTTCCTCTATCGACCGCTAGATGGCGCTGGCATGCATTACCGACGAGAATTTGGCGTCAGTTTTCAGAAAAAGATTTTTCTAAGTGCCACAAAATCGATAAACTCTTAAAAGAGTTTAACAAACTTGAAATTTTCACTGAATGAACACGAGGGGTAAACTTGTAACTATAGACGATGTCGTAGGAATTTTTTAAACGCATGAGGAAAGTAGGGATGATGGAATTTAGATGTGGTGTTTCATTAAGTACTCATAATTTCGTTTGACTGATATTTATTAATAATTCTCATTGAAAGATACACAGTATGTAACTATGCCTAAATACGCATTTATTACTTATAAAATATACAGCACGACTTACATATTTCATAAACAATAAGCAGAAATACTATTTGTAAGTATACCAACTAAAGTATAATATTACAATTTTTATAATATCTTAATATAATATATAAATACTTAAAATTATAATATAAAATATAAATTAAATTATATAATATTACATTTATATAATATACTAATACATTATGAATAAACTTAGTATATTATAAAATATTAAGTATACAAATTAAAGTACTGTAAAGATATTTATAAAGAATTCGAGACGCACTCATCTGCACGCTTTAACGAAATTAAAACTACGCACTAGTTCTTCTCCAGTATACTTCTCACACACTCACACATCCCGTAGTATAATATTACAATTACATAATTATTCCATATATTCCAATCTACAATTTGATTTCTTTTGAAGACTATTTCTCTTAAAATCGACCCATACTCTAACTCTTAAAAAATTTATTTCTCATCACTCCGCAATGATATCGAAGAACGGACCACGGGACAGTGTTCTCTATACTTCCTTCTTTAAAATTATCCATCAAACATCAAATTTTGCGGTGGTTTCCATTTTGGACCAAAAATTATCAAAGGCTATACATCAGGATTTTTCTCAAAAATTAATGAATTCCGACTTTGCCTGTTTAAATGCTCATTCGAAAGAGGAGAGTCTCTAATTTTCGATTCTGGTAGTGCGATTTCGATATGATGGCTGGTTTAAGAGTTACAGCACTTTTTCTCTTGAAAATGATCCATACTCCAAACACTTAGAAAATATATTTCTCATCACTCCGCAATGATATCGAAGAACGGACTACGGGACAGTGTTCTCCATACTTTCTTCTTTGAAATGAGCCATTAAACATCAAAATTGGCGGTGGTTTCAATTTTGGCCCAAAAAACATCAAAGGCTATACATCAGGGATTTTGTCAAAAATCGATGAAATTTTACTATGCCCGTTTAAAGGCTCATTCGATAGAGGAAAAGCTCTAGTTCACGAATCTGGCAGTGATTTTTCGATCCGGTGGCTGGTTCAAAAGTTACAGCACTTTTTCTCTTGAAAACCATTCATACTCCGACACTTAAAAAATTTATTTCTCATCACTCCGTTGCGATATCGAAAAACGGACACCGGAACAGAGTTCTACATGCATCTATCTTTAAAATAAGCCATCAAACATCTAAATCGGCGGTGGTTTCTATTTTGGCCCAAAAAATATCAAAGGCTATACATCAGGGATTTTGTCAAAAATCGATGAAATTTTACTATGCCCGTTTAAAGGCTCATTCGATAGAGGAAAAGCTCTAGTTCACGAATCTGGCAGTCATTTTTCGATCCGGTGGCTAGTTTAAAAGTTACAGCACTTTTTCTCTTGAAAACCACCCACACTCCAACACTTAAACAATTTATTTCTCATCACTCCGTAACGATATCGAAAAACGGACACCGGAACAGAGTTCTACATGCATCTATCTTTAAAATAAGCCATCAAACATCTAAATCGGCGGTGGTTTCTATTTTGGCCCAAAAAATATCAAAGGCTTATACATCAGGGATTTTGTCAAAAATCGATGAAATTTTACTATGCCCGTTTAAAGGCTCATTCGATAGAGGAAAAGCTCTAGTTCACGAATCTGGCAGTCATTTTTCGATCCGGTGGCTAGTTTAAAAGTTACAGCACTTTTTCTCTTGAAAACCACCCACACTCCAACACTTAAACAATTTATTTCTCATCACTCCGTAACGATATCGAAAAACGGACACCGGAACAGAGTTCTACATGCATCTATCTTTAAAATAAGCCATCAAACATCTAAATCGGCGGTGGTTTCTATTTTGGCCCAAAAAATATCAAAGGCTCATCAGGGATTTTTCTCAAAAATCGATGAATTCCGACTTTGCCTGTTTAAATGCTCATTCGAAAGAGGAGAGTCTCTAATTTTCGATTCTGGTAGTGCGATTTCGATATGATGGCTGGTTTAAGAGTTACAGCACTTTTTCTCTTGAAAATGATCCATACTCCAAACACTTAGAAAATATATTTCTCATCACTCCGCAATGATATCGAAGAACGGACTACGGGACAGTGTTCTCCATACTTTCTTCTTTAAAATGAGCCATTAAACATCAAAATTGGCGGTGGTTTCAATTTTGGCCCAAAAAACATCAAAGGCTCATCAGGGATTTTGTCAAAAATCGATGAAATTTTACTATGCCCGTTTAAAGGCTCATTCGATAGAGGAAAAGCTCTAGTTCACGAATCTGGCAGTGATTTTTCGATCCGGTGGCTGGTTCAAAAGTTACAGCACTTTTTCTCTTGAAAACCATTCATACTCCGACACTTAAAAAATTTATTTCTCATCACTCCGTTGCGATATCGAAAAACGGACACCGGAACAGAGTTCTACATGCATCTATCTTTAAAATAAGCCGTCAAACATCTAAATCGGCGGTGGTTTCTATTTTGGCCCAAAAAATATCAAAGGCTATACATCAGGGATTTTGTCAAAAATCGATGAAATTTTACTATGCCCGTTTAAAGGCTCATTCGATAGAGGAAAAGCTCTAGTTCACGAATCTGGCAGTCATTTTTCGATCCGGTGGCTAGTTTAAAAGTTACAGAACTTTTTCTCTTGAAAACCACCCACACTCCAACACTTAAACAATTTATTTCTCATCACTCCGTAACGATATCGAAAAACGGACACCGGAACAGAGTTCTACATGCATCTATCTTTAAAATAAGCCATCAAACATCTAAATCGGCGGTGGTTTCTATTTTGGCCCAAAAAATATCAAAGGCTCATCAGGGATTTTTCTCAAAAATCGATGAATTCCGACTTTGCCTGTTTAAATGCTCATTCGAAAGTGGAGAGTCTCTAATTTTCGATTCTGGTAGTGCGATTTCGATATGATGGCTGGTTTAAGAGTTACAGCACTTTTTCTCTTGAAAATGATCCATACTCCAAACACTTAGAAAATATATTTCTCATCACTCCGCAATGATATCGAAGAACGGACTACGGGACAGTGTTCTCCATACTTTCTTCTTTAAAATGAGCCATTAAACATCAAAATTGGCGGTGGTTTCAATTTTGGCCCAAAAAACATCAAAGGCTATACATCAGGGATTTTGTCAAAAATCGATGAAATTTTACTATGCCCGTTTAAAGGCTCATTCGATAGAGGAAAAGCTCTAGTTCACGAATCTGGCAGTCATTTTTCGATCCGGTGGCTAGTTTAAAAGTTACAGCACTTTTTCTCTTGAAAACCACCCACACTCCAACACTTAAACAATTTATTTCTCATCACTCCGTAACGATATCGAAAAACGGACACCGGAACAGAGTTCTACATGCATCTATCTTTAAAATAAGCCATCAAACATCTAAATCGGCGGTGGTTTCTATTTTGGCCCAAAAAATATCAAAGGCTATACATCAGGGATTTTGTCAAAAATCGATGAAATTTTACTATGCCCGTTTAAAGGCTCATTCGATAGAGGAAAAGCTCTAGTTCACGAATCTGGCAGTCATTTTTCGATCCGGTGGCTAGTTTAAAAGTTACAGCACTTTTTCTCTTGAAAACCACCCACACTCCAACACTTAAACAATTTATTTCTCATCACTCCGTAACGATATCGAAAAACGGACACCGGAACAGAGTTCTACATGCATCTATCTTTAAAATAAGCCATCAAACATCTAAATCGGCGGTGGTTTCTATTTTGGCCCAAAAAATATCAAAGGCTTATACATCAGGGATTTTGTCAAAAATCGATGAAATTTTACTATGCCCGTTTAAAGGCTCATTCGATAGAGGAAAAGCTCTAGTTCACGAATCTGGCAGTCATTTTTCGATCCGGTGGCTAGTTTAAAAGTTACAGCACTTTTTCTCTTGAAAACCACCCACACTCCAACACTTAAACAATTTATTTCTCATCACTCCGTAACGATATCGAAAAACGGACACCGGAACAGAGTTCTACATGCATCTATCTTTAAAATAAGCCATCAAACATCTAAATCGGCGGTGGTTTCTATTTTGGCCCAAAAAATATCAAAGGCTCATCAGGGATTTTTCTCAAAAATCGATGAATTCCGACTTTGCCTGTTTAAATGCTCATTCGAAAGAGGAGAGTCTCTAATTTTCGATTCTGGTAGTGCGATTTCGATATGATGGCTGGTTTAAGAGTTACAGCACTTTTTCTCTTGAAAATGATCCATACTCCAAACACTTAGAAAATATATTTCTCATCACTCCGCAATGATATCGAAGAACGGACTACGGGACAGTGTTCTCCATACTTTCTTCTTTAAAATGAGCCATTAAACATCAAAATTGGCGGTGGTTTCAATTTTGGCCCAAAAAACATCAAAGGCTCATCAGGGATTTTGTCAAAAATCGATGAAATTTTACTATGCCCGTTTAAAGGCTCATTCGATAGAGGAAAAGCTCTAGTTCACGAATCTGGCAGTGATTTTTCGATCCGGTGGCTGGTTCAAAAGTTACAGCACTTTTTCTCTTGAAAACCATTCATACTCCGACACTTAAAAAATTTATTTCTCATCACTCCGTTGCGATATCGAAAAACGGACACCGGAACAGAGTTCTACATGCATCTATCTTTAAAATAAGCCGTCAAACATCTAAATCGGCGGTGGTTTCTATTTTGGCCCAAAAAATATCAAAGGCTATACATCAGGGATTTTGTCAAAAATCGATGAAATTTTACTATGCCCGTTTAAAGGCTCATTCGATAGAGGAAAAGCTCTAGTTCACGAATCTGGCAGTCATTTTTCGATCCGGTGGCTAGTTTAAAAGTTACAGAACTTTTTCTCTTGAAAACCACCCACACTCCAACACTTAAACAATTTATTTCTCATCACTCCGTAACGATATCGAAAAACGGACACCGGAACAGAGTTCTACATGCATCTATCTTTAAAATAAGCCATCAAACATCTAAATCGGCGGTGGTTTCTATTTTGGCCCAAAAAATATCAAAGGCTCATCAGGGATTTTTCTCAAAAATCGATGAATTCCGACTTTGCCTGTTTAAATGCTCATTCGAAAGTGGAGAGTCTCTAATTTTCGATTCTGGTAGTGCGATTTCGATATGATGGCTGGTTTAAGAGTTACAGCACTTTTTCTCTTGAAAATGATCCATACTCCAAACACTTAGAAAATATATTTCTCATCACTCCGCAATGATATCGAAGAACGGACTACGGGACAGTGTTCTCCATACTTTCTTCTTTAAAATGAGCCATTAAACATCAAAATTGGCGGTGGTTTCAATTTTGGCCCAAAAAACATCAAAGGCTATACATCAGGGATTTTGTCAAAAATCGATGAAATTTTACTATGCCCGTTTAAAGGCTCATTCGATAGAGGAAAAGCTCTAGTTCACGAATCTGGCAGTCATTTTTCGATCCGGTGGCTAGTTTAAAAGTTACAGCACTTTTTCTCTTGAAAACCACCCACACTCCAACACTTAAACAATTTATTTCTCATCACTCCGTAACGATATCGAAAAACGGACACCGGAACAGAGTTCTACATGCATCTATCTTTAAAATAAGCCATCAAACATCTAAATCGGCGGTGGTTTCTATTTTGGCCCAAAAAATATCAAAGGCTATACATCAGGGATTTTGTCAAAAATCGATGAAATTTTACTATGCCCGTTTAAAGGCTCATTCGATAGAGGAAAAGCTCTAGTTCACGAATCTGGCAGTCATTTTTCGATCCGGTGGCTAGTTTAAAAGTTACAGCACTTTTTCTCTTGAAAACCACCCACACTCCAACACTTAAACAATTTATTTCTCATCACTCCGTAACGATATCGAAAAACGGACACCGGAACAGAGTTCTACATGCATCTATCTTTAAAATAAGCCATCAAACATCTAAATCGGCGGTGGTTTCTATTTTGGCCCAAAAAATATCAAAGGCTATACATCAGGGATTTTTCTCAAAATCGATGAATTCCGACTTTGCCTGTTTAAATGCTCATTCGAAAGAGGAGAGTCTCTAATTTTCGATTCTGGTAGTGCGATTTCGATATGATGGCTGGTTTAAGAGTTACAGCACTTTTTCTCTTGAAAATGATCCATACTCCAAACACTTAGAAAATATATTTCTCATCACTCCGCAATGATATCGAAGAACGGACTACGGGACAGTGTTCTCCATACTTTCTTCTTTAAAATGAGCCATTAAACATCAAAATTGGCGGTGGTTTCAATTTTGGCCCAAAAAACATCAAAGGCTATACATCAGGGATTTTGTCAAAAATCGATGAAATTTTACTATGCCCGTTTAAAGGCTCATTCGATAGAGGAAAAGCTCTAGTTCACGAATCTGGCAGTCATTTTTCGATCCGGTGGCTAGTTTAAAAGTTACAGCACTTTTTCTCTTGAAAACCACCCACACTCCAACACTTAAACAATTTATTTCTCATCACTCCGTAACGATATCGAAAAACGGACACCGGAACAGAGTTCTACATGCATCTATCTTTAAAATAAGCCATCAAACATCTAAATCGGCGGTGGTTTCTATTTTGGCCCAAAAAATATCAAAGGCTATACATCAGGGATTTTGTCAAAAATCGATGAAATTTTACTATGCCCGTTTAAAGGCTCATTCGATAGAGGAAAAGCTCTAGTTCACGAATCTGGCAGTCATTTTTCGATCCGGTGGCTAGTTTAAAAGTTACAGCACTTTTTCTCTTGAAAACCACCCACACTCCAACACTTAAACAATTTATTTCTCATCACTCCGTAACGATATCGAAAAACGGACACCGGAACAGAGTTCTACATGCATCTATCTTTAAAATAAGCCATCAAACATCTAAATCGGCGGTGGTTTCTATTTTGGCCCAAAAAATATCAAAGGCTATACATCAGGGATTTTTCTCAAAATCGATGAATTCCGACTTTGCCTGTTTAAATGCTCATTCGAAAGAGGAGAGTCTCTAATTTTCGATTCTGGTAGTGCGATTTCGATATGATGGCTGGTTTAAGAGTTACAGCACTTTTTCTCTTGAAAATGATCCATACTCCAAACACTTAGAAAATATATTTCTCATCACTCCGCAATGATATCGAAGAACGGACTACGGGACAGTGTTCTCCATACTTTCTTCTTTAAAATGAGCCATTAAACATCAAAATTGGCGGTGGTTTCAATTTTGGCCCAAAAAACATCAAAGGCTATACATCAGGGATTTTGTCAAAAATCGATGAAATTTTACTATGCCCGTTTAAAGGCTCATTCGATAGAGGAAAAGCTCTAGTTCACGAATCTGGCAGTGATTTTTCGATCCGGTGGCTGGTTCAAAAGTTACAGCACTTTTTCTTTTGAAAACCATTCATACTCCGACACTTAAAAAATTTATTTCTCATCACTCCGTAACGATATCGAAAAACGGACACCGGAACAGAGTTCTACATGCATCTATCTTTAAAATAAGCCATCAAACATCTAAATCGGCGGTGGTTTCTATTTTGGCCCAAAAAATATCAAAGGCTATACATCAGGGATTTTTCTCAAAATCGATGAATTCCGACTTTGCCTGTTTAAATGCTCATTCGAAAGAGGAGAGTCTCTAATTTTCGATTCTGGTAGTGCGATTTCGATATGATGGCTGGTTTAAGAGTTACAGCACTTTTTCTCTTGAAAATGATCCATACTCCAAACACTTAGAAAATATATTTCTCATCACTCCGCAATGATATCGAAGAACGGACTACGGGACAGTGTTCTCCATACTTTCTTCTTTAAAATGAGCCATTAAACATCAAAATTGGCGGTGGTTTCAATTTTGGCCCAAAAAACATCAAAGGCTATACATCAGGGATTTTGTCAAAAATCGATGAAATTTTACTATGCCCGTTTAAAGGCTCATTCGATAGAGGAAAAGCTCTAGTTCACGAATCTGGCAGTGATTTTTCGATCCGGTGGCTGGTTCAAAAGTTACAGCACTTTTTCTTTTGAAAACCATTCATACTCCGACACTTAAAAAATTTATTTCTCATCACTCCGCAATGATATCGAAGAACGGACTATGGGACAGTGTTCTCCATACTTCCTTCTTTAAAATGAGCCATTAAACATCCAAATTGGCGGTGGTTTCAATTTTGGCCCAAAAAACATCAAAGGCTATACATCAGGATTTTTCTCAAAAATCGATGAATTTCAACTTTGCCTGTTTAAGTGCTCATTTGAAAGAGGCTTTCCTCTTCTTTGCGTATACGCAAGTTTCATTTCGATACGACGGCTGGTCCGAAAGCTACAGCACTTTTTCTATCCAATTCTTTCCAATTCTTTTAAAATCGTAATTCTCTAGAATACGAAGTTTTTTGATGACTTTCTTGAAACATTCCACGTATGTATGCAAATTTTCAAATTGATTAGATTTGTAAACGTGAGGCAAATTTGACTTATAAGATTTTTACTGGACAAACATACAAGCCAAATTATATAAACGCTTGTATTAAAAATTTTTACCTTCCTCAACTGATAAAAGGGCTATATCTCGCTTTTTCCATTCCATATTACCATTTTATTTGGATTTACAAAGAAATAAAACAATCTCTTTATACCATAAAAAACGTTTTCAAAGTTATTTTTACCGATTCTATTCCAAGATATACAAAAAGAAATTCAGAACAGTTGATACTGCACGACTCTCTCCGATAACCGACATAAATCGGCACGTAGTGTTGCTCGTTTCAACCAAATAGCTAATAAATTAAATCAGCCTTCGTAATCGATCGATCGACTCTCGCGTGAGAGAGGGATAAAAAAGAAGTGATTTTTCCAATAGATCTCACGAGCAAAGAAAGACTAGGGAGGAAAACGCGTTCGCGACACACATTACGGGAGTATTTATCCATTCGCGTTTGTATTATCGCGTTAATTGGCCGGCGCCAGGATAGCGGCGCGTTTGGAATGGTTTACCAATCGGCTTCCCTTTCGAAATTCACGTCTGGTAAACGACGCGATGGCCGCATTCGTGAAAGCGGAATCGAACTGGTCGAGCCGCGTGCGCGCTCGGTTCGTTCGTTGCTTTATAAAGCGAGTTGCCTACCCTCCACCCTTCTCCTCTTCATCCTCTTTCCTCTCTCTCGTCCCTCTACCTTGTCCCTTCGATCGGCTACCTCGGCAAGCCACGAATCCACTTTCATGAACTGCTTGGACAGCCGCGAACGATAAATCAGATCACGCGAACACGCTGCGCGAGTCGCGCGCTACTTCCACCAGATCGAACGATCGATCGGATTGGAATGCGTCGTTCGTGCTTAAGAGCGATTCGATTCTTCTGTGTACTTCGAAGGACGATAAATTAGGTATAGATACCTGGTGATTTAAATAAAAATTTTCTTAGGTGAAATATGTCAACGTATGGAGTAATATGTATATATTGTATAATGGGTATATCAAAAATATGTATAACTGTGGTAAATATCTCTACTGGTGTATATTTCGTGTCCCAACTCTT
Organism: Ancistrocerus nigricornis; assembly: GCA_916049575.1. NCBI lineage: Eukaryota > Metazoa > Arthropoda > Insecta > Hymenoptera > Vespidae > Ancistrocerus > Ancistrocerus nigricornis. The sequence continues at coordinate 28,247,969 of OU696667.1, forward strand.
GAGCTTACATTTTTTAAAACATTTTTATGGTAAGAGAATATTTGAAAGAAAAGCATTATTTGTTTCGATGATGCAAATATTTGTTTTGTCGAACAAATTAATATTTTTCTCTAACATCTGTTCGTATCATAAAAGTTAAGCGAGATATTTAGGATGTTCTAGTTAGGTGGAACATTACGTAAAGTAGTGATTTAGCAATAAATCTTGTTTTTTTACAAGAAGACCGAACATTCGACTCATGAATAATGTAAATGTACTCAAATACATATTGTTTTTTAATTTCTTTAAGAAAATTGTAATGGATTACGGAACCTTCAATCTTTCGTTAACGAGCCATTGAAAAAGATACTTCCAAACTACTGAACTTCAAATAATAATTAAGTACCCATATTGATTACTATCCTCGTACAGCAACATACCTAAAACTTTGAAAAATCGATGACAAAATTAGTTCTGAATAATACATGGGTCAAGAGGGATCCAATAAAACCAAAGATCAATTACTTACTACCTTGCTCTAACACTTTAACGATGAATAATCACCGTCCTCGTGTTAATAACGGTCGTACGGTCTCATTATCAAGCTCGTTACTTCCATTATCGCCTTTACATAAACATTTTAACAAATTGCGCGTAGACAACGTGCAAGACCGACGGAAAGAGGAAGGAAAATAGTCGAAGGGAAAAGAAGTGCAGGGATTATAAAAACGTTCATCGAAAGCGTGCACGGTTTTCATAAAACACCGGCTGCAAGGACGATAAATCAGATTATACGAAACGTTCCGCACGCGTATCGAGTTGAATGCTTCTGCAGAAGGTTCACCGGTCTACGTATTTATGTATATACCTATGTGTGTACGCGTGTACGATCGTGACGGATAAAAAAAATACTGCATCGTAAAAAAAGAGCAGAATCGCGAAATAGCACCATTTCATCGTTAGGTACGCTCTTTCTTTTAAACCCGTACGACTCTCGGCTTTGCATCGCATGTTGCACAAGGAAGAAGAGTTTCTTCTAAATTTCGACATTATAATTTATAAAAAAATAAAATTATCGGGCCGTGTATGAGAACTGTGTTATAATATTCTTACAAGTAGTAATAGTCGTAAACGATCAGACAATATTGATCTCGAATCTGATAGAAATAGTTTAAGAACAATTTTGTATAATATAAGACATACTCTATGGAACAATGTACGAACTTATTTTGAAATAAAAAGAAATCTGAAAAAATAACCCTTTCGAAGTATTTTTTTTTTTAAAAAGAAAAACCTCTCTATCCTTTTTTCCTTGACTTATAGAAAGCTACGAGAGACTATACTCTTGATTTTATTTCATCATCGGTGTGAAATATTATATCGAAGATACAGGGGTCGGTGGTCTCTCGCGCCTACGGTGGGAATTCTGCATGTGGCAGATAATTTAATACGAACTTAATATCTTCCCAGGCACTGGAACAGTGACAACGAATTAAATTTGGATTAGGGAGTAAATTAAATATCGATCGCTCGTTCGTGATAGTTCGTAGCCCGATGAATTCGCATCTTTCGAAACGTTGCATCTGGGTTAACGCGTTGTCGATTCTAATAATCGTTCGTCCTTTTGGCGATCGATAAAAAAGGCATGCACGTCACTCGATCGTTTAAAGACGTCTAGACGCGACAATTCCATTTTAATCGACGAACGCTTACCGAATGGTCTTTCAATATTATCCTCTCGATGACTAAAAATTATCCCTCGAATCTCTACGAGAGCATTAACGATGCATCTCTAATTTAAATGACGCTTCCTTAAAGGCGAGTTTCGAATGTGTGTATTTCAAGGAGAAATTTCATTAACGCTAATGTTCGTTATCAAGATGCTCTGGTAGCTTAGACCAACTCTCTCTCTGTATTCCATCAATAATGCATTAATGCACCTTCATTAATAATCCATTAATGTTCAAAACGCGCATCGAGTTATCATAACGCACCTCTCAGTAAGAGCACATTTACATTCCCTCAACGAGATGCAAAATGTTGTAACGAGAATGTAAATAAAAATGATATTACGCCAAATTGGGTAGAAGAATATTTTAGATCGAATTACACTAGCATATGCGAACAGCATCCATCGAAGCTACGTACTCAAACAATAGGAAAGAAAAAAGCGAGTAAAATACAGGACGAAATTCTCTATCTAATCTCTCCAGTTCTCTTTGGCGAACGATCTCCTCTCTCATCCTTTCCCTGGTGAGTCTCGACAGTTTGCCTTAAGGGTCCATTACGTTATCGCTAATTTCCTCCGGGGACAAGGATAACAATGTTGCTACCGTAACAATGCACCGATGCATCGGGAAAGCTTTCCCGCTTATTACGCTTCTTGCTGGATTCACTCTCTCCTTTTTTTTACCTGTTCTATATTTCTTTTCTGCGATCATAAACATAATAATTATCATTATTATCAATAGCATTAACCCTTTGCACTCCGCTGTCCCCTCTGAGGCACCATATTTCCAACATTATATCATTTAATTTCAAGTGATATATCATTGCTTATATTATAAAAAAAATTGTTCGAGTTGTTGGTAGGTGAATTGGAGTAAAATCTGTGAATATAAGAAAAAATTGAGCGTCGAGGACCAGTCGACATCGTATTATCCTCAAAATCGGTCTTGTCGAGTCAGACTCGACGCGGAGTGCAAAGGGTTAAAACAGGGAGAGAGAGAAAGATGGAGAGTTAATCCATCTAGAAGCATAAAATAGATTTTGTTGGTAAGATCGATAAGCTCTCGGTCGTCGACATATGATTTTATATCGTAATGAAAAATTTCTATTCATATCTCAGCAACGTGTCGTGCTTGATGTCTACGAAAAGCTTGCAGCTATTTTCTTCTCCCACTCTTCTTCTTTCTCTCCTTTTCTTCTTCTCTTCGATATCACTCGGTCTGCTTGCGTAAGCGGGAGGGTGGGTTCCGATGCACGTGGATATCGGCAGACTCACCCGTCGCGCAGTGCCGTCCTGAGTGAGTTTGTCCAGCGTTCTTGCGAAGCAAAACGAGTAAGGGTGAGTGTAGAGGGGATGACGTGGGTGAGGTGAACTCCTCACTCTCTGCAGTTCTGGTCGATACTCGCCGTCTCGACCGGAATACTTTTTCTTCGTTAACTTTGTTATTGAAAGGAAAGGAACGCACGAAACAATAACGGACGATGGGAAATGGGCGATGCGACGACGGGAGCAAGATATTGAGACAAATGAGACGACGTATCGTTTAGAATAGGGAAGAGGAGAACGACTCGATGATGAAAGTCTTCATGAGATGAGAGTTATAGTTTCATATCAAACAGAAATATTTGAAAGAAAAGTTAACCCTTTGCACTCCGCTGTCCCCTCTGAGGCACCATATTTCCAACATCATATTATTTCATTTCAAGTGATATATTATTACTTATTTATAAAAAAAAATTGTTCGAGTTATTGGTAGGTGAATTGGAGTAAAATCTATGAGTATAAAAAAAATTGAGCGTTGAGGACCACGTCGTATTATCCTCAAAATCGGTCTTGTCGAGTCAGACTCGACGCGGAGTGCAAAGGGTTAAGTTTTTTTAAATTGCTTCTTAGATATCTTTTATTAATAATAAGATGAGAACGAATAGTGACGCGATATGGAGAGAAAATAGTAAGGAAGATAGGCAGGAAAGGGAGAAGAGGGTCGACGTAGTCGACTCCAATTACGACGTTTAGAGGAAGCACGCGGGCTCCGTAGAGGACAGGAACAGCTCTCGCAGCTTCCCTTATCCCAAGGGCATCCCCGATTTTCAGATAGAACGAGAAGGAAGGATGGATAGGGAGGGAGAATGGGTACTAGGTAAAAAGAGAGAGAGAGAGAGAATACGAGGGTGGTTCTCGTAGAACGAGAGTAGAGGCCTCGTTAAATTTTCCTATTCGCATATACCTATCTACATTCGTATTATCCTTGAGAAAGAGAGAGAGAGGAGAAAAGGGAATTATTCTCTTCTATCCATCGGTTACTCGAGAGTGAATGATATATTATATTTATCGTTTACTTGGCTACTATTTGCCCCACCGTTCGAGCATCTTCTCGAAACTCGAGCATACTCCAAAATCGTTGAGAGAAGAGTATTAACGTAAAAAGGAATATTTATAATATGTATCCTGCCAATCTAACTCTAACCGATGATAAAATCGAGTGATTCTACTTGAAGAAATGATTTAAAAGTGTAGCACCAAATTTGCTTCATTTAAGATTTAGTTTTTAAGAGCATTTACTTTGGAAAATCAGCTTGGTACACTCGACCAAAGTCTCCACTCAACAGATTACCATAGATTATCTTTTTGAAAAGCCAGTGCTATACTGCTTGAAAGGATTACTGCAGTGTGTGAAGTATTAAAACGAATACATAGAAATTTTGTTCGATAAAAAGAATAATTTTTGAGTTGATAAAATTCTTGAAGAACAATTGTAGATATTATATTCATTACTATCGAAATAGTGTTAAAACAATTTAAGATAAAGTCAACAAATTGTGTAAGAAAACAAGTAAAAAAAGAAGGGATTAAAAAAAAAATCGATACTTGTGACCCTTCATGGACATATAAAGTTCGTTCCTTATCGTCCTCGCTCCCCTTTTACACGCTTCCTTTTTGTCAGCTTTCGACTTCGCCGCGAGTCATCGCGTAGTTAGGCGGACGGTAAAATAATGTCGCGGTTCCTCATTAGCGAGGCATCATGCCGTGTCACGTAACTCTTCTTTGATGAGCGCTTTCGTCAAACAAGCCAACGAATAATTAAACGGATGATTATATTCCTTCTCGAATCTCTACTTTTCTTTCCTTTTTTTTTTCCTCCATCCCTTAGCTTTTGTCCTCAGCCTGGTGATCAGACTATGTTTTAAAGAGCATTATTAGGGAAGATGTAATTGGTGGAACGTACAGGACACTCTTCTCGTTACTTTCTTCTTACGGTTACTCCTTTTGAAAGACAATTATTGTACAATGATATTTAATATTTTACAAAACGTGACGTTTGACGAAACCTTCCTAGACGATTTTCTTCCAATTACTCATCTTCAACATAGCATACAATCCTATTGTCGTCGGGAGGGTATCGTTACGCTTTCCTACAACCTCGTCTCCGTTTTCATTTCCTGCTTTCACTTACTCTTCCCGTTCTCCCTTTGAGTCGACAAATTTTCGGCCACGTGGCTCGAACGAAACGATAACGAAAATCGTGTTAAGAGTGACGAAGAGATAGAACACGTTATTCGGGCATTAGTCTCTATGATCCTTGCTTTTATCACTCTTGTGCACGTATCTTACGTTAAGAAGATAAATATGGATTGGTTGGATCTTTATAGACGTTCAGGGTTGATTCTATGGGGTTTGTCTACTCGATTTTGATGAGAATGATAGTGAGAGAAATATGTGTATATATATATATTCAGAAAACAATGGTAGTCTGGCAAGCGGACAAATGGCTCGAATGGAGCGCCGTGCAATTGACACGAGTGCCACTTCGGTAATGAACTTACGGGGAAACATGTTGATTAGCTGGAACAGGACAGCAACCCCCCTGCGAGCTAACACGCCTAGAGCGCTTTGTAACCATCTCTCTCTCTCTCTCTTGCTCTTTCTCTTTCCGTTTGCCTCTAGGTGTGTATAATTGCTGTTTGCAATGGTGTAGAAACTGTCCCTCGACCGGTACTACCCTTCATAATATCCTGAGAGGAACTACGGGCTCCCTTGTTTCCCTGCTCGGATATTTCCGGAGAAAATTCCCTGGAAAATCTTCCATTTAACATTAGACACGAGGATTTTATCAGTAAATCGTAGGATGTGTAGGGTAAATGCTTCAGTAGTAGACATTTTGGACTTAAAACATTGAAAATAAGTATTAGAGTCGCTGCAGTTGCTTTAAATCAATAAATGTGATGACTTATGGTGTTTAGTGAAGTTTGTTTGAATTAGTAGTTCTATGATGAATCGTGGTAGATATATTTTGTCAATTATAAATTGTGACAATTATTATTCCAGTGCAATGTGCACCCTATTTATGTTGCTATGTGTTCTTATAACAAACCATTTTTTGAACAATCACTATAAATACACATATTAGCAAAAATGAATGTGTAGATCATTGTTTCATTTTGTAATTTACATATAGTCTGAGAAAATTGCTAAATTCCTAGTAGTAGATCAATATATTACATATTGAGTAGCTAAATGGACCCAAACCAATTTTCTTTAATTTCCAAACCTCCATTATCCAAAATAAATGTAATTTCATATAAAAAAAATAATGCGTTATCACTATATAATCGTGATGCGAGAAATGTCCAGAAAAAGAATTGGTGCATAAAAGAAATGCATTCCAAACAGCTTAGAAGTTCGATAAAATCCTGGAGATCAAGGAAACCGTATAAATTCTTTTAACACTCTCCACTGCTAAGATATTTGCCTTATACTTACACAATGTAACCAAGAGTTTTCTTTCTGAATTTCTATTGTTCCGTTGAGCGTCGTTGATACAGCTCTGGAAAGATTCTGCATACATATGTGCAACGGGGATTCGTTGTCGCGTATATACACGTACCTTTTGGTACATGCTTAGTCGATACCGATTTTATACTATCCATACTCCAGATCGCATACGTGTGCAGGTAAGAGCGAGAGGAACCAAGATTTTTCTCCTTTTTCCCTTTCCCTCGTACTCGCGAGCGCGAGAGAACTTTATCGAGTATTCACCAAGCAAGGCAAGTTTCTCTTGTTCTTCACGATAAGAGGCTTTCAAACGCAGAAACTTTAAGCCGTCGATGTCGTCTCGGCGTCCACTTCGCGTCGATACGATTAATATCGAACAACGTCTATGAACTACCATTAGATACGAGACTTTATACGAGCAACACTGTTGCAAGGGAATTTTAACGTTTGTATAATTTTAATATGATTTAAATTTCATTTTTAATTATTATAAATAAATATTGGATCGTATTATAAATAATTGGTACTTGTGAGAAGAAATTTCAACGATGCATTTGTTATTCCAATGATTTATTTCGACGATCAAACGTTTTGGATGAACATGTACAAAGTGCAAATGTTTATTTTATCTATCAATCAAATTGAAATTACATATAACTCCATCCAATAGGGAATTTTCTATATACTTCAAAAATATTTTTGCACAAAGCATGCTCGTTCCCAACTCGTTCGATGAATCGATATCGAAACGAACGTTGGACGAACGCATCGAGGTAATTTTGGAGATCACCGGTAGTAACGCATCGAATCGTCCATCATACGATCTACGGTTACCTAACTAGCGCAATCCCACGAGCTTCGCTCTCGGAAATTTAATTGAAAGCGCGTGTTACCACACTTTTATAGGATTTCAACGGGATTTTAACGCGATAACGAAGCAGCCGATCGATTATCGATAATTATTTTACACGCATTAGCCTAATATCGAGTTCGTAAATTTGACCAACCAATCGCGTTTTCTCTATTTGGCATCATCTGACGGTAGCGATAGGAGGACGAAATTAGATGCACGATGTCGAGAAATTTCTTAGCCGAGTTTCCTCCCAGCGCTGTATTTCCAGAAGGAAATTACACTTTCGCAAAAGGGATCTTCCATTTCGATTCTCTCTCTCTCTCTTTTGCGACAATCTCTTCGAAATACGCGAGAGCTCGTTATTTTAACGCTCGTCGTAACACCTTTCCACGTGATCACGTTGGAAACTGCGAAAGACCATTTTCCCCGTTGGTTTTAGGAGACTAATTCAAAACTTCTTAACCATCGACGCGATCTAATCGAACGAAGAGACGATAGAGCGATCGAGAAGATGCCAAAAGGGTTAAAGCGTGAGCTTTAATGAAAATAATCGTGTTAATTAAGGGAAAAGCCTAATTGGGAAATAACGTTGCGAGAACGGGCCGTGCAGCTTTCGATTTGGACCACGATATTCTCATGCTGTGGGAAAAGGGTTTCGGGGTCGACCGGACGAGGCTACGTGGAGTTTAGTCTAATCGCTCGGCCTTCCGTACTGCACGCTTATCCAAACGGAGAGCACGTAATCGTAATCGTCCTGCATACTTGGCGTTCTAAATACAAACGACGATGATACTTATTTTTATTCGAGATATAACTTCGTGGAAATTTCCCTGCTAAAAGCTCTCTTCGAAGCTTAGCAAAGCTATGCCCCTTTGAAAGATAAATTTTGGGGGAATTTAAAAAATTTAGATGTTGAAAAATAAAATGAATGAAATGAAAAAGTTAGATAGAAAAAAGTGATAATCAAATTTGTGAAATATAACTTGAAGTATTTTTATACTCGTGGTATCGACCGATATAACGCAAATGAAAGTTGACCAAAGGCACAGAATTTTAATAAATTTATGTTTCCTGAGTGCTTTCACACTATGATGGAACTAAGTTCGAATTGATATGGTTGGTAGAGCAAGGTTGAAGTCAAGCACGAAAAAGGAAGACTACGAACATCGTCGAGTACTAATAACACTAACGAAGTGCCCGTAATAGGGTGAAGCGTAGATCTAACGCTCTGACACGCATTCTCCATGGCTCTTCGTCCGAACTTCCAAAGCTCCTGCCTTTGCTCTGATGGATAAAAAAAGGAAAATAAAGAGAGAGAAAATTCTTCGGTCTAGTCCACTCAAATTTTTATGAATCCTAGCTCTCTACCATCTGCCAGGCCGGATACTAAAAATTTCTTTATTCTCTCGGCTAATGTATTAGATTATTAAACGTGAAAGCGTGCATGGAAAATTCTATCTTTCTCTAGGAATAAAATGAGCTGTTTTAAGAACATGAGAATAATTCATTTTTCTCTACGCTTGGTGTTCTATCGTAGCACAAAGAGAGGTAACATTTTCGTTTCATTAAATTCGTTCCAATTCGTGAGTAATTAAACGGGGGACCGGTTACGAAGTGACTGAGAGGGAAGAGGAAATGAAAGTATTTTTTTCTTGGGAAGGATAAACATAGATGATGATAAAGAAAAAAAGAAAGAAATTAGCTACTTTTTTTTTTTTTAATCTCCGACCAGACAAATAGGAAGCCACCGTTGCGAGATCCACTCACCCGCTCGGCCATCTTTGCTAATTCCTCCAAAACTACGCTTAAGCTTGGCTTTAGGCGGTGCACCGTAATGAACATTGTTTACCAACAAATTAGTCGCTACCTTCGCGAAGGATATCCCGGGGAAAACTTGAAATCCGTACTTCTAGCCGCGGGTGGGTAAGACGGGGCCGCATTCGCGAAACTTTCGCCGCGTTCGAGCGTTTAAATTATTTAAGGAAACTTTGCTTTAATATTGAAACGGAAATTCTAGTATTAGCTACCAGCCAGTCAGCCAGGTGCGTTTTTGCAGCATCGGTTGGGTAAGGAGCGCCATTTTCGCGGAGTTCTCGAAAATTTCTACCAAACGGCGAGCTTTTGCTGACGAGACGGAAAATAAAATTTTATTTAAATTGAAAAATCGATGATGTCCCTTTTTTTTAATTTGCAAAGACTGCGATAATTGTTGTGGTTTAATTAGAATTTATTAGAAACCTTTTTTTTATTAATATTCGCAGTGTTAAGAAACATTTAGTATTATTGAGGATTAATTAGTATTTAGGTGATGTATGATGAAAAAACATGGTTTTATTAATATTAGGAATGTCAGGAAAAATGGTTACTGTTTTTTAGGATCATCAAAGAGCACGTTACATAGTAAATTCAGTGTTACTAGTTTAATTAGAATTAAGCTGATCGGCGATAAAGAAAAAGATATACTTTTATCGATACTAGAAATTTGATGAATGATCAATATAATTTTTCCGGCCTCGTTAAAGAGCCCGTTTTACAGTAACTCCTTTCCTAAACGTGTTGACGTGCTCGTAGAACGGCAAAGTCATCAACGTCGATAAACTTCCAGGAACGATGGCATCGTCTATCGCTGGTCTCGTTATATCCTCTCACTCCGACGACATCGACCAAAATTATACGAGTATGCTTTTAATAAAAGCCTGCACGCGAGCTAAAAGCGAATGACCTATAAAACGTTTAATAAGAACTTCCTACGTATAAAACATTTAATAACTACTAGTGGATGGATGGGAAAGTAAAGATGTTATCGTTCCAATATCGATTAATCTCAATCGGTTCATATAAAGTCATTTCAATCGAAGTTACTAAAGAAAGCTTTGAAAAATTGTTGTCACTAAAACATGATCTCTGATATAAAAGAAAAAAATATACCACTACGATTAGAAAATCAAATCATAGTCTAAAGCCAAGCTCAAAGCACTACCCATTCGGACGATTTCTCGCTTAAAAGTTGCAAATAAAAACTCGTTCTCGTTGCATCGATCGGTCGTTCAATCGCGTTTCCCCAATAAAATACAAAAAAAAAGGAAGTAAAACTACGGTCACTCGCTCATAGAAACGTACTAGAACACAAATAGCATCCTCGACCGATTGAAGCCGCTCCCATCTAAACCTAATCAAAGTGAACCTTAAACAACGTTATTCCACTTTACTTAGCCGCAATTAATTCAAGCGTACGGCCCTAAAAGCAAACGGTACCCTCGTTCTCTCCAAAGAGAGAGAGAGAGGGAAAAGAAAAGGAGAAACAGTACGAGAGAAAGACAGAGAGAGAGAGAAAACGTGCGTTTTCTCTAGGCACTCCACCTTCATCCTCCTTTTTGCTCCTTCTCCTCCTTCTTTTTAATGGACTCGTCAATTGGGGTGGCACGTACGACGATACGATCGGACGACCCTCCGAGGCTGCTGCTTCACGCTCCGAAAAGCACTCGCGAGTACCGAAAAAGCCCATTCGCTTAATCTCATGCCCAGAGGGTAAATAAGAAGTCGCGGTGGTACGACAGAGAAGCTGAGAATGGGATGAGGAAAAAAAGAGAGAGAGAGCAGTAGGTTTCTCAGTCCAGCATAGTCCACCCTCCTTCGCTATTACCACCCCTCTTCCTCCTCTTCTTTTCGCGTCCACCTTTCAGCTCGCGCTCTCGAGCGAGCCACTCGGCGCAATTCGAGCTACTACCGCGTGAAAATCGCGCAAGAGCTCGACCGAACGATTTATGACGTTCTAACGGATGTCTCTCGGCTCCTCCCTTCCTTCTTTCTTTCTTTCTTCTACCTTCTTTCTTCTTGTCATTTTTTTTCTTCCTCGATGCTCCATTCGAAGGCAAAGAAGCGGAAACGGATTCTCGGTTACGGATCCTCGAACGTTCCTTCGTAGGTACCATCCGATCTGGGCTTTTAAGCTTGCCGATATCGACGATCATAAATTTCGAATCGAAGTTTCCTGGGAACATGGGTATTTCGTCTTGTATCTTCTGAACTCGATTTGGTATCGAGAGAATTGTATTATGTACTATTAGAATTACTATTAAAAAAGATATTTATATATCTTGATTGTCAAAATCAGCTGTTCCTAACTCCTTTCGTCAAATTATGCAAATGGTGTACTAGTTTTTACAAGCATACTATGTTTGTAATTTTTAATAAAAAGTATTTTTTAACTTGGTAGTTTTGTCACCTCGATGATTTTAGTATTTCGTGAATTTTTTTTATTGATTAAAAATATTCCTTTGACTGAACTTGGAAAAAGTAGATAATTATAATGATATCTATTATTTTTGTATCTTTTCACTACGTTGTATAATATATCGCTTTTAGGTTTAATCGGCAAAGTTCCGATCGAACAGTGTCTAACCTCGGACGCGGCAAGTCAAGCGCGCGTTCTCAACGTAAATCACGCGCGTAACATTGTCGCTTGACGTCCACGCGTCATTACACATGCACCTACACGTACGAGGTAAATGGCACGTACGTACATATATGCATAGGGTATACATGATGTAGCATCCTGTAGAATAATCCCTTGCCCTGTGTCACGTTGTCTTCCGGTGGATCCAATTATCTTCCAGCTTCTATATACAACTATGTACCTCATATTTGTAACCATTCATCGATATAATTAAACGATAATTTTTTATTTCTTACAAAAATTAGGTCAAGTTCGTATCGAAGTGTAAAAGACTTTCATGGTTTTAGAATGCAAAAAGTATGTCAGATAAATACATATCCTAATGAATATAAACATATAAAATTAAGAATAGAAATGTTCCAATAAAATTTCAATTGTTACAACAATTATTTAAAATTCGTATCGATTTATTCCGATAAAAAGACTTTGATGGCTATAGAATGCAGAGAGTACGATGGTTACCGGAGAGTAAATCGTTGCTTTCGATCGGAAAACGATTCGCCATGTTAAGGTTGCCAAGTCGGAATTGAAGCTGACAAGTGTTCTACTCGACCGCACTACTCGAATACAGCTTTGACCCATGCCGCATTCTTTTTGCTATCGTTTACCTATACCTACCTCGACTTTGTTTACATTCTTACCTATTGGATTCCTGTTGTTACGTTTACACGTGGGGGATCATTGACTTTAATATATCGTAGCAGCATTAGAACAACAATTGAAATATCTTATTTTTACAAACACATTTCATTGACTTTTACCAATCTGTGAATTGAGTAGTTTTATATAACTTTGAAAATATATGTTAATCTTGAATGTTAGTTTTTTATTAGAAGATTAATATTCGTAAATTTCATGTTATATAATTAAAAAAAAAAAAGTGGGTTATAGAGGCTTAAATATTCTTTCTATATTTCTTACTTCTTTAGCAGACTCTAATTCACAGTTATTCGTTCATTTTCACCATCCAGAGATTCGATAGTCAATGGAAACGAGACTCGACGATTTCATTTTGAAAGGAGCAAGACGGGATGGTCCTGCAAAAGAGATGCTCATAAAGAAAGAAAGAAAGAAAGAGAGATTGAGTATCGTTAAGAAAGCGAGGCGAAGCTCGCACTAATTGCGCTCATTAAAAGCGGACCGTCCGTCATAAATCAAGACTCTCTCACCCTCGAACGGCGACTCGAGGAGCACAATTTTGCTAGCAGCCGTGATATCTTCGAAAACGAAACTTCTCTCTCTCTCTCTCCATCTTTGTCTCTTTTATATATACCCCGCAAGGGAAACAGCCGTCGTCGCTGAAATCGATGGGAAGAACTTTACGGAAGGGTTCGAGAGCGTAACAGCGGTTTGCTTAAAGGGTTGCAGAGGGAAGAAGAAAGGGAATCCGAGTGAAGGATGGGAATCAAGAAAGGGTCCAACGTGATAGCGAGAAGTATTGGGTCGTGTAATACGAAATGTTGGATTTCTAATCGTTTGAAAATTGATCGGTCAAGCGGTGATACGACTTTTGACCTAGTTCAAACAAACACAAAAAATATCCTATAAGTGAAAACATTTAAAAAATTTGTAAGAACTTTTAAAAACTCGATTAATCACGTGATAAATGAAATTCTATACGATTAGAAATGCAACGTTTCGGATTACAGCTTGCAGGAAGATTCACTTTTCTTTCCTTTTCTTTCCTTTTCCATCTGCGTTTTATTGGTCGAATACAGTCGTAAACGGTACAATTGGCAATATATTTTTTTGTTCGTTTCCTTTCGTTTTTCATCGGCGATACAATCGATGCTTTCCTATGTACATTTTATATACAATAACGCTCCCTTATAACCGGAGACGCGCGGAGCCACGGCGGATCTACCTCTTGAAAATCTCGACTCGTCGCTGTTGAGACCCGTCGTCGATAGCGCGTCTTATCTCCGTCCCTAGACATCGATATACAAATTGGTAAAAAAAAGGGGATAGGAGACACGACATGAAATCGGGATGGAACGGAGTAGGCTCGAGCTCTCGAAAGATTTCCTACGTTTTTTTTTTTTATATAGAAAAGCTTCCTCTAATCTTTTTCTTTTTAAATTTCATCCTTTCAAAAAATTCGAGTCAGTGAATTCGAAAAAAGCGTATTCGAAAAGCTCGATCAATTTTTTAAAAACCTCGGATGCCTTTCTTTTCCCTCTTTTTGTGCAATTTTTCGTAGAAGTCGCGATGAAAGGGCCAAGTCGTGGCGGAAGTTCCTCGCGTCTTTTCACGACGATCGAGAGACTCGAATTCCGTGAGCTCGCTGAATCATCGAGCATTTTTCGTCCATGTTCGATTCTATGAACGCGAACTAGACGACAATAACGACGATGAGAATAGGCCGATGAGGCAGGGACGAAGGAATCATAATCGGAGACTAGAAAACATTCTTTCCTTTACTATTTCTCTCTCTCTCTCTCTCTCTCTTCATTCGAAATACGTATATTTATGGAGCTTAACGTCTATACCATTACACTTATAAATCGCGTCGATATGGATAAGTTTTTAGACCCGGGCGAACCATTAGCGATTAATAATTCTCAACGACGTCTATATGTGTTATATCACATATATATATATATATTTATATTCGATAAAATCGCGATTTTTGGCTTCCCCCAGGTCCGAAGTTAAAAATTACGCGCTGTATTCCACTAACGTAGAATTGGACAGACGAAAGGGAGAGAAAAACTGACGCGCGATATTTTAAAAGGAAACAGAAGACAAAGAAAAGATCGCGAGAACAGTTTCGAGAGTCCTCGTTATAGTTCGATAGTTCTTTCTTTTAGCGATCAGCCACAGTTTGCCTCGCATAGGCTTTCCTCGACGATGCTCTCGAGCGTTTGAATCTGTCCGAGACCATCGGAATCTTTGCAATTACGCTCGAAGATGTTGGAAGAAACGTTGCTGGCTAGCTCTTGAAACAGTCCCTTCTTCAGAACGTTTAGGTACCCCTAGCTTTGAACGATATCGCCAAGGTAGTCGTCGTGGTGTGCCAACAAATGTCGTGGTACGTCCAAGGCAGTGTGCAAAGTGACCGTGACGCCACGATTGAGACTGACCGCAGGATAGAAGACACCGTAGAGATCACGAAAGGCAACCCCACCTTGGGGCTGATCGTTAACGAAGAAACGCAGCGTGTGAGTAGTGTCCAGGTCCAAGAGTACACCTACCGTTGAACCTTGCTGAACTCCACCCTCCGTTCTCTGTGCGTGACCACCACCGTGCATGAACCAGGATCGTTGACGGTCTATGTACATGCTCCAACCCTTGTCGTCTTTCCCTGCGAACACCACAAATGGACGATTCTCTATACGCGTGTACCTAGAAGTTTGTGTGCGGGTTTTCGACTGCTAATGAGAGAATATCGATCATCGATCGGTTTTATATATATGTATGTGTATACGTATATATATAGTTGGCTGAATCGCGTGAAACCAAGAGGCAATATTTGCTGTCTGGTCGACTGTAGGAAATGTAGTACCCAGGTAGGAGTCGAGTGACCGGATAATCATGCATCGCGATAGATGGAAATGTCGAGATTGTATTTTAATATTGTTCAAGAGTTTCGAGTGTATTGGATATCTCTCGTAGTTCAGTTTTGTGGTAGCTGAACGTTACTCAATCTCAAAATTGAACCCAGGTATAACGTGAAATACGAGTGATGTATAACAAATAAATTTCTCAACACGCAACATTTCAAACAATCAGTTTCCAATTATCCGGTCACGTTACACCCGTTATTATCACCGAAACGGCGACGAATGCTTTCGGAAAATTATCGAAATTACGAGCTTACCGAGCATTTGATCGCGGGCAACGTCAGCCCTGGCTATCCCGAAGGCTGGATCGGTGTCACTGTGGTATCGATCGATGGTCAGCTCCCAGTAATGTACGCCTCTAGAAAATCCAACGCTGGAGAGGACCACGCGATGTTCGTAGCCCTCGCAGGATGCGCTCATCGCGTCCTCGGAAATCGAAACCTCCTGTGGTATCCCAGCAGCACCGGTTGCCCACGAGAACCACGCCACTGTTCCAATTCAATATCGTTATCCTTCGACTATTTTCTACGTTCTCTTCTACCTAGTCTCGCTTTTTCGTTTATTTACCGGAAAAGCTATCTATAAAACTTCGTGGGATATTTGTGAAAGGTTGAATATACTTTTTAAATGAAATTTCTTTTTCTATTTCTAGTTTCAGTTAGACAAATGGAGTGCAATTTTGGTCAGCTACTAGAATGAAACTACAATTGCCAAATGTACTTTAAAAAAATCGTTAACCACTGGTATACTCGATGGTTCGAACTAACCCGCATGCAGGTGTTCCATGCTTCAAACCATAATTCTAAAGTGGACTGGTAATTCTCAGTTGGCAATATGCTAACACTTCTGGTCGTTAAGTATCGACGGTACCGCATAGGGGCAGCTTTTGCGCTATACCAATCGAGTATACCGATCTCCTCGAAATTGTTATTTATTTTACTTGCTACTAGTGAAACTTATCTAGCAATCGAATTGAAAAAAATAAATGGGGAAAAGCAAAAAAAAAAAGGATAAATATCCTATCTCTCGCGAAATGAATTTGACCATGACTCCGATCAAAGAAAGCTTTGTCATCGGGAAAGGATAAAAAAAGTGTCTAGGTGGATGCAGGATAAAGAGGAAGGGACAAAGAGAGAGAGAGAGATGGAAAGCGAGAATGAGGGAACGAAGCAGAGACGGACAGGCGACTCCGTTTCAACGCATAGAAGCGTAGACATAAAGCGACAGATTAATATCGGATCTGTCATCGGCAATGCGTGGCCTCTCTCCGATCATTTGATCTACTCGTTGAAAACACGTCAGTCCGAGCTGCCAGTTTCAATCGTTCATCTTCCACTCGATACCAACGTCGATTTTCCACTCGAATCCTCGCCACGGAGAAAGGTAGAAAAAAGAGGGAAAGAAATATCCACGAGAAGGATGGAAAAAAGTGTATAAGGGAGGTGGATGAAGGCAAGAGGGGTTGAAAGGAATAAGAGCGAGAGGGCTGCAACCCAACTACTCACCCTCCGCGGTCTGAAGGCCGATCAGCTCCGAGTATTCGCCCTCTCCGGCGCTGTTGAATGCCCTCACCCTGGCGTTGTACAGCGAGTTGAAGTGCAGCCCGTCGACGGTGCAGATGGTCTCTCGTCCGCAGTACACCTCCTGCGCATTTCGAAATTCATGCGGTTAGCGTCAGCAAGAAGCGGCCTTTCCCCTACCAATCGGGGAAAACGAGAGAGGAACGAATCGTCGGGGATTCGTTTCGAATTAGGTTGTTTTAACGAGAATCTAAATTTTATGCCGACATGTTGTTATTTATAGATATGTTCTAGTGATTATTTATTGCTCTTTGTATTTTTGTAATTTAAATTGATATAATAAAAAAAATATACATTCATTTCTTTGTTCTTATTTCTCCAGTACCTATACTATATCCGAATAACGAATAAAAAATAAATGGATATTAATACAAATGTTGGTACCAATTAAAAGAAAATTAAATTTTTAAGTTGATACATCCATTTTTTTTTGACGAAAAAAAACCATTTTATTATCTATCATAAAAATAATTGTATTACACAAAAAATTGTATAACAAGAACTAATTCCATTGTTAAAGATCGATCCCATGGACCGATACCAGTCTTTATGACACAAAAAAGCACACGAAACCAGA
Source organism: Ancistrocerus nigricornis (assembly GCA_916049575.1). Lineage (NCBI taxonomy): Eukaryota > Metazoa > Arthropoda > Insecta > Hymenoptera > Vespidae > Ancistrocerus > Ancistrocerus nigricornis. The sequence goes on from OU696667.1 coordinate 28,265,479, forward strand.
AAGATTAAAAACCACTTCTAATCATTCTAAATAAACCGTTCTAAAGATAATAAAAACGACGTAAGTATCTTTAATACGATTATTAGACCGATTCAAGGTGCCATTTAAGGCAGACCGACACTCAGAAACAAGTTCTTTTTCTCTCACTCGATATGTTACATGGTCCAGGTATCGACGTAATAGCATAGTATGAAAAACGTGACGCTAATCACGTCCTCACCGTACGACGTTCTAACCGAGCAAGATAATTAGCGCCTCCAGGTTCGACGTAATCGCGGAACGGCTTGTAAACGGTGCAAGGCTTACATTTTCGCGGCCTGATTAATAACGCGTCGCTCGGGCCATTGTATCGTGCCGCTCGTTAGCGTACCAGAGCAATATCGCTCGTATAAATCTTTCTCGTAGGCACCCTCCTCCATCGTCACCCATTTCCTTCTTCCTTAACACCACCTCGTTCACCTCCTTCGAGACTTCTTCGCGTCTAGAGCACCGCGATCGTCTCGCTTTTAATATTTAAATCGAGCTCGTTTCTCTCGTCACGACGTCTTTCCTTTTCTCACGGTTTCTCGCTTTCCACTTTCTTCTTCTACTTCTTTACTACCTCCTTCGTCGTCCACGACGACCAATCCCGTACTTCCTTGCATCTTTTCTTCGACCGTACTCTTCCTTATCGCGAAGATATTCCTAGGTAGTCGTTGAACGAAGAGAAAAAATTTCAATACCTTGGACGAAGATTTTCAACAGAATTTTACGCGACACTTGGAATTTTCCGCTTGGCCTATACACGTGAATATGTGTGGGTGGTAAAAGAGTGGTAGAAGAAGGTCGTTGGAATCGACGGATAAGCCGACGAAATTGAGTTTCGGATCGTTGTTGCTTTTTCGTTAGGATTCGCGGGAACCATCGTAAAAGGAAAGTTCTGTTCCGTAAAAAGGATCTTCCTCTCTCTTTCTTTCTGCTTCTTCTCTCTTTCTTATCCGTTTCGTAGAAGAGAAGAAATCCCTATTTACTTTTCCGTGTCAACGAACAAACGAGCTTTCTGACAAGTTCTCTTGATTCATCGAGCAAAGAGTCGAGCTATCGCGTAAAGAAGGCGTTCGCGAAATCGTATTGTCTCGATTGTCTTTTAGATGTGGGGTGTACTTAAGCGTGCACTTATGTCGGTAGCACTTGGAAGATCAAAACGTTTTGTCGTGATTTTTTCGGTATTCGAGTAATCGTCAAAGTTATTATAAATTTATTTGCTATTTTAAATATTATCTAAAATCAATTACCTCTCATTCGAGACGATGGCACTTAATCGATATTCAAGCCAAGTGTTTTGTCAGAAGTAGTACATTATCGACCTCTTTTTTTTTTTATAACCACTCCATAGACCGTGTCAAATAATTAATAACGATCTTTCCCAATAATTTTTTCAATTGTCACTTCAACGAGTACCGCAACAGGTTATTCGTACGAAAGAAGCAAAGAAAAAAAAATAATCGAAGGGCTAATGGTATTTCATGATCGATGCCTCGATCGAATATTCATACAATGCTCGATGTTTCTTCAACGTAAATAAGATCTCTTCTTCGATGCCACGAGGAATGCTATTACGAGAAACGGAAAGACTTTTATTGATTCTTACAAGAGAGGCCGAGATTTAAGTGGTCGTACAACGAGCGATATAATTAATCTCAATGGTGGAAAGAGAGAAAGAGAAAAGGAGGAGGAAGAAGAAGAGAGGCATTTCGAATCGATAGTGATGTCGTGCTCGACATAGTTCAGGCACGTACTTCTCGTATTGGCCGGAAGACTCGAGACTTCGGGTTAATGCGCGAGAGAGTCTCGGTGGGATCAGGAAGTATTAAAAGCCATTAAGTGGGTAGTAAATAATGGTTAGTTCGTAAGAAAGCCTCCCACGCTTCTTCCCTTCGTCTCTTTTCTTGCTACTCTTCTCTTACTACCGCCATTAATAATACTAATGAAAGTAATCGATAAATTTTAAGCCTCCTTGCTATTCTCAAATCCTTTTTCCACGTTTTATTTCTTTCTCGTAATTAGCGCGATAAAAAAGATTTTTTACCAAAGTTGTTAGTATTTCTCTCTCTCTTTGATCACCCACGCGTAAGAAGTTAAGAATTTAATTCGTAGCTTTTCCTACGGCGACGCCCGTGCAAATCTTGTTACGCAAACAACGAGGGATATTGTAATTAACGGCGAACACGTTAATTATTGCGTTGAAACGAGCACGCCTCCGATGGATTTTGTGTTAAATTCGAAATACCAGAGACCGGTACATCTCTCTCTCTCTCTTTACCCTCACTCCAGCGCTTTTCCCTACCACTAGCAGCCGGCAGTTCAATTATCTTCCAATTACGCACGAGTTAATATTGAACTTGAATTGAAATATAGAAGCGCGATCGATTACACGAGTAACGTGTATTACGATCAACGATTTTCTCCATGACATTGGACTAGAAAATTTATTTTTTTATATTTAGTGCGTTGAGATATGAAATCTTTAACTTCTGTCGATCTTATGTCGAGTTGGACTCGACAATTTTATTTGGAGCATGCGATAGATAGTGATTTTGAACTTTTTTTGTATAAAAATGAAAAATTATTGAGTATATGTATAAAATCGATGTGTTATTATTAAAAATTAATGTATATTACTTGGAATTAAACGTCCAAAGTAACGTGGACCACAGAGTTAGCGTTATCTCATTTCTTTCCAAACACAGGAAAAGTTAACTAATTTGAAACGAGATTTAATCGACTTAATAAAAATTTCTAATAATTTTCTAACCCAGAGCTTATTATCTTTTTCCCAAAATCCTGACCGAACTCCTATCGGATATTTTACCAAGAAACTTCTTTTAGTTTTGCTTTCTCTCGAAGGCGAGTGATCGATGAGCTTTGGTCACGTAGCTACTTCTTGTCTGCTCTCGAGAACTTCGAGTTAAGATCTCGAAGTAACAGAGATATAGAGAGAAGTTCGAAAACGATCGGATAAGGGCAAGAATGTCCCGGGGGGGTTCTCCAGGAAGGCGTAGTACTCACCCTAAACTCTCCTCCACAGCCGTCGTCGAGTTCGAGAAGGTAACCCTCGATGGCAGGGCCTCTCTGACCGGCACAACCCATGACCCCGTGTCCGGATGGTGGCTGCCAAGCGACGGTAACGCTGTTGTTCTCGGCACTGCATTCCTCTGGAATCAGGAGTGGCGCTCCTGGTGCTGGAAAATTAGCATTTTCGATCGTTAGATGTTGCCCTTGAGCAAGACTCGAGAGATGAGATGGCAACTCGTTGCAAGATAAACCAAATGTGGGCATCCTCGCTTCAGGCTATTTTCTGAGAGGTCAACGTGGTTTCACCACGAGTTTCATATTCTTTTATATAATCGATAGTATCGGATTTAATCTTATTGGTACGTCGATTATACTGCTGATGGGTATTGGATTGTAATTTAACTCTTTTAAGCTTGTCTGTTTCACTATGCAATTATTGAATCGGATAGATTGGAAAAAGTAATTTTAATTGCAATGATTTTACTTTTATTTCATGGATAGCAAATCGAATATTTCGATATTTCGAACGATAGAACCTTCGGTCACCGCTGGGCACGCTTTAATCCCGTTAACCAATTCCTCGATATACGTTAGTTACGTGGTTTCTTGCTAGAAGATGGAGAGAGAGATAAAGCTCGTGCTCAGATTCGTTGCTGATAAACCGAGAAACTATTTTCTCGGCATGCTGTCTCGTGGCTTCTCAGCGAAGTTATTTCAAAAGCGTTTGGCTAACTTCAATGAGAGGAGGGAAACTAACCAACTTCGCGTTCGCTTTACTCGACCGTTTCGAATTTGTCGGCTGTACCGATTCGATCGAGAAGCACAGGAACGGAAGAGTGTGTGAGCGTGTAAGAGAGAGGGAAAATACCGGTCTTGTGTACAGGAGAAAGAGAGAGACGGGATAAAAGGTAGAAACGGGTCAGTGGTCAACGACAATCGTTGCCGCAGAGAAAATGGATTCGTTCTGCATCGTGAAAACGACGTCGCGTCCGTTCGCGCGAACGTGCGTTGGATTAAAGCGATTCTCAAAGTTAACTCGCCGGTTTAAATAAGTTTATACGAGATATGAATGCACTATCCTCTTCATCTCCACATTCGTATTTTATCCTTCGATCGTTTCCATTCGTTTGATGTGCATTTCTAACATCGTTGACCTTGAGTTTTTATAAAAAAGAATTTAACATTTAAGGAAAAATGGTTTATATCTTAATTGAGGCTAGGAAATTAGTACCTAGAAGAAGTAGGTTTTCTTGATAGTAGACATGTGACTTGTGTTATATGATAATAGTTAATAATTTCTATATGAAATCATTTTATGTTCACCGATTGTAATAAATGATTTTCTTGTAATTAATATCGAAGCTATTTAAATATATTGTAAAGTTTTTTTTAATTTATGGAAAAAATCAATAATTATAATAATAGTGTAAGCGAAGAATACGTATGGTTTAGATAAAAGATATTAGAAAAAGGATATATCTACATGAAAATTGTGATCTTACGTCAGAAACTTAATAGAACGAACTGATCGTACACCAAGTTAAGTATGCTCGACGTTGACGTATCCTCAGGGATAGTCATTCCGTTCTTCGTCGAGGGCAAAAGTCCCACACCGTTGCGTTACATTATGAAATTAGGCTAATGGAACGACCGTGGATTACGTATGTACACGCACACAGGGTACTGTTAGAGCAAAGTCCGTATTTGGGACTAATGTATTTCGCTTTAGGAGAGACGAGGATGGAACAAAGTTTCGGGGCGCACACAAAGCTGCGTGAAAAGCTTTTATCTTCGAATGTAACATTAATATACGAGTACATATAATTTCGATGAAGCACGAATTAATTCTGATCTTTGAAAATGATTCAGCTAAAAGCAGTGATAATCGAATTATTTTTGATTAGTAAGTAATTTTACAAATTGGGAACAGGAAATGTTATTTAAAGTAAATGAGCTAATAGATGATTTTATTATACTTAGGATAAATGTGCTGAGAAAAATGTTTATTTGTTATTTGATCAAATAAATAAAAAAAATCGCAATTACTTATTGTTTTTTTTCGCATACTAGTACCTACACTATTTTAATTTTTCACGTAAAATAATCCTAAGCTTAAAGTATGACGATCCGATAAACAATACGAATTTCGAATCACTACGTTCAAAATCCGCGTTGACATAGTTCCATAAAAAAAATGATATCCAACCAGGGACGAAACTTTCGGCATAACTCTGATATACATTTTCGAGCGAATCGATTATCTGAAAAACAACGAGCGCGAAAAAGATAGTACTCGCGATAGTAAGCGTGGCTTATCTGTGATGCAACGTAAAAAAAAGGAGGACGCTCGTAAAAAAGCAAAGCTCGACGTAGATTTTCGGTTGTAGTGCAAAAACTCGGATTGTAAATTCTTTTCACTGTTTGCGGCTGTCCGACTATATCGTCGGTATTACTACTGAGCCCGGATTTCGTCGGTAGTGTACGGATTTTACGACGAGGCCGATTTCGAGGGTTATGGAGGAGGGATAGAGGGGAGTCAAAAGGGGGACCAAGCTCTTTCGGAGAAGGGGTAATCAGTGATAATCGATCGTGTACAATCGGCCACAGAGACCACCGAAAATGCGGACCGCGTGCTATCGCGGAGGGGCTTCGAATATGAATGGAACCTGATTTTCACAATCGACTCGTCAGAACCCACGCGCGTCGATAATGCTGCCACTTCAAATAGTATCCGATACGGAAGGTATTACGCACTCTTAATTCGAGATAACGCATTAGAACGCGATAATGCGATTGGAGGATACGAGATGCGCGAGGTATACCATTTATTTCACTAATATTAACCTGATTATATTCCACAGGAATTTAAAAAAGAGCATTTGCTATTTTAAAGTAATAATTTTTATTTGGAAAATGGAAATTCGTAAAACTTTGAAAAATGAATTTTCCTCTTATTTCTCGCAGAGAGAAAAAGCAATAAATCTCCAACGATTATTTCAAGGAGGATGGGACGTGTTCGTTTTAACGAATTCCTTTCTCTGTTCCCTAATTTACGGGGATGTAGAAAAAGAGAAACATCCGGTAATTGTTTCTCGGTACCTACGGCGCGTATAATTAACATTCGACGAAACGCTGGAGAGAGAGAGAAAGGGGAGAAGGAAAGGAAGAAAAAAAAAAAAAAAGGGAAGAAAAGGTTTTTAACGAGACGATCTCGGCAACGCGCTCGGGTGCTCCCTTCAAAGGGAGTAGAAATATTTACCGCGTGCTATAACGGGATAGAGTACCTATGTATGTATGTATGTATGTAGTACGCCGAGTAGCGTAAGTCGGAATGTCGAGGAATCGAGACGGCTAAAGTTTTACGCCCGTATCAACGTGATTTATCGTGGGCTCTACCCCGTGCGATACCGTATCGATAACCGATACCTCGAGAGAGAGAGAGAAAAAGTGAGAAAGAGGGAGATGGTCTATGCTTTTTCTACGAAAAAAAAAAGAAAAGGAAGAAGGAAGCTGAGAGAAAAAGGAAGGGTGAAAAGGGGTTGAAGAGGGTACGAGGAAGTGGAAAGTGAGAAATAGAGAAGAAAGGAAAGTAGGAGTGAGTGGAAATATCATGATAAGGTAGGGACTCGCAAGACTGCTCGAAAAAGGATAAGGAAAAAGAGAAAATAATAAAAAAGAAGACAGAGAGATCGACGTTCGGACCATCTTCCTTTCCATTGTAGATGAACACGCTTCTTAGAATTTTCTTGCAATATCGCTGATGAAATTTCATTAGAAAAAAAAAGAGAAATATCTTTCTACGCAACGAACACGATAGTAATTAATTTAAAATAGAAAATAAAAAGGGAAAAAAAGGCGAAGCCGATATTTCGTTCCTAGTTCAAAGCTGGAACTCTTTCCAACACGGGAGAAATCGAGAAAGCAATCATTAATCTTCGTCTCTTTCCATCCCTCGATGGTCGAGTTATTATAGCGAAGGTAGATTTTTTCACTGGGTGGAGAAAATGATTGGAAAAAAATATTCTACTACGCCTATGGTTTTGCTTTTTCGCGACAAAATGATATTGCATTTTGAATATTTTTTTTTATTACGAACTACGGATTCGCGTTAATTGTCTTCATTTCGTCTCTCTCTGTTCTAAGCATTTCTTTTCTATTTTTTTTGGTTGCTGATCCTACTTTCTCTCTCCCTCTTTTCTTTTTTCGTTTAAAAAGGGTCAAAACGAATCCGGCGCCGGCCAAAAGCGTGATAAATGAAATAAAATCCGGCGCAGCAGTTAGCCGGACGTTTAATAATACACGCGTTTGTGTCCGTTTTCCTTCTACCCTCCTATCCGATACCCCTCCTGCACCATCGTTACCCTCCTACTCCCCTGATCCTCTTCTACACAGACTCTCTCTCTTACTCCTGTGCCTACAGCACTCTTTTGCCATCGCCACAGCTGCCGGCCAGCCGGGATAATCCTTTTTTCCGGGTACAAACGAGTATTAAGGTGGATTCACGCGGAAGCGACGAGAAAAAACGAAATCGCGTGATCGTGTTCTCCTATCCTTGTCTTTGGGTTTTTGTTCTTTCGAGAGATCAAACGACGACGTTATTACTTTCATATTTATGGAAATATCTGATATATGGTGTGTAGGTATCGTTGAATTATTGATACGATACGGTCAGAGCTGTTTGCGGGGAAACTGATTCGTCTGGCTGGCATATTTTAATTCTTTTGTAGTTTATATTATTTTAGGAATTTAATTCTAAGTAATAGATAAGTATTAATTTGGTATCGTAAGATTTTCGAATTTGACTTGACATCAAATTGGAAAGAATTAATGTTTTAATGTATACTGATTAAATGACGAGATGATAAATAATAATGAATATTATTTTATATCCTCGGACGATAATAAACTAATAATTTCTATACGAAATAATTTTAGGTTCACTGATTGTAATATAAAAATTTTTTCGCAAATAATATCGAACCAATTTAAATACATCGATTTTTTTATACAAGGGTAACAAATTATTCCGATAAACTTTTATATTTATACACTTTTTATCCGCTTTCGAAATTGAACTCTGGATAGAATTATCTACACGTCCTTTACAAAGCTGAATTTCAGCTGGATGTTGTAACAGGAGAAGGGCGAAGTGCAGTTCGACTAGTGATTACATATCAAACAAACGATGTAATAAGATAAAACGGTCGGTTTTCATTACACGTTTATAGAACATCCCCAACGCATTTCGAACCATGAACGTTACCATGCATTGGTCACCGTAAAGTAGCGAAACGAATGTTACGCGTCCAGTCTCGTTTTGTGTCCTCTCCCTTCCTTCCCACTCGTTCTGTTAAACGATAATTCAATTTTTAATATCACGCGTATGTCTGTTAGAGTCACGTCGTCGGCAGTTTTGGTAAATTTGCATTTGCAGTTGAGATCGTGCGATAACCACGTACCACGCGTGTCGTATTCCCCTCCACCTTATCTTTTTTTTATTCTTCATTTAATCGATACATCTTTAACAGAAGAATTTTTGATCCATTTTTATCGAAGAAAATTAGCTGCTTTTTTTCTCCTTGAAGATATTAAATTTATAATTATAAATTTGCACGGTTACCGCTCAAAGAAAATCAGAACGAAACTCGAAATTTAACGCAACGAGGAAAAGAGAAACTAAGCTTGCGCGAATCCGCTTCGACTTTCTTTGACGAATAAACTACGTTTAAGTTGGACAAACTTTTTGATAACCCTTAAAGATCTTAAGTAGACACGGTGGAGTTCGCCGAGAAGCGCTTTTGCCTTGAAAAGTAAATAAAACGTAGAAAGTGTTTTTGCGTAGAAGGGAAAAGGGAAGGAACATTTTTTCGTTTATCATTCACAACGTTGTATCTTATTACGTTCTTTAAATCGTTTCACTTTAAACCTCAGTGATTAAGATTCAATATTTTTCAACTTTCATTCATCATCATTTGACGAAATTTTATTGGAAATTCACTATGGAAGTCTCGTTAAATGGTAGGAAACAGTTATTTCTCGTCACGGTCTCGTCCATCGAGTATTTCAAAAGATTTCAAAATCCCTGGCACTCGAACGAATCCCATTTTCACTTCATTTTTCGATTCGATTGTGTTTCATTTTGTGCACGGTAGGAAGGACCCAAGCGAAATCAGCTATTATCCGCTTTTCCCGGTAGCTCGCGCGGCGTGGTAGAAAACGGTCGGTAGGTGCGTACATTCGCGTGGACGCATCCTACTAAAAATGAAATTCGTTTAATTATAAAAACATATCTAAAAACCTCAATTTACATACCGACCGTTTAAGCAACACAAAAAAGAACTGTAGGCAAATGACGTCGGGTTTCAGAAAAAATTCATTACGGGAGATAATCGAAAATGTCGGGAACGATAAACAAATTTATTTGTTAATTGATTCCGGACGAATGGTCACGCAGAAATTTATTTTTAATAGGTATAGTAATTAGAAATGTAATTAAATATAATTTAAATAAAGGTTCAACATGGTAGAGTAAAATTGTGACGATGTTTCTTTATTTCTTAAACAATCGTCTATTCGCAGAATGTAATTTAATCTGTATATTTGCACAATCTTCGTATTTATTTTATTACGAAATGAGTCTTTTTTAGTACATGAAAGAATACATACGTAAGTTTTAAAACGTGAAAAATGAGTCTTATGTCAGCCAGCTTTACCCAATATTATAGATATCAAAATGATCTAATGACGAAGGGTTGGTTAGACGTAAAAGGAAACTATTAACCGAAAGTCTCGATTATAATTGGACGAGGTCACACCCACGTAAAGGTCTCCCGTTAATTAGAGTACATCGACATCGATGCAGAACCTTCGATATAAGATCTCCAAGAGGAGAAGTGGGAGGAGAGAGTAAATGAAGAAAATGAGGAGATCGATGATACCAGAGAAGAAGAGAAGGAAGGAAGGAAGGAAGATGAGAAATAGAAGAAGATATCTTCGAACGAGGGTGTCCTTGTAACGACTTAAGGCCCCGAGATCGTTAAGCCCGGAGCTACGTCGAAGCTCCGGTGCCTAATTAATCCGCTTTTCAAACGTTTTAGAGAAAGACTCTTCGCTCGATCTCGCTTTGGGCTGGGGCCTATCGCTGGTTTAAAGGAAGCTATGTCCCTGAGGCGACATCGAATTATTAAGGGAGCCTCCATCGAACGGAGAAAGTATCGAACGTTGAGGGGTGTCACCGAATTTTGCTATAGGAACACGTACATAAATATACTGCTCACTTTCGTCACGAAATCTTAAAAAATTCATAAATTTGGTTATCGTATATTTTGTTACTCATTTTTAGTTGCCATCTCTGTCTTGTAATATTTAAAAAAATTATAATATCTACGATTTATTGATTGGGATATCATATTATATTATTTTATTGAGTTGCCATCTGTATCTGATAATAATGTTTAAAATTCTAATATTTATAATTAATTTGTGTATTTCGTATCCTACCTGCCGTAGGATATCGTTCTTCTCCTTCGGAAGCTGCGTCCAACATTTTAAGACGTTATATACCTATACTTATAAATTATTATAGTATTTTGTTAAGACAATATATACGTGCCGAGACATTAAGTCGAATAAGAAATTGGAAAGACCAGAATCTGCATAACTTTACGATGCAAAAGATATGTATAAGAAATTGCCAACAGAGATATCCTTAAAGTTTCTTTAGCGTTCTCAGATTTCGACTTCGCATCGTCGGGCATGTACATTTGTCAAACGAACATTATTAAAGACTTCCAATTTGCTGTGACTTCGAGAAGCCACGGAGATCGCTTTGAGAAGGTCGAACGTCGATTTTAATGAGACAGCGAGCCGTCGAATCTAACGAAAGATTCTTTAGAAAATCCGTCAAAATAAGACAAATATCTCGGAAATCATCGTATCGTGTATAATATTAATTACTAATTATGTTTAACCCCGTCTCAAAATTCGATCCATTAATCTCTTTCTCTGTGCGTTCGCTGTACCATGCGTAGGTTAAACGATTATTTACAAATTCGTACGAGTCGGTCTCGTCGAGTAGGATGAATTTATGTGCGATCGTTTTAATAAAGTAGTCGTTTAATTATCCAAGCGACGGTCAACCAAGTCGGAAAATATATCCCTATTAGGTGAAATTATGGACAAAGCGTTTGTCAAAGCCGGCGGCAGCAGCGTCGGCTCGCGCATGAATTATTCGGACTATTTCATTAAACGGATCCACCAATAATCTGTCATTAATACGACCGAGTTTCTGCATCGTGGGATAATGCAGTTACGGGTTGCATCGAGGACTAACGAACGATAATAAATGTTGGTGGACGTTGGTAAAAACGATGGAACGAAGGATCCGATGGTTTTACGAGAGCTCGACCGTCGTCGTAATAATTAACCGTACGATGAAATGTGAAAAAAAAAGCTAGGACCCGGTGAAATATAATGACGGATTTTCTAAATAACCCAAGCTACCGAGATATGGTAATTAATCACACGGGTAAACAGAATACATATTCTAATAACGTCCGATCGATGTGACGGTGCAAAAATTCTCGTGGCTCCTCATAAATCAGGCATTGTTAATTTCTCATAAATTACAAATTTCCCTACTAACGAGCTCCGCTCTCGAAGGGAATGCAACACCTGAAATTGTATTAGGTTCATATAAAATATACTCGAGGCGTTTCCCTCGTTTAATAGAGAAATGATTTAAACCATCTGGAAGTTACACTGATCGATTTAAAAATTAGATATTTTTAATCAATTAAGTAATATAACTATTATAATTTTAGTCTCGAATATTTGAGCCGTTTATTATCGAAAGTGCTGTAAAAATGGAAAAAATAGATCAAATAATAATCATAATATCCAAATTTGTTCTACTTGCGAAGTAAACGGCTAACTTGTATGGTTAATTAAAAATAATTACAAATCGATCAATGACTTCAATGAAATTAAAATTAATATCCCAATTATAAACAAAGAATTAATAAAATAAACTTACGTTTGAGTTGAACGAACGTGAGCTGATCGATAGCTCGCCTTAAAGGTTTATCATCGAGGGTGAGATCGAGAAGAGGAAGACGTGCGATTTCTTGAACACCTTCGGCACCACCCCAAGAGCCTGCGGCGTTCGCTGCCCTAACGGACAACATTCCACCTATCTGAAGAAAAGCCGCGCTGTCGGTTTCCTTCAAAGCCTCGATACAGAACGTGAGAAGTGCCGTCGTTGTTTGAAGATGAGTGGCACATCTCGTGACTTGATCCCTCAACGAGCGGACCCTTGCCTCGCGAGTTTGTCTCGCTGCCTCGATTAGTCGCGACTTTCTTGCTTGTAGCAGGTTCACGAGATTTGCGACACGATCTTCGACTTCTTCTTCCAATGCCACGCATTCCTCCTGATAAATAATTTTATTATGTCGTTGGTCAGGGTATACACGGTGTTTCAGAAGTGAGATTATTTCCAATCAAAATGATTATCGATGGTTCCAAAGCATTAATATAGTTATTTACAAGATATATGGTTATTTAGTTGATTTTTTATTTTAAATATGATCCTAGAGAGTGAAATTTTTTAATACAAGTATTTTTAACGAACGAAATAATTTTTAAGTCATCAACAGCACATATGTGGTTATTGTGATTGGAATTTGGTCTATTTCTGGGTGTGGATAAAGATAGTTTTTGGGAATATTAAATCGAATCATAAATAACTTTCATCTCTGAGAACAATTTTTAATAATACATTTATTACCCTAAAGATATTTTTTCTTGACAAGACCCAATAAATTGTAACTGACAATTAAAAATGATATGCTAAAACTTATTTATGACTCGACCTAATAAATCCATTTATCATTAATTACAAAACTAAGACTACAGTGCAGTAACAAATTTTGATCAAGTCCATGATTTCATTTCTTATCAAATATATACCTTCTCTTTTTGGTAAAACTCACGATCACCCAAGAAAAACCTATCGGTACACAAACACTCTATGGGGAAACGGTTTTACTTTGCTTTAGAAAGCTCGCCCTTATCCGAAGGTATTTCTAGGACGATTGAAAGCGGTATAAACTTATAAGGCGATTCTTCTAAAATACCGTAGGGACGGTGGAAAATCGAACGGGTGGCTGTGTTTACTCGATAAGAGAAAAGTACGCCGACTCCATTTGCGCAAACTAAATTTTCCCAGCCCCCTCCTTTCCCCCTTTCTACTGTCAGAGCTATTCCACAATCCGGATTCGAGTTCGTTCGAGGTTCTCGATTTCGCTCTTCTCATTCTCTGTGTGGTTTTCCCTAATAAAATTCGGATTTTCTACCTTGCGACACAAATTATAACTATCTCGACAAATAAAGAAAGGAAGAATAAACATTCTAACGAAATAACAGCGACCTTAATCTTATTTACGATAGAGCAAATAATAGTAAAAAGTAAACGCTCAGGTATAATCAAAATGATAGAAAATTTATTAACGATAAAACGTAATGGATTCCTATAAGCTTTCGAGGAAAATCTCCGGTAGATTTTCGGTGAGTAGCAACCTCTCTCGCACGGAAAGTTCTGATATAATAATAATAATTAAAGAGACTGTCCTTAGTAATTCTCTCTCGTGCTATCCTTCCCCCTTTTCCCACACACACACCAACCCATGCATATGTATGTACGTTCCTTCAGGGCAGTCGTGCAAAATCCTAAAAGGTAGAGAAAGGTCGAGGAAAGTACTACTCACGTGCACTTTGTCCGTCATTCCTTTGAGCCTCTGAATGAATTCCGTCGTGGAACGAGCACGCTCCGATAGCTGCTGCAAATTTTGCGACAGCTCCGTCTGAAATGATAAAAACCGAAAACGTTGCGTTAATAACACGAGATGGACACTGGACGACGATGCACGATGAGAAATGTTCTATCCAGAAAATCTCAAAGCTTTTTTATTTTCAAAAAGAAAAATTTAACGAGAAAACGAATAAACGGGTTGGGATTTTATCGAAACGTATTTCAAATACGCGTGGATGATTTTACCTGCAAAAAAATATGTTGGCCAGAGTGAAAAATTATCCGCGATACGCGAGCTTACTCCGGAGAGTGTACCCGACTCTTTAATGCCTTTCACGTCCGTTCGATTATACCGGCACGTCGTGCATATAATTATGCGATTCAAAAGCGTTCGAGAAGATTTCTGGCCGAGCGAATAAATTCAACAGGGGTCGAGCCCGTTCCGATCGGTTTAATATTCGTATTGCCCGTGGTGAAGTTGGAAGATAGAATTAATTTACAAAAATGATCATCAACGAAATTTTCCGTGATTACGCATCTTAAACAAATTTTTTTAAAGATCAAATCTACAAGGTTTCATATACACTTTCTATAGTTTACGTTCGGAATTTCACGCAATTCGTCGAATAAATATAATTTATATTAATTCAATATATAATCCGTACGCGTATGTCGCGTTAATTTCGCTAATGAGTTCGCATCAAATAAAACGGAACGATTTCATGCGGAAAATGTGGAATTCGTCGTGCTCGTGACGCGATATATAATTTATTAACGGGTGGCCCATTATGAAGGATTAATAAGGATGAGGATGATGCGAAAGGCAAGTGAATGTAAAAACGCGGAAGGGAATCTTGCGAACGTGTCTAGGCCAACGCAACGAGAACCACCGGTGTGTCGCTTTCTGGATAACGATAAGAAATAAAATTAGCGTCTTCTTCTTAGGGTGAAACTTTTAATGGCATACCTTTGTAAGTTTCCTTTAAAGTACGTTCAAAGGAAAATCTAATTGCATTGGCAAAGTATTTAATTCGTTTCAAGCGGTTGCTTTTCGTCGACAGTGGAGAAGGCGTATGCTTCCAGTTATAAAACGACGTTAAAAAGAGAGGGTAGAAAAAAGAAAAAAATCGAGTATGGTGGTAGCGAGAGGTTGAGGAAAAATGGTGAACCGACTTTAAGATATTCAATATTCTCTCGTGAGCTGTGCGTAATAGATATTAGAAAAGAAAAATTAATTAAAGGAACGAAACCGTCTTCCTTGTCTCGTACGAATTCTTACATCAATTTTTTAATTACAAATTTATCACGAGTCCCCCTCGTTGTAATCTCTATCGCCAAGCACGCTATCCTTTATTGCCGTAATTTTCGCCTCGTGACACAATGCAGCGAACGCGTGTCATAAATGAGGTGAAGAAAAAACAGAGAGATCGATGAGGACTCCTTTGTTCCGCTCGACGACCTTAAACAATGCAGGAACGTCGTCCCCTTCCCCGATAGTGCAAACTTTTGAAAACAAAAGGGTCGTGATTATCTTTAAGGGTGCTTTAGAAAAAATTGATAAAACGATCCCACGGTATCGAGAGGACGAGGAGAGAGAACGGGAGAGAGAAAACGCGATAACCCGTTTAATACGGAAGTATGGGAGAATTTGTGAAAACGGTTCACGTAGCGTCCAGAGTCGGCGATTTCAATTTTTCGATAGGATGGACACGTTACTTGATTTTCCTGCGACGCTCTTTGCATACGGAACACGTATCGATATATCGAACAATCTCGGTTGAGTCTTTGAATCGTTTCTTGCAATTTCTATGAACTTTTCCGAGCATTCTTAATTATTTTGAACAGCTAATAAGATTTATGTGATAGATAAATTATTCAAATATCGGTAAGAACCTTTTTAAAATAGAAATTAATTATCCAACATAAAGCTGATCTCTGAAATGGTATGAACAAATAATTCTCCGTGTTAAAATTTAGTAAAAAAAACAGTCCCACCTGGCAAGCGTACCGACTACCACACGAATGTGCATACACGTAAATATACATAGAAAGAGAGGCGATCGCAGCACGTGCGAGCGTTCGCACGTGCGTGCGTCATTACGCGCTTCCCCTCGTGCATATTGCATTATGTAATTGTGATCGCACGGCTCAGTGAACACTCCAAGAGGGTATCTCCGATAAATCCATACAAAACGTTATCCTTCTGAAAACACTCGCGCATCGATAGTTATCGAATATTGTCGATAAGTTATTATCCTTGATGTTTGTTCTTTGGTATTATTTTTGTACTCATCGTATTACTTAAAATTAAAAAGCCAATCTTTCTGTTTGCGAATATTACGACTAATCTGGTAATAACTCCATTAGTCTAAGTATATATCAAATAAATTATTATACAGGTATTACTTTTTCAACTTATACCACGTAATCGTAGTTCTTTTATTAAATATATGATAAAAAAAAACTTTTTAAAAACAAGCTTTTATTTAGTGTACTAAAAAGACAATAATAAGAATATTTTTTGATTAAGACAGTGCTGAATGGTATTTATAAGTGGTTATAGTTCGAATGGATGGATCCTCGTAAAAAGTAGTATCAAAGTTATGGCTGTAACACATATAATAAATTATGTTGAATTATTTGTCTTAAAAGCTTGTCGCGCGCGTTACTTGTGAAAATGACGAATAACTTGATAATAACCTGTCAAACTCGTTACCAAATATAAGTAAAATAAAAAAAGCGCGTGTCTTGAAACTAAGAAAAGAAGATAAGTCGATCTTACGAGTATCCATCACCACTATAAATGAAAAAAGATCGTAGGAAGGAGTCTAGAAATTGTTTCTCTCGCACACGTCGTTTCGCGTTGGCACGCGAAGAAAAATATTGAATTAGAGTCCCGCGGAAACGTGGAAGGCCACGTACGTATGTACTCACGTAACATACATAGAAGTGATCTATAGTACGTAGCACGTTTACGTCCTTTTGAATCTCACAGTTGCAACGTGAATACGTTTCCTTCCTTCCATCTATCCGTCTCTTTCTCTTCTCCCGACATAAAGCCAGCATCGTTTCGTTCGTCGACAACGCCCGACGAAATCTTATTAGCATGAAAAGAGCTCCCGGGGATTTCGAGTTCGGGGGTGACAAAGAATCGTTCCTGAAGTCCGCCGCGTAGTAAGCCTCGATTGATTACCTTCTTTTCTGCTCCCCACTTACGATAGGACCCACCCTTCTATTATTTCGTGGTGTCGACGAAATTTTTAATTATCCACGTGATCGATTGAATTTAGACCTGTCAGATTGAAATATAGTCTAATTTTATTCTACCAATGACATAACGGTATATACCTAAAAAAAAAAAGTCTACAAAGAAGAACGCTCTTGCTAGACTCAGAGGAACATAAAAAAAAGATACGATCTAAAAAAGATCGTCTCGGTTAATCCCTC
The DNA here is from genome assembly GCA_916049575.1 of Ancistrocerus nigricornis. NCBI lineage: Eukaryota > Metazoa > Arthropoda > Insecta > Hymenoptera > Vespidae > Ancistrocerus > Ancistrocerus nigricornis. Next base: position 28,282,787 of record OU696667.1, read on the forward strand.
GAAGTAAAACCAGAAGGAGATGAAACGAGGCCGTGAAAAAACAAGCGAGACTAATATCTTAGATGAGGTTTTCTCCAAGATCAATATATTATATTAATTTCAATGATACACGTTCCGTATTACGTAGATATACGTGTGCAAGCTCGTTTAAAGATGTTACGTATGTACATACTTAATGTGACACATACCTATACGTATAAAGAACGTATACCGAGCCATACAGAACGCGAACTCGGTGCCAGGCAGGCATTCGTGCTGGAGGGTAATTAAGTTACTCCTTTCGAGTTAACGCCGGCCCCTCAGCGCACCGTAATTTCCGCAGCTTTCCTCCTAAGTTTCTGAAGTCGAATCACGAGGCCGGTTAATAGAATGCCACGGAATTGTTCCCAACGCGGTGTGGACTTCCTCCCATCCTTCTTGTCTTTTAAACGTACCGACCATTGTTATTAATTACACCGAGTTCGTCCAATCGCATCTTAAGATGACACTCTCTCTATCTCGTTAACGTTCTTTTTTTCTTGTTTTCACGATCGGTAGTAGTCTTCCATCTCGTTGGACGTTAGTCCTCTCAATCGTCCCGAACGACTTATTCGTTTCTTTCCTAGAAGTCTTCTTAAAGCGAAACGATCGATAAACTTTACGACGCTCCAAAGTGGCTCGTTCGTTAATTTAATTGCACGTTTCTTCGTAGTCGTGGTACGAAATTGCATCGAAGTTAATCGACTGAAGGAATCTTTGTAAATTGAATCGAATATGTATATACGTTTTATGAATGGATGGTGTGTATAGAAATCTTTGGGGAAGGATTTAAGTGTATTACTTAGATTGAGTCATAAATAATCTCCTGTTTAATATATCAATCGAATAAACGACTCTATCAATGAACGATTAATTATATAGGGTGGTTCACTTAAATGTTTCCTTCATTTGTGATGACATGACCAATATTTTGAGAAAACAATCCCATTTGTTAATAAATATTTGTTATGTTAATACAAATTGGTATTTATGTGGTTAAATTTAGAGATGATTAGATTTAAAAGATGATTAAAAAAAATATTCTTAAGAATGGGAATATTTTACTATTACTAATGCAAGCCTAAATATCTAATATATCTCATAGACAATCGTAAAAAGAGGCTATCCTTCTAATAACTCTTATGCTTGGTAAGAACAAGTATCAAAGACGAATCACCGTAGGCCGTTTTATTAGCTTCTCACGAAATTGTTCCTGACGTTGCTTCTTTCTTATCGAGTCATTCCCTTAATTCCTCATTATTAATTACCTTAAAAGCACGGATTCCTAGCGCGAAAACGCCGACTGATTAATCGTAGGGTCTTGATTAAGGGAATATTTAACAGCGATTCTGCGCGTACCAGATACCATAATGATGATCGAGTATCTTCCCTTAATAAGAAAACGATCGGACGATGGAACGCGAATGGGTTAAAAAAGTCTCAAAGAATAAAAAAAAAAACATGATTCAAGGGTTAACTAAAAAGTTTGACTCGTTTCTACCAGCACTCGTCGAGTAGTTCGAACGGTCATGAATAAATTTGCAAAGAGAGAGCGGGAGAACTCGTACCGATACAATTACAGCGACGAAATGCGTTCATTGTTGCGTCCGTTAATTAAGCACAACGCAACGAATCGAGTCCCTACTTCCCCTCTCCTTTCTCCTCACCGATGCCTGAGTAATTACGGAAGTCGAGAGGGCTTAGATCAATATGCTTACAGTCTTTTCCTCCTCGATGAATCGCAATAAGAATAGCTTCTCTTCCATAGAGAAGGTTCTAAATAGAAAGACCTGTATAATAAAAATCAAGAAGCTAAGTATCTGGTACTATTCGTTCGATGTTTTTAAAGAACAAACTTCGTGGGTAGGTACATTGATCTTTCGAACGAACGATCCTCAATGATATCCCTTTATACGCGTTGCTTGCTTCGTGGGTTGGCCGAAAAAAGAGAATAAAGGGAGGACAATTTTCCGGCTTTTCAAGCTAATAAAAAAAGCTCGATCTTAAGTCAAATTTCTAGGCAAGTGAGGCAATTTATGAGCCCACGACGAAATAAACAAACTCATTTCATAAAGTTGGAACGATAAAAACCGTCTGCGTTTTGGTATACATATATATATATCTCTCTCTCGTCCCGTGGTCCTAAATCAAGCCTCTAAAGCAACTGTCGTGCCGTTTTATAACCGAGATTTATTCATCCGTGACCCGTACCACTTCCTAGACGTAGATTTAAAAAGGCACGAAACTGCGACGACTCGTTATCGTTTACCATCCTCGAGAATCTACTTAATAGTACTTTTAAGTTAATTATTCGTCATTACTGGAGAAAAGTAGTAGAGAAGGTGGAGTCGACGAAGGTGTCTTCCGCGAAGTTCTCGTCCTTGAAACCTACTATTATTCGTAATAAAGAGAACAACGATCTCGCGTAACGATCGGTCTTCGTAATACGCCTTGGCTGTATTTTTTATCCAAGAGACGATAAGGATCACCGTTCTCAGAGATCGTTCCTTTGTTCCTTTAATTATCCTTCGTTGATTTGCACACAGTGTAGACGTACGTCATTTCCTTCGAAACGTTTTGGTTCGATCGCTAATTCGTAGCATTGAATGGTGCTAGGTGAATTCTATTCTAATAACCGTGTATGTATATGGAAAACAATTAAAAACGTAGGTACATAATTTGTGTCGATTTTTATATGTAATAAGGGAGCGTAATTATTGATGTAGTTAATCGATGCAATTAATGATAACGTGATAAAATAACATAAGTAATTTTAAACGATAATTAGTTGTACATGGAAAACAATTAGAGGTGTTAATAGTTCGTGTTAAATCCTTTATGGAATAAAAGAGCAGAACTGTGTATGTAATTAATCGATGATGACGTGATTTGTTAAAAATTGTTGATTGTATTATTATTAAATTTAAGTAGATTAAGAAGAAATGTATAGAAAATTAATGAAGAAGCCGAGTCTCGAACGCTGCTGTTGAATACCTGCACGCTATCACGTCGAAAAGGTGATTGAATAGTCGAAGGACAATGCTCGTATATCTTGTTTACAATCTCGATCTACATACCTTGTTGCTATCGAACCCGGCTTATATTTACATACTACGTCTTTCTTCGTCACCTTTCAATTCAATCATCACACAGCTATGAATTTTCACGTTTCATTATTTATAGAACATTTTGACGCTAATGAATATTTAAATGAACAAAATCCTATTTAAATAGCTGACAGACGAGTCAGCCTTTCCACACAATGAAATAATTGGTCAATTTAAAGTAAGAAAAATCTAGATAAAGATACAGAAAGATAGAAATTCATGAGACGTCGTAGGAAAGTGCGAGAGACACGCAACGTAAGACCAGTTTCGGCGTTGTTATCGTGAAGTCACAGCCTGTGCGATTCACCCTTCGCTCGTGCAAAGAGAAAGAGAGAGAGAAATCACCCTTTTCATCCCTCTCACTCATTTTCTATCTCTCTTCTTCCCTTTCTCTTCGTACTTGGCATCTCTCTTTCTCGCTTCAGCCCCTTTACGACGGTACACGCGAGGGGCGGTGGCTCGATGGATACGACCCCACGTAAATACGATGGGTCTACCCTCGCTAGCTAGCAGTGCCGTTGCATCGTCGTTGCACCGTTGCATTGCCGTTGCACTGGTGCGTCGCGCGAATGCACACCGGCCGGCCGATGAATGCGCACCCGCAGACGAACTACACGCGACGAGCACGACGCATATCCAATGAGATCCTGTCTCTTAAATGCGTCTACTTCCGTCGAATTTTTATTTTATTATTTGTTAAGTATATATATATGTGTATTTAAAAGAGTATGGAAGGTGTGCGTGTAGTCCTATTAAAACAAATTTTGTTTCAATTTTGTTTTATATTGTATTTCGTATTTTTTAAATATTTTTAAATAAATTTGATTAGAATATAAATAGAAGAGATGGAATGTGTGGGTGTAATCCAATTAAAACAAATTTTGTTTTATATTGTATTTCGTATTTTTAAAATCTTTTTAAATAAATTTGATTAGATTATAAATAGAAGAGATGGAATGTGTGGGTGTAGTCCTATTAAAACAAATTTTGTTTTATATTGTATTTCGTATTTTTAAAATCTTTTTAAATAAATTTTATTACAATAAAAATAGCTGTAAGATACGATTAAAACTTTATAATATATTGTAACTACTTAAGTGTCAGATAGATTGTCTTGTGAATTTTATTAAAATCTAAATAAATGATATAAAACTTTGTCATGAAATATCGTTTCATTTAATTGCCAAGCGAGTTTGAATCATAACTAAAACGTTGGTACATTTTCCCTTCGCTTGGCAGACGAATACCAAGCAGTAACCAACGTGAAAATTCGACTACACGCTATGGCCCGTTACGGCACCCTTTAAATCGCACGCACGCCGCTCTAAAACCATTATGTTCCGGCACACGAGAAAGCCGTGCTCCTCCTCGGTACCATCAGCCCGCCTTCGGCTATATTCGAAGCAACGGCCATGTTGCAGATAAAGCAATATTTATGGTGCTTCATTTAAATTCAAGATTCACGTGAATTATCCTTGCGGGGGTCGCGTCCGTGGAGATTACAAAAGACGGTATTTAAGATTTAATCTATACTTCGTCTTAAATTAGAAGGATGGCTTTTACTACCAGGGAAATAAAGTTCCTTTTCCTTTCTGATATATCGAATTTATGGTGATGTATAGTAAAATATGATTTGCTTGTAATTTGTTTGATCTGTAACGAAATTGTATATCAAAGTTAAATAAATTGAATATCAAAGTTTTACCATGTGTCAATATTTATTTCATTACCTAGATTGCCATTTTTCGTATAGGGAATTTATCCTTATAAGAAACAGATTAAAGTTCCTAATTGTTTCTAGAAATTCTATATGAGTTTCTCATTTGCCGAATTAATTAATTGCATAAATCGGAAAATAGTAGCATTAGTCAAATACTTCAGCATCAAAATTTTCTTAAAACTTTTCCTTATTTGTCGAATCCACAGAATAGTTTCGTGTTTTGTCACACTCGTAGATACGGACCTGTGAATCGACAGGTAAAGAATCATAAGTGTCGAGAGCAACACCATCTTTTCTATCTATTCCATATTCTCTACGAACCTCCTCGCAAACATTATTCTCCCTCGTTGAAACGAGAGCACTACCGTCATCGTTATACCCCTCCCTGTTTGTACCAACGAGAAGTACCCTTCCAATTTTTACCCCGTGACCACTATATGCGATATCGTCTTAAAAAATAGAGCAAATCCGTGTTTCTTCTAATCAACCACAAATGGCATCGAATTTCTTTTTGTGCCTCATTTTAATGAACCTTCGAATTCTTGTCTAAATTTTTTAATTACTTGATTTCTGGATAAGTAGGAAGGAAGTTTACTATGTTTTAACATATATTTGTTCAACAAGATGACATTTTATACGTCTCTCGACAGAAAGATAGAGGACATTTACCCCAAAGAGGTTGAAATCCGATCCTCCCGTTTTGTTTCACAATGAAGAGACGACTGTCCTACCTCACGTATCTCACGACCGGTTTCACGGAAACCGAAGGAAGACACCTGCGGTCTACTGTTTTTATAAGTCACTCGGTCTTTCGACTTTTTCTTCTTTGTCGTCGGCTTCGAGGAGTCCTCGAGAATCGATGTGGGTCAACGTTCCTCCTTCCCTCTCTTACGTTCATTCATACGATTCGTTGGCGCAAAAAAAAAGAACGATCTCTGAGTCTCGTATTTCAACGCTCTACGCACATCTGGACCTTTTAAAACCTTTTCTTTTATAGCAATGCGTCATGCAGACACGCATATATGTATATGCAGATCGAGATCTCGACTCGAAGACGATAAAAATAATCCGAGTTTTTGTGATTAGAAACGTGATATGACCTAATTTCATGTATGAATGAAAATTTTCATTCCAAACGTGTATTAGATCGAGTCATAAATAATTTACGTTTTAATATACCAATTTTATTTATTAATTAAACACACAACAATTATATCGTAATCAATTATCTATTCGTCATTGTTTGCAATGATTTGTTATCGTTTATCAAGAAGAACCATTAGGATAATAAATGCATTATTACAATCTATTCGTAGAATTAGAAATTATGTATGATTCGATCTCTTACAAGTCTGCGAACAAACTATGTGAAACAACTATAACAAATTAAAGTAATTCAGTGTGAATTACCCAGACTCTTTTTTAATAAATTGTATTAAATGAACAATTGTACAAATAAAGTGAAAGAATAAAAAAAAAAATACGTATAACAGTTTAAAACTTATTCTTCCCGAAAACGAAATTTCCTCTCCAGCACTACTATCCCAATTTTAATTAAATCGGACATCCGAGGGACAAGAGAAACACCTGAAACTATCCCAAACTTCGTACCATTCTCTCTCTCTCCTTTCTATTCTACCTAATCACCCTCGGGTACAACATCCAGAAAGTTTCCCACCGAAAACTCGAAATCCTTTCCACCGAAATGGGCATCGTTCTGATGCATGCGCGTCGCGCGATATTTTTATCGGTGCATCGGCTTTCTTCTTTCTCCTTCCCTCAGGGGAATCGATAAATCCTGAATATCAAGAGAGTTTCGGGAACGATGGGAGGAGGTGGCGGGGGTGGAACCCGTTGGATTTTCGACTTATAAATCCGACGAGGTTCGACGTTCGACGATGCTGTCGCGGAAAGGCATCGTTTCAAAGGTACATGTATGCGTGTATGTATACGTCTATCCTCTCTCTCTTTCTTTTTTCGTGTATGGGCAACGCTAAATCACGTCGTTGTGCCCTCCCATCATCCCTCTCTCTCTCCTCCAACGCACTATCTCCGCTCGATCACGAATACGAACCGAAAAACCGCATTCGATGCGCCGATGGGTACGAGTCGTGTTTTATAAAGCAAACCCTGTTTGCTGGGCGGATGGACGAACACGCATACACACAAACACGAGAGAGAGAGAGGAAGAATCTCGATTCGAGTCGACTCACGCCGAGCAGACAAACGTATCTGCAATTTTTATCAGCTTTTCGTTATTTACGTTTCCATATTTAGCCAGTCGCGTTCTGCACCACTCGATCGAAAGATCGTAAAATGTGACCGCATGTGAACGCGTTAGTTATAATTTAGGATACGTGACGCACGTGTGCGTTACTTGGAGTGACTTCCTATCGATCACGAGGTCTATTTTCGACTATGAAGAATTTTCGAAATTATTCTTGTTTTTTTAACGATATTAACCCTATGCACTCCAGTGTTCCCTCTGAGGCACCATATTTCAATATCATTTCATTTCAAGTGATATATCATTACCTATATTATAAAAAAAAAATTGTTCGAGTTGGTGAATTGGAGTAAAATCTGTGAGTATAAAAAAAATTGAGCGTCGAGGACCACTCGATATCGTATTATCCTAAAAATTGGTCTTGTCGAGTCAGACTCGACGTGGAGTGAAAAGGGTTAACAATTTTCACGTTTATTTTATAACCAGGGTTGAAAGTATTCCTTCTGTAATATAAAAATACAGAATGATAGTATCGTTTTCTATATTTTACTCCAGACTATATCGTAGAATATAAATATTATCTCTAGAACGAACATGGACGTACAATTCATCCCTAAAAATAAGGGAGGTAAAAAATGAATAGAAAGTACAGAAACGACTATCCATTTGCCAAAAGTAAGGTTTAACAGCATCTCTCTAAAACCTCAATTTTCTCTTTTATAATAATAAAAGTAAAATCCTAATTGCAGTCCAAGTCTAACCCGGAAATTTATGTCCCGGATACACGTAGTGTGTTTATTCGTGGATTCAAATTATCATAAAGTCGAGATAATTACCGAGTGGTCGTGCTTTAAAACGAAAAAGTACGAACGTGTAGGTATCTCTGATATAGACACAGGGATCCACGTACATGCGCATTCTAAGAGTCTACGCAAAAAGCGTACATATCCCTATGCGCAAAAGAGAAGGAGAGAAAGAGATGGACGTATAGGTAGGAAGTCACTCGATTTGCATATAATCCACTGTAAACGAGGGTGGCCTCTTACCTTCGCCAACTACGCATACAGATTAACTATACGGTCGAGAGCACGAGTGCTTATAACGTGGATGGTTTTCTTCGCCCTAGACCGACTATCGCAAGTCTCGCTAGTGATATCGTTCACCTCTTTCGTCTAGAACGAGCTGCCGTCGCACGATTTCGTTAAAGGGATCGCGATAATATGTTGAAGCCACCACCACGTTCGTGTTACCCTATCTATCTCCATCTCGCTCACGCATTCGCTATTTCGAGGATCCTCTCATCTGTCGGGAATCTCGTAGAGAAGCTGCTCGATTAACACCCCGCAAATAGAATTCGCACGTTTCCCGTTAAGCAAGAACGAAATAGAGATAGGAATTGTCAGGATCGACGTATGCTAAGCACGCAGTTTCCTCGTATTCGCTAAATGAAATAAATTCTATTAAACGTGAGACTATCGCTGTTGGAAGGACCTCTCGTCCATTTCTCCCTTTCTCAACGATTACTTCTGCAAAGGAGTTTCGCGTGAGAACGTTCGCGTGCGTAACCAGTAGGTGGATACGTTCGCTCTCGTGATTGATGGTAACTCGCGACCGATTTGTTCTAATCGTTCCGGCCGATACAAACCGGGTACGCTAATCTTCCGTTCCGCGAGAACACTTCGGTGTGTTCCAACGCGATAAATCACGTTGATTATTAATTACGTGGCTCGGTGCGAACGTTGATATTAATCATGAGAGTGAAATATTCAGTTGGGAAATAGTTTGGTGTTGAAAATTATATGGATCGTGATTCAAATTATTTTCACGATGTGGAACGTTTCTTGATAAGTAAGCTAATATTAAATTTGGATTATTTTTACTAGACTTAGCCTATTATGTAAAAAAATAAAATAATAATAACAATAATAAGTTTTGCATTATACGTGAGTAGCTTAAAATAAATCCGTGGGTTAATTTATGATCCACGGGTTAGAAATTCTTTATTACTAATATAGAATGATGATTTAAAAATAAATCCATGGATTAATTTATGATTCACGGGTTAGAAATTCTTTATTACTAATGTAGAATGATGATTCTTTTTTTTAGAGATGAAAGATAAAATAAAATCTTGAGATATGCGAGAGTGACGTGGAATTCGGATCAAACTCACGGAATTCTCGCTTTTCATACCTCGAGGAAACTGGCCGGCATCGTTTGTAACTAGCTTCGCGTGTGTCCAACGTGGAATAGTTCGGAGGGGTCCTGGAAGTTCATTAGAAACTCGCTTGACGCTCTACGGGGTGCTTTTGTAGTGTCGTAGCGAAAAGGACGAGCGGTCCTTTCTCTCTTTTTCTCTCTCTCCTCCTCAAACTCCGCCATTGCGTTTCATGGCGCGTTAAGTGCGACGAAGCGAGCCGTGGAAGAATTAGGAAAAAAAAGAAAAAGGGAGGAGCAAATAAGTGAAGAAAAAAGAGGAGGGTAGCTTCGCGTGTTAAAAATCAAGCTGTTATAAAACCGACATGCAAATTAGTAGCACGAAAGAATGCGGTTCCCCGTCGACGTGGTAGCATTGTTCTGCTAATTGCAAACACCTAATGAAATCCAGATTCGTTACGTGGACAATATAAGCGAGACTTAATTCGTTCACTGATATAACCTGCGGCTTGCGCTATTAAAACTCCCAGAGTCCGAGTCGTTCGTAACTCGCGCAAGAATTCCTTGCGTTCGTTTGTGCGAAACGTAATTATCCCTCATCTACCGAATTACGAACTTCCGAGTGGTAAATGAAATTTTTATTACCCTTTTTTTTAATCCATGAAATAGTAATCGATTGTAAAAGTTTGAAGGATAGAGACGCAAATGTTGGTGAGATACAAACGAAGAAAGATAAGACGTTGAGAAGAACGAAAACGTGGAGTTGCTTCGTTTCCGTTGATTAAAAGAACTGGAACCAATTACTCTGTCTATCATTTTCTCTCCTTGTTTCTTCTCCTTTGCCACGAGTAAGAAATAATTCTACCAATTTTTACGTCACCACGGAAAATTGCTCCACTCGCGGTATTATTTCAGGTCGATGTCTACCAGGATGTTGAATTATGTGCACACGGGGAAAATGTTTTTTGAACGGTTAACATTTTCCCTCTAGCTCTCTCTCTCTCTCACTCTTTTCTCGCTTCTCTCCGCATACGTATAACGTAGAGAGTATAAATTCTCTCGAGCGTTCTCGTAACCTTACGCGGCTCGCTTTGTTTCTCCCTTCCTCTCTCTTCTCTATCTCTCTCGCGCTCTATCTCACTCCTTTACTCTTAACTCTTTTTTTCCATCCGACGAATAACCTTGCGCTCATAGGTAGTATAGATTTCCGTACTCCTTTGTCTCTTCGCTCGTCTCTTCGCTCCAATATTCCTCGTTGTTCATGTAAATCCATCCGTCATACTGATCGATCTAAATTTCTTTTTTTATCCAGACTGAATTTTTGAATAAAGAAAAAGAGTAATAAAACTTCTTCGTATATTAGATGAGAAACTAGTCAAATATATCTATAGACTGATATCGAACATTTTATACGAATTGTTCTATTCTGAAATTTATGAATTAGAAGTTTGTTCATTTGTAGATATACTCATCCCTCAAATTTCACGAGAGATACCTATGTTCATCGAAAAATCGTGTAAACTGAAATTAGGTAAAATTAGACAGAATTCATAAAAGATAGAAATATGCAAAACACCAAAAAAATTTTCATTTAAAAACCGTGCAAATCGAGGGATGAATATATATTGCATATATTGTATTAATTTCAATATATGTTCATTTAATCGATACAGCAACTAAAATATATTCTTCCTTCCTAATCTTCCAGTAATAATTAATGATACACACTGTACAAATAAATGGACCACGAAAACACAAGCCTAAGATCAGCAACCCGTAATGTCCATCATTTGACTCGAACGTTTATTATTTATTATAGGAATGACCTATGGCCCTCGCTCTACTACGAATCGATATCGAGGAGCAGCTCTCGAAGCTCTTGGGGAAGTGAGAGAGACAGAGACGGATAGAGATCGAACATCTCGTGACTGGAATCACGGAATGATCCTTAATTTATGTTGTCCATGTGCCATTCGACCGAATGACGAATTGCCTCGCGATTGGCACGAGCGTTCACTCTCGACTACTCGCTTCGGTGTCCTCCCACTCTAGGATGGTTCAAAGCTCAACGATCCTCTGGTTCGTTCGATTGCTTCGCTTGGACACGCTCCGCGAGACTTCGATTGTTCGATAGCACAGTTCTGAGACGTGCAAACATGTTGACACATTCGAGAGTCATAGTTTGTGATCTCTGTGAAGTTACTGACATGAGAGAATTATTTAGAAAATTTGTAATTAGATTGTAATTTGTAATAAAATTCAATAAACGTTTTAAAAATGAGATATGCATTCATTTTTTTCCCATACATCTTTTCCCAGAAACATTGTGCAACGTATTTCATAAATACTTGCATAAGATGCTTAATTGATTCCAACGCGAATCTACAGACAAAACAATTAACACAAGGTTATTTAGGCAGCGAAGAAGCATCACTACGACATAAAGTTTCATATTTGGCAGCTTTACTCTATGAGATTATGAATATGATTTATAATTTATTTCATAAAACAATACTTAAAGAAGGGAATAAACTAAAAGTGAAATAATTTTTGATATCATTAACCGAGTAAACGTATCGTTGGTATAATTATGCGTTCGAGTGAATATTCCCGCCGGCAAAAATAATATTCGCTATAATTGGTCCACCTGTAGAAATTTGGGCAAAGGTGAAACAAAATGGTTGCAAATGAATAAATTAATTACACGATATAACGAGATGTCGAATGTATCTTTCGTGGGAGAAAAAAGGAGAGAATAAAATTGCAATAAACAGAAATCAAAAGTTAACGATAATTATTCGCATCCACTTTCGAACTATTAAATTTCGTTCCAATTATAAAACTTCTTCTCGAACGCGCTTCGCCTTCATGCGTGACTTTTTAGCATCCAGAAGAAAGCTTGCATTTTTCTACGTGAAATGTCTTTTGCCCGTACAAATGGCTGGTGCCATTTTCTATCCCAGGCACGACTGCTCATGGCGTTAAACCGTAAAATGAAAAACTAACGTGGCCGGGAAATATTTCCGATGCGTGAATCGCCGCGACTCTGCGAAACGAAATAATACCACACGGTCACATTTTCCTCCCCTCTCTACCTATTCACCCAAACGTTTTAACAACGCGAAATAACACGCGTTATTTCCTTCGAACGCGTCTAATAAATGCGATTACTTAAACAAAACAAAAAAAAAATGTACATTCGTTTCAATGAAAGAGAATAGAACGAGCGTATACGCTCGCTCGAAATTGTATTCGTTCTGTATTCACGTTTGATATAATGCATATAGGGTGGTCCATTTAAATAAGGCCACCAGATATCTCTTTAAATTATTGTGATGCAAAAAATATTTGTTACGTATTGTGCATGGTATCAATGGGCTAATATCTGACCAGAAAATTGGTTCCTCTCAGGTAATTTTTTGGGAGCTATCAAGTTCATTGATGTTTTTTGACACAAAACTATATTTTTTCGTATTGCATCCTGTAACTTATCAAAAAATGCATTGAGATATGTCTAATAACATCAATCTAAAATGGCCTTGATCTTCGAAAATTAAATATAAATATATGAAATAAATATTATAAAAAATATATAAATATATTCTTGTCAGCTATTGGTCCATTACGTAACAAATATTTGTGGCATGGCAATAATCTGAAGAGATATTTAGATGATCTTATTTAAATGGTCCACCCTGTATATGCACGATCGAGACTAAAGCGTGCAGCGTGTTTCATACTCGTACTCGCGCTTGACCATATCGCGCATATTATTCATCCATCGCTCGTTCTCGTCACCGGACGATTTCACTCGTAAATAGCTAATTACGTACTCATAAAAGTATCTAATTGACCCATTAATGGTCCATGTATCCATCCTTGTGCCATACGATCGTTACACGAGACTAATTTTTACATAAATAGTCTATCACGAGAGTATCGATGTGACGGATAAAAAATTCATGTGCCTACATGCATATCCATCGTCGACGTGCCTTTCGTTAACTCGTATCGAACTCGTTCATGATTTAAAAGCACATTTTATAAATTCTTTATATAATAACATTGTTGTAATTGTGTATTCCATAAACTTTAGCCCCCGTGCAATAATAATTTTTTTCAAATCGTATTGTTTTTTTATGTATGTTCACGCATAACTATTTACTAGGTCATCCAATTTTGATGTTTTCTATTTGTTTGATAGAAGATTGCTTGATTTAAGTACCGTGAAAAATTCTTGCAAATCAATTTAGTAGTCAGTGAAAAATTGTAGAATCTGACCATTCTTGAAAACGCTTTTTTCACATATAGACAACCTTTTTTTGCAGACCTAGCCTTAAAATTAAGAAAGAACAACTAAAAAGTAAGAAATAAACTTTAAACAAATATAATTAATTAGTAAGTTTTCATTTGCTAGACGCCAACGTCAAAAAAAGATTTCTTCTCTTTTAGTCAATTTGTTTAAAATAGTTTAACTTTCTTTTATTCTATATGATAAATATTTTCTAAGAACGAAATTATTAAACGGGCTGTACGTTTTCGACGATGAACTCGCCTGGCGCGCGTACCATAACGTTCCTGGTAATTATTAAAGAGCGTTAACTTGGACAGGTGGCAGGTGTCCTTTATCGCGGCTCATTTTCTAAATTGTTCGAAGGTATCTGCGCGTTGTAGAGCGGGACGAGCCAAGGTATTATGCCAACGACGTTGTTGCATTAAGATCGGGTATTATGAAATGGTGTGGCTGGTGGTGATGGTAGTAGTGGTGCGGTCGACAGGGCAAAATGCTTGAAAGTGATTCCATTATCAGGAGAACGGACCCCTTTAATTTTGTACGGTTTTGAGTAGGGGAGACCGGGGCTAGTTGTCCCAATTTTAGGTTTTTTGTTTCTACAGATTTCTGTAGCTTATATTTTCGAATTTTTTGGGGACCATCATAAACTTCAACTTCTTAGCAATACATAGAAATCTTTCCGCTTGCATTGAGAAGTTTTTAACACGTATTTTTTTCAATTTCAAGCAAACGAGTTTTTTGGGACAACTTGCCCCGCTGCGGGGTAAGTTGTCTCACGCCATGGGGCAAGTTTTCCAAGGTTTCCAAGGAAAAATCCTGATGTATGCATCATGATTTTTGCGAAAATGGACACCAGCGCTGATTTCAATGTTTACTAGCTCATTTTAAAGATAAAAGCATGCAGAATACTGTCCCGTTGTCCGTTTTTCGATATCGTTGCGGAGTGATGAGAAATAAATTTTTTAAGTGTCGGAGTATGGGTCGTTTTCAAGCTTAAAACTGCTGTATCTTTCCAACCAGCCATCCTATCGAAACGCGACTTGCATATTCGTAAAGAAGAGTCTTTCCTCTTTCGAACGAGTATTTGATCGGGCAAATTCGAGATACTTCGATTTTTGACAAAAATCCTGACCTATGCATCATGATTTTTGCCAAAATGGTCACCACCGCCGATTTGAATGTTTAATGGCTCATTTTAAAGATAAAATCATGCAGAACAATGTTCCGTTGTCCGTTTTTCGATATCGTTAAGCAATGATGAGAAATTAATCTTTTAAGTGTCGAAGTATGGGTCATTTTCAAGCTTTAAACTGCTGTATCTTTCTAACCAGTCATCCTATCGAAACGCGACTTGCATATTCGTAAATTAGAGACTTTTCTCGTTCGAATGAGTATTTGATCGGGCAAATTCGAGATGCATCGATTTTTGACAAAAATCCTGATGTATGAATCAAGATTTAGAAAGAAGAAAGCATGCAGAATACTGTCTCGGTGTCCGTTTTTCGATATCGTTGCGGAGTGTCGAAAAATAAATTTTTTAAGTGTCGGAGTATGGGTCGTTTTCAAGAGAAAAATTGCCGTAACTTTTTAACCAGTCATCCTATCGAAACGCGACTTGCATATTCGTAAATTAGAGACTTTTCTCTTTCGAACGAGTATTTGATCGGGCAAATTCGAGATGCATCGATTTTTGACAAAAATCCTGATGTTTGCATCATGAACAAAAACCTGAATTCTGTCGAAAACTAATGATAAAAACAAACGTTACAGCAAAAAAAGAGGATGAGGCTAGTTGTCTCAGATCTCATTGTCGGGACAACTTACCTCGACGTGTGAGACAACTTGCCCCATTTTCATAGGTTTGTTTCTCGGGTAATAGTTCAGTCAGATCAAGGCGTTTTTTAAAAATTCTGGCAAGGAAATGAAGCTGACCAAATTCTCTTTCTATTACATGTGCGAACTCGTGTGCAATCGATTTTCATTAGTGCCTAGAGATGCTTAAGTAATGTACCCAAAGTAGAATTGAACTTATCAAAATATAAATTCGTCTCTTGAAGTAACCAGGGAAGACTAAACACAACGACCACCACTACACTTTTTTTTACTCGCAAAGACCTGTACACCATGCACCGGACGCGTTTCCCCTTCCATCCTAAGATACCAAAACTACGACTGGGACAACTTGCCCCTGGGACTTTTAGCCCCGGTCTCCCCTATCCACCCACACACGTGTGCGATTGTATTCGTATGCGTTTTGAATAATAAAGAAATTATTTTTTTTGAGATTGGAGATTAATAATTACAATTTATAACTTTCGTATCTTTTAAAATGAATAAATTAATTACGAAAACCTTACGGCATATCACACCATTTTATACATAAAATCGCATAAACGTTTGTTATTTAATTTAAAATATTCAAAATCTTAAAATAAAGATTGCAAATTAATAAGAATGTGTACCTATCACTAAGAATTTAATGTGTAAAGCAAACCGAAAAGTTTTAAAAAATCCTACGGCAGGCCTTTAGATTTCTGATAGTATATCACTGTGCACACTCTTCAAAAATCATCGAAATAATTCAACAATGGTACATAACATATTTATAGAGAATTGGTAATGTCGAATAAGCGAAGTATCGTACGTACAAACGGATATTGAAAATCACGTGCGTAGAAATGTAAACTCGCGTTCGCCGGAACAACGTATAGTATAGGCAATCCATGAAGTTTGTATTAAAAAGCAATATCGTTTCCGTAGGAACTTTTCAAGACGCGAGCGAGCGAGCGTCCTCTTCCGGTAAACTTTCAACGCTATCGAGAAAATGTTAGAGAGGGTTTCGGTGGGGTTGGGGGGGAGGGAGAAGTGGAAAACGATCGACGTTATACACAGTGATGGTTATTGGCTCTACCATAGGAAAATCTTTTTATTACACCGTACCAATTTTATTTTTCTTTCGTGACTCGTCTCTGGTATCTATGCATAAAAAAGAAGAAGAATTTTTTCGTGGAACAACACGCAACTCACTCTGTAGAGACGCCCTTCTCTCCACTTTTATACCGATTAAAAATCCTCGTTGCATCATCGTCACAGTTGCACGCTATAAAAGGCGTGTTCTTGAGTGTTCACGCGAAAGTGATCGATCACTTCGAGAACTTCGATCACGACGCTCGTTGAACGTAGACGGTACTCGTTCATAATCGTTAAGCGTGGAGGACTATTTATTATTAAAATAAAAAATATCGCTTGCTTGTCAAGAGAGGTACGGATGAATCGCATCTTGTCGTTTGATGATGTCGAGATGAATACGTAGGCTAAATATAAGTAAAGTTTGGGATATTATTTAAGAAATGTAATAAAATCAAGTAATTTGTGACATATTTTATACAATTAAAAATCTTGCCGAAACCAAAAATAATCTAGAATTACCCTGCACTATTTTGGACATTTAATTGAAAATAATACAGATAATACCCAAGAAAAAATTGACAACTGGCCCGATATTGGCCCAGTATTGTGCCAACTATGATCGACGATTGGCCAGAGGCCACTCCCAATGTTGGGCGACCGTCGGTTGAACGTTGGAATGATAAGCTGGGACCTACGATTGATACTCAGCACAGGGCCAACGTTGGGTGTTGGATACTGGGCCATTTCCCAACCCAATAACACGCTAATACTGGGCCAATTCTATAACCGACTACGAGACCGGAGTTGAGCCGATTAAACGCCAATACTGTGCCAACGTTGGGTGTTTGATACTGGGCCATTTTTCTAATCCAATAGCCCACCAATATTGGGCCAATTCTACAACCGAATATGGGACCGGAATTGAGCCGATTGAACGCCAATACTGAGCCGAGATTGTCACGGTGCTAACGCCAATGATCGTGCTAATATTTTAATAATAAAAAAAAAATATAATAAAAAATCAAATTTAGACAAATTTATTCGTCTGCCATCAGATAGATTTAATACATTTAATAATTTTTTTTAATAATACATTAATGCATAAAATAGAACTTAACATAAAATAGAGCATACATAACAGAAAATAGAACAAAACATAAAATATAACATAGAAAATTAAATGTGTTCCGCATTGGAATTATCACGGGTACGTCGTCCTCCCTCGCGGTCTCCGGCACCCGCTAACCAACGGCTCACTTTTTGCTTTATTGCCAGCGGTTCCGTGGCGTTAGCGTACTTTTTTTCTATAAGTTCTGAAATAGAAAAAAATTGTCAGGAGATCTCTATCACGCAAATGGGAATTTCAGAATATTTAACATATATACCTTTTAAACATTTGAATGTTTCCGTTTCGCTAAAATTTAATTTATTTTCGCGGTGCTTTGTCTTGCGGCCGCATCCGCTGTATTTCAGCTGTACATTCTTTGTCATTATGGCTGCAATCATATTCGAGATATCTTTTGCATAAGATTTTGAACCGACGATAAGAGAATTGAAGAACTTTTTCTGCAAATAAACGATAGGTAAGTAATAACTCAAATATAGCAGGTACAACTATGGAATATTCTTATTTATTATTCTACTTACCAAAGCGATCCTTTTTTCTTCCTCTTTTATTCCCTCGTCGAATTTTATAAAATCATCGAGGCACGATATCGGTAAGGCGTGTCTAATTTGATCGCGTATCTCATTTGGTTCGTCCGCATCGAGAGACGTACCAACAATTTGATTTTTAATTTCCATCATTTTTTTATCAAAATCATATAGAATACTTCTCTTCGCGCCTTCAATTCTTCTATTCAATTCTTCAAATTTAATATCAATATGTCGCATGAGTTTTTCTGTAATTGTACAAACCAAATATATATTTTGTAGTGACCATATAAAATACACAAATTTGTCCAAATAATTATATTTATACCTATGTTGAGGTTTTCTTCCATTTGATTAATATATGAACTATTTCCATTATCTTCCAAATGGATTCTGGTCTCGTTATCTGAAAAGGAGAAAAAAATAGACACTTTCGAAATATGCATATTTGAATATTGCTGTTTTTTGGACAATATATAAGGAAATTTCTAATTAACCTATGTTAATTGACAGCTGGCCCGTATCACTTAGCGCGGATTGACAGTATAACGTGAACTGTGTCATATGTCGAATATTCCGCGATCGGTGATAGAAAAAAAGTCGCGACTCGCGGAATAGATCGCGCTCGGTGATAGGAGACTATCGTCATGTGCTGAATATTTCGTTTATGAATGCAAATTGGTTATGAACCGTCTATAACAACTATAATTTAAAAAAATATATTAGTACCGGTAAGGGTAGGATCGAGATCTGGCATTGATAAATTTTGATTTAGAATGTTTGAAATTTCGCTCTCCGTTAGATTCGTTGGCGTGATCTCGTCTCCATTATGTTCAATTTCCGTAGAGGATGTTTGGCTCGCGTCTCTTAATACCCTTTGTAACCTTCGCAAACCTTGTTTGTAATCCCCTAAGAAAATAAAAATTCGAGTCAAACAATTTTTCGATTGTAGGCATCCGAATAATACAAACCTATTAATTTACATATGTATATTTTTCTACTTACGGGCTTCTTTTAAAATCCGCTGGACGGGATATTGGTGCCAACCATCACCGGGCGCACATTGTCCCTTTACCAATTTATTAATTCTTCGGTACTCTTTTTTCCCAGGATAATAGCACCGAACCTCGTCGTTCATAAATGAGATCCATTTCCGCGGTACCAAATCGATCAACGATGAATCGTCGTCACCGTTTTCCGCAAATTCTATGACTAAATATAATGTAGTTTCTTTAAGTTCACTCATTTTTTATAAATAAAAAATCACAATTGATCAATTATAATTGAAATATATTCTATTCTCTTCTAATCCGACGCGACGCTTACCGATTCTCGATGAACAGTGGACATACGATGCGATGAAGAAGGTCAACGACTTCCTCCGCCCCCCAGAAAAAACTCCGTTTCTTGTTTATCGTCGGCTACATCAAAGATTTCCAGACATGCGATTGGTCGAGCGAATAGGACGAATATTATTAAAACGATTAAAGGAAAGAACTGAAAAATTACATAATGTTTAAACATCAACGATTGTCAATGCATCGAATACCTCGTAAACATGAATAATAATTTTATAAAAATCACAATTTTCAATAAACTCACGGAAAACAATAAAATGACGGCGCCTCTCCGCAGCGGCTCAGCTCTTCCCACTTCGTACTTTTTGCGATGCTTTTTCCTCGGTAACGCGTATGATCTATCCTGTGTTCAAATTTTTCATATAATTTCCTATTTTAGAATTTTTCATTTGACTTGTTTAATTTCTTCTTTAAAATTACCTAAAGGTGCAAAAACGTGGCCACATAATAAGCACCGTCAATTTCCATTCCAGTGCATTTATTCAAAACTTCTTCCAAAGATACACTAAATGTATCGGCGAAGAATTCTTTGATAAGAAAAAGTCCCAACGTTTTTGAATTAGCTGGCTCCGTAAAAATATTTTCCGTTTTGGTCAGGCATCCTTCGAGATAAATGCTACGAATGTTGTCTGTTTCTGTCGAATCTTCTTTATCTTTGATTAAGATGCTATTGACGATCATTATTTCAAAATTTTTCAATTGTATAATATTGTCCGGATATTTTGATTTGATCGTAGCGCCTCGAATACGCAACTGTTGAATTGTATCTCCATTTTTTATTATATTATTTACACTTTTTAATAATTTAATTTTTCTGTTTGAAATTTCATCGAGTTCTGCCAGACGATTCACTACTTGTGCCAATGGGTTTTTGGGTGATTTGACGAGTTTTTTAAATTTACCTAAGTAATTTTCCGCCCAGAACGCCGAAATATCCGTCAACGGTAATTTAAAATGTTTAACATCATCTGCCAAATGAATTAAATGATGTATATTAAGCACTTGCGAATCATTCCCGTACAAGGATGGCATGAGATAGACGAATCTTCGCAAGCATTCGTTTGCGTAATCCGCTCCGACAACCGCCATCTCAGTGCTGCATAAAATGCGGCTCGATACGACTAATAATACGAAGTGTTTGTAATAATTAGTCGGTAGTATCTTTTGCATAACGAAAACCCCACAATAAAGTAAGAAAAAACGAAACTGGGTCGCTTTCCATCGTGGCATTTCCTCAATGTCGAATTTTTTTCTTTGGAATTCATTTGGAATCGCCGACTGCAACGAACTCATCGCTGTTTTGAACATTTTTAATTGTGATGTTGTTAACCTTTGGGGACTTTTTCTTAAAATCCATTTCTCCAATAACATTTTTGTCGTTCCCAGATAGAGTAGGTGCATTGAATCGAGTGGCATAGATTTGATAATATTAAATTTCGGTATTTTTAGTAATGGCGAAACATGACTAATTAAATGATGTTGTTGAAATTGTTGGGTGTAAAAATTTTGTTTTGTTCGCTTCGAACAATCCATTTCTACGAACACTCTCTTTTTACCGACAGTAATACCTTTTGTCGTGCATCGCTCACATGCATAAAAACCTGTGTGTCCTTTAATGCATTTGAGAAAAGAACGTGCCGGACTATCTGCGATGATCGCAGCAATTCTAAATTTGAATTTCTTTCCAAAAATGACGACTCCGTTCTTTATCAAAATTTCGGCTTCGGTGATGAAATCAAACATAAACTCCGTCGCAGACTGTGGTTTACTATCGCCTAGATACATACCTACAAGGCAAGGTGGTATCTCATACATTTCATGGTGAATTTTCATTATAATTGGCCAAAACTGTTGCTTAGAATTTCTGTAAATGCTCACACCATCGACACTAACAAAAACTTGTATTTTATCGTCCTGGTAGGTATCCGGTGTAATTTTCTTTTTTAGCTGATTTTCGATGCCAAGATGTACGTAGCTTCCGGCAGTTTCCTTCTTGCTTTGCATTGGTCGTACATTGGTGCATCTAAAATTTCCTAATAACGTTTGTGCAGTTTTGGGTAAATTCACGTAGCCTTCGCTTCTTAATAAAATCAATAAGTCCGTGAGTACGTTATGCCGTAACGTCTCTGCATGTTTTAACGCAAATGATATTAATTTTTCTCGCATCGTTTGATTAGTTTTATAAGAATTTTCATATAACTGATACTCAGGTTCTTCGTCAATATTCGTCTCAGCTTCCTCATGCTCCTCACTTTCCATATACTCATAGTCATTTGGCTCGTACGTATCTTCTCCATTATAATTTTCCTCGTCCATATTTACACCCAATTGTTCAGACACTCCACTTATATTATCAAAGAATTCTTCAAAGGTTAATTTATTTTCATTTATTTCGTCATCCTCACATTCCCCAATCAATAGATTTTTTCTTTCATTTTCTTTTCCTGATCCCTCGGGATAATTCTCAAACTTCTTCAACGCGCGGTGTTTTTTTACACTGTAATAATTCTTCGACATGATATTAAAGATATTGATTACACAAATTACACTCACAAGAAGAAAGTCGTATTTGAAATATAATGATTTTATACGTCTATGCGCTCACGTAGCAACGACAACTCTGATTTCATCAAAATCGATATTTTATTTGATATTGCGATTTTTTCGTTAAACAAAAAAAAACTATTGATATCTAACCAATTCAAATTATCGATCTTGATGAAATCGGAGTTGTCGTTGCTACGTGAGCGCATAGACGTATAAAATCATTATATTTCAAATACGACTTTCTTCTTGTGAGTGTAATTTGTGTAATCAATATCTTTAATATCATGTCGAAGAATTATTACAGTGTAAAAAAACACCGCGCGTTGAAGAAGTTTGAGAATTATCCCGAGGGATCAGGAAAAGAAAATGAAAGAAAAAATCTATTGATTGGGGAATGTGAGGATGACGAAATAAATGAAAATAAATTAACCTTTGAAGAATTCTTTGATAATATAAGTGGAGTGTCTGAACAATTGGGTGTAAATATGGACGAGGAAAATTATAATGGAGAAGATACGTACGAGCCAAATGACTATGAGTATATGGAAAGTGAGGAGCATGAGGAAGCTGAGACGAATATTGACGAAGAACCTGAGTATCAGTTATATGAAAATTCTTATAAAACTAATCAAACGATGCGAGAAAAATTAATATCATTTGCGTTAAAACATGCAGAGACGTTACGGCATAACGTACTCACGGACTTATTGATTTTATTAAGAAGCGAAGGCTACGTGAATTTACCCAAAACTGCACAAACGTTATTAGGAAATTTTAGATGCACCAATGTACGACCAATGCAAAGCAAGAAGGAAACTGCCGGAAGCTACGTACATCTTGGCATCGAAAATCAGCTAAAAAAGAAAATTACACCGGATACCTACCAGGACGATAAAATACAAGTTTTTGTTAGTGTCGATGGTGTGAGCATTTACAGAAATTCTAAGCAACAGTTTTGGCCAATTATAATGAAAATTCACCATGAAATGTATGAGATACCACCTTGCCTTGTAGGTATGTATCTAGGCGATAGTAAACCACAGTCTGCGACGGAGTTTATGTTTGATTTCATCACCGAAGCCGAAATTTTGATAAAGAACGGAGTCGTCATTTTTGGAAAGAAATTCAAATTTAGAATTGCTGCGATCATCGCAGATAGTCCGGCACGTTCTTTTCTCAAATGCATTAAAGGACACACAGGTTTTTATGCATGTGAGCGATGCACGACAAAAGGTATTACTGTCGGTAAAAAGAGAGTGTTCGTAGAAATGGATTGTTCGAAGCGAACAAAACAAAATTTTTACACCCAACAATTTCAACAACATCATTTAATTAGTCATGTTTCGCCATTACTAAAAATACCGAAATTTAATATTATCAAATCTATGCCACTCGATTCAATGCACCTACTCTATCTGGGAACGACAAAAATGTTATTGGAGAAATGGATTTTAAGAAAAAGTCCCCAAAGGTTAACAACATCACAATTAAAAATGTTCAAAACAGCGATGAGTTCGTTGCAGTCGGCGATTCCAAATGAATTCCAAAGAAAAAAATTCGACATTGAGGAAATGCCACGATGGAAAGCGACCCAGTTTCGTTTTTTCTTACTTTATTGTGGGGTTTTCGTTATGCAAAAGATACTACCGACTAATTATTACAAACACTTCGTATTATTAGTCGTATCGAGCCGCATTTTATGCAGCACTGAGATGGCGGTTGTCGGAGCGGATTACGCAAACGAATGCTTGCGAAGATTCGTCTATCTCATGCCATCCTTGTACGGGAATGATTCGCAAGTGCTTAATATACATCATTTAATTCATTTGGCAGATGATGTTAAACATTTTAAATTACCGTTGACGGATATTTCGGCGTTCTGGGCGGAAAATTACTTAGGTAAATTTAAAAAACTCGTCAAATCACCCAAAAACCCATTGGCACAAGTAGTGAATCGTCTGGCAGAACTCGATGAAATTTCAAACAGAAAAATTAAATTATTAAAAAGTGTAAATAATATAATAAAAAATGGAGATACAATTCAACAGTTGCGTATTCGAGGCGCTACGATCAAATCAAAATATCCGGACAATATTATACAATTGAAAAATTTTGAAATAATGATCGTCAATAGCATCTTAATCAAAGATAAAGAAGATTCGACAGAAACAGACAACATTCGTAGCATTTATCTCGAAGGATGCCTGACCAAAACGGAAAATATTTTTACGGAGCCAGCTAATTCAAAAACGTTGGGACTTTTTCTTATCAAAGAATTCTTCGCCGATACATTTAGTGTATCTTTGGAAGAAGTTTTGAATAAATGCACTGGAATGGAAATTGACGGTGCTTATTATGTGGCCACGTTTTTGCACCTTTAGGTAATTTTAAAGAAGAAATTAAACAAGTCAAATGAAAAATTCTAAAATAGGAAATTATATGAAAAATTTGAACACAGGATAGATCATACGCGTTACCGAGGAAAAAGCATCGCAAAAAGTACGAAGTGGGAAGAGCTGAGCCGCTGCGGAGAGGCGCCGTCATTTTATTGTTTTCCGTGAGTTTATTGAAAATTGTGATTTTTATAAAATTATTATTCATGTTTACGAGGTATTCGATGCATTGACAATCGTTGATGTTTAAACATTATGTAATTTTTCAGTTCTTTCCTTTAATCGTTTTAATAATATTCGTCCTATTCGCTCGACCAATCGCATGTCTGGAAATCTTTGATGTAGCCGACGATAAACAAGAAACGGAGTTTTTTCTGGGGGGCGGAGGAAGTCGTTGACCTTCTTCATCGCATCGTATGTCCACTGTTCATCGAGAATCGGTAAGCGTCGCGTCGGATTAGAAGAGAATAGAATATATTTCAATTATAATTGATCAATTGTGATTTTTTATTTATAAAAAATGAGTGAACTTAAAGAAACTACATTATATTTAGTCATAGAATTTGCGGAAAACGGTGACGACGATTCATCGTTGATCGATTTGGTACCGCGGAAATGGATCTCATTTATGAACGACGAGGTTCGGTGCTATTATCCTGGGAAAAAAGAGTACCGAAGAATTAATAAATTGGTAAAGGGACAATGTGCGCCCGGTGATGGTTGGCACCAATATCCCGTCCAGCGGATTTTAAAAGAAGCCCGTAAGTAGAAAAATATACATATGTAAATTAATAGGTTTGTATTATTCGGATGCCTACAATCGAAAAATTGTTTGACTCGAATTTTTATTTTCTTAGAGGATTACAAACAAGGTTTGCGAAGGTTACAAAGGGTATTAAGAGACGCGAGCCAAACATCCTCTACGGAAATTGAACATAATGGAGACGAGATCACGCCAACGAATCTAACGGAGAGCGAAATTTCAAACATTCTAAATCAAAATTTATCAATGCCAGATCTCGATCCTACCCTTACCGGTACTAATATATTTTTTTAAATTATAGTTGTTATAGACGGTTCATAACCAATTTGCATTCATAAACGAAATATTCAGCACATGACGATAGTCTCCTATCACCGAGCGCGATCTATTCCGCGAGTCGCGACTTTTTTTCTATCACCGATCGCGGAATATTCGACATATGACACAGTTCACGTTATACTGTCAATCCGCGCTAAGTGATACGGGCCAGCTGTCAATTAACATAGGTTAATTAGAAATTTCCTTATATATTGTCCAAAAAACAGCAATATTCAAATATGCATATTTCGAAAGTGTCTATTTTTTTCTCCTTTTCAGATAACGAGACCAGAATCCATTTGGAAGATAATGGAAATAGTTCATATATTAATCAAATGGAAGAAAACCTCAACATAGGTATAAATATAATTATTTGGACAAATTTGTGTATTTTATATGGTCACTACAAAATATATATTTGGTTTGTACAATTACAGAAAAACTCATGCGACATATTGATATTAAATTTGAAGAATTGAATAGAAGAATTGAAGGCGCGAAGAGAAGTATTCTATATGATTTTGATAAAAAAATGATGGAAATTAAAAATCAAATTGTTGGTACGTCTCTCGATGCGGACGAACCAAATGAGATACGCGATCAAATTAGACACGCCTTACCGATATCGTGCCTCGATGATTTTATAAAATTCGACGAGGGAATAAAAGAGGAAGAAAAAAGGATCGCTTTGGTAAGTAGAATAATAAATAAGAATATTCCATAGTTGTACCTGCTATATTTGAGTTATTACTTACCTATCGTTTATTTGCAGAAAAAGTTCTTCAATTCTCTTATCGTCGGTTCAAAATCTTATGCAAAAGATATCTCGAATATGATTGCAGCCATAATGACAAAGAATGTACAGCTGAAATACAGCGGATGCGGCCGCAAGACAAAGCACCGCGAAAATAAATTAAATTTTAGCGAAACGGAAACATTCAAATGTTTAAAAGGTATATATGTTAAATATTCTGAAATTCCCATTTGCGTGATAGAGATCTCCTGACAATTTTTTTCTATTTCAGAACTTATAGAAAAAAAGTACGCTAACGCCACGGAACCGCTGGCAATAAAGCAAAAAGTGAGCCGTTGGTTAGCGGGTGCCGGAGACCGCGAGGGAGGACGACGTACCCGTGATAATTCCAATGCGGAACACATTTAATTTTCTATGTTATATTTTATGTTTTGTTCTATTTTCTGTTATGTATGCTCTATTTTATGTTAAGTTCTATTTTATGCATTAATGTATTATTAAAAAAAATTATTAAATGTATTAAATCTATCTGATGGCAGACGAATAAATTTGTCTAAATTTGATTTTTTATTATATTTTTTTTTTATTATTAAAATATTAGCACGATCATTGGCGTTAGCACCGTGACAATCTCGGCTCAGTATTGGCGTTTAATCGGCTCAATTCCTGTACTGTATTCGGTTAAAGAATTGGCACACTATTGGCGTGTTATTGGTTTGGAAGAATGGTCCAGTATGAAACACCCAACGTTGGCCGAGTACTGACAATGAATACATCGTAAGAGTTGGCCCAAACGTAGTTTGCCAACGTTTGGTGCCAGTGAACAAATTTGATAATGAATCCAACATTGTCAATTATATTTTTGTTTTATATATTCTGATGTAATCAAGATGGGTTAAGTATAGCTACGAACAATATTGGCCCAAGTTTGGCGCAAATATTGGTAGCCATCTGTCGCCCGCCGTTAACCAGTCAATACTGGCCAAAAATCGGAAAATGGTTGCATGCCGATACTCAATTTAAAAATTGGTTAAATAATGGTTATAACATTGGGCCGAGATCAGGTTGAACGTCGGCTGCCAATGATTGGTTCCCCAATACTGGCCGAAAATCGGAAAATGGTTGCATGCCGATGCTCAATCTAAACATTGGTTAAATAATGGCTATTACATTGGGCCGAGATCAGGTTAAACGTCGGCTGCCAATGATTGGTTCCCCAATACTGGCCAAAAATCGGAAAATGGTTGCATGCCGATACTCAATCTAAACATTGGTTAAATAATGGTTATAACATTGGGCCGAGATCGGGTTGAACGTCGGCTGCCAATGATTGGTTCCCCAATACTGGGCCATACGCTAGCCCTATTGTCAGCGTTGGCTATACTTTCTTGGGTAGTTTCTTATCATTATCGCAAGATTTTGCATATCTTAAATTAAATAGCAAATGCTCCCACACTAGATAATTTTTTGTTAGTTTTTATATAAAAAGGATACAAAAGCATTCCTTATCTTATATTCAGAATGAAACGTCGAGTCCGCCTCGACTTAAGATCGGAGAGCTTTATCTACGACTTCTTCTCTCCATTTTTTTTTACAGCATCACTAAATATTGATTGATCAAGGGATGGAGGAACCATGAAACGAGTACGTTGAAATGTAGAGTACCGTGTAAAAAATCCGTTGATACCGCGATATCTCGAATTATATGCGATAACCTATCGCACGCACGATACCGCTCCGTCAAGAGCGCATCCCTTGGGGTTCGAGTTGCCAATTTATTTTTATAAAGAGCCCATTAAATACTTGAACCCTCGTTGTAGAGATAACCGAGCCCCAGAGCCAGCGTCAACAACCACCGAGCAAAGTTCCTGAACGCACGCACGCATGCTCGCGTTTCGATCGCGCTTTTTTCCCTCTCTCCGAGCGCGCGCATGTGTGTATGTCGTAAAGTAACGATATAGGGAACCCTTTAACCACGCACGATTTTTCTTGTTCGGCCTTGTGATTCCTCTTCGTGAAAAACCAAGAGAAAACTTTGTTTCCGGATACATATACGTAGAACGTGTTTATTTTTCCATGACTAAAAGTTAAGATAAAAATTAGTAGCGTCGATCGAGCTTCAAAATTATAATTTCGAATGACTATTGTTACGTTTTTCTTTACCTCTCACTCTTTCTCCCACACTCATAAAAATTATTATTATCAATTTTGCAAATTATTACTATTGCCACTTTTATTAAAAGCCCTCAAATTCATTTCTCTCCCTTCCTATACGTTTTCTCCCCACTCCTCTTAAATTTTCTTTCTCATTGATCTTTTCTGGAGCCTTTCTCAGCAGAGTTATTCCAACTCTCGTCAAAGAAACAAAAAAAGAGCAGGTATATCAAAGCAAAACTCATTTCTTAAAAAGAAAAACTTTACACCCAATCACTAACGCAAAACAGCCTGACCGTTCGTAAGAATGCAATGTCTTATTATTCAGGGTATTTTAATTAAATGTTAAATTCAATTGTCTCGAGCAGCTGCATAATTCCGAAACTTAATAAAAAGAATGTACATTTCTTTTCCACGATGGAGCCGAAGTCATAAATGAGTTTTTATAGAAAGTTCAAGTTTACGTCGGATTCCTGAAACATCGGAGAAAATCAAACGGCAAACTATTCGAACGAAAAGGAACGAACGATTCGAGCGTTTCTAGTTTAGTCGATTTATTGGCAACTCGAAGCTCGTTAAATATTCGAACGTTCCTGCCGAGAATGCAATAAAGTTGTAAAATAAGGATCCTCCGTTACCCCTTCCTTCTCTTCCAAACCCCAACCCTTCCAGTCCCGCCCACTTCATCCACCTTCTCTCTGTTAGTTAGTTCCGTGAACAAACTTTACTTCGCGCTACATCGTTACCGTGTTTACTGTTTATAGTGGAAAGAGAAGAAGAGAGAAAGAGAGAGGGCGTGCGCATCCGAGTGGAGTGGCTCTCAGGGAACTTAGCCGTTGAAAAGAGGAGAATGAAAAAATATACAACGAACCTCGAGCGGGCGATATTTTTAACGACATTATCGGGAAACCGATAAATGCTCGTAGAAGAGAAACAGGATTTCGAGAAATCCCTCGGTGTACTTATTATGTTTAAACGGTAAAGAATGTTTATAAAGTAACGAATCGTATAATACCACCTGCCACGAGATATAATTAAATAACTACGCGCGTTTCCTGTCATAAAATTATAAAAATAATCCTTTCTAAATTAAACTCGACGTTGCAAATTAATTAAGTTAATGTTTACTTTGTATAATTATACGTTTGCTCGCTCGTGGCGATACAGGAATATACTGAGACAAAAATTAGTTAAAAAGGAGAGGGAATTATTGTATACCAATGATGACAAGAATTGAAGAGAGAGAAAAGAACGTATCTCGCTTACGGGCTCTTAAAAAGAGCATATATATACGTGTAGAAATTACCTATTCGTACATAGACACCTACTTTAGCTTATGTACTCCCTCTAATTCCTCTTTTTTTTTTTTTATCTCGCGCTCGGCATACCTACTGCTTGTTGCTGGTACCATGGCGTTGCTGCTGCAACAACGTTTCTCGAGTGTTACCCGTTCTTCTTCTTCTTTTTTTTCTTCTTTCTCTTCCTCTCCCACATCTTTTCTTCTCCGTGCCGCGTTTCCCTCGTTTTCATCGTTTCACCTTAGAAACGGAAGACCCCACGGGCGGTGCAACGCCATCCTAAACGTTTGTCTGGCACGTACTCGAGGCTATGTAAAGTCTCGTTAGTGCTCGAACGCCAGTTGGACGTGAGAGAAAGAGAGATTTTTCCCCCCTTTCTTTTCTCGAAAGAAAATTTTCTCAGCGACGAGACGCGCATGGTTATTATTCTTAGGACTGAACTTTTAAAGCAATTTGGATTAGGTACGTATATTCGATCGTTCACTCGAATTGATTTCATCTTGTCCTCGATTTATTGTGATTTAACAATCACGTTATGAAAAATAATATTTAATATAAGACTACGTTACATAATTATTTCTTGAGATATTTGTAATTGTTGATATAAATTTTCGTAATTTCTTATCCCATTTCCTTTACTAAGCTATCTCTAACTACCACTGACGTAAAATTACGTCGTTTAGTAAGTTATTACTAATTAATATAAAAAATATATAATATATTAATATAATATAATATACTAATTAATAAAAAAATATTATGAACAGCATCCCAATTGAGCCTCCCATCTTATTGTTACTAGTACAACCGGCTGTAAAAGTGTTAAGATATGTCATTTTATTAATGGACTTCAAATTTGTAATATTCATAGTTATTTTTATAAGGGATTCACCATACACTCTCCTATAAAATAAACCATAGAAACTTTGACACCTTCGTTAAGAACGCCTTCATAAAATTTTTCTTCCCCATCGTAGAAACACGAAACCTTTCCGAAGACTTCTCGAATGATCGTATACGGGAATACGTCCAGAGATCATGCAAACGATACGAGACGTAAAAATCACGCCTTCTCACCGTCTACATTATTCTATTATCCCATCTAAACGAGATTCGCGCGACGATTTGCATCGTTCTATTGCTCGTTCCTACTCTTCGCGTTCTTTGATCTATCCGCGCTATAAAAGAGAAGGAGAGGATGAGAAAAGGTTACGCGTTCGAAGATTAGATTTTTACTTCGTTAGGCACAAAGAGCCTTTAATGATCTTGCCTTGAGTCACGAAGAGTGAATGACTGTCTCCTATACATGGGATATATCGTTTGCGATATAAAAATAACCTTTCTCTCATATCGAACGTCCCATTCGTGAGATTCTACGCTCGATGTATTAGTCGAACGTAGGTATTAGTTTCTATTCTTATCGAAGAAACGATCGTTGTCCTGCAATTTTATTATTCACCAGCTGGAGTATTTGTCACTGACAGGTAAAAGTTTGACGTGTTAAACGTTGTTACATCTAGAATGACATACAAAATTGCAAATATCACCGTTACCATTCATAAAACAATAAAAATGTATGAAACATAAAAGATTGGAAATTACTTTTTCTTTCATTCTTGTCATATGGAATTTTTAGATAGGGCTAAAACTAAATGAAATATCCTTTAAATCTCCACTTGTCCCAATGCTAATCGACAAATTTATAGTCTATATTCTAATCAATCTCTGAAATATACTGAAATACTGAAATTTATTGAATTATATTCAATCGTTTTCACACGATGCTTTAACGAACAGATAAAAAATGTATCAAGCCTTTGTTTGACGTTGCATTGACGAATTCGGGAAAAAGACAAAATATAAAGCATATAGAAAGTGTACAGACATAATGGATACAAGACATAATGGTTACTCGAGTGTCATGTTCGATACGTCCATATGATCCATATGATGATGAATAAAAATCGTCGATATTAATAATCGAATCCGGGTCCACATTAAGTACGCTTAAATTCAGACTTGAATCGTTATTTCGCGTACTTCTCTAGCTATAGTCGCATCGATTTACGCGTATCGCACCTGTCACCAAAGCGCAGAGGCTATCAGCTCGAGTCCCGTAACTCCATTTGCCAGTGATTAACGATAAATGGCTTTTCCTCCGCGTATTTTGTACTCCCGATCCACTAATCAACGCTCGCCATTGCCCGATCACCGTTTCTCGCGTTCCGTCGCGCCGTTCGCGCTCGGAAGTTAAAGCTCCCGCGTCGATATTTTTCCATTTTTTTTTTGTACATTTCCTCTCTCTCATTTTTTTGTGTTCCCGAGCACCCAGGCACGTCCACGTAGTCGATTTAATAGCAATAGGCTTCGTTACGGGTCGTAAAATGCCTTTCATCGCTGTGATTTCGGATATTTTTCGTAACACAAGGTGTCAATTACGTGGCTGGTTTGTTATCGACGATCGAAGCTAAATAAAAAAAAATATTCCTAGCTATTCTTTACCATAATATTTTCTATGGTTTGTTTGGCATACTTTTTTTAAAATGAAAACAAGATTTTTAAAGTCCACTCGTTGTTAGAATTATTAAGAAAATCAATTTTCATTTACACGATTCGATATAAATCATTATTAAATGCACAATCAATCTTTTAAACCTTCGATATGACCATATACCTATCGTAACGAAAATAATAAAGTTATAATAAACTATTATCGCGTAGAGCTTTTGTTTAAAAGCTACATTATCATACACGAATGCTGGACCACGCACGGAGGCTGTGCGCGTACCGATACTATACCCTTATCGCCACAAGCAGATATACGCGTAATTGTAGAAACGTACGCGAAACATACTCGTGTTTCACGTTGATACGAAAGGGAAACGAGCAGAAGAGCGACGCGCCCCTTCCTCGAAAGCTCGACGGCCCTTCGAACTCGATCCCTTTCGCTTCCCCCTCTTTTTCAATGTACATGGTGTCCTAAAAATAAAAAGTATAAACTGATCATCGACAATTATTAAAAAAATTTTAAATTAAAAGTAAATGAAACAGTAGATGTTGGACACGAAGGTATGCATCAGCTGATGTATCAGATCTAATGTTTAGAGTATCTTCATTTTTAAGAGAAAAATCTTTTATCGAGACACCCTGTGTAGTTTTTACTCTTTCTATCCTTCTCACTCTTGTCGTCTTTCGCCCTCCTAGCCAACATTGCCGTACGAGACGCACATTTCACGGTTACGCACATCGGCAATCGTTCGAGAGGAAACACGATACGTACTCGGTTTTATACACTCGCTAAGAGAGAGAGAGAGAGAGGAGAGTAGGAAAAGTCGTGAGATTTTATCTGCACTTAGCAAACGAGCCGTCGCGAACGATACTGTTTCGGCAGTTTCGTTATCTCCGGCACTCGTTTTGGATTTCGAAGGGTAGCTTGGTACGGAGCAAAGAGTAATTTAATGTTGCGGAAGAACCGGAGGTGCAGTTTGTCTTGCTCGTTACACGTTCCATGGTAATAATTTGAACAAAAATGAGAATCTTTTACTAAGTAATATTTGGTTTAAAATGTTTATACAAATATTTATTTTGTCTCTGTTTTAATTTTATATATGCAAAGTATTGTCTATTTAATCGTTTCATTGATTCAAATATATTGGGTGTAGAATTAAGTTTTTCTCGACAATTTTTAATTTACTACGTTCACTTTTTGCATAATAATCTCTTAGCAATCTGAAATACTTATCAAAAAAAAGTATAATACGTTATCACAAAGTAGCAAATTTCAAATTTGTTTACACCGTTCTTTAAATAAAATTTTTCTTTTATCAAAAACACCTTATTATTCACGGTATACTTCGAGAAAAAATATAATTTTGTCTTTTCTTTAATTTTATAATCTATAGCACTGTTGATTTAACAGTTCGATTGATAAACGAAGATGATTGGAAACGTGATAGAAGAAGGTATATAAGAAAGGAAGATGTTAGAAACGTCAGATCGTTAGCGAGAACCTTAACGCCGATTTCCATAACGATCGGAGCGTCGTAAAATGCTTGCTTAGCCGAGCAAACTCATCAAACTTTTAATCGAATCAACGAAATAGCTTCCGAGGAGAATCGACTTCGCCGGACGAAGTACGGAACTCGATCCGATCCGAGACAAAAGCCATAGTTACGATTTACGGATAACGCGATGCTTACCCTCCTACGAACCGTCGAGTTCATCGACAGAGATAGGTAGAAAGAGAAGATCGTTTTCTCGAGTCTGTCTCCGGATAGATATCGAGCCAAGAGGAATCTATGAGCTGGCAAGGTGATAATCATTTCCAACTTTCTACTTGTCACGCGAGGGCATCTTTTTCTTCGAGTTATCGAGGAAACATATAGAAGGTAGGTTTACCTTTAAGAGAGAGACTAGAAACTATATTCCGTAATATCGAGTGACACGGAATTGATCTATACGACCGTAAACTCGTTCCATCAATCGATCTCGACGAGATTTTTCGAGACGAGTTCACGATAAAAAGCTTGTACGTACGAGTCCGTTACGTATCCTCTATAATAATTCGTAAACGAGTAAGAGAAATAAGGAAAAGAAAGGAAGAAAATAAAAAAGATTTCGTGGAAGAAGAAGAAGATTCGATACTACGTCGTGTCGTTCGGTTTCTAAGTCACACGAGAATCCTCGCGACATCGTAAAACCGAACGAACGAACGTTACGAAGAAAAGCGATGATCGTAAACGTGGATCGAACGCGTTTCTCGTTCGCTCGATGTTAAAAGTCTCGTTGTAAGCGGTCGCGAGCGTGGACGTAAAACCGTCGAAAGAAACGTGACATCGTTTCAACCACGAAAGTATCGATCACGTCGCTCGATCGTGTGCCGGACACGTTCCCGGCCTTTTTCCATTTAAAAAGGATCCGTGGAAAAACGTACGCGTCATGCTTCGATATGAAACCCGCGAAACCACCTTCTTCTTTCTCTCGAAGCGTGACTTAGAAATGGAATAGAAGAAAAATGTAGAAGGGGAAACAAGAAATATAAAAGGATGGTAAGACTCGTTATTAACCCTCTTCGTATGTCAAGCCGGACTCGACACTTCATTTTGAGTAACTACAAGATAGAAAATGATTTATATAATTGTATAAAAATAAGACGTATGAAAGTTTGCTCTTTAACATAATGATACAAAATTAATGTGTAGCACTTGAAATTAATTATTAATAGTAATATGGACTGCAAACGGTTGGGTACTAATTTAATAAACGGATAGACACGCGTGTTGCATATTACATATTATACACAAATGCAAATATTTAACTATGCGAATCCACGATGAATACTTACCCATATATCATACAAATGTACACGTTCCACTGAACGTCTAATGGAACTACCTTTAATACCATTACTCAAAAAGTAGAAAAATTTGGACAGAACACTTGCAGTGACACATTCGATCGAGTCCCACTTTCAACGATTTCACGGGTAACGAACGAGAAGACGGATCAAAGAAAACCTCTCGTCTCTTTTGAGGATCCTTCCCTTCGGCTTTTCTCTAACTCCGAAACGTCTGAGGTGCGTCTATAAGAGAGTGAGGTGAAGAAGGGGCCTAAAGGGGGGGGTGCGTCGTAGGCGGCGCAAATGAAATTCCGAGAGCACGATTTTCATCGCGGTAGGTTCTACCACCCACACCTTTCTAGGCTTTTTCCCTCCTTTTTTTTTTCTTTCTCCTCTCGACAGACCGGAACACGTCGGCAGCAGCCGAGCATTTCCGGTCTGGGAAGTCGCCCCTCTGCACCACCCTGACGGCGGCTGGGAATATTTAAGCGTGGAGGAAAACTAATTCTTTTTCCATCCGACCGCGAGTACTTGCGAACGCGTCGTTTGCATGTTGTTGAGAAAGACCGAGACAGACAGAGGACAGCGTGGAAGATAGAAAAAAGAAAAGCAGACGAGTCGAAAGAGATAAATAGAAGGAGATAGAAACAGTGAGCGAAAGAAAAAGAGAGATTATGAGAAAGGATTCGAAAAGAGAGGATAGATTCGCGGCTCGCTCGTGGAAATAAAGTGCGCATCGCATTGTTTGCGAAAGATCGTCCCGCGAATAATTGTTAGAGAGAGAGAAAGAGAGAAGATGACTGTGAAAAATCATGGAGGGTTGAGGTACGAGTCTGAAAAAAGTGCAACGCACGCGCGAAAAGAGTTTCCGCTGGCTGCACGTTCTTTCTATTTTTTCGTCTCTCTCTCTCTCTTCTACTTCTACAACCACCTCTCTATTTTCGAATTCCTCGATGGACTAGGGAAAAGGATAGTATTCCTCGCGTGCTTTTTTCCGAGGCTAACAACGAAGCTCTAGCACCAGCTTCCTCTCTTTCTCTCTGCAATCTTCCGAAATATCAAAGTGGAGGGTACAGTGGTCTATCACGGATGGAAACGTTTCCATGCACCATTGTCGCGTGGCTTTACGAAAATCTTTGGAAAAATATCCTCGTATGGACGGGAGAAAAGGATAACGCGTGTTTTTCGTGTTGTTTTTTCATGCTAGTGTTGTGATCCGATATTTTCTCTGAAAAGGAAGCTTGAATGAGGGGCTGGTTTTATTCTTTTTCTCTAATGGGATTGTTAATTTACAATAGGTACGTTGAATTACGTTCGACACGAATGAATTGCTGAAACCAGCCACGGCTAAACGTAGAATACACAGTCATTTTGAGTGATTACGTATTTTTTATTTCACCATTTGTCGAATAATAAAACCACTTTTGTAGAAATTTATTATCTATTTGATTTATTCATTTATAATGGGAAATAAAATATTTCTTTTTTAGTATTTATCAAATAGCTAACGTTGGCAGTGTATCGCCTGAATTATTAACGTTTTCACTGGGTGAACGACACTAAAAATTAGCTTCTCTCGACTGAAGCGGCTACAAATTTCGATACGATAATTGAAACGATCGAAGAAAGGTCTTGATTCCTTTACTCTTTCCTTTTTAATTTTATTATACTTAAAAAAACGGAAAAAAATCGACATCGATGCACGGGTTTAATTCGTTGAACCGTTTAACCAAGATAATGGAAACGATCGCAACAAGTTCGTGTTGGTAAAAGGGGAGGAGAGAGAGAGAGAAAAGCCGATTGAAATGCGAACGCACGCGTTAACCGTGTCTCGTAAATACGACGACTCGTAAAGGGGACCTCTTTCGTGGACGCGATACGAATTAGGACGCAGCTGTACCGGTCCTGGCTTGCCCCGAAAATTTCGCGCCGAAATAGCGTCGCACTCCGAACTTTCTCTTCTCCACCGTCGCACGAGAATGGGCCGGGCCGTTGCTGGCTCGAAAATAAATGGTCACGAAATCTAGATAACACACGAGCTCGCTAGAGTGCTCTGGAAATTACTACTAGAAGTTCTTTTCAAATTACATTAACACTTAAGGAGTCTTGGTCACTTTTGGTTATGTTAGTGATTGCTATTGGATCAAGCGGGCTTAAGATTTATTTTATCGATAAGTGTAAATCTGTATTGAGAATTGTATTCTAAATTAGATAATAAAAAAATTCGTTAACAATAATGAAATGTCTTTTATAATTATTAATCATATTTACTGACGTCAAACGCAATCCTATTTCCATCACATCTATCTATTTAACAAATACTTAAATAAAAACATGTTATCTATTATCATTAATAAATAATATAAAATATCTACAAACTTTATTAGTAAAAAAATCAAGAAACAAGAATCACATAACCGGTCGTGGTAGGTTTAGTGTTAAGTGTTAAAAAAATAAATGTCGAGTGCTTTCGTAATATAAAGAGCTTGCACAGAATAAACGAAATAAAAATTCGTATTACATACGAATAATCGCCTTTAAAAAGATGGAAAACATTACCGGAACATCGAACAAGAAGACCCCGCGGAAATTCGACTAATTAGCTAACTCAGTGCGCTTAATTAATCGTCTCCGTTCAACTTCTCATCGTCGTCGTTGAAAAAAAAAAAGAGCTAATAAAAAGAGGAAGAAACTTTCACGAGGGAAAACTCGTACGCGAATAGGAAGGTACATTGACCTTACGATTAGTCCCGTACGACTGTTCCAGAAGTGGAGTGTCCTGCGAACAGGCTGTCCCTTATACCTTCTCGTCCCGTATACCGACACACGACACGACATTGATTTCATTACGTATTGATTTTCCACTGGGGTGTGGATTCGGGGCCGAATATATGAATGCTAATGCGAAGCGTCGAGTTTCTTGCACTTCACGTGACTGTGCCACGCGTATCTCCCGATATATCGACGGAACGCTTATCGATCCTTTTACTCCCTTCGAGTAAGAGAAAGTAGAAGGAAAAATAAAAAAATAAATAAATAAAATTGAGTTTCCAGAAATAAGATCGCGACGATTATTATTATCGTGGAAGGAAAAGGGAATAGAAAAGAGAGATAGATAGATAGAGAGAGAAAATATAAAAGGGCTGCCGTGCGAGATAAACGACGTCTACCGCGAGTTCGAGAGTCCTCCTCGAGAGTTAAATTCGATTCTTCGTCGTAGAAAACGAGATCGGTTCCCTTTCGATTTATTGCGACGTGATTTCCAACTTCACGATGGATCCTCGTTATTTGTCGATTGAAATTTGATTCGTTTATTCTCCGAATATATCTACTCCTCTCTCTCTCTCTCTCTTTGCGATATTTTCTCGTGTCGTTCGTTTAAAATATATAAGGAAATTGAGTCCGGTTTGAAATCGTGGCGATCGAATTTCAAAGTGAGAGAGAGACGAGATTCAAAGGTAGTTCGTCGATCGACGATAACTACTCGCAACGATGCGAATCAATTTCAATGGAAGTAAGAGAGGGAGCTAGAACCGATCAATTTTCGATCGAGTAGAGGACACGTCGAAGCTTAAACGTGCTACCGTCAAATAAAAAGGAAATACGTGGATTAAAGCAATAAAAAAAAGCTTTCCTCGCATCTCTTCGAGTTGGAAATTTATGCAAATGCGAATATAGATGTATATCGCGTATTCTCTTTGTTCGTGGATTTTTTTATACGATGGATCTACGCTCCATTTCAATTATCGTTCTCTACATTCGGCTTTGTACATATATACATACATGTTTATAGCTTTTCTCTCTCTCTATTTCAATTCCCAACGCAGCATCCAGGGAAAGCATTTGTCATTAATTCAAAAATTCCAGAAGGCTCTCGAGAACGAACGCGTTGTGTATGGTTATATGTGTGTCTACGTACGTGTGTGTGTACGCCCACGCATGGGTGTGTCTACCAGAGAACCGATGCTAATGTGAGTCAAAGGCAAAGTTAATCAAAAGGAAAAGAAAAAAAGAGAAAATGATTTACGCCGAGCTCAGGTATATACCTACTCTCGTGATGGCCTTTGGTGTTCGGCTTCTAATTTTATCTCGAAAGCTAATGACGAAGTCATCGGAAGCTTTCAATCGTTCCTACGCCTCTCTTTTACTTCTACTTCTAAGAATATAATCTCACTTCCGAGGAAAAAACTGTGAAAGATGATGGAAAATAAATTTGAAAGTAGACTTGGATGGGTCTTATCGTACCTTTAAAATTTAAACGATGTTTCTTTAGTAAGCGATCGAGCTTGTGAGATAATTCAAAGAAAATATAATGTGTTTTTCCTTTCAACAAATTGTTGAGATAATTGAAAGAAAATATTAGATATTTTTTTAAGACATTATTTCTTAAATCGATTTGTAAATTAAATGACAAATGGTCGAACGAAGAAACGACGTAACGAGTCGAAATTTTGGTCCCCTTGTTGGTAAGATAAATGAGACGTGTACCTTGGCTGGCATCGATCGAAATCACGGGACAAACGTCACACGTGCGTGACGAATTGGAAGGAAAGGAGCTCGTTGGAAGAGACGACCCTTTCTTCTCTTCTTTTCACCCTTTTTCCAAGACTCCCCGTAGTCTCATCTCCGAAACAACTTACGAAATCGCGATCGAAGTCGAAACGATGCACTTGCTTTCTTTATTTTCTCGAGCTATATTACCGCTCCTCTTGTTAATCTTCTTCCTTCTCTTACTTTCCTTCCTCGTGGCTTTCTGGCAGCTGACAGGAGCGTAGCTTGACATGCAACGGGCTCTTCGCTAAATTTAGAAAGCGAAGTGATGCATAGGCTTTTCGTTCGCCGCACGTGTTTCGGCTACGAAGCGCGCGAAGAGAACTCGCAACCTCGACCATTGGTTATATATATGTGTATATATAAATACTAAGGTGTTGTAAAATACTCGAAGAAAGTGAGTCATCGACCCTGTTCAAAACTTTCATTCATAATCGCTTTTCCACCACCTTTTAAATCATTCTACTCTAATATTCTTACATAATTAAACCCTTTACTCACAACTGCAGTTTCCCAAGCAACATATCTCAAATATTACCCCACTTCATTCAAAATTATATATTCCAACGTGAATATCCCGTTCGAAATATTTTCTAAAATTTAGTAGGCCACTCGTTGACTTCAATTTTTAAAAGAGCAACACTTTTCACAAATTTTTATTTCTCCTTTTACATCCTTTTCAATCTCATTCTTTAGAACTCATCTGTATAACGAATAAAACTAACCTGCAATTTTTTATAGAAAAATCAAAAACTCATCCCTGGTTGGAGAATTAATCAAGTACCGTGATATCGAAGTCTGATTTACAATTAAAAGAATACCCAGGTTTATGCACGTATTTTATTTCTCTGTAACTATCGGATTTCGAAAACATCTAAGAGCTCACAATGGACGATATGAAAAGCGAACGTCGTTGCATTGTTTCAGGAAGAAATACGAGAACCGGATGTTCCTGAAAGAGACTCGAATACCGGATACCCGCAACGAGTCTCCCTCTTAGAAAAGCGAAGCAACCCTATCGGCGGCGTAGCTGCCCTTTAAATCTTAACTCCGGGTTTGTAGCGGTGATATCGGTTCGCCATTTCCCGTTTCACGTTCGAGAGGAGTTGGAATAATGTTCGATAAAATGAATGGTACATAAACGAATATACCCACGAAGCGGCATCCTCCTTTCTCGAACTTTTGCTTCACTCGCCGTGATAATCTCAACAGTACCTTCCTTGTTCTCTAATCAAAGATAGAAGGAAGCGATGAAGTTGTTACGCTTTTCACGTTCAAGTGGCTTTAAATACCATGACGTTGCTACGTATGCCATAAGATGATTACATAAGTGTTAAATATAAGGGGATTACTTATATCGAAAGTAATCATTTCGAAAGCTGTCAAACGATAAAACCTTCGATTTCTGATGTCAAGAGGATATTTCGGAAATTTACTGAACATGGGATAACCGTTCCTCGTTGGATATTCTCGGTAGAATCTATTCTATACAGACAACACGTTTATCTATATATGTAAGTCTATTCTACGTTTATTTGAAAATGAAAAGGAGACTACTTCAACCGGATTTCTAAGTCTAAGGATTTATAAGCCCGGATTTTAGTATAAGAGAAGGTACACGCTCGCGTGGCTTTACGAACGGTGCTCCAACTAATAAGTTAACGAGGAGAAGCCGGTATAAAGGGAGATTTCAAAGCGTGCACTACCGGCGTGTAATACGATTCATCTACCTATACACGGATTATCTTACTTTTCCTTCGCTATGAGAGAAATCGCGTAAATAATATTTTCTAGAAATGTCCGCTTCGTTTGCTTTCTCTCTTTGCTATCTACCGTTTCATGGCAAAAAAAAAATAAAATTACTTTTGTTGACCCTCGAAACTCGGTGTCGAGTGGCACTCGACATTTATTTTTTTTGTTTTGTACTCGGAAATTTTTCGTCGCTTAATGAATATATTTCTTTTTAGGACATAGGGAATGATATATAAAAGTTGAGATAGAATTGTATAATGCTGGAAATATGGTATAATAATTTTTCTATCATGTTATACGAGGATTGTCTGTTCCACGAAAATCGAGCTTCGAAAATATCAATCAGAGGCTAATATCGTTTCCCGCGCTTTGATGTAGGAACCAACTACTCTGTTCGTGTCCAGTTCGACGAGTATAAGTAGATAGTACGTGGAAACGGCGGGGACCACTTTAGCTTTTTGCCGGTTATCCAGCATAGCATAGAAGAGAAGAGATCGTGATAAGCAAAACAAATCGTCGTCGGACAAGGAGAAGCATTTCGTGGAGCTCACAGCTGCCACGACGTCGGAATTTTCGAAAGTGCAAGAGCAAAAGA
Source organism: Ancistrocerus nigricornis (assembly GCA_916049575.1). Lineage (NCBI taxonomy): Eukaryota > Metazoa > Arthropoda > Insecta > Hymenoptera > Vespidae > Ancistrocerus > Ancistrocerus nigricornis. The sequence goes on from OU696667.1 coordinate 28,324,694, forward strand.
TTCGCGAGCCACGCGTTATTTTTGGAAGATGAAAGAGAAGGGACGCAAGGGACATGGTTTCTATGGCTTCTCCGAGATACTGCCTTAAGTACCTACCGTGAGCGTATAGGCTTGGAAAGGGACGAATAATTTTTATGAGATTGTACGATAGTTCTTAATAATTTTTATAAGATTATACGATAGTTCATAATAATATTAATGAGATTGTACGATAGTTCATAATAATTCTTATAGTTTGTACGATAGTTTATAATAATTCTTATAGTTTGTACGATAGTTCATAATAATTTGTATGAGATTGTACATGTCTGATAAAGTTGTATCTCGTCATAATGTAAAAATATGGAGCACTCAATAAATATTGCTAATTTTTGAAAAAGATTGTCTCTTGAAATTATTAACCAAACCTTCCAACCAATCCTTCTACTTTATTCAACCCACGATCGTATCATTCGTATTTTTGAAAGATCGTTATATGCTTACAACGGTAAAAGTCGATCCTCGAAACGCGAGAATAGTCCATTCACGGAATTCGAAAATCCAGCGACACGAGGGGCCCCCCGACTCGATATATTGCACAATATAAACGTCTAAAACGAAACGTAAAGCCTGCATAGGAGTACAAATTGCTTTCGGCCGCCCCTCGTTCTTCGTTCCACTATCCCCTGTACGCACTGGCGTAGAAATCGACGTTAGGATCTGTCGCGAATAAAAGTCGTGTCTCGTGTCCGCGAGAAACGAGATTATTTCTATAAAAGAAATGACAAAATTCTACAAAAAAGCATATACTACAATCTTTCTAGACCATTACTAAAATAATTCTCGATCTAAAGTCAATGTAAAACAAATAATCAGGTACATAAAATCTGCATAATTTGACCATTATTATTTCTCAACAATTCCTATCCTTCCATCGATAATCGAAACAAATTAATAAGTACAAAGAAGAAAACCTCAAATTCAAAGCGATTCTCAGGACACAAAAGTATTGGTTAAACGGCAATGTCTTTTCGTTCCAGACAGACCAATTTGCATTAAACAGGAACCATCCTCTTGATCGTGGGGATTCGCGAAGTGCACGCCACTGGTGCTGTTGGAAAGGACGACATAGTGGGTAGCACCATGCTGTCGGATGGTGCCCCATAGACAGACAAGAAGGGTGGAGTGGGGTGGGTGGGGGAAGAACTTATTGACTTTGGCTGGCTGCATTTTCCGCCATTAAATTCGGAATGAAAGAGAGAAAGAGGATGGGGTGGGCGATGGTTGCGAAGCAGTGGTAATGGTAGTAGTGTGCTCGTAGTCGACATAAATGGTAGTCACGAGGGTTAGGGCGATGGTGGTGGAATAGAAGAGGAGTGGAAACGTCACGACATATGTCGTGAGTGGTAGCACTATGTAACGGGCGCGTTCTCGTCCTTACGTATCCTGTGGTCACCCCCACAAACTGCGTGTGCGGTGCACTCACCGTCTCGCTCCTGCACCATAAATATCTAAGATACCAAGCTGATATATGCGTATCCTAGCGAACCCGATAAAGTCGAGTGTACTTTCGCGAATATGACTGGGCGCTATCGTGGATTAATCTTGACGTAAACGTGCCTCGCGTGAATATGACGTATGCCTTGCTAGCTAAGATCGATCCTTTGACGATTAATTAGGGCCGATAGTGTATCATTTTGATGAATGAAAACTTTTAAGAGAATGGAATATTTGTCATGAACGTGTCTTTCGTCACGGTAGTATCTACCTAATATTGACGCAACTATTTTAAGCAAATATTAATGTAAAACTTATTGTCCTTATTATTTCTCCCATTGATGTGCATTTTTTACTTTTTTTCATTACTCATATAATAACCGATTCATGGCTCGTTCAATGTCGACTCCCTTATCAAAAAGGGTCGTCATCACAGTAATAAACCATGTCTGATTTTTTTAAAAGTATTCTCGAGGTAGATTTGCTCTTATTACAAGCAGTTATTTTCGCTAGGTTATAGTAGATATTCGTAGTCGCAGCAAACAGAGAAAATGCTTCAATTTTCTTCAATTACAAATATTCAGAGAGATACGCCGTAGAATTACCGTGCACGTGAGCAAACAAGACTTCTTATAGAAGGAGTGGTAAAATTATACGGGATCCTGTACACCGATGACTTCTATTACGGATTCCCCTCTCGGTAAACAATAATCCCGCCGCGAGTTTTCATTTTTCTGTGAAACATTCTTCTTAAACTCGAAGTTACTCGCTTAAACGTCTTATAAATAAATTACCAACTCGAAAAATAACGCGAGACGCTCTATAACGCGATTGACGCTCGTAACATGGCGGCCTATCTCAACGAAGTTCACCACGGGGCGCTCTCGTTGGCAAATAAATTGGAAATTGTTTCCCGTTCGAAAAAGATATCGGTAAATTTAATTAAGCTCGAAATTTAATTACACACCGGTACGAAACAGGCACTGCGTATTCGTCCGAGCTCGTTACCCATAGATACCCCATCGAATATTTTCAATATCCATTCTCGTTTCTCCTCCAAGGCAGACACAGGCGTAGGCAACGATCGTAAATGTAAAATATATATTCATGTGGATACCTCGTGTAGGTATAGTTACAGACGAATTTCGGGCTCGTTCGCCGCTAGAATAAAACTCGAACTAACGATTCGATTATGTAGACCCGTCGAGCGTTCTCTCGTATCAAATAATCGACGGAAAATAGTACAAAAGGAGTTGGGGGATAGGTAAAAGGAATAGCGAAGGGGAAACGATCGCGTTTACGAAGCTACGACTCGCCTTTTCTTTGTGAAGTTTTTCTTTTAAATCCGACAGACAGACGAGCTAATTAATGAGAGTTCGTACGATACGTTTTTCACTGTTTTTTGTCATTCTTTTATACATGCATATAATATTATACGAGAAATATCAAAGAGATGGCTACGCGACAAAAGTGAGATACGTTATCCTCCCACCCCAAAAAAAGAAAGATTCCCGTTAACATCGATGGAAATGTTATAACGTTTCGAGAAGAAAGATAAAGCGAGATTATAAAGAGGATTTTTTTCTCATTAAATTTGAACTAACAGCAACAGCGTCACGATAACGTATTTTAATACGGCTTTTTGTAATCCGTAACAACGCTTCCGCGTTAGGTAGATATACCCATCTGCCAGCGAGTACAACGTGGTCCTCTTTTCTCTTATCTGATAAATTATTTCGCGGTTCGACGGTGTCTTTTATTTATGCGACGATGGACGCGAACACGCGTACTCTTCGCACGCTCCCGTTTATTTATGAACTCTCGTACGCGCGGGAGATCGTAGTATCAAACGTTGGCAATGTTTCAGCGAGTTATTTTCGTTTTTAGGGTGGCCCCTTGTGCCCCTGTAACGTCGATCCTCTGTTTTGCATCGAAGTTTTCTCGTTAGGAGGAAACGTGCCACGTGAAACGAGCTCGCGGTCGCGACTTATTCGCTGATTTTACGCCGTCGAAGGAAATTTGCCGGAAATAAATTTTACTTGGGTACGAGTCTAATGTTTAGGCATGATTTATGCCGAAATTCGAGACTTGCCATCGTTAACTTATTTTTGAAAGATTTATTAAGATTTATAGAGTATAATGATGAAAATAAAAATGTTGGAGTTTAAATTATTAATGGATCTTAATGCGTTAGCTATCGTGAGAGTCACCAGTGACGGTCAATCGATTTTTCAAGTTGCATTTGAAATGTTTAGAAATGTCGTTTATTAATATTTATGAGAATGTAATCATGAGTCATAACAAATGAAAAGTCTAATACAAAAAATGTGATAGTAAATTCTGAAAAAAACTATGGATTTTGTAAAACCATGAGACTACGAAGATCTATATGATAAAAAAAGAAAAGATAATGTTGAATTCTAACTCACGAGTAGAACCTTAATACCAGAAGACGAGATTATGGCATTTATTTAAATCCAACTGGAATATCTTTGTGCGAGCATCTGGAACGGTGATGTAGGAGACAGTGAAGCGATTCCATAAGAGGGGATGGTTGACATACGACAGTAACCCATTTCACCTGACAATCTTCATCCCCATACATCTTACTTTAGACGATTTATTAACCATCGCGTCCTAAGTCTCCTGATTCTAAATTATCATTTTATACGGCGATTTGCCTTCCGAAAATGAAGATACACTCGTGAACTTCCGTTGCCCACGAATTTTGGATGGGTTACTTTTTATCCCGTGTATCGTGCACGCTCTTAACGAACCTCCCTTTGTATTATACCTACTACGTTTTAACCAAATCCCGTGTACCGTGAAAATGATTTTTTTTTGTTTTAAAACACCAACCTCCGACGTGCACACAAATTATCGTCTTTTTTTCGACGACTTGCAAATATTCGCAGAATTTTTAGTTTGACCTCTTTCTCTCTCTCCTTCGTACGCACACACGTACAGAAAGGTCTTCCTTTACTGTCGGCAGATCGATACCATCGACACGCGCGCAGAAGTGTCTAACGCATGACTGAGTAAACGTGTGTATAGGTATATGTGAGAGAGAGAGAGAGTGGTCAACGATTTACCTGACGATCTTCATCACTATCCGTCTTAATCGTAGGGTGAAACTGTCACGATTTATTAGCCACCAGCACCATTCACTCCCCCTCTCTCTCATGGAACCGGGAATTACCATTTCATACGGCGATTTGCCTCTGTCCAAGCGAATTTATCGACCTACCGACTCGACTTCGTCAACTTCTCCATCCCTACGTTTCTCCTAATCGTCCATTTCTGAACCCAGATCTCCTTTCAGGATCCATCTCGCTGTCCGTTATAAGAAATTTGATGGACGAGACTGTGTTACGTACGTGCAGGGGAAACTTCGTGAGTTTTTTCTTCTTCCTCCATTAGGACATCAATTTTCCGGTCGAATTAATTGCACGATTGATCGTCTTATCATTTTTCTCGAAATATGAAATAGAGATAAGACTATTAGAATAAATAGTTTAAAGGATATAACATATCAAGTATATCTAAAGCGTATCGATTAAAGAGAGCATCAAATTGAAATCCAATAAAGACACTTAGAACCCCTCTTGAAATCCGAAACACCCCCAAAGGTTCGTCCCATCGTGATTTCTCCTTCGTACGACAACTTCGTTCCTTTGGCTCGTGAAGCCTCTCCTGACGGGAAGGTGGAGAGACAAATCGTTGAAAGATCGACGTTGCTCGCTTCACTTATTTCAGTCTCTCTCTCTCTTCCTCACCCTCACCGGTTGCCACGCATCCGTAACGATTTTCCAGCTCTTTAAGGTGCAATTTCGAGGCCACCCTTTTCCCGTGGCTTCTACGGTTCCCCTCTTTTCTCTTTCTCTCTCTCTTACTCGTTCGATCACCCTTCACTAGTCCGATTCACATTTTTCCTGGCAGCTTTCGTGCCGACTACGACACCCTCACATTTTGGCGGCACATTTTATCTTTTTTTTTTCTTTCTTTCTCTCCAACACACAAATTTTTCTTATCTTGTCTTTTGACGGATGCCCCTCGACGATATATTTCAAGCCCGCTTTCGTGTCGTACCGTTCTTGTCCTATGGTTGGGGTATCGATCGGAGGGCTGGCTTCGCGTTGCTCGTCGATGTCCGATCGCGATTTAACGTTTCACGATTACGAGCTCTCGCTTCGCGAGACATATCGATCGACGTACGTATATGTGTACCTATTCGTGTGCATACGCAAGTGTTCCGCGAAATTCTAGCAAGCTTCAAGGCGTCCGACTCGTTAAAATTATTTCTAAAGGGGAAGACATTTTTTTTAATGACGATCTTGTGCCTGAAAGTGTTTTTTCGTTAGAAATGTTAGTATTGAGAATCTGTGAAAATTTGATCGTTGACCCTTCGAGTACGTCCATTGGAGATTTATGTATTGACTAAAGTTAACAATTCAAATCAAAGGTTTATTTGCAACCTTCTGTCATTTTTAATTGATTAGAAAGGTTTTTCAGCTTTCAATTTGAAACTTAATACCACTTTCTCTCTGTGATTGAGGTCTGGCATAACACGATTTGTATTTTATTATAAAACACATGTTACATGAAAGTACCCAACATTAAAATAAAAAATAACATCCCACCTAATAAAAATAAAATTTCTATTACATGTCTATGGAAAATAGTTGGTGGTTCGTGAAATACCTGGTACGGTACTGGACGATTTTCGATTTCCCTGGATTCTCTCCTTCTACCGACCCACCCCCTTTTTCACCCACCCAACCCCTTCTCTCTCTCTTTCTCGTGATTTACTTTCATCTACCAAATTTACCTCGAGTCGAATCAACCTCGATCAAGCGACGACGACGCTTTAAAGCGCTGGCATATCCTTTCCAGTTTGCAGACCCCGGTAGACTGACGCTTACCTTGCCGTAGGTCGATAAACATTTTCTACCCTTCGTGCCGACGCGCTCCTGACATTTGCTTCGACACGCACGCTCGCTCGGAGGTCACCTTTGATCGTGTGGCTAGAGAAAATCGAGTGATCGAAAGTCGTTTTAAATCTTTTAACTCTAAAAAACACGGGTATATTATTTTTTAGGTGTAAACAATTGAAATAATCAAAAAAGACAGAAAGTGCAGGCAATAATTAATAATTGAACCAGGCATTTAAATCCCACGATACGAAAAATGAAGAAAATTGATTAAAGTTAACATTTATTATTCAATGATGATGAAAATTGGTGTCATTTAATAGTCACAACCTTAATTAATAAGAAAATTTAAAGTAATTATCGATCAATTGCTTTGGTACTACAATTAAAACAAATTCTAAAAGTAGAATTAATCGTTTTGGTCTATGAACGATTAAATTATTACAGATACGTCACCATAATGGAAAAATTTGTCACTGACGATTACCACAGTCCCCTGGCTAATAAAAAAGCACTGAGAAAGAAAGAAAAAGATAGAAAGAGAAAAAACTATCCTGTCCCCGTGCACGAAAGCTCCTACTTTTGCGAGGCCGCTTGAACTTTCGAACTTTTCGCGGCTGGCTAGCCGAGAGACGAGCGCTCGTGGCTGTAGAGAAGGATCGGGAAATTAGTGCTGCGACTAATTAAAATCTCTCCCACCCTCTATCTCTCTCTCTCTCTTCCACGGCTCTTTTCACCGTGACTAACCATGTCCGTCGCGCTTTCTTCCATAGACGTTTGTTATTGCCGCGAGACTCGTCGCCGTGCGAGAAAATTCGTTTAAAGTTTGCCCCCGCCAACGGAGAAAAAGAAAATGCAATTTTCGTAGGTCTCCAAATTTACGACAAACCGCGGGGATCGTTCCACTTCGCGTTGAAGAGAGAAAAAAAAGAATGTATCGTTGGAAGTGAAAAATTCGTGAGAGTTTGTCACGTGGAATTGAAAAACCTTCATTTTCCATCCTTCGAGACAGAAGAACGTCGACGTTTCGAAGTAATTTTATGTCGTGTTTTTCTTCCACGTTTTCTTCTTCCTTCGTCTTCATCTTCATCCCAGCAACGTCTCGTGTCGCTTCACCTCTCGACTTTTGACCCCCCTTCCCACTTTAAACGGCTCTTTTATCTCGTTGCTCGCAGACGGAAACGGGAAATTAATTCACGGCTTCGTGGAATTTTCCGGAGTCTTGTTTTTTGTACTCAAGCTTTTCTTTGAACCGATTACAAAATGAAAATGCCGATTTACATCCGAGCGGAGAAAAGACAAATAATATAACCAAGACGAGTGTAAGCCTTTTCGTTATTAAAAAGTTTATAGTGGGAAAAAAAAACGAATTTTACAAAGAAAGCAAATAAAGCCACGAACAAACCTACTTCCGTACATATAAAATGATATTTACTTTATCCTTTCGTTTCCTTGTTTCCCTTGAAGCATTTTTCAAATCGACGAGACGATAAATTTTCTACGATAGCTGCTAGAGCTTTTCCATGTGCAATTTCCCGAGTATCGTATCACGTAAACTCCTGTAGTCCTCTTCATCTCTCTCTCTTTCTTACATATTCCAGGGTGACTTCGAAGGATAGAGAAAGGGAAAGGAGTTGCTAGGGGTAGCAACGGCGGTGGTGGTCTCACGACGGCCTGTATTTTCTCTGCGGTTCTACGAGCGCGAGTCCGGGAATAAGCCAAGGTGTTGCCTTTGCCGCCAAACTTCATCCCGCTCGTGAATTTTTAAACGTAATTCCCTTTCGAGACGAGAACGAAATGTTTCCCCGTGCCGTTGCGGATTTCCCTGGCACTGCGGTAAATACCTCTCGGCGCGTTCAAATTGACGATGATAATGTCGAGAAAAGATATGAGACTGCGGGTAATATTTAAAACGCATTCAACGCCATTTTCTACCGTCGACTTAACGTCGCTGCTTACGGTAACCCAGTTCGATATACCGAAAGTAAAGTTCTTATCTTGGAAGAAAAATACCTCTGAAATCCATTATTCCAAGATGCGTCTTACTCCGTACGAGATTTAGCGCGAAATGCGTGAAAAGCCTTTTACGTCGTGTTCCGGGCCGTTTGCCGACGGGTTTTCCATTTGCTGAACGAAACATTTCCGTTTCAACCAAATCCTACGAATTTCGGAGTTCTTTCCTATTCAGAAAGATACACGCGATCGAATAAGTACTTCCATAAAGTAATATTACAACGTGTATAAATCCACATGAATTTTGTAAAAATTGAACATGTAAAAGAAGGGAAAGAAATTGAATTTTTCCGTGCCTTCGATCAACGGCTTAAAGGATCCCAACGTGTTATCGAAAAATTCCATGGGTAAATCGCGCACGACTTAACTTCTTTATTTCCACTGTAAATTTGCCAACTCGGGTTAAGTTGGGTCAAGTGATCGTACCACTTGAGAAACCGTATCTGATGTGGCCCAGACGCCAACGGGCAACACAAGTGGAACCATATTTCCTCTGCCTTAAGAGATCCTCCTGAAGGATTTGCTTGTTTATCTCTCGACGAGTTCGCTACTCTCCAATTACGAAACTATACGCGTGGGCGTGTACCTACATAAATAATATCCTCGAAAATATAGATTACAATACGCGAGCTTGCATTTCGCTAGTGTAACGTATCGAGAATATATTTGACGACTTCGAGAGCGTACCGCGTGCCACGTGTCATCCATATTCATAGAGGATTAAACGAATTAGCAAGGAACTTTCCAACATCAATGGCTGCCGACTTTCGACTCGTGAAACTCGTTGCTAGGAAAACTTTTAGCATCGATATCCTATCGCGTTGGAACGACTTGTCACGAAGTAATAGAAAATTATACGAAAAATAGGGTGTTCTTTTTCCAACGTTTCATGGAAGACTCGAAATGTTCCTAGAGGCGAGAAACAAAGAGAGGTATTTAGTGGAACGATATTTAGCTTCCGGTTACCTTTAACAGGATATTGAGTGAAACGTAACGGAACTAACGAGAGGGAGAAGCCAACAGAGAGAGAGAGAGAGAGGGTAACATAACCGCAGTAAGGTAGGAGCTCCAGGCGAGTATCCTTCAATTAGAACACCCTATGGGTTAAGAGCACGAGTCAACTCTCATTAAAGTCCCGATCCTAGGAGAGTCCTTCGAAGCGAGAAAGACCTTATTGGTTACGTCCGACGAACCAATTATCGCGCACGATTCGCGGAGGACTCGATAAGGATCACCCCTGACGACTATTATCGGCAATCGATAAGCTGAAAAAGCTCCGTCCTATCTCCCGAATCTTTAACGATTCTAGACTCGTACCTGGAAGCGAGAAAGCTCGATTATTTATATACCTACGTTTCTTCTACCTTTTCGTCCCTTCATATTTTCTTCTCTCATCATCTTTTTTTTTTTTTTCTATTCTTTCATTTCTATCTCTCTCTTTCTTTCTTACATTTCCTTTTTCCCTCACATTCCGTCTCGATTTTTCCGGTCTTAGATATCGGCTACAACGCGAAGACGAACCCCGTAGAGTCCCTTTGTTGGATCAACGAGAAATAATGGACCATAGGGGACGGCTGCTCTTTGTTGTTGTTACGCTAAACTTTATTCTTGTTTCTCCAAATACGATCTCTTTTTCTCTCTCTCCCTGTTTCCAAGTATCGAACGCTCGATTCCCCGGCCGACAATTTTACCCGTTCTACCCTTCCTCCATATAATCCGAAAAACTACGATGACCTGGCGGCTTGTTCGACCGTTTCCAAACGTCTTTTCTCACCCATTTCGAGATAAAATATTGTTTCCGAGAAAATCGCGCAATTTCGTTCTAGATAGTCACGTATATTACTTCGAAAGTTTTTCCTGTCGATAAATATCGTCAAGCGTGACTCTGATAATATTTGAACAATTTTCGTATGTACATATATATATATTCCATTAACCTGTTCTACGATTAAACGAAAATCATTGATAATTTCACGTACAGACCGATTCGATATAATCCTCGTTCCCCATCATTTACCTACCAAAAGTACCTCGTTGAAGATTTAAGAGGATTTTAATAAAAGCCGAGTGTCCTGTCCGTTAAATAAAATCTTGAAAACGATGTGAGGCCGTCTTTGTCGGTATCCTATCAACGTGGGCATGCAGAGAAACCGCATGTAGGAAGAAATTTTATTAGGATTTTGCTACGTGACGGTGCATAAATACCTCGAATTCGTTCGCGTAATTATTTCGGCGTTGTAACGTTGAAAGCCTTGTAGGTATATGAGAGGACACACGTGGACCTAGCGTTCGTGTCACAACGAGCGTCTATATATTTCGAGCGAGCGTAAATCTGCTTGTTACGAACACCTGCGGTATTAATTAAACAGTCTTGCCGAGAAATTCAAGGTATTCTCACGAAATGATACGCCTCACCGAGTTCGACTGGCAAACGCGATACGAGCATCCCTCTGGCATTCCTACTCTTCCCGAGTACCTCTACCATCCTAAGCGAGAGGAAGACTTCGAGGATTAAATCAAATTTTATCGTTACAATTCCATATAATACCGCAATTCGAGTAAACGCCTATATGGGAATATTTTCGTGAAAACGTTCCGTGGAATTCGATTTATCAGAAATTCGTATATCAGTATCCAGAGTTCGCTAAATCGTTAAAATAATTGAGAATGTTTTATATGATGCACGAATGACGAACAATTTGATGGGATCCAGATCGTGATGCAAGTGGTCAATAATATAATACGAACGTACATTGTGTGAAGTAAAAAGAGCAAGCAATTGGAACTTATCTATTCAAATAGAATATACATACTGCTTTACCTTCGTCTGAGATGTTTACGAAATTTGGAACGACCAAGAGCACGACTGTTTCGACTGCTTCTCGCCACGACTTCGATTCGAATGTCAACTTCTTTTATTTGTAAGTGGAACCATGCATCGAGTCATCCACGAACACGAACACTCTTCAAAGGTTGTTTTTGTTTACTAGCTGTTTTGAGTATTGAATCGAGTCCGACGCTTGTTAAAAGATTATTGAAATTGTAGCCATTTTTATCCCGTTTTATTTTACAACAGATAACAACCGACAGTTTCATTGTGCTGAAAAATAAATTTAAACAAATATAATTTTAAAATAATAATAGTAATAAATACGTCCTATGATGGAAATGTTTGGAGGAATTCTATTCATCCGAAATTCGTGTGTTCCGGAGTTGGAATATTTTATACTATGTGTGAATACTGAATGATGTTAATATTTGGATTGATATCTAATGGAACGATTAAAACAATAGTTTACTCTGTAAAAACCCCCATTCAAATTTCGCATCCATCAGACCTTTAAAACTTCCGATAAGATTGCCACCCACGGAAAAAAAGAGGTACGGTGAGGAACGAAATTAAATTCGAAAATTAAAAGATAACATCGGTATGCTCGTAGTGACGGGACACCGAGAAGAGCGTAAAATTATCTCGGCTGGTGTTCGTCCTCGAGAGAGTAATATCACGAGGGCGGCTTGACAAGCTGCTGCTACTGAGTCTCGATGAAAAATTAAAGGGAGGCGTATTAAAAAAGAAGCGAGAAACAGAGAGGGAGAAGGTCTCTAGTTTCGAAGATTTCATCGAAAGTGAACTGGAAGGGTGGAGGAGTGAGATTCAAGGGCGAGCAGCAAGAAGAAAAAAAAAGAAAATCCGTGGAACAAGGAAGAAAAAAGAGGAAGTGCGAGACCAACGGAGGATAAAGCAAGGAATTTTCATGGGGGAGAGAAAAGGAGAACACTTTTTTTTTTTCTCTCACAAGATAGACAAGGAAAGTCGATCCTGGCACGAAGGACTCGTTCTTATTCTCCCTCTCGTTCTTTTTTCTTTTCTTCTAAAATACACCGTGGGAACGAGAAGCACCCAAGGAAAAGGATTGGAGCGGTTCCTATGCCAAGAGGGATATTCGTGTAATAAGGACACTTGTCGGAAAGGACGCACGCCCTATCCTCGACTAATGTTCCTTCTTCCTCTCACGATTGTATGAAGAGGGCATAGAAAACGAGAGTAAGAGAGAGAGAGAGATGGTTAGATGGCCACGTGGACATTTTATCTCTCTTTCTCTCTTACTTACTCTCTCTTTTTCGGTCCATAGAGCCTTTCTTCCAGCTCGTAGACGCGGAACAATACGCAACGATTGGGGCGCGCTCGCGCTGAATGGCAAAACGATTCGATCGTCGTGCTCGGTCTCTCTTCGCTTTGGCCAAAGAAAAGGATCTCTCTCGTTCGCGTCCGCTGCGATTTTTGACGGTGATCAACGCTGCTTCTTTCCCGAGACCCACGTTTTTATAAGGGTTATGAATATTTGTGCGTGTGCAATGATCTGAAATTCGATAGAAATTTTTACGAGTACCGTGAAGCGTTACTAATATCCTTGATTGTAATAATTGATTATGTATTTAGACTTATTCAGGGATTCTCAGCGATTGTGGGACAACTGGGGGTTGATTCTTCATTAAAAAAATAAGTGGAAAGTAAAGAATAGAGATTTTATTTTTTATTAGAAAAATTTCGAATGATTTGATAAATTAAAGTGATTACTGTAGAATCTGTTCAAAATATCGATCATGAGATGAAATAAATTATCATGCACTTCTTGTACTGTATTAAATACACTACCTCTCGTATGAAAAATTTTTATTCTGCCTAGTTGTATCACGATTATTGGGACACCCTGTATGAAACTTGAATGTTAATTTGTTCGACAATCTTATTATTCTCATTACATAGAACGTTCTAGAAATTGAGAAGGGTATACCTATCTCCAATTACGAAGAGATCTACTATAATACATAATCGTGATATTATATCTCCCTTTTATGAAAACGCATAATAGCTTTGTACAAACTTATTACTATCTCTCTCTCTCTTTCTCTTTATCTATCTGCATAAATACGGACGGTTACTGTATCTTTCTACGTAGATTCAACGAACTAATTAAAGCTTTACTTTACGAAAGAGCCTGTTACATACATACGTACGAGTTCACGGTTCTGGGCCGTCTCTTTGCTGCCACTGACAGACTAATGATTGCCTTATTCCCCGAAAGCGTCGGGCTCTTTGAAATAAGTTTCCCGGATATAGCTAACGCGTAGCCACAGAATCGTGACGTTGTAAACCGTCTTATATCAAAGATTGCAACCTTCTAATTCGATGAAAAAGAAACTCTCGTAAATGCCTACCAATTAAGAAGTACAATTGTATTGGAGAGATTAAATTAACGATCTGTGAGAACGAAAAGACTGAAAAATAATTTATCTATTAAATTAGATGAAAAGTTTGGTCACGATCCGTAAAACTAAAAGAACTGTGAGATAAGTTCCCTAAGAGATGTACTAATTCAAAATTAGATTAATTTTTATGTTATCCAAAAGACAAATGTTAAAAATGATCTGACAAATTGAGTATTTGTAATGAAAAATGCTAAAAAAAGTTTTTGATCCCAATCGACCAACATCAAACGAAAAATAACATTGGCAAACCTCGAGTCGAGTGCAGGAGGTGAAGCTTTCTACGTTGCCGCCTCGGAGGCAATTCGCGAGGACTCACTGATTAGATTACAAAGTTCCGAAACGCGGCATCCGTCCGCTTGCTCGTTCGCTAGTCGGCGTTGATCACGGAAATCTCCATCGGTCGGCGTGGCGCGAACGAGATGATTCGATTTGAAGAGGCAGCCGGCTCGAGGATGCTGCAGGCGGACATTGATCGAATAATCGTGCTTGTCCGTTGGTGTCTGACATACGTCGAACGTCGATCTTTGTCGCGTATCACGTACGTGCGTGTCTCAAAATAAAACGAGAACAAAGTATATTCTTTTCTTTTTTTCCTCGATATACGAGAAGGAAAATATTTCATTTTAAAAGACTTTGTTTCTTTGGAAGGATAAAGATTTGCTGTCACGCATGATAAATTTACTTCCAAATATATGTATCCATGTAAAGGTTCAGGATTACGACCATTCCAGACGACATTTCTTTTCCGGATATCAAAGTAAATTGAACGAGATAAGGCAGGAACGATTTGAGAATTCCACAGGATTTTCACGTGGGAGGAACAGAAAAAAAAAACAGATTGAATTACGTCGGGAACGATCTACTTTCCTGGAGAGACGCTTCCTTTTTTCGAAAATAGCCGAAGGAAAGTATACGAGGACAACGGATATAGGAAGGAAGGAAAAGATTCGATTTTAAAGGGGTAGCTACCCTCCCTTCGTTCAAAGCTCCAAACTCGCTTTTCCTTGCACGAGAAACTGAAGCTTGTTAACGTTAACCAAACTACGAGAGCGTGGCTCTCCTATCGAAAGGATGAACGTTCGTTCTTTCTTTTCGTACATCTAAAGGAACGGCTCACATATCCGGTAAACAGCATTTATAGGAAATGTTAAGCCGTAACAAGAACAGAGAAAGCCTAGAATGCGACTCGTGAGAGTCATGCCAACGACGAAACAGTGGAAAAGCTTCTTCGAGGAAGTACAGACGAAGTCGTCCTCGTGGAATCGTGTAAGAGGATCGAGTAGAATTTCAGATGAGTCTTCCAACCATTACCACGGTGCTTCTGTCTCTTATAACGGGAGAAGGGTTCCCTGCGATTAAATACGCGAACTTCTGCCATCGTTAATCGTGACATTGATGACGTCTCGTTCGGTAGGGTGCGTCAAAACGAGTCTGTAATACCAAAATTGTTAAGTAGTATTATGTATACGTAATCCCATTATACAATACAAGTTACGTGCTCAACGTATCGAATATTATTTCATATTTTACGAGAACGTCGCGAAATACGAGCTAGTTCTAACAAAATAGACGATGGAAATATTAACCAAAGTTTGACTTAATAATTATAAAAAAAAATATATATATATATTTTCTCTGGTATAATGATTCGAGGGGAAGATTCGCACGCTTACGAGGTTTCAAAATGAAGTGGCCATTATCGCTTCGCGAGGTCGATCAAACTCGGTAAATTACCTTACCGCTTAGGAACGACCGCTAATGCTTCATAAACCGGTGTTTATTTTCCATTCACCGGGGCGCACTCTGCCCTCCGCGGAAACCGCGAAAAGTAATTCACGCGCGAACGATGAGAAAGCGTGTACGGTGATAATGGGAAATATCAGCAAAGTTCAACCGGTAAAGGGGGAAAAAAGGGTCGCGAAAGATAGTTTCTTTTTTCTATAACACCATGGAGGAATAGTTTGGGGTTAACCATGTAAAAAAAAAAGATGATTACAGATAATTGTTATTTAATTAAGACCGTGTTTTAGGTGGCCTTGTAAAAGCAAATCGAATAAAGAGAATACGTGCCGTTAAAAGGGCGCGTTCTCTCTTACTGGGTTCAAATCGAACGTCTCTGCCGGTTCAACGAACTTGGAAACGAGCAATAATTTCAGGAATGCCATATAAAATTTCTTACGACAACGACGTCGTTCGGGTGCCGGCGAATGCCGACGATGAACGCTCTCTAAAATGTACTCCTCTTAGGAATGGAATTTCCTGCTAATTCCATCTCCTAATTTGGTGTGTCTAATATCGAGCAATTTTGTACGTTTTGCTCGCGTAGTTGCCTTGGAAATTATTACGATGGATTATTCATTTTGTTATACCTGAAGTAGAATAGTTGGAAGTGTACAGTTTACTATAGATCTAATATCGAACAATTTTAGAAATTATTACGATCGATTATTAATTTTGTCATTCTTGACATACAACTGTAAAAAGAATCGAATATAATTATTTTCTGTGTAGTTATCTGAAAAATAATAAGTTATTAATTGTCATTCTTGGACGAAGAATCGTAGAAAGATTAGTTTTTTTGTCTCCACTCCATAGATCAAGCTATCGAGGATAAGAGAAAAAGTACGATGATTAAACCATTGAGATCGAACGATTTTCTACGGAGGCACGGTCTCTCCGTTAAAAGAACAACGTTGCGGTCAGCAAAGAAGATCGGGGATAAAGAAAGAGCCTCGAAGGTCTAATCGAGCGGCTACGGTTCCTCGGCACTCGTCGAAGAACCTCATCAATTTGAAAGCCGGCTCTTCAAGGAAGGAGCGGCCTTTAACGTGTTTCCCCTCTCTTTCTATCTCTGTCTTTCGTCCTTACGAAGGAGCACTCCTTTCGCGAGCAAAAGAATAACGAAAAAGCATAGCCGGTAAACCAAACTTTCCTTGAGTGCACTCAAGAAAGGCTAAACCAAATCATAAACGACGACTCGCTTTTCCTCTCTGGGGACGTGAACGAGAAAGAAAGTTGAAAAGAAAAAGTAAACGGTGCGAGTAAATTCCAACATTTTTTAAAACTTTACCTTGATAAACTTTAAAATGTATCGTCACGTTGATCAAAATATCGTTTAGACTTGGTTTTTTTTTTTTTAAATTATAGAAAGAAACTTTTGAACGGTACTGTAGATCGACTGAAACGAGGTGAACGATCGAGGATATCCTGACAAGCGGACTCGCGATCGATCAGCTTCCGTGTCCGATGCAACACACCGGGTGAACGTTTTCCCCTTTCTCTCTTTCTATTGACTCTTTTATCAGACTAATCGGACGGACGAAGTTAACGATTAAATGCCGTGGATATAGATGTTTCTCGTTTCATCGTTCACCAAGAGCTCCGGCTTATGTACACGTAGCCCATCGATTTTCGTTGAACCTCGATACAAAGTTAATCCCATGAACGAATCCAAGGGATTCGCGTGTCGATTCGTGATACGATCGGTAGTGTGTCAAAGTGATTTTTCAAAGCAAACTTTCTAAATGCAGGAATAATTTATCTAGCGATCCGTCTCACTTTCTGTACCTTTCTCGTGAGTGCTCGTTACACAACGAAACGAGCGAGTTTCGTAATTCGAAGGAGCGAAAATTCCGTGTCTTAATAAAAAGGGCTCACGGATCTACCTCCGGTCCGACGTAATTACAAGAAGCTATATTTCTCTTTCTCGGTTGAACGAGTTCTTCATCAAAGTTACTATAATTTGAGTTTGTTGTTTTATTACGAATTCCTACTCATATTTCGGTATACCGTTCGATATTATATCGTTATGTAACGTTAGAATTACCTTAGCTGTCAAAATGACAATTTTTCGTACGAAGAAAATAAAGCGAACGACACGTTTCTCGCTTCCTTTTAAAACACGCGTTTTAAAGCGAGCCGCTTGCACGCACGCGCGAGCGTAGGTACACATCTGTGAGGTCCCTTTACGAGAGAACTAAAAAAAAAATTATCACTGACCTGCCTCGACGAAATTCCGTGGGTTTACCTTCGACGTGTATCCCGCAATTTCCTACACTCTCGTGTGTATCTACCCAACGCACACGGAAACGCGAGGACGTATAAGCGCGTCTAAAGAGACTACTAACGGTGAGGGGACATAACGCGACTGCTTTTACGCCTGAACCACGTATTCGATACGGTGAACCTCAAGGCCGTTACGGTATGACCTCGAGGATATTACATTTTTCGATTTTCTCATAGAAGCTGTACCGATCCGTGGACGTTCATTTTTCCAAGCAAGAAGCGTCGTTTTGGGTCCAACCTCTATAGCTTTCTGCCCGAGGTCGACGACATTTCACTTGGAAGCTGGGGGAAACCGCAGGCCTAGATCTTTTTGTTAGAAAGAAAGAGACCACAGGTTACGAGCACACGCATAAACGTTTCATATTAATATAATTATATACAGGATGTTTCATTTATCGCATATTTATTATTAATAAAAATTCTTGCAAAAATTGTTTGATTTGAACGGAGATATCTGGTCGAAATTAATATTTGTTTTGCAGATCGAATGGTGGAGGGGAAGTTTCAAACTTTTATAGCACGATGGCATTTGTCGAATTTAATTCAACGAGATGCTATATGAGATTATTTGGTTAAAAATGTTATAAATTCGTCAGTTTGAAAAGAGTTAAGTAAACCGAATCCGTATTATACTTCTCGAGTTACCAAACCTCAGTCTGAATCGTAGAAACTTACTTGCCTCGAAAGGTGTCACACATTTTTTTAATAGGTTCAATTTCTCACGAGTCTTTTTAATCTAGCTAGATAAGGACAACACCCTGTATATGACAGATATATGCATGCAAATGTAATATATACGTGATACAAAATAAAATGAATGATTTTGCTCAAAATTGTCTTCCTCCCATCCGGATTAAGAAATCCACAAGCAACATACACGTGCGAGACATGAAAATCGCGCGAGAAGCGAGGTAACCTTTTAAACGTCAAGCGGAGGGGATTTAACGTACGGGCGAGCAAGGGTAAAGCACTGTACCTAAGTAGCCATTTCGTGAAGAGAGTCGGAATAAAGAGCTACGACTGAAAAGCATCGTAAAAGACAACGTCGTAGTCTATAAATTCGTACGTTCGCGGCTTGAGTTAAGGCTCGTTCCGAAAGCGTGCAACGTGACAATGATACGTTTACGGGGTCTTAGTACCTATATAATTTAAAGAAAGTAAACTGGGAACGTGTAAGGCAATGATCATTTAAAGAAACATTATCATTAATCCAGAAATTCGGAAATTTTTTATGACTAAACGAAACATTAGAAATTTGGATAATTTGTATTAGGATACTAATCAACATGGCTAATTATCATTTGAAGTAAAAAGATCTGAAAATATAAGGTTATAAAAAGTATTACAAGTTTCTAAATAAATTTCGATCCAATACCTACAAGTTAGTTACCTAGTAATGCTTTTATTATTATACATCACCGCTAGAAAATGTAACTTCGAAGGTATAACTTTGGCAATTAAATCGAATGCTAATTAACCAACTTCTCCCATGCAACGTACGCGATATTCCAAAGATAGTACTTCGAAGAGGAAGAAGAAAAGTCGTCGTTATCGTACACATCGGGCCCGTTTCTCTCTAACATCCGACACTGTACCTACGTAAAGTTGTTCGAAGTGTACCCCGCGAGTCTGCATGTAAGTACGCGTCGCAATTTAAGTACATCCATCCCCTACTCTCCTTCTCTTTCTCTTTCTCGCTGTTCTCAAAGCCCTGTTCTCTGGCAAAAGCTGGAGTTCCGTGCGTAGGGAGAGAAGATCCGTGGAAAGGAGAAGGGAGTAGAAAGAACGACACGATGAACATAGGGGAAGGAAAGATGAAAAAAGACGAATGCGTGGCATAATGACCCGAGAACGAATACACCCACACATTTTTACGTATGTTCATATAAGAATATGTTGTATACTATATAGGTATGCATAGATAGTATGGTATGTATATATAGTTAGGTGTACACATATGCTCACAAGCCTATATACCTACATATACTTTAACACCCACCTACGTGATACATAATACGAGATATCGAAGGAGCCTTGGCCGGCTTAGTCTCATCTCTTTTCAACTTTTCCTTTGACTCTCTCTCTCTTTCTCTGTGAACCCATCTCAAGTCTTCTATCCCTCTCTCTTTTCTCTCACACTGGACAACCCGTTCGTTCCTTCATCCTCCCTCGAAGGAAGCATCTTTTGCGCCACGCGATATTCCGAATCACGGCAAGCACAAGGATCCAGTACACACACATGTAGTCAAATACACATACCAAAGTATAGTTGGACGTCCCGTGAGGGTGCCAGGAGGAAAAACCTGCAGGGGGTCTCGGCTTTTTACCTTTACACTCGGAGACTGCCGTTCTACGATTTACGCATACAACCGTTGTTGCGTGTTTTGTTGTGCGTTAGGTCCCACGTATATACGTCACGGCTTTTTCTTTGCGCGATACACGCGGCAAATCGAGGCGTGGCACTCCTCAAGGCAAAAGCCAGGAGTGTCGGCGGCCCTGCTGCCAGGAAATTGCCAACGTCGCGACGTTTGCCGTCGCTTTCGAGACTCTCTCTCTTTGAGAAAGAGAGTGAGAGAACTCGGATATGACCTGCCCTCTACGAACTTTCGACCTCCACCAACCTTTACCTCCCTCCCACTCCCTCCATCTTTTCTTTCCTTTCCTCCCATAGCTCTCCTTCCATCTATACGAAAACTTCTTATCTCTCCCTCTAGTTTATCGCGCCAGGATTCGTCCGTATACACTCGCTCTCACAGTACTTTATCGGCATGTGCACGTAAAATCGTTCAAACTGACGTTTCGCAAAGTTTCGGAAGATTATAAAGCGATTTTCGATGTAGAATTATCTAAAGTGGTATTTCATGAATTACTTTAAAATGATTCTCAGATTTTATAGTATAAAATAAGTGTAGGTACTAGAATACAATGATGGTGAGTCGTTGCAATCGATTGTTGGATCAAATCATAAGTAGGTAGGGGAGACCGGGGCTAGTTGTCCCAATTTTAGGTTTTTTGTTTCTACAGATTTCTGTAGCTTATATTTTAGAATTTTTTGGTAACCATCATAAAGTTCAACTTCTTAGCAATACATGGAAATTTTTCCGCTTCTATTGAGAAGTTTTTAACACGTTTTTTTTCAATTGCAAGCAATAGTAAGTAAGTTGTCTTACGCCATGGGGCAAGTTATCCAAGGTTTCCAAAGAAAAATCCTGATGTGTGCATCATGATTTTTGCGAAAATGGACACCAGCGCTGATTTCAATGTTTAATAGCTCATTTTAAAGATAAAAGCATGCAGAATACTGTCCCGTTGTCCGTTTTTCGATATCGTTACGGAGTGATGAGAAATAAATATTTTAAGTTCGGAGTATGGGTCGTTTTCAAGCTTAAAACTGCTGTATCTTTCCAACCAGCCATCCTATCGAAACGCGACTTGCATATTCGTAAAGAAGAGTATTTCCCCTTTCGAACAAGTATTTGATCGGGCAAATTCGAGATACTTCGATTTTTGACAAAAATCCTGACCTATGCATCATGATTTTTGCCAAAATGGTCACCACCGCCGATTTCAGTGTTTAATGGCTCATTTCAAAGATAAAATCATGCAGAACAATGTTCCGTTGTCCGTTTTTCGATATCGTTAAGCAATGATGAGAAATTAATCTTTTAAGTGTCGAAGTATGGGTCATTTTCAAGCTTTAAACTGCTGTATCTTTCCAACCAGCCATCCTATCGAAACGAAACTTGCATATTCGCAAAGAAGAGACTTTCCTCTTTCGAATGAGTATTTGATCGGGCAAATTCGAGATGCATCGGTTTTTGACAAAAATCCTGATGTATGAATCAAGATTTAGAAAGAAGAAAGCATGCAGAATACTGTCCCGGTGTCCGTTTTTCGATATCGTTGCGGAGTGTCGAAAAATAAATTTTTTAAGTGTCGGAGTATGGGTCGTTTTCAAGAGAAAAATTGCCGTAACTTTTTAACCAGTCATCCTATCGAAACGCGACTTGCATATTCGTAAATTGGAAACTTTCCTCTTTCGAACGAGTATTTGATCGGGCAAATTCGAGATGCATCGATTTTTGACAAAAATCCTGATGTATGCATCATGAACGAAAACCTGAATTCTGTCGAAAACTAATGATAAAAACAAACGTTACAGCAAAAAAATGAGGATGGGGCAAGTTGTCCCAGATCTCATTGTCGGGACAACTTACCTCGACGTGTGAGACAACTTGCCCCATTTTCATAGGTTTGTTTCTCGGGTAATAGTTCAGTCAGATCAAGGAGTTTTTTAAAAATTCTGGCAAGGAAATGAAGCTGACAAAATTCTCTTTCTATTACATGTGCGAACTCGTGTGCAATCGATTTTCATTAGTGCCTAGAGATGCTTAAGTAATGTACCCAAAGTAGAATTGAACTTATCAAAATATAAATTCGTCTCTTGAAGTAACCAGGGAAGACTAAACACAATGACCACCACTATACTTTTTTTTACTCACTAAAACCTATACACCATGCACCGGACACGTTTCCCCTTCCACCCTAAGATACTAAAACTATGACTGGGACAACTTGCCCCTGGAACTTTTAGCCCCGGTCTCCCCTATACCTAATTTCCGTTTCAAGGAACAAATGCAATGATGCATTTGTTATCTAAATGATTTATTGACAAAACTGTTTGTTATCTTGCTGATAAATAAAATTTATATACTAAAGCTTATTCGTGACTCAAAAGTACCTACTTGAAATGCACTATTGATAACAAAATAGCCTTACTTAACAACGTTACAGTATATTTATAATAACTAAAACTTTATTACAACCACCCAAGATAAAGTAATTCAACAATCAAGGTGTCAACTTCTGCTTAATTAACCGACTTACAAGCTCAACGACTCCTACAGTAAAACCGAATAACCAAAACGAGGATATATAAAACGATCGGAGAAAACCATCAATAAAATTCACTCTCACGATCCCGGACATCTTCGATTATCTCACAATAGCCATCCCACACGCCTTTCCCTAATTAATTACCGTCAAATTACGGACGCGTCATCGGCAGACGTCGGTGCTCGAGCTCGTCTCCTTTATATCTACGACCAACCCGATTTACGATCAATTAGTACGTCCTGAAAAAAGCAACGTGCATACGTGCAAGAGTCTATGTATATCTACCAACATGCGAGAGAAATCGATTTAATAGAATCTTCCGCGTCCCACGCGAGATATGCGTTCTCTTAAAAGCGATCAAGGCCATCGGTTATCGGCACTAACGCGTGCTTCGAAACGCGACCATATCCCTACGTAATCTCGTTGCGTTTTATTATTCGATGCAAGAGAGAGAAATGTTCGACGATAACGATCGCGAAACACAACGTGTCCCGTTACGAAGCGCTAAAATTCCGAAGATAAACGCACGGCTACGCTCGGCTTCGTCCGGAAAAAAAAAGAAGGACAACCAAATACACATATATATATATATACCTACTATATATGTATACACGATAAAGGTAATAAATTTTTCATACGTCCGTCGAACTACGATACCTGCATACCTATATGTACGCTCAACGTTGCACGAATTTAGGTACGTGCGTGCGTGCACGTATATATTGATGTATATATGCTTGTATTCTCGTACAGTTTGCGGAACACGATCCGTTCGCGGATTAACGTCGGACGAGAGTGCCATTTTACGCGAGGCACGGCTACGCACTCGTTTGCATGAGATTATTAATCCATCTCCGCGTCAAATTGGTTGAAGAGAACGGGAAAGGGTCTCGATTTTTATAAAAAAAAAGAACAAAAATAATGCTTTATATTTCCCGTTGCTTTGTCTTACCTATCAGAAATTCCAACGTTTTTAACGCGAGATCGTTTGTTAGAATGTTTGTTAAAAATAGTTTGGCAGGTATACTTGTTCTCTTTTGGATAAAAATGCTTTTAAAAGAAATTTTACCTCGAGAAACGTTTCGTCGTTCACGATCGTATGTTACGGAAGGCTTCTCTTACAAGATCTACGATTAAATGGCTTCGGGTAAGCAAGCTAGACGAGGACGGATGGTATCTTAATGAGCGTTTTACATCGATCTCGCTGTCGACTCGAACGGGAACGTCGAGATAAAGTCCCGAAGGACGTAAATCACGGCACCAATGGCGTATACGAAGCGTGTAAGCGAGCGAAGGGCAAACGCGAACTCTCTCGCGAGTCTTATTTATCTATCGAGACTAGAGAATATTAGGTTGGTGCTGTATCCATCTCTACGTGCTCGGACCCAACTCGAAGGCTTAAATAGGAATTATCGCTTAGTGGACGCTCGAAGTCGCGGCATACTCGTGATTAGCTCGACCCAAAGTAATTACCGCGAACTATCCGATGCAACTCGCACGCGTGTTCCGAAGAGCTAGTATTCTCTCTCTCTCATACATCAACATTAATACGTGATAGCGTCGGGATTACGCGAAACGCGTGCACGCGCGAGATGACAAAGAGCGTACGCGCGGATACTCCTCGCAGCATACTCACGGATGAAAATCGATGAATCGATTTAATCGGTTCCGCCCTCCGGAGAAATTTTCGTGAGATGGAGTTACGGGGATAGTCGATGTATCTTCGGTTTTGACGTGTTGGAATTATTCTGATTGAAATTTTATATTATAATTTGGAATTGTGTGTGGATCTTTTGGTATATCGCGTTTACGAATGTGACTGATGTACGTGTGAGATTTTTAATAAGTACTGGGTAGGTATATATTTTAACTCATCTTGGTCTTTAAACTTTCTCTGTTTAGTATGGTATATATGAGCTTTTTAATTGTATAATCGATTAATTCTACAAACCAAAAGTTCATTACTCAATAACCATAAATATTTTAGCCACTTAGTGGTGTTGAGTTTAATTATGAAGGAATTTATGTTAAATTTATAAAGTTAAGCATCGATCAACTAGATTTAGATACTAGATTTATTTCTGTCGGTCTGCAATTACGATATATATTATTTAGGATAATGATATGTCAAAAACTTGCTATCAAGAATTATTTTACAAACAACATTCGATCCAACGAGTTCAGGAGAAGTTCAAAGAGATCTTTACTGCAAAGGTTTAAAATTGAATATCATATTAATTTATATTACCACCCACCCAACTTCTTTATTTCTTAACCAATTTAGTCAAATAATCAAAACCGTGATAACGTTCTAAAGCGACTCTACGAAAATCGATACGAATCTACGTTAATTTAGGACATCGTCGCAGCATCAGTGATGCGAACCGAACGAACCAACCCAAGAGAGAGCGAGCGAACGAACGCGCTCTCCAGCCGAAGTAACAATGGTCGGGATCGTCCGATCGACAGCTGGTTACGATATCGCGTGTCTCGTTCTCCAGTGTGGGTGTAAATACATATAGATGTACGCTCGCACGTTTCGAAAACGTCGAAGCGGCTTTCGGTCGACGCCAACACCTGGTCGCTTCCTGACATATGGGGCCGCGATCCCATCGTCCCATGGGAATCACTTCCTCGGCTAATCTGATAAATTGCCGCTGCACCGTCAAAACCGCCTGGCTCCAGCAATTTGGTAAATTGATTGCCGAACAACCAACCGCCCGATCCGTCCTACTCTCTCCGCTTTGGCTTTGCTCATCGGCTTCGAGACTCTGTCTTAGCCTACTTGCTTTTGTTCGCGTCACCCGGTGTATATATATATCTATGTAACCCTACTGCGAATGGTGGAAGCTTATCGAACACGTACGCTCGATAAGATCGATGGAAACGCGTCCCTTTCACCCGCACGCTATGAAGTTTTCCTGACGGCGTTGTCGAGAAAATACGTGAAATTTGTCGTCGCGAGAAATGCGGGCTGTTGACGATTGAATCAGGTGCCCTTTTTTTTTTATGGATCATGACAAATTCCTGCGGTATGTTCCGATAATAATCAGACTTTCTGTAACCCCTTTGTACTGGAATGTTGCTACTAAGGCGACATATTTCTATCGGTTTACTATTTTATTTTAAATTATGTTGTAAGAAAATGTTCGAGTTGCTAGAACGTAAATCATTTTATCCTTTTCATATAACAGCAGTAATATGTTACACCAACTTAGAAAGAAGAAAGTCGCGTTTCGATAGGATGACTAGTTCGGAAGTTACTGCAGTTTCAACACTTAATGTTATAATAACTAATGTTATAGTTAAGTCACATTTCCTAAAATGTACAATATGTTCAATGAATAATTAATAAACAAAATTATTGATTTTTCAAAAAATACGTGTTTTTTTTATTACCCTAAACCAATTCCTTTTCACAAAGATTTTAACTTTTTATCATCTTGGGTTGTTGCTATAAAAATTGATCGTATTGAGTCCAGCTCGACATCGACTGCACATGGTAAAAATATTATAATTTTCTAAAAATTGGAAACTTCGAAGCATTCGGTTCGAGTAGGAGAATAACTTAATACCATCTTCCTCTAGCGCGTTTATCGATAACGAGGAACGTTTTCATAATCGGAAATGACCCACCCTCGAAATATTTCCGGGACGGTTATTTAACGCGGTGGTATTTTAAAAATGCGGTCGTAATCTCTCTCAAAAAACGGGCGAACCTCGCTCGTCGATGGGTCGTTACGTTATATGATGCGTAAAATTCAATGGCAGCAGCGACGCTCGTCGAGAAAAATATTTCATATGGCTCGCGCGCGTTGCAAGCCGCGAGGAATATGCCACGATATACATATATCTTTGATATACATATGTGTATGTACAAGCGTGGATTATTGGCTGGTCCATTGTGGCGTGCGCGTCATCGATTATCTTCGAATGTTACTCGTTCGTCGATGCAGATAAATTATCTCGCAAGTAGTCGCACGCCAACGTGGATTATCCTAGTTTCGAAGTGTATTAACTACTCGAATTCAAGTTAAAATTCTATAAAGTTAATTACAACTTTTCTATATTTTTATCTATTTATAGACAAAACCTTTTTATATATTTTTTAATTAAATTTTTAATCACTTCTAAACTAAACCCATGCTATATTTAAAAAATATATGAGCTGCAGTTTATACAAGGTGTACCACAGGGAATTCAACTATAATTTAAAAGTAAATAAAATATAACATTTCGTTTTAAAAAAAAAAAACATTAATTTTGTATAACTTTGATCCGGTGCATACTTTTCCTTTGGTCATAAATGTATACAGACGTATATCCAAAGACCTAGAAAATTGTCTGTCACGAAAGAAAATCATGATATTGGATTTCAATCGACTAACCTTCTGTGCTTTGCACGCGGCTGCCAATGGCAGAACGTCGTGGGGATGAGCAGCGTGCCGATCTCGAAGGCAAAGTCCGCAGATCGCGATCTTGCAGAGAGCACAATAGAGAGTGACAGCTTCACCGTTGTGATCGTTGCAAACCGGTGTTCCTTCCAATGTACGAGAACCTTTACCGCTGCTCGATTGCCAGCTGCCTCGTGGTGGTCCAAGATTGTGAGCCGCCAAGGGACCACGTTTGGGGTGACAAGATTCTCTGCAGGCGTCGCAGTACAGGACCTACGGAAAAATAGGAATCTTATTGCAGTCTCGTTCCATTCAAAGTTTACACGTACTTCCTAACACGATCTTTAACACTCGAAGACTCGCATTACCTTTTTTGTAACATAAGAAATGGCTATTGGTTCGTCTTGTTTTTAAAAAATAAAAAGTTACTATCCTATTCTTTAAGTGTTAATGATATTTGCATACTCGTGAATACACGAATACCGGTACTCTTGTAGCCGCGGCTTTATAGGTCATTAGCTATGCGAACCTCTAGGGGGACTCGCAAAGATCGTTTTTGTACACTTTTTTACCATTTTTCTTTTACCTTAGACTACGTTTCACTTTATCTGGAAGATTTCGTGACCATTTCGTCGAAAAATGTTGATACAAAAAATACTGTGTTGATTATCACGTTTATCAGGGTTACGTGTACAAAGTTTTCTTCTGCCTTTGATGTGACGTAAAACGATATACGAAAGATAGAGGGAGTGAAACAGAGTCTTCATAAATCTCTTTGACTTTTAATCAACGTTATTTTCCTAAGTCATTCAGGAAATACGAGCGGTTCTTTGCGGCGGACCGCGTTAACAAAAACGAACGTGCGCAGTCATCGCGTTAAATCATAAGATTAGTTTCTGTGAACTTTTACGATGGATGCACTTAGTAAATAACGTTTGCTAGGAACGATGAAAAGACGGACGCAAATGTGCTGGTGAAATAAGCGATGGAAATGGAAGTCGCCGAAAAAGGTGTCTCACGTCCGGAGGAAGTACTATTTTAAATTATACCATGTCCTTTACTATTTCACATAAGAAATAAGAAAATTTTACAAACACCTCGTTAAAAATTTATTTCAACTTCCTTTAAACAAACATGTTAAAAACGTTCTATCAAGTTCCTTAAAACTCTGAAGCCAAAACGGACAAAGCGGTACTCGTCAAGATGAATCCCACAAAGCATTTAAATTGCCGACCTACATCATTTCTGAGAAAGGTCTACGGTAAGATGCCGCTGGTCGTCTCAGAATATTCGCAAAAAACAGTGACATGTTGGTTGAAAGTGAAGGTAGGTCAGTTTCTTCTTTCTAATCAAGATGCGATATATCTCAAAGCGAGACACTTTGATGAAAAAGGATCACAGAAATTCAGAAAAATAACCAAGTGTGATATAAAAGTCGAGTATCTTTTATAGAACAAATTTGTCACGTTCGCAATTAACACGATATCTTAATAAAAACGAACTTTTATACCAAACGTTATATTAAAATTAGAATTAGCGCGGTAAAATCTCTAAGAACTTTGAAAAAATCGCTTAGCCAAACTTTTCGAACGGTCCAACGCTCTCGCCGAGGACGACGAGAAAGGAACGTCGTCGGTGAATTTAAAGGGCGTCTTACTTCCCAAGTAAAATAGTTGCTCCAGAACAATTCCATATTCCAAGCGTAGAGAAGATGACCGCGATACGAAGGACGTGAATCTTAAAGAAGGTAGAAAGAAGAAGAATACGAGAGACGTTGTTACCCCTTTTATTATTCCTCCGCTTCTACCGTACTTCTATCTCTCTTACTCATAAGAACTTACGAAGTAAGTCTTCGAGCATGGAACGAAAGGGGAATAAGGATGAGATACGGTTGTCCGTGTATGTGTACGCACACGTATATGTGTTAGGAAGAAAGTAAACGAAAAATGTACGTCTTACGAGTACCAGACTCTTGTAATAACTTTTTTTTTTCCCTCTAATCCTACTCCCTCGCGTGCGCGAAAATAAGACCATGGGATAAAAATAACGAGATAAGAACCCACCAGACGAGGCACCTGACGAAGAACTGCGTGAAAAAATATCATTACCATCGATCGAAAATTTATCTTCGAATCATCGAGATGAATTCTCTTTGTCCCTCTAAACGATGGCTAAATTCGTGAAAATTATCCGATAAGTCGAGTTAGACGAGTTTCCTTCAAAGTTTCGAAAAGTAGTACGAGGTTGATGGTTGAACGTCGTGGAGCCTCGGTAAACGTACTTGCAAACTACCCGTCATACTCGCGGTAATAACTTTGCTTCCTATATATATCGCACATAACACGGTTTGTTGCTCCTATTTTAGCTTGTTACAGGGATGGACAGGAACAGAGGTACAAAGGGTTTAAGAGGTACGGTAGGTATGTAAACTACGAACTGAATATCCGATTATGTATATTAACGCGTGCACGCATGTACGATAAATTCGTTAAAGTATTGTACAACACACAGACACGTAGAGCTTTACGAAATACGATTAGAATCGCGTTTGTCTGTATATACGCGAGAGAAACCTCCATTCGTATTCTTCAGGAGGTATGCGAAGTTGTACTTGAAAAGGAAGAGAAACGAGAACTCGCCGCGCTTTTCATCGAATTCTAACGCGATTTCGTTCTAGGTTTTATCGCGATCCTTCGCTTTACAATCTTCCTATCCCGTTTCTATATCCCTTCGACCCTCTCAACGATCTACTCGAATCCATCGTGAAATCGCGAACTCCTATTTGCGAAGCTTCCTAGTATTTACGAACGGGAGAAAAATCTGAAGACCGCGCCCGATCGATGGTCCGAGTGCCCGGAAATTCGTGGTGCTTTGATGCAACTAATCGATTCGATTTTTCAAGTCTCGTTGAATTCTTGAAGAATTTTAATCGTTAAAGTGTACTGATTATTTTTTTAATACCTAAATTTTACCTAATACCTTAATCTTTTTTTGCATATTTTAAATAATAGCAATCTTTAAATATAGCACTCTTAGGTAAAGGAGGCCACCTAAATATTTTCTTTGTTTCTAATGATACGACAAACTTTTATGCCATACTTGTAAAGGTAGGTTATGGAACAACCATTTTTTTTGTTTTATTACATACCTTTTTTAAATCATTCCAAGTATGCCATAAAAGTTTGTCGCATTATTAGAAAATAAAAAAATATTTAAGTTGCCTCCTTTAGCTAGGACATCCTGTATATTGAATTTATGATTTCAATTTTTATGTTGCAATGAGAATACTCAAAATATCGAAACTACAGAAGAGCTAAAAGGTTAACACATTGGCTATTATTTTTTCAATAAGGGTATAATCCTTATTAGTCATATTACAAATAATTTATAATTATATACTATATAAAAACGTTATTACAAGCATTCAGGGTAAAATGCAGTGAACGTGTTAAGAAAACGCGTCATTAAACTTCGGTACACCGTCTTATTAAATACTAATAAAAGAAATACATATACCGTTAAACTAGAAACTGATAAACGTATCGATATCGATTGAACGCGAAAAAAAATGTTCCCTCGTCTCTCTGAATTTCTCACGCTGCCGTTGTGGAGAGGCTGCTCTCTAAATTTCGCCAGACATCGTGAGATCGTACGAGTCGATGATCGTGACTACACTCGCGAGATCTATTTTTCGCGTTATCTGGTACTGCTCCTCCTTTTGCTACTTCTCCCTCTCCGTGTCTCTTTCTTCTTCCACGACGATGACTTTAAACGATGCCGACGTACAGTCATACAAGCGGCGAGCATCAAACGCGCCGAAATGAAACGCACATAAATAAATATGGAATACAGATATATATATATATATTGGTATATAACGTGGTACCACGTTTGCTCGATCAATCGCTTCGATAGACGCGTCGTCCTCGATATATATCGTTCACGATGAATTCGATGGAAGGCAGTCGCCTAGACACCTTCCAACGTTTTCCCTATCGTTTCGCGTCAGATAAGATAGAGGAAAAGTTATGATCGAAGTGCAATGCAAATAAATCGAATACTGCACTTTTTCAAATGTTTTATAACTCTATAAGTTTGTTTGAATAACCGATAGCGAATGTAAAAATTAGTCCCGACCTATAAAGATTAGATATTTGATTACTTCTTTTCATTTCATTTCATTTCATTTCTTAAGTATACGGGATAAACCCTTTAGTAACATAGAATAGAAAAATAGGAATGAAGATACAAATAAAAAAATTTTTAACAAAAAAAATAGAAACCGACTTCGAAAAAAGCGCTAAAAAGAGTGAAATAATTTTTTATGTATACCGACAATATTCGATTTCATCATTATCATACTCAGAATATTGCAACTTTTTCGGAGGCGACACAAAATATTCCAACACGGTCATTTTCACGAACAAAGGAGTAAGTGCCTAATACATAAATATCCATCAATGTCCGTGAATTTCTGGCTATTAATGTACTGTTAATTAATTTTCTGTCGCCTCCGAAAAAGTTGCAATATTCTGAGTATGATAATGATGAAATCGAATATTGTCGGTATACATAAAAAATTATTTCACTCTTTTTAGCGCTTTTTTCGAAGTCGGTTTCTATTTTTTTTGTTAAAAATTTTTTTATTTCATACTTTTTAGTGTATAATCGATCAAGATGTGAAAATAAAGTTATGTAGGTAATATTTGCAAAAGGATCGAAAAGGTTTGGTTCCGATATGTGAAGTCGTTGAGGAGATATAGAGGAATAAACAAATGATTTTGCAATAACAATTTAAACATAGTAACAATTGAGAATGTGTCACATAATGTTAGTAAGTGAGCAGTATTTGCGAAAGGATCGAAAAGGTTTGGTTCCGATAGGTGAAGTCGTTGAGGAGATATAAAGGAATATACAAATGAATTTGCAATAACAATTTAAATTTAGTAACAATTGAGAATGTGTCACATAATGTTAGTAAGTGGGCAGTATTTGCGAAAGGATCGAAAAGGTTTGGTTCCGATAAGTGAAGTCGTTGAGGAGATATAGAGGAATAAACAAATGAATTTGCAATAACAATTTAAATATAGCAACAATTGAAAATGTGTCGCATAATGCTAGTAAGTAGGGAATATTTGCGAAAGGATCGAAAAGGTTTGGCTCCGATAAGTGAAGTCGTTGAGGAGATATAGAGGAATAAACAAATTATTTTGCAACAATTTATAAATTGTTTATATAATTAATATCTGCAAATTATTTCTAAGAAGATAGTAATAGTTTTTTTTCATTACAATAAATAAAAAAAATCAATCCCATTCAAAAAGATATTGCGATAGATCTTAATAAAGCACTAATTTTGCAATAACTTAGTTAATAATAAACATTTCGGAAAAATTTTTTAAACGGGACCAATGGGAGACCCAAACCTAGCAACTGGAAGTGGTTTCATTTCGATTGGTCAATCCGTCGCTGAGTTGTGGCCGGACAAACAAAAATAAAGCACTAATTTTGCAATAACTTAGTTAATAATAAACATTTCGGAAAAATTTTTTAAACGGGACCAATGGGAGACCCAAACCTAGCAACTGGAAGTGGTTTCATTTCGATTGGTCAATCCGTCGCTGAGTTGTGGCCGGACAAACAAAAAAAAAAAGAAAAAAAAAAAAAAAAAAAAAAAAAAAAAAAGCAAGATCGCCCACTGTCGAATAGAGTAACCTCCTCCTTTTCGAAGTCGGTTAAATACCATAAAACAAGTAGAATGACAAGCTAAGATGATTCTTTGTGATACATAAGGAAAGCAATTAATTTACGAAATGGTAGACTACGTCTTGATTAACCCTCGTAAGAAAGATACCGTAATACCCGGATCACTTCCGACTCATACTACATTTTTATTGAACAATTGTACTATTTTTATGTATTAGTTTTTTCTGACTAAAAATATTTAAAACAAAGTCAATGTATGGATCACATCTGATCCGACATTCATCCGCGTGTATCAAGATCGTATTCAAAATATCTTCAATCAAGATGAAACGTTTTCAAAACTCGAGCCGATCGATTCCTGTTCAAACTTTTTGATCGACGTACAAGTTGTAAACCTGTCTATCTAAAATCGAAACTTCAGGATCTTTCTCTCCGTTAGACGTTCTAGTATACCTACTGGAAGATAAATGACAGTTTAGGATCACCACGGCATCGCTTTAGCACGAAAAGATAATTTAGTAAGCAACCACGACTCCCATACGCGTCGATAACGCGGCAATGGATCACCCTGCTACGAGACACCTGCTTTAAAGCCATCAAAAACAAGACTGGCCCGATTTCGCCCGACCTTAAGTTATTATAGCACGAAGACTCTCGTAAGATCGGGAACACTGTTTCGTAAACAATAATAGTAGGCGATTAGTTTCTAACGTAAGAATTGATGCGTGAAATTGATGTGTAGCTCGTATCAAGGACACGTGCGTAATAATTTCAAAGCTAACTATTGCACGTTGATAAAATACTTAGAAATGTTTATACAATTATTGCAAATAAGAGAACTGATATCTATCGTAAGAAGTGAACCGTGAAATTGGCGTAGTAGCTCGTACTAAGAAACACGTGTACTACCTTACATTAATTTTAAAGCTAGTAAAATACTTAGAAATCTTTATCAAATTATTGCAAAAAAAGGAAACTAAACTGTAAAATTGGTGAGTACTGTATATCACATGTACTGATATTAAAGTAATATATCATCTTTTAGCAAAGATGCTTAGAAATCCTTATAACATTATTTAAAAAGAGGTATCACCATATCTCATCCGAGGAAATATAAAAAAAAATGCTAGAATTTAAAGAGAAAAAACTGCATTAAATCAATCTTAACGAAAAGTCACCTCGCATTGCTCGCAAGCGACGGTGGCTTCGCGTGGTTCACCCTCGCACATCTGGCACTGCATTCTCGCGTTCCTCGACTCCTGGTACTTCTCGATGATACGTTGCATGGCCCTGTACTTTGGCAAATTATGTGCACCACCCTCGTCGAAGTAGACGGTCTTGCGACATACGGGACAGGATAGACAAAGGGTTCCCCCGGAGGGTGGAAATCCACCGTTACCGGGAGTACCGACGTAACTACCAGGTCGTGAACTGGTCGAGGTGCTACCGCAGACGACGCCCGAGTCAGTTTCCGAGAGTATCGATAATTTGTCGGCTTCTTGATCCGAACAAGGTGCGTTCGAGGAATCTGTAGTTGATTCTGGTGGTGAATCGGGCGGTGCTTGAAGATTAACGGCGCACGAGAGACACAACGCGTGCCAGCACGGCAACAAAACAGGCTCGGTGAAGAGTTCCTTGCAGCAGGGACATCTCAGTTCGTCCTCCATCTTATATTTACCTTTTTTTGTCGAATGTCTTTTAAATTTTCTTACGAGTCCCCTCTACGTCCTTGACGTCTTTGAGTAATCCCTGTGGATCGTGTCTTCTTTCGAAGGATAGTTTTTTAGGAT
This sequence comes from Ancistrocerus nigricornis, assembly GCA_916049575.1. Classification (NCBI taxonomy): domain Eukaryota; kingdom Metazoa; phylum Arthropoda; class Insecta; order Hymenoptera; family Vespidae; genus Ancistrocerus; species Ancistrocerus nigricornis. The sequence goes on from OU696667.1 coordinate 28,359,236, forward strand.
CGAAGAATAACTTCTAGTTATTTTCTAATATTGTATGTGTGTTTTTTGTAAGAGGGGATTCAGTATTATTTTTTTGGAGCGGCGTGCCGCTCGGCTACACGCAAAAGCGCGCGACCGTTCGCGTCATCGTTACGACGACGCACTCGCACGGCATTCGAACTTCTTCCACGACGAGTTCCACCGTTCGCCGTAGTAGGAAAGGTCGGAGGTGACGGTAAAGAGCATCAGACTCGCGCTTTAACTTTCCTTCTCTTTTCTTTCGATTCACTCGCGACGAGATCGCACGCGCACGGACGCGAACTTCACGGATATCACGGGAATTTATTATTTTTATAATTTTCCTTATCCGGAAAAATCGACTAGGCGCGATAATTACCGTCACGATTTATCGGTATCTCTGTCTCTATCGCGAAGTACGAACGAACGAGAAAAAAGGCTCGAAACGAAAAAACCTCTTGCCTGGACGCCGCCGGCGGGTTGACTGACTCCGTGCACGGAGTCAAAGAACCGTCGCGCAGCCGCGTCCGCGCACGACGCGCATGTCAGTAGCGTAGATGGTTCTTGTGGTACCCTGACTCTTTTTTCTTTGTTTCTTTTGTTAACATATTTTTTTTTTATTATGAATTAATTATAGAATTTATGTAGTACAATTGTTGTAATAGAAATACGACTGTTATTAGCTGATTGTTTGTTTCTTAAATTTTTTTTAGTCATTTAGCAAAATAATCGAATATCTTTTGGTAAATGTGTTTCATTAAGTCTCAATGGAAATATATGGTAAATGGTTGTAATGGTATGAATGGCAAAAATGGAGTAATAGTAAAAATTACCATTAGAATCAGATGTAATCTAATGGTAAACTTAACGAAAATTAGACTTCATAGCAGTGGAAATTTTGTTATAGGGTATTAAACCAAATTTTATCTAAATATACTCTTTGACATAGATAATATCGATTATGCCATCAAAAGGGACACATTATTTTAAGGATAACGAGAGAGTATCTACTGTGTCGAAGAAAGGATCTAATTCGAGCCATCATCGCGTCTTAATGATTCCACGAATAATTTTTATCTTCCGGGAATTCGTTCTCTTCAAAAGTATCGTAAACGTAGAAGTTAAAAAGAAACGACGAGAACCGAACGAGGAGGCGAAACGTTACTAATGGATGCGCGTACAAATATAACGTGCTCCCTATCGTCAAACGCATCGAGTAACGACGAAGCTTCTCACGTTCGATGGATCGAAAATCTTTGATCGTAGAGAGACGTTGACTTTTAAGAGTGTACTCTCCCGATGCCGTTGTTACTCGATGATACGATCAACGACGGAATTGTTCGACACGTTCGTTCTCTACGATCGACTCGGTCGAACGAACGAAGGTGCCATTCTTTAGAATTGTCCAGCCGTAAAATTTAAACTCTATGTCTAGGAATAGACGATAAACAATCTTATAAATCTATGTCCGTAGGTACTTGATTTTATAACACGTGTATACCTTTAACCTTTTGCACTCGATGTCGAGTACGATCAGAGACCCGAAATAAGAGTTATATTGAAATTTTGTAGAAAAATTTAGATTTTGAAAATCTATTACTCAAAAATATTTAATGATGACTTGAAATTATTTTTAATTTTGAGTAATAGAGATTTTTCTACGAAATTTAAATATAATTCTTATTTCGGGTCTCTGGTGCGACTCGGCAAGACCGATGGCAATACTAATTTTTTATTTCTCTTCGATTCATCTACGAGCAACTCGAATATATCTTTTTCGAGTATTTAGTAACTAATATATAACTGCAAAATAAAAAATTCGGAATAATTGGAATAGTACCTATAATATTCTAAATGTGACGTCTTAGAAGCGACGGTCAAATACAAATGGCTAACAAGGAAACGTCTCTTCGATTTATCTTTTACAAAACACATGCTATCGATATTGCTACGATTACAATATTCCATATGCAAGTATATCACAGTCTGAAAAATAAATCGTATTCACCCTCTTCCTTCCCGGATGACCTTATTTCGTAAAAAAAAAAAAGAGAGGGGAATACAAAATTCGAGCACTCCGATCGAGTGGCATGAAATAAAAGCAAAGACGAGTAAAAAGATGCAGGGACGAAGGGGAGACGAGAGAAAAGAGGACAATGGCGAGGAACGAAAGGACGCGTAGAGAAGAGAGTAGGAAAACTCGTGCAGGGGGTTCGAATTCCGGCGCATTCCGGCCAGGTGGGTTCCGTCGACGCAGCACACGAATTGAAACGAGCGAACAAGAGAGAATAGAAGCGGAAAGTAGCTTCTCCTAGTCGCGAATCCCAAAGGCAAAACTCTCTATATATAGTACATATATATACACATATATGTACAAACACACACACGAGAACGAGGATTCTGCTTTAATCGATCTTTCCGAGATTCGTCTTCGAAATTCTGTGCGAACTGTAGAGGAGTACGCGAATGAAACTTTCTTGGCTAATATAAGCGCGTCGCTTTAGATGGATGAGGGAAGAAGCTGAGAAGACGTTCGCCGTCAGCCAAAATCATTTTATTAGGGCACGCCTCGGTTCTCTAAACTCGTATGCATTTATACGAATGTACATTTTAAGTATATTAATGATTTTGTCTGTAATAGTAGACGTATGAAAAATATGTACATGGACTATTGTACGTTTATTCTATGAAAGTGAAAATAAAATGAAAACTAGTTTTCAATTTCTACTTTTGAATATTACTTATCAATGACTATTATCTGAAATAATATAACGAGTGGTAAACTATGCGTGCTATTTTATTCCTTATCCAAGAATATAATAAACAATAAATTAATCGACATTCTCTTAGAAACTCAAAGATAGAAGAAATTCTTCCACAGAAATTCATTATCTTCCAACGATCATAGATACATACGTCCGTATATCGCAGCTTGCATTTGATACGAACTGAATAATCGGAACGAATGCGAGGTTCGAGCAAAACGAGCGTGAAAGAGTATCTTAAACCGTTTCGAAACTGTCGTTCTCGATAGTTATATACCCGTCGACGTATAGATATATCATGGAAAGCGTACATTGTCTCGTATTTATTGCAGGCGCTCCCGCGAACCAGCCAAGACCGCGCCATTCCCATTCGGAATGATCGTAAACACGGTCCGTACGGTCCGAACAATACTTTCGAAAATAATGACGGGGCGAGTAGCCTTCGGGATCGCAATAACGCGCCTTCGAATTTCTCCTGCAATAAGCACGATATACTGCACATTGTTTCTGTATATATAATATATAGATATGTCCTTTAAAATCGATGGGAGTTACACCGAGTTCTACAAGATAATTATCAATCATTTTTTAAGAGATTAAATCGATTTAATAAATTTCTTGTCATCTTTGATAAAAATCTGATCGAATTGCGAATTAAATAAGAAAAAGTTCATCTAACTTATTTCTAATACCAAAATCGTTACCTTCGGTCGTTCATTGAACGACTTGTCGATTTATAAAATAGAACAATTCTTGGAAAGATAAATTCGAAAAAAATTGTGAAAACTTTTTACAATAATCCTATCTATCAAAGTACACACTTTTTCGATCAATAGATATTCAAACGTAAGATAAAATCTAGTAGGTTTATCAATGCGAACGATAAAAGAGAATTCGAGCATGCGATAGAAATGGAGGCGCCACGTGCTTGACGCGGGCACAGATGAGATAGATCTTATCTGGGTTGCGTCTAGCTTACGTCATATAATTATTCATTTTCTAAACAACGTACTTGTCTCTAATTTATAAAAAGAAATGTGCATTGAATGTTTCCCTAATGTACATTCCCCAAAGAGAGAGCTAAGAGTATACATTTACCGGGAAAAAGTCGATTTTCTGACATCGAGATTTCGACTTCGACCGCGCGAACTTTTCTACCGAATGCAATTCTCGGCCGATCCGCACGTTCTATATATCGTTTGAAAGCTAAGACTTCAAGCTACAAGCACGTGTAACTATCATTTGGCTATGGAAATAACTTGAGGAGATATAAGCGTCTAAAGTTGAAAAAAGGAAAGTGAAAAATGTGAATTTTTGATGCTCACTTAATCTCTTCTAGCTCCATGAATTCTTGGCCGATTCTAATGATTTGAAGTGCGTTAGATAGCCAGAAGTACAACCTACAAGATGATACCCGCATGGTATGGCTATGACAATTAGAACGAGTATGGTAAGCTTGCAAACTTTTGGAAGCTTTAACGACGATGATGCTGAGATGATACGGAAAAATCCCATATTCTATGGTGTACCCTGGACCATCCCCTTTCGAACGAGCCATCGATCATGCCATTCAGCCGAAAATTGGAGGGTCTAGACTAAAATTTCCAAAGGGTCGATCCCAAAAATGTGTGTCGGTAAAAAATGCCATTATCGGTAAAAGAAGGAAATGTCGGTAAAAAATGTCATTGTCGGTAAAAGAAGGAAATGTCGGTAAAAAATGTCATTTTGGTAAAATTGCATTTAAAAGTTATAATTATTCTATACTTTATATTACTTTCCGACTATTTGTAAAAATGTACATATATAAAATTGATATAAATAAACAAAAATAAGATATATTGCAAAAAATACTGGAATTTTTAATTGAAACCGTGAATTAACCATCCAATTCTTATTTGTTCAACTTCTCGAGTTATTGCCTTTTGACGAAAACTCCATCAATGGAGAAAGTATCAGGAGAACATGAGCTACAAGGAGGAATTCGGATTTCAAGACCCACCTCTTCAAATAGTATGCTTTCCTGGTAGAAATCCCAGTTTACGGGGAATTTGCCGAATCGCTGAGAATCGAGAAAGTATCATGAGAACGTGAACAGCAAGAAGAAATTCGGATTTCACGTGCCACTTCTTCAAATAGTATGCTTTCCTGGTAGAAATCCCAGTTTACGGGGAATTTGCCGAATCGCTGAGAATCGAGAAAGTATCATGAGAACGTGAGCAGCAACGAGGTATTCGGATTTCACGTGCCACTTCTTCAAATAGTATGCTTTCCTGGTAGAAATCTCAGTTTACGGGGAATTTGCCGAATCGCTGAGAATCGAGAAAGTATCATGAGAACGTGAGCAGCAACGAGGTATTCGGATTTCACGTGCCACCTCTTCACATATTATGGTATCCTGTTAGAAATCCCAGTTTACGGGAAAATGTTCCGAAAGCGTTTGTGAGAACATTGGCAGCGCCATCTAGCGGTGGAGAAAAGAGGCAAAATTTGATGATTTTTCAAGGGGGTCTTTAACAAATTCTCCTGGTCGCTATAATTAACCGATTCTTATGAACGATACCTTGTTGGAAAGCTAAAAGAACGGGCTACAAAATGGCTATTATAGAATTTTTATAATACCTCACTTTCAGTCTCTAAATTGCACTTAAACTTTTCAAATGTAATTTCTATGATGATGCTAACGCTAATAATAAAATTTGTTATAGCTATCTTATAGCTTGTTCTTTTAGCTTTCCGACGAGCTATTGATCGTAGAAATCGATCAAGAAATGTGATCAGAATTAATTTTTAAAGTAAATCTCTCGAAAGTCGATAAAACAGGGTCTTAATTGCACGCTGGCGCCATCTAGCGGTGGAGAAAAGAGGCAAAATTTGATGATTTTTCAAGGGGGTCTTTAACAAATTCTCCTGGTCGCTATAATTAACCGATTTTTATGAACGATACCTTGTTGGAAAGCTAAAAGAACGGGCTACAAAATGGCTATTATAGAATTTTTATAATACCTCACTTCCAGTCTCTAAATCGCACTTAAACTTTTCAAATGTAATTTCTATGATGATGCTAACGCTAATAATAAAATTTGTTATAGCTATCTTATAGCTTGTTCTTTTAGCTTTCCGACGAGCTATTGATCGTAGAAATCGATCAAGAAATGTGATCAGAATTAATTTTTAAAGTAAATCTCTCGAAAGTCGATAAAACAGGGTCTTAATTGCACGCTGGCGCCATCTAGCGGTGGAGACAACAGGCAAAATTTCATGCATTTGCAAGGGTTCCTTTAAAACACTTTTCTAGTCGTAATAATTAACCGATTCTTATGAACGATATCTTGTTGGAAAGCTAAAAGAACAAGCTATAAGATAGCTATAATGAATTTTATTATTAACGTTAGCATCATCATAGAAATTACATTTGAAAAGTTTAAGTGCGATTTAGAGACTGGAAGTGAGGTATTATAAAAATTCTATAATAGCCATTTTGTAGCCCGTTCTTTTAGCTTTCCAACAAGGTATCGTTCATAAGAATCGGTTAATTATAGCGACCAGGAGAATTTGTTAAAGACCCCCTTGAAAAATCATCAAATTTTGCCTCTTTTCTCCACCGCTAGATGGCGCCAGCGTGCAATTAAGACCCTGTTTTATCGACTTTCGAGAGATTTACTTTAAAAATTAATTCTGATCACATTTCTTGATCGATTTCTACGATCAATAGCTCGTCGGAAAGCTAAAAGAACAAGCTATAAGATACCTATAACAAATTTTATTATTAGCGTTAGCATCATCATAGAAATTACATTTGAAAAGTTTAAGTGCAATTTAGAGACTGAAAGTGAGGTATTATAAAAATTCTATAATAGCCATTTTGTAGCCCGTTCTTTTAGCTTTCCAACAAGGTATCGTTCATAAGAATCGGTTAATTATAGCGACCAGGAGAATTTGTTAAAGACCCCCCTGAAAAATCATCAAATTTTGCCTCTTTTCTCCACCGCTAGATGGCGCTGCCAATGTTCTCACGAACGCTTTCGGAACATTTTCCCGTAAACTGGGATTTCTAACAGGATACCATAATATGTGAAGAGGTGGCACGTGAAATCCGAATACCTCGTTGCTGCTCACGTTCTCATGATACTTTCTCGATTCTCAGCGATTCGGCAAATTCCCCGTAAACTGGGATTTCTACCAGGAAAGCATACTATTTGAAGAAGTGGCACGTGAAATCCGAATTTCTTCTTGCTGTTCACGTTCTCATGATACTTTCTCGATTCTCAGCGATTCGGCAAATTCCCCGTAAACTGGGATTTCTACCAGGAAAGCATACTATTTGAAGAGGTGGGTCTTGAAATCCGAATTCCTCCTTGTAGCTCATGTTCTCCTGATACTTTCTCCATTGATGGAGTTTTCGTCAAAAGGCAATAACTCGAGAAGTTGAACAAATAAGAATTGGATGGTTAATTCACGGTTTCAATTAAAAATTCCAGTATTTTTTGCAATATATCTTATTTTTGTTTATTTATATCAATTTTATATATGTACATTTTTACAAATAGTCGGAAAGTAATATAAAGTATAGAATAATTATAACTTTTAATACATCGGACGCACTTTTGTTATAATGTATAATAATTCTTATTGTAAATAAATACGATACTTAAATATTATTCAAATACACATAAAATAAATAATAACATATTATTATATTGCACTTTATGCTGAGATGAATCTTAAGATTTAAACTGTTGTAACTTCCGAACTGGTCTTACTATCGAAACGCGACTTGCATATTCGTAAAGGAGAGACTTTTTTTATTAATTTTTTCTTTCTATAATTATAGGATGGTAATTAATAATCAAATTATTGTCATTTATTCACCTAAACATACTAGTAGACAACAGTTATCGCGTAATAGTGCACGAGCAGTAGCGCGCTGTAGTTAAAATGAACCCGTTCTTTTAACATTACGTTTGGACTCCTTATAGGTGCTTTCCATTTGCATAAAAACTCAGTGAATTCTCACTTGTGTCGTCATAACTCAGTTGAACGCACGTTCCTTTCAATGTTGGCAAGTGAGATTTCACTAGATTTAACTGAGTTTTCTATCCACAATTGAGCTCGATCGAGACCGTGTGCTTTAGTGAGTATATAAGCTCATATGAAAAGTCTCACTTGCGCGTTCCTTTTACACACTGAAAATGACGTCATAGCTTGAATCTAATAAACTCACAGAACTGAGTAGCTGAGCATCACTTAAGTGTGAATGGAAAGCACCTTATGTAAACCATTTTCCTCGCGAACCATTCTTCTGAATAAGTATTCTTTTATTGTCAGCTGACGTTTTATTAGTACAATGAATTTGTTAAACGATGAGAAACAATTGCGAAGTGTTTCAATTTCCTTCTTTTACCGACAATGACATTTTTTTACCGACATTTCCGTCTTTTACCGGCAATAGCATTTTTTACCGACATTTCCTTCTTTTACCGACAATGACATTTCTTACCGACATTTCCTTCTTTTACCGACAATGGCATTTTTTACCGACATTTCCTTCTTTTACCGACAATGACATTTCTTACCGACATTTCCTTCTTTTACCGACAATGGCATTTTTTACCGACATTTCCTTCTTTTACCGACAACGACATTTTTTACCGACATTTCCTTCTTTTACCGACAATGGCATTTTTTACCGACATTTCCTCCTTTTACCGACAATGACATTTTTTACCGACACACATTTTTGGGATCGACCCCTTGGAAATTTTAGTCTAGACCCTCCAATCTTCGGCTGAATGGCATGATCGATGGCTCGTTCGAAAGGGGATGGTCCAGGGTACACCATAGAATATGGGATTTTTCCGTATCATCTCAGCATCATCGTCGTTAAAGCTTCCGAAAGTTTGCAAACTTACCATACTCGTTCTAATTGTCATAGCCATACCATGCGGGTATCATCTTGTAGGTTGTACTTCTAGCTATCGAACGCGCTATTAATCATTAGAATCGGTCGAGAATTCATGGCGCTAGAAGCGTTTAAGTGAGCACCAAAAATCCTGATTTTTCACTTTTTTTTTTTCAACTTTGGACGTTTATATCTCTTCAAGTAATTTCTATAGCCAAATGATAGTTACACGTGCTTGTAGCTTGAAGTCTTAGCTTTCGAACGAGTCATAGAACGTGCAGATCGGTCGAAAATTGCACTCGGTAGAAGAATTCGCGCGGACGAAGTCGAAATCCGGATGTCAGAAAATCGACTTTTTGGGATCGACCCTTTGGAAATTTAAGTCTAGACCCCCCAATCTTCGGCCGAATGGCATGATCGATGGCTCGTTCGAAAGGGGAAAGTCCAGAAAACACCTCGGTATGGCGGCTTTTTTGGTATCATCTCAGCATCATCGTCGTTAAAGCTTCCGAAAGTTTGCAAGCTTACCCTACTCGTTCTAATTGTTATAGCCATACCATACCATTCTGTAATTCAGTTTATGTTTTTTACTTTAACCGCAATATATTCTAGAGGGCGTCATGAAATCGCATAATTTTTCTGGCTCATGTCCTGTCTATCTTATACCTCGTCTGTGACGCGGGTAACCGAGTGACTTTATCAAGCGATGAGAATGAAACTTATACGTGAGCATTAAGAATGTATATGTCCGTAAGAGACCTTCCCCCTCTTTCGATGCTGAACGTTTAAAAAAAAATCGCTCGGCACTCCTCTTCGCGAAAGCGACGAGGAAGGTTGTTTTCTCGTGATTTTTGTGCCTGTGTGTGATGCTCTTTTATACAGTGTAGTCAACTGAATCACCTTAAGTGTGATCATGCGCGAAAACCGCGTGACATCTTCGAATTGACAGCAACGAAGCAAAGAAATAATTTGGATCCACGGTTGGTAAATTTTTTTTTTTCATTGAATTTATTAATGAATATAGTATTTTATCCTTCTCACTCGCTCTTTACCGCTCTGTTATCTTTTCGCTATCTCTTTCTCTCTCTTTTGCACGACGCAAGCGCTGACGTATCATTCGCGTTTAACGTGGAAGTTTTTAGCTTCAAGAGTTTTCCTTCCACCACTCGTTTATTTTTGGGCCATGATTGATGCGAATGATCTTGATCTCTTGTGAAATCTTTAATAAAGAAACGTCGTCTCGGTTAAGGACGTGTAATTACGGATATAGGATATGTTGTATGTATGAGTTACACGCGAACGAGGACAGTGACCGGCTATCGAGTACAACGATTGATAATTAAATAATTAATGTTGAAATACGAAATTGTGAATATATGAATTATTAGGTTTAATGATTGATACGCGTGACTGGGGCTAGATATTGATTTTGTAATTGAGACGATAGCAAGATGCGTCACTTGGAATTGTGATATACTTCGTACGTTAATGATAATGATGATAATTGGTTTAAGTGAAATTGTTTTGTGATGAGACGATATGATTTCGTAAATAGGTCAATTTGATCTAATAGATAATTTATAATTGTAAGGAAAAATGTTTCTTTATTGTTGCGTTTATATTTTTTGAATATGATTTAAAAGTAAAATAATAAAGATATTACTTCTCGATGTGTTTGTTTTAATTACCTAATTTGACTACTTAAAAAGAAAGTATTTATAATTAACGTTATGTAATTGAACCACGTGTTTAAACATGCCAAGTGTTATCTGAGAAATTACCGATAACTGGTTCACGTTCCTATTAATATATTTATTTAAAATTTAAATATCTTAATCCCAAACAACGTTTAATTTTAGCTTTTCATGAGAATCCCAATTCTAGAAAACCCAGGGTCGAAGTTAAATGGCCTAGAATATCAGTTGTGTCATCTAATGACTGGAAAGTTACCGTTAGATGGAATGCATCCAAGAATTCTTTCCATTCTTCCCTAAAACGACTCGATTGAAACCCAAAACTCTAAACGTTTCGTTTCCTCTATAAAATCAAACACGAATACAGTATTATGTTTTCGAAAACATACGCGAGATGATTAGAGTGAATGTAGTCGTAAAACGTTTTGGCACGATGACATAATTAATGATCGGATGACAGAAAAAAAAATTCTTTTATGATTAAACGTATAGAGACAAAAGTTTCGGTAAACATCGAAATGTATAAATTTCGCGTGTGTTTTTCAGAAACGACCTAGTAACAAAATTGTAAGAAGAAAAATTAGCAAAATGACGGCCAGCATTTTGAGTTCTTTGACCAGGCCGATGGTATCATCGCATTTGGGTTATATGATATGTCGCTATGCATCTACATCCAGGTTAGTACCAAATTACTTTTTTGTTAAACATTTTATTTTTCTTCTATTAAGATAAATTGCAGTTTATCATGAACAAAAAGAGATGAATCTTTTCCAGCAAGGATACCTGCAATGTATACGACCTGGTTGTCGTCGGTGGTGGGATCGTTGGATGTGCCACGGCACGTGAAATGTTATTAAGACATCCTAACTTAAAAATGGCCATTGTAGAAAAAGAAAATGCTCTTGCGAAACATCAGACTGGTCATAATAGTGGCGTTGTACACGCTGGAATTTACTACACGCCTGGCAGTATGAAGGTAAGAAAAAAAATAAGTGAAATTTTAAAAAATGATAAAAACCTGATCGTAAATTTCGATCGATCGATGCACTCCCTTAAGAAATATTTAATCCGGTAGCCAATGATTGCAGGCGAAGCTGTGCGTCGAGGGTTTGAAATTGTCCTATGAATATTTCTGCAAAAATGATATACCTCATAAAAAGATCGGTAAATTGATAGTAGCACAAAACGAGCAACAAGCTAAGATAATAAGCTCGCTCTTCGAACGAGGAACGAAGAACAACGTACCTGATCTTCAACTAGTCGATAAGGAATGTATCTCAAACTACGAACCAAAGTGCAAGGTAAAATTCCTCTCGCTCGAGTATTATCAAATATCAAATATTTTTCAAACTCATGAGCAAATTGGAGATACAAATTCCTCTGTAATAATACAATGCTAACTTTATTAACGTTATTAGGGAGAAAAAGCCATTTGGTCACCGTGGACCGGAATAGTCGATTGGGCTCTGGTCTGTAAACACTTTGCCGAAGATTTCAAAAAAATGGGTGGTGAAATATTTCTTAATTACGAAGTCAATGGATTCGCGGAGATGATGGAATCGAAAGGGACCGGAGAATTCGCACCTATAATCGTTCAATCGAAGAATAAGGTGCATTTGTTGTCTCTGATCTCGAATATGCTTCACGAATTTTATAAATTCTTGTTAATATGTATATTCTATACATTATTCACAGTGTATCTCAGCTAAGTACGTGTTAACTTGCGCTGGCTTGCATTCTGACCGTTTAGCCGTCATGACAGGATGCGATCGCAGTCCACGAATAGTACCTTTCCGGGGTGAATACCTTCTTTTGCACGACTCAAAGAAACATTTGTGTACAACGAACATTTATCCAGTACCAGACCCAAGATTACCGTTCTTGGGTGTTCATTTTACGCCTAGGATGAGCGGTGACATATGGCTCGGTCCTAACGCCGTTTTAGCATTTGCTAGGGAAGGATACAAGTAACGTATCAACAAGAAAGTCTGCTGGAAACTTGTCAGAGGGTTGATTTCTCATCACGATCCTACCGTTTTCTTTAGATGGACCGACGTTAACATAAAAGACTGCATTGAAATGGCCAAATTTCCTGGTTTATATAAGTTGTGCTTCAGGTATCTTGTACCTGGAGTTAAAGAGGTGATTAAGTCGATATTCTATTCATTGGCAGTGAAGGATCTTCAAAAATTTATACCAGATGTTACGCATAAAGATGTAAAGAGGTAAGTATGACTGCGAATACCTTGGGTCAGTTCAATTTCAGTGCTTCTAATATTTTTGCAAATTTTATTGCTTTGTAGGGGACCAGCTGGTGTCAGGGCACAAGCATTGGATAGCAATGGCAGATTAGTCGATGATTTTGTTTTTGATAGCGGAACTGGCAGCATCGGTAGTCGGGTTCTTCATTGTCGTAATGCTCCTTCGCCTGCTGCAACTAGTAGCATGGCCATAGCGAAATATATTGCCGACAAACTTGAACATGACTTTAAATTTTAAAATACTGTGATACGATTAAAGGATACAAAGCAAATGACTCGACGATTGGGAAGTATCATTCCCTTTTATACAGTGACAGATACACTTCTTAATAGACATTATCTAAAGTATATATCGTGAGATTGTATTTTCTTACATTGTCTCTGTACGTCAGTTTATACGTAACTTGTACCGTGTTTTATAATGCACCGTATATGCACTTAAATTTTGTACCAAAAGAAATAAAAAGGGATTCGAGTTTTGTTTATATATTTGTATTAAAATTTTTGTATAGCATTCAATGATAATTTCCTATCTACATTCTATTTCCACATATATACATATACATATGTACAAATATTTCTCTAAAAATTTGCAATAAATCGGCATATTTTGATATCACATATATGATATAAAGAGTAGCTATCCTTTTGATTGACTTGCATTGTTGATATGACTTGGTTATATATCTATCAACTTCTACCAGGTACGTACGATACAAGTGCTAAGATCCAATTTGAGAATATTGATATCATGTTAGATAAAATATTTAAAATGTGTAAAATATAATTATAAAATTGTATTGCACGGTGATTCATAATCATTTAAATCAGTCTAACTCCATTCCCTGATATCAAAACTCGAGATCTGCTAAAATCCCATGCCGCTGTTGAGTGAAACATCATATTTGAGAGAACGACGCCATATTCGCTCAAAGCAAACATGGAATATACTGAAATCATACAAAACAGGTTATTCTATTCTCTATGCAAAGTATATAATACCTTGATGATTTTTCTACTCACCCATTGGTTCGCAGTATTTATTATGTCTATAAAAGAAATAACATGCTAATAATATGGAAAGTACGTTTGACATCATCGATCTCCATTTCCATCTTATAGCAGTAGTTTCATGGGAGTCTTTGGTCGTGGAACAACAGTTCTTCATAACATAGTAGGATAATGGCATATGGACAGAAGACATAAACAAGAATGTTATGAAAGATAGTTTGTGAAATGCTGCAAAAATATTAACAACTATTATAGATAAAATGTTTTTTAAATATTTTTAGATTTGTATATATATATATAGCACTTCTTACACGTACCATAATTTGAATTTGAAGTCCAAAAGCTTAAAGTTACTAGAGATATGTTTTCAATGATATATGTAACCAAAACAATGTTACTGATATATCGTGCCCATTTATAAACGTGTTCCTTATAATACCGATAATACATTATAAATACCAAAGCTCTAGTTACAGCTTGCATGGCGATAGCCAATTTCCATACGTCCCTCTGAGGTCTGTAATGGCCAATTGTAGCAGAGACAGATGGAAGAAAGTTATAGACCTATATAAGAAAGCATAAAGGCATTTAACAGAGACATATTAATTTAATTTATTCTATACATTCAATTAAATAAATAATGTATCATGCAAATAATGATGCGAATATAGAATGAATAAATGCTTGACCCCACTTTGTAACCATAAAAGGGATACCTCTGATATTAATCAAATATTTTACCTTACAGTGTGTAGCAGTAGAACTTTCAAAATTATACATCACGGACCAGATAACGCAGAAAATAAACGCTATCAATGGCAAAGACACGGTGATCCATGCTAGCCTCGAAAAAGGAATAACCGCTCGTACTTTTAACATGTCTTCTTCCGTGAGCGGAATATACTCTGACCCCAGCCTTAATTTACTCATAGTTATTGTGCCTAGTATGTCTTTTTACGTCACGGAAATAGCGTCAAACGGGATTATATTACTAAATGTTGCCTAGACATTAAATACCGTGACATCCTCACGAAAGCATTTTAATAGCTTCTAACAGTCGTCTTTTCGATAAAATACCATTAACTGATAACGATAGCATCGAAACCTACATTTTTTTATCGAAATGCGCTTGAAAAAGCGATAATGTTTCCTTGGCGTATCGGAGATCATAATAACGAAGTTATTATACGGGCGCGACCATCTTTGGAACGTAACGTCGACGACGTCGACTACCAACAATGTAAAACTTAACCTTAAAAAGGCAGCTGCATATTCTTAAAATTATACAATTTATACGAACCAAATCTAATGCTACAAATATATTAAATCTGTTAATATAAATATATTTATCTAAAAACAACACTTAATCAAATGTTATCTAACTTCATGAATGGAAGAACATGAATGGAACTCGCTTATGAATCAATCAAGCTTTTGGCGGGAAAACGATCTATCTGACAGCAGAGCCGCGTGCTTCCTTCAATGGGAACTTCATGAATAGACGGGACACCGGACTACAGACGAGGTTTGTGCTCTTATTCTATTCTGAATCGATACTGTCGCATGCGACTTTAAAATGGTAAGGGAGCGTGAGACCGTGGGACAAAAATCTACAATGCATGTCCGGCCTACCTTATACCTCGTCTGTGGCAAAACATGAATTAAAACGTTTCCAACGTAGCCGTCAGATGTCTCCGTAGTAACTTGTAGTAACCGAGTAAAGATCAGCTGATCTATAGTACGTATCGTAATACGTGTTGCGTAAATTATTTGTATATCGTTGTTTTACGAAAAAAATAAATACCGTACTTCGTAATAAAAAATTTGTGATTATTGCTTATATCGTGCTCGGTAAAACTGAATGAATTTATCAACATAGATACAGTGTTTAATTATTTTCGAGTGGATTTAAAAAGTTTGAGGTTAAATTCGCTAGAAACAATTAATAAGTTATGTACTTTCTAAACATAATCGAAGAATAAATCTTGTCCGACGATTGGTGTAATCGCTGCTGAAGTTCATCGAGCTAACAATTAAATATGTAAGTTTACTAATTTTTTATACTCCCAGATAGTCAACACGATTTTTAGGTTATGTTTTACCATATTTTTGCAATAATCTTATCTATAAATGTTATTCTATTCTTAAGTCGAGATACCAGTTAATTAAAGTACTCTAGGAAAATGTATTTTTAGAAAGTACCTTGTAATTACCTTCATCAGGGTATTACATTAACTCGAGGCTAGTCATCAGTCAAATCTTTCGTTAATTTCCTTAACGCTTGCGTCGAGCATAAATTACCGTGCTAATGATCGATGAAATATAATAAAAATGTAATATATTATAAACTCACATTTGTAATGTCAAATTATTATTAATTTGTCACAAAAACTTTTAAATATTTATTTAATTTTTAAACGTAAATCAAATCAGCCATCATCGATCATCGAAATACTCCGGAAAGTAAATTAGATTCGTTAGCCGTTCGGGAAATGTATTTCATTCTCCTAGCTGGAACATTTCACGCACCTACACACGTTCCAAGCATCATTCATGGACGGTTCACCGTTCCGGCTCGTCGAGACGCTAGTGCCTCTTGTTAACAAGACTCTTTGTCTCGAGTCCACTCATCGATCAGCCTGTTCTGGATTTCGGAATCCAGTCGTGCCGATTAATTTTCCCGGCGGGCAAACTGTCGTCGTCCCTTGACAACTTTGGAACCAGGTGGCACGGTTCCATCTGCCCTAAACATCGTCCAGCAAGTTTTACACTAATTTTAAAACCCTTTTGTAACGTTGACATATCGATCATGATATTTGCACATTTAATTGAACAAAGTAATTAACTTCATTTAAAAAATGTTGATTATATGATGAGAGCGATAAAATTATGAATTATTAAATAAAATTGATTTAAAAATGATATCGATCTAATCCATCTAATATTTACATACTTAAAGTAAAGAGAATAATTTAAAAAGTACGTGCTTTAACGTTAATTAAAGAAATGTTGACTTTAATACAACGAGAATGATCAAATGGATTATGAATTATTAGGGGAGACCGGGGCTAGTTGTCCCAATTTTAGGTTTTTTGTTTCTACAGATTTCTGTAGCTTATATTTTCGAATTTTTTGGGGACCATCATAAACTTCAACTTCTTAGCAATACATAGAAATCTTTCCGCTTCTATTGAGAAGTTTTTAACACGTTTTTTTTCAATTGCAAGCATCGAGTTTTTTGGGACAACTTGCCCCGCTGCGGGGTAAGTTGTCTTACGCCATGGGGCAAGTTTTCCAAGGTTTCCAAAGAAAAATCCTGATGTGTGCATCATGATTATTGCGAAAATGGACACCACCGCTGATTTCAATGTTTAATGTCCCATTTTAAATAAGAAAGCATGTAGAATACTGTGCCGTTGTCCGTTTTTCGATATCGTTAAGCAATGATGAGAAATTAATTTTTTAAGTGTCGGAATATGGGTCGTTTTCAAGCTTAAAACTGCTGTATCTTTCCAACCAGCCATCCTATCGAAACGCGACTTGCATATTCGTAAAGAAGAGTCTTTCCCCTTTCGAACAAGTATTTGATCGGGCAAATTCGAGATACTTCGATTTTTGACAAAAATCCTGACCTATGCATCATGATTTTTGCCAAAATGGTCACCACCGCCGATTTCAATGTTTAATGGCTCATTTTAAAGATAAAATCATGCAGAACAATGTTCCGTTCTCCGTTTTTCGATGTCGTTAAGCAATGATGAGAAATTAATCTTTTAAGTGTCGAAGTATGGGTCATTTTCAAGCTTTAAACTGCTGTAACTTTTTAACCAGTCATCCTATCGAAACGCGACTTGCATATTCGTAAATTAGAGACTTTTCTCTTTCGAACGAGTATTTGATCGGGCAAATTCGAGATGCATCGATTTTTGACAAAAATCCTGATGTATGAATCAAGATTTAGAAAGAAGAAAGCATGCAGAATACTGTCCCGGTGTCCGTTTTTCGATATCGTTGCGGAGTGTCGAAAAATAAATTTTTTAAGTGTCGGAGTATGGGTCGTTTTCAAGAGAAAAATTGCTGTAACTTTTTAACCAGTCATCCTATCGAAACGCGACTTGCATATTCGTAAATTAGAGACTTTCCTCTTTCGAACGAGTATTTGATCGGGCAAATTCGAGATGCATCGATTTTTGACAAAAATCCTGATATTTGCATCATGAACAAAAACCTGAATTCTGTCGAAAACTAATGATAAAAACAAACGTTACAGCAAAAAAAGAGGATAGGGCTAGTTGTCTCAGATCTCATTGTCGGGACAACTTACCTCGACGTGTGAGACAACTTGCCCTATTTTCATAGGTTTGTTTCTCGGGTAATAGTTCAGTCAGATCAAGGCGTTTTTTAAAAATTCTGGCAAGGAAATGAAGCTGACCAAATTCTCTTTCTATTACATGTGCGAACTCGTGTGCAATCGATTTTCATTAGTGCCTAGAGATGCTTAAGTAATGTACCCAAAGTAGAATTGAACTTATCAAAATATAAATTCGTCTCTTGAAGTAACCAGGGAAGACTAAACACAACGACCACCACTACACTTTTTTTTACTCGCAAAGACCTGTACACCATGCACCGGACGCGTTTCCCCTTCCATCCTAAGATACCAAAACTACGACTGGGACAACTTGCCCCTGGGACTTTTAGCCCCGGTCTCCCCTAAGTAAAATTGACCAAAAAATGATATGGATGAAATTCATGTTTTGATTTTGCAAATAGGATCGAAGTTTGAATCCATCTTTAAGCCAGCTTTGATCCCCTTACTCGATACGGAATAGCCGCATTTCCGCGAGCATACATGCAAACACGTGTTGTATCGCACGTCGTTGCTTTGTCGCCTTGTCGGATATGCACATACCGTGATCGTTGAGAATACAACGGAAGGAACATCGATAGTGCATAGGTATAACAGAAGGGTTCGTTCTATGAGCCAGCTGGTTGCCCAATAAGGGAATCTGGGTTACTTGGGGAGTCATTGACAAACTAGTCTTCTCTTTTATACCAGTGCAGGCTCCACGTAAAAAAAAGATTCTATTTTTGTATAAGTAAATTGTTTAGAATTCGATTTTACTTTACTATTCTTTAACTTGGACCATTTTCATAATTATTGGCACATAGATATATACCTGAACACCACGAGTTTCTGGTTACCCGACAACGCGACGGTGTATCGGCCAAGTGCTAAAAGGAGCCTTTACTTCGTCTTCGTGGACAACGTCATGGCATTAACTCTTGGCTAGTTTCATGCGAGGACTTAGACGCAATGCGTCGAGACGCTTTGCCAGAAAGACCGCAATATCGTAGTGTCGTGTTAGGGTGAGAGAAAGACACGAAGATAAAAGGAGAAAAAAGAGGAGAGAACAAAATCCCTTTCTTTTCTTCGGTGTTTCCTTGTCTATGTCGTTTTATCTCTCTGTTTTTTTCTTTCTTTCTTCGTTTAGACCGTTCAAAGAACCTCTTTTGCCGAGTCAGACTCCTGGATGCGGAGAAATCTACGAGACGTCCACGCGATGCGGCCTTTTTGAGTGACGCGCGCGTGCCGCACTGCCGTCGTTTTGGCCGAGCTTGTTACGTCAGTAACTAGAACCTTCCGTGTTTTCAAGTTTTGTTTTATTTATTTTTTCTATTTTTGTGCCACTCGTATTTTTTTGGAAATATCAGAACTAAAAATATGCAACAATGTTCCGAATCGTTACGACTATCAATCGTTTGTATCGTTAGAAAGGATAATAACGTAAAGTCGTGCATCCAGAAAAGATCACAGAGAAGAACCATTTCCCGATTATGCAAAATCTTCTCGGTGGCAAAGACTTTGGCGAGAATACCTTCGACGCAATGGCTAAACGTAGCACGGTGCCAGCATTTTCAAGGTTCTGTCGACACAATGTTTTCTTCCTCTTTATCACTTTGATATCTAAAGCCTTGGTAATAAGTATTGTCGTCCTCAATATTCAAAAGGAACATTCAAAAGAAAATGAAGGCTGAGTTACGACATTTCAAAGAAAATTCAATAGAAACTCATTCATACCAGTTCAACTATACATACTAAATTATTAATTGATTCTATGTGATTTAACAATGTCCTATATTTGAAAGCAGAATTAAAAAGAAATTAAAGTTAAACGAGGTACCATTCAACGAGAATTCCAGAAAATTCATTCAAACAAGCTGAATTGTAATAAAAATCTATTAATCGATCCAACGTCGTAAAACAATGATATATTTGGGTCTACCGAAAATCCATACTGCTACAGATACTCTCAGAGCAGAATCAGCTATTTCAGAAGTTAACTACGAAGAAACTAGAAGAATAAAACGACAATGGCATCTTGTTAGAGAACGACGACTGTCCAGCGAATAAGTAAAACGTAGGAATACCGCAACGAAATGTTTACGTCTTCTTCTCAGAGACAGGGAAAAGCCCCGTTGTACGAGCTGAACGCGTTCTGAACTTGTTATTCGAAGCTTTAAACCGGCGACCGTGTTCCCTCGAAAATGAAGCACCGAGACGAGAACGACGGACGGACTCACGGACCGTATTTTCAAGATGCTGACGAAATGCAAGCCGTTCTAGCGGAAGTACACGAATCACCCGCGTGCATGACCATTTGGTTTAAATGGTTTGAACCTTACTAAGCATCGTTTTTAAACGTTTACGTTGAAAACAAGTCTGGCTTCGTTCAAACTCGTTCGAGTGTACCAAACTGAGAATGTCGTTGAAAAATGTGCATAATTCTTGATAACGATGAACATTCATTTGATACTTAAGATGTTACAAATGGAGCCAGTGGACGATATATCGGATAACTTTGTACAAACAAAACGTTTCAATTAACATCTTAGACAAGTAGACATAATTGTTTATCTTCAATGTAATTTTACCAGAAAATATGTCTAGTTAATATTGACCTGTTTTTATAAATTGGAGTACTGAATTATTGTAATTTAAAATAATAGATCTACGAATCATGTAGATTACAAAGTTTTCATAATTATAACAAGAACATTTGATTGTCTTTAACGTTTATATTTAAATATTATAAAAGGCAAAAAATAAAGATATAACTATTACATCTTGCATTTTTTTATTTACTTATGTCATAAAAAAAGTTCCCAAACCTTAGTGTTAAGTAATATCGTGTTCTATGATCACGTTGAAGAGAATACCATGATTTATCTCCATCGTTGCATTGCAAACACGAGGATTTTCGGAGATCTTCGTTCTAACGCACGTTTTATAATGTGCCTAACAGCTACTATATTTGTTGTGGCCGAGCAGAGTCCATCGGTTTCACGGCTGAATGAAACTGTTTGTCCAACCGACACTAGGTTCTATTTGTGTCAAACAATACGAAACAGATAGACGTAAGAGCTCGCAGCAGGTTTGTCTTTGCTTGCAGAAGCGTTAGTTAGGTATCTCGACGTCGCCATCATATTCTTTATCTTTCCACCGGAATGTCTTTTATGACTTCTATGAAAACTATCGAACCTATTTCTGGAAACCAATGAGAGAAAGAAATCAAACCGTGCAATCGTCTTCATTGTGTTTGCACATTAAATAATTTAAGATAAGGTCTGAGAAGAGAGACGTTCCTTTAAAATGCTTTTTTACTATCAATCGTTTTATCACGTTATAAAATTCAAATCGAGACGATAACGAGGAGAACTCGGGGTAAAGGATTAGAATTTCAGCTGGGAGATGTGTAAATATGACATAAGCTTCAACGTGGGTCAAGTACGAAGAGGGTCGCTGGCATTTTGACGCGTCCGTCGGCCGATAAATCGTTAATGGAACTAGAAACCCGACACTCGTGATAGCGTAATGAAACTGCTGAAGTTTCTTTGTAAGTAAAGCGTACAGGGATGAAGTTGATCTTGTTTTTCTTCTCTCTCTTGGTTGGTAATTTCCTCGTGGATGCTGCGTAGAGTCATATGGTGTGCTTTTGCATTTTTATTAATAAAAATTATACGCATGGTGAAAGAGAGAAAAATAAATCCAGCAGATCAGGAAGAAATGTAATTTGCGAGAAACAATCGTGGGTGAAATATCAAATAAACCATTTGCACGGCTTTTATACGTTTTCGATGTCAACCGATTCGTAAACAGCCGCGTTTCGTTTTACGTTCGTTCGATCGATCCTATAGAGGCATGGAAGCTCAGACGTAGGACACGAAAGTTGTGCATTAATCGGAAAGATGCACATCCGAGGAAATTGAATTCCATTGCACCAGTTTCTCGGTCAGTCTTATCGCTTGTGTTCGTAACAGTGACGGAACTCTGTTATCGAACTACATTGTCAACCTTACGTATGCAATATGTAACATATCTATAGAAACAATTGGCCGTATCTATCGGTTTCAAGGGAAGTCAACTCGAAGAAATGGCTTTTTAACACGTTGCTAACATGAGACGTGAATTGGAGTTTTTCACTTTTTTTTTTTAAATCGAAACCAATCAAAATGTTACCATTCGAAAAATGATTATAAAATATATATGAGTTCTGTTCCTAACATAACAATTTTATAAATTTTTATAATTATTTATAAATAGAGAATTAATCTGAAAAATCTAATGATAGGTGTGAATTAACATACATTGGGGATTAAAAATGTTAGTGGTAAAATATTATTATATTAATTATAATTACTCAGTAGTATACAATTATTTTTATATTAAATACTCATTTCCAAAAAAATATTTTAAAAGCACACGTATGACCAAAAAATGTCTAACTCTTTCAACTTACTATGGGAGAGATCTCGTCATCCACACGTGTTAACAAAAATTGAAAATTCATACCAAGTAGTACAAACAAATCCTTGCATTTCACTAACATCATAATCGTAATTTTCGGAATAGCTTCGATTCCATTCGAGTCTCGTTTCGCTTCTCGTTCTTCCTTGTGGTCCGATTAAACATGGAAGCGGCGTTCTCGGCTCGCGCGTAAATGCACATTCCGCTTCGTCATCAGTATTTGCTCATTGCTCTCTACATTTTCCGATCACGTAGCGATTAATCGTAAAAGTTAGTACGCCGCGAGGACGACGATTTCGTGTCTGCCTACTCGTTCTATTCTCGTCGATACTTCATTCGTTTTGTCATAATCTGTAGTTTATTATCTCTTCTATGCAAGCTTTAAAATGAAAATAAAGTGTCAAATATATTAGAAAATATATTTGAATTAGAAAAAAAGTTTCTATAAATTATCTCTAAGCATCGAACTTTTTCTCACTTCAACGAACGTTTAATTTCAATTAGAATCGTCACGAGCACGTGGGCAGCAGTATCGTGGAATTATGGATCTGTGGTGCGGACGTATGTCAAAAGAGATGGAAATCGAATTAACGAGGACATAAAATGTTACGATACTAGATTCACTTAATTAATTTCTCTAGTACCATCGAAGAAGAAAAATACGAGAACGTGGAAATGGACGACGAGACACCTCGAAGGACCGTATATATCGTGGGATCAAAATTTATCGCTTCGAGAGAGAGAAAAAAAAAGGGAAGAAGAAAAAGAAAGGTGTATCGATCGGTCGAAAAAATTGAATCAACGCGTAATACAAAATACGATTCATCGCCTCGAGGGATGAACGAAGGGATGGGATAAAAAGAAAGATGAAGTAGGAGATTATCGATTAGCGTAATATCGTTTCCAATGGCAGTCCCAGGTATTACAAGCTTTCGGGTTACAGAAATACCGTGGTTTATCGTTTGTCGAGCAAAGCTACACATTTTTTGACACAAAAATGCTACACGTCTATTGATAGAGCTGTAATGAAACGTAGGAAGTGTAATGTTGCTTGAAAAGAAATACTTGCCAAATATACGTGATACGAATCCTCTAATTTCAAACGAGTAGGTACACTCAATCCTTCTATAGCTCGGTTTTAATTCGTTTAGTATTGAATCGAAATCGTGTTAAGTCAAATTTAAATCAAGGTAATGGCTTCTGTGTTTAATTAAAACCATGTTCTTCCTAAGAATTCCTTCTTTATGTCAATAAAAATGCCAAGATGGAAATATACGTGCTATATAAGAATTATCAAAGTTTATTAGGTTCTTGAAAAGTTTAAGAATGACTCTTTCCTGTGTGATATTTTTTCTCAAGCGTAGACAGAATTTTAATTCGTGACCACTATAAAAATCACAATGCTGAAAACAATAGATATAAAATTCCAATAAATGCCAATTATAATTAAGTCATCCTATATGGAAATTATTTTATAAGAGGACTGTAACAAAATTTTGCATCGTATTATAAGAGGGTTGAGTGAATAACATCGAGGATCTTCTTCCAACTCGTTATTATCGAAGCTCGCGCGATAATAATTAAACGCTCTAGCTCTCGAAAAGTTTTCCGCGAAGAAACGAGGTGGAACGAGGCAGCGTATTAATTTCAGGTCGCCGGCACGTTATCGAAGACTTTCGGGCCAAGATTTAAACGTCGCTTCGGCGACAGTTTAATGTCCACGAACGGCTGGCACGATACTCGAGCCTGGCTTGGATTTTCAGTGCCAGTGGTAAAACCAGACGCGTGACACGCCTGCTCGAGACGTGGTAAACGAACGATATTACTCTTTTTCACCTTTCGTCTATCTTCGTTTCTATTGTAACGAAGATATCGAGTTCTGTATTTGAGTAGTTCAAACCAATAACTTCACTTTTAGAATTTTTTTAATTTTAATACCGAAGCACTTGATCGATGTTTCATTTTTTTATTAGTATGTTTCAGTATGTTTTAATATATCAATTTTATTTATTAATAAGATAAACAAATTATGTAATCACCATTATTGACAGATTTGTTGCAATTTATTAGCTCCGATTATAAAAGAAGAAAGATTATGATAATAAATGCATCATTACAGTTTGTTTCCAGAAACTAAAATTATTTATGACTCGATTTAATAAAATCTTAAAAAAAAGCTTTTATAAACGTTAAATATTAAATGCATATAAAATTGATATATCTTCGTCAATTCTCCCTACTTTTCGTTCGACTTGGCAAATAAGCCGCTTATTTGTTTCTGTTATCTGCTCGAACTTTTGCTAGATATATATTTACCAGGTTATACAAAAAGTTTCCTGAAAAGGATAAATTGGTGGGAACGTCACAGTGAAGTAGGGGGTGATATTTTTTCTTCCCAAGAAATCCATCGAAATTTAAAGCGACGTTCGGAGATTTACTTCGAAAGATACTCTTCCGTTTTTCGATCTCACCTCGCATATAATTCTCCGACTTCCAACTTTCGCGTCCCGAGATTTTCCTTCTCAAATATGCTTGCCACCTCGACCGAAAAATAACCATTCATCACACATACTCACCCACATAGTTACATATTTATATATGCACATAACAAATTTATTCCTCTGAAAAAGTCGATCAATTAGCCCTAACAATCCAAAGAAACTCCGAAACTTCTACCGATACGGCTTTGGATCCTTCTTATCTAAACTCCCATCCGTTAAAAAGAAAAGTGGGAGAGTTTGCCAAGCTGCTAACGAGTTATCCAACCGGCAGGATATTAGCAGTCGAAATAATATATAAAACCTTTTAATCCGCGAGTTTATGGAACTTTTAATAAGCAATTATCTCGCCTAAACGCAAACGAGGAATCCGATATTTTGTGGATTTTGTATGAAATTGGGAAAAAGAGCAAAAGAGAGACAGGGGGTGAGAAAGGAAAATGAACAAAAAGAAAAAAATTCACGGAGTAAAAGGGAGGTAGAAAGAGAGAGAAAAAAAAGGAGGAGCGTGAAACGAGAAACAAAGTGACAGTTTCAGCCCAGCAGCGGTGAGAAGATAGAGAGAGGGATAGAGACGTTCGAAGAATAGGGTCGTGGTGGTACGAGCGAGAGGAACTAAGCGAGAGCTCGTCTATAAAAGAAAGAGAGAGAAAGAGAAGGTAGAGAGAGAGACGCGCAAGCGCCGAGAACGCGGCGTGGAGAACGCTTGCCATCCGCGTGGCGCGAGTTAGAACTTGGCTTCGTGCTTTTAGTCTTGCCCCGTCCCTTCGTCCATCCTCGTCCTTGCCAGTAGTCTGCTCGTGCCGTGATCCGCCACCCTCTCTCTCCCTCTCTTCTTTCCTTTTCTCTTCTCCACGCGGGAAATCCACCCTCGTGCGAGAAACGACGCGCGCTACTGCCAACGAGTCAGTTCTATTAACCGAAGAAAAAGGAAGCCACGATGCTTTCGTTACCTAGTGTCAGCTGTTTATCTTGCTGAAGATAAAGTTGAAGAGTATATGCAGTATTTTTTCCGAAGCAACATGACCGAAGAAATATTATCTCATAGAGATTTAATGCCTGCTAAAAGAATCAAATCCAATACCGCTCAAAGAAGATGGCGTATTTTAGCAAAGGCTTTGACAGGATCACCAGATTATCAAACGGAATCCGACGAAGAGATTTCTGTACGACGTTTCACTAGTTTCGGTCTACTTAAACCGATTCTACTGGAGAACACCGTGACTGATTCGAATTCTTCTTGGTACGAGTATTCCGCCATGTTGGAGAACGAACTTTTCGAGGTACAGATAAGGAAGATTAATAAGAGTTTCACGGCAAACGAGCTGATCGGTTTTAATAATACCGGCAACGTTTGTGTCTGGCCGTCAGAAGAGTGTCTCGCTTACTACTTGCTCAAGAATCGTGCTATTTGTCGAAACAGAAGCGTCCTCGAACTCGGTGGTGGCATGAGCTGCCTAGCCGGTGTCCTCGTTGCGAAATACTGCAATCCGTCTGCTGTCACGCTCACCGACGGTAACGTCACTAGCGTCGATAACGTTCGTTGCATCGTCCTCAGGAACGACATGGCCGATTTCGTCGAGTGTGCTGTTCTTCAATGGGCCAGAGCAGCGCGGGCTCTTAGACATGCCGCGGCGAACAATTGCAATCGAAAGGTGATTATCTTCTCTCTTGAAAGAGAGGAATCTACGAGCTTTTTTTCCTCTCCTTGGTATCAACGATGATCGATAGTATAAAGATCGATGGAATCTTGTTCGAGAAACGTTCGAGCTCGGTACGCGAGATTTACGACGATCGGTTACTACTCGAGAATTTTATTGATTTCGATTGAACCGATATTTCTTTCCAGCATGAACGCGAGATCGATCGTAAAGTTCGTATCGATAACGTTGAGAACACACGGTGAATGGAAACATTTTTTGTTTGAACTTTAAGATAGTTTTTTTTCCTATTACATTTTCCTGGAAAATTCCATGCATCGTTTGAAGGGATGTAATATGTAAAAAGGGAATTTGCTTTTTTCTCAGAAAAATTTCGATGCATCGACGATCGTTTGTTTATCATTCCTTTTATCGAGTTATGGTTCTCGTTAAATTCTTTTCCCACGCAATATTTGATGAACGAATCGTGGTTTTTCGGGGAAAAGCGTTGAATTATATCGAAGCGCTTGGTCGATGCCCCCGTGGCCGAATAACGCGATTCGTCGTGTGCCATTCTGACCGATGTTAACGTGATCGGCATCGACAATGTCAAGTGCATCCTCGTCTTCGACAAGACGCATACCAATTTCGTATATGGGAGCCTCGACGAGATGCATTCCGCGTCATGTTCGATGAATCATCGCGGTGGTCGTGACTCGTTCGATGAAAAAACAAAGGGAGGCTCGAGAATGAAAGAAAATTTTGAATATTTAAATTCAATGATGGAAAGACGAGTGTAGCGTCAATTTCACTCGTCATCGTATTTTTTTACTGGCTAATCCAACTTTGAACATTATTTTTATCTAAAATAATATTATTTAAATTTTACATAAAACCTGTCAATCTAAATAAGCTTAAATAAATAACAATAGTCTTTGATATAATCTAAAGCAAACTTTTTAAAAATTTTTTGGAGTTATATGTTTTGTTCATCAGTTTATTTATGCTCCTTATCACAATATACGCATGAAACATACCTTATATATGCACATTAAATAGCTGTCTACTTTGGGCCACTATAATGGCCACCCCTGCCCTCCGAATGTTAAGTCGTTTCGTGATAGCACGTATTTAGGGTCCTAAGCTATTTCGTTAACGAGAGAGAATGGAATATCGTTTGTTCCACTGTTAACCTTTTTAAGCTTGAAGATTTATGAGCTGCAAATACGAGTGCATATATCTGAAATAAAAAAACTATAATGTTCATTCACATTAAAATGCGAAGTAGATAAATAAAATAAAAAAATAATGAAATTCCTAGTGGAAATGACACCCTATATATTTTTTTATGAACGTAATAAAACACTCATGGCCCGTAAATTCGTTCTCTTTCCGATTAGCAGGTTAATCTATGGGATAGTTTGGGTCTATTCGTAAAGATAGTAAATCTCGTAGAAACGACGCAAAGAACTTCCGGACCGTCCTCTCTTTCTATGACGAAGCAGACGGAACGCGCGAGTAGCTATGTGGATGAACCATTCGAATGCTTCCGGCTAGACTTTAGTTTCTACTTCCTGTGTCGATCGTCCCCGTGCTCTCCTCGTATTTCCGGTCGTACTTAGCGTTTCGTTCGAATCGATGGCACTCTCGCGACGTCTTCTTCTATCTTTATTTTTACGTAACGGTAAAACGTAATTATTCGACAAAGGATAAACTTTTTTCCGACGTAAAGCATTCCCTTGAAGAAATCTCGAAACTTTACCGATCTGTCTGGCTTGCCCTAGAAAGTAAAAAAGAAAACAAAAAAAAGCAATTCTCGGGATTATTGAGTTCCGAATATAGAAGTTAACATCCACCTGGGCTCCGTTCATAAACGTTTCGTCAATATTACGAAAGTACACACGGACTCGATCGCCGTTGCTTTTTCATTGAATCGTTCTGAATACATATTTGCGGACTCGCGAGGCACGCGAACGTTTCTCGAAAGGATCATCGACTGGCTTTCATAATTTTCACGTTTTTTTTTCCCCCAATGATATCAAAGCAAATTTTAATAAAAAAGTTTGAAACCTTTTTAAAAAAGTTAGATGGTTATACAAGTTTTCATAGTTCTCGTAATTTTGTTCTACAATTTCATGATATAGACTCGTATCATCGAGGAGGAGGATTGCTTGCCAAGCAAGAAAAGATCCTACGACGTGATCCTCTGTGCCGATTGTCTCTTCTTCGATGATGCCAGGCTGGATCTCGTCGAGACGATTTACGGTTGGCTCGCGGACGATGGCGTGGCATTGGTGATAGCACCAAGACGAGGTACAACGTTTCAGAAATTCGCCGAAGCCGCGATCAAGCGTGGCTTCATAGCTAGGCAGACCGAACGGTACGACAGCGAGGTCTGGTCGAGACATCTGGAGCTCTTGGACCAAAGCCAGGAATATTCACCCGACTTGCATTATCCTGTACTCCTGGAGCTTAGCAAACAGAAAAAGACACCACCGGGATGATCGAGATCGATCGGCGAAGAGGATGACGATGATAACGAAGATGACGATGATCCTGACGAGAGTTTCAGCGAGTGAATACTTTCTCTTCGGATTATTATCTTTCTGTGGTGATAATAATTGGACTTTATAAAGCATTCTAATATTATATTTTACGAAGACCTTGCGAGTGACGTTTGGAATATCTCGAGTAGTTTGGATTCCTCGAGACCAAGAAGGTTGTATGGAGAAACGCGTAAAAACGAACGACATCGTCGTTTAGCGTTACGATCTGCGTTAATAACGCATTATCCAAATCGACGATGCTCCGTTGGCCTCCTAGAGACATTCTAACGTCATCCTACACGACGTTAAGGGTATTCTAGGAACACGCTGTTCTTACTTACTCTCTATAACTTTACCTACCAAGGACCATTTTCATTATGCTCGAACGTGCGTCTCGCGCGTACTTAACCCGCAAAAGGAGACGTTAAACGCGATTTAGACGTTCCGAATATTAGAAATGACGATTAGTTTGTTAAGAACGAGTGTAGATTTATTAAAGACATATTGGGAAATCGGGAGACGACGATAAGGTCTCGTATTCAGCGTACCTGATTTTTCATAGAACGAAAAAGTCGGTGCTCCGATCTCCTTGGTATATCGTAGAGACGCGTATGTGCGCGATATGTATCGAGTGTGTGAGGAAATTTGTCCAAGTGCGACGTGAATAGATCATTTGTTGACATCTGACGGCATTGGCGTCGAAAAGAAAAACAAGAATTTTATCGATTTCTTGGAAAACTTTGATCATTCACCGAGTAACCAAAGATTTTTTTTTTTTTACAGTTAATAAGATTTTCAGAAGTTTTTCTACTTTACTTATCGATTTCGATAATATTTCATTAAAGAAATTTATAGGAAAAATCGAGGTGGTTCGCGGTCGTTTAACGTAGTCTCCCCTTTGTTTTTACGCGCGATTACGAAGTAACGCGCGTCTGCTCGCTGGTCAAGAGTCTTTGAGAGCGATTCCACGCAAGAAAGAGAGGGGCAAAGCTCTTTAGCAGCCCTTGTGAAGTCTATACGATAGCAACGAGGACGATCATTGGATAAGCTCGTTTTTCCCTATAGCTTTCTTTTGTTAATTTTCGAAAAGTTCAACGATATCGTGTAACGCCTCGTTCGATAGTCGAGATTACAAACCCCAAGGCTTCTTATTATTCTTCTATTACCTACGAAGCTTGAAAAAGGGCAAGTATTCGTGCTAGAAAATCGATATCTCTTCTAATTCGATATCCTCTAATAAAAAAAGTAGAGATATATATCGGAATTGGCGTTGGTTATAAATGGATTTGCGAGCGAGGTTGCCCGTTCGTCGTTTTCGATAGAAAAGATCAACGTCGCGTCGTCCCGATGAAAGAAATAAAAGGGAACGCCAGGATGCGGTTGACGGCCTGGCTGGAAAATAAATATATATATATATACCAAGCTCGTGCGAATGCTTTTGTGGGATCGATCGTGTACTATTCGTGCACCGTTTGATTATGATCCTTTTTTCGAACGAACGAACGAGCAAACTCCAAAAAAAGAAAGACCGTTCGATCTCTCGATCATCGATGTGATCGAGCTGACGAGGCGTTAGCTTGGCGTTTCTTTTTATCCTTTAACCCTCCCCTTTTTTCTCGCTTTCACGCTCGAACGATCGCGATTTTCGGGAAATCGATCGACGAACGAAAAATAATCTTCTTTTAAAATAATGTAGTCGTGACGGTGAATAATGATAGGGAAAATGGAAGAAGAAAAAAAGACAGAGACGTAGAGGTAAATCCGGAGCACGTACATATAAAATATAGGACTGACTGGCCAGACGCGATAAGTCGAACCCTCGCGATCCTGCTTCGATCAAACTCGATGAAATGTATTCTTTTAGTTTATGTAATTTCAGGAACAAAAAGTGTCACGAGGCTTTACTGATTTTTATTTAGATGGAATAAGGTTTTATGTTTTTCGTTATCAATTCGATAATCATCGATTCATTTATCACGTTGACTATCCTGTCCGGAATAGGATTTTCCAGATTGAGTTTTAAACGTTAAAAAGTATCGTTTATGAATATTTGTGAGAATGTAATCGGCAGTCGTAAGAAGTGTGAGATCTAATATAAAAGATGTGATTTTCTTTGTGAATATGTTTGTCTTTGGTTTAGTACCACGGTAACGAACTTGAGTTAGTTGATACAAGATATCTCGCAAAGTATCCCATTTACCTTAATTAACGAAGTCATCCCCCTATCAGCAAATTATCCGCTATCAGCTTTCGTAGGATACGAAACGTACGGCTTAGGGATGTTTGATGTGATCGAGGGTCCAAAGCTCCTATAAAGAAACTTCGTTAAAATCTTTGAGATTTCCGTGAGTCGCGGATTACGAGTTTTTTCTAGCGGCAACTATTTATATAGAGATAATCGATAGATAATATATATATATACACATATTCGATTATGATACGAGTTTTAATATGCAAGTTGCTTACTTCCTACGAGAAATTATATCCGAGTTTCGTACGTATAACGTTCTCGAGTCGAGTGTTACCATTTAATTATATTAAAAATATTCGAGAGATTTGCCGCGTACGTTTGATCAACGTTGAAGTCAACTTTCCTATTGTAGTTGTTAAGATTGAAGCGTTTACAAAAATTATAAATGATATTTTGCGAGTTCGAAGTAATTCGAATAAAAAGTTTGGCGATACGTCGGATGGCAGGGAAAGAAAAATTTTGTTTTTTTCCTCGTCTACTAGATCGTACGAACTCTTTAGTAACAGACAGGATAATTAGACAAAAAAAGTCGAGCGTCGAAAAGGTCTAATCTTATCCCTTCACTCTCCGATCGTTTCTTCTTTTCTTATAACCTTACGCCTTTCCAACTCCAAAGTCGTTAACTCGAAGGACCAATCTAGTTAAGTCTAGTCAAGACTACCAAACTTCCATTACCACGTACCTATGTACCCGCAGACAGCGTCTATTATATACATACATATATTATATATTATATAAATATATTTACGATTATTATATCGTACGCTAGAGATTTTCTCGAATAATAAAATATTTTCAATTATCGACTGCGTTTGAAAAAGAATACCACCAACCGATCCTATCCCTTGATCCAATCTCACAAATTTTATATAATATCCATTAAGAGATTAAATAATAAATCGACGTGATAATCTTTGTCTCGATTGAAAATTCGTTCGGACTGACGACACACCTTCGAAAAATTAAATCAAGAAGACAGAGATGGTATCTAAAAGTGACTTGAAATAAGTTGAAAGAGATTAAACTGTGAGTTAAGTGTCTTTATCTACTTTCTCGAGAGAGGAAACGAGATATCGATATGAACGCCGGCCATCGCTTTATCTCTTTCGGCACGTTTGCCAGGACCTGACGCAATCTCGAGAGCCACCAGCTCATAGAGCTTTCTAGCACTAGGTTAGATCGTGTCAGGTGCCGAGTCTCGAAGAGACATTTTAAGAGACGTTCGTCTCGACCTTGCGCTCGTACTTCCGCTTCTCTTCGAAGACGAGCTTAGCAGCGCGCTTCCCAAGTTCCCTTTAATAACCACGTTTTATAGCATGCCACGTGACTCGTAGAAATAAATCGTAGTTGTTCGAGTTATATGACATTTCTTCGTTTAAAGATGAAGCCTCGAGTAACGGGACGAAAAAATCGATTTTTTTATTACATAAATCAATGTTATTACGTGTCACAAACATAATTCCAAAGTTTTGGAACGAAATTCTACTTATTAGGGCTTCTAAAGGCGGGATTTATGATTCTTGCACACTTTGCAGGGAAATTAAACCCGTTTTTCTTGAAATCACTTCTTTTCAATTGTTAATAAGTAATTGATCAATTGTTTTGACTTGGTGTAGGCATACATATAATTGAATTACCTACTGGATGAACCTTCTTGAAAGAATTGTTAATTTTATACTTTTTTTCGTAGACTTAGGTTTTTAAATTACAATATAAGCCAAAATATCAGACATTAAGCCTTCATTTCATTTAAAAAATCTCGAATAGTATCTCACTTTTAGCACTCCCCATCACTAAAGAAATGGAAAAGAATCTGGAGACCTTAACGATTGATAAATAAGCGTTAATAAATATTTTTCCCTTCGAAAGAGAAACAAATGTTCACAAGATATCTTCATTACGAAGTCACCTAATGAAACTCGCGTTCTTTCAGAAAATACACCGTTTCCTTCTAATTAATTAATTTGTCGGCTATACGACGCGAGGTCATCTTGTTTATTCCCTTTCTCATCCTTTCCCTATCTTCCTTAATACATGATGGTGTATTTTAACAGTGTCGCATAATATTTCACTATTTCCGTTCCGTAATATTTCACTGCAACGATAATTAATTACTTCGCACCGTTCGACTTCCTGACTTGTAACAAATTCGAATGGCTTTCAGCGTGTATCTCTGCGAATGTTTCCACGTCAGAATCGATGGAAAATTTTGTAGAAAATTTATTATCATACACAGATAATTCGTTCTCTGTAATTAAAGTGATTTTTCATATAAAATATAAAAAAAAAAAAGAGAATGAATCCCTTTAACCTCGAAAGCTATGTACTCGGTCGGTCAAATCGGACTACCTAAAAAGGGATGCTTTTTGATGGACGGTAATGGTTTCGATTAGCATCTGCTTTTCGTGACTGGGTTAAACGATTTTCGAGAGAAAGAAGGAAGAATATATAAGATAGAACGAAATCGGACATGATTTTTCTACGTCAATTCGCATCGCCTGCACGCGATCCTCTCTGCACGAGTAAAAACTGTCGTTTAAAAGAAAGTTTTATTTACATAAGGGCGATCGTGCGGTTATCCCAGAGAGACCAACCTAAGGGAATTCTAAAAGGATTTGATAAAAAGTACAAAAATCTTTAAAGTCATTGAAACGAGTAGAAATCAAATAAATTCCTTCGTATCTCGCAAGAACATTATTTCGCGAGCCCACGATAATTATTCCGTATGTTTGAACAATTTTCATCGAGCTCTTGATAAAAAGTTTTCGTCTCCATTGCTTCCCACGTTGTTCTCGTAAAATAATTTTCAGAATGATCGCAAGCACGTCGATCGAGTTACACGGTTGCCCTTTCGTAATTGAACGCGAAATAAGCTCGGAAGAGTACGCGAGCTCCCGTTAACGAGGGTGTATGTTAGAAATTGACTACCACCTGTATACCTGTGCGTTGTTTACTGACCTCCCTTACGCAGCTAACGCAATAGCCCTCGTGTTCGACATCGACCTATTGTACGAGGGAGTGCCTTATAATTAACCAACCAACGATCGCTTGTAACACGAGACGCGTATAATGAAATCCCACGGACGACGTATCCGTTATGATTTCTTCAAAATATCGATATCGTATTTAAAAATACATTCGATAGATAGATTAGCAGGAAATGTAATTCGTTTAATTTTAATCTCCGATCAGATTAATTTCATTATCATTTCCTATTCGAATTTAATTGAATTGCCTCATTCCTCCATAGTATTATCTTATTCCATGAATTCTCTTTTATAAGCTTTCCACCGGAAATGGAAAGCTCTCCGAAAAGCACCGGAGCATTAGTCGGTAAGTCCTCTAGTGCGGTCCATTTGCGAGGAGTGCATCTACGTGCCTGCTGGTCAAAAAATTCGACGATATAGAGAGGGGAAGACTTTCGCAAATCCTCCTTGTCGAAGGACTTTTCTTCTCCTCTCTTCTTAATCTTCTTTCTTCGTGCCTTAACTCTTCTTAAACGATATACATACACGAATTCTCGATGAGAAAAAAGAAATTTCTTAATTTTTCTCAGAACCGTCGTAAAAAGAATTCATATTTTTCGTTGGGCGATTACAAAGAAGATTACTTTCATAATACGAGACACAAAACGCGGGGATGAAAGTTTCTTAGCCGAGCACTCGCTTGAAACGTTAAACAAGGCAGGAGTAAGGTAGGGGAGGGGAAGAATTTTACGGTCGACAGATTCGAGCATTTAACGACCACCTTTTACAACGTCTCCTGCGTATAAACAGCGACTGCGTAGTATAATGTACAACATCCTAAATAAAGATATCGGTTAAAATATCCGAACGAATCCGTTCAGGAAGACGTTAACAATTAAACGATCGAAATGACGTGGAACGATGAAAGTTCGACTAAAATTGTGACAGGATACGAGTAATGCTGATGTTAACGCCAGAATTACCAACTTCAAACGTACACCTACTTTATCCATCTATTTGAGAAGACTCGAGAGACTGAATAACTACTGAAGCAAGCACACTGGCTTGGATTTCACAATGTTCTGTATAATTCAATTGCTTTTGTAAAAATGTATTGATAATTGCCAAGAAAATGTTTTAAATAACTTGTTAAGTAGGTAGACACGATAAAAATAAGTATACATTTAACGTCGATAGTCATAGTATTAATAAACAATATCGAATAAATACAATAAATACATTTCTCGAAAACTATTTGTATTATTCCAAACATCATTAACCATAGAATATTAAATCTCTCATTTGGACCACTCTGGTAGTTTAAGCGTTAAATCTTTCTGAATATTACACGAGATGCCTAACATTTTATGCAAAGTTTCAACGAAATCTGATCGATCATGCGAATTCGCAATCCTGCGAAAATGTAACACCTAACGTATAGGTTTATATATCATCCGGATAAAATCTTGATATTCGTAGGTGCTGCTATTAGGAAAGGTTCTCGTAGATAAAATCTTTTTATGAAAATTGTGTCGACGGTCTTAGATGACGAGAATTATCAAAAAAGTAACGTGTAAGATCGTCGTCGTGAGCCACCTCGAGGATTCGATATGCAAATCGTTTAGGAAAGCGGGTCGAGCAGCTTGAAGTCTCTCTCTTGCTCTTTAACGTTTGACGATCAAGATCGACGTCTCGCGGCGTGATTTAGGGAGCGCGCCACGTGTTGATAATATTTATCTTGACATCGAACCCGTTTAAACTCCCGTACTCGTGTAAACGTTCGACCGACGAGCGGGAAATTTTCCAGAAATAACAGGCAAAGATCGTGAGAGAGGAGGGGACCCTTTCGATCCTCACCCCCGGAAGGTCGTAATTATTTTACGACTGTTTTTCTCTTTCGTCTCCTTGACGAAGGCTCGATCGCCAAAATGTTTCATTCACGAGGAGGGACTCTTTTCTTTTTAGCACGAAGGGACGAAATACGATATATATGTGAAAGAGAATTTTTTAAAAATTGAAAAGGATGTTATCTTTTCTCTGTTCACGATAAATCTAACACCTTAGATCGCTTTTTCTTTGATCGTACTTGAAAATTCTTCCTTTCCCTTTGCCCTTTTCTTCTTCTCTACTTTCGAGGTTGACGTGCGTGAGTACGATAAATGAGAGAATAAATCCTTCTTACGTTCGTCGCTTTGTGTCAATTTATCGTGTGTCTTTCTTTCCCAAGGGAGAGAGTGGGAAAGAATTCGATAATGAAATTGTTAGCTCGTGAACGTTTATCTTGTTACACCAAATGGGTTATATATTCCGGATTACCGATGAAAAATGTAGCAAAATCTTTATCTTTAACAAAAATTAGCTATCATCGCGTCGATGCAAAAATCGATTCACGTAGACAAATCATGAGGATTAGATTCGCATTCTATTTGAGATCTCGAAAAGAGGTCGACCGATCGTAAAAGATACCACCATTTGGTATAACCTTAAGACCCAGTCGGCACTGGTCGGGTTTGACAATCGATTATGCAAATTCTGAGAAAAGCGTGCGCGACTGCCTTCGATTTCGTGGAGAAGAAGAAGAGGAGGCTGCACCTTTTGCGCGATCACATAAATCGTCCCTATCCTCGATCGCTCTCCTAACGCTCTCTATGCAAATTCCTCTCCCAGTTACGCCGAAAAAATATTGCTTCTGGGTCACGTCTATCCTGTCTTCTAATATATCTTACGGTATTTAGAATATAGGTTTCCGAAATCGAATATTTTTGTCTGATAATCGAGAAAATTTGTATACGTAGGTATATTCTATAGGTACGTATATCTATATCGGTTTTCGTATTTTACATTTGTTAAAACGTAACGCAAATCCACAAAGTTCGTAGCGATGTTCATTCGAATCGAGTAACCCCGTTGTTTACGCAGAACCGTGCGCAATTTAATTCCACTCGATCATGTTGCTGCAACCTCGTTATATTAATCTACGAGGGGGGAGGGTTCTGATGAAGGCCCGAATGGATTCGAATTAAATCTTAATTGCAGAGCGCTGTTACAGGGAACGAAGTTAACCAAACGTTAACCTTTTGACGGTTTAAATTCGTCTCATCCGTCCCGCGTAAATTTTATACACCGATGATTGAGACGATATCGAATCTCGGGAATCCTGAAATTGGAAAATGATATAGGCAAATTTTTGGCATAACTTTGGTGCTCGAATTGGTAGAAATTCCTATCGATACAGGACCCTTCGACATTTAGTAATTCCACAAAGTTCGTCTTGTCGTCACGTTCGTCGGTCATTAACGTTTTGTTAAATTTTAATGATATCATAACTATATCTTTATATGGAAAATTATGTTTTTTTTTCTCTTTTTACCGGTGTCCATAAAATTAGATAACGATCGATAAAACGAGATAAGTTTCTTTGGCTTGCTGTTTAAGTAACACTTACCAATTTATGAGAATGCTTTGACGAAACTAACACCTTTCCCTCGATGAATCCAAGAACAAACGACTCTACCGCGATACCCACGTTTTTTAATAGTTTTTCGTATATTTATTTAACATTCAAAAAACGTTAACATCCCGCACAAACGATA
The DNA here is from genome assembly GCA_916049575.1 of Ancistrocerus nigricornis. NCBI lineage: Eukaryota > Metazoa > Arthropoda > Insecta > Hymenoptera > Vespidae > Ancistrocerus > Ancistrocerus nigricornis. Next base: position 28,397,166 of record OU696667.1, read on the forward strand.
ACGCGAAGGTTATCTTCTCGATGTATATCTTCATAGACTGGTACTCGATCGAACCACGTTAGGGCCTCCGCGATATTTCATACATGAGATGCAGCGGATTCGACGCTCGCACAAAATTTCCATGTAAATGGTCTACGAACTACGAGAACGTTTATGCCGTTCGTGCGCGAAAGACTGCATTTTTCCTTCCGAGTAATTCAATTTTTATGTATCGTTTCGCGAAAAGTTGCTCGATGAAGCTGCACGATCGACGAATATCGAAGAGAATTCGAATATTATTTCATATTTTAGTAATAGAAGACCAATGGAAATTCAAGAATTGCGTACCATCTTCGTTTTACTATTCAAATTTATGCGTGAGGTTATCGTTATCGACACTCGTTTTGAAAAATCGAACAAAGTTTTGCAACGTTGCGATGTATCCGAAAATAGTACTGAAAAAAAAAAGAAAGTAACGTGATGACGAGTGATCGGTGCAACGACTACGACAACAGTATTGTACTCCATCGTAAAAAAAGATACCTCTTTGTCTCTAATTTTAACCATGGCCGATTATAAACTCGTTTCTCTCTCCGCCAATGCGTTCCCAAAAGCGTAGATACTGTATTCGTTCGTCGATTTTTAGATCAATCGGCTTGCAGATTTTTTCTTTGCTACTATAAACTCGAGCTGGTTTTAATAACATCGACGATAACGAGCGTTGGAGGTAGGTACGTACGCCCGTAATCGTCGTATTAATGAAATCAAATGGGAATTATCTTAACGAGCGCGTGCATCGCCGGTAATCATTAATCATCGGATTAATTATTATCAGGACGGTTTCTATCGCGAAAATTCGATCGTTTATGCCAAATCGTTAATTTATTAAGTAGGACCTTTGTTTTCTAAAAGCTATTATTGAAATACATTACACTGGTGGTACTTGAAATAAAATGCGGTGAACGTATTCTCTTGTAGAAGTGTCCCGAACGTGCGATATCTCTTAACGAAAGACCAAAGTCTTTTCTACCGTATGCTAGCTGTGTATTATTCAGAATACACACTTGACCCTACCACTTTGCTACAGTATTTCCTTCGTACCTACGTTATTAAGGATACGTTTCACCTTGATTAAAAGTTTTTTGCATTTTTAATCGAACTAACGTGAGAGAAGTTCCATTTAATTGCACGATCCTGATCTAATTTCTTGTAATTAGAATTCATTTCTCTCCTTCTATCTTCTTTCTTTTTCATTCTACCTCCATTTGTTTCTATTGCAAAATAAGTTTGCTGGCGTAAGGAAGATTACAAAAATCGGTTAGTAACTCGAAGACCCTCAAGATCGGTATCCGGTTGCAGGCATACAAAGCCAATATAGAGTAGACGCAATACTCGACGAGTACATACATATCTACATGCATAGCAAGGGTATTAGAGATTAGTGGTACACGTATGCTTGAGTAGAGAGTACGACGATTGACAGACTTCCAAGGCGAATATCGAACGTATCCAGAAGCAAACAACAAACGTAACACGAAATCCTAATCTTCCGATTAATCGTTATCAACGGACGATGAGCAACAAACCGTGCTGGCTCGTTCGAACGCTTGATTGGCCGTGATTGAATCTCGAGCTTCCAATTATCTCCGATACGGACGAGCATTCGCTTCGAAGAATTCTTCTCGCGCGAAATTTAAATGTATAAGTGAATGGTTCGTTGGAAATGTTAATTAATTATTTGAATTAATAAATAGAGGGTTGGATAGGGAATGAAAATTGAAATCGTTTTGAATTAATATTGTTGATAATATTTTGAGAGGATGATTGTAATGGAAAAATTCTTTTAATGCTAATTTAAAAACTGCACGATGGAGTTACTGGTTATCAAGACAAAGTCGCACACACGGCTGAATGCAAATTTTGTTTTACTTTTTATATCGGATTCTCCCCTCCTTTGCAACCAGTGTTAGTCTCCCAAGAGTGTTTTAGAACACAGAAATGCTCTTGCCACGGTTACGTTGTCACCATTATAGAATTTGATCTTATATGCATTAGAAAAAAACATCTAGACTTATTGTAGAATTCTGCTAGGTTTCATACTTGATTATATTATTTATAATAAGAACATATCTCTTTAATGTTTAAGAAAAACAAAATATTAAGAAAAGTATTACTGTTTTAAGTTTAAAGTATTTTTGTTAATATTAATAATGATATCGTCATTTAATAAAAGATTCTTATAATCTATATGGTCACACCGATAAAAATTACGAGAACAAAGTATTAAAATAAATTTTCTGCTATGATTGCTTCTCTCATCAACCAAAAAAAAAGTGACAAACAAAGATATCAGAGAAAAATTAAAGGGTGTTAGAAATCGAAAAGCTTGAACATAGTTAAAAACGTGAGGCTATGCGATCGATGACGGATTTAGAGAAGCGTTCGGGACTCTAACACGCCATTAATTGTCCAGTATATAAATCAACGAGCAAATTGGATTACGAGCCCGATATTCGTAGCGGCGCGTCATTCATTAGTGACGTAACTCTATATAGATCCATAGCGTTAGCTTCGGCCTGTCGTTTACACTCGCCGGCATTTCATTCAACCGCTTTTGTTCCTACCAAAAGTTCCTCCCTTTTTTTTTTTTTTTACTCCTCCACCGTTATGCGCCGACGGTAAACCGCTATCAGCATATAAATATCTTTATATATCACGAGACGGTTGTCAGGAACAAGCCTCGTGTAGCAGCGCTCGGTTAGAAAGTGGATATCGTGTTAGAACACGTGCATTCGCTCGCTGAGAGAAAAAATAAGGGACTTTTATGCCAACTTGGTAATAAACTACTTTTCTAGACTTTTTTTTTGACGATAAAAAAGAATATTACCGTCTATTAACACCGATGTAACACGTTTTTACGAGGTGTAAGAAAGGTAAGATGATTGAGGTAAAGGATCTGGCTCGGTGATAAATGAAAGGATCATTTTTTTTTTTTCTTGCCAACGATCGAATCCCAAATCGAAATAATAAAATAGAGCTGTTTTTTTTTCTACACGAGTGACAATCGTCTATTTTTTTATTTTACAATCCGTGAGAACTCGTTTGATTCATAGCCCTACTTTTCCCCGCGAATTCCTCTCGGACGGGAAAATTTAAATCGGAATAAATTTCCGAGTTGGACGCGGACGTAACGTGCCAGTGCGCGTTTCTACTGACTCTCCCATCTAGAATTCCCTAGCGAGCTTGCGAGTTTCTCTATGATCTCGAATATTTTGTTATTAGCTGGGTTACTCTCGAGTTATTGGTTAATTCGATTTCGTAGACTTTTTTTTTTAATTCTAGATCACTGAACTTAAATCAGTTTTTTGGCATATCTCATTTATTAATTACAAAGTATGAAAACTCAAGAGACGTATTAAATTAAAAAGTAGAAAAGAAATTTTAAAAATTGATTAAACGAACGTTTAGTAATCTAAGGCGAAACGAGATATTCGCTTTCTCGATTTCCCTATTTTCATCATTCAACGAACACGTTAGAAATGACCTGCTAGATCGTTTCCTGCAAGTAAGTCCCAAGTTACTCGAGGAAGACGCGTGGAAAAAGCGAGTCGAACGAACGAAAATCGTAATTGGATGCAAGCCAATTTCCCTCGGACGAATATTTGTTTTCACGGAGGGCGCCTCGTAAAAACGGCATAAAACGATTTAACACTACTCTCTTCTTCGTCTATCTCTCATTCCGATTGCTATGTGATTTTCGCGTCCGAATGTGTCCGGTATCGTCTTTCGCTTCTCTCTCTCATTCCGTCATGGAAGTGGACATAAACTTCTCGATACTTGGAACGTTTCTCTAAACGACTCAAAACGATAACTTTACGAGCACCTAAGAAAGATTTTTCGTACTTTAATCTTTCGAGTGCCATCAGCTGTTTAAAATTGCAATTACGATAATAAGATACGATCGACTTAATCCCAATCTACTTTGAAGAGGAAACAACCTCTCGATTCACGACTAATCGTGTTAATATCGACAGAATGCGTTACGATAAAGATCTTGGCCGCGATCTACAATTTTCGTAATCACGACAAATTTATACGCGACACGTGCACGCGTTACTACCAACGACGACACTTTTATCTCTTTTACTCCTTTTTATTCACGAGTTTTAGTCACTCGTAGATTAACGGTTCCCATTCAGGTCAACTTTTTACGTTTCGATGTGCCGTCTCACCCTCGATCCCCACAAAATTGATACTCCTCGTTGAACAATAACGAAACACCCTCGAAACGAGGCGAAAGATTTTTTGGCAAGATCTTCAGCTCTTACCAAGGAGGGGTAAAGCATCGACTCTTTTCATCTTACCACTCTTCTTTTCTCTTTTTCCATCTCACGGGAACCGTTACGTTGCTTTTCCGTGGAAAAAAATACTTGCTAACGGTACACCATAGTCGTCTCCTCCATATCCGCCGTCGGCCTTTTTCCTCCGACCCATGGAGCCGTTCCTAATGTCAGCGAAGATGAATCGAGAGATTTACGATATGGCAGCCGCCGATCGGGAGAGAAAACTTGGCGTAAGAAAAAGGAAGCTCGATAACGCGTACCCTTGTTGCTGGTATAATATATACTCTGTTATAGCAGGAAGTAGAACGATTTTACTGAAAAATTCATTATTACGATTTGTGATATTTTTCCTTCCTTCTAACTTTCAATTTTTCATTTCTCATCCTTTGGTGAACAATGTTGTACAAGAAGAGCATCGAGGTAGCCAATCTTCGCGTCCTCTTACAATATTCAAATCCTCTCCCGAGAAACGTTCCACCTAAGAACGAATTAATTATTCCTCATTAATACGTGCTAGTCGACGGACACGCGGGTCTGCGACGTGCTTACATTATGAAGATAGTTCGTCTCGAAAATAGAAGCTCGGCATCTCTCTAGACTTCCTGTATCTCTCGTTCTGTCGATCCAAAATGCTTCAACGTGATTATATACCAAAGTCGATACGAATTGTATCAACGTTTCCATTGGCGAGAAACGGATGGGAACGTCATATTCTGCGAACGGATTAGTGATAATTACGCGATAACTTTAGGTTGGAATCGTCTCGCACTGAAATACTAGTCTTCGTTATTAAATTCTTCAGTGAAATTAACGGTGCCACCGAAATACCATCGAACGATAATCGTTCATCTACGGTAGAATTTATCGACGATATTTCGTACGAGTCTTCTGCAACGAGCCATCGTGCGAAAATTATAATCTCTCAACTGTTCGGTTCTCACGCGGCACGTGTATTTGAGATCGTAATCCTTCTCGTTCGTCAATTTTTTTTTTTTTTACATTTATTTTGTTTACTTATTCATCCTCATGGTTATGACAAGGGATCAATATTAGATATCGATGTTTTTATTCTATTGTAGTGAAACATAAAAATGGTACGAGTGCTTTTATCAAAAGAACATTCATGTAGCTGTATTTTGATATAATATCGTATTTTTACTTCCTTTTATTTTTCGACCACTGCACTCATTTATTTTCTAAATTTTAACAATCAATATTCTTTTCAGTCTTTTCTTGGTTTGTCAAAATGAAATATTTATTTATCTGATTAATTCATATGCCGATCAAATAATTGATTCCCAAAAATAAATGCCAATTATGACTATCAAAACTGAGCAATATCTAGGTATTCAATCTCTGCTTACGTTCTCTTATCACGTGGCAATCGACTATAAAGTAATTAAAGAAATAAAATTACAAAGAACCAAGAGTTTCTATTATTAAAGAAACCCCTGAGTAACGGTTGAAAGTTGAAGCTCGAACGAGTTCCCTTGTAATTAATTGTTTCTCCTTCGATTCGGACGCAAGACGCAATTAAAGTGAGTTTGTCGATCGACTCTAGAGATCCCTCGCGTCCCGTATTTTCCTCGAAAGGTTCGGAAAGCGACGTAGAAATGTATACCACGTTCGCGGGTTGATTAATAACTATATCTCTATAGACGGACGCGTAACCAAGCGACTCGCAGTTATGGATGGAAGATGATCGATGGAGGAAATCTGTTTGCCAGAGTGCATCTAGTTCATCGATCAATTTTCTTCCATCTCTCAGCTATCGTTCGTTGGGAAAAAGTTAGCGAAATGTCAACGATAACAACGGCTAGTATATTTTCTACGTTATCATCGATTAGAAAAAAAAATCTTTTCATCGCATTCGATTAAAATTTTTTATTATTATCGTCGATCTCTAAGAAGAAACTTACGACACTTAAATAACATTACGTATATATTGGAGCAACGCTCGAGTTGACTAGCAGCCAAGCTGTAACGACGCGCCAAAGGCTGGCTCGTTTGCGACCTTGTTAGAAACCTTACGATAGACCGCCAATAGTACGCTTAACAAGGTTAGTATATCTACTTCGTTAATTGGTCGTCCTCTCTCTCTCTCTCATTCTCTCTGTACAACTTTAACATATTGCTACAAAAGGATTTCAGTAAATACTGGTATCGATAAACTAAGGGGAAAGATCGTACGGCTTACATGCTAAAATAGCACTAATTTCTTTAAGTAACAAGATAATCTTGATAGAAACGTGCTTAGAATATGAAAAACGTGGCTTTCTACATTGTTTTTACCCCTTAGAGTTTATCTTTGAAAAATTCATAAATTTTCCACTTTGATCTCTCCGCTATTTGCAACATCTCGTTGGATTCCATGAAGCAAATAACAAAGTGCACGGCTTGAAAGAAGATCAAACAACGTCTCATTAAAGGTACATCAGGAAGCCGTATCCTCCCGATGATAAGTTGCATCGCGTAGAGAAAGAACCGGGTGCATCCACGTGGATGCACTTTCGTTATTGCCGAAGACTCGGAAGGATTTAGAAAAGAGAATGGACTTTTTGTTTGATATACTACGTATAAACTCGTATATAAGCATTCTCCCAGTAATTTTAATAAAAAAGTTTCGACCGACAGGGTTTCTTTTTCTTACGTTCTCTTCACGGTACGAAAGAGAGTAAATAGAAACGTTTTAACACACATTTTACGTCGATCAAATTGACGCGTCGTTCGAAGGTTCTCCTTTCGTAATTTCGACCGCGTCACGCCGATACGAACGATAAAGATCGCTAAATAATTTGTAACACAAAAGATACCTCGCAGGGTGGTCTGCCAAGAACGAAGCACACCTTAGCCAATGAATTCTATTTTATTAGCCTCTGTATTATCTCTACGACCTGCGTGGGAAACGCGTCTCGATCTTGCCTTTTGACGAGCGAAGGGACGATGCAAATTGCATCGAGGAATCACAACCGTCCCAAGACCAGGCTCTATTAATAATAGACCGTATTAATAGTGGCACGGTTCTATAGATAGTGGCGTCAGGTAGCTAGGCTTGCAAGCTGGTTATGGACGCATCATTAGTACACTTCAACCAAGCCTCTCATTTTCACGACGCAACTTCAAACACGAACTCTGACGCACCTCCGTAAGGCCTATCTTTTCCTAAAAGAAGAGACTCGATCGAATGATGATTCCTAAGGGACGTAGAATATTTTTAGAAACTCGTTCAATGGAAAGAACAAAAGTTGATCCTAGTAAGATAGAAACGTCGACGGCTTTCACGGCTCGATCCTGGTATGGGTAAAATATTAAAGCCAAATACCGTGCAGCTGGTGCTTCTGATCCAATAAAATATAACAGGAATATCTTATTAGAGAGATAAGATAAATATAGGTTGAAATGTGTACTTTAAAAAACAAAAAAAATACTAGAATTTAATTCATTCCAAACGTAAGGAAAAATTGGGAGATTTCCATTAGCGTCGTCTCATCTCGAGACGGTGGTTCTCCGTTCGGTGATTATCGATTTACTTATATACGGAATCAAACCTGTTGCTACGGCTGAGTGGTGCAGGAGAGAGATAGAACCTAGTCAAGAGTAGACTACGGGTGTAAGTAGTAAAGCATTGGCTCGGGCTAGACCATGCACACCTAGTAAATTTAGGTACACGGATAGATTCCAAAGTGAACTAACGTGAATCTAAGCGTATGCATCGCGCGTACACGCCGAGGACGTCCAAGGCTGAGAGCTAGGAGTGAAGTAAGGGGAACTAAGAGAGAGTAGACCGTTGGATGTGTTTCTATTTTGGAAATTGGCCAAGCAACGTGCGCCTTGAAACTTGGAATATTGATCTCGCGAGATCTTATCCAAGCTACTCCATTATCGTAATTCATCGATGCTAGCCTTAATGGAACTCCTCCTGTCACGTTCTATTCTTATGAATTAGAACGTAAAAAGAGCGACGATGTTTGTTAGGTTTACTAGCTAGCCCTTTCTTCAGACAAAATTTCTCGTTCACGATGGAAAATTTCTATTAGGTTGACTATGTAATATCGTGCCAAGCGTTTGATCGTAATCCACGAGCTTGTGTTACGGGATGATAGATTTCGATCGTGAAATTATGCAATCTGGAATTAATTCCCGCGTAACGAGCTTGTGATTGGAGGCTAGAGGATGACAAAGTTAACTTCGAAGAATAATCGATATACCTTGCTGAGATTTATTTCGATAAAATGGTTTATATGATAGATTATATCGTGGTAGGAAACTTATGTGGTTTATCCTGTTTCATTTTTTTTCTATTTTAGAAAAATTTATCTTCATTTTTAGAAGGTGGATACATCGTAACGCTCGAGTTACTCTCTTCCTTATCTCTTTATATTTTTCTCTTTTTATTTCTCCCTGGTGTCGCGTTCGGTGCAACTTTAACCCGATGCACGACCCAAATTCTTTCGACGATAATTCGACCCTGTTCTGGCTGCTAATTGGTTTCTTCGTAATTGGCACTCGCCGACGATCGCGAGAATATATTTGGCGATTCGTCTAGCGTTACCTACTGAAAATTAGCGAATAAATTTACATGGGCAAGTATTTCGTTAGCTTTTCTTATTTCGGGGACGAATCCGACTTGGTCCTTTTGGGAGTACGTACACCGAAATGGACACGAAGGCCAAGTGCGAGAGAACTCGAGGTCTAGAAAGGTCACCGGCTAATTGCCAACTAATTCTCACTCGTCGCCACGCGAGAAAAGAATTTTCTTGGTTTATCAACGTCCCTCAACCTTAGTACTACCGTTCCAGCTTCTATCTTGTTTCTTTAAATTAGGCGAGCAACGTTATACGGCCAGAGGGGATTGCCGTTGTATTCGAGAAAATATCTCTGAGATTTTGTTTTCCTCTAATTTACTATACCGTATACCTACCTGACTGTTCTCTACGTGAAACGAAGTAAACCTGCATAGGAAATATTCGACGTCGACTAAATAATTCATTTTTTGATTTATCGTATCTGGTTAATCAAATCTTGATGCCTAACAATAATGAATACAAGTGAAATCATAAAAACCTTGTTTCTTTTTTTATTTTTTACTACCGTTACTAATTTCCCTTCGAGGCAGAGAAGAGAGAAATTTTCATTAATGAAATGGACAATTCCTCTGAGAATTGAAAATGGAAGTACCACTCGTGATTATATGTATGTATACACGAGTATACAAGAAGCTACGTGTGTATTCGTGTAATCAGAATAAAAAAGTCATTGAAATTCCTATCACGATTCTCGTATGCATATAAACCAAGCTACAAGGAATTATATCAACGAAAAGTTTCAACCCCGAGTTCGATCCTCTCGAACACGTTCTATACGGGTTTTTCTTTTATTTTTAGTAATATACACAAAATTAAAAACTGTATTGATTTTCATTGTAGAAAAGTTACATTTTCGGATAATTATATACGATTCTATCTGTTACGGGAACAATACATGTCGAGCTTACAACCTTCATATGTATATGTTATGTATATGTTATATGACAAAATTATATGCAATACTTTGTAACCTAATCTGGAAATAAATAATTTTTATACAGAATTTGGCAGTCTATACTTGATTATTGAAACACTTTCCTTTTCCTATATAAAAAACAAATTGATAGATAAAGAACTAGATTAAAAAAGTTAATAATGAAATCATATTTTAATTAATTTATACTACAAAAATAATTTCTTAAATAAATCATTTGTTTGATCTTGGCTGAAATAAAGCTAGATTAATACAAATATATAAAAAAAAAGATTGCTACTCGTTACGATATTTCAAACAATAGGCATTAAAAAGTAATACTGAAAAGCTAAAATTGAATGACAGATGCCACTTGATATTTAATTTTTACTTTCAAAGGAAACATAAAAAAATTGAATAACCCATATGCAGTTACCTGAAACCAGTCGAATAACTTTGATCTATACAAGAAACATCTTCGATCATCGCTAATTGCACTAAAACGTACTTTACGATAGAGTCACGTATCACCGTCGTCGTGATTTTCGTATAAGAGGAGGACGAAGTGCTCGGAACACTCCATGCGTTTTCTCTTTTACGCTCGGGCTCGCGTAGACGTCGCATTACGCGACGGCCATACTTGTAATAACATTGCACAAAGTGCAGTATGAAGTGCTGGTTAGCGTGTGGTACGAATCGTTAGATGGCCTCCCTTTATAACGTTTAAATATCATTTTACAAGAGTACCTACCCGTGTACACGAGAAAGTAACACAGACTCGCTTTTCGCCATCGAGTTAGCTTCGAAACCAAACGTTGACGAGCTGCGTCGATTTTCCATCTAACTTTTGTCTTTCTCCATTAAAACGTGAAAATAATATTCCATACACTAAATAAAATCGAAATTGGTATATGAGAATCGTATTACCACGATTGAAATTATCCACGAATTAAATTCTTGTGATTACTACGAGAGAATATGGACATTTTACGACGAACGTCCAGTTAGCGAGTTAAATAAAATTAAAAACGAGGTCGATCATAGTGCACGAGGGACAGATGCTCATAAATGGATCGTGGTAATATAGGAGAAATTGTTATGAGTGAAAAAAACGTAAAAGCTTTCGTAGAATTTTATCGTCGATGGTGCTGCTAGTATCACCGTGCAACCGGGGAATGCTTTTATAGCCTGTGCAAAACTGCATTTTGAATCGGGCTAGATGTATGCTGGTTGATGATATATTGAAAAGTATGGATGGATACGAGGGAATTCTTATGGATAGATCTTTTCATATTCTGTAGAGAAAGCTCGAGGAAAAACCATTTTTAATTGCTTGTTTATTGCAGGGCGGATTATTGGAAGTCCCAGGGACGAAAGTTCTGCGACTTCTGTAAATGTTGGATCGCTGATAACAAACCGAGTATCGACTTTCACGAAGGCGGGAAAAAACACAAGGAAAATGTCAGCAAGAGGCTTAAGGAGATACACAAGAATAGCGCGAAACAGATGAAGCAAAATAAGAAGTTTGAGGATGACTTGAAGAAGATGGAAAATGTACGTGACATTGTGGTATATTAAAAAACAATCATTTTTTAATTAACATAGTAGTGAATTAATTTATGTTTCATAGGCTGCCATGGTCGCTTATCTGAAAGACGTGGAGAACAATACGAGAGATATGACTGCCGACAGGATTATCAAAGAAAAGATGAACCGTACGGACAAACCAAAGGTAGTTTTGTTACAGTTCTATTATATTCTATAAAAAATATTCTACTATTATAAATGATATGGTTTGTACACTTAGGTGGTACCAAATGCAAATGCAATGCCTCCGGCTGCACCGGAAACGATACCAAGATACAGACCCGATAATTACCGACACGTGAGTAAATGATATCAAATATGTTAAAAGAGTCTAGAAATTGTCTAAAATTAAAATCGTGATAAAAAAAGATCTACCAAGAACGTCGACTAATTATAAGTTAAAGAAGTAGAGTGTTTGAAAGCTAGCGCGAGATTTGTCAGGACAAATGTATCCTCTTCTTATTTTATCACCTCTATCGTACGAAACACACGCTTACAGTTCTCTCAAGAAATTGATCCCTGCGATCCGATGGCTTTGACGAGGTTGTCGCATTCGAGGAGCCAACAGAGTGCCAGAGAATCCAGCGCCGAGAATAAAACTCAGGGGAAGAATAAAAACAGTAAGGGAAAGGGAAAAAGGAAAAAGGCCCAGGAGGACGATGGCCGGAGAAAACCAGTCAGGAAACTTTGGTACGAGGCACTCAGTCCCGAAGGATATACGTACTACTGGCACATAGAAACGAATGGTACGTTCCTTCTCTCTATAAAAAACTTTTGTTCCATTTTATCTATCGTCCAAAAATTATCATGCCATATTTCTCTTTGAAAAACGAGAGCTAATCTCTCTCTTCCTTTCTGTTTTATCAGAATCCGTTTGGGAGCCACCGCAAGAAGGCTATATGACGTTCGCCGAGCAAGAAGAAGAAACGAAGGAGCAAGCACTTCAGGAAGAACTTTTGGAGCAGTTGAAAAAGGAAGAAGAGGTCGAAAAGGCTGACCTCATGGAAGAGCAGAGAGCTAATGCCGAACGAGAGAGGATGAAGGGGTTGAGAAGGAAAGAAATAAAGCAGGAAGCGAAGGAAATTAAGGAGGAGAAGGAAGATGAGGAGGATGAACAGGAAGGTGAAATCGTCGTTAAGAAGGAGCCAGTGGATGAAGAGGAGAGACCTTATAGAAGAGACTACAGCGTTCCACAGTTTCAACAGCCTTACGGTTCCTGGCAGACCGTAAAAGTCATGTAATGAGTTACTTTACTTAGGAATCTACTTTGAAATATTCACGCTTTGACTTTCCCTACGATATTGAAAACCTGTATGATTGCTTCTTTTTCTTACAGAGAAAGGAAACCCGTGGATCTACAGTTACCGCAACAGCACAAGCAAATACAGCTACCTACGTTCGTGAAATCCGAAGCACCTCCACCTCAGAGAACCTTCAAGGAAAAGACCATCACGAGAATATCGACTGGGGATAGCGACGACGAGGGATCCTCGACGACTACCTTTAAAAAACGAAAGATAGGAAACAAGAACGTACGAAAGAGATTGGACGACGATTGATCTTGACGTATTTCCAATCTACATTCGAGGAAATATAAGAACGTTCTTTGTACATGATCTTTGATCGAGTCTTGAGAAAAAAAAACCAAAATCTAGTAATAACGTAAAGTCTTGACGAAACTAGGAACATAGTTATACCTAAATTTAGAATTTTCTCTTATGAATTCATCAACGTATTTAACGATTCCAGTATGTACATATGTACATGTACCGAGACCTTTTCCTTGCATTTAATTAAAGTATATAAAGAAAATAGAAGACAAAAACGATTCGATGCGGGTATAAAATAGTTGCACGCATTTCTTTAAAGATATTGTAGGAATAATTAGATATTTACATGAGAGATTGCTCGTACGTTTTAGTACGGACATCATCGAAGTGTATAATACAAATTTCAAATATGTATCGTTTAAAATACAGCGTGAATTTTTCTATCACACTAATATCCTTCTTCGATCCTTCGCCATACTTATCCTATTTATACAAAATGATACAAGAGCAAAAGTCCATCACGATTTTCTTTAGTCTCTCTAATTTGAAAAATCGGACCAGCCGATCGGCACTCTTCGTATAACTATACTATTTCAACAACGTGGTACCAGTAAAAGCACTCATTGCACAGTCCAGTCGATCATCAAAGATCCGTTTCGTCCACGAGAACGTCCATTTTCCTTCCAACTACAGCGATCTCAATCGATCGTCATACATTTATCGGTGGAATTTTCTCGTCGTCGCTCATCGTCGATTGCCAAGGTCGACCGTTCAACTCGTGTACAATATCCTCTCGCGATCTTCCTTTCGTTTCTGGTACCAAAGCGAAAACGAAGACGAAAGAGATGGCACAGGAAGTACCCAAGAGGAAGAAGCATCCATACATGCCCAAAAGTGTAACGAAACTCGCGAAAAACTTCACAACTAGGAAGGCAACACCCCAGACAAAGACCAGAGACACCGTGATCGCCAAACTGGAGATGTCTCGATTGAATACTTCAGAAGATATCACGTAAGGTCCAGGGCCCATTCCCAGACAATAGGTGATCATGTAAATCGAGAGCGCGACGACGGGAATCCAACCGTAGGTCGAAATATCGTAGCCCAGTTCTTGAAGATAGCAGAAGGTACCCAGTATGTAATGGCAGATGCACATCCCGATACAGGATACCAGTAGAAGTGGTCTTCTACCGGTACGTTCCATCAACGAAGTTGATAGATAAGATCCAACAACTTGTATAGCTCCTACGGTGATAGCAGCTGTATTCGGCGACATTGAACTTCCAGATATACGAAAGATCGTCTCGGTGTAGCTTATCTGTAAAAAAAGAAAGCAATTCATATATCGTTTGGAACGACCACGAATTGTTAAATACAGGCAGAGTTATTTGTCAGAAGCAAAGACACTCTCTAAAGATTTATATCCCCTATCGAACCAAACGAAAAACACGTCCTCGCTTCTTCCACCGATAATTCTTATCGAGACTCTGTGTTCCTTGAGCGTTTAACCTAACGATGCATAACCGTTCACTCACCATCGCGAATATACCACAGAATTGTTGACCACCGAAAAGACCAAGGGAGATCACCAATCCTTTGATCGTTCCTCTATCTTTAAAGAGATCCCCAAAGCCAACGGATCTCGTTGACGTTGCGGCTTCCTTCGCCGCAACCTGTAAACGTAGGAGTTCTCTCTCCACCGTCAATTTGTGGCCCGCTCTGAACCACATCAGAGACCTACGATAAAATATTCAAAGTATCTCGAAGTATCCTTGAATATTTATAAAAAAGCTTTTATCTCTCAGACCGTAAACGTTGAATACCTAGCACTGATTCAGACACAATGTTTTCTTCGATGATTTAAAAGCCACTTACCTAGTAGCCTCTCGAAGTCGATTGCGACGGACCAAGTAAACGGGTGTCTCCGGAAGGAAAAAGAAACTTCCTAGGAAGAGCACAGGTGGAATGATGGAACAGATCGCGTATACTTTGAAGCTCAGAACCGCACCAAAGATATATGCCATTAGAATTCCAATGTTTAACACGAAAACGAGCAAGCTACCAAGCATGCCACGTATCGCGTCACAGCAAATCTCTGAGACGTAGAGCGGGACTAAGAAAATTGCACCGGCACCCCCGATACCAGCAAGGAAACGAGCAATAAAGAGGTGCATGTGAGTGGTGGCGAACATCGTCATTAAACAACAGATCAGGAAGGGTATTCCCAGGAGACAACCAGTCATCTTTCGTCCAAATTTCTCTACTATCGTTCCCATCATCGGAGTAGCTAATGTTCCTCCTAAACACATGGCTGCGGTCAACCAGGAAGCTTCCTCGTCCGTCATAGGTATTGTTCCTACCGGTGGGTCCTCGCTTTGCAATTGTGGTGCCATCGGCGATTGCCAACCAACCATTGTCCCATATGTCAAGGCTGATAAGTTTACTGCAAAAAAGAAAAAGATAAGGCTTAGTTACGTTCCATTCGAATTTTGCTCCTTGAAAGAACTTTTATTTTAAAGCACTTTAAAGCACTCTTTATAGCACTTTGTTCTCACTTCGATTCTTGAAGTTAACACGTTACTGTCAATTATCGGTGACTGACAGGATAATATACGATTTAAATGTACATTGTTTTAATAAATTTTAAATCATTTCAAGATCCTATCATTAATGTACTTGTATTTCTCATCAAAAAAAATTTTGATAGAATCTTATCTAGAGGGACATATGGTAAGCAAGATAATACACACTTGGCGATCTGTGTTGAATGAATGGCGATAAGCATTGCGTTTTAAACGTAATTATCTTTTACTACGATAAAAAACAATGACCCTAATATGTTTACACACCTTTATCGAGTAAGTTTTAATCTCAAAGCGCAATTACACTGATGTAACATTTAGGCAATATGAATCATATTACGTGTTTCCTAGTTTGTCTATTTTTAGATGTGCAACAACAACAACAAACAGCATGCAGCAAAAATGTTTCCTAAATGTTGCCTCAGTGGAATTGCACTTTTAGCAGTGCATTTGGTATTGCTATATACAACGCGCATGGCCTGACGGATATTTCCTTATAAAAGCGCGTGGCAGTTAACCCTTAACTAGTTGCATGAAGAATATAATTTAACTATTGGTATTTTTACGGTCAAAGTTAAAAATTTATGAATAAAAGTTAAATTAATTGCGAAAGAACTTTATAATTATATACTAAAAAATCGTTTAACTTATGAAATACTCTTACGAAAAATCACTTATTTAAACCCAATAAAACTGTAATGACCCAATGCTTGCAGTTAAGAGTTAACATGTTAAATAAAAAGAAGTGAACTACAATATTTCTATAATTCGATACGATTACTTACCTACCAATGCCGCGATGAATTGTCGAAGCTTTCCCGGCTCGTCCATTTGTTCCTTGATCTCTCCCATCGTTGAATATTTTCAGGGACGATCTTCGACTTATGGTAAGAAAAGTTTTAGCTCGAATATTGAAAATTTTCTACAAATTTGTACTCATAAATGAGGACACTCGATATAAAAGTACAGACGATATATGTGAAAGAAGAAGTTATAAACGCAGATCAACTCGTTCGACTATTTAAACCGATCTCATCGCGAATGTTTAACCCGATCTTCCCTTTCCTATACGTCTCCTAACTGTGCGATATACCATCTGTGCTCCTTTGGTCGACCTGTACGTCAATTTATACCAATATCGACAACCCCCTCGTAGTAACCGAACGCGCACGACTTTTTATCATCCCCCCTCGCTACGTGAACTACAAACACGCGAAAACGCACATCTCGCGATATCTCCTTATCGTGGCTGGCATCGTTCTCCGTTGACAGTTTATTTCTATCTCGCTTTCACTCATACACGACAGCATCCAAGCTACAAGGATCCTCGATCGAAGACAATTACAAAAATTTCGTTGGTTATACACCGTGTCTTTAGCTTCTTATTTCTTCCACTCCTTTTGTTTTTGGAAATCTTGACGATTTCTTATCTCTCGACGCGTTTCTATGTTTGCCGTTCGCGCGAATTGATATTTAACATCGTCTTTGTATTACATCGAGAAAGGAGAACGCCGTTCGATGTGGTTGGAAACTAAAGATATCTGAAACGTATGCTTTACTTCTCATTTTCTAATCGTTTTTAATAAAATCGTCTTTATCGTCATCTTTTGCTCATCGCTTGGAAAACGGCTTGAGAAAGTTGAAGAAGCGTTCGCATTCGATAAACGCGCACGCCCCCGTAATCTGTGAAAAGTAATGAGAGTTACGCGAAGATAATAGGAATCTTAAGAACGAACATAAGTTCATTGACGTTTGACCGAAGTAAATACTATATTTTCTTTAATGGACCATTGTTGAAACCTATCTATAAGGAAGGAATCTTACGTATTAATAAAAATGTATTTATAAAGAATCATTTCAATATCGAGTATCATGTAACGCATCTCTTTTTTCGATTTGTGATTAGTTTGATATTTCTGGATCCGTGTAGGAGTACCTATTACGATTATTGCACATTATCGAGCACGATAAAGCAGAGTACTATATACGTTTAACGTAAAATAGCAATTGCTCTCCTCTTGTCGACGATAAAAGCTCGTCTGAAGTGCGATGAAGGAACGCGTCGACTTTTATACTAACGAGCCACGTGAATGTTAAAAGGAGTTCTAACAAATTTCCGCGATATAATAAAATATGATTTGTTTCTGAGCCTGAAGAATTAGATTCCTTCGTGATACACTTGTCGGTTCTAAGTTAATAGAAGAAAATAAAAGATAAAATCGTAATACCAAAGTACACTGGAAATTATACGAGATCAGAAACACTCGTGACGTTTTCACGCGTTATTTATCTTAGGTGATACGTACGATGAATAATAATCTTCTATGAAATATTGATAATAGAATCAATAGATTTTATTTCTCCTTTCTTTTTCCATTCTTTGAAAATAGATCGGAGAATAAATACCGAACTCGCGCCACGCGCCAAAGAACACGCGAAAAATCTCACGATGCTTGTTTTAAATCAATTCGTTTGGACAGTCGGCAATCAGGTTCGTCGATGATTTACCATCGCGAATCGTTTCCACGGTTTATCCCGGAAAAAAGAACTTAATTTACGACTATACCCTTCAACGATTATTTACGATTCCAGTCGAGTAGTCGAGTTAACCAAGCTAATTTTAACGAGTGGAAGCACGTGCGGACGCGAGTGCCTCGCTCAAAATTTCCAAATACTCGCGTGATCCGTAAGGATCTCCTCTTCAAACTCGTGGAACGTGCGCATCGTGCGCGGGAACTTTCGCGTCTCTCCTGTTGCTGCTTATCGATCGAAAACTCGTGAGATGAGGTGTAAAAGAAATGTTGTAATTATAAATATGTAAATATTCATTTATATTAACGTAACGTGACACTCTGAAGAATAAAATATAATTGATCGATGAACAAAATAATAAAATCAACGAAACAGGAACATCTAGGCTAAAAAAATCATGAAATCGCAAGCAAACTGTTGAATTCAAAAGATACAATTATTTCGTGAAAGAAAGTACAGTTAATAATGATTACGAAAATGATTTCGAGTTATCCCATTTCGTAAAATTATCAATATTCCGGCATTCACGAGCGTACTTTGATCGATCTGTCGCATTTTTTTCGCGAAGATGAACGCGTTACGCCTTTGAACCCTCGTCGTAACTCGAGAATCCGGTAATACACTTTTTCGCGAGTACTTTAAATTTGACTGATTAATTTTATTGAGAAAGAAGAGGCCAAAGTGTAAACGTCGACGAACTCGAAACGTGGCTCACATCGCGCCCGGGCCAAATCGATATCGAGGCAAACGGTATCCTCTTCTCCCCTCCATGCGTACTCGCTTCCATTCATGACACAACACACCCTAAGGGTCGCTAACTATCACGACCGATTGGGATCCTAAGAGGTACACGTTTAAAGTTATCCTATCAAATTTGTCATTTAGTATAGGAGTTTTAACGTAAGGAATGTTTTATTTTTTTATTTTTAACCCAGCATGTTTTTTTACGTATAATGAAGTGTAGAACGAAGATTCATTTTGCATGTTAGTTAGGTTACGATTTCTTTGTCGAATGTAAATGTTAGAATGAATGTTTCTCTTGATTATTTAATAGTTTCTCATGCAATATCAAGAATTTCTATAACTTGACTATTTTGTTTTTTTTAACAGGTAACTTTTGTTGTATATATTGTGAACGTGGTAGTGTCTGTGGAGCATGGCATGGCACTGCAATGGTACGACGAATCAGGAGATGGTGGTGAAGCTGAAAGGTAAACATAACGAATCTATGTTAAATTACAATTTTTTACAAATTGAATTCCTTTCTTAGAATCTGGCATTCTGGCAACCGATAGGGCTGAAGCTGCTATGATAGCCGTGGATAGGGCAAGATATTGTCACGAAGCTGATCCTTATCTGGATCAACCTAGAAGAATCGGTTACAATGTTACGATCAGTGCTCCACATATGGTAAGTAAATTGTTTTTTCTTCTATCATACGATACATTGGATGTGATATTACTTAAAGAATTCGTGACATTTTATTGACACGGTATACTTTTCCACAAGACTGGTACTGATATGTATAAAGGTGTATCTTAAAGCCACAGCTTCGGGAGTGTCATCTGTGGAAATAAGGAGATAAAGTAGTGTCAATATATTGATACTTATGATTGCTTTATCAAGTTTCAACAAACACGACCGCCGAAGTTATTAACTTTAATCTAAGCTGTGAGAATTGTCTTCGAATTGGTTAAATATAGTCTGCAAATTTATGATAGTTCATTTTAAATGGAAGGAGTAACGGTGACACTATACGAATAAGGGGTATCAGTTTAACCCTGTTATCGCTCGGTATTGCTTATGTCAAATACATATCTGTCTTGTCTATTGGTGATTTTCCAGGCAACGATATATCTCATACAAAGCGCATCATTCACAAATGAGCAATATGCAATATTATTTCTATAAATGTTATTGTTTTAGCATGCCTATGCATTGTCAATCCTCTCTGATCAGCTCTTTGATGGTGCTAGGGCGTTGGATATTGGCTCAGGGTCCGGTTATTTATCAGCTTGTATGGCTTTCATGGTTGGTCCTCGCGGACGAGTCATTGGTATCGAGCATATTCCCGAGCTGATAGAAGTTTCAACGAGAAATGTGCGCGAGGACTGTTCGCACTTTCTCAGAGATGGCCGTCTTAAATTCGTGGGTAAGATCGTCGAAACAGATGCTTGATTAACGTATAAACGCGTTCAAATGAAATGTTTCTCTGTTTTGAAAAAAAGAGAAAAATGGTAACACGCGTTAACCGATATCCCTTTCGTAATTGTCTTTATTTTTGTTTTAATTATCAATCGTATCTCTAAGATATCCGAGGATAAAAAATTACAAAAATCTAGTTAAAATGTGAAAAACTCGTAATCTATCCACGTGGAGTAGGTATGTACGTTGCCACGAAGAATCAAACGGATCTCGGTCCACCAACTGTGTGACTTTTCTGTAATCATAAAAGATAGATGGAGACTAACGACAGGTCATTGTGAATGCGACTAGTGGGAGATGGCAGATTGGGACATGCTGCTGAGGGGCCTTACAATGCTATACATGTCGGAGCTGCCGCTGACACCTTTCCGCAAGAGGTATTACAAAACCAGAACAATCTTAGTCGGTTAACATAATATAGAAAAATATATTTATATGTTTAAATATTTATAGTTGGTAGACCAGCTAGCTCCTGGAGGTCGACTTATCTGCCCTGTAGTTGCCATTGAAGGTTTCCAAAGGTTTCAAGATTTGCTACAAGTGGATAAAAATGCGGACGGTTCGATTGCAAAGAAAAAATTGATGCAAGTCTCATACGTTCCTCTAACCGATCCTAGATCGCAATTATGTGGTAACTAAAGTACTTACAATTAGTAAGCTTTGCTACAAGTCAAGGATGGCAAAATGTAAAGTAAAGATGGTATATCGGTAATCGTTGATATTGGAATCATTGCGCTATTTTGTTTTATGCATAAAAAGATTATAGAAGTAGTTGCCCTTTTTTGACTGATGGCATATTAATAAAATATATTATACCTACGTCTATGGTATTCTACTTATTCCCTACTGTAGATAATTAAAAATAATAATGGTGCCATATGACTTCTTTAAGTCTTCTTTAAACTAATTAATTTTTGTTAAATGACTGTATTGTTTACAATAGTTTACAATTATCATATTGCAAGTAATATCGATTGCCTGGGTTTCATCACGTGGAGGTTGCTGCGAAGACCCACTTTACAATAAAATAAAAGCTTGTAATATATAAAATTGAAGAAAAATACAAATTACAAATCTGAAAATAAATTTCAAGAGTCAAGTACTCGACAAGTCGAAAGAACACGAAGAACTAAACCTTTGTGTCGTATGAAAGTTGTACTAGCTTCAAAAAAATAGTAATAAACATACCTGTGCCATATCAAAACAAACCATCCGCCTCGGAAGCCTGCGTAACAATGGCGCTCGAAGCGAGGTTTGGATACGTCACTTGGCGCGCATGCGCAAATCAGCGACGTGTAGTCGTGTCCCAAGTAAATTTGAACTTGTACGAAATTGTTTTTCGAAAATAAAACACATAATACAATTATTGAATATAAGAGATATTACTTTTTTTATATCAAATGATTGAACATTCTTTCGACGTGTTATAAACGACATTTTAAATATTATTTTCTAAAATTGGTAGTGGTCAGACTATTTAGTGTCCAAGATGGCTTCGAGCTCAGCTGTGCAGTTTGCTCGTCAAGTTAGACCTATTTTGTCTACTGATCATGCTCAAGCACGTCGAAGAGTCCTTGCTCTTTATAAAGCTTGGGCTAGACAAGTACCTTTTATTAGTATGTTGTAGAAATTTTTATCAACACTTACTCTTATATACATATATTGGAATGTCTAGTTTTGTAACTTAACCTGAAAAGTCTATAATCATAAAAGATTCGATAAAACGATACAAAATGAAATTCTGTCGTGATTTTGGTCGGACAAAATTGAATGCAAACAGTTTTTTAGATGTCAGAAATATTACTTCTTAATTGGGTATTTGACTAACTTCTTATATAAGCATTATCAGAGAAGTCTATAGTGTTCTATGTAGTTTTAAATTGTCAAAACTATGAAACTGGTATTTATGCAATGACTTCTTGTTTGTGTTACAGTTATGGACTATGACGTACCATTTACGCAGAAGCAAGTTTTAGAAAAAGTACGTTCAGAGTTTATAAAGAACAAACACGTGACAGATTTGAGGGTTATCGACTTACTTGTGCTCAAGGTAGTAACAGCTTATAATACTTTCCATCTTCGTATACTATCATTCTATATCACTATATTGTATTATTTCATCAAAATTTAATGAGAGGATATCTTTAATTAGTCGGATATAAATTATTTTGTCAGGGTCAGATGGAGTTCACAGAGGTAGTAAATATATGGAAACCTATTGGAAATCTATTGAATCATTTTAAGGATACTTACAATCCAAAGCCAAAAGATTTTCTGGGTAAATTTCTTGCTGGTCATGAATAATTCTGTTAAATATTTGTTATTGTAGTAAATTAATTAATAGTTATTATCACTAGCTCTAAAAATCTGTATAATCAATGTAAATATATACCAAATTTATTAGACCAGATATCGATGTATCCCTTAAGAAATAACAAGAGAAATAAAAGATGTTTTACTGAGATTTATAAAGAAGCATAAGCGTGAGTTATTTCAAAAATTTTAAATCTTTAATCTGTTTTTACATAAGATAATATTTCTTTTACTTCACACTTTCTTTGCATCTGTATATTTTTTTTTTTTTTTTACATAAGGTAGTACTTCTTTTAATTCACACTTTCTTTGCATCGATATATTATTGTTCAGTTATGTACATTTGACAACATCATATATTACTAAGCACCTTAGGTACGATCTAGTTCACTTGTCACAGCCATACAGATAATTTGCTTCCTTCAGTGAACGAGTTTAAAATTATAGATACACATAGAGATATACGCGAGTGTGTACGTACATATTTATACATATATATATATGTATATATACATACATACATACATACGCAGGTATTTACGTACACACACCATATGTACATAGTTTAAACGTGAGCATGGAGCAAATTGAACGATATATACGGAAGACGTGCGTATACTCCAGCCGCGTTAGCCCGTTTTCTTCTACGCGAGAAGTTTGATTGTGCTAACTCATAAGAGATCGGAGCGATCTTGCGCGTCTTTAAACTTTGGTTAGAACGACATTTATAAAATAGTTTTTCTACTCTGTCCTCGTTACGTACTCCGATTAAAAATCTTAACAGGCAAGGAAACAGTCCTGCGCTACGTAAGTCACTTTCGGCATCGACGCTGACGCACAGTTTAGTACAAATTATAAAATATCTATGTAATAAAAATATACACTGTGTCGGTAACTTTCTCACACGCACAAATATATATACACACAGACATACATACATACATCATACATGAGACGCATAAACATATATATATGTATATGTATATTTGTATACATACGCATACATATATACGTAATATATACATATAAATATATATAAATTTCACGTAACGTAATCTAAAAACATGGCAACAAATAATCATGCTTATGACTCATAAACATAATATGCGTTATACACTTTCATATACTACATTATTGATTTTTCTATTATGTCGTCATAAATTCTTTACCTTTCAAGAAGGTTGAAGCGTAACGTAAGGTAAAAACAATTCGCTCAAACTATACTCTCGCGTTCGGACTGTATATCATACCCAGTAATGACACCCCTTCTCAAAGAAGCGTCGCTGTTGCGCAAACCGTTACCATTAAACAGATTAACAAGCCAGCTTCTTATCGAATTACGTGCGGAAGACTTTTTGTCAGGCACATTGTCCGTACTAGGAGCAGGTACCACTTGATCCAAAGAGCGCCAACGTTTCACCGGCAGTATCTCCCCGATGCAACCGCTCTCGTCTCCCATCAGTAGGGGAGTCTCGGCTTCGTTTGACGTTATGTCGGTGTGAGGTATAATTATCATATTTCCGTTTGGATAATTATTGTTCAAAACTTTAGCAGTGATATCAGTTTTCGAATTGGTCCGTGTGCACTTGTCACAATTCTCCAAAGATCGAAAACTCTTCTTCGGTTCCTTCCAGGAGAAGTTTTCCGGTTCGAGTCTCTTGGTATAAGCCTCGAACGGAAAGGGATCTAGCGAACGAGATTCTCTGATGACTGTTTGAGATGGATAGTCGCTGGTCGTTGACGAGGACGCGATCGTCGACAAGACTCTCGCGTTTTTACGAAATTTTGGCTTCGCGTCTAGGAAGAAATCGTCGAGAGCTAGTTTAACATTGGCGGCACGATTCTCGTTCTCCTCGCGAACTGGAAGGTTCTCCAGTGTGGTCTTGGATACGCTGTCCGTTACACAAAGAGGAGATCGTTCCAGCTTACGAGCGTGAAGCGATCTTGGTATGGGACTGGATCCTCCACCACATTGCGAGGTCGAATCATCGGCCGCTGGACGTGGTACGCTAGATTGTCTTCGACTACCAGCACCTAAACCACCTAATAACGATGCCTGTCGCGAATCAGGATTCAATTTTGGACTTCTTCTTGGTCTACAGAATAGAGGTGGAAGATCACCAACGTCTACCTGTTATACATATCGAATAATTCTTATATTAAATTTGTATTATGATAAAGAATTGGATGAATAAAACAAGTATCAAAGATATACCTCTCTTTTTTGAATTGCCTTTTCGGTAGCTCCTATTAGCCAATAAGTTTTAACTTCACCCTTTCCCTTCATATGTACCAAACCACGTTCCTCGACGACGTAACCACCAATCTTGTCCAAAGCATCCTTGCATTGGCCACTTATGTGAATACGTAAAGGTTCACCATTTGATTCCATTCTCGATGCAGTATTTACGGTGTCACCGAATAAACAATATCTAGGCATCGTTAGTCCTACCACACCCGCGACTACCGGGCCTGTGTTTAAAGAAAAATATCAATTATTTTCTCCTTTCCATCGAACTCGAGTACGAAATTATTAACACGCGTTTAACCTGTGTGAATTCCAATACGAAGTTTAAGAGTTTCCTGAGGACGGTGAGCTATCGTGTGATGCTTTACGGCATTAAGTAATTCCAAGGACATCGATGCTATCTCTCCTGCGTGTCGATTTCCATTTTTTAACGGTAGTCCGGACACCTAAGCACAGATTGGTGGTTAAATCGAGTTATTCGTTGATTAATGTTATCCAAGTATATCCGTACTTACGACCATGTAGGCATCTCCTATAGTTTCTACTTTGTACACGTCGTATCCTTTGATTATGCGATCGAACAGAGTATACAGATCGTTGAGAAAGTTTACCACCTGGAAAGTGGATATAAAGTTTCTTAATTAGGATGTACCATGGGGTTAGGACGTTAATTACCTCGTACGTACCTGAAACGGCGTACTTTCTGCCGACATCGCCGTGAAACCGACAATATCACTGAAATATATAGTCACCAAGTCGAATGCTTCCGGTTCTACTCCTATACCGTTCGTTAGACAATTGGCAACAGGTCTGAATAAAATAAGAAACGTTTAGTGAACGAATGATAATATAAATAAAATATTTTTTTACAAGAAAGTCTTACTCAGGTAACATTCTATGTAGCAGGTCTTCAGTTTTTTGTTTTTCCTCGAAAAGTAGGCGCGTACGCTCATTGACTAGATCTTCGAGATTGTTCGCATATTTCTCCATCATATCCATCATTTGGTCCATTATATTACGATGCCATCCAGCTTTCATTTTCTTTAATCGTGTCCTTATTGCTTTGAAGTCTGGCCTAAGTTCGGGACTTTCCGCCCAACAGTCGGTTATAGTACTAACGATATACTCAGCACAATCTGCCTCAGACTCGGACAGTATGTCTACGTTAGGTCTAAACGGCGGTTCACCATCTTCTGGGAACCTTTTCACTCGGTCTATGATTTCTGTCAATTTGTTAACGGTCATATTTATTTTTCTGCTGCTATACCTTTTGGCAAATGCCGATTAACGAAAGACTGTCACTACAGCTTAGATCAGCGCTTTTTTTCTAATCTCGTGATAGTTACCTTTGGGTTCCAAATTTACACCACCGTACGGGCCCTTTCGTCCAATTATTTCGAACAGTATGATAGCGAAAGAATAAATGTCTCCTTCCTGAGTGCCTCTTATCGGGGCATTAGGATTCCTTAGTAACTCAGGGGCTTTCCAAAATAGGTCTGAAAGAAGAAGAATCGATGATTAAGTATATCTAATTTAATCCAAGGTTAGTATTCGAATGAAAGGAATATAAATTTACTTCGATAATACTGATGTTCGCCAATGCTGTCGGACTCGGCGCAATGACGCATATCGTGAAGACCAAAATCAGAGACTTGGAGTACCCAGCGGGAGGTCACCACGCAATTGGAAGACTTTAGATTACCGTGACAGACGAGTACCGATGACTCGTGAATGTAAAGCATACCCTGCACGACAGAAATCATTTCTAAAATCACTCTACGATAGCGTAGCGTATAACCGATACGAGACGCCGGCCATCAAAGAGAGAGCTTACCTTAATGAGATCGTGAACTAACGAGGCAATGAACATATCATCTAATTTTATATCTTCGTTCTCGATGATGTCCTAGAACAATATACGTAACGATTAACGATCGATAAACGAACTTTGGGTCTTTTCTCCTTTTATAAAAAACTTACATAAAGACTTCCTTTGGCACAATAATCGGTAATCAGCAAGATCCTCATCGGTTCGACGCAAGCACCGATGAACGAGTTAAGATTACCGTGTCTGATTTCACGAAGAATACGCATCTCCTTCATGACATCTCGCGATATATCCTTCTTCTTCGAAAACTTTAGCTCTTTTATTCGTACCATTACACCGTGGTAATGGCCAGTCTGCGCGAAAACTTGTCCACCGCATCTCGACTCGTAAGACATTGCACTAACTAAACTTAACTGGAATAAAAGAAATAAAATTAATTAAAAAACAGCAAGAATAATCAAGAAGTAGCTTTCTTTTTCTCATTTTGCGTTCAATGGGTAAAAGAAAAATGATGCAAATTAAAGATGTAAAAATTTGTAAAGTTCGCATACCTTACTAGGTGAAGACATCATATTATCGAGATGAGGATAACCGTGTATCTCGCTCGGATCGATCTTCCAAAGCAAACCTTCGATCTCCTGTTCGATCTTCAATCTTCGATAGATGCTCACCGTGACCACAATAGCGCAAAACAATAAAAGTGCAAAGACACCGACAGCGACCATACTACGTAGATGAGTATCGTCTTTGGGACAGTGCTCGTTGAGAAAACCACAACCGGGCTCGGCTTCCGGCTTGTTTTTACCTGGCCAATCCATAGACTCCGATGGTCTGTACATCTGTAAAACGAGAACCGAACTTTAATAGTTGTTACGAGTGACGAAAGATAGATAGGGAGAACGAACTTGTTTCAAATGATTCATCTTGAATTTCTCTTATCTCATTACACCTAAGTAAAAAAATGATTCGCACGAGTGCTGTTAAACAACTCACTCACTAGAGTTTCACCCTGCTGGAACTGGCCCACCGGTTTCATTTGATAATCGCAAGAGAAATTATTAAAACGAAATGGATCCTTCTTCAGAGCTAGTACCGAAAAGTTTCCCTCCGAATCTCCAAACTTGTCCAACTTTATCGTCGCACCGCTTACACCTACGATCAGAAATATTATTGTAGGTGACGTAGAAAAGTTTTGGAAAAGAAAAAAAGATGGAAGGATTAGCAAGGTATTATTCGGTATAGTTCACGATAATCAGATCATACGTACTTACTTTGATACGTGTGATTTTTAATGATCGTCTCTATTATCCTTGTGCCATTGCTAGTGATCTCCTCGAGCGTATGCTCCGGTTGATCCCGTAAAAGCTGGTCCAGCGCTCGCGCGTACAGCTTCACCGAATCATAAAGATACGCCGCGTGGATAGAAACGTACTGTAAGAGACAATACGATGTTGTTTAGATAAAGGGTATCTCTTTTCCATCGACTTCTTCCTACAAGTGTGCGTCAAAACGCGATCGTTTACGCCTATCTTAAAAATACCTTTTCATACTTTCTCAGAAGTTCAGGAATTATAAAGTTAAATGGTTCCCTGCTGCTATATTCTCGCACTTTCTTCGTGAACTCTTCGTAATTTTGCGTGGGTGGCGTGGACGCTACTACCATAAGCGAACGTGCCTTCTTCAGAAAGTCCTTCGGCTCGAGACAATTTTTCAGACTTTCGAGGTGTACCGGTTCTGTGTGGAAAGGAAAGAAAAAAAAAACAAATGTTCGATCATCGACTATAAGCCACCAAAAAGGAAAAAAAATTAAAAAAACATGTTCCATGTTGCTTCGATATCGAAACGGTATCGATAAGATTGACGAAAATCGAAAAATCGGGAATCGTGAAGGCTTAATTTTGAAGATGGTTGCTTTGGATAATAGGCATACTAACTCCATAGGTACTTTTGTGCTTCGCGCGGCGAGTACGTCATCATGTCCACGTGTATGACCATGTATTCCCCGTTGTCCAGTAACCTTTGATTTTGCATCGAATTCATCATATCTATCAGCGACATGGCCGTACCCAGGAAGATGTATACTGAAACAGTAAGTGTAGGTTTTGTTTTTAATGAATGAGGATGAAAATTGAATTTTTTATACAAATTCAATGATTAGTTTAAGGGAGATCTATCAAGGGGAGTCAAAATGACTAATTTTGTCATTCGTTATACTTAATTATCGTTAATTTTTAATGCATCTTATTTTCTGAAATTTTATAATGATAAAATTAATATAAAAATGCAAAAGTAAATAAATTTAGAAGCAAGTATCATATAAGTTGTCGGTTTTACTAACATTAAACTTATATATTTTTAATACAAAATACAGATTCGAATACTAGAACTTAAAAAATTCGCGTAGAAAAATCTCATGATTCGAGGGAATGAAGCGTAAAGAAAAATTGTGTACTGACTCCTTGTCATATTTTTCGTCTCCTGTATAAGTTGGAACCATACGCTGACTTGACAGCACGGTAATCTGTCCTCGCAGCAAGTGTGACGATCCTCGACGGTTCTGTAATGGTTCACCGTAAGATTGTGCTTCGTAGCCTGTTCCTCCAACGAACGAGCTACCGTCGACCAGGCGATTTCCGTTATAATCGTAAATTTGTTCCAGCCGTAATGGAGCAGAAGAGCTATCACCGACTTGGTAACTTGGGTTTCCGGAGGCTCCGTTCTCGCGAAGGTGTTCACTTTCGAAGCCTTGTAATCGGAACATTTCTGTAACAATAAATCAATCCCACGAATTCTATAAAACGTCAATGATACGTAAAAATTCTAATATATTTTTTCAAACAAACATTATATTTCTACGAACACCCGTTGGAATGAGAGAAAACCCATAGTTTTTTTTTAACCCTTTGCTTTACAATATCGTGTGAGACTCGTAATACAAATTCCAAGACCCATAGTTCAATTCTTCCAAGTTTATTTTTTTATTTATCTGATTTGTAGTATTCATTAGTCACCGTTTGAACAAGCTTATGACTCATTTTTCTTTAAAATTCTATTACTAATTTAATTGAGTGTCGAATTAAATCATAAGGCAAGGGGTTAACAAAAATCACTTTATTTAATTCAGAAAGAATTCAATTACATAGCATTACCTAACTTAAAAAAATTTGAATAACAATATAACAACATAATAACAATTATTTCTATAAAGTTAGCGAAATCTCAAACTCGTCAAATTTTCGTGTCTCATAAAATCTAATATTAACCAAAATGACCCATGAATTTCTACGAAAGGTACTCGATCGAAATGGAACTTCGAAGGAAAGTTATAAATTAAACTCGGCCTTAATTAACTCGGTCGAAATAAGAAAGAACGAATGAAAGTATTTCGAATCGGCATTGGTTCATAAACGGCGATCATCGAACGTCGCTTTCGAACTCGTTCGAGTAAGTAAATAACCTTCCAAGAGAGTTAATAATTGTAGAATTCGACGGAGTCGAAGCAAAGTTGCACGAGGAATATCGGAAGATAAGAGAGATTCGAGTTTGGGAAGGAGAACGAGGAACCTTTTATAGGATTCGTGTGTGTCGAGGTGTATATGTACGATCTCGTAGGGTGAAGTGCATCGAAGAGAGAGAGAAAGAGGAGCGGCCGAGTCGAATGCACGTATAAGAGTGAAAAAGATAGAAAATGAGAGAAAGAGAGAGAGAGAGAGCGTAACGGAGCAAAGTGGGCTGCGCCTGGTGGCATGGTGTGTGGCGTGGGTTAAATATAAACCCGTGTGGCGTGCATGGAAGGAGGGCAGGAGGAGAGTGGAATGAACGGGCGAGCTGCTACGGTGGTAGCGGTGTGGTTGCCTGTGCCGCGAGTTGCTCTTCGTACCGCCTGAAATGTGACATGCCGCTCATTAACATATAAATTAAACGTGACAACTGAGGGTCAGTTCTTCTCCCAATCCTATCTATATACTACCTGTACACGCGTACCGGCCTTTCAGTTTTATCGGTGGCAATATTTTCCAATCGTCTCTTTCGCTTTTCACGATATCTTTCTTAATTCAATGAGATACGATTGGAGAGATCGCGAGAGGTAGGTACGATGGGAAGTTGTGGGATTTTCTTTTTTACAAAAGTTGAGTCAGGCTTGTTGATTCGCGAGCTTCGTGTTTATTATAGAATTTTATTTATAATTAATGGATCGGTGTGTACGCGTTTGACACGTGTCAGTTAGTCTTTTTTATTTCTTGGCACGTGTCTTCATATTCGATCTTGGCTCGGCATCGATATTTCTGATGCCTCGAGAATAAGTCGACAAGTTGTAGATTCTATTCCATCGTTTGATTTCCAATCATATTTTTTTTTCAGGTTTGATATATCGATAAAAATTTTTCCATTTTGGTAAACTTTCACCTTTCGATTCGTCCCAACGATAGCTACAATTCTAAACGGAAGTGTTCGCGGATCGAGAAAGTCCCCGCGAACCGTAACGATTTGGTTCTGTAAAATGGTAAAGTGGATGATGATATGTTAAACGTGCCAAGCGCAGAAATTGCAGTCGGTAGTGTGGTTCGCTCTCGGATCTAACGCTAGCGTTATATAGATGAAGAAGACTAAATTGACGCGACGAGCATCGCCGTGACGATGAAATCATTGTAATCGCTGTGTAAAACAACGCTCTAATCGCGATTCGCTTCAACGGGAAAGGAAATCGTGAACTATTCGATAACAATGGATGATTTACTTCAAAATTTCTCCGTTTCATTTTGCCCCTTTTGCACCCAATTTTGATATTTAAACTATTCAGTAATCTTTTTGTACTTTTCAACAATGTAACACCTATCAATTTTATTAATAAAATTCTTAGAGAAAAGAAATTGTAAACTATTCACTTAAAAATCTTTCCATTTAATTCTTATCTCATCCGAATGGAATGTTTGTATTCGTATTAATCTATCAAAATTTCTCCGTTTCATTTTCATCCCTTTTGCACCCAGTTTTGATATTTACATTATTCAGTAATTTTTTTCTTACTTTTTGACAATGTAACACTTATCAGTTCCATTAATAAAATTCTTCGAAAAAAGAAATTGTAAACTATTCGTCACCTAACAATTTTTCCATTTAATTCTTATCTCATCCTAATGGAATTTTTCTATTCGTATTAAAAACTATCAATCTTAGTCCACTTAATCACAATAATTTCTTACTTTTCTATAATCACAATCAGTTCGAATAATAAAAAGAAGTAATCATCGTATCGATCAGGACGAATTCGATTCGGATCCACCTCTTTCATAACCCATCGCGTTTGTCCGTCATGCGATTTCGGAGATCAGCCGCGGTTGTAGGAAAGTGACCCGCTTGGTCGGTTTATCCTGCTTCGTCGACGAGGTGAGGTGGGCTTTGGTCATTGCCGGCTCGACGTGGTGTTATTCTGAGCTCCACTCGGCTATATTTAGACGAGACCACCTTGAGGGAGCTCGAGAGTCGAGAGCTCCAACGTGCTACAACACAACGGACGGGTTTCTCCTCTCTTCTCTCTCTCTCTTTCTTTCTTTCATTCGTGCACTCCCTTTATCTATCCTCTCTCACGTCGTCGTCGGATTGTGCAACGCGTCTCCGCGACCATTCGAAAAACAATCGAGGAATCCCACTGGTTGCCTCGCGGAGGCGAGATCGATTCGAATCGCGTCACGCGATCGTCGGTCAAACGAGAATACGGATTTTTGAAATCTACTCTCTTAAAAGGCTATTCATCGTTTTTTTATCTGAAATGTTGTATTAATATTTATGAAAAACGGGTCAGTCTAGATGCCGTGTTTTTATTTGTAGCTATTTCAACGTATCTGTAAAGTATCTATAAAAATAAACATATGTATAGGAATGCGTAGAAAAAATTTCTAACAAAAAAGAATTACAAACTCGAAACATTCCGATTTATACGTCACGTATTTGTAAACGAAAATTAATCCTCATTATGTAATTGAAAGAATTACTTAACGTGACAGGAGACACAACGAAATAATGTACTTAATGATCCTATTAAAATGATCGATCGTGCGATTCGTTCCGTCATTTTCAAAAAATAGCTGAACCTACACGAAAAAAACGTTCAATAATTTGAGCTGTTTATTTTTTGAGTGGTATTATGAATCGAAATTTAGACAAAAATAAGCTAATAATATTTATGCTGGTAATTTAATCCGATCTTTTAATTTTTTTTTTTTTTTTTTATTAATGAATGAATTTAATGAATGAATGTCATCGGAGTGGAGTATTTGATAGAGAGTATTAAATACCGGCTCAACGTGAACCATAGTCGATAGAATCGAATTCCGGCTTGGCGAACGTGATACTACAATGCCATGACCTCCGAGGTATGCGTTCCGAGGCGAAGATAAGCGATCGCTCATGCTCGATAGATGCTCGACCGTTAAATATCGTGACTCGTTACGTTGTATTACGAAGTTATCGCCTGACGTTATTTTCGTCATCGTAAGACTCGCCCTTCCTGTTTTCAGGCGCGAAACGGAAGTCGTACCTGAAGAGGAAGAAGAGACATACGAAGGAAGTTTTGGAATGGAATATTAACACTAGAATTACCAAAGCAGTCAAAATGACTGGTTACGTGCTTTTAATTTCACCATTTTTCGAATAATAAAACAATTTTCGTAGAAATGTATTGTCTATTTTATTTATTTGATATTTATTCATTAAAAATAAAATAAATAAATAAATATAGGTTTAACGTCGGTAGTTCTACTGTTAAAACCTTATTTTTACGATCAACATCGAACCGTCTTTTTCTCTCTATATTCGTTGTATTTATTAGTATAAACATTAATGATCGAATAAGATTACGAAAAGTGATTTATTTTCCGCGAAGATCCGGTAAGATAATCCTTTCCTGCTAATTTGACATAGTTTAATTTTGGTTTAGATGTTTGTACGCCGAACGATATCTCGGTTAAAATAATTTTATCGTGGTTTAGATACATGGAAGGATATCGTGGTTATTTTTAAAAATTTTTAAATAAGAATTTTGGTCAAGAATTCTTATGACATAATCGTCTTTCTTCTCTCTCTCTTTTTTCCGGAAGCCAAGCGAAACCCAATACGGTCAAATTCCCACGCTGCGAGCGTGCTCCAACGAATTAGGTGTGCTCTTTGGGGGTATTAAACGGATTTTGTCGTTGGACGTTTCGGTGAAAAAGAGAAGAACAATAAAAAAAGAAAAGTGAACCCACCATTCTCGAAAAGAGCAAAAGATAAGTTTTCGTACAAAAGTCCTCGCAAGTGATCGGATCGAATAGCCTTGTTTTGAGAAAAACGACCTCGAGTTCTCCGAAAATACGCAAGGACTCGGTACTTTTCGAAGGGTAGGAGGAGAAGGAAGGACTCGTCCCAAGATACGGAGATCAAAGTTACCCAGCGGTTTAACCGGCCGGCGTATCGAATTCTACGAGCGTACAAAGTGCGGGTAAATTCAGAAGGGTCAGCTTCCCTCGGTGGTGGTATAAGGTGGACCAGAAAAAAAAAAAGAGAGTGGGAGAGGAAGGCTGTTAACGTTCGTTCGTAAGGACACCATTGATGATGATGATGGCATCGGAAGGAGCAGATCCTGATGGTTGGAACGAAACGATCGCTTCCTGGAATTTGCGATCGTGCGAACGTGAGTACGTTGTCGGTGCTGTTAATGGTGGTCATTAGGAGTTCGGTGAGGTTGTTTAAGTTGGAGAGATCTCGTTGGACGAATTCGTCGCTTTTCGATGATTCCAATCTCTTTTCTTCTTTACTCGGTTCGTGAAACTTTGTTACTACCCATTGCTAAAGATTAGCGTAAGATTTTCAAGAAGTTAAGATAAAAATCTAAACGAGACAGAGCAAACAAAGTTTCTAGACTGAACCTTGATCGCAGTTGATCTTTTATCCTCGATTTTTCATCGTTGCGGAAGCTTCTTTGCACGTTTGAGAAAATAAGACCGAAGGAATAAGACAGTGGAAGTCTAAGAACGAGTTTCATGGCGTCAATGAATTATTTAAAAACATCCTTGACTTTCTGAATTACCATTGCCGAATAAATTATACATTCCTGTCTGTCAAACGAAAATTAACGAGACGGACTCGCGCAACAATAAACGAACGCTCGCTGTTTTGCTTCTCGATTCACGAAGTAGAAAAAGTATGTAGAAACGAACGATGACGCAAAACTCGCGAGATTTTCCGACAAAAAAATGACAGAAACGGAAGTCAGGACCTCATATCGCATAGAAACGAACGAAACAATCCTGTTTTCGTGTCCTCGACCGTAACACACTGCTATTTTTAACCAGCTTACTACTAGCTTCAATTTATAAGCTATTACGTTCGTACGAGCGTGCGAGTGGTTATATCGTGAGAGCGCGTTCTCGTCGCGATCGCATTGTATATTTGTTCGCCAGGTAGAGAGCAAGCTGCTTCGATCGTCGCCCGCATATAATCGCCCTTTGAATCGACAAAAAAAAGAACGGACCAGCAGTGCGATCGGGAAGCCTTTCACGAACGAATATTTATTGTCTCGATCACTCTAATACGATAAACCGATAATGGCTGAATAATGAAGAAAGATACGATCGGTAGATACTTTCTATATCGTGGTGTACGATCTCTTAATTAATAATTCGAGATAATCGGTATTAAATAATTATCACATATGACTCGATCGAGGCTAAAGCGATTAACTACGCTTTTGAACATTTAAGTGCTATAGTACCTACTTGATAGATGTTTAATCGAAAATGAATCTCCTTAACATTAATAAATGACAGTAATGACGATATATGGAATACACGAAAGTAGAGTGATATAAAAAAAAAAACATGGAAATGTTTTGAGAAAAACTTATTGATTAGAATCTTGTGTTCTTGGTTTTTAATTTAGCTTTTAAATATGTATAAAAATCGAGGATCGCTCATATATATAAAATATAGATAAATTCCAGGTCGAAAAAAGCACTTAGCAAAAGTACACACTTCTCTCAATTTTCTCCAGTTTTTATTTCGTAGATTTAATTAATAAGTGGTTCATATATAAGGTGAACGATTTGAGAAAAATTTATTGATTAGAATCTTGTGTAAAAATCGAGGATCGCCCATATATAAAATATTACATAAATTCCCGGTCGATAAAAGTATATACTTCTCTCAATTTTCTCTAGTTTTTATTTCGTAGATTTAATTAATAAGTGGTTCACATATAAGGTGAACGATTAATAATTCCTATACTTCATTCTAAAATTACATAACGATTTTCCGTACTCGATCGATCTCTATTAAAAATATCGATTCCGACTGTTCTATCCTCTCTCTCTCTCGTTTTACAATTCTCGCGTCACTCTATTTATATTCCTTCGCTCGACGTTCATTAGAATTTCCTTTACGCGTGCTCCCCGAAACGTAGGGAAAATTGAAAGACGTCGCGTCGCAGTAAACCGGCACGATAAACTTGCGATAAACGCGAGAAGC
The DNA here is from genome assembly GCA_916049575.1 of Ancistrocerus nigricornis. Classification (NCBI taxonomy): domain Eukaryota; kingdom Metazoa; phylum Arthropoda; class Insecta; order Hymenoptera; family Vespidae; genus Ancistrocerus; species Ancistrocerus nigricornis. Next base: position 28,433,332 of record OU696667.1, read on the forward strand.
GTTTAAATCCACAAGCTAGTATCTTCTTCTCTCTCCCACACACACACATAAGTATATGCATATACGAGGTACACGTTGGAAGAATCCGATGTTCCTCGGTCGTTCAATTCTCTGCAAGCGTCGACGGCGGCGGTGATCTTTCTTTTGAGAACCGTCGGCTTGCAACGAGAGCCAAAGGTCACGATCAAAAGGCATCGGCTGGATTGTGACACGCTTCAAGGACGCTCGAGCGGTGCCTCGAGAGTTACGAAGAAGAAAGAGAGAGATAGACGACGAGCTACGTCGTTTTCGAGACGACGATGACGGCTTTCCGATCATTATCATCTTTGGGATCATTGTTCGTCGTTCAGACATGTATGTGTATGCGTGACGATGGCCGTTGTCCGCGACAGGTGTTTCGGTGAAAGTGACAAAATGTCGTCCAAACGTCTCGTGACTCTCGCGATAATGACGTGACGTTTCGTCTCTTTGATGTCATTGCAACGTGTCGTCTGAAATATTTCTCGATCTCTAGTCTCGATACTTAACGCCTGTCTAAGATAAATAACATCTCTTTCGGATGCTGCAACGATCGAGACACACTTGATACCACGCGAGAGTATACGGTAGAATAAATTCAAGGTGATCGTAGGTTGCCCGCGATGAGTTCTTATTATGCAATATTAAACCGTTTAGCTTCTTGGAATTAATTACTCTTCCGAGTGACTCAAATTACAAAGAAGGCACGATGCGTTCGATTGTAACACGCGCAGATCTTCGTTCATTTCTCTCGTCATTCTCCATATATCTAAATAATATGTTGTTATTTTTCACGCGTTTTTTTCTACACGAACGAGTTAGAAATATTTGTAAAAAAAAAAAAGAAGCAAGGCTATGTTAAAAAATAACTCGAAAACTCGTCGTATCAATAGGCGAACACCGAGCACGAACATCTGGCGGGGACATACGGCGCAATCTCTTCGCACAAATAACACAAATAGGCAGGAATAAAAGAGAGAGAAGGAGAGGAGCGAAGAGAGAGAGCTGCTGCAACACGCGTCCGACGCAAACGAGGAGGCACGATCGAGCACACGATCGCACGCGTGCCTTCGCACGGATAGGGCAGTGCTTTCATTTATTCATAAATCAACAGCGTCTATTTATAGTCGCGCGACGGACAAATAGCGATAGAGTTGCGTGCGCTCGCGTATCCTTGAATTATGAAACTCCGAATGGGGGGGAATCGAAACGTTGATTCTGGATTCGAAAAGTTTCATTCTCGGCTGGAATCGATAGCCACACGTGTTTGTCCTCTGTTGAACAAGTTACATATTTTTTTAACCTTTTTTTTTCTACGGTCATTGTACAGCGACCGTCACGAGAAGCGAATAAATTCGTGAAATGTATAAAAATTCGAGGGAAAAAAACATGTTCTTTGTTTGACAAGCTTCATTTTTTTCTCTGATAGGTGTGTAATCGTCACGAGAAGTGGATAGATGATTAGTAATACGTCTTTAATAATTTATTTTTACGTATGAATTAAGTCCTTTTATATCGGACATTATCCGTACGTAGAAATTCTTAATTTATTTTTCCCTGTCCCGCATATAATGGCACATCGTTGTAGCTGAAAATAGATATCAGAATTATGATTAATTATCGGAAGGATTACTGAGTCACGAATAGTGAATCATTTGCTGTTAACAACGCTGAGAAACGTTGTACCCCGTTGGTACCTCAACGACGTTACCAACATCGGTTGGTTACGTAACTAGAGTTTTGTTCTCTTCATTAGCCGATCATCGCGACAACTTGATCCCGGTTGCGTGCAACGATTGAAAGAGTAATCTTGGTCATCGATAGTTAAGACAAATTCGAGATGAGACGGTACGATCATCGGCGAGGTAATTTTATTAGAGAAGAGATAAAGAAAAATGGAATTATTGGTTAATTCAAAGTCTGGAAAAACAAGAACTGATTTTCCTCTTTAATTTGTTAATAGAATTGTAAAAGATCAAATGAAAAATTAATTATCAAGCAATACACAGGACTGTGGACAAAGTAGAAGTACTGTATAAATAGTCAGCTAATTTTTAACACGTTAAAAATCTGCCTAGAATAAAAGTACGAAAAAAATACACAGGCTTGTTAACAAAGTATAAATACTGTATGATTGTCAGCCAAGTGTTCACCTATTGCAAATGTGAAGAAAAGAACTGACATGACGTTCATGAATAAAATTGTCAAAGATAAAACGAGGATGATAAAAAATAGACTATTGACCAATAGACACGACGATGATCGAAATAGTAATGCTGTAAAATTTTTGTCAAGGGGAAAATAGCTTGAACCTAATCGAAGTTTTGTCGTAAGTTGCCTTCTCGAAGTACTCGAGTGGACTCTCGCGAGAAGAACGTGGACTCGAGCTCCTTCAACTTCCTTCTCGTGCGTGGCTAAGTAGAAGCAGAAGAAGAGGGGATCACGAAGTAGCATGGGAACGTGTTGCTCTCGGCACAAGCGCTACCGCACGATGCCGTTCGCTATTGCTGCTGACCCGTTCCTTCTTCCTTCCTTCCTGCCTTCCTTCTTTCCTTTACTTTGCCCTGTCGCTCGGCCAAGCAATAGCCCGGGCTATATTTAGCTTGGCGATAAACACTGCCAGTTAGCGAGCCACGCTGTACCACCATCGCTGCTACGGCTCGTAAACTCGCACCGATCTTATATCCTTGAATATGGTCGAACTATGATGAGTGCTAAGCTAGCTAGCAAGATCGTTTCGAGCATATGCTTAGACACGATGAAAGTTTTGTGGTAATTTAAACATCGAACGAGATGACATCGATTATTGTAAATTTCATTTTTATTACGTAGGTATTTTGTGAAATCTGTTAGAACATCGTGTTAAAATGTACGATTGTGATAATATTTGTAATATGTTCAGTATGAATAAAATTCTTAAGTTTACAAAATTAGTTATTTTATTTAACACCTGTCCCAAGACTTTGAAACATGTTTACCATGCTAGGATTAAATAAGTATCTTTCAACGATACAGACTGTTAGTCCATTCGTTAATTAATTTTGAATGGAATTATTAGAAGGTAGAACCGTACACAACGGTATTACCACGTGTTACTACCTTCATCTTTTTTCTTTTTCATCTTCAAACCAACCAACTGCGTTCGAAAACTCCTCGGTGATAAGTTCTCGACCGTATGCGGCGAGTGCGATAAAAGTAAGAAATTAATGAGTCTTCGATACCGTTGAACGAACCCGAGAACAAGACTACAACCTCGCAACATTCCCAATTTGGAGTGTCCTCGTCTCTTCTAGGCCTATCGTCTACCACGAGTAGACATCTTTTTTTTCCTCTCTAATCGCGAAAAGAGATTTTCTCTATCCATTAACTCCCATCGTGGACTTGTTCCGCCTCGGGTGTGTTATGTTCAACGTCTAACGGAAATTTCTAATTTATCCAATTTGCTAAGTCCCCTTAACGGACACAAATCAATCTTAGGAATCGTAGATCGTATATAGATAAAATAACCGCAACGTGTGTAAAACAATCTTTCTCACTCTGTTTGACAAGCTATAAATAGGAATAAATAAGATCTAATATAGATTTTCATTCGGGAATGAATCGAATTTTACTTGAAGAAGTAACCAAGAGACTTGGTTTATCGATGGATAGGCTTGGTTCGCTGAATCCGTTCGTTCCTTTCTCGATTCAGTCAGTCAAGTACGCTCGTGCTATAAAGAGAGAGAGGGAGAAGGAGCGCGTGTTTTCAGACTAAGCAATACTTTGGGCTAAATATAGTCGGCGATAAAAGCAGGCACTTGGACATGTGCTCGGCTGATAACGGACACCCGCTATAATACGGTTGCCGTAATACCGTTCGCACCGCGTCGTAATGCCGTTTGATTTATGCGCCGTTCGCACCGTTATTGTATCCGCGAACGTTAGGGACGATCGATGGATAGGATAGATCGATAGATCGATCTAGCTATCGTTAAATCGTACCACGATCGTTTTATCACTCGTATATACGTTATATATATAGCTTAGGTGCGTACACGCGTGTTACGATTTTTTTTTCTTCTCTCTTTGGTTTCTTTTCCTTTGGTAAAAACGAGCAATGGTAGGTACTTTCACCGAATCGACGTCAATCGCAAAACCATTCGATTTAAAAGGTACCGCGCGTGTGCTCGATATTTAATGCGACTCCGTAATATGTTTACCGAGCGACGCACGAAATTACGATATGCTCGTTTCGCTTATCGTGAAAAGACGAATAATTTGATAGTTTTTTTTTTTTTTTCTTTTGACCAGAAGTATATGTTTTTGGTCGAGTCATTCGAGAAAGTGAGAAGCCACGTGCCGAAATTTATAACTCGTCGTATGGTTTATCGATAAAGAAAATCATCCTTGCCGTATTCGTTTTGAAAACTCGTGCTCGTTTCTCGTTCATACACGAGCTGCTCTCTTGCTTCGTTTAAGAGAGAGGAAGAAAGTAAGCGATGAAAATATTTCCAACCCGATAACGATACAGAGCTTCCACTGTGAAGAATCGCATTCTTGGTCCGATAAGCTTGTGAAATCTCAAGAATTACGCGAGCCTGGAGACTGAGAAACTTACGATATTTTATTCAACGATAGCAAAACCGCGATTATTTGATGTTGAAGTCTTTGGAATTCGATTGATTCGATGGCATGTAGAAAATGAAACGATTTAGTTATTGTAAAAAATTCTAAACGATATGAAAACGATTTTAGAAAATATTAATAAAATAAGTTTTTATCAAGTGGACGAAGTGCCTTGATATATTAATCTGTAAAATTTAACTGACGCTTTGTAAGATACGTTACAAATGTTCACAAGTTTCTAAAAGTTAGTTAATTTCGCACCCACTGTACGTAAACAACATTTTCCTACAAATCCCATTCATTACAAAATCATCGCAATCGTTAGAAAACATTTCAAATGTTATAATCATCCTCACAATTACGCCATCCTCTTGAACGAAAGAAAAAATCCCCCGATAAACTCTATTTTTAGAAGAAACGTCTCACGATCTCTCGTTATCGCGAACACGGAAACTGGGCGGAGAATGAAAGAATGACGTACTAAAATTCGACCTTGCACCGATTCTCGATGGTCCGCGGATCGTGTTACTCGCATCTCGAGCCCAACCCGAGTTCTCATTACAATTCGTAAAAAAACTTCATTTCCATATCATCGTCATCGTCGACGTCGGTGAACGGCTCGATCATAAAGCGAACCGCGGAAGGAGGAGCATAACTCGGTTTGCGTGGCTTATTATTCATCCAGCTCGCGTTGGAAATTCGCGGTCAAGAATTCTTGGTCTGTACGGACGTAAGATTTCCCTTCGATCGTAAACCATTCCACGAAGTTGTCATCTTTCAATAATAATAATCAAACATGACACGTAGATCATGATTTGCAAAATGTGACAAATGTTGCAAGAAACGAATTTCGTGAGAATGTCTCTCTTATCTCTTTACGTCGAGGAAACTTTACGAAGAATCGTTGACAAAAAAAATACACCTCAGCTTTTCCCGGAATCTTTAAAAAAAGAAGAAAGGAAAAAAGAGGAAAGAAAAAAAAAATAAACGATCGTTTGACGCTCGAAGAAGGGTGAAGGCGCGAAAAGAAGGCACGCAGTCCGCTTCGTGACTCGAATCTCCTATTTGTCGCGACAGAAAAAGAGAGAGAGAAAGACTCGAGCGGGTAAAAGTGCGCGCGAGTAAAAGTACGTAAGCGAGTAAAGAAATTCGCGAGCGCGTGTTTAAGGTTCTCGGCACGAAATCGCCGTGCGAGTAAAAGACGACGTCTTCGTCCTCGTCGTAAAACGAGGGAAGAACATCGCCTTTGCCCGGCCATACATTCTTGTTGACCGAATGAATACGCGTCGGTACATCGGGCCCATAATTGGTGCCGACCAATTAAGGATTAATTGAGTGTATTTTAGTCTGAAACCGGCCGCGTCGTCGTCACTTAAGGCGGCACCCACATTAAGCGAGCGCACGCACGCGAGTGTGTATATATACCTATATATGTGAGAGAGAGAGAAAGAGAGAGTGAGAAATAGAAAGATGGATGCTGCATCGGTCCATCTCAAGCTTCTCCTGTCTCTCTCGCGGGGTGCCACGTAGCCATCGTGTTTTTATCGTTTTGTCAACCTGATACAGATCCATACGATAACGAGAGGGATTCCATTTTTTTTTTTTATATAATTCAGAAGAGTTACGTAAAACTTTGTGATAGATGGATAAGATCGATGCTTTTCTTTCTTTTTTTTTTTATATTCGCTCGATTCGTCGATGTAACGACTAGACGAAGGATATTTATTATAGAAGCTGTCGATGGTAGCGGGATAAATCGTTTTCGATTCGATTTGCTCGAACGATCCGATCGAAAAGTGATCACGTCGTTTTTGTTTCATTTACAATTTTCTATCTCGAATAGAGACGATAAGAAAGCGTGAAATAGAACGAGGAATATGAAGGAATTAAAGGGAAAGGGGACCAAACGTGAAACCCGCGTGTTGGAATTCCCGATGAGACGACGAAACTTTCTTGTTGATCTCTTTCGACGATCTATTTCTCGCACGGATTAATAGGATCGAGGATAAAAGTATGAGACAAAGTGGAGAGTCGTCGTTTATGTACATGGATACGTGCTTGTGATGCTTACGCAAGAGCGGTGCGCGATTTAACGAGCATCTTCCTCTTAGGAATCGATATTAATTAACTTATATCGTTGTGCAATATCGAGATATAAATGGTTACTCGATTCTTTACAATTTTACAATACTTGAGAGAGAGAGAAAAAAGGCAAATAGAGTTGAAGAGGATTTTAGAGATTAGCTTGCAACCGGAACCACCTCTCTGTTTCTTCTTTTTTTCGGTTCTCGTTTAAATACCACTTTTCGATGCACCGTCGACTCTATAAATAAATGAAACAATAAAGACCAGACGAGTTCACCTTTTTTTTTAACCGCAATGAAAGATGACTCGAATGTCGGAGTGTCTATTTTTAATCATCGATGAAGTCATCAGACCAGCCTGCTTCGCAAAGTGCTTTTAATTATAATCGGTAGTGCTCGTCGCTGGGAAGTTCCTATGCGGACATGGATCGATCGAAAGTCGTGTTTGCATTGCGTGGAGTAGTATCGTTTGTAAAACTTACAATGAAAGTTATCGCGATGACTGATTTGTTTAACCTTCGTTGAGATAGAATGACAGGGGAATTTTTTTGACACGCGACTGTTTTTATTTTAAGAGAAGCTTTTTTATCCGGATAAAGGTTAAAAAAACGTATCCACCGTGCGTCCTAGTAATTGAAACGTATAATATTCGCTGGAAAAATATGATATTGGTTAGAAAAATGGCGTAAAATCATAAGAGCGTACGAAAGTGGGTATAAAGGATATATTTTGTTATTATCTATTACTTTTTGGATTTTTCAAAAGCAAAACTATGGAACAAGTTCCTTATGAACGAATAATACTAAAATAAAGAGTTATTGTTATATTCCAACATATTTTTATATCATAGGTTTCAACACCAAGGTTTCCAAAGTTATTTGGATTGCATTTGGTCGAAACGATAGATTTTAAAAAACAGATCGATCATCTGGCTAACTAATTTTCTAAGTCCAAACTCTCCTTTCTTTTTCTGAACGGAATGCCTGTAACCCGATTGAACTTATTTCACGGTTTCTCTAAAAATACACTCTCTTGCATCCAGCTGCAGAGGAACGACACAGAAATACGTGCGAGTCCGCGTCTCTTCGAAGCGAACGTGGAACGAATCGGTTCACACAAAACCGGTATGTACGAGTTTTCCCACGTTCTATTCGTTCTTTCATGCGCTATTCTATAAATAAAATTTAGCCGCACGCGAGCTCACCGGAGACACACCAACTTCACATCTGCTTTCCTCTTTGTGCTTCTACTTTTTTTTGTAATTATAGACACGTGTATGCATGTACCCAATTTATTTTAATTGTCGTTTGCTCATTGTCGTATACTTTGTTAGATTTGAGTGAGTTGCCTTTCAGCAGTGACATTTCTCTTGATTTTTTTTCAATTACAATTAATAAATTCTTCCTTGAACGAGATTCCTTCGATTCGACGACCTCGACACAAGCTTCGTTCTAAAATATTAATCGGATAACGTTATGTAAAAATCGACTGACCCACTTTTATCAGCAAAGCTCTCTCCCTCCCACTATCCATCTGTTTTTCTTTACCCTCGTAATTATCGATAAGGACACGAGGTTCGAATCGACACGATACTCGTCCGCATTTCGATCCGAGAATTCATTTCGCTCGCTTTATAGATAATATTTCCTTCCTCGAGCGTCTTAAACGTGGCAATTAACGAACACTCTTTTACCGTGTGGCATAATTATACGCTCGGCAGCGAATCAACGATAATGCGCCGCCCTAATCGGATCGATTCTCGCAAAACCGGTATTCTCACGCTTCTCACGATCGTCTGTCCGCACCACCTAAAGATAGCACTTACTACTTCGTATCTATCGACCAAGACCCTAAACACGAATCCCGCTTTCCTCGGAGTTCGACTATCGTTCGGATTCGATCGATCGATCGATTCCTGGCAACGAGTCCTCGCTATACGAGCATTGGATTCGAATCAAAGTGAGAGAGCAAGGTTTTTTTTCTTTACAACTGAGATAAAAAAGGGACAGAAAAATTCCTTCGTTTTAATCGCAGAGATCAACGGTGACTCGATCGTGTAAACTATTTTTTTCCTGTTCGTTCGAACAAAAAAAGGGTTCGATAAAAAAGTATGACAGTGAGTTAACCCGTATCTTTGTTTGAGACTAAATTATAAATCCTATCTGACGGATGTATCGATTCGCGCGAGATTGCAGTAGAGAACGGAGATCGCGTTAATCGATCGTGACGATCGTAATTCATTCATTCGTTCGATTTCCAATTTCATTTATCGAGAGATAACGAAAATCTGTTTCGTTCGGGTCCATTTATCCATCAAAATGGAAATTCTTTTTTTTTTTATTTGGAAGGTAATGACGAGAATCGTTTGGATCGTCTAATGGTATCCGTGATCGAACGAGGAGTGGTATTCTTTTTTTTTTAAGAATGAGAGAAGAAGAGTAAAGAGTTGGTCCACGGAGATGGTGGAGTCTGGGACAACGTCAGGCTAATATACCAGACCAGACCAGGTAAGAGTCTGCACGAGTAGTGCGTGGGGCATCAACAGGCTCGGCTATAAATAGACCGCGAAGGTCAGCAGAATCAGCAGTTTTCATGCAAATGCCCCCGTCGATAGAATAATATCGCTCCTTTCGTGGCTTGATCGTTCGTCTCTCTTCGTCCTCTTATCACACCTCTCTCCCACTATTTCTCCTTTTCTCACTTGCAATCAAATATAACTTCTTGTTGATCGAGTTTGTTTCATTATTAGAATCGTGAATCATGAATGGTAGAAAAAAAGTCGAGTCTTTGAGACATATAATATAAAAATGGAAATGAGCTGATGAATATGATTAATAATAATGTTCATGATCCTTGGACTGACTATTAGAAAAAACTTGTTAAAAGGTGTTCATAATATCCTCATCGTTTATACAAAAGAACACATAAATGACCCCACAATTGCATACGTATAAATGATTTAAAAACGACCGACTAATTAGTGTACCAACACCTGTTAACCCCTTGCCTTATGATTTAATTCGATACTCAAACAAATGAATACTAGAAATTTAGAAAAAATGAATCACAAGATTGTCTAAAGAGAGATTAATAAAGATTAAAAAGCAAATAAATAAAAAGATAAACTTGTAATATTTGAACCATGAGTTTGACTCGTGCTTTTTATCCTCATCTCAGAATTTATATCACGAGTCTCACACGATATTATAAAGCAAATAAATGGTTACCACAAAAACTTGTCATTTTTCACGAGTATACTCGCCACACTCGATATACTCGATCGATTTGATCGATAAGCTTAAACTATCGATCCCATCCAAAAGAAAGTGCTGGATTGTATCAAAGAAAAGTCGATAGTTCGGCAAAGGGTTAATGATCATTTCTTTTAAACTTTACTAACATTATTAAAGTATAGATTCTAAATATTCATTAAACACATAAGTTTTCTAACAACCAAACAAAAAAAAAAAAAACATAAATCGATCACAATGTGTTAAACATTACAATCTTCCAAATTTCATGCACACAATTTACGAAGCTGTGGATAGAGCGGTAGCTTTAATAACGCCTCGAGTGAGTATCCGTCTCGAAGTCCGCGTAACGTAAGCAGGATCAACAGGTGGTTGCACGCTCGTGGTCGCACGAAGGTAGGTAGGTAGGTAGGAAGGTAGATGCATACTCCTGCGTTTGACTCACACGCACGTATAAAGAGTGGTAGAGTGAGTGAGAGAGAAAAAGACGAAAGGAGCACCGGCAAGTTGCATTATCGAAAGTTCCCACTGACTCTCCGCGTGGTATCCGTGCGTGTTACGAGCTTCGCTTCGGCACATAGGTGGGCATTACAAGCTCAACGTCCACCTACACGTATGTACCTAAATGGGTACTCGGACGTGTACAGGGTGGTCCACGCAATCTCGAGTCGCCTTCGTCTTTCGAGAGCCTTCGATCTTTCTCTCTTTCGATCTCTTTCTCGTTCTCTTGGCAGACCCGGATGACGCAGCGACGTGCAAGCGTGAGCGCATTTTAAGCGGTCTCTTTATGATCTCAAGCGTACTTTCCCCACGATCATCGAAAATAGCCGCGAGTCGAATAGGTATACCGTGTCTCCGTTGATGTAATACGGAGTACGTGTCCACTTATCTCTCACGTGTGTACTTTCGATCGATTATTCCGTCTCTTTTTATTGACAAAAAGAAGAAAATTTCTGTTTCTTTTTTTTTTATTCCGCGTCGAGGCTGTATCTCGAATCGATGTATCACGTGATGTCGATTGACATTATGAATTGGAGATCGATAGAGAAAAGAGGTTGGTAATGGAGAAATCGAGAGCAAACGATCTGACTTCGTTTCTGATAAAAAAATATAATTGATATGCTCGAATGAGAAAAAGAGATACGCGTGGATGGCGCCACGTCGGAGATCGAACGGCGGTTTTTCGTTGTGAGAGACGAGTCAAGAAGAGTCGCCGTTAAAGGAATCCGACAAATTTCCTTCGAAATATACTCACGGTTGTCGGTGAGTGTAACGAGTGAAACTAGGTGAAAGTAAGTAGCTCTTTGCGGGAAGGAAGGGCCCTACTGCAGCGTGCACGCGCGCGCTTGCACGATCGGTCGCTGCACGCGCGGCCCGTTCGGCGATACTTTTTTTTATGATGATCAAGGTATAGCTTTCTTTCTATTTTTTAATAGTTAAATGAGAAAGGAAGATCGTTAGAAAAATTTAGAAGTTGGTGAATGAAGTTAGTGTGTTTTTCGATAAATCGATTTTTGGTGGCTTTTCGTTCACTCCACGTGGGGTGTATGCGATCCACGTTGTTAAAACTAATAAATTTTATTTATGTAATTGCAAAAATCGAACTAAGCAAACATTTTTGTATGAATAAATTATTGTGTTAGTTTAAGTAAAAGAAAGGGACGCATCTATGGTGCGATGACTGCATTGTACGTGATATTTGGGCATCGATATACATTATTGTTTCATTGAATAGCAAAAGTATCAAATAACCTGACTGAAAAGTTCATTGTGGGGCGTACGTGACCCACGTGGCAGGGAATGTGATCATAAAAGACTTGAAATCTTATAAAAGAATGTTTTCTAAAATATTTTCGCATACCTATGTAACTAAATGAGCATCGAAGCGAAGATGCGAAAGATGAAGTATCGAAAGTCGAAAATCAATCGATATTTATACATGAAAAATGGCTTTGAGAGGCTGAAAACCTATGGCAATTGGTTTTTCCACGGCACGTTTCACGGGGGACCTTTGCCATCGGCAACCGAAGTCGCCACGACTTTCACGAAAAGCGTATAAAGGTTCGAGGAAGGCGGTCGTCCGGTTCGATGACTGCAACGAGACACCATTCGATTTCTCGATGCTTGCCCGAGCGCGAACGCTCAGGCTCCATGGATATTGTGAAAATGTTCGAAAAAAAAACAATGTTTTACACCTAGATTCTCTCGTACTATTATCTAAATTGTATAGACATTATATTATGTTATAATAAAAAACCTATTTCGATATACCTTTCTGAATTATTCCTGGCTTTAATTTAAAGAAATTACTCACGAATACTCATAAAAGAGATTACCTAAATGAAAAGGAAGATGAAAAGAACGGCAGACGTCAAAGGTACACGCATCCTCCCTAAATTATACCCAATCTTGATTTAGAAAAATTTACTTATCAACATCAAACCTAAATTAAAACTAGAAATTAATTAAAACTACAGACAAAAAGACTACGATTTCAGGAGCTTACCCAAATGAAAAGGTAGATGAAAAGAGCGGCAAACGTCAAAGGTACACGAGTTCTACGTAAAAACTATCCCAACCACTACTCGTAAACCGTGGTAGTAGAGTCGTAGAAGAAACGAAGCATGCGTATACGTATATGCGTGACTAATTCGAACCACAAGATCGGCATTGCCGGAATGTCGTTAAGTACATACGTACGAGCTGGCAGGGTTCAAGAGAGTGCCCGTCGCGTTTATCGTATCGAAGCTAATCGCGCGAGCTTTGCATATTTTGAAGTTCAATGACCTTGCGTGCCGATCGATCGCCGATAAAATTATCCGATAAGATCGAACGAGATAATAAAACGCTTACCATACCAGACCGGTGCCTCGGCCGTCCTCTTCGATAGATTTATCTTATCTCGAACATCGCGATCGTTTTTTAACCGACTTCTTCATTTTTTTTTATTATTATTAAATCGATCTCCGAACCATAGGTGCGACTAACTAATTGTACTCTTAATTATGAAAGTGGATAATATAAAAAATGAATTTATCGCTTATTTTTCATTACATCTATTCATTTCATTTCATTTATTAATCCCGTATATTTTAAATATCCCGTATACTTAATAAATGAAATGAAATTACATCCATTTATATTACAATAATATAAAGCAATTTTTTTGTGAAAAAAATATGACTTAGATCACTTTCATAATTATGAGCATAATTATTGTCATTTATAAATTGGTGACACGACTAGTTTCTTATAAAATAATCCGATGCAGCTCGATTAGAAGGACGGTAGAGGATTTGATAGAAAGAAGAGAAATCGGGTCGATAGACGCTTATCTAATCGCGTTGCATCCGTTTCGTACCTCGTCCCTAACGATTAACTATGTAGATACAACGCACGCATACACAGTGATGTTTCTATACACGTAAAGAGATGCACCGGAACACAAGCGCACGCTTGCACGCGAGAGGGTGAACGTAACCTGTAATTATATCGTCGCGCCGCGGGTGTTCGGTTTGTCGAAGTACACCCTCGTCTAGTTCGTCTTTGACAAGCAGGGCTTTAGAGTACTTTCTCACGCTCCTACGAAATTAATCCTCCTGTCCGCGATTCGTTCTTTTTTTCACGAAGCTTGTTCCCTCTCTACATCCTTCCTTTTGCGTAATTAGGTAAGGTTTCCCTCGTTTTAGACTGTTTAACTCTTTGATATATGGTGTCCTGTCTTTTTAGTATCTAATTTTATATGGTGTGATATTTTTTTGTATCACCTCGAACAGTGGTTTACATTGAAACACAGTTTGTCAGATTTTATGAAAATAAAATTTCTGTACAACGCGAACTTTTTTTATTGCCTAAAATTTAAAGAATTCGAAGATATCAATTTTTAAATCATAAATTTCTTTGGTTAATTTGTATTCTGTTTTTTCTTATTTCTATAAAAATGATGGGTACTCACATAGCTGATCATAGGTATGTTTCGTGACTGAGCGACTATGGCCTCGACGTAGCAGGAGCCTTCGGGACCGAAGAAGGCCGCGACCCCGTCGCAGATCATGTCGATCATCGCTCTCGTCGCTTCCACGGTCTCTCCTCTCGTGTCGCTCCAACGCATCACCAGTCGGACGTTTGGCAAGATGTTAGGGTCGTTGTTGATCTGAAAAGCGTTAGACGAATGTTAGAAAATTCATTACCAATACTAAAAATAAAATATCGATCGTGATTCTCCTGCATTATATATTGTAGTAGGAGCGATGGACAGCGAGACAAAACTTTCAAGATCTTGATATTTTTCAATCTAGTACTCACTACTCTCATTAGATTAATGTCTTAATTCAAGCAATAAAATTTAAAAAACATAATAAATCGATATGTAGTAGATAAAGAATCGAGACATTGATTGTCAAAATCAGAGCATACAATGTACTAATTGTGAAAACTGTATTAATTCTCGATTTAAAGAAGTCAAGATCCTTGTCTTGTCTTGAATCCATCACTATTCCGTAGGTCCATATTGAAAGTCGATTTGCAAGAAGTTAGGATCGAGGAAAATGTTAAACGCGCCATGACGATTCTCTCTTCCTTCGATTACATTCTTTCTTTCTTTCTCTCGTAAGACAGCCACGAGTCATTCGGTATATCCGGCTTGCGTATAAATATCACTCGCTCGGTTATTATGCAAATTTGAATTCCAGCAAACAATACTTTTCCAAGTAGTCACTCTCCGCCGGCGTGCCAATTTACATGCTTGCCAATGCGAGCTGAAATTATAACCGGCGGCATACGCCGGTTGAAAAGTTCGCACGTGCAATAAATCCTTCCCTGCTACCACCCTCCCTTCGTTCTCCTCTTTCGTGTCTCCTTCCGCGGATTCGCGAGTTCGCCTTTTGAACGTGGCACAGAAGCCCATTATGCGAGTGAGTACTTTGCGGACTCGCACGACTCCTACGCGGATAAAGAAGAGAGAGAAAACGATATTGTGAGAGTTACGCGCGAGTTCCACCCTCGTTACGGCGAATTTATACCGGTGACACGAGTTTCGGGAAGGTCGCCAAAAAATTGTTGGACCGTAACGAGTCTTTCGTTGGTTTTACTTTAAGGAGATGGTTGACTTCGAGTCCTTTTATATGGTTCCTGTGTTGAATCTGACTCGACACTTTATTTCGAACGTACCTACGATTGAAGATATTTTTGTTGTATAAGAATTGAAAAAGTAATATAGTGTAAATATGAGATATGTAAAAGCTTGCGATAACGATAACAAAATCAATAATGAATAAGACACTGCAAACTTTTAAACATAAATCAAATATAAAACCTTTAAAAAACTATGTTACCAAAATTTGAAAGTCGAATCACTTAGAAAATCGATCCATTTCAACGTTAACTATCTAACTTTCAGAGAACAATATCCACCCTTGCACAATATTCAATAAAGAATAAGAATTAAAAAACAAATATTTTCTCTTTACACCCCAAAAAGATCTAGTCCCATAAAAATCATTTTCCTTTTCTTATCCTAAAACTCCCTCCTAAGTATCTAAAGTAATACCGACGACAACTAGTTAATACAAACTCCGATTTGTGATTTAATATAAACGCGTAGCTCGAATAAATCAAAAGAAAATCTTTAAGAAAGATCTCGCGTTCGTTCGCTCAGCTAATGCACGCGACACTCGTTATCTATTTGTTCCATTTACCGATCTCTCGAATCTCCCACGTTCGCTCCACTTTACGCGGCAAATTCCGCACTTTTTTTCATTCGCTCGTTGCAACGAGGATAAACCGTAGAAGGTGCACCTGCGCGTGCGAGAGAGTGCACACGAGCGCGCGACCACCGACCACGAGAACGCTTATTACGATATGGTCGGTATATGACGGATAAAGGCCGTGTTATAAGTCGCGCGCGAGCGCAGGTAAGTGTCGTTCTGCTTACGGCAGCAACGACGGCAGGAGTCGACATTGCGATCGCGATGCTTACTCTTGCGTGACATATCGAGGTGTATAAATAAACGGCCCCGCGAGTCGTTTCCTGCGAGCCTTTCCTGTACGCCGCGGGAATCGAGAATTTCGCGAGAGTCTCTTTAATGTTTTAAGGACTATGGTTTTGGGATTTTTAACGAACATTAAACACTATAGACATATGTCTAGGGTTTTGGATTCGATCGAGTTTTATGCTTATGAAAAATTATGCATACCTATATATTTTTTTTTAATTTTTACTATATTGATTACTTTGATAACAAACATTCTTTTGATGGCCTAAGTTGCCAAGAAATGAAACAAAATTATATAAATGGGGCCCCAATTTATATTTTGTCTAGGGCTCGCTGGGATAACTCTCGTGTAACACAGATATTCTGGTTCATAGAAATGTACAGGTGTATAAATTATATTATGGGAGTCTGAGGTTTATTAATTACGAATGGGATTTCGAATGATTTTTTTTTTAAATTATGCACACACCATTGATGTGGCAAGAAGGATTATATTTCTGTCTTATTCATATAAGTTAATATGCAAATTATGAATGAAATGATAGTACGTATTTAGGATAGCACGTGGACTTGGATTAGAGATTTTACTATTGTGAATTAATTACATAAAGAACTTGGTCACTGTTATTGCTTAGAAGATAACAATTAAAAAGCTTTAATAGTGCGTTACACGAGAGTTAACTGCATATAAGAATTAATTTAAAGACAACTACGAAAAAATCTAACTTTCATTTACAAGATTTGTCTAAACTAAAATTTGGTCCATTCTAAAATCATCTTGCAAAAAGATTTGTTAAAACCCAAATTTATAATAAACGTATTCGTTCTCGAAGGAATATAGATCGAGATAACAAGTTAAAAAAAGCCACCGATAAGTTTTTCATCGACACGAAGAAGAGAAAGCCGCGAGAGAAGCGAACCGAACGAAACGAGCGAGATCGAGTTCTGAAATTAATAACAAAAATCGATGGCCGAACGAGCTTCGCGATGATCTCGAACCGTGAAACGGGGTGGATACGGTTCACGGCTGGTAATTACTGCCGGATGGCCGATTAATCTTTGACATAACGGCGTTTTATTTTCGCGCCAGGTTGGTGGCTACGGCCCGGCTTGGTGATACGATCGGTTCATTTCGAGCATTCTCAGCCCTTCTCTCTGTCCCTCTCGCGCGCTCTTGGCCACGTATCTCAAAAAAAGAAAAAGAGAGAGCAAAGACAAACGGACGCATACCGCAGGTTGCAAAGAGATCTCGAAGTCGAGTTTGGGATAAAACCTGGGAGGAGGGGGAGGATGAAGAGAGAAGGAGAAGAAGAAGTAAAAAAAAAAGAAAAAGGAGCAGAGGGGGGGGGGAAGAAGCAAGGCGTTCTCGATCGCGAACGAATTCTTCTCACGGTTGGCCGTGAGTGCAGTTTCGTCGGCGCTCGCGTGGGCGGACCGGCAAATAATGCCGGTCTTGTATTTTTAAACCCGAGCGACGATGGAGCTTCTCTCGCGAAGAGGAGTCTCTATCTCTCTCGTGCGAGGTGAAACGAAAAGAAGAAAGTGAGAAAGAAAGAAAGAAAGAAAGAAGTGGAATCGGCCGGGTCACTTTGCTCCTGCCGTTGCTGCTGCTGTTCCTTTCCGAAAGAAAGAGAGAGAGAAAAAGGAGAAGAGAAAGAGAGTATTACTACCTTTCTCCTCTTCCCACTCTGATTCGGCGAACGAGACGGCGAAAACGATCTCACGGTCCCCGCGAACGCGCCGATCTCCTCGAATGAATTATCGAGCCTCCCGGAGCCCGCCGTCGATCCCACCACACCGAGAGAGCCTACGTGCTCTTCCTTCGACCCTGAGTGAGATCGGTGGATCGAACGATCGAAGGGATCGCAGAACGTTTGACCGATACGATGTATCTACCTATTGAGAAAGAGAGCTTTCGATCCCTTGCTAACTTTTCGCTCGAATGATAAGTTTCTATCGAGTCGACAAAGTTTCGAGAGGATGGAATTTTTCAATTATCGGAACGTTGGTGAAAGGTTGTTCGAGAAATTGGCACTGAAGATAAAATTACTTTCGAAAATGTCGTAGATTACTTCAAATTTATAGAACGACTTAACACTTGCAGATTTTTAAGAACGACCAAAAGGAGTGTCTTATTTATTAAATCTACGATTCGAGCAAAATGTACAATTATTTCTTAACACGCGTTATTAATATTCGAACGAGGCAATAATAAGTGAAATAAAACAGAATGAAAAGAAATGTAGTTTACCTCGTCGAGAGCCATGGAGAGAGCACCAGAAATGGCGAGTCCCTGTCGATCTTTGAGGCCACCCTTGATGGCCGTGAGGTATCCGATCGTGAGATTCTGTGACTTTCTCGGCTGCATTCTCATTTGTGCTGCCGCAGCAGGGATGACGTTTCTATCGACGGCGTTTCTATCGAAGGCCGGCTTCGAGGAGCCGTCAGTGTAGGAATAGGAATAGGGAGAAGAGGAAGAGTAGCCTGTCCTTCGTTGACGTTCGAGTGTCGAGGATGACGAAGAAGAAGCTGGTGGTTCGGCAAGGCCAAGGACCAAAGGGCTACTGGCAAGTAGCAGGAGAACGAAGAAACTTCTTTTTTCAAGATTTCTTCTTCGTCCACCTGCTCGTTGTCGTTCTTGTTGACGATGACGGTGATGATTATGATTATGACGTTGATGATTGTCCTCTTCTTCCTGTTGTTGCTCGTACCGATGGCATAGACGTTGCTGCTGTCCCTCTTGATAATGTTGCTGTGAATGCTGAGAGAT
Organism: Ancistrocerus nigricornis; assembly: GCA_916049575.1. Taxonomy (NCBI): domain Eukaryota; kingdom Metazoa; phylum Arthropoda; class Insecta; order Hymenoptera; family Vespidae; genus Ancistrocerus; species Ancistrocerus nigricornis. The sequence continues at coordinate 28,452,053 of OU696667.1, forward strand.
TGGATGATGGGGCAGCAGCCGATGGAGCACCGGACAACGGGGCACCTGATGCTGGCGACGGGGAGGCCTGCGGCGGCTCGGCTGTATTGGCGGGCCGGGGCGCATGGCCGCCGCCGCCACCGGTCAGCAGCGCCTCCCTCCCGCTCACCTAAACAAACAAAAGTCAACCCGCTCCTCAAATATCTCCTCTGACCTCTTTATCATCTATGCACTAAGTATATTAATGGTGTGAAATGGGAAGGGATTATGTTTGGTGACTTAATATAGATTTCTTTCATTTATAAAAGGGTATAATACCTATCTAGATTTGATAAATAATTAAACATTTTAATTTAAATACCTATTATTAGTAAATACCTATAGTATTTATGACGTCCCATGAAAATTATGTTAATAATTTTATCGACAATATTTAGCTTCAATTCAAACTCAAGAATTTTCATGGGACGTCACAGTATTTAAAAATTTAAATACCTATTATAAAAAAAACGTACTATAGATTTGTTGCAATTATATCGAATTTTGATAAATAATTGAAATATATTTACAAAGTTCAAGACGATCATGAGATGGTAATCGTTAAGATGATTCATATCTAATCCCAAAGTCACGATTTCATTTTTACCTCCTTATCTTAAACGTCCACTTGACATTCGTAAAACTTGCACATATACGTAGGTATGCGTCTACACAAAAGATGCATTTTGTATGCAAGTGGTTAGATCGATACGCACGACGTTCTCTCTCAAACATATCGAACGATTCTCATAATTGCATTAATAATTCATCGTTAAAAAGCAACGAGGAACTCGAATGAAGCTATTAATACCATAGAAAAAAAAAGGCCTCCTTCGTTTTCTATCCTATCCATTCGCGTCTTCTTTATACGTATACATCTCATCCTCGTAATCGCGGCATCATCTTGTTACCGTGCAAAAAAAATTCATAAGGAATTCAACGCATTGCCAGTTATTTGCAGGATCTACGTGCCTTTCGGTAACGCAATAGAATCTTTACGTTTGCACGGAACGATACAGTAATCTCGCGACAATAACGTTTAAGTATCTTCCTGTTGGCATACTTATTGCGAGGCCGTTGTTCGTTCGTGCGAATCATTCCGCGTGCCATCTGTTCGTGCCAGCGATAATCCTTTCCTTCCTCTCTATCTTTTTTTTTTTATAAAATATCAAATAGAATGAAAAAAAAATGCCCCCCAACGGAATAATTCTGATCTCGCGAGATCCACCAAGTTCTTATCTTTTTTTTTTTTTTTTTTCGATAGGACCGAAAGAATAAGAAGAAAGAGAAAGAGATTAGCCTTTCTAACATCGACATTTTCGTTGACATTTTCCCGAGCTAGGTCGTTATGGCGGACAGGATGTCGGTTGCGTATAAGGACGTGAAAGTTTTGTCCCTCCGTGCCAACGCGAAAAGATGCTGTCGTTCTCCGTCGTCGTTGTCGACGTTGGACTTCTTTGAGAAACTGGAAATGCTCTTTTATCGTAATTTATGCACCGTTTATTGCGCGATAAAAGGCGCCGTATCTCTGCGCGGTCTGGTAAAAAAAGACGTCGCGGTTTCTTCCTATTATTATTAACGAGAGGAAGAATATGCGGTTGCTCAAATGTCCGGGTAAACCTTGGAAAAGATCGACCATGTACTTGTGGAGAATGGTATCCCGTTTTTTTAAGCCTAAATTGTAGCAGTCTGTGCTCCAAAGGATTAGATTATACAATGATAATCAGAAGAGTTTTCTTGTGAATTATACAATAATTATGACAGGCAATTGAAGGATATAACAATAGTTTAATTAATATTATCGCCTAATAAAAGGTGATTATAAGTGTAGTACCCATGTACGAAAGAAACGCGACAGGGTTAAATAAAATTCAAACAACAACTTTCAGTTTAACTTGTTCACACTTTTACTAACTAATTTGCTTCCAAGTGTGACACAAAATTTAAATAAATTAAAAAAATTGTTACAGAATTCCAGATAGATAAAGGATGAAATCCTGAGAGACGATAAAATTTATTGTCGAGGGAACACAGATCGATTCTAAGCTTCTTTGAAAAGCTTACCGTGTGTATCGAGCAGGTAGTACCGTAAAGCTGAGGGAACTGAAAGAGGTGCGACGACACGTGCTCGACGAACAAACGCAAACTCCGCGAGAACGAGAGAGATGCACGAACACGCATACACACACCTGTTGCGAGTTACGTAAGGCACTAGCTCGGACTACGTAGGCGACAGCGGGCTAGGCTGTAACGACTTCGCCACAATAAAGACGTCTTCCATCCATGATGCATGGTGTCATTCACCAACTTGAGTATATAACTTTCCTCGACTCGCTTGCTTCTAACTCCGATTTAATTACGAGGAGGTGAAAGTCACGAGGCACGGATTTATTTGACGCGTGGGACCGACGTTGGAGGACGTTTAAAGGGACAGCGAAGTACGCGACCTGGCATGCTCTTGACAGCGACTTTTATGGTCCCGTTTAGAAATATCTTGCTTCTCGTAAATGTTCATTTAAATGTTGGCTAGTGATTATAAACGTTACCTAAGTTATATATGTATATATTTTTTGTACAAAATACGTAATAAATTACATTTTTTCTTTGTATAAAGTTGTTATTTATCTACTTTCCTAATTACCCCTACATTCTGTTAAAAATCTAAATTTAAAATTGTTCTTTCATAAAAAAATGGTGTAAAACTAATTTTCTAAGCGAAAAACATAAAACAAAATTTATCGTACTACGAGAAAACATTTTATCACTTTGAACGTCGCGTCGTTAGCGAGCAAAGGAAAAAAAATGGAGGTTCGATAAAATAAATCGTTAGGAACAACGGGGCTGAACAAAGTCGCGCTTTTTCTCTCTGCTCCTACTTATCGTGAATCACTTCCGAGCAAAGTCTCTTTATGCTAGCACGCGCGAATACCTATTATTTTCTGTGAATATACATGCACAAAGCGAGAAAGAAAAGAAGCGTGTCTGGATAAATTCGCGCTTACGTCAAAGCGATACAAGTACGCACGAAAAAAGTATACCCACGCGTCCTCACCCCTTTCCTCGACTCTTTCTTTCTTTTGTTTCTTTATCAGAAACTTACGCAACGTTTCGCGTAAGTCGGAATCGTCCGATAAAATTTTCTTCCCGCGAAATGTGGGGTATTTCTTTAAAATAAAAATTTTATGATACTGTGCAAAACAATTTTCTTCGTGTAAATAAATAAAGTAAGAAACAAAGAATCTCGTCTTCCGCGATTAACGGGTTAAAACACATTATTAACTAAAAACTCATGCTGATTAAGTCAACGAGTAACGTCTCATACACACACAAAATTAAGATAAAAGGCGTATTCTCCCATTTTATATGAATACTAACAGTTATGTTCAAGGTAAATCTCATATGACATATGACACATAACGAACGTTTGTTGCAGAAACGTGACAAAAATCGAGCTTTCCAAACGTAATAAAAATATGTGCCAATAAATTTAGATTAAAATCCTAATTTATATAATTATCCTGAAAAATTCAACAAGATTGACTTACTTATTCGGGCAGTGACAGAATCGAAGTTGATGGAAATATTCCGAAAGAATTTTAAAAATACAGAAGAAAACTCGTCCGAACGAATCACTGCTCTTCTCTCACGCGCATGAAAGAACACTCGACACGCCGGAATAATTGGCAACGCTCGTGCAACGAGGACTCGTACCTATATACACCCGGTACATAAATGTATATACTAGAAAACAATCGAGATAAACAAGACGTTTGGCGCGAGAGTCGATGTTAACGACAAATATTTGCACGAAATCGCGTATGCGAGCGTGGGCGTTCGTTCGTGTACGATATCACAAATTTTTGTGTTCGATTTCTAACTTTCGAAAGGGCACGAAGAGTTTTCCACTGTTCCAAAAGAAAGTAATTATAACTGAAACAATGACAGTCTATATAACTATTTTAGAAATTAAAAAGAGATGTAAAAAAACAGAACCTGTTATAGTCTACGATTAAACGGGCCCAGTAAATAAAAATCCGTTCGAAAACGGAAAAAGAGAGTGGTGCCAACGTAACTGATACGCAAAACAAATTTAACACGATAAAGAGCTAAGAATAGCCCTGCAGTTATTTGTCGAGTCCCACACGCATACGTTTCTACACACGTAGGACTTATTATTTGTCGATGCTGCGTTACCGGTTCGCGTTTTAGGCCAAGCAATAGAGATTTTTTCGTGACAAAATTAAATGCTGGATGAAACCGGTGTCAATCGACGCGGAATGATCCGTAGATATAAACTGCCATGTTTTGGACAAAAAATTTTCATTAGTTACAGAGTTATAAACAAAAAACATGAAAAATTCGTGTTTTTTTTCGTTTTTCGCTTATAAAATGGAAACTAATGAAGCAATCGTAAAACTCATTAAAGACGAAATATGGAGAATGAAAATGCGGATAAAGTAAGTGCTAGAACAACTCGATCGGATCGTTATTAACGGAAAAATACCGGAAAAACCGAAAAAATCAGCATTTTTTAAAAAATTCGTAACTCCGCCATTTTTCGATATGTAGCGCTGACTCTTTGCAAGATAGTAGGTATTGAGAAGTACTTTATTTATACATAATTCAGACCCATGTGGGATAAATAGTTTTTGCATTATTGTAAATTGAAATTTTTTGTACACTATCTTTCGGCAGGCCTCTATGCTCCGGTGATCGGTCGATTTTAATTTTCGAAACGGATTATGAAACTAGAAGTATTGTACTATATGGCCTCAATCTCACTTTTTCGTTAAAATACTGCCAAATAGGTGAAATATACCCGCAAACAGGACCTAAAACGGCCGAGCGCGTGCAAGACGGCGAGCAGTGGGGGTAGAGCGGCAGACACGGGGAAGGCGCGCGACACGCTTCTATTACTATATATATGCCTTGGGAGTCTGCCGCTCTACCCCCACTGCTCGCCGTCTTGTACGCGCTCGGCCGTTTTAGGTCCTGTTTGCGGGTATATTTCACCTATTTGGCAGTATTTTAACGAAAAAGTGAGATTGAGGCCATATAGTACAATACTTCTAGTTTCATAATCCGTTTCGAAAATTAAAATCGACCGATCACCGGAGCATAGAGGCCTGCCGAAAGATAGTGTACAAAAAATTTCAATTTACAATAATGCAAAAACTATTTATCCCACATGGGTCTGAATTATGTATAAATAAAGTACTTCTCAATACCTACTATCTTGCAAAGAGTCAGCGCTACATATCGAAAAATGGCGGAGTTACGAATTTTTTAAAAAATGCTGATTTTTTCGGTTTTTCCGGTATTTTTCCGTTAATAACGATCCGATCGAGTTGTTCTAGCACTTACTTTGTCCGCATTTTCATTTTCCATATTTCGTCTTTTATGAGTTTTACGATTGCTTCATTAGTTTCCATTTTATAAGCGAAAAACGAAAAAAAACACGAATTTTTCATGTTTTTTGTTTATAACTCTGTAACTAATGTAAATTTTTTGTCCAAAACATGGCAGTTTATATCTACGGATCATTCCGCGTCGATTGACACCGGTTTCATCCAGCATTTAATTTTGTCACGAAATGCCTCTTTTTCAGCTCTGTTGCTTGGCCTATTTTAACAGCCCTGCCTTGCGTCCTCGGTCAGCCTCGAGCCGGCGCTCCATCGACTATTTATAATTTTTCTTTTCTTTCGTTTCTCTTTTTTCAATTTTCATACAAAAATTCACAATAAAGTAATATACCTAAGACATTGGGAAATAAACTTGTACTAATAAAATTCTCAATCTTGCTACTAATAATAAATCACGTGAATATAAAAAAATCGTACATAAATACGTGCTAAATGACTAACCAGTTATGCGGTTAATTGAATTCTACGATCTATAAAACTCAACCGATAAGAATAATCTGACGTATGTAACTAACCTCCACTACGCAAGAACACGTTGTTTTATTTCCGTGGATACATGGCGGACGTGGCCAGTGTTAGAAGAAAAAAGAAAAAATAGAAAAATCCAAGTCGATTCGAGTGTGTGCGTGTTGGCTGAATCGAAGGAGACGGAATCATCGTGGCAGGAAGTGGAATCGTCGACGTTCGTGTCATGCGTCGAGCATGCGTTTACGCAATCAACCCAGGGTCAACACTCGCTGTGCATATCGTTTAGATAAACAGTGATAACTTTTCTCTTTCTCTCTTTTCCTCTCTTTATGGAATCCTACATCAACAACTCCTGGACCTTTAACGATACCCGTTTCGTTGCATCTGTGAACTTATTTCGAGAAAATGTACGATCTTTCGAAAGAACACGGCATCATTTTACGCGTGATCTGGCCGGTGATTCCACAAATTCGTGGAAATTCGGTTTAATATTTTTTGGCGAGGCGCGAATCGCTTCCTGTGGCTCGATAAATTTAGTAACTGCACCGATGTTGCAGCAGTTTTTATGGAACGAAGGTCGAAAAGAGTGATGTATATATATTGCTATTACTAAAACGATACGTTTTCACGGTGATAACTTAAATTTAAAACGTCATATATAAATTATTTAGTTGAATCTAAAAAGTCATACTTCTGACGTTAAATGATGCACATTCACGAAGCAACAAGTGTCACCTATGCACAACAAAGTTATATTCGCTGGTAAACATTTGTACAGACACTGTTTCAGAGAGGAGGAATAATTTTATAGATGTTTCGGAAGATTGCAGGATATATTAGATACGTGTTTTATGATGTTTAATAGAAATTGTTTTAACGATTATAAATGCGTTGTTCGCGACTTTCGATGTATTTGACATATATTTTCATTTGGTTCTGACGAATCACCGTTGCAGTACATTTTCGTTCTTCAATTTTCAAAGTATTGGTTAGTTAATATTGGCTCTCGTCCGATTTGATCTAATAAACAATGGGATTAAGTTTATTGAGAGTTTCATATATCAACACTCTATGCAAATCCAGACTGTTCGTAAACAGGTTAAATATATAAACGCAGCATCTAACAACACGCCTCCTCGGGCGATATATTCGCCACGGTTAACTGATGTGGATATCCTAAGTCTCTAAAACATTGTTTGTGGAAACGGTACGAAGATGTTTCTAAACTTGTCAAAAACATGTATCTGGAACATTATGCACCAACAAATTCAACTCATAACTGTTGAGAGTAAAATTAAAGGAATTACTGAAATTTAGGCAGAAATTAAAGGATGATGTGTTGATGATGTGAAAATTATATTAAATTATAAAAAGATAACATACGATATTATTTATAAAACTTAAAAGCCTAATCTTTATTGTGGGTGACAAAGATTTCTTATACTTGGGCGTGTCTCATCTTCTTATCCTTCACTTTGGTTTCCTCAAGAACGAAACTATCTACTGAGGAACTTGTAAATATCCTATCCATCACATCCTATGCAATTTTCCTAAGTGAAATTGTTCTCATCTATTCTTTTCATTTCCTCTTTATCTCAAACTATTCTAAAATATCTAAACTATACAAATTCATTTTAATTTTCCCTCTTAATAAAATTTTAATATTAACCCCTTGCCTTATGATAGAATTCGACAATCAATCAAATTAATACTAGAAATTTAGAAACAATGAATCACCTGCTTGCTAAATAGAAACTAATGAACACTTAAAAGCAAATAAATAAAAAAATTAATTTCTAATAATTTCGAGTCTCACACGATATTAATAAAGCAAATGCTTACCACAGAAACTTGTCATTTTTCACGAGTATACTCGCCACACTCGATATACTCGATCGATTTGATAGATAAGCTGAAACTATCGATCCCATCCAAAAGAAAGTGCTACATTGTATCGAGGAAAAGTCGATAGTTCGCGAAAGGTGATATCTCGAAGGCCACGGCTTAGAGACGCTTCGAGAGCTTGGAAGATCTTAAGTGACGAGAGATAACGCGCTCTGATATACGCGCGCGATTGTAACATTATGTTCGGCACACGTGACTCGTGTAATACGGGCACTAATATGCCGCGTCTCTACGGTATATCGTGTTACGAGGGAGTAATTGAATATCGATACACGCGTCTCATAACAGACAGACACACTGTGACAAGGCGCATGCACGATACTATGTACGTACATATATGCGTATACGCGATCAAATGTGAATATATCGTATTGGTGTGCTAAAGGAGAGTGAGAGAGATGCTGCTAGAGAACATCTCTCCTTTGTCATTCCAGTGATATGCTCATCGTCCAAGATGCTACACGTCGATACAACGTGACATATCCTGTTACTATTGCAAAGATTACAAAAGGGGTGTGGCGTTGATCTGTTCACAAAGGACATACTTTAATACCTAAGCTTGTCATGTAACTAAATTTTTTTCTTGCTTTTTCATGTGAGTGATGATCATCAAAGATAAGTTTTCTGTTAGGTAATCGTTTGATACTTAAAGAATCGGAAATAGGAAAATTTGATCGAGTAATAAATTAAAGATGTTTCATTTCGATTGCCTAATTTAAAATACAATATTCTCCTATGTATTTATTAAAAAAAACTTAAAGTACTTACAAATGTAATAATCGTCATTGTTTGAAATATATTATTAAAATAAATATGTACTTGACTCGCTAACATTTACCTACTTAAGTTACAAAGAGACTGCGACTCCCAAAGAGACTCTATCACATTTTCTTCCAAACGTGCGAATCGCGTAACATTTTCACCGCACAATCCCGTTATAATCCGAGCAATTAATCTCGCAACTATAATAGTTAACGCGTTTCGATCTCAAGCTTATCATTCTGTACTTCGCCGTCGTCAAAGCTAATTAAAGACTTTACGTAGCGGATCGATATCTCGTTTCACAAGAGCTTAACGAGCGAACCCTTTCGCGCGCGCGTTACAAGAACGTACGGTACGATATAGAGAGGGGGCTAAGGGGGGGGCCAGTGTCACCTATAAATCCGACTAATTAAGCATTATATAAAATGTCCATAAACGTGGCCTCTTTATTATTTTACGGCGTTCCCCGTAACAGTGATTTATTCGTTCCTTGGCCTTAATTAATCACACTTAACCAGTCAGGACGATACGTAAGAAAAGGAAATAGAAAATTTGTAGAAAACATGTACCAACTTCCTGGATATATCTAGGCTTAATCGACAACAAATTTAAGATAATTTATAATCAACTTTTCCGTGTTGGTAAAGACACTTTCCAACTTTATTAACTACCCTTACGACCTGTCGTCTCGATCAACCAGAACGGATTAAAAATGATTAGAGAAATCTTCGAAGGATCGACGTCGGATTATTATCTCGACGAGCTTCTAATCGCACGCTTGATGTTTCGAACGATTTATCAATTCGCTCGATGCGGGCGAAGAAAAGAGAGAGAAGCGAGGTAGTGAGGACTACGAGGTTGTTGCAGTCAGCAGACGAACGTAAGTTAACGCGTAGAATGTCTAATGAATCGATGAATCTCTATGAGGAAAATCCTCGATGCGTTAGCCAGGACGTTAGAGACCTCTCTTTATTTCCGAGCGAGCGTTTGTCGTGCGTTTACCTCGTCGTTTGATTTTCTTAGACTCTTTTTCACGAAAAGTTCCATCGAATTTAATGCGACTACTTTACGAATTTAATAAAAATTTTGTTATCTCTTGGGAACATCGAAAAGATCCGTCTCCCAAAAGAGACTTTTATCAATTTGCATAACGAGCCTTAACGACTCACAACACTTTGTGTCGTGCTTCGTACAGTTTCATATTTCTTACTCCCCTCGCTCTCACGAAGACTAATATCGAAAAGGGAGAGAAAAAAAAGGCAATACGCGTACGTATCGCGTTACTAATCTTTTTTACGAACTCGAAAGAGCCGATAGACCTTCTAAAGTTGCAATGGACTTGGTACACGATGTGCATGATCGAGTAGACGCGTTGTATGCGTGCGAGACTCGCGTTATTGCTTCGGGAAAGCATAAATCGCGACATCCTGTCTGCTTTTTTTTCTTAATTACTCCGTTGCTCGCTTCGACGTTTCCGTGGGAAGAAATGATTTCTTCTCTCTTCTTCTATAGAAGACCTTAGAGAAACTTCAAGCATATATTTCGTTCGTCTTTATCGATATGCTAATATGGCTTAGGAAGTTTAATGAAAAATATGTACGCGAAGGAACGCAAGACTTCGAATGATTTACATCGGCGCGATAGATCATACACGAGACGAGCACTGTTACGATAGCCATTGTTACCTCTACTATTATATGCATAATGCGTGAAACCGAGACGTAACGAGCCTTGGTAGAAGGGAAACGGAATTTCCTAAACCGCATCTTCGGGTGACTCACGATCGGGAAATATAAATGAAGTTTCGATGTCTTGTGAACGTAGGAACCTTACGATGATTAATTTAATTAGAAATTTAGAGATTATAACCAAAATTTTTAACTTTAATTCTCATTTACTTGAGCAAATTAATTTTACTTTTTATTACTAATCAGTATAGGTCTCGTTTTGCGAATAGTGACACTATTTATAGAATTTCTAATCTTGCTAATTATTCTAATCATAGCATTAACCTTTTTGGGTGCAGGGAACAATCGGCTTTGAAATCTTTCCATAAGGCAATTTATATGCTTTAAGTCTTCATTCGTGCGTTTATCCTTCTAAACATATATGTTTTTACTATTGTATTCTACTAATGAATAAATAAATTTAAAAAAAAATTGCAAAATTTCTCGACTATCGAGAATAGGTAAGAAAGAAAACCCCACGATGATCAGAGACGACCGGTTCCTTCTCTTCGCTCGTTCGATATAGTATATCGATGCTATTGTGTCGTTTCAAAGAGAGGAAGTCGTTCTTTGATCCAACGCTGCCTCCCCCGAAGTCAAACAGGATGTACGTGTATATATAGACATATATACACGTACATTCACAAGCGTGCGCGAGAATATCCGTACTACAGGGACCATTTTTCTTCGTTCCCTTCAATTAACTCACTGCCCGGCGCCAGAATCTTTGGACCACGTCCCACGATAATATACGCCGATTCGATCCGATCAACGGCTCGATTTTCGCGATAAACCGAAAGGTAGTAGGAATAAACGTTTTCTCTCGAACACTGGCCACGAGCCAATTCAACTTCCCGTTCAAATTATTCTCCACGATCGTCTCTATACCGTTAACGAGCACGATTCGATGTATGTTACTTCGATTTCGCCAATTTCATTTTCGATTTTATCTTTGATGCATATAACGAGAGAGAGATCGAGAAAGATACGGAATGGAGTTTGTCGGATATATGGTACGAGATATTTTCGTAAGGATCGTATGCACATACGTCATGTTCTAACGGTGGATCGATCGATCGTCGATCATAAATCTTGTTCATTATTTTATAGCGACTTTCTGTCGTAAAATTACGAATTCTGCGAATCTGGCTTCCTACTTTCTGCCATCGGCCGATGATGAACGACTCGATCTTGGACGGAAATTTTCTATTCATACGGTAGAACGCGTTCAAAGGTCGGAAATGAAATAAATGATGGCCATGGATGCGTAATCGGTGATAAAAATGAATTCGTTCGAAAATAAAACGCTAGTTTCTCCTACTTGTATAAATTGGTATCTATCCTTTTTTTTTTTGTCTTGCTTAGAAGAGAGTCACGCGTGATCGAGGAACGAAATATCTCGAGGAGAGGCGTGCGTTCGAGTGCCAATATGCGCCATTAATTATACGCATCGGTGCGCGTAAATGTACGCTAAATTGATGATGCGCTTAACAGATGATCGATAATTGTGCAGTAATATGCTTCGAGTGTGCTACTATGTTTTAATCGTGGAAATCGTTTTTATCGACTCGTTATATCCTTCGAGAGACGGGTAATCCTCTTAATGATTTTACAAAAAAATTAGTAGTTTTTTTTTTTTAAAGAATTCTATAACTTTGGAGCTGACTAGAAATGAGATTGTTATAGAGTAAATGCTATGTTTTCAGAGCAACTGTGTTGCTTTATTCTGGTTACAATAGAGATAGATCAATTTGCTCTATTTTTTAAATCAACGTAGAGAGCAAGATTTTTTACATTTCCAATTAGGGATAGTGCAATTTTGACTTTCAATAATTTTATTTATATTTTTCTGAAAAACCTCCATGTCGATTTCACTGAGAAATGCAGCAAATTATTCTATCAAATAGATTACTAAAGCAGAAACACATTTAGCCCTTCAAAGATCACCTTTCTTTTAAATATCAAATCTCTTCGTACAAAAAGACCCTTAAAAAAAATTATCAAAAAAAAAAGTAACACATCGAAGAAAAATCGATCGTTATCGATTTCTGTTAACCTCGGAAAATGAGAGTTAGGATTACAGAAAAGGCTCGCCTCTCGGAATACTTTACGCCGACGGGGGAAAGAAATAACGATCGTTTATTCCGACGCATAGAATTTCTAATTTCACCGGTGCGGCTCGCTCGTAATTCATGTTATACGTTACGTAACCATGCGTAAATCATAAGTTTTCTCTCTCTCCCTTCTTTCCCTCTTCCACTCACACGACACGGCCAAGAATATTTAAATGATCCGCGCTCACGAGCGAAGTTTCCGACCACTTTGAGAGCATGTGCGCCGATCGAGACTACCGACACACGACGTTGCGGTTTACGATTGGGACTGGGAAATAGTCGACCGCGTTATAAAGTTACATAGATGAATGTAACACGATACACTATGCATAGTCGGGAGCAACAGTAGTTGGAAACCGATAAAAAGTGAGAGGAAAAGTATAATGCGGTGAAAATGGCATTGGGGGGTGGTGCCACTAACGAAGTGTCTCCGATCGCTCCTGTAAACAGAGACGGATCTCTGTCATCGATTAACTATTATATCGTTTTTAAATTGTACATACTTTTACGTTCACTCTCGAGCATATAGCCAAACATCGAACTTTTGCACGGTGTTCCAAAATTTTAATGAAAAAAAAGCTGCACGATTGAGAACCACTGTAGTGACGTTTTTCTAATGCACGTGATGTAAACGTCTATTTCGGTACTACTAGGCCAGTAATGTGAGGCGGCTCAGGCTATATACATAAGCGCAATTAAGAGCAACGAATGGTGGCGAATTTCAATTGTTAGAATCACGGACCCGTTCTCTGGCACTACAATTTTTCCTCTCCTCTTACCGTTCTTCTTAAACCGTCGAGCACTAATTTAGTAACAATGACACTTATGAGGCATGCCGGCCGTGCGTATAAAAAGATGGTGCTCGTTAAATCCGTCGAGACGCTGCGAAAGAGAATGCCACTCATTAAAGCTCGCTCCGATCGTCTCTTTAATCGAGACTGAGAACTCCAGCTCCGTTCTCTCTCTCTTTCTTACTCTTGAATATATCGAACTATGAAAGAACATTTTACTATAACGATTCATTATTCGTGATCTCACTCGTAGAGCCTATGATAATAATCGTGGCGTCGTGTTGTGCGGTTTGCTTACATTTCGAACGTTTCCTAGAATGCATAAACGCATGGTGTGTGTTGCATTCTAGATTACTAGGAGAATAATCGAGCGATTATGCATGTCGGAAATTACGAGAAATAATATGTGGTGTTCTTTGATGGATTAGATGAAAAACTTTACCGTTAGTTTTGTTAGAATAAATATATGGGAGAATTTATCTATGTTTTATATCAAGCTTTAAAATTTTTATAATTGCTGATTAGATTCTTGAAAATATTGGAAATACATTTCAAGTGCAATCTGCCAAATCGATTACGGGTGACCACAAAAACGTTCAACGTGTTAAATTATGTCCCTATACCATTCCGCGTATCGATTATTAAGTCATTTCATTTTACGAGCTCACATTTTTACTGAATTTTCGTTCTCTCGGTCGAAATTGTTACGGAATTTACGTAATGCATATCGGACGATGCGGATACGCGAGAGCATCGCGCGGAATTATGCGATGACAACGCGATACCCAAGAAAAAATACATGTATACCGACTATACGGATATACAGGGTAAACCACGAATCGTGATCAGTAGAGATTACTGTGTTATTAGCATGGTTTTAAGAGAGCTTTAATGTGATTATAAGAAATTATTTGTTAATTCTTTACTTAATGTTTTCTTAAAGTTATCTTGAATCTTTTGCAAATAAACATATTTTCTACACCTATCTGTTAAAAGATTTTAAGACGAATTCGGTAAATATCGCAACATACATTTTTGTTTCATCTGGCTGAACAAAAAATGTACAATATTTGTATTACAAAGAGCTTCATTTTCCAATAAAGTACCTACTCTTTACAGATGAATCGACGTTTACAAATCGCGTTAAAACTTTTTTGAAGCCATGCCAAAGCTTAAAAAAACATTTACAGAGTAATCTCTACCGATCACGATTCGTGGTTCACCCTGTATATACACGACTTTGCGATCCGTAACTCGACGACCAGGGAGAGTCGTTTTACTATCGTGTTACGTTTCTCGTCAAATCGCGAACCGAACTTTGTATTTTCCGTCGGCGATGTTCGCGTTGGTCGTCCCGTCTCGCTCTCTCGCAAATCGAATTATTTTTGCGTCAGCCCGCGTTACGCGATTCGTCGTTCGTACGATCGAACGATTTTTACGTCGCGCGACGATAAGGTCTCCACGGATTCGATAACAATTTTTGTTAAATTTAGACCGCGTGGACGATTGACGTTTCAATGGCTTCCGTTTTATCCAGTTTCGATATGTAGAATGAGATCCTATGAAAGAGCTCGTATGATAATAAACGTGAGTCGATTAGAGTAGGACGTTGGGTAGAGTCATTGAAAATTTTTTTGGCGAGTCATCGTCGGTTCGTTCGTTGGTGAACTAAGAAGGCTCTAATTTAAGAAACGTCAAATGGTTGTACGCGTATCTTGATTAGTATATGTAGTAATGAATGTTTGTAGTAATGGAAAATTATGATTTTTCATGGAGTTTCAATGGGAAAATTCACTGGGATGTAAGTCCATTGAGAAATTTTGCTTAAACGTCAAAAACAGCTGATACGAGCTTAAAACGATCTTAACTCTTTTCTGTATACGGATAAATTTGGAATATTATACCATTTTATGACGAACTATAGATTATCGTGAAAAAAGTATGATTGATTGGTAAAAAAATAGAAGAAAAATCTCTGACTACAAAAAGTAAAAGAATGTCGAATCCTACTCAACATCGCGTTAATCGTTCTTGTCGATTTATACCAGAGACCCGAAATAAGTGTTACATTTAAATTTCATAGAAAAATCTCTATTACTCAAAATAAAAAATAACTTAAAGTCATCACTAAATATTTTAGAGTAGGGGAGACCGGGGCTAAAAGTCCCAGGGGCAAGTTGTCCCAGTCGTAGTTTTGGTATTTTAGGATGGAAGGGGAAACGCGTCCGATGCATGGTGTACAGGTCTTAGCGAGTAAAAAAAAGTGTAGTGGTGGTCGTTGTGTTTAGTCTTCCCTGGCTACTTCAAGAGACGAATTTATATTTTGATAAGTTCAATTCTACTTTGGGTACATTACTTAAGCATCTCTAGGCACTAATGAAAATCGATTGCACACGAGTTCGCACATGTAATAGAAAGAGAATTTGGTCAGCTTCATTTCCTTGCCAGAATTTTTAAAAAACTCCTTGATCTGACTGAACTATTACCCGAGAAACAAACCTATGAAAATGGGGCAAGTTGTCTCACACGTCGGGGTAAGTTGTCCCGACAATGAGATCTGAGACAACTAGCCCCATTCTCTTTTTTTGCTGTAACGTTTGTTTTTATCATTAGTTTTCGACAGAATTCAGGTTTTTGTTCATGATCAGGATTTTTGTCAAAAATCGATGCATCTCGAATTTGCCCGATCAAATACTCGTTCGAAAGAGGAAAGTCTCTAATTTACGAATATGCAAGTCGCGTTTCGATAGGATGACTGGTTAAAAAGTTAGACCAATTTTTCTCTTGAAAACGACCCATACTCCGACACTTAAAAAATTTATTTTTCGACACTCCGCAACGATATCGAAAAACGGACACCGGGACAGTATTCTGCATGCTTTCTTCTTTCTAAATCTTGATTCATACATTAGGATTTTTGTCAAAAATCGATGCATCTCGAATTTGCCCGATCAAATACTCGTTCGAAAGAGAAAAGTCTCTAATTTACGAATATGCAAGTCGCGTTTCGATAGGATGACTGGTTAAAAAGTTACAGCAGTTTAAAGCTTGAAAATGACCCATACTTCGACACTTAAAAGATTAATTTCTCATCATTGCTTAACGATATCGAAAAACGGACAACGGAGTATTATTCTGCATTAATTTATCTTTAAAATGAGCCATTAAACATTGAAATCGGCGGTGGTGACCATTTTGGCAAAAATCATGATGCATAGGTAGGAATTTTGTCAAAAATCGAAGTATCTCGAATTTGCCCGATCAAATACTTGTTCGAAAGGGGAAAGACTCTTCTTTACGAATATGCAAGTCGCGTTTCGATAGGATGGCTGGTTGGAAAGATACAGCAGTTTTAAGCATGAAAACGACCGATATTCCGACACTTAAAAAATTAATTTCTCATCATTGCTTAACGATATCGAAAAACGGATAACGGCACAGTATTCTACATGCTTTCTTCTTTAAAATGGGACATTAAACATTGAAATCGGCGGTGGTGTCCATTTTCGCAAAAATCATGATGTATACATCAGGATTTTTCCTTGCAAACCTTGGAAAACTTGCCCCATGGCGTGAGATAACTTGCCCCGCAGCGGGGCAAGTTGTCTCAAAAAACTCGTTTGCTTGAAATTGAAAAAAAACGTGTTAAAAACTTCTCAATGCAAGCGGAAAGATTTCTATGTATTGCTAAGAAGTTGAAGTTTATGATGGTCCCCAAAAAATTCGAAAATATAAGCTACAGAAATCTGTAGAAACAAAAAACCTAAAATTGGGACAACTAGCCCCGGTCTCTCCTAATAGATTTACAAAATTGAAATATAACTCTTATTTCGGGTCTCTGATCAAACTCGACACCGATTAATCACTTTTTCTTTCTCACTCTTATCGCATAAACCGTCAATCTACAAAATAATGAAACAATGCCAGCAATCCTCTCAATTACGATAATCCATCAGCACAAGCTAACGAATTCGCGATATTCAACGGTACACGCGTCGGCTCGCTCTAAAGTGGATCTCTAGATTCATTCGCGCGCGAGAATAGCGAGTCCGCTCACGCGCGTATATGAACGCATATAGTATAGAGGAAGAGAGAGATGCACGCATCGTTCGCGGTTTTGCATCGCGCTCTCGTTCTATGCGGCGGCGAGCTCGTAATATCTGAATATTACGCTCTCTTCTCTCGCTGGTGGTGTTCATCGTATCCGCGTCACGTTCGTTCTCTCTCTTCCGTAAGAGAGAAGGAGATAGATGGATTGACGAAAAGAGAGAGAGAGAAGTTGTAGAGAAGAAAATGTAGGGAGAGAAAAGAGGCGAGATCGGGCGTGTTTGCGGATCCATGGCGGACGTGAACCGAGATAACGCGTTAAAATAGTACGGCAATGCTCGACGATAAGGCGTATTTATAATATCGTTGACTTCGGTGCGCAATGCGACAAGCTTGCCTTTCCATGAGTATATGTAGGTATGTGTAGAGATATAATGCGTATCTCTATATTACGTGTATGGGTGTATCGTGAGTATATTTATATTACGAGTGTATGTATCGTGCGTATCTAGCTAAGTACACGTAGCAAGGATTCATATATGTATATGTAGGTACATATTTGTATTAATGGTCGTGCTCATGGGTTAATGAGCTTATTAACGATCCTTCGATCGATCATGGATTTAATCTTTACCTAAACAACATGGCAAGATGGCCTCAGCAGGAAGATAGTGGATGTTTCAATGCTATTTTGTATTCATATCGCTGCCAGTCCTCCGTACTCTTCACGGTTTCAGCCTGAACTGCTGCTAACGGCCACCTGAAAATCAAGATCGACGTTACATACGTTAGGTATAAGAGGATAAAGTGTATTATACGAGGGTTATGCGTTCGAGTGTGAAAGCACGTGGGCGTTCTTAGATAGCGCGATATTTTTCATTTCTATCCAGATAGGGATATTAGAGTGCATGTACAATCCCGAATGACTAAGCGCGAGCTTACGAGTCTTGTGGAACGATTTTGAAGAGATTTTTTTTTTGTCAGATCGAAGATAGGGGAAATTGCAGCGATCGATGTCCGGCCTTGACATTGATTATACATATCGATAACGGATGGAAAAAGTCTTGAATACTCGTGTTATGAAAAAATTTACTGATAAAACGTCCGTTATCGATATGCCATAAGTTGTCGAGACGGTACATTGTAGGAATATCGTGGAAATATCGTTTGATATTTATCACAAGTTTCTACGGAAATTGTAATTACAGTATCGGTTTTTTATTTGAAAAAGTGATCAATTTTAACTATCGAATTCAATCGTTTGACCATTTCGTGCAATAATATTTTATTCGATCGAATAAATAAAATATATTCGAAAAATTGTGAAACTAGAAATACACGATCCATCCATTTTATTGCTTGAATAATTCTAATGTCATAAAATTCTAAAACAACGAGAATGTAAAAAAAACTATATAAAAATCTCGGTACGAAAGGTTAACGCGTCATATTTTACACGTTCACGCTTTATGTATCTTGTCTCTTTCGCGCTGCCTCGAACGAACGTCAACGAAATTCACTGAAAGGTAACACGAACGTATGCACGTAACATACGTAAGCTTATCGTCGATAACTATAGCAAACGTCTCGAAGCGTTTTTACGTTTACGAGCGAACAAACACCTGTTGGCGCGTGTCACGTCCGTCAAAGCTCGATCATGGCCAGTCACTCTCGTAAAACGTAATTGCGTCAATTAAGGTGACACTCACGGATTTCTAATCGTGCTTCGAGCACTCGGACCACACCAGCTCTCGGATTATGTCAGCTCGCCGTTGGCATGCCGGCGATTTTAATCGATGATCTCGTGAAGCGAGATCGAAACGAAAGAAGAGACAAATATGTAGAAAAGATATTTTTAATATTAATGTACATATTTTTAAATGAATCATTTTAGAGAACGTATCATCATATTTTTTCAAAAATTTTTAATGCAAGTGTCAGTTTTATAAAGACTACGGTTAAAAATCTTTCTCATAAAGAAGATCAGACTTTAATTACGTGGCCTTGCCGTCGAGGTATCGATAGAAATGCGAGTTACGAGTTGGATTGTAACGAGAAGAAAAGAAAAGCGAAAGGAATAAAAAGAAGAGCAGGAAATAATAAAAAGGATCCGATTTATCTCGCGATTATCTCGTTTCAGTCGTCAGAGATAATAAGCTGCTGTCTCTGTACGGTCGTTACCGTAATGGAGGACTTATCGGGTCTCGTTCGTGTAAATAAGGCGCATGACTTTTCTGCAGAACTTTGACGTTTTTCCAGATACGTTGTTTTTTCTATCTTACGTTACCGGAGTGCTTCGTTGTTTGTCGTTTAAGTTTTAAATAAAACTTGGGTGAGATAAAAAAGAAAAAGATTGATAACTTGACTCAAAGATAATAATTTTCAATCGAGGCCATTCTCTCTATTTAGTATACATAATATATAAAATTGCATCAAAGCTCATTTTAAAATATAATAAAAAAGTAATTAATATATATTAAATGTCTAAAATAATACAGAAAGCAAAGGTTTAATAAAACAAATTTCCGAACTCGTATTTTCCCAAGAAATTTGAAACGAATAAGGGCAATAACTCCATACAAGCAAGGGCCGCAAAGTGATCGCCCCTGGCGGGAGCGGCATCGATCCTTTCTCTCCGTTCTCACGTTTTCGTTTTTTCGCGCGTTTTTCACACGCGATTTCTGAATGAACGAGCGAAACTACGCACGGTGAATCCACGAGGGGAACGAAAGAAAACGTTCGAGACGATTAGCTGGCGCGCTTCGGGCCAAAAGAAACTCTCCGTGTACGTTCTGCGTGTGTTTGTTTCGTGCCAAGAGATGCGAGAGAACACCCACGTAGGTTCAAAGGAGAAACTCGAAAGAGAAAAGGGCTTCGAATGATTTTACTATCCTTAACCATGGTGCATCGAATGAGAGAAGGGTTTCCTTATACGTGCGATAGTAGTAGTAATAGTAGTAGCTTCGAAGAAGACGAAGGCAAGCAGGACCGGTAGGTTTGGTTCACCTCGAGAGTTTGTTGCGACCAAGCCGATTGACCACTTTTCTTCTTCCCCCCTTTTTTTCCCTTCTTGCTTTTCTTTCTTCTTTGTCACACTCGTATTTACAATCGAGGACAAAGATTTCCTTTTCCAATCCAAACTGCTACCTTCGTTTTTCTCATTAATCTTTCGAAAAGATTTTTGTCAAAAATTGTTAGTTTCTTGACGAAACACGAGTAGGTAATAATTCCTTTCGAATTAAAATTAGTTTTATGAGATCTATTTCTTTTTTAATTGCATTTGAAAAAAAATTAATGAACGTATGTATAACATTCGCTCGAATGCTCGTTTAATAAGAAACCACTAGTCTAACGTTGGAATCTCCGCCAGGGACAATGTTCATTATTATATTACATCATTGCGTAATCGTCGTTTACGACGACTTTATGGAACTGGCCTCGTATATATACATATGTTCCTGCAAAAGAGGGAAGAAGAGAGAGATTGTACAAGCTACACAATAAATACTATGACACATAACCACATCCGTGTGTGCACACGTGTGTTAACTCGAACGGAATCGGAAGAACTCGGTATTCTTCGTAACTGTTCGGCTTCGTGCTCTTGCCAGACACGCTGGCAGCCTACAACTCAACGTGCTTCCTACCCGTTCCTTCGGATATGTGTGTGTATACGTAGGTGTGCGTGTGTGTTCTCGAGCGCGTTACACATTCGTATGACACGAAGAAGAAGACATTAGAACCAGATGTGGCTTCGAGCTGCCGGATAACTCGCGACGAGAACATCGACGATGTACTTCCGATTGTTAACCCTTTCGAGCTCGTATATACACCGATTACGACCACACTTATCGTTATTATCGTTTACTTCTTGGATAGTCATCTTGTATTTTACGTTTGCTACATTATTTTTATTCGATCGATGTGATATATACTTTTTTTACTTGACAGGGAGAGAAAGTAATTACTATTTGCTATTAAGATTTTCGTGAAATTTAATATTTATAAATTTTTAAATAATGTTTACAAGCTTTACTTGTTTTTTTTAAATTTTTTATCTGTTACTTCGTTAAGGTATTTGTTCAGTTCTTGAAAAAGCAGAATTCCTTTCAGAGAAATTGAAAGATAGAAATGTAAAAGACATGCTCAGGTATTAGGAATTTTTATCGTCCTCGACAACGAAGAGTCACCAGCACCTATAAGTTCTATTGCATTTAATTCAATTTTCCAGCAGCTCGTCATCTCTTAATTTTTAAGTCGAGCTAAACAGCTAAGAGGTTAAATAATTATTAATAATAATTCAATATTTCGACGATTCGTGAATTTTTTTGGGGTCAACGACCGATCAAAGAGAATTTAAACAAACAGGAAAAAACACGGCATTCTTTTTAGTTAGACATTTAGTTAGAGTTAATGAGTACGGAAATGGTAGGCTGATATCTCACGAATCTGTTAATAAAACGTTCTCCAATCGACCGCGACCGCAGTTGTGAGTTTTGCGTAATTGCGTTTACTCGTCCTGAAACTTGATTTTCTCATTAGCAAGAGCGCGTCAACTATCGCGTACTTGAATTATCGTTTCTGTCAACCGAGACACCAAGGTTTATCTTTATGAAACGTTACCCGTCCTTTTTCACTTAACGTTTAGTGCCTCCGTAAAAATTCGTAAACATACGTGCACTTTAAACCTATATCGTTAATTGATCCTAACGAAGACTACGAATCTAATGATTAATAAAAACGATAAGAAAAATCATATTATCGAAATGTTTCTAAAAAATCAGCAATTTTGTTGGCCACAATAAAAATCCATGTTTAATTGTTTATCAATTTCCTGTTTTATTTCCCTATCTAATTTCCATCATTTGCTTAACACGTTGACAGCTGATAGATTAAATAATTAAATATTAAAGAATTATCAATTCAATATTTGGCATTTTCTAAAATGTGTTTAAAATATTTCCAAGTATCATTTATTAATACTTACAAGAATGTAATCTGCAGACATAAAAAAATAAAATCTAAATAATATCTATGTTCTAAAAAAATTAGATAGGCGTACTACTTGATGCAAAATCGATTCAACAGTCAACGTGTAAAAGATTATCATTTCTCTTCTCCACTTCGCAAAGTGCCGTAATACTCTCCGGCGAAAGGGTTATTTTCGTCAGCATCCACCTCCGTAAAGAGCGAAGGAAGAGAGCAAAGCAAAGTCGAGGATTCTGTACAAGTTTCGCTCTCATCTCCATTGTCTTTCTCTCTTCCCTACGCATCTTTTCCCGTCTCGCTCGAACCCTTTCTGCTCGAAGGAGTAACTGGATTTCCAGGGTAGGAAGGCGATCGGTCGAAAGTGTGCAACGCGTGCACGCACGATGCACACGTACCTCGCTCCTCTTTTCTCGAGAACCTTGCGATATACTGTCTCTCTTTCTTATACAAAAGCATTACGAGAGATTCTATCTCTCTCTCTCCCAGTGCGAGTCTGTACTTCGAAACAGTTCGGTACTTTGCTTCGCGAACGAGAAAATGGGTATCGTAAAGTACTCGTTGATATAATAACCGTACGGTTGGTATATTCCAATGGCTACTGCCTTCTGGGCTATTTAAGTAGCCGCTATCTAAACTTCCGTTCGACGACGTTTCACCTTATCGATGAACTCGTCCTTTTTATTACGTTTGAACAATACGACCGATAAAGATAAGAGATATATTTATATTAAACGTGTAATAAAAAAAGATGTAAGATATCCTCGCTATTATTTTATAACATATCGTCGTAATAATAAATATAATGTATCTAGTACGATAAGTAGTTCGTATTATCGTCTAAAGATTAAAAAATAAATAATAATTATTTAAAAGAAACGTTGTTTAAAGATATCCTCACTATTATTTTATAACATATCGTCATAATAATAAATATAATATAAGTATATCTGGTACGATAAGTAGTTCGTATTATCGTCTAAAGATTAACAAATAAATAATAATTGTTTAAAAGAACGATAAACTGTTATTAGTTTTTGTAACATATTTTCATAAATTTTCTTCTCGATACAGACATAGAATTACGATAATTACGATTTCCTTGAAAAGGAATGAAAAATTAGTAAGAAATATGAAAGGTCAGTGATAGCACGTCGGCTTGGCTTATTAAACGCATCCGTGGCTCGTTAATCGAGCTCCCGGATGAAAGGAACATCGTGATCTCGTAGCTCGAGACAAGCGTGCTCGCAATCTCGCGGCTCTCCTAAGTACGTCATCGTCGACGGTTGTTGCACGTGAGTGCACTCTCGTTATTTAATGCTTACTTACGCTCGCAGCGCTGAGCGTTGTTATTCGTCGAACCATTACTCGTGCCTTCTCTCCTCTTATGCTAACCGCGCGTTTCCAAGCTTTTCCTTTCGAGCGGAAAATCAATTCGAGTGGTGGGGCGCGCACGTGAAACGTGGAAAATTGGAGAGCAAATTAAAAACCTTTTAAATCCGTGATATACATATACTTTTTTTTTTTCTTTTTTCATTTAATGTCGCGATAATTAAAAGGATAATTTCCGGTGGAAGGAAGCCAAACGTAAAATATCGCGCGGTTTTTCGTGCAAATATCATTTTTTAAGTTTGCGAGCATATATCGATGACTTCGAGCAAACGGAACATAGGAATGCTAAGTGATGCCAGAAGAATCTTGCATAACGTGCTACGAGACACAATGTTTGATAATGATAAAATTCTATTTTCGCGAACGTGTTTCGAATATTTTGTCGAATAGGTTAAAATAAATTTGAATAAAAGTTCCTAACAGTATACCTACATCGATTTCTAATCCCCGACACGCTCGTACTTAATTATCCCTCTAATAGATACACGGATGATTCTAATCGCGGATATTTTCGACGATTTCCCTCCGCAATTAAGAGTCTCGTTTAGAAAGCTATAATTACGCTCGGGCTACCTACAAACAAACAAAAAATCTTGATCAGGAGATTCTAATAAAGAAGCACGCAGGTGAAAGAAAAAAAAAGACATGTAAAATAAATAATTCATAGCTCGCGGATGCGGTTGCTACAATTTCTAGCACATTTATGTATAGTATACGTGTAGATAACTCGTTCATCGTAGATAACTCTCTCGGCGACTTTAATTACATATTTTTCTCGACTTCGTGCCTGTTTTTTGTCTCTCTTTTTCGTACCGAATCAATTCGAAAGAAGAATCGAACGTGCAAATATGCATTTGGACGGGTGTTGAATTGACGTTCGCGGTTACGTTCGCGGATGACGCGTTTTCACTTTCCTCGCTCTCGAGGAATCGCTCCAACTCTAACTCTCTTTCTCTCTCGTTCGTTCGTTCGTTCGGGTTAACGTTCGATAGTCGCGAAGGCCATCGCGTTATTGCCAGCTGACTCGGAGCAATTCTTTCCAAGCTCTTTGAATCCTGCGAAGCGCGACGTTCAGCGACGAAGACCAAAGATAGAAGCCTCTTCGTATCACGAATATTTTACTCTATATGAGAACGTGACTTCTCCAGTTGATATTTAATTGCTAGATTTGGTTATTAACGCTTGAACTATCGACAAATTTTTGTCGTATCTATATATTTTACGAGTAGGTATTTAAAAAAAATATTTTATTCGCTATCAGTTATAACTAATACCAAATAACTAAAATATATAATAAATTTTGAAAATAGTGATTTCATTACTCGAAAAATTAAGAAATAAAAAACATGATCCGTCATTTCGACTGCTTGGTCCATCGTTCAACGTCATATTTCTCTCTTTCATCTTACGAATCTTCTTTTGCAAATGTGAAAAAAAATACCATAACAATTTTTCTAAGGAAAAAACCCGACACGTCGATAATTGGCTCGTGTAACACGTCAATTATCGTTGAACGTTCTTGCGATCGGTATTCGTCGTTCGTTGAATCTGCAAAAATTGACTTCTTACGGTCCAGTGATTCCTTTTTTCTCCCATTCTCGATTTAATTACAAGTTCATCGTCTTTTTTTTCTGACGTATCGGATATACGAAGGCAAAGTTTTTCTCGTTTTGGTTCGATCGAAACGATGATGATAGCACAGTTTATCGTTTTAGATTGTCTAACACGTTGTACATTCCTTTGTTCGCTTTTAACGAATTCATTCTGGCATTCGTGTCGTCGCGTAAACAGATTTGACGAATCAAATTGAACGCGTACTCGTGACTCTCTGTTGAGAGAGAGAGAAAGAGAGACAGGACGAGAAAGAAATATCTCGTGCTCGAGATTAACGCTCGAGGTTTGAAATAATTAAGCTCGTTAACGAAGACGAGCGTAGCTGCTTCTTGTTCCCTTGAGCTTCTAAGATAGACTATGGCTAAATCACAAGAATGTTTATGGAGACGACCTTCGACTGTACGAACCAAAAGAAGACTTTTCTCGATTTACTAGAAGAAAAAAAAAAAAAAATTCTCATTCCAAGTATCGATATATTTTACAACGAAAGGACGTTCGAAGTAGCTAGGAACAAAAATATTGTTTTCTTAAACGTGCGATATTTCGAAGAAACGAGCATTAAATTAAAATGAATTTTTTTTTCGATACGTAAGTAAAACACCAAATTTAGATATTCGCCATCCAAATACCGCGATACGATTGGCGCCATAAAAGTGTAGACACCTTTACCGAATTCGTCGATGGAATTTAATGAATTAATAAAGTGATACCGAGTAACCGGTTTCTTAGTCTATTAGCGGAATCAAAAATTTTGCTAAAAATTTCATACAAACTAATATTTCTTTTTTTTTCGCGAATATACTGAATATTACCGGTTGATTAGAAATAAACGTCGTTGGAGCACCATCGAAGCGATCGCATGAACTTACTAAAAAAAGAAATTTCGTACGTGTTGATTTTGCCACTGGACCAGAAAAGAAGCACGCGTTTTTCTCTCTCTCTTTTTAACGACGTTCCATGGCACATCCTTGTCTCTGTCCTTATCTCGAACGAGAGAACGAGATGGAAGATCACGCTCGACTCACCAAGATCCTGTCGTAACGGTACATCCACGTGGCACGTGCGAATACTCGAGAAAAATCGATCTTCCTCGAATTCCATCGATTATATCTGTGTGCAAATACGTATCTACGTAGGTACGTACGTGAGCGAACGAGAGCGATATCGTGACGTAGGTAAAGTGATTGGAAAAATAAAGTCTCACCCACGATCTTCCAAGGTCGGATGATCGATTTATTCAAACGCTATCGATCGCACAACATACGATCGCTAACAAGATTTATATGCTCGCTCGACGTTCGATTCTACGTAAGAGCGGAAAATTTGCACGATCGTGAGGTGAATTCGTGGATCGATGTATGGATCGTTATATATTCTGGATCGATTGTAGATCTATATTACATGATGTACACTTTGATTCAAGAGTTTGCTGCATATTCTATTTTATGAACGAAATCTTGTATATTTGAAATATTACATTATAGTATATTGAAATATTATAATAATGTATCTTGTAAGAAATATCGAAAAAATTTGGTGGGAAGGAACTTTAAAGTTTTGAGCAGGTGTATATAATAAATGATAGAAAATTTGTTAAGTAGAATAAATTGAAGACTAGAGATTCATTTTAAGATTAAATTATATACAAATTAAAAGATTAAGGCTGATTTGAGTAATTTAAAAAAATGTAACCCATATAATTACATTGTCTAATGAAATTGCTAACATATTTTCTATCGATAAAGAACTTTGATAAGAACAAAAATATTTTCTTACTCCATTCTCTATAAGCAACGTTGGTGAGAAATAAGTTAAAAAATAAACCGACAAACTTCGAACACTTTTCGTTATACCGTAATAAAATTGTGTGATTGAATGATCGGGAAAAAAACGAACCAAGTAACTCGAAGAAACGGAAGTATAACTCGAAGGCAGTTTCTTTTCAAAAGAATGAGGAAGCTCTTTCGAGGAAACTCACGGCTGTGCGCGAAGTCACGCTAGAGTCATCGGATCGACGTAAATCAATCTCGTAGCTCTCGTAGGTCGTTAATGCCGCGAGAAAGAATCCCGATAGAAAGCCTCTTACGTTCCTATGCCTCGGCTTATCTCTCCGTTAAGTAAATCTCTGTTAAGAGGTCGAAGCACGAATACTTGGAATTCCGAAGTAACCGTTGCCGCTTTCCTTCGATGCTTTTCGTGACTCTTCCGAGTGGCCAAGAATTTTCTTTCGAATTTTCCAAACATTTTCTTTGACTTCTTGTCTCTCACGATTCTTTTTCCTGGTATTTCGAATATTTCACATATTTTATATACAAAATTTAATAATACGTGGACGTGATTTTTATTATATTCCTCTTCCCAATAAAATTAATTAAACTAACTAATAAGATGCTCTAATTTTATTAATTAAACAAATTTTCTAATAACTCCAAATTAAACATGACTTTCAGAATACCTACTTGTTTATTAATACCAAGAAACAAATGAATGAAATCCTACGGAACTGATATAAGAAAAACGAAAAAGATCATCCAACGTGTGACCGTCTCGATTCCAAGAAGAAATATCGTCCTCTTGTTTCCATTACTTCATATAAACACAGAGAGAGAGAGATGAGCGTTTATGAGTCCTCGAGGTCTCTGATTCCAGGTAATCGATGAAGCAGAAGAAAGTCGAGAAGCTTTATCCTTCGTACGAGTAACAGCAGCAGAGACGACTAAAATTTATATATTCACTTGCCGAACGCACGACTGATTCGTATTGCTTACTACGTGTTTATGAAGATACGGAAGGCGTAGCGCTCTGGTGTAAACACAGATACGAGAAGAAACAACCAATGTTTTCTTCGCTTGATCTCCGCCCTACGAATGATCAATTAGAAACAATGTTTTCGGTGACCTTATGAAACGAAAACGCATGACTTAACGCATTATCGACCGGAGAAGTATCAATACGTCTTTTGTCACCCGAACAATGAACGTATTTAGATGAATTTAGAGAATGATAGAATTATAATCATTGTGTGAAGTTGTTAGACCGACGTACAGTCTGTTACAAAAGTTATAATACAGTTATCGAATTGTATTTATCCGACTTGCTAAAAGTCTATATACGTTTGTGAGAGTTAAATAAAATTATAAAAAGAAAGAGATTTAATAATTATCAGCTTGCAATCTTTTTGGCATTGATAAAAGTAATAATTCTGTTATATCTGGTGTAATATCTTCCCAACCATTTTAAGAAGTATATATAATTGTTGTTGTACGTTATATAATAATCGAGAATATAGTTCCGTAAAAATCTTCTGGTCGATAATGTATTAATAAAAGAAATGTTAGGGTTTCTTCGTGATTTCTAGACCGTCTTTCATTGAGAATTAGAAATTTCGTGCTTGATTCTCCTTCATCGTATTGTACAATACATAATTATTGAATGGAAAAGTAGAGCATGCTTGAGTGACCTTGAATTCACACCTGAGAGTTCACGAGCGATGAACCATACGACGCGAGACGATTAAACGTCGAAGAGTTATCGCTCGTTAAGCCGCCAAGCAAATAGAGTTTCTTGACCGTGAAGTAATAACGCTCGAAGGAGATCGTTGCGCCTTGTTAAGATTGTTAAGCACCCGGGTTTCTTCCTAAGGACGCGATAGTGGCATGTGACCCACGTGATTGTTACGCTAATGCCGAAAAATTTTCCTTCTAATAAGCAGAAACGGATTAAGACTTTTCGAAGCCCTAAAAGATTTCGATGGAAAATTATTATTAAATAGAAATATAATAATATGTTACTTTTCGTATTTTCAAGATGAGTGTATAGCATTAACTTGTATAATTATTATTTTTCCATTATGTCTATTAAAATTATTTGCATTTATCGTGGGAGTTTTTATAGAATCTAGATCAGGTGATCTAGTTTAAGTGTCGTACTATAATAAATCCTGCAATGAAAAATTTCTACACTTCTTCCCTTGATGCTCTAAGTTTTTGCTAACCCCTTGACATAGAAAGATCCTTTAGATATATCATGTATTTCTTATGGAATTATAAATTTTAATATCTTTTAGACGTACTAAATTTAATTTTGATTACTAATATTGAATTATAATATTTCCATGATATCCAGTAATGTATAAATACTTCCATTGCTAATCTTCTACGAATATTAAATTAGAAAATAAGTACCTAGCATTTTCTATGGTTAAGTATATCGAATTTCATTTAATTCCTACAAGGAGTTAACACTAATTCACATTTTTGTTATCTAAAATAAAATTTCAGCTATCATATAAAAGATCTCGATCGATATCATTGCAACTAATCGAGTATTACCGTAACTGCAATAAAAAGATAATCACAAAGATTCTATCATCGAAGTGTGACATATTCGTTTCGTAATTAGCTAAGAAACGTGTTAATGAGTCGACGTAACGATGACGCCTATCGATGATCGTCGTGCGATAACGATGACGTCGAGCATATCGCCAACGACGATCGTTGAAAAGTGATATAATACCCGGTGCGCGTAATCCCCGCGATGATAATCGGACTTCTTTCATCGGTACGAAATAAAAAGTGATTCTTTAATTGTCTTTATCTTTGAGCAAAGCCAGACGGTCGAGCTCTTTTACGAGGGAGAGACGAAGAGATACGAATGTGGAATGGAAAAATTCCGTGGGTGTGCTCGAGCCGGCTCGTGCGACATTTTTTATTTACAGCGAAGTATTGAATTTATGTTTAAATGGTTTTCTGTATATTTTACAATAATTGTCATCCTTTCTTTCGACGAATTGAATTTTCTTTGGATCTCTTTAAAATTAATTCGATTTTTTTCTTTAAATAAATTGGATCTTGAATATTGTTGGATAAATTTTTTTTATCGAAGTCTTACATTATCTGTCACTATTGTATCAAACATTTATAATCCTTATCACGAGAAGAATAAAAAAAACCATTGTTAATTCCCCATAAAAATAAAATAAAGTCACAAAATTTCACGGATCGAAATAATCAAAACGAACTTCTCCATCGTCCAGTTTATTCTCGTCACGATGTCAAAAACACGCTTTGCCGAACGAACTTCAAATATTTACGTCTCGCTTCCATTCGCAAGTTCGCGAAGACTCAACCACGTGACTATCGGAAGACGCGCTTAAGCATTAGGCTAAAAGGAAAAAGGTATAGAAAACAACCGAGTAAGGAACGAAAAAAACACGATAGGAGAACGTAAATCACTATGACTGGACAGGGAGAGAAAGCATAAGAAAAAAAAAGAAGGAAAAACTCGATAAGATCAATCTCCTAGAAGCGGAACAGACGGAAGATAGACCGAAGAATCTGTTGGTTCGCGCTCGGAGCTCGCGAGTAACGCGAGAGAGAGCCTATCGAAGGAAGAAATCGAAGTTGGCCGAGAACCAGGTCTAAAAATAGCCCGAGTGCAAAGGGTTAAAACCGTGAGAAAGCAACGGAGCGAGCGCGTGCTCGCGGCATCCCGATTCGAATTTCTCGATCGGTGGAGAAGTTGTAGGTAGGTACCAGAGAAGGGAGTCCAAGAAAGACACGAATGAAGGAAGGAATAAAGGAAGATCGAAATACGGAAGATAAGAAAATTGAACGAATCCGTGTGATCTCGAGATCGTCTTGAGAAGGAGGATGGTAAAGTCGAGCGGATGTATTCGGAGAGAGAAAGATAGTCGCGTGGTATTACGGAGATCGTCTTCGTTGGACGTGCTATGACCGTAAGAGAGGGAAAAGACTGAGAAAGAAAGAGAAGGAACGATGATGGCGGAGAAGAGCGTGTACCCAAGTGCGAGAAGGATCAACATATATATATAGTCAACGAACTAGAGTGAGAAAGAGAAGATAGCTTGCACTGGGTGCAAGTCGATGGACGAAGATAGAGATTGAAGGAGGAGGAGAGAAGAGTGTGTATCGAAAAGGAGGGAGAACGAAGAGATAAAGAGAAAAACAGAGAGACCAAGAGAGAGAAAGAAAGAGGGTAGGGTGCGCACACGGTTCTCTGTTACCTGCGACTCGTGGCCGTGTCCAGCATGGTAATCCAATCCCGCGGATGAAAGAGAGTGGAGTGGCTCGTCGGTGTGTGTCCGTGCGCGCGCGCGCTTGTGTCTCTCTCGCGAGGGCTCGGAGGGAGCTCGGTAGGCTACCTCGACATCCTCGCGAAAAAGTCGGCGAACTTGGTCCTCCTCCTTCTCTTCCTTCTTCTTTCCTCTTCGCCGGAAGGAGGGAGAAAGAGAGACGAAAGATCGGAGAGACGATGGTTTTACGTGCAGGGCAACACACCAGCCTAGACACACCAAGGAAACACCACTGGTCTTCCTGTGTTGTTACGTTATTATTATTATATCAACGTAGTGTCGTACTCTTCCTTTCTTCATACGTATTCTTCTTCCTTAGTTTTATATCTACTTTCGTGTATTATAAAGAAGAGATATAATATATCCGACGGATTGGTCCACGAAATGAAAAAGAAACCAAACGATGCTGGTGGCACTCACTCGCGTAGGCGCGCGCGATTTTCAACGGGATATCCTTGTCTCTTTCTTTAAAGAAGATAGAGAACATATATATACGTATAGTAAGAGAGAGAGAGAGAGAATACGTGCGTGAGAGATGAGAGGAAGCTACCCGCGCGCGCGCGTCAGGAGAACGCGGAAGAACGCGGCGGCACTCGGGTGCCGCGAGACTCCTCCCGAGGACGAAGAACAGGATAACGAAAGAGAGGTAAGGGAAGTAAAGTTAAAAGATTATGCTCGATAATTTTGGAGAGTATACATTCTACGAGAAACGATTATCCGGTATCTCTATCACGTCTTTCTCTCTCTTTTTCTCTGGCAAACACGATCTCGATTATGTATTATCAGACACGATTCCGAAGGTCACGAGGTCGAGAGCACATCGCGATCTATCGAATCGATATCGAATGATTTTTCGTGTGGCTCGTCACGCACTGCGCTCGATGATAACGAACGAAGATTTACCACGATGATTTTGTTCTGATCGATGGTGACGTTTATGCTTATTTTAATAATTACAACGATGATGATCGGGATTACGAGGATAAGGAAGACGACGATCGTCTTCGCCGAAAAAACGATCACTAGACAAACTCGCGTACGACCGCGCTTTAGCAGAGGCCGCAACATACTGAAGCGAACACATGATCGCGAGGGGGCTAGTGTCGGCTGCCGCCGCACAGGTGACGCCACCGCGCCACTGCCGAACTCGACCGAGAGAAGATCGAGCGATCGATCGAGACGAGCGATGATCTGACAGTTTTTTTTAGTTTTTTCACAATTTTTTTTTTTTTTTTGTAGTGCGATTTTAATAACGATTAAGGTTAAGAATAATTTGTAGAGTTTGTACAATTATTGTGTTGTTAAATTGTTTAATCTTTAAATTAAGTGACGATCTGAATATTTTTATTTTTATGAACAACCTGTGTAATTTTTGCAGTTTGTGAAATTATTGTATTGTTAAATTGATTAATTTTTAAATTGAGTGACGATCCGAACATTTTCATTTTTATGACCACCCTGTGTAATTTTTGGAGTTTGTGAAATTATTGTATTGTTAAATTGATTAATTTTTAAATTGAGTGATGATCCGAACATTTTCATTTTTATGACCACCCTGTGTAATTTTTGGAGTTTGTGAAATTATTGTATTGTTAAATTGATTAATTTTTAAATTGAGTGACGATCCGAACATTTTCATTTTTATGACCACCCTGTGTAATTTTTGGAGTTTGTAAAATTATTGTGTTGTTAAATTACTTAATTTTTAAATTGAGTGACGATCCGAACATTTTCATTTTTATGACCACCCTGTGTAATTTTTGGAGCTTGTAAAATTATTGTGTTCTGAAATAAATTATTTTAAAAACCGAGTGATGATTTGAATATTTTCATTTTAACAACCTTTTTTTCCCTTTTTGCGACTTAATGATAACAATTGTGATTAAAAATGTTTGTTGGAACTTAAGGATCTATAGTTGATTAATTTGGAGTACGCGTTTGAATCAGAATCTTTTTTAGGATTTTCTTGCAAAACACTCGTACCGATCTTTATGGTAGGAAGATTGCGTCTCAATATTGACAGATTAAATGTAATAAATTTTCGGAATTTAATCAAGATGACTCCGCTCTCCTTTTGTTTTTCTTTCCGGCTTAGGAAGATTTCGAGCATGGCCTATCGATAATGGTAATATATTTTGTCAGGGCTTTGTGGGATAAAGTTTCACGACTTGGAAAATATTTTTGATTGTTTGCTCTGTCGATGTAGGTGGAAGTTAGACGTCGTACGAAGAGCGGAAAGTTTTCGGCAACGTTCACTTGCAACAATAAATCGATATCGTATCCGGCAAAGAGAACAACGTTAATAAATAATAAAT
Source organism: Ancistrocerus nigricornis (assembly GCA_916049575.1). NCBI lineage: Eukaryota > Metazoa > Arthropoda > Insecta > Hymenoptera > Vespidae > Ancistrocerus > Ancistrocerus nigricornis. The sequence goes on from OU696667.1 coordinate 28,485,709, forward strand.
TAATAATTACAAAAATTGTGCGAAGAAGAATGACGGAAACTCGTGAAAAAAAATATTTTTAAGAATCTCAAATTTTGTCGCTTATCACGCGTACGGTTCGCAGATATCGCAACGCGTTTCTTTTTCCTGCTTCTTTTTTTTTTCCAATATTTTCAAAACTCGCACGACTTTTTACCTTAACGTGCCAAGGAGAACGTCGTCTTGAGACTCTGCCTCGCGGACAAGCACGCGTACCGAAGATGTCATTTACGCTTTTTAACTGTTTGCAAATCCATAGTCTGCTCGGATGTAATCTTATTTATGAGTGGAAGTTAAGCGGACTAACAGTGTTTGCTTAGTTCTCGTCGACTCGCGATGCGTTTTCGGTTTTCTAGTCGCGTAGAACTCGTACGTTCTTTGGGAAAATGATGACTGCTATTTCCTTGAAATTCTATTCGATCGAAAAAGGCAAACTTAATAAAAAAAATATATTATTTTAAATAAATATTCCTTACGTAATATCTTCGACGTGCTCGTTTAATTTTTTTTCACCGTAGCCTCGTAAAATAGTTTTCGCTTGTTGATTTTTTGCAAGTTCGACCGAACATCGACTACTAACATTGATAACGATCAACGAGGCATGACTCAGTACGTTCGTTCGTTCCTAATGATAGTATGTTACGTATATCTACACGTGTACGTGAAACTGGAGGATCGTAGAGTCCGTAATTCACACGAATCGTGATATCGCTATTATTACACGAACTCGGTCTCGTAAATGTTCGAGAGAGTAAAACAGAGATGAACGTAAATTCATTGTAGAAATATTGAAAAATAATGGTCACAGAAAATTTATCTCCAATCGGTATCAAAAAAAGACTCCTGTCTTTCATCGGCTTTATAAATGTACGACAGCGATCGAAGTCGTTCGATTTCACGATCAAGTTCGACATAGAGGAACGAGACTTTTCGAAGATCGTCTTCGGTTTCTAGACAACGTGACTGGCGATTAAAAATGAAAATATTATACTTAAGTAAGTAAAGTCACGAGCACATATGGGGAGAACTTAGCAACAGTGACGTCGCGGAACGACGCACAGAAGCGCCGATTGGCCGCGAACGCTCCTTATCTTATCTTTTTTCCGAGTGTCAACACGCGTTCTTCTCTCTCTCTCTCTCTCAATGCTATGATGTGCCATACGAGTATTAACGTTCTCACTCTTACGAATATCGCCATATTTCCCGCGTCTATCTCCCTTCTTTATATTTTCCATCGCTTCGTTCTCCCGTTTTTCGAACACCGTGTGTGTGTTCTCGAACTTAGATTCGATGTAACAAAGTTCTAAAAATTTAGGATATTTAAAAAATATTGTAATTGAATACTAGATACTTTGCTTTTCTAAAAGCAACAAAATCGAAGGAACTTCAAAGTGCAAATCTTGTCGATATAAATCAAGCTCAAACGATTTCCTCTCTCTTTCCCTGTCTATTTCTCGGTCTCTTAAACGTGAGTTCTCGCGAGCGAACGTGTCGAATCGTGACGAGTTTATTTTGAGCCACCTCTAAACGCGCATATCTTATGTAAAGTAACCGCATGTGCGTGGACAACAACTCGTTTGTGCCGCAGGTGCGATCGTTATGGAGATACGATCGGTGCTTCTCGGGAGTTAAGAGAGGAAGACGAGTAGAACGACTACGAAGGAAGAAGGATAAAGAAAAGGAAAAGCGTTTCTATCTACTTCTATATCGAACGAAACGTGATTTCCAATTGGAATACATACTTTAGATAAACTCATCTATGAAATACACTCAGCGACTCTTGGTGATTCGAATCTTTCATCTTTGGCATGATGGGCAGTAGGGACTCAACAATTTTCACTCGCTACTTAAGAATTTCTACATGAGCACATATAATCGAATGACAGATTATTCCAATCTGTTTAAAAACTAAAATGAACCTGAAAATGAAAAAGTATTCTTTCTCTTCCAAATAATTGGAACATACTTATGATTTTTCTGATAGAGTATAAAAAGGTATAAAATTGTCATTATAATAAGTTAAAATCAATTTTGTCTATTTGGCTATCGACCATTACATAATATATCATTTTAATTATTATTCAATGCATCACGAACAAAAAATATTTCAATCCTATTCAATTAATAGAAACGCTCCCTTATTCCAATTTTGCGAAATATTCATGTCTCGTGCCAAATCTTTTTAACCCCAGGACGCATAAAGGGTCCGTCCTTTAAAGTACCTCCTTTGGGATACCGGTATCAAGAAAGTGATTTTGATTAAAAAATCGAAAAACTTTATCAATGAAGCTAACACAGACCTACCCTACCACAAATGCTACAAGCAAGTATCTTAGAAGTTGTATGTATTGTGATAAAACACGAATAGAATACCTTCGAGATCTATCGAAATACTTTGTAAGTGCTTCGTCTACGAGTTACACTACGTGACAACTCGTACGTATTACTAAATGATCAAACTAATAGTATCCAAGTATTACTTAATTATACATACTCTTTCTCAGATATAAATCTTTCACATGACTTTTTAACGACTCAACATATACGCATTTAAGGATATAGAACTGCACTTCGGTTTGCATTTTTATTTTTCTCTCGTAATACCAACGCACGATCCACTACTACCACGTACGCAAGGTGGAAAGTACGTCGTCGTGCACTAGCGCATTGACGCTACTTCTAGTAAAGAGAGCGAGGCGTATGTCTAACGCGCGAAATAGATAGACACAGATTGCGGTAGATAGACGGAGATAGAGAATACGATATTATCGCGTGCTTCGGTAAACAGTCGTAGACGTCATCGTACGTCGTACGTGTGTAACCGTATTCGAATAAATTATATATCTTTATATCTCTCTCTCTTACTCCACGAAAACGCTTCCGTACGCCTCCGTATCTCTGGACGTTAAAAGAGAGACAGAGAGAGAGAGATTTTTCTTTCCAAGACCGCAAAAGAGCACACCGAGTGCGCGCGCTTAGAACGTAAATTCTCGGAAGGGAGATAGACGATTTATCTTCGGCGATTCGCCTACGCCTTCGAATCGGCAATTTCACCACGAGTATCAAAGAGAAAGAGAGGGTATATATACGAGAAGCAAACTCTTGGGCGTTTTCTTCTATCGTTCGCCGATGAATCGACGCGATTATTATTTTCGTATCGAAAAGCTCTTCCCCAAGCCGAGCAGCCGACTGCTGACGTATTGTTCTACGGCGGATGAAGATAATTCCGTGTCTATAAATAGATCGCCGGCTGGCAGAAGGAGGAGAGTACTAATAAAAGTACGCTTCTAGAGATCGCCTCGGAGTCACGGCAAAGTCGACTCGATGATCTTATACTAAGACGACTATGTTAGCGATGATAAACGTGACAAGCTCGAGATAATCTTTATGATTTTGTATGATTCTCAAGAGTTATCCTGAAAAGTGAAAAGTATCTTTCGAACGAGAAGTATCTAAAGATATTGACCGAGCTTAGTTCTCATGACAGCAGACGCGCCATTTGAAAATTACGGCGCCGCTTGTTGCAACCTATACAAACAAATCGGCCATTACGCGGCCGTTATACGATAATCGTGCTTGACGTCAAATATTAAATGATTTCGCTGCGTGAATCAGGCTGTTTAAATTGTTCCCGGCTTGATTGAATGATGGCCGCTTCTCTAAGTTGGCCGACAACCACTTCAACGTAAATAAGATGGTACCCCATTCCGTACGTAAGAGTCGCCTCGTTATACAGGGTGACCGTCTACGAAGTAGATCGTCGGGATACTTCGTGATCTCTCGGAATCTTACTTCTTCGATACTCTCTTCTCGCGACTCTCGTGACTGGTATGTACGAGTAAATCATTTGGTTCTCTTCTTCTTCATACTTGAAATACAAACGAAAGCGAGTCGAATATTAACGATCTTATCGTACCAACGATAAAAATTATCTTCGCTCGTGCGAGATTCTTTTTCGGAGCGAAGAAGATCGGAAAGAGTTAATGCCGTACAAAAGCGAAGAGTAAACATTTGAAGTATTTAAAGTATTTGCTTTCTATCTTTCTCTTACTCACTCCCCAGGAATCGTATCTCGCGCCGGCGCGCTTTCAAATTCCGCGGTCCGTCCCGCGGAACTTGGCGACTCCGCGTGTAATTGCGCACAATAATTCGTGCAATAAATTCACTAGTCGGTTCTCTCGTATTTGCACGATTCGTTCGCACTAACCGAACTCGTCTCTGAGAGTACGCGAGATTATGCGATAGCGGAATGTGCCTAGAGTATCGTTCGAATGCTAGGGAAATATTTTATACACTTTTTTCACGTCGTTTTTCCGATCGTCTGGTTCGGTCGATAATGTTGGAATCGAAGCACGTAAACGATGCTATACGTAATTACTTGGTACCTAATCGAGAAGATACCTAATTATTCTAAAATTAATATTTTGTATCAATTGAAATGAGTTTTGTAATTTTTTGTTAATTACAATTTGAAGAACTTCACCCACCCCAATTAATATATATATATATGCAAATAAAATAGTACACTGCGTTCCTGCAAAGATTAAAACAAATTTTGATATTTTTCTAAATAAAAATTTAAAACAGTACACCCACAGCATTTTATTATAAAACTATCCCCTTCATCAACATCATTCCAAAGTTCCCATAAAACCTAAATCAAATTATTTTCATTTTCCATAAATCCTTTATTTAAAAATAAAAATAATTTAAAATAAAAAAAAGATTTTTTCCCATTCCTAAACACGATTCTTATTAAAATAAAATCGTTCACTTACCGACATCATTTGAACGTTTCTACCCACACAGCCCCTAAATATTGGCAACCGGATTCACGGCAACGTCAAACAACCCACTCACGACATCGCGTCATCGTTCGAACGCGCCGAAATTCGATCCAAAAATTGAGTCTACTAGAATCGAACGGTATCCACGAAACCAACTACGTTTCGATCCGAAGTTATGCGAATGGCGTTTGCGTGCGTTTGATCGGCAACGGTTCGACTTTGTCCACTTTTCTTTCGAACGTGTGCCACTGTGCGAGACTCGTAAGCAGTCGTGCGTGTAAGATAAAAGTTAAATAGAAAAAGTGGGAAACGCGGTACGCACAATCGTCGTTTTGCTCGTCGCCACGCGCTCTCGTGTCGATGCTCTCGCGTTTAATTAATTTGCTCAATAATAATAATTAAACGGTGGTGCCTCCGTGCGTTATCGTTTCCAATCCGTCACGAGCCGGACTCGTGAAGACGTCGAGAAGCTGAATCACGAATCTGTGTCTCTTCGTTCGACTTTGTTAGCTTGAGAATATCTGCTTTATAATATTCAGCATGTAATATTTCGTTAGTTATACGAATATTATATTAAAAAGTTTACCTGAGACATTTTCCTTGTTAGGTAGATGAGGCACGATCGACAGGAGTATCTTTCGCAGATACAACATTTCGTGAAAGAATGTTATTTATCGTAAGAGTATTTTAAGTCGTATATGAGACGTTCGGAGTCTAGGTTTAATGCTTCTTTATTTTATTATATCATACATCTAACGATAAGTACTAATCGCCTGTCGACCGAGAGTCAAAGGTAAGATAATATAATTATTGATAATACTTGTCCGTAAATGGCGTTAATGGCAGTGCGACGATAGTCTTTGGAAAGTTTTTCGTTGTTACGTGCTCCGATCGTTGAAAAATTCTCTTGATAACATATGACTACATTTGTTTCCATATATATCTCTCATTTCTTCTGTCAGAGCTACGATGCGCGTAAAATTAAAATTGACTAGACTTATATAGGATAAAAAGCACGAGCCTTCATGATCGATTGTACACGTATGTAGGTATATGCTAAACGCGCGAGGTATGTACGTAAAGGATACCACTTTGTTTCTTTTATCTAAAAATAATATAAATACATTTCTCTCTTTAAAGTGTATCTCTCTCTCTTTCTTTGTACGTACGACTTATGCTTTGGTAGATCCTGTATTACGTGCGAACGAAATTTCAAAATTCCGCTCGATTAGAAACGAAGGTGCGAATCCTTCCATCTGCTCGAATAAAAAAAGAAAAAGACTAAAAATTGCAAATATCTATATCTTCAATCGATTCTACTACCAGGATGACAAATCAACGGAGCGTTGACGTCCCATCCGTCGATTTCCTCCGTAGACTGGGTTGCTCTTTTCTGACCATTCAAGATGCTCGTACTATGCCTAGGGCTACTAGGTGCCGATCTACAAGTTACTTGAAGTATGGCAGGTGTACCAAATCGGAGATTCTTCGTTCCAGCTCTCAAAAGATACGAATCGTTGTCAAAAACGAGACTATTCTCTAAAGGAAGCTCGTTTTTCTTATTTCTTGGTACGAATGGATGTTGCAAGAGATCCGGTTGGTTCTCCTGATCGCAAAGCTTCTCAACGCATGGACAAGAATTGCTACTCGATCTCCAGCTTTCCATACACGCTGATTTCATCAACGACGAGGACGATGACTTTGGTTTACATGGACTGTTATCGACGATCGATTCCAATTGATTGTTAGCTCGTGAACACTTTTGGTCAAGTTGATCGAAGCTGGCAAAACGAAGACGCTTCGGTGATTCGCTCGAACATCTCATGAAGGTCGAGCTGACGAGTGACTTGTTTTTTAGGGAACTACGTGGTGCAAGTGGATCCACAGCGCTTGTACCTTTTCCAATCGCTGCATTTCTACGATTGATTCTTTCTTTTCTTCGTTGCTCGCGATATACCGGATCCTCGCCTATCAGCCAGTAGGTCAGTCGATCGCCCTTCCCTTTCATGGAAACTATACCACGTTCGACTAGACTGAAGCCACCCAGCTCGTCCAACAACTTCTTTGTTTCGCTACTGCAATGGATTTTTAGAGCTGGAAAAATTAGATATTGGTTTTCTTTTTTTATTATTTGTTCCTTATGTAGAATTGTTAGAGTGATATGGATCCTTCCTGATAAAAATTTAATTGTGCGTTAAATTAATATAGAGACATCAATTTACAGTTAGTACAACTCAATATAAATGTTTTCAACAAAGTCAGTAGATAAGGTCATACTACATGGCATGGAATGCCATTTAACAAACATTTAATGCAGCGAATACCTCCATGTTAATATAAATTTGTTGAAATAATCATTCTTACGTGATCCTGTGGATTCCATTCGACTGGCAGTGTTCACGGTATCACCAAACAGGCAATATCGTGGCATTTTTAAACCAACTACTCCAGCACAAACAGGACCTGAGAATTAAAATTCTCTGTGTTATTTTATCATTATAAAAATTTCACTGGTTTTACAAATTTTTACCCGAGTGGAGTCCAATTCGAAGTTGCAACTTATCTAATGGCCTGTGACGAATGGTGAATTGTTTGATTGCATCTAAAAGGCACAGAGACATACTGGCGATTTCTGCCGCGTGCTGGATACCATTTCTAATCGGCAATCCACTCACCTATAAACGAAAAGTGTAAAATAAATCGATTTAGGTATATAAAGATCGATAAAATTTGGTTTACTTACCACCATATAAGCATCGCCGATAGTCTCGACTTTATAAACGTTGTAATTTTCTATCGTTGAGTCAAAGCACGTATACAGATCGTTCAAAAAATCCACAACCTAAATCAGTTAAGCTTCGTTAAAGAATCATTCATGATTCAATAGTTTGTAGAGTAAAAAATGAAAAGATAATAAAATTTAACCTGTAGCGGTGTACTTTCGGCTGACATCGAAGTGAATCCAACTATATCGCTAAAGTAGATCGTAACGCAATCGAAATTCTCAGCTTGCACTTTATTCCCGCGTTTTAATTGTTCGGCTACGTATCGTGGTAGCATCTCGTATAACAACGCATCTAAAAGTGTTAATAAAAAAAAATAAAAATTAATAATCGCTTTTTTAATCTATCTTAAATTAATTATGAAAAAGAAAAACCTGTTTTCTTCTTTTCTTCGGTTAATTGATCGGTCCGTTCATCGACGAGTGCCTCAAGATTGTTCGCATATTTTTCCATCATGGCCATCATATTGTCGAATATATTTGGTTTCCTGAAAGACATAAACGAACACGTTCCAATAAAATTATTAAAAAAATTAAATAAACCAAGTACAACTTACATTCCCTTGCGCAGAGGTCTCAATTTATTTCTTATAACTTTAAAATCAGGCCGATTTTCCGGATCCTCTGCCCAGCACTCCAGCAAACAGTCCCGAACAAAGTCGAAAGTGTTCTCCAGCTGGTCCAACGGTGGTCTGAGATAATTCAAGGAAAACAGAAGCTAACAGGTAAAAACAGAATTGCCTTTAAGCACTTCAAGTATCACGAAAAAGATGACGCGACTCGTGACGACTTTAAAGTTCTACCTGTATGGTGGAATCGTGGGATCTCTTGCGATTACTCTTTTTAGGATCTCTGCGGAGGATAATTGTGTGATACCGAAGGGACCATGACGTCCTTGGAGCTCGTAGAGGACTATACCGAATGAGTATACGTCGCCTCTTTGAAAATCTCGAGGTGATGGTTCGTCCAAGCCCGTTGAACGTAATAATTCTGGTGCCCGATACAATAATCCTGTAATTAAAAATATAATTCGTTATTTCAAATAATATTTATTAAAATTAAGACATCTAATATTATTTATTTAAATGGAATAAACGATAAAAGTCACTACACTCGAGTTATATATTTTGTAAGTGATGTAAATTCATTTTTTACTTCCCGAAAATTTAAGATCAAATTATAAATGCCCTTAACTCATTTTTGGCCAAAATTATACCTACACCACTTTCAAAATAAATGATTTAATATTTTATTTTTTAACTTGCGAAAAAATGCATTGAATGTATTTGGCAATCAATCTCTAAAACTACCATCATATTTTTTCATAACATCGTTCGAATCGCATTCGGCGTCACGTTTGAATTCCCGCAGTCCAAAATCCGAGAGTTTTACGACCCAGCGTGAATCCACGAGGCAGTTCGACGTGCTGAGAGATCCGTGATATTTTATGACGGACTCATGAAGATAGGTCATGCCCTAAAAATGGGGAAACTCTTCTGATAAGTGCTGCTACGAATAAATTTTTTATTATATCGCAAATAAAATTTATCGATAGGCACGTACTCTGATAATGTCACCGACCAGCGATGCCATAAACATATTATCCAGCTTCATATCCTCGTTTTCCAAAATATCCTTAAAAAAATAAATTTATTTACAATATAAATGTTAACAGCTTATTTTTACTAATAATATTTACTTTTAGGCTGCCACGTGCGCAATACTCAACCACGATGCAGATATTTGGTGGATCGGTACAAGCTCCGATAAAAGCGTTTAAATTATCGTGTCTCAAATCACGCATCTATAAAAAAATAAATAAATCAAACAATTACAAAATGAGTTCCTAATTAAAAAGAAAATCGAATGATCTACTCACAATTTTCAATTCCTTTTTCATCTCCCGAGTGATTTCCATCGATTTCTTTCGTATCTTTTTCACGGCAAAGATTCGTCCTTTGTAAATGCCGATTTGCGTGTAAATCATGGAATAACGAAAATCGGCATCAGGATTCGAGTTCAACGATACTTGACTCGTTCTTACTATTGGTTGTGTCGTTGGTGTCTGCGTCTGAAATCCAGAAAGCTTTGTAAGCTCTGTAAGCCGAGTTCCGATAGGAAAATCTCGTCATAAAATTCGTTCAAAGAGTTTTCTCTCGTGCACATACCTTGGTATTGCACTTGGCTGGTGGTTCGTTGGATACCGCGCTCTCATCCTTCGGCTCTTTGATCTGAATATCCTTGTAGTTTACTTTCCACAGCAACGAATCGAGCTCTTGCTCATATTTCCAGTTTCTGTAGAGAACGAGAATGACCGCGGCGATGATTAACAGCAAGCCACCCACTATACCACCGACTATCTCGCTCGTGTAAGCTGTAACATTGGAATAGAAAAATTAATCGCACATTTTCTTTTACTTCTTTCTCCATTTTTCTACACGATCTATTATTCCAAATTTAATAATTTTTTCTGTACGTTGACCCTTCGAATTCGTATGTCGAGTCTGACTCGACAATTCTTAAAGTTTTTATTATTATAAAATATATGTAGTAAAAAAAAGTGAGTACAGTTTATTTGATGCATATCCTCTCTAATAAATGAATACTGAAACAAGAGAGAATTCTTAAAGAAAAAGGCGTTAAAAATGCTTCTCGAGTAATAAATTTGCTTTTCCTCTTAATCACCTTTAATTGCAACCGATATTTATTGAGTAAGATATTATTACTGGTCGAAGAACTGGTCGTAAAAAAATCGCACGATTTTTTATGGCACTCGACGAATCGATCTTATCATTTCTTTCCTTTCTGTGTCTTCGATCGAGTGTCGTTCGTCTTGTCGCACGATTTACATATGTAGATTTTTAGGGCTGGGCGTTAAACTTTATGACGCCTTTCCGAACGATCGATTCGTCGCAGGCTATATCGTTGCCGACCATGAGTAATACGCGAGGATGATTTTAAAGGTTCGACCAAAAGCCGACGAATGGTAATTCAGAGTTGAGCGATCGTTCTACTACCACCATCCCTTTCTCCATTCCATTGCAAGAGAGAAATTGCTCTGGAATTTGTAGATGTTGGATCCAGATGCTGAATTTATCTTTTGTAATATCTAGACTTTTGTTTGGTATTCATACTCTCTTTTGGTTGAACGAAGAAATCGATAATGACAATATTTATTTGAAATTTTAAAGGTCTGTCATATTAACATACGGTATGTAATATAAAATATAAAATATTACGTACGTACTGTGGCATTTTTCACCATGATATCCGCAATAAGGTTCCGCGATTGGTGGTCCATTGCCAACCCAAGTAATTTCTCGTGTCAATCGAAGCTTCTAAAAAGAACATCGAAAGCGATGTAAAAAGATTTTTATTTATGAAGTAATAATCATATACTTACGGGTAAATTCGTTCCTTCTTCTTTGCCAATAAAATATGCAAGAGGATAGAGACCGTGACCGTTCTCTGGCCGATCGTCCAGTGCAATTAACGTGTAATTACCTTCGGCATCACCGTTTTCGTCCATATAAACCATGTAACTGTGGGAACAATTTTCCAAAAATTCATTAAACCACAATAGTAGAAAATTATATAATATAATTATGAAAACAAAAATCATTTTTTAATTTGTCATTCATGTATACATACAAGAAAGAACAAATTATTTCTTTTGTTCACATTTAGACGACTCTTAACGTTTCTACATTTTTTTTTAAAGGACCTCTTTTAACGACGATTTATCGATTTACTTTCTTGTTTAGGACCCACGTCGAAGCGATTTAGTTCCAGGTTCGTTTCTTTGTTAGAAAATACGTGGAGTGGAACGAGTAGCTCGAGGCACCGAGTAAAAGATTGTACCTTTTATACGAAGAGCGTGGAACATAAGCAAACGTGCTCGTTACGATGTTTCATTGTGCCAGAATCGTGAACTTCGTTCGTACGAGGAAACCAAACATTCCGTTGCCTTTTAAAGCGTATTACGCTCGTTTACATATAAATAATGGTTTTTCAAATACTTCATAAAAAATAAAAGTTTATTCTCTCTCACAAAAATACTTTATCTTCCATTTTTAACTTTACTCGAAGTTGGGTCGACGAATTTGTAATATTTTTACATACTTTTGCATAAACTTCGTAAGTTAAGCATATAATTTCTGAAGCATGATCAGAAGTTCCGAAACTTTAAAAACCTCGTAGAAATATAAAAGAGAGAGAGGAATAATACGCTCGTGACTGTCGACGTTCGGTGAGTCTCGTTACGCTATGCAAACGATGATTACTTCGACGAAAATAATCATCGTGGTACACGCTTCGGTTTTCGGCACCCTTTTGAAGTCAGCTGAAAGAAGGAGGAAGAGTAGGAGGAGGAAGAAAAAGTATGAGAATAAAAGGAAGATGATGGGAAAAGATCTTCGACCGGTCGCTCGTTTTCAACCGTAAAGACTTCGCGCGTACCGAATTTGCATGTCGTAAACCATGACGATAAAAAGCGACGTCGTTTATCCCTTCTTCTACACTTACTGGATGATCTTATATCAAAATGTTAACTAGACGTTTCTTTTAAAGAAGTAAACCACAATAACTAATTGTTAATAATTTTTTTTTTTAAATTCTTCCAAATTCATTCTTATTCAAAGTCGACAACTTATTCAAAATATTAACTAGACGTTAAAGAGTAAATAATAGTATCTAATTAAGAAACATTATATTTTTATCACATTAAATATTTTTATAAACGGACAAGGATCAATTTTAAAGACATTTTCTAAAGAACCACAAAAATGTGAAGAAAATAAAAAACTTGATACGTAAAAAACATATTATGCGAACATACCCCATAGCACTGTGATAATGAACACCATGTAAAGCAGCCACCATTTCTCTTCCATTCCTAGGATCCCGAGTTTCATTTAATGCTCTCAGTAATGCCATTTCGTAAAGATGCACCGCGTCATAGAGGTAGGCTGCTTCCGGCACGGTCTGCCTTATAACGGAGGGTAACGATTACATTTCCGATTTACATAAAATAAAAATTCATCGAATGAAATGATACACGTAACAATTTCTTATTGTCTGAATTATTTCGCACAAAAATTTTGAAAATAATCGATAACTTTGTATTCGTCTCTATTAGTCACCTTAATTTTCCCATGAAAACGTGCAAGTAGATCGCTATAGTTGAACGGTGGCTTCTGCCTATATTCCCAAATCAATCTACTGAAATTATCAAAGTTTATCGGCGCCGATGCAACGATGCCGAAGTAACTGCGATAAGCTTTCAGAACGGACCATTCCGTTTTCGCTTGCAAACGTCCACGGAGATATTTATCAGGTAATTGCTCGTCGTACTGCTTGACATCGACTCCGACCACCCAATATTCTCCTAAAATACGAAATCATCCCTTATTTGCATATGAAAAAAAATTCATGAAGAAGACGAACTTTCAGTTCGATCATTTATGATCATATCATATGGTATGCCGTCAAATGTGTTCATTTTCTACGGAAAATTATGGCATATTGCAAAATTTTAAATATAACATAAATGATTGATGAGCATGATTAATTTATCGATGATACTAAGTAGTTGTTGGTTACGTGGCATGTATTTTTCGTCGTCCATCGTTATCAACTCTTCAAAAAGAAAAGACACCCTTAGGCATTCTAAAATATCGCGAACACTAGCCATAATCACAACTACTCTTTGATATATGTACCTGAATATCTTACAGCGGATTTATACCTTTTTCCAACAGCTTCCTTTCCTCGAGAGCCATCATAAGACCAATGTGTTCGTAGTAATTTCCTAGAATGACGTAAACTGAAAAAGAAAAAACGACAAAAGCCATGATTTTAATCGTTCGAGTATTTTTCTTAAAAGGCCTAGCACAAAGTTCGTTCATTGTTGTTGAACATTAGTTAAAGATTTTCCCGTTATCGTTTAAACGAACGTTAGCTGGTAGGTACAGAGACACGTGGCCGGCCTATTTTTGGAATCGCGATAAAATAAAATATAAATAGACGTGTGACTAACGACCGTTGAGGGCTATATCTATTCCTATCACGAAAACTTGGAGTTTCACGGAATATCGTATAGATGCGGGCTATTCCCCTTTTTCGTGTAAATAAAACCTCCATTCGCGCGATGATATAAGAATAAATCAAGGAATTTGGATGCGGGTTCACCGGGTCTCTCGTCACGATGGCAAAAGATTCTATGGTTTCGACAGTGACACTATGCTATACGTGCAAATGATCTTCCTATGTTTATAATAAAATTATATGAAAAAAACAAGCTTTATTTTAACATGAGAAGGACTCTGCATATATCGTAGTCATTTAAAATGATCAGTCTTTATAGATAAAGCCTATGTGAAATTGTTTCCATATAATCAAAATGAATGCTTGCACACATACGTGTCCAATTTACACATATATAAAAAGAATATGCCTATACACATACCTGTCATATGATCGAATTAAAAGCGTGTCGTCTTCGACGAGCTGCCGATCAGAATAATTGCATTTTACGATGAAGGCATCGCATAGCGAACGACCAAAGAAATAATTAAGTCGTAAGAGAAAGTATTGTACGAGTTACGTGAGACGTCATCGATCGTTTCGATTCGTACGACGTCGAACGACGTTACAAAATGTTTTTCGTTAAAAGAACGCTTACGCATCGTGACGAAACGAAAAATGGTCCGGTTTCTGTAGTCCATCGTTTACCGCGAATATATTTGCAAAAGCAACGCGTTCTATCCACTTTCACTCCTTCGTTTAAACGGAGATTACTATTTTCATTCCTGGAGAGATGATACTCGAGAGGTTTTTTTCTTTTTAAATAGTGAAAGGTAGATTTACAGCTAAATTGATTTCATTGGTGTAAGTAAGCTTAGGAATATTTCGAAGCAATTAAAAATGATCACTTAAAGGATAGATGGGAAGATAACACCTTTAAAAATTTAATTCTGAGTAGATCGAAGTGCAATAATCGAGATGCACGTGACAGAAATGATTTTGTATAATTGCCTAAAGTTGCAAAGGTCCAGTCACATCTATCATGAAATGTCACTCATTTTATCTTACAATAAATAGACACATGTACATATTATCTATCACTTACTTCTAGTCTCCTTATACGTCTCTTTGACAAGCTCGTGAAACGGATTCTCCGTATGTGTCACGTGATAGGGCTCAGTCCATGAATGAAGAGAATTTACGGAAACTCCGTTCGCTTCAAAAGACGATAGGATAGTATTCGCGACCGTCGAGAATGTATTAAATTCCATCAAAGATGAATTCAGATACATGAAAGTCACCTGTAATACCATAACAAAATTAATAAAAAGAATAGTACCAAATTTTATTTGTATTTCATGTTAGTAAAAAAAAAATTTACCTTTGTCCAGTTGAAAGCCAACAAAACGGCAACAACGGATTTGGAAATTTGCGTATCGGGCGGCCGAGTTCTGGCGAAAGTTGGAAATTCTTTTTTATCGGAAGTCTTCTGATTCGTGCAA
This sequence comes from Ancistrocerus nigricornis, assembly GCA_916049575.1. NCBI lineage: Eukaryota > Metazoa > Arthropoda > Insecta > Hymenoptera > Vespidae > Ancistrocerus > Ancistrocerus nigricornis. The sequence continues at coordinate 28,500,822 of OU696667.1, forward strand.
AACTGAAAAAATGTGAGAGAAAAATTGTAACGTGGAAATGCCAAAAAATAAAAATTAATCACCGTAGGACAGGTGGAGAAAAAAAAGTTTTGGAAACGGGGAAATGTATGGACCGACGTGGGATACTCGGTAACGCGTTCAAACTGGTTTTACAATTAGATTCGTATTCTAGGTTAGTCTATTACTAGCTTGCGAAGCGAGTGATACGCGTACGCTAACGTGCGATCGGTGGCAAACCGTTATTGTCTGAATACAAAAATGACAAAATAAAAGCAGGTAAAAATTATTGCTTAAATCACGAATGAAGTATTCAATTTAACAGAAGAACCAAGAAAAGCGATTCTTCTTAATTAATTACGTCCCCGTGGCCCTTTTGGAAGCCAACTAGTGAAATTAAGCAGCACGTAAAACGCTAACGAGAACTGGTACGCGAACCGTGCCTTTTAATGTATTTCTCCGTCGAGAGGATAATTAATCGATTGTGTTCATACGATCCAAGCATTCGTTCCTATTATCTTCTCTCTTTTGATATCGAAGTTTTCAATAGAACCAGATGTACGTAGATAATTAATTACTATATCGCTGTACGTAATAGAAAGAAATAAAAGAAGGATTTAATTGGTATTAAAATTTGTCGATCCGTAAGCATTGGTTCAACGATCGAATCGTTTATTTGCCAAAGTGATTAAACAAAATGGTAGAGAAAATTGATGAAATATAAAAAGCTGAGTATCGATCAAATGATTTGATACTATAATTTTAAAAAATTGGGTTAACTTCTTTCAGTTCCAAGCGGCAAAATTAATATGTTCCTTACAAGATTTCTTTTTTTACAAAAGCTATGTATTCAATATTTATTTAGTATCAAATTTTTTCAGTAGGTAAGCTAAGATTCGTAGTCACAAAGCACATCTGTAACGAACGTGTTAAGATATCCCATTCCCTTTCGGTGGACGATCGAAGAGAGATAAATCTTGCTCTGGCATGAATCCAAATGTCTCCACTGATACGTAAAATCATCCCGCACCGTCTCGGTAAAGTTTATCGTATAAAATGCCTCTGGTAACCTCGGTTTCCCGCATTCGTATTCTTCCAAGGAACAAGAAGAATAATTTATTTCTATCGAACGGTCCTCTCTCTTTCTCTCTTTCTACTCTTCTCCTTTAAACGGTAGCTTCAAACCGCGCATTGCAACATCGAATCACGTCGCGCGAAAAACGATCGAACTCGGCAAAACTCGTCGGATGTAATTCCCGGCGTCGATTTAAGTGGAACAAACTTGAACGGATGCTGGCGCAAGAGTACCAACCACCGATCGATTGTTTCGAAGAAAACCTTTCGATTTCTGTCGGTAGCTATGCTACGTGGACAGAAAATTCTCTTTCCGATGCAAACGATTGACGCAATAACCAGTTACTTCGTGGAATATCACGAAGATCAAAGGAATTTTCTTCGTACGTTCCGAGATTATAATTAGAGAGACGAATGGTTCGTAAATTTGTTCGATTATTTATTTGTCTTTACTTAATGGGTCAAAGATTAGAAGGATAAAGTTCAAAAGCGATGACAAATCGATCTTACGTATGATATCATTGGGAGATTGAAAGCAGCAGACATTCTACCCTCGTGAATACAAGTTTCTTGTGGACCGATGTAAGCACTTATATTCTTTGTCCAGAGATCAGCTGTTACTAGAATACTGGTCTCCTCTTGGCCGTACGTCTCGCCGATCAAGAAATCAAGCTTGTGACCACGTCTACCGAGTTCTCCCGCGTTTACCTATTTACAGAATAAGAACAAACGATATAAATGTAAATAATATTGTGTTTTAATGTCGTTTCTTCTTCGTTAAGAATAAATTAGGACTGGGTTAATGAAATTACCTCTTCGACGGCGAGAGTGATAGCCCCGGATATCCATACACCGGGACGTAGGTACTCATGCTCCTCGGGACGTCTTTTCGAACCGGTGATGTATCCAAGGGTGAACGTCTCCGCATCGACACCCTTGCCGAACAAAACGTGGATCGCTGTCAGCAAGAGACACGCCCTCTCCACGTTTACCAGTAGCATACCCAGTCGCGGAACTTAAACAATTCGAATTACTTGTTTTAATATTATTTTGAGTTTAATTTATTTTTTTATCCTTTGTGGTTTTAAGTTGGGCTATATTTGATAAAATACTTGTAGTATTTTGGTCGTTTGTCGAGGTACTATAATTTTTTGTTTATAGTTGGAACAGTGCAATATTAATACTAGAACTACCAAGATTGTTAAAATAACTTGTATGTTTCTCGTTTTATAATTTTTCATATAATGCAATTACTTTTGCATGAATGGTTTGATCAATTTTAATTATTCGATATTATCTGTCCACCTGTTGAGTAGGTGAAAATGATAAAAAGATTCACCTAATATTAGGTTAAAGAAAATAAAAATTATGAGTTCTATATAATGTGTAGTTGTAAGTGTTTTAAAATAATTTCAATCGGTAGAATACTCATACTCCGTCACCCTATGACCAGAAAAGGAATATAAATTTTATCCAGACTAAATACATGAATCATTTTTAAGTTCATTTCCTAGAAATAGCAAAGAGACTAGTTTTCGTGGAAAAATATAATTCACCGATTCGAGGTCGACCGAACAAACAACCGAATATTTGTTTTCCACCTTCGGGTTTTCTAGCGCAAACTGTTCCGCGGTGAATGTTGCCTTTCCTCGGGGATTAACGTTAAGTCGGTTTACCAAATTCCCTGGGAAATGGATTATCGTGCAAGCAGATGCCGTTCTACGGAAGGAAACCTCGATTAATTGTTGTTCTTGGACACGTGTGCGGTTTCGCGATAGCGCGCGACGATGGTGAAAATTTCCGTGCGATATTTTTAACGTGCCTAGATTGTCTGGCTATAAAAATAAAATTCATATTTTCTTTTTTAATCGAAAAAATTCGTACTAGAATCATCGGATCGAGCCTAACAGAAAATACGATGCGTGTTATTCGAAACGGGTGGTCGACTATATTTGCAATACGAAATCCATTGTGCGGAAAAATAAAATAAAACGAAAAGAGAGAACGCAGAATATCGAGTTTATCGATAGAATTTATATTCGTAGCTACTATCCCAGGCAATGACTGGCGTCTGTGCATCGCGATCTCGATGCTCGCTCGATGATTTGCAAGGGATCATGGTGAGAAAGTTGTAGATACGTAGTCGCGAGAGAGCGACGACTGGTTATCACGTTGGTAATGGATAAAAGCGATAAACCACAGGTGGCCGCAATAAACGGAATCGATCTCCCGTGGTGATCTTAGCTACTTCCCTCTTTCCTCAGCTTCCTCACTAGTGCCAATCGCGAGATTAAATAAATAATCTCGCTATGTTCCCTCGATCGATAAAAATCTTATTTTATTAACAGACAAATGACACCGATGACGACTATAATGTTTTATCGCAATTTAATCGATTTTACAACTAACACAAATCTGAATTAGTTTTATTAATTAATTAATAATTTGAATAATATAAGATCAGTGTTCTCGTGTTAGCGAAATAAATCTTTATGACAAGAATAATCGACGTATATAAATTCGCTCGAGTACACACCGAAACTTTGATATTCATTGACGTGGATCGAAATTGCTAGCGATAACCCGTGGTGACTTTAGCTGCATTCCTCTTTAAATAAATAATTCAACTATGTTCCTTCGATCAATAAAAACTTTAGCTGATTTATAGATCAAAATAATACCGACGAGAATAATTCGTTATCACAATTGAATTAATCTCGCAACGAACCTTAATTCCTTTTACTATCAATTTTAATAACGTCAGGTCATCGACCTCGTGTTAAAACGAAATTCAGAATAAATCTTTATGAGACACATATTCGACGCAAACTTTTGTCGATCCAAATATAAATTCGCTCGAGTAGACATCGAAACTTCGATATCCATTGACGTGGATCGAAAGAAGCCAGTCTCCTGCTTTCGTGTTCGCCCGTTCCGAGCGGAAGCTTACAACGTACCGCACTCACCGAACCATTATTAATAGCGCTCTATTTTAACAATACGTTAAAAAGCCGATGTCGCCGGACAGGCTTTTAAAATATACTGCATGTGCTGGTCCATCCGGTAGAGATTACGTAACGCTTCAAGGCCATTTGTTGACTTTCCATGATATGGATTACGGGAATAAAAAAATTGTTCGTAAAAAAAAAATAACAAATATTTTTTTTATTATTCTATGAATATCAAAAGTTCAACGATTACGTAATCCAATGATTTATAATACACAAGGATAGAGATTGTTAAGACGAAAATAGATAGAAACGCATTCGTTATATGAGATATTTATGCGATTAAAAGGTTCGTTATTCATACGTATATCATCGAACGCTTTTAAAAGACAGCCGATGGGAGAGTAAACGCGATTGTTTCTTTGGATCGTGGGAACGGACACATAGGATAGTGCGTGCGTGGGCGTTCTCTCAGCTTCACCCGATGGCAATCGTCTTTCGATGGGAATCGTGCATTCATTATTTCTTTTTTTTCCTCCTTTGAGGGAAGGTACTGGTCAAGGAAGACTGCTGATCAAAGTGAAATGTTACGGGACCAGCAAACAAATTTGTAATTAATTATTTGATCGTTTACAATTTTGAGAAACTTGTCTGACTCTTCGTCTTTTTTTTTTCATTGTCTCATGTTACTTCCAGTAGCTAATATTAAAAACTGATTTTCAGTTTTGATTTATTTTTTTAACGGATGTTCAGGATCGATGAAATTCTCGAAGGCTTTCTGGTCGAATTACTCGTAGGATTCGAACGAGTAACGTGCCACGTTTGACAGTCAGTCCTCGTGCTGTCAAAACGAGGGATATCGCAATGCGTGCGAAGGACGGACGCGATTGTTGAATTAATGCGGTTAACGGAGTTACGTTCTTTCCTTCGAGGATTATCGATATGCCGTCGAGTTGTCGATGTCGCGCGAGTTCTTTGCGTCTACTCTCGTTCACGAACATCTTTATACGATTTCACGTACTCGTCTTGCTATAAAATTGATTTATGTGGCTATGAATCATCGTTACGTGATTTATAAGATCGAATGGTAATATATCTATCATTTTCAAATGGGGACTAAGTGTTTGATCAGGAAATTAATTTTTTAATACAAATCAAATAAATAATTATTTAATATTGGGTTATTTAATATTGGATTACTTCAATTCCAACAATTTTGAACACGAGACAGTTCTTTCTTCATTTTAATCTTCTCGATTGAAAGATCGAACGATAAAACTCATTGACTCTTTCTCTCTCTCACTCTTTTTTTTTACAGACACATATAGATACCTGCTTATACCATGCAAATATGGCATAGAGATGAGAAAACACGCCCAAGGGACTTTCGCGATTTTTGCACCGATTTACATTTCGTTACGAAAGAAGCAAAGTGACGACGATAATCTCGTGAACGTGTCAGCCAACACTTTGACGGTGTCACTCGACTCTGCTTGCAAATCGTGACATTAATCGACTTCGTGCGATTATTGATACCGTTGCTTTCCTGTGTGCTCAGATTTTTATGATTTACTTCCTAGATCAGTCTGTGTATATAAACGATGGCCAGCATGATAAATAATAATAGACAGCATAAATAATAATTAACTACGATATACCGAAACAAAGTATACTAATGAATCACGATCAAGCCATATATGTAACAAAAAGGGAGGAGAGATGAATGAGGTCTAATTACAAAGGACAGAAAAAGATAGGGGAAACTAGAAGGAAAAGCAAAGGAGAATAATCGAGTTTTCGACTAGACGTCCTATCGAACGAAACATATGGTCCTAGCGACGTTCCTTTTTTAACGTAGCCACGTGGATCGAATTAAAGCAGGCGTTTAAATCGCGCGAAACGTCCATTGGCTACACCTTCATAATTCAATCGCGCGAATTTCGAAACAAGAGGGATTTTAATTTAGGGAAACTCGTTTCCCATTCGCGCAATTTCAATCCATCTCCCTGCGATTCATGATTAATTAACGATACGAGAAGGAAGAACGATACGGATGGAAACGTTATACGCGCGAATGCTATTTCACGATTTCGTATTCCGAACAAATATGTGTATTTCATGTCAGATTTTTAAACACGCATACGTTATATACATGAAAAATTTAATTGTATTAATTGATTGTTTTCAATAAAATTATATATTCCTCTGACGTGTGTGTTTTTTTAATATTAATACCTAAATTAAAATACCTAAATCAATCTGAAATATTTCCTACATTTCCTACATTTCCTACATTTTTTCTCAAATTGAATTCGCTAGATGAAAACTCGCACGTTTCACTAATATTAAAAAACTAATGAAGCAAATAGAATGAATGGAAATATAACGAAAAACAAATATTGATATTTTTAGAGTAATTCTTATTAATGAAAAAACTTGGTGCAAAATAAATATTTTGTTATTGTTGCAAAAAAATGGACTAAAAAGAAATGTCTGATATACTTAAATCTATAACCATTGTGCAAGGTTTTACAAACGCGAAATCGAGTGCTCCAGTTCGCTATTTTTTTTCCATCGATCCAACGAGAGCATTATTAATCGACGGATACATTCTGAGAGCGGCTCGATTCTCAGATCGAATCTTTTTTTTGTCGGCACGGAAGAGATCGAGAAAGGAGCATCGAGAGATCGAGGTTATAAACCAGGGAGACCCGATATCGAATATATGTATGTATGTATATGGTGGCTCTTGGCGCAATAGCGATTGCTGCTCGTGCTAAAGTAGATTTATGATGTCGTGAACAATCGTTTTGATTATTCGGCGGTTCCGATGCCGATTAAAGTGCAGCCAACCGATATTTTAACGAAGTTACATCGTCGTCCGGTCCTGCGCAAGTACTAATTTAAGCAGCTCATTTTTACGACACGAATCGACTTTAAATTCCGATAAGGACTGTATTTTTTCCTATTTTTATTTTCGGTGTTTTCAGTTCGAGTTCTTAAAAAAAGAAACAAATTACCTTTCTTCGCGAACTTCGTCCCATTTTCCCCACGAACTTCGAAAAACTTTTCATTTTAATTAATTTAAGGTATAGTTGTTGCGTTAAGCTCAGTTATAAAAGTAGAATTTATACTCCAAACTTAAAAAGCTCTTTCGCGAAGTGCCTTCCCTAAATTGATTAACTTATCAAGACCGTTCAAAAGTAGGTAAATACAGAAGGATCGTATACGAAAAGGACGAAGCAGTGGAGGAGCGCGAGTAAAGAAGAATAACGGGTATACGGGTGGATCAGGAAACGAAGCTACTTGATATATAGTTTCATAAACTCCTACTACGGTTGGTATTCAAATAATACATTTCCAGCTAGCTCAGATAAATTTTCTTAGCTCTTATCGTGGCCACGGAATTACAAATAATGTCTTCTTTTTCCTGATTACGCGTGTAATTTATCGCGAATGAAGCAACTCTTCCGTGTTACGCGCTTCCTCGTTATAAAGTTAACCACTTCCTTACTTCTCTATCGTCTTATCATGTCAAGCCAGCTCGGTTTAAAATTATTTTTTACGTCAGTATGAATACAAAATGAATCATTTCAAAATTATTTCTTACATTATATTTATAAAATAAAGTTGATACCAAATCAAGAACGAATCACTTCAAAATTATTTTTTACATTCAATTTATAAAACAAAGTTGATACCAAATCAAGAACGAATCACTTAAAAATTATTTCTTAAATGCAATTTATAAGATTCATCGATGAACGACGACGACGAAGAAAGTGATCTAAAATAATTTGTCAAGTCTACGGCCGAACGTTCGATGTTCTAAAGGTCAGGAGAGAAAGTAAAACGTGTAGTTTGTTTGTCGGATCGCGGCGAGGCACATACGACTATTCCTCGAGTCGATGCTCGGAAGGAAGGATTGGGTGCCTCTGCGATTCTCCGCGAGCGTGTTACAATTTAGCCGTGGCCTCCTCTCTTTTCACCGAACGGAACACGTGCGCGTCGTTACATATGTGGAGCGCGTTTTACGCCACGAACTCTCCGTGTAATCCCTTGGAAATTTCGAGAGCAACCGCGACTGACTACAACGACCGGCGAATATAATGTCTGGATTTTAACGATGCGCGATTACGAAGAAATATCACATTTTAAATCGTCCCGGTTTGTCTCTTTTACTTGCCTCTGTGTTTTATAAAAAATCTGCCTAAAGAATTTAAAATTAAAACGTTTGGTGCTCTTTTTCCACCACTCTTGATGTTTTTTTGAGTTAATGCATCTTGTCTTGTGTGAAAGAAAAGAATTTATTTTGTTTTTCTAAAATTAGATAAAAAAGAAGCTATCTCTTTCCTTGCATAATTGGCAACTTTTCCGATACTGTTTTACGTAGTATAGAAGTTGATATCGATATATTTTGACGTATGTTACAGAGAGAGGGAGATTGGTGGTTTCATCATGGAATAAAATACTTGCTCCTCCAACAAACTTTTGCCTTTTCTCTCCGCAAGCATTCTTTTCTCATACACGAACTTCTTCTTTTACGAGGGTGTCTCATCTCGTCCGGACGAAACAGGATCGCGTAACATCGTCGTGGCGCCTCCGTTAGAAAGTATACGTCACGATGAGAATTCACGATTAGAATCAACGATACGTTGTGTACTGCGAAAGGAAAGTTTTTTTTTTCGGAAGCTTGATACGAAGACACGATTTAAATTGCAGCACGTGCTGCTGGTCAATCTTGAAGCTATAAAAGTTTTATAAAAATAACAAATTGTATGATTTCCTTCTATCGGTGTTCTAACAGTTTCTATTATCTTCTCTTATTCTCCTAAATTTTGTTCGAATTCCAATCTTGAATCATTGATAGTCTTATTAAAATAACAAACTTTCTCATCATCTTCCATCATTGGATATTAAAAAAAACAATTTGTTTATCAGCAATTATTATCACAATTTCGCAAAATAGCAATTTTACCGTTCAATTCATCGAATCCCTCTCGGTTACGTCGAAAGAAATACGTCTGGTGGTAGAGAAGGGAGGGAAAACAGTCGGTGAGAAGAATTCTCGCGGCTAGTTAGCGGCGAATGTGACTCACGTGGCTTTCAAGAAAGGCGATCTTGAATCTGTGTCACATGGTGTTAGAGAATTTTAGGCACGCCTCTTTGCTGCTCGCTTACTCGCTCGTTCGTTCGTGTTGCGTCAACGGAGATCGGATATGATCCTCGGGGCGATGCCGTTCGGTTTCTATTCGAGTGCTTAGCTCATTTTCTAATTACTCCGCCCTACGCTAAACGCTACTGACGATCGAACGGAAGAATAGAAAACGTTTCCTTTCGATCGATTCCTCGTGCGATGCTACGCTTAAAGAATAATTTATGAGAATCGTTTGCATGCCTCACGCTGTGTCTCTCTTCTCATAGATTTTTAAAAATATATATTTAAACGTTCATATTTCGTGCACCTAAAATATTTTTATTACACTTTACCAACGTTTTATCTTTACACCGTATCCACGTGTTTCTAGGAATCAACGATCAGCCTACATGAGCAGCAACGGGAAAGTTACTTACAACCTGTTAAATGTGACAGTTATCTGGTATAAAATGTTAACGTTGAATGAAACTCGCTTACCGAAGTAGCAGTTGATGTTGGTTTTGTTGTTGGTTTTAGCACGCACGCAACCAAGTCGCAATCTCGTTTATTAGTGAAGAATGGTAGATAGAGAGAGAGAGGGAGAAAATATACGAAGCAAGTACGGGTGTTAGATAACCTGCTAATTAGCGATTACCACCAACCCGACAGCGGATATTTTAATTGGAGAGAGAACTCTCGACGATAGCACGACTCGTCTGTACGACTTACTGTGGTCAATTAATTTATTCCGAATAATTAATGGTTCGTGATAAAATAAAATAGCGAGAGAGAAAATTTGGATTTGCAAGCTTGTTAGGTATTTAATAAAATCAAGCTATTTTATCTCCCTGTTAATTTATTATTTCGTCTAGCATACACCTTTAACGTTTGAATCAAAGATTAATTAATTCCGACACCGTGCCGATAAATTAATAGGTACGACGAACGTGTTGCTACCACGTTCAAAAATCTACGACATTCGCTGCAAAGATACGCCAGTAGATTTAATGACGGTGTCTCGCGTTTCTCGACAGCGACCATTATTGCGCGGCCCACGCAATTTAGGAGACACTAAAACGCAACCCAGACCGCTTCTCCCTCGATCAAGATGCACCGACCTCGGACACCGTAATCTTCCACGTAACGCCTGGGGGAATTCTTACGAGAATTCATGGGAAATCTACCGATTCCAAGCACGAAACGCGTTTAAATGGAAGTCTGCGTTTCAATGGGATACGAATATCGAGATAACGTTTTAGCATTGTTGGTGGAAATGTTCTAAGATCGGTAAAGAAGAAACGTGACAGGTGAATCGAGTCGTTTACAAATCAAAGAGGTTACTTTCTAGAATTTTTTTTTCAATTTTAATGCCAGAGCATTTGATTGTTATATTCCAAATAAATTTCCTTGATAATTACCTACTCTTAAAAATTTCATGACCATTGCGTAAGAATAATCCTTATAACTTGAATCATTTTCTCTACTTTATGTCACGTGGAGTTAATCGATTTGGCAAACGAATGGCACGATAGTCCTACGTTTTTTATTATAAAAACGATGCATTTATAGTGAGATGAACCGTCTGGTTTATGATCATCAAAAAAACATTGCGTCCAAATAAAGAGAATCGTCGAAAAGCCGAGTTGCACCTGTCCTCGATCCAAAAACAATTTACGATTTCACTCTCACGAGAGACTTTAATCGACTGTGAGCCGATGATGCGAGAACCCGACGGTATAACCGTAGGTACAACACGATATCCTTAATTACACACATAAAGAAACACGAGTAAATACACAAGGGAGAGAGAAAAAGGAGGAGGAGGATGTGTCGAAACGAGTAAGCGAAAAATTGCAAAGGTAGTTCGAGGCGTCATATCCGCGTCACGTCTCGTTCCATTCTCCGATTCGTGTTACGAATCGATCCGAAAAGGCCGACTCGATGCGAGGAACTTCCTTCACGCCGAAAGGTTCGCCGATGCGAGATCGAACTCGTATCGTGGCTTGATCCTCTTTTTTCGCGAACACGGTCGTGCCTTTGACAGGGAAGATAATCGGGAATGATAAACGAGGGACTCGTGAGTGCTACCCTAAACGGAACGGACGTGTAATGTAGATTTATTTTTTCTCGACATGTGTTATATCTTGTGAACATATTTTTTTTTTATTTCATCTATCAAATATTTATGTTAACGGAAGTATGTTCTTTACGAACGTTTAGCTAAGCGGTTACTTAATTTTCGATTTTTCTATCAGATATTACCACTTTATTTCAGTCATTAATAATTTTGTTATGCTTCAAACATGTTTTCGTAGTCGTAAATTTTACTTTAGAAAACATGGAGGGGTTGGTACTACATGACACTTCCCTACAAAACCGATTACGGTCATTTTGGTTTAATTTTGAATTAGGTCATTGGCGACACGTTGCAAGATATTCGATAATTAATTATACGTATCTACTATTTTTGCAAATAATAAATACCTTTCTCGTTTCGTTCAACGCGTGACTATGATTTATTGGCACGAGCCTTTCGTTGGCACGTGGCAACGAGACTCCTGGTCGTCTACTTCCGAGAAAGAACGTGTCGTTTTGTTTCTCTCTTACAAAAGAGAGAGAACCTTACGTTTATTGTGGGATCGCATACGCGACACGTTTAATCACTTTAGATCGAGGTACTACCTCTCTTTTCTACTAGCTGTTGCTAAACCGTTGCCAAAAGTACGTACTTATATTGGTTTTCTTTTCCGGAATCCCTACAGCATGAACGAATTTATCGGAAAAGGATTTTTCGATACACTCGACTTCCGAGGTCTCTCACCTTCGTTCGATGCAAATAAGATTTTTTTCTTCTCTTGAAATTAGAGATTTTACGCTTATTAATATCATAAGAAATATAATTTAATTTTTCATCAATCTAAATTAGGGAGATCGAGTACAGTGCAAGCTCGATATTTGAACGTTCGCTGGTTAAACAAGCCTGATAGTTTAACATTTTTAAAAGATTTGCTTGTACAGCCAGTGACTCAAATTGTGAGTAATAGATAAGAAGGTTACCGACTCAGTAAGGTGTTAAGACCATAAGTTTACCAATTTTTATAAATTGTCGCTTTTTAATTCGACTTGTTTCTAACTTGATCAGCTGTTCGTTTCAAAAATGTTTCAATTTTATAATATAAATTCTCTGCAGCATTTTTATGTATAAATCATTTTATATTTATGAATATGAGTATTAAAATTCCTTTTTTTATAATTTATAATCCAGTAGTTCGACACTAATTTAATTTTTACGGTATCTATCTCCCAAGTTTGTACTCCATAAATAATTTTAACCAAAACAATTCTCCTTCTCTTTATCTATCAACAAAGTTGTGAACTATTATCGTCATAGTTCTCGCGTTGGTATACAATGAGTATCTCCGTGATAAGAAGCAAAAAAATAAGAAAAAGAAAAAAAAATGCTTGGTAAATCGCACGGTATCGTCCTATTTGAATATACATTTCCAAACGATTAGTTAAACCAGGCCAACGATAACGCACCTGATGCTAGTCGGAGCCCCCGCCGATCTCGCCGTTCGAACGCAAACAATCTCTACGCTCGCGGCATACACCTACCTAGCCAGATAATCGCGCTATCTTCATCGAGGCGTGTGCCGTTTACAAACGTGAGAGAGAGAGAGAAGGATCGAACTGCATAAAATATCTAGAAAGCAAACCTAGTAAATTTGTCAATCTTCCAAAAAGAAAAATATAAAAATAACTAAAAATCTGTTAAAAGATCGAAGGGGTAGCTCGTGCCAAGAGTAAAAAAAAAAGAGAATCTTATCGTTCACTCACCTCGCTTTTCGTCGCGTCGAAGAGACGCGGAGAAACGCGCGGGAATCTTGAAAAATCCTTGAACGTGGCTACGAAGTATTAAAATAGTACTTCTCACTGTCGGCGATCGTCACGAAATTCTTCAACGACATTCGTCCGATACTTCCTCTTTCTTTCCCCGTTCTCTTATTTCGTTCGAATGATCGAACGAGAGAAATGATATTAAAAAAACTAAAAATTGATTGGGAGCACGCGCGAACGCGAAGTTTAGCGTGGTGCACAATGCAAAAGATACTCGAGAATACTCGAGAGTAGTGAATCAGAAGCGTGCGCGGCCAGACTGACTGACTGACTGACTTCTATACCTCGTTCGTCCTCCTCTACTCTCTATCCTCCTCTCCCTCGCACTCACTCACTCACTCGTAGCCTCTTTCCTTTTCTCTCGCTCGATTTCGCCCTTCTTCCTCGTCGTCATCGTTGTCATCGTCCTCGTAGTTGTTGTCGTTCTTCTCGTAAACGTTGACGTTGTCCTCCTCGAAGTGGTCCATTCACAGAAGAGAATTCGTTCCCTTTCCTTTCGGAGGGCCGTCGTCGTCGTCCTCGAAGCGCATGAGCGCGTTCATGATGCTCGGAGAAAGGGAAAAAGAGGTAGAGGGAGGAAGAAAAACGTTTTGATTTTCCTTTTCCCCGAAAAATTGTCTAACATATATGAAAAATAAGATTTTTACTACGACCATGTCTCCCTTCGTTCCAACGTTTTTATCTTTCCTATGATGCTCTTTTTATTCTTCTTTTTTATATGATTATTTTCCGCTCGAGTTTTCAAATTATGCTTTTCTATATCTTCCTCCACCTATATTCTCGTCTCGTGCAATTTTCCACGGTTTCGGGTATCCCGCTATAAGTTGTTAGCTCGTTGAGAAGACGAAGAAAGTTTTTTCTTCGTGCGAAGTCGTTCCTATCGAACGGCTTCTTTCCTCCTCGTAACAAACGTGGTTTTTAAACTCTTCTTCTTCCTTCGTTCCAACGAACAACGGTACTTGTTTTTTAACTTTCTGTTTTTTAATACGGCTCGTGAATAAACAAACGAGCATGAAAAAAGTTTGCCGGGTGAACAAATTGTTTCTATCAACTATGGACGTAATCATAAAACGCGAAATATTAATTAGAAAGACGCTGAAGATGATAATGGAAAGTTAGAATCGTTTTCTCTTTCTCGAATAAAAGCGAGTTCGTAATTACTTAGAGCTATCACGAATGGCCCGATCATTAATTCCGTGGATGCAATGCAGAAAAGTAAAAATACTTTTCTCTTTCTCTTTCTTCCTTTCGTTCTTATCTTTTATTAGATAGAAGTACTTCGGAACGAATGCAATATTGCACGGAGGGAACCACAGCCATTTATACGAGACGGAAAGTAGAATGGAGGCATCCGTCGAGAACGAACGCACGATATGACCACCGAAAGCACCCAATCCCACGGAAACTGCCCCGCCACGGTGGTTTACGCGAGCGAAGTTCGCGAAGTGCTTCGAAAATACGCGCGAGTACGCAACGATAATTTTTTTCCTCGGTATCTTTTTTACATAGAACAATATCTGAGAAAGGAAAAACATGAGCGTGTTTTTTCGTATATAAATCAATTCATAAATAAATTTGTAGAAGTGATTAGATTAACACGTGACGTTTCAAGAGAATTTCTTGAATGATTTTCCAAGAGAATTTCTTGAATGATTTCCCAAGAGTCGATGAATGAATTCTTTTCAAATAGTTTGTTTTTATATGAAAATTAAAAGAGTATGCTACATTTCTTGTAGAAACATTTGCTGTTTGAACATGTATGAATGACACTGTCATGCAATGTGTTGAATATTAAAAAAATCGATTGAGGTACAATCTAGATAGTTTGGCAGTATATCAAGCTAGTTTCGATATTGTATAAAATAATGTAAAACATTTTATAAAACCCAGTAGCTACACGCCATAAAAACATGTTAAACTAAAACACAATAATTTATTAAACTAGCAATCGTTCAATTTTCCAACTTACACTGTATTTTTTTATGAACAAGTGTACGCGTGTATTTTTAAACGTGCTAACGACGATACTAGATGAGATAAAGCTTCGTATCGGCACTGTGCAGAGAAAAGGGGAAAACAAACTCGCTCTCTTTTTACTCGCCTGATATACCCTTGAAAAATGGCGAATTAATGTGTTCACGTCGCTTTCCCTTCGCGAGCATTTCCCACACGTGTTGCCGAGCCATTTCGCGCGGAAAACTCGACGGGTGTAGGCGGGAAGCGAGAAAAAGAGGGTTACGGGTCTTTTTTCCTCGACAGTGTATTTTTTCTTCTTCTTGGTCTCTCCCAAATGGTTTATATCTTTTTCCTCGTTCCTCCTTGATGGTTTTTTTTTTTTTCCAGGAATAATCAGAGGATACGACGCGTGATTAAGTAAGTAAATGCCAAAACCGTGCGAGCGGAACACGCGTGCGGCTGGTTTTCGAGATAACTGCTTGCATTTATAGAGAGGAAGGTCGAAAAGCCACAACCACCGGGACATCTTATAATTAGTTTTTTAATTGAGGAGCCCAGTCATGTCGAGAAATTAAAAACCAAGTTTTCGCACGTTTTTACGTGCCACCGTGTTAACTGCTCGAAAAGGAATGATCGAAATTGCGTACGAATCGAGTCACTGGTTAATAAATAAAAGATATAAAGAATTCCCTGCGGTTGTGCCTAAAAATGAACTCTTGTCTCTTGGTACATATTCGATGCATAAATTACTCGTATCTCTTCGAAAATCATTGACGAGAGAAGAAACTGTCCACAGAGTTGTTTCATCGTAATTTATTTCAATCAGGGTTACGCATTTGTCTTTTCATTTTCAAGAAAAATCGTCTAAACTGGATGATACGTACCATCCCGTTACGAATAATTTAGGTTGGAGTGTAATGAATGGTCGTAAAGTTGTAGAAACGACGACAATGAGAGCAAGAGAGAAAGAAAAGTGTAATTGAAGTTCTCTTGCATACCGTCGTCGTACGAAATTATTTCGATGACCCTCGAGGTGATCCGAGAACACTGCCATGTGTCTCGTCCAGAACGATACCGAAGATTCAGCCAACTCGCAAAGATAATTGCGATTATTAGCGAGCGTTCCATCAATTAACGGACATCACCGTCGAAAAGGATACTTCTCTCTGCATTCGTCATGATTTTATATAGGACGTGCTAATTAACTTTCCGTCAAAGATTTGTCGATAAGGTCTTCATAATAAATGAATTTTTTTTTAATTTTTCGAAAAAAGATACCAATTTGTTTGTTGAAGTATCGATCGCACTGTATATGAAACTTAAAAATTACTCTTCCAAGTACCCATCGATTACGTTCCCTCGCGACCCAAACGTGTCCCATCGATTTCACAGTCGAGCATACGCTGAAAATATCGAAGATATCCGCTCGCCAGTGTCATAAAATTGCAGCATCCGAGTTGGTCCATCCCGTCGAATATTATCACCGTGACCTAGTTTTCCGGACGGTTAATTGCAGCTTTTTTGTCGCGCGACGAACGATCTTTTCAATCGAGAATCGAGATAACTTCAAAGACGACTGTTAAAGTGCTTGGTCCCGAGGACTCGTTTAAAGGCATGAAATTCGAGGAGAAAAAAGAAGAAAGGGGGAAGATCAAAGAATGAAGAAAATTGCGAGTAATCGACGGAACTCGTCGAAAAACTTTAGCTCCGTTTCGCGAGGCCTAATTTCCAAGTCGTTTCGCGTCTCCCGAAAATGTAATCGTCGCGACGATAAATCAAAGTTTTTCTGGCAATCACGAGTTCCGAGAGTTCGTCGATCTCAAGAGAAAGAGAGAGAGAGAGAAAGCTTTAATTTTCCTTGACGTCATGTAATATTTAACGAGCGATTTACTCCCTTGGAAAGTTCCTCGCAAGCGGACGCGTTTCCCGTTTCAGTCATAACGATGATCGATGTTTATTTAATCCTCGAGAAGTTCGGCAAACGGTCTTCTATTTCCACGCTACGATTAGAGGGAGACTTTTGGATAGGTACTTGTAGTTTTAAAGTCAATATCGAACGGTTTTACTCGAGTTTCGATTAAAAGCACTACTTTATGCGCGCGAAGCTTTAAACTAAAACCTTTCGATAATTTCACGGCACAACCGATTTAAGGATTTAACTTCATAAATATTTCCTCTCGAGGATTAGAAATTCTACTTTATTAGAAATCCCTGTTCGCTCGATGCTCCGCAAAAACGGGGAACGTCGTTAAAATATTTTTTTACGATCGCGACAAACGTTCTACTTATCACAAATCCAGCTCGATGTTCCTGAAATGAGTCAACGCCGCACGGGTGCGAAGATAACGACGCATGATTTTTATAATAATCCGAGCCGTGATTCTGCCCCCATTTTTTTACTAGCTTGGTGCGACAGCTGCTCGTAAAAGAAAACTTGTTTTATATTCCGGACGAAACGTGCGCCTTGTAAGACTTTACGAGAGTCCGCGTTTAACGAGCGATACGATGATGCTTAACCTTTCGAATTAACTTATAACTCAGTTTTTGTAAAAATTGAGAGAGAATTTTTTTTATGGACTGGCAAGAAAATTCTTTTCGTATCGATTTATCTACGAAAACGACGAGGAAAGGGGGGAAAGAGAAAAAAACGAGTTTATCGCACCAAATGGTACCGATCGTACTCGTCTGCGTGACGCACGCGTACGTGTGAGAGAATTGACGTTACAGGTGACACGTAACGAGGTTATTGATTTCGTTAAAGCTGGAAGAAGGGTCCGTCGAGGCAGTCGAGCGACACCTGTTGCTCTATGGGAGCTCGATCGCTCGAAATTTTCCTAGCCAAATCGATGTTGCACTTTTCTAGCGGCTAAAGCCGTCGTGTAGACGTGTACTTCGTTCCAGACTTAACTTTCTAATCCTATTTTCAAAGTTTAAGCTAAATATAGCTAAAGAAAATAACTTGAAGGTTCTCAAAAGAGATTCGCATCTAACGCGTCGAGTACGGTGTGAGTATCGTAGATTGCATTTGAATGGTTTAGAAGTAGGTATCCTACCAAAAAATGGGATAAGGAATTTTTTCGTATATTTCTTTTAAAAAGAATTGCAACAAGATTGAATGATCAATACAATAATGAAATCTCAAATCAAATTAAGATGAACTTATTTTTTAATCAATGTTTAGAAATACGGCATTCGTATTAAAATTTTTTTTTTTTATAAAAGAGTAGGTATAAGGCTATTCTCAATACATGGAAACTACATGAGTTTTTTGTTCAGTGAAATCTAATTGCAACTAAGTTTACACGAAGAGTCATTAGTATAGAAATTTCCCGCCTTCCCTAGGGGAACGATATCGCCCCCACCCTTCTTCCAGCTCATTCCACATCGCGCCCACGATATTAACGAGACACCCGTACAAATTACCGGTCTGTCTCTTCCTTTGCACGTACTCGAAAAGTTATTTAATAAAGACTCACGGACGGCGTGAAAGTTTTATGCTGTCTCTCTTTCCGAACTCCGAAAAGAGACGAGAAGACGGCTGGCCCTCCATGACTTTTCCGAGCGAGGCGCGAGAAACATCAAAGAAGGTGAAGGAAGATTAAACTGGACTTGGGAGCCCGTTATTTGCATAAATTATTATTTCGTGGGAAGGGGAGGATCGAATTCATAATTTCGTCAAACGATGATTCTACGTATCTGAGAAAAGAGAAATTAAAGAACGAATTTCAAATAAAAGAAAATTCTAAATAAATTATTATTTACAATATCTATAAGTAGTTGATTGTTACATTAATTCAACGTATCCTAAAAAGAGAAATCGAGCAACGAGCTTCCAAGAAATAAATACAAAATGAATTATAATTTATAATATAAAAAATATGGATTGATACGAATGATTCTTCTTTGATAAAAAATAAATATAATGATTCGGAAAAAAGAAATGACTCGGTTTACGTGTCACGAAATTATGAACATTCGAAAATTAGCATAAAGCAGGATCGAACGATCGGAGTGACGCGGTCGGCCTTTGAAAGAGAGCGACGGGGTAATTACGGGTTCGAGAGTACGTAGATACGCCACCGTGCGAGGCGATTCGTGTCACATAATGGCCGCGTTAATGAGAGCGTCCAGTGCGATTCCTCTTTAACCCTGAGCTAAAGGAAAGCAAGAGAGAGAGAGGATGGGAGATAACAAGACGCGTAGAAGGAGATGGAAACTCCATGGAGGAAATGGGACGATCGTACAATACTCTTTGTGTAAAGAGATTGATAGCTTTCGACAATTCGAAAGCGTCTCCTCGCTACCATCCTGTGATGTACGTGATCTCTTAACAGAATCACTCGACCGATTCTCCAAGGATTAAACCTTCTGAGTTTTATGTCCTTTCATTGACTCACGGCTACCGACCATTGGTAATTCTTATAAAAATACTTTCTCTTGTATTTTATCAAAGAAACCAACATTTGTATGTCCAATTTTCTTTCTAACCTTTTTGTAATAAAATCCTGCTGTGATACTTTCAGATTGAAAACACATCGAAAAATTGATTATTAATTTCTTTTATATTTATACCAATTAGAAAAGTTTGATGCCTTACTTCGAGGAAACACCGTTTCTTCCTCGTAACAGGATTAAGAAGAATAGGAAAGCTTTGGTAAAGGAAGCAATGGCGCGCTCGAAATTCCAAGGAGCAATCTTAGCAATGAAAACTATTCTTTTTTCTTCTCAAACGATCCTCTCGTTCGAGAAAACCTTGTGCGTGGCGAGAGAATGGACGATATGTTTTCTCGAACGATACATCTCCGTTTCTTTCGTCGTTAGAGCAAAAATAGGAATACGGTGGAAAAGAGAAAAGAACGGTGGTTTCTACCGGGTAAATACTTAATAGAGAAATACGTTTATAGAATTAGAGAAAGATGGCGCCACTCCCTTGGTTTCTACCTAGCCACGTCGTATTCTTCCTTTCCTAGCCACGCGAAAGGAGATCGAAGAACGACACGGAGGAAGATCAAAGCTCTCGTTAAAAGGTTTCAACGTGAATTCGACAATTCCCTCGGATGGGTAACAACGTTAGCAAAGGTTCTCTCGAAAGCTTTCTTCGATCTGACTAGTTAGCTCCTTCGTGAAAATTTAATGAAAACTAAAAGTTCCGTCGGTACATCAAACGAGTAGACGTTTTAAAGTATTGTTTCGAGAGAGAACTCAAATTTTTTTTAATAATACTAAAATCTAACATGTACTATACAATCTTCTGATAATAAAACAAAACGATCCCTAATCGCTCAAGTTTTCATTCGATGAAGATTGATTCCGAGCACCCCTATCACTCCACTTAATTAAAAGCTCACTTTATCCATTCCACTATGCACACTTATTAGAATATATCCATACAGTACTGAATGATAATAATAATGAAAAAAGTTTACAGATGGTTTGCTCGAATGCTTCCTTATAGTGCAATTCTTGACCGACTTTAACGATCGATGTCTCATTACAAAGATAAAACTTCATGCTACGAGCTAACCCAAGTACCACTCCTCTGCAGTAAGTAGTTTATTAAAAAAATTGCATTTAAACGTTCAGGTACAGATTCACGTCAAATAGAGTTGCTGCATGTCCCAATTTTGCCTAATAAAAAAAGAAGTTATTTTTATGAGTGTTGTAGAAGGGTTTGGGCGAATAATTCTTGACCGACTTTAACGACCGATGTCTCATTAGAAAGCCAAGATTTCACGTTAAAAGATGACATAAGTATCGTTTTTCTACTTTAAGTAGTTCATTAGGAAATTATAATTAAACATCTAGGAGTGGATTTACGTCACAAGTGTCTGCTTCCCGTACTAATTTGCCACCAATCTTTCAAGAAACTGTCGGAAATATATACAAAATAAAAGAACAATAATCGAGCTATCCCTTTGGTAATTTTGTTATCACGTAGGTGGATAATTGAAACGAACGAAACGATTCTTCTATCCACGCAGTTTAGACCCCAGGCGTGTCGTCTATTTGCGATGAAACAACGGACGGACGAACATACTGACTTCTTAGGGCATCCGAGCGTGAAATAGGCACGAACTGCTTGGGAGTCCCTACGTGGATACCTACTAGCAATTTTAAAAGTATCGCGCCCACGACGAATTTATTCCTTCTTTCTGAGAATAAATTCCTGCCTCGTCTTTTCCATCCCTTCCTTCTTCTTCACGCCCTCGAAGTGCATTGAATTTCACTTGCAGGGTGCCGACTGCAAATAAGAACGAAATCGATCCTCTCTCGAGAACAAATACGAAAAATGTATTATTTGTAATATTATAATGGAGAATGTTTTATTTGTACTTTATATTCGAATATATAAATTTAATTAAGTTTAATTGGTCTCATTAATTTTGAAAAAAGAGTTAATTGTTGGTTCGTTTTAATGATCCTTTTAAAAATAAAAAAGAAAATTCTAATTAAAATTATTATTATTAGTATTCTTGTTATAATCAATAAAATCAGAAAAAAAAATAGATTTATAGTAGCTATAACATAGAATTTAAGAAACTTAGTGGTTAAGAAATGTTGTAAAAAAAACATTAATAAATAAATGGTTTAATACAATTTCTTACTCGTATTCAATTTATGATATATTTCCTTCTACCCAAAGATTGTACCGAAACTTCAGATCCTTTGCATAATATCATCCACAACGATAATTATTCCGTTAAAATTCGATTATCAAGATTATGATATTACGTTGAGAAGTTTCAAACTGAATAAATATCAAGGGAAGGAACGTGTCACCGTACCGACTATGATAATCGGTAACAATTATCCTAGAATTCATAGTTTCGACCTGACATAAGGACGGTTCGGGTCTGCTTTGAATGAAGAACAATTTAAGCTCTAGCGCAAAGACCAAAACTTGTTGGATAAAAATGTAAATGAGAGGGTGGGAGAAGCAGAAATTTCGCACTTTAGTCTATTCAACTTGACTATACCTATCGTTAAAAGCTTTCTCTCGCTTATACATGAAAATGAACGAACGGGTACACGAAATTTTATCGCTGCATCGAATCTCACTTTTCCACTCCTCCTTTCTTTTCACCCGAGAACGTCCAATTCAAATATAATTCGAAAACCGATAAGCACGAACAATAAAATCGCGTATAGCGTAAAAAAGACTAGACTTTCCGCGTTCTATTTAGCACACGTAGGTGTGAGGCATAATATGCGAACGCTCACACATGTTTTCGCTTTTACATGCCGGACTCTCTAATTAAGCGCTCGATGGAGCGCGATCGTAGAGAATTAGCATCACTGGCACGAGGATCGTTAATTAATTATGCATACCTTCTTTACGCGCCCTTTTCCATCCGTTGCGCGTATCAGCAGCCTTGGTTGAACTCCTGTTAAAGAATCGACGAAACTCTAACGTTCTTTTAATAATTATCTATTTTGTATTAGGTATTTTATTCTTTATTTTTATACCTTCCTTTATTAACGACGATAATCTTAATTTATTCGAGTCAAAGAAAATCTCTTTCGAAATTAATTTTATAGAAACTCAATTCTCTTATAACTAATTCACGATGCAAAAATTATGATTGACAAACTTGGACAATCACATTTAGCTTTTTGACGTTTATATTAATCCTGGGTTTACACAAATTAACCGTGTTATAAGAAAATTGAGAGTATTTTCAACAAAACAGGTACGTCCTCATTTCCCCTTTTTCCTCTTCACGATTCATCCGTTACAAAACGAAGCCAAAAAGTTGCTTCCCGAGCGTCGGATTATTTGACGATCCATTTACTCCTTCCTCCCCTATATTCCTTCTTTTTCCTTCGAGAGAGCTTGAAAGGGTGATGTAAAAAATTGAAATTTGGCTGATGGAGTACGTAAACAAGGAGTAGAAAGGAAGTGGAACGCAAAGTAGCGGGAGATCTTTTTCTTCCTTTTATGCATAAGAACCACGAGGCAAAAAAAAAAGAGAGAAAGAGTGAAATGATGCGAATTACGACGAACGTTAGTACGACTTTCCAGGGAAATGGTGTAACGTTCCTTAACGAGTTTTACCATAGCGAGAGTATTTATACGTTATTCTCTCGAAATTCGGGTAGAAGAAAATAACGAACAAGGAATACGAAGGAAAAGTCTACTATCGAAACGCCCCAAGGTTTTCTAATGGCCCTTACGTCGTAAAAGTACACCGGAAAATTATTCGCAGCACGTTGCGGCAATACGAGCGAGCGCATCCCGCGGTTTATACACGAGTATACACACGTATCTATACTATGTACCGAGTATATACCGTGTATACCGTCCGTAATCGACTTTTTAGCTGGTCCAACAACGAACTTTTAATTCGTTCGCTTAACACCGACAAAATTCTACCCACGTAGGTACATATACTTCTTTTATGCTTTTATTAACCTTCTACAAATTTTCTTTTTATGTCTCGTTTCAAACGTGCAATTACGATCTAGACCTTATCGAACCTTGAGATACGACTTTATAAGACTTTTCGTGCCAAAACCATAATGAAACTCTCTCATGATCGTACGAACGATCAACTTTCACGATCGTTACGGCAATACAGGGATGCTACGCGTTTATTACCACTCCGAAAAAGGCTCGATACGTAAGGGAGAGACAAAAGAAAAATAAAAGAAAGAAGCTTTTCTTGGGATCTTCTTCGTTGTCTCTCGTTTCGAATGTGAGTCGCGTTCGAAGTCGCGATCGAAAGTCGCGTGTATTATTTCGAGGACGATCTTAACCGTTCGTTCGTTGTGACTCTGTCGCGTTAATAGAATGGAAAGCGTCGTTCCATGACCCCTTCGAGGGAAGATCCTCTTTTTCTTTGCTCGTTGTCTCGAGCCTTTCGGTGTCGTGAATTTCTCTGGAAACGTGCACGAATTTATTGCGAAGCCATAACGCGTAAAGGATACGAGTGCTTTTATACGATTCCGTACGCCATTCTATCGGTTCTTTCCTTTCCCCATCGTTTACCTCCTCCACAGCTTCCGTCTTTCCCAAGACTAATCACACCGAGCTGGCTACGTGTACGGTAATCTTTGAGATACGATCGATTCCTTACCATTCGACCAACATCGAAAGACCTTTTCGTTATTCCACTCTTTTATTTCCGGATGAAAATCGTTTCTTCGTTATTGCGTGAATTTATGAACGTTCGTGGGTCTTCTTTATTAGTAAAATTAACTAATTATAGCTGGGAATATATTATTAACCTTTTACTCTCGACTATCGTTTCTAATTTAACATATTTTAGGAATTATATCATTTTATTTCGTCGAGTCATACTCAATATGGTTACATAAAATTCTGTGGAAAGAAATATCTTAAGGACGAGGATTTGGGATTACGATTTTTTTATATGCAAGAATTTTTATGAATTTCTTACGTCTATCACAATAATTGTTCGTAACGATCGAAAGTTCATTCCCTGATTAAATTACTTCGAGGGGCACGTTCATATCGATTATACTTGATTTACATAGAAGGAATGTCGAAGAAACTGCAGGTACCCTCAGCTTCGAGTCACTATTCCCTATTACTTACCCATACGATTACATGGTCGACGCGTCAAACGCTATCTCTATAACCAATGTGAAAGCATCCATCGTTTGTAGGGAGTTTCAAGGTTTGCACAGTACGTAGACACACGCATGTATTTGCCTGTACTAATCGACGTGCGACGCCTTCGCGACTAATGAATTAGCGGATTAGTTCCAAGCACACATCGTCACCTCGCTTATCAAATTTTCTTGTTGCAATGTGCGATAGAAGGAGAGAGGCGATCGCACTCTCTTGCATCTATCCCTCAATAGGTATGTGTGGGAGTTAGCACCAGTGTTACGTCATTTTAGCATGTTAGTTAAAGCCAAAATTACGTCCGATTCGTAACACCTGTCGCGGTTTTCGAAAATGTTCGCATCCGATGTCGTTCGGGTCCGACGTGTAGTCGATCGGAATTTCGACTCATTCGAACGCGTAAAAGCGATCGACCGAATCCCGGAAGCTCGTTCAAAGTGAAATTGAAGTAGAAATTGTTCGAATCGGGTCTGTATGAAGTTTCGAACGATTAATCGGGACATTAAAGTTAGCTAAGTTACCGAAATTTGTACGTTTTGATTTAAAATTAGAATAGAAATAAACATTATTATTATTTCCTTCTCTCTAACGTTTTTAAATATTTTTGCAATTTTGTATAATAAGATTAAACAATGATTGGCCAGAATATTAAAATTAAGCGGTTTATCGAAATCAGCACGTTTCCATTTAAAATCAGGATAAAAATGAACCGTTTTTATTTCCTTCTCTCTAACGTTTAAAAATATTTATATAATCAATCACAAAATTTTTCCAACGCAACCGCTACCGTGACGCTTATCACGTTTGTAACAACGAAAGCTAAAGCGCTCGAGTACGCCGCAATTATTACGTGTTAATAATTCAATGGCCCATCAACAACCTCGGGGATAAATTAAAATCTCGCGCGGTTGAGACTGATGTAAAATTATACATAATGCGAAGCATGCATCGAATATTCCTAAATATTTGAATGGGGAATATACCTAGAGCTCGTAACAACGTTTTCACGAGTATTTTCACGTCGAACATTAATTTGCGTTTTGAGAAAAAAGAATCACAGAAACAAAACGCTCTAATGTTACGTTTTTAAGGAAGATCACGAGGAGAAGGATATTAAAGTCGAAGTATTCACGGGGTGTGCCAGAAAATTTATATTTCGAACCAATTTAACCCTTTGCGCTCGGTTTCGAGTGTGACTCGATAAGACCAATTTGGAAGACAACGTGTTGCTGACTGTCACTCGACGTTCGATTTCTTTTGTATTTGCAAATTTTTCTTCAATTCTCTTACTAGCAACAGAGAAAAATGTTTATTCATAACGTTATGTATATCATGAGTAATGGATCATTTGAAATGAAATAATATAATATCGGAAATATGTTGCTTCAGAGGCGACAGTCGAGCGCAAAGGATTAAATGAAACGTCCGAAAAATTCATAGGTTTCTGACACGCATTGATTTCCACGCGATTTCGAACGCAACTCGAAAAGACGACTCCGTAGAAAAAGTTTATTATTAAAGGATCGGCTCGTGAGCACGTTTTCTGCTGAAAAATCACCGATAAATCATTCGTCTTCGAAAGTTCCCGTTTTTTCTATGAGATTTTCGACGCTTCGTATTCGAAGGGTAACCGAACTCTTATCCAACGACACGGTAACTTCCTCAAAACTTTTTCCCCGCTCGAATGATCGACAAATCGGCCGTGAAGAGGTCTTAACACCTCGACGGATAACCTGTCTTTCAACGAATTCAAAAGTACTCGGGCTACTCGACGTGCCGAGGGATCGTCCCTCTCTTTCTCGACTTTTGTCCTCGCTCTCGTTCGAGTTATAAAACACTCGAAAGCTTAAGAAGCAAACGTGGCATCTTTTATACCCGAGAGGAAAGTCCTCCTCCCTGAGGTCATTCTCCATTTCGCATTCGCCAGAAAAAAATCCTCTCGTTAAATTATTTTGCTTCGTAAGAATGTCGTGGTTCATTCTCATCTATAAATGATATTTAAAATTTTGTTTAAAAATATAAATAAGAGAAGGAGAGCTTCGTAGATTCTTCCAGGGAAAAGAAAAATTCGTAACTCGGTCTTTATATTTGCACAAAGTGAATTTACTTTCCAAGTTCCCCCCTTAAAAGACGTTCTTTCTTTTCCTCTCACCTTTTTTGAACGTGGCACGTATTAAAATGTTATTAAAATGCATGAAAGGACCGGGCACCATGGCGTTAAACCAACTTTTTCATTCGCGCCCTGCATTCGCGAGGCCGGTACTCTTTTTTGTACACCGGCATGCACCAGAATCAATTCGATTCATCGATCCTTCTATGGAAATGAGTCCACGGATTCCTCCTTTTTTCCCCTCTTTACTTTTCCCGTTCCGAAATAACGAAATTAAAGCAACCGAGAATATAAAATCATCGTAGAAATTAATTTTTACTTCGTGAGAGACGATCGATAACGACCGGCACTGTCCGCGAGATAGAATATCGTTTGGAGAGTTACGGTGTACCTATATTTTCTTTCGTTTTAACGTATATCTATCTAGACTAAAAGCGATATCTCGGTATGCTTTCTTTGCAAACAATTTCAACATGTCCGTTCGACTCTCGCTCCCGTACTTCCTCGATTAAAAATACCTAAAACAGATAATTTTCCACTGATACGTAAATTTAATTTTATGAACAAAAAAAGCGATTAAGTAATATCCGCTATAAAATAAACGAATACTTAAACAAAAATGATTTAAAACTCGACTTAATATTTTCGAGATCGAACACTACGCTGCACGCTCGTTCAAAGCGAGCTTTCTGGCAAGCACCTCGAATAAGTAAGCCGAGAAAATTTCAGGACGATTATCCTTTCCCTCGTAAAATGATGTCCTTTGGACGATTGCCACGAACCGTTCGTTTCCATTTCATCGGATAAAAATCAGAAGAGTCCTCGTGTCCGGGAGCTTCTTTCGTTAGACGCTTTACGATTAAGAAGAAATGATTTATGAACGATCTCTCCGCCCTTTTAAGTCAAATCCATATTATTTACGCGTATTATATTTCCTTTCTTCTCCCCCTTGTCCTTTTCTTTAGCTTGTCACGGGCAAAACTCGGTAGGGAGAAAAAGAAAGTTTCTTACGTTCCCGACAGGTTCGGCCTATTTTCGCGAAGGGAGAAACTCGATTCGGTCGATCCAATTTGGCGTAGACACCGCGCTCGATTCTAATCAGGTAAATCCGATCCAATTTGTGCTCATGGCGATCAGATATCGCTCTCGATGCAAACACTTCCGCGGAGTGACCCTTCGTGGCACCGTCGCCTTCTTTCTTTCTGTCTTCCCGGAGGGACTTACGGTCAACGCCAAATTAACGATTCTTTTATCTCACAATCTCTTTCTCTCTCCTTTTCTCTGGATATCTCTTTTCAATCTGGAAATAAACGTGGGACGAGTTACGAAGTCAGACGATACGTTCGATCAACGATTTTCTCACAAAGTATATTTACACTTTATTCTTAGCACTCGTCTTTGGTACAACACAATTTTTCTGCTTTACTTTTTCTTTACCTAGGTACTTGGTTCGATCTTTCTCCTTTTCTTTTTCCCGTTTAAAACAAACACCACCAGATACCAGAGAGTCGTTGCTACGATCTCAGTGCAGATTTTATATTGGATAACGAGAAGAAGAACAAGATATCTTTTTTATTTTGGTCTCCGTCGCTCCCAACGCACGATACGTGAAACGATCATCGTTTTTCTCGAAAATTACGTAACCTTATCGATATTACATATTACATATACGCATTTCTGTACACGAGACGTTCCATCAAAATAGACGGTCACCGTATAACTCCATTAATTAATTAAATCGTACATTCAATTTTACACATCATTAAAGAAGGAAATGGGTTTGTTTCATGCTTCTCTTAATCGATTATTTCAATGAACTTTTATAAATAACATTATTCGTTAATTACACAGTAAATCCAACGGTATCGAACGACGTCGAGCAGGAACGAGATAACACGAGATGGTGTTGGGACTTTAAAGCCTCTATAAACGACGTTACGATAAACGTAATACACGCACACTCCCACACGCACGCGCGTATAACTTTCATTAAACACACATACATATATGCATAATAATAATATAATTTTTATGTTGGTAAATATATTTGCTTAGTCTTAGGAATTTTCTAATACGATCGTACATATAGGTATATAATATACCTATTAGGTCGAGTGATAAATAATTCTGATTTCAGTATATCAATTTCATTTATCAATAAAATAAACAGCAATAATATATATTCATTATTATTTATAATTACTTGCTACCATTTATAAAAAAAAAAGATGTAATTATTAATATATAAATGCGATCGTTACAATTTCCTTCTGAAAATTATTTATCGCTCCACTTAATATATTTCGTTCTATACATCACAGCACTTGATCGACAAAGATAATATTCGTTCGCTTTGTTTTTTTTTTTCGTTAACTGTCCGCAACGTCGTTGCCCTTTGAAAAGCGACGCTCCTCTCGATATTTTATCGTTTCACCAATTTTACAGGCCAATAAAAGCGTCGAGCTAGAGAGTCGGAACCGTAAAAGTTAAACGGCAGAGAATAATTCTCGAACGGCGAAGAGAGGGAAGGGGGATATAGAAAAATGATCGATCCAACGTAAACTGATATATAGGGAGTCTCGCATCAACAACCGCAGCCAATCACTATATAATACTTTTCGACTCGGTTTTACACCGTGTGCACGTAGTTTTTGGCTGGGCTAGTGATACGAGACACCCTGTATATATACGTATAGAAACTAAAATGAGCTTGCTCGTCGAGCACAGAGGATTCGAATCGTAAAACGATCTATGCTATCTGCCAATTACGCGAACGTGACTCGATGACCCATTCGACGAATCTAATACGATCAAATTATTTTACGACAAATAGATCGTTCGATCCTCACAGTTTTAAGCCGCAGAAAATGAACAATTATTTTTATCTCGCTATTAATTTCAGCTTCCTTTCTATCCTTCATTTTCGAGAAATACATTTATATATCCATTAATCTCTAAGCATTTCGTATGGATCAATCGGGGAGATCTAATCGGGCGGACGTTAATCGAACTTCCGTTTGGATTTGTCAAGATTATCCGTACCAACGAACTTCATATGAAAACTTGATAGAGATCTATGTGCCATTCTTCTTTTCTATATATCCTTTTAAAGCAAAAATAAAAAAATAACAAATTAAACTCTTCTTTCAATTTCTGTTTGTAGTGTCTGTTATCTGAAATATAACGTGTAGCGAACTTTTTATGTACTTTAGTATTAATCGAGCTTTATTTTAACAAAGGTTGAACAAATGAAACAGCTATGTTTTATTGAAATATTTCTATCAATTGTTGATGGAATAATTTAACATTTAGGAAATGACTATAGGTTATTTTTTTCATTGAATCGTTAAATTGTATTAAAATAGTATCTAGACATATTAAACCCTCAAAGAGACTTAAATGCATGTTAATTAACATTCATCGAACGATTATCGAAACGTAGAATGGCCCCTATAAGTTATACACGTTGTCAGTTTTCAAGAATAAATGCACACCACGAAATCGTCTTAAATCTCGAAATAACTCTCCTAATCCTCTTGATAAACTCCTTTCCTAATCTCATCGTTGTCATCGTGTAACCATTTTTTTAAACTCACGAAATCTGCAGTGAAACTATCCTCTCTCCTTCTAATCCGGCTTAAATCGCGATGCAATTAAACGCGCTTTCAAGGAACCAGCTTGAAAGGAAAAGCAACGATCGTACGCTTGGAATTGGTGATAACGAATTAACGAAAATTAGCTTCTCCTCGTTTAAGAAACTACACTGAAACTAACCTGAGACAATTTTAAGAGATTAGCTATAGGTAAATGGGATAGAGTAGCCGATGAAGGAAGAAGACACCCGACGGAAGATCTGTCTCTCTGTATCGTCCACAATAACGATATCCTTTGCGTTTATCGCGATAGATCTCGATCAAGAACTCGCAGCTTCCCACCTGGAATCTCGAGAATCTCCAGTACACTCCTGCGGCCGCTGCGGAAACGCTCTGCCATTCCTTAAAGGTAGATTCTCACTCTCTATCTCTTGTCAGCAACGTACCGGGCTTACCCACGATTCCGCAAGCACTTACGTAAATCAGAAAATTCCGCGTTCCCGTGTTTCCCGTTATAGCAGCCGGTACGAGATGGTTTCCGTCATAGACGAGACACGAGAGAGAGAGATAGATGAATAGATGGATCGTTCCTTGCTTCAGGAATGCCCTTGGTTACCTCTGTCTGTCTCTCTCTCTTGCTCTCTCAACGTCTATATCTTCGCCTATAACCCACGGATTCGCATAGGTTACACACGTGGCACGCGCAACTGCCTCCAGATATTCGCCGTTATCCGCCTTCTAATTTGTGGCTTGCGTCAGGCCTTGCGTCACTGTCCTTGCTCGATTCATGATTAGGTATTGCCATGTTGTCGTTTATGGACATTGTAATCGACCTATTTTCAAAGTCTTATGTTTCTACGTTTTTTTTATAATGTCAATGATTCGTCGAATGGTGTTTGATTAAAAGTAGAAGTTCGATGATTGATTGAAATTGAAGATAAAATAGTACAAATGAATGTAACATCGTATCTACTTTCTTGCTTGCCGTTCTTGGATTGATTTCATTCGCGTTTCCTTCATTTCCATATAACTTCTTCTCGTAGCAAACACGTACAACATTCTTCGTATCTCTGTAAGGCAAACAAGATCATCGCGCACGGATTCACTTCGTTTGGCTCGATTCCAAGGATACTTCTACTCGACAATGTACGACATTTGACTAAACTTCGAACTCTTGAAAAATGACAAGGAGCTCGTGATTGTCGACGATTTTCGGGTCCTCGAGACCATCCTTCTTCCAGGTCGACGGACGACCAACTACTACATCCACTTACTATGACGAACTACCTCTCGAAAGTTTCGATAGCCAAACACGTTGTTGATATCGTGAAGTCGAGAAGTCCGTTTAGTCTGGATGTATGTGTGTGCGTATGTACAAACGAGATATCCCTAGTCGATGCAACCGAATATGTGTCCTATCGATCATCGTATTAGTTTACAAAGTGTTAGAACCATGCCACGATCGATGC
Organism: Ancistrocerus nigricornis; assembly: GCA_916049575.1. Taxonomy (NCBI): domain Eukaryota; kingdom Metazoa; phylum Arthropoda; class Insecta; order Hymenoptera; family Vespidae; genus Ancistrocerus; species Ancistrocerus nigricornis. The sequence goes on from OU696667.1 coordinate 28,532,595, forward strand.
TTACCTCTTAGATGGAATTAGTTTCTTACGGATTGACCATGCCAATGAGTTCGACCTTTATATATTTTTATAACAAATTAAGTTATTAAAGTTATGATTAATCTATCTGTTTATATAAATAACTGGTACCTCGGTATTCTCACTAAAAATTTCCAACAACCAATTTGGTTTTTAATTTAAGATTATTTACATACAAAATATCAGTCATAGAAATATTTATAACAAAAAAATACTCGTTATTAAAAACGTTCATAGAATTCAAGCTAAAAAAATCGTATAGAATTTTGCAAAATTCGAGTACCACTCTATATCTTCTTCGCGTTACCGTACGAAATCGTACGAAACACGGCACGGACGTGCACGGAGAGCGAAAAGCGTTCTCCAAGTCGAGGGAGTCGCTTCTTTTCTTTCAAGGCCACGCCATATATCAGTCAGTGTAACGGGTCGAACGTCGGGCCGCGTTCATGCCGATAGTACTTTTTCTCTTGGCTGTCGCGCCTCGTGTCCTAGATTTGTCTTCTCTCGACTTTCCCTGCGAGTCACCGTTCGACCTTGCACGAGAACGGAGCTTTAATCAGCCGGACTGACGGACGCTGCTTGTAAGGACGCCGGAAGCCATAGCTCCTCGAAGGAGCTGAGGAAATCAAGGTGATTTTCTTCGAGAATGTTAACCGGTCTCCGAGGACGGTTTCAATTTCCCGACATTATGGTTCAGAGTTATTACGATCGATATCCGACGTGTCGGTTACATGAATTTTAATCTTTTCCTATTTTTTATATTTAATTCGATATTAGAATTTTTCCACAGAACATAATCGTTTTCGATTATACGAAGCATCATACGGTACGTTGGGTATCTCGACCGATGACGACCGTATTCGGTAAGCTTTTGGTATTCTCGCCTCTGAATCTAAACGAGAAATCTGAAGGGCGACAGAGCAAGGGACAGGCAGGAAATAGAGAGGTTAACGCGAAGATACGAAGCGTCAGATGCATTCGAAGTTAACCTGCCAACGTATGGTAGGAGAAAGCTGTTGGAAAATTACCTGTCCACGAGAGTCTTGTAATTTGCCGGCTTATAATAACTGAAAAAAAAAATCAGGATTCACAGTTTTTAAATTCATTTGTCCATCGCTTTTTCTAAACCACGAAGTTGACTATATTTTTTATTATCTTTTTTTTATACTACGGGGTTTAATCTGCCTTCGAAAAAGTAGTTTGTATAGGATAACGAAAAAAATGACAAGGAAGGGAACACTTTCCACGCTTTATTTAATCCCTACACACCGTAAGCTACCACCACTAGCTTCTTCTCCTCTTTCGCTTCCCTTCATTTACAGTAAAATACTTAATCGAATTTCCGTTGTTGCCTTTATAAGCTCGCAAACGTCCGTCTCCTGTCTCTTTCGTTATCTCTCTCTCTCTCGTTCTCGCTTTGACATAGTCTCTAAAAAGTTCTTTGTATATTAACTCGATAAAAAGTACCATCGACTCTCCGGTCGCATCACTCTCTCATTATTTTTATCCCTTTACCGAAGGCCTCGTAATTAACCATGACGTGTCCATGATGGCGGTAAAAAAATGGAATTTTGAACGTACAAAGTACAGACTCTCGAAAATAATATATAAAGTGTCCTAGAATAGAGCAATCGATCGAAGTAAATTCGTTATTTAAATTGTTCTTCCTTGCAATCGTCTAATATAACCATTAATATATTTATTTTTCAGATATAAATTATTTATGTTAATTTTTTTTATTTCAACTATGTTCCTAAAGATTGTTACTTTCTAATAAAAGCATTTTTATGACTTTTGATATAATTAGAAATTTCTAAATAATTTTGGAACCATCTGACTTCTAGCGCTGGACGACACCTAATGCCGGACCTTAACAATATCTGTGTAAATAAGGAGAACTTCCCATAAAATATTTTTCCAGGCTCTTAAATGATTTAAAAAAAGAAAACTGAATTTCCTTCGAGGATTACGAAATAAATTCTTTAAGAAAATCACCCTACCACGAGAAAAGGAAATCGATCGCCGAAGCGTTATCGTTATCCACCCAACGTGATCGCTCTTTCTCCTCCTCCACTTTCTCGAATTGTCCTCGAATTCGCGCGAGATATCCCATCGTAGATTTATTCGTTTGCATTCGTCGAAAGTTATCGCGTAGGATCGTACCCACTCGTTACCCCCCGCAAAACCTTTCGAGGAGCGAATCTTCTTTCTTTCTTTCTCCCTTGAAAATTCGTGGCTCGTGAAAAATTTATGCGGCGAACGGAAACATCGTCGAGAAGGAATCTTCCTTTTTTCTCTTTTCTCTTGGGATATCGATCTACCCTTAGAATAGAACAGTTTCGAAGGAAGGAAATTAAGTATCGATAACGCGATAGTCGACGGTTTACGATCTGACGACTGTGAGAAACGAGAGTGTGGCGAAGCGAACGAAAGAAAGAGGGTTGTGTTATAAAAAGAAGATATGTCATGGCATTGTCATTCTGTCGTTAGCCAATTTTTCTTTCTCTCTCTCTCCCTTATTCCGTCACCCTTTCACTTTTTCTGATTTTCATTGTCAATCTCGTTTATTCTCCTTTTGATTATTTTATCCCCCAGTCTTCGTCCGACGAGACAGACTAATCGCGTACTCCTCTCTAATTTGTCGCACTGTGTAAACATAGAAAAAAAAATAGAAAGAGTAAGAAAGACAGAGAATTAAACGAACACCCACGCACAAGACGATCGTGTTTTATAGCGACGAGCGTTAATCTTTATCATTGCTCTTAGGGGAAATTGTTTTCCGGAACGTAATAAAACCCAGCCTCGCACCTTCTTCTTTTGCTTCCACTTTTTCACCCTTGTCGTACTTTCTTCTTTTCACTTTTTTTCTTAACTCTCTCTCTCCTTCATTTTTTACCCTAGTAAAATAAAGCAGGTCCATGTCACTCGTGCCACGGCACCAGAGGATTCAGGGAATTTACCAAGAGCAAGTTTAAGAAAGTTAAGCTAATGCAGCAGCAAGCCGGAAACGCGAGGACGATGTCGGCCTGTTCCCCCATGGTGCGATGATTTATGCTGGCCAGCTTTGGGAAAATTTACTATACCGTACGCACTCGTACCGCGAGCATCGCTAATTATTTCGTGTGAGATCGGACATCGTCGAGGCAATTAGCAAGCTTGTTAATTGTCCACTCTGGAAACCATTTTTTTTTTTTTTTTTTTCAAATTGTCTATGTAAAGTAATACTTTCCTTTTCACAATTTTAACACGTGACACACGTTTTCGCAACAGTAAACGGATAGAATATTCATTATCCTAATTACTACATTTTGGGACGCGCTGTTAATTGATATTTGAACGCCACCGGCTAATCAACGTTGATGGTGTCGCTGATATCCTCCCGTCATAGTGAATTTATTTTGGATCGATGACTCCTTATCCGCCATCGTCGAAAATGATACCGCGAGTAATTTAACTTGCGTCATCTGGTGCTCTACGGTACTCGCCCCGAAGCGGATTATTATGACACGTACATATACCGCGGGCGCGTCGTAAAATATTTACGAAATTACGTGGCGACCTCGTTTAATGCCGTTTAACGCTCGTTAATCTCCGATCTTTTACACCGATGTTTAATAGGAAATTATTTATCAAATCGCTCATCCTCGCGCACTCGAATAAATTACCCCCTCGTTGTCTTTGGTATAATGTAGAGAATTGTGTGTTTTTTTTTTTAAGTACACGATAAGAAATCTGGTGAAAACGAACAGAAATAAAAATTCTTTCCACGAGTCAACGAGAAATTATTAAGCCTACTATCGTGAACTTTAAATCCCAACGAAAATCAGACTTTCTCATCGCACGAACGAATAAAATCTAGGTTTTAACGGGAGGGTCAGTCACGTGTATAAAAAAAGAAGGTTAGCCATTTGCGAGATGCTGCGATCACACGTGACATCGATGATGCAAACAGTGCCAGGTGGTGGCACATCGATAAGTAATTTCTAATCAACTTTCCATCGATAAGGGGACAGTAATACTAGAAGATTGCTAGGAAAATGAAGATTGGGTGTTGCCGATGCGCTCGAACATCTGATATCTCTCCTTCCCCTCGCTTCTTGCGCTCACGTACAACGTCAGTAGGACAGGAAGAGCATTTCGATTTATCGAATTACCTCGTCGACATCGTGGCGATAACTTATCGACTCCCTCGCCGCGAAATTATACGATAAAATTATCCTGCGAAATTCTCTGATGACTTTCAAGAAGATGTACGATCGGTGACGATAATACGGGGAAATGATTACGATCTTTATGAAAGTCTGTTTTGTGTTCCACGATTGCAAGAATGATGAAACGAGCCGAAGGTTACTTTCTACCGTCTCTTACGCGTTCGGATTGATATTTTTCTTAATACATGGCTTATTAGAAGCATCGACATTTATTTTAACACGACGCGCGTTGTAAGATTTTTTAAATGTGGAAACAAAATGTTAAATAAGAAATATATTCCTTTTAAAATTATTTTTCTATATCTTTTAAAATTGAAGATCGAAGAACTTCATTGACTCGTATCTTTTTACAAATTTCTTTAGTGTTTTACATCACTAAATAACCATGTTTTTTTGACCTGTGAAAAATTTATATATTTCAAAAGTCAATGTGATAAACTCCATCAATTTTTTCAGAAAATCTGTAACTAATTGGATTCTAACATTTTTTTAAATATAAATCAATTATTCATATAAGAAGATAATTGTCTTAGGAAGGAATCAAATTATTTTTCTTTAAGCAAATTGCTAAAATCTTACACCGTGCGACGTAACATACCCAAGCCAAGTTTCTCGTTTCTAAAAAGTCCAAAGCTCGAAGTGCGAATGGTATCAGTCCGTGCCAGACTCGCGTGACTCTCCGCAAAAGACGACGAAACGATATGGACACGCTTTAGCCGTGCGATTGTGATCGTCGTCCTTAAAGAGCACGAACAGCGAATTCCATATTTATTATTTACAAGCACATTATAGCGTGATTCCTTTTCGTCTTTGCGCTTTCTAATCTTTCAAATCGTCAAAAATTAAATTTATAAACAACAAGTATCCTATCATTGGCCAGGATCATAGAAATCGTCACCGTAATATTCGTATGGATGGATCGAAATCCAAAAAACCGACAAACCTATATAATCTGTAATATATAAATACACATATTTCTTATAGAATAGGAACAGTCACTAGGAAACTCGATCTAGCACCAATAAAATTCACACATTAAACGCGACAAATCGTTTCCTCTATTTTTCCCCTTTTCTGCACGTTTTTCCTCGAGAAAAAGTTTCTTCCTTTCACGAAGATCACCCGTTGTCAACGTCCGAGTTGGATGACGGGCAGAGAGGATTTTATCTCATGTTGAAGACAAGAACGAGAAGGGTCGACTTCGAGTAGTTTTTTGCGAAGAGTGGCCGGAAGGTCGGCCATTAACTCATTGTTTCCTAAAGTTTCACCGTCTTCCATCGGAAGCGGCAATGGTGCGATCGTGTGATCGTTCGAGTCCAATAACGTCGTTTCTGCGTCAGCAAAAGACTTTGGCCTTCCTCTTCCAGTTTCTCCTTCGAAAAGGTTCATTATTCGGTGCGAGCTCGAAAAATTGAAAGTTTTTCCGGGTCGACGTGTCGGTTCGCTAACCTCCAGGGTATAATAATTCTTCCATGAAATCTTGGATTTGGTCCAAGGACTTCGTCCATTCGTTAGACGATCGATGATTTCCACTTCGAATATGTGAACCACTGCAACTGGAGGCTAACGTCCTCGATATTTCGCCATTTTATTTAGGCCACTGTTAAAGCGTCCGGCATACTCTTAAACAAGACAATTTAGACCTGTGTGAGCAGCGTAAGCTGAGCACCGTTCTTTAAACCCTCTTTATCTCTGTTAGCTTGATCCCGATCCCTAGGTTCGCTAGTCACCGTGATGTTGGATCGTGACGTCATCGTTATCGTCGTGGTGGACGTCTTACTGATCAACAGACCCCTTTCAGCATCCTCGTCCTCCAATTCGAGCTTAGACTGTGCCGATGCGGCTAAACGATTGGACTGAGCTTTCTCTGTATTGGCTTTGTTTCTACGTGGGAAGACGCTATTCTCGATATGCAGAGCAGCGTTCACGTCTTTTCCCGCGGCACAAGTACAAGCCTTTAGAAAGCTTTTCTTAAAGTTATCGCTGAGAAAAGCGTAGAGTATCGGATTCATAGCGCTGTTACCGTAGCTGAGAAATCCAGCCAACAGGAAGCTAGCGATACTGATGCTAGATTGACACTGTTTCGGTGGTGTGTAGATCAGAGCAACTTGCATCACCCAATAGGGAAGCCAACAGACCACGTAAACGGTGATCACTGTAAGAACCAGGGTCGTCACTTTACGATGTGAACGTTTCTTCTCTTTGGATTTGTGTTCCGGACCAACGGTTTGAAGCTTTCTGATCACCAGGAAGTAAAAGATCAGTATGAGGATCAGAGGAACAGCGAAGCCCAAAATGAAAGTATAAAGCGTGAAGGCCGTTTGACCACCACGATCGTCCGGCCAGTAGATGTTGCAACTGTAAACTCCTTTGGGTGCCTCCATGACGTTCGCGTAAAGGAACACAGGTATCATAAAGATCGCACTTTTAGCCCATGCCATGCCAGAGACTACCCTAGATATACAGGATGTCCGCATCTTCAAGCTAGATATAGGATGACAAACGGCTATATAACGATCGGCACTCATAATAAAAAGGAAGATACTACTGGTGAACTGATTTATACTCGTCGTTATCATATAGATCTTGCACATGACTTCGCCAAAGATCCAGCTCCTCGTGCTCATCGTTGTCACTAAGAATGGTATACCGATTAAGAAACACTCGTCGGCTATCGCCAAGTTCAGAATATACATGTTCGTCACAGTTTGCATGTTCGAAAAACGTAGAACCACGTAAATCACCAAAGTATTACCAAGTAAACCGACGATACAGACGATCGAGTAGAGAATCTGAGTGACCAGAGAAAGAATCGGTATGTCTGCTTGACAATTGTGCATCGTCTGCTCGCTCGTACCATCGGTTTGCGCATAATCGATGATAGACGTCGTAGTATTTAACGTGTCGTTCATCGTGGATACTTCTTGAGACCTCTTTCGAGATCTACACCAGAATAGTTGATAAAGTTTAACGAAAGAATCGATCGAGGAGAAGTTGGACGACAACCACGAACGGTAGCACCGATTTAAACATCAATTCTTCGTCTCTTCGAGAATGCCGACGATGCGAACGGCCAGCTTGACATCCTCTCCTTCGTCTGTCGTTCCTGTTTATGATGATGCCTCATCGTACGACTCGTCCAACGGTTTGCGTCCTGCCAAGCGAGGACCGTCCCTTCAGAGACAATTTTCTTCTCTCTCCTTCCTCGAATATACCGATGTGCTACTTCGAACGCGAGTGGAATATCTGGAACAAAGGGAAAACTTTCGTTTTACGCAATAGGAATAACCGATATTGAACTCGTAAGGGATATTACTTTCTAAGGGATGCTACCCCCGCTATCTCCCAAGTTTATATACTCTTTGCATATACAACAAACGAAGTATACATAGACTTCCGTATGTACGCGTACAGATTTCTTTAGCATCTCCTACGATCGTTTCAACGTTCGACTGCAAACTGGTATTACGATTTCCTTAAATTGCTATTCCCATTTGCCCTATATCTACCTACCTTCGCAAAAAAGGAACAGATAACGATAGGAAGTATTTACTTCTAAAGAAGCCAGATATCCACAAAAATTCGATCCAATCAACACTTTTAGCAAACGATAGCGATCGAACGTTCGTTCGGTTCGCACGAAACGTATGAATTCCTTTTATCGGGTAAATACGCCCCCCTCGATCGAAAGCTCATTTTCCAATGATCTCGCACGAAGGTGTGGAGGAAGGGAAGAGCATACGAATCGTGAAGGAGAACCGCGAATTTTCTTTCGGAAATGAAAGCGTACGAACGAATAGAATGGCCACGGTAAACGGGTGCGGTGTGCGCGGCTACGATTTTTCAGCCGGGAATATTTCCACCAACCTGAACGTAAAACTTTACGATCGGCCTCTACTATGTAGGTATGTGTGTGGGGATTGGTATGTGTGTGTGTGTGTGCGAAAGCATTTCGTGTTTACGATACCCCCGAGAACCCAGGGCGGAAAGTGCATCGTGCTGAACAAGGGGTGACGCGTGTTACCTCTCCGCGAAGCGAAACATTTTCGGTTTTCAAGATGTAAATCGTAGGTACTTTGTCTGCGTTTGACTCTCAAACGTTCTGCAATTTTCTAATTCGAAGCATCCACGATTTATGAGAATTGTAATATACATATGTTTCTAAGGGAAGGTTAGGGAAATTATTTAGAGGCAAATGTCTTACGTGAAACAGAATACACATGAGTTTCTTTCTAGATGGTACTTTTTTGGACGTTTTACTGGCTTTTACAATGTTCGTAGAAAATGTTACAAAATTCTTTTAAGAGTATCTATTTGGAATGTACACGGTAGATTTTCTTTTATATTTTTATTAAATGAAATTCTTTTAGCGTTTATGTAGGTATCTGCTTTACATTGTTTAAATAAATGTTTGCATGATTTGCATCCATCGCGCGAAAAGAGACTCAAGTGTATAATATAGAATTATTATTTATGTTATACTTATTGCATAAAATGTTATTTAAGAATCTGTCTACGTGTTACCATGGACAAAGTCATATTTTAAAAAAGTTCGATACTTCTTTCAAGCAGAAAAGCTGATTTCACTTTGAAGGAAAAGTTTTCATTCCCGTGCGATGTTTATAACGCATAACGACGGATATTGTCCGGGGCATCTCTCGCAATACGATTTCTGTGACTTTAGTAAATCCGGAAAAGGAGCTTTTTTACGAGAGAAATACGGTTGGAAGGGAGTTACCAATCCTTTCTGTTTGTATAGATCAAAAATAAGAAGAAAATCTATTCTGCGGAGCAACGACGTTTTTTCGCACGCTACTATTACGTTTTCGAAGGAGAATCTACCAATTTTTTTCCTTCTTACTTCTTCAGAGAAACTCTCATTAAATAGAGGAATGAGAGGTTGAGTTTCGTAGAAACTTTAGAACGAGAGGAAAGAGGATTTGGAATGATGCAAAGCAGATTTCTTGACTATTCACTCTATACAAAGTGAACCAATAAGAATTTGAATTTTAAATATCTATGGAATCATAAGAAGAAGAGAAAAATGTTTGAATTAAAAATTGTTTAGTGCTAGAAGAAGTATTATATAATCATATCGATTTTTTAGTAGGTGAAATGACACGAAAGTTATCTCTTTACAAAGTTATAACTTCAAAGATAGGTAATTCTTATTGAACCACCTCGTTAAACTGTTTGAACGATGTCGATCGTTAAAACAACTAGGAAGAGCTCCTTCAGAGACTAAAAATTTTAACAGAGCCAATATAAACCAATGTCGCCTTTCCCCTTATACTTCTCGAATCGATGTCCAAAAGAAAAATACAAAGTTTCTCTGCAAAACGCATTCTCTCTTTTGATTCCCTTTTTTTTCATTTCTCCATGCCCCAAGAAAGCAACCAGAAATTTAAATACTTAAACGCACGCAATAACGACCACGGAATAAATACATGAGTAATCGAGCGATACCGTCTATAGAAAAAAGAAATGCAAATTAAAGGAACACGAAGTCAGCTTGAAATATCGATTAAATTTCGCAAATACAATAGTGTTTCACCGTCTGTGCATTTTTCTAGCTTATATCGATCGATGAGAGAGTCACGCTATTAGGCTAACCCCAAGCCAAATGCTATTTGCGTTTAGAAGCTTCGCGATCGATATTTAATATACTCTTGGAGCTTCCTATTAAATTTTATTTACGTACAAAATTATTTACACACATAAATATTATCATAAAGCGTTGCTCGAGCAGCATAATCGATGCTTTAGGATACCGTACCCAGATTTAGGATCGATTAGTTAACCTCTAACAAGTAACATCCCTTTGACAGCCGAGGAGAGCAAACGTGGAGACTCGAAACCTTCCCTCTCTCCTCTTTAGTCCACCTTTGCTCCTCCCAACACCCTAACGATCGTTCTGAAATTTATTCAACCATATTAATTCATCGTGCTATCAAAGGATATCAAAAGATGCACGTGTAATCGAACGCGTTTGACATTTAACGGTCCATAATCGATATTGCATCCTTGTTAACGCCTGAAGCAGCAATCTGCTGATACTTGAGTGTGATCAGGATTTCAAAATTTTTCAAAATTTCCGATTCGTACGTTGTCTGTAGGGGAGACCGGGGCTAAAAGTCCCAGGGGCAAGTTGTCCCAGTCGTAGTTTTGGTATCTTAGGATGGAAGGGGAAACGCGTCCGGTGCATGGTGTACAGGTCTTAGCGAGTAAAAAAAAGTGTAGTGGTGGTCATTGTGTTTAGTCTTCTCTGGTTACTTCAAGAGACGAATTTATATTTTGATAAGTTCAATTCTACTTTGGGTACATAACTTAAGCATCTCTAGGCACTAATGAAAATCGATTGCACACGAGTTCACACATGTAATAGAAAGAGAATTTGGTCAGTTTCATTTCCTTACCGGAATTTTTAAAAAACTCCTTGATCTGACTGAACTATTACCCGAGAAACAAACCTATGAAAATGAGGCAAGTTGTCTCACACGTCGAGGTAAGTTGTCCCGACAATGAGATCTGAGACAATTAGCCCCATCCTCTTTTTTTGCTGTAACGTTTGTTTTTATCATTAGTTTTCGACAGAATTCAGGTTTTTGTTCATGATGCAAACATCAGGATTTTTGTCAAAAATCGATGCATCTCGAATTTGCCCGATCAAATACTCGTTCGAAAGAGGAAAGTCTCTAATTTACGAATATGCAAGTCGCGTTTCGATAGGATGACTGGTTAAAAAGTTACAGCAATTTTTCTCTTGAAAACGACCCATACTCCGACACTTAAAAAATTTATTTTTCAACACTCCGCAACGATATCGAAAAACGGACAACGGGACAGTATTCTGCATGCTTTCTTTTTTCTAAATCTTGATTCATACATCAGGATTTTTGTCAAAAATCGATGCATCTCGAATTTGCCCGATCAAATACTCGTTCGAAAGAGTAAAGTCTCTTCTTTACGAATATGCAAGTCGCGCTTCGATAGGATGGCTGGTTCGAAAGATACAGCAGTTTTAAGCTTGAAAATGACCCATACTTCGACACTTAAAAGATTAATTTCTCATCATTGCTTAACGATATCGAAAAACGGACAACGGAACATTGTTCTGCATGATTTTATCTTTAAAATGAGCCATTAAACATTGAAATCGGCGGTGGTGACCATTTTGGCAAAAATCATGATGCATAGGTCAGGATTTTTGTCAAAAATCGAAGTATCTCGAATTTGCCCGATCAAATACTTGTTCGAAAGGGGAAAGACTCTTCTTTACGAATATGTAAGTCGCGTTTCGATAGGATGGCTGGTTGGAAAGATACAGCAGTTTTAAGCTTGAAAATGACCGATATTCCGACACTTAAAAAATTAATTTCTCATCATTGCTTAACGATATCGAAAAACGGACAACGGCACAGTATTCTACATGCGTTTTTCTTTAAAATGGGCCTTTAAAGATTGAAATCGGCGGTGGTGTCCATTTTCGCAAAAATCATGATGTATACATCAGGATTTTTGCTTGGAAACCTTGGAAAACTTGCCCCATGGCGTGAGACAACTTGCCGGCACAACTTGCCCCGCAGCGGGGCAAGTTGTCTCAAAAAACTCGTTTGCTTGAAATTGAAAAAAAACGTGTTAAAAACGTCCCAATGCAAGCGGAAAAATTTCCATGTATTACTAAGAAGTTAAACTTTATGATGGTCACCAAAAAATTCGAAAATATAAGCTACAGAAATCTGTAGAAACAAAAAACCTAAAATTGGGACAACTAGCCCCGGTCTCCCCTAATTGTTTAATTATTTGGTATACCCAATCTTCTTATAAAATAGTGTCAAAATTGCTACAGTCTTCCTGTAACACGATTTCTTATAACACGGGAAACATTTCCTTGATTTATTTTAGCCCTAGATTTCTCCCAACACTGTTCCGGCACAACATGAAACGAAATTAACTGTGTTACGGAAGGATGCGTGGTCTATCATATTGCTGTGTGAGTTTTATAAGAATGTGCACAGACACGTATACATACGCTTATGTGTGAACCCAGCAGGGGTCAAGGGTCACCGTGGAAACCGTGATCGTTTTCCTTAGGTGACCTTTTCCAACTCTTATTATCCCCCACCTTTCCTTTCTGAATTGGGAAGGTCATATTTTTTGCGATTCCCCCAAAAATAAAATACGTCGATGATCGAAAGTAAGGTGGTCGCGAAGAGGACAGCGAAATATTGCACGCGCTTTAGAAAATCGTTCGGAAAATTCTTTTCGATTCCACCTATCGATAGGATCGAATTTATTGGATAAACCAGCTTCTCGAATCGGTGACCGTGAAGTACGTTTGCCTATCGCAAAATAGTTGAAATTTATTTATACCAATTTTATGACAGCTATAGAAATCTAAAATTCCTTTGAGCTTCGAAATGTTCTTCGAATCTTTGTGAAAGTTCTAGTAGATATTCGTTGACAGTATTGTTATTTTTTTGTTGCTATTGCAAGGATAGTTACAAAAGGAAAGTGATCTTACTTCGTTGCGGAACAATCTTATCTCCTCTTTCTCCTCCTCCTCTCGATAATGCAGTCGTCGCAAAGTTCCATCGAAGAGACCGAACGCGGCCACCCAAAGACAAAGGAGGCCGAACTATCTTCGCGAGATAGGATGTATCTACTCGTCTTTGATCATTTGCCGACACTGTTTATAGTAAATTACGCGAGTACCGCGAATTGTGTTGATACTGGAACTCGTTAAATGTAATGAGTAAGATGGAATCGAAAAGAGAAAAACGATGTATTTCCGAAAAATTCCTGCTCTTAAGTTCCTGACAAAGTTCATTACAGTAATTTTTATTATAAAATATATTTTGCAATGAATATTAATTTTATATCCGAGCATTTACTTTTGGAGGACGTATAATACGTTCCGTCAAGCGGAAGGGTTAATTATACGAACTAATGAGAAACAACGGATCGACTAGCTTTCGATTATAGCAGGCTTAGAAAAATGAATAACAATCTCCGTACTAATGAGAAACGTATTTAATATCAAACAAACTCGCATGAGACTGGTTGCCACTTTATCGTTGGTTCGTTAAACGTTAACGAGAACGAAGAAGAGATTTTCAGATTAAGCCGCGATTGAAAAAAAAAAGAAATTGAACCTCGAGAAAGTACATCGAAGTTTACATCGACCTTATAAAATCATTAAAAACTCGGGAAGAAGTCCAGGAAAGGTGGATCACGCAAGATGCTTCGAATCGTGCGCGTTAACCGAGTGCAATCGCTCGTTGCAAATTGCAGATTTCCCTTTCGCGCGCGTTCTCCTTTAAGAAAGCGAGCAAAGAAACAGGATAAAGAAGAAGGGCAAGAAGAGAGGGGTAGGTAGGAGAAGACAGAGGGGGGATGGAAACGTAGCTAGAGAAATTAATTACCCCCCTCGCTAGGGACTGGCAGACACTAAAAGTAGAAACTCGATCTCGCGAGTCTAGGGGTGTACCGAGAGTCCGTGAAACGAGAACGGGCAAATAAAACACTTTCGCCTACTCTCGACGAAGAAGAAAAAGTGACGGTCGAGTTTGAGCGAAATCGACGGCTATAAATGAAACTTTTTTCCTTCCCTTTTTTTACCTCCCCGTCGTACTCCCATCGATCTTTATATTGGAACCCATATAACCTGTTACGAATCCAGACGTTACGCGAGGTAAAAAAATAATCTTAGACTCCAAATCATTGACTTCTGTGTATTACAAGAAAATATAAAAATGTATGTGTTAATTGGAAGGAAAAAGTTCGTGTAGTCATTTCGAAAGGAAGATTGGCCAATTAGAAAGAATAAAAGATTAGCCGAGCTAAACGAGAATCGTTCGGTAATAACGTCGTTATCCATGAGTAAAACTGACGACGTAGCTTTCGGGGAAGATTCTTTGTCCCCTCCCTTTCCTAAAAGAAGTGTCCCATTCCGAATGATTCGTGTCGATGCTGGGAACTAAATCGTGCAACGTCAATCAATGTAAACAGTGTCGGGGTCGAACGTCAAGATAGGGATTCGATTCTGCCGGAATAAAAGAGAATTAATGACTTTCTCTCCCCTGAGATTGCGTGCAATAGTTTGCCCATGCATTGGTAACCGATATAGATGAAAGAGAGAGAGAAAGATGGGTGAAAGAAGATAGATGTCGGGTATACGGATAGTAAAAAGAAAAGAGAAAGAGTAGCATAGACGAGACTGACATTGAAGCAACCAAGAACGTATATAGAAGCGAATAGATGGACTCTTGTATAACTCGGACCTCTTCGACGTCCATCCAATACGAAAACGTGCCGAGGATATGCGTCGAATCGATAGTTCGACGCGTTAAGTCTGGATGCTCTCTTACGATAAAAAGAAAGAAAGAAAATTCTAATGTATAAAAAAAAGAAAATTCTATAGGTAAAAAAAAAGAAGCAGGATGAACGAACGAACTCGACTTCATTCATTAAGTCATACTCCTATTTTCTCCGCGTCTCTACTCGACACCATTATTTTGCATACTCTCCGCTTTTGATTATCCTTCATCCCGGATTATCATCTCGTGCCGCGGGCTGAGCTTTTCAAGTTCTTCTAGTTAATACCAATGAGTAGAGAGAGAGCGACATGCTTCACGATATACAGACTACCATTTTATTATCGCGTTATTGTTCGAACGACCAAGGATTTTCTGCAAAAGTCTCTATGCCGATGAATAATTTAGGTAAGTGCACCACCACTACCACTGGACATTCATCTGGTTCTCGAAGCTAGAGTGAAATTAACGAACGTTCTCGTGCTTCAAATTCCTAGAAAATATCTCCGAGTGCAGTCTCTAGTTTTACTCGATTCTCGGAGTTTTGTTTTTTATGCGATTCGAAGAAACGAGATGGTAGAAGGTCGATCGATCATTTCGCGCAAACGTCGAGAATGATTTCCCGTGGTTCTCTCGTCGCTTTACGAAATTTTCTATCTTCCTCCTTCCTCTCGTCTTCTTCAATTTTCCTCACGATCTTCGTTTCGGCTTTCGAACATTCCTTCTCGCATGGGAATTCCACGCGTCGCCTCGCGAATCGCTGTCTCAGCAGCTACCGGGTAAGGTCGATCGGTTGGCGTCTTAATTAATTTCTTCGAACGAATCCCGAACCTAAAGATCATAGAGGAAAGAAATTTCCGTGTTCCTAGAAAATAACGTAAAGTCTGGACGGAGACGGGAGTTTCGAAGGTCTTGAGTTACGGCAAAAAAAAAAAAAGGGATGGAAAAAAAGGGAGAAAAGAAAAAGAAGGGACGTTGAACGCGTTACACACGCACGGCCAACACCGTTTCCTCGTACAATTCTGCACACGCGTGCGCGAGCCGGTACGCGAGCGTGTCGATAGCGAAATCCGCTATGAGTTGGTGCGTGCGTGAGTTCGTGCTTTATACTAGGAGTTGGATCGAAAGAGAAAAGGTCACTCGTGTTCTCACGATGATTAATGGAATGGTCAAAATCCGATCGAAAGTACGGGACTCGAAGCAAGATTTACGCCTATGTTTTCCCAACGGTTACCCTCACTGTTTATTTTCGTCAATTTTCTTCCGGCTCCCTCTTTTCCTAAACGCGATAACTACCTCTAGCAACATTTTCCATTGATACTCTGCTGGAGATCAATGATAAATTTGACAAGGAAAAATGAATAAATGAATTAATGGGGATCAAGAAATGGTAAAGTATGATCTAGTCTGATGATATCTAATAAATGGTATTAGAATTAAAAGTAATCTAATGGGAAAATAGCAATGATAAAAATTGCCATTAGAGTTAAAGGTAATCTAGTGGAGAAATAAATGGAAATAAACGAATGGTAAAGATTATCATTAGAATCATAGGTAATCTAATGGTTAATATCCAATAACAACTTTTCCTATTCAAGACTCAATGGTATTTGAGAATAGAGTCCATTAGCTCCACCACAATGAGAATCGATGGAAATTTCTTAATGGAAATCAATAGGATATTTTCCTCAAGGCAAACTTTACTTTATTTTATCCGTACGTTGTTAAATGCTTGTTACAAATCTGATCGTTGTAGAAATTATACTAAATCATGCGAAATGTTCTATTAAGTGATTGTTTGCTAACTCGTCTACTAAAATTTACCAGCCTCGTGGAAACGTTACGTAACTCTGAAGTACAATGGAATCAAGAAAACTATTACTTGGGTGCATGATGTGGTTTCTTATTGTTAGAGAAACTTCGGTTCGATGCATTTAATACCAGCTCGTTCCAAAGATCGAGCCGTACCTACTTTATTCATAGTTTTCGTAATTCTTACCCTCTCAAACGAGTCGTCCTCCTCCTGATAAAAGTTCTTAAGTTTTTTCTTCTCAAGAATCCGTGGCACAACCGAGGAACGTAACAGAGCAAAAAGTACGAAGTTAACGTTCGTCTCTGTTAAGAATACCAACAAAATTGTATCGATTCGTTAAAAAATAAAATACTTCTAACAAATTCTAAATTCTGCGGTATACCTACGTGTACGTGTAACTAGCACAATGGCGTGCCGACAAGAAGGATGAACAAAACGGTTTGCTCGACATACCGCAAGTTGTTCCTCGACTAACACTTTGAACCCGTTTTTTGCTCGTTGTCCTGAAACCTTCGTGCGCGAGCTCTTGCGGTGGAAAAAGATTTCAAAAGAAATTTAATTATTTAAGCAAGTGATAAAGTCTACCGTTCTTAGCCATGATGAAAATGGTCGAAACGTGTTGTTAGTTAATACCACGCTCTCTTGCCTTCGATAATTATCATTTCTAACGATTATATCGATCCCTACATTCAATCTAGATATTATCTCGATAAAAAAAGTCCCTGTTCTCGATTCACCGTACGGATGACAATATAAATCCAACGTTAATATTTTCAATCTTTATCCCCATGACAGAAAATCTCGTTATTTATTAGTAAGCAGATTATATAAAATAGAAGATACCCTCTGTCACGATATATAAAAAGATTACGATCGAGAATGGTGCAAACGCGATCGTTCGAAAATCCGTGTATTCTTTTTCCAACGTATCCAACCGGTCGGACGAGTCGAGGGGGGTCGAAGACGAAAAAAGAGAATCTCCAAATCTATCATCTCTCGACTCGTCCTATCTTCGAATCCTCTCCTCCTCCTTTCGAATCTACTCCACCTTCTCCCCCGATCGATCCGTACTCCTTTTATCGGCGTTGCGACCTTCGGAAGCACTTTTTACGCTCGAGCGTGTCGCCAAGATTTATGCGCGAGCACTTTAAGGCGCCTCGTAAACGAGACGATGAATCTCGGTCGAGAGACGATTTCCCGTACGCTGCACGGTTAACGTACGCAGGGTATACAAGTGCTGGATTTACAATTAGGCCGAAGTCTAAAGCCCGTGCTCGACTAGAAGCTCATCCAGATAAAATATATTAAAAATAACTAAGAGTATTTCGAAGAAAATTTCATTACAACTTTAAGAAAGAATGTATAAGTACTACTGCTGTAAGAACTAGCAGGAGTCAGTGATAATAATTCGATCCAAGCCCAATGCTCTTTAAATTGTTGAAAAACTCCTGAATTTGTTAATTTTAGAAACATCTGACTCAGAGTTGTAAACTAAGGGCTTCATTATTATTAGGGATTCCCCTGCAGGTAATTAATATTCATGAAATAATTAGCAATAACAAACCAAATTTTTTTAATTTAATATTTTTCTCAATTCCTAAACATATTTATTAACTACGTTAACATTCGCAATACGTCAGAAATTCTATCATAATTACAATGATCGAGAGTGCAGTTTGGGGCTAATATAGAATAATGTTTCCACCTTATTATTTAAATGACTGCCAAACAATATTACTTTCGGGTGCAATATATAAATGCACATTACAAAATAAATGTAATTACCGGAAAGACCAACGAAACACGTACCGCGAGCTACGAATATATGCCAGAAACGTAATAAGCAAGCTCGACTTTCGATCATTATTCCAACTACGTTCTCTCTAACGCGCACGTGGAGGTTAAGGTTCGGACTGGAATCGAACAGGACGCTCATAAATTTGAACAAGTATCCCTCGATGCCGATAAATATTCATACCTATATGTCCGACTCGGATCTCATCGCCTAAAACAGAATCAACTAATTTTCACGAAGCAAATAACGTGACGTTGGTAAACATAAAGAATAGAATAAATATTTGTACATTTACGTAATATTACGGAATGGAAAAATTCAAGGCGAGAATTGAATGACTGAAAGATGAGAAGGTGCAAGCATTTTTTTTTCATTCTCTTCTTTTGTTACGTTACTCAGACGACATACGTATCGAAGGACAAGGAATTATTTTTACGGTTTTATAAATACGATGTGAGGAAAATCATGATTTGAATAAAATCCTTAACAATCAAATATCGTGGTATTTAAACGTTAAAATTGATCCCAAGCGTTTATTTAATTTAACAAGCTATGAAACAATGTGCCATAACCCCGGAGTGTCGTATAACAAGTGTGAATCGGCTTTTCCTTTAACTTTGTCAACGAGAATTAATTATCGGTCCTATTGTCGTACGCGTGCGCACGTACATAAGAGAAACGAGTATTGTATCGCAACTATGGGACCATTGTTTGTACGGTAGAGCGACTCTCTAATAAATATCCATTCTATCTCCTCCGGGAAGTCTAGTGATATCCTTTATCATACGATCGCAACGGCGTCGCTCCGGTTACGCTGACGATAAATAACCCATTTGTTCACTTGCTTGTCGGCTCGAAGCCGACGTACGAAACAGCAACGCCGTGCTATACCGTTAATTACTACCGACGAAGTTAATTGTCGGATTCAACGGGATGCAACGCGATGCGTTATCAGAATTGATCGAAAGCTCGAAGTCAGGAGACTTTCCGTATGATTTTGTCCTCTTTTTTCTTTAACAAATGAGTTGATAGAAATAAAAAAATTTAATCGATAGCCTGGAGGCTGCTGAAGCAGTTCTGTCCTCCATTTTAGCAAAATTTCCTATTACACATATGTACAGCTTAAAAAGATACGATGCATATATCTGACCCATCCTAACTGGCTAATCATAATTAGCATTAATTCAATTTACTACATCGTACGTACAAATATACAGGATGGTCCACGTAACCTGCATACCTCGAATAACTTTGTATGAAAAAGATTTTACATACAAAAGTTACACTCATAAAAAATATACATACGCTACATAATGTGTCCCTTCAAACCATACAACTTTTGTATATAACATTTTTTCATACAACGCATACTTTAAAAGTTATTCGAGGTGTGCAAGTTACATGGACCACCCTGTATATGTAAGTACTACCACCGCAAGATTATCCTCGTAATTAAGCTGGATACACAAGCTTGCCTGCTTTTAATTTTCCATTTTATCAGTCGGCGTTATTACTTTTATTTCCTCGTCTCTTTGTAAAATAAAACCGCGGCTTGAGATTAACGGCATACGTGCCCGATTATTCTTCATTTTGTTTAATCAGCGGACCGAGATGGTACGAAAAAGTCTATAATCGATGAATCGGCCGATGGTGAATAACAAACTTCCTAGAGTGGTGTATTACCGTTAGAGGAAAGGAAGGGGGGAAGGGTGGAACAACTGGAAAACCGATGTTTGTTGTTCCGAGTACGAGGTGCATAATTGTAGCAGTATATTTTAATGAGCGATATCACCGGGGTACGTAATGCCAAAAGTTTCGAGACGGTTGAATCGAACGTTTTATGGCAACTCGTAATATCTCACACATACACGAGTATTCTAAGCGGAAGCATAATTCGAGAGATTGCTTTTTATTCAAATTATTCTGTTTTTCGGGATCATGGAAATGAAAAGACGCATTCGAAACGGAGTTATAATGCTAAGAGTTCTTATTTATGTAAATTATGTTGGTTTTTGAGATCATTGAAAGGCTAAATACATAAATTCTAAAATGAAACATACCTAATTCAAGAAATTTCTTTTCATTCAAACTATTCTATGTTTTTGGATTATTGAAGTAGTTATAGACATAGTTATGCACATATATACTAATCCAAATAATAATTCAAGGAATTCTCGTCTATTAAAGCTATTCTGTTTTCCGGATAATTGAAGTAGAAACATAGTTATGCAGATATATATTAGAATCATAACTCAAGAAATTTCTTTTTATTAAAATTATTCTGTTTTTCGAAAACATTGTAGAATTACTCAAACACGTGCACGTTTTGAATAAACTATAAAAACAAAGATCTATGTGTAAAATTATACCTACAGTCCGAGTTCATACCCAGAACGTAATCTCAGATATAATTACAGCAATTAGATGTCCTAGGTCAAACTCGTGCAAAGCTCACTTTAAGGACACACGCGGAACAAGTGCAAGGATGCATGAAACGAAGAAAGAATATTCGACCGTGTAAAACGTCGTTCGTCTAAATTTAACTCGCGCGTGCTCCATATTGGTTGTTAAAACAAGGAAAAGTACTACTCGAAATTAATTAACTGTCGTAGTCGTAGATATTTGCGTTTCGAACCATTCTCGTATCGTCTATCACTATATATCTACGCACGTATACCTCAGCCATCCGTGTCTCTCACATTATGCGAACTACGTGGACATGTGGTAGGCGTGACCGAGATCGTAAGCATAATTCCTTTGGTGGAACTAGTTCACACTGATCATTAGTCATGACTTTCAACGCGTCGATGCATCACGAACGAAACCTTCCGCGTCTATTTTTATTGCTTTTAACGATATATACGATCGTTAAAATATTTATGCGTGGGTACATCAGCGGCAAACGATAAATAAACTATCAATTTCATCGCGAACGAGATGACTTTCTAATCCTTTCCTGTTATTACTAAGCTATGAACGTAAGTGTGGTCATAAAATGATTAAAGCTAGACGAATATAACCTTGCGTAAAGCTTTTCGCGGTATACAAAAGCGTGCGTTCGACGGCTTTAGCGAGAAATTTATCGAGCGATCGTTCCTAGTTATTAGGTCGATAAGAAACTTTACGGAACGTTTTGCGACGTTAAGCTCGTGAAGTCTTCCTGCTGGTGTTCAAATTCCAACAGTCTGGAAACTGGATGATGATTTTCTACGAGAAGATATTATTCCCTCCCCCCTCCCTGATCTTCCATTCCCCTCGATCGCTCGATCTATCGACACGAGAAATAATGTAAAATTATACGAACAAAGAGAGGGAAACAATCTTCCCTGGGAATTGCCGATATCGTAATTGAGAATTAGCGTTAACTTCGCTTTCTCGAGAGTCGGTTGGTACCTACAGCCAATGGAAATAACTTCTGTTACAACAATATCTTTCGTCGAGGCAAGCTCAAACCTCCGGGAGCTTTTAATTAAAAGCAGAGTACCGAGAGCGACTTTGTCCATGGCGGCAACGGCCGCCGCCGCGTTGTGGGAGTATCACCTCTCGCTCCGCGGCTTCCCTCGACCGGCTACGTTAACAATTTCCATAACGTCCTTATAAATTGTCGTAGAGCTTTGCTTTTATTTTAATTTTTACGTTGTTTTTTCTCTCGAACTCGTAAGTGCCCTTTTAAAATCAATTTTTTTGATCCATTAAATCAAAATGTTATGATTTTATTTTTCATTTTTAACAAAGTCAATCTGACTTACACCGATACTTTACTAATACATATTCGCGGTTAGCAGAGTCGGCTACCAAAAAAGTGACGGTAGTGTGAGAAAGTCGTGGTTCGAACGTTAAAACATACAATTCCCGAATCCCTGTCAATGTGCTTACATCTAGGGAAACTGAAGCCGTCTACACTTTTACGTCACGGCGACGACGGTCGAGAGAGAGGGAGAACGCATCAAAAACGATAGTCCGTAATAATTCCCGTAATTAGCCGAACCAGCGGATTCTATTGTTCCATTGTAGACACACAATGTCTATTGAATTCACTCCGTTCACATTTACCTTTTAATTGTATCGTTAATACTCTGTGTGTGTCTGTGTTATAATAAATATCGTATTGTCGTTCTTCCCTCGGCCGATTCCTCGCGGTTAATGATCAAAATATTTCCAACGGAAAGACGTCGTAGAAAATGATTTCTCGCGGATCAATGAGTATCCTAAATAAAGGTCGAAAATCGACTCGATTGGTCGGAGAAACGACTCCAATTACCGTTCACCGATTCGTTCATAAAAACGTTAGCTTTAATTGATTTCCCTGGCCACCCCTGTTCCTTCCTTTCTTTCTATTGTTCCTTTTCCCAACGACAGCGTAACACGCCGTAGGAGGTACGATATTACCAATAATGTATAATCGATGTATCGATTTGTGTACACGTTGACAGCCCGTCACTGGAAGGTCGCCGATCAAAAGGTCCCAGCGTGTTTCCCGGTAAGGCCAAAAATTCAATTTTGCGTTATTGCTTCCAAGAAAAAAGAAATATTTTACTCGTCGATTTCTTTTTTCCAGTAAGTAAGAATTTTTATGAGATGCGAAAGAGATGAATGAAAATAATGCAGCATAGTTCTGCAAAGTCGAAATTTTTTAATACGGCCGCAAAATAACGTATAGCCGTTGGGCATCGCCGTACGTATGTGTAAATCAAAATATTCGATTACTGCGAATGAGAAAAAGGCTCACGGTGCATAGAGAGTTGTGTATATCTACATATGTATCTATGCATATATATAGTATCGATAATTCGACGAGAGAACGTGCTTTTCGAGCAACCCACGCACGTTCACTTGCCATGACCTTCTATCCATATCTCTTTCTCTTTCTCTCTCCCTCTCATTCTCTCATCCCCGGAGGGGCAACCCCCTATCGAAACGCGAGCTTCTCTTTACCAACGAATACAACGAGTCGCGAGTAAAAATAGTTCGTTACTTTTTGTAGATCTATCCATCTATCCATCTACGTTTCTACGAAACCCCCACGAATCTGTAAGTTCGTGTAGGCGCGTATCGTTCGTTCGAATTCGTGCGCCGTTGGCTGCGAAAACGTATCTAACTTCTACGGTGATACGAACGACACAATACTTTGTAAAACCGTAGAGAAACAAAAAAAAAAGAAAAGAAAATTATGAAGGAAAGAATTAGATCTTTTTTTTCCCTTTCTCTCCCTTTTTTCCCTGGAAATTGAATTATATACGTTTAAGTAAAGTAAAGAGAATGTTTGGTCCCCTGCAGAGAAGGCAAACTCTCACTGGAAGAGAAACGATAGTAATAATTGTGGAAAAAGATTCTTTCTCATTACGTTAAAGGACCATCCATAGATAAACCGAGCTTTCCATTTAATTTCATTGCAACAAATAACAACGTGGTGCTTAATAAAATACCCTGCAAGAGAAAGAAGAAAAAAAATGATTCTTTTTCCAGAAAAATGTTGCGAATGTGACTGCAGAGATCCAAACGAATATCATATACTCCATTAACAAATTAAAAAAGGGTATCATTTAATCGATCAGTAAAATATTGAGGTTTTTGTCAGTTCTAAAAGTTTTTCTTGCTAATCTACTATTTAAATGGCATACCTAATAAATAGTGGCGATTAAAAAACAAAATTCCTTTGAGCTGGTCCATCGAGTCAGTACGAAAACGCGAATCTTTAACGCTAGGTCAGCTTTAAACGCTCGTAACGATATAAATCCGACCTTCTTTAAAATCTGCTTCTCCCGATATGCATGTGTACGTACGTGTTCGACAAAGAACATTGCAGGATAAGGTTGTATCGTGAAAAGCGTATTTTAACGAAAACGCCCCATCGAGAAAAGATACTCGCTCGTTCTCTTCCGTATCATCGGTGACCCGATTGTTACGCACAATAGCGTCCACGTTCGTTTTCTATTGTCGAGAAACTTTTTCTGATTGTTTTGAAATCTGCAGGACACTCAGGCCAAGGGGAAGAAGGCTAATTGTTTTGCATGAACTATCGTTGGTACGGCACGTAAGTAAATTGAAACGAGAGTCTACGGAGATACGAATATAATGCGAGAAGTTACCGGAGAGAGATGTAACAAACGACATGTGTGCCCCACGGCGTATTCTCGGATACGTGAAAGCTTGACAGCCCTGTCGTGCTGAAAACTAGTCAAAATATTTTCACTGAGTACATCTCACCATCGGCCTCTATATTGTTTCGGTCTATGTTGTTTCTATGTAGTTTGAATATCATACGTGTGGCCTATTTAAATAGAATAGCATGAATTGTAAGTTTGATAGCATAGTAGGAAGTATTTTAGTATTCAACTCTATTGCATAATATCATTTTGTGAAAAATATTTATTACTCTATTACGAATTTGTATCGAATATAGATAAGCGACAGAAAGTATTGGATTGCTAATCTATTTCATATCCACGTTGGGTATAATCAATATCTACTTTTATCTCCACAAATAGAAGTTATTTTCACAGTCTGATTAAAAAATGTATTACACTAAACAATATCAATATTTTGTTAGCTACATTTCTACCCTATTTATTTGATCAATTTTTAAATATCACTCGAATTTACCATTTCCCGTGTAGATACTGAATTTACCTTGGGGAAAAATTGGATTAAATCTATCAAATATTCCAGATTAATTCTGGTATGATAAAAAAACATTTATTAGAGGAATAGGTAATTTCGTTAAAAACAATCAATTAATATGACTAAATATTCCATGCATATAAAATGTTACGCGTATAACGTATACCTATAGGTTGAAAGCTTCCATATATGCTATTTTTCATGCAGTGAATTTCTTTTGGGAAGAAGTGTGTTGAATAAAAAAATAGTCATCGATTACGCTGTTAATCCTAATCGCAGCAAAAGTGTCAAAAGCGTGCCAATAAGATCCGAATCGGACAAACGTCAAGCATAGGATAAAAGGGTTGGGCACAAAGGGTGAAAAGCATCGCCAGAATCGACACATAGTCGACGCGTACGTACGCACGCACACACGAATGGTAGTACCGGAGAACGGTACAATACAAAGAGAATCGAATCGCTTTGAATTCGCTCTTCGTTTCGAGTCTCCATGATTGTTCCGTCACCGCGGAGATATTTGCCTTTAAAGTACGTTCGATTCGATCGCCCGTGGCGTTCGTTCGATATTCGCGCACCAAAGATACCTGTTCTACCCCGACGTTCACGGTATTACATTACTCAAGCCTTTCCGCCGTGGTCGGTAAATGAACGAGACTTTTTCTCCAACATTCGTACGAAGCCAATCTTCAGAATTTTTTTTTTAAGTAGAAATATTTTTAATCTGCTCATAATTTCAAAAGAATTTGCATTACGTTAAAAATTATTAATCTCAAGTGCTACAAACGATGTACTAACGTGTAAGTCACGGAATAATTTCAATTGGATAATATAAACGTTTAAAGTAGGTAGGTAATAGAGGTAATTTGTCCCTTTTTGCCTCTCTCGTCGAGTCAAAAGAATCGACTGCTAAATTTGCTTCGCTAAATATTACAAAGAAATAATATTCAAACTTATTTTAAGTCTAATTTTTAACAGACAATATAACCTTAATTTGAATAATGTCATATGAAACTCAATGAATAAAGCAACATTAATACACTGACCGCGTACGATAGCAAAACACTGTTACCAAGATAACAATACCAAAATATTTCCGACTGAGAAATATTACCTCCGTGTATTTCTCGAGCCACGTTCACACAAGGACTTGCAGCAAGTCTCTCATTGTCACGAGGAAACTAACCATGTAGCTTTAATCATCCCTGACGTTCCCATTCTTGCTATTTGACGTAATATTGCAACATTCTTTAACTTTAAAAAATAAGCATGGTTGATCTTTTTACTCGTGAACCTCGAAACATCATCCGGAGATCGATGAGATCCTTATGCAGTTTGATCATATACTCTATTGCTTTTTTAAGAATTTATGCAAATGGACAACTTCACTAATTCGTTAAATCAAGAGACAAAATTGCATATGATTTAATACTTCACGTAGAAGTGTGAAGGGCAATCAAAACAAAGTTCCAGAGATCACAGATACCGAACATCCTTCGTGCGAGAACCGTACGAAAATCTGGACGCGTTCCAACGTTGAGAGAACAGCGGAGTGTGTAATCCATTACACGGTGACCGACGACGTCAGCCTCGAGCGAGAGACACTCGCGTCGTGCTTCGGGAAAGGCTGCGATGCAATAAAGCACCCGCGATTCGTGGGCGTGTCGTGGCAAACATAATTTTCCTCGCCGTTCGAAAGTAGACCCGCCGCATCCTTCGATCTTTGATAAAAATCAATCATTTTAAATTACGTAGGTAATAAATCCTTTGTTGTCCTGTGTTCAATATGATTGAACAACAAATTTTGTTCTAGTAGATACAATGTTTTATTAGTGTCCGAGGTTTATTTACCGTCCAATTCGTCCAGACCACGATTTTGTATCAATCAATCTTATGTTTGGACTATGTATAAATAAAATATTTATCAAACAACACTTCACGAATCTCTTCTTTCCATTTCACCCTTCTATCTTCCCTTCTATCCTTACATGACATTTTCTGATCTAAACTAGTTGTCATCGTAAAAAAAACTCTGTTCATTTTCACTAGGTTTGGTACACGTGCACTTAACATATACCTGCAAACTCTCATACGAAACGTCTATCATGGAAGATACACAGTTCCGTGCGTTTGGTTAAAGTCGAAACTAATTTTCCACATGCTAATATTTCGGCAAACTTCGCGTTGGATTATTACCGTCTTTCTTAGACTTTACGAATTTTCCTTTAATAAACGTGTCTTAATTCTTAATAAAACGTATCTTCACCTATTCTCTCTCGCTCTCACGAATATACATATAATACATTCCTACGATACAGCAGCAACGATTTACCCGGTAAATTCTTCTCGCATCAGGGATTCATAGATAACATGGAACGTGATGTTTCCTTTCAAATATTTGCGCTCATCGCATAACAGAAGTTTACCGTATTTCACGGGTAATCGATAAAAATGCGCACGCCTATGAAGGTAGCACGAAGAAGAAAGGGGAAGTAGGAAAACCGGGAGGCGGCATTTAATGACTCTACGACGACGAGGGTGGCGGACGACAAAGAAATTCGTGCAAGCGTCGCATCGATCATCGCCAGGCGAATCGATAAAATCTTCGACTCGATGCTGTTGCATATTTTCACGCAAAAATGAAACTGCCACGAGAGATCCCGTCGTTCGTGTTCCCTTTTTTTTGTAGCTCCTAAGATTACTTGAATTAATTTGTTTTTTTTTCTTTCCTAATTTATATGCTATACATCGGGTTGAATTTTAATTGGAAGATAGTTCGGATTATTATTATATAATTTGCGGTAGCCTCTTTGCAATTCGCTACAAGCTGACGGTTAGAACCTCGCGAACTTTGATACTATTCAGAAAAGTAACGCATATAAAATAGGCAAAGAGGCTAGCACGTCCCACGAGCTCTTGAATAAAGTCAATGTTGTACTTTCCTAGGTAAAGTTTCGAATTCGTCGAGCAATCGATAAAAGGACAACGCGATGAAACGTCGGCACGTTTGTAACGACAATTCCGAGACCTTTGTTCTCACTTTTTTTCAAGGTAGATTTATTCGATATAACAAAGTGCTGCTCGATCGTAGGAGAAAATTTGTGAGTTTCGATAATAAATAAAAAGAAAAGAGATACATAGAAATAGATTCGAAGGTAACGACACGTATCGGACATTTCGCGATTTCGGAACTGAAAGCTCAATTTACGAGGTATCAAAGGAATTAACCAAAATAGAGTCGCTTTTACATGCGCCAGATACGAGAAAAGCTTCGTTCTAATTCGAATAACCGAATTCCAGAGAACGTGTAACGCTCTAACGTATGTACGTAGGTGCGATGTTGAGATTCGTCAAAAATATCTTGCAAACGACCTACCAACCAATCCGGTGGAACCGTACTCGCAAGACTCCAAGATAAATATAACTTTTCAAAGCTGGAACTTAAAGAGGGTACGATCTAACGAAGCATCGAATCCCATTGCGCTTCGTTCATCCCTTTTATTTAATTTTCATAAATCTCCCGAACTCATTATCGAACGTCGTAAAGTTTTAAACGTCATTCTCTTTTTCCTACCCTCGTCATCGTTGTTAATTAATCTCAGACGCATAAAGCTAAGCTTAACGTTATCGAGGCCGTTTCTATATTATACCGATAATACGACTAACGAAATGTTTGTATGTGTGCTCGATGGGACGGGGCCACGATACTCCACTTGCAATATCGCGTCGGGCTGCTGCCGTTAGGTATTAATATTAGGGTTGCCGTGTGCTTTTCACCCTGCCCGACGATTCGCTCTTAACGAGATTCGTCTGGCTCTTTTTACAACGCTATCCCTTTTTTTTTTCCTCTTTCGAGAGTTCGCAAAGCTTTGATAGTATAGACATACATACAGATGAACGAGCCTAATTTCTTTCCACTTTATCTCAAAGTCGATCTTCGAGCTTTCGTAAAACGCACGAACCATCGACTATCGTAATCACGATCGCTGTAAGAGAAAATTCGAGTTTGCCATCGGGATAAACGAGTTTGTATCAAGGAGAAACCGTTTCTACTAAACTCTATCGTTTTTCTTCCTTTTAATGTTCTTCCTGTCGTTTCAAACGTTAGAGAAATGTTACCCTTCCTTTTTCCTTTCCGTCTGGGCGTTCTCGTGGAGAATGGCTACGTCGTGAATAAGCAATAAACGTGAAGAGAACGTAGCGACGAGAGGAAAATATTTGACAAATAAGATCGTTACTTGGTCTCTAGATCGGAAGACGGAAACCAGTTATGTGTCTTTTATAGCAGGCGGAAATCGGTAGAGCATATATGTATTTATCGTAGCAATGGACGAAGCGCTTCTCTGTATTAAATTGAGAACTGTAGAGGCATCTCGCGAGAATATAATTAATGTTGGCAACTCGTTGATGCATACGAGCCCATCGCAACGTGATTCACTTTTCATCTCTCTCTTTTTTTCCTCTTAGGGTCATCAGGTTAGTCGATGACTTTGTTTGTGACCTTTAACCTGAAATGCCACTCGGAACAACCCATCTGGTTAGTCGAGATCGTCGTTAATCGATTGAACGTCTCAATAAAGGTCTACGATCTTTTAACGGTGTAATTTCATTATTCGATACATGATCGATGACTATCTTCTTACTAATAAATCTTAAAAGGTTTAGTCACTTAACCTTTGTCCGTTCGATCGTTATATCGATCATGTTTTCCTCGTGTACGGTGGTAGTAAAGATTGAAGTATAACTTGATAATGAATTCTATGATGAAGGAACGAAAGGTTTTGAAAAGGGTGGTTATTCAATGTGCTTTTCGCTGTTGAGAAAAAAGCTGGAATTTCTTGGAAATGGGTGAGATGAAATAGGAAAAGAGAGTAGACTCGAGAAAGAGAGAGAGAGAGAGAGATCAAACGAGCATCGTCGTAGCTCCAACAGTACTTCGTTTCTCACGATAGATAAATACAAGGCGGTATATGTCGTGACATCAGTCCAATCTCGTGCCTTAATCTTCTTCTTATTCTCTTTCGTTTCGTCTCTATCTTTTTCCGTACGGTAAACACGTTAACCAAAGAGTGGGAGAAGTAGAGAAAGCGTTAAATTTTAAAAAGATTAAACCGGACGAGATACTCAACGTAAATTGCAAAGCGTAAGAAAGTTAAGACCCGATGCACCGCGGCTCGTAAAACGAAATCTGAAAGTTTATTTCTTTTTCTCGTGATTTACGCTTCTCAAAAATTCCTTCAAATATCTCCAGGGAAAGGTAAATTCCACGGAGCTCGATCGAGTCGAATTCACCAGCTGGAAATAGACCAATCAATTGAATTACACGGTCTCTTGAATAAAACACGAGCTAAAGGAATTATCCTAGCGGAAAGGGATCAGATAATCGCGACGATTACGTTCACGAATCTATGAACACCCAACACGCGTCTTACTTCTCCCCAATACACGAATGTACTACAGGAAACGTAAACTCGGAACGTCGGAGCATTGCTTGTTTCTTCACTTTCGAACATAAATATTCGTACAAAGCATGAGCAAACTCGCGAAAATTTAAACTCACCAAACGCCATGCTGCTTCCGTATGTTTTTCCACCCTTCGTTCGAGAGTCTCTTCTATATTTGATATCTCTTTCGAGAGACAGAGAGAGATCTCGATGAAAATATTCTCATCGATCGTAATAAATTTTCGAATTTCCCTCGTTGGAAAATAATTAAACGATAATCCCGAACGAGTTCTCTCTCTCCCTCTCCATTACAACCGATTAAAAAGAGATTTTATCTCACTCAGCGATTACAAAATTTCGCATTTTCTTTTTTCCTTTCGCTAATCGAACGAGCTCACGAATGCATATGCGTGTACCACCGACGAACGTATGCTGTACGGTGCATCGACAGCGATAACGTTCGAGTACACATTTCAACGTGAGCGCGATGTAAATCAAGAGAGCGTTATTTAAACGAAAGTCGCACGTGGCCGGACACGCTGCTGCGAGCACGTACGACATACATAAATAAAAACTGTCCGGTGTGTCGTAATTAATGATAATAAAAATGACCCCCAACCGTAGATACCGTGCTCTCGTTCAAAAGAGTTAATATTTGGCAGGAGACAGGGAAATATCCTGTCGTATTAATTAAAAACTGGACCATCAGTATCGCTGCCGGTTTCTGCTAAACGTTGTCCATTCGTCATCTGTCCGAATGACAGAAACGCGTTCGTCATTCCGCGGTGCAACGAATTTATACGCAGGAATGGTCAAATGTGTGGAAAATGGAGCTGTCGAAGACAAGGTGTTTTATATTATAAATTTGAACGGTTTACGAAGTGTACTCGTAGTTTGGATTCGTTAAAAAAAGGGCTTTCATTTAATTTCTCTTTATATTATTAACAAATTCATGGAAGTTTGTGAATTTTAAATCCTTATGGCATGTTGTTACTCTGATTAGCGAATTACATAACTCTGGAGCTACATTTCCTGGATTTAGTAAATTATGAGGTAAAAGATTAATTCTTGCAGTACTGACAGCTCGAGCTTGAATAGTGTTGCAAACGCAACTCAGACGTTGATTGTTCTTTTTTTTCCCAGATATTGTCTAGACTTGTATACATGTATATAAAATAATAACAAAATGAATGAATGAATAATACTTTCGTTAGAATAGTAATCTTTTGCAATAGTATTTTCTTCGAGTATCATACCGATCATGATCACCTTTTACACAAAAGTTAACATTAATTAAACTATTATTATATCTCTTAAAATATTTATATATACTCAAAAACAAACATACCTACACTTCTTAATTTCCGAAATTATCTCCAATAATTTTGATATAATTAATAGATAACCGAGAATCTCAAATTTAAATGAAAATAGAATTCTGCTAATTAGAATGAAGATATGGATTTCATTTCATGTGCATATAAATACGTCAACTCGATACAGTTTCTTTCCAATTTTCACATAGCACCAAAATTATTATCCCATAATAAAGTTGGCCGCAACACCGACGACGTTTGATTTGCGATTGGACATGGCGTTTATGGGGGCGTTAATGCGTTCGCGAACGACCGGTTGCGATGGAAACGTAGTCGATATTTATCCGTACATCTACGAAAGCGAACATATACCTACGTACGCGCGAGTGCACACGAGTTTAGATACGAAAAAGCCAAGTAAAAAAAAAAAATAGTTGGGAGTATACGTCGAGCCAAAACTCGACTGCGAGAACTTCAGTCGTCTTGGATCGTTTTCTACATCTTTTTACAAAATTTCGGAAACGAGAAATCGATGTATACGGCTTTGGAAAACGTGTGTGCGAGAATACGAGCGTGTCAATTGGTCGTTCATAACCAGTAAATTAGCTGCCGGTGGCTATTCTTGCTTACCGGACAATGATGTCTATTAACTTCGGGACATACTATAATCGAAAGTTCATGTTGCAATATGTTCCCTGAACAAGTAGTCAACTACTCGTGAGATTAACCAGGAAACTTTCAAAAGCTTTTAATTCCGACGATAGCCTCTGGCGAAATTGCTATAGCTTCTTCTGTTTTTCTCTTGTTTTTCTCGTTCGACCTAGCCTTCATTTAGATCGATCAACGTTGTTACCTGTTCTTTTTTTCATTCGAATGAATTTAGATCATATTATCCACGGAAGAAAAGTTTAATTACTTGGATAATAAAACAACTCCCCATGACCCTCGAATCGTGGTATACTCTATCCTTCGAGAGTAATCGCAGGCCATTCGAAAAGGTCGAAAGTAAAATTATTCTCCAGCGTTTGCGCGAGATATACCAACGATTTACCGAATGTGCTCTTCGAGAGGTAGAAGGGCCATTCGTTCTATCGCGATAAGCAGATTTTTACTTGAAAAATTCAGAAGCTCTCTCGATGCCGAACGTGTTCGTTGATCGAATCGCTACGTGGATATCGATCGCACGTTAGCTTTTTTTTTAATCCTTTCACCGACGTATTCCGTTCGTTCAGTGATCGGAATAATACGTACCAATCTTATTATAATTTTCTATTAAAATTCCGGCCGCGAGCTCGCGCGGTGTAGCAGCCTAACGTCGAATTCTCGAACGAGTGTCTCGATAACGAGAAGCTTTCCCCGGTTGCACGCTGCGACGACTCGCATCGTAATGCGAGTTAATGAGAAGCGGGCTAATCGTGATCGATCGCGTCAGAACGAACGACAGTGCGTCCGTGATAAGCGTGTGACACGCGAACGACAGCCGGTAAGTGCGAATGGACGTAACAATGAACAACACGATTTTATCACGACCTATCCTGCCATAGAGTATAAGTACACACTCAAACACTTACGAACTCCATGAATATTCATTCGTTGCGAGCTATACGTCGAGAAAATGGTTCATTTTGAAAAATTGATAGCGATACCATCCGAATTTTGATCCATCGTTCAACGACGTCGTTAATAAACGAGCTAATGCTCGGATCAACCGTAAATGCTTTTCCGAGACGTCTGACAGTTACTAATGTTCCCTGTTACTACTGCTTGTCCGCCTTATCGGTGACAATTACCACTACATTTCGCGAAGGAACGAACGGACGAACGTACGGCCTTAATGGACGCGTTCTGGACGAACGAACGAGCGAATCTAGTTGGTTGTATGTACTTAAGAGAGAAGCTGCTTCGATGGTTATGAGTAAATGGCATTAATGTACGAATTAATCCGGACGCATCTTTGACATTCTCCGGATTAGCAAATATTATTACGCTTCTCGACGTTGTAATGGACGGATTCGGGGAATACGAGACAATGTATATGCGTGGGTATATATAGGGTGTTTTGGACAAAGGAGGCCATTTAAATATCTCCTTTGTTTTTAATGACATGAAAAATGTGCAACACTTGAATAATTTTAAAAGATGAATATCGTGATATGCAAGTTTTCTTACCGGGTAATTTTTTTATTTGTCTCAAAGACGTTGGTATTTTTTTGCCAAGATTTTTGCCCATTTTTCTATTATTAATTTCCTCACATTTTGTATGCCATTAAGAACAAAAGACTCATTTAGATGACCTCCTTCAGCTGTGACATTTTATAGAATGTATAGACGCAACTGTTAATAAATTTTGCAATAAAAATTATTGAGGCATAACGTGTTCTATTTATTTTTTCTTCGATGTTCTTATAATAAAGAATGTGCCTATCTATTCGAAACACCCAGTATAACTATACACGCAATATCCTATCCACGTACACTTCATCATCTCATAGCAACGGACAATAGCTCGTCGTTTGACGACGAAATGAAACATCGACGATCTCATAGATCACCTTGGAAATTAATCTCGTACTTATTACAAGAGTAAACGCGATATCACGCGTCTTACGAATGTCCGAGGTATAGGATCGAACTCTCGAATGATCCTCTTGTAACCAGGGAAAGTTAAATATAGGGATAATTCTAAAGGAGAGGGAGAGAGAGAGAGAGTTATAAGAGGAATGCGAATTCGAGCGAGAGAGGAATTTTAATGAGCGTCGAGTTTTCTTCGTAGAAACGACGACGAGCTTAGACAATGAACTCTTCAAACGTCCCTTCGAGAAAATTTATTAGAACGGTTTCCTAATGATTCTCCTTCTCACAAAACTTTCGTCCACGTGGACCTTTTAGTCCTCGAATTCATTCCAAGGGAAGAATTCTTCGATCCAGGAGACTTTTAAGAGATCGACGTTTCTTGAGCACGTGCACAACCGAAAGAGCTTTTAAAGGGACCTTCCACTGGATTTTTCAATGCACGGATATAGAATCAGGAGAAAGAACCGTGCGATGCGATGGTGGGTCGACGCGAATCTTTTAATGCTTTTAATGGCTTCTCGGTTTAGAAAAAAAAAAGGGGGGGAATGAAACCGTGGCACTTGTCCAAACTACAATTCAATTCTCAGATTAATACTTGAGCTTCTATACTCGGATATAATTGGCCTCGGCGACGATGAGAAAGCGTCGGTTAAAATTGTTCCATTAACTTCTTTTTCCTCCCTCGCTCGTTCTCCAATCCATATCTCACTTTCATCTCTCTCTCTCCCTCGCACACAGGGATTAAACTTACACTCGAAATCGTCGATAGGGTACGAACGGCGACGTCGCGGAGGGCAACGAACTCATAAATTTTCAACCCCTATCCCGTTTTAAAACGATCTCTCTCACCCTTTCTCTCCTTCTACATTTATTATGAAATCTTGAGAACGATCGTCGTCGATGGGTAAGAATGATCGTGTGACGCGAGAGGCAGCAACGAAAGGAAAACTCGTTAAACGACGTCGTTATTGAAATCTTGTTGTCGGGTAATGGTGATGCGCGCGAAATATTGCTTTACTTCGTTGGAAAGAAGGTAGAAGAAGAAAAATGGCTGGTACATCCGTCGAACGTGAAAAAGATAGAAGATCGTGTACTATGCAGGACGAGTTAATAAAGCGTCTATCAACGT
Organism: Ancistrocerus nigricornis; assembly: GCA_916049575.1. NCBI lineage: Eukaryota > Metazoa > Arthropoda > Insecta > Hymenoptera > Vespidae > Ancistrocerus > Ancistrocerus nigricornis. Next base: position 28,567,829 of record OU696667.1, read on the forward strand.
GAACGAGTATAAAATTGTAACGTCGGTCGTAAGAAGAAAAAGATAAACGACAGGCTTGTCTGATATGGGACGTCAAACTTCTGAAAAAGAGAACCGACACCTGTTCCCTCGACTAGTTCGCGAATAGTTGGAAGATGAGCGCGAGAGGACTACATACCTACATATATGCTGTAGTTTCCTCATACTTGCAGAAGGTATGCCTGGACTATCGTCGTCGCATGCCAGCCAATTTCTAGTTTGGTCCAGTAGTTTGACTTTATGCTAATATTTAAAGTTCTAATCGCGACCGGTGCTGGTCATGGTAATTCCGAGATTTCATGATAACACCAACGTACTCTCAAGATCGTCCGAAAGAAAAAGGGAACGTTAAAAGAAAAGGAAAAAAATGAGAGAAGAGTCGAGTTAAGCGTCGAGAATTTTTGCAGAGATAAATTTTTCTCGTCCTTAGGCGATAACGTTGCGTTAGGGAGACGGATTCAAAAGAAAGAAATTAAGGGACCTAGGGTAAAAAAACGTGTAAGAAGAGTTAGAAGATTTGCTGTCAACCGAGTTAAGAGAGACAGAGAGGGTGGGAGCAACGAAGCGGGCGTAAAGCGGTAAAAGGATTTACGGGAAGTGTGTTTGTATCGGTCAAAGGAACGGTAAAGGGCGGGGGCTAAAAGCTCTCGGCATAGCCGTTGGCGAGCCTTCCTTTCCTCTCGGTGACAGGATGGAAATTCGAGAGAAACGCAGTAATGAAACTAATAGAGCGTGCGCGCGAGCGTACTCCTACTTCGAAGCAGCAGGATGAAACGTGGCGTAAAGTCGGTCAGCGTCGCGCTTCAAAGTGCCAACGCGGCTGGCTTTATTAACCGGTAGTTAATTCGACCTACGACTTCGACCTTCTCTCACTGTATACGCGCGTCTGTGTTTCGATCGGACCACGCCCCGAGAATGAAACGTACAAAAAGCTCGACTTGGAAACGTCCGTGAGAACTTGGACGTGCCTTTCGACGCGTTCTCGATGATCGACGGTTAAGTTCAACGTCGAAAGCAACAGTTTACCCTGCTAACGTAAAACAACGGTTAGCAAATTCTGTTGCAATAAAATATTATTTTCATTATTATCAAACGTTGTTATCGCTTGGTTGCATACTCGAATCGATCGTTATGCGATATCCCCGTGTATATATCATAATCCGAATATATAATAATCGGATCAGCAAGCAAATCGAATATGTAGTGGGTCGCGGCATCGTTCGTTTCATATTTCCCGCGTCATTACAAAATTTTCGGTTCAGGGAAAACTCCAATTCATTATTCCAGCCGATCGGAAGGTAATTCGTAAATTGACCACGTCGGAAATTTTGGCGGCGGGCCGGCGACGATCGTGCTTCGAGCCACAAATCTATCACGAACGAAAGTTAGCCACGGTCTTTCCATCGATATTTTTATTGGCTTTTTCAAATGATCGATTCGACTACTTTTGAAGAGATTTTTTTGCCACCTTTTTTTCTCTGACCACTTTCTCTCTCGTTCGTCGAAATAATTAAATATTCTGTCTGCAACGAAGATCACAAGTTTACAATATTAGTCATCGTTCATGAATTTCTAATAACTCAGCGGCTTTCCAGCAAAGGTAGCTTCATTTTCTCGTAGTCTTACGCGGCTTGATCCGTGTTTGCATAATTCTGACCAATTACGGTGGACGTCAAAATCCTGAAACAACTTTAAATTAATGTACGCTCGGTCGAAGAGCGAAAGAGAGACAGAGATCGTGGTCGCCAAACCGCTTTCGTAATTACGTGGCTCGCGATACCAGACCTTTCATCTAAACGCGTATCATCGGATCGATCGGGTGTACACAAATTCATGCGTAGAACACACATACGTTCACCCATGCAACTTTGTTTCTCGCTAATGATTAAGGGGATCGTTTCTTCCAGAAAATGGCTACCTACCCTTCGTAAGAAATTTCAACGTAAGAAAGATCCAACCTACTTTGTCACGCTTCAATAAATTTTATCTGACCATTTACGAACGATCTCAAAGCTCACCGAGCTACACGCCTCTCAATGTGATCGTAACAACGAGCCCCAGACCGGCTCTTAAACACCGGACGAATTAATCCGTTCGGCCGATCCGCGACTGTCGAAGATGCTTCCATTGAATATCTCTCGTACACACGCCCACGCGATTACCAGCGTCAGGAATAAAGCTTACAGGCAGTCCGAATTACACATACTATCTAATTCCACGTTAGAGCTCTGCGAATTATCGCTACGCCGAAGATCAGAGAAACGTAATGTCCCGGGCAAAGCAGCCACATCGGGTAGAGAATAAACGAGGAAAGCGAGATTCGGGACGATATACGTGGCTCACCGGTGTATTTTGTCTCTCTTTCTATCTCTCGCACACGTACGTAAGTACGTAGATAGGTATAGGTACATACGTACCAGCCGTCTCTCTATTTCTCTCGCTCCTACCCTTTACTTTATATACGTATACGTTCTACCTATATAAATAGCCAAGAGGGTTTTGCGAGCACCCCTGCCGGCATCGACGACGAGACCAACCCAGAAATTCTGACCACGCGATTACGAGGGTGTCGCTCATCTATTCTTCCCCCGACGGTGCCTACGTTCGCCTCGTTTTCGCTAGGGGAAAGATACAAATTGTATTACGAGAGCTATTTTCGGTTCCCGATGAGTACCTACCGTGGCACGAAGCTTACCACGATTTCCCGCGCTCTCCTCGTATTTCTGGAATAACAATCGGCAGAATTAAGTCTCTCGTTCGAATATTGCTAGGTATATCACGAGTAGCCGAATATGTATGTACGAGTTCTGTGGTAATCAATATTCAATCGAGTGCGGTTCGGTGTAGATGTTATTATTTAAATGCCAATTCGCGTTTCAACCAATTTTGCGCAAGGCCAATGACGTAGCTATATATCGATCGTGGTTGTGTTATTAATATTCGTGATCGTATCGTTTGTATTGCATCAAACCAGTTCAGTTTGTTATGATCTTCAGTTTGTTATGTCTTTATTTGTATTAACTCAAGTACCTACATTTTTCATATTTTTTGCAACAATTTTTTAAATATATTAGGTTGACTCCCAAAATTTTGTTTGTTCTTAATAAAAAAATGTGTCAAGATTGACATTAACGTGTTAGACGATCCAATATTTTTTTTAGCACCAATCATTTACAATTAATTATTAGCGATGATATAGAAGAGAAATGATCATTCTGTCTTTGATATATCGAAAGAAAACATTAAAAAAATCCGGGTTTCTAAGCAAGCATGAAAATTTCGAATACCAACATAACGGTTAAATAAACCTAATACCTTTCCTATTTACCTATTTTTTTATATTTTACCTGTAGGCTAGGAACAGTCTAAAATAATTCAAAGATCGACAAAGGTACCAAAGTCATTCCCTAGTAGCATCATCTTTGCCAAGTTTAGTGTGCCATCGTTGAGAAGAACGTCTTATCTCAGAACGCTCTCGCAGCCCAAGATAAAAGTTCTGCAACCGTTGCGCGTTTCCGTCTTACGAGTTAATGGCTGGACTCGCTCGAAGGGCTAGAATAAACGGGTTAAAGGGCGAAGCTCGTGGATAATCAAAGATGACGCGAGAGACAAAGATAGCACGGTCGATTTTCTTTTCCTCGACGCGCGAAAATTGTCTCTCGATGAGCTCCCGAAAGATGAGAACGAAGTTTATAGGAGAAAGAGAAACGATCGAATAAGTCATTCGACATGGAAAGCCACTTGGATCGTGAGAGCTCCGTGGATTATAAGATATGGGAAAGCGAAAGGAAATGGAACAACGTGGATTCAAGAAAAATTTTTTCATCAATAGGAATAATAATAGTCTTCCGCGTCGTGGAACAATTGAATAATTTATCACGTTGGATTTCGATAGATCGACACGAAACAATAACGTCCTGCATATATAAAAATGAAGGAGAGAAAGAAAGAAAGAAGTATGACGTGCGAGAGTCGTCTTCAAGATGACACGCTGTTCAAATTTTCACGATAAACGACAGGAAGAGAAAAGAGAGCGTACGACACTGCCGAAGGCATTCCGTAGAAGCATCATCGATCACGCATGAACTATAGAGAGACAATGGAACGACGAGATCCGTGTGGAAACATCTCGTGTTTTTTCCGATCCTCGGTTTTTTTCACCCTGTCGGGTTTTATTCTTCCACCCTTCTCGATCGCAGAAACCTGACATTGAGAACCATAACAGAAGAAGTCACTTCTGAAACAATATCGCTATTGTTCTTATTGGTTTCGACCCTTTTCGCGAGTAACTTTTGTTTATCAGTTAGGAATAGGAATTTTTTCTACAACAAAAAATTGCTACAATTTATTCTAAAGATATCCTTTGTACAACAAATTAATAAATTAGTAATGGTTAAATAAAAGCTCGAAGTAATTTGATATTTCACGAAAAAAGGCTCACCCCTTCGGTATCCCTTCGCGTCACGTAAGTAATTTGGCAGCTCGTAAAAGAGCCGACGAATGAAAGCCAATGACAACGGAATGTGTCCGAGGAGGAGGAGTCCGAGTACTCCGAAAAAGAAGGGTGGAAATTAAGAGAACGCGGGATTTAATCTTCGAAGAAAGAAGATTTACGAGGCCTCCTTACGATTATTATTGTAACCATCGGGCTTTCGTCGTGACGTGCTCCTTAGGACGACGAATTCGATTACCGGGAAGGCACTTAACAACGTCGTTCCACCGTCGCGCTACTTGTTGCTCGAACGACGATCGAGCGAAATGAAAACGCAAAGGTTTGGGACTAAACCTGGCACGGTAACACGTTTATAAGAAAATTCTCGTAATAAAGAAACACGTAGGATTTAAAACGACTTTATCCTTCCTTCATCCTTGTTTTATATTCCATGACGATGCTCGTTCGATTTCTTTGACACGTTGACGCGTTCTGGTTAGATATTGAAGAGGGAAAAAAAGCGCATACGCGTTCGTCGTTAATTAACGCGATGGGAGAAGAATCACAGACAGCTTTTGTGCATTCAACGATTCCTCGTATTAGTTACGGTCCATACCCCGTCTAATTGTAAGAACCTTGACGTTACATTCAATACAATTGCCTTCGTCGAGCTTCTTCAAACAGGAGCTTGCTGTTAGTTCGGCTTTTCGTTCGATTAAAATGGTTGATGACGTATACTCGTGTATCATAGAAACGCAAAAACCTTGCTAGTTATATGAAAATATTCCCGTCCTTCATAAAATACTGTTTCACTTTTCATCGTTAATGTAATCCTGTCGGAGTTAAAATCGAACTCGTAATAACGAGACAATGCTATTGTAAAAAAGTAAATGGTGAAATTGGAAACCATGGAAAATCGTTTCTGTTTGGAAGGATACAATTTCATCGTGTTACACACACTTCTGTGTAGATGTATATATGTGAAGAAGCCGAACGCTTATCGAAGTGAGCGTATCGTGTCGGATAACCTCGCTCTCATTTTATAGTTTTTATTTTACATCTGGGAAAAGCGATAAGGTAAAGGGAGGGTTGGGGGGGTTTGTTTCTCTTCCTCCCTCTCGTTCCTTTTACTCCTGAAAAATTGTCGTTGAAGATGGGAGAGATTTATGTGGAAAAGGTAGACGGGTACCAAGCTCAGATAAGGAAGACACGTTACGCCGAAATAACCTTCCACGCGTGTAGGGAAATACTTTTCCCGAATGACAAAAAAAAAGAAAGGGAGAGGAAGAAAAGAAAAAAAAAACGAGCGGCACCTGGTGCAGCCACCCTGTCGCGCGATAATCATTCTCTCGGTGATACTACGAACGATAACGATAATAACAACGCTCGCGACACTCGTTCGTGGTTAAACGAGGGAGGGGAGGTGTAGGCGGTGAGAGAAAAAAATGTAGTTACGAGCAAGAGTCGCAGAGAAAGAAAAGGAAAATGTCGGTTCGTGCCTCGGCTGATTTTTATCGAAACTTTTTACCACTACCGGTCGTGCTAGTTACGATTAACGTTGGACAATGAACGACCGTGCTATTCCTTTTCCATCCGACCACGTAACATCGAGCCAATAATTTCCTTTGCTTGCAAAATAAAAAAAAGGATAAAGGTAGAAGCAAATCTTGATCACCGAGTCTGCATTTATTGTTATACTTAAGTCTTATATTAGCATTCGAAATTTTCATGCTGGTTTAATGACTAAGTGACTGAGAATGTATTCTTTATGTACGTTACTTAATTCTTGTAAATTTACTAGTAAATAAATAAATTTTCTTAACAAATTAATCTCTGTTTCCTTTCACAAACCCTTCACCAACGAATTCTCGGGTATCCTGATTGACACACGAATATATAAATATTTAAAAATCTCCGATATTATAATTCTATCCGCGAAATTTTATTTTTTGAACGTGAATCGACGTAAATGTATAAAAAAAAGTGAAGATCTGTTGGAATTTTGCGATATTTTTACAGAAATATGAGAAATAAATAAATCTGTACAACATAAGTGTTAAATAATGCGAGAATACCTTCAAAGTTCTACCCTTTAACTTACCCACAGAGTGCAGAATCATTCGTACCGCGAATAGTACAGTCTCGTGCTTCGAGCAGCCCATCGATTGCGTAACTCCGAACGCGAGAACTTCGTTAAAGCGAGAGAGTCGACTAAGTTATCGCTTTTACCTCAATCGTGTAACCGGTTGTGGGAATAGTTAATCGATGCAATAGTACGATAAAGGATCGCTTAGATTTTGGAACTGGCGAATGTAAACGCTACCATCGCGACCAGTCGACGACATCCATCGTAACATTCGATCTCATCACGATACATTACATCTCAGAAGGAGCGTGTGTCCCACGATGGCTATTATAAAAATGACGATCTCCTTTTTTCTACCAAGACGGAAGAATAATAAAAGATGTCCACGCGGTCGACAACTCTAAGCTCGAGCGATATGGCCTAAGCCTCTGGAAATTGAGCCACTTTTTCCTG